>OX421905.1:6178200-10978200 GCA_949128165.1 Lathronympha strigana | reverse complement strand
CAGGTTTGGTAAAACTTACAAGAGTTCTGTTTTCGTCATTCAACTCGTGTTAACGAGCAATTAGGGGAACAGCTCTCAAGATGGAGCTGATGCTGAACCTGGCAGTAACTAGTGGAAGTCAAGTTTGGTCCAACATACGTGACTTCTGTTTACGTCATTCGACTCGTGTTAACGAGCAATTAGGAGAGAAATTCACAAGATCGAGCTGGTGCTGAACCCTGGCAGTACCTAATGGAGCTCAGGTTTGGTGCAACATAGGCGAGTGCTGTTTTCATGATTTGATTCATATTAACGAGCAATTAAGAGAGGAGTTCACAAGATGGAGCTGATGCTGAACCCTGGCAGTACCTAGTGGAACTCAGGTTTGGTGCAACATAGGCGAGTGCTGTTTTCATGATTCGATTCGTGTTAGCGAGCAATTAGGAGAGCAGTTCACAAGATGGAGCTGATGCTAAACCCAGGCTATGGTGCACCAAACCTGATGGAACTCAGGTTTGGTGCACCACAGGCGAGTGCTGTTTTCATGATTCAATTCATGTTAACGAGTAATTACGAGAGCAGTTTACAAGATGGAGCTGATGCTGAATCCTGGCAGTACCTAGTGGAACTCAGGTTTGGTGAAACTTACGAGAATTCCGTTTTCGTCATTCAACTCGTGTTAACGAGCAATTAGGAGAGAAATCTCCTAGAGCGTTTCTTAAGATGGAGCTAACTAGTGGAACTCAAGTTTGGTCCTACATACGTTTCTTCTGTTTACGTCATTCAACTCGTGTTAACGAGCAATTAGGAGAGAAATTCATAAGATCGAGCTGGTGCTGAACCCTGGCAGTAACTAATGGAACTCAGGTTTGGTGCAACATAGGCGAGTGCTGTTTTCATGATTCGATTCATATTAACGAGCAATTAAGAGAGCAGTTCACAAGATGGAGCTGATGCTGAACCCTGGTAGTAATATGTATGTAAGTTTTAAATACGATGTAAGGAAAATTAACAAAATAAAAACATAAATTAGCAATAACTCGCTTACTTTAACTTATACCGGGAAGTCCAATCGAAGTCGGTTTTTTTTCTTTAAAATTATTAGAACACGTTTTTGTCAGTATTGTTATTAATTTGTTTAAGTATAAACAGGGGGGTGTCACTCCGCATTTTACGTTGACACAAAATCTTCCGCCTATGGGTGGCATAAACTGTCAGGGTTCGCGCAATACGTTCAGATATATTTATATTTCAAGCACCGCATACTAATGTAATACTTAAACAAATTAATACTAATAAATAATCAATAAATTGCATGCACAAGGATGCCCCACTCCATGGGGTTTTTTTAAGAAAAACGTCTCTTAACATTAACTGGTATTTACATTCTAGAGATATGTTTATTTATAAAAAGCCAGGCTACATACTTTGTGACTAGATCATCTTTAAAAAATAATATACGAGATCAATATAAATATGATGTATACCTCCCGAGAGTAAAAAACTCGATTTCTAAAAAAAAGTACCTATATTATTGCAATCCGCATTTATAACCATCTTCCAATAGACTTGAAAGCGCTCGAGGGAATCATATTTAAACGTAAACTCAGAAACTGGCTGGTCAATAAAGAGTTCTACAGTGTTAACGATTTTTTTGAAAGCCATCATTAATATGTATGTATTATTTAAGTTTAGGATAGATGTAGAATTAAGTAAGGTAGCTTCTACTGAAATTGTACGCCTGTAGCAGGTAACTGTTGAGACTGACATTCAATATTGCAACTTTATATGTACACAGTTATACAATAAAAATGTTCTTATTCTTATTCTAAAGCGTGTTCTTATTACACTATAAATATTTTTTCGAAACATATTATTCCTATTTATATAGTCCTCGGAAGTCACATGACGTTTTCTATAGAAACTGACAGATCGTCCCGGATCGGATCGGGTCGGATAGGTGTCAGTCATCCTTTATAAATATTAGGGTTGATCGGGTTTTCAACGTTGGAAATATATTAAAGGTATCTTAGAAATAAGAAGCTGAAAACGAATATCACCGACGTTACATACCACGTTGATAGACGTGAATGTATGAGGAGTTCGTGGATCGGGGTTTCGATTTCGGCGTCTGTACTCTCTTACCGCTTCAGCAGCATTGCCGTTACAGAAGCCGTACACGCAATTGATATCAGTGATCTCTCGTGGGAGGATAATTAAACTGCATCATTTTCCAATACCAATATTTACTTTTATGACATTTATGTAACATAATAAAGGATGACTCACACTAGCACGGGACGGGACGTGATAGCTCAGAGCCCTCGGGTGTCATGTGACGCTTTCTATAGAAATTGACATATTTTCCCGACCCGCCCCGTCCCGTCCCATTCTAGTGTGAATCATCGTTAAAGGAAAAGTAAGTAACGTCAAACTTTACTCACCTCAGTTACCTTATTGGAGTGAATGAAGTGAGTTGGCAAGAAATAATGGTCGCAAGTTCACGTTCGGCGCGAACCACTAGTTAAGTTCGAATACGAGCCAAATTCAGTCAAGCGGTTGACGCGCGAATTCACGTTCGCGGCGAATCACTTACTATTGTCAAGTTTACGTATTCAAATTATGCGTGAGCATAATATTACGCTATCCTTCATAGTTAGAGTGCGACTGTAAGTGGATTCCAACTGAGCCGAGACAATTCATGACCGCCGTGCAGGTATTTAATTAGTTATGATTTACACACTCCTGAAGCTTTGTCCAGTTGCAATTTAATCCTTAAATGCTGAAACATTCCTTTTATAGTCTGGCAAGCCAAGGCTGCAGTATTTTTTTTTAATTTATATACCTCCCTTTTTTCATATCGAAAGAAAGAGAAGCTCATAAATTAAAAAGTCATGCTAATGCAGCCTTTTTTTTGTCAGAGCCTTTCTTTCTACCGTTTTCCTGGCTTATGCCACGGCTCAGGAAACCTGGGGTCCGCTTTGGCAACTAATCCCAAAGCGGACTTTTTTAGCTTGGTCTACAGCTTACAGAGCCCAAGTATACGTATGATAATTATGTAATATAGATATATTATATATAATTATATAATATACGTATACTTTACTTGACAAGGCCCATTTCAACAACCTCGAAACAAATTGTATAAATAAGTGAGAAAAATGAGAATAACACCTTCAAAAAACATTACTTTCCGTATTTTAGAACTTCTTAACAATCCAGCTACCTCCTTAGCTGGAAACAAAATAGAAACAGCATCAACCCGAGTTCACAACTTGAAAAGTAAATTACCCGGACAAATTCGCTCAACACTAAATCCCTGGCTTATCGGAGGCTCGGCAATCCTTAAATTGGGAAGAGATCTTGAAGTGGCGTGATCGCGTCGACATATTGCTCCGATGTCTCCAAGTTCCGTTTAAAAAGCCGGATCAGTGCTAATGATCTCTGGATTACGAATGTCCCTATTGCAGTCTTACTTACTTTAACTTGGGTAATTGATTTGGGGGGCTACCACGATCGCCTAACGCGATTCAGTTTAGGACCTAAACAGTTAAGGCCCTAAACTGAATCGCATTATGGCGATCGTGGTAAAGCCCCTGTACAAGAAGGATTAGATGTTACTAGACTTTGATTAACGTTATATTAGGACCTTTCGTAGAGTACTTACAATCGGTGCCCTCACATAGGTATCACTTAAATAGTGAGTTGCGTAATATATAACACTATAGTGTACACCTAAATAGATTACAATATTTTAAAGAACACCGAACTGCCAAAGATGAGTATTTTTTTTAGTGCGTATGTCGTGTTATTCTCTTGGCACGCCCTACAGCCTGCATCGATTGTCGGATTTCACCTTGTGAGTTGTTTTTGGAAGAAGGATTAGAGATTACTAACTAGACTTTGATCAAACTTATAGTAGTACCTACTTACTACTCTATAAAAAGAGATCTGTCTTACAATATTTAAAAAAAACCGGCCAAGAGCATGTCTAGCTATGCTTAGTGTCACAATGGGCAACCCTAAAAAGTGTTTTAATAGATACCATGCACAATAAGCTGATAAGCTATGGTTGTATAGATATTTTAAAGAGCTAAAATCATTAGCTAAGATCATTTTTTGATGAAGTAATTTTTCGGAAATAATCGCTGAGGAAGTTAAAAATGGCCTCTAACTTTTAACCACAAGTCCAAACAATATGATGAAAAATCATGAAAGAAGAGCTTTATAAGGACTTTTAGGAAAAAATATTTTGAACTTGGTCAGTCAAGCCATTTTTTATCTAAAATATCTTAGCGGCTAAAAGGGCGTATAAAGACGTATAGAGCGAAGATATACCTTTTTTATTGTTATGAACATGTTATCTATTAAAACCCTTTTTAAGTACGCCTATTGTGACGGACAGCGAAACTATCACAGTTTCAGTTTTCACCATGGCTGTCTCGTGTGTGTATAAGTGCCAAAGTGACGCATGGCGTGGTAGCCATGTTATCGTCTGTATTTGCGGTAGACGCCTAGACTCCTCATACAATTTGTCATTAACTGCCCAATGTTATATTAGTAGACATTTTATAAAAACACATAAAAAAAATTTCTTGTTCTAAATAGTTTTCACGTGCTTATTTGGCGCATAAAAATTCGAATCCATTGTCAAGTCCGTGCTGCTCTATGGCTGCGGAACGTAGAGAGAAGAGAGTGACAAAAGGGCCGACACATAAGCTACAAGTGTTAGTCAATAAATTATCTCGATCCTCGGTTGACGTTGACGGTTGCTCAAGATAGAATGGCGTGGAAGGATCTTTTATAGGCCCTATGCCCCTCCGGGGTGCCCTAGGATCTTCAACAACAACAACAATATAGTTTTAAACAACGTACATAGAATTTGACAATTTAGTCATTTGTACGAAAATCTATCGAAAATTTTATTCCAAAAACGCTTGCAGGTGTATATTTCAAATCCATTAATCCAATGCGGATTAAAACGATAACATTAATTAAGTCGGAAAGGGAACGGGGCACAGTAGGTTAGGCCGTGCTATTCCCCCAGATTATTAACAGTTATTGGGCTTTGCGGTTTAATACCGGATTAAATCTGGGCTAATTTGCATTTTATTATGATGACATAGACCTTGAGCGCTACTATTATTGCGAGAATGTTGTAGTTGGGATCGGTATGATGACATTTCTCGCCCAAAATAACTCTTAACAGCTGCGAAGGAAGCCCTGTACTTCTAAATTTCACAGCCGTACGTCAACTGGCAGTCTTACTATAAAAAAAGCACAGAAACTTTCAACGAATGTAATCGGAAATTTATACGGCTCGCTGGACACCGCACACGGTCAAATTGTTATCATTCAGACTTTTACATCTCGATCAATATTGATAACAACTAGGTAAGTTTCTCTGAAATGAAAGAAAGGAAAAGCGGAAAAATATTGTGAAGTACTTTCTTACGGTACATATGGTGCAGAAATTCGTGGCCATGGGTGTGGTCTCCGTAGCTCAGTTGGAAGAGCGATGAGCTGGTATCTTAGAGTCGTGGGTTCGAGTCCCACCCGAGGTCATGATTTTTTCCACTTTTCCTTTCTTTCTGAGAACTTGGTATCGTGCGCAGACGTTTCTGCTTAACCCATTCACTGCTAAGGATTTTTCGTAGCGCTACGCCGGAGCCGATAACATGAATTTCCGCTTTGTAGCGAAAATGGCGCGTAGAGGGGTGACGACGTGTCGTCATTAGCAGTGAATGGGTTAAAAAATAATAGTTAAACTAGGTACATGTTATTCATATATATAAAACTTCAACATATTTTCTTCATAATAATGGTAAATATGAAAACATGATTTCAAAGAAAAGCCTCGTTACGTTTTTTTTCCAAAAAGGTCCTTTTTTGCATGTTTTTGGTTTTGCACTTTCGAATCGCGTAGTCTCTTTTGACTCGCGGCTAAGTAATACTTATGGTAAGCACATAAAAAGTCATTGCGTGTTAATAACAGCGTCAAGATATTGTTTTTATTTATTTTGCAGTACCATAAAGATACAATTAAATGGGCACCTAATAAAAAAAACTAAATAAAGCTAAATAAAACTAAATAAAGCTAAACAAAACTATAATACATGTAAAAAATGCCCCACTTTTTAATTTAGGAGTACGAGGTTTGTATATTTTTAGCGTGTCATGGTTTCACGGTCCTTTGAAGATTATTGTTTCAAATGTTAGCGTAACATGCGTGAACATGCCGCTTGTGATCAATCATGCGCTCGGCGTGCCCCTGCCCGGTCCTGTGCCCGCGCGTTTACAAGACCCTCGCTCGCTCCATCGCTCAACTAAGTCGTACTCTATTGGCCCTTTCCTTAATTCGATTACTCGAGAAATCGAGAGCTCGCGGGTGAATTTGAGCACCGGGAATGGAGCTCGACTGGAAAATCAAAGGATAATCGAAATAACGTTCGGAGACGGGGTAAAATGATATTATATGCTTTCTTACTGATCCATAACTACAAATGTAATTGACGCGACTAGTAAACAATCGTAGAGATACAGTACTATACAGGGCGTCCCACGGCTTTGCCACATGGAGGGTAAGTTAGTAGTTAAGTAGAAGGAAACCTTAAATACTGCAGATGTGAAAGTTTACTGAAAGAAGACTTCATTTTTATTTTTAAAACAATACGAACTGCATTCAAAGAATTAAAAAAAATTGCCTGTCTGAACCGGTAAACGAACCCGCTAAACGTGGTAACAAAAAACCTGTAATTTTTCTGTACTGATCGAAACCCTCGATAAAAAGTGCAAAAATTGGGCTCCTACAAATATATTTGATTTTTAATTTAAGCACTGCACTTATGAACGTCAAAACGAAGCTACCGGCGGCTTTTATTTTTGCAAAATATTTGACAATTCGTGGTTCTACAAAATACCGGGCAAGAGCATGTCGGGCCAAGCTCAGTGAAGGTTACCGTCCGTCCGTTACAATAGGCGAACTTAAAAGGGTTTAACTAGATACCATGCTGATAACAATAGAAAAGGAGTATCTTGGCAGCTCTGAAGACTTATTTTTGTAAACTACCGTAGCGATTATTTCCGAAAATATTCATTTTAAGTATCAAAAATTGTTTTTTTGCAAATCCCTTTTTTTTTAAATACCTATTCAACTACATATACCTCACACTTTAGGGTTGAAATTAAAAAAAGCAACTTTACGACTTTTTTTATTAACGGCCTCCTAGCCGAGTTGGTAGTGACCCTGCCTACAAAGCGGGATGTTCCGGGTTCGAATCCTGGTCAGGGCATTTATTTGTGTGTTTATCACGGATAGTTATTTGTTGTATAACTCAGATTATGGATGTTTTTTTATGTATTTAAGTATTTATATGAATCTTTCTATCGTCTATATATCGTTTATGTATTTACGTATTTATATGAATATTTCTATCGTCTATATATCGTCGCCTAGTACCGACAACACAAGCCTTATTGAGCTTACCGTGGGACTAGGTCGATTTGTGTAAGATTGTTCCACAATATTTTTTTATTTATTATTTTTTTATTATTATTAATAATTTACCACTTTGTCAGCATGGTTGATATGTATATTCATATAACATGACATATTTCTGTGCCGTTCTGACGTAAGCCATCTTTTATTCGCAGTGATAGGTACTATGTAGGTATTTAAAACGAAATTTAAATATAAAACTCTCGTAAGACTCGAACATATTAAATAATATTTAAAACGGGTCACTCACGTAATTTAGTCGATTTTCGCTCGACATGTTTCGTTCTTTACGAAGAACGTCATCAGGAGCGACCACCCGCGACAGAGGCAAGTCGTACACTCAGTGTAACTACTACATTAAAATAATTATTTCAGACACCCCTATCCATCCATATTTTTTATGAGTTCACTATGTGAGTAAAAAACACAATTCTCATAGGACCGAACATGCATCGACATCCAATGAGTGATAATAGGGCTGTCAACCATTTCTGCGATCACCCACACGAGCATGATGAGCATGAGCGTTGTGGATAAGAAGGGATTCACACTGGCGCAAAGCGCACAAGCGCAAGACGTGCAGGGCGCCTCGGAAGACTCTGGAAGGCACGGCCGAGCCGGTTAATTCAGGTCTACGGGTCGCCACGCCGAGTAGAGCACTCTACGTGTCGCGCTTGCACTACTCCGCCGTGGCTAACGACGTGGTGGAGTATGTCCACCGGAAGACTGGCTATACGCTGAGGGCTACAGCTGCAGTCGCGCCACAACGTGCATTTCAGCTCGTTTGTGGTGCGCGTACCGCGGCCGCTGCAGGACACCATCGCGAGCGCAGACTTCTGGCCGAAGGGCGGTTCCGGGGCAACCTGCCGAATCCCACGCCGCTGGTTCAGACGACGCAACGGAGCCACGCTATTTCGTCGCCTAGTACTAAGTGATTTTTGTATGTTTTTGTCTCTCTTTTGTGATTTACATTTTTTTTGTATTCTTACTGAATATCTTACAATTGAAGTAAAAAGCAGAATGTATATCTTAGGCATAAATGGGTGGATATCCTCGACCACTACATGACTCGACTACTATATAGTTACATTCGGACCTATTATTGGTCTTGGCCTCGGCTAAAATGTACTTTATGTCCCTGTCATACAATCTACTATTTTATTCAAAAGTAATTACCTCTAATTCCAGGTTCCATAGAAGTTTGGTGCTGACCTAATGATGAGATCGATATGGTACTAAGAGAACCCCTCAAAGAGGCACAACATGCAATAACAGAAGCGGTGTGTGTGATGTTCATTCATTAATTCATTCATTCATGAGATGTTGTGTGCAGAGATGTCTTCGCAACGACAATGGTCGAGGAGGCCTACTGCGAACTACCTTCCTTGCCCGCTCGTACACCCGGCTCTCTATCACTCGAATATGCAAAAGCAATAGAGAGGTAAACAGACAAATGAACGAAAGAAGTGGTCTATGGTAGTCCTCCAGGTTAGACGGTCGGTCCAGATGGAACCATAGCCATAGAGTACAAGAGAAATTGGCCAATCATCGTCTTAGACCTCACACACCATCATCCGTCTTACCTCTCCTAATATGATTATCTATGACGATCAGGATGGAAACGATAACGATATGGTACGCCAATTACGTCAAAAATCATCTTTATCGTCATATATCGGCGATCCAGAATAATTGTGTAACCGCTCCCAATCTAACCCCCTCACCCTTGGACACACTTTTGTAGTCACATTGCTCAATCCGGATAAGATACAGATTTAACGGCCTCCTAGCCTAGTCGGTAGTGACCCTGCCTACGAAGCAGGAGGTCCCGGGTTCGAATCCTGGTCAGGGCATTTATTTGTGTGTTTATCACGAATATTTGTTCCTGAGTTATGGATGTTTTCTATGTATTTAAGTATTTATATGTATCTATCTATTATATATATCGTCGTCTAGTACCCACATCACAAGCCTTATTGAGCTTACCGTGGGACTAGGTCGATTTGTGTAAAATTGTCCCACAATATTAAAAAAAAAAAAGTTTCATGAGTTGTATCAACATAGTTAAACAGAATCTCCAACCAAAGTGTCATTGCACTGTCTCTAATTGGCCGATAACGAGACAGATATAAAAAAAAGTGTTTCAAATGCAGGAAATTTGCCACGTTAGTATAGAAATTGTATGAAGTTCTATTTTTGAAATTATTATAGTTGGCTCTTCAAGCAACACAGGCATGGGAGTCGTCATGCGTACCATTTCCCCTCTGCCGAAGTATAAGCCCAAATGGGCATACGCGGCTCTGTGTTGTCACTAGTCCGTACACTAAAATATATCAAAGTGTGCAAGATTTGTCAGTGTAGTTGTGTCATCATTACAGATTGTTTTTTGTATGTAGTGTGTGACAAGTGCGTCTGTGTGCACGTTTCCCCTCGCAAAAGGTGACAGAATAATTTGTACGGTAAGATGTCGCTATGACATCTCTCTTCCAACGCGTTGGAAGCCTGTGTTGGCCGAAGAGTTGGCTACAGCGTGTCCTAATGAAATATTATAGTTGAGTTGGATGTATAACAGACTGTCTGATATCGAAAAGTATGTGCTTTTAGTTTTGTCTATGTACTCGTAATTGACAGATTATAGCAGGCGAGTAGAAAAAGGTTTTCTGTTCCGGATACTGAGAGCACTAAAGGTTTTTTGGCTGTAACTGCTCCATAAGGTGCACGTGTATAGGTTTTGGTATTAAGTTTTAAATAGCGTGATGCTCACCTCTCTCCACGAACTAATGAGGTCATCGGATTTAATTACAATGTATTTTAGTAACATCCTATTCGCTGGGCTACGGTCAGATCGGGAGAATTATCGGCGACGCCCACTCCTGCCTAGCGCCGGATTACAGCGTCATTCAATTTTGGTATGAAATCAGCTACGTTTTGACATGGTTGACGATAGCGGTCTGGCATTTACGTCTGGCTGTAGTGAGTTTAGAGCAGGCGATTAGGGAATTATAATCAACCAAACCAAACCGGGACTAGTTTGATCCGATATTGATAGTTAAATGGTACTAGGAACCTCTAGGTTCCAAGGAACTTCGAGGCAATGTAACTGATTTTGTTTTATTTTTTTCTTGTATTTTCACCAGTCGGACGGTTATATCAGTAAGCTGATCATATTCTGTCAACAAAATATCAAATCTATTGTAGGAGGAACGGTCATGAGCGACTACTTTACCTATTTATTATATTATAGTTTATAATTAAAATTGCAAGATTAAAGTTGGTACTTAGTTTTGAATATGTCTTCGCATTGTTAATTTTTGTGAGTTGTTTATTTTCATTTTATTACAGTCACATAGCCAATGAATAATAAAGCGGGTTCCTTGGGGTTGCGGCGCAAATCTATTAATTTCCCCATAAAGAGTGCCCATTACCGGGTCGCTAATAATTCCTTCCCCTGATAATTAAATTCCATGCTCGCCAATCTAAGACGCCGTTTACGATACTCTTACAACTTAATTGTCTTTTATAAAAACGGTTAATTTAAAATGCAATTTAAAACAAAATCCTCGAGGGACCATAACTTAACGCTTTATAAAATATATTGTTTATGCAATGCAATTAATTTTTACAACTATCCTAGTACACTGCTTTGGATGGTTCTCGGGCTCGAGATTGAAATTGACATTTACCGCGACAATTCAGCAGCACCCGTAACAAACAGGCTACAATCACGACAAAATAGTATTTTGATTACATACTTACTTACTGCTGTGGCGCAGCGAGCCGAAGTGGATCATGGCCTTTGACACTAAGGACTGCCAGGCTTCTCTATCCAGCGCCGTTTCCGTCCAATCGACGGCACAGAGCCCGTTCAGGTTTTTTCACGACCTCGTCGCTCCAAGGGTACTAACCAAAATCAAAATCAATATAGATTTTGATTTTGGTTTCAATCACCTACTTACCAAGAAAGGAAGCATTTATGTGCTTACACTCGCTACATTCCTAAATCGGGATTCCCTTTAGTCGAATAAAAATTATTTGCATAATTTCGATTGCCATAACTCATTTCGCATAACGGACGCATAAGGATTCATACTAATCCTTTGTCATAAATGATTTGTTAGGCGGGGTCAGGGGTGCTAAGAATCTCCGGCAAAGATCCGGCTACCACCACGGACGACTCCTGGCCCTGGCAACCTACAACACGCGTACACTGCGGACCGACGAAAAGTTAGCGGAACTGGATGAAGGATTGAGCAAGTTGCGTTGGGACGTCGTGGGATTGTTAGAAGTCCGAAGAGGACACGATAATCACAATAATTTCACACATGCATGTTTAGTTACCTCTTTAATACGAATTTTTGATCGGTTTTACCTCTGTAACTCGAAACCTCTTTAAGACGAACGAACATCAATGAAAACTTCTGTAGGTAAGTCTGTGGTCTGTGGTGTGGTCTTCTGTAGGTAAGGAGGTGTTCTGTGTGTCTAAGTCAATACCTGTACAAGACGAAAATTCGATAACACGAACTTTTTACCGTTACCCTTGAGGTTCGTGTTAGTTATCGAGCTTCCGCATTATTATTGCAAGGCATAGGAATTCAATGAATAATCGTATTAGTTAGCTCTAGAATAATTTATTTTTCTTTTATAAAACAATCGCTTATAATTTTACCTTAATTACTTTTTAAATAACCATATGGCATTACAGCGTTTTCTACCCAATTTCACATTAATCTTATACAGAACATAGATACATACATTGATTAAGACAAAATTATTTTTTAAATCCGTATGAGCATGTATGGCAGACAGCAAACTGGCTATAGATATCTGTATTTTTTTATATTATAATATATTTATTACCCTTTTACATATTTTAAGTACGATCAATACTAACAAAAATCCCGCAAAGAATATTAAATAAATTGAACACTAGCATAATGTTATCGCTTTTTCTCAAGAACAATCTACCAAATACTTGAACAAAAGGTAATGTTAATAAATTCTATACATTTAAATTTCCATAATTCTACTCAAAATATTATATAATAATATAGTTATTATTACTTAACTTAATTTTGTAGGTAAGCATGCTTCACAAGGCACTATTCTAGCGAGATTGTTCTAGAACGAAACGGTAGTAACGAAAAGTATTCAATTCGATTAAATTTCCAAGTTGGAGCCTAAGATAAGTAACGGACAATAACCCTCTCCAGCACAGTCAGGTCAAAGTAACACAACAACACGTTCAACACGACTTTGCCTTAAGGGTCAATTGTGACAGCATGCGGCATACGTCCCGCCGCACTCTAAATAACATCCTAATGATAAACATACAAGGTTAAATTGTATGCCACTTCATGTTTACTCTTTACTTCTTAAACGGGCCCGAGTTATATAGATAGGCTACCAGAAAGTTTATAGGTTTTGGACGTTTTTCAGATAATTTTATAATTGAAAGAAATGGTTTTTTTTTAATTTTTCAGATAGACTGGAGAGAGTCATAATGACGGGCAAAGTTGAAGGGCAAAAGACCGAGGGGATCTCCCCTTACTACTACTTAGATGGTGCTTCCAAATAACTGCACCCATGCAATTGTTTGGGAGCACCATCTAAGTAGTAGTAGGGGGAGAGCCCCTCGGTCTTTTCCCTTTTAAGGTTAACACGGAGTACCTACGGCAAAATATTTAGAGTACGGCAGAATACCTATAAGGGTAGGTACAATTAGAATACGGCGGCAATCGCAATTTTAACAAACATGTCTGTGTAGGTATTTAAACTAAATACGTCAACAACTCTACGCCCTAACATGTGGTTCACAAGCCATTTATTATATCTACATGCTTATAGCTATATTGGCTTCATATTACTTATAATTTATTCATTTTTAACGTAGTTTATTATCTTACAATAAGATACAAATTATGTTAATCCAACTTTAACTATTTAGGTACCTATAAATTATAAAACGTAACACTAAATACAACTGGTATAAATTCAATGAACAGAAAAGTAAACAGAGCCTTTTAACTGTGAACATGGACATACAAAATAAAAAGACTGATAACGTTCATCTCAAATCCAGGATATCGCCAGATGAAGAACGAGTTATGTCTCAGTTATTTATCAGGACTTGGGAAATTTCGCGAGAAAAAATGGAATCAAAATTCTTGTCAAATTGGTAATTTTAATGTTTTTCCCACTGAGAATCACGAGCTATTTTGAACCTATTGGAAGAAAATGCGGACCCCTAAAAAGCGTACCAAATTTTAGTTTTCTAATCCGATACGATATTTTACTCTTTGTACCTACGGCGGTAACGAAACGGGAATTACGTAAAATGTATGACAATTTTGTGACATTTTTTTCTGATAGATCGAAAGAGCCCGTAATTCTGAGTAGATAAAATACATTACAAAAAAAAGGTTTTTCTCTCAAAAATGCCCGCGTAGACCCGAAATAACTCAACTTTAACTCAACAGTAGTAGGTAAATCGGCATCGAACAAAATAAATGAAACTGAGACCTCCTACTAACTTAAGACATTTAACCAACCGGACTGGCTATGTCTGTTATTTTTTATACAAAAAAATCGTCATTTTGTGTACAAAAAAAGTCGTCATTTTCTATATGCAACGATATGCAACGTACAAACGTCAGTCCATACAATGAACATGATCAATGATCATATGCTTTTAGCAGAGAGAAACACCTGTCAATCGCCAGGACGGATCGTTAAATGGTCTAAGGCTACTAACGAAATCTTGCCTAAACTTTTTACAAACACTTCCAGATCTCTAACATGAATTTATCTCGCATCCTAAAACCATGCTCTTAAAAAGCTATATCGGAGTAACGGTATCGAAACTATCTAGTTTAATTTATTGGTATTTAATGATGTGGAAACAGGTTCCGTACACCGATAACGCTGATGACCTGCTGCAATCACCTCTTATCTCAGCTTAACTGGCTTGCACATCATTAAATACCAATAAAATAGACAGCACATTTGGTTTAAGGACGCGAGATATAATGTCAAGATAAAAAAATTAGAGCAATGTATGTCGCTTCAAGTTTCCAGACCACCCAGATAAAATTTAACCTTTTCGACGCCGTGTTAAGAGCCAACAGGACAGGTAATTTCTCCATACAACTGTTTCCTACTTGGTTTTTTAAAGTAGCGCCATTTTCTTTTTCAAACCAGACTTATATTATCAATATCTGTGTCGGACTGTTTTGTTTTATTTATACATTTTTTTTAAAACAAAAATATCAATAAAAGCAAAACATTCTGACACCCAGGTGATAACAATAATGAAGTATAATTTTTTTGAAAAAAATATCATCGCTCTATTTTCAAAAACCAATAAGTCAGACGAGTACGTTTACAACATTTGTATGGAGAAGTGAACGTGCCCCGAGGGCTCTTGAACACGAATGCTGTCAGTCAGACGCCACCTCACCGTAGTGTTAAAACTGAAGTTGAACTTTATGCATGTATTTGTATTGCTCTGTGGTCTGTCACGGATTAATCGTCCGTCGATCCGTCGTTGGCTTTGACTGGGGATTGCAATCGGTCAGATCCGGTCACTTATTTAACCTATTAATTTGCCTAGGATATTTTCAGTATTTTTTAAAATTGTATGTTACTACTAGTATGTTATCGATGCGTTTTTTCCAATATCTTAAGTATATCCCGTAAAAGTACCTTTTTAAGTTTTTATTATATAAAAAACCAACAAGTTCTAAAAGGGCATTAGGTAAAGTAGCTAGGCGAAGAAGTAGACTGGCGACAACCCGGCTGAATCCGACCGGATTGAAATTTGGTCCGGTTTGCAATCCCTAACTTTGACCCTACGGTGCGGATATATTTGTGCGTTGAAAAGGTGAAACATACTTATTTACCTAAACAATTTTAACTTTTCCAACTGACTGCACAAAAATAATGAACTGATATCACAGCATTTTGTAGGTGGAACCACACCCTTATTTTTGTGTTACATTATTTCATACACTCTAGGTTCATATTTCAGTCGATTACTAATCCCCTCCAAATATTTGCATCGAATTATTATCAATGGTGATTTTATTAACCCTTTGAACGTCAGACGGCGAAAGAATACGTCGTGCAACGGTGATCGCGATTATTTAAGCGAAATTGAAGCTGTTAGCAGTAGCTTTCGTACTCGTAGTCGATTCTCCGATGGCGGTCAAAGGGTTAAGCGTCCAGATAGACAGAGAAATAGAAAGCAACGAATCCCCTTTTGAGGGAATCAATATCGGCAAGCGACGACAAGAAATAAACTAAGACAAAGACATGTGGCATTATAGTAAGACCTCGTTTTTTTAGGACTAGGAAAATAACGCACAATATGGAAATATTGCTTTCTTTATTAATAACATGACAAATGAAATGAGAAATGTACTATGCAGCTTAATAATCGTTTTCCTATAAATCGCTCGGCAATTGAACAAATTTCCTAATTTTACACCATTTTACAGAGATTACATAATAATAAATAATTGCTTGTAGCTATTATTTTACAAATACTGAGTTTTCACATAAACTTTTCGACATTGCCCACTAAAGTTGCCAACAAAGGCGAACCAACATTGACTTTGTTAAACATATCAGTCACTACGTAAGTCATCCATCAAGTCGAAGGCAAAAGTGGGACTGCAATTTATACAAATATCATTCTGTTGTTGTACACGTATGAGCGATGTATTTTGTAACTTATGTACTTAGTTGATCGGTTAAAGTTTTCGATTTGAATAGTACAATAGTTATTTCATCACAGTTGCTCGTAAATGGTGCTATTATATGCAAGCATAGGTACTTAAATGTGAAGATCTTTATTACGCCCATGGGCGTAATAGGTTTTTTAAAATCTCATAATGGCCACTGTGTTCTTTTTTATTCCGATAGCTACTCCACTTCAACGCAATCAGGTTTCAATTGAAACAAATATTTTATATTCATAATAACTATTAAACTAAATACGAACAAATTTAAATGGAAATAGATTTATTTAAATAAAATTGCTACAATTTCGACAGAATTTGGTAGCCAACCGCCGTCTACACACTACATAGTCGGTAACCATCAAGGTCATCTTTGTCAGACACTTTATTGCGGAGTGCGGGCCGTGTAGAACGCGCTTGAACGAAATCGTGAATCAAAACATTTATTAAATATAATAAATGTTTTGATTCATGATTTTTATATAAATTATATAAAAATATAAATTATATATTGAAAGAGATGACATCCCAGTGACCAGGGCTGGGGGCCTTGGTCACTTTTTGTATAGTATATGACATCTCTTTCAATTTATAATTACAATAACTATAACTTATTGTGTTATGAAATACAGATTAGCTTTTTGGGACTTAAGCAAGCAGTTCAATAATAAATAAAGTCGTATTCTATGGACGGGGGGTATATACAATTTTTAATATTGGTGGGCAAGGTTTAATCAAATCGATGTTGGGCCTTAAAACATAAGGTACGTAGGTACCTAGGTGTAGGTAGCCACAGTACGACAGAAAAAGGTAGCAATTAACTAAACGCAAATCATACACTAGTTCTTTTATCAAATAGGTATGTCATTATTTTTGTAAAGAAATGTCTGTCAAACAGTAAACTAACCGTTCGCATGAATGTGAGAATGACAACTTTTTTCAGTCGCACTGTATTTATGGAACTTTGACTAATAATTAGTTGCATCTAAATAAAGTTATGGGCGATTGAATATCGGATTTTTTTTGCGGGGCACTGCTAATCTAATATATCTTTATCGTTTCACCGTGGCTGTCACGTAGTGGTACATAACTCGATAAAACGACAACCACGCTATCTTTATTTAATTAATCACTCTGTGTTCTATCACCGGAGGGACGCCACGATCTCGTTGCCCAAGCTGTTCTGAATCGATGAGCCGTTCATGTTTTTGGAACACTGCTGGAAATTTAACACATTTTAGTCTTGGCAAAGCTGTTGTTTTGAAGTGTCGTGATTATGCAAATATTGAATGGATTGTTTTAATGCGAACAACTTGAGATTCTGCATCACCCATTTTCAAATACGGCGAACAATTGAGTTCCCAATGGCTTACACAAATATTAAATCTATATCACAAATATTGTTTTTTCGCAGCATTTGGTCCAATGTGACGGCTTTTCGCTTTCCATATAGCGTGTGTCAAAAGTGGCCATGATTAAGTTTGTATCGGCTTATGTTACTTATAAAATAAGAAAAAAATTATCAATTATGTTTTGATCAAATATGCAACAATGCAGACTTTTATGCAAGTCTTGCATAAAAAGACTTAGTTATTTTAAAGCGCAAATCTTGCACTACTCACCATTTGTCTCGATTCCCAGGCCTTCATCGCACTCTTATATTTCTCGAACTCGTGGCACCAGTCCGAGTACACTTGCTTGTACTCCGTAGTTTTGATTGGCTGTGTGCACCTACAACAACAAAGCCATCTTAATATTCTTTGTAGTTGATTTTTTAACTATAAGAATTGTGTCGTAATTAGTTCATACCCTAGTTTACTTACTAATCAATCTACGACTTAAATTGAACTGGCAGCACCTTATATAGTATACCGTTTTAAACACTCTACCACTGCAACCTTTATGCCTCTGAACTGACCTGGAAGCCCCCAAAGCAGGTGCAGGGGGCTTCCAGGTCAGTTCAGGTACGACTCTGAGTTACTTCGCAACAAAGAACAAAAAACATCCAGACCCACACATATCGATGTCCAAGTTGTACGACGCGACGACCGTGGGTCCGTAATAGCACTACCGACCCCGGTCCATCTCCATGACGCACTACGCCTAGTTAAGACGTGTACAAGACGCACCCCAACTGAGCACTCACAAACTTACCTATGCATATCGATGTCCAAGTTGTAGGAGGCGACGAGCGTGGGTCCATAGTAGCACTCGTACCGACCCCGGTCCATCTCCGTCACGGAAAACAGCACTAGGCCTCGTTCAGACGTCTGTAGGACTCGCTCCCAGCTGAGTAAAAACAATATTATAGAGAATTTAATAAATTACACAAGCTACCTACCTATTTGAGTACCGAAGTCCTTATTTGAAATCCTACCGCGCTTCTTTTATAATGAAGAATAGAAAATAAGGATGTTTCCACTTCTTTAATAGGTAATTTGTGTTATTGTCTCTAAGTTCAACATGAAACATTTATTATACTGTGAATTATTTGAAAAATCTGATAATGCAGACCACGACGGAATTTCTTTTATTTGGTGATTATAAATATATACTCGTATATATATTCTGAACTCTCTGAATATAGCTATGTAGATACCTACTTAAAGCGGGTCTTTACATGGAAGTGCAATATTTGGCGGTTTCGGCGGTAACTTACTTGAAACTTATCCTGTATCTTCCCTTTTCTCTTGAATGATGAAACCAAACAATATTCTGGTCCTTCAGCGCCTCTGGCGTTTTAGCAAACGCCGACAGATGAACGCTCTGGCCATAACCGGCTCTGACCGTCTTCAGAGGCGCGCTAGCTTCGCAAATGGAAGGCGTGGAGTTGGTGGCGTCATGGAGGAGCCCTGGTGTGTAGGGGTGGCATGCCCCAACTTCTTTGTCCCATCCACAGTACGGGTCAAGAACACACCGGACGCAGCTGTCGTAACTAAACGAACGATAGAAACGAATCCTTAACAACACTTTCCAGAGTTTTTCCCAAAAATGTAAGCAAAACCTTTAAAATACTAAGCAAAGTTTAATCCGGGTTAGCTTGAGAAAAAAAATTTAGAAAGAGAAGCGTTCTTTCTGAGAAGAATTCAAATTTCAGTACCTACTTAAAACTATTTAAAGAGTGCAAATTTTAACAAAGGTCGAGAATATCGAACCCCGTTTCATATCAATGACAATTTTGTATTTTTTGTACAAAGTAGGTATCAGTAGCTATTTATCACTCGCTTTTTGATGAAGGCAACATCGACAGGTAGGTTCACACGCGTTCAAAAATGCATGGGCGTTTTTTTGAACGAATTCATCATAAACTGCCCATGCAATTTTGAAGGCGATAGTTGACCGAGCGAGCGAAGCGAGCGAAGCGTCTCTGCTTCAGCTTGGACAAAAATGCTTTTAGGTGTCTGTCCATTTGTTCTCCTCTACAGGTCGCATTTATCAACCAATTCTTGTAAAACTTTGTAAACGAGTTCGTTAATTACATAATTTTTTTTTGTCGATTCAGTTTTTGGAAATTTTTAAAATGGCGGGAATTGGCACAAAGGTCCTAAGCGCCATAGAAATCAAAGGCGCTTAGGACCTTTGCGCCAATACCAGTACCATTGAGAGTTCGTTGTGATAATGAAACGGTAAAGGAAGTAATTCTTATTTTTGTTGACCGAGCGAGCGAAGCGTCTCTGCTTCAGCTTGGAGAAAAATGCTTTTAGGTGTCTGTCCATTTGTTCTCCTCTACAGGTCGCATTTATCAACAAATTCTTGTAAAAATTTGTAAACGAGTTCGTTGATTAGGTACATAAACAATTTTGTTGATTCAGTTTTTGGAAATTTTAAAAATGGCGGGAATTGGTACAAAGATCTTAAGCGCCTTTGGATTCTATGGCGCTTAAGACCATTGAGCGTTCGTTGTGATAATGAAACAAGGAAGTTTTTATAATTTTTACATAATAATATTTAACTGAGCGAGCGTAGCGTCTCCGTTTCAGTTTTTGCAAAAATGCTTTCGTGTGTCCGGCTGTCCATTTGTTGTCTTCTAGAGGTCACATTTATCAACCAATTCTTGTGAAATTTTGTAAGCAAGTTCGTTCATTACATAGGATTTATAAGGATTTATTTTATTTATTTATTTAGCCACTAGGGCTCCATCTTCTCAGTGGTGATCACCTTCAGGAGCTCAATACGACTCGATGCTTTCAATTGGAAATCAATAAAATTGTGTCTCCACTTCACTTGATCAAGTAACGGTTGCATAATGAATGAATATATATAGGTAGTGAATGATAATAAGTATGGTAATATGGCTGTTTCCTATTTTTTTCTATACTGCGACGGTTACAAACAAGCATACGGCCCGACTGATGGTAAGCAGTCACCGTAGCGTATAGACGCCTGCAACTCGCGTTGCCGAAGCTAAAGGGGCAAGCTTTGCTCCAGCTGTCAACACGGTGAATCCTCTTGGAGCTCTGGCGATCTTACTCACCAACAGAAACACAACACTAAGAGTAGGGTTTAGTGTTATTAAACTGCGGTATTCTGTAAGGTGGAGTTATTTCCCCAGATGGGCTCTGCTCCAGATTTGAGCGAGACGACATTCGTTGTGCTGTGCCCTACCACACTAAACGATTTGCATCCGCTGTGCCCATACCTCTCTTAGAAATCCTATAGATGTTATGAGATCGATATAACGGAACTTGAATGAAAATTATTGTAAATAAATATATACTCTAGATTTGACCTAGCGTAAGCGAAGGTCTACGTTTCAGCTTAATCAAAAATGCTTTCATATCGCCGGCTGTTCTCCTCTACAGGTCGTTTTTATCTACGAATTCTCGTAAAAGTTGAGTGATCAGGTTTTATAGCTTTGTAGGATCTTTTTGTCATTTAGTTTTTTGAACAGTATTAGAGTTGATGGAAATTGGCACAAAGAGATTAAGCGCCGCACAGGCCTATGGCGCTTAAGAGCAGATGGTCGCGAGGTCTACAGCTCACAGAGCCACTAGTAATAGTACTACCGATTTCGCGTGAAAATAAGTGCGCCAGCTCGACCGCCACACGCAAGCCACTAGCCACGCACAGCACTTTAAAAACGACATATTGGTACAGCGAGTGCGGTCACAACGAAATCGCCAGCGCTACACGACGATCACGCGCAAGCCACCGGCCACACAAGGTAGTGCTGTACCTTATTGGTCACATATTGTTACTAACCGGTGCGCACACGCCCGCAGCGGCAGCTGTCGTAGCCTGTTGTCTGTAGCAAGGTACAGTGAGTGCAGCCGTGATGAAATCGCCAGGGCCCGCACCGGCTCGTCGCCCGCCGCGCGCCACACATCGGCCACGCGCGAGCTGCCGCCTGCCCACTGCACTATCTTGTACACGGAGCCCTCACCTGGGTAAACAGTTTTGTCAGTCACCAAACAATCCTCTTATCAAAAACGGGTTGGAAATCGTTAGTTTTTTCACAGATTGCTTAAGTATTTTTGCTATTTCTTTTGGTACACGATCTTAGTAGGTACTGCAGAAATTTTTGATTTCACTTAGTGAACCAATAAAAAAATAAAAAAAATATTAGGCGACAATCTATAAGCCGGGCCGATCTGTAAGTTTCTATAGGAGCCCTGGGAAACTGGGTGAAAAACCTGGGTAGACAGTGTGACTCATCCTTAAAGTATATATATTATTTAGCTAGATATGTTCGGACACACCACCTCTTAATTACTCTTTTTAACAGTGATCAACATCAAATACAAACATCGTTTCTTTTTAAATTTAGGCAAAAAAAGTTACCACCGGTTTTTACCCTAAACCACAACCCGAGAGATTATTACCGGCAAGAAACTTGGTGGGACATATTTTTTAGACATATTCATAGACGATTTAAGTAATATAGGGTAGAGGAACCAATGGGCCCCCCCGACATCGACACAATCATTTTTATAAAAATATTGGATGGTTTAATGAAGGTTTGGAACACTTTAATCTTAACCAGACTATATGTATGTAGTAAGTATAATATTAAAAAATATATTTGTGAAAGTGAAAATTGGTTATTTATAACATACGTAAACAAAATACCAAAGTTAGGCGAGTCGCATAATCGTTCGTATATTGGTTCCCCTACCCTAGGCCTTAAATTAAATTTTAATAAATGTGAATTATATATTTCGGATAAGATAAACCCACAGACGTCGTTACCAATTATTCAAAATTTTGACAACGTAGCCTCGAAGATTAGAATTATGACCAAAGATTACCTATTTACGTGGTTCGCCTACATTTGATGAGACCATCCCGCCTCTTCTTGATAAGTCAATTTTCACATTCAAATCTTATTCGGACCGCCTCATAAAAATTAATAGTCACAGTTAGTTTTTGTATAATGTCCGCAATTTTTTTTATATATTTTTACAAACTGCAATAAATATACTATCTTATTGGAATTTTTATATCTGAATTA
Organism: Lathronympha strigana; assembly: GCA_949128165.1. NCBI lineage: Eukaryota > Metazoa > Arthropoda > Insecta > Lepidoptera > Tortricidae > Lathronympha > Lathronympha strigana. The sequence continues at coordinate 10,955,534 of OX421905.1, read as the reverse complement.
ATTGATTTTTAATAGATTATATCATGTTTTAAAGAAAATAGCTCCTTCGACGGGTTTTACACCGGAATCTGGCCACTGGCTTCATGCGTATTCCTCGCCCAACACGGATACCTTAATCGACCCAAGTACCCTACGCATGCTGTCGGCCTCCGCCTTGGGGTCGGAACCAGCGCGGACCACACCTGTTTTTCTGGCGCGCTCCTCGAGCGCCGGCCGCTTACCTCGCCACTCCGCTCTCAACGATATCCTCAGAAGAGCTCTCAGTCAGTGCCAATGTCCCTGCGTTTTTGAAACCACGGATCATGCGGGACGATGGCAAGCGCCCCGACGGGATGTCGTTGATTCTGTGGAGGATGGGTCGTGCGCTGGTGTGGGACGCCACTTCTGCTGACACACTGGCGGTGTCCTACCTTTCAGCGACCACCAGACAGGCCCAGGTGGCGGTGGACGCACGGGAGCGCTCTAAGATGAGAAAATACAGTTGCCTCGACCCCAACTACGAATTCGTAGCTTTTGGCATCGAGACACTCGGTCCGTGGGGAAAAATTGCTCCCAGACTACTTAAAGAGCTCGCGAAATGTTTAAGTGACGCAACAGGGGACTCTCGAGCAGGCAGCTTTCTCGTGCAAAGACTTCCCAGCATAGAACACCGTGTAGGTGATGTCGCCTCTCAGCATGTCCACGACCTGGTTGTCTACGACCAACGTGGTCAGGACCAAGTCCCGCTGGAAGAATGCGGAAGTACCTCTTAACCTTCCTTTTTTGAAGATGTTTGAAAAGTGCACGACTTACTGGTCCCAGCATAGAACACTGTGTAGGTGAGGTCGTCTCCCAGCATGTCCACGAACTGGTTGTCCACGACTAGCGTGGTCAGGACCAAGTCCCGCTTGTAGAATGCTGGTGAGTCACCCTCTTGCTGGACGGCTGCGTCCATCAGTGGGTGAGACCTGCAAGAATAATAGTTATAAAATTGCAAAATGCAAAGTAAAATTAAAAAATACAATATTTAAAGATGCTATAAAACTAAAAATAAAATAAATATAAAATAAATTTATTGAAACATATTTTTTTACACTCGTTTCTGAAAGGGGTAAGGTAGCACATGAAACTAATCAAGTTTACCATATTTTCAAACCAAACAAATTGCGTGAACTAAAACATGGAGTGCATAAAAAAATGCGTGATTCCTCCTATAAAAATAATCCGTTAATGGTATGTGTTTTGGTTTATGTTTAGATAGTTTTTTTACTGAGCTTAGCGTGAAAACAATGAAACGTTTTTAGTGCAAAAGGATGAGTCACACTAGAACAGGCCTGGCAGATCTGTCAGTTTCTATAGAAAACGTCACGTAACCTCCAAGGGCTCCGAGCTATCACGTGATTCTTTCTATAGAAATTGTCAGATCGTCCCGTCCCGCCCCGTCCTGTCCCGTTCTTCTGGAGTCATCATTAACACGCTTGATGAGATGGCCGCACCGCTGCCGCTCATGTGTACCTAGTGCCCTATCGGGCACGTGGTATTGGTTTTATCAGTATTTTATCAGTATAAAAGTATAAAATCAGTGTTTCATGAGAAGTGCACTCTGCGATCGACTTTCGACTTCTTTAATTCGTACCGTCCGCTCACTTAATCTTAGGTAAGTATTCAGTGGAAACACTTGTATACATTTCACTAAATAGTGCAAGCGGTCCCTAAACAGAACCTGTTACGCTCGCAGTGGAAAGTTTTGAGTAGCCGCTGCGAACTTAATACAAATTGATTTCTCGCACAGAAAATACTACGTCTGCAATCAAGACGGTCTTGTCTATGTCTCTTTCTTCTGAAAAGCTACACAAGAACAATTCATAGTTACAAGAACGAGGAGTGACATGGGACAATAGTTATCATAGTTTGCGAACACAACAGTTATCTGAAGAAGTTAATGCACCAGTAAGTTAGTTACCTAATGAAAAAGAAGTGCATCATAAATTACCTAATGAAGTTGACGCACCATTAAGTTCGTTACCTGATAACGTTAAAGCGCCATTAATTTAGTTACCTGATTAAGTTAATGCATCATTAAGTTAGTTACCTGATGAAGTTGAGCACGTTGTCAGGAAGAGCTTCGGTGTTGTTGACGCAGGTGCCGGGCCGCGGCTCGGGCACGCGCGCGCGCAGCACCGGCAGCCACGCCGAGCTGGAGGTCGCCTGTACAACACAACTTGTTAAGGCATGCTTTGTTACAAATATCTGAAGAGAATGTTATCTTATCTTATTCTATTTTATCTCAATAATCACCAGCGAGGAGATGTGTAGATGTAAACAACTTTAACTATGGGTTTACTTTAACAACAACCTGGGAAATCTGCCATCATAATGCAAAAAGTAGAAATAATTTGAAAAATCACATATAATTTCAGATTTAAAAATACCGCTTTTAGCTTATTAGGACAGTAACTAGCCCACCCTAGTGAACGATATCATGTCATAAGTCATAACACAACCATATCCATAACAAACCAATCTCTACCAATCGGAATACCGCTATATCAATTGATTCAGCTATCAATGTCTGGTTTATTGGGTTTTGGGTTATTACCTCTTGAAAATGCCCAATTACAGAATTAACATATTTATTCATGATGTTATGATGACAAAATTACCCTATGCTTAAATATAAGTTAAGTTTTATCTAAAAATATAACCTACTTCCCTCACAAAAAATAAATAATGTCAAATTCCCTAAAATATGGGTGTTTGGTATTAGAAGCAGAAGGCCTAGTATAAAAGTTGTACGACATTAACTCCTCGACCGCGTTAGCGTATCGAGGGGTCAAAATATGAAAGTTGCCGGATGATTTAAATAAACGGCAAATATAATTTGAACTCCCGATACGCTAACGCGGTCGAGGAGTTAATGTCGTACAATTTTTATACTAGGCCTTCTGAGGAAACTGAGATGCACATCCTCTGCTCCTGCGGACCACTAATACTTATAAGAAGTATCCATCTAGGTAGGCACAGCAACTTTATGAGGTACACAACATTACAGCACAAAGAAACTGGAATTTTTTAAACTCAACGTGCGTCCGCTAACCAATTAGAAACCATCGTGACAAACAAAACAAGGCCACTGAATAAAACAACACTATGGTACAATATATAGTTCTTACAATGGTAAACGAAATCACGATATCCTGCAAGGGTATGGCATTTTTTTAAATCTATTCCCCCGTACACGATCCCCAAGACATACATATATACGTTAATATTATCTTCTTTTTCGTAGTATAAAAATAAGAAGAGGTGCTGCACCATTTGAAACCTAATCCATCATAATTATACTTCGTATCCAAATCGAAGATTACATATATTTACTAGCAGCAGTACACGGTTATGTGCTGTCCTTGTCACACATTTAGAGTTATAATATTATTCAAAAAAACTGTTCTCGCTCTCGCCCGCCGGGTAATTAGGAACGGCAGCGCTCCCAGCGGCGTGGTTTATCATTACATGTTTTTGTGTATGTCCGAGTCACACGTATTTTCTCGCAAAAATAGTGTTTTAGTGTATATCTATTTCAGATTGAAGGATTAGGGTGAGTGATTTTACACATCTTCAGAACGATGAATTCAAATTACAGAATAAAACCGCGGCCTAGTTGCCGTTTAACGAATCTTCTTTCGGAAAGTGATTTTGTCCAAATGTTTGATTTTGCTTTCAATATATGTGTGGTAGATTACAATTTAAAAACGAATGTTAGTGTGGTGTATTAATCATATAATAACTAAAAGAATAGATCAAGGAATATTTACTTTGTTCGAAATAATGCTTTTACATCTACCTTCTTTTTTCTAAGTAATATAAGTAAAGTACATGTTAAAGGCACGGGTTGTTGTTCGTAGATTAACATACAAATTTAAACCTAATTAAGAGAACTTTAAGGTTCGTTATGTATTTACGCGTTATAGTATTTACGCGTTATAATTCGTATCAGGTTTGTGTACCAGACCGTATACTAAAAATTGCGCCACACGCCATACTCGAGGGTTTACTTACTTCTAACCCTGGTATTTAACGAAAACTAATGTAATCTCATCTACGCAATGATTTCATCTACCTTTCCAGAGTTCTGAGATAATTATAGTAATAAGTATTGAAGTATGCAATGCTAAAAAATTATGAAAGTCGACATGAATTTCACAAATTGTAGTAAATTCGGTTAACAAAATGGCATCTCAAAGTAATTTAAAGTAAAATAGCCATAGAGGTTCCCTCATTTATCTATAGTTTTGTTAATAAAAGCTAGCTTATGATCCGGATGTTGCCGTTTCGAATATCGTCGAGCCTTCGGGACAATATAGGTATTTTAGAGGTTCCCCATTTTATCCCTAAAAGGGAGGTATGACCTCTTCAATTCTTCATGTTTGTCTTGTATTATTCGTGAAAGACAGCCTCGATTTGTCAGCTAAGAAGTACACATACTTATAGCGCTTCTTGTACGTCGTCTACCTACTTCATTTATATGAACTGTCATAAAAATATACTCGCTTATAAAGAATCATGAGCTCGCTGAAATAAGTAACAATGACTACAATCAATAATTATCATCATAATGTTGTTGCAGAGAAAAATTGTAAAATAAAAATAAGATAGGTTTCGTATAAACTACGTTCCTATTTACGAGTAAGCCTATTTCAGGTTCTATCAAGGAAATACTACTTTAATGAGTCGGAATATATAATCTTGATCATGTTTTAATGAAGTCAAAATACTATGATATTGCGATTTTGAGTCAGTTAAGGCTCTAAACTAAAGGGAAGTGTAACCGCAGCGGCAGTGCCGTATTACCCTGTTCCGCTAAATAGCGCGAATGCTTGCTGTAGCCGCTGCAGGGGTTTAATTTGCGACCTAGTGTCTATACGATTAAAGAAGAATAATTTATGTTCAGAGGTGTATTCTCTGAGTATAGGTAAGTTATTTAAGGTAAAGAATAACTTTTTTGTTTTGTTCAGACTCGAAAGAGGTTATTATTTTTTCCCTCATATTTTAGATACCGTAAACCGTTCAATATACAACGATATAACCAGGTCAAAAATATGATATTTTGGTTTATGTAAAAATTTACAAAATACAATACCTACATAATATGCGGACATTACAGGTTAGTATATTATGATTGGTGGTTCTTTAACAAATTGCACACCTAAAAGGTGTTCAATCGCTTTCCTGCATGCTCGAAGCATGAGCGAATAACGAGAAAACTGGTTAAAGACACAAAATAGTTAAAGTTTTTTGTGGTTTTTTGCATAACAATAATACCTATACTTACTGATTTTCTTTATCAACTTTACGTATCCCCATCACGAAACAAGGATAGTTTGGTTCCGGAATTTGAACCAATATCTGACGGCGCAGTCTTGCGAATTGTTGCGGTTAGTAAAATGCATGAAATTATATAAATCATATGATCTTTACATATACATATTATAATAGAAGTATTGTAATTTGTATATGTAGGTAGTGAATGTTGTGGATCACATTTTTATGATACCTACATATAAAATTGTAGATGATATCTTTACGATAATAGGACTCAACACGACTTAATTAAAATTAAGTCGGATATTAATATGGTCGTACGTACCTACTATTAAAACCTCACCGTTTAGGAAGGTGGTAACCAAAACGGAATAATTTTACGAAGCTGAGTGAGTTTGCTAACAAAAACCTCATTGGAGAGTAAATGGTTTTAACCCAATTGAATTATCACGAAACTAATATTCCTGTTTATTGAAAGCATGAACCGATATATACTGAAGTAATACAAACAACGACTTAAATTTTGATTTATAGTTTCCTAGAGAAACTTCATATCATATATATATATACGAAACGAAAATATATTTTTTTTTCGTAGGCTATATCGATGAAATAGGCTTAATCTTATTAAATACCCTACGCTGCTCCGCTTCAACAGCGCCGAGTTACGTGACATAAATCGCGTGTAAATTTGTATAATTTTGCTCCGTTTCAACAATTATGCCACAAAAATTGTGTCAAATAAGCTTGCTTTAACAGCGTTGAGCATTAACACATTAATTATGTCAAGGATCGTCCGCTTTAGCAGCGTTGAGGTACTCCCCATTAATTGTGTCGAGGATTCCAGAACTTTGCTCCGCTTTAACAGCGTTGAGGTACTCCACATTAATTGTGTCGAGGATTCTAGAACTTTGCTCCGCTTTAACAGCGTTGAGGTACTCCACATTAATTGTGTCGAGGATTCTAGAACTTTGCTCCGCTTTAACAGCGTTGAGGTACTCCACATTAATTGTGTCGAGGATTCTAGAACTTTGCTCCGCTTTAACAGCGTTGAGGTGCTCCACATTAATTGTGTCGAGGATTCTAGAACTTTGCTCCGCTTTAACAGCGTTGAGGTACTCCACATTAATTGTATCGAGGATTCTAGAACTTTGCTCCGCTTTAACAGCGTTGAGGTGCTCCACATTAATTGTGTCGAGGATTCTAGAACTTTGCTCCGCTTTAACAGCGTTGAGGTACTCCACATTAATTGTGTAGAGGATTCTAGAACTTTGCTCCGCTTTAACAGCGTTGAGGTACTCCACATTAATTGTGTCGAGGATTCTAGAACTTTGCTCCGCTTTAACAGCGTTGAGGTGCTCCACATTAATTGTGTCGAGGATTCTAGAACTTTGCTCCGCTTTAACAGCGTTGAGGTACTCCACATTAATTGTGTCGAGGATTCTAGAACTTTGCTCCGCTTTAACAGCGTTGAGGTACTCCACATTAATTGTGTCGAGGATTCTAGAACTTTGCTCCGCTTTAACAGCGTTGAGGTACTCCACATTAATTGTGTCGAGGATTCTACAACTTTGCTCCGCTTTAACAGCGTTGAGGTACTCCACATTAATTGTGTCGAGGATTCTAGAACTTTGCTCCGCTTTAACAGCGTTGAGGTACTCCACATTAATTGTGTCGAGGATTCTAGAACTTTGCTCCGCTTTAACAGCGTTGAGGTACTCCATGCAGGGTATGCCGACAATTGTAATATATCGGGTAGATATATAATAAAGTTAGTTAGTGTCCAGCTTGCGTTTTACTTATACTCTCCACTGGCGCAGTCGAGATTTTTAAGTTATTTAAGAGTGATTTACGCTTTTATCGACAAACAGAGATTAAATTTCGGTGTTGTGCGCCGCGTATAATAAGTTGATTGCGTGTAGTGCAAGATGCCGATCGGTAAGATCGAGGCGTTCGATTTAAACTCTAAACAATGGCCGGCATATGTGCGACGTGTCAAACAGTTTATTTTATTAAACGAGATTAAAGATACTTTGAAAGTGCCGACGTTGATTACCGTTGTGGGTGACGCGACTTACTCCTTAATGTGTGACCTTTGTGCTCCGGACCATCCAGAGAAAAAATCATTTGACGAGCTCGTCACATTGGTCTCCGATCACCTCGAGCCGCAGCGCTCAGAAATCGCTGAGCGCCATATTTATCGTCAACGAAGGCAACAACCTGGCGAATCTCTGACGGAATTTTTGCAAAGTCTGAAGCATCTCGCAGTCACTTGTAATTTTACGGGGAGATTAGAAGAGGAATTACGAGATCAGTTCGTTTCCGGGTTGGCAAGTGAGGCCATGAGATCACGGATTTTTGCGGAGAAAAATATTAAGTACCGCAAGGCAGTAGAACTAGCTCTGGCACTGGAGGCCGCGGAGAAGCATGCGGTCCTAAGCGGGACCGCCGGAGGCTCGGCGGCGGCGGGTGCAGACGGCGGCGGCGGCGGGGCGGGCGAGGGCCTGCACGCGCTACGCGCACGTCACGGTGGACGCGGGGGAGCCAGGGCGCGAGGGCCGACCGAGGGTGAAAAGCGCGGCGGTGGCGGCGCCGGTGTAAGGTTTGTCGGCGGCGGCGACGGCGGCGGCGGCGGCGGTGGCGCATCGAGCTCGGCGTGCGACGGCACGACTTGTTGGAGGTGCGGTAAAGGGCATCGCGCGAATAAGTGCCGGTTCGCGAATTATAATTGCGATCAATGTAATCAGCGTGGGCATTTAAAAGTGATGTGTCCAAAAAGTGATAAGCGTGGTAGCGAGAGGCGGCAGCATTTCTTAAGTGATAATTCGGAGGACGAGTTTTACCATATCCAAGTGCATTCCCGAGGTAACGAGCCTTATTTTATTGACATGGAAATAGATGGTGTAAAGGTAGAATTGGAAATCGATACCGGAAGCAGGATTTCCGCAATTAATGAGCAATTTTATGAACGTTTTTTTTTAAATAAGGAATTGTTAACGGATTATTCTTATTTTCGTAGTTATCAGGGCTCACGAATTGAGCCTCTCGGATATATCTCAGTCGAGGTTAATTTTGAAGGTACAAAAGTGTGTAACCAATCTTTGTACGTCATAAAAAACGGCGGCAGGCCACTGTTGGGTCGAGACTGGCTTACAGCGCTTGGTATTAAAGCGATCAAAATTAACCAGATAGTGGAGGATCAATTCGTGAAACAATTGTGCAAAGAGTACCCAGAAGTATTTACCGAGAAGTTAGGTACATGTAAAAAAACTCTTAACTTAGAACTGACGGATTGCGAGGGTGTGTACATGCGAGCGCGGCCGGTACCGCTGGCGCTGCGCGCGGGCGTCGAGCGGGAGCTAGCGCGCCTAGAGCGCGACGGTACTATATACAGGGTGAATCATTCAGACTTTGGAACTCCCATTGTGCCGGTAATTAAAACAAATGGTGAACTTAGGTTGTGCGGCGATTATAAAATAACAATCAACCCTAAGCTAAAGAGGAACTATTATCCTCTACCGCGTATTGAAGAGTTATTTGCCAACTTAAGTAATGGACAGGAGTTTACAAAAATCGACCTTAGACACGCGTACGAGCAGGTGATTCTAACTGAAAAGTCACAACGTTTTACAACGATAACCACTCATATGGGCACCTTTTCTTACCGCCGCACACCCTATGGTCTTTCATGTGTACCGGAGAAATTTCAAAAATTAATGGAGGAGACTTTGCGGGGGGTACCAGGTACAGTGGTATTTCTGGACGATATTTGCGTCACCGGGCCGGACCGTCATGCACACCTCCGTAATCTCAGAATGGTACTTGATAGGCTTAAGGAAATGGGGTTAACTGTCAAAATGGAAAAATGTAAATTCCTTCAAGAAAAGGTACATTATTTAGGATTTATTATTGACAAAACCGGTTTGCACCCGGACCCGGCGAAGCTGGAGGCAATCACTAGTTTACCGACGCCTACAGACGTCACGCAGTTAAAAAGTTTTTTAGGTCTCTTAAATTATTACGGTAAATTTATTCCAAATCTTAGCACTTTATTACATCCGCTACACGCACTTTTAAAAAAAAACGTTAACTGGTCATGGAACAGTGATTGCAAACATGCTTTTAACAACGCGAAAAAGATGTTAGTGAGCGATTGCGTTTTGGCGCACTATGAGGAGGGGCGACCGCTCGTGTTATCAGTGGACAGCAGCGCGTACGGTGTTGGCGCCGTGTTGGCGCACCGGTACGCAGACGGCAGCGAGCGGCCCGTCAGCTGCGCCTCGCGCACGCTAAACGACGCGGAGAAAAACTATAGCCAACTAGATAAGGAGGCCTTGGCTATTTTCTATGGGGTGACTAAAAATCACCAGTATTTGTTTGGCAGGCAATTTCTTCTTCGAACGGATCACAAACCCCTCATGTATATCTTTGGAGAAAAAAAAGGTATTCCACAGACGGCGGCTAGTCGGCTACAGCGTTGGGCTGCGCGGCTGGCGGGCTATGACTATAAGATTGAATTTGTTAGGTCCGCGGACAATGGTCCGGCGGACAGTCTCTCTAGGCTCCCATTATCACACATGCGTCGCCCCGCCTCAGATGCGCCATGTTTTAATATGTTGGAGACAATTCCGCTAAGTTTTAAAGATGTAGCCAATGAAACAAAAAAAGATCCTCTGTTATGTAAGATTTTAGGCTACATAATGTTTGGTTGGCCATCATCTCCTAACCAGGAAGAGAAACCATATTTTATTCGTAAGGACGAACTGTACACAGATTTAGGGTGCATTTTATTCAAATATAGAATCGTAATTCCTATGAAACTGCGACAGGATATATTAAAGGAAATTCACACAGGTCACTTGGGCATGAACAAAATGAAAAGCCTAGCGCGAAATTATATTTATTGGCCGAACATAGATGCGGACATCGAGGCGAAGGCGCGCGCGTGCGTAGTGTGCCGCGCGGTGCGAGACGCGCCCGCGCGCGCCCCGCTTCACCCGTGGGAGTTTCCTTTACATCCGTGGAGACGATTGCATGCCGATTTTTTTGATTGCGCTAATAAGCGCTTTTTGATAATTATTGATGCTCATTCCAAATGGGTAGAAGTTTTGCTTATGTCAGGAACGACAGCGGGATTAACAATAAAAGCTTTCCGTTCCATATTCGCGAGATTTGGTTTGCCCTCTCAGTTAGTTACGGATAATGGCCCGCCATTCTCTTCAGAAGAGTTTAATAATTATTGCAAAAGAAATTCGATAAGACACACCACATCGGCGCCGTACAGGCCGCAGGGTAACGGAGAAGCCGAAAATGCGGTCAAAACAGTAAAAAAGGCAGTCAAACGAGCAGTAATCGAGGGGGTAGACATTTTAGAGGCACTAAATCGATTTTTATTCCAGTATAGGAATAGCGAACACGCCACCACAGGGGTGGCACCAGCCGTGGCGCTAATTGGGCGGCGCCTGCGCGGGCGCCTCGACGCGCTGCGCCCCGACCCCGCGGCCGCGGCGCACGCCGCGCAAAGCAAGCAGGCCGCAGCGGCCGGCGGCCAGTACAGACGGTTTCACGTGGGTCAGCCAGTCTTAGCGCGTGACTATACACAAAAGGGCAACAGATGGTCTGAGGGTCAGATAACGGCCTCCACGGGCCCAGTATCGTATAAAGTGGACGTCGGAAACGGGTCAATTTGGCGCCGACACCAAGACCAAATTATTCCGCTAGACGGCCATAATCCCCCTCGGTACTCGTTGTCGCGCACGAGTATGTTAGAGACAGAGGCTAACTCTAGCGAGATGGACGGCGCCGATGTGAGTTCGGGGATGAAGGCGGCTGACCCCGCGGGAGTGAGCGAGAAGGCTGACAGCGCGGCTGACCTCTCTAAGCCAGCCGAAGAGTCAAATGCCGAGTCGGACTACGAGTACGGCGACACGGTAGATATTGATAATAATAACTCGCCGGTAGAAGATAATATTGAGCACCCCGCGGGGCCCGCAGTCACCTCCGCTCGAAACGTTCGGGCACAGCGTAGGGCTAATAAAAAAAATGCTTTAGGTAATGGAGCCTGATCGAACTAAAGGTTTTCAATGATTTATAAAGGCATTTTCAAGAATAGGGTACCATTTTCTTATGGCCAGTTTCGTAACGCATTTTTTTTTCCATACATTTTGTATGACAGTGGTGCACTGTTTTCTGAAAGTGCCTATAAAGATATCTTATCTGTAAGTAGATTTAAGTCATTTTTAGACCCTTTCATGGTTAATATTTCCCTAAATACACATGATCAGTTTATGAACAATCGTGTACTGTATTTGGGACTTAGCTATACTTTCCATTAGCGGGAGAGGTATAGGTATAGGAGATTAAATACTGTTCTTTTAATAAATAACTTACAACTATTTTTGATAAGACATGTATACCTATTGAGTGTATGTGTACCTATCGATTTGGTGGTGGGATGTGCAGGGTATGCCGACAATTGTAATATATCGGGTAGATATATAATAAAGTTAGTTAGTGTCCAGCTTGCGTTTTACTTATACTCTCCACTCCACATTAATTGTGTCGAGGATTCTAGAACTTTGCTCCGCTTTAACAGCGTTGAGGTACTCCACATTAATTGTGTCGAGGATTGTAGAACTTTGTTCCGCTTTAACAGCGTTGAGTTTCTCCACATTAATTGTGTCGAGGATTGTAGATCTTTGCTCCGCTTCAACAGCGTTGAGTTACTCTACGTCAATTTTGTTGATGATTGTACAACATTGCTTCGCATTAACAGCGTTGAGTTTCTTCACATTAATAAAATCGTGTTGAGGATCGTACAACTTTGCTCCGCATTAACGGCGTCTCGTATTACATATTCTACAGGAATTGTGTAGAATGTAATAAAATTTTACTCCATCAGGTTGTTTTTACCATGATGAGACTTCTTTTCAATAGTAGCATTCCGATTATCAAGATATAAAACACTCCACGTGTCTGTTCTTTATTATAACAATTATTTACAAAAATAGTAATTCTCTTGCTGCTGTAGCGTACTGGTCAATATTTCGTTATCCTACAGTAGAATCGAAGACACCTGCCACTTTTTTATTACAACGTTCTACTCAAAAAGGAAAAACTTACCGTATTAACCATTACCAACCACTTGAATTATTGTTTGGTCTCAGTATAAATCTGTATGTATATTTTATAACAAGATTTCTTTAGTACTAATCTTGCAATGAAGAAACTACTAATAGCTTGTTTTACTAATTATACAACTTGTTTTTGTCTTCCTTTTTTTACTTCGATATGAAATACAGGCATATCTATAGTATACAATCACTATGCAGGGATTCGTCAGTAGAGTTCAATTAAATGAACGAAGTATAATTTAAAGCAGGTATATTCAAGTAATGTTAAAATTATATCGACGATAATACACACTCCAGTGTTTTGTTTCACCTAAAAGGTTATTGAAAGTAATTTCATTCTTTATTAATGTCGTTCCTCACTTGGACACGCACAGCATGTCATGCATAAGTCCAATCTAATAAAAATATTCATATAATATTTACATAATAGTACCGTTTTATTTTATTAGGCACTCATGTATGAAGCTAATTATCAGGAACCCATAGGAGCGTACGGATTTGACTTCGATATTTTATTTTATTTTTCCTACTTATATGTAGTATTACAATTCTCTAAACATCTGCTAGTAAATATATGTAATCTTCGATTTGGATACGAAGTATAATTAATAATCAAACGAACTTACCTGTGAAGTTTGATTGGAATTATACGAGTATCCAAATCGAAGATTACATACTCCCACCCTCCCAGACCCTAAAAATTAAAATAAAATCGTCTCTGGTCCTAACACAAAAATATCTATGTGCTCTAAAATAATGATAAACCACGCCGCTGGGAGCGCTGCCGTTCCTAATTACCCGGCGGGCGAGAGCGAGAACAGTTTTTTTGAATAATATTATAACTCTAAATGTGTGACAAGGACAGCACATAACCGTGTACTGCTGCTAGTAAATATATGTAATCTTCGATTTGGATACTCGTATAATTCCAATCAAACTTCACAGGTAAGTTCGTTTGATTATTAATTATAAATATGACGGGGTCATTTCTGAAAATTTAAACAATATTGTCACCTGAAATTACTCAATGCACGTTGCTTTTCAGATATATGAATAATCAGGGCCTAATTTACCACTCCCTATTTAAAATTACACTTCATAAATTTCATAGATTTACTTAGGCAGAGTCGTTTCAAGGAAATAAGTTTGTGGAACCTAGCAATAATTATTCCTGCAAAATATACCTACTTATACAAAATTCACATTCGAAACCTGAATATTTATTCATTACGCAAGTGCCTACTAATTATTCACATTTTTACTTTTGAGACACACTGTAAAAGTGACATTCGAAAACTAGCGAGATAGTTGTGGCAGTACAGTCCGCTACATTATTGAGAGAAATGTTTATTTTCTTGAGAAATTAAGTTCCGACGCCGACCGCAACGCTATTAATTGTCCTGTTGTATGAACACAGGACTGGCAGAGAAGGCCAAAACGACTCCGCCAACTTTAGACCGCTCCCGACTGGGGACTGCTTGCTAACGCGTGCAGCTGTCAGGTTTAAACAGCAAATGGCTCGTTCTTCAACAAATAACTATTCACTAAAACACCACCAATAAAGCTGGAGATATCTATCGATGTATTTCCTTTCATTTTTAGGGTTCCGTAGTCAACTAGGAACCCTTATAGTTTCGCCAAATCTGTCTGTCTGTCCGTCCGTCCGTCCGCGGGTTATCTCAGTGATTGTAAGTACTAGAAAGCGTTAATTTTGTACGAATATGTATATCGGTCACGCCAACAAAGTGGTAAAATAAAAAGTGGTTATAACTTTTTAGGGTACCTCCCGTACACGTAAAGTGGGGGGTAATTATTTTGTCGTTTCAACTCTAGAGTGTGACATATCATTGGATAGGTACCTATTTGAAAGATAACGAGGGTTTTCAAAAACAGTTTTTGATAAAGTTAATATTTTCGGAAATAATCGCTCCAGAAGTATAAAAAAATGTGCCCCACCCCCCCTCTAACTTTAAAACTATGAGCTCAAAAAATATGAAAAAAATAACAAAACTAGAACTTAATAAGAACTTTATTGGAAAATTATTTTGAACTTGATTGAAAAAATTCTGAATTAAGTTTCTAATTTAACCGTATATGCATTTTTTTTTATCTTGAGTACTTAATATATCTACCTTCTAATAAAAAAAGAATGATTAAATCGATCAGAAGTTACCCCCGAAAACCCAACAAACATAACCCGTGTAGTTTGTATAAATTAGTAAACCAATTTCCCGAGAGATGGTGCTGTACCGTGTTCTACTTTGCGCTGTTAAGATTTTTCCGGAGTTGATCCGGACGTACTATCAATATATACCGATATATTGATAATATGTGACACTGGCCAAAATGTCCACAATAAAAGAAAAAGAAGGGTTAACCGTGCCGCCCTTGCGTCCCGCCTATGTGGAAGCAGTCCATAATTGCTACCATCTGCGACCCCGTGGACCCCTTTTAGTCACCTTTTACGACAAGCACGAGATACCATAACCGTATTCTGTTCACCCGGCTGCATACATTTTCAATAACATGTATCATTCATGTTCATTAACGATGCGACCATGCATTATTCTAAACTTCCCCAATGGTAAATCATGTGAAATCCTGAGAATTTTCTGACATTATTTACGGGGTAACCATTTACATGGAATTTTATTTACTTCTTAGAAATCTTAAAATGTCTAGGTACATCAAGTTCATTATTAAAGCCCTTTTAAGGGCTGGCAGTCCTTTCTAAGGCTAATATAATTCATGTTTTGTGCTAAACGCAATCGATCTTATCAATCAATGTGATCGCTCGATACAAGATGCCGATGGTGATGGCGCTATCGGCGAAAAGGGCGGTAAGAGGCGCGGGGGACGGCGCGCGGCGGCTAACTTCAAAGGACGGGAGCGGTTCGCACTTGCGCTGACATAGGCACTTACGTCATCGAGCCGCCATAAAATAGGGGTACCTAAGCAACATTTTTTAAACGACATTTTTTTTATGGCTTGAAAATAAAAAAGGAGGTGTTTTTGTAATCACGATTTGATACCGAATATGCCCTTAAACAGATCACCAGCATTTTTGTTACACCTTGTATATCTTGATATAGTTCCGTGCATTTGAAAGATTTTCTATAACCTACGCAAACTAGTGCCTCTCTGCACGAGCCCTTCGGTACACAGAATCATGCCACACTGCCACAGTCAGCTTGTACAATAATAAAAGCAACTAGAGTTGTTAGCCTAACGAGTTTGCATGTTGTCCGTTTCATTCCATGTGAAATGACGGTTCAATATCACATTTTAAAGTTAAAAAATCGGCCAAGTGCGAACTTTATGTTGCATTTACATCGAGAAGTAGAAATTTGACGTCAGCCACATGTATCGACAGATTGGGCCAGTCGTTTGTACAGCATAGAGTTAGTATGTGAGTTTATAAGATTTTAAGCTAACATGGTCATTTACAATATAGTTACTATTTAAAACGAGATATTTACCATGTACATTTGTGTCGCAGCAAATCAGTTACACCGTGCCGCACACCCCAGTGCCCAGTGCAGTGCCGTGCACTTGTAACAGTGCCGAAATATCGGGAGCTCATGAAAACAAATGTACATGGTAAATATCTCGTTTTAAATAGTAACTATAGAGTATGTGAGTTTGTTTTTCCTTGATATTTTTTTATAACGTAAACCATTTTATTTTATTTTTGTTATAGAACAGTAATTTTAGCATGATATCACATAAATTTAAAGAAAAAAAAACAATCAAATTGGTTTAATTTCAACTTTTGTTCCGGAAAGTTTTTTTAATTTATATAAAGAATTAATGAAGTTACGGTTAATGTTATATTTTTCCTGTAATCTTTATGATAATATTAATATTTAATATTAATATTATCATATAAAAATCATATTTTTCATATTTTTTTTAATTGTTTTAGAATGTGGAAATCTAGCCATGACCCAATAACTAAACTTTTAATATTTGCCCCCTCTTTTATCGGGCATATTTCATTGAAAATAAATTAAATATGTGATAAATCTTCTCCCAACTATTCCAAATTTCAAATAGGTAGCTTAAGTAGTCGAGATATTTAGCGATGTGACAGACTGAGTCGCACCAGAAGGGTTCCTTTTTTACCATTTTGGGACGGAACCCTAAAAACAACGCTTTGATGAATACTTGTTGGTCTATTTGAACGCGGAATAACCTAGTTTTAGTTTTTATTCTCAAATCAAATTTCCTGTGACAAATGCTTGCCAATATAACGAAGGTTAGCTTGACTCCATCCCATCCTTTCAGCCGAAAGACGTCCACTGCTGGACATAGGCCTCCCCCAAAGATTTCCACAATGACCGGTCCTGCGCCACCCGCATCCAGCGGACTCCTGCGACCTTCACCAGGTCATCAGTCCACCTTGTTGGGGGCCTACCCACGCTGCGCCTTCCGGTACGCGGTCGCCACTCAAGAACATTTCCGCCCCAACGGCCATCGGTTCTACGTGCAATATGCCCCGCCCACTGCCACTTAAGTTTAGCGATTCGGAGAGCTATATCGGTTATTTTGGTTCTGTTGCTTTGGTCTCATTTCTGATACGATCTCGCAGAGAGACTCCAAGCATAGCCCTCTCCATTGCCCTTTGGGTGACCTTGAGCCTTCTTATGAGGCCCATTGTAAGCAACCACGTTTCAGTACCGTATGTCATCACTGGCAACACACACTGATCGAAGACTTTCGTCTTCAGGCACTGCGGAATATTGGACGAAAAGATGTATCGCAGCTTCCCGAATGCTGCCCAACCAAGTCGGATTCGACGCTTGACTCTAGAAGTAGATAAAGTGAATTTATTTAGCTAGAATTTAATTAAAATTTTCCATGTTTGCGGCAGGCTTCTGAAGAGATGTTCACGCGCGGATTCATACATCAGCCGCGACTGAAAAACCACAGATGTTGCCACAGTTTGGCCAGTGCTGTTCTTATCGATAATATTGACGATGATGGTGATCAGTGATGACGATATTGATCGATTGGCACATAACAAAACGTAACAGTATTATTCTAATGTTTGTAGTGTGAGTACAACGGTGAACTAATCGATATATTGTTATCGACACATACTCGTGACTATTTTTGTTCTGCTATTCCTGGCAAAATTTATTCCATCGAACTGTTAATTTAAGTTTAGGTATGGAGTGACAGTCGACAGCGTAAATTGTGAGATTATAAATAGCTGGAGTGTTAAAAGGTTAAAGTAATTTTCCGATTCCAACTGCAAGAGGTAAAACATCCGAATAAATAATCGCTTTATATGATTCAGCAAAAGTTGAGAAAGATTAAGCGGCTGCCTGGCTCATTTGGCTGTCAGTAACCTGCTGATAAACTTATTACCTACTTCATCCGTAACTCGATAAACAAGCGAAGTATTGCCGAAATATGACGGGTTATTTTGGGGCTAATAAGGAGTCGATGATGTTATTCTTAGTTAAACAAATTAACGGCTCAGGCCTCTAATTTTGGCGTAAAGGCACAGAAGTACACAGACAAACAATACATTATGAAGCGTTTCCAAAGAGAATGAGGTCCCTACACGTATGCACAGATTTACTTGTAATTTCTAAGATTCTTTGAGCTTAACCGACTACCACCATTTTATTTATACTACAATATTTCAAGTTCACCCCTTAAACACAATAATTGTAAATAATTTTATTTTTACGAGAATAGATCGTAAACGTGGTTGCAACTGAAATATGCGGTCGCGTAAGATGAGGCGGAGCCTCCCACACAAAAAAAAACAAACAAGGTATGACTGCTAGTCTCACCCGGGTAGATTCGTTACTTACTTTTTGTAGATTAAGGATGCAAACAAAAAAGTACTAAGGGGACTCGGGGAGCGGAGCCCCCTCACAAAATAACATCCACGGTATGACTAGGGTTTGCAATTCGAATATTCGAATATTCGAATATTCGAATTATTCGCCATAAATATTATTCGAATACTACAACACTCATTATTCGAATAAAACGAATATTTCGAATAGTGCAGATTTTATTCAGAAATTATTATTTTGAACGTAAACCTGTAATAAAATGCCTGTTTTAATTGTATTTCACTTTAATAACTCCGTGGAAACAGCCCAAATATCGTACTATAATTGGTAAAAGGATTGAGAATTCGGCTACTTGCTACGTAATTTGTTATATAGGTCGTCCCACTAGGGTTAAGTTAGCACACAACAACATTGTCCTGTAATGAGATAGAAATTTTGAAATTAAGCACTGTTCTTTTTTCGTACCGATGGCAACAGTGAATACAGTGAATTGTAAAATAGACTAAAAAGTTTTTATACCAATGAAAATATATCTAGTAGTATTTTCATTGACACTAACGTTCATTTCATTAATAAAAAGCAAAATACCTAGGCGTTACTCTAGACCGCTCCTTGTCGTATAAACACCAACTAAGCAGCACAGCCCGAAAGCTACAGACCCGGATCAACATCATCCAGAAATTGAGCGGAACCTCATGGGGAGCTAGTGCCGAAGTCCTGAGAACATCCGCGCTGTCTTTGGTTTACTCCACGGCTGAATACTGTGCACCGGTCTGGCTAGGCAGTGCCCACACCTCTAGAGTGGACGTCGAACTAAATAGGGTGATGCGACTCATCTCTGGCACGCTACAATCAACACCCTGCCACTGGCTACCAGTACTCTCCCGCATCGCCCCACCTGACTTGCGAAGGAAAGATGCCTTGATACGGGAAGCAGGAAAGATTCAGAAAAACCCGAACCTACCAATCTACGAGGAATTCTTGCACCCTGCCCATCGCCGTTTAAAATCCAGGAACGCTGCTTACAGTTTATACAAAAGCCTGGCTGACTCAAACTTTGACCTGAAACTTGAGTGGTTGCAGTCTTGGAACTCGGCGATGGCGGGGAAATTGGGCTCCAAAATTATCCCAGGTTCCAAAATCAAAGGGTCCGACCTCCCAAGACGGGACTGGTGCAAGATTAACAGGCTACGTACTGGCCACGGTCGCTGTGCTTACTACAAACATCGCTGCGGATGGGTAGAATCCCCGGCTTGCACGTGTGGTGCTGCTGCACAAACAATGCCCCATAACACGCTACGCCGATGGACCTCCGGAAGACCTGATCACCCTCAGTGACGAGGCCATCACTTGGCTGACTCATCTTGATTTAGATTTATAGTTGAATGTATCTGTTGAATGTACGCCATACGACTAAATAATAAATTTCATTTATTAACTTTTTTGTAATCAGTACTTTATGTAGCTGTGTGTGAAATCATTCAATTCAACTCTCGTGAAACTATCTATACTGAAATAAACAGAAACCCTAAAAGGTCAATAAGCCAACCATTACCTGTGTGCGTACCATGAGTTGTTTTCGATTGCGACTGCGGCACCACTACTCTGGCAAGAGCGAGATGGATTGTCGAATACCGCAGTCGCAATTGAATACAACCCATGGTAAGCAGTAAGCACACTGCATAAGAAATAGATCCTGCTCTTAGTTTAAATTTTTCGTGCATGCTGTAATTATACACCCAGTGCCTTATTTCAATGACATGTATATATTGACTTGACTTAATCGGTAAATACTATTTGGTTTTACACAGAACAGTCGGTATGCACCAATTGTTGATTGAGTTTACACTCTCTTCAGACCATATCTTTATTACTTTTAGAGATATCATATCAGCGATTTATAGTGAACCAATTACCTATTCTACGTCAACTTGAGCTAAGCCGCGTCAGTTAAAATTTAATTAGCCGCCTAGGCATTGTTACTTGTTACCATACCATTTTATATTTTGCAGTCTTAACAAGTATCAATACAAAAATGATTCAAATAAAAATATACTTTATTCATTTGCTTAACTCAAACATGTGGATAAGGTTAAGGTTGAAAAGGATCTGAAGTGTTGCGGGTAGTCTGTAGAGTAGTGTTTTACAAAAAAATCCGTAAACCTGATTCTTCCAGATCTCGACTCGCTTGTGCCCATTCGAATCAGAATCACGAATCACGATCTGATTGAAACTTGCAAACAAAAAATCCTTTCTATTTCGCCACATTTTTGTATGCACTTACTTTGAGCATGGCGTAATGAAAACTTAAATTTTATATGGAAATTTAGGGTCATTTTTTTATTATCAGGATCGAATCAGCTCGTGATTCTGATTTGAATGAGCCCATGAAGGTCCAGATCTGGAAGCATTAGGTGTTCGGGATTTTTTTTGGGAAAAGCTTAGATACCTTAGGAATAGTCAACCAATCGCTCTTGTTCCTGTAACAATGTTAAAGAAATAAAGCATACCTACATATTTAACAATTAAACTACTTAAAATCATTATTTTGACTTATTTTTCAAAAATATTCGTTTTATTCGTTTTATTCGAATATTCGAATATTGAAAATCGAAGTATTCGTATTATTCGAATACTAAAATTGGACGAATAATGCAAACCCTAGGTATGACTGATATGTTCACCTTGATAAGTTCGTTAGTTACGTTTCTTAGATTTAGAATGGAAGTCAGCGTAACGTAGGTACTCTTCCATGTTTATTTCGGTTCACTGCCTAACTCATAGTTATTTAAGTAAATAGAGATAAGATGGAATATTGTTTTTAACTAAAAAGGATAGAATAAAATAAATAAATAAAGAAATATAAAAACCTGACTGCATAAAAACAGAACTGAAAAGAATGAAACAAGTTAAGTATCTTAGTCAAAATTGGTAAAATAATACTGGTCTTTATATTTGGTTTAGCGCTACCTCAGACGATTTTAAACAGTCTGAACCCAGTCCCGAAAATGGGTCCCCACTGTTTAAAATCATTGTTTTCTTCTTTTCAGTTCTGTTTTTATGCAGTCAGGTTTTATGATTTTTGGATTTAGAAACAGCCACGGCAATTCTTCAAGAAAACTATCATATCTAGTGATAACGTAGTAGAATATACGGTCGCGGCGCTATGAATGTTTTTCGATTCATTATGTTCTACCATATATGGCGGGGTCTAAAAGCCCCTACGTGACATCTGTTATTCTCTCTACTCAGTAATAAATAAGACCAACTATTGTAATAATAGCTATGGCCTTTGTTCTCTGGACTAGTTTTCAAAGGCCCCTGGACGGCGCTATTGTCATGCACACGCTAATCAAGTCAAGAAATTAATTGATTGAATCTGCTCACTTGTTCTTTGAACCGGCCCGCGAAGGCCTTTTGGATGTCGTCCATGTTGTACGTGCAAATGGCGGAGCCCACGAGCCCGTCGCTCGCGCCGGTCGTGAACACGGCGTGGAACCGGGGGACCTCGCCTGGCATCATGTACACGCTTTCTGCATAGATTAACATTTGGTTAGTTATTCGTTTCATATTTAAATAACGGTCGAAACGCATTTATTTTTATCACAATAAGCGTGACATGTTTAGACTGCATCGGGCAGTAATGTCGGACCGAGTGATGTTGTTACATCCGCGACTCAGACGGTGTGCTTGAGTTTTAATCGTTGTCTCAATATGCCAGCACGCCTCACGAAAGTTCAAATTGTATAACAGTGATTTGAACAGTGTTTCTAACGTTTTTCTTTATATTCGTAGGGATAGATGTGGATTCAATTCTTTAATCTTGCTTTTTGATTGTTTGAAAAAATCTTTGAAGGGTTATAAGTTCGCCTCTGTACTTGCTTTTTCTTAATGAAAATTAAAAAATACCATTAAAAAATAAATACACAATACTCACGTATTTCATCGAAATAAAACGGGAACTCTCCAGGGATGCTACAATTCAGCCTGGCCTTCAAATAAGTGACCCAGTTCTGATTGAGTATGTGCTTCCCGCCAGTGTCCTGTTTGCACACCCGCGCCACCCTCGAGTATACCGCCTTGCCGCAGTTCATGAACTCGACGGCCGTCTCCCTGAAGAAGAACAACACGTAGTCGCCCACGTCAAACGACCCAACGAAGTTTGTTTCTGAAACAAAGACAGACGGGAATTAGGGACCTGTTTAGTTCAGGGGCCTTACCATGACATCTTAACGCGATTCAGTACACGACAGTTTAGGAATTTGACTGAGTCGCTTCCATACAACTGAGACTAAACTGAACCTAAACTAAATCGCGACAGATAACGTTGTAACAAGTTTGATTTGTAATTTTGCTGATTGAATATTTTTGCGACGGTAGTTTTAGTTCACGCAATGAATATCGTGTAGGTTCCGGGTTAGGTATATTTCTAAGGCTTTTTGTCTTATAGTTATCATACGCACATATTGTCTATATATTAACGTTCCAGGCTATGCAATTATTGTTTAACATTGATTTCAGACTATTCGCAAACTTACTATAAAGCCACTTCGAGCCATAACTTCAACGTCTTCTTAAAATTGAATTTCTTCGGCCGAAAGGTCACGGGCACTTGGGAGCTGCGTAAAATTGTTTCACTCTCACCTATACCGTCACTTGCCTCTAACGCTAATGCTTATGGAGGACACGCTAGGCCGGGTCGGGACGGGCCGGGTAGGACTGATGTGTTAATTTCTCACACACATTGATCAGTCCAGTCTAGCGTGAGTCATTCTGCGAGACACTATCTTTGTTGGTAATATTGTAATTTACAAATCTAGCATTTGAAAACTTACTATCAAGCCACTTCGAGTCATACTTCAACGTCCTCTTAAAATTGAATTTCTTCTGTCCCGTCCGGAGGTCATACAAGTCGCTCCGGAATATGACGGGGTCCGCCTTGGTGAACTCGGCGTTGGTGCCGGCGTAGAGCGCGGGCAGGCCGCCGGGGTTGCCGGCGGACACCCACACGGCCGTGCTGTTGTCCGCCGGGTCGTACGGGCACTTGGCCACGCCGAAACCGACACCCGGCACGTACTCGTGGCGCGGGAGATGCGTTAAATTTAACTGGAACAATGAGCTATTTTTAGAAAGGATTATTAATTTATTAGCGGCAATTGTTTTTGCATAGTGTTAAAAACGATTTGTATTCGTTTTATTCTATGAGATATAAATACCTGGGGCCTTACCATGGCATTTTAACGCGATTCGGTTTAAGTTTTTAACTGTGCTCAGTTGTATGGCAGCGACTCAGTTAAGGTCGTAAACTGAATCGCGTGAAGACGTCATGGTAAGCCCCCTGTTTTAAGAACTATTATGTACTTAATCTGTGATATTATTGCATTTTAATTATGGTTTCATTTTGAGCACTTTCTTTTTAAGAAAATTGTAAAAAAAATATGTTAAAATATAAGAAAATTTTGACAGGGTGGCTATCGGCAAAGGTAAAGAAAGGGTCTACCGCGAACATCGAAACACATTGAAGCACAAACTAGATTTTTCGTTGCTCGCGATAAGCCATCAACTCTCGTGAAGCGTCACAGACGATATACTCACATAGACTACCCAGTCTTTAGGACTGTGCGCGTTGGTACCGCACACGTAGAGCCGCTCGTCGTCGCCCAGAGGCTGCAGCACCCGCACGTGGTTGCGACACTCGAACGGCTCCGACTTGCCTTTGCTGACGCAGCGCGCGACGTTGCTGGCCTCAAGGATTAAGGCGTCGCGCTAAAACGGAATTTAAATCAGCACTTGCTCAGTGATAAGGGGCCAATCAATGTGCCGATTAAAGTAAAATTAATTTAAAACGGTGGCAAGGAGACGTTTGCTATATTTACTTGGATTACCTATATATTTATCGAGCGATATCGAAGGTTTTCTTTCATCTTGAGCAAAAATACTTTCGTATGTCTGGCTTCTTCTCCTCTACAGATCAAAATACTCAAACAATAGTGGTGAAATTTCATGATCAGGTTTTTTGGAGATTGGTCAATATTGTGGAAATTGACTCAAAAGACTTAAGAGGGCGCTTAGCGTCCAGTGGCGCCCTCATTGGGGGAGTTGTGTTTTCTAATAATTCATTCCCTATTATCCATGGTATCATCGTTGTAGTCATACGAAGTTCCTAACTTTTGGTCTATGACATATAATTTAGATTTACTTATTTTGATCATTTTGATTTTGATTATTGTTTTGTCACCTAAACGGCGAATAGAGTAAGTACGAGTACACTTTTTTCCGTTTGGGTGATAAAGTCAAAAGTAAGTAAGTAATATAAAACTTTATCATATAGATGAAAAGTTGGAATTAGTAAGACTAAAACGATGATAGGAAAGATAAATGAAAAGGTATTCCCCAATGAGAGCCACTGGACGATGTGCGCCTACTTAAGCGCTATAGGGTTTAAGGTTTTTTGTTAAAATAGGTAGCGCACAGTTTTTGAATGACTAACAAAAAACTAGTTCTCCTAACTCATTTTCTGAAGGTAGCGTAACCAAACACCCCACTGAGTTTTAGTTACCATTAAAAGTTTACTTTTACAACGCACCCTTAATTGCTTACTCTCGCCAAAAGCAATTATGTTAAAAACGCTCATTAACTAAGTAAAACGTCATTTAATAAAGTGCTTCTTCAATATGTGAAAACGCTTTGCAGCTAAAGTGTTAATGTAATTATAAAAACAGAAGCGTTCTAAAAGGTTGCCTTCCATAAGGTGATGGTACTTGAGTGACGTGAATGTAGAACATTCTTTGAAGTGTGAGCTTGACATGTAGCCGGGAACTGAAGTGTTAACAAGGTGGCTAATTTTTACAGTGTCTCGGTGCCTTAGCAAGCTAAAGGTATACAAACTGGTCTGACTAAGTTGTTAGATTTACATTATAACAACTATTTTGTAGAAACGGGGCACCATTGTCAACCGAAGTCTCTATTTAGCTCACAATACCCCGTTTAGTACTTTTAGTTGTCATTCTTAAATACTGACTGGTTAGTATTATTTTCTTAATAACGGAATAAAATATCTGGTTTTGTATTAAAACGCTACCTGCGCTGTAGCTAACCAACCTGCAATTTAGTATTTAATATAGAAACATATATAAATTAAGAATTAAGGAAGGATATTATTTTCTCTAACAAGCGGAAAAACTGGATGAAATTGCATTTTTGACCTAGTTTTTTTAAACAATAAATCAAAAAGGATAAACGACACTGCAATCATTTAATTCTAAGTACTTAAGTTAATGAGATTTTTTTATTCTACGGATTCATAATTAATTGATAACTGAGCAGAGTGGAATAAACAATAGACAATTATTAAGATTTAGGTCTCAATGCGTACAAAAAAGCGACTCGCCCAACTTAGTAATAATTAGAAGGTAGTATTTAAAAAAAAACTTACCTCGCAATGTGATTGGCTAATATCAGTCATATTTAACCTGAACACTCGATCCCTGAAACAAAAACAGTCTTTATTATCCTTGCAAAAATTGGCAAAAAAACAAAACAGCGAATAACAGGCGCACCCGAGCGTAGCGAATAGCTTTTGTCGCAAGCATATGTGCAGAATGCTCACTATTGCTCATATTTTATCCGTTTTGCTGTGGAATTGCCCAGCGGGCCGCATAATTTACCGCTGAATAGCCAGCTCTTTTTATCTGAGTATTAAGTATAATTGCCTACAAGTTTCAAGTTGTGCATTTTGTCTGTTCTTTGTATAATGATATTAAGTACAGTATTTTATACAATTTGTAAATTTTATAATCAATTTATAATTCAAGTTATACAGTATTCGTAACGTATACCTAATAACACTTTTAAATCTGTAAAGGTTTTATGCCGTTATTCATAAACGCTCATCAAACCTCCGTTAACTAATCCTAATCGTTTGTCCTTATCTGTCAGTTTAACATTTTCGTTTGATAAAAAGGGACAACACATATTTTAACTATTTAATATGGGTCTGTTAAGTTTTTAAGAATAAGGCGGTTAATTGTTATTTTAGACGTTAAACTCCTATAAAATTTCATAATTTCATAAGAGTTTACTTAACATTTTCACAGTGCGTGCTATCAAATTTATGGAAATTTAGCTTAGACGGACTATATTCTGTGTTACCAATTTCGCTGGCATAAAATTCTAAATATCGTTGCATACCTATTCAAACGACGATTGCTTTGCAGCGAGAAATGTCGATGCTAAGTTTGCTTTAAATTTAATAGTACAGACTGTGACAGTGTTAAGTTAACATCATAATTCATAATTTCATACAAGTTTAAAATGCCACTTAAAAGTTTGACAACTCATTTGCTTGGAAGAGATAGCGTTGTTTGATTCTAAAAGATAAATTTAAATGTAGGTAAGTTTAATTTGAGTCGTTTAAATTTATATTACATCTCTTAGGTACTTCTAAAGGGAGTATGCAAGACATAGCAGCTGCAAACACTAGTTTCAAAGTAACTTCCGCGATATCCATGAAGTAGGTACTTCTTCTTCTTTTATAATATGGCCTCTGTCCGAGAATTGGACAATTTTGCCAGTGTCCCGTATTAATATAATCAGTGTATCTTATATAAATAGTATATTGCCTCTTGGGCGACGTTGTTCGGTAATTGGCCTTGCTATTTATTCCGTTTACAGCTACGTAATAAATATGTCGGGAGGCCAAGATCCCGGGACAACCGAGTAATGATTCAATTACACGATTACACGCGTTTTAGGATTAATTCTTCATTAGCTGCACACTTCTTCGTTAGTTTACTGCACAATAAGCTATAAATATTACACATTAAACAACACTTAGCACACAAAAACAAATAACTATTCAAGAAACGCAACCGCCATTTTGAATATCAAACGGAAGACCATGAAGTAGGTATATTATTTATGACCTCTAACCATTAGGCTGCCTACTGTCATGACACGTCATCTATAAAATGATTAGCTGCCCTTTCCGACAGGCGACGCCACAATTCACACAGCCAACACGTCTGACCTTTTTAGTCAATAGTATGAGCTAACACACATAAGTAGGTTCCATGCCTACTTATACAAAAGTAAATTGTTAGTTATTAGGAGTAGGTTCTGAAACAAATAAGCTCGCATAATGAGCTTGGCGAGGAAATGGAGCCGAGACATGAAAAGCGAATTATCCGTTATTTCCGTTAACTTTTGTCAACGTTTATTATTGTTAGTAAGTTTAGGGCCCTTGCACCAACCGGGATTGCGAAGTAACCCGAAGTTAAGCGTTTTTTTGTATGGAATTTGACAAATTAACTCCGGGTTTGTGGCTAACCCTGGGTGGTGCGCTTAGATGACCGCAAAGTTTTGAAAATGAACTTTCTCTTGGTAATGATGATTAATAACAAAAACTAATTATATACAGGGCCGTTTGGAAGCTAACAATTATGACCAGGCCATTATTGCACCCTATATCGTCACTTCCGTAGGCACCACTTGTACCACCCGGGATAAGCCAACTAACCCGGAGTTATGTATTTTTAGAAAAGGATTTGATAGCTAACTCCTTGTTAGTTCGATAACCCTGGTTGGCGCAAGTGGCTTGTGAGGTAGAAATTAAAAACTAGATCCCAGGGGGATTAACCCAGGGGAAGAAAGGCACCCATTTTAGTCGCGGTATTCTGCGCCGATAGGCCGAGACTAAACTACACCTTTCACTCAAGTTAAGCACTCTACTTTTGATATCGAATACAAGGAAAGAAAAAATCAAGTGTATTTTATAAAATATATAAATATTGGAAATACGCTTACGCTATAAGCTTCATATTTTAAGTGGCCGATATATAAATTTGGCCGATTCAGCTGAACTTTTTGCCATGAATTTTCTTATTTACAAAAACGTTTTAAATTGTTTTATGCGAATATTTTAAGATCATTTCAATTTTAATGATATAAATGAAAAACTTGTTCAAAATTGTTGGCAGTTTTTGAAATTTACACCATTTTCTAACCGCTGTTTTACCATTATTTGATGAGCAAGCTTCAAGCATCTATATGGTTTTCGACCTTATATTGCTATTGAATCATAATAAAACATTTTTTCATGTTTAGTATATATTATAGTCTTCTAATATAGTCTTCTAAATAAATGAAATATTAGTTTAAAACATTTTTACACAAAATAATTGAGATTTTTTATTTTATTTGGTAAGTTTTGGTAGAAATACACGATAATGTTCGTGTCGAGTTTTCTGGCTCAACAGTAACTTTTTTTACATAAATGCATACGCGGTTATGGTTATAGTTTAGGTCATACTCTATTCAAAGACTATAGTGTATACCTATTTCTAGCTTTTTTTTTTTAAACAGCACTTCATCGTTTGCTCGCATCGCTCTGAATATCTCTGTAAAATATGCGACGATATGACATTGGCTTCATCTGCTCACGGGAGCTCGCAGAGAGAGGTCATGTCGGTCCACGCTCTGCCAATATTTATAAAGATGAGAGACTGAGAGTACAGAGGAACGTGTAAGTAGTGGATATCGAGATATTGGGATATAGATATTATCTACGTTGTATCTAGCAAAATACAACCTAAGATGAAGCTGTTATTTCACAAGAATCTTTTATGATTTTGTATTCCATTACCGCGATTATTACCTATTCAACTAAATGAAACCGATATTCAGTAAATTTCTCTTCGTTTGGAGCCTTTTACAGTTCTCGTTATAACAGGGTTCAACGATGACTGAGAGAATGATAATTTTACCTATCAACAAAAAGTATTAAGCACGACTCACAGTAGTCCGTTCCGTTCCGATACTCCTCTACTCTACTTGGACAATCCGTCGTTTGTATGTATGTATGTATGTTTGTTGGACGACAACTCGAGTAATGGCAATTTTTAAATTCGAATATGACCAAAATCGGTCAAGAGGTTGCCGAGATATAGGGGTCGCGAGTTCACGTTCGGGCGAACCACTAGTTTTTTTCAAAATTTAACAACACAGGACAGGACAAATAATCGTTTGAAGGTATGTATGTTCTTTCAACGATAACTCGAGTATCGTTCGTCGGATCAGCATGAAATTTTGATGTCAGATGAATATAATTTTTAAGTTCGAATATGGGTCAAAACGGTCAAGGGGTTGCTGAGATAAGAGGTTGTGAGCTCACGTTCAAGGCGAACTACTAGTTATATATTTGAATAACATTTGAATAGACTTAATTTTGCTTCGAATAAGACAACTTCAAATAGAGCGCTTTATAAAGCAGTTCAGTATAATTAAATTCGCTGTAGTACTTTTTCAACTTTTTCTGCTAGAACTAACTTAGACGTATGAGTCGTATGACTGTAGTTTTATTTATCATACTGACTGCGGTTTTACTTAACACTAAATATTAAACCCAGATTAATTATGTATATCCTAAAATTTTGTTCAATTTCGCTCCTTCTCTTTACTCTGCATATCATGCATGTGCCATAAAGAGGCAAATACAACTTTACTATTCTAGCCGTAGGCACTCTTGAGGCGGATATAAATTCTTAACATATAAGAGTTTGGACCAGGAATTCGTTCGAGGTTTTTAGTCAGAGAATTTTAAAGTCAAAGATGCAGCTTTTTCTATGGACGATTAGAATTTTCAACAAAATACGAATAGACTATTTCCATGACCTAATATATGTGCTCCGTGAACTAAGTTTTGTACGGTGCACTAAAACAATAAATAAAACAATATCGCTGAAAAAGGTTTTCCTCCGATTTTCTGCCCCAGCTACCAGTAGAAAGCTTCTGTAAAGTTTCTTCAATTAACGATTTACCCGTATTACGTTCGAATATTTTTCAAACTAAAAGTAGGTATAAATAAAGAAAATAAACGCTAAGCTCAAAATCGGGATTCTGGAGATCCTGGAGAGTGGCCTTGGCCAGCAGTGAAACAGTCAAATAGATCAGTAAAAAAAATGAAGATATACTTTAGATACTTACATAGCACCTACATACAGCGTATTTCTATCTTCGTTCATATACAGTGTGCGGTAGAAAAGATTGCCGCACGAAAACTCTCGGATGTGATCTGTGAACAAAAGAAAATGAGAATTAGCTAAAAAGTCATATTGCCTTCTATTAGCTACTATTGAGACCCAGAGTTTAACCCTGTGATTACGAGTGTTGTAAACGGTGAAACGTGAGTCATGGTGTTAATATACGCGATTATAATTTTTAAGAAAAAAAAACCGACTTCATTTGGTTCCCGGTAAAAGTGAAATTAAGAATTTGTTTGAGTTAGCCAGTTTACTTCACAAATATCCAATACACCGCACGTATACGATCGAAAATTGAGGAGCTTTCTTAATGTCCTAGGGCTTCCATCATTACATTTGAAGTATAATCAAACGGAACTCCCTTGTAGACCTTTAAACAAACAAAATAACAATGTGTTAAATTGGATGACAGACTGTAAATTAACGAGCATATTCATTATGCCATCCCTGATTATCAACATCAGGTCCACTCCAGCAAAATTATGGCCACAGTAAGAAAATGCCTAAGCTAATTATGAACACCCTCTAATCACAATTAACCTGCCGTTCAAATTTGAAGAGTTCTCTGAATTCTTCTAGAACTCCATCATCAGAATATAAATCAAATCAAAAAGATGAATGTCACAACTAGGATAATAAGTAGAGCTAGGTTTAT
The DNA here is from genome assembly GCA_949128165.1 of Lathronympha strigana. Classification (NCBI taxonomy): domain Eukaryota; kingdom Metazoa; phylum Arthropoda; class Insecta; order Lepidoptera; family Tortricidae; genus Lathronympha; species Lathronympha strigana. Next base: position 10,924,591 of record OX421905.1, on the reverse strand, counting down.
TAACCAGTTCCACTTTGCGATCCCTGGTCTTCATCATCAGATCAAGTTCATCAAAATTTTGGCTCCGCCAAAACACTGTTTTAGTTACTTAAGGAAACCCTCAAATCAGAATGCATGTGCCGTTAAAATTTGAGGAGTTCTCTCAATCCCTCATGAAGCCCATCATCAAAATAGAACTATAATCAAATAGGACTATCTTGAAGGTATTTCTTTACAAAGAAAAGATGAATGTCTCAAATCGGATGATAGAGCTGGGAATTAACAAGCAGTTCCACTTTGCCATCCCTGGTCTTCATCATCAGGTCCACTCCACCAAATTGATGATGTTCGTAAAGAAATGCTCGAGTGTCTTAAGAAACTACCCAAATCATCATGCATGTGCCTTTCAAATTTGAGGAGTTCCCTCAGTTCCTCATGGATCCCATCATCAGAAATTGATTTTGAAAAAAACGGAACAAATCTGGAACCATCTATTTTCAGAAAAAAAAATATTTTTTTAAATCGGACGATAATCCTGGGAATTACCAAGCAGTTCCACTTTGACATCCCTGGTCTTCATCATCAGGTCCACTCCACCAAATTGATGATATTCGTAAAGAAATGCTCGAGTGTCTTAAGAAACTACCCAAATCATCATGCATGTGCCTTTCAAATTTGAGGAGTTCCCTCAGATCCTCATGGATCCCATCATCAGAAATTGATTTTGAAAAAAACGAGACAATTTTGAAACCATCTATATACAGACAAAAAAATATTTTTTTAAATCGGATCATAGTCCTGAGAATTACGAAGCAGTTCCACTTTGCCATCCCTGGTCTTCATCATCAGGTCCACTCCACCAAATTGATGATTTTCGTAAAGAAATGCTCGAGTTTCTTAAGAAATCACCCAAATCAGCATGCATGTGCCTTTCAAATTTGAGGAGTTCCCTCAGTTCCTCATGGATTCCATCATCAGAAATGAATTTTGAAAAAAACGGGACCAACCAGGAACCGTCTACTTTAAGAAAACAAAAAAAAAATTCAAATCGGTTCAGTAATGACGGAGTTATGAGTGAACATCCATTTAAAAAAAAAAAAATAAAACAAAAAATTCCGTCGAATTGAGAACCTCCTCCTTTTGTGAAATATTGAAGTCGGTTGAAAAGCATATCCGTTGTATGTATATGTTATGCATTTCATTTCAATAGTTAAATAAAACATAATTTTAAAAGCAAAACGTTTGATAATCTTAACCTCACTGATTTTTCTTAAAAATACTTTAATGTCGGTTAAATTTGCTAAGGTTACCCACGTCATAAACGTAAATCGCTTGACACGGTGCTAACTTAAATATAATTATTTCAACGTTCAACTTATTTATGATTTATGTATTTATTAATTCAAAAGGAAATAATGCTTTGTTTTCTTAGATATTAGTGTCTCTAATTTTAGATCCTAATGCCACGTTCTAACTAATTTTAGCACGGGTTCAAATTGAGCTCCCGATATTTAACGAATGTATTATTTTGTTATTTCTTTTTGAAAATAATATTTATATTATGTCATATGTATACAGGGTGGAAAGACACGACGATCCTTCTCGCAAAGGGGGGTTAGTTTAAGTGAAGGAGAATCGATTAGTAATGTTTATATTTTTGTTACGAACAATCAGTAAAAATATTAAAATTAATTAATGTTCTTCTTAGTGACAACCCTGCTATTACTATGTACTATACCTACATGTAACTGTAATGTGACACTTTATGTTTACAAAAATTTGCTCGACATACCGCAGCACTCGCTCTTCAAACCTTGGTGCAATGTGAACTACACCTCCTCCCCGTTGGTCGTTTTGGCCCGTTTGTGGTACTATGGGCTGATTATTTGCCACGCGATCAAAGGCCCGTAAAATTGACATACGGCTAGTTGGGTGTGGTGGAGGATATCTTTGTCGATAGCGTCGTAACGTCTCGGCGGCATTATAATTACACTCCCCGTATAACATAAGCAAATTTAGGTAATCGCGGGCTCCCAAGGGCATTTTGAAAATAGGTTTTATCACGTAATTTGCAATTTATTTGCGTCACTGTTTTATCACGGGTAAGACTGAGTAAAAATTAATATTTTTCCCAAACAAAATAATACAATTGTGCAAACTACCCACTTACAAAAATCTAACTTAACCATAGAGAAATTGAGACTAAGGGCAGTTACAATAAATAGGTTCATAAAGCCCATAATACACCGCCAGAAGAGCATACTAGGCGGGGTGCGTGGAAGCTAGAAAATGCTGTTGGTTAACCGATTTGTATGGAAATAAATGCAAAAGTAACATGTTTATTTGAATTATAAAAATAAAGGCTTCAGAAGATATTATTTTCAATTCTACGATTCTGCATGTATAACTGCCCTTAGTCTTAATTTATCTATGGTTAGTTAGATTATTGTAAGTGGGTAGTTCACACAATTGTAATATTGACTGGGAAATATTATGGGGTAGAAATGTTGTTTTGGTAAATGTCACTGACCTTTGTGTTATTGTTAAATGTTATTGAACCTAATGAGGGTTGTCACTTGCAGTATTTTGCATCAAAAGTTAACTGCCTATAACTTAAAAACGCTTACGAATATGAGCCTAGTTTCTTTAGAGGAAATACAGTACTAAATCTAAACAATCCCCCTTTTGCGGAAAGGATCGTCGAGCCGTTCCACCCGGTATATTTTTGTTATGTCACGTAATAATGTTTTCATACATTATTACGTTTCGCTTAGCACTTATATATACAGCCCATCGCTCTGCCAACTGAGCTAACAAAACCACATCTGTGGCGCCGAATTTCTCCACCATATCCCTCGTAGGTATGGGGGCGCTTAGCAACATCTACCGTAAGAATACTTCTCAATCGGCAAGGAGTCTCGAGAACATTTTCCCATTTTACTTCACAACACCGACTCATATAACAAACCAAGAATATTCTGATGGCCATCACGACAGCTTGCATGTGCTCCCCGCCAATAATCATGACTTAGATATTACCGTCTCCTGTAATTATCCTTACGCTACTTTAAACTGCACCCCATAATGTGACGCAAATTTAAGGTATACGCTCGCAGTAGTGCGTGCAGTGTTGCGGTTGCAGCAGGAAACAAACGATAATACCTATTATTACACTTGGAAAATTGAGTTGGGCGTGTTTAGGGGAGCCATGTGAGCCTGGTGCAGACGAGGTCAAAGTAGAAGGAAACAGCAGATCAAGTAGTTTGTTTAATTTTGTTAATTTTATATTAATTTAATTGATTTAATATTTTCCAACACGGAACAATAGTGTTCTAGCAGCACCCGCCAGGGTGTAGGGACTATTGAGAGTTAATTGGATCTTAAATACACTGGGCTATTATGTGAAAGTGATGGACTAATAAAATGGTATGCAACTATATTTCCGGCAGACGGTGCCTCGCCCACATAAGATAGGCTCCCACAAAAAGCGACATCTAAGATGGCTAAAGGGCAACATCGGTATGAGGGCTGGAGGTAAAGAGGTGTCATTGAACTTTTAACATTCCATCAGAATATTCTTCCTGGTACTAGACTTTGTTATATGAGGTGGTGTTGTGTATGTGAAAACAGGAGTTCTGGAGGGTTCTGGAGACTCCTTACCGATTGAGAAGTACCTTCTTACAGTAGATGTTGCTAAGCGCCGCCATACCTACGAGGGATATGGTGGACAAACTCGGGGTCACGGATGTGGTTTCGTTAGCTCAGTTGGCAGAGCGATGAGCTGGTATCCCTTTCCGACCGGTTTAATATAATCCTGCAAATTACTTTAAAAAAATCCCGTCTGCAAGTTAATTGTATTTTCGGGGTCAAACCTATACCGATCGAATCTGCAGACACCAGCAACACGTAAAACTAGTAAATACCTTAGGCCGGCTACATCAGACGTTCACGAGACAGCGTTGAAGATGGCGGCGTATTTTGGTGGGAGTAGTGACACACGTAAGTTCACCATTTCGTATATATTTGGTTGCAAACCTTCTATTGAATGCGTGATTTTTACTGTTAAAGTGTTAAATATTTTAATTTAGCACAAATAAGAATAAAAACAACTGATTTTGTGTCAACTATATGCCCGTAAAATAAAAGTGCACGAATTTGTAGGTTCGGCCGCAGTCCATAAATCGTTTGTCATAAATATTTGCAGATTTGTTCATATTCGGCTTTAACTCGTTATATAAACCCAAGACAGATAGTCATATGTTTTGACGGTTTTGTTTCAAATTCCGTTTTTTAATTCAAGGTTTGTGCTTTTCTTGAAATTTTGAGCAATGGTGATATATCTGATATTGAAGGTTAAGACGATGAGCTTGAAGAATCACCTTATTTACTTTTTGAATGGCTGGACAACGAACGTTAAGAATTAGATATTACAGAACAGTTGGAGGTTGACCAGCTGTTTTTTTAAGCTTCCTCTTCGAAAACCTTAGTTCATTTAGAAATACCCGCTCCTTCAATTGTTTCTGAACAACAAAATATATCCCACCAACATTTTGCTCGCTGTGTGGGAGACGCATCTCCCGCGAGGTCACATAGAGAGCGCACCAAAACAAAAAATGGTAATAAAAATAGATCGAGATCTACTCTTTCCGATATGCCGTGTACTTCAAGTTCCAGCGCTAGTTCAACTGCCACCACATCATCACAGGCATCAAACACTAGTCCCAAGGAAAAAAATCTAGCATAGCCCTTAGTAAGTCTACGTCTTCCAAAAATAGAACTGCTAAGGTCAGTAAAACTACTGGTACTAGCTGTGCAATGCGACGTGGAGAGAGCCTGCTTATGATGAGAGACCCAGTGGCACTAGTTAAGTGAAAAGGCAACAAATCTGTTTTCCTTGTATCTTACTGCTCGGGAACGGCCAATTATAAGATTGTCAAGACATGGGAGAAAAAGACTCTGTCATAAGTTGACTTTACAGCTCCAGGAATTGTGATGAACTCCAACAAACAAATGGGATTTGTTGATATATTGGACCAACTAATTGAAAATTATTGCACCTCTTTTAAAGCAAAGAAATGGACACTTAAAGAGATTTAGTTTTGGTGCATGCATGGAAATGCATTCACAATTCACAGATCTTTCTAGGCGCAAAATTCTTGATTTACTCGATTTCCGATTGGACATCTTCGAAACGCTCACCAAAGCACCAAGAAAACGGCGAAGCAAAGCATGTCCGAGTGACGATTCAGACGATGAAACACCTATGAAGCCCACGAAGTATCAAAGAGCTCGCAAACCCCTTGCATCCATCATATTTGATGGCTATAATACCTGAATTTGACGATATAAAAACCCCAAGAGCCTGCCAATCAGAGTGCTGATCCAGTCGAGCTAGCATTTTATGCAACGTGTGCCTTTGCATTTCACGCGTAAAGAATTGTTTTAAGGATTTTCATACGAAGTAGTTAGATAGAGATTTTTTTATTTGTTGATTATAATTTATGTTATAATCTTTTAGAAGTTAATTCTCAAAAAATATTGATAATTATGTAAAATTGAACACTGATTATATAACAAAAGTAAACATAAATATTTCTTTTGTAAAATAATGTGTATTATTAATTTTTTTTACATGTCCATACGAATTTGCACGTTCGTGCATTTATAAATAGATCCTAAATGTCACTTTCGTGCATGTGTTTTTTTCATGATTTCAGGCAATAAGATTTTTTTTATTATTTTTTAAGAGTATACAGGGTGGAAAGACACAACGATCCTTCTCGCAAAGGGGGGTTAGTTTAAGTGATGGAGAATCGATTAGTAATGTTTATATTTTTGTTACGAACAATCAGTAAAAATATTAAAATTAATTAATGTTCTTCTTAGTGACAACCCTGCTATTACTATGTACTATACCTACATGTAACTGTAATGTGACACTTTATGTTTACACTTCGGTTTTGCTCGACATACCGCAGCACTCGCTCTTCAAACCTTGGTGCAATGTGAACTACACCTCCTCCCCGTTGGTCGTTTTGGCCCGTTCGTGGTACTACGGGCTGATTATTTGCCACGCGACGCGATCAAAGGCCCGTAAAATTGACATACGGCTAGTTGGGTGTGGTGGAGGATCTTTGTCGATAGTGTCGTAACTATAATTACACTCCCCGTATAACATAAGCAAATTTAGGTAATCGCGGGCTCCCAAGGGCATTTTGAAAATAGGTTTTATCACGTAATTTGCAATTTATTTACGTCACTGTATTATCACGGGTAAGACTGGGTAGAAATTAATATTTTTCCCAAACAAAATAATACAATTGTGCAAACTACCCACTTACAAAAATCAAACTTAACCATAGAGAAATTGAGACTAAGGGCAGTTACAATAAATAGGTTCATAAAGCCCATAATACACCGCCAGAAGAGCATACTAGGCGGGGTGGAGGTGCGTGGAAGCTAGAAAATGCAGTTGGTTAACCAATTTGTATGGAAATACCTAAGAAATAAACCGATTGCATACCCTATCTGTAAAGCGGGCCGGGAGGCAACCGCCATATTGTAGCGGGTGGGTAGTATGCATGTAGTGTATGTACAAACATGTTGTTATTCTTGATAGAAGTATGCTATTAAGGCGGTAGGTATAGGTCATACGATGGGCTTTATGAACCTAATGTGTTGTTAATGTGTTGTTAATGTATGTTAAGTAGGATTGGGTTTGGCAGGGTGGTTGGACTGGCTGTCAGATGATGAAGTAAAGGAACGATCGAATTTGGTTTGATAGTTTAAATACTTTTCTTATGAAAGATTAGTTCACGTAGGTATGATTTAGTAGGAAATACGACTAACTTGGCAAAAGTAACTTGTTTATTTGAATTATAAAAATAAAGGCTTCAGAAGATATTATTTTCAATTCTACGATTCTGCATGTATGACTGCCCTTAGTCTTAATTTATCTATGGTTAGTTAGATGATTGTAAGTGGGTAGTTCACACAATTGTAATATTGACTGGGAAATATTATGGGGTCGAAATTAGGGCTTGTGATATACGTGTTACACGCGGAACCGTAGCTACGTAGCCTTAGCACCGGCGGTGCTAAGATCCCGTACTACACGGTCACGTCAAAGATACGTATCCGTTTCTGGATTCGGCTACGTTCCCGCGAATCTCGGCTTCGGCTCCGCTCGGCTTCTTTTAATACACATCTTTTACAATTTGTACTGGTCTATTATTTTTGCCTCCAACATAATATTTGCATCTAATTATTTTTGATCTCTTAAATTTTTATTTAAAATGCAAAAGTATGGAAACTGAAATTAAAAACTCGCCCCTTGCATTACATTCGGGGGTTTAATAACACGCATAAAATCTACACTTAACGTCACGGTCACGACTGGATCCGATCTACGTATAAATAAGATACGTATCTCCGTGTACACGTAGCTACGTATCTTAATTACACGTAGCCGAATCACACGGAGCAAACGGAGCGGATCTACGTTGCCGAGTAACACAGCAACGGAGATTCGGCTACGGGTTCACGAAACACGGTCACGACCAGGAGCACTAGTCGAAATGTTGTTTTGGTAAATGTCACTGACCTTTGTGTTATTGTTACATGTTATTGAACCTAATGAGGGTTGTCACTTGCAGTATTTTGCATCAAAAGTTAACTGCCTATAACTTAAAAACGCTTACGAATATGAGCCTAGTTTCTTTAGAGGAAATACAGTACTAAATCTAAACAATCCCCCTTTTGCGGAAAGGATCGTCGTGCCGTTCCACCCTGTATAACAACAACTGAAAACGGTGCACATACATTTTTCATGAAATTTTAGAAAATATTTTTTTCGGTTGTAAAGGGGTATGTATATCATCGCGGGTTCGAGTCCCGCCCGAGGGCATGAATTTTCCACTTTTCCTTTCTTTCTGAGTGATATACCTACATACTTATATAGATACAAACAATACACGATGATTTTTCGTCGGTGATCAGGAACCAAGTTTTCTAATTCAATAATCGATGGCAAACACATATATACAGCACTTACATAAAATGGACTTACTTACTTAGGGTACTTACTACTTTTAATTTCATCTTATTTAGGTTAACCATTTCCAGTATACCTACACAGACACCCTAAATAAGGTAGGTGTTAGTGCTATGCAAATGTGATCCCTGGCAATTATTGAGTTAGAAAAAATGGTACCTGATCATCCATTCCACATGTAAGTAATCTTGAACGCTGTGACGCTGATGTGCTTGCACAGAGTAAATGCCGGTTGGATGAAATAGCGATCGTTAACAGGCGTGCTCTGCGACCATAGAATGCCCATTAGAACCAAAGGGAAAGTGTACAAAACCTGTGTCAGACCCGTATTATTATACGGTGCGGAGTGCTGGACTACTAGCTGTGAACACGAAGCCAAACTTCATGGGGCTGAGATTAAAACGTTAAGATGGGCAGGCGACGTCACCAGTAGATACAATTAGAAATGAACATTGAAATTAAACACATTAGAACGGATTGATCGCGTTTATTAACACCATGCCCCTACGTTTCGAGCGCTTTACAGCACTCGTTTTCACAGGGTTAAGATGATGACGAATCATCATCTTAACCCTGTGAATTTCAATGAATAACATTCACGGTAACAGAAAACAATATAAATGAACATGTTAGAGGTAGTTTTAAAGTGGCGTCTATCCCTGATAAGCTCTTAAATTTGACAACAGCAAAGCTACCTGGTCGCCCCAAAGCTACCTGGTGGAGAAACCTAAAAAAACGGAGTCAAGAAATACCAGTAGAATACCTATCATGACAGATCCAAATGGCGGAAACATAATCAGAGGGCCGACCCCAAATGAACTGGGAAGAGGCACGGAAAAAAAAGAAGATGTAAGTTATCTTAAAGAAACCATTCAAAACTCGAGGTCAAAATTGTCATAGAGTACGCTCTCCTGGTAGTTTTATTCGTCTTATTACTTTATTAGTCTCCCGGCTTTCTTACTGGCTTGCCTATTCTGAACACTTGTAGAAAAGTATTGTGTACAACATTGTCATAATAAAACTTTTCGAATGTTAAACCTTAGGACATTCAGCTTCATCTAACTTTGGTACTTAATTGAAAAGGTCATAATTGTGTCACTCATGATTGTACAAAATACTATAATATCACCAACTCAGGTAAATAATCGTCTTTATTGTAACTATAGTTACAAGGACAGTTTATAATACAATAACCCCTCGCATGCAACCCCCGCAAATCGAAATGCGAACTGCGTAGGTAATAATGCAATTAAGTAGAAATAACGCAAATTAAAAATTCCAGGCGTCCCATGCACGCGCGCACGGATTGAGCTAGATTGGTCCTCAGTGACATGAACATTAAGCTAGTCAAACCGTTTTTTCATAGTATACGTACTATGCAATGACGTAATGAGAGTATTCGTAAATGAAAAACTACGATTTTTAGACTTAATAACATTATATAGTATGTTGGCATTTCCCTTAATTTCGCAGTAATAAGACACTCATAGAACTAGTAGTTAAATATAATATTTGTTGCGTCTCGTCTAATGTGACCGAGATATTGAGTGTACTATATCACATTGCATTACGCTAATAAAAAGACATGAAAAACTCGAACTTGAGACTCTGGGATACATCCCCATCGCTTTACTAACTTAGCTACCGAGATACAACTGGTGGCCCCTTTACATTCGGGCCACGGGTGCGTCTCGGCAGCTTAGTTGGTATGGCGATATGTATGTATAGTAGGGATGACGACTAGGTTGAAAAGCTATCATTCTAATTCCGTCAGTTAGATTATCTAAAATTATTAGACACGTATTTTTTCCTTTTTCAAGTTAACTAAAATTGATGAAGATATAGAGCCTCAAAGTTTGGTTTGAGGGCTTGTGATGTCACTACTAGATAACAATAGGCTAGATGACAAAAAAACTAATTAGTCCGTCTGTTAGATTATTAAAAAACATTCGACACGTATTTTTTCTTTTGTGCGTCAAATGAAAAACGACGGAAATACAGCGCTTGAAAGTTTCGCGTGACGTCACAATCGAGTACGATTCTTACTCTAAGGTGACGTCACCAGCCCCCACCACGGAACTTTGACGCTCTTCATATTCGTCAATTTTAGTTATCTTGAAAAAGGAAAAAATACGTGTCTAATAATTTTTGATAATCTTTCTGACGGACTAATTAGAATAATAACGCCTTTGCAATTCTTACAATAAACTTTTTACGACCTTAGACACAATACAAGCAGACCACGTTTCCATAAACAAATACTTGATATCCTAGCTGAAACAACCAGGTAACTGACTGTCACAATCATCATCATCATCATCATCATCATATCAGCCGTAGTACGCCCACTGTTGGACATAGGCCTCCCCCATGGATCTCCACGTGTTACGGTTGGAAGCAACCTGCATCCACCGTGACCCCACGGCTTTAACCAGATCATCGGTCCACCTCGTCGGTGGACGTCCTACGCTGCGTTTTCCGGTCCGCGGTCTCCACTCAAGAACTTTCCGGCCCCAACGGCCATCTGTTCTCCGTGCTATATGGCCTGCCCATTGCCACTTCAGCGAGCTGATCCGTTTGGCTATGTCGGTGACCCTCGTTCTTCTACGTATCTCCTCATTTCTGATTCGATCCCGTAGAGAAACCCCGAGCATAGCCCTCTCCATTGCTCGTTGAGTGACTCTGAGTCTATTTATGAGACCAATGGTGAAGCACCACGTCTCGGATCCATATGTCATCACTGGTAACACACACTGGTTGAAAACCTTGGTTTTAAGGCACTGAGGTATTTTGGACGAAAAGACGTTGCGTAATTTCCCGAACGCTGCCCATCCGAGTTGGATTCGGCGACTGACCTCTTTCTCAAAGTTGGACCTACCTAGTTGGACGGTCTGTCCAAGGTATGAATACGCGTCAACAACTTCAAGAGCCGAGCTCCCAAGCATTACGGGGGTAGGCACGACATGGACATTCGACATGACTTTCGTCTTGTCCATGTTCATTTTAAGACCTACCCGTTGGGAGACTCGATTGAGTCCTTCGAGCATTGTGTTGAGTTCCTCCATCGACTCTGCCATGACCACGATGTCGTCGGCAAACCGAAGGTGAGTGATGTATTCGCCGTTAATGTTGATGCCCAGTCTTTTCCAATCTAAGAGCTTGAAAGCGTCTTCCAAAGCGGCCGTGACTGTCACAATAAATATATGTAAACATGTATTGTAGGTATTTAATTATTTAGCTGTAAGATAAGAAGTTTTCCGTAGCATACCTTATACATGTCTTAGTGAGAGCATTTAAGGAAGTAGGTGAGTGTATATATATTTAACGCATTATATAATTACTTAAGATGTAACTACTTTACTGTCACCTACTTCTGTTGTTTCTCCAATAAAATAAAATAAAAATAGTTTTTCAACCTAGTCATCATCCCTATTGTACCTAATAGTGACGTTACGCGAAACTGTTCGTCAAATCAAAAATTACCAAAATACAGTATTTTGGTAATTTTTGATTTGACGAACAAAAGAAAAAAATACGTGTACAATAGTTTTTGATAATCTAAAAGACGGACTAAATTAGTAGTTTATGCAACAGTGATATAATAAGGGTTCTTATAACTTGAGGGTCGCCGTTACAAAACGAGGCGAAGCCGAGTTTTGTAATAATAGACCCGAGAGTTTTAAGAACCAATTATGAGCTGTTGCATACCCTAGTTTTTCTACGACAGCTAAAATAGCGTAAAAATCAAAATATAGAAACGTGGCAGAATAGGGAATATGTTGTGCCCACTATAGAAATTAAAAAAAAACAACAACAGTGCTAATATATTCTATGAAAATCCATAGGAGCAGTGTTCTTATGGAATACCATAGACAACGTTATAATGAATACTTTTTAAATATCGCTGTCAGTCATCTAATTGACAGATAGAAGTGCTGGAGTAGAAAATAGTAGTTTATGCAACAGTGATATAATAAGGGTTCTTAAAACTTGAGGGTCGCCGTTACAAAACGAGGCGAAGCCGAGTTTTGTAATAATAGACCCGAGAGTTTAAGAACCAATTATGAGCTGTTGCATACCCTAGTTTTTCTACGACAGCTAAAATAGCGTAAAAAGCAAAATATAGAAACGTGGCAGAATAGGGAAGATGTTGTGCCCACTATGGAAATTAAAAAAAAACAACAACAGTGCTAATATAAATGTATGAAAATTCATAGGAGCAGTGTTCTTATGGAATACCACAGACAACGTTATAATGGTTACTTTTTAAATATCGCTGTCAGTCATCTAATTGACACATAGAAGTGCTGGAGTAGAAAAAGGTTTTTTTAGTCGTCTAGCCTGTTTGTACCGCGGTCGCAAATTGAAATCTCGCTCGACGCCTTGAGTTTTTCCACTTTTCCTTTCTCTCAAAGAAATCATTCGATTTGTCTGGCCGTCGTGATGTATAGCGTAGAGTAGGTACGTTAAAATTCTTAAAAATAAAAATGGTTGTTATCGCCAAAATATCGCTGTTGGGTTTTAAACATTTTTAGTTGGACTTGTTTATACCTACGTCTGGTTGACTATAGTCTGTGGTTCCAGCGCTACCCGCAATCGGTCGAATACCGCAGCGATTACAGCGCTTATGAACTCATTGTTTGAATATCTAACGAACTATGTCCACCGATATGTATTACACACTATTGATACACACTCATCCCAACGCTAACTTACCAAAAAAAAAGTAAGTACCTACCCATAAAAAGCAACATTCCCTTATTTCTTGTTTTTATAAGAAACTGACCTACTATTGACTCTAGTCCCACCTGATGGAAATTGAAGACAGAGTCTAAGATCGATCTCACCAGCTCAGTAATAACCTATTAACACGTTCTTTAAAGAGACCAAGGCCATACTTGTGAGAGAGGGCATTCCTAGTAATAATTATTAATTAACCCTAAACTTTTATAACTTTGAAAATTTTCCGCAATTCGCACATCATTACTCACACTCGCTTCTGTAATTAATTAATGACCAAGATGGCAACGTTTGTTCTACTGACGAAGGAGGGTATTGTTAGCGTACCATACAATACAATACAGAGCATTTGATATCATTGGCATTGTTACCAATACAGAGAACACATCAACTTGTGATGGCCTACAACCAGCTAGTCTATGATGGTCGGGTTTTTATCGTTTACCGACGTTGCTGTCACGTTCTAACAAGTATGTATGTGCGAAAGTGACGCATAACGTGATAAGCTATAAAATGGCAACCATGCTAACCCTCCTGGATTGTAAGGTTATATCCATGATCGAATTGTGTGCAAAAATAATTCATGAGCCCATCAGTGCAGCCAAACAGCCACACAGCGAGTAAATATATATCAAATAGGCAATAATGGGTAAGTGCGGTTAAAATGTAGATCCATAATAACGAGGCGAAGTATCGCGCCAGGCCTCGACGACCGCATTATGCAGATACCATCACTACCGCAACAAGTGGACGTCTGGCTTACTACCCAACGATCTCAAATTTGTATTCTCCCTCTCTGTCGCACTTGTTTATTCGAGCGAAGGAGACACAGACACGAAATTTTGAAATATTTATATTCGTGGTAGGCTCGGGCTCGGAATGGCAACCTCACTGTTTGTAGAAACTCAGTGCTTACATTAAAATTATTTAAATACGACTGTGTTCATTACGAATATAATTAGGCTGTTACTCGTACATGGGTTCATTTAAAATCTGATTTGCTCATGCAAGCTGAAATTTTAACATTGTTTCTGAGGATAATGTTATGGTTAACGGTATCTGTGCAAAATAAATTATGAATAGGCTCATCATGAGTTCAACAAAACAACCATATCTTTTTATACATCGAGCGATATGTACACACGTGTTCAGAATTGCATGGGCAGTTTATGAATAAATAAATAAAATAAATATAAATATTTTATGGGACAATCTTACACAAATCGACCTAGTCCCACGGTAAGCTCAATAAGGCTTGTATTGTGGGTACTAGGCGACGATATATATAATAGACATATACATATAACTACTTAAATACATAGAAAACATCCATAATTCAGGAACAAATATTCGTGATAAACACACAAATAAATGCCCTGACCAGGATTCGAACCCGGGACCTCCTGCTTCCCTTTTTTTTTTGCTTTGCTTTTGTTTTGCTTGAATGAATTCATTCATAAATTGCCCAAATAAATAAGATTATAAGGAAACAAGAATACTTTTGAACCGGTAAGTAAAACAAACATGTATAACGACCGAAAACGACAACCGCGAGACTACAACTGTCACACAGACGAATTGAATTTAGAACCAACATTTTAAACTCAAATATTTACTGTCTATGACAGTTGCAATCAGCCAGTATCAAATTTATATTCCAATACTCCCACTAAATTTGATATGTCTGATACAAAACAGTAGCTATTCACATATACCCATAATACATAACAAAAACAGAACTAGGGTAGAGGATCCAAAAGATGAACAACCCCCAATAGATGAACGTTGTTCCTAAAAATCCCAATAATTAAATCCTGACGTACTTTACAACCTTAGGAATATTTTTTACTAAAACTTTAACATTTTCCCTTCATATAACTTTAAACTTTTAAATAATAGATCAGTGTATGTGGTTGTGAGAGCTCACCGAAAATATGCCTCGCGCCGAAATCGCCGTTTGTATGGAATTCTTATTAAGAATGGCGCTTCAAAATTTAAGGAAATAAATTCGTATAAAATTGAATAATGTTTCTACTGACATGCTTTTGCTTGGTAACGATTCTAGACTAATCCCGCTACCCTTTACGTTATTAATAAAGTCATAATTTAACTTATTTTATTAAATATTAACTGTTCAAGTTATGGTTCCAATATTGTGTGATTTATCCAATAGCTGAACAGCGTTCAACTTTTGGGTAAATGTTAGTTTTTTGAAATACTTATATAAATCCTAACGGTAACGGTAGATACTCCATTTATATCTTAAATTTCTAGTTTGCTGTTCCTTGATTTTTTGACTAAAAGATGAACGGAACTTTCCTTGTTTAACTCAATTATTACGGGGCATATTTTAGTATGGAAACGGGACTGTTCACTGGATTAAACTATACCTAAAACATGAACAAAGAGAATTTACTAGTTCATCTATTGGGCTGCATTCCAATACATGAACGATTGTGTTACTTTTCTTAGTTCATTTCATCAACATCGTGCCCAAAACTTGAACGTACTAAATTTATTCGTCTTTCTATACTACTGTTCATCTATTGGTGCCCAGCTGTTCATAATTAGGGTACTCCCTTTTGCATTTTTACTGGTTCATCTTTCGGGGTAAAAATGTTCAGAGTTAGGGCACTTTGTTCATGTTCTGGGGAAAAAGGGCCATTTCGGAACATAATCATTTTTATAAAAATATTGGATAGTTTAAAGAGGGTTTGGAATAGTTTAATCTAAACTAGACTATATGTAGTATAGTATAAAAAAATAAATCTTAGTGAAAATTGGTTACAACATACGTAAAAAAAATACCAAAGTGAGGTAAGTCGCTTAATCGTTCATTTATTGGTTCCCCTACCCTACTTCTTGTCTGTAAAACAAACTAATTAGTAACAGAACAACTTCTTGTCTGTACAGCAAACAATTACAACATTGAAAGTACCTGGTCTCTAATGTTCATAAATTGAACCGCAGGTAAAGCCTTTGTAAAAATGTCAGCAAGTTGTTCTGAACTAGGCACATACTTAATAACAATCAACTTTTGATGGACCTTTTCACGAATGAAATTAAACTTTACATCTATGTGCTTACTTTTCTTATGAAAAACAGGATTGTTTATCAATTTTATAGCACTCTGATTATCCATACATAAAGTAGTGCAATTGACATCAAAATCTATATCTTTAAAAAATTGCTTAAGCCATAAAAGATTCTTGGCTGCTTCACAACCAGCCAAAAATTCAGCCTCACATGTTGACAAGGCAACACAAGGCTGCTTCTGACTAGCCCATGAAATAGGACCCCCTTGAAATAGAAGCCCATGAATAAGTAGCCTGTTGTTGACTTTCTAGTATCTAAGTCCCCAGCAAAATCTGAATCAGAATAACCAACCAAATCTGACTGCTTTTGATATTTGATACAGATATCTTTTGTTTTCATTAGGTACTTGATTATTCGTTTTACTTGAGCAACATGCTCCAAACTAGGATTAGTAATGTATCTACTTAAAACATTTACTCCAAAACAAATGTCTGGCCTAGTAGCATTTGCCAAGAACAATAGTGAGCCAATAGCTTCACGGTAAGGAAAGTCAATCCTATCGTTTTCATTTTCATTCTTATGAATGGGAACGTTGACATCTACTGGTGTGTTACATGGCTTAGCAGTGCTCATATTAAATTTACTTATTATCTGCTCAATGTATCTTTTCTGGTGAACACATATGCAACCATTACTTTTAACTATTTCTAACCCTACATATTTATTCAAATCAATTTCTTTAATTTGAAACCCTGTCTTCAAATATTTGACAATTAAGTCCAAGACTCTATTAGATTCAGACATAACCAGAGCATCATCAACATATAAAATCAACAGTGCTTTTGTTTCCTCAAAATTACCTACAAAAACACAACTGTCAGCTTGAGATTGCTTGAAACCAAATTTCACTAAAAACTCTGTGAATTTCTTATTCCAACATCTGGATGCCTGTTTGAGCCCATAGAGGGACTTTTCTAACTTGCATATCTTATTAGGTGCTGGTGCTTGAACACCTTCTGGCACTTCCATGAATAAATTTTCTTCTAGGACACCATATAAGAAAGCTGTTTTTACGTCCAATTGTCGTATATTCCAATTCATTTGAGCAGCAATGCTTAGCAATATTCGAATTGACTCATATCTAGTGGTCGGTGAAAAAGTTTCCAAATAGTCCAGTCCTTGAATCTGAGTAAATCCACGAGCACAAAGACGAGCTTTGTATCTTTCTATTTCACCATCTTTGTTTCTTTTAATACTGAACACCCATTTCGAAGTTATGGTTCTATGTTTTTCACGGTCTACAAATCGCCAGGTGTTATTCTCACGATGAGAATCCAGCTCTTCAGAAATAGCTTTCATCCATTCTTTACACTCTGGGCTATTTACAGCATCATTGTAAGTCATTGGAGCATCCAACTCCATCAAGTTCACTTCACATATATTCATATGTTTTCTCGGTCTTAAGTTGTATGGCATATCAAGTAAACCTTCTTGGTCAATTCCACGAGGTGGCATATAACTCTCGTCATGTTCATTTGCATCGTCATAAGAACTATTAACAAGGCCATCACTCTCTTCTTGTTCCTCTCTTTCTATCAGTTGAGGTTCCTGTACCACTCCCTCTGCCATTCCAGGATCCAACCTTTCAATATCTATTTGCTCTGATAAATTTTCATTTTCAGCACCAAAAGTAAATGAAATTTCAGCTTCATTTCTTTCAAAATCGAGAGTCTTTTGTTCGTCAAAAATGACATTTCTTGACACTGTCACTCTTTTTGTTTCTGGGTCATACATCCTGTAATTTGTATGCTCATATCCAACTAGCATCAATTTCCTGCTCTTACTCTCTAGTTTTGTTCTTAGTTGATCTGGTACATGCACATACCCCACACATCCAAACACTCTTACATGATCCAAACTAGGTTTCATATCATTCCACAATTCATAAGGTGTAACATTTGGGGTCTGACTTGATGATGTACGATTCAACAGATATACAGCACAGCTAACTGCTTCTGCCCAAAGATCATGGGATATGTCACGAGTATACAGCATAGAGCGTGCACTCTGCATAATGGTTCTCATCTCGCGCTCCGCGCGGCCGTTCATTTCGGGACTATATGGAGCAGTTAACTCATGAGAGATACCTTCACTATCAAGATATTCTTTAAATTCTTTATTTTTATATTCACCACCGCAATCAGTATGCAACACACGCACACTATGCAAGAATTTATTCTTAACTATTGCATTGTATTTCTTGAAATATTCAAGTGCGTCACTTTTGTTCCTAAGAAAGTACACATGTCTATAAGGCAGTGGCAGCATCTTTGAATAAAATGAAATATTTCATACCTTGTACTGAGGGCACGCTAATGGGCCCACAGAGATCACTATAAACCATGTCACCTGGTTGCAGCGGGCCTCTGTTGGACTTCAGGAACGGTCTCCGGGCTTGTTTTCCATAGGCACAACCCTCACACACAAAATTGTCACAATTAGTTAAGTCCACTCCGGTGATTACATTATTATTGCACATTTTCTGTATTTCCTTCACATTCAGATGAGCAAGTCTCAGGTGCCAGGTTTGCAGATCAGCTTTTTGCACTAAATTACACTGGTTTAACACTGTTTTCACCTTCAGTTTATATAAGTTATTTCTTTGTAAAGTACCACACATAACAATAACACCGTCTTTGTAAATAAACGCATCACTGTTCTTTTTCACTATTTCATACCCCTGTCTGATAATCAGTCCCTCAGACACTAGGTTTCTATATAGTTGAGGCACATACAAAACTTCTTTTAAGATACAGGTCTCCCACTGGCCATCAACCCACTTATCCAACAAAATGTCTCCTTGTCCGGCCACTTCAAGGATTTCTTTATTGCCCAATTTCAATGGGGCACCTCTGTACTCATGCAATTCTATGAAATATTCCTTTTTAAAAGATATGTGAGCCGAAGCACCACTGTCCAAAAGCCATTTGTCATCTTCATCTGGCTCTTTCCACTCACACTGAGTAACATTAAATGCTAACATATCAGTTTTCTTGTCAGTTTTCTTAAGAGCCCGACATTCTTTAGCAAAATGTCCGCGAACACCACAGTTGTAACAAGGGTAACGATGACCTTGGTGTTCCTTATTGGGTTCTTTCTTACTTGAACTAGGAGTTGGCTTTGTGGAAGTGGATATTCTCTTCTTCATCTGCTTGGACACAAGCAAGGCGGTTTCATTTTCATCTTCCACACTCAAGCTAGCTTCCTCATCCAGTAAACGTGCTGTCAAGTTCGTTATAGTTTGACATTTAGGATCTAATGACATCCATGCTTGACGTAAAGATCTAAACTTCGGAGGAAGAGTACTTAAAATCTTCGTCATAATTGCCGTGTCACTGATACTTTCTCCACTCTCCTTGAGCTGCTTGGCCAAACTTTCTACCTTTGCGATATGTTGAGCTATGTTATCTGTAGTATTCATTTTGTATTGGTAAAACCTCTCGTGAATCATCATTTTTGTCAATTCCGACTTTTGCTCATAAATTGATTCGAGTTTACTCAATATTTCTAAGGCAGTTTCGCAGTTCTCAATAAGCGCAATTTGATTGAGATGCATCGCCGATGTCATAATAAACATCGCCATCCCATCATCTTTGTTCCATTGTGTGGCATTCGTTTCTGTTTTGGATTCTTTTATATTTAACCCTTTTGCACGTAATGCACACATAATTTGGAATTTCCATTGCTTAAAATTCGTGCCATCAAATTTTTCAACTTTTCCGGTAACCTCCATTTTCGTTCACACACGCCGTGTTTTGTTTTTCTTCCGAGATACCGTTAAGCACTGAATTTACACACTACTTTACCGTCTTTCTGTGTTTCACTACCACTCGCGTGGGCAAAGGGCCCATAACCAAATAAGATTATAAGGAAACAAGAATACTTTTGAACCGGTAAGTAAAACAAACATGTATAACGACCGAAAACGACAACCGCGAGACTACAACTGTCACACAGACGAATTGAATTTAGAACCAACATTTTAAACTCAAATATTTACTGTCTATGACAGTTGCAATCAGCCAGTATCAAATTTATATTCCAATAGTACATTACGAGTATCCTATAACAGTTATCTTTTAACATATCATTGATAAAAATTTAAACCCAAATCACTTTCTTATTTCATTAGCTACCTATTCAAGACATTTTTATAATCATTGTGACGTTGCGTTTGGTTGGGTCCCGTGTGGCTCAATCGGCAACGTATGAGGCTCTTAATCAGGTACACGAGTTTAGGCCCCACGTTGGGCGCCAAAATTTTCGCAACCTTTCACATGCTGAGCGAGGAAAGATAGCGTCTTAAATATTCTCAATACATAAATGTACGAAGTTTGCTATTTTGACAGACAGCCAGAAAAAAATTGACACGAATCTGGGGACGTACCACAAAAGGCTGTTACTTTGCCTACCGTACCTAAAATTACCTGGCTCGGAAGAACAGTACTTCTCCACCTAACAGCTGTCTTAATCTAGTTCTTGGGCATGCGATGAAGAAACACTATATTTTCAGCTAGGCAATGTTGGACACGGTAGGCGAACTAACAGCAGCATGTATTCAGCAGACGGGTATTCGGCAAAAAAAATACTGTTTTGTGTGTAGGGTTTGCATTATTCGTCCAATTTTAGTATTCGAATAATACGAATACTTCGATTTTCAATATTCGAATATTCGAATAAAACGAATAAAACGAATATTTTTGAAAAATAAGTCAAAATAATGATTTTAAGTAGTTTAATTGTTAAATATGTAGGTATGCTTTATTTCTTTAACATTGTTACAGGAACAAGAGCGATTGGTTGACTATTCCTAAGGTATCTAAGCTTTTCCCAAAAAAAATCCCGAACACCTAATGCTTCCAGATCTGGACCTTCATGGGCTCATTCAAATCAGAATCACGAGCTGATTCGATCCTGATAATAAAAAAATGACCCTAAATTTCCATATAAAATTTAAGTTTTCATTACGCCATGCTCAAAGTAAGTGCATACAAAAATGTGGCGAAATAGAAAGGATTTTTTGTTTGCAAGTTTCAATCAGATCGTGATTCGTGATTCTGATTCGAATGGGCACAAGCGAGTCGAGATCTGGAAGAATCAGGTTTACGGATTTTTTTGTAAAACACTACTCTACAGACTACCCGCAACACTTCAGATCCTTTTCAACCTTAACCTTATCCACATGTTTGAGTTAAGCAAATGAATAAAGTATATTTTTATTTGAATCATTTTTGTATTGATACTTGTTAAGACTGCAAAATATAAAATGGTATGGTAACAAGTAACAATGCCTAGGCGGCTAATTAAATTTTAACTGACGCGGCTTAGCTCAAGTTGACGTAGAATAGGTAATTGGTTCACTATAAATCGCTGATATGATATCTCTAAAAGTAATAAAGATATGGTCTGAAGAGAGTGTAAACTCAATCAACAATTGGTGCATACCGACTGTTCTGTGTAAAACCAAATAGTATTTACCGATTAAGTCAAGTCAATATATACATGTCATTGAAATAAGGCACTGGGTGTATAATTACAGCATGCACGAAAAATTTAAACTAAGAGCAGGATCTATTTCTTATGCAGTGTGCTTACTGCTTACCATGGGTTGTATTCAATTGCGACTGCGGTATTCGACAATCCATCTCGCTCTTGCCAGAGTAGTGGTGCCGCAGTCGCAATCGAAAACAACTCATGGTACGCACACAGGTAATGGTTGGCTTATTGACCTTTTAGGGTTTCTGTTTATTTCAGTATAGATAGTTTCACGAGAGTTGAATTGAATGATTTCACACACAGCTACATAAAGTACTGATTACAAAAAAGTTAATAAATGAAATTTATTATTTAGTCGTATGGCGTACATTCAACAGATACATTCAACTATAAATCTAAATCAAGATGAGTCAGCCAAGTGATGGCCTCGTCACTGAGGGTGATCAGGTCTTCCGGAGGTCCATCGGCGTAGCGTGTTATGGGGCATTGTTTGTGCAGCAGCACCACACGTGCAAGCCGGGGATTCTACCCATCCGCAGCGATGTTTGTAGTAAGCACAGCGACCGTGGCCAGTACGTAGCCTGTTAATCTTGCACCAGTCCCGTCTTGGGAGGTCGGACCCTTTGATTTTGGAACCTGGGATAATTTTGGAGCCCAATTTCCCCGCCATCGCCGAGTTCCAAGACTGCAACCACTCAAGTTTCAGGTCAAAGTTTGAGTCAGCCAGGCTTTTGTATAAACTGTAAGCAGCGTTCCTGGATTTTAAACGGCGATGGGCAGGGTGCAAGAATTCCTCGTAGATTGGTAGGTTCGGGTTTTTCTGAATCTTTCCTGCTTCCCGTATCAAGGCATCTTTCCTTCGCAAGTCAGGTGGGGCGATGCGGGAGAGTACTGGTAGCCAGTGGCAGGGTGTTGATTGTAGCGTGCCAGAGATGAGTCGCATCACCCTATTTAGTTCGACGTCCACTCTAGAGGTGTGGGCACTGCCTAGCCAGACCGGTGCACAGTATTCAGCCGTGGAGTAAACCAAAGACAGCGCGGATGTTCTCAGGACTTCGGCACTAGCTCCCCATGAGGTTCCGCTCAATTTCTGGATGATGTTGATCCGGGTCTGTAGCTTTCGGGCTGTGCTGCTTAGTTGGTGTTTATACGACAAGGAGCGGTCTAGAGTAACGCCTAGGTATTTTGCTTTTTATTAATGAAATGAACGTTAGTGTCAATGAAAATACTACTAGATATATTTTCATTGGTATAAAAACTTTTTAGTCTATTTTACAATTCACTGTATTCACTGTTGCCATCGGTACGAAAAAAGAACAGTGCTTAATTTCAAAATTTCTATCTCATTACAGGACAATGTTGTTGTGTGCTAACTTAACCCTAGTGGGACGACCTATATAACAAATTACGTAGCAAGTAGCCGAATTCTCAATCCTTTTACCAATTATAGTACGATATTTGGGCTGTTTCCACGGAGTTATTAAAGTGAAATACAATTAAAACAGGCATTTTATTACAGGTTTACGTTCAAAATAATAATTTCTGAATAAAATCTGCACTATTCGAAATATTCGTTTTATTCGAATAATGAGTGTTGTAGTATTCGAATAATATTTATGGCGAATAATTCGAATATTCGAATATTCGAATATTCGAATTGCAAACCCTATTTGTGTGTCATATGGACTTCCCATGCATCTACTTCCGTTATTTATATTATATCCATACATTATAGAATACAACTTATGAAAGAAGAATAAAAGTAAGGGTAAAAGAGGATAAGACCACATATTGTTAATCTTCGTAACTGACGTCCTAAGAATGAGTCCTTCTTGGAAACAGGAAAATAAACCTCGAAAGTGGTTGCCCTAAAAACCAGCGTCGTAGCACACATAGCTATGCCACGACTCATGCTGAGTGGCCTCCTATTTGGTGTCCTTGGCTATATTGACACTATTTTTATAACGTTCGTTGTGTATTACTGACGGACACGCCAAATAAATATGTTATATTTCTAATTCTATTAAGTGACAACCTCATAACATGAGGTTCTAAGAGGGTGACCTACTTCGCTTAAATAGGTATCCAGTATTCGGTACGAACAAACTGTTTACAATGAAAGTAATTTCATATTTTTATAAAATAATTATAAAGATACATTTGGTTATGTTATGTCATTAGATTTCCATTAAATAATTAATTTTACTACAACTTATACTTATATATTAAAACAACTATTACTCGTGTGTGAGTATCTACTTTTACCTTATTTCGATTATTAAGTACTTATAAATTGTAGTGACTAATAAATCCGTGGATAATTGGACAAACATCGTAACTTTGAGGTCTAACTAAAAAAACTGTTTCAATAAAAAAACACATTGTTTCCTCACAACTAAATTTAAATACAAAAGAAAGAAAAAGTAGTATCCATAATTCACGCTGTCGTTAAGACTCTCGAATCACTTAAATGGGTGCTTGTTAACAATATATAGTGAAGCGAGCATCGTTCCTGTCAGTTGAATTGAATGTGGTCTGTGGCCCCTACCATGAGTTAAACATGGCCGAGCCGTAACCGCCACGCGCCGGCGGCAACGCAAAACTGCAGTGAATTTTAAAACTACGTATTTAAGGATGACACACTAGAACGGGATGGGATGGGGCGGGACGGGACGATCTGTAAATTTCTATGGAAAGAATCACGTGATAGCTCGGATGTCACGTGACGTTTTCTATTGAAACTGACGGATCGGCCCGGGCCGGTCACGTCCCGGCCCGTTCTGGTGTGAGTCATCCTTAAGGGCCGCTTGCACCAAGCGGAGTTAGCCAACTAACCCGGTTAAGCGTTTATTTCATAATGAACTTGATAGTTAACGCCGGGTTAGCGGGTAACCCTGGGCGCCGCAAGTGGCCCCAACTTTTTTACTAGTTTTGGCGGCAACAGGTTATATAATCGTAGGCAACCCTTGCGTTGTGCAGGGGGGGCTAGCGTCAATTGTTTTTGCGTAGTGTTTAAAAGGTTTTGTGAGTTAATATTAGGTACATTAACCATGAAATTTGCAATTATTTACAAATAGATATGTGTTTTTCTAGACGAAGACTATGCTTGCTACAAATTTGGTCAAGTTAATTTAAGTAGCATTTGAAATATCCATATACATTTCAAAACAGTTTGTTTCACCCATCGGCCAACTTGATGAAATAGTTTCTTTTTTACAATTATTTTTTGAAAATGAGATAGGTACCTATCTCAATTTATGCTTGGATATTGCTTGCCTAACCTTTGAAATTAAATTTCACATAGATAAAAGTTCATAATATTCCTAGCAATATTTGTATTGATAAATCGATTTTCTCCAAATTCTTGATAGAAAACGCCAATTCCCAAAACGATAAACAGAATGCCTAGTATAAAAATTGTACGACATTAACTCCTCGACCGCGTTAGCGTATCGGGATTCAAATTATGTTTGCCGTTTATTTAAATCATCCGGCAACTTTTATATTTTGACCCCTCGATACGCTAACGCGGTCGAGGAGTTAATGTCGTACAATTTTTATACTAGGCCTTCGGGCCTTCTGTGCTAACAGTGAGTTTAAATGGGCGCTAGCGAGTACAGCCGTGTCAAAATCATGGTAGGCGTAACTAACGTACAAAAGAGACGAGCGCTTGCCCAACGTTCTCGGTGTGTGCACAAGCGGCAGATGTTAAAACCGCGCCGCTTTTTTTATTGGCACGCAACCGCTGCCTTTTTGGTTTCATCGAGACCATCCGTTTTTATACTTACGTATTTCGAGTGCCAGTGTTTAAAAGTGACGCATACGCCGTGGCAAACGTTTTAAAACATACAGGATGTAACACAAGTCCGGAACAATACTTCAACAACTGATAGGGTCAATGACCCTGAGTACGATGCCAATGGAAAAATTTCTAAATTCTATTTTTTTTACTTTGTATGGAGTAGGATAGGTGCATTTTCAGCTGTTCCATAAAAAGTTAAACATGTTTTTAAATAAAACCTGCCTGAAAACTGCAGCTAATTAATGAAAACAAAAATGCTCAAAGACGACGTATCTAGTTTTAAAAAAAAAACCTATTTCTGTAAATTTTATTAATCCTTTTCCGTTTATGCTTTAACTTTGTTTCCTGTAAAAAAGCCACAGGATTATTAAATATCGTCTGCGCATATTTACACAAAGCGCACTTAAATCGCCGCTCATTTCCCGTTCCAAAAACGACATTTATGATTGCTGTTAGTATAAGGTACACTTTGTCGTGATAAAACGGTATAACACAGCACTCTTTAAAGATTTTTCAAATAGAGAATGCAATCGGTTATTTTTTGAATGGGAAAACTCGGTTTTTAACGGAAACCGCGGTTTTTCCATACAGAATCGGTCAACCACTGCACTCCCTAGGGTGAGTGTACCAGTGAATGAACATTTCTAGTAAATGAACAAAACGAACAATTTCTCGTAAAACAAGAATTCTGCATATTTATGCCGAGAGTAGTATTTTTTTTCAAATTACCGACATTATTTGTGAGATTGTGGTTACACTCCGGTTGACACCTGCTCAACAGTATTAAAGTATTGGTGATGTGAAGTTGACGTGTCGCGTATTACGATTTTTTGTATGAAGCGCTTATAAGGAAACGGGTAAGTCACCATCTACCTATTGAACTATTATAGTTGTATAGTATATTTTCTGCACATGTAGTATGTTTTTTTTAAATAATAAGATCATATTTGAGCTATGTGAATGTAATTTAATGATAAATCATGGTTATAATCGGTTTTTAATCGAGTATTCACTTATTGGATCCTAAAACACGATAAATCCAGTGAATGAACCGGGGGGTTCATTCACTGGAACAATGTGTTTCAGTTTTTACGCAATTTCTTGCGTTTTCGTTATTATAATAAAATATAACTTACAGCAATATTAAAACAATTTAGTTATCTTTTAAGTGCCCAGTGTTCGAACACAAGGTTAAAAGTAGGTTCATTCAATGGTTCACATTTTCCAATGAATGAACTACCTTAAGTACATTAATTTGTTTTGCTTAAAATTTTGATTCATTGAATGAAAAATCTCGCTGATTATATATGTTAACTGTTTTAGAAAATGGAAACACAAAAAAAGAATATCGGAGGTTTAAATATTCACCACAAACTCTAGACAAAGCTTTAAAAGCTATTGCAAGTGGAGAACTATCAGTATGTAAGGCAAGTACGGCATTTGGCATACCAAAGTCAATTTATCGTATCCCAAAATACCAGAAAAACAAAGAATAGTGAAAAAGAAAGATCCAATGCCATTTGGTTTAACAGGTTATAAATATAATGAAAGAATATATGGAAAAAAATCAAGAAGAGAAGAAAAGGAAAGAAGACGAACTAGACCAACGCAGAAAATATAAACAAAAAGCAATGCAATTTAAAAAGGAACAACAACAGCAAAAAAAGGCAGCAAGATAAGCCTAAACAACAAAAAACTATGACTAAACAATACCCTATTGCCTATAACCTATTGTGATAAAAATACGTGAGTGTTAACCGTTGCAATTTAATATCAATATATGTCTCACGAAAGTTTAAATTATATGACTAAACAAGCTTACGATGAACAAACAAGTAAAAGTAACAGCACACATATAAGAAACAAAATAGATGTTAAAGATAATCAGAGTACAGAACCAAAGAAACGTAAATCAAAACAGAATCATACTTCAGGCAAATAAAATTTCGGGCCTTGTGGAACGACAAACTGGCATAAAAAAGCTGAGAAAAGAGCAGACAAATAAGAAAAATGAAGATGAAGAGTTAACAGCAGTTGAAAATTATTGTTATGACTCATCTTAATCTAAATGAGGGAAATGTGTTATAGTAGGTTTTAATACACAGAAACGAAAAAAGTACTTTGTTGGTAAAATTCTGATCGTAAACGAAGAAAAGAAAATGTATAAAATTTTCCTCAGGAAAAAGTCTGCAGTCAATAACATAATTACATTCATAAAACCTCAGTTAGAAGATGTCGCTGAAGTACATTATAACGATATCAAAGAATATTGGAAGAACCTACTTGTTCCAGACGTGGCCTTTATTCATTTGCAGATCAGTTTAACTCATTTAGAGTAATCGTTAAAAGTTTTTTCAAATTGTTTTTTTGTTTATTATCACGTTAATTGTGTCAAAATGACGACAAAGTAATAATTACCTGCTTAAATGAGCATTAAAATAGTTTCTATTTAATAAATATGTACAAATTTGTAATATTTTCATAAATAAAGCATAACTTGTTATCGTAGTTCATTTATTGGAACTAACCCGTTCATTAACTAGAAAATGGTGTTCATTCACTGGTGATTTCCCGTTTTTTCCCTAATTTGTCCTGTAACTTTAAATAATAGACACCTACTTTAAAAACAAAGCAATATAACTAAACTAGAGTAGTTTATTTTGTATAAAAACACGACATTTGCATTTTAAATGTTATAATATGTCTCAAATAAATTTTTGAAGTTGTAAATTTCCTTAAGGGTTCATTCACTGGTACACTTACCCTATCTATAAAATAGAAATTGTACCCGATAGTAAATACGGTCTAAGTATAACAAAATATTTATTTATATGGGATGCGCACATTAATGTGGTGTGTGGAAAATTGTCAGGCGCCTGTTTCGCGTTGAGTAGATTGGCGCGTATCTTACCTCACCAGCAACTTAGATCTTGCTATTTCTCATTATTTCACTCAGTGATGTGTTACGGACTTGAATTCTGGGCCACAGCAGCGGAATGGCAGCGTGTGTTCATTCTGCAAAAACACGCAGTACGTACCATCTCGTTCGCTCCATACGGAACCCCCGCCAGGCAACTTTTCATAAATAATAACATCATGACACTCACATCACAATACCTGTATTACGTACTTAAATATGTTAGGGCGAACTTACAACTATTCCCTACAAAATATGCCTATAGTGCACGCATTGCAGAGAAAAATAAAAATATGTTAGCAAAAGCATGTTGCCGACTTGCCAAATCCGAGAAAATTATATCTATTGCAGGGCCAGGTATTTATAATAAACTACCCGACAATTTAAAAAATATTAAAGATGACACGGTATTTAACACGAAATTAAAAAAATGGCTAACGAAAGAAGCATTTTATGACATAATAGAATATGACAATTATTTAATTAAATTGAATGCAAATCCTAACATTTATGCCTAATCTTAAATTTTAATTTTATATAATGTGTTATTTTAATCTTTAATTGTAATTTACATGATTTATTTGACATTATTATTTCATTTTAAATTTATTTTGACATGTAAAATTGTATAATTTTATGAATAAATGAATATGAATATAATATGAATATGAATATTTCTAGAGCTTTTCTATGCATGATGTAATACTACATTTCGATGCTAGTGCGGAAAGTTATGTCATTACTTCACGAAATCTAGGCGAGTGGCAGTACTCGGGACGAGTGATAAATGGCATATTCGCACTTTACGTTTAAGTTCAGTTCGGTTAATAATTATAAACTTACACGGGTCTATCGCGAATTAAGTTAATTTACCATATTTTATACCTACCGACAATTCCACCCAGTTCCATGCGTCATGGTCGCGGCTGGACTGATGAATCAGCGAAGTGTCAACGGCGGTATTGGTAGAAATTTCGCCTACCCGAAGGAAAGTATAACTTTAAACGTATGGGTAGATAAAAAAAACCTCTTTTACTTATCGTTAGCGGCACGACACCCAACACTCACAACCGCCGCGCATCGATCCGAAGACAGCAGATTTCCGAAGATAGAAGAAGATCCGAAGTAGGTAATAATAAAACTAATAAATTGAAACCAGTTTCACGATTGAAATTTCTCGGATGTTTTTTAACTCAATCGCCTCTCTTACTATCAGGGGATGATTGTGACGTTCAGTGGAGAGTATTTTCGGTTTATGCAACTCAATCCAATGATTCGATCCAGGAGTTAGCAGGTCGTCAGCTATGGCAGACTTATGTGTCTATTGCAGTTCATTTAAGTTTTTTGCATGCTGTACCTTGAGATCGGGGTCTCCGTCACCCTCAATCTAAATGCTTAATAAAATAAAATAAACTATATACGGGCGTTTTTACTTTTTGTTGTTACAAAACTTTTTTTTATTAGAAAGTTTTATGCGATTTCTACTAAGAGTCGAGAGCTCTTTCAATCCTAGTTGGAGAAGATTTTTTCCATATTGTTACCACTTTTTCACACATTGTGTATGGCCGGTAGCGCAATAAAAAGTTTGAAGAATGTATGGAAATTTTGGGACACCTTTTTCTCCTAATAGGATCGAAAGAGCTCACAATTGTTAGAAACTACATACATAAACATTTCCAATTTAAAATAAAAAACGCCAAAATACACTATATAAATTCGAATATAATAGACCCTAAATTCACAGTAACAGCCCGAAGTTCGAAAATCTCATCCATTCCATTCAGTTGTCACAGCTATCTTCATCTGCGTGAAGCAATAAGGAATCGGCGGTCAGTGATGTAAATCGACTGTTAACTTAGCGAACTTCTCATCTCTACGTTACGGTTTTCCGAAACGTGAACACTACTTAATAGAACTCAAGGTTCCTTTTACAATAACGCAATAGGAAGAGAAGCGAGCTTGAATTAATAGTAATTTGAAATCCTTATTCTATTTCCTAGTGCTGAGATAGGAATGGCGGCCGCGTAAATCTGTCCACGGGTCCGTGGTACCGCTATCGGCCAAAGAAATCGGTGCTCGAATAAACTTGCTTTCTTTTTAACCACTCGACGCCGGACATTGATATATCGTACGTATATCTAAATTTCTTGTTTTACTAGATTTTGGGAAGTGTAGCTTGGTCTGAACAAGGCACTTTGCGATGTCTAGACAGTACTCGTAGGTACACATAGTTTTTGACTGTTTCTTTGTTTTAAATAGGTAACTAGGTACACTAGGTACACAGATGAGATGGTAAGAGCGTGCGCGAGCGACTTTCAATCCAAAGGTCGCGGGTTAAAATCCCGGCCGTACCAATGAGTTTTGTGGGACTTTAGCACGAAATATCATTTAATATTTACCAATCGCTTTTCGGTGATGGAAAACATCGTGTGGAAACCGGACTAATCCCAATAAGGCCTAGTTTATCCTCTGGGTTGGAAGGTTATAGATGGCAGTCACTTTCGTAAAAAAAAAACAAACCGCAGAAATTACTTTCTTTTTATTCTAATAACAATTTTTTTTACAAAATTTGAAGTTTATAACTAAAACAAAAAACTTTTCGCCATACAAATGTTCAACGCCACTTTCACCCCTGTCTGGGTTGATTTTACCAAAACGCTAAAAACATAAATATTTTTCTTAATTTTAAAATGGAATGTTTTCGCAAAATGTTTAGTCTCTATATAAAAAAAAAAACTTTCTCCCATACAAACTTTCAACCCCTTCTTTAGCTTATCATGACTCTTTTATATAATATAGATAGATTAATATACTCGTATACCATACGCCGTCTGCTTGCGTTCGTTCATTGTCACCGACGTGTTTATTACTAAGTACAGGGATTTTGCGGTGGCGGTTGCTTAATTCAATTACCAGCATTACCTATACCCTATTACCCTTTGAACCTTAGCATCCTACTCCGAATTCTATCTAGCTTCTATCCCACTTTGGAAATTACCCTAATACACCCTAAATCTTCAAGTTGGCTGCTGAATTTGCGATCGGTATCGTAAAAATAACACCATAAAGGACAAAATCCCTCCGTGTTTGTTCTTACAATGACATGTTGTCGCGTGACTTCAACTCTTGCGCCGATATTAAAAGCGTAACAGTGACGCATGACTTAAATAGACAGTTAAAATTGCATTGCATGGTGACATACTCACCACAGCAACGGCTAAGGCAATTAACGTTGCGCACTTTACCTATTAAGAAAACGTCTGAGCCTTTCAACTAATAGAATTTTTAATCAAGTTGCTTGCGGCAGCGCGAGTGCGCCAGATTAATGTAATTGGACTCCGCAGTCACAAAGGCAAATTGTAATCCCCCTCTTCCATTATATGTAGATATGTCACATAGACACGCCGTATTCTACGTTGCGAAATTCTATTTATGCCGAGCAAAATTGTTTTCGGTAACAAACGCCTGGCAAAGCTACATTTGCATAACGTCATCTCCACTGCGTCGGACGTTGTGAGAACACAAAAGATTCAGATCAACTATAGTGGGGCTAGAGTCAACTTGCTGATTATGTCGTAGCTGGTTAAACTAGACGTCTCGCTCGCGCTCGCTGTTATTATAGCCGCACGTGGCAGCGCTCTCGCTTTAATTTGATTGCCGTTGACTTGGTCCCAACTATAGCGATGATTCTGAAGCTTTAATCGGCCGATTGCGGTGCAGTCGTTAGGAAGCTCCGAGTGTCGGGACAATTAAGTTGAAGCGGCGATTGTGAGCGGTGCCAAAGCGGAACTAGGTCAGTGGAGTGGACCTGCCTCTGCGGTGCGGGTTTGGTGCCTATTGTGCCGCGGCCTCTTAGCCCGGTACGGGAACTGTATTTTCAACCGACTTCAATATTTCACAAAAGGAGGAGGTTCTCAATTCGACTGAATTTTTTTTTTTATTTTTTTTTTTAATGGATGTTCACTCATAACTCCGTCATTACTGAACCGATTTGAATTTTTTTTTTGTTTTCTAAAAGTAGACGGTTCCTGGTTGGTCCCGTTTTTTTCAAAATCCATTTCTGATGATGGGATCCATGAGGAACTGAGGGAACTCCTCAAATTTGAAAGGCACATGCATGCTGATTTGGGTGATTTCTTAAGAAACTCGAGCATTTCTTTACGAAAATCATCAATTTGGTGGAGTGGACCTGATGATGAAGACCAGGGATGGCAAAGTGGAACTGCTTCGTAATTCTCAGGACTATGATCCGATTTTAAAAAATATTTTTTTGTCTGTATATAGATGGTTTCAGGATTGTCTCGTTTTTTTCAAAATCAATTTCTGATGATGGGATCCATGAGGATCTGAGGGAACTCCTCAAATTTGAAAGGCACATGCATGATGATTTGGGTAGTTTCTTAAGACACTCGAGCATTTCTTTACGAATATCATCAATTTGGTGGAGTGGACCTGATGATGAAGACCAGGGATGTCAAAGTGGAACTGCTTGGTAATTCCCAGGACTATCGTCCGATTTAAAAAAATATTTTTTTTTCTGAAAATAGATGGTTTCAGATTTGTTCCGTTTTTTTCAAAATCAATTTCTGATGATGGGATCCATGAGGAACTGAGGGAACTCCTCAAATTTGAAAGGCACATGCATGATGATTTGGGTAGTTTCTTAAGACACTCGAGCATTTCTTTACGAACATCATCAATTTGGTGGAGTGGACCTGATGATGAAGACCAGGGATGGCAAAGTGGAACTGCTTGTTAAT
This sequence comes from Lathronympha strigana, assembly GCA_949128165.1. NCBI lineage: Eukaryota > Metazoa > Arthropoda > Insecta > Lepidoptera > Tortricidae > Lathronympha > Lathronympha strigana. The sequence continues at coordinate 10,891,748 of OX421905.1, read as the reverse complement.
TCCCAGCTCTATCATCCGATTTGAGACATTCATCTTTTCTTTGTAAAGAAATACCTTCAAGATAGTCCTATTTGATTATAGTTCTATTTTGATGATGGGCTTCATGAGGGATTGAGAGAACTCCTCAAATTTTAACGGCACATGCATTCTGATTTGAGGGTTTCCTTAAGTAACTAAAACAGTGTTTTGGCGGAGCCAAAATTTTGATGAACTTGATCTGATGATGAAGACCAGGGATCGCAAAGTGGAACTGGTTAATAAACCTAGCTCTACTTATTATCCTAGTTGTGACATTCATCTTTTTGATTTGATTTATATTCTGATGATGGAGTTCTAGAAGAATTCAGAGAACTCTTCAAATTTGAACGGCAGGTTAATTGTGATTAGAGGGTGTTCATAATTAGCTTAGGCATTTTCTTACTGTGGCCATCATTTTTCTGGAGTGGACCTGATGTTGATAATCAGGGATGGCATAATGAATATGCTCGTTAATTTACAGTCTGTCATCCAATTTAACACATTGTTATTTTGTTTGTTTAAAGGTCTACAAGGGAGTTCCGTTTGATTATATTTTATTTTTTATTTTTTTATTTTATTTTATTAGGCATACTAGACAGATAACATTCAGTACATAGATATATTAATAAAAGTGGTAAGTTTTATACAAAAATGTTGTCCAAAATAAGTATGCACAGCAAGAGTAATTATTGACAATGCACGAAAAACTATCCTAAAACTATAATAAAACCATTACAAACTAAAATTACTAACAAAGAATAACTATTACTAAAAACATCAAAAACATCAAATTCAAAAAAAAAAAACCAAGCAGTTAAACATGTTGTGAATAAACATAATACATTTTTAAATTTAGGTATGTAGGTAACTAATTTATGTGTGATGTATGGTCAAGAACTTCAACCACCTGCCTCCTGAATACCGCAGTCCGTGAGTCAAAAATATCAATTTGTCTATTGCTAGATACCAGGTCATTGTACTGACGGCACATTCTGACTATTGGATTGTAGAAAGAAGTATTGTTCCTATATACTTGAAGAGCAAAGGTTTTGGGAGCGCGGGTTCTGAACCGAGGAGTGTTAAAGGTAATTAGGGACAGTAAATTAGGCGAGTCAATTTTGTGGTGAAGAATTTTATGCAGCAATAGTAAGTCATGCAGGAGACGTCGCGTTTGGAGGGAGCAAATGCCAAACTCTGTTAGACGTTTTTGATAATCATGGCGTATTAGATCACTATACTTCAAATGTAATGATGGAAGCCCTAGGACATTAAGAAAGCTCCTCAATTTTCGATCGTATACGTGCGGTGTATTGGATATTTGTGAAGTAAACTGGCTAACTCAAACAAATTCTTAATTTCACTTTTACCGGGAACCAAATGAAGTCGGTTTTTTTTTCTTAAAAATTATAACCTTTATAATCTGCCAATCCAATTTAATTAATTTAAATAATATTTAATTTGATCAGAATCGCAATTAAATAATAATAATAAATAAATAAATGTTTGCGGGATAATATTACACAAATCGACCTAGTCCCACGGTAAGCCCAAGAAGGGCTTGTGTTGTGGGTACTAGACGACGATATATATACATAATAGATAGATACATATAAATACATTACATATAAATAATAATATTACATTAAATTTATACCTAGTATACCTACATAGAAAACATCCATAACTCAGGAACAAATATTCGTGATAAAAGTTACCTTTAAGGTTGACTCCGACTAGAATGCTGGGACGTGCCGGGCCGGGCCGGGCCGATCCGTCAGTTTCTATAGAAAACGTCACGTGGCCTCCGAGGGCTCCGAGCTCGGACGTGATTATTTATATAGAAATTGACAGATCGTTCCGTCCCGCCCGTCCCGTCCCGTTTTATTGTAAGTATTGCCCTTTAGGCACGCATATCTTAACTCTTGACTGCTTCGTCTGTTCAGTGTACTTAAATGAACGCGCACAGGGTGCAAAAACTGTCTGTATATATATTTTCAATATAACAACTTTTCAAAAATTCTTCACGTGTAAGCTTAACATCATTCTTGTACTGGGCTATCTGCCCTCCTGCCGACTTGGCACTGCCCATCACACGCGCTCATTTCTAATTATTGTAATCTTTATTGAAATGAACCACTTTAGAACGGATTACATCGCGTTTAATGATCTAGGTCTCTAGGTTAAGAATGCCATCGTTTTGTAACCGAAACCGCGATTTTTTCATACAAAAAATTTGGCATCAAATACTTTGTTATTTTACCGAATGCTAAGTTACCTTTCTTGGTGTCAAAAATCTGAAATCCGTGAAGCGTCAAACAACACAGGCCCTCCCTGTATTTTTGAAGTACGTAGGTACCGTTTCCCCTCTGCCGAGGTACAAGCCCAAATGGACATACGCGTGTCTCTGTGGTATGACTAGTCCATACACAAAAGTAGTTCGAAGTGTGCAAGGTTTTTTAGTGTGTAGTTGTATCATTTTCTGTGTTAGTGTCATCATTACAGATTGTTTTTTGTATGTAAGTGCGTCTAAATGCCCGTTTCCCCCGCAAAAAGTGACAATAATTTGTATGGTAAGATGTCACTTTGCCGTTTCCCTTATTTAAATGATAACAGAAGACTAAAGAAGTATTAATAGGATGTTAATAAGCCAAAAATTCAGTTATCTGCGTATACTACACTTTTTTTGGTTTTTGTATGATTTTCAATAAAACAATTCGAAAATACATATAAATTGTATTCTATGAGACCAAAAGGCTCCTATTACTAGATTCATCAGTGTTAAAGCAATAGGGACTCTTGAGATTGAATTATTGAATACTTTTATTAGCCTTATGAATATAAGCCCTAGTTGCCTTCAATAAATTCCCGTGATAAATCGATGCAGAGCATTGCAACCCCTCATTGACCACGCATTTTTACAACATAAAATCTTATCAGAGAACTCCTTAAAGATGCATTCTCCGGAAGATGACGCCATCTATCTTAAGAATAGGGTAGATAAGACGGTTTAGTGCACTGTACACGTTGCCGCTGCACGATTTTCGAAGCTTAAATCTGCCGTTATGTCGGAAGGCACTCTTGCACGGTTGTTAAGGTTGTTTACCCATATTTGGTGTAAGACCACGTTTATAATGTGCGCTTATTCTGGTCACGTATAACTGCGAGGATAGATAGATGATTCTGATCTTGCATAGAAAATGGTAACCAATGATTTTTAATAATAGTTTTTTATCTTAATTGTGATCTTTATGTGCATTTAAAAATATTTTTTTCAAATAGGTGCGCTATAACGATTCTCTATATGTGATGTTGTGTCCGCGATTGTTGTTTATTGAGATTAAACACTTTAGAACGGATTGATCGCGTTTACTACTTACTTTACCTTCCTACTACTTTACTACTTCAAAGTTCGACTAATGCGCACCTTTATCTTCTCAATATTCCTCTACGCCTCTGAAACATGGACATGGCACCTGATAGTACCAGCAAAAATTGATGCATTCGAGATGTGGCGCTGGCGCAGAATGTTGAGCATCTCTTGGACACAGAGCAGGACTAATGCATCAATTCTTAGTGATCTGTGTCTATGGCGCTTAGGACCTTTGTACTAATTCCCGCCATTTTGAAAAAAAAAACAAAAACGGAATCACAAAACAAAACAGATTTTTTTTATGTAATCAAAAAACTTGTTTACAAAATTTTACAAGAATTGGTTGATAAATGCGACCTGTAGAGGAGACCAAATGGACAGACACACGAAAGCATTTTTGCGCAAGCTGAAACGGAGACGCTTCGCTCGCTAGGTCAATAAATGTTCACCAAAAATCACGTTCGGCTTTTCCCTAAATTCGACTCCTTTTTCTGAGCGGTTTGCCCTTCGGGCATCTAAAGAAACCAATCAACACCTAACCTACTTAAACTGGGGCTGTAAATTTGATGATAATTTATTATTTTTGGTGTAGGCATGACTAAAATATGTGGTAACATTTTGGTGTTCCATATTTGGTGCAAGATTATTTTTTTGTCCATTGACATATTTAAATGGTAGAGTTTTGGCGTTAGCAAAACTTTTTTTGGTGATCATAATATTTGTTTCCTTGTTTAAAGCCCTCTTAAGCCGAAAGTGGTTCTCTTTGCAGGAGCATATTGCGATCACTCTGGCCACAACGTTGAAACGAAATTACTGTGCCTCATCACGAGTATCATAACGTAGAAGCACCTACCAGTGCTCGACACTGCACCATTATTCGACATGGGCACTTTAAATAAAAGTGACAAGGTTTAAATTAGAATATGAAGTCTTCTTTGTTTAATATTAACCTATATCGATTGACTTAAAGAGCCTATGTCGAATACTGGTCTAGAGGCGAGCACAGGTACTTCGTTAGACACTTTTGATCTCACAAAAATTGTGTACGTGAGTCTGATATTATATTATAAAGGAGCCTCTGCCGCGGCGAGGACAGCGGCGCGCAGCCGACCGTGACGACGATAGCCCGGGAGCGGTGTCAGTGCGCCACGCTCGCAAACACGCCGCATATATTTACCGCTGCACCCGCCAGAACCACCGACACCCCCACCCACTACACCTTTAGACTGTAACATGCATGCTGAGATTGCCCAAACTAGAGAGAAGCAAGTTAGGCAAAAATGTTTTCGTATGTCCGGCTGCCCCGTTGTTGTTCTCTTGCAGTACCCTCCTCCACTAAACCTTTATCCCCGTACTCATGAAAAAAGTTAACAGACTTACTTAAATTATGTTCTCTCCTTTTTAACAAACGTTAATGCCAAAGTGACAGATAAGGACAAACATTAATTTGGCTGAACTGTGTTTGTATGCGTTTATGAATAACACCATTAGACTAATGCGATTGGCCAAGCTACAGCGAAGCCGTTTCAGCTTAAAAATGCTTGCTTATGTCCGGAAGCTCACGAAAAATCACGTTGTTCTAAGGAGACTTTCTAAGAAAAAATGTAGGTAAGACCTAAACCATCATTTCACACTTCAGAATAGCGATTAAATGAAAAGAAAAAATACACGTGAGTTTATGTGGGAGGAGGGGGGAGGGGGATTACCTCGAACCTCACCAAAAATCACCAAAGACGACGAGGAAGGAGACGAGGGGTCAAAAAGTCGAAAGATAAATTCACGTGATTTGTGACCCCGGTAATACATTAAATACTTAAATAATAATACACTCACACCTAAAAAAAATTACATATTAAATTTAAATAATTGAACAAGGCTAAACATAGCAACGTCTGATTTTCCAAACGCAATTTGACTATATTTATTTATAAATGACTCGATCGGGCAGGCCGGCAAACCCCAGAGGCACAATTTATTTTAAAGGCCTTCCGTCTATATGTAAAGACGGCAAACTGAAAAATCCTCCTGAGAATCCGCTTAATAATTTACGACGACGCGACGGCGCAAAAACCTTCGAATTTTCTAAACCGTTGTTATGTTTTGTAAAATTGAGAGCGTGGCTTAATTTTGCTTATAATTATTTTGTAAGTAGGTATTGAATTTCCCTGTTGAATTGATTATCGCTCTACATCTTTATATTTTTATACAGGATGTTTTTTATAATTACTATTTAAAACGAGATATTTACCATGTAGGTGTATTTGTTTTTCTGAGCTCCCGATATTTCGGCACTGTTACAAGTGCCATGATTTGCTGATTTGCTGCGAGTTATTATTTTATTTATGGTCTACCCAACACCCCGTAGCGATCTACCCGCTTACGGGTTCGTTTAGTTTGCGCGGTGTCACTACCGCTAACAAACCCGCCTCGTTTTAAATAGTACCTAATTATAGTGTAAATGACCATGTTAGCTTAAAATCGTATATAAGTATTTTTTCTTATTTATTATCTACTCTTTTGAACAGACATGGTATTATTAAACATGTGATATTATTATTATTGTGCCCTATTCTTGTGCATCGGGTCGGGCAAATTAAGCTGGTTGTTCAGTTTAGGGTTAAGGTCAAAATAAATAATAAATAAATATTGTGGGACAATCGTACACAAATCGACCTAGTCCCACGGTAAGTTTAATAAGGCTTGTGTTGTGGGTAGGTACTAGGCGACGATATATATATATATATATAATAGATACTTAAATACATAGAAAACTTCCATAACTCAGGAACAAATATTCGTGATAAACACACAAATAAATGCCCTGACCAGGTTTCGAACCCGGGACCTCCTGCTTTGTGGGCAGGGTCACTACCAAGTTTTATGTGTATTGTGGTGTATGGTGTCGTAATTTTATTCTATGGATGTACAAAAATAAAATGTCCGAAATAAATATATTTTTCATTCAATTTTTATATTTTATTTATATACAAAATACGAAATGACTTTCCCCCGACCTAATGTGTAGAGGCATACTCCGCGAGATAATTATATATTGATCTAATGGATTGATATTACTAAATGAATCGTTTTTTTTCAGGATTGTCAGTTAGTAGAAAATTAAGGGTTCTTAAAAAATGTGTTTCTAATACTGAAAAAGAAAATAAATGCGGTTCCACATATTTAAATATTTTCCAGTTGATCGGAGCTGGTTAATGTATGTTTTATGAAATAACAAATAAGCGAGCAGACATATCGTCTGATAATAAGCGACTATCGCCGCCCATGAACAATTGCAATACGTGGGGGGTCACATGTGCGTCACCTCTCTCTCTTAAAAAAATAAACTTAACTTAGCTCTCTGTTTCTTTCTGCATATGACAGAGATTGTTTTGGACTATAAGTACCAATAACTCAATACCGACAATAAGTTACCTTTAGCCTGAAAACGCCACAAATCCTAACTGAAGTATTTGTTGACATGTAGAAGTTTTTTTTCTGTGCTACCTACAGGTAGTAGTTTAACAGTGTAATTATGTCAGATGTATAATTATACGATAACAAGTCACTGAAATATTAAATAGCCAATATTACCTAATAATACACCGTAATTCTCTTCTGAATCCATATTATCTTCGTATAGGTTTCAATAGGTACCTGTATAATATATTTAATTAATTCTGTGACCTATCAATCTGTTCACAAGGTAGTCTTTGAATAATTGGCATCTAATTAGAGCCAATAGGGGCACCATCGACAATTGAAAAGCTAATTGATAAATTACAGTCACCCCGAACACAGATTCGCACAAATTATATACCGTAAAGACGCATGGAGGTTCCGCGAACGAAATACCATCCGCGATGTGCTGAATACAAATTCACATACCTACTCCAATTATAGGAAAACGATTTTGTACGAATATTCTTGGCAGACTTGCAAATTTCGTCTCGAATCAGCGAAATATATTTATTTTGTTGGGACTCCCGCGATGGGGTCGTGGCGTTGGCGTTCCTTTTCTGGAAGCCAACTGCCCTCTTGAGAGCCTTTCTCTCAAATATTGTTAAGCGACGCGTAACGTTGTCAATGAAGTCTCATTTAAGCTTCATGACCGACAACGAGATTAGGGACGGTATCTTGTGCTTAAAATATATTTTGAATTTCGACGGTCATTACGCTCTTTTTTTATAATTGGAAGCCTATACAATATATGTATAAGAATATAAAAATCGGTAATGTCAATAAGAATTGAAACAATTGATGGATATTATTATAGTTGCCGATTTCTAAGTCTGAACTTTTGACACTTGAGTATTGACGTACTTAGTGATGAGGCTAAGACAAATCGTTTGTCAAATTCAGCGATTATTGATTTTAGCGATGAATTGTTTGATTCGATTTTACTACTACGGATTTGTATTTGATAAGACCGAGAAACTTCGACAAACTGCGCATTTGTCATACGATTTTTTCCAAAGTCATCTTAGTTTCGTTCAGAAATCAATACTGTTGAATTCTTAAAATGTAAGATAAAAACCTTCATAGTTAATTTGTCTTATTTTAAATAACATTATTTTCCACATCGTACTTAGTTTTATTTTCGTTTTAATCGTTTTGTTTTGATTTTTTACTGTATTGCCTATTGATAACAAGATCGATTTTTATCGATTAACAGACAGTTGTATGAATCGGAACAGCAGACATGGTCACAACACTAAATTTAAAAAAAAACGACGTAGACCGTAACTGTAGGCGTGCTAAATTGTTATTGTAAAATATTCAATAACGAATGTATGAAAAAATGTAACATTCATCACATTATGTTTATGAAAAGTGAAATATTGTGTTTATGTACATGACTAGCTGTAATATCTTTATGGGATTTTGTTTATAATTCCAAAGTGTCTTGCGCGTTTACGTTCTACGGGTATTTCGATGTGTCAAAAGTTCAGACTTAGAAATCGGCAACTATACGAGTAAGTGACTTCGTTCGCCTCAGTGCACAGACCCTGGGTGCTTAGCCAAGATGCCGATCGCTCACGCTCAATCGCTAACGAAACGCAACTGTCATTGTCACACTAATAAGGAAGAGTGATAGAGAGAGGTAGCTACGATACGTTATTAAGCGTGAGCAATTGGCATCTTGGCTACGCATACCCAGTGGTGCTCTGTGCCTCAGTGATTCCGATGCGAAACTCAGCTGCGAAAAAATCTTGGCGTAGTAGGTATAACTCTATCCTGAGTATGATCGCGGGCAAACCTGTATGCCCAACATTGCTGCACTGTGAGAGTCTGCATTCTACCACCAGTGGAATACAGTGGTAGTGTTCTTCTACATCCTAAGGTCCTAAGTTTTAGTTTATTTTATTGTGTTTTATTTGATTCATTGTATTATGTGTCTTTGTTACACAAAAAAAAAGATTTTAAATTTGAATTTGAATTACTTAATTAAGGACAATGTGGCTAATTCCGTCATATAAGCACAGAAGGTGCGGAATAGCCACATTGACCTTATGGAAAAAAACATGATGATTTTAGATTTTCATTTAGTAGACGGGAAGTGTTATTTTAGGTAAGCCATTTTTGAGATTAAATTCGGCGTGTGGAAAATATTTCACATAATCACTAATCGGTATACCACACTTCGTATATTATAGAACCCGTTAAAAAAGGTATACGCACCACAGAAATCGTTGTGAACTTACAAACCTTTTCAGTGACATTACCACCACTCTGTCTGTCCGACGATGACTGCCCGATGCAGTCGAAACATGTCACGCCTCACGAAAGTTTAAATTATATGCTATTCAGTTACGTTGTAGTAATGTTCCTATTAATCCTGACTTTTCAAATTGCAATTGCTTGCCGAGTAAATACTTGGTTCGGGTGCACCAATAACAGTGATCCCATGATTCGTACAAGCTAAAGGGGAGAATAAGTACATGATTTATATGAGCACATATGAGATACAACGTTACATTGTGTCACCGTACATTACTAACACACAATATCAAGATTATTCAAGATACGCTTGCTTTCAGTGCCTCAGTTAGAATATGCTTCTGGTAATGGTTTTGTGTAAAACGAACGGGGATTTCCTGGTTCCGGTCGTATAAGATCGGAACCAGGAGTATGTCCTAGTTTCTCAAAGCGATTCTGGACCACAATCTGGCACATAAAAGCTGCTATGAACTTTTGAATGAATACATATTAGTTAGGGGAAAATTTGCACAATTAGACCTAATCAGCAGAGCCTACTTAATGTATTATATGTAAAAATATAAATATGCGAATAGTTTGATGATTCGGTAAAATTAAATATAGGAACCGATGCTTGGGAAGTGATAATTTGCCATACAATTTCCTGCGATAAATTAGTACAGCCTCCCAACGGCTCTCTGTTTGCATGGGCTCTTAACTTTTCCATTTGATATTTTCCGCCATTACACTGGTCAGCCAAACTACCAGCTCTCAATCTACTATTTACCACGACAAGAGTACATTTTTGCAGCAATGCGGCAGCGCATTCATTACCTGCCGGACGCATCCGCTAAAAGCTACCGGCAATAACCCCACTTGAATAATGCCCCTGCGCGCGAACTTTAAAGTGTTTATTAACATTACTTTAATTTTTTTGTGTACGAAATTATTTGATAGTTTATAATATCCGGAAATGGGATTAAGTAGATCTCATCCTGGTTGGAAATATTATAATTTTGTCATAATCTCTGTCTATCTAAAATAGGTCCTTGAGGCATTGTACCTAGGATGCTGGCGCCATAACCTCGTAAAATAAATAACTGATCGTCAAGGTCATGGTATTTGCTGTTTGACATATAGTGTTAAACATCTTGTCAGTTAAATGCACAATCATGCACATGGTGATTATTTTTATACGGAATTAAATTATGTACCTATATGAAAAGATTTCCTAATTTATCATCATCATCATCATCATCATTTCAGCCGAAAGACGTCCACTGCTGGACATAGGCCTCCCCCAAAGATTTCCACAATGACCGGTCCTGCGCCACCCGCATCCAGCGGACTCCTGCGACCTTCACCAGGTCATCAGTCCACCTTGCGGGGGCCTTGGGGGGGTTCCTAATTTATACTTAAAGTTAATTGTTTTAAAGTAAAGTATCATCCATACGATTTTAAGCTAACATGGTCATTTGCATTATAACAACAATCTAAAACGGGATATTTACCATGTTTGTTTTATTGAGCACCCGATATTTCGGCACTGTTGCAAGCGCCATGTGCACGGAGTAAACTGATGACGAGCTGCGAGTTTTTAATTGTGATCTACCCACACACTATAGCGATCTACCCTCATACGGGTTCGCTTATTTTGTGTGTAGTCATTGGTACGGTCGGCTTCATAAATATATATGCACCTGTATTCAATTTTGAACCTTCTTCCCAAGTCATAAGTTCCAAAGTGTATACATATTTTTAGACGTGACTGTACTACCTACCACTACCGTCCGTTTTCTGACTTGAGTGCCGAAATATAGGATGCTCTATAAAACAGACATTACATGGTAATTATCCCGTTTTAGATTTTAGTTATAAAGTATCATCTGTTAAAATATGGGTAAATAATTTGCTAGCACCTTATATATGTATACGTTAAAAGAAACGAGTTCCTTTAATAGATCTAAAATATCATAAATATCAAATTGGAAACGCAATTTCTCAGTAACAACAGAAACATTTCTGGTAACGGCAGAAACGTCAAAGTGTCGGTCTTAAACTTGATCCGCCGTACAACGTTCGTTAAAGTTCGTTTCATATGAGTCACATAAAGTTAGTAGCAATCATTACAATGGATGTCACGCGTGCGGGACACGTACGAGCCGACACTGGAACAAGTTGTAATTTTAATTAAAACGTCACAACTTTTGAATCCATAATACGACATGAGTTCGCTGAAGTTTCTATTCAAATGAATTTATAACAAAACGATTTAAAAATATTAAAAGGCATGACTGCGGTTTTTTGGCGGTAATCCGCCATATTGTTTTTGATCTTTTTAACAAACATGTCCACGTCCGAGATGAGTCTATTACCACCTTAACTTTGAAATTTGTCAAGTCATGAGCTGCGGGGCATTACAAAGAAATAGGCATACATACATATTTCATGCAATGTGAATTTTCCTATAAGTACATTTTACTAAGCTGTTACATTTTGAATAGCATAGATTTAATTTTTTTTTAATAATTTTGAAGTCCTTTTATTTAACGTCTTAAAAATGACACGGAAGCCAACACGGCTTTCCTTTTCTTCATTGCTAATAAAAGCCCTGAACCGGCTGATACTAGGCAAGCCGGTAGGAATGGAGTTCTACGCTACCAGCAAAGGGCACCGAGCGGGGACGACCGAGCCTATGGGCGCTAGGGTCACCAGGCTTTGCTACTGTAATATTTTTATAATGATAGGGAGGAAATTTGTTTAATATAAACATATATTTTTTTATCCGGGCGAACGCCGAGGAAGGGATTATATATAGATGCCAACATAATATGTCGGCATCTATATATTCCAAATATTATAGCATTTTAAACTCGTAACGTATATCCCTTTTTAAACTTTAATATTAATTAAAGATTGTTTTATTTTTTATAATCTTAATTAAACTTTGATATTGATTAAAGATTGTTTTATTTTTTATAATCTTAATTATTTATTACACTATCTGTTACACAATGTGTAAAAAAATGCTGGTGATCCGTTTAAAGGCTTGATCAGCATTGTTGTCTGATTAGAAAAAAAATGAAAAAACATTTTTTATCCACATTTGACAGCTATCACCGCACCGTCGAGATATGTATATTCTGTCTGTTTATTAACTTATAGCATTATCAGATGACATTCGTAGATAACCATTTTAGACATGCTGCTGTATGTTAGCGGAAACAGATTACTGACATTTTAAAAGTTTTTGAATATCTGTATTTATCTATCCTTCTTCCGTTTTCTAGTAATATGGTGGCACTACTGACGTCACGGGTCCCACGGTGCACCTCGCCCGGGTTTTAATTAGCCTCGTACTGCACCGAGTTTTCATTTTCCAATGCGAACACGAAAAGCTGTTCAGCTAGGTACTTCGTCTACCAGTTGTTTTTTTTTCAGGTATTTTGCTAGCTTGAATTATTTAAATGATATAGCGACTTACTTTGAAAGTTTCAGTTTTTATAAAACAAATACGAATAAAAAAATAACCCAGTCCCACAGTGCACAGTACCTAAACTTAATAAAGTATTAGTGCTGTGGTAGAACACTGCACTAACTTTATTCACATAAATTACATTACATAAATTGCCTTGGTTGGGATTCGAACCTGGGTTCTGCAGCTTTCTGCGGTCATTACACTCATTACCTACCAACTAGTTGCGTGGTCAATGAGTGCTCAAAAGTGGGGAATGGTGCAAATCAGAATGTTTTTTGTTTTTTTGCATAAAGTACATCTCGAAAACTATGTGTCATATTACAAAACTGTACTTAGGTACCAGAAAATTATACAGACTGTAAAAATAATTATCATCAGCTAGCCTAAAGGTAGTATAACCTGACACTTTTTGACACACGAAGGGAACTTAGGGACTTAGTCGAGGAAGGGGCAGGGGCAGGCGATAATCGGGTCCTAAAAACGTGACATGTAATACTAGCTTTACATGGTCAGGTAATCACCGTGCCGTGGGTGTCACGTTCTAAAAAATAAGTGCGAAAGTGACGCATAGCCTGATGGCTGAGAAAATGGCAACTAGCCCTTGGTCTATTTAGTAACTGATTAAGGTTTGATCTTAAGTGCCTACTACGAGTAATATCGGTAGGGTTCTGTGTCGCCGGGCGGCGCATTGACACCCGCGGCACGTCCCGGCACCACTTGGCACGGCCACTTCCCACCGCTGCCATCACACAACTTTTAACTTTTAATTACATTTCTGGAAATTTCCTTTACTGTTATTTCCGTACTCAAAATCTTCAAGTGTTCTTAGGAATCCGCGCAAAACCAAATTATGGGTGCTGGGTGTTATAGCGTGCGTTTCGGTATTTATTTTTCTGCGCTCCTGTAGACTTTCTGTGCAAACAAGCATAAATTCCTTGAGGCTTGAGCCAACCAGTTCGCCACGCACCCAGAAACAAGAGCAAGACAAAACAAATAAAACCGAGCCGAAGTCCGATGAGTTATTTCTACGAGAACGGAGCAGTAATTAAATTGGATGAGTTTTAGATAAATGTTAAATGAGACCGTTCGAAAATTGCAATCTTAACAAGAATAAAACGATGAAAATTATGAATGATGAAAACGATGGAAATAAATGAATAACTTTTTCATTATATAGCATTGAAATTAAACACCTTAGAACAGATTAATCGCGTTTATTAACACCATGATCCTACGTAATCCGTTCTAAAGTGTTTAATTTCAATGAATAACAATCGCGGTAACAGAAGTCATTATATAGCAATTTTTTTTAATCACCGTCTTTCAAAACCTTTTCTGATAATGTGTGCAAATATTCATTACAATCAAACTAACCTGAAAGCTCACGACCCATTTTCCGATCACTTTTAGTAAGTAAATTTTGGGGTTCTGATACTTTTTTGTATGTGGCTTTGCGAGGCCATTGAGATTATAGCTTTATTAAGAGGCCGGTATATAAATTTCGCCGATTCAGCTCAACTTTTTGCCATGAGTTTTCAGTTACAAAATTTTTTTACGTGTTTTAATACAAAAAATTAATTAATAATTTAAATTTTTATAGAATAATTGAAAATAAAATTGTCGTCAGTTTTTGAAAAATCTACCATTTTCTAACAGTTGTTTCATATTTTTTTGATGAGCAAGCTTCAAACATCTATCTGGTTTTTGACATTATTGCTATTGAATCATAATAAAACATTTTCCTTGTTTCAATTTTAATTTTCATTTTCATTCAAATTGATTCACGGGATCAAAAGTTACCCCCGAAAAGCCAACACATAATCCGTCTAGTTTGTATAAATTAGTAACCCAATTTACTTCGCGCTGTTAAGATTTTTACGGAGTTGATAGGGTCGGGTCGGGTGTATTTATTAAAAAACTTTTTAAGGTTGCCTATTGTGACGGATGGTAAGCCACGGAACCCTACACTGAGCATGGCCCGACATGCTCTTGGCCGGTTTTTTACTTAATAATTTTGTGTGAAAATGTTTAAAAATATTCCATTTATTCCGTGGAAGACTACACATTCTAGGTTTGAAACGAATAAAAATCGGAGGGTGAAAAATCACCCTCCACTTTAGATGTACGCCGTACGGGGAGTACCCTAAAAAAAGGATTATAACCACTTTTTATTTCACCACTTTGTTGGCGTGACCGATATACATATTCGTACAAAATTACAGCTTTCTAGTATTTACAGTCACTGAAATTATCCACGGACGGACAGACATACAGACTTGGCGAAACTATAAGGGTTCCTAGTTGACTACGGAACCCTAAAAATCAACTTTTTTACATAAATGAATTATAAAGTTTCGGTCATATTAGGTACCTACTCTATCTCAAAACTATGAATAGGTAGTGTATATACCTATCTCTAGCGCTTTTTCTTAAACAGCACTTCAAATTGCTATGAATATCGGCATAACATACTTATGCGATGTAATCTATGTTATGTCAGTGCACCACGAGAGCTCCTAGGGAGAGGTCATGTCGCTCCACGCTTTGACAATATTTACGTGTAAGTAGTGGGATATCGAGATATTGGGTCGCTGAGTAGCTCCTTGTATAGTTGGGATCCTTTGGTATTTGGCCTATTTATTAAGATAACGTGTAAATTTGTATTTTTAATGCGATGTACTACAAACAGTCCGACATGAAGTGGGCTTTATCATAAACACATACAAAAAACAATCTAAAATAACTGTCGTTATCAACACATAGAAAATGATACAACAGCACTAACACACTTCGTCTGTTCACATCTTAGTCTTACACACTTCGATCTATTTTTGTGTACGGACTAGTCACAACACAGACTCGCGTATGCCCATTTGATTTGGGTTTGTAACTTCTTCGGCAGAGAGGAAACGGTCGTATGCCGACTCCCCTCCGTGTCGCTTGAAATTTAGTAAGCATCGAATGCCGCTCAAGAGCGATCGTTTATTCACTGTAATCTGATACGTTATCTCGTTCTATTCGGATCCGACATCCGGCGGGGATCAGGAATCGATTGTAAGAACCAACGCTAACAATAGGGAAATGGATGTTACCTAACAGCTTTAAGTCATTTTGACATACGCTATGTCACTCACACGAGGTCACACGGCGTGCACTAAAAGGCCGTGCTAAAGAATTAGACATACATACGAGTAGATAGATACATAAGTAAGGATAGATACATAGGTAAAGAGCGTTGGAGGCCCAGCGGCAAGACCGTGCGACTTTCAATCCAAGGAGTTGAAGTTCCGGCTACCAATGAGTTTTTCGGGACTTCACTTTTCGGTGGAGGAAAACACTAATGTAATCCCAAAACTAGTGCCTACTACCAATCTTGGGATTAGTCGTTAAAGCCGACCCCAGGCTCCTTGAGCAGTGACATTAGCCGGGATAAGGCTAAGAAGAAGGGATAGATACATAAGTAACTATATATTCTCTCTTTCGGCAGTAGGGTAAAAGTAGATTGCATTCCTGAGACAACAGAGTTTTCTCAACGTTATCCATAATTATTTAATGAAATATTAATAAAGATTAAGTAAATTGAATTAATATAGTCATACAATATGGTTTATTTTTTGTTAACTGTTATTTGATCTCCTGCGATACTAAATTCACTAATAGGTACATGTAGTTACGTATAAAATACTTACATATTTTTTACCTGTTTTATTCCGTTGCAGTTTTCACGGTTAACATTCCGCGTTAAACTGGTACATGTCAATTCTATGATAAATTGAATGACCGAACTGCATTATTGTCGGGTATGGAAATCGCTACGGTGTTGCGGTGAGTGTCGAAACGACGGCGGCGGCGGCGAGTGTCGCTAGCGTTAAAACGCTCCTGGAGTAAGCAATTCTGTACTAGGTTGTACTAAAATACCACAGATCCTTACAGAATAGTAATAAGTTCACACAGGTAAATTATTGCTGCCCTCTTGGCGCAGGCACTATTACCGAGCGCGGGAGTGATGTCGTCATGCAGGGGCGCGGGGGACGCGATGAGCGCTCTTGGCCTTTGTCTCGTTCATTTGCCCTGACGCCGCGACACTAACTGTTCGCGCACGGGATTCTAGAAGCTTCGTGCATTGCATTTTGAAATGTAAATTTAAATTGCAATCTAGCATAACCATTTAACATGGATTATATTTAAGCAAATAAATTGAGTGTGTGAGTGTTTTCCCCGAGCAGGTGAGTGTTGCAAAAATGATAGCTTATGCTTAACAATAATGTATATCTGTATTTTGTTAATTTTAATTTATTCTTTCTTACGTTGATATGCGCATATGAGCACAATTTAAATTAATGTTGTTGTGAGAGCGTAGAATCAATTTTCTTTGTTCTTTGTTGCACAATTAATTTCTACCCGCTTTTGTAAAAGTGAGGCCATGTCTAGCAGCTTTCCGTTAATATTTCATATTAAATTGGAGCTATTTATATGCTACTAGTTACTATTAAGTGTACACGACCTTTGTAAATTGCCTATAATCGCCAAACGCTAATTTAAAATTATTGTTACTGCCTATGTACTTTCCTTCCGAAATAAGCTGATTTGGTATGCTGCGACCACATCACTGATTACTAATTAATGCTTTGGAGCTCGCCATCCGCCTTCCAGTCTTCACCTGGCGTTAATTTCATCCTTCGGAAAATGTCGCAGGCAGTAACGTGAAATCGGACAATTCACTAAATGGCTAAAAATGAATATTCCAGGGGACCTACCTTACCCATCACCACTATTGGCTCCGGAGACCAACCATCAACCTGCTAATGCTGGACGTCCTGCAACGCCCGTGACGTCACATTAAGATCCACGCGCATCTCACCGCAGCGCCGCGCAGGGAAGTGGCACTCTTTTATACCAGTGCAAGTGAATATTCGGCTCAAAGTCACTAAATTAAATCTAGTTCCCACCCTTGAGGTCTATTTAGCTAAAATCTACTTCTACCCTCAACATTTAGTTTTGTCTAATTTAAATTTAGTTTTTTTAATATAGTTTGTTAACTTTTCTGGTTGTTTTTATTACATTCTCCAGTCCCTAAAAGGCTGAGAGTGACATTGGCGCCCAATATTAGGTATTTTCTGAGCCGTATTCACTTGTACTAGTTTTAGTATTAATGAGTAGTCTTTGGTGTTGGTCCTTTAGCTGTAAGTCATTAGCTGTGGTCATCAAAGTTGTTTTATATCTGCATTTCTAGTTTTAATTGAGTTACTATCAATATAATTTTTTTTTCGCGTACTACCCACAAGTTTGGTGACCATTGTTGAACTACGTCTTGAGTTGTTGTTTACCTCTTGAGTGTCTAGTTAATAATTTTGGTGTATATTTATTACACATTTGTTAATTTGCAACACACACCGCCGGCACAAACATGTCTTATCAAATTAAATATCTTTCACTACAAAAGGCTGAGTTGGAGTACGAGGTTGGTGTAAGAGGGGGTAACACGGGAGAATCGGTCCAGGACCTTAGGAAACAAATTGTAAAGTTGGCTTCGTTGCTGCCTTCTGAAGACATTCTAGAGTCTCATTTGGAGCCTGCAGTAGATGTAGCACAGATCAAGGATACGCTAGTTAAAACTAAAGAAAATATAAATACGTTAAAATCTAAATATGACAGAAATGTTTACTCCCGGACGGAAACGATGCTTCATCACGTCTACTATCGGCTTATTAGGGTAAATAGGGCTGAGGCTGACATAGCATTATATTCTGAGCTTTCAAAAATTTTCAAACATCAGTTTGCTGAATTGAAGACCCTACAAAGTGAGGCGCCATCTGCACCATCAACCTCTGAACCACTGTCAGATCTCTTTGTGGTTAATTGTGAAAAAAAGTTAATCTCAGAGGTTGTAGGGAAGCTTAAGTTTTCTGGAAAGACATGTGTGCGCTCCTTTATACAGAAAGCGGAGGAGTTGGCGATTGCTAGAGGTATGTCGAAGGAAAAACTGTTATCGTTCGGCTATGAAATTTTTACGGACTCTGCTCTTCATTGGTATCGGTGCGTTAGGAATAGGGTTGAGTCATGGGAAGACTTGGTCAGGCTCCTTAAACAGGACTTTAGCCAGGCTAATTATGATTATCTTTTAATGTCGGAAATCAAGAATCGTACGCAAGGTGAACATGAAAATATAACAATTTACTTTTCTATAATGCATGGTCTGTTCTCTAGGCTTACTAAACAACCGTCAGAGGAGGAAAGACTGGAAATCCTTTTGCATAATATTCGTCCTATATATGCCAGCACTCTTGCTGCATCTCCTAACATCACTAATATTGATAGGCTAAAAGAATTATGCCGTAGCTACGAAAACATACAGTCTCGTATGGCTCAATTCCACGAGCCTCCTAAAATAAACTCTGAGACGCTGGCCCGCGAGTTTGCATACGACTGTCAAGCATCTGGTTCTTCTAACAATCGGTTTAGTACTTCACACGGGACCAATAACTCTAACTATAGGCATGATAATAAACCTAGATTTTTCAAGTCTTATCAGAATAATAGCAATCAATATGCAAAGAAGTACCAGGAGCAGTCGAACGTTGCTAATATAAATTCTATACAAGTTCAGTCTAACTCAACTACGAAGAAACTGTACTGTCCTAGATGCCGCGTTGATACTCATTCATTGAAGTATTGTCGTCAACCTCACTTCCCTATATGCTTTAAGTGTGGAAAAAAAGACGTACGTTTTCCGGACTGCCCTGTTTGCCAGTCAACGGTTCCAAAAAACTAAAAACGGTGGATTGCGGAGACGGGAAAGGCACGGACCTTAGAACTAATGTAACTGATCAAGATGGTTCTGAGTGGACTAGTTGGCTTAATTTTATTTCATGTTTCTTTTCGTGCTACCATGTGTCTGCAATTCACGATCAACAATCTAATCACTCACGTCCTCATGTAATGGTTCAATTACAGGATAAACCTCTGTTAGGGTTGCTGGATACCGGTTGTCCTTATACTATTCTTGGAAACAATGCACATAAGTATTTTTTGGATAAAGGGTTTGCCCTACAGCAAAGTCCTACGCATTTCATAGCTGCCGGTCGTCAGAGATTGCAATGTATAGGGGTCATTTATATTTCTGTGAATTTTCTGGAACAAACTCACTTATTGAAAATTTATGCTGTTCCTAGTGTACAAAACTCACTAATTCTCGGAATGGACTTTTGGTTGAAATTTGGATTATTTCCTAAGCACCTCTCGTGTGTCATAATGACATCAGATCCCGAGACTGCCCTTGCTAGTTTAGACGCTGGGGAGGACAAGCAATTGTGTAGCTATACTCATCTATCAAATGAGCAGAAAACTACTGCGGATCATATCATTACACAATTTCGTGATATATCTTATGAGAAGCGAGGTCTAGGTAGGACTACACTAATTTCCCATGCTATTGACACTGGGGATGCTGCACCCATTCGTCAACGCTACTATAGAATGCCTTTAGAAAAACAACGGATACTAAGCGAACAACTAGATGAAATGCTAAAGGATGATGTGGTTGAGCCTTGCGAGAGCGCTTGGTCGTCACCAGTGTTACTGACACCCAAAAAGAATGGTCAGTTGAGATTTTGCCTAGACAGTCGTAAACTAAATTCTATTACGAAAAAAGACGCGTACAACCTACCGTACATGGCGGAAATTTTGGACAATTTGCGTGATGCGAAATATCTAACAAGTTTGGATCTTTCTAAAAGTTTCTGGCAAATACCTATAAAACAGGAAGACAAGTGTAAAACTTCTTTTTATATTCCTTCCCGGGGTTGCTATCAGTTTAAAACCATGCCTTTCGGGTTAACAAATGCGCCGGCAACACAACAACGACTCGTCGATAAACTTTTTTATGGTCCAGAATTCGAATATAAAGTCTTTGTTTACATTGATGACATTATAATAGTGTCGCCGACCTTTGAACAACATATTTCTCTCTTGCTAAAAGTGAAAGAAAAGCTTAACGCCGCTAACCTAACAATAAATTATGAGAAAAGCCAATTCTTTAGGAAACAATTGAAATACCTGGGCTATGTTGTGGATGCTAACGGATTACATGCGGATCCGGATAAGGTTGAGTCTCTCTTGAGATATCCTACACCTAAAAACCGAAAGGAGGTCAGGAAGTTTTTAGGTATGGCTTCTTGGTATCGTAGGTTTATAAAGAATTTCAGTTCTCTAGCGTCTCCTTTAAGTAAATTGACCTCTCAAGCTAAAAATGCTCCTAAATTTAATTGGTCTAGTGAAGCGGAAGATGCCTTCAAGGCTTTAAAAAACTGTCTGACATCTGCTCCGGTGTTGACCTGTCCTGACTATACAAAATGTTTTGAAGTCCATACAGACGCTAGCGATGTAGGGATCGGTGCAGTCCTCACCCAAACGCTAGACAATAAAGAACGGGTGATTGCGTATATGAGTAAAGCTCTAACTAAGCAGGAACAAAACTATAGCGCTACTGAAAGGGAGGCGTTGGCTGTTCTTACAGCGATCGAACATTGGCGTTGCTATCTTGACAATGGCCAAAAATTCATTGTCTATACGGATCACTACGCTCTAAAGTGGTTTTTGAATCTTAACAACCCTACAGGTCGTTTGGCTAGGTGGGGTGTGCGACTCTCTGCTTTCGACTGTGAAATTAGACATCGTCGTGGTATTGATAACGTTGTTCCTGATAGCCTCTCCCGTATACCGATTTCAGCTATTAATGTGGATACTTCTTGTTCAAACCAAACAAGTACTGACCCATGGTATCTAAATATTTTCAATGGATGTCAAAACTCACCAGCGTCGTTTTTAGAGTATCAGATATTTAATGATAAACTTTACCGTTATATAAAAACTCTGAATCCTCTTGTTAGGGAATTCGAGTGGAAAGAGGTGATTCCTTCAGAAAACAGACTTAGTATCATAAAACAAAATCATTCAAGTCCAACAGCTGGTCATTTTGGGATATTAAAAACTTACAAACGGCTTTGTCTTCAATATTTTTGGCCTAATATGCACCGGGACGTGACAGATTTTGTGAGCAATTGTGACGTCTGTAAATCATACAAACATGCTAACCATGGTACTCTAGGTACGATGGGAAGACCGAAACAATGTAGTAGACCCTTTCAAATGATTAGTACAGACCTGGTCGGTCCTCTTCCGCAATCTAGAAAACAGAATACGTTTCTCCTAGTCGTCACATGCTGTTTCTCCAAATACTGCCTCTTATTCCCTATAAAGCGTGCAACGGCTGAGATTATCTCGCGTATTTTAGAGGAACAAGTATTCCTGGTTCATGGCATTCCTGAAACTATTTTAATGGACAACGGCAAACAGTACGTCAGTAATACCTTAAAAGCACTATTTTCTAAATATAAAATCCCTAATGTCCGTTATACTCCAAAATATACCCCACAGGTCAATACGGTTGAAAGATACAACAAAACTATTATCACAGCAGTCTCCTGTTTTATAGAAAACAAGGATCACAGGTCCTGGGATGCTAACATTCCAAAGATCCAGTTCGCTATCAATTCATCTACTAACGAGGTGACTGGTAATACGCCATCATTTCTGGTTTATGGCAGGGAGATGGTACCTTGTGGTTCTCACTACTTGGATACAGGCACCATAAATGATCTAATATTTTCACCACGGGATGAGTATGCGGAAAATTTAGGTACACTTAGAGCCATATTTGACCAAACACAGCTGGCTCTAATAAAAGCACATGCTAGAAACTGTGGCACCTATAACCTACGTAGAAAACAGGCTGATTTTAATGTGGGAGACACTGTTTGGAAGCGTACCTACTACATAAGCGATAAGGATAAGAAATTTACAAAAAAACTTGCTCCAAAATTTGTCGAATGCCGAATAATTGCAAAGAAATCTCCTCTAGTCTATGTACTTCGCGACAAACAGGGTAACGATTTGGGTGATTGGCATATAAAGGACCTAAAAATGACTAATTACAAGACCTAAAGTAGTTGCAAAATAACAGTTCCAGTAAAGTAAAAATTAATATCCATAACCTACCTAAATGGTCTCAATAAGATAAACCTTAACTACTTATTACGGTCTACACAAGTGGGGAACTTCTACCAAGTTCAATACTTTAATTACCTACTACAGTTCTACCAACTGTATTTTGAGGTAAAGGACCATTTCAATTATTTCCTATGGTTTTCACTACTAAACTATAATGAGAAGTGATTCTACAAGGGTTACATTTAATTAAAGAGACCACACATAACTTAACACCTTTGTCAGTTATAAGCGAGTTTTTGAAAATCTAATTCAATCACTCTATAAGAATGAGGCCAAACACATATTACTATAAATACATATGTTAAGGCGTTATGAAAGTTGATTTAAGAAACGTTTGTATGGAAGAGCTCGGTTTGAATGTTGATGAATGTTTTAGGCGAGTAGCTGACAAGACAGAGCAAGGATAGAGGATTTTACTTAGATAAAACCCTACCTAAAAAAGGGGGGTATGTAACGCTAGCGTTAAAACGCTCCTGGAGTAAGCAATTCTGTACTAGGTTGTACTAAAATACCACAGATCCTTACAGAATAGTAATAAGTTCACACAGGTAAATTATTGCTGCCCTCTTGGCGCAGGCACTATTACCGAGCGCGGGAGTGATGTCGTCATGCAGGGGCGCGGGGGACGCGATGAGCGCTCTTGGCCTTTGTCTCGTTCATTTGCCCTGACGCCGCGACACTAACTGTTCGCGCACGGGATTCTAGAAGCTTCGTGCATTGCATTTTGAAATGTAAATTTAAATTGCAATCTAGCATAACCATTTAACATGGATTATATTTAAGCAAATAAATTGAGTGTGTGAGTGTTTTCCCCGAGCAGGTGAGTGTTGCAAAAATGATAGCTTATGCTTAACAATAATGTATATCTGTATTTTGTTAATTTTAATTTATTCTTTCTTACGTTGATATGCGCATATGAGCACAATTTAAATTAATGTTGTTGTGAGAGCGTAGAATCAATTTTCTTTGTTCTTTGTTGCACAATTAATTTCTACCCGCTTTTGTAAAAGTGAGGCCATGTCTAGCAGCTTTCCGTTAATATTTCATATTAAATTGGAGCTATTTATATGCTACTAGTTACTATTAAGTGTACACGACCTTTGTAAATTGCCTATAATCGCCAAACGCTAATTTAAAATTATTGTTACTGCCTATGTACTTTCCTTCCGAAATAAGCTGATTTGGTATGCTGCGACCACATCACTGATTACTAATTAATGCTTTGGAGCTCGCCATCCGCCTTCCAGTCTTCACCTGGCGTTAATTTCATCCTTCGGAAAATGTCGCAGGCAGTAACGTGAAATCGGACAATTCACTAAATGGCTAAAAATGAATATTCCAGGGGACCTACCTTACCCATCACCACTATTGGCTCCGGAGACCAACCATCAACCTGCTAATGCTGGACGTCCTGCAACGCCCGTGACGTCACATTAAGATCCACGCGCATCTCACCGCAGCGCCGCGCAGGGAAGTGGCACTCTTTTATACCAGTGCAAGTGAATATTCGGCTCAAAGTCACTAAATTAAATCTAGTTCCCACCCTTGAGGTCTATTTAGCTAAAATCTACTTCTACCCTCAACATTTAGTTTTGTCTAATTTAAATTTAGTTTTTTTAATATAGTTTGTTAACTTTTCTGGTTGTTTTTATTACATTCTCCAGTCCCTAAAAGGCTGAGAGTGACATATAGTAGACTAAGAACGGCAACGATACCTATTGTCGTTACCTAGTTTTCTAATTTCACCTGAACTTACGTCCTTAAAAAAAATACGGAACGTCAAATTTTCTATACGTATATGATAGAACTGCGCAACAGGCTACACTGTGGATACGTGTTTCATCTACATGCTCACATCAACTGAAAGAGAGAGAATAAATCTGTTAAATGAACAACCACGGCAAATATCACAGAGAATACTTTATACAAAGAAAGCGTAGCCTGTTATTACGGGTAACTCCAAAACATACAAAAAGCTTTTAAAAGTCGGTTGAGTTCTGCAGTCAGATGACAGACGTTTGTTTGTTTGCTTTGCATTAAGCTCCTTGTATCTCTGTTTGTTAGAGCCGAATTAACCTCAGACTTCGTGAACCTCGTGAATTACCTGCTGTTATAGTGATTTTTACGGGTAAAAATTGATTATCTTGCATCATACTGACATTCAAATCAAAACAATCGAAACCTATCTCGTAATATATAACCTATGTGATAAAAATAAGTGAATTTTAACCGCAGTTTTGATATTTATTGGATGTAACCAAGGCCTAAAATATCCACTCGAAACGAATGGATATTCAGACAGAATCATCTAGTCTCATCAACAACTATCTTTAAACACTGACGGACTCCCATATTTCATCTCTCAAACAGGAATATCTAAGCTTATCTTACTGTGACATTTTGATCGATATTCAATTAAATTTTATTGAAGTTTAATCTATTTCTTTGATTTCCAATTCAGAGCATGATTTACTGTCATGTTTAAAAATAACAGATATATCATGGCATCTGTTTAGTTTAGGGCGAGTCATTAATCAAGTTGCGGTATTCAAAGTACGTTTGTAAGACTCTGCTTAAAGTAGGTGCTATTAGAGCTACGTATTTACGAGTCCTGGGTGTTGGGAATTTATAGCCCGTCTCATCACGCTGACCGGCGGCTGCCCTGGAACTGCCAGGATTCCCGGAATTCCGCTACACTCGGGATTTGTCGGGAACTTTTGACACGCTTCCAAGTCTGTCATTGTTTAGAGTTAGACTGGCTGCTAACTTCCGTCCGAACGCGTTTTATTCAGGAAATAACAACTCGATGACATGTTTATTTTGAACTGTTTCGACTATACCGCAGAGTTAGCGTTGTGAATTTTGGAACGTGTGATTCGTTGGTTAACTGCAAAACTCGATGAAGGTAGTAACATTTTAATAAATACAACAATCGTGTTTTGTGTGCAACCAACGCTTGTGTAGTAGTTTCCTATTATGGGGAGGAGGGGTTTCAGTTATTAAATATGCAACGGTTCCGTAAACACACATAAGATATATTATTTCTGTGCATGTATGCGTAATATAAAATACTAAACTCCGTGCCATATGAAATAAGCAGCGGTCAAGACAACAATAAAAACCATTGAAAACCACAGAATTACGTAAATTTGATAGAATCAACTATCCAGCCAAACTACGTTTATTTCAAAAGGTAGTAATCCTGACTTCGGTTAAACAGTATTTCAGTAAAATGTAGTCGGTCTTTAGAATATATGGCTTTTAGAGCTTGCCGTTTAGCGAAGTTTAAGCAGCTTCGCAAGTAGCACGAGCAATATCCCCGCTTCATGTTGAATCCTTACAAATAAATAAACTCTAGTCAACTGCCTCGCATATCACTGCAAATCCTAAAAGCCTCGCTCAAAAACATACGCTTTTTATAGCAACAAGTAACAATAATAACTAACTAAATGTGGGTGTGAACGCCCGTTGGTTTTTACTAGAAAAACTTGTTATAAATGCCAATTTATTTGGTCTCATCAACAATTTATGTGACGTAACATTGCTCAAATAGTTAATTTCTTAAAATGAAACTTTTTATCCGCGTTTTAA
Organism: Lathronympha strigana; assembly: GCA_949128165.1. Lineage (NCBI taxonomy): Eukaryota > Metazoa > Arthropoda > Insecta > Lepidoptera > Tortricidae > Lathronympha > Lathronympha strigana. Next base: position 10,865,526 of record OX421905.1, on the reverse strand, counting down.
AAGTGTTAAATCTTAATAAGTATCTCCTGGTCGCGGCGCGGTAATCTATAGCCCATTTATTTAGCCAACTAGACTGGCAATTGACAGGTGTTTCCTCAGCCGAAAGCATATGACCAGTGATCATGTTCATTGTATGGACTGACGTTTATCTAATATAGCTATTTGTACGTTACGTACAAATAGCCATACATTTGAGGCGCCCCTCCCCCACAACAATCGGCAGACTTTTTTGTATAGGTAGAAAATGACAGACATAGACAATTTGGTTTGTGAAATGGTCTAAGGCGATAAGCGATGAAAATATTCAGCACATATTCCTTAAGAAATCAAGATTGAATGACCAGATGATAATGTCATTCGGTTGAGTTTAGAGTAGGTATTTCATATAGAGTACGCGGAAAGAGAAGAGTCGTAGAATTAATTTATTCCCATATCTCCAACCTGAAGACACCTTTCTGATTCCGCGCGTACAGTCATATTGATGCAATGGTGGAAGAAAGACCCTGCCGTATGTTGATCTAACGAAACCAGTTGCATAAAAATAACTAATAAATAGGCTAATATAAAAGGACTAAATATTTTCACTTTTTTCGCTTAAAGGACTATATTAAAAGTTCTACAGTTACGATGCTTTCCTCGACTCTACAAAATTGCAAATTTTGCACATTAATCACATCTAGCGATGTAAAACATTCCAAAATGAATATATTTTTAAGTAAAATAGCTTACTTCTCACAAAAACACCCTAATAATTGCATTTTACAAGCTGAAAAAGTAAAAATTATTAAACAGAACAACGACTAATCCTTGTTAGCCGAATATTTACAGTGACCTGCAACATGTGACATGTTTTAAATCACATTCCAATCTTTATTGTACTAGATTTTTACAAAAGTCTGTACGAAGAATCAGCTCCGAGAGTATGTTTCGATTTCCGTAAACTATTTAAGAGGTTCGCATTGATTGCAAGGTAATAAAGGGCCCTCTTGCATTTCAATGAAGTTGGAAGACACGTACTGAAGACCCAGTGTCACGTAAATAATCACCCTCCCGGCGTCCACAGAATTTCAACGTAAATACTTGATTCGAGTATCTACTCAACTGAGTGCCTTTTTTATGTGTTTAAATTAAAGGTAAAAAAACTAATATTCCGGGGTTTCATTTCACAAATAATGAAAAGAAGGATGGAAAATATGAATTCCATAAAATAGCGTAAATGGAGTCTGGGCCAGATAACGAAACAAGGCAACTATGAACTTCTGCAGCTGATAATATGGAGAAGATAGAGATACGCCAATGCAGATTACAGACGCAAACGTAGTACATCTTGGCTTAAAACCCACATAGGTATTCCAAAGTGCTCTCAAAAGCACTTTGGAATATGTGGGCCCACGGTGAACGTCGAAAAATCGCATATTGCAAATAAGTACCTACGTACTTTTTTACTGCTCTCACGCAGAAAACAACTAAGCAAAGGAACTTTTTTATTATTTTTTCACCCTCAGACTACATTATTTTAATTCGTCTACAATGCAGAGTGGAAAAAAGTCGTGTGAAAAGTTTGAATTAACTATATGTATTTGCAATAAAGAGCACTGTTGCCGCGCGGCGCCGCAGACCTACAGTCCCGATACTCCTCCCGATTTAATGCCATAAAGCTTACCTACATTACTCTCTGGCATATTGACTATCCACATACTTTCACAATCTCATAAGATTCGCTGTGAAATTTACAACGACGAAATGTGAAATTTATAGCAATTGGGATTTCAATAGCATTAGCCACAGGAATAGACAAAACTCTAGGGATGGATATGAAGTGAGAAATGACATCAATCCTTTCCAGATTTGTCTAACAAAGAAGATAATGATGGATATCATATATCAAATTAGTAGTTCGAATAAGGGTAGGGATAAGGGTAAGAATAACGTATGTCATATTTTTGTTGGTACTCGTAGGTATCGTTATCAATCGATAACGATCATGATAAGTTTATTGTGAGGATCAAATTGTTATATGCGATCAAACACATAATTACAGCCCAATCATATTTTTGTTGGTAGATATCATTATCAATCGATAACGATCATGATAAGTTTATTGTGAGGATCAATTTATTATATGCACACACATAATTGAGAACCTCCCTGTTTTGAAGTCAAAGTCCAAAATATATAATTTTATTCATACCTAACTAACATGACTAATTTACTGACTTGTAGACTAATTTGACATGATTTTATGATTCCAACAAGCTATAAATCTTAGTACCTACACACTAATGACACGGTGATCTTTGTAGTTTCATCAAAACATTTTTATGCGTATTTTAATATTCTTCTAACAGATCAAACGAGTAATAAGCAGGACACTATGATTATATTTTATTACTGTAGAATTGCTATAAATTTAAAAATCTTTATAGTTACATAACCAAACAATCTTGATAGGCAATGAGATGACTGCTTCATTGATTAATGTTTATTTTATTCAATAGCGTGATGTTAGTGATGTTAACCGTGGGTCTCTACAATATGTTATAATTTGTATAAACATATTAAGAATGAAGCTTGCGGCTATTTTCGTAATAATTTAGGCATCATATTAATCGATTAAGTTTTAAAACAAAATTTTACGTCAGCTTAAAATTAATGGGTTTATTTTCAAGTTATTTATAACATTCAGGGAGTTGCGTTCGTATAAGTAAAAATGGTTCCTCCCACACAGTTTGGGAGAAAAGTCAGGGATTATGTTGTGTACTCGTATTATCGTATTTATAAATAGCAACTATTCGGTAATATGTGATGACAACAATGTATTTTAAGACTGGAAACCCCACCCGTTATACTCGTTACTATAAAAAATTGAATTTGAATTTGAATTTTTGAATTTCATGACTGTTTACGTTAAGGTATATATTTTGTATGGAATAATTCGAGTTCATCGAACGAGTGAGAGAAGCGCGCGAGTTCTCATAATCTACTTGGACGTCGTTTGTATATTTGTTTGTTCGACGATAACTCGAGTATCTTTAGTCGGATAGTCATGAAATTTTGCAGGTATGTAGTTAGATGAGATAGCTAAAAATTTTACGTTCGAATATGAGTTAAATCGGTCAAGAGGTTGCCGAGATATAGGGGTCGAAAATTTATGTTCCGTTACATAGGTACCTATCTACTTTTCACCTCATACAAGGGATTAAGGAGAAGGAATTCATATATATTAATGAACTCAACAGTACAAGGAACATTTATTATACACCTTATATTAAAATATTTACTGAAATATACCAATATAAAAAGTTATGTCGATCAATTCTTCAAGAAATACTCAGCAAATGTCGGAGTCTAAAGTAAATTTGAAAAGGGGAACTTTTCAATTGACCCCTCGTATCTAATGAGATACGTTACATTGAGATTCCTAAAAATACTCATGTCGAGTGCTCGGCGACCCAGTGTTTACCTTCGGAATCTGGGAGGGCATCCCCCTACACCATAAATGAAATCTTGACTGACAGAAGCGGAATGCTAATTAAATACTTATGTACCTATTAATTCTATTAAGCTGAGATGTTATCGTAAATTCTTCCTCGCGTCTAGACTGGTAAAATGAATTATCTAAAGTTTTCTTGCAAAATCGAGCCTTCTCACTTGTTTTTTTTCAAATTCTCTTTTCCGGTTCCATAGTTCATTTGGAGCTCATAAAGTTTCACCGTGTGCCGAAAAAGTACTGCGTTCTGCTGGTTATGTCCAAAATAAAAACAACAAGCTACATCATTTAATCTTCTATTGTAAAAGAAAAGGAGCTACGGATGCTTACAGGGCTACGATGCTAAGAGGATAGCGTGATACTTGCTGGATAAGACAACAGTTTATCAGCAATTTTATGTCAATTTCTGATAATTTTAAATAGTTATCCACATCTGACAGCAATCACAGTCGCGCTATCCGTGCAACTTGTCCGTTTATCAACTTATATCATTTATCACATGACATTCGTAGATAATCTTAGGCCTGCTGCCTGAATCGTGACCCGAAATACTTGATAGGTTTTTCAACTGACAATTTGGTGGAGACAATTGTTTGTCCGTGCCTATAAAAAGGTCGTTTTCATATTTCTTATGGACGCGTTAGTAGTTAACTGAAGCCTGTGGTGGATAAACAATAAAGAACACAGCCATATTTACCTTTACACTGCGAGTACTGAACCTTCCGGTGTCACCGTCACCATCGCCATTTATAGTAACCCGACCTTCATTCTGTGTAATCGATCCTCGACGGATGCATTAACGCGTCAGTTTACAAAGAATGCTGGTTTGAGTTTTTTTTTATACCACATTACCACGTCGGTGGCAAACAAGCATACGGCCCACCATAGCTTATGGATGCCTACAACTCCACACACTTTTGAAGAACACTATACTGATGTCCCCGTGGTATCCAACAATAGCTTATGCTCGTTGGAGATTTCACATAAAATTCTTTGAATTTTTTCACGTATGTACGCGTGGTATTGTTTACCTACGCCGAAAAGCAGCGGTAAATAATCAATTATTATTACTTTCTCCATAAGCTCCAAAAAACTCATTGATATACCTATAAATATAGGTTTGAACCCGGGATCGCTGATTCCAACCCATACGCATTTTATCCACTAGTTGGGAAAGTAATTTGACCTTGAGCTTATTCCTATGACTCCATCTGTCCGGTATTAGTGAGACCTGTATGACCGTAGTAAATATGCGCAATCGGAGGTCACATCTTTAAATTGGTCAAGCCTTATCCCGCACTTAGTAAGCTATTGGCAATACCTAAGTACCAGGTGAATTTTATGATACTTTCTGACCTTGAGTTTCAAATGGTTTTTTCAAGTTTAATTAAATTTGTATTATACGATTTGTAATCGTATGCATTTTTTATTTTTCTTGCGATAGTGAGTTGAAAAATGTTGTATTACACTCGGCGGCAAATTTTGTTAAATTTAGGAATTTTTCGTCGAGTCTCCATATAAGCCCGAGAGTTAAACAACAACTTTGCCTCATGGTATAATAATTATTATTTAACTAACTTCAAAACTCAGCTTCTTTTCATTCCGAATTATTTGATCACAAGAAAATTATGTTAAAAATAAAAAAATGTTACATAAAAGCATTTAAATCGCGTGACTGACATAAAACAAATAAACAACACCAACACTTCAGTTGAAATGAAATGCAGTCGAACAGGTAGTTTCTGAATAATTATTCATTTTGGAGCTGCAGCCAACACAAGCTGATTAAAAATTAATTATTGCATAGTGCATCGAGCCTGAATTGATATCATAATCATAAAGCGTTGATCAAACAGATATTGCGTTAATTCAAATATAGCATTGGAGGCACTCATTGTTTATTAGTGTTAAATATCCCGTTGAAATCCCTATAAATCAAATTAAATACGAAAATAGTTACGTAACAATACTTTTTTTATACCATATCGGTGGCAAACAAGCATACAGCCCGCCTGATGTAAAGCTGTCACCTATACACGCCTGTAACTCCAGGGGCGTCACATTAAAAACTTGTACACTAATTTTTTGAAGAGCCCCATACATATTTGTAATTGTTCAGTAAAAAAATCGGCAGGTAGCTTATTCCACAGCCGGAGCGTCCGCGGGAGGAAATTCCTCTAAACCGCACAGTGCGCGACCATTTAAAGACCGTAACGTTACCTGTGGAAACAACATTGCTTGGCCGTTTTTTATTTATTATATTTTATTTTTAAAATTACAGATGCGTTTAATTAGTGCTTTATTAAGGTACAAATTTCATTCTGTGAGTTCCTTGTAAAGCATATGGTTTAGACAAAATTGACTTAGGCTGCGTTTTACCAAATTTTTATTCCGAGAATAACGCTTAGTCTCAGATAGTAACGTCAAATTACTATGGGATTTTGACATTACTATCCAAGAGTAAGCGTTACTTCATATGTTAACAGTTAGACCAAGTTTAGTCTGTTTCCATAATTAACTATAACTATACGGTCCTTAGGTCGGGCGGTGTGCGGATAAGCGCCCTGTCGATGGCAAGCGGTGCGATGGTGAAAAGTGGACGTTGGCATCATCTCAATCAATTCTTCAGAAATCAATTCATTGTACAAGCGATAGAACACACATAAGGAGGCAGTCTCTCCTTAGACTTAAGGGTCCAATTCCGCCTGTGAGTTTGGGATCGTCGACAATTCGTACAGAGTAAACTGTAAACATTATAAATTTACTAAAACGGGGCTTAATCGTGTATAAACTTTGGAAACAAACCTCCGACGTTTCAAGGGCGACATTGCCCCCGTGGTCCCGGAGAAAGACTGGCTGAGGTTGACATCAACATCTTCTAGCTGCGCGGGTTTTACGAACTACCCGCACTTGGTCTTGATTATCAACTTGAACATTTTGCGCACTAGGGATGTGACTCTGTCGACACACTACACTCACGATGTCCGATTTTTGAGCAGGTGATATTCGATTACGCTTACATTTATCAATGACTGGACTGCCCCGTTTTAGTAAATTTATAATGTGTGAAAATCGTGAAAGTTTAAATAAGTGTTAAACTGTAAACACCCATAACTTAGGAAGAAATGTTCGTGATAAACACACAACCACACCTTTTCTTACCAATAAAACAAAAGGCGAAGTTTGTTCTAATTTTCGTATCTTAATAGTATCCTCGAGTTAAGGAAAGCAGTATCGATTTAGGCACTGCTGAAAATAGACACGTCGGTGAGAAGTCACTTGGTGAGATTCAAAAATCGCACTCCTGATATTCAGCAGACGACATCCGTCCGTTTCTCCAAGCCACGCAGCTTAAGGAGTAATTGAATATTGTGGTGTGATCAACCAAGCGTGAGCCATGATAGTCATTCGGAGATGAGCCTCGCCTCCGCATCGTCATGCCTCTATTAATCATAGATATGTGCATGTGAGTTACCGAATAAATGAATCGAGTCCTAACATACATGCCTAGGTATGACATAGGGTAGTGACCCTGCCTTCGAAACTAGAGATCCTGGGTTTGAATCCTGGTAATGGCATTTATCTATACAAGTACCTATGTATATCGTCGCCTCGTACCCATAGTACAAGGTTTGCTCAGTTTGGGACTAGGTCGATCTGTGTGAAGATTATCCTCAAATATATAATATTTATATTATTAATTATTAGTTAGAGAATTGAAACTATTGCCAGACATATTAATGATGAAATAAAAATACATAATGTTAAAATAACATACATGCTAAAATAAATATTCCACCTCGCATACAGATATTAGTTTGATGAACGAATGAGTAAGTGGCGTTTAAGTAAGTTTGAGTTAACTATTGTTCCCAAAAAAAAGCTGATTATTCCTTCTATTTTATTCTACAATTTCGCTCGTAAGTTTGTCTTAGTAGGGTTTTCCGCCCCATAAGTTCAATGTTACAAAATATGTAGTCGAATCCATGCATTTCCATTGATCCATGATATCTGAATTCGAATATCCTCAATCTACCCACTAATGAACATGATAATCTTTATTTGTAAGTACCCTAAACTCTTTATTTGTAAACGATGTTTCCGCGATTGATATTCATTGAAATTAAACACTTTAGAACGAATAAATCTCGTTTATTAACACCATGACCCTACGTTTCGAATGCGTATGGGCATTGTAGACCAACCATTGCTTGCTTTTGTTTTAATTTTTATATTTTTATATGTCCCTAGCTAGTTTGCACAAGATTTTTTTTTGATTGACGGAGAGAATTTGCATTCTCGCAGTCATCATCTTAACCCTTTCGTAGTTAAAATGTAATATTAAATCGCAGAACCCCATTCTCCACCGCCATAATAACTGCAACCGCGTAAGGAAATATGCTATAATCCCAAACATGATTAACGATATGTCTTAATCATTCGTCTTTGTTTGTTTTATCAAAAACAATCTAAAATAAACCGTGTTTTCCGGCAGTCGCGCGGTTGCACAACTATTCCTATTGTTACTAATGAGTCGAACATAATAAACTCACAGTACCTACTCAGGTTTCCATTGCTGTGCAGTGGGGGAATGCTGCAGCATTCTGGGAACCTTCGAGCCGGGTACGATGCAGTGTGGGTTGTTTTAGAGGTAGGTTTTAGTTTTTAAAATTTAATTGTATTCTTACTTTATTGTTTATTTAAGTTTATTTTCGGTCGTGTGCGCAGAGCAATCCCCCGCGCCGCGAGCGCTTCTCCACTCATGATTATGGGACGCGGACCGTTCCGAAACATGTCGAGCTATTCGACTTTGTAGACGTGAGTAATCCGATATAAGTATATTAATATGTCTTTTACACACGGGAGTTTGCTATTTAAAACACCGAAAATAAATTAAAAAATCTTCAAACCAAAATTATACCCTGCTGACACGAAAATCGGTTGAGATACTTCAGATATCCGATGTAGGCTCTTTCAGTTTTACTGGCTTAAGAGCCACTCATGCATGCGTCCCACGGCTAGCCAACTAATCTGGAGTTATTCCTTTATACATTAGTGCGATTCAATGTAGGAACTACAAGGTGCTCGTGAGCATTGCGAGAGACTTTAACGGTGCATTCGTGATAATATTTAGAAACTAAAATGCCGTATAAAATTTTCTGAATTAGGTCTAGTTTCAGAAATAATTAAATGTTTTTCGAAATCATATTTTCGTCATTAGTCGGGAAAAAACAGATTTTTGACTGCGGTGTTGCCAATTTGGTGTCTAGTCTGGACATACCTACTGACTGACATCAAAATAAAAAATAAAAAATCGAGAGACTATCCAGAAATTAAAAAAAAAACTTTTTGTTAATTTTAGGTGATGGTTTTACCAATGGAATTTAATTTTTATGTACCGAAATATTCAAAACATAGAAAAAATAAGAACTAAAAAATATTTTTTTTGCCAAATTTCACAAAAATTCATATAATGGCTTCTATTGACATCAGGAATGCACAGTTAAAATCTCTCGCAATGCTCACGAGCACCTTGTATAACTGAAATTAACACGCGGATGTGAATTTAGAGTAGGATATGATGTGGATATCCTTTTCTGCTTTTCCTAGCGTTTTCCCGGCTTATGGCTTAGGGTGCCTGAGGTTCGCTTTGGCGACTAATCCCAAGATTTGGTGTGAGCACTAATTTTAGGAAAGCGACTATCATTTGACTCCAAGCCAGAGAGTAAACTAGGCATTATTGGAATTAGGTCGGTTTTCTCGTGATGTGTCCCTTCGCCGAAAAGCGTTTAGTAAATATCAAATATTTAATTAAACCCCTGCTGCGGCCTTCGGATCGAAAGTAGCACGCTCAGGTCTTACCACTGGGCTGGGCTACCAACGCTCCCGGTAACGATATCCCTTTCTAGCAAATTAGTAGTTCGAAGAAAGGATACATTAAACTCCGGGTTTTTCCAACCCTGGAAAATGCAAGTGGCCTTTAGTGCTCGACTCTCCTCGTTACTCGCTGGAACACTGCCCCTGGCCGACCGCGCGACGGAAACGATCGTTGTGATTAACGAGCAAGACTCACCGACTTGAAAATGAACCCCGTCCACGTGCGGGTTGGACTCGCCCACTGCGGGTTCCGCACGAAGGAGGCTCCCCCACTCACAAGCTTTTAACTACTGGCCGCGCGGAACCCTCAGTGCGCGGCAATTATATGGTTTTCGGATTTCTTTCCTGTACTTGCGCTACAAGTTCTTGGTTTTTGCCAAATTTCGTGATTCTAGGTGAACGGGAAGTACCCTATACATTTTTATTCGCATTACAAATGTATGGGAAGTGCGACATAAACAGCCGTATATTTTGATTGCGTTGACGTAGAGGTTTGACTTTTTCACAGCATCAAGGGACCAGGCCTGTGTATGTGGTATTAAATAATGTCTACGCGTTCCCGAGATAAAAGGGTTTTGACTGACGGACGAACAACAAAGTGATCCTAAAAGGGTTCCGTTTTTTTTCTTTTAAGATGCGGAACCCTAAAAATCTCCAATTCTAACTTCCCCGGTTAAATTGACGCACACAAAGTTTTGCCTCTCTTCCCCACTTGTGTTTTCATACCCATGTGCGATAGAGACAGAACTTCGTTTAACTCTCAGATCTTCCATCCAGCCCTTTAGTGTGCTTACCATGAGTTTTACGTAGCCAAGAGTCGATAGCGACTGCGCGATTCGAAAGTATTTTCAACTCGCTCCCACTAGTTAAGAACGAGCAAGATGCAAGCAGAGTTGCTATAGAATGGTACCGATATACGCCATGATAGCAGCGTGCAAGTGTTAAAGTGTTGTTTGTTCTCGAGTTTGGACTGTGTGTGATTATTTTATAAATAGGAACTTAGTTTTTAGACTGAAAATTCCGGCCCTTTTGGAATAAGTGTACCTATATTCCAATACGCCACTGCCTGTCAGTGTTTAAACAACGTATGCATGTAAGTATGTTTCTATGTTTGTTCGAGGATAACTCGGGTATCGTTGATTGGATTATCGTGAAATTTGGCAGGTAGTTAGACGAGATAAATCGATTTTTTTAAGTTTAAATATAGGGCAGATCGGTCAAGGGGTTGCCAAGATATAGGGATCGCGACTTCACGTTCGGGCGAACCACTAGTTTAAATTTAATTCTACCGATTGCGCTTTTATTCCTTGAACTAACTCTGGCTTCTTGTTATCTTTTAAATCGAGGCCGTTTCGTTGTATTGCTCTTGTTGGTCGAACAAAACTGTCATGGTTTCTCGGAATTATATTAATAGCGTCCGGAGTGGACCGTCCCACATGTGAAGTAATGGACGAAGAGCTAACCCTGGCAAATGGTAACAAATTTATGTATGTATGTACGCGTGAAAAGGTAGAATTTGGTGAGACTACTTGAGTAGCATCTATAACGGCTAATCGAACGAGCGAGCGAAGCGAGTGCGTTTCCCCAATCTACATGGACACTCCGTCGTTTGTATGTATGTATGTATGTGGAATTCGACGATAACTCGAGTATGGTTGATCGAGTCTTCGTGACATTTGGCGTGAGGTTGGGTGAGCTAAATATAATTTTTTCGTTCGAATATGAGCTAAATCGGACTATGGGATTGCCGAGATATAGGAGTCGCGAGTTCACATTCGAGGCGAACCACTAGTGTAACCCATTTTCCACATACATGAATAAATCATTTCAAACTGCGTCTTCTTCATTTGCGGCAGACGCTATAGGTAACTAATCGAACGAGTGAGCGAAGCGAGTGAGATCTCAATCTACTTTGACACTCCGTCGTTTACTTGTTTGTTTGTTCGACGATAACTGGTGTCCCGTTGATCGAGTCTTCGTGAAATTTGGCAGGTGGTTAGATGAGATAAATAGAATCTTTAAGTTCGAATATGAGCCAAATCGGTCAAGGGGTTGCCGCGATATAGGGGTTGCGAGTTTAGTTCAATAATAGTTTACTATGCCTGTTCTAGCCATCCGGAAACTAGTAATTGATGTTAGCCAGAAAATTCAGGTCACTTGAAGGATGGAGGTGCAAGTTTCAGATGCCGTCTGATGATATTCATAGTCGTCGCTTGCATATTAAATAATATTTAAAACGGGTCACTCACGTAATTTAGTCGATTTTCGCTCGACATGTTTCGTTCTTTACGAAGAACGTCATCAGGAGCGACCACCCGCTTCGCCGTCGTCGCTTGCGTTTAGTTTGCGCAATAATACGCAGACATCATGCAGCATTGCGCAATCTAATGATAAAATACGAGTATAAGTTCTGCCCTCTAGAAACGAGGCAACTTAGGCACTCATCACTTAAAGTACCTAACTGCCTTTAATTTGTGATCCACTGAAGGTTAACAGTCCCGTCAAAATGGTATTGAAATTCAGAGGAAAAGTTTGCGAAACCGCGACCGTATCTACTAGGCCATTCTTTCACAATCGAAAATTATTACTGGCCTGTCTCTTTCAACTCCACCGATTAAACGCTACTAGCCGCACAGATATATTAATAAGTACAGTATACAACTTTGGAAGTTTCGTGATTATCCAAATAGTTGCTAGCTCTTAGTGTATAAGGAGCGGGCCGCAGATGGGAATCGAAGAGGCCGCCCGGCCCGATTCATTATGCAGACCAAGCTGCTGGTCGACATCATAATATAATGTCTTTATTTCGATATGAATGCGCACGAATGGCGGCCACAATGCCTTTATTGCACAAGATAAATCTTTGTTACAATCGGATTTGTATTATGTGAATATCGAGGTTGGGTGATTCAGCTCATATTCATTGTTCAATTTGAGATTCACGACTCAGTATATTGTTTTGAAGATAAGCTCCTTTAATTTGTGGGCCACGAATCAGAATAATCTCCTACCCAGTATCCAGTTATGCCAGTACCAAAAATATGTATACAGGACTTTATTACCTGAACATTAAAGTCGTGTTTATATATTTTTGGCACTTTGGCTGTATTCATATGTTTGTAGTTGACTGTACAAGACATCCCACGACAGCAACAACTAGTCGAGAAAGACACCTGTCATTTTCTTATCCAAACAAACCGCTGTCGTGCTCAGACTATTCAACCGACTGGCCTGGCATTGTCTGTCATTTTCTATACAAAAAAAGTCTGCCGAGTTTTGCAGGGGCGGGGCACCTCAAATGTATGGCATTCGTACGTAACGTACAAATAGCTACGTCAGATGAACGTGAGTCCATACAATGAACATGATCAATGGTATAAGCTGTCGCGGACCGTCTTGTGGGAAGCGTACAAGCTCTGGTTGTCTAAGTACATATAAGTCTAAGGTTAGACCTTAGCGTGCTTTATGTTATCATTCATTTTGTCACCGGCATCGACGTACAGGGAATCTATTCGTGATTTGATTTACACAATAAACCTCTCACGGTACTTTTGGCTCCATACCAAAATGTATCAAAGCCAGATTTATGCGAAGGCGCCGGTATCGCCCTGTGCCCGTACCATGAGTTTGTGACTATAGTCAAAAAAGATAGATTTCCCAACTCGGACGATAGAGCTCGGCATTAGCTGTCTGTTCATGTTGGTATGTTAAGTTATCCATGTCATCCCTGGTCCTTATAGACGGTGAGCTAGCTACGGAAATAGGTAAGTATGCAATTTGTAGAGCCACGCAACCTCTCTAGTTAGTATGCCATACTATCATTATCAGGGCTCGGACAAATCATGCGGATGACGTAAAAGTGACTTAATTTTGCACACAGGATGTTTAATAAATGAGTTTAATTTATTAATAAAACAAATGACAGGGTGATATCGTGAATAAAAGAGATTGTTAAAAGTGGCGATATCGTTTAATAAAGAGATTGATAAATAAGAAGTGGTAATTGTTTATAAAAAATAAAAGTACAATTTCAAATCATCCTATGAGTGGATTGATGTCATCCGCATGATTTGCTCAAGCCCTGATCATTATTAATTATTCCGGGCACCTGGCAGCTATTTAATTTAGCGGTGGGTGTGACAGTGGATGGGCAACAAAAAGATTTAAAATCAATTTAAGGGATGCAATTTATAGAGCTCTGAGTTTGGTGTGATATAATAGCTAATTATTGGAAAAAGTAGTGCGAGGTGACGTCCAAAGTGCGGTTAAAAAATCCCTTATTTATAGAGGTCATGACATCGACTCGGTAGCGTTGCGGCACCAGTAATGGACAAGGGACCAGTAATGTACTATCATGTTTAAAATTGCATGGGCAGCTTATCAATGAATTGATTCATAAATTGCCCATGCAGTTTTGAAGGCGTGTGTACATTCACTCTTATTATGAGGAAATAAGGTTCATTCATTTATTTTGTGTCAATCAATTGAATATAATATTTGAATTGGGAATGAAGTGTCCATCACTGGTGCCTGTCAGCTTAAATATTTATATTAAGTGTCGCCACCCTACATAACTAGGTGGAGTTAATTGAACAAACTAAACTTCAATGTTAAGAAATGTGAAGCTATGAGTTTCACCAGATTGTCCCTTCCACGTCACTACAGATATATTCTGGAAGGAGACGAAATAACTAGGGTCCCTGTAGTGCGCTATCTGGGAGTTTTATTCAATTCGCAGCTTACTTTCCGGGAACAGCCAAATAATGTTGCCAAAAGAGCAGCACAAAAATTAGACTTCGTGCTGTGGAACTCACAACATCTTTAATTGACAGCTATTAGAGCATTGTATTTGGCCTTAGTAAAGAGCGTACTGGAATCAAATTGTGCAGTTTGGAATCGAAACGAGGCTAAATATGCGTTGATAGAAGGTTAAAAAAAAGACTTACGGAGTTTGTACAAGGTCCAATATTTAAATTACTCTTACCCGACGCTATTTCTTCTGGGCGTGCTCGGGTACGAGACTCTAGAGGTAAGGCGATGCCTATCTGTAGTAAAGTTTGCGCTGGGTGTCATCCGCAACTACACTGATTGCACAGGGCTAGTCGAAGAAGGCGCGCCCGCCCGCGCGCACCGCCTGCAGCGGATAGCACCAATTCCGACCGCGCTCTCTATCCTCAACTCGTAGATCCCGAATGCGAATTATTTGACACAAAATTAATCTTATATAAGCATTGACTTATCAAAAGAAATAGACACACAAAGCAGAACAAAAACGTCAAAAAATTTGGGTCAGAATGACATTAGCGAACTTGCATTGATGATGATACAAAAACATAAATGTTTCGTACGAAAAAGAGCTTACTGACGTAAGCATTTAGTGTCATCTTCATACACAGAACTACCAACACCGTTAAAAGTATATAGGCTGTTGGCACTTACGGAACGTCACGTTCCAAACAAGACTACTTATATGAAAAAGATTCGCAAGTGCTGCACTTTAATGCCATATTTTTTTTCGGCCGAATTGGTATCCAGTTCTTTTATCCTATATCTATGTATATAATAGAGTAATAGAGTCATCATAATGTATATTTAAATGTAAGAGAGTAATAGAGTCATCATAATGTACCTATATTTTAACTACTTAATGTAACGTTTGTAATTTTATGTGTATTTTAGATTACCATTAGTATTAAGTTATGAATGTGTACTGAATTAAATCAATCGTCCACGTAATTACACCGCCTAACGCAATCGCTGGCAATTACGGTTACGTCAAATTCATGGCAAGTATAGGGTACGGTCGCCTTCATAAATATATATGCACCGGCATTCGATTTTGAACCTTCATCCCTTGTAATAAGTTCCGAAGTGTAGAGATATTTATAGACGTGACTGTACTGCTGTGTCGAGGAAAATTGAATTCCGCGCTCCGTGTCAAAGTATGACGCCGACGCCGGAAATTTTATAGTCGCACACTTAAGTTTTGATTGTGTTAGGCGCTCTCGACTTGCATTTTTACATACTGATAGCAAATTTTTATAGTGAAGTATCTTTGAAACCAATTTACCTCCTTATAAAACTGAAAACTTCAATAATTTTTAAGAAAAAAAAACCGACTTCATTTGGTTCCCGGTAAAAGTGAAATTTTGAATTCGTTTGAGTTAGCCAGTTTACTTCACAAATATCCAATACACCGCACGTGTACGATCGAAAATTGAGGAGCTTTCTTAATGTCCCAGGGCTTCCATCATTACATGTGAAGTATAATCAAACGGAACTCCCCTGTAGACCTTTAAAACAAACAAAATAACAATCTGTTAAATTGGATGACAGACTGTAAATTATCGAGCAGTTTTATTATGCCATCCCTGATTATCAACATCAGGTCCACTCCAGCAAAATGATGGCCACAGTAAGAAAATGCGTAAGCTAATTATGAACACCCTCTAATCACAATGATGATGATGTGCCGTTCAAATTTGAGTTCTCTTAAATTCTTCAAGAACCCCATCATCAGAATAGAAATCAAATCAAAAACATGAATGTCACAACTAGGATAATAAGGTTCTAGGTTTATCGACCAGTTCCACTTTGCCATCCCTGGTCTTCATCATCAGGTCCACTTCATCAAAATGTTGGCTCCCCCAAAACAATGTTTTAGTTACTTAAGGAAACCCTCAAATCAGAATGCATGTGCCGTTAAAATTTGAGGAGTTCTCTCAATCCCTCACGAATTCCATCATCAAAATAGAACTATAATCAAATAGGACTATCTTGAAGGTATTTCCTTACAAAGAAAAGATGAATGTCTCAAATCGGATGATAGAGCTGGGAATTACCAAGCAGTTCCACTTTGCCATCCCTGGTCTTCATCATCAGGTTCACTCCACCAAATTGAAGATGTTCGTAATGAAATGGTCGAGTGTCTTAAGAAACTACCCAAATCATCATGCATGTGCCTTTCAAATTTGAGGAGTTCCCTCAGTTCCTCATGGATCCCATCATCAGAAATTTATTTTGAAAGAAACGGAACTAATCTGGAACCATCTATATTCAGTTTTTTTTTAATCGGATGATAGTCCTGGGAATTACCAAGCAGTTCCACTTTGCCATCCCTGGTCTTCATTATCAGGTCCACTCCACCAAATTGATGATGTTCGTAAAGAAATGCTCGAGTTTCTTAAGAAATCACCCAAATCAGCATGCATGTGCCTTTCAAATTTGAGGAGTTCCCTCAGTTCCTCATGGATCCCATCATCAGAAATTGCTTTTGAAAAAAACGGAACAAATCTGGAACCATCTATTTTCAGACAAAAAAATATTTTTTTAAATCGGATGATAGTCCTGGGAATTACCAAGCAGTTCCACTTTGCCATCCCTGGTCTTCATTATCAGATCCACTCCACCAAATTCATGATTTTAGTAAAGAAATGCTCGAGTTTCTTAAGAAATCACCCAAATCAGCATGCATGTGCCTTTCAAATTTGAGGAGTTCCCTCAGTTCCTCATGGATCCCATCATCAGAAATAGATTTTGAAAAAAACGGGACCAACCTGGAACCATCTACGTTAAGAAACCAAAAAAAAATTCAAATCGGTTCAGTAATGACGGAGTTCTGAGGTAACATCCATTAAAAAAAATAATAATAATAAAAATTCAGACGAATTGAGAACCTCCTCCTTTAGAAATATTGAAGTCGGTTGAAAAGTACATGCACACTTGTATTAAAAGCTACTGATGAAGTACCTACTTAGGCATAAAGACACGATAGTTCAATCTTACACAGAACATATTTTTTTTAATAAACAACATTTGAAACGCCTACCTAATTCCAATTATTTGATAAAATGTTATAATAGCAATTATGACACTTGATTCTATATTTTAAGCCATTTCAGGCAGAGTATTAGATTTTAATGTCGTATTCATTACAAAATATCGCTTGATGCGACATTCCAGACTTAATCATCTCTTAATAGCAGATGAAATAATCGTAAAAGAAAGTTGTATAGATGTTGAGGTTATATTGTTTTATGACCATCATCAAGATGCCATATTACGCGTAGAGAATTCAACCCGGGTTTTTTAGTATAAAGAACCCGGGTTTTACTCATACTAAAAATACTGGTTGCATTCTCTACACTTTTCAAAGAATGGTCATTATAATTATCCTACCCATAAACATTTTAACCTCAGAGTATATTTAAAGGTGTATATGCGTGATTTAGAATTATTCTGAAAATGACCCAAAATGCTTGGTTAGCCAACGAGAATTCGCTTGAAATACATTTCATTGAACATATTTAACGGCCTCTTGGCCTAGTTGGTAGTGACCCTGCCTACGAAGCAGGAGGTCCCGGGTTCGAATCCTGGTCAGGGCATTTATTTGTGTATTAATCACGAATATTTGTTCCTGAGTTATGGATGTTTTCTATGTATTTAAGTATTTATATGTATCTGTCTATTATATATATCGTCACCTAGTACCCATAACACAAGCCTTATTGAGCTTACCGTGGGACTAGGTCGATTTGTGTAAGATTGTGTCCTATAATATAAAAAAATAAAAATCGTTATGAAGCGAAACATCAAATTATTTAATTTAAGCTCTATTGCACGATTTGTAATTATTAGTGTCCGACCGAAACATATTTTTGCCGAAACGGAACGAATTAATTATGCTTTTTTTAATGTAAAAGGTAACAAACGAGCAAACGTGCCACCCTACGGGAAGCGGTCATCGTCGCCCATGTACATAAACAACATCAGAACAGCCTTTGAGCCTTAAAGCCTATAACATTTACGTCTTGAATAATCCACTATCATACAAATATAGGAATTCAGTTACCAGTACCACGCAATCAGGGTTCGATCCCGGGACTTCTCATTTCGTAGGCAGGCTAGACTAGGCTTGGAGGCCGTTCCATAGTTACTTCCTCAATTTTTGAAAGATTTTCCTCCTGCTGATTCTCCGGATGTGGAATGAGTTCTCCGTCGAGGTTTTCGTGGAGGTCTACAGAATTAGGGTTCTTAAAAAAAGGGATGTACATGTTTTTGATGGGTCAACAACGCGTATGTTACACCGCTTGAGTTGCAAACTTCCGGTTAGGCTACGGTGACCGTTTTCCATCAACTACATAAGCTTAAATTGCTTGTCACCGACGTGGTATAAAAAATAATGCAACCTTTAAAAAAATCTATTCATTTTAAAAGTACGTTTACTGTTACACACTGTGCGCTATACGAAAAACAAACATAAACCTCCGACCTCTAACATGAACTCATAAATATCCGAATGTCTTCACGCTCGTATGGCCGACAAAATAAATGGATGCACAATTTTTCGCATTCTGCTGAAGCGTTAAATTATCCGTTTATCATTTAGGGATGTTTACAGAGTCCCGCGAGATTGAAACGACTGGAGCCGTGCCAGCGAGACGCAACACGCAGGCCCGCATATGATATCCCTGGAAAAATTTAAGTAATGTAGGTACGTCTACAGTAGTGTAATGCAGGCCGGTATATAAATTTGGCAATCAGCTCTGCTTCTTGCCATGATTTTTCAATGTTTTCATAGTTACATAAACATTTTTACATGCTTTAATACAAAAACGTGCAAAAACTGAAAGACAATCTCAATTTGTATAGAATAAATTAAAAACATTTTCAAAATTGTTCAGTTTTTGAAAAATCCACCTATGTTACCATTTTTTGATCAGCGAGTGTGAAACTATACGAGTATACATATTTCAACAGCAATTTCACCTTTAGACAAGAAAACCATTGCATTCCTCGGCGTGCTTATCACTTCCGATAGATTACTGATCACGCCTGTGCAGGAATGGAGGCCCGGTCGGTATAAACAACTACCCAAACTGAATGGATTATTGACCAAGAAATTCTCGGGAGATAAGACTCGTCCCACCCAGAAGTCATTACGATAAGAATCCAATTCGAGGGGAATCCTAAATTTGTATCGAAACTTATTTGTTTTTAAGAACAGTAGCAGTTATATAATATTTAAGATAATAATGTATCTTGAAGTAATGAGTTTTTGAGTAAATCTTTGTATAATTCTGGGAATGAAATTTGGAATTTTCTTTATTATTATTTGTACCGAAAATTACTTGTTTTGAAGAACCTTGAAGTAAGAAGATAATGAGAAGATGTATTCGAGTAATGCCAAATCTTTAGATTATTCCGGGAATGCATTCTTATGTAATACAATACCTACGAGTATGAGTGATTTTTAAAGTTAGGTATCCGATATGCAGATTCTCGCATACACTTTTATTAATGTAAAATGAACTTCTCTAGCAATGTATAACAGTAGTAGATTGATTATGGTAAACCATTGTTTGAAAAGAGACAAAAAATATGCTGGGAAGTTTATTCGTGGCTTTTATTTGTCTTTTTTTATTTCCGGATCGGTACTTACCTAGTGTTCTTATTTAACCTATATAAGACGAGAAATTCCAAACCTGTTTTTGAAATTATTGTTCATTTTCGATCTAATTTTATGTTATTATAAGAATCAGCGAGGTAAAATATAGACAAAAGCGTTCCATCTAATTCTAACAATAACCAATCACTGAGACATCCACATCTAATCAAATAGTTGATTATCAAATCAAGCTGTGTACGAAATAGTTTTGCTATTCGTCAGCAACACAAAAAAAATTATACACGTAATATATTTTTTCCACCAAGCCATTTAATAGAATTGCGCGGGATCAGATAAAGTGGCGTGCTCTTGTGTCAGAGGCTAAGACTCATTTTGTTTAGCTGAGTTTTGTACCCATTACATTTTTCAACCCCACTCACCTCTCACTTTATAATAGTCTCAACAGGAGCTTAGGCATTACCAAAAATAGCCATATATTATCAAAGTTGTAGCGCTGTGAGTTTGTAGAATTCGCGAGCACAAGATGTGTTTACCGCGAGTTCTACGTAACCGTACCCGATAGCACCTCACCAATTAAGAACGAGCAAGATGCAAACACTACCGAATCGCTCAGTCGCTTTGGTAGAACTCACGGTTAACACACTGCATCTACTGCAGGCCTAAGATGGTTATCTGATATCTTGATAAACTGACAAGTTGCTCGGATAGCGCGACGGTGACAGCTGCCAAATATAAAGACATTTGACAGGACTGTTTCAAATTATCAGAAATTGTCAGAAAGTGCCGACAAACTGTCGTCCTATCAGGCTATCCGCTTGGCATCTTAGCCCCTCTGTACTATTTTGTACCAATATCCACCAATCTGAACTTTTTCTAAAAAATGAACGCAAAAAAAATTATACATGCGTCCTACGGAGGAAAATAGAATTTTAGCTCAAGCTAAAACGGGGAGAAAATAATAATATCGAAATTAGATTTTCAGTTACTGGGATATCGGTGTACGTTTGTGCAGCAACAATGCATCGGGAGTGAGCTTCACTTATTTGACTTTATTCATGTCGTTTGTTCCCTGTTGGAATCTGTCCAACAGTTTTACACAATCATTCCACTCAACTAAGCGTTCCCATAAACACGAGGCGGCGTATGAATTGCACAAAAATACTAAAATAGGAAAATAATTGCCAATTTTATATTTCAGCGGGGTTTTTCGAATATAGATTTTAATAAACCTTTGAACAAATGATGTTTTTTTAGGGTTCCGTATTTAGATCATTGAAAGGAGTGATCTGATTATTGCATAAATGAGAAACTATGAAAATATTTAATAATTTTGGTGTTTTTTTTTTTAATATTCTTTCAGAAACCAAGATCCAAATCGGATTATTAAAAAAATATTTGACACAAAATTGAATAAACTCGCTAAAACACCACGAAAGTTTTTAGTAACGTTGTAGTGGTTCATAAGTTTTCTTTGACTACCCAATTAAAAACTCTCCACACTAAACTTTCCCGGCTGTAGAATAACGCATCTTCATGTCTGTCCATAAAACAGGCCGTATTTCACGTTTACAACCTGTCAACGTCGAAGTAACACCATGTAGCGTCCAACTAAGAATCTAAATTTTACCTGAAGATAACTAGCTGTTTACGAGTAATGGCAAACAATATTGTACACAAGCTTAGACCATCAAGCAAGAACACTATTTATCATTGAAAACAGAAACTTTGCGAATGTACTGTCGCCATCAGATATTATAAGACCGGCCAAGATGCTCAACAGTATCTGAACACGCACTCTAACGCCTTTAATGGTTATTTTATTAACATGGTTATTTTATTAACATAATTTTATATTATTTTATAACGCCTTAATGGTTATTTTATTAATAGACCTAATATTTCAACACATGATAGACCAGAGCCTACCAACATAGATTTTAATCCACGTACCATGTTTATGACTCCGACGTCAGCCCAAGATGTTAGATTTATAATTCGTTCGTTAAAAAACACAAAAAGCGTTGGTTATGACAAAATTAACACACATATCCTAAAACAAGTTGATGATGTAATAGATAAACCTATAAGCTACATAATTAACTTATCAATTAGTGCTGGCACATATCCGGAAAGTTTAAAAAAGACCATCATAAAACCAATATTTAAAAAAGGCGATAAATATGATCCACAAAATTATAGACCAATAGCTCTCATTCCTGTATTTGCAAAAATCTTTGAAAAAGTAATTTATCAAAAACTATACGACTACTTCGATAAACATAACATTCTATGCAAAGAACAAAAGGGTTTTAGAAAGAACATCACTATTAACATGGCTATATTCGATTTAATAAAAATAGTAATAGAGAATGTAGACAAAAGAGTACCGGTTTCCGCATTGTTTACTGACATGACTAAAGCTTTTGAATATGTTGATCACAGGATATTGCTTCACAAATTATATAGGTACGGAATACGAGGTAATGTACTAGATCTCATTGAATCCTACCTCAAAAATCGCCCACAATATACTGAAATCACTAGGATTTGCCAAAAAAGTAAATTAGAAAAAATATATGTCTCAAACGAATCTCATATGCAATATGGCGTGCCACAGGGCAGTGTACTTGGCCCTCTTCTATTCTTGATCTACATTAATGATTTTCCAAGTCAAGTTCATCATCCTATGATCATGTTTGCTGACGATAGTACCTCGGTTATAAGTTCCAATAATAATATTAATTATGAATATGATATCAATTTAGTTTTAAAGGAAATGATAACATGGCTTGATAATAACAATTTAATAATTAATCTTAACAAAACAAACATCATGCAATTTCACCAAAGAACAACTGTTATTGATTTGAATATTAACTATAATAGCAACACAATAGAAAGGGTAGCTGTAACAAAAATTTTAGGACTAACCATCGATGATCAACTTACATGGAAAAGCCATGTAGAACATGTCTGCAAGAAAGTAAGTAAATCTGCCTTTGCACTACAGAAACTTTCAAATGTAGTCGATAAGACAACGTTATTAACTGCATACCATGGCATTGTAGCTTCTACATTAAGATATGGTGTTATTTTTTGGGGTAACTCAGTCCATAAAGAAGTTATTTTTAAAGCCCAGAAACAATGTATACGCGCCATAAGTGGTATTTACTGGCCGGAAAGCTGTGTGCCATTTTTTAAATCACTAAACATCTTAACATTTCCATCACTATATATATATGAATTAGCAAGTTTTATTAAAAGCAATCCACAAATATTCAAAATGTCATCACAGCAAAACAGATCAGCTATACGTACTTCATAATATATGTTATACTGAACACAATACTGCACTCTTTGCCAAGAATATGCTAGGAATGGCACCTAAGATTTTTAATAAAATTCCGAATTCCATCAAATCTCTGAAAGTCGACCATTTTAAAGTAAAGCTGAAAGCATATTTAATTACCAAATGTTATTACTCACTAAATGATTTTCTAGAAGAACAGTAAACCCTCATAACAATTTCATAATGATGTGAATTGCTCCTTATTGGAAAAAAACCAACATTCATAGGTTTTAACTGTTACGTGTTTTTTTATTTTATTTTATTTTAAGTACAAAGATTTATTGAAATTAAACACTTTAGAACGGATTAATCGCGTTTATTAACACCATGATCCTACGTTTCGAGCCCTTTACAGCACTCGTTTTCACAGGGTTAAGATGATGGTTTCAATGAATAACAATCGCGGTAACAGAAGACAATATTACAAAGATTTAAATGTCTGATCTCTTAATACTTATTACTTAGGTAATAAATGTTATAAACATTTGTACGCCAACAGGCAAAACACAGAGCCCTGTGATATTAGTTTTAAGACCTTGACTGTATACTAGTAATATTAGTCTTCCACCTGTGTTTCACAAATAAAATTTTACTTTACTTTACTTTACTTTACTTTACTTTACAATAGGGGTGTATTCAGATATTTGTGAGCACCATGGCCGCCCCGCTATATTTGATGGCGAGTACACAGAAGCGGCACCTTACATATTTTTGGTGGGTGGACGATGTATTTAAAGTATTTAAACGAAGGGTACCCTATCCTACGTGCAAGTTATGGATGTTCCCTAGATGGTCGATGAGTTGCATTGTGTTTGATACTCGTAACATCCATTTTTCTTTGTGGAAAAGTAATAATAAACCAACTTCCAAAGAAAATTTGATCCAAATTACTTCCGGGTTCTTCAACGTGTGATCAATACTTCTCCATACTTACGTATTTATACAATTTTGACATCCCCTTCACAGTTTGCAATCAAGCCGTCCCTATACGAACAGTTTAAATTGCCGTTCCATTTCACTCCACGCACGCCGTGTTTACCCGGTATAAAGTGGTACCCAGTCAATCCGAGGTGCAAGACTGTCAGTTCAATTTGCACAGCAAGTCACAAGCGAACACGGCCAATAAAGCTCGTTTAGCACCGAACAGCAAATCCCTACAAGACCACATGCAATATCGCCGTCTTTGGTAACTTAACTGATACGATACGGACGGGAATAAGACACGTTTAACGCTTGTTTTATCTCAAATTGTGATTTTGATAACTGACGTTAGTAATTTATATACCAGAAAATAAACATTACCAAAATTTCAAGCATACGGGGCCGTGCTTTATGTTTGGTTTTTTTTGGTGCAAATGCAAACAGCAACGGCGAACAATTTTGTTTTTCGGTGGATAAAATATACTTACATTTAAATGTTATAATAGTGTTAGATTGGGTCAAAGTTAAATAAAATGCTACTGATACTCATTCTAAATACTTACGCAAAATCATTTGTAAATCACGCATAAAGAACAACAGCCATACAACTTACATCACTGAAATGTAATGTGGGTAATTTTATATAAATAGATAGACTCTACAGAGACTATGCGTAAATATGCAGGTAAATTTGAACACACATGAGTGATATCCGACGCGATCAGCCGCTGGCCAAAGTTAACAGGTTAATATGAGGCTTATGACAGCGATAAGATCGGGCTGTCAGAACGACTCTCGTCGGACCACACGCCGAGCTCTGTAGTCACCATGAGTTGTACGACTTGTACATAACCGTATTTGAATGCCACAGTCGTTATCGAATGGAAAGCCCAGGGTACTTACCGCGAGTTCGAAATTTACCGTAGAATACTATACTCTCTAGCGTCTACGTCAACTCACTGCCAGTGCATCTTGCTCGCACTTGGGCGTGAGATGCAACTGTAGATATCGAGACGTGACGAGAAATCGTTTACAGCAACTCGTGGTAAGCACACTCGACGTTGCGTCGGCCATTGCGGTTAGCCACACCAACACCGTATTTATGCGAAAACAGTTATTAAGGTGGCCTAGTAAACTAGATCATAACTACAGTTTTTGTTTTAACTACAAAGGGAGTTTAGGTAATTTTGGATGCGTAAGAAATAATTCTGCCTTTTCAATGGTTCAATACTTTTTTAGTATTTCTGCATTACATCCATCAAGACATTCCAAACTTTTGAAGTAGAAAAAACTAAAAAGGTCAATTAATTAAATATAGTCTACAAAAATAACCTATACCTAAGTGTCAAAGGTGAACTTTTTATTTTAGGCAAAATATAATTTAAAAATATGTCAAACAAGAGCTAGTCACGTAACCCGCCCGGTGTCATTCCCGTCCCGACGTAAAGGGATCTTGAAATAATAGAACCAATACAAAAAGAAATTAGTTAGTTGAGTGAAGTTAGTTTTTTATTGTTCTTAATTTTGTTATAAATCGCATTTTGGAAAATGTATTTTCTTAATGTAAAATTTAAGAAATAGTCATTACATTAGGAGTATTGGGGAAATTTCGAAAATCACAGGTAAAGTCTCATTTCGATATCACCCCAATAAACACAATTTGTACATTATTGTGGGTCGTTGGTCTCGTGCGAAGATTAATGTTCTATTGTTGACTACCCAGAGAAGCAAAAGCTTTTAAATTGAGCGCAACTTATTTAGTTATAAATAACCGGATCTGACATTTAAAATAAAAATACCAAGGGTTAAGTTACAGGCGCAGTTACTTTTTCTAGATGCCTGGAGAGTGTACGGGTATAGTCATAGATTCGTAGTAATAATAGTTCTTGAGAACAGATATTTATCTCTCATACAAAATGCGAATACAAACCGTTTTGGGCTTGGACCCCCTCACCCCCGCACAACGCTAGGGTTGCCTACGATTAGAAAATTTACATAACTAGCTTTGCCCGCTACTTCGTCTGCGTTGAATTAGAATTTTCGGTAGTATATTTTTGCTAATTAAATTGCGGGACCGTTTAAAATAAACAACAACAGTTCGGTATATATTAAATTGCAACGGTTAACACTCACGTATTTTTATCACAATTGGCGTGAGTGTTAACCGTTGCAATTTAATATCAATATGTCTCACGAAAGTTTAAATTATAAGTTCGGTATATGTTCAAAATCGCGCGAGATACGACTTAAAACGCGCGAAAATACAACATTTACACGTTTTCCTAATAAATAGGCATACCAAAGGATCTCAACTATACTATACACGGGGCTACCTCGATATCCACTACTTACACGTTCCTCTGTACTCTCAGTCTCTCATCTTTGTAAATATTGTCAAAGCGCAGAACGACATGCATGACCTCTCTCTGCGAGCTATCCAGCTGAACTGCTGCTACATTGATTACATCGCATATTTTATAGCGATATTCAGAGCAATTTAAAGTGCTGTTTAAGAAAAAAAACACTAGAGATAGGTATACACTATTTATAGTTTTTGAAAAGAGTATGACCTAAACTTTATAATTGCATATTCATTTATGTAAAAAAGTTACTGTTTAGCCAAAAAACTTGGCTAATGTTCGTGTATATCTACCAAAAATGACCAAATTGAACATTTTCTTACCCAATAATTTTGTCTGAAGATGTTCAAAAGTGTTTGATTTATTCCGTAGAAGACTATATTATACTGATTATGATTCAATAGCAATAAGGGCGAAAACCAAATAGATGTTTAAATCTCGCTCATCAAAAAATGGTAAAACAGCTGTTACAAAATGGTGTATTTCTCAAAAACTGACAACAATTTTGAAAAAGTTTTTCATTGATTCCATTTAAATTAAAATTATGTTTCAGATTTTGTATTAAAACATGTAAAAATTCTTCTGTACGTGTAACTATGAATACTCATGGCAAAAAGTTAAGCTAAATCGGCCAAAATATACCGGACTCTTTAAGTACATTGCATTTACAGTAACCTGTTATTAATTTTTTCACTCTCATAATTCAGCTTGCACCAAAAATGCTGTTGATCCGGTTAAGATTGTTATCAGTATATTGTGAACTTTTTAGGAAAAACACAGGAACTCTCGAGTTGATTATAAGGCCGATGTCACACTGGATGCGATTAGCACCCCACGCCGGCGTGGAAGGGGGACAGCGCTATACACGCACGTAGCGTTATCTCACTCAGAAACCGGAGTGCGGTGCGAATCACATCCGCCCAAAGGAACTTGATTCGAGTTATTCAAATCAGTCAACTCGACTCCGCCCTTTGCTAAACGTAACCATTCATTAAGTAGGCAATTGGTATAATAAGTAGGTAACTCGTGTAATTGAACAGTGAATGGCAGCAGCCGTATTGTCTCTCACCAGGCGGCGCCACTCATGCGTGGGTCCCGTGTCAGTATGAGAGACTTGTCAAAGTGACGTTTAAAGTGTTCCCGCAGGACCCACGTTCCACTAGCGCCCCTAGTGGAAAATCGACTCGCGGTAATCCTCATTGCCTTGACGTCTGCCTCAATATTTTCAAACTCAAATTGGATAAATTATAATCCGTCACAAGCAGTTATTGGAAAGTCTTAGGGATGACTCACACTAGAACGGGACGGGACGGGGCGTGCGAGACGATATGTCAGTTTCTATAGAAACCGTTACGTGACATCCGAAGGCTCCGAGCTATCACGTGATTATTTATGCCGCTCACATGCAACGGTCGGTACCTCGCGATTTTGTCTAGATCAGTGCTTCTGCTTCTCCGGTCTCAACTCTATCTTCTGATCTGATTGCCACTCGACTCGAGAAACCTTTTGCCCCAGCGGTCGGTCAGTTTTACGAGCAATGTGCCTGGCCCATTAATAGCTGGTCAATAGTCCCTACTTCATGAACGTGCTAGTCGGACTCGCGTATCGAAGGTTCCGTGCCCCCACACAATATGGTGGTACGTACCTCTCACTGCGCGTAAATTTTCCTGTTTTCGGATTTTTCTCTGTACTTGTACTACTATATTTATTCCAAATTTCGTGAGTGTGGGTCAACAGGAAGAACTCAATACATTTTGATTCCCTTTGCATATTATATGTGTGGAAAATGCGTCATAAACGGCTAAATCTTTCGATTGTGTGAACATAGAGGTTTGGTTTCTTCACAGGTTCAAGGGACCGCAGACAATATATGGTATAAATTTGAACAGGTTATCTCTACGCGTTCTTAAGATAAAGGATCTTGGCAGACGGGTTGACGGACCGGGGTATAAGGGTTTCGTTTTTTAATTTTGCGGTACGGAACCTTAAAAATACTGAACGAGTACCTGAAAGCTCTACAGCGATTTTAAGTCAATTTGATTTCAATTTAAGCTGAGGTTATAAAATAAGCCAGCGAGTTTTTGCGTAAGTGGATCAAGAAAGTGATTTGCTTTAGTCTGGGCACCAGTAAAATATTATCATTTCTCGAGATCGGGCAAGTCGATGAGACAACCCAATCGCGAGCCGCTCAAATATGCAAGAGGGAGTGAGGTTGATAACGAAATTTCGAGTTTGTCTAAGTTTGATGTAGGTAACCTTACAGCTTTTTGAGCGTACAGACCGTACAGTTACACAGTGGTACTAGATCACTTTGTGTAAGATTGGTTCATAATCAGACTTAGGATTGTATTGAATTGTAGCTAACTATCAGCGACAAATCAGTACAAAAATTTTGCAGGTGACTCTACCTAAGAACCATTTGGACAAACAACATAATTATATTATTCGGTTACGGTCAATAAGTTCCTGAAGATGTCATTTCTCCGATTTCTCGCGATAATGCAGATTAAATACGGCCAAGACATTTAAGTAGCTTTTGAATTTCACCTGTATTATCTAAAGAACGCAGTTTATAACTAAGGTAGATGGTCCAGTGGATGACACTGACCCACTGGATGACATTTTCACAGTTTATTAAAAAAATATAAGAAAACGCTCGTTAATATAATCCCAAAACAGCGTCCATTTGACTATTAAATCCATCTTTGATTGTTTATAAAAAAAACTTTGATCGATTCATTGAGTATTTGTGAGATAGTTTTTATGTTCAGGCAACACCAAAGCATGGTTTTGCGCCGGCCCGCTTAACAAATCTGTTAAGACTGTGCATTGTAAAAGTGAAGAGAAAAACAGGTCTAGTCTAGTATTTTGGAGGCATGTGACACACAGGGACAAAATTATAATATTTTAGCGTGTAATAATTCAATGACACCCATGTTATAATTGTAAATATTTTATGATTTTATGGAACTTAATGATTGTAAGCTTTTTTGGGCTGAACGGTAAAGTGTCCGACTTTGTCATTATTATTAATTCAAATTCAAAGTCAAATTCAAATTATTTATTTTCAGACTCCGGGTCCATAGAGGGTTAGTAGTACAGTATTAATGTATCTGCATTTCTGCGTCCAGTAATCATCTCTGAAAACTTGATGAAACGCCCTGTCATACACTGGGACACCGATTACATTTTTCCATTGTCATCCACTGGGCCATTCAAAATGTTGCATGTCATCCACTAGTACAATTTGAGATGTCACGGAAAATTTGAATACCTTGAGGAAGGAACGGTTTATAAATTTGCATATACTTATAGTAAGTATGTTTCATAGTTAAGTAGTTTTCTTGGTAAATATCTGAATTTATATCTTAAAGTGTCATCCACTGGGCCGCTTACCTTAATGGACACGCACTTTTACCACGGAGTTTATTAAATGGGGACTACCGCTAAGAGCGCCAGTGGAACGTGTGTTAGGCGGAAAATTATCATTTCAAAAGTAAGTGACTTTTGAAATGATAATTTTATAAGCTTTCATTTTGACACCCACGCATGAGTGGCGCCACCTGGTGAGCGCAAATAAGATAGTCTCCAATTGGGGATAACCGCGAGTGAAATCGCCGCAACGGGCGCTAGTGGAACGTGGGTGCGATCGATATGCGGGTGAGTTTACGCTGTCGCTAGCACCTACGACCGCGCAAAACTTATAGTAAGGAACTGGGAAAGTGACGAGAGACGGCGAGGAATTATTTCCAGCGAGGAGCGCTGGAATCTTCGAGATTACATTAAATAGTAGGTATTTTTATTGCATCAGCAGCCGAGATGAGAAAAAACGGCCTTAGGATTCCGTTCTGACCTTCTGACACAAGCATTATTTAAAACGACTATACGAAGTTGAAGTCACATTAAATTAAATGGACATCCTTTCTCTGTATGGGTAATTCCTTATTGTATTGTATACCTACCTGTGAAGTTATGATATCCACTCCCGTTTTTTAAATATATGTTTTTTTTGTATATTACTTGAATGAATTCATTCATAAACTGGCCATGCAATTTTGAACGCGATAGTACATATAGCCAACTGTGGCTAACTGTGAGTAGTCAAGTCAACGTGCACTTATAAATGTTCCGTACCTACTGCATACAGGGACGAGTAGGGATTATAATCTCAAGTGTCACACTTGAATCCCAGTACATTACTGCGGTCAGGAATGGGGATAGAGGGATGAGTTAGTCTTTTTAGTCCAGAGTTGTCATATTGTTACAAAATACTTTATTCTATTGGCAAGTCAACCTATTGTAATATTGTGTCAATTCTAGTAACTGGCCCATCTCACTCAGTTTCTATCACTTCTAACCCCAACAATGGGGTGTGTTGTGATTTCGTACTATTTGGTGTTTATTGTAAAATTTATGAAATGATCTAGGCGCTCTAAGATCTATAACAGCGTCAAAAATCAAAAGCGATTATGGGAGGTCCAGGTTTTAAACATGAAGACCAAATTTCACTGGAGACTACACATTCAGAAACATAATGTAATGCTGTGTCAGCAATTTTTATTCTTTTATTTTTATTTCCTCATTGCACCTAGCAAACCAACGTTACTTAATTAATATTGTTCCCTATAACCTATAATATTTAGTATATTTTCAAAAATCAATCAAAAAAGTGCGAAACGTTATAAATCAACTCTTATTTATTTCTTCGTCAAAATTCAATTACGGACACATTAGTTGGAAAAGTGCTATAATAAGTGCGATTTAAGAGCGAACAAGCGAAATTTACGCATACAATTGAAAAACTTATTGAGTGAGGTCTATGAACTTCTATTGTTATCGTCAGATAACCGTCTCAAGGTTAATCTAGTCTTAGCATTTGAAGTCGCCTAACTGTGTCCATTATAGAATAAAGAAGAATGCGCCTACAAACCGATGTGCCTACTAAATGTTGAGAAAACTATTTAAATATACTATATAAAATATTTTAGTTATAACGAGCACCTATCTACAATAACTAACCAATTAAATTACAATACAACCGGTTTCAGTGTTAATTATTACGTAGGTTTAAGAATTCTGTATCTAACGCTTCGTTTAAATCACATTCATTGCTAAACCCAGCATGTCATTGTAATTACAGTATTCGTTTTGCCTATGACTCCTATGAGTGTGACGGCCTAAGGACCACGAACGTTTTGCCTCTCACACTTACGAACTAAATCGCAAGTGTGACAGAGAGGCAACACTTTTGCAGTTCGCGGTAGGCGCTCTGGTTTGGTTTATAACTCAATTTAGCCGGGTTGGCAGACGGAGTCAATTACCTGCGCCAGCGCTCAGCCGGTTTGTCCCCGCACCCGCGCCCCGTGCCCCGGCAGTCCCGGCACCCGTGTCTTCTATAAATATAACTATACTATATCCACGTTTTTTTGTACTGATTGCACGCGAATCTCAAACGATTCCTTGTTGTAAGAATAAATAGACGCAACTACTAAGTAGCGTAGGTAGGTACTTAAACCAACTTTTCAATAGAAATGTATCCGGAAACCTATTTCATGTTATAAATGTACTAAAGAAGAAGTAATTAAAAGAAATAAACAACATTTCCAAAAGAAAGAACGAGAATTTCGAATAGTTCGCAGACGTTTTTGCTTAAAAATAGTAGTTGAAAAAGAAAGAAACCTTGAAACGTACAACATTCATATAAACAAAATATTAACACACACAATGAGCAACTACGTATAAAAAATATACATAGGTCCAATCGAAAACGGTGGACTTGAGGGCGCAGAGCGTCCAGTGACTTTGTATCTTAGATATAGGTAGGTATTTATACGAGTAGATGATATGTGTAAACCGTTAGATTTTGTTTATTATTTTTTGGTTTTTTTTGTAGTCTTTCTGTTTCAACATTTTCTTTTGCTATGGTTTCTTGTAGGACCACATATTGTAAATATTATTAATACTTAACTACTTTTGTAATTTCTTTTGAAAACATAAGTCCCACCGAGTTTCTTGCCAGTAGTTAATAATCTTCTCGGGCTGTGGTGTAGGGTTAGAACCGGTAGTAGCTTTTTTGTGACGTTCATTTCATAAGTGCATTGTAATGTGCCTAAATCGAAAATAAAGACATTTATCATTTATTTATAGTTTTATATTGCTGAACTTGGGCTTTATCACCAAACAGAAAAAGTTTCCACTTTTCGCCGTTTAGGTGATAAAGCAAAAAATAAGTAGGTAAATCAAAATTGCGTGTAATTGACCAGAAGTTGGGGAATTTAGTATCTATTACTACAACGATGATAGGTACCATGGATTGTAGAGAAATGGAAAGGTTTATTAGGAAGCACAAATAAGGAGATGAAAATAATCGACAGAGTATTGCGCTATCCGCTCGGCTCTCTAGCTATTTTAATTTAATAATATTTATCTGTCGAGTCGGATTGGAAATTATGACATTATGACTAATTGGGTATCAGGCAATTGCTCGAGTTCAAACCTCTCTTGAATTGTAAGATTATTCAGAAATGTACGTTTTCAAATAGATATAAAAATATATATCAAGTAGTAGTTTATTCTCCTGTAGCTCAAGGCTTCATTAAAATGTAAACTAATATTTACTTTAATAAAAGGAGGAGGGGAGGAAGGAAAGGCGGGAGTTTAAGTATGTATATATCTATGTAAAAGGACATTGCCATTCCACGTGCTAGAGACCCGCCCCATAAGCAATTGAAGTAATTGTCTTTTGATAAAAAAATTATCTTTTCTTGAAGACAATAAACTGCATGTAAATGTGTAATTTTCAAGTTAAAGGTAGGTTGGGAGGGGCATGTTGAACAGGCGGGTAAGTTGGGCAATCGCAATATCTCAAAAACTACTCAAGCTACACGGGAACACCTAATGGCGGAAAGTTAGGTCCAAGTGAGGGGAATCTGTTTCGCTAATATCATTTGCCATGCGGCGCCGGAGTTGGTGACAGGCATTGTTTGTTTTTTTTTGCGCTCAAAAGTAAGAAATCTAGATTGAAGTATTTTTCTTCTAATTTCATGAAATTACATGTCTCGAAAGTCGGGTAAAAGCTATCACTTAATAAATTTAAGTATCTTTTGAATTTTATTACCTATTTGGATGCAAGTATGACTCATTTAATTTATCCCTAAGAATTTCTAAAAAAAGATGGCGAGGGGCTAGTTGAGCAGTTCATTGCGGGGCTAGTTGAGCAATGGCCAACACTACGTGATTGTAAAATGTGTATGGGTAATAGCTTGTTACTAGCAAGAAATACATATTGTGGTCGTGTTGACCTTTATAAAGTAATATTTAGCTTGTAAGTGATTAAAAAATATAATTTCGAGTTTATGTTAATTATGTACTTTAATTTCGATGACAAGAATTTAGTTTGACTAATGAACGTTGATTCCGCATACAAAAATTATGATTGTGAGTTTGATTATTACGTATATGTGTATCTAAACTCATATGAGTAAATAGAAAAAAAATGTTTCATTGGAATATCAGATTAAACGTTATCTCTATTTCTGCTCAATTTACCCCATATCTATGCTCAACTTACCTTACTATAAGGGTAGGTTGAGCAATTCTGACTTTGATTACATAAGAACCAGTATTCGCTAAATAATGCACGATACAATAAAACATGTATGGGGATATTTATAGCCAAATAAACTTCCTATCAATCAAGGCGAGTTAAATTTTTCTGACGTAAACCATTCAGAAAATATAGGGCTTTAATTCCAAAACTGCTCAATGTGCCCCGCTCTACCTACCACGTTGGTTGTCGCTAAGACGCCTTAAAGATTCCTTTGAAAGTTAAGCTCATCAAGAGTGATGCCTTAAACATTTAGCCTTAAACGTTAGATAAAAGTTAGTTATTAATTACATATAAACGTTACATGAAAGTTACGTTTAAAGAATAAAATAGGGAAAACATAAGTATGTATGAGATTAGACTCGTGTAGTTAGTTCTACTTTACAAAAATTAGAAATAAAAAGTATTTTTAAAATAATGCTCAGAAAGGCTAAAGTTAACAATTTGTCGGTAGTTTTTATAAGTCAGTTTTTTTTAAATTGAGGTCGAGGTAAGTATGTGAGTACAATCTCATCTGATGGTAAGTGCCGATGCAGTCTAGGATGGAACATGCTTACCTGCATAGCTGGGCATTAACTCGTTAATCCGTTAATCGTTAATTAACGAAGTTAACATTTTCATTAACGGATTAACTTTTAAGTTAACTTTAGAATATGTTAACTGAATCATTAACTTCCGTTAAGTTAAGTCCATTAATCGTTAATCCAGTTCAAAAATACTTCCCAAAAAGACACCGCACATACCCGCCACGCGGCAAAAAACCTGTTTCCACCCGACTACAAATTTTCAAAAAAGAAGAATTTCTCAATTCATGTGATTTTTTAATTATTATTCTTTATTTTTATTTTATTTTTATGTTTGTTACGTCAGAACTCCGTCAATACTGAATCGATTTCAAATTATCCATGGTGGTTGCAGATTGGTCCCATTTTTTTCAAAATTCATTTCTGATGATGGGATCCATGAGAAATTGAGGGAACTACTCAAATTTAATAGGCTTACGCATGATGATTTGGGTGTTTTCTTAAGAAACTCGAGCATTTTTCTTTACGAAAAACCATCAATTTGGTTGAGTGGAGCTGATGATGGAGCCCAGGGATGGCAAAGTGGAATTGGTCGGTAAACACAGACATTCATCTTTTTGATTTGATTTATATAGTTCTGGAGAAATTCAGACAACCTTCAAATTTGAACGGCACGTCCAACGTGATTGGAGAGTTTTCATAATTAGTTGGGGTATTTGCTTAATCAAGCCATCAATTTGCGGCAGTGGACCTGATTTTGAACACCAGGGATGGCATATTGAAACTGCTCGATAATTTGTCCTCCAACTTGAGACATTGTTATTTTGTCTGTGACCTCGGAGGTCTACAAGATAGTTGCATTTGATTTTACTTCAGATCAAGTGATGGAAGCCATGAGACATTAAGAAAACTCCTCAATTTTCAAAGGTACTCTGATGGTAAATAGGATATTTTTGAAGGAAATTGATTAACTATAAGTTGTAGATCACTAACTCAAAGATGCCCTTTTTACCACGTGTTAACGGATTAACGATTAACGTTAACTTCCGTTAAGTGTTCCGAAAAGTAGCGCTTTAACGATTAACGAAGTTAAGTTTTTTTGTAACGGATTAGCGATTAACGAAGTTAACTATTTGATTAACGGTGCCCAGCTCTGCTTACCTGAAAGATGTCTCGCGATTTTAAAATATCTAAATTTTATTGGCTCGAGTGGCGAGCAGAGACAAGACCCGAGTGGCGATTACTCCACCGACAAGATTAAATTTATGATGATGGAAATATATTTGCAGGAAGAGAGTTCCAGTCCTTAGCAGTTCGCGTAACAAAGCTAGTAAAAGCAAACCGTTGCTAAAGTTATAAAGATTCATATTCATTTGGAAGTTAACGTTATTTTATTATTTCAACAGCGGACAAAGTAACATAAGAACATACCAAAACTCAAGCATTTTTGTTAAATGTAAGCCAAATTGACACAGCCACACAAAGCGATAAACGATAAAGTGAATTGGCAGCCTAACAACCTATGCACAACAAAACTTATAAGCGTCATGAGTGAGCATTTAATATAGCGCGTTTTTATTGCATGGCGCCACGAGGAATGCTTATTACTTGCTAATGACGGACTACGGACTAGTCCGTCGCGCCTACAGGCGCCCGAAAGAATTCCCTCAGACCACTCGCCCTCGCTCCATTTTAATAACCATGACGCCTATTTGAAATTTCAAATCTCATGCTTATCTTCTTAATAAAAGTATATATAAAACAGCCAGGATACCGATGTTTACTTACGTATAAACTTATTAAACTTATAATAATTAACCGGTACTCTCTTTACTGACTAGACTCTCTATCTTTTCTCTTTTGAGGATTACAAATACCATCCTCGCTCCTATCAGCAAGTGCAAGTGAGACAGTGAGTTGACGTAGACGCTAGCGCACAGATCATCGGCCCACCTTGTTGATACCTATAGAACAAATTATATTCTTCAAAAACTGAACATCTTGAGTTTAGTGTGTCGATAGAGTCACATCCCTAATGCGCAAAATGGTCAAGTTGATAATCAAGACCAAATGCGGGTAGTTCGTAAAACCCGCGCGGCTCGATGATGTTGATGTTAACATTGTCAACGTTAGCCCAGTCTTTCTCGTGGACCATGCATGGGACCAATGTCGCCCTCGAAACGTCTGCTTTAGTAAATTAATACTAGTTTTCAAATGTGGTATTTAAAGGTATTTTCCACTTCCGTTCCACTAAGAAAGATTTTTGAAACTCAACCCCTAAAAGGGTGAAAACTGGGTTGAAAGTATTTCTGGGCATTTTCAGAAAAAAGTGTATTTCTTTTTTTCTGTAATATAGGAAGCTTTGGGTTTCTTATAACCAGAATCACGAGTAGGTAACTCCACTCCAACTAAAAGAAAAATAGTGTCCCTTTTTATTTAAACTTTTTTTGGGTAAGTTCTTAACTCATTGTTTTATACATTTCGCATGACTCGTTACGAGCCTGACTCATTCACCAACCATTTACCCGACCCATTTTCTTCAAAATCGTATACTTTTTTCTGAAAACGGACAAACTTTTGAACAGAGACTATTTTGATAATTTCTGTTAGAAATTGAGACGAGTCAATATCTCAATTAATAGTATAATATCCATTTGAAATGCCTGTTAACTTAAATATTCACATTAAACGAACAGAAGCTCTTATTAAGCATTAAATATCTAACAGAGAACGAGATATTTTTGATTTCAATTTTTATTTTTCAGCTTTTGGAAGATTGAATCAAAAAATTCTTATGAATTTAGTAAGATGATTTACAACCCTACACCACTTGAGAGAACGAAAAATTACAGTAATAAGAGTTTCATTATACCTATATAAAATAGTTTTAAATAATTTGTATAAATATAGTAGCTTATACAAAAATCTCCTATGTTTATTAAGTGACCTACCCACAGTCGTGTACCTATGTATGTTAGAACCGGTTGATAAATATTAGTTTAAAAGACGTTTAATTAAAAAAAAATTATTAATGAACTCGTTCTAAAATATAAAAAAACGACTTATTGCCACGACCAGGACTATTTCTTAAAAAAAAACATAAAAAATACTTTTTTTTTTAATTTAAACAATTACTAAAATCAAATAAAAGACATAGACAACAAAAAAAACCGATGACTAACTAAAAAATTAGGAATTACCTCGGCTCGGCAATTAATCCCAGTCTCAACTTGTGCTAGATAAATAAACTGTACCTATCCAGCGCTGATTTTCAGACTGGTCCCGAGGGTAGGTCGGCCATGGTGCTAACAACTGTTTATGTTTACGTAAGTAATCTAAGCAACTAAATCGAAGCAACTGCGGACCTGCTGTTTATTATACGTTTTCTTATTAACTAGTGCTATACTTTTTGGTTTGTTGGCTCGTTCTTTACATAATATTATTTACAATTCTATCAATGTAAATTTTTAACGGACCGCGGGAAGCAATTTTTGAAGTTCCAACGGTCGTCTTTGCTTCGTGGAACTGTCAAAAACGATGAAACCTATGTTTAAAATACGAACATTATGTATTGAAGTTTTTCATGCAAAAAACTTACATGTGGAATAAGTGTCCACGTTGTTTCTTTGGGTTCGAGCGCTCAAAAAACCAACAGATTGAAATTATACACACGTTAACATAATTCAAACATTGACATAAAAAAATACAAAAAGTTGTTTAATGAAGACTAAAAGAATATATTAAGTATAAACAATAGTGTGAAGTCGTGAAGAAAGACTAGTTTTTACATATATTTTCACAATGGTTAACAATGGTCAATTTACTTTGAACGGCCAACCCTGTTAAATAATATCTAATGCCATATATATGCAAATCTACAAGTTGTCTCTCACTGAGCGTTTAATTATATGTATTTGTTTTATATTTCCGGCAGCAAGACATGGATATATGTTTGTGTTAGCTTGCAATTTACCGTTAAAAAGGGAAACGACCCGCTGCAACTATAATAAAAAGAACGCATTCATTGTGATCCCGGATGGCCACTTAGTTGTTAATTTACGTGTACAAATAGGGAATCATTTTACCGCGAGGGATGATTTTGTACTGATTTGACGTAGTTCTTAACTATCGATCGTAGTTTGTCAGTAACTTAACTCGGAATCGCTTTTTAAAGGAAAAATAGACTTTGTACACGTTTACCGGCGGACAGCGGCCAACTTGAGATGTGACCTATCGATTTCCTTGATTAGTGCGGCCACCATATTGTCGCTCACCAGGCGGTGCCACTCATGCGTGAGTGTTGTGATCATTCATATGAAAGAATTGTCAAAGTGACGTTTGAAATGTTTCCACCAGACTCATTTCCAATAGCGCCACTTGAACCGCATAAAGACCCATTGATTTGCTGTAATTCCCGTTTTGCTGTCGCTATAGGTTAACCTAGGTTAGGATACCCGGACAATAGCGGCGATCCGGCCAGTCCTGAACCTATGGCTGGATCGGACTCACGGGGAGCTCACCTTCCGGCTCGTGCAGGTTCTCTCGGGGCACGGTTGTTTCGGGAGATACCTGCACAAAGTGGCCAGAAGAGAGCCTACCGAAAAGTGCCACGAGTGCGGCACAATACCGGATACGGCGCAACACATGTTGGAGGTGTGCCCAATGTGGGAGCCAGAGCGCGAGGACCTAATGGCCGTTGTGGGGCCGGACTTGTCGCTGCCCGCCGTGGTAAAAGCCATGGTGGCGGACGAAAGGTGGCACGCAGTTAAAACTTTCTGCGAAACAGTTCTTACACAGAAAGAACTGGCAGAAAGAGCGCGGGAAATTGACCCAATGGCCGATCAACGCCGACGTAAGCGGGCTGGACGCAGACGGACCGCACAAGACCGCCGCCTGCCCCCGTAAATTGACAATGGGGTGGCAGGCATGGGGACGCCTGTCATCCCCCCTATCTGTCAACGAGAGGGAAGCCGCACAGCTACACCTACAGGTGCGGCTTATCAAGCAAGAGACATGCAAGTCTCCGGAGGCGGCGCTTTAAAGAGCGATGCTGGTGGGGCGGGGCTGTGGAAGTAAAGCGCGAGCGTTCCCGCAGCCCCAACGCAACAGCACGAAGACGGAAATGGAGGTGGTTTTTAGTGGGTAGACTCGGCATTTCCATCAGCCCTACAAGAGGAGTCCCACATAACCACCCGGGTCCGTCCCCACACCCGGGTGGTATGCGCAAGGCATTTTCCCTTCCTTTAAAAAAAAAAAGGTTAGGAGACTGACTCGATAGCAGACTTAGCACAGAAAATGAACCGATTCCGTTAATTTATTCTTTCATAAAATTTTCATACCTATTGATCTTGAAATTGGGTGATGAAACTGCTGAATCTTTTTAGCTGATATGCTGGGCTAACTCTCGACTCCTTTATTCGGTTAAGGACAGATTCTGGTTAGAGCAGATTCCGGTTACGGCAGATTCTTTTTATGACAGTTGGACCCGGGTATGTCCTTAAACTACGTCCAACAAGTGAGGTAGGGCACAGCGAAACGTCATCTCGCTTGAATCTGGAGCAGCCTGACTGGGGAAGTACCTCCACCTTACAGAATACCGAAGCCATAATAACATCACTACTTACTTTGTAGGTATGTGGTGTTGTGTTCCTCACGGTGAGTAAGGTTTCCAGAGCTCCAATCCCCCCAACCTCCCCCTTAATGACGATGACAGCGCAGATTAATAAGCTACCCCAGGAGGGTACCAGCTGCTCTAGCGCTGGAGAATCCCTTTCTGGGTTCCATGCTCAGGTACTGTCGTGCCTGAGCGTGGACGCCGAGAGCGCCCCGTTTCGTACTCTGGGGGGGGCAAATCCGCGCTCCGCCATCCGCCATCCTCCCGAGGCAAGAGCAAGACGGCTACGGCAGCCCCTGCCACGCTCGCTGTGGATTTCTGCAACATCAGGGGTTTGCATTCTAATCTTAATGCTGTCCATCATCACCTCGAGACAGCTAAGCCGGCCTTGCTTTTTCTGACAGAGACGCAGATATCGTCTCCAGCGGACACAAAATACCTCTCCTACCCTGGGTACGAACTAGAGCATTCCTTTCTGCCTAGGGCTGGAGTGTGTGTGTACGTTAGAGGCGATAT
This sequence comes from Lathronympha strigana, assembly GCA_949128165.1. Taxonomy (NCBI): domain Eukaryota; kingdom Metazoa; phylum Arthropoda; class Insecta; order Lepidoptera; family Tortricidae; genus Lathronympha; species Lathronympha strigana. The sequence continues at coordinate 10,824,861 of OX421905.1, read as the reverse complement.
CAGTTCTCGTCGCCTCAGCAATCTTGAAGGTAGGGACCTTTCCACCTTATGGCTACGTGTTGATTGTGATGATCATCCTCGCGTCTATTCGTGCCTCTATAGGTCCCATAGCGGTGATGCCGAAACTGACCGACTCTTGGAGCAGATTCAAACGGCTGTGGATTCAGTGCAGCAGCAGATCCCATCCGCTGAGATCATCGTTCTTGGCGATTTTAACGCCCATAATGCCGAATGGCTGGGCTCCAGCAAGACTGATCATGCGGGGAGATCTGTTCACGACTTTGCTCTGACCTACGGCTTGACACAACTGGTTACTGCGCCTACGCGAATCCCAGATGTGGAGAGCCAGGAACCTTCCCTGTTGGACCTTCTGCTGACTTCTCACCCGGTTGGCTATGATGTATCCGTTGCAGCCCCTCTCGGTTCCTCGGATCATTGCCTCATCCGGAGTACAGTGCCTCTCACGTGCCCGCCGCGTCGGCGAGTTGCTTGTAGCCGCCGTGTGTGGCACTATAAGTCAGCAGACTGGGACGGGATGCGGGTGTTCTTTGCGTCTTACCCGTGGGGGCAGGTTTGCTTCACGCCGGATGATCCTGATATCGCTGCTGACTCTGTTGCTGACGTGGTGCTTCAGGGAATGGAACTTTTCGTTCCATCCTCTGCGGTACCTGTTGGTGGCAAAACCCAGCCTTGGTTTGATCGCTCCTGCAAAAAGGCGTCTCGCCGAAAGCTGGAGTGCTACCAAGCCTGGGTAAATGCAGCGGCGGTACAGGATGTAAAGACCAGCGCTTTAAAAAAGGAGTTTAACTTTGCCTCCAGGTCCTTCAAAAGAGCCATTGCCAGAGCAAAGTCGTTGCACATTGGTAGGATTGGCGAGAAACTAGAGCGTCTCCCCTCGGGAACTCGTGCGTTCTGGTCTCTTGCCAAAGCTATCCAGGGGAATTTCTGCACGCCGTCTTTTCCACCTCTGCACACGGGAAATGATTCGTTGGCCCACGACGCAAAAGACAAAGCCGATCTACTGGGCAAGCTTTTTGCGTCCAACTCGACTTTGGATGACGGGGGACAAGCGCCGCCGACTATACCGCGGTGCGAGAGCTGTATGCCAGATGTACAGTTCCGCCAAAGCTTTGTGCGTAAGGCTCTTCGCTCCCTCGACACCCATAAGTCCAGTGGGCCTGATGGAATCCCTGCAATTGTTCTCAAGATGTGTGCTCCTGAGTTGGCGCCGGTCTTAACGCGTCTTTTTCGGCTCTCCTACTCTTCTGGCGTAGTCCCGACTTCGTGGAAGTCAGCTTTGGTGCACCCGATCCCTAAAAAAGGCGACCGCTCAAATCCATCCGACTACAGGCCGATAGCTATAACCTCCCTTTTCTCTAAGATTATGGAGTCCATCATCAATCGTCAGCTCCTCTGGTACCTAGAGGATCACCAGCTGCTGAGTGACCAACAATACGGTTTCCGTAGGGGTCGTTCGGCTGGTGATCTTTTAGTTTACCTGACACATTGCTGGGCACAGGCGATAGAGAGTAAAGGTGAGGCACTGGCAGTTAGTTTGGATGTAGCGAAGGCCTTCGATCGCGTTTGGCACAAAGCACTTCTTTCGAAACTTCCATGCTATGGGCTCCCCGGGAAATTATGCGAATGGGTCAGCAGTTTTCTAGCAGACAGAAGCATTAAGGTCCTAGTTGACGGTGAATGCTCAGACTCAATGTCTGTGAATGCTGGTGTCCCTCAAGGCTGTGTGCTATCACCCACGCTATTCCTCCTTCATATCAATGACATGTTGCAAACTAGCGGCATTCATTGTTATGCTGATGATAGTACGGGTGATGCCTCCTACACCGGCCGCGCCAATATTTCCCGGGAAAACGTCATTGAGAGCCGGAACAAACTTGTGTCCGAAATTGAGACCTCCCTAAAAGAAGTCTCAGATTGGGGTCGACTTAATTTGGTCCATTTTAACCCTACAAAGACACAGGTTTGCGCGTTCACCGCAAAAAAACTTCCGTTCGTCGCGTCACCTCGTTTTGAGAGCACTCCCCTATCTGCCACAGCCAGTATTGGAATCCTTGGCGTTGACATCTCGAGTGAAGTCCAGTTCCGCGGCCACCTAGAGGGTAAGGCCAAATTGGCCTCGAAGAAGCTCGGTGTGCTCAATAGATCGAGGCAGTATTTCACGCCGGCCCATCGCCTACAGCTTTATAAGGCGCAGGTTCGCCCGCATATGGAATACTGCTCTCATCTTTGGGCAGGGGCACCTAAGTACCAGCTTCTTCCTCTAGACCGCATCCAACGGAGAGCAGCTCGAATTGTCAACTGCCAACGTATTTCTGATCGGCTTGATCCCTTGGCGCTGCGTAGAGATGTGGCCTCACTCTGTATTTTCTATCGCATGTATTATGGGGAGTGTTCCGAGGAATTGTTCGGATTAATCCCTGCCGCTTCTTTCCGCCATCGCCCTACGCGACAATATTTCCACTCTCACCATTTAGATGGTTGGCAGTCCTCAACTGTGCGCTTTTCCCGAAACTTCCTGCCTCGCACAGCTAAACTGTGGAACGAACTGTCGCCAGCGGTGTTTCCGGACCGATACGACCTTCAAACCTTCAAGAAAAGAGCGTACTCCCACCTTAAAGGCCGGCAACGCACTTGCGACACCTCTGGTGTTGCGGGTGTCCATGGACGACGTTAATCGCTTACCATCAGGTGATTCGTTTGCTCGTTTGCCCCCTATAGCATAAAAAAAAAAAAAAAAAAAAAAATGACAGATTCGTGTTAGGGCAGTAATACAATCATCAAAAAAGTGTCTAGAACACTAAATTTTTTAATAATGAATATTTTTTTGCTAATTCTGCCCTCAATTTGACGGAGCCCCACAATGTGGCTCCTATTTCTCGGCAGTTTGCCCTTCGGGCATCTGAAGATACCTGACGAACCTAACCTACCTTTTTTGCGACAAATATGCGATTGGCAATTTTGCGACTAGTTGCTCGAGTTGGCATTATACTTAGGGCAATTTGCATCTTTAAGGAATATACGTACCTTAATGTAGATATATCTTTAAGGTATACCTTAGAGAGCTAGGCATTATGCATTTTAGGTAGAGTGAAACCATAGCAATTCTTTGTTCTGATAATGTTTTAAGTGTGTTTAACTGCACGCAAAATGGATTTTTTCAGTTAGGTTGCAGTTCAAATGCTGTCCGTCTTACCGAGTGTTTGGTCGCGAAAGCCCAATGTCTGCCCTAACACGAATCTGCTGTAACCGGAATCTGCCCTAACCAGAATCTGTCTTTAAAGAACCGAGTAAAGGTATTAGTCTAATACAAATACCTTTATGTTCATTTTAAGTAAAAGGTCTTGTCGCTTGTTGTAAAGGTTTATTTCTAAATGAATGACGATATCGCCAAGCGACAAAGTAGTCCCTTTTACTTTAAACAATCACATATTTGCATGTACAACATACAGGTACCTATAATGGTAAAATTACCATTTTCAACCCACTTCTCTCATAGGCGCTCAAAAGTCAAAAATCGTTCCTTGATCTAACTATAAGGTATGACTATAAATTATTTGCTAATCTACAAATGTGCTTGTTTTTAGTGAAGGGTACCACTTTATTGGTCGTTGATAAAGTTCATTTCTAAATGAATCTTTATTGAATTAGCTCCTTATCGACAACAGACAAAGTGGTTCCTTTTACTAAAAATCTTGGACATAGAATCTTCGAAAAAAGTGGCGATCCCAGATCAGGTTCCTATTTAGTGCAGCAAATTTCAATCGCTATTCAACGTGGAAACGCCAGTAGCATTTTTGGCACATTTACGCCGGGTACCTGTCGGCCCTAGCTTAAACCCTAGCGTAAGTGTATAGTCGTAGATTTTTTATTCTGGTTATTTTTAAATTACGTGTATTGTTTTTTTAAAGTTATATTTCTATTAAATACTGTGATTTACTAAAAACAATCTCAAATATCTAGTTAGTAACTACGGCCATATTTATTAGCAATGGCGTCCGCCTAACTATTGTATGTCTCTGGTTAGTCACAATCGAGGACAAAGGTACACCTAGTTATCAACACAATACACATACTTATCTATATCGGCCATTGAACTCATTTTGAGCCGAGTCACTTACTGGAAATATGGAAATAAGAGTTTTATTTTTAAAACAGAAACTGTGGGCTAAATGCAAACTGACAGCTCTATGTTGTTAAGTAGGTAGGTAGTTACCTACTTTAAGTTAGGTTATGTTAGCCGTTAAAGTTAAGTTAGACCTACCTACAAAGAGTCTTATTTGACTTATTTCTAAACTAAATAAGATAACGGTTGGGTTGCATACATCTTAGGAACATACATACCTACTTTCTCTAAATATTGTAAAGCTCGTTTGATAGAGATTTTTTTATGATTCAACCCGTTAGGAGATGTAAACAAAGTTAAAGATACAGACTACGCTAATTAACATAAAATTGTAAGTACCTACCTAAGTTAACGGAATAACAAAACTTAAGCTTAAAAGTTTGTTGAAAGTTTAAGTAGAGCTTTATAAATAGGTTCATACTTATGTGGTTATGGAATGTTTGACGAATCGTGATATTCGTGATCGTCGATGCACACCGCGTGGACCGCTCGTTGTGTCCACGGTCAGGCCAGGAACAATGCGGTCTAGAGCGAGTGACTCACCTCTGTGGTGCCTGACACGGTGGTGAGAGACGGGCCGGCAGCACGGCTGCTCCTGGTACGCCGTCCATGAGTCCGCCAGCGCCGCCGCCAGGACCATCCACAACACGCCGCAAGTCCACCGCCCTCCCATCCTCGAGTCTCTCACACCCAACACACGCACAATAACGTCAGACCCACGAAACTACCTACATTATCGCCAACAATCCTTCAAACAACGCATCCACTATTGTTAGTAAAGTCAACAGCTTATTCCGGAAAACTTTGTTTACATTACGCGCAATCGAAACGCAACTAGATTGCGGTAGATTTCGAATCGAGTTGAACGTACTTCAACGATTAATCACCGACTAGCGTTTGTTATCTCATATCAAGTTATAATCTGTTCGTGAGCGCTTACTTAGTTGGGTTCAGTTGATTTATTAGTTGGGGAAGAATCGCGATCGTCACGGCGAGAAGTCGGTAAGTGGCCGCGCGGCGTGCGCCCCCGACATGGCAGCGGCGGCGACTGACGCCGCCGGAATGGAACCGGTAAACTCGCAACGAGACAACGGATCTAACCGAACCGAAACACTTCTCCGCCTCCAGCCTGCACCCTCTCTTACTGGCAAACAAGGACGGCACGAAACTGGAACGGCGAACTTTGAAAGCTCCAAAGGAAGCTCGCTCGGCTCCACTCGTAACAAGACTTTACGAAAAGTTGTAAGTTAAAAAGTTTTGATAATTTTGCCGATCCGATGCTTCGGAATCGTGGGGGAGCTTCGCGTTGACCCTCGGTCGTTACGAACATATTGTAACGAAGGGGATGGATGCTCTCTATAAAACGTAGTAAATTTACCTAATTTATGTTTTTGTTAGGATACGCACGAAAAACTTTTATGTTCGTAAGCACGCGAAAGGAAGTCGGTAGTTTATTTTTCTTTTTGTATATGTTTATTAGCTAGCGTATGAGTCAGGGAGACACGTGGTCGTAAATTACGGAGGAATTTAAACAAGTCGCCGCATCGTCGCCGTAAATACTACTCACACGAAACTAATGCCGTGCCGATCGGCCTACTTACATTTAAATATGTTACGTAAATAGTAACAAATAAATTGGTTCGTTTTCGTCTTGCAGCATCTGAAACAAAGGGCGAAATTTACAAATAACTGTCAAGTCCATCTCAATTTTTGGTAGGTAAGTGTCCGACCGAAACATGTTTTTTTGCCGAAACTGTAACCGAAACCGAAGGTTCGGTACCTATTCTTGTTTCGGCCGAAACCGAACCTTTGATAAATGTGATTATAACGCTGAATAAAATGTCAGAGAGCAGTTTTTTTTTCAATTATGTATGTTATGTATAACGAAATATGTCCCGATTTCACTTTTCACGGATTGAAATTTTAGAATTATTATATGACGTCATATTGCCGGCCGTGCCGAGCTCACCTGACGTCAGTCGAACGCGGCCCGAAAGTATTACAATATGGTTATTGTAAGTTTTTATAGCTACTTCACTTCATATTTGTTATTTTCCATCAAATAATTATTGAATTACAGTAGAACCTTGATTATCCGAACCTTCAATTATTTGAACGCTACGTTGGTTTATCCGAACCCACAGATCACCCGATCCTTACTTACCTTATATGCATTTTTTCCATAGATCCGAATATCAGACTGAAGAATGTCAAACAAAATACTCTTCGACATTTTTCAACTTTTAATGTAAGTATGTACTGAAAATTATTATATGAAAAGGTATAGTTTTTGTTAGATGTCGTCCTCAAAATCTTAGATTTCGATTATCTGAACTAGCATCGATGCCAATTAGTTCGGATAAGGTGAGGTGCTAACTCATGTCATTAAGCACTCTAATTATACACAAGGTATTATCGGAAATTATCTTTTTACCTATAGGTAACTTAAATGTTTGAGTACCTAACATACGAGTACCTAACATTTAAAAATAAGGGACACATGTTAAACCCCCATGTTACTTATAGTTAAAACTCCTCTAATTATACTAGTATAACTTTTACGAATACTCTGCAGGCACCTACACATAGTGTTGTAAAGTACTACGTACGTAGTGTTGTAGTATACTCGAGTTCTAGAGTCCTAATCTGAAGACTCGACTCGGTTAGTAGAGGACTCGATAATAATAATAAATAATCTTTTGGACTGGACTCAAAAGACCCCGAGTTCGGAGTCGCGTCGAGCGTGAGTCCTCTGCGCCACGAGTCGAGTTCTCTCTAGAGCTAGAGTATGAGAAGAAACTTGAGTCTATCACTGCGACTATTAGTTTCAAAATTAGACTCGCGGCTCGATATAATGAGAATCGTGTCTAAGAGAGTTTAAACCTCGGCTCACAAAATTGATTAATGCTAATAAGTTAAGATTAGGATACCAAGCGAACCCCAGGCTCTAAGTAAGAGCCGAGGAAATAAGCTGTAAAACGTCAGGACTGATACTGGTGACTTTAATGATGAAGATTCGCTTAGTAGAGCAGACTATGCTTTGTTACGAGTTCGAGTCAAGCTGCTATTTGAGTTCGGAGTCCTAAAAAAATTACTCCTAGAACTCGAGTCCTTTACAACTCTACCTACAAATTATATGTACCATTAAGATTTAGTTTGATATAAATAGTTAACTAGCTATGTGTGTGTATACGTTAACACACGAGTTTAATGTGGTTTAGTGGGCCTTGAATGTGTGAGGCACTAATAACTAATAAATTTATTAAGTTGCCAGTGAAGTTGTCGATAACTCCGGCTTGACCTGACCGTGATTAAATGAGGTTAGCTTTATCAATTACTTAACCTCCCTGGCTTGGGCCTCCAGGAGTGCCCTCGCCTTTAATTTTATATAACTTAATTATGACAACACCCTTACCGCGTAACTTCATTTCAGCGTACTAAGTTATGGGCTGGATGCTCCAAAGTCACACTGATAGGTATATGGTAGAGCTAATTTCTGGTGAAGTTAATTCGGTATATACAGGTCTAAGCTCAAAAGTTTAACTTAAAGTTTAATGAGATCGAAAGTAACAGATAATTCTTCACTTATTTTGAAAAGTGGAAAGTGTCAATTAAGAAGTACTTTCTTACGGTAGCGGTTCCCTGAAAATCCCTAGAGTGTTCCACTGTTTCGCTTATGTATGGAACGGGGTTTCGGGAAGGCGACTAGACATTGCACAACCTCCGATACCCCATTAGCGTGACTTATTTTAACCTAAGTTAGTCTTATTATTTATCACGCAGCGTTTGATAGATTGATACATGTGACTTGTGACATTGTATCACAGGTATATTAATTATGACTATGACTGATAGTATTAATTAATAATTTATTGAATTTGGCGCTAATTACTATTACTCACGTGTCGAATTTAGTATTATTTGTGGTGGTTTGTTATATTTGTTTGTGTATTTATATTTGCGGCAGATGTGCGAAAATTAATTGCATGCAAAGCAGGTTGGCACTAATTGAGTAACACGTTATTTATTAATAGCAAATAACCTATTATCACTTACATTATTATTAAAAATCTAAATGGTGGATGTCCTCGCTAAAATACCGCAACTAGGGTGTGAAACCCGGTTTTTATTTGTATGAAATTTCGGTTTATAACCGGTTATTAACCGGTTTTTCATAGAATTCAAAACCAGTTTGCGCACACTAACCGCAACCCGCTCCAAATTTTATTTAATACGACTTGTTAGCGTGACATTCGTCAGTGGAATTGTTTAATTGTGGCTACAAATGAAAACCGTTAGGTATTATGAATACTAGTTTACGTACATAATTCTCGAACTAATATAAATTATTAACAACGTGGGTTTGATGGCTAATGTTGTAACTGTTTTCAATAACGAGCACAGCACACATACAAAATCTACTTGGTACTAATGTGTTAATAACTAATAAGTATCGGTACCATGAGTTGCTTTAGAATGACAATCGCTAGCGATAACGCGATTCGAAAGTGTTTGCATCTTGCTCGTTCTTAACTGGTGAGAGCGAGTTGTAAATACTTTCAAATTGCGCAGTCTCTATCGACTCGTGGCTACGTAAAACTCATGGTAAGCACGAAGGGTATAGACACGATGTTTAGGGTGATACCGTGACGTGAGTGTAAAAAACAAACATAATTCTCTTCATAGTTTCAAACTAATAATTGTGAGCCTTTTAAGAGTTTTTCTAAACGGTTAATACGTTTTCAAAGGCTAATAATGCTCAAGAGGTTTACTTATATCATGGGTATGTTTTATGTTGAACTAGCTGGTGCCCGTGACTAAATGTAGCCTATGTGTTATTCTGATGTATAAGCTATATTATTTTGAAGTTTCACATCCATACTCACAAAATTTCGCGTTTATAATATTAGTAGGATATTCAGTGATTACTATTTTGAGTAACTAAGGGAACTTATAACTTTATAATGAATCAAAACATTTATTACATTTAATAAAGTTTAAATTAATCAGGTGCCTGTATAAACTTAGACATAAAAAAACATTTTTCACACATTTAAACTAAACTAACAAACAAAAAAAACAAGAACCTACCCACAAAACAACTATTCAAACAGACCCCCCCCCCCCCCCGCCACATCCCTGGCGCAAAAGTGCCCATCACACTCGCAGCGTTCCCGCGTTGAACAGCAATAGACAGCCTCTGCGCCAGGAATGAACCGGAACGGGGGTTATGACCCCTCTCTTGCAGGCGACTTTATAATTAACATATAGGTATTTATTTATATATTTATGTTATGGAGATCCAACAGCTATCAATACAAAACGACATTAGTGAATAAGAGATGGAAAACCAATTACAGGGTCACACTTATAGCTACAGACTTTTACAAACGACTCACAAAAGCTGGCGCGGAATGTGTATGAAATTAATGACAGTTTCATACATTTTCCGCGCCAACCTTCGTGAATCTATCTGTACATGTAAGTTTAACCGGATACCCAAAAGCACAAAATGAAAATATACGCAATAATTATAAAACAGATTGAAAAGCAGAAACTCGCTGTAACCAAACCAAAGCATCACATTTCGAAATACGGCAGATCTTAGTAAATATTTCATAAGGGGCACGAAGAGATCTTTAACGTCTCGGCCCCATTTTCATCAGTTCAAGTTTTTCAATAAAAACTTTCGGCGGCGTTCCATTTACATACGATATGGATTCATTTATTTTCGAAAAGATTTTTCGCGTAAAAGCGGAGAAGGTTTAGGTTTCCATTAGATGGAAAGGTCGCACTTCAGCATCCGACAGTCCCGTCTCCCGTCTCGCGTCTCCCGCTCCCGGGCCACGCCACTCCAATCACAATATCTCAATTGTCAGGCGCTCATGATTATGAGCACAATCAGTAACTATAATTGATGAATTTATGGGGGAATTCCTATTCATTTGGCGTTATTAACTCTAAAATTTAATATAGTGTTTTCATAGATATGTATATTGTCTACTACTTATTAGCAACTGATACTACTTATTAGCAAGATCATGTTCATGGAATATGCATTTAATGTTAATTAGGAGGATCAAAATACATATATAAGTATAATATATACCATAGTTTCCTACCTTATTCATCAAATGTATGACTTGTTTCAAAACAAAAGACAGTTGGAGCTAATATTTTGTAATTCATGCAATTGGCTACGAAATACATAAAAATAATTTTATGTAAAAAGGAAAATAAAAGAAGGAAGAATTTTCCTTTGAAAACAATGCTCTTAGAACGAAAATACTCGTAAGTCCGTCATAAAACAAAGGAACACGCACGCACCATCGTGCATCGTAAAGTGTGCAGTATAAACTCGGTGGCTATGAAATGAAGTTGTTCTTTAATAGGTAGATTCAATTTGTTTTCAGCGGTTCAGCCACTCCCGCCATGATTGTGTGCATAAGCTATACAACAATGATCGGGCGTCTGCCAGGAAACTAGGACAAACTATTAAAACATTCCTGCTAATTTCGTTAGTTTGCACTAGACATAATCACGTGCATCTTGCTGCTGGAAACAAGAACTGTATTTTTTTAATTCCTGCTCACTAATCTGCAGTGATCGGAATTAGGTGAGCTAAAACACGTATTTTTTGCGAGAGTACATATAGTCTGACAAGCAAGCGAGCGCAGTAACAGTAGGATAGAGAGCATCATACTGTCTCTTTCTTACGGTAGTATTATCACCCCGAAAAAAGGGATGAATATAGCTTATTCGTCTTACTGTTACTGCGATCGTTGGCTTGTCAGACTATACATACTATAGCGTTGGTCACAGAGAAAAAAAATTTTTTTTCTCGAATACTGGGTATTCGATATTTATCCTGGCACAGCGAGTACTAACCGTAATGTTTGAATATTCATGCTATTACTTATAGAACGTTTGTAAAATTTGTAGTTAAAAGGGTAACATTCTAGTTATTAAGTTTAAACAGTAAAAACAATTTTTTTTAATAATTATATCAGATATAACTTTTTTTAATACATCGACGATAGCAAACAAGCATACGGCCCGCCTGATGGAAAGCGTTCACCGTAGCCTATGGACGCCAGCAACTCCAGGGGGCCCACACGCGCGATGCCGACCCATTAAAATCTTGTACTTACACTCCTATTTTGAAGAACACCATACTGTAATCACCATACTGTAAACTAACAAAATACAGGATGTCCCATAAAAGACACGTCACAGTGACACTGGAGGTAGACCAGGTCAAGAGGTACCAAACCAACTTAACATGACCCCAGTAAAAGTGGCACGGTTTTTGAGATATTGTCCAATTAAAGTTTTTCATAAATTTTGACCGTTTACAAGTAAAAAAAAATATTAAACTGTTGGGTTTTGTAATTTTCTTTTTCCTTGTTTAATTTTGTTTTTACAGAATAATACAATAATATCAAGGACCTGCTTATTGCAACACTAATTTGTTTGAAGTAGATGAGTTAGCCTGTAGTGCTTATAAGGTTATCGGTGTCATTATCTTAACAATAACACCATTGTAGTGTTATTTCATGATTGAATAATGTGTGATTACCTGATTACCAACCGAACACTATACTATATACTACACTATATAAACTATACGATTTTTTAAGGATTGAATTGAGATTTGAATCATCGAAATTAATGGGATTTTGTCGTAACCCCGATATAGGATTTATCTGGACCCCGCTGACCTAATAACTACATAATTAAAACGTTCTTTGAGGTAGCGGGGAGTAGCAGGATTAAAAAGTATGCCAAAGAGAAGTGAAAGAATGTGAAAGTTACGTCTAAGCCGGATAGGAAGCCACTTGAGTTGGGAACGGAAAGAGGATACATGGTCATATTTTCGTAACCCAAATATGAACCTAATACACATATTTTGGATACGCTCAAGTTTATTAAGTTGCTCCTCTGTAATATCAATATAGGAAACTTCAGCATAATATAAAATTGGGAGTAATAGAGATTGAGCGAGCGCAATTTTAGTAGCGATGGGGAGCGATGGGGATGGGGAATATATTTACAAGACGTCAAAAAAAACATCAAAATATCCTAAAATAAAAATAATAACATAAAGCTTTGTATCAGATACGGCTTAAAATACTCTCAGATTCTCAGGAATCTCAAAAACAAAAGAATCTCAGACGAAATAATACACATGTCAACAATTAGGCCAGGTTCATTTTGTATTTATACTTAACGATACAATCTTTATTTTTATAATTTATCAATAAATTGGCTATGTTTTCATAATTTTTATTGATCACAAAATTTAGTGCAACGCGACAACGCAACGTGAATTCACTCAATCCCGCATAACGTGTGTTTGCACGGCGCGCGGCGAGGCAACGTGCAACGTGCATCTGTACGTTGCGCGGCAACGTATATTTTCACGTCGTGCAACGTGCTGCGCTCCGGCAACGCGCCGTTTTACGTTAACGGCGCCGCAACGTGGACATGTGGCCAGGCCCTTATTCTCACGGCAACGTCGACGTTAATTTTGACGTCGACGGCAACGTAAAAAACAACGTGCCACGTCAACGTCGACGTAAATTTTCACGTCGGCCGCAACGTAAAAAACAACGTGCGACGGCACGTCGGCCGTCGTGCGTCGTGCCGTTTTACGTTGGCGACGCCGCAACGTGGACATGTGGCCAGGCCCTTATTACTGTCAAAAATGCACGTGGTCAAATTAGCTAACAGCTTTTTTATGTAGCTCGTAGGTACCCAAAATAAAAGAAGCAGAAAATACCACAATAAGGATGCTTGAAATTTTCGCCCATGGTTCGTTACACATTGCTGTAGCTTCCACACAAAATGCTTTGTTCTTTATAAAGCGAGCAGGTGGTGGCGCCCTCTCGCGAATTATATAGGTAATGAAGTAGGTGTGCAACTGTGCACATACAATACAAGCCGCACAATAAGTAATGGCCAGTATTTTCGCAGTACCTTGCTATACTTAGTTTTAGGAATCCATAAGTTCTTAGAGTCCGACTTAGCTAAATTTGCATAGATTTTGATCGCCCACACTGTAAAAGTGCTAGGTAAACGTCATTTTTTCGTAGAAGTTTGACGTGCAATAAAATTATTTAAATACCTAGTTCAATGGCTTGGAAGAGAAAACGTGATCTGACTCTATTTAAAGTAAAAAATATTTATTATAAACGGAACTTAAAGATAATCTTACGAAACATTAAAACACAAACTTAAAATAAATACCTATAAATAAAAAATGCCCCCCAAATCGATGCCAGTGGGCAGCGTGCAGCGTTCCCAGAAGGCTTGCTGCATTGCCAGTATTGCCACGTTGAATGGCAATGCTTATACGTTGCGCGAAATACTGGCTAGCCTTCTGGTCACCTGTCTCTTCAATGAGGCGGGACGCTAAATCTTTATAAATGTTGTGCGCACCAGATCCCAACGGCCCCAGCGTTTCAACTCCAAACGCCTCGAATATGTAGCCGGTCCCAAGAGTAGCATATTTGCAACCATTGAGGTCTTCGGCTGTGGATGCGGCGCGTCCAGCACCAATACTGGTGCCCTGAAGGTGGGACTGGGCAAGGGTGTCTACGCAAGTAGCATCCCAAACTAAAGGCCGTCCCAACCTCCAAGGCACCAATTTCATGCCGTCAGGCCTCTTCCCGTCGTCTTTTGCCAGACCAATAGGCTCTAAGACGGCCGGCCCTTTGACACTAACGAGGGCCATATAACGGATGACATCATTGATGCTGGCATGGCGGGGAATGCGTCCCGCGCTTCTGCAGCAGGGTAGCCCGTGATGACCCAGACTATCCACCATGACGTCGCACTGACAGCGATGGGGGGCATTAGTTCGTGTCCCTAGCCGCAAACTTGTCGCCAGTCTGAAAGAAGAATTATCCAGTAAAGTGCCGATATTAATTACACTAATAGTTGACTCTATTTTCAAATTCTAAAAATATTACGGTGAATATTTAAAAAAAAATCTGTTTTTTTTTTATGCTATAGGGGGCAAACGAGCAAACGAATCGCCTGATGGTAAGCGATTAACGTCGTCCATGGACACCCGCAACACCAGAGGTGTCGCAAGTGCGTTGCCGGCCTTTAAGGTGGGAGTACGCTCTTTTCTTGAAGGTTTGAAGGTCGTATCGGTCCGGAAACACCGCTGGCGACAGTTCGTTCCACAGTTTAGCGATTTGGGTATATAATGCGTTTAGTATTGACTTAGGGATAAAAACAATGTGTTTAAAAGTGCGGATAATTTGGAAACCCATAGAAAACGTTTACAGCAATCATAGCCTGGTTTTTATCGTGGTTTGATTTCTAGTACTGTGCAAACAAGGTTTAGACGCGCACAAATGCATTTTTTTAATTTTTACATGCTTTTCGTAATTCATCCGTGTTATGATACCTACTTTATCGATCGTCGCAGCCGTCGCAGGCCAACAGATCGAGTTGTAGTGCATATGTTATGCGCAAAATGATTAATGCGGGCATTATGAATAATGCCCAGCTATATTGGGCCAAGTTATTAATTATTACCTAAATTTTAGAATTTATTACAATGCCCGGGTATTATGCATAATGCGACGTGGGTCACGTGGGCCTTGGGCAATGTAATAATAAAGCAACATTTGACGGGGTACGAGAAGGGAAGCAACCGCATGAGCATGACACGCGTTGACCAATCAGAGATCGGAAAGAGAACGTGGCTTCAAGTGCTTCCTTTCACCTAGAATCACGAAATTCGATGATGCACTAATCCACAGGTCTTATAACCAAGCGCCCAGCATAAAAAATATGACATAGGCGGAAACGAAAACGAACGAAACGGCGGCACTGCTGAATCTCTCAGCAGTGAGTTGGGGTGTAAGTATGTATACGTATTGTTTGAGATGGCACGTCTAGTAAAAACTCTAAAACGCATTCAGCGAGAAGTGAAGTTTTTTTTATTATTTTGCTCACTTACGTATGTCTCAATACCTGTTTAAATAATTACCTACTTACTTCTTAAGGGCCACTTGCGAAAACCAGGGTCAACTAACCTAGAGTTAAGGTTAGGTTAGGTTAGTTGGTTAACCCCGGGTGACTACGTAACTTACTAGTTATAGGTAACTTAACTAATATAAGTACCTACCTAATAGGTCATATCACCGTAAGTGGTATCAAATTCGTAGTAAGTTTGAGATCAATAATTGGAAACGAACGAATAGGAAATTGCAGCAGATGTTAGACTAGAAGGCGTGTCGCCTGGTCCTGGAAGAGTCAGCAATGCTGTTCCACATGCTACGCTATCGCAGAATATTGGCCCGATCTTCTAGTAGATGTAAATCGTAACATAAGAGGTTGCCTTTCTCTGGGTACTTCTGATTTTGATTAGAAAGAAAATGACATACAAGTTTTCGACTGGATGGTTTATGGATTACTGAATGGTTATTTTGCTAATCGGCTGACAGTGTGTGAATAAAATTGTGCACACATTTAATTATAAGCGTCCGATAAACTCATCCAGGTCTTGCAGTTTCAGGTCCTTGTATAGCGTCACATTCCGCACGCATCGGGGGGGTTGTACGACGGTTCTCAAGGTGCCTCCTGGGCCCTGAGCTTCCCCCTGTTCCTGTCCGCCACTCTGGCGTACCAGGCAGGAGCTGCGTAAGTCAGCCTGGATCTGACGTACGTCTTGTACACCCCCAATTTTGTGCGGACTGGAAGGTTGCTGGTGAACACTGGACGAAGTTTGGTGCGCGCGACTTTTACCCTGCGGACCACCTCCTCCACGTATTGCATGGTGAGCCCTCGGTCAATTGTGACTCCCAGGTCAGGTTGTATGGCTCCAATCAATCTCCTCGCCGTAGAGACGTAGAGGGGGCCGGCTTCTTCCTGGCTCCTGTTAAGAGCGCTTGGGTCTTGGTCACGTTTACTTTGAACCTCCATCTGGTCAGCCATTCTGGCAGGACGTCAAGTTGGCGCTGCATCTTGACTGCGACGTGAGCGGGTGAAATGGACGCAACGTAATACGCTGCGCCATCCGCAAACAGGCCAAGCTTGACGTCTCCGACCACCGGGATGTCGTTTGTGTATCAAGCGTAGAGTACTGGGGAATGGCAGCTCCGTTGTTGGACTCTCGCAAGAATATGGCGTTCAGTCGAGTTGGTTTTCTCGATTGAAACGTGGAAGCGGCGTTCATGGAGAAAGGAGCGCAGCACGTGGATCACTCGACGCGGTGCCGTAGACCTTGACAACTTGTCCAGCAGCCCCTCATACCAGACTCTGTGCCACATACCACGGAAAGCTGCAGTCTTTGGCCCATCGGCGGAAAGTTGCCAGTCTGTCGGTATTCTACAGGTTGCACTTCGGGGAGTGTGCGCAAGAGCTTCATGAGCTTATTCCACCGTCCCCATTCTACCATCGGACTTCTAGACGCACGGCCGGACTCCACCCTTACTTGGTAGACATTCCACTAATTCGCACGAAGCGCTTTGCTTCTTCTTTTCTTATGCGCTCTGCCAAGGAGTGGAATTCTCTGCCGGCGTCTATATTTCCGTGCACATATAACCCGACAGCCTTCAAATCAAGGGTGAACAGGCACCTTCTGGGCGAGCTCGCTCCATCGTAGGCCACGTCTTTGCTTTCGGCTAGTCTGTGGCCAAGAGTAAGCCCATTTGTTATATAAAAAAAAAAAAAAAAAAAAAAAAGGCCTTTTCCATGTCGAGGAATACTGCGACCACGTGCTGCTTGGCGTCCATCCTTTCTACCATGAATGATAGTACTCTGGTCAGCTGGAGCGTCGTGAAGTGCTCACCCTTAAACCCGAATTGCTCCGGTCTGGGCTCGATATGGGGGGGAGCCTCTTCAGGAGTAGCTTCTCAAATGTTTTGGAGATGGTGCTCAGCAGAGTTATTTATAGGTCTGTAGTTTCCCAGTCCTCTTCTATCTTTCCCGGGTCTAGGCAGTACTATGACCCGGCAAAGTTTCCAAGTCGCGGGGAAGTGCCCCGAGCGCATGATCCCATTGAACAGGCGCGTCATTGCCACTATAATGTCTCAGATTTTATACCCCTAAACAGAACGACTTGAAGTGGAGTTTAAGAAAAAAAACAGTAGAGATCGATGTACACTATTTATTATTTTTGGATAGAGTATTAAATAAAGTTTATAACTGTATATTCATTTATGTAAAAAAAGTTACTGTTTATCCAGAAAACTTGGCTAGTGTTCGTGTATTTCTCCAAAAAAATCCATTTTTTTTATTATGATTCTCTAATCAAAAAATTGTAAAACAGCTGTTAGAAAATGGTTTTCAAAAACTGACAACAATTTTGGTAAACTTTTTCATTTATTCCATTATTCCAATTATCTCTTAATTTTTGTATTACAACATATACAAATGTTTTTGTATCTATAAAAACCCATGGCAAAAACTTGAGCTGAATCGGACAAATTTATACGTGTATACCGGGCTCATAATGCCGCAACAAAACGGCTTAATTCCAGAAGATCGCATCAAAAGGGCTTAATTCTGAAAAGTATGGTAAATTAACATAATAATTTAGTTTGATAAAACAAAGTATGTAGTGCCTTAACATTTATGTCAACTTACTTAGTTACAAAATCGAAAATAAAGTAAATAATCGAAATGGAAACCGTGGAATGGAAAAATATCCTAAAAGCTCTGATAAACCCTTTAATCGGGTATTATTTAGTTGGTGTGGAATATTACAACAGATGTTAATTGGTGTTGGCCCCTCATTCACCAAATTTAAATATTTAACCGGGCGGTTATATAGTTGAACTCTATGTTATATTGTATTGTATTAATACATTTTTTGTGTGATATTGGTCTTGTAATTGTTCATTTTATATACATTTCATTATATTTAAGTGTTAGGCGAGTTCGACTCTCGTTGCAGAAGCAGAAGCGAAACTTTGCTTTTTATTATGGGTTCGATTGCCAGATTCCTGAAGTAAGATTTAAAATCAGATCAGTTACTTTTGGACATTGTATTGCTCATATGACGAAAGCTAATACGTTTATATTAGTATATACATTCCTAATTGAAACACCTGTACGGGTATATTGTCTTGGAAATTCTACCTATAAAATTGTATTGATTGATGGCTATCGTATCACGTATGCTTAGTTCAAGGAGCCTATTATAAAGAATATTAAATAATTATAAATTCAAGCTAGGCCCGGTTTGATCTAGGTTTTGGGGTTTTTTCCTAGATCCTAAGCTACCTTTAGACGGAATCGTGAACTGGTAGATAGGCCTCTTATTGCAATAATGAATCAAATTCTTTAAATCGCCGTGTGACTTTTCCTGCATACACCCTAATGAACCCCGGCTCAAATAAATTAATATTGAATAAAATATCTCATTTTTCACCCTAATACATAAAGGTGGTACATACGCGGCCCACATTCCACTTCAGCATTCACAAAAATACATGGAAATAACCCAAATTTATTTTGTTGGATGAATTTCCTTTGTCATAGTGATGTCAATGTGAATATGAATATGAATATATCCTTTGTTTTCAATGTCCAATGCGGATGCCGAAATTACTACGTTTACTTATTAAGATGTATCAATAGAGTACTCTGATTAAAAATACGTAATCCTACGTTCAATTACGTAAACGGACAGGTATTTGCATAGCAACGACATATTGAAATAAAAGGTTTATTTCTGTTATATAATTTTGCGCAGCTAGCGCTGGTAATGAATTTTATTTCGAAGTAATTTTATATACCCTAACTTTGCTCTTTTTGCCTTTTCTCCTTTCAATGCCAGTGAAATTGGGAGGAATATTTCTTACATTGTGTGGCGGCGTGGATTGTGTGGGCCGAAATATAATCATTCCTCTCCTCCGGAGACAAGATGGTTGAGGAGTCCTCGCATCTTTAACTCTTTTCTGCCTCTTCTTTCGAGAGCTTGGAAAGACGCTGATATTATTCTTCTTCCTCCCAAATTCCCAAATTCCTCCCAAAAAGTCGAATCCGTCTTCCTTCTCTGATTTCAGGCCAATCTCGATCCTCCCATTCCTTAGAACGCACTAACATCACTAACTTACTTATTTTTTACATAGTAACTCTTTGTTTAATTCGCTTCAATCTGGCTTCCGATCTTAGCCATAGCACGGTTTCTGCTTTAGTTAAGATCACGGAAATCAGTTCAGGAATGAATAACGGGAGGCTTACCGTTTTGACCCTGCTAGATTTCACCAACGCATTTAATACCGTGGACTTTGACATCCTGTTAGGCATGCTAAAGTCTCTTAACGTTTGTCCAGCTGCAATTGGGTGGTTTCTCAGCTATCTGGAAGCACGTCGGCAACATCTTAAGATTGAAAACACTCGTTCATCGTGGTGCAATACGCTGGCTGGCGTCCCACGGGGTGGCGTGTTGTATACGCCGTTCCATCGCTCACTGGCGTAGTTGTATTTTATTTTTGGTACCATTATTATATATACATGTTTTCAGGCATACGTAAAACAGGGTAACAAACATGAATCCAATATTTTTTTCTTATAAATATAAATATTATGGGACAATCTTACACAAATCGACCTAGTCCCACGGTAAGCTCAATAAGGCTTGTGTTGTGGGTTCTCGGCGTCGATATATATATAATAGATAGATACATACATATAAATACTTAAATACATAAAAACATCCATAACTCAGGAACAAATATATTCGTGATAAACACACAAATAAATGCCCTGACCAGGAGTCGAACCCGGGACCTCCTGCTTCGTAGGCAGGGTCACTACCAACTAGGCTAGGAGGTCGTTATATTTTATAGGTTTGCTTGAGTTTAGGGTTTTTTATTGCTCCAGAATTTGTTCCACGTGATATTAACCCGTCTTCTTACCTCATCTTCATGTCTTGTCTTAGTAAAAGATACTTGCTGTCCGGTAGATATAATCTTGAACGTATTCTAAAGCAGTGTTATTGACACTTACAAGTATTGGTATGATATTGTGATTTGTCATTACTTTAGTCTTGGAAACGTTAAGTTCTAGGCCAATCATGTTGCTTACTTCGAGAACTGGCGCAGGTGCGTACTTGTAGTACGGCACTTCGTGGTCCACAAGACAGGTATTAGGTCCACAGCTTAAGTAACTTAAGTAGCTTAAGTAGCTTAGTAAGTTTTTTTTTCTGTTCAAGCTAGTAGGGATCAAAGTGGACTTTTTCTTCTCTGCTGGGATGGATCAAAATGTCACTTTTTTGTTCAAGGACTACACATTTTACGTTTTTGGGCATCAACTAGTGGCATCGTGGTGTTGCTATGATGCTATTTTCGGTTTTGTTTATTCTCTTAGTTGTTATCAAAATTATTTTCGTCTTGGGCGTTAACGCTTGAATCCCTCATTGCGCTCAGGGTTCTAAAACCCATTGCTTCATTCGGAATTTAATGTACGCCTTCGCCGGAAATATATAATTTTGATCCCTTGTAACAACACAATCTACTATTTCCCTGAAACAACACGGATAATCTTCGGACACATTTTACAACTAGGGTAAGCAAAAGTTCGCGTGATGTAGACAATTTAACATACGTAAGTAACAACGACATTTTCTATTAAATTGGGTAACCTTAACCCTTTGGCGTTTTATACAACACAGTTTATCGAATCTTGTAGTCACAGTTACAATGGTTCACGCAAGTCGCACACGGCAACGACGTCGGACGTCGGCAGCCTTAGGTAATGGATACCCTGGACCAGGCCGCGGCGGTCGGGGCGGTGCGGGGAGAGGTAATTGATGAAGCGGGACCTCGCGATTAATCTCCGGACATATTCGGTAAGACAAACTTCATCTACTCTAAGGTCATCTTTAGAGCTTTTTAGTCAAATTATGAACACATTTTAGCTTCCATTAAAAGTATTTTATCTGCGTACTCTGTGTGTGGTCTGGGCTAGATGAAATGTGCCCGAAGGGCACCAAGCTCCTTCGTTTTGGTTTTAACCATAAATTTAGTCAAAGAGTTCGCTCCGAAAATGTCGAGTGCCATTTTTGATTAACAGTTTCAGTTAATATTTTAATACCATATACTAACCTTAGTTACTTTGGTATAGCCGCCTGCCGCCTAAAAAAGGCCTATTAAATCTATTCTGTTTCCTCCACTATTATGTTTTTTTTATTTCAATTGGAATAGAATTGCTTTTATTCTGTTTCGTTCGATTTTAAAAACAATTGAAACTGATTTCAATATCCTCAGCAACAGATTCAAAATTCACTGGCAATTTTTGTTAAGTATATGGGCGGCTGAAAGATAGGACCAAATTAAAACCTTACTTTCTCACTTTCCTTTTGTATTTATTATGTTTCCATACTTGAAACTACGGTGGCGGACCGTTGGTGGCCCAGCGGTATGACGTGAGACTTTCAATCCGAAGGTCTTGGGTTCAAATCCTGCCGGCTCGTACCAATGAGTTTTTCGGGACTTATGTACGAAATATCTATATGATATATTAATAAGAAAAGTTTTTTTTGGCTTATTACATTAA
The DNA here is from genome assembly GCA_949128165.1 of Lathronympha strigana. Lineage (NCBI taxonomy): Eukaryota > Metazoa > Arthropoda > Insecta > Lepidoptera > Tortricidae > Lathronympha > Lathronympha strigana. The sequence goes on along the minus strand of OX421905.1, from coordinate 10,803,191 downwards.
CCCCAACGGCAACAGCTTTAAGAAAATTAGCTTATCATATTTAATTAAATATTTACTCTCTTTAAGATATACTTACGGCATCAAACCTTGGCAGTCGTAAGTAAAAACCTCTCTTAAGTTATTAGTTACAGACTTCAAATAGGAACAGTTATAAGTAGGAAAAGAAATCAAAATAATCAAAATAATTTAACGAATTCACATATTTTAGCTCATTTTACCTCCTATCACTACATAGTATAAAACAAAGTCGCTTTCTCTGTCCCTATATCCCTATGTATGCTTAAATCTTCAAAATTACGCAACGGATTTGGATGCGGTTTTTTTAATAGATAGTGTGATTCAAGAGGAATGTTTATATGTATAAAAATAACCCGTGCGAAGCCGGGGCGGGTCGCTAGTAAAATATAATAATGAAATTCGGAATCAGACATTTTTCAGCGCGGATACAGATCATTGCCGGTAAAAAAGGAAAACGACGTGATGTTGTGACGTACAAATATTATATAGAGTTTTACTCACCATCTCTACTTTTGTATGAGAGTCGATTAGGCAGGCAGTCTTATTTACACAGTGACATGCGTCATACACATTATACTTTAATCTACATGAATATGACTTTTTGCGACTGCCTTCTTAAATTTGTAAGAAAAATAGTAGGTATATCCGTGAGATAATTTAGAAGCTCATTAGGTATCGCGCCGAATGGCCGCCAACGCCATTCATCCGCACATCACCAGCAGCGACGATCCGCAGTCATTAAACTTCTATTGTGCCATTCAACACCCACAATGATATGGATTTTTTACCATGTCACGCCAATTAAAACTTACAAATAGAAGAATAATCATTTAGCTCAAAGAATGAAAGAGCGGTGCACATAAGCAGGGGCCTTATCCGAACTTCTACTAGAGGTATGATATCGCGCTAACGCTTACAGTAGTAAAAAAGTTAGCAGAAGAGAAGCCATCTTTAAATGAATATTTCACGAGTGTTAAAGAGACACAAAACAATTGACCATTTTTAAGCTCCCAAGTATACGCATACACCCGTTTGGTGATACGAGAATATAAGTTTATCGGTTTTTAAAATATGAAAAGTTATGTTTAAGGGATGTGGTGTGTGTAAGTAATCCAAGGATTATAATGTTACAAAAGAATACTTATATAGGTACCTATCAATTTCCATTTAAATTTTATCAATGATAGTTTGCGACGGACGTTTGCGATGTTAATCGCGTTTTCAATGTTTGACCAAGCATTCTTGTCATATCATATCGTATACCTGCTAGTCTATGATGGTCGGGTTTTTAGCGTTTACCGATGTTGCTGTCACGTTCTAACAAGTATGTACCTATGTGCGAAAGTGACGCATAGCGTGATAAGCGATAAAATGGCAACCATGCTAGACCCGCTGACTCGGTATATGATATGACATGAATGATTTTAGACTTGACGCCCACAGGCTGCAGTAGTTTTTTTTTATTTGCGTCGCATTTTACAGTGTGATAAAAATAGGGAGTCATATAAATTAAAAGATATTATACTGCGACCTGTGGTTGACAGGCTATAATTATTAGTTCTGTGTTCGAACTACTCTGACAAAATACTTCATATCCTCTACGTTTGAAATGGGGAAATCAATATAATATATATAAGAAAACGGGACGATACTACGATGTTGCTATATTTGCTATCAGTTTTAGCACGTCAAATAATCAAATTACACTCCAGTGGCTTTGTAGTTTGTGGCGGTTAGCCCGCGTTTAACAATATTTACATGACTAATGGCCTTAAATTTTACATAAAAGTGCAAAAGCGAGTGAACTTAGGCACAGCAGCGAAGTGTTCAATTTGCATGTTTTATGCAGGCTGATGCGGCGGGGGCGCGCGGGCAGTGCACGCGCACCGGCTCTGCTCTTTGAAATTTTTATCCGTTCCCACAATTGGAGTATTTCATGAGGAATTGTGCTGTGCTTTATGTCACATTGTAGCCAGGCCTACTACCTACTACGAAAATCAAACGATTGAAAATTTATATCTTTCTCTCTGTCACACTTATATTCGAGCGATAAAGAGGTTACTCCGTCAATGCCGCTTTTCGGTGTTCGTGGTAGGCCCTCAGTTTACGAGTTCTCATTGTAGTCGAACGTCCTAAGGTCGTCCTTTTATCGTAGTTGTCACGTCTGAATAAAATATTGAATGTGAATGTCAAATAAAACTTGAAAAGAAGCGCATTGGGTCAACTGGACGACTGAGCGTGGACTGTTGCAATACAAATTAATGTGATTGCGTGAATTATAGATTTTTCTACAATGTTAAATTCCGTATACATGCAGCACATCTACTAATCATAGCTTTCGTATTTTTCAAGATAAATAACTTTATATTCTGGCACTTTCAAGCGTGTTGATGGCTTGGTACCTACAAAAGTGGTTATTATTTTAGATCGTTAGTACGATGTGTCTTTTTCTCACTCTTCAAATGTTCACAGTTCTTTTCCCCTCACTAGCTTGGTAAGTGCTGTTTTGTCCTTTAAAACTAGCGTGGAAAAACGGTTTTTATCCACATGTGGGGAAAGTAATCTGACCTTGCTCTAATTCCTATCACTTACTACCCGTCCAGTATAAGTGAGTCCTATATGGCCATAGTAAATATGCGCAATCGGAGGTCACACCTTCAATTGGTCATTTCTTATCCCGCACTTGGTAAGCTGTTGGCAATATCTAAGTACCAGGAGCATAATACTCTATGACAAGTTTTTAAATAGAATTTTGAACGGTTTCTTCAAGATAAATTGCATGTGGATAAGATTTGTAATCGTATGTAGTCTTTATTTTCCTCGCGATAGTCAGGGGAAAAATGTTGCATTACACTCGGCGCGGCGGCAAAGTTTGTTCAACTCTCGTGCCTTGAGACCCTCGAAAAGCTCAAGATTCTAGTTATTGAACCACACTCGCTACGCTCGTGGGTCAATTTTGATATCTTTCGCTTGCTCGGGTCTCAATATAAGCCCGAGAGTTAAACAGCAACTTTGCCCCCTTGTATAATAAGTAACTATTAAGCGTCAGCATTAGCATGATATCGTTCCTCCTAGTATTATGTAAGGAAGAGAGTGACACATTGACATAACGGGCGATAAAATGTGAGAAAAGTACAATCCATTTATCTATGCACTTTTATATTTCTATGTTTTCCTTTTACGGTTCGACAATTAAATAAAATGAAACTTAACGCAAACCATGGTGGCAATGCAATACCTATTCTCTTGTACAAGTAGACCTAAAGAAAATTAACTTTAATAAGAATAATAAACATAGAAGTTTTATTATTTTGTTTTTATGAGTAGTGATGTATTTTCGGATGTGAGAACCTTAATGCTCAACTCAACTGATGGTTCTCCGTCAAAACGTCTATTTTACTCATTTCATTTCTCTAACAAAACTTTTTTTTTTTTTTATGCTATAGGGGGCAAACGAGCAAACGAATCACCTGATGGTAAGCGATTAACGTCGTCCATGGACACCCGCAACACCAGAGGTGTCGCAAGTGCGTTGCCGGCCTTTAAGGTGGGAGTACGCTCTTTACTTAACTTATACTTAGAGTCTATCTATGCTAGATTGAGATGCTAAGTTTCCTAGATTATGATAGCACAGGCTGGGAAGGTGTTAAGTAAACGTTAAACTTCATAGAAAAGTGACGTTTAAATAACACTTTTAAGTTTGGCAATTAATTTTTTCGGAAGAGATAACGTGGTTTACGTCCATTATGAGTGAACTGCTCCGAAATATCAACTATTCAAAACTTGGATGAAGCCAGAAGCCATGGCGATATTTTTACTAACAACATGATATCTGTTAAGCCCACTGAAAAACATCTTACAAAACCATATACCTAATAGAGGAGTCTATTGATGTTGAAAGAAGCTACACTGAAACTCATTCCGTTTTACCTGATTTTTCTTTTTATATTTTATTAATTCTGAGACAATCGACTTAACAATCTTCGAGTCCTGTGTTTAACTTGATTCTTGTGCTGATTCGTAATAATGTACAGGATCCCAAGCTGTGAACTGCGGTACAGGAAAGATTTCCTAACTACCTTTTTGATTTCAAGCCGCGCGTAGCAGCAACCTAGAAAAGTATTGCATTTCCTGGCGAGAATGCGAGAATTATTAAGCTTAATTCAATGACTAGGCTTATTAATTCGATGATGGCAGACTGCGACGTTTCTTGGCTATGCTTGACGTCGGCTATCTGTAAGGACATCACATATATGGAATACTCCGTTTTGTTAGCCCCTCGTATGGGAGACAACGTTCTACCCGGTAACAACGAGTGCTTTAAAAGTTAACTGTTTTAACTCTTTCACGGTAAAGACTGGAATAATCCTCAATTCGCGCCTCATCGCCAATTCATAGTCGTAAAAAAACCAAGATAAAAAACCTATTGGTATATGATCTATTTTGAGAGGTTTCCCTTTTAAAAAGTTTTAAAATGTTTCGTTACAATGAGTAGGTACTAAAGTGGTAACCGAAAAATCAACTCTCTCATCTCTCTCATTCAAATAGAGATAGTCTCTCAAAAAATGCCTCGAGACTTGAGAAGACTCGAGAAATTGGGCCCAAGATTGCTCGAAACCCGAAAATACAAATGGGCCGAGAAATCAGAAACCCTAATGGCGTCCTCCGTAAATGTCTACCCTTTTTTGTCGCACTGTATTTCGGTTACCGTTCGCACTTGCTCTATAGAATAAATTTAACGCATTCTGAAATATGAATACGAGTTGTACGCATAAAACACTGGACTGCCTAAAAAGAGCGATGGAACATGTGTTTTCCGCGCAGTTTTTTGTTTTTTCAATACATCCAGTAATATCTGCACCTGTTCCTATACTTTCTATCACGTTGCGGTGTTGTGATTTTGCCATAGTGTTATAGTGCTCCCGGTAATCGACAGGCTGGATGGAGCGGTAAAACCAACTTTGCAGAGAACCATCGCGTGAATGCAGCACTAGCTAAATTGCATTGTTCGTTTTATTGCAAGTGCGGATAGCGTGGCGGGCCTCTCGCCAGAATTATTTACTATGTAACAGCACATGCACTTTATTCTGTCCGCCAGTTTTAATATTGAAACCTATCGGTTTATTCATTGTTCTGTTGTACTGTTACTTTTATTGTTGTGTACTTTTTCTAAAGGATATTAAATAATTCGCTCGCGATTAATTCAATTGTCAAGAATGTTAAAACTTATATTTGAAATTTACCAACGATTACCGATACGAAAATAATATCATTATTTTCAGTACCTGGACATCTATAATGAAACTAGCTAGATGGTATTTAACCGAACATTGACTTGTCACCGACTGAAATAAAAACGCAAAAATAAAAACTTTCGGCAAATAAAAAAAAACAGTTCCATTTAATAATAAGTAGTTTAAAAATTAAGTGAACAGGTTCCGCGTAGCAATGTCCAAGTTGCAGAACTAAAAAGGCCAACTCGAAGATTTCACCGCACTGCTTGAATATTTCCGGGGGAATGAAATACCATTTTAATTGTAAGAAGATATAGAAATAAACGTCCAGGACAAATACTAAGAACAGTTAGTGAAAGTGAAAGTGACAGTGAAAATATTAATAAGGACTTTTTGTCAAAAATTTAATTTTTGATACAAGTTTTATCGCTGACAGTACCTTATACCTACTCATCGATGCAATGCTAAGAAAGCCAAAAACAATGGGGTTGGGTTGTTTCATCACAGAGTTCGTATGGCCACCTCCGTTCTCCATCATTAGCTCATTGTATTGTCATCCGACCTATATAAGCAAGTGAAATTTCAGCTTATTCGAATAACGGGAAGTTAGTCAAATTCAGCTTGCAAGATTTGACCCTAACAAAGCAAACCCACAATTAAACATAGTATGTTGCAAGTTAAATAGTAGCTTGTAAAATTAGTTTACATCTTAATAGGTAACTAAAACACTAACTACTGTACCGATCATGGGACATTTAAGGGCGAATTCGGAGTACTTTTGATATTCCTCTGATACCTGTAAAAGTGCGAAAGATAAGTGCGTTAATAGTTGAAAGTCCTACTCTTATTTTATATTTATAAGGTGTTTTATGTTTCAAAATAGTAGGCAAATGAAAACACATCTATTTTAAACCAATAATAAGACATTCCAATAAAAACTAGTCCAATACCATTGATATCACTACATAAACATTTCTGCAATAACAACTGATTGCAGGTTGCCCTTGATTAATGGTTAACTCAATGAACGAAACAAAAACTACTTTAACAAAGGAATAAAAAATTGTAACGCAAATATTTTTGCTATAATAACATGATCACAGATAAGAAATTTGTTTTTCCCCTCACTAGCTCGGAAAGCGCTGTTTTGTCCTTTAAAATTAGCGTGGAAAAACGCATTTTATCCACATGTGGGGCAAAGTAATCTAATTCCTATCACTTACCACCAGTCCAGTATAAGTGAGTCCTATATGCCCATAGTAAATATGCGCAATCGGAGGTCACACCTTAAATTGGTCATGTGATCATGTCTTATCCCGCACTTGGTAAGCTGTTGGCAATATCTAAGTACCAGGAGCATACCTACTCTGTGACAAATTTTGAAGTTGATTTTTGATGGTTTCTTCAAGATAACTTACATGTGGATAAGATTTATAATCGTATTTAGTCTGTATTTTCCTCGCAATAGTGAGGGGAAAAATGTTGTATTACACTCGGCGGCAAAGTTTGTTCAACTCTCGTGCCTTGAGACCCTCGTAAAGCTCAAGATTCCAGTTATTGAACCACTCGCTACGCTCGTGGCTCAATTTTGGAATCTTTCGCTTGCTCGGGTCTCAATATAAGCCCGAGAGTTAAACAACAACTTTGCCCCCTTGTATAATAAATAACTATTAACAAAAAAGTTTATTATTATGGGGGTCTTTATATGCGATTTTTGAACGCATTCTTGAGAGCTTTGCATATAGCGTCCCATTACCCGTACACCTTCAACTATCGGTGCGTTTACTATATAATATAGATATAACTACCTTTTTTTTATGCTATAGGGAGCAAACGAGCAAACGAATCGCCTGATGGTAAGCGATTAACGTCGTCCATGGACACCCGCAACACCAGAGGTGCCGCAAGTGCGTTGCCGGCCTTTAAGGTGGGAGTACGCTCTTTTCTTGAAGGTTTGAAGGTCGTATCGGTCCGGAAACACCGCTGGCGATTTACCAACACCAAAATGGATGCTACTCAGCATAAGTCGTGCGTGACATCACGACGCTGGTTTTTCATGGGACTGCAATTTTTTTACAAGCTTTTATTTAACTTGCAACGTACGTAAATATGTGTGTAGGGTCAAATCTTAAATTTGACTATTTTCCCGTTATTCGAATAAGCTGAAACTTCACATGCTTATGTAGTTTGGATGACAATATAATATTATGGTACCAAAGTACAGTCAGCGATAAAAGCTAGTATCAATAAATATTTTTTATCACACATACTTGTAAATGGTTATACTGTATGCAAGCATTCTTAAACTTAATGAGCTGTATTACGCCCATGGCCGTAATAGATTTTCGTACATTTTACCGCCCGCCCGGAGCTCCCGGAGGACCTCACACAGCGCGCCCCACGCCGCACGTAGCCGCCGCTTACCGCGGAGTACTGTGCTATCTAGTAAGTATACTATCTGCCTAGTAAGTTTATTTATTTCCTCGTAAATGTGATGAAAAACATTGTATGCATCACGGGCAGTACAAGAATTACAAACTCGTGTTTACCGCCCTTAATACACAATTTACTATTTTTAACAAAAAGCTATTTTAAATGTTTAGTTACCAATACCAAATTGATAACCAAAGATTGAAAGATTGGTGGTTGGATTTGGTGTAGGTTACTACATTATAAGGTCCACGTAATCTTATTTCTCTTTCTTCGATCCAACGAAGCTTTGTAATAAAATCGAGTCTTTTGTATCGTATTTAGGTGAGGAGACAATGGTGCGCCGATTGCAGGCTGCAGCGGATTTATTTTGAACCATTACGGCGCTGAATCATTGAATCGATACAATGAGACGTGTGTGCGCAGAACAATGTAGCCCAGTTTTAAAATGCACACCGCAAATTCTTGAGCTTGTATTATACTGACTTTATATAGACTACAATTTGAAACCATGACTTCTGAGAGTTTCGAGGCAGCACTGTAGGTATTGTTTCGTTGTATTTTTTAAATTGGGTGTTATAAATTAAAGTCGGGTTATTTTTGTGTATCTGTGTATACGGTCGTGTGTCTGTCTGTCAAGTCGTAGCGCCCAATCGAATGAACCGATTTAAGTGCGTGTTTTTTGGCCAACAGCTGATGGAGGGTTATGTTTATCGGCGTGTGAGGTCATAAAGCGTATTGTATTATAGTTATTTGGGTTATTTTTTAGACCTGGACAAGCGAAAGATTCCAAAATTAACCTCGAGCGTAGCGAGTGGGTTCAAAAACTGGAATCTTGAGTTTTATGAGGGTCTCAAGACACAAGAGTTAAACAAATTTTGCCGCCGAGTGTTACAACATTTTTGCACCTCACTATCGCAAACAAAATAAAAACTATATACGATTACAAATCTCATCCTAATGGCTATGCGATATTTATTACTCAAAACTATCGTTCAAAAATCAATGCTACCAGTTAACTTGAAGAAACCATTCAAAATTCAAAGTCAAATTCCCACTAGTGGAAAAACTATATACGATTACAAATCTCATCATAATGGCTATGCGATATTTATTACTCAAAATTATCGTTCAAAAATCAATGCTACCAAACTTGAAGAAACCATTCAAAATTCAAAGTCAAATTCCCCACTAGTGAAAAAAATGCTCCCCCCCAACTTTTAAAGGACAAAAGAGCGCTTTCCTAGCTAGTGAAGTGAAAAGTTATTAAGGTAAAGGCGCCTATTACCGTGGTAAATAGCAACATTTCAACAAAAATTATGGGTAATCGAACCTCTTTAACGACCGAGTATATTGTTATTAAAAGGGCTTAAAGATTTTCAGCGTAGTTTTTTTTGGATTTATTTTGTTTTTTTTTGTAAATATTTATTTGATATTTTAAAATGCGTATTTTGAAATGCCACGATACATAATAGGCGTCAAATTAGGTACTCTCGGTATTAGACGCCTTTACCTTATAGGTATGTAATTCATATATACGACGTTCCCTGCAATGTCGACGACTTTGTTGAAAAGTACAGATATAATATCCGCTTTTAATGTCCTTTTCATTCGAAATATTTATTTTCTGTTTAGAACGGATTAATCGCGTTTATTAACACCATGACCCTAAGCTTCGAGCCCTTTATAGCACTCGTTTTCACAGGGTTAAGATGATGACTGTAAAGGGCTCGAAACGTAGGGTCATGGTATTGAACGCGATTAATCCGTTCTAAAGTGTTTAATATTATGAAGTTAATTTACAAGGGAAGTTTTTTTTCATTTCGGTCAAAAACTCAAAACCGTAGTTTGGTATTTTGTGAAAACTAGTTTAACTTAGTGATAATGCATTTTCACTAAAATGGGTTTTTAAATAAGGAACGTAAAATTCGTAAATATTTTTAAATTAAACAAAGTGTGGTAGCTTTTTATCCTATTTATTAGTGTTTTTTTCTTTCATATAAATATTAGGAACCATTTATCAATACCTAATCAATTTGCAGGGCTCTGAAAGAATCCTCCATGCCGCTAAAAAAATTACTCATTGATAATAACATTTCAGGCCTCTTACTTTCATCAACTCGTTTTTTAGATTCTTCTTCGAAGAACTTTTCATTTTCTTTTAGTTTGCTCCACATTCGATCTGAAATAGAACATAACATATGCTACGTTATCTTATTTCCATTTGAATAAAGTTATTCATTATATTCTTACCAAATCAAAGGCATGATCATCGTACGCGGTCTTAGAACATTTAACCAACCAAACTGGCAAGTGACAGGTGTTCCCCTCTGCCGAAAACATATGACCAACGATCATGTTCATTGTATGGCATGACGTTTATCTGAAATAGCTATTTGTAGGTTCGCATCGCCATGGTTTTATGGTAAAAAATGCTACATTCATCCAATTATCGAAAATTGAATGTGGGACTCATTCGATTTTAATTAACATTGATAGCCAAAGGCTATAATCGATATTCGAGTTGCAATATTGTACTTACTGTATAATTCACAACTTTTTATATTCAGCCTGTGTACGAGTATTCTTTGTTTTATAATTATTCGTAATAAATAAGTAGGTACAGTTCTCAGTGTTTTAAAATAAAATGGATTCTGTCCATGCAGTGGGACGATTTCGCCAGCATCATGTCAAGGTATATTGCTACATAGCAAAAGAGGACCGTGAGTTAAAAGTTGGCTATTAGAGCGACGATTTTTGTGTTATTTTATTTGAATGTCACATTTGTAATGTGATATTGATACATGACGGGCATTTTCAGAAAAAAGTGCACCCTTTTAATGAAAATGGGTCCTCACGAAATGTATGAAAAAATGCGTTACAAAGCCGACCAAAAAAAACGGGACACTCTTTTTCTTTTTTTAAATCAATAGTACTCGTGATTCTGGTTATAAAAAACCCAAAAGTTCCTATATTTTCTAAAATGCCTTTACACACAATATTTTTTCAGTGTCATAGACAAAAACCGACCATGTGCGAGTGGGACTCGCACACCGAGGGTTCCACATAAACTTTATGTTGCAACTTCTCCTTTTACTATAGGCACAAGGTAGTACTTTCAGCAACAAAAAAAACAATCTAAGTTGGTTAAATTTCAACTTTAATTCCAAAAAAAAATTTTTTTTTTTTAAAAGCTTCTGAAGTTGTATTTTTCCTGTAAGGTTTATGATATTAACTTATTAACGTGGTGTAAAAAAACATATTTTTTCCTTCATAAACTTCGGAGATATTTTTTAAATTTTCGTTTATGAATTAAAAAATTTCCTTTAAAAAATATTGTTTAATAGTTTTAAAATGTGTTTAGCGCCCTTTCAAAATGATACCCCACAGGTAACGAAACATTAAATTTTATGTTTCTTTAACTAAAATTGATTTTCGCTCTGAAAGTCTGAACCCCCCCTTCCTCTAACTTTTGATAAGGGAGGCCAAAAAAATGTGAAAAAATTCAGGAAGATAGTAAATAAGACAATAAGTCAGGTAAATAAGACGAACGTACTACGAAAACTGTTTCGAACAAATTAGGTCAAACCGTTTTTAAGTTTTTGCCTAAGACCTATTTATTACAAAAAAACGTTAGTACCTTGATAATTTGCTTGCACCATGTTTTCATCGTGCGACGGTATGGGACCCTCAATTATTCGTGGTCTGACCCGCAACTAGTCGGTTTTTTTTACATAATCGTACGTAAATCAGAAGTTTTTCACATTTTTACATTTTTCCCCCTAGCTTTTATCGGATATTATTCATTGGAAACAAATTCAAATATATGTATGATAAAACCTCTTTCAATAAGGTTGGGTTAACCTTGTTTATAACTAGGTATTTCAAATCGCTAGCATTAGTAGTTCTCGAGATATTTAACTATGTGACAGGCAGACTGAGTCACACCATCAGGGTTCCTTATGGTACGGAACCCTAAAAAGGTATTAAATAGGTTGCTATAACATTTTCGTTATATGAAAAACCTATGTTTCAAACGAGAAATCAAAAGGATTCGTTTTGCATATTGAACTATAGTCGCAGAAGACGGTCCTATTGATGTAGCTTGCTGATCAGATAATGACAGTATACGTTAATAACATCTCAATTGGTTTCAATTGGAAGTGCAACGGCATGACGGCCTCTACGACCAATTATGTTTGAATGAGACGTCGTTATATAGTAACTGTACCGATCATGGAACATTTAAGAGCGAATTCGGAGTATTACCTATAAAAGTTTTACTGTTAAATGAGTTAAAAGTTGAAATTCCTACTCTTATTTTATATTCATAAAGTGTTTCATGAAATATATCTTTATCGGTTTCAAAATAATGGCTAAATGAAAACATTATCTTTTCTTGGAACAATGATGGGATTTTCCAATGAAAACTAGCCTAATATCACTAAATATAAACATTTCTGTAGTAACAACTGATTACAAGTTGATCTTGATTTATACAATACAATACAATACAATACTCTTTATTGCACACCTCACACAGATGAAATACAGTCACAAGAGAAAATAATAATACAGATCAGTAACAGTAAGGGGTAACAACAGGCGGTCTTATCGCTAAAGAGCGATCTCTTCCAGACAACCTTTGGGTAGTGGAGTACAGATCAAATGAAAATATATTAGGTGGCACAGAGATAACAAAAGCACACAAACAACACACACAATAAATATACATACCAAAATAATAATACGATAAAACATACATACATACATAAACATGCATACATAATAAATACATACGTAAACATACATACATAATATATATATATATACATAACGATGAGTGAAGAAGAGAAACGACAGTGACAAAGAAGAAAAGCTAAGGAAGAGACAGATAGTATTCTTTGAGTTTTAACTTAAAGGCAGTTATAGTTTGAGCACGTCTTATGTCAAGGAGAAGAGAGTTCCACAGTTGAACAGCCTGGAAAGTAAACGAAGAATTAAAAAACTTAGTAGAAGAAGAAGGAACGGATAGTAGTAAGTTATGAGAGCATCTGACAGAATTTAAAAGTAAAATGTTCTTTGAGATAGCGGGGAGTTGCAGGGTTAAAAAGTATAGAGTAAAGGAGAGAGAGTATATGAGAGTTACGACGATGGCGAATAGGAAGCCACTTTTTTTTTTTTTTTAATACTACGACGGTGACAAACAAGCATACGGCCCGCCTGATGGTAAGCGGTCACCGTAGCCTATGGACGCCTGCAACTCCAGGGGAGTTACACGCGCGTTGTCGACCCTTTAAAAAAGGAGGATTCGCTGTGTTGACAGCTAAAGGGGCAAGCTTAGCTCCGTGGGTACACCCCACTCCCCAGCTGTCAACACAGTGAATCCTCTTGGAGCTCTGGCAACCTTACTCACCGACAGAAACACAACACTATGAGTAGGGTCTAGTGTTATTTAACTGCGGTTTTCTGTAAGGTGGAGGTACTTCCCCAGATGGGCTCTGCTCCAGATTTGAGCGAAACGACATTCGTTGTGCTGTGCCCTACCACACTAAACGATATGCATCCGCTGTGCCCATACCTCTCTCAAAACTTGAGTTGAGAACGAAAACTTGAAACATGGTCATATTTGCGTAACCCATATATGAACCGGATGCAAACATTTTGAAGACGCTCAAGCTTGTTTAGTTGCTCCACAGAGAGATCGGGATAGGAGACATCGACATAATCAAGAATGGGAAGAAGTAAAGTTTGAGCAAGCGCAATTTTAGTAGCAATAGGCAGAAAATTACGGAGCCGTCTGAGAGACCCTACAGCGGCAAACACCTTCCTGCTCACCTCACTCACTTGCGGTACCCAGGACAAACATTGATCCATAATAAGGCCAAGATTCTTGACACGGTTTGAGAAAGGAATTTGGATGTCGTCAAAAACTATTTTAGGGAGATTTCCGAAATCGACTTTAGAAATAACTCAATGAATGAAACAAATGCTGGTTAACAAAGGTATAAAAAAAACTGTAATTTTAAGCTTAATCGGCCCAACGTCCTTCGTTCTACCACCATTTTGAACCGACAGGACAGAATTTACTAAAGACCTCAATCTTTAGCAGCTCAATGGCCGGTATTGATGTTAAATTGGTTCCAAAAAGTATAAATGACATAATGTGGATTTTTTTTATATAGCGTCTCATTCATTACCCATATGCCGTCCATTATCGGTGCGGTTACTATGCGCCTGCGGTTACTTGCTTGCTGATATCCTTGTGTTAAAGACTTGGAAACATACATACGAGTATCTTAACAATTTCCGAATATTTTCTTCGGTTGCCAAGAGAACAGCTAGAAATATGATCCGCCGAAAGTGCTTTGTTTTGTTATAAGAGATATAAGAGAGAAATGAGATTCTTCTCAGACTTTTGAAAAGGCTAAGAAATCGATTTTAATTACTTGACTAACAATTTAGTATTTAATTGCAACGGTTAACACTCACGTATTTTTATCACAATAGGCGTGACATGTTAGTACTTAGTATCTTCTCGAGTTTTACAAATTTCGGTTTCGGTTTAAAGAATTTATTCTCATAAGAACAAAATATACATGTTCACTTAAATGAGAACTTACAAGCTAGTTATAAGTAAACAAGCAACATGCAGCAATTATATTAAAATATGCTATATAAATGCAAATTTTGACTAGGTCTATGTAGACAATTAACATGCAGCAGCTGTATTCAAAATAATATAAATGAAAAAAGCGAATTTAACTGAAGTATATTATTTCAGATAAAAAAAAATTATTATTTCATATATTCATTCACAATATTTATAAAATTACAAGACATTTGTTCGTATCCTAGATTGTTAGTAAAATACAATTGATTTTAATAATAAAAATTACAATGTAAATTTATAATAAAATTGCTTACAATAAATAATTAGCCATAAGACTCCTAAGTTAACCATAGTTTAACACTAAATAGGTATATGGGATTTAAAAAAATGGTCGAAGCTGAAGAATGCGTGGTCGAGTAGCCAACTCTTCAGCCTAGCTTTGAGGGCTTGCAACGAAGACGCTGACAAGACTGCATGTCTCTGGCACAGTAGCTGCCATAAAAGACAAAAGCATTTCGTAAGGGACTTATGGAATATGTACATCAATGATATCCATATTAAAATAAATATAAGAAAACCTTCAATATCTGTTTCCGTGCCACATTTTACCGTACAAATTATTCTGTCACTTTTTGCGGGGCGAAACGTGCACACAATTCCACTTCTCACACATTAAATCATACAAAAAACAATCTGTAATGACAACACTAACATATTCAATAATATTTAAAACGGGTCACTCACGTAATTTAATCGATATTCGCTCGACATGTTTCGATCTTTACAAAAAGATCACGAGAGTTTTATAGTTAAAACGACACTAACACAAAGAAAATGATACAACTACACTAACAAATTTTGCACACTTAGAAGCCCGTATGCTCATTGGGCTAAAACAGCTGTCAGTGATAACGTTTTTGTGAAGTTCTAATCTATACAAATACGAATTTTAAATACTCACCGCTAACCTCTACTCCATTCAACTGCTGTATCTCTTTCGCAAGCTCTATGCTGCCGAAGTGTTCGCCCAAAGAGCTGGAGCCAACAGTCTGAACCCGCAGCTTATGCTGCAATTCCTTTTTCATGAACGGGCTCACCATGGAGAGCAGGCGGTCCACAAAACTCGGCGCATTTATTATGTGGAACTCTTTTAGGCGAACGAACATTGCTTCCTGGAATAACAGGTACCTAAGATTGAAACAGATTGCTTTTAGGAAGGGGTTGTCGCGAAGTATGTGCAGGAATGAAAATATGTGGTAGATTGTTAATATTACAGTTTAAATCGAAATAACGACACTCGTAGTTATAATGTTTTCCAGTTCAGTATATTTCTATGACCTAAACGAATATTGTAATTTTATGGAGTACTTACTTAAACCTAAAGTATTTAGGAACAATATTTACATTGCATGATGCAATGTAAATATTGCATGCTACTTTGTATTTAATAGAGTACTTATTCCTAAATGCTGTTGAATTTAACTGCAGAATACAAGAAAGTACAAATGGCGGACTTAATGCCTAAAGGAATTCTCTGGCAGTCAACCATTGGGCCAAACAGAAACTTTCGAATTTGTGCAGAAAAGTAAATCAGAGAGATAAAATGAGTGAGAGAGATAGAATAATAACATCTAATTATTAATATACCTACACAGGTAGATAAACACATATTAACATAAAATCATAACATTTTCGCCCGTTTACCATCTTAACTGGGCTTTGTGGTCTAATCCCATACAATTTGTAACTATGTATTGTATTACATTTTAGTGACAAATCGCGATTCAAAAATATCTCTAAATCGACAAATTTTAGCAAAAAATCGTTTTTTTTTTCGACTTATATAATATTAAACGACACTGTTTGTGGTAGATATATTGTACACAGTGACAACATCTATTGGTAATCGCGTATAATCGCAATTAATTTCGATTTTAGGTAAAATGTTGAAACGGCGTAATATAGGCTGTTTGATTGCAGTACAATAATTTGTTTAGGTACATCATGCATAAAATAAACCAGCAGAAAATTTTTGTAACAAATGTAGCCCACAGTTATTTTCAGACACAAATTCACGTACTTTTATGAAGCACCTTTTCGACGATTTCGATTCTGATTTGATTTCAAACATCCTAATGGGTCCAATTAAGGTAGGGATGCAAAAATGATTTCGTACCTGCAAGAAATAGAAAAACTGTTGAGCCACAGTGAGGTCGATCTGGTACAAGTGCTTCAGCAACACCTGGTCCATGTTGAGGACGAGGACCAGGCCTGGCGCGGTTCCCTCCTCCAGAGCCCAGAGGTCCATTATCATTACAAAAGCCCTGAAGTAAAAACAAACTAGGTGTCAATTATATTGAATTATAAGCAGAAACGTGAAGTACTAACTTATTACGGTAGATGTTGGTAAGCGCCCCCTTCGAGAAATTCGGAGCCACCAGGTGTCTCGGTTAGCGTTGAAAATTTCGGAAAAAAGAATTCACAATTCTCGAGATTTAAAAAAAATTCTCTTTCAATTATTTCTTCCTTAATGTCATCGAATGTACCCCTTTTGTAGGTGTAAATTAGACCAAACGTTCATTGATTTAGAGTTGAAAATTAGGGCGGAAACTTTCATTGACTTTTTCCGAATGAATCGAAATAAAACTAGTCGTCTGGGAAAAGGCGGAATTTTCCAGATTTTTTCAACGCTAGTCTCGGTAGCTCAATTTACAAAGTGATGGGAGTGTATCCCAGATTCACGAATTTGAGTCTCGCGAAAACGAGGCCATAAGTTTTTCCACATTTCCTTTCTTTTCTATACTACTTACTATTACTATACATTTAGCTTACCTCACTACCTCGCTGTACACGAACCTGCTCGGGTCAGTATTCAATATTCGACAATAAATAGCCCGGTATCCCTTTGCCATCCGCGATTCCAGTGGAGTAATCAACCTTTAAAAACAGTCACATGTATGAATATCACGGAATGTCTGAACGAAATGAAACGGGTATTCATCATAGGTATTTAAACCGGTCAAGCACGAGTCGGACTCGCACACGAAGGGTTCTGTACTATCTATAAAAAATGGCCAAAAAATCTCGTTTCTTGTATGAGAGTATTTTTTGTTATAATAGCTGCAGCCGAAATACATCATTATGCATTTACTAAAACTGGGCTTAATCGTGTAAAACTTTGAAAACGAACGAAGAGCAAGAGGGAAGCGTTGCTTTGCCTTACGGCCCTTATGTGAAAGGGTCACAGACAAGATTGGCACAGTGCTCGCGGAGCGGAGTACTCTATAAAAACTGTTTATATACCCCGCTATCCAAGATTTCGGGCAAACTACGATCGCCGAAGGATGTTATCCCGTACCAGTCACCTGGTGTTTATGGGATTGATTGCAGTTGTAGTAGGCTAGTAGGTAGTTCCTACATCGGACAAACGAAGCGCACCATGGCGGAGAGAGTGAAGGAAGATGTCGCAGCTGTCAAAAATCGCCAGGTAAACAAGTTTGCGGTTGCTGAAAATTTATTGGAGTCTGGACCAAACCACTGGATTGAGTTGCATAAACCTAAAATCCTTTCAACGGATCATCGTTTATATAGTAGAAAAGTACGGGAAGCCATTGAAATCAAGAAATACCCAAATTTCAATCGGGATGACGGTTTTAGAATCTCGTCTAAATGGATCCGGTCATTAATAAATGTAAGCGTAATCGAATATCACCGGCTCAAAAATCGGACATCGTGAGTGTATTGTGTCGACAGAGTAACATCACTTACATCCCTAGTGCGCAAAACGTTCCAAGTTGATAATCAAGTGCGGGTATTTTTTTTTCATCACACCTGCTCGTAAATGGTGATATTATATGCAAGCATACTTACACTTAAAGATCTGTATTATTCCCATGGTTTTAAAGGATTCTCATACTACTTTACCGCCCGCCCGGAGCTCGCGGAGGACCTGCCGCCCACGCGCTCGCACCACGTAGTCACTCCGGAGTACTGTGGACTGTGCAACTACACTACCGCTTATCATTATTGTTTCTTTACCTGTATAGAGTTTATTTATTTCCTGGCAAATGTGATGAAAAACATTGTGTGTACCACGGGCAGTAAGGGGATTACTAACTCGGGTCATTTAAAGCCCTCAATAGACCCTCGTAAGTAATGCCCTTCTTACCGCCCTAGATGCACAATGTACTATTACAGTACATTTGGTGCTACATTACCGCACTAGTGCGATAATGAGCACTTTACGTGCCTATGTCAAACATTCAAAGGGCCATATGTACTGTGAAACGTTGTACGATACACGTGCGAATAGGTAATTCGCACTTGTATCGTAATGTACTATTTCAATTCAGCCAGTCTTTCTCCGGGACCACGGGGACCCCTTGAAACGTCTGAGGCTCGTTTTCAAAGTTTTACACGATTAAATAATTCTTGGTAAATTTATAATGTGAGAAATAAAATTTCAACTATCTGACTCAGATACATCATGAGATACAAGATAGACAAACAGCGGAGTCTTAGTAATAGGGTCCCGTTGTTACCCCTTGGGTACGGAACCTCCAACCAATGGGTAAAGATTTCCACACCATGCCTAATTTTCATGGCTCGGAAAATCCCCCTCTATTTTGAAAACGCCCTGTTTACTGTTACTTACCAAGTTTTCAAAGCATTCTCCAACGATTTGTTAACTGTCCTGTTCTGGTAAAAGGAAAACAGACTTCGCAATGAAAAGTTGAGATCAATTAACTTTTTCGTATCTTCTGCCTTTTGGCCACATCTGTGATACGCCAATACTATGTCAAGATCTAAAAAAAGGTTTTTTTTTTGATAAATATAAGGAGGTACATTAAGTTGCCGATATTTTACCACATGATACTCTTCTTTAAAACAATTACTTTAAATAGAAATTAAGGAACTTTTTATATCATTACTTTGTATCTATTTACCGAACAAAAAAAATTATATTAAATAACAGGGTGTTGAACGTAGCAAATATGTTTTTTAGTTTTTTCCAAAACAATATCGCAAAACCTACCTATATAATGTACTCGTATCATACTGAAATGTACTCCAAGAACCAAGCAGGTACTTATCATCAGCTAAAATATCGGTAAATAATTTGCTAGCACCTCGCAGTCTTGTTAATTTTTAACACAAATCGTAGCAGACGGCGGAAAATTGTGTTAGTAATCCGTTCACCTTATTACTTAACTCAGCAGTTGAACACTTACGGTTACGAGTAGTTCACAAGGGTAAACTTAGGTACTTTAAATTACAGCGAGCGAGGAGGCAGCGGGAGAGGCAAGAATCCTGAAATAGAATCCTGAGCGTAGTGAAGAATTAAGCGCTATAGCGTTTATATAACTTTGCTACAATGTGAGATATACTGCTTTTCACAACACCTATGAGGAACGCTCCAACTAGTCTCAACCTGTCTTCCCGCTTAAGTCTCCCACCTTCATTAAAGCAGTCATTGAACTGCCAGCTTGTATGGAAATTTTGTTTTTTAGGAAATATATTAAAATTCTCATAGCGGGTTACTCACGTCAATAAAGTCGAAAATACGCATGACTCATGAATAAGGGACACGGACTGTTCCGAAACATGTCGAGCTATTTTCGACTTTATTGACGTGAGTAACCCGCTATGAGAATTTTAATATGTAGGAAATAATTTATAATAGCTGATTGTTTGCGTAACGAATATATCGTGAGTCTAGTATTATGTAGGCCACAAAATATACATACACACATGTTACAAACGTTTTTCTTGTAAGATTTTTATGCATATATCTTTTTTAGTCGTATAAAATGGGTCAGGACCAGTTTCTACCTATTACCATTTGTTTTTAGCGAAATAACAAAATCTGTACCTATATATTTTGTAGATTTAACGGTTATTTACGTGACTAAGTTTTTCTCGGTTTCGCTTTTAACAGTTCGAATCGTCGCAGTCGTCATGTTCACAAACAAGAAAAATATTTACTACCTATTTCCGTAAGAAAAGTTTGTGGGACTTTTTCGTATATTATCTAAAAATATCCCATTCGAACGTTATTTGGTAAAATCAGGGTATTATAATTTAATGTCTGTCAAAACCGTATCTTTCCTGGGTTAAATCCCAGAATCCTCGACCCCTTAGACAGCTCAACCATTCCCTCAAGGGCAAAACTAAAAATAGCAATGTTGAACTACAGTCTAGTTCATTAATATTCACCTTGTATGCCATTGATATAAAAAGTCAACCAAGCATATTCAAATCAAAGTTTTCTTTTAATTGTAAGTACTTGATTAACAGTATTATACTTTGACAACACTATCAAATATTTAAATTTACATACCGTACACTATTTCCTTACTTACCAGTAATGTATTCATGTGGCAAATGAGGTTGGGTACTTATCCACTCCCTCATCTTTTTCACATCATCCGGTGTTATCTCAGGGTTCTTTTCATATTCTTTTAGCACAGAAATTCCCAAAAGCATCCTGTTTTCTGTTAGTCTTACTAGTTCTGTTCAATTTGTCAACGGTTGACAAAAAACGGCGAAATCAAAACGACACATACGTACATTTGTAACGTCAAAGCACCTCGTATTGCCAGTTGGTTAGGGAATGAGACATGTGTGTCTGAGAATTATACGTTCGTGTGTGCCTCGCCGCTGGATGGCATTGTTGCAATGCAATGCAAGGTCAGACTAGTTGCTCTTGGCTCGTATAAAACTTCTGACATCAATCGAATAATGGGAGCCACATTGAAAACCATTTAATATTCTTATGTCGCGCGATTCTATGACATATGTAGGCCTACATAACAGTACCTAGTTATTTAAAAAAAAACCGTGCAAACACCCATTATAAATATATTTTTTTAACTTAAACAAATTCACAATTCACATTTAAAACTTGTTGAAAACAAAGTTTCTAGCAATCCGAATCTGTAGGTCTCTAATATGAACGTGGGGTAAAAAATTATTTTTTATAGGTACATGCAATATCCTCTACATACCCTCTTGATTCCTACAGAAATATGAAAATTTAGCGTACCAATTTCAAACTCCTAGATAGCCGGTTAAAACAAAAATAAACAGTTTCGTCCTGCTTTAAGGGTTCCGTACCCTACCACTAAGACTCGGCTTTCTGTCCGTCCATAATAATGTGGTGTCTTCTCAGAAGATCTCAACATATACATCTCAAAACCCCTAGGGGTACACAACACAGTATTCCAAACGGAATGTGTGGGAATAATAGAAGCCTGCAATGCAGCAAAAAGACGACAAACACAAAATGAAAACATACTACCAGACAGCAAATCGGTACTGCAAGCGCTACGCAGCGACAAACTTAAATCACAACTTATACTCGAATGTCATAATGGCCTCACAAAGATGAGCGAGGAAGGAAACAAAGTAACTATACAATGGATAAAAGGACATAGTGGCTCAAGGGGAAACGATGCAGCGGATGAACTGGCAAGAAGAGGGTCAGAGACACCGGCATACGGACCAGAACCCATCGTTCCACTACCTTTATCATACATTCAAAACCTTCTAAAACAACATCACAGACAACTACACAACAAATACTGGGATGATCTTGATACATGTAGACAAACCAAGGAAGTCCTGCCAGAGCTAAACTACAAGCTCACAAAAACTCTACTGAGGACGCCCCGAGAACAACTACGGAAAATAGTAGGACTACTAACAGGACACAACACACTAAACAAACACTTACACAGAATGGGCATCACGGACAGCCCGATGTGCAGAGCATGTATGGATAAGGAAGAAACAACAAAACATGTTCTCCTAGAATGTAAACAGATAGAAGTATACAGGAGCAAATACTTAGGGACTCCCAGCACACTAAAGGAGGCAACTTGCAACCTTAAAACGATGATAGGTTTCATAGACGAACTAGGGTGGTTAGAGTAGTGCTACCTCGCTATCACGCAAAATAGGCACAATGGATGTCGATTTGCGGAAAAAGCCCAGGAAAACTAACTAACTAACTAACTCTGTCCGTCCATCTGTCACCAGGCTATATCTCATGAACAGTGATAGTAAGACAATTTAAAAGTACGCAAATGATGTATTTATATTGCGGTTATACATAATAACAAATACTAAAAAACAGAATAAAACATATTTTTAATATTTATCCCATACAACAAACGCGATTATTTTTTTGCTGTTTTCATAGACAGTAGCACGGAACCCTTCGTGCGCGAGTCCGACTCGCACTTGGCCGGTTTTAATACCTATGGTGAATACCCGTTTCAGTTCGTTCAGACATTCCGTGATATTTCATACATGTGACTGTTTTTAAAGGTTCTCGGATGGCAAAGGGATACCGGTCGAATATAATATTTATACAGTAGGACCCGCTTAATACTGTTAATACGATTCTGAGGGGACCTAGCAAAAAAAGCGTCTTAAACGGGAAATCGTATTAAACGTGAAACAAGTTTTTGGCGATTTTACGTGATTTCTCACATAATATAGAGCCACTTAAGGGTAAGTTTAAGGCCCCTGCTCGGTGAAGCCATTCGACTAGAAAATTTAGTAGTTTCTTCTTTTCACTCCTCCCGACCTGCATTTATCTTTTATATATATCTTCTCTGTTTTCCAAATGGGACGTAGGGTAGAAACGAGTAACTGCAAGTCAGTGGCCAATTGTAACAGATTTTTTGTTTGTGGTTTTTCACTGTAAACTTTTAATGTGGTTTTGTTTTCTTTCAGTGACAATACTTTTATTTTTATTTTTGACATAAGTGAACATGCCAACACGAATGAAGTTAAGAATTTAATAACTCGCAACAATATGAAACTTAAAACAAATCAAAACACTGCAGCGGTTACAATGAGCGAATGAAATCTATGTTTTCAGATACGAAAAAATTAGCCGATCGCTTAATCAACGCTACAAACTTATCAGGACAGCGGAGATGTCGCTAGAATTGCGTTCCCTTGTGTAATAGTATTGTACGATGATGCTAGACGGGTGGGTTTTTAGATGGTGTATTAAGCGGGACACGAGTCGTATTAACCGGGAAAAAATGTATGAAAACAGGCCTTAAGTAGCAGGGACTGGCGTAAAATGGCGTATTATGAGGGAAATCGTATTAAACGTGATCGTATTAAGCGGGTTCTACTGTATTGCGTACAATGGCCGGTAATATTGTCAAATATTAAATACTGGCCCGAGCAGGTTCAAGTAGAGCAAGGTAGTGAGGTAAGTCATATGTATAGTATAGTACCTATAGTATACAAAACGATTACCTAATATTGTTATAAAATAACGAATAACACTCACGTAGTTTTAGTCACTATGCGCGACATATTTCGTACATTTTAGGATGCCATTATCAACCGTCAACAACCGTGCGCGACATGCGCGCGGGCGGACCGAGCTTCTTCTTACCGCGCGCAGCACCCTTGATGATACTCGTAGAACCGTTTGAAAATGATCCGGTCTTAGTCCTGGAACCACTGGATCGTTCGACTTTTGATCTGGTTCATTTAATGTAAACGGCGGCAAGCACACCGAACTCACTGTGTCCACTACACGCACTGTCACTGTACATGCTCTGCCACGGCGGACATGCCATAGTCCATCTTCTTTACACTGCGTATGTGCTCAAACAGTCTCGTGGAAACGTTTCGTCCAGTTTCTCCTAAATATGACTTGCCGCGGTCACACGGAATCTCGTAGACGCCCGGGTTGCCTAACGGGTCCTTGTCCTTCGGAGAGCGAAAAATTTGCCTTATTTTCATGTGAGGACCGAAAACCGACCTAATGCTGTTCCTGCGGCGTAATAGGCGTCCAATTTCGTCCGTCACTCCCTTAATATAAGGCAGATACGCTGGTGCCCTGTGTATCGAGTAAATGACGACTCATATATTATTAAAATAGAAATATTATATTACAATAAAGAAGAAATATTATGTCCGAAATGATTTTGCATATTGCATATTTAAAAAATTTAATATTTACAAAAATTGGCATACTTAATAACTACTTTTTTAATTGAATCTCAGTAACGAAAATATAGACAATATTTTCTGAACAGATTAGAATTTAATTTTTTTCTTCTGTATGGATTTTTTTGGGGGTCAAACATGAGCATTTTTCGAAATTCTCAATTTTCACTACTATTTTTCTATTAGAAGTTATTACTCTAACACGTTCATATTTATTTAACAGAATGAAATGAATCCTTAATATTTACGAATTAGGGTTGATACAAATGAAAATTGTAAGTTAAAAAAAAAACAATTAGGTACATATCAATACGGGTGGACACGGTGGACACTATTTTGTCTGTAGTTGATTCAAATATTTTTTGTCATAAGTACAATATGAAATCCACAGTTCCTACTACTACATAATCAAACACAGTAACAATTATTACACTACGAAATAATTGTTACTGTGTTTGATTATGTAGTAGTAGGAACTGTGGATTTCATATTGTACTTATGACAAAAAATATTTGAATCAACTACAGACAAAATAGTGTCCACCGTGTCCACCCGTATTGATACGTAATTGTTTTTTTTTTTAATTTACAATTTTCAATCGTCGCAGGAATTTGACCCCACTAATTATTTAAAATGGGCATAACTCGGAAATTAAAATATTAAAAAAATTAATGGCTGTGGTTCAGGACTTCTGGCACCATAAAGTGTATTGTCAATTTTTTTTCATTAAAATCAGAAAGCTTGCGGCACACTTGTTAACTAAACTTTGTTGACATTACCTGGAATAGCCCCAATCTCTTAGAAAGAAAGGAAAAACTCATGGTCTCGGGCGAGAATCGAACTCGCGATTTTATCATCACCTACCAATAACGCCATAACAAATGCCAATACACCAATAATATAAAGCAATTTCAGTTATCTAACAGTCCCTTAAAAAAACGCCTATAAACGGTTTATAATATTAAAGTGGCCCATAAGTGCTCTGTCAAGCTTTGTACGAAGCTTTATTGTTTTATGTTGGTAGTGAGTGGCACGGAAAACTCGACATGGTTTTTATTTGCGTGAACGTTGTACAGTGTGCCCAACTGCCGCTGTGCCCACACAGCAGCCCGAGGCTCCAGCCCGTGCTTAGTAAATATACCAAGCGTTGCCATTTCGTTGCCTGTTCCATACAATATTTATGACGGTAACGGAATGGAAGTAACGAAAAAGATACGTAAAAACGTATGGACATTTTTGGTTACCTTTTCTCCCAATATTTGTTCCTGAGTTATGGACGTTATATTTATATAACATTACGTATAAAACTATTATTGGAGTCATTGGAGAGCAGCCTTAACAGATGCCGCTAATTTATCCAAGACCCACTTTGAAAGAAATTTTCGCGCTGAACCAAAAGATTGCGCTCAAATACCTACCGATATGCTGCAACTTCAGCCCACAACAACTTCACGTGAAAAAAGGCGCCATATTGCTTTCCCCGGCTTGACTCACTTTTGGCTCGACAATGGTGCGGTGCGGTTGTCCCGAAATTCGCGATTACTTTTGTTTACGCCCTATTTACTTTCAAATTTCAATCTAAGTTTTAGGCATCGATTTGTGTATTTCCTTCAAAAAATCTGAATTATTTTTGTAGTCTTTCATTTTTTCTTATAAATTCTTATCACCTTGCTAAAACTATATATTATATTTGTTTTATATAAGTACCTATGTATATCACCGCCTGGTATCCACAGATAGTATTTAGCTTTGCTTGGTCGCTTGTGTGAGATTGTCCCCCAAACCTTGTTTATTCATTTATTTTATTATCCGTTTCAAATTTAAATGTTATTTTAGCTACCCTGTAGTGAGTCTGGGCTTCAAATTTGATTAATTAATTATATTATTTTACCTAAACTAAATCGCTAGTCCTCTAAAGCCCTTACAAACAGAAAACAGAACACTCTCGTTTGATCCAATAATGTAATTAGCTGCGCTCACTTCATAAACCACATTGTTATTTTGACCCCTCTATTTAGGCACCATTCACGTAACTGTTGAGTATTGCCTAAAATGTTTCATAGGTATATTACTCTCAAACTCAATTCACACTCCATAAATCACTTTTTGCTGCTAACGTCGATTCCATTCAATATCTACCAGTTACGCTCTATCAATGTCAATGAAAGACTTATTGAAAAGGGTACCTTACTGGACATTACGACCTGACATGGATAGGTAACCTAGGGCAACATTTTATATATTAGCTACCTAGCAATTTCTTTCACACAACACAATTTTAGGATTTATATTCATGGCAGGTTTGAATCTACCGTGAAAATAAATGTTATCGCTAGTGAACCTAAACATAAATAAGTGTGTAAGGGCCATTAAAAAAATTGCATTTTTTATATGATTTCTACTAAGAATCGCGATCCCTTTCGATCCTAATAGGTAAAAAAGTGACCCAAGATATTTTTTTTCCCATTCCTTTGACTTTGTATGGCGGTAAGGGAATGGTAAGTTTGAAAAATGAATGGTTAGGACAATTTTTTCTCGTATTAGGATTAAAAGAGCTCACTATTCAGAGTAATAATAACACAAAAAAATACGTTAAAAGAGGGAACACCCGAAATAAACCTGACTACTCGTGACTGGTGAATTGAATAATAATGTACTTACATAAAAAGGCACTTTATTTGAAATAAACTAGGTGCCAAAATTTGTATTATGTATTTATATCTAACTTAACCCTTTGACCGCCAAGAACGCCTAAAGGCACCGTGTGCTGTCGTACCCACGACGCCAGCAACGCCTAACGTTGTCTCAGTTAAGGTGTACTTCGATTATGAATAAAATCTATTTAGAATCGTTTTGCACAGCACTACGAGATTCCTCATTTTTGGTTATCGTAACGTACTTGGTGTCAGACTGATCACTTCATTCAAATATGAAAGCTGTCAAAGGGTTAATAGTACATAGAAAACGTATAAAATATCATTCAACTCCGTAATAGCTAAGAGTGTCGCCCCACAACCACTACTAGGCCACGATTACCACGCTTGCCTATGATTGGACGCAATCTAGCGATAATGGGAGCCCTAAATGCTTTGCTAGACACACTTACAAGTAATTGAAATTAAACACTTTAGAACGGATTAATCGCGTTTGTTAACACCATGATCCTACGTTTCGAACCCTTTATGTGCTACAGAACTCGTTTTCACAGGGTTAAGATGATGACATCATCTAAGAATGTTTAATTTCAATGAATAACAATCGCGGTAACAGAAGACAATATTACCCTTACAAGTCATTTATGAGGTCCTTGTCGGCGCGGCTGGTCGAGGCTACCGGAGACCATAGGGCCTCTTACCTCTCTCAGCGAATCTCGCTTGCAATACAGAGAGGTAACGCCGCCAGCGTTATGGGATCCATGCCGCAAGCTGATTTGCTGGACGGGGTTTTCCTTTTATAGTGGGTATGTTGGTTTGTAGTTAGCTATTATTTTTTTTTTAGATTTTAATTTTAATTTAGTCTTAAATATACATATGTTGAAGTTTAAAAAAAAGACCAATGGAGAACTGTTTAATTTACAATTACAATCAAAAGGATTATATTACAATTAAATGTCATAATATTACATTAAACTTTATACTTACGCGTGAAATGTAACGACACATTATTTCATTATAATCATCAGCATCATGATTTCAGCCATAGGACGTGCACTGCTGGACACAGGTCTCCTCAATAGATTTGCGTTCGTCAGGTATAATAACAGGACTGCCAACTTGGCTAGGAAGGCCGTTAAGGTTATGTAGTTAACTTGTTATTTTTTTACACGCCCATCGCAGATAAATAGCGAATAAACATATTAGATAATAGGTATATTTTTTAATACAGTTGCTCAAAAAGTGCGCTTTCATTTCTGTTTTTAGTGCGCAATTCGTTCTTGCACTCTATGCTTTTTAATTTTCTTATTATTTTTTCAATTCAGTTTTGTTCCGATTCATTAATGGCAGCTTGTGGCGAGTGTTGGTGAATAGCGACCACGTAAGTACCTGTGCGCTCCTGGGTATATTTGTATGGGGAGTATTTGTTAATTACGCTGTGCGCAGTAAAAGTCACTGGTGATTTTTTTGTGGTTATTCTTACTATACCAATTGTTCATTGTGCAACTAAAACTTGGAAGAAACACTTAATATAGAACTTGAAATGATCGAATCCCAAAAAATCTTTAAATACTACTGAATTATAGATGTAGCCGTCAACATTTGACGTATCACAAACGTTAGTAATGGGAATCATGAGTCATGACATAACTGACGACGCGATGGGAATAACGGAATGTAATGCAATTACCCTGTCTGCCGTCAATCCAGATTCCTAATTCATATGAAATTTAGTAACAATCGCTATTAACTGCGAGTCTACTGAATACATTAACATAGGATTACATAACTGATAGCTATAATAGATTGAAGCAAAAGGGTTCTTTGCAAAATATATTTTTCTAGAAAAGATAAATTTATTTAACGTCAATATCTCACTATTCTAGCAGAGTAATGGTTCCTACAACATCTTTAAAAAACGAACATTCAGGATGTTGGTACGAACCTATTTTGCAAACAGGAATATACAGTTGTCGTTAAAATAAATAAGCTCTTTCACTCTTCTTGGCAGCTGGATAGCTCACAGAGAGAGGTCATGTCGCTCTGCGCTTTGACAAAATTTACTAAGATGAGAGTGCAGAGGAACGTGTAAGTAGTGGATATCGAGATATTGGGTGGCTGAGTAGCCCCGTGTAAAGTTGGGACTCTTTGGTGTGCCTATTTATAAGGATAACGTGTAGATGTTGTATTTTCGCGCGTTATTGTGCAAAAGTCGTATCTCGCTGGAATTTGAACATATACCGGACTCGTAGTTTTTAATGAAATCTCCAAGATTAACCTATCCTATGTTTTGTATGTTACGATAATACGTCCGTTTCAGTTGTGAATGGTTTCAGTGGTGAAAAAACAGTGACAAAAAATGTGACGCCTTTTGTTTGCAATGCAAAACTTTGCATTGTTGGGAAGTTCCGTTGACAGCGATTTTACATTGCTACATGCAGAAATTGCGCGTGTGTGCGTGGCCACTAACTTCGTGTCATGTACACAGCGAAACCGGTTTTGGCTAGCTGAGTTTGTGACCAAAGCCAGGGTGTGCACTTTAGGTGAATGCACGATTGTATGGGAATGTTTGTGTATAAATTTTTCGTGAAGCAACCCTACCGGTATCAATTTTGCTCGCTCTATAGAAGCTTGGACTTTGTTTTTAAATATCTTGTTTTTTTCTTCAATTTAGGGTCTGGTAACCCTTGTCTTGTACCCAGGAGTGAAGATATACGAGTATGTTAGGGTAAGGTGTAGGTACATGGGTTAAACTAGGCGAGTGCCAAACGTTAGGAGCGTTTGCCGGCGGAGGCGCGCTGGCCGCGCTGCAGTCGATGCAGGCGTTTCAGCCAACGTCGGCGCTGCGCGTCGTTGCACGGCGTAGGCGCCTCAGGCTCGCTCGGAAACGATGGAGGAAACGGCTCACTGCAAAACGTCGTCACCTAAGGCATCTTCCTCGAGCCCGCGAGAATCGCACAATCCACGGGCCATCCAACGTACAATATACACCCGTCCATTGCTTCCTTACTAATTAAAGAAAGTGTCAAAAAGAGAAGTATACGTATGTGTTTACTAGGGCTTCCAATACCGGTATTTTTTGTATGGGCGATCCCGGGATCCCGGTATTGCCCATACAAAAAATACCGGTATTGGAAGCCCTAGTGTTTACTATATCTTCGATTGCGTACGTTGTTACCAACTTCCAACTTTCATTTGTAGTCCAAACGTGTATAAGTTGTATTACATTAACACCGACTATGAAAATGACAATGACGTGTTTATTTCGTAATCGCTACCAATGCATTTACAACTTAACTTGGCGGTATGAACATTTCGAAGTCTATGAGACAGTTGGAAGTTAGTGACACTTTACGCAATGTAGTACTCCTTCTATGCTTTTGTTCAATTTTAGTTGCAAAAAAGTAATATAAAACTAGCTTATCTGCACCTGATGTTTTTTTAAATTCCTAAACACATTTTAAGCAAAACTGTCTTTCTATCAAGACTTGTGGAATGCTTCTCGCTACAAATAGTACTTATTATTCTTCAATTTAGGTACAATCAATCTAGGGCGTTTGATTAGTGTAGGTATCATTTTGTACCTTATCACATCTGATGGATCTGATGTTATAATGGTGTGATCTTGTTCCTGTGATAAGGGAGGTGACAAAGTCCAAAATGGTACATACTTAAATCAAATTTCTTTATCGTCTATTACGTTACGATGCAGTTGTAATTATTATTTTAAGCAGAAACTATACCAAATATCTTAGAAAGAAAGGAAAAATGGAAAAACTCCTGACCTCGCGAAAGACACGACTCGCGACTCTGAGATACATACCGTTTGCTCTGCAAACTGAGCTACCGAGGTACACTTGGTGGGCCCGAATTTCTTCACCATATGAACCATATCCCTCGTATGCGCCTTAAGGAAGCGCTTAGCAACGTCTACCGTGGGAAAATACTTCTTAATCGACAAGTGGAGTCTCAAGTTATATTGAGAATTCACCACTAACAAATAGATAAATAATTAAGTAACTATGGGACAGTCTTACACATATCCGCTACACTCAATCCAATTTGTCAAATATCAGCCGGTTTTCTATTATAAAATATCCTAAAACATACTTGATCAACGTCAATATTGTTTGTTGTGATTGGCAGTAGCGCTTACACTTGAAAGTTGCAAGAATAAAAGTGACATTGAAAACCCATTGTATAAGGATCAGTGCAATAAAGACCAATTTTCACAGGCAATATTTTTCTTATAAAAAGTTCTAATAACTTTTTTAGTTGAAAATTAATATTTATTTGATTGTTCTCTTGATATGTTCGTCACGATTATCTATGTAGGTACCTTAATGTAGATAAGCTTGTGTATGACTGTATGGAATAATTGTAGCTTTCGATATAACGCAACCATGATATTATGCACAAATAAATATCATGTTCGTTAATCCCTATGGGCAGTCAATCCAAATAATGCAATTACGTTAAAATTGCTAAGCATAATAGACCGCTTCCTAGGCTCATTGCTATATTGTAGGTACGGCATAAGCGTGAAGAACCCATGAGAAAAAATATTCAAGTAGGTGAGCGTGGTGATCAACGCCATTAATATTTAAATACATTGAAAACATCCATAACTCAGGAACAAACATTCGTGATAAAAACACACAAATAAATGCCCTGACCAGGGTTCGAACCCGGACCTCCTGCTTCGTAGGCAGGATCACTACCGACTAGGCTAGGAAGCTGTTAAAACAACTAACAATAAGGCGCATACGAGGCACATATGCCCCGTGTTGTGTGGAGAAATTTGGGGCCACCGGGCGTGTCTCGGGCCTCTCAGGTCAGTTGTGAATGTCAACAATAGGGATGACGACTAATTTGAAAAACAATCATTCTAATTAGTCCGTTACATTACCTAAAATTATTAGAAACGTATGTTCCGGGGTGGGGGCTTCTAACGTCACTTTTAGGTAAGAATTGTACCGAATGAATTGAAATTAATTAAATTGAATGAATGCATAGTATTTTCGTAATTAGGGTTCCGTACCTTCTTCTTCCTAGCGTTATCCCGGCTTATGCCGCGGCTCAGAGAGCCTGGGGTCCGCTTTGGCAACTAATGTACAATATTTTTAATAATCTAAAAGGCAGACAAAAATATTTTTTTTAATAGGTTAGAATTAGGAATTAGGAATTAGGTAGGTAGGAATTGTGTTTTTCATTTGACTGAAAGAAAAGCACAATTCTACCGAGAAGTGGTTGCAGAAAGTCTCCAAGTTCCAACTCACTCGTGCACCGATCTCGGCGGCAGGTTGATGTCAGCATACAGTTTCCGTGCGCTGCAGGCCAAAGCGCTCTTCTTTAAGCTGCTGCTGCTTTTGGCACTGCCGCTACTCATGGACCCACTACAGCAAAAGAAAACAGTTTCTTTCTTAGATACAAACGTAATACTAACGATGGACTTTCAGTCTGAAAACGCTTGTTGTCTAAACTCCTAGTTATGGAAACTGTGAAATAATGTTTCTGTTTTAACATTTGGATTCTGTTTTGTGTTTTATTTTAATTTCCTCAAATATTTATTGATGTTTATGAGGTTTTATATTTTCTTCAAGCATGAAAACCTAATAAAAAATATCGGAAGAAGAGTGTATTTTAAATATAACTTATTTCTCTATGAAGCCATTTTGAAAATACGCTCCTCCAATCAAACTTCGACGTTCACTCGATGTTATTAGAAGTGACCGGCAAACACGGTGCCACACCGCGGTATTCCGAGTAGAAATCTTAACATGAACATGATTCAAATGCCGCGACCGTGTTCATAAAACTTATTCCATTGACTTTTATTCATGACATTTAAACAATTGTATAATTATTGATTAAACCATTAAAACACGGATACACTATAAAATAGTTTGTTGTTTAAATTTCCAGTATAAATTATTAAATCATAGGTACCTATTACTTTAATTTTTTACCACCTATGTTAAATATACTCATAATGTTGTTTAAAATTTACTTATTTAATAGTAGTTTATGCAACATTGACATAATAAGGGCGACCCTCAAATTTTAAGAACCAATTATGAGCTGTTGCATACGCTAGTTTTTCTACGACAGCTAAAATAGCGTAGAAAGCAAAATCTAGAAACGTGGCAGAATAGGGAAGATACAATGTTGTGCCCAGTATAGAAATAAAAAATAAAAAACAAGAGTGCTCATATATTGTATCTATGAAAATCCATAGGAGGAGTGTTCTTATGGAATACCATAGACAACAAGGAATAATAATACCTCTTTCTATAATCCTATAGTTAGAATGTGTCGTCAGTATAATGATTTGGTCTCAAAAAATAACGATATCGATATTTTCAACTCACGGTTAGCGGTATTTAGGAGGCAAGTTGTCGAAGTTCTTGGCCATCGTACACCATAACAAGAAATGAACACTTTATAATTTTGATTTACTTAATTTGTTAACTTAAATTTCATTTACTGTGTTAAAAAAATGTAATTTGTAATTTTAGGATAGGTTTTTACTCATTGTTATTTTTTTTCTTGCTGTGCATGCATGTTTTGGACGCCATTTTTATTTTATACCTACCACATATAGCTGCTGTAATAATGTAATGAATTGTCTGTTTTGTGTGCCTTATGAATAAAAATAAAAAAAAACAACGTTATAATGTTTACTTTTTTATATACCCACATCACATATCATTAGCTCTCAATAATGCGTTCAAAAGCCCCCATAATAATAACAAACTTTTTTGTTTAAACAAATTTCTTATCTGTGATAATGTTATTATAGCTAAATAATATTATCGTTTTCGATAATATTATTTTTGTTATAATTTCGAACACATCTGACACAAGAAAATTTGTTTTGACCTCTATTCTTATTTTGATATCGAACGATATGAAAATTGGGGCCAACTCTTGTTTGTCTCTGAATTTAAAAATGTCAAACTTGAATGTCAAAAATGTTTTTATTCCTGATAGTCGCAATGGCAGTCGATACATATGCGCTTTGTCACTATATTAATTAAATAAGTGTTGTTAACTAAACTTATAAATAGCTACTCCTCACTAGATGGAGCCAGCTACAGAAATCTCAAATGACAATATAAAAATGGTATGGCGTGTCAAAACGTCGGCCTACTCAGTTCGTCTACTAGATACAAGATGTCGGTAGTAAAGAAGATTGTAGATTATACATATTATAATAGTTAAGAACGGAAAATCAACAGTTTGGATTCATAAAAAATATATTGCGTTTTTACCATCAATTTTAGGCGCATACAACGAGGTAGGTAGGTAATTGTAACAAAAATGCCAATTTTACTACCATGGCTCCATCTTGAGGTGAGTAGAAAAATCAAGCCATCATTAATTAACTGTAATTGCAATTAATTAACTCGTAAAATAGGGTTATTTCAGTCCCTGCATCGATTGGAGCGAAAATGAAGATTCCAAAAAATAGCATATAAAAATGCCTTTCTCATGTTATGAACGACATGTGTATACTCGTACACTTTAGTTTTCGTAGTGTAGAGAGTGTT
This sequence comes from Lathronympha strigana, assembly GCA_949128165.1. Lineage (NCBI taxonomy): Eukaryota > Metazoa > Arthropoda > Insecta > Lepidoptera > Tortricidae > Lathronympha > Lathronympha strigana. Next base: position 10,768,705 of record OX421905.1, on the reverse strand, counting down.
TTTTCATAATAGTATATTTTTCATACACTAATTCCAGCCCTGTACGTGCTCTGGCGTTGGGTGTGGTATACAAAAGTGCAGCATTCCTTATATTCTTTCAAATCAAATACGCTAAAACTGCTTACTTAACGTGGATTTTATAAAACAACAGTTTTCATGCTCAGCTTTTTTTTTAAATATAGTCCGGCCCCTGCACGCTTTCTAATGTTAGTGCCATACAATCAAATAGTGAAGACCTTTCAAACGAGATACGTTTCAATCGGTTACACTCATGGTACAAAATGCCCATTCTCCTTTACTTAATTAACTTGATAAATATTAGAAACATTGTAGTACGAAGTAATACAACACAAATCCTGCGGCATAGCCATATTAGCATAATGATTGAGGTCATTAAACCCGTGCGGCACCGGCGTTCAACTTTTAGGTGAATGTTGTTTTTTTCAAATGTTTTTATAAATCCTTACGGAAACTTCTAGTTAGCTGTTCCTTGATTTTTTGACTACAAGATGAACGGAACTTTCTTTGTCTAACTCAATTGTTGTGGAGGTTATTTTAGTATGGAAACGGGAAACTTGAACGAACTTAATTTGTTCGTCTTAATGGTTTGAAGAGGGTTTAGAATAGTTAAATCTAAACTAGACGATATGCAGTATAATAGTTTTTTCAATCTTCATGAAAATTGGTTATAGCATAAGTACCTACATTAAAAAATCAAAGTCAGGTCAGTCGCTTAGTAGTTCATTTATTAGTTCCCCTATTTATTACTTTTTATTACGAAACATGAAAGTTTATTATAAAACTTGGAAATTAGCTTGGAAGTGGCTCTTCTGCTAAACGCCAAATTATCGTGAATGTAAAATAATAATGTCTAGTAGGTACTCAATAATTCGATTTAAATATATTAACCTGATTAAATATATTAAAAACCTGAGTACGGTTAACGGTGCAAAAACCGTTACACTATCATACCACTGTTTAAAAAACCAAGAAACCGCAGACACACAGAAGGACATTAGGAAACCATAAAGTTCGACTACGGAACCCTAAAATATAAAATCATTGCCTTGCAAAAATTGTATCTTTTCTATTATATAAAATTGAATAAAATTAAGTTCTCTTACATAGATTTCTTTGACTTTTGGTCCTCCGCGGTAGGCAAGGGTTTGAGCATGGTGTCAAAGTACGTCCGAGACATGCCCACGATGCCGAGCGAGATCCTCAGCGTCTCGTACTTTTCCTCTGGCTCCGAGACTATATTGTGAATATACTTAAGGCGAAACGGCAAACTGAAAACATAACAATTTATACATTTTATGCTTTGTACAGATTATTAGCTGAGCTGGCCATATATACACACGCGTCCAGAAGTGCATGGGCAATTTATGAATGAATTCATTCATAAACTGCCCATGCAATTCTGAACGCGATAGTACGTTCGGGCATATCTGCGGATCAGCTGATAAATGTATGGGGAATTTGTCTGGCGGATGCCCGGCGGACATACCAATTATGGAGATCTGATGGATTTCCCGAACGTATTTGGTCGGCAAATGTCATCGCAACGACCCAATTTCTATATTAATTTCAGAAAGGCTAAGCGCCTTGCAGCATACTCAAACGACGGGTGCGTTCGACTAAGATCTGACAACGGATAAGATCGTATGATTCGATTTCGGGCCCAATTCGGGAATCTTTTTGAATGATGGCAAGCTGAAGTGATGCGCCATTTAGTGCTGCTCCCAACTTCAGTCCGCCCTTATTACGCCGACTGACAACTCGTGTAATAAATGAGATTAACAAAAATGTACCAAAAAAATATTTTTTTGCTGTATCCGAATTTATCCTTCGCCAGTTTTTTGGATATAACTGCAGGGTTAGCATGGTTGCCATTTTATCGCTTATCACGCTATGCGTCACTTTCGCACATACATACTTGTTAGAACGTGACAGCAACGTCGGTAAACGATAAAAACTCGACCATCATAGATACACTGGTAAATATATGTACTTTTTTATCTTTCTACAGACTGAATATTATTTTTATTAAATTTGTGACAATTCTGTAGAATTTAGTTTAGGATACGACACCTGGAGATTAAGATCCGGTCTTATCCGAAGTGGTTTAAGATCGGACGCTAATCGTTCGATCTTAAATCCTCAGGAATGCTCAAACTTTTCGCGAGTCACAAACGTATTAGGTACAGTCGCCATCAGATATATAGGAGCGTCCGAGGCGTTCAAAATATCTGAACAAGCACTCTAACGTCTTGACAATAGAGGCGTGTTCAGATATTTTTGACCACCTCGGACGCTCCTATATATCTGATGGCGACTGTACAATGTGTTCCCGGCAGTACCCCTCTGAGGGTAAATTTTCACTTGGTATGGAACAGCTGATCGGAAATACACCTATCTCCATACAAAGTGAAAAAACTTTTATTCAAATTTCGAAATTTTTACACTTGCATCGCACTCAGGGTCATTGACTTTATCAGCTGTTGAAGTATCGTTCGAGACTTTAGTTATACCCTGTAAGATACATGAAACAGCTATGATAGCGTGGTCAACGAATGATTCTAGATGGGATGGTCGAAAGCAGAAAGTTTAACTACAGGATGTTGTTAAAGTCCTTGCCCCTCGAACCTGACAATCCTAATGTTAATGTCATTTTGACATTTGTATGCTTGCCAAGCTAAACGTCAAATGTACGAAAGAGAAGCTTCTGTACTTTAGTACTATGGACGGTCACCAGTGGTCGGCAATCTTAAACAGCCTCTTTTCTCGGGTGTGCGATGAATTATTGAATGAATAATGAATGAATCTTACGGATATATTTGAATTACTCCGAGCCCCATCATGCGATAGTCAATGTCCCTGTGACAGAACACTTCATTCATCATCGGTGACCTGGTCGTCAGCTTTTTGTCATTCCGTACACAGTGACCAAGGAGAACGTTCCTTTCCTCTTTAGTCATTTTTTCGACGTAGTGGGTCTTCAGCGTGTGCTCCACTGTGTTGAATATTTCTGATTTGAACATTCGATTCACCTCCAGCTCTGTTGACAAAATAGTTTTTGAAGATACTCGTGACAGTCGTGACCTGCAATAAGACTCGAAATCAGGAATACACGCCCATCACAGAGCAACTGATACTTTCCCATTGGCTGCGGTTTTTTCCACAGTATCCTTCGTATTCGCCTTACGCGGGCGCTTAGAGACATATCTAACAATAAATACATTCAGAAACAGATCTCAATCATTCGATCAGGATTTAACGATCTCGTTGAACGCCTGACGACCAATGGCCGGCCAGACCATCTGCGCGCACGTGCGCACTAGCGTCTCGACGGGCATTCTCCTATTACTGGCGCTTCATACAAAAAATCCCGTAAGTCCTGAATGTAACGAAAATCCCGGTAGTCACCATACAAAACCATCCCCGGGTGCAAACCCTAATATAGTCTCGACTAGCCACGCGTCCTTCGACAGTGAGCTCCGCTTCGCCGGGTCTTTGTGGTGGTACTTTTATCATTGGACCAGTTACCGATCTAGTTGAACGCCTTGCGGTCCAGCGACAGCCAGATGATCTGCACGCACATGCGCAGCAGCGTCTTGACCAGCCGCGCGTCCTTCAACAGCGACTTCCGCTTCGCCGGCCCCATATGGTACCTCAATCTTTCGACCAATTACCGATCTGGTTGAACGCCTTGCGGCCCATGGCCAGCCAGACGATCTGCACGCACATGTGCATCAGTGTTTAGACCAGCCGCGCATACTTGGACAGTGGCCTCTGCTTCGCTGGGCCCATGTTGTGGTACTTCTATCATTCGAGTAATTACCGATCTGGTTGAACGCCTTGCGGCCCATGGCCAGCCAGACGATCTGTACGCACATGTGCATCAGTGTTTCGACCAGCCGCGCATCCTTGGACAGTGGCCTCTGCTTCGCTGGGCCCATGTTGTGGTACTTCTATCATTCGAGTAATTACCGATCTGGTTGAACGCCTTGCGGCCCATGGCCAGCCAGACGATCTGCACGCACATGTGCATCAGTGTTTCGACCAGCCGCGCATCCTTGGACAGTGGCCTCTGCTTCGCTGGGCCCATGTTGTGGTAGTTCTATCATTCGAGTAATTACCGATCTGGTTGAACGCCTTGCGGCCCATGGCCAGCCAGACGATCTGCACGCACATGTGCATCAGTGTTTCGACCAGCCGCGCGTCCTTGGACAGTGGCCTCTGCTTCGCTGGGCCCATGTTGTGGTACTTCTATCATTCGAGTAATTACCGATCTGGTTGAACGCCTTGCGGCCCATGGCCAGCCAGATGATCTGCACGCACATGTGCATCAGTGTTTCGACCAGCCGCGCATCCTTAGACAGTGGCCTCTGCTTCGCTGGGCCCATGTTGTGGTACTTCTATCATTCGAGTAATTACCGATCTGGTTGAACGCCCTACGGCCCAGGGCAAGCCAGACGATCTGCACGCACATGCGCAGGAGAGTTTCAAACAGTCGCGCGTCTTTGTCTGATAATGAACGCCGCTTCTTCGCCGGGCCCATGTGGTGGTACTTCTTAGTGTCGGCGCCCCCTGGGGAAAACGAAGTATACCTACGTGTATATACGTAATGTTATTTCGTAGGTGTTTCGTCCATGAACGGCCGAAGGACAATACAACTAATTCTTTAGCCATTTATATTCAGAGTGAAAAATATTGGCATGTCAAAAGTCAACATACCATAAGATAAACACTCAATTTTACTATCTGTCACTGAAAAAAGGAAAAGAGTCGTTAAAAAGAGTTCTTAGCAGTAGATCACAGGCATTATAGCTTTCCGGGCGACAAATCGTGAAGTAGATAAGGGAGAAAGAAACCATAGCAATTGTAAGCTGCTGCTTCGTTGGCGGTTTGAGAATGACAGCCACCCTGCCTGTGCCTACAGATGTACTTCAATCGATCTCGGTACTTTTAGTACTGACACTGCCTGAAATAGCAAGACACGTTCGGGCGTGTCCGTGAAATTACGATACAAAAACATTACGCCCTAGATCTGTACTTATCTTGGTAGCGACTAAGGTAGGAATGGTGTGGAATAGTCGTGTACCTATAAGCATGGTGCAGTACTCTTTGGCTGCCAGCACCCGCAAGTCGTTCAGGTTGGTGCCGAACTCCTGCTCCACCACGTCGCAGTACGGCGTGCGCACGCGCGTCTCCAAGTCCAGCATGCGGTGCGCCATTTCGTCGGATACCTGCGATATTTTATGGATAGGGCACAAATTTTCTAAAAATTGATCGGCAAGAATTGTATATACCCTGTTTGATTTCCGTTAAATTTAAGGGGATATTCTTCAGGTTAACTCAAGATAATTTCTCGAATAAACTGATGTTTTAACTATAATAGTTTTAGTAAGACACTAATTTCTTAGAGTAATTTAGCTGAACTAGTGTAAAAGGTAACTAAACTATCTTATCTTGCTTTTTGTAAAATTTCGTGATTCTAGGTCAACGAGAGTTCCCTATATATTTTGATTCCCATGGAAATGTTTCATAAATTGACGTAGAGATTTGGTTTTTCACAGCTTCAAGAGACTGCAGACTTGTGCATGTGGTATTAATTTTAACTTGCTACCTTTACGCGTTCCCGAGATAAAGGGTCTTAACAGACAGACGGACGGACAACAAAGTGATCCTATAAGGCTTCCATTTTTCCTTTTGAGGTACGGAACCCTAAAAACACTGCTCAAGGAACCTGAGGTCTGCTTCGGCAAAAAATCCCAAATTTGACGTAGGCGCTAGTTTTACGAAAGCTACTGCTACCTGACCTTCCAAGTCTTACAACCCAGAGGGTAAACTAGTCCTTATTGGGATAGGCCTAGTCCGATTTCCTCACGATGTTTCCTTCACCGGAAAGCGATCGGTAAATATCAAATGATATTTCGTACCTACATAAGTTCCAAAAAACTCATTGGTATGAGCCGGAGTATCTACATACCTGTAGATAATACTGACAGCATAAAATCAAAGCCTTGATAAATCTCTCCGTAGTGGGTATGTGCAGCATGTTGATCAAAGCCGGGCTTAGAATGTTGATTGGTGCCGTGTAGATCGCGATGTCCTTGCAATCCTGCGCATGACATAGAGTACAGCTGCAGAAGTGGCATGAAACAGGTAGAATTATAAAATCAGCTTCCATTATACAATTTAAAAAAACTTCCTGACGCGGTGTACGTACAGCGTGGGTGACAAAACACATAGTATGAAGGCTGGGCGACATTTCAAAGAACAACCGTTGTTCTGTTAACAACAACGATATGGTGATATTTGACAGCAATTACCCATTCAGCGCTAATCACGAGACGTTGTCGTTACGCTTCTACGTGCCATTTTTGCTACAAAGCGGGAAATGCATGTTATCAGCTAAAATCGCTGTCAATGGAACTTCCTATCGATGTAAACAAACCGCCATATTGATCGTAAACCTAACTTTTAAATTATAAAATTAATTAGTTCAAATAAATATTTCTAATTCATTATTTTTAAATTAGAATTAGTATTCAGTTTAATATGTTTTTTTTTTATTTGATGATTGCAGTGCTTTGGTGTTTACTGTAATACTGTCAACTGTTTTTGAGATAAATAAATAAACTTTTAAGCTTTTAAAGAAATCTCCAAGATTAACTAATTTATTTCATGTTTTGTTACGATAATACGACCGTTTCAGTAGTGAACGGTCTCAGTGGTGTTTGATGAGGTAGTGTGAAAAGTTGAAAACACAAGGGAAACAGTGACAAAACACGTGATGCCTTTTGTTTACATTGTTAGGAAGTTTCATTGACGGCGATCTTAAGGCGTAGCGCTACGAGAAACTTAGCGGTAAATGAGTTGCCCCAGCGAGTGCTACGCTTAGCGCGTAGTGCGCAGCGCTCGTAACCGAGTCCGAGGTTTTCCCGCTATGTAACAAAAGCCGCAAAACAAACGGTGAACCCGACAGTCGTGTTGTTGGCGATCAATGCGTTAGTCCCTATTTTTATAAAAATATGCTCATATATTTAGCACTTTTTCGGTGTAATTTAACGTGAATCATAACATAAATCTTAAACAGGGCTATTGTGGTTTAATTAGTATACAATTAACAAGTAAGTATCTTAGTGATTTTTTATTAAGATATCTCACTTCAAAAATCACTCGAAATTGACCAAATTTAAGTACAAAATTGATTTTGTCCGCGTATTATATTACACTAAATAAATTAAAGTCATATGTTGCTTTTCACAACCTAAACTTAAGATCAGAGTTTTCACATACATTTAATAATTAATTTGAATTAGATACCTACTACTATACTTTCGTCATAATTTGAGTTGAAGTTTTTTTCAAAGGTGTAAGGCCTCTTAAGTGTGGGCTCATGTGGATATACCTACCTAACTGTAATGAAATTATAACTGTTCTGTAATGGTACTTACTTGGACAGTAACTACATCCAGCTGATCAGGTTTCAGTTTTCGTTGATAACGTCTCCGATATCTTAGCTGCAATATTAATTAGTGTTTGGTAATAGATAGCGATGCTTCATCTATATAGGTATTCATTTATTATATGAAGATGAAAAAAAAAATTGTTTATTGGGTTTCACAGGTTTTGTACAATCTTGACATAATGAAGAGTTTTTCAGTCGAGTACCTATCGTGTTTATGTAAGGTACGAGATTGAAAAACTTAATTATGTTACGATTGTATACAATACTTTGCTACAAGTCATCATCATGATCTATGGAGGAACAATTTCATCATTCAATTTACGTCCACATACCTACGCTTGTATATATACATTGCCTATATGAGCGACTACCCCAGGCATAAGAGACGAATCTTGTGACAGTAAATTTAAGACTGAGAAACTTTTTATTGCAAAATCCATTGTATTCTACAGATGAGTTTTATGACATAACTAATTGACTTTATTTAAATTGTATTTTTGTTGACATTTCAACACTTTGACAAGACAACAAGAGTTTTCCTTACTGCAACTTGACATAGACAGTGTTTGCTCCTGGTCGCGTGACAACGGCTTGTTCCTTAATAACGAAAAATGCTACGTCACTGTATAACGCATTTGTTCGAAGTAAACTAGAAACCAACGCAGCTATTTGGAGTCCCCACGAAGAGCACTACACGAGTCAATAAAAAAAACCAAAAATCGTTCGTTACGTTCCTCTATAAGAAGTTGTACGGCTTTATCCTCTTCTTTATACCACCCTATTCGTTCTAGGTATGGTCGAATACACAGCCTTAGAGTCGAGAAGAAATATGTATTTAATAAAATATTTTTATCAATTAATTCGAAGACATGTGACATTATTACTACAGATAACACTGCGGGGCCCCGTCTCTGCGAAACAGCTACGACCCCGTAGCCGTGTTCTCTTTGCCTTACCTCCAGGCATGACTCGCCTACTTGCTACGTCCCCTCTACACCAGGCATTGACGTTGCTTAACAGCATCCTCGACAGCGACAATGAACTAGTAATTTTTTTCACGGCGGCAACTAAATTTCTAGCCGCAATAAGTCGGTACATAGAAACAATCGCTACCACGAGCTCCTTCACCTTATACGCGCGATATAAATAACTCAACTCAAAACTACCTTAATTACCTGATTCCTTTTTACTATGTGACATTGCTTATGCTTGATGCTTATGAAATAATATCTAGATAGAAGAAAAGAGTTCACCAATATGTAGGGAGACCGAGCGTGTAACATTTTGCGTAGGTACTTTGACGTAACGAGCGTCATTTAGAGATGGGAAACATAAGCCGCGTGAAAACAATTCAAAAGCATCGATTCACAGATCGATTAGAATAGAACACGGCACCGATTCTATGTGGATTCCACGTGGATTCTATGCACCGCCACCGCCACCGCACTGCGTCACGGCCCCCCCGCCGCTGTCAGTCACACAAAAAAAACCAGTTGGATTACAACATAATTTTTAAGAAAAAAAAACCGACTTCATTTGGTTCCCTGTAAAAGTGAAATTTTGAATTTGTTTGAGTTAGCCAGTTTACTTCACAAATATCCAATACACCACACGTGTACGATTGAAAATTGAGGAGCTTTCTTAATGTCCCAGGGCTTCCATCATTACATGTGAAGTATAATCAAACGGAACTCTCTTGTAGACCTTTAAAACAAACAAAATAACAATGTGTTAAAATGGATGACAGACTGTAAATTATCGAGCAGTTTCATTATGCCATCCCTGATTATCAACATCAGGTCCGCTCCAGCAAAATGATGGCCACAGTAAGAAAATGCCTAAGCTAATTATGAACACCCTCTAATCACAATGAACGTGCCGTTCAAATTTGAGGAGTTCTCTGAATTCTTCAAGAACTCCATTATCAGAATAGAAATCAAATCAAAAAGATGAATGTCACAACTAGGATAATAAGTAGAGCTAGGTTAATCGACCAGTTCCACTTTGCCATCCCTGGTCTTCATCATCAGGTCCACTTCATCAAAATGTTGGCTCCCCCAAAACAATGTTTTAGTTACTTAAAGAAACTCACAAATTAGAATGCATGTGCCGTTAAAATTTGAGGAGTTCTCTCAATCCCTCACGAATTCCATCATCAAAATAGAACTATAATCAAATAGGACTATCTTGAAGGTATTTCTTTACAAAGAAAAGATGAATGTCTCAAATCGGATGATAGAGCTGGGAATTACCAAGCAGTTCCACTTTGTCATCCCTGGTCTTCATCATCAGGTCCACTCCACCAAATTGATGATGTTCGTAAAGAAATGCTCGAGTGTCTTAAGAAACTACCCAAATCATCATGCATGTACCTTTCAAACTTGAGGAGTTCCCTCAGTTCCTCATGGATCCCATCATCAGAAATTGATTTTGAAAAAAACGGGACAAACCTGGAATCATCTATTTTCAGACAAAAAAATATTTTTTTAAATCGGATGATAGTCCCGGGAATTACCAAGCAGTTCCAAATCGGTTCAGTAATGACGGAGTTATGAGTGAACATCCATTTAAAAAAAAACAGACGAATTGAGAACCTCCTCCTTTTTCTTAAGTTCCGAAGTGTAACGATATTTATAGACGTGACTGTACGACAAGACAAAGGCACACGATATTTTTGTTTTTTTAACCGCTAAGTAGATCTGCTAGAGACTATATTTATGCATTTTGTTGCTAATGCAGGCCACGCGTCTATAGTATTATTGTGGTCTGTGGTGTTTCAGTTGTGTGTGTGTCAGTTGTAAACACTAGGCACCTGTTCTATTAGGTCCACGTCGTCTCTGAACTCGATGGCACCTGTCGGCATTTTGGTCGGGATTTGGATCGCTTCCACAGCCACCACTGGGCGGTCGCTGCACAACAGTTGCAAGATGAAATAAGATTAGATGAACGTTTATTACAAACCATGGTTCAATAAGTTGCTACGATAGGACATATTTCGCAAAACTACGACACTATCCTAAGATAATGTCATATTTATTCGTTATTTATTAATATTATTCTTAACAAAGAATCATTGAGTACGCGTTAATTATAATAAATGATAAATATCTTTATTTTTCAATTTAGGCCCATTAGCATTACAACCGTCAAAAAAAACACTAACTACCGGTTCTAATCTAACCCTAGTTTCTAGTATGGGCCATGCATGTTTAACTATTAAATAGTCCTCTACTGTGTAAGTGTGTAACTAGTAAACCTTCGTCATCAAATATTTTTTCAAATTATGCTTAAGAGCGGGAAAGGGCAATTGCAATGCTTTATCCGGTAACTTGTTATAGAAATGAATACATGGTCCAAAACATGACTACAAAAATGTACGCGATGGCATATGCCTTTCAGGCCTCTTTTACTATAAAATACTAGACGAAACCCCGACTCTGCTCGGGTAAAGTAGCAAGTGAGAAGCAGTGCCTTTCTTAACGCAAGCCAGGCGTCCCCCGCAATGCTGCGGCCAGTCGGCCACGAAGCGCGCAAATTATCCTCTGGCTTCCCATCCGCCAGTTTGCTTGGAGTTAGAGTGTAGGGCGTCCCATAGGAAGCCCCCGGCGCTGGCCACGCGCGGGTGGACGCTTGTGGTATTGTGAAAGATTTTTCCTTGTCAATGTCCACTGCGGCAAAAGAAGTCTCTTCGATGCTGTGCCCTGCCGTCCACCGGTTGGCGAAGGAAAATATTATTCGGTAATTGTAAACTTTGTTTGCGTCCGGCATGTCGACCAGGTTAGCTGGTGCTGACCAGCTAAGATGACTGACTGTACTGGCCAACCAGTAAATAGACCACAGAGACTAATTAACGCGGGGAACGAATAAATAGCTAGGTAATTACTCAATAAATACCCGTCTACGATTTTTTGTAATTCTATATTAGTGCTCTCCACCGCTTGTTCCCGCTTACAGAACCGAAGGATATAATTTTGTAATCCCAGAAAAACTATGTAGGATTTGACCCCGTTTCGGCATCATTTTATTCATAAACCTTGCCAGGTTTAGTTATTTCAAGCCAAAGTACAATAAGGGTCGGTGATTGCGATGTAAAATTCATAATGTTTGTTACAGTTTCTACAAATACTCTTTACACAGCCAGCCAAAACAATAGTTTATACTTTCTGAACGCACCACCACCGTCAATAACAACGCAATTTGTAACAAATAGGGTAGTTTAGCCGGTTTTCGGCCAGTTTACCAAAATTTTGAATTTAAAACTATTTTATGAATAGTGCTCTTAACAAATGTAATGTAATGACTATATTTTTAGACTAGTAATATATTGAAATTGTAATTTTTTGATCGAACTTTATGTCATATGATGCATAATGATTTTTTAAAATAATAAATATCAAAAAGCAGCGATTTAGCTGGTTTTCGGCCATTTTTTTTAGTTTTCGGCCGCTTAATCATCAGTTCTCGGCCACTGTTTATAATTTTATTAATGAGTCTTATTCCATAGTCTGTAGGGTTTATTTTTAAATCAAACGAAAACTATATGAATCAATAAATGTATTAGAAATATTAGGAATATTATAAGGAACTTTTATGTACTTAACTATTATTATATTTATTAATTACTTTGTACTGCGTCAGTGGTAAACAAAATTACGGCCCATCTGATGGTAAGTGTAACCGTAGCATATGAATGTCTTCTAATAAATCACTTAAAACTTAGTAGAAACTTCTCTTGAATAACAAAAAACAAAAACAATATATTAAAATAATGCAAAATCTTCGTCGCTGCTACTCAATCCCGCATCTCCTTTATGATCTGTCTTGTCAAAACCTTCTTCTATATTATCATCAGTTTCCTTCTTTTCTGACTTTAGATTGTGTTTTTTCGTTATCGCTACATTTCTCTTTAACTTTTGCGTCAGTGCCAAAAGTCGCTACTTTCTTGTCTGTTACTTCATTATTACCTAAATGTGATTCATCAATATTTATCTCATGGTTTGTCTTTATCTGTAAACAAAAAACATTCTTATCATTTAATCAATATTGTCTGCTAGAAATAGTATATTGTAGTAAATATCATTACCTGAAATTAAACACTTTAGAACGGGTTAAGATGATGATAAAGATCATCATCTTAACCCTGTGAAAATGAGTGCTGTAAAGGGCTCGAAACGTAGGCTCCTAGTGTTAATAAACGCGATTAAGCCGTTCTAAAGTGTCTAATTTCAAAGAATAACAATCGCGAACATAGAAGACATTATTATATTATTACCTGGTTAGTTATAGCTGTATCGGCCTCTATTGTGTCTTTAAGTTTTTCATTAGTCTTGGTAGTCTTTAATGTTCTCTTATTCTTTATTTTCAGTCTCAATATCTTTTGAAGTACCTATTTTATTATTGTTTGTACTTTTTTTATCAGTCTTTTAGACGTCCTTATTTTTTGCTACATTCTTTTGTTTTCTTTCCTTTGTTTGTATCGTTATACTTGCTTCATTTTTATTAAATTTACAATATTACTTTAATGAGCTATATTTATATAAAAGTCCAATAACTTTATTCATTTATTTTTGTTTAGTTTATATGTTTTTTCTAATTTGTATTTTTTTAAATATTTTTTTAGTAAAGGATGATAATAAAATATATCATTATATTTAAGTCTTGAATATAAAATATGTATAGTAAAATACATTTATTTCTTATTAACAATAAACCTCTAAACATCTAAATGCATGGCCGACAAATACAAAAATTCCCTTTTTCAGCCACTTGGTAAAACACGGCATAAAAAAAAATATTTTTGGCCGCTGATGAAAAGAGGGCCGACAACACACAATTTGTTTGCCTGTTTCCGGCCACTCTGTCAACAGTGGCCGAGAACTCATTATTAAAATTCTGATTTTCGGCCACGTTTTAATCAATGTAATAAATAAACGCGGTATGAAAACTAACATTGTTAAAATTACTTTGGACATGAGATTAAATAAAAACATTACATGAATTAAAAAAGTGTGGATTTTATCTGTTTCTTATCGCTTTATTTCTAAGGGCCGAAAATTAAGGTATGAAGAGTCTGTTTTCGGCCGGCATAAATTAACAAGGCCGAAAACTAACTTGCCATAATCCTGTTCTCGGCCGCCAATTACAAAATATTTAATAGTACGTTTTCATCAAGTATTATTTAGAATACATGTGGCCGCCAGTTAACTACATTAATTAAAATGTATTCAACTTCACATTAAAACAATATAGCTCACGTATGGTTTTATTTTTTAGCAAATATATGCAGTTAAGATTCACTAAATTCAAGGCTGTTCTCGGCCGGGTGGCCGAGAACGAAATTTTTCGTCAATATGCATTTAGTTACCCGGCCATCAAATTTTAATAGTTTTTACTTTATATTCCATGAATTTCAGTCAAAATATCAGTACTTCGACTAATATACTACACACTTAAACATAAGCAATGTTATAAACACCAAAGATACAATATTTAAACTCACCTCGAAAAAAATAGGACGCACAATTTTTTTACTTAAAATGGCGACATATCTACACAGTCTAAATTTTGTCGACGCACTGACGAGCCAATTAGAACATTGTTAGGCAGCCAGTTTAAAGAGGTGTAGGTTTCAAGTGAAATTACCCGATTAAAGTGTTGTTTTGCATAGGTAGGGTAAAGATTTCTTGTTATTATCGTTTTACTACGTAGTGGCCGACAACCAGAGGTGGCCGGCGAACCGGCTAAACTATATGCTTGACAACTTGACAGTAGTGCAATACCGCGTCATGCAACAGAGTACAATAATCTAGTCAGTTGTTTGAATATTGAATTCTATGGACTTTGGATTTTTTGTTTACTAAATGTTGTTTAATGTGTAATATTGATAGCTAATTGTGCAGTAAACGTAACGAAGCAGTATGCATCTAATTAAGACTTAATCTTGAAACGAGTTCAATCACTCCTTTAGTCATCAAGCGGCAGCCCCGGGATCGCGGCCCCCTGAGAAACTTTATGTTAAGCCTGATAGCTACAAACTTAATATATAGCGAGGCCAATTACCGAACAACGTCGCCCAAGTGGCAATATACTATTATATTTATATAATATACCTACTGAGATTTTGATAATATACTTAACATTGGCAAAATTGTCCAACTCTCGGACAGAAGCCATTATTTAAAAGAAGATGAAGAAGAAGAAATAGTTATCTACCTCGTGTCGCAATTTTATCAACAAATTAACACTTTAAGGTGCAAAATACGCGACAATCCAACTTTTGAAATCTTTTTTTTTACGTTATTTTATTTTAGTAAGTATAGTTTCATCTATCTAGTAGGGTCTCTAACGTGCCCCTGCTCGAAATTATTAATATAGATATATACTCTTTCAGACTCTTACCTCACAAATGTTATTTGATTAGTATTTTCGTCCCAGGCCCAATGCCCCTCCTCGTAAAGGCCTCCCTCTCCTTCATCATCATCATCAGCCATACTTTATTCTATTACAATATCGCACAAATGTTGAATTCGACCCTGATTTAATTTAATAATAAATACCTAAACGTCAACAAGACAGATTATACTTTTTTTTTTGTTTTGTGAGGCTAGTACAAAGAGTTTGATGCTGAGTTTGGAGTTTCTGTTCATTATTAGGTGGGTAACGTATCAAATAACGTAGTTTAATAACACTCTTTTTTGTTTTTGGCATACACGCCTGCCAAAAGTCTAAAGTCAGTCAGTCGGTCTAAAAAATAAAGGCTAGGAACAAATAAAATTTAAATACAGAATGTTGCACAGTGCTAAAGGCGACTACATTCTATACAAGTTATTGAAATATTTCAAAGATGGCTACAAATGCAAAATATAACAAAAACACTATGATATAGGAAAATACTTCAATGTTGGTAATGCCGTGAACACAAAAATATGAATTGATTAAATTTTTATTCATAATAGCACTTCACGAGCGGCTATAACTTACGAATCTCCGAGTCCGCATCCTGCGTGTTTGTAAGTTTCGTAAATTTACGACGTTACCAGTAAGTTAGGTACCTCCCACGACGCCACTGAATATAAAGTTATGCTAATACCTAGGTACCAGTGCTAGTTCAACTCCAAACCTTAAAACTTATAAAATGCAACGCTCAAAGTTATTCCATGCATGTTGCCAACCGAGAACGATTGCGCGAATACAAATTGATCTTGCTAAGCTTAAATAACACTGTGTTGCAAATTTACTTTCATACTAGGAACAGTTTAGGCGATCTGAACTAAAAGGAGATTTGGCTAGGCAACTGGGTCAATGTACATAGGTAACCCTATCCAGTTGATGTGCAGGTATTCTAGCTCTTGTTGATTTAATGCTTTCGCTACAGCTGCTTTCTAATACTTAGTCCGTGTGTAGTAGTAGGTACATACGGTCACGGACATAATTGTTGATCCGTTTAGAGTTCAAGCTTATTTGGTTGTTTAATACCACTTTTTTGAAATGTCCAACGTAAAGTACAATTTAAGTCCTTGGCTGTATAGTAGTGGCTAATCAATTAGAGACACGATTACGTAGATACTCATTTTTCCAAGTTATGGTAGGGTAAATCGCCAGTAACTGACCACCGCCCAATAACTGGGCACCTTCTCTGTTCACCTATTAACAGAGTTCATTCTTATTGTGAGTTTTCAATTATTGGCCGCTCTCCTATAACTGGCCACCTCATACAAAAATGAATTATATTTATAGGTGAATAGAATTATTTTTTTGTATAAGGTGGCCAGTTACTGGGCTGTTACTAAAGGGTGGCCAGTTACTGGCGATTTACCCTATCCATTAAAAACTTATTTAAGTTTCGCATATTGAACCCTACACTGAGCGTGGCCTGCCTGACATGCTCTTGCCAGCTTTTTAGGGTTCCATACCCAAACCCAAAGGCTAATACTGGACCCTATTACCTACTAAAGCTTCACCTGACCGTCTGTCCATCTGTCCGTCTATCGGTCCGTCCGTCCGTCCGTCTGTCACCAGCCTGTATCTCAAGAACCGTGGTAGTAGACAGTTGAAATTTTCACAGATTATGTATTTCTATTGCCGCTATAACAACAAATGCTAAAAAGCAGAATAAAACAAATATTTAAGCGGGCTCCCATAGATACCATGATTTTTTTGCCGTTTTTTAGGGTTCCGTACCTCAAAAGGAAAAAACGGAACCCATATAGGATCACTTTGTTGTCCGTTCGCCCGTGCGTCCGTCTGTCCGTCAAGACCCTTTATTTAAATAATGGTACGGAACCCTTCGTGCGCGAGTCAGACTCGCACTCGGCGGGTTTTTTTTCATATATTTTACTGAACATGCTTTTGTCCTTAATTAGTCGTGTTTTAATGCAATAAAATAAAAGTAATAATACTTTATTATCGACTAGGTATACAAAAAAGGAAGCTGCCACATGCTAATAACATAATATGTTTTACTTACGAAAAAGGGTTTAGATACGAACGATAATGATCAGAACCTGTGAACTAGAAAGTTATTTGAACAAGTATGTCATATGAGTTAATTCATTGAATTCGAGCACACAGACGATCGCACAGAAGGGGACGAGCGGCTTTGATCGTGTGCGCTGTGGCATGTGATCAGATCAGATAAGCCTCTGCCAGGTGGGGAACTCGACTAGGTAGTCATTTGTTTACAAGAAACCACTCGAGAAATGAACGTTGTATGACACCGTGCAGAGCTCGTTTGATGCGCAGGTACTAGAAAACATAAGCACAAAGACAACCCTCGTGAAGATGCGACGCCTTTTTAATTTAGCACAAGCATATAAGTATTAGGGTGGATCGCTATTGTATGAAAAAAAAATTTTTTTTTAATTTCAAAATGGCGGGCTTCCAAAAAGTTAATGTGATGGCAAAATAAGGCTAATGTCGAATATGAGCAAGATTGGATAATTGTAAGTACTGCCGCAAGCCCAATTGAGTATTTTCATATATTAAAAATTTCACTTCATGATATTGTTGTTACACAGACTGTGTTAACATACTATACCACTTATAAAACGTTTCCTGAATAATCAAATACATCATGATAAATTAATAATAAATTGTTACTGCATTATTCTAGAAAATTATCAAAGTACCCTCATAAATAGCTTGACTTAATTTTAGCATCAATGTTATACTACCGGCGTTTTTAATCTTGATCCGTCAACGTCTTGCACTGTATCGTTGTTAGTTGTTTTGACTTTCTATTGCCCAATGTAATAATGAGTTTGCGTAATCGTGATAAAGTGTGTCCTGTGTTTGGTACTGCCAAGGAATTACCAAAAAATGCCTTACCGACATACCGTGATGTGATGCGACATTTTATTTACGTTTCTAAATCTTCGACGAAACGTTTCCAAGATTTGGTGAAGGAAACAAGTAACATTGTTGCAACCGATATCGCACACATATGGATGAAAGCATCTATACCAATAGTGGAACGACGTACTATCTTAGCAAGAATAAAAGCTTATCACAGGAAATATCGTGATATACTTAAATCATACCAGAGCAGAAAAAATGTCGTGTCCTTCAAAAACAAGCTCAGTAAATTTCAAGTAGATAGTGACGTGTTGTTCGATATTGCGACTTGTAAGTGTAACTTATTAGAAACCTGTTTCTGTGAGAAAACACGAAGGATACCTAAGAAAGAGGTAGAATTTTTGATTGATCAAAGAAGTCACAGAAAAATGGGGATTGGTTCGTGTGATAGAAAAACTACAAAAAAAAACCTGGATAATATTGAAAAACAACGTAAATGGGATTTATATCAGGAAAAATGTAAAATTGTAGACAGTCAACCTCAAGAAAAAAAGGCCAGAATTGTACCTAACCAAAATCAACAAAATACTGAGGAAGTATTATCATCTTCATCCACTGTGTCTGAAAGCATTCAACCAGCAGATAGTGCCTTTCCCACTGTGTCTAAAATATTGGATCGATACGGGATCTCAGATCGGGCAGGAGCTTCCATTGTTTCAGCTACTTTGCAAGACCTGGGTATAATAAATAAGAATCACACAAAAAATGTTATCGATCGGAACAAGATTCGTCGAGCACGTACAAATACTAGGAACTTAGCGACACAAAGTATTCCTGACTGTGATGACTCCTTTATTTGTATCTCATTTGACGGACGCAAAGACAAAACAATGGTTATTGACGATGGTCGAAGGAGGGTTGTAACGGAAGAGCACATAACATTGCTCCGAGAACCTGGATCCCAATACATTGGCCACATAACACCTGAAGCAAGTGACGCAAAAACTATCGCAACTAACTTGCATTCCTACTTACAAGTAAAACCCTTGGACATAAAACAAATTGTAGCGATTGGATGTGATGGCACTGCAGTTAATACTGGGGTGAGGGGAGGTATTATTAAGATACTCGAAAATAAACTTGGACGCCCTCTTCAATGGTTAGTTTGCCAGCTGCATGCCAATGAGTTACCTTTGAGACATCTTTTTCAGCATCTTGATGGCACAACTACAGGTCCCAGAAGTTTATAGTTTAGGATATACTTATTAAGTATATCCGTTTACGTTTAAAGAAATATGAGTTTCGGTGTCTAGTTTGAATGTCTGTTAAGGTAGGTACTTAGTTGATATTTTCAAGTGGCTAACTTCGAAAGACCTGCTATAGTTACATAAATGCGACTATACTTTTTAACGTGAAAATAAAGAGTTTACTTAGAGTTTAGACAGTAGAAAGGAAGGGGTTAAAATAAAGTTAACAGGGTGAATATATTTCTGTCGTCGGCCTACGTCTTCGAGCAACACATGCTTCCAATGGAAGGGAAGTTTCTTTTGGGAGGGGGGGGGGACGTGCACACAGACGCACTTCTCAAACATTACATACAAAAACTAATCTGTAATGACGACACTAAAACATATAAAATAATACAACTATTTCCCTCCTTGTGCTGCTTACGCTTATGATTGAATTACAAGCCACTAAAGATACATAAACCAAGTTTATTATTACACTAAATATGAAATTAAACTGCCACAAAATAAAAAAATCAACATGAACGAGGAAAAAAAACTATGCGAAAATTTGAATTTTCTGTATTTAAATGCCTAAGTGACGAAAAATTATATTCTTATACAAACTTTCAACCCCTTTTTTACCCCTTTAGAGGTGGAATTTCCAAAAACCATGAAAACCTTTTTTCTTCAAATGTAATACAGAGTTCTTACACAAAGTTTCAAGTCTCTAGCTCAAAACAAAATTCTATTCCTATACAAACTTTCAACCCCCTTTTTACCCTTTTAGAGATGGAATTTCCAAAAACCATGAAAACATTTTTCTTCAATTGTAAAACAGAGTTCTTACACAAAGTTTCAAGTCTCTAGCTCAAAACAAAATTCTATTCTTATACAAACTTTCAACCCCTTTTTTACCCCTTTAGAGGTAAATTTCCAAAAACCATGAAAACGGTTTTCTTCAATTGTAATTAAAAGTCTTTACACAAAGTTTCAAGTCTCTGGCTCACAAATAATACTATAATAATAATATGGTTTTCCATTCTCATACAGACTTTCTACCTTTTTTTACCCCCATAGGGGTTGATTTTTCCAAAGCTATGTTTTTTTTCTTTAATTGTAATAAGGAGTCTTAACACAAAGTTTCAAAACAAAATTCCATTCCTATACAAACTTTCAACCCCCTTTTTTGGAAATTCCACCCATAAAGAGGTGAAAAGAGAGTTGAAAGTTTCTATGGCGGAAAGTTTTCTTTTTTATCCATAGACTTCAACTCAACTTTGTTATTCAAGTATGTAGGTAATCATTTATGCTATTTAACCGGATGGTTGTCTTGTCTGTAAGAGACATGTTGCTTTTTAGCGATAATACCGCCTGTTGCCAACATCTACCTAATAAAAAACTTAAACGTTATCAGTAGTATTAATTACTTTTTGTGGAGTGCAATAGAAAATATTTGTATTATATATGTGTAGGTAGGTTATATCAAGTCACATTTTAAAAAGATAAAACAAGGTATGAAACTGTAGGAAGAACCCTATTATACGCGGACGAAGTCGCGGGCGGAAAGCTAGTTTTATTATAAAACTTAAGTTTACAAATAAATCCGGCATTCAAACATGTCGTAAGCGACTCGTACTTATAATGACGCCAAATCATTGAGCTACAGATAAACATTGCATACATAATGATTAAAAAAAACTACATGAAAACCTTACCGTTTTCATGGAATGCTCCGACGGACTCTCTCTGGTTTTGACATGTTCACTTACCTACAATTACTTGAGCGGTTTACTATATCTAAAAGAAAGTTATAAAATTCCTTTTTTTATTATCAAAACTCCTGAGTGCCGGAGCGTGTACCTGTATCACTAAAGACATGAGCGCAGAGCGCAGTACTTTATGGACCACCGACAACAAATTTTTGTAAGTACTCACTCGCTTACAGCTTCGAACGTGTGTACAAAATAACAACAAACAACCCGATGCTCTCTGTTGAATTAACTTCTAGTTCAGTTCCACCGTGTAGCTTTTTACTCAACTCAATTGTTTGCCGTTAAGTTCTTTTTAATTTTTGGTTTTAACTATACGATAGGTTAGTAATGTCCTCAGGATTTTCAGGTGTTGGTCTCGAATAAAATTAGTAACAGATGATGAGTACTAACTTAACTATCAATCAAGTATCAATTACTTCTTAAATCGACTGGTTGTATTTTCTTTTTCTTTTTTTTTGTTAGTTACGCTTTTCTTGTATTTAACTATCTTTTCTTGTATCTAACTTAAACTTGAGGTATGCAATAAAGAGTATTCTATCTATCTATCTACCTCATAATTAGGAGATTTTAGAACGTTAAATTAAATTATTAATTAATTTAATTTAACGTTCATTTAGTTAAGTCTAGTATGAAATAATAGCTTATCATTCGCTGAAACCGTAAGATTAATCCTGCTCACGACTCATGAGTCATGAGTCATGAATCAGCCTGTATTATCTAAAAATTCCATTATACATATTTATTTTTAGTCTGCAAGGTATGAAGGTAAACGCCTCCTCCAGTGACGACCATTGTTCTCTGTCTTTGGCAACATCTATCCATGGCGCCGGCAATTTCAAGCAGTACTTCTCGCGGTAGCCTCTCGGGACCCATGCGGTAAACGTATCCCAGCCACCGGAGTCGTCTCTGTTTTAGAATTGCTGTGATGCTGCTACAGTTAGTCTTTGAGAGAACTGTTTCGTTGGTCATTCTATCTTTCCACGTGACTCCCAGGATGGATCTTAGGCATCGCATATGGAAGGCATTAAGACGACGTTCTTGTCTGGCATACGTAGTCAAGGTTTTCGAGGCGTACAGGAGGACGCTTAGTACGCATGTCTGGTATACGAGGACTTTGGTAGCAATTGTGAGTTTGTTGTGAGTGTGAGTCTTCCAAACGCGTGTGGCAAGTTTCCCAAACGTCGACGCAGCTCTCCCAATACGACTATCCAGTTCCTTGTTATTCGACAGGTTGGACTCTGTGGTGGATCCGAAGTAGCAGAAGCTATCCACAACCTCAAGGGTGGTATCATCGAGAATGATACTTGGCACCACATTTACACCCTGAACCATAATAACGGTATTTTTGGTGTTGACACTCATCGAGAATAGGTGACATGCTCGACCAAATCTAGTTATTAGCTCCTGTAGTTCCTCTTCCGAGTTAGCAACCAGTGCAGCATCATCCGCATACAGGAGTTCACGGACAATAACGTCGTGGCGTTTTCTTTTTGACTTTAAGAGGTTGATATTATAAAGTCTCCCGTCTATCCTCGAGTGCAGATGAACTCCGACGTCGCAATTTTTGAAGCCCGCTAACAGTAAAGCGGAAAAGAAAATCCCGAAGAGCGTAGGCGCTAACACACAGCCCTGAAGGCCTAGTATAAAAATTGTACGACATTAACTCCTCGACCGCGTTAGCGTATCGGGAGTTCAAATTATGTTTGCCGTTTATTTAAATCATCCGGCAACTTTCATATTTTGACCCCTCGATACGCTAACGCGGTCGAGGAGTTAATGTCGTACAACTTTTATACTAGGCCTTCTGTCTCACACCTCGATTCACGCTGAAAGGTGCAGAATTATCACCATCAAAGATTACAGAACCCTGCATATCATCATGAAAGGCCTTGATCAAGGAAGAGTCGGTGGACATCCGATATGGAGCAGAATGCTGTAAAGACCTTCTCTACTCACGGTGTCAAAGGCTTTGTTGAGATCGACAAAAGCCAAATATAGTGGTACACGATGTTCGCGATATTTTTCTTGGAGCTGACGTAGAGTAAATATCATGTTAGTCGTGGATCTGCCAGCTCGAAATACGCACTGCGACTCCGGGTAAATCTGAGTTGCCAAAGTTACCAGCCTCCTCAGTATTACCTTGGCGAATGCTTTGCCAGCGATGCTCAGAAGTGATATTCCTCTAAAATTATTACATTCACCTCTGTCGCCCTTTCCCTTGTAAAGTGTGACTATGTCCGCGTCCGCCGTGCCCCGAACGTATATGGCTGGCTATTAATTTTTGGTTTAGTTGGTTAATATAGGTAATATTAACCAATCACGAAACCGAATGAGCAGCTTCTTCCACCCCATTTCGCTTTTATTTTCAATGTTCCGAACCGATGCACGATGGCTGAACGATTAAACCTATTATGATTACTTTACTTACCTACTGGTGTGCGAACGTGAAAATATTAAGGTCGATAGCGACGTTTCGATATTTAATAATTTTATAACATTGCTTTAACTTTGGAACGGGGCTCTGGAATAGGAAAAATAACCAAGATTTTAATTGATTGTTTTCTAATTGCCAATTGTTAAATAGTAGATTGTGTTACAAGGGTTCAAAATGATATACTTCCGTGAGGGATTCTAAAGAATCCTGAGCGTAATGAGGGATTCAAGCGTTAATGCCCAAGACGAAAATATTTTTTGACACGAGCGAAGCGAGTGTGTGTGTGTGTCTGTCCTTTTGTTCTCCTCTACAGGTCGCATTTATCAAACAATTGTTGTGAAATTTTGCAATCAAGTTCGTAAATTACATTTAAAAAATCTGTCGAATCAGTTTTTGGAAATTTTAATAATGGCGGGAATTGGTACAAATGTCCTTAGCGCCATAGACTCTAAAGGCTCTTTTATGCCAATACCACTACCATATCGCGAGGTCTACAGCTCACAGAACCACTAGTGATACCGTGTGACACATACTGCTTTTCACGCCAACTAAGAGGAAATAAACAAAACCGAAAACAGCATTACCAACACCACGATGCCACTAGTTAATGCCCGAAAACGTAAAAATGTGTAGGTACAGAAAAGTGACAAAAGGATTAATCCCTTCTGCCTTGAACAGAAAAAGCCCTTTTATAAGTAGGTGGTGTGAAAAATAGTTTTTTCGCTTCTCTTACTTGCAAAGTTCGCATTTAAGTCGGAAAGCGCTCTCACCGCGGCTGCGCGCCCCGCGCTAACCTAATATTTTTTCTTACAATCGAAGTGAAAAGCAGAGTGTACCTATACCTCGGGCATAAATACCTGGAAAAGTTACCATCCCCCATAACAAGAATCTCGTGAAGGCCGAGAAGGACAAGTCCAGTAGGTAAGTACCTAGACTTGGCTCACGAGATAACCGCCATGTGGAAAGTTGACTCGACGATCGTTGTCCCAATAGTCTCATAGCGAAGAGACTCGACCAACATCTTGAGAGACTCTCGCTAGGTGGCTCAAGGGTCAGATGCAGAAGGCGGTAATCCACGGCGCGTATAGTCCGGCGGTTCCTTTCTCTGCGGCCCTAACCACAGCGCAACTGAGCTCAGGACACTACTCCAAGAACTAAATGTACAAGGTAAACAAGTAGGTTTAGAAATGAACGAAGAAAAAACAAAGGTCATGACTTACTCAAAACAATTACCAATACAAATAGAGAACACATCATTAGAATATGTCACCGAGTATATCTATCTGGGAAAACTAGTGTCTTTCACAGACCGCACAAATAAAGAAATAGCAAGAAGAATTGGACAAACATGGAAGAAGTACTGGTCTATGAAGGATATATTTAAGAATAAATTACCTATGAAACTAAAAAAACTAGCATTTGACACATGCATTCTACCCTGTCTCCCATATGGTAGTCAAACATGGTCGCTAACAGGAGATCATATTAAAAAAATCCAAATATGTCAAAGGTCGATAGAGAGAAGTGTCCTAAACATAAAATTAGCAAACAGAGTCAGAAACACAGAGATAAGAAGAAGAACAAAATTTATAGACGCAGCAACTCATATACTAAAGCAAAAACACAACTGGGCAGGGCAGTACAGCAAGGTCAAATAACATACATATATGAAGTTTTAGATTAAAAACTCGTCTTGTCATTAAACTATTGTACTTAGTTTCCAC
Organism: Lathronympha strigana; assembly: GCA_949128165.1. Taxonomy (NCBI): domain Eukaryota; kingdom Metazoa; phylum Arthropoda; class Insecta; order Lepidoptera; family Tortricidae; genus Lathronympha; species Lathronympha strigana. The sequence continues at coordinate 10,743,776 of OX421905.1, read as the reverse complement.
TTACGTAAAAAGTATAAGAATCGGACCATTATTTTGTGAGTTATGCTAATTATCTTGTATATAAATTTAATCTCCTTTTTTTGAAATCGCCATTTCAAAGATACGGCGACAAAGATTGGCTTAACACGGCAGCACTAGCGCTCCTAGCGGCGAACCCACTCGCGGTAATCCTCATTGACAGGATTTTGTTGACAGGTACCCCTCTGCCAAATGCATGGGACCATGGGACCATTGACTTATTAAAAGAAATAGACACGCAAAGCAGAACAAAAACGTCGAAAAATGTGGGTCAGTTGATGATACAAAACCATAACTTACCCAATTATCCGTAACCTTCAGGACGATAGGACTAATTCCAATATTTAGTACCTTTTTGGTACTATTTGGTACCAGACATGAAAAAATTCGCACCTAGCTAAAAATAAAAATATATTGTAAAGTCAATGTTTGTGGTAGGCGCTGAGTTCCGATGGGCAACTCATTATAAAATACTAAAAATCATGGGTAGTCCTACAAACTAGGTAGGTACTAAATATTTGCAAACAGATGGACTAGATACAACGCCTACAATCATTGGAACTGAAGGCTTACCACGAACATTGCTTTTCATTATTTATACAGGGTGACTTCAAAATCGTAATACAAAACACTTGGTTGTGGCTCAGTTAATGCCAAACTATATAATACATGCACCCCGTTGTTAAAATTAGCTGTATTTAATTATCGCTAATTTTCTAACAAAACAAATATTTAAAGTCCCGAAGTGTTGTTACACTACATTCAATACCTGACTGTCATACCTGTCACTCGATGTTATCATCAAAGCAAGTTATTATCGATATCACTATGAGTGACAGTCGTATAACTAACTTGTTTGTTCATTGAAATTAAACACTTTAGAACGGATTAATCGTGTTTATTAACACCATGATCCTACGTTTAGAGCCCTTTACAGCACTAGTTTTCACAAGGTTAAGGCACATGTCGTGTTAAGCTGCTCAGTCATCATCTTAACCCTGTGAAAACGAGTGCTGTAAAGGGCTCTAAACGTAGGATCATGGTGTTAATAAACGCGATTATTCCGTTCTAAAGTGTTAAATTTCAATGAATAACAATCGCGGTAACAGAAGACAATATTAACTTGTTTGTTGTTTAGTTTTAAGTACCCTGATAAATTTGTGAAAATAATAAACGGAGCTAGTTTAAATAAAATCATTTATTAATGTACCTAAACTACCGTTAATTACAAGCTTAAAATATCTACGTTTAAGTAGATAAGTGTGAACCTACTTTTCCTAAACGTATTTTAAGATGTGTTCAAAATGACCACCGCCTTCCCGGACACATAAGTCCGCCCGCCGTCTATGGTTGATTTTAAGTCTGCCTAAAATAAATTCATTGGCTTTTACTGAATCAAACGCCTGAATTATCTTTTGGCGAAGTTCATGGACGGTATTAGATTCCCGTGTGTACACTCTCCTTTTGATTTCGCCCCACAAAAAGAAGTCGAGTGGCGTCAGATCGGGACTTCGAGGCGGCCATGCGACTGGACCATTGCGTCCAATCCATCTCTCAGGGAATTGTCTGTCCAAATAATTTCGCACACTTAGAGCAAAATGTGCTGGTGCACCATCTTGCTGGAAATAAAGATTATCCAAATTTTGCTCCGGCACATCTTGTAGCAAAATCGGTAACACGTTTCTCAGGAAATCTTCATATTTCGGTCCATTTAAGTTCCCGTCAATAAAATATGGGCCAATTACACAATTGTTCAGAATGCCTGCCCAAACGTTTACAGAGAAACGAGTCTGGTAAGAGTCTCGGCGAGTTACATGAGGATTTGCATCACGATCAGCCCACCAGTGTTCATTGTGGACGTTAAACATGCCGACTCTTGTAAAAGTTGCCTCGTCGGTCCATAAGATATTTAGGTGTAAGTTTTGCTGCAGCCAACGACCAAAAGTAACTCTTCTAGGGTAATCTGCTAATACGATATCCTGAACCCTTTGAAATTTAAACGGATGTTTTGCTTCAGCTTTCATTAGCCGCCAAATAAACAATTGGCTCGTGCCGAATCTCGCAGCAGCGTCCCTTGTGCTAGCCTCTGGGTTGCGGTTAAAATACTCGAGCACTCGTCTCCGAAAAGCTTGTGAATACCGCGGCCGTCGGCCTCGAGCTTGAGCATGCACCGGAACTGCAAACTGACCATAGTCTCGTAAATTCTGGATGGTACTGTTTATTAACACACGTGTAGGTGTTGGACAATCAGGGTAACGTTCGTTAAATAATACCTGAGCTCGCACAGTACTTCGCGATGTTAAATAAAAATCAAGCATATCCATCTTTTGAATATTAGTATAAGGATAAGGTCGAGGCATTTTATTTAATAGTGAAATCAAAATATTACGGTAAATCTTATTTTCTTTGACAAGTGTCACTTAATAATCAAAACACGTTTTCTTCATAAATACCATGGTAGGTGATTGACAACTAAAGAGGAAAGTGATTTTTTAAACTTCTTTGTTAATTATTATGGTAGGTTAACCATGTTAAGTCAAACAAAATAGGATAAATTAAAAATTTAAAAAAATATTCTTACGATTATTTTAAATGCATGATACTTAATTGAGAGGCTTAGTTTAGGGGAAATGTGTGTAAAACATTGATTTTGTATTACCATTTTGAAGTCACCCTGTATATTTTTACTAAGGTACTAATAATTTGATGTCTGGTACTCTGGTACTAAATACGTAGCTCACTTGATAAATTTTGAGATGCTCGAAATTTGAAAATGGAACGCACCCATGTTATATGTTTTTAAAAAGCAAATTTATTTAAAAATAGAACACTAGTATCCAGTACACTCTAATTTCAAAAATAGATGAGTTCCAGTTGTTTTGCTACAACGTTTTCCGTGGGTTTTCTTTGAAACGATGGAGCTGAACCGCGAACATTTTCGTGCTATGATATATTACGATTTTAAATTTGGTTTAACCGAACAACTGACTTTCCAGCGATTATAATCGGCATAAGGAGACTCTGCTCCATCCCGGGCAACTGTTTTTAGATGGTTTAGTGAATTTAAAAGGGGCAAAACCAACCTCGAAGATGAACACAGAAGTGGTCGCCCTCAAACAGGAGTAACTGCAGAAAACGTATGGACTACTGAAATGTTAGTGCGAGAAGACCCACGAATTACATACACGGACATCGAGAAGATCCTAGGCATTAGTTCGGGGAGTGTTAATATCATCCTACATCAACATCTTGGAGTAAGGAAGCTTTGTTGCCGTTGGATCCCGCGTTTGCTCTCCGGAACCGAGAAACAGGCTCGTGTGGATTGGTGTCATGAAATGCGTTTAAAATTCGAAAACGGAACATCAAGACGTGTTTCTGAAATCATTACTGGTGACGAAACATGGATTTATCAATATGATCCGGAAAGTAAGCGGCAGTCGTCAGTATGGGTGTTCTCAGAGGGCAAGTTACCAACAAAATTACAAAGACCTCGAAACGTAGGCAAAAAAATGGTGGCTAGTTTTTTTTCTCGGGGGGGACATCCATCTGTCGACTTCAGTGCTGGAAAATCATAGGTCTGTTAACTCGGAATGGTACACTACAGTAGCATTGCCGCAAGTTTTCCAAGCAGTGCGGGGGAGGAGAAGGCTGGACTTCGGGGAATCATGCTGCATCACGACAACGCCTCTTCACATACGTCCCTCAGAACAAAGGCGTTTATTGCAGAAACTGGGGTTGAAACCTTGCCTCATCCACCCTACAGCCCTGACTTGGCTCCCTGCGATTTCTTTTTGTTCCCAACAGTGAAGGAAAAAATAAAAGGCAAGTTTTTTTCGAGTGCCGAAGAAGCCGTGGCTGCTTATGAAGGAGCGATTTTTGACCTATCCGATCAAGACTGGCAAAAGTGTTTCCAAAGTTGGTTTAGACGAATGGAACTTTGTATAAAGAACGATGGAGAGTATTTTGAGAAAATGTAAAATAAATAGTGTTTATATCTTCAATAGTTTTTTTGTATCTCAAAACTTTTCGAGTGACCCACGTACTACCAAAAAGGTACTAAATATTGGAATAACTCGCGATTCAAAATCCAACGTGGTCATTCTGACGGTCACATTAAATCGACAATCAAATAAAATACCGCAATTTATCATAAAGCCCTATACACCAGGAATCTTCACAAGGGATTGTACTTTCCCGTTTTTTGCCATAGTAAGTGGACGGGAGAAAACGGTCCACATGAGATTACATCCCTCTGGGGCTTTGTCTCACTCGCACATGTTGCCAATGTTAAAAAGATGCTATTGTGGGAGTATTTATATCAGTTTACTACTAAAAATAAATATATTCTTATTTTATTTTAGTAGGCACTATATCTAGATAAGGATTTTGTTATATTTTAAGTAGGTAATTTGTAAATTATTGTGATTTTCATATTATTACCTCTTCAAATCAAAGTTGTGGACCACAACAAAAAACATTTCTATATATAAATTTAGTCGACCTTAGTTTCCTTTATGTTGACTGGTATCCCCAAATTTGGCATTTTAAATTTTTAAAATACTAACATGAATGGTAACGTGAAGTAACGAGGGTATTTCAAACGTCACTTTGACAATTCTCTCATACTGACACTGCATACCTACCACGAACATCGAAAATTGGCATTGACGGGAAAACCTCTTTGTCACTCCAATATGCAAGTGTGACAGAGATGGAGATACAAATCCGCAATCGTTCGATTTTCGTGGTATAGGCCCAGGACCCACGCATGAGTGGCTCCGCCTGGTGAACGACAATACGGTAGCTCCCATTATCTATTTTCTGTTGCAAATTCGCTAACATTGTTAGAATTTGTTGTATAAAGAGCTGTTGAATTGAATACTTTCCAGCTTTCCTACCACGAAAATCGAAAATTGGCATTGACGGGAAAACCTCTTTGTCACTCCGATATGCAAGTGTGACAGAGACGGAGACACAAATCCGCAATTATTCGATTATCGTGGTATAGGCTCTGATTGCGTAATATCGTTTCGCAGGTAAACCAAAATTGTACAATTATATAGACACATTTTCCGTCAAAATGACAAAACAAACTCCCTAGGGTGAATATGATGTCAGAACGTTGTGGATCGATTTTACAGAATTATTATTTATTAAATAAATTTATCTGAACATTTATAGATTTATTTAGATATGTAGTTATACTTAAGTACATTAAATACTTACATTTAAACAGTACATCTGTTTGTATTATTTTTATGATGTTCACCGATTACTCTGAGTTTCGTCAATTGTCATCCAATTTGAGTTGTTTTTTGTTTGAAAGGAGCTACCTCCAATTTGTTCGCATAGCAATTTGGTGCTAAGGAATTAAGAGTACTCCTCAATTTTCAAAGGCACGATATGGCGATTTTGTTATTTTCTTAAGCAATTTAAGCATTTTCTTGCGGAAACCACCAATTTGGTAAAGCAAACTTGATGACAATGGATCAAGAGCTGGCTACGGAAATAGGTTTGCAATTAGTAGAGCGATGACATTTTCTAGTTACTATCGATTGGCGGGGTGATTTGCTCCTGTATTTTTGCACACACGATTTTAAACGTCCACTCTATTGAAAAAGTATAGGCCCAGACCTCTAAAAATGAGGCACGTTTCACCGCACCTTGGACGTCACCTGGCACTAGTTTGGCGCTATAAATTGCACCCCTTAAATTTATTTAAAATCCCGTTGTTGCCCATGTTACAACCACTGCTGAATAGTTGCCAGGCGCCCGGATTAATTATTATTAATGATAGTATGGCACACTAACTGGAGGAGTTTCGTGGCTCTTATAAATTGCATACCTATAAATTGCATATAAATTGCATAGCTAGCTCTCCGTCTATGGACCAGGGATGACATGCATAACTTAATGTACACGAACATGGGAAACTCTTATTGCACTTCTCTTGCTGGAAAAGTTCGGCTTAAAGTCAAGGCTAAGCGACATATATGCATTGCATGCATGAATTTATGCTCTAGAGCTGAATAGAAATAGAATTGAGGGCAGCTGGAGCTCGCTGGGACCCTCCAGCGCTCGTGAGAACGACTGCGTCCAAGCATGGCAAACACGGATGTTTAATTCTAACATTTTCCTCACAAACGAAGTGAAAAGCAGAATGTATATCTCGGACATAAATGGGTATCAATTTAATCCTCGATTAGTACTCGTATATTCGCTTCGTTACATTCGGACCAATAAATAGGCTCGGCTAAAATGGGTTATACCCTTGCCATATTATCTACTATTTTGTTCGAAAGTAGTTACCACCAATTCTAGAGTCCCATAGGAGTTTGGTGCTAATCTGATGATGGGATCGATAAGGAATTAATCCCTTAATGGAGACTCCTCAGAGAGGCAATCGGCACAACAGGCAACAACAGAAGCTGTGATGAGATGTAGTTTGCAGAGATGTCTTCACAAGGACAATGGTCGAGGAGGCCTACTACGAACCACCCTCGTCGCCCCGCCTCTCTATCACTCGAATATGCAAGAACGATAGAGAGGCAAACAGACAAACGAACGAAGCCCTCCAGGTTTGACGGTCGGTCCAGATGGAACCACAGAGTATGGAGGAAATTGGCCAATCATCGCCGTGGACCCCCACACACCACCGTTCGTCTAACCACTCCCAATATGACGATCTGGAAAGACGATAAAGCCGACGACACTGGATGGAAACGATAACGATACGATACGCCAATGTACACACTTTTGTAGTCGCATTGCTCAATCCGGATAACATACAGATTCGTGCTTAATACTCAATAATAATGAATGCATTATAACCTAACTTTTAAACTGTCAGTGTCACTACTACTGTCACATTGATATCACATTATGCAGCTCGAGCACGATTCCCTCGAATCTCTATATCCTCACCTCACGCGGCCTACAGCTCAATTTTGCTTGTTTCTGGTATTTTATTGATAAGAGTCGTGAGATTTGTGACTCGTTGAAAGCATATTACATTTTATCAATATGTTCCGCTTACCTTTTGGTGAAAGAGTCGACCCCATGGAAGAGAAACGACAGGCTAGAGAAAACACTATCAATAGTGTCATTACATTCTGCATACTTTGCGCTGCCATAAGAGTCGGTTAGTAAAAATTTTTATGATAATTGTGTGCTATCTCCATAATTTGTAGAAATTCCTGTCTTCTAGATTGTAATGTTTGGCCAAGTTTAAAAATCCAATAAGATGAACAAAGTCACAACACTTTGTTGTGAAATTGGTTTAAAGTCTCTTATAGTAATTATTGAATCAACAAACTTCCCCACCTTGTTTCTTAAAGTATTTCCGTTATATTTGTAATTTAGTCAATATCACATTGAAACATTCCTATAAGACACTTTTATTACAACCAATTCGAAGTTTAAATAGAATGGCTTTGTTACACAATCTTTACACAAGGCTAATTGTCTAGACAATTGGGCATTTTAAATATTTTAATGATCCTGTCCACTTAATTAAAAATCTATTTCAATTTTAATGGCTTAATGTCTTTGGCTCAGTGGATTATCTTGATAGTTGGCCTTGAGTAATGTTAACGAGTTCGGTGACAGTAGGTTGACAGGCGGAATAATTGTATCAATGCTTAACTGCGCTACTGTCAGCAAACATGTTAAGGATGTTTTAATATTTAGTCAGACATAGCACTAAATTCACACTATGCCTTCAGTGAGATTGATTGTGAGCGCTCTGACCGTCACTGATAAACCATGCTGTTCTTAAACACATCCCAAGTCATGATACTCCAAAGGTAATTTCTTAAAACAATATTGTACAAACTTACTGCAGTCTATTGATTCTTAAATTGATATTATAACAAACTTAACATCAGATGAGATGAGCAGAAAGTTAGGCCACATAAAATATTTAGCCTATACATTAGGGTCTTTCCCAGATTTATGATTATCATTTGTATTCTTTCATCCCTTGGTGATTGGTGATTATTATACACACAAAACTGTTTTTGGTGTGGTTAGTCTCCATAGAGCTTGCTACACAGCATTCACAGTAATTTTTACAGTAATGACCCACAACTTTTTTGTGGCATATGATAACATATTGTTGCCTTTACCTTACTTTACAAAATAAGCTGTTTTACAGAAGTTTTAGCCTCTATAAATTTAAATTCTAGAATTTCTTATGCTCCTTTCGGTTTGAATTTACTACCTAAACAATATGCTCAAAATTCACTGGCAAGTATTGTTGCATGGCAGGCAGCAGGAGGTTTAGGAAACTATTGATTTTAGCACTGGGAATAAACTGTAACAATGTTTGTGTCCTTGGTTTCAGCCCCCCTGTTCCTGGAGCACAGCGGTGTTTAGACAGCAGCCACCACCACACATCCACTCTACCATGCCATTCAACCTAACTATTATTCAATTAAATTATAGTTGTTTTTTTTAACTCCATTTTCATTTTACTCACCTTGAACCATTTTCTCTCATTATTAGTGGCAATTCACATTCTTAATGCGGACAGATTAGGAATGGAATTAGCTTCTGATAAATATGATCTAAGTTTGAAAAAGCTAAGTGTATTCCAGACAACATTCTTTCCATATTGCATACATACATATATGTACCTAACGTAAACTGCAAAAACTTTCAGAACTAGAATACGTTGGGATAATTTGATTGAATCAGCCAGACTGGCCACGTCTGTCATTTTCTATACAAAAAGTTTGCCTACATTTGCGGGAAGGGGCACGTCAAATGTATGGCTATTCGTACGTAACGTACAAATAGATATGTCAGATAAACGTCAGTCCATAGGCTGCAGGTCCAGGTTTTGGTTTAATACTCAGTTGGGATTAGGGTGGTAAAAAAAACAGAATAGCGTGAGTGACGCACGTGGAATGAACATGTCAATATTTCAAGCACCATTTAAATGTTCATTTTGTTACCTCTGTCTAAAATTTTCAAATTAAAAATTGATTTCTTTAGTGTCCGGGGAGAGACCGCGGTTTTAATCAAATGTCCGGGTTTATTAACTTTTTTGTCCGGTTTCGGCAATGTACGAGATGGCAGCCCTACCTCTGTCTCAAACACAAACTAGAAGTAGATAGGTAAAAACTATGACGCTGACACTTAAGTACCCGTACGCGACAAATTGTTTTATGTGTGGCCTGTTCTTACTATTCGAAGTGGAAGTAAAAAAAAGTGCACAACAATGCGTAATACTGTTTTTAATTTTGTAATGGCATCAATACATACGTATAATAGAGACTCACTATTAATATTATAATAAGGCAAAGTATTATATGTTTACAAAAATAAAAGCAACATTTACTAAAAGTAGGTACAACATCAACGCACCGCGCGACGCTGCCGCACGTGACACAGGCCGCATGCGGTAGGTACGATACGCAGGTGACAGTAGGGTAGGACCGCTTGCGACGCACGTATGCTTCGTCATTATATGCCTGTAAAGGCTTCGTTATTATATTATCTGTGCTATTCAGGAACCAAAATAGTCAATTACTTACAGCATATTCGTATCGTCGCAGCAACTTTTTGTCATTAAACCTTGCAAGTGAAGTAAATTCTTCCGATTTAGTATTTTCTGCAGGTTTATTACTTTAAAATGGATTATCGCGTATATTAACTACATCCCGACGTTTCGAGCCCAAGCTAAGAATCTTAATGTTACATTTCTTACGATATTTTTATCGCAGTTTCAGTAAGTAGATACTATATAGGTAAGGCATATGTGATTGTTTTTAAATGTATCACTTTGATCACCAAGGAACTAACGCCACAAAGATTCATTTAAAAATGAACCTTATCAACAAGCGAGAAAGTCCTACCTTTTACTAAAAACAAGCACAAAATGTAGTCTGAAACCAAAGGTGAAGGAATTGTAATAAACAAGTAAATCAATACAACCTCATTAGTATCGATGAGTACTCTAAAAACTACTGAGAAATGTACAGTAGGCAACAAAAGTACCTACACTTAACTAAGACGGTTGGTAAGAAGTCCTCTTTCGCTTTCAAGATTAACAGGTACAAAATAAGTGTTTTCGGGTTATTCCCACCTGTCACTACCAATTTGTTTGTTGCTGGGAATTTTTTCCCCATCTTTTACCAGTGAAAACTACTAGGAAAAACATCTCAACTGTTACCACTAGAGTCCGTCTATGCTAAATTTCGTAGATTTTGATAGCACACACTGTGAAAGTATTACGTAAACTTCATAATTTCGTGGAAGTTAGACCTTTAAAATAACACTTTAAAGTTTGACAGTTCATTTGCTTCAAAGAGATAACGTGGTTTGACTCTACACATTCACCGCTAAAGTTTTTTCGTTGCGCTACGCCGTAGCCGATAACATGCATTTCCCGCTTTGTAGCGAAAAAGAGGGGTAATGACAACGTGTGGTAATTAGAGCTGAACGGGTTTAACTAATTGGTTGTAACTACCCTCTCTCTTCCTGTCCGTCTCTTATTTCTCTGATTTCTTTACTGGTAATAAGAAACTGAGAAAAACCCCTTTTAATATTTTTTTTTCAATTCAAATAAAAATACGTGCATATATGATAAAATATAATTATTTTTTAAATATTATTCCTAGTAGTTCCATCTGGTAAAAGATGGGGAAAAATATCCTAATTGTTACCCGTGGTGACATGTGGGAATAACCTCTACCCCTACTTAACTTCTACTAGGAAACCGTCAGAGTTAATTAACTATGTACAATCAGCTGCAGAGATAACGGGCCCTCCTGCATACAAACTTTCTATCCAACATACTTATTTATCTAAACTGAATTTGCTGATCAAACAGGTACCCACTCTCTCTTACAATTAATAAATATCATAAATTAAGTGCAACGTTTCACGTGCATAGGAGAGAAAATATTTTTCTCGGGGAGTAGCCGAATATTTGTTTTAAATTAAGTATAACATTTGTGACGACATTAGTATTATTGTGTTTACTCCATCTAATTATAGTGGGTCTGCACCAGTGAACGTAGATAAAGCATGGAAGAATTCTTTCCGCTCCTTAGGCGGTCCTTATAAACGGTGCCGCGCGCGACTTCAGTTTGACCGCGATGTCAGTGAGTGACTGATGTCTAAAACTATTTACCAGAACAACGTATTTTGCAATGAAAAATGCCTGTGTGGTGAAGTGCAGAAACCATTCAGACAATTATTCTAAGGACAGTGGAACCAATTTTCACAGATAAGAAAACAGACAAACTCAGTGAAATCTAAAAGAATACGAAAATATCAGCCATTTTCTCTATAGGGGTGAATTGGGTGATGTTATGCCAAATGAAATAAATTATAGTACCTATTACCTTACTCTATTGTAATATTTTGTATAATTATTTTGACTCTTACTTACAAATGTAGACTTTACTAGTTTTTACCCGGACAAGCGGATAATTATTTCAATTTCAAAATCATAATTATTATATCCATTATATTTTGTATGTTTTCCATTCCATTCAGATTCTCACGAGATCCTAGCCGTCGTAAACGATGAAAAGAAGCTATACGATTGGAGAGGCACAAAAGTAAACAGATTCGAAGCCTAATGAGACATCAATAGTCTGTGCCATACACTTCAAAGATGAAAATGTATATTTATTCAAAAATGAATTCACACAGCTTAATAAAACCGCTATACCGATTTTAAGTTTGATTTAATAAACCAAATAAACCTTTTTTATTGTACGTACTATCAACTAACAGACTCCTTATAGTGAGATCAAATTATATGGAAAATAATATGCGTCGAATATCCAACGATGATATGCTTCGCAGATGGCTCAAGAAGGGGATCCACGAGTAAGCGGATCGAGTACAGTTATTCCAAAATTGGAGGAAAGGGTATCTCTCCCACTAGGTCGGTACTTCTGCCTAAAACACACTTGGTTTTAGGCAGAAGTATATGCGATAATGCGGTGTGCAAGAATCGTAAAGGAGGAACCGCAACAAACGGGTGCTGTAGTAATATATACAGACAAGCGGAACTGAAGGCGCTAAAAAAGGCAGCAACAACCTCCGACAACCACCTCCCTTTTACAAGAATGGAAGGAGGAGCTCAACTCGCTGGAGAGGAGAAGGAAGATCACTGTGGCGTGGGTGCCGGAGAATCAGGGGTCACAGGAAATCAGAAAGCAGACAAACTGGCGAGGGAGGGAGCTGCGAAGGAATTCATAGGTTCAGAACCGGCTCTACCCATGTCGGCTGAAGTCACAAAAGGAGTGATGGACAAACTGAAAGAGATGGAAGCAGAAAGAGAGTGGAAGGAGGAAACTGCTTGCAGGCATGCTAAGATGATGGTAGGTGGCAGGGACTAAGGAGAACCTTATAAAGCTGGGAATAACCAACCTGAGGATGTTGGCCGGAATCATCACTGGACACATAACCCTTTACAGGCATCTTAACGTAATGGGCATAGGCCTGAGGCCCCCCTCGCGAGCGCCAATTGTTTTTGCGTAGTTTTCAAAACTGTTTGTAAATTCGCATTTTGTATGAAAGACAAATATATGTCCTTAAAAACTATTATATAATCTGTGATATTAGACTAATACTGTTTGAGATAAGGACACCTTGTTTTACGAGCCCTTACAAATTGTAGGTACATACGCGGAAAGCTTTTATTATAAGGCGGATATGTCACGCTGAATGCTACTTGCACGATACGCCGGTGTACAAGGGGGTTAGCGCTATACACGCGCATAGCCTTGTCTCACTCACACACCCGAAAAACCTGAGGTAAAATGTTAGTTTTTCTACTGCAGCACTTCAAACTGAATTAAATGATTGACAGTGATATTAAAAATGTATACATTATAACGGCGTTTATTTTCTCTTCTTCTTCTTCAGCGTCTATTCGCCCACTGTTGGGCATTCACCTCTCCAATTCTCTTCCACATTGCCCGATCCATTGATTCTCTCATTCAGAGAGGGCCAGCAAGCTTTTTTATATCGTCCTCCCATCTGGTTGGAGGTCTATGATCCGGTCTCTTGAAACGAGGTCGCCCTACTAGAACGCGTCTGCTCCATCTTCCGTCGTCTCGGCGACAGACGTGTCCAGCCTAGGCCCATTTCAGAGTAGCAACCCGTTGACCGATGTCTACTACTTTGGTCCGGTGTTTATGATATTCCATAAGAACATCGCTAAGCAATGCTCTCGCTCGCTATTTTCGCTGTCGTAGAGAAACTAGTGTATGCAACCGCTCATAATTGGTTATTACATTCTCGGGTCTATTGTTATAAATTATTGTCACAAGGATTCTTGAATTTTAAGTACACTTATTATATCACTGTTGCATAATAGTAGTTTATGAGATTTTATACACTGAAAGGCATTAAAACACATCACAAGAGTGTTTAATGCCTAATTATTTACAATTATATACACTGCCTTATATACACACATATCATGAGCTCTCCATGATGCGTTCATACCGCATATTCCGACCGCCGACTACGACTTTCACGAATAAAAACTTTTCTGACATACATTTTTTGCCATTTATATTTTTTAAATTAGAGCCAAACTAGATTTAGCCCCAATTATCATATCGTTCGATATCAAATAACGTGCGACTTGTGTGCGGTATTGTTTGTAATTGACACTTCGTTTCGAACTAAACGTCATCTTGAATGATATTTAGAATAGAGGTCAAATGAAATTTCCTTGTTTGTCAGAGATGTTCGAAATTTGAAAAAATTATATTATCGAAGTCGATTATATAAATTAGCTATAATAACATTTTGACAGATAAGAAATTAATTTGTTGTAACAAAAAAACTTATTATTATAGGGGTCTTTGTCTGCGGTTTTTGAACGCATTATAGAGGCCTAATGATATGTGGGTAATTGGGTATATAAACTACTATTAAAACAATAGAATATCAATTTAAATGAATCCGTGCGTCGCAGCGCGCTTCTACATCTATGCCCGCGGCAGCTCGCCTTAAATATATTCTAAATATAGTTAGTTTGTGGAATAGAGCTCTCTTAACTACCGAAACGACTAATATTACGGAGAAAGAGGATTCGTTAAAAACTGCAATATTAAACACGCTCGGGAACATCTAGTTTACAAAAATAGTTGGATCGCAAGTGTTTGATATGAGTGTAACAGTACATTATTATTACATTAGAAGGAAGCTTCGTTTCTTATTAAGTAGTGCAACGGGCTTTACATCGTTCTGATTTTACATGAGTCCATTCTTAAGTTCCATTTGTCCGCACAAAACGATTAGCCTCGTCATTTTTACTCCGGACTGCCAAGGAATGGAATGCGCTCCCACCTTTTAATATTAATAATATTGTGGGACAATCTTACACAAATCGACCTAGTCCCACAGTAAGCTCAATAAGGCTTGTGTTATGGGTACTAGATGACATTATATATAAAAGTTAGATACATATAAACACATAAATACATAGAAAACATTTATAACTCAGGAACAAATATTCGTGTTAAACACAAAAATAAAAGCCCTGACCAGGATTCGTACCTGGGACCTCCTGCTTAGTAGGCAGGGTCGCTACCAACTACCAACTAGGCTAGGAGGCCGTTGAAATACCTTTTGTTTTGTAGGCTATTACTGAACCAGTGAGGTCCATCTTAGACTCTGTCTTCACTTTCCATCAGATGTAAATAGGGTCAATCGCCGGTCAGTTTATTTTTTAATAAAAGGCAGTTAAAAACCCGTACAACTCTGAAAATCCTGGCTGGCCTATATTACACAATCATATATATAGATATATATTATCATTGATATATTCTAATATGGGCCTAACAAACTAGGAACGCCTGGAAGGCTGAACTCAGGAAGGTAAAATCAGAAATGTGTAAAATTCCCTTAATAACTATTACTAACGGCAACTTTTTAGTAAATTTTGACAATAATTATTTTAATATGTTGTATCTACGAAGTCTATTTTAAGGGGACGAAGAGCGTCCAGTGTCGCCCTCATTCGGGGAATTGTTTTCTTATAAACGTTTTCTTTTCTCTATAACACATGGTATCATCGTTGTAGTCATAGTAATTTCCCAAGTTTTGGTCTAAGACACATAATTTCGATTTACTTATTTTTTGTTTTATCACCGGAACGGCGGCGAAAGGTGGACACGTTTTTAAACTATATCATATGGAGAATTATAAGGACTACAACGAACATACCATGTGTTATAGAGAAATGGAAAGGTTTATTATTATTATAAAACACAACCCCCCAATGAGGGCGCCACTGGACGCTCTGCGCCCTCTTAAACAATTTCCGTGCAGTTGTACCTTGTCACAGTGACAATCAATACACTAGTATGATATAAAATGATTGATAAGTTTGTCATCATTATTGTCACTATGACAAGGCGTTCTGTGATTACAGATGTACAGTAATCTTAATCAGGTGCAAAAGTATAAACATTGTTATATTACAATAAATTACGGATAGATAACACTCACGTAATTTTAGTCACTACGCGTGACATTTTTCGGACATCTTAGGATGCCATTATCAAGCGTCGAGTACCGTGTGCGACGACGCAAGGGGGCGCACTGCGTAAGGCGTCCCTCGGTAGGAAAACCAGTCGAGGATGCGGGTCTTGAATCCCAGGGTTGTTCGAGTGCAGATTTGATTCATTCAACGTAAAATGTAATGTTGCAGCGAAGCGCAACGCGGTACACGACGGTTGATGATGGCATCCTAAGGGGTCTCTATTGGTTGCCATAAACTTTAAACTCCGATTGTGTCATTCCATAACGTTTTCCATCATAATTTTTATTAGTCATATTGTCGGAAGTCATCAAATTAATCAATATAAATTGGAGATCTGATTTTTGTTGGTCATCATTATTGTTAGTCATATAATTCGATATTTAAAGTCCACGTGGCCTCCTTTGTATAAAATAAAAAGCAATAAACTTCCTTATCAGAATTGTTGTAACGTCTATTTTCACAGGTTATACTGATAGGTTGTCACGTGATTATATCATTCTATGTAACTAATGGTGTCGCCGGATATAAAATAAAGTTTTGGACAAAATTTTTGGGTCTATATTGGAACACATAACTTTTTTTGGCGTTATATATTATTGAATAGTATTATATATTATATTGGAAGTAAGTTCTGGCGCTTCGCCTGCCGCTGCCGCGGCACGCTCGCTTCACTCGCTGTAAGGTCACGGTTCAACCTAACACTCCTCCTCGCTTCGCTCGTCGTCGTACTTAAACTGACCTACCTTAGAGTAGAATAGGTAAAATTTATGTAATCAAAAACACAGTAAGTACTTTGCAATGAATATGAAAGTACTTAATGCGATTTGCCACCTGTTTTTGTTTCTTTATGTATTGGTAACATAAATAGATATAAGACAATATTACTGCATTGTTGATTATTTTGGGCAGTAATAAATATCAAAGTTGTATTTTTTTCATTGATTAATAATAAACATACTGTAAGATGGCTTGCAACCAAATATGTGTTGTCAAAACATTTTTTTTGTTGTCATTACTAAATAGTTGCTTCAAATGTTTATTTATTTTCTTTATCATACACAACCTGATGGAGTAAGAAGACCAGATAACTACGAACCTATTTAGTGAAGTATTTAGTGTGTAAGTATTTTTAGGACACTGGGACAATATTGCACTTGTCCTAAAAATAGATTGGGCCTTACGAGGTTAAGCCATTTTGTCCTGCCAAGGACTCGACGTAGTAGCCTCGCCGGTAGTTGTAGTAGCCTTGGATCATAGTCCATAAAATTGTGGTGAAGTCATATTATTGAAAGTCATAATTAACATTTTGTCTCTTAGACATAAATCGCTTTTGTTAGTTGTAGTAGGTTAAAATATATGGCCTAAAATATTTCTGAATAATAATTTATAGACCTTTGAATGTTACTGTCAGCAATCTTATAACTTTTGTGATTACTTAAAGTACTTAATGTTATAGGTTGTTAATGTTAGAACTTGTAAGCGCTATGCTTAACAAAAATTATGACTTTTGATGTTTATGTCAGCAAATTGTATGGATATCAATTTCTGACTAACGATAATCGGAACAATAAATGTATGGGAAAGAATAGGATCCCCATCCTAAGATGTCCGAAACATGACGCGCGTAGTTATTATAATATAAACATATTCTTGACCATATCTTTTAAATTGCTAGGTGTCAAAACTAACTTCCCGTTGGGCACAACACACACTCGCTCCCAAGCCTCGCGCACATTATATAACATACCTACATAATTACAATTTGTTCGCTCGAAATAACTTTAATTAAACCTATAAAATATTAATTCCACATTGTTCCATAATTATTAAAATTACAAGGTAAGCGCGTCCGCGCGAAGCGCCGAACATTTTTGGTAAACATTACAATATTATTATAATAAAGTTTAGAATCGCAGCGTACACAACACATGTACATATATCCTAAGTTGTACTACAAAAAATATAGTCCTTCTGCGGAGATCGATGTATAGACGCACGCGAGCGAAAGGTGTCCAGGTCGGACCGGAGCGGACCGGAGCGGACCGAGTCGGAGCGCGCCGGCCGGCAGGATCGGCGCGCGGGTGACGGCGACGCGCGCCCCGGAGAACTGCCTACGGCCGTCGCTACATTATTAAGTTTTACTGAGAATGCATCAACAGGGATTGAACATTAGAACGAGAGTTGTGTAGAGTACTTCGAACTATATTATAAGCTGGAGGTATTTGACAGATTTTAACTATTTCTTTGATTTAAATACAAATAAAAACTGAAATAGATAAGAGAAAAACTAACTAGAAGATTTTCAGTCCTTCAGTAGCTCCAGAGCAGGAATCGATCCAATGACTTCTGCATTCGCGGCAGGGCCAAATGAACCCCACGTCATAAATAGATTTTTGTTAATTCATAAGTAATATAATTAGTGTGTCTACTGAAAAACAACATTTAAAGATATAATTAGATTTGTTGTCTAGTTAAATATAATCCAAATAAAATACTTATATAACGAAAAATTTCGTTACCATATTTTGTCATTTTTGCGGTGTAGGATCGAGATGGCTCGTATTGGCCAAGTCACCGCACTAAATTATTTGTTTAAATAGATATACTTAGTTTATATACAAATACCAACGGATGCAACGTTTAAACCTAGGCCGAGACTATACAGTTCGCGATATTTTAAATTCCGAATATAACGGAGCGTTCCGTTAAAATCTGTCGCGTACCCTCTAGCCACGTCAGTAGAACTCAGAGTAGCGGCGGCCAACACACGGGGTAGCGTCGGCGGGCGCGGCTACACCGCCTCGCCGTCACCAGCGCGCGCCGCGCCTCACACCTGCTGGTGCAGCATGGGCGCCGAGTCGGCGTCAGCGTCGGCGTCGCCGCGGCCGGTGCGCGCCCAGTCGGCGCGGCGCGGCGTGCAGAGGCCGCAGAGGCGCAGGTTGAAGAAGTCGACGCAGTTGAGCAGCGGGCCGCGCGAGAAGGGCGAGCGCCCGCCGCGCGCAGCGAAGTGCCGGTAGCGGCCGCGGTTCAGCTGCTCATTCGTCGTCATGCCGAGGCACACAACCTGGAAACCACAGGTACGATTATATATCCTTAGATACGACACAAGTATTTTTCTTCTTCAACGTTACCTCGAAAGTTTGAGTCGTGACTGATACACTAACGTACAGTCAGCTGCAGAGATAATGAACCCAGTTTGCATAGACAGGTTGTATGCAGGGGGATCCATTATATCTGAAAATGAAAGATAGGAAACCCGGCGAGATGCAAGCTCGAAGAAAATCAGATGTTTTTGGGAACGTTAGCCCCCTTAGCTCCTCCTAAATCCGCTAGTGCTTGGAGTGCTTGGTAACAAGTAAACTCACCAAGTACATCTGACAGCACGTGAGCACGGTGACCCAGAACATGTGGAAGGTGGCGTGCAGCAGCACCCACATGACCCAGGCGTTGCACTGCGCCCAGCGCACCAGCGTCTCCAGCGCGCTCTCTTCGCCCGCGCCGCCGCCGGCGTCGCACTCGGCGCGGTAGTACTGCACGCCGCCCCAGATCATCCACGCGCACATCACTATCAAGCTCACTAGGAAGCCGATGAAGTGCTGGTGGTTGTTGGCCCCTGAAACAGTAGCAGGTTATGTTAAAGAAATTAAAGAAATATCAAGACCGGAGCATCCCAGCGGAAAATGCTTCCGCTGCTGTAGGACACAAGGCGGGCATAATCCAACGTTCTTTTTTCTTAAATGGGAACAAAAGGGCCTGAAGTTCTTACATTGAGCGTAAAGGCCTGGAAAAACAGAGCTTCGCTTAGAACCGAAACTGGAAAATGAAAGGAGGAATTCCATGATAACTTGCGTTTCATTCAGAACGGCATGTTGTCAAAAAAAGCCAAGGTAATTTGTGGTATAATTGATACTTAAATATTGTATTTTGTTTGTGAAGTAGGTAACGTAAATGGCCCAATGGATAACACTGACCCAGTGGATGACTTTTTGCAGTGTCTTTGAAAGAATAAAGATATCGCTATATATATATGGTCATACATGGTCATTTACATTATAATTAATATTTAAAACGGGATAATTACCATGTATGTTTGCTTTACACCTCCATTTCTTATTCATATAGTATTATTACATATTATGTTTCTGACCTTGGGGACCTTTTACATCTCCAAATTTAATGTACATATTATTGACTATAGAGACTTTACATCTCTGTTGGGTTCATAATTTTGACTTGTTAGATACATACTAGTTATGTATTCTGTAGCATTAGATCTAAGACTTTGAACTTAACAGTCTGATGACTTGTGGTATTTATATCATAAAGATATTATATTTTTGACGTTTGGAGGCCTTTACATCTCCAAATCCTATTAGTATAATTTTTTGACTATGGGGACCTTTTACATTAGGCCGTTTGTAGCGAATTTCACCTCAGGTTCGTTATTAAGAACCTCTCGGATCTTTAGATATAAATTTTTAACTTGATCAGATGAAAAATATAGAACTTCAAGAAGCCTATGGTTTCTCGCAATTTTGACCTTAGATTCGTTATAAATAACGTCTCGGATCCTCAGATATCGATATTAATCCCGATCGTATCAAAACTGAAGAAATTCAAGATGACGGCCGTTTCTCGCAATTTTCACTTCAGATTCGTTATAAAGAACCTCGCAGATCTTTAAATATCGTATGTATGAAGTTACCTCACTGTATAGAATATATCCCTACGCTGTGACAATGTTTAGGCTAAGAAAGTTAGATCATTTAGATACCTTCATTTGGTCCTAAATGTGTATAACCCGAATTTGCACAATCCTAGGAGAACTGAACTTAACTTCTGAGAGCCAAGTAAATGCCACATTTTAGATATTTTTTCTGTTTTTTTCTTGTAGCTCGCAAACTGTACGTCGGACGGAAATGTCATTTAGTTCAGTATTGAAGGTAAGATGGCGGCTCTCGAACAGCTGATAGTGTGTTGACATCTGACCAGTACAGAAAACACTGACAGCTGATCGAGTGCCGCCGTTAATAGTAGATTGTATTACAAGGGAGCAAAATACTATATTGTATGGAGGGTGAGAGATTGAATCCTGAGCGATGCGAAAGATTCCAGAATAGAATCCCGAGCGTAGCGAGGGATTCTAACGTGGAATCTTGAGCAAAGCGAGGGATTCAAACTATGTCACCCGAGGTATAAATAATTTTGCTACCGCGTAATACACTCTACTTTTCACTTCTCCTATTAAATGAACATAAATTAAAACGAGATAGGCATGTTAATATTAAATTTTAATTAGATAAGTAAAAAACAAATCAAAAATAAAATAGGTGCTAAAAGTTTACTATGAAAGTTGTGCATTTTTGCTTAGATTTTTTTTATGGGCGGTGAAATTAATCTTGATTTTCTATTAAGTATCTTCTTCGGTCTGGTTGTTTATTTTCCGTTTGATTTTTCTAGTCTAGGTAAAACTATCACTTCCTCCGACTCCGAAAATTATCACTTCCTGCAAAAGACGTTTCTTATTAAAGGCCTGCGCCAATACCTGTGTGCTTACCATGAGTAGTAAGTAAGCGGAGGCGTTAGAGACTGAGCGTTTCTAAAGTATGTCCGGCTTGCTCCTCCCACTACTCTGGCAGGAGCGAGACGGACATACTTTAGAAACGCTCAGTCTCTAACGCCTCCGACTACTTACACCACATGGTAAGCACACTGTACCTACACATAGAAAAGCAGAAAGAAAAACATTGATTTATATTGGAGTTTAAGTACTAAGTAGGTATGTACTTACTTTGATGGCGAAAAATATGCTAATATATGAAATAAACGATTTCACTCATTTAGCCGTTTTTCATGTACAAAAGTTTTCATAGGCTGTTAGTTATTTTAATCCTTATTTATGCCGGGAGCAGGTTACTGATGACAGTGATGACTTGTTGCTGTAACACTGGAGCTAATATTTCATCACTGCTAATTGATGAATTAATTTTCTGTTAACCTTATTCGTGAAATTAAGACCGAATAAATGAAAAAAAAAAAGATCGAAGTTGTTTGTACTTCGTCTTGTACGTTTTAGTGTAATAATATTTTTTTTATTAAAAAAAACACATGTTTGCCGCCGTTTTCACTTTGTCTATGGTACATTTATTTTTCTTAAAACCGGTATTAGACGATGCGTTTCGTCGGGCCCGATCATGTATATCGGGCTGGATACTAGTAGTACAGAAAGGGAATTTTGGGAACCGAAAGGTTTCGAAGGGACAATAGTACGCGACAGATCGGACCCGACTAATTCGACCCGTCTAATAACCGCTTTAACGCGCTCCAAAAACATTATGTTTTTATTTTCGGTCATCGGTAATGTTTATTCCGTGCATTGCTACCAACTTACAAAATTGATAACAGGGAGCAAAATTCAATTTTGTTCCCTGTAAGTAGGGCAGAAATGAAAGATTAAACCAAATTTCTTGAAAGGGAACGAAATGCAGTTTTGATGCCTACAAACGGGCTACAAAACGCTTGTTTTCCGATAGGAGAAGTGAAAATGTACATTGTACAGTCCGTTTGCTTCTCGAGGCAGCTCGCTCTGTGTGCGCGTAATTTCAAATCCAGCTGGAGGGCCCAGGTTGGAGCAGGTTGCGACATGCACATGCACTCACCGATGCAGTTGCCGACCCAGGGGCAGTGGTGGTCGAAGCGGGCCACGCAGCGGTTGCACACAGAGCAGTGCTTGGAGCGCAACGGCCGCCGCACCAGGCACGCCGAGCAAAAAGAAGCTGGGTCGAACCCCGACCCGCCTCCACCCGTGCCGCCGCCCGAGCTGTCCTCCGACAGCTCGATGATCGTCTGCGGGCAGGTTAAACGATAGCTATAGTCTGGCCATCCAACGAAGGCAGTAACAGTAGAACAAAACAAATATATCCATCCCTCTTTTAGGGGTGGTAATACTAGCATAAGAAAAATACAGTATAAAATTGCCTCTGACTATACACGAATGAGAGCATCGTGGCCAAACAATAGCTACAAATATAGATGACGCTGCAAAACGGGTTTTTAAGCAATAATTATCATAGACAATGCTTTCCATGTTTAGTTTCAAATAAGAATTAATAAACTAGTGGATGTGAAATTACAGCTTGTTAGTATAAATACCAGTGTCGATGTCGCCAAACTCACACAATCAAACTTAAGTAGTCAAAAGGCACACAATTACAAATATCTTTGCCATTCGGCATAGGGAGGAGGGAGACAATGTGGCTTGATAAGATTTATCGATATTTTTCTATCTCTCGTATATTTCGCATTAACACTTTCGACACCGCGTACCTACCCGCCACACGGGCACTCGTAAACTTTACTCAGATAGTTTTACTCTTTACTCAGCATACCCGCTAGTCGGGCAAGAGCTATAAACCTACACGCGACGCAAAAGTACCCGACAGGCGGGCAAGCATAACCTACACGCGACGCCAAAGTACCCGCCAGTTTCTGGGGTATTGATCGAAATTTTGCCTGGTTGCGAAAGTGTTATAATGGTCACATCCGCGATGTATTAAGTGATCGTTTTAAGTATAAGGTACCAGTTTGCTGCAAGTTATATTTTTAGCAGGGACAGCTTCATCTAAAATATATGCTACTTTTCTGGAATCCAGATAACCTTCTCCAAAAAAAGCTCTAATCTAATTGCGTTAATTTTTAACAAAAAACAATTACGTTTGCCAGTAGCATAATATTGTCTTCTACGACGGGAAATCCAAAAGTACGCGGAACGAAGGACTTCGTTATTAAATAAATAAAAAGACGTTACTATATTTCCTTTTCGATATAATTCTAAATATCATTAATATTAATTTTTCTAAACCTACGAAATAATAATTTTCATCTTTAGCGTCAAAATGGGTCAGAATTGCGTCCTTCACCTCACCATTGGTATGAAATTTCCTTCCCCGTAACTCTTTCTTCAAATTTGGGAATAAAAAATAATCACTGTGGGCCAGGTATGAACTGAAGCCGTATTACATTTATTAAATGTAATAAATGTTTTGATTCATGTTTTTTTGTTTTATAAGTAGTCACACTACTATATATAAATTGAAAGAGATGTCATATACTACCCCTACTACCCCTACAGCCCTTCTCACCGGGGGCCTTGGTCACTTTTTTTGTAGTATATGACATCTCTTTCAATTTATATTTACTTATTTATTTAATAAACATATTCATATCTTTTACAACTAAAACCAACACGTGATATATATATTACAATAAATAAAAAAACATAAGAAGTAACAATAGTTACAAAATTTGACACCTTCTTACTTGTAAATAACCAAGTTATTAGCTATTGAGAGTAATCATTGGTCATACCCGGAACTTGTCCCTGGTGGAGGCGCGGATGACGCCGGGGTCGGCGCGCCAGGACCTGAGGAAGAAGTGCCACAGCGCGCCCGAGCACAGCGCGAACAGCACCGACGCGCGCCAGCCCGCCGCGCCCAGGAAGAACACCGCCCAAGTGATGTAGAACCACGCCTGGAACGTGGTTATTCCCCACACTAATCCATTTTCAAACTATATACGATATTTACATTTCGGCAGGTCGTAACATCCATGGTCGTACATCACGTTCGTAATTCAGGTGTGACTGTTTTTGGGAAAACGTCCCACTTTGTCGCTATGGAGATATGAGCAGTTCCTAATACTACAGATCATACGCTATCTTTTGGTGTCTCTAGGTGCTAAGGTTATTTAAAAAAAAATCTTCAATGTGCAAAAGTGAAAAAGCGACAAATGAGAAAACGTTGATTAACGTTTGGGACGGCTAAAAACACATCAAACTTTGACCAACGTTTTCTCAATTGTCGCTTTTTCACTTTTGCAAGTTTTAAGAATTAAATAAAAATATAGCAGACATAATTTTTTCACCGAAAGATAGCTTATGCTTTGTTATATTACAAACTACTCATAACTCCATATCGATAAAGTAGAATTTTTTTCCTAAAACAGGCACGAATATGATATCGACGATTTTTTTAAGTAGGTACAATTCGACAAAGTGGGACACTGGGCACTAAACTTTGAGGCCTTAAAAAGGTGCTCAAATTGGACATTTATGCGTCGACATCAAAAATCATAGGTTTATTCCAGTATGTTCTATCAGTTTTCATTGAAAGTCGATTTCCGGTAGGTTTTGCCATATTTCACTTAACTGCCCGTAACTCCGTAACTAGAATCGACAAAGTGGGCCGTTTTACTAAGCTCACTCACAATTGCTCGCGCCCCATCTTTGACTTCTCGAATGCAGCAGTCGCAGCGATACCCATTTCAGAATAACTCAACCGCTGTTCTACAGAGATATCGCTACTGAAGACGAACCCGAAAAACCGAAGCAATAATCTGAATTAAGGTTATCATGCTGTGGATGGGGACACCCTGTAGCGACGCAAAAGATTGCCTATGAGGCACCGCTCTTTCCTATGTTTATACACCCAGATGGATCGGCCGGGCGCTGCCCGCATCCAATGGATTCCTGCGATCTCTACCAGGATGACCTGGTAGAGATCGCAATCACATCACATCAGTCCATCTCATGGGGGGCCTTCCCGCGCTGCGTCGACCGGGACGTGGTCGCGACTCGCTGGCCCTACCAGCCATCACTTCTCCGGGCAATACGTCCAGCCCACTGCCACTTCAGTTTGGCGATTCTTTGAGCTACGTCGGTGAATTTTGCTCAATATGGAAACAGAAGTATATATACAACGGACCAGGAATCAGGCAAAAAGCGTGAAACAGTCCTCTAGTAAATGTACAATTTGTGGCCAGATCAGGCGCGCCCAGGAGAGAAATACATATTCGCATAGTTTAGCGTATTTGTCGCCTTAGTAATGTCGTACACAAGTACACTGGAATAGATGCCAAATTTCGATCTAGAAGCGAGCGCTAGCCCTTACCGGTACCCCACAGCAGCGCCACCCGTCTCATACCTTGGTGGCCAGGTACACGCTCAGCGGGAAGATGTTCTTCAGGTCGTCGTCGAGCAGCGCCGAGCCCAGCGCGTGCAGCGCCGCCGACAGCGCCAGCAGCAGCAGCGCCTTGATGGCGTAGCGCGCGCGGGACTCCAGCACCAGCCCCGACAGGTAGAAGGCCACGAACGGAGCTAGCACCACCACCCACCAACGCAGCTTCTGCATTGAACAAACTAATTAAATATGCAAGACGCCAAAAAAAATCTTATTAGTCCGTCTGTCAGATTATTAAAAAACATGTGACACGTAGTTTTTCCTTCGTCCGTCAAATGAAAAATGACAGAAATACAGTGCATTTAAGTTTCGCGTGACATCACAATCAGGTACAATTCTTACCTAATAGTGACGTCACCAGCCCACACCCAGAAACTTTGATGTTCTTCCTTTTTGTCAATTTTAGTTATAAGCAAAGGAAAAATACGTGTCTAATAATTTTGAATAATCGAACTGGCGGACTACATAGAATGATAGTTTTGCAACTTAGTCGTCATCCCTTTTGCGCCCTACCGTTTAAGGATTGCATATACTTGAGAAATGTTAACCGCTACCGCCGCGACCCAGTAAGCCTAGAAACAGGCGCCTGCCGCGAATGCAGAAGATGCAGGTTCGACTCTGTAATCTATCTATCCGTAGCACACGAGTGACTAGACTCATGTAATAGGGCAAGCCGAAAGATATGTTTCCATATTTTTGGCAGGTAATTTTATCTAGTTGCTCCGTAACGGTTAAATCTTCTGTCTTGTGCTCACGCTTGTCGGGGATGAACTAATCAAAGCACACAGACGGAATACTGCCGATACTACTTGATGGAATTTTACTGACATATTAGTCGTTTTTTTACGCCCGATAGTTTTCCTCTGCGACTAACGTATCTGGAAAATAATTAAGTTGTGCGTTGGTTTTGGCGCGGAAATATGATTAAGTACGTTCTCGCAGTAAGTGCCACCGGCAAAAAAATCATAAAGATTTTACCTTGCCTTTGTTGATTAAAATTTAGACACGCCTTATACAGTCACTAAGAAGTACTACAATCAATCAGCCTATTGCGGTCCACTGCTGGACGTAGGCCTCCCCAAGGGTGCGCCACAAAGTACGGTCATTCGTGACTGTCATAGAGCGGCCGGTCACCTTGTCATAGAGCAGCCGTCGCAGCAGGTGCGGCCTGGAGTGCTTGAGCTCGTGCTCCTGCACCTTCTCCAGCACCTTGCTGCCGATCCAGGAGTCCCGGCCGGCGACCGCGGCGGCCTGCAGCATGCCCAGCGGCGTGGCGCCGCGCAGGTTCGGTACGTCCAACGGTGCATTGCCCTGCAACATAAACAACCCCTTTACAGTACAGTACAATGGCAGATAGCAGCATCATCTGAATCTGGACCGTAGAGCAACACGGAGTTCAAATAAAAATAGGCAAGTTGGTGGAAGTGGAGTACTATAGACACCCCCCAGGACTGATTAAAGTAACTGACTTGTTTAAACATTACATCTCAAATAAATTTGCATTACTTATAAGAACTGAGGCTTAGCGGGATAACTAACATCACATCAAAAATGGTGCCAGTACAACGGACGCGATTCACTCGATACTCAGAGAAGTTCAAGACACCAGTGGCGGTGCGTGCATATAACTCGATTCCCACCGGCCTGCCTAAAGTTTCTACCACATATACCAATGCCATCGGACATCATTAAAATTACAAAATATTCACTACCGTCACTTAGTACTTTTGATTTGATAATACGATCTACTATAGCTTCAACCAATGACGTTGCACGCACGTGGTAAAAAGCCGGCAGCCGATAGCCAGCCTATTCATTCATAAAAGTGTACGCGCACTCTTAAAAATGCACGCACACATTCACAAAGTCTTCCATGGACAAAACTATTAAAAAATGCGCGAAATAAGCCGCCCGGTACCGGGTTGCAAGAACGTTGCATTATTTGAATTAGAACCTTAACGTTAAGCAGATAAGGTTTATATTGGAATGTGGTTGTTCGCAATTTTCAATGGTGGTGCCTCTACCACTATTGCAATGCCTCCGTAGGTCGCCGCGACATAACCGTGCCCCCTTACAACGCCTTGTGGAGCTGGGAGGCCAGCAGGGTTCCGCGATACTAGGGCCACAGTGTTATCGAGGTCGCCGATCCATCCCGGTCGAGCAGGCACGGAGTATGGCTCCGCTAACACTGCGATGTCTATCAACCACTGTGCCATGCTCTGGACTAGGAGGTCCTGAGCCCTGGCACAGTGGTTAAGATTCGCCTGTAGCACTTGGATGGCCATCCTAATTGGTCTCCATATTTGACTCCTCCCTTGCCTCCTCCACGATGTCAGTAGGGAGGATAGGCTGTGAGGTGGCCCGGGGGGCCTCACCAACCTTTTTCTTAAGCCTCTTGGGTGGAGAGGTGCAGGTCTTGCTTCCTATCCTATGGCCCGCATCTTTGCCTAACGCTGCACAGAGAGTGCAGTGAGGTGTGGCAGAGCATTCCTTCGCCTTGTGTCCGGGTTGGCCACAACGGTAGCATAATTCCGATCTATCAGTGTCAGAAAGGCATTTCGCACTGACGTGTCCCGCCTCCATGCATCGGTAACACCTCTGGGGACGGGTTTCAAGCAGCTTGACTTGCGCTGACACCCAGCCCACCAGCAGCCTTCCTGCACTGGCAACCTTTTTCGCCGCAGCGATAGGGCAGCGAACCCAGGCGGAACCTAGACTCCATGGGTCCGCCTTAATTTCGCCTACTTTTATTTCCCGGGTTGCACATCCCCCGGCTTTGGCGATTGCTTCAGTGATGTCTTCCATAGTGACAGAGTCGTCCAGACCGGACACCCGCAGTTCTGCGCATTTTGTGGGTCTAGATACTCTGACTTCCTCTGGGTTGAATATCTGGCTGAGTTTGTCAGCCAGTTTGTCCGCCTTTGGTCCACTGCTGGTTCCTGGTACTACTGATGCTGAACCCTGGCAGTACCTTATGGAACTCAGGTTTAGTAAGACTTACGAGAGTTCTGTTTTCGTCATTCAACTCGTGTTAACGAGCAATTAGAGGAACAGTTCTCAAGATGGAGCTGATAACTATGCGGAAGATATTTACTACTTTTATAATAATTTGGTGATTTGACACGGGGTCACAAAAGGAAACGTGGGAACTGATTTAAACATAATTATGTATATTTACTGTTTATGTTAGAAAAGTTATCATGATAAAAATTGATATCTGAGGGTCCGAGAGGTTCATTATAACAAATATGAGGTGAAAATTGCAAGAAATGGCCGCCATCTTTAATTTCTTCATTTTTGATCAGATCCTAACAAAAATCGATATCTAGGGATCCAAGAGGTTCTTTATAACGAATCTGAGGTAATAATTGCGTAAAATGGCCGCCATCTTGAATTTCTTCAGTTTTCATCCTATCTTGATAAAAATTGATATCTGAGGGTCCGAGAGGTTCAATATAACAAATATGAGATGAAAATTACGAGAAATGGCCGCCATCTTGAATTTCTTCATTTTTGATCAGATCCTAACAAAAATCGATATCTGGGTATCCAAGAAGTTCGATATAACGAATCTGAGGTCATAATTGCTTTAAATGTATATCAAATTGATTGTTTTGATTTCCGTTTTCGTCATTCAACCCGTTTTAATGAGCTATTAGGAGAGCGGTTCTCAAGATGGAGCTGATGCTGAACCCTGGCAGTAACTAGTGAAACTCAAGTTTGGTCCAACATACGCGACTTCTATTTACGTCATTCGACTCGTGTTAACGAGCAATTAGGAGAGAAATTCGCAAGATCGAGCTGGTGCTGAACCCTGGCAGTACCTAGTGGAACTCAGGTTTGGTGAAACATACGCGTGTGCTGTTTTCGTTAATCGACTCATGTTAACGAGCAATTAGGAGAGCAGTTCACAAGATGGAGCTGATGCTGAACCTTGGTAGTAATATGTATGTATGTACCTAAGTTTTAAATACGATGTAAGTAAAATTAACAAAATAAAAACATAAATTAGCAATAATTCGCTTACTTTAACTTATACCGGAAAGTCCAATTGAAGTCGGTTTTTTTTTCTTTAAAATTATCTTACCTAGCTTCAGAAGATACCTGGCTCTCCTTTGACTTATACCTACGATCATCATCTTGGATTGCCAGCAGCCTGGTTCCTCTTTCTATCTCTGGTCCGCTTCTCTTTCCAGTAGTCTGTTTATTACTCCCTTTGTTACTTCCGCCGATATTCCATATACAAGTAAATTACATTATTAAAAAAAAAAAGTTAATCTATGTAAATCCCTTTCGAGTGAAAGCATCCTCACACGCCTTCCATTCATCCCTGTCTTGGGCTTTATCTATCTAGTTAGCTCCAGCTGTTGAGATTATGTGTCTATCCATTAATTTTTTGGTTTACCATGGTGTCTTTTTCCTGTGGGGCCTGTCCATTTCATAGATTCTATTGCCCATCTCTTATCTGTGTATCTGCATATATGCCCAGCCCGTTTAACGCCCGACTTTAATTTGAGATTATGTTCTAATGCATCGGTGAGCATAGTTCTCTTTCTTATCATTTCGCTCCTGATTTTTTGGATCTTCTTTACCTTTAGCACACTTCTTTCCATTGCTCACTGGCATGTAGTGATTGAGTTTTTTATTTTGCTAGTAAAAGTTTGCTAGTAGTCATGAGTGTCATGACTGCTTAGTGACGAGTATTATTGTTTGTTAACTTAACCGAGACGTAATAAAACTAAATACCTTCTATTAACGCAAAAGTATTAAAGATATTGATATTTCATATTCCAGATTTACCTCTTCATTAGAATTCTTTATAATTTATTTATTTATTTTTATTTATTTATAATAGCCTTATATCAGAATCATTTACATTATTTTACAGGTTTTTTTTTTCTTTTCTTAATATATGCTAACTGATTCTGTGTGCCTTTGGGCAAAGGCCTCCCCCCTTCTTCTCCACCACTTCTTGTTGTGTGTTAGTCTGGTCCATGTTTTAGTCCTTCCAACCATGTTTTCAATTTCATCGGTACACCTTTTAATTTGCCGACCCTTATTCCTTTTGTAGCCTCTGGGGAACCACAGTGTTAAGATTTTGCTCAAGTATTGTCACTCGCCTACAGCACCTGGCAAGATACTTCGGGACTCGTGAAGTAATGACATACTTTCCGCATTCGCATTGATGTACAATGTCTAATCAATGTACAATAGTTTCACTAGACACAGTTTGAATATTGTAATCTGTTCTATTTAATTTTGCTGATAATATTTGGATAATAGATAGTGATTCCTTATCACTTTAATGGTTATTAAAAATTTCTTATACTTAAAGAAGATCATAACATGAAACTGCATACAATTCAAACTGTTGGAATTGCTACAATCCTGCAAGGTTCATGAAAACTAGGGATCACCTACAGATCTGATGCATAGCAAAGATAATTGATAGTGTGTATTTACTACTCCCACTAGGAGTAATAGATCAAGATAGTACCGTGTAAAAGTAATAGACTCACATAGAGAACAAGAGTGGATACAGCAGTAGAGTTGCGAGCTAGGATGGCCCAGTGCAGTGCGGTGTTACCATGGGCCTGGTCGGCCGGGCGCGGGGATGCACCCAGGGACAGCAGCAGGCGCGCTGGGTCCACGGCCGCTACGCGCCACGCCGCCCACATGAGTGGCGTCATGCCACCTGCGTCCCCCGCGTCCGCCGCACCCGCGCCGCCCGCCGCCACCAGGTACGCCGCCACGGCAGTGTGCCCGAACTGCGCCGCCAGGTGCAGCGGCGCGCAGCCTTCTGCGTCGCGGAGCGTGAGGTCCGCACCCGCCCGCACGAGGATCACGGCCGCCTCCAGGTGCCCCTGACGCGCCGCCCAGTGTAGAGGCGTAGCTCGCAGCTCACCACCCACTGCGTCTACGTGCGCACCGCGTGTCAGGAGGTACGAGCAGATCTCGCGCCTGTTGTTGATCGCCGCCCAGTGTAGTAGCGTCACGGTCTCGTGGTCCGGCTGGTTCACGTCCCAGCCGGCCTCCACAAGCTCGCGTACGCGGTCGAAAGCGCCGTACTGCGTAGCTTTCACGATGTCGAATCCACTATAATCACGAGCGGCAGGCTCGGCGCGAGCGGGCGCCGCGACGGCTCCATCGCCGTCGTGCTGCGACGCACCGCACTGCCCGCTGGCCGCCGCTCCGCACGTGCTCTCGTACATGCCGCTCACTCTGCCCGACTACCACGCAGACGCATCGTTGTCCTCTCTTTCAGAATTCAAGTCTAGCGAGTAGATCGCCGATAAAGACTCGATTCAACTTTTTCTGCTACGATCACAGCAGAGGTAAGGAAACTTCAATTATTGACATATCAATATACGCCACAGACAAACAAAAAGTTAATATACCACACAGTATGAATCAGATATTTTGTTTTAAAACATGAAAACTTAACATGATACAAAAAACTATACATTTTCAAATGACCAACATGACAGTATATTTATTCTTCACGAAAGTCATCCTGGCAACATTTTGAAATGTCAAACTTTTTACACAACTCATGCTGCGTTTATAAATAAGTTGGCAAATCCACCTTGCTTGGATCAACAAGGAGCATGGACCTGGATATATCCAGATTGAGCAATGCGACTACAAATACAAAAGTGTGTCCACATATTATAGTACTACTTGACCGGTGCATTTCTTTCTAATAGTAATTAGGGTGACCATAAGTCATAAGTATGTGGGATATTAGATTGGGAGCGGTTACACGAATGAACTGGGTCGACGATAAAGATGATGTTTGTCTGTTTGACGTATCGTATCGTTATCGTTTTCATCCAGTGTCGTCGTCTTTATCGTCTTTCCAGATCATGACAGAATCATATTGGGAGTGGTTAGACGGAAGATGATATATTTGGGTCCACGACGATGATTGGCCAATTCCCCCTGTACTCTATGGTTCCACGTGGACCGATCGTCTGACCTGGAGGGCTACCATGTAAGTAAAGTAAAGTAGTAAAGTAAAATTTTATTTGTGAAACACAGGAAACCATGAACCACTTCTTTCGTTCGTTTGTCCGTTTGCCTCTCTATCGCTCTTGCATATTCGAGTGATAGAGAAGCGGATAGACGAGCGGGCGAGAAAGGTGGTTCGCAGTAGGCCTCCTCGACCATTGCCTTTGTGAAGACAACATCCTGCACACAACGTCTCATCACAGGTTCTGTTGTTGCACGTTTTGCCAATTGGCTAAGTAAAGTTTTTTGAAGGTGTGAATATTATATTTTTTCCTGATAGCCGACGTCTTAAAGTTCAAGGAAATGTGGCTCTTTTATTTTTATTTCCTATTACTTATTAATAATATTTTTTTAAGTGAACGAGTTGACATTTGTTCAGTTTAACGGCTGAACAGAGCCCAATGCTTTCGTCCGTAATGAGTATAAGGAATTAGAAAAAAAAAGACAACTGTCAATGACACAAGTGACATTGACAGTTGTCTTTTTTTTTCTCGAAAAACAAAAATCTAACAAAATAGTCGATTGTATGACAAGAGCTTAAAGTAACCCATTTCAGCCGAGGTTTTTTATTGGTCCCAATGTAACGAGGACCAATATAGTAGTCGAGGATAAAATGGGTACCCATTTATGCCTGAGATATACATTCGGCTTTTCACTTTGAGTGTGAGGAAAAGTTTAGAATTAAACATCCATGTTTGCCATGCCTGCAGTCATCATGCCTTCAATTTGACAATTTGATTTGCCTTCAACTTATCCAGCAAGAGTGGTGAAAAAATAATTTCCCAACTCGATCGATGTTAAGTTATTCATGTCATCCCTGGTCCAAGAAGGAAAGCAAGCTACGGAAATAGGTATAGCTTGTAGTGCCACGAAACTCAGTTAGTGTACCATACTATCATTATTAATTAATCAATCCGGGCGCCTGGCTACAAAAGGATTATTCAAAGATTATTATTCGGATTAAAAGATTATTTTTAGTGGACCCTCAAAATCAGATGTGCAAAAATACAGGCACAAATCACCCCGCCAGGCCATGACAAAAAGCAACTATCCCACCTCCCGTTGAACAGCTGCCAGACGCCCGCATTAATTAATAATGATAGTATGGCTCACCAACTAGAAAATATCGACGTTCTACTAATTGCACACCTTTTTCCGTAGCCAGCTCTTAATACATTATCAAGTTTGCTACACCAAATAGGTGGTTTTCGGAAGAAACTTCTTAAATTGCTTAAGCAAATACCCTAAATTTCTCAGCACCAAATTCCTCCGCGAACACATTGGAGGTAACTCCCTTCAAACAAAAAGATCACTCAAATTGAACGACGGAGCTCAGAGTAATCGGTGAACAAACATAAAAAGAATACAAACAGTTGTACTGTTTAAATACGAATAAGTCTTTATTGTACAGTCAACTACACAGATATGAATACAGCCAAAGTGCCAAATATAAGTATCAACGACCTTAATATTCTGGCAATAAAGACCTGTATACATATTTTTGGCACATTGTCTGTATTCATATCTTTGTATGCAGGATCCACTATTAGGAACAGTTGTGGGTGGTTTCGGCCTAGGTGTCCGTAACGATAGAGGCGAAAAATTTTTACACTACTGCGTAGAATAGAAAATCAGCTGGCGGTGTTAAATACCTGGTTTGAAAATCACCCAAGGAGATTATACACCTGGAATTCTCCACAGGGGCATAGAAACCAGATTGATTTCATTGCGATAAAATCAAGGTGGCGATCGTCAGTCACCAATGCCAAAACACTTCCTGGTGCTGACTGCGGCAGTGATCACCAGCTCCTAATAGCTGACTTCAGACTTCGCCTGAGGAGTACTCGAACGAAACATCCAAAGACCATGGTACTGACTAAACCGGCTCTGGACCACTTTCACGACGCAATCGACCCTAAAATCAAATCACTGGAATGGGACCCTTTTGACTCCAGTGATGCGGAATGGAATACTCTCAAGAATTTAATTCTGGACACCGCAAAAGAGACTAGGGATCTCTTTAAAACAGTGACATGCAGGGATAAGTGGATTAGCGATGAATCGTGGAAGTTGATTGAGGAGAGGAGGATGCTTAAATGTGAGGGACTTAATACTGAAATGAAGATCAGTCGATATCACCAGTTGCATGCTGAGGTTCAAAGATCCACTCGCAGGGACAGGGACCAACATATCAACAACATCTGCAATGACATCGAAAAGCATGCTGACAGAGCGCAAACACGAGACTTATTCCTAAAAGTTAAGCAACTAACTGGCACATTCAAACCTAAGAGTTGGATAGTAGACGACAGTAGAGGTAACACCTTGACAGAGCTTGATCAAGTATTAGATAGATGGAGAGCCTACTGCTACGAACTCTATCGGGATGAAGAAGGACTTGGTCTTGAAAGAAGATGGGACAACCATATCAAGGAACCAGACCTGTTGCTTTCTGAAGTGCAGGATGCCATCAAAAGATTGAAGCATAAAGCTGTGGGCCCTGATGGTGTATCGGCAGCAATGTTGCAGCACCTTGGCTACGAGGGGACGAAGATCATCCATCAAATATGCAATAAGATCTGGAGAACTGGCCAGTGGCCAAACGATTGGACACAGTCCGCTGTTGTACCACTGCATAAGAAGGGATCTACAAGAAGGTGCGAGAATTACCGAACCTTGTCTCTCATGTCACATGCAAGCAAAATACTCCTTCGAATTATAAACGCACGACTCTCGTCCTTCGTAGATCACCAGATACCGAGCGAACAATCCGGTTTTGTGGCTGGTAAGGGAACTCGCGAGCAGATTTTGAACGTCTGGCTTCTCATTGAGAAATGCCGTGAGTTTAACAAGCCACTGGTGCTGTGCTTCATTGATTACGCCAAAGCGTTTGACTGCGTGCAATGGAGCACGATGTTGGATGTGATGGTTGAGATGGGCGTACCTGAACACCTTGCTTTCTTGGTGCAGAACTTATACCTCGATGGCTCGTGTTTTGTGAAACTGGAAAATAAAAAGTCCGATACTTTCCACACAGAGCGAGGCGGGCGTCAGGGCTGCATTCTGTCACCGAAACTTTTTAACTTGTACGGCGAACATATTATGAGGAAAGCACTGGACGGCTGGACGGGCGGTGTCGTAGTAGGTGGACGCAGGGTCAGCAATCTGAGATACGCAGACGATACGACAGTAGTGGCATCAAGCGAAGAGGCGATGGCATCTCTTCTGAAGAAAATTGAGGTTGAGAGCGCTAGGCTTGGTCTGAAGGTTAACCATTCTAAAACAAAAATAATGGTGATAGACAGAGCGAACAAACTTCCAATAACCGATGCACTCAATAAATATGAAAAAGTGAGTGAGTTTGTGTATCTCGGATCAATGGTTACCTGTGACGGTGGCTGCACCGACGAAATACGACGAAATACGATCTTTCTTTATGGTGCCGAGACATGGAGCTTGAAAAGCCGAGATTGTGCAAGAATAGACGCTTTTGAGATGTGGTGTTGGCGGAGACTCTTACGCATACCTTGGACGGCTAGGAGAACCAATACGTCTATCCTGGAGGAGCTGAGGATCACAACACGACTCTCCACAATTTGTCAACATCGCGCGCTTGGCTTTTTTGGCCATATCATGCGGTCTAGAAAGCACGACCTAGAAAGGCAGATTATCTTGGGGCAAATGGACGGCAAGCGTGCGCAAGGTAGAGCACCTACGAGATGGTCTGATGCGGTTAAGAGGATAGTTGGTGGCAACATGCAGCACGTGACTCACATGGCTTATGACCGCACACTATGGAGACGGAGCACAGATGGTCGCGATCCTCAGCAGTGAGGGACCGAGGAAGAAGAAGATATCCTTGTAGTTGACTGTACCTATCTAATACATTCAATATAATAGCTCTCATTACGTCATACAAGTCAAACAATAAACGTGTCAAAATAAATGTTCAGCTATTTATTGAATAAATAAGAATTCTGTAAAACTGATCCACAACGTTCTGACATCAGTCACCCTAGTGAGTTTGTCTTGTCATTTTGTCAGAAAATTTATCTAAAATTGTACGATTTTGGCTCATCTGCGTAACGAAATTCCGCAATCAGGATAGTTTTCAATTCAATAGCCATTTACACAACACATTCTAACAATTTTAGCTAATTTTCAACAGAAGGCGCCATTCATGTTAATATTTTGAAAATTTTAAGTGTCAAATTTGGTGATACCAGATAATATACAAAAAGTTACTAATGTCTACTAAATTTATAGAAATATTTTTTGTTGTTGTCCACATCTTAGGACCTCCGGTTGGCGTAGTTGATACTGTTGATAGTGACCCTGCCTGCTAAGCGATGGTCCTGGGTTCGAAGCCCGGTAAGGGCATTTATTTGTGTGATGAACACAGATATTTGTTCCTGAGTCATGGATGTTTTCTATGTATTTAACTATTTTATGTATTTGTATATTATATATTAATATCGTTGTCTGAGTACCCGTACGTAACACAGGCCTTCTTAAGCTTACTGCGGGACTTAGTCAATTTGGGTAAAAATGTCCTATAATATTTATTTATTTTATTTATCTTCGATTTAAAGAGTTAATAATATGAAAATCACAATTGTTTACACATTACTTTAAAGATAAAAAAAAATCCTTATTTGGATATAGTACTAAAATAAAATAAGAAGATAATTATATAAATACTCCCACAATAGTATATTTTTAACATTGGTAACATGTGCGAGTGAGACAAAGCACCAG
Organism: Lathronympha strigana; assembly: GCA_949128165.1. NCBI lineage: Eukaryota > Metazoa > Arthropoda > Insecta > Lepidoptera > Tortricidae > Lathronympha > Lathronympha strigana. Next base: position 10,706,447 of record OX421905.1, on the reverse strand, counting down.
AAGGAAGTGGTCTCATGTAAAACGTTTTCTCTCGTTAATTTAGTATGGCAAAAAACAGGAAAGATGGTCCCCTATAAAGGTTTCTGGCAAGGAGTAAAAGCCAGAGGGGAAAAAAAAGTTGTTCAAGTGGTCACAAAATAAAATGTATATTAAATTCGGGTTACAAAACCACTTTACGCTTAGTATCTCATATTTAATTTATTATTCAAAGTATGTTTTTTGAATATAAAACACATTGGAAAACACGATACTAAATCAATAACATTTTAAACGACAACCCTATCCTCGTAATATTATTTTTGACTTGTCGATGTGACATTAGGTCTTGGTGTTGCCTGTGCATATATGAGTTTGCTAGAAATTTTGTCAGCTTGAACTTATCTCTTTCCATAAAACAGAAATATGTACTATGTTCATAAACTTCTGTTTCTGAATGTAAAGGTTTAATTTTGTTCGTTGGTGTTAAGCCTTCCGTTCTTATAAGGAACGTCGAGGAGCTCGTTTTATCTATAAATAATCGGTTGAGTTGCGCAACATGGCGAATTCAGCTCAGCTGCTGCTGTAATGAAACTCTCAATAATAACTTTGTGACTGTGACACGCTCTAGTTAGCTTTGAAGATTTTTAACGCGCACGGTTGGCGCGGAGAGGTAGCGGCAGCGCGTTACAGCTAGTTGCTCGCGCTCGGGCTCCGTGAAGTGTGATGCTGGCGGTGAGCTAGGCGCGGATCGGAGCTCGTCGAGCTTGAGGCAGGCAGCAGCGGAGCGCCAGGCGCTGTGTTTCTGGTCAGGAGCAAGTGTCAGCCGGCAAGCTGGAGCGCCTACCCGAGTACCTGCGCGACACCGTCGACTGGTTCATGGGGTGAGTGGCCTCGCGACCGACCAGTTCTTTGCTTAATTACTTCTCAACTTTGTTGTCTATTTAGGAAGCATCACACTTCACTTTATACGCTAACATCACACTCTCAATAAATTTATTAATGCATGACACATAAACTAAACCCATTTATTGTTAATCAAAACACTATATTCAAATGAAGTCACTAGATTTGTAGTTGTTCCCATTTAAATATTATTAATTCTTGTTTAAATAGTCTATTGTTGAACAGAGGAAGAATATAGTTTAAGCAAGTGGAACATTCATATGCAGAGATAAGCAATGTATTTAAAATTTAATTGGACATCTGCTTTTCAAACATTGTTTTGATTAACTTGAGCATATATTATATGCATGTAAAACTGAATGATTCCTTCACAATAGATTGTATATATTATTGTTTGGAGCTAGTGGGCAGAGCATACAGAAAACTGGAGTGTTATGTTTTCATATTAAAATACTTATAAAGGTCTACGCACATCAATAAAGTTGAAAATAGCTATTTTTGTTAAGCCTACATTTACCCCGCCTGTCGACATACTGTCACTAAACACGTTAAACTATTATATTTCACTGCACATAGACAATTTTATTTATATTAGCTTTCTTTTGGACATTCTTGGGTGTAACTAGCATAAGCATTAATAAAACTCCTTCCCTTGTTTGTAAAATTATAGAGGTTTGACATTTAATAAATTACTTAATCTGTCTTCAGTTGTTCTGAATTTGATTTCGAATCACATTGAGCTGATCTAAAGATGAAAACTGAATAAAAGATTTCAACCTCTTTGAATTTAGGTACTTTACTGCCCTAGTTTCACTGCAGATCAGTTGTATAATTTTAGTACAAAATCGACATGGAAGTTGGGTAATCATATTGGGTTTTTTATCATTTTAGCGTGTGTCGTATGGGTCGTTCTTTTTTACTGACAATGGAAAGCCAGTTTTAACCACCTTTGATAAAAGTATTTGAAGTAGGTTATTGAATACCATACCACTTTTTGATTTACTTTTGGCAAGATGGAGGGACGAAATAGAAAAAATTGGTACAAAAAATTGGCCAAACCTAGCAGAAAAGAGGAAAGAATGGCAATCTCTAGAGGAGGCCTTCACCCGAAGAGGGGTCCAGTCGGCATGCGCATCTAATTAAATACTAGTGGCTCTGTGAGCTGTAGACCTCTCGACCATCTGCTCTTAAGCCCCATAGGCCTGTGCGGCGCTTAATCTCTTTGTGCCAATTTCCATCAATTCTAATATTTTTCAAAGAACTAAATGACAAAAAGATCATACAAAGCTATAAAATCTGATCGCTCAACTTTCACGAGAATTCGTAGATAAAAACGACCTGTAGAGGAGAACGGCCGGAGATATGAAAGCATTTTGACTAAGCTGAAACGTAGACCTTCGCTTATGCTAGGTCAAATCAAGAGCCATAAAAGCATGTCACATGTCATATTTAGCGATTAGGTATATATTTACCAGACAAACATGTAAGTTATTCTTTAAGAATCCTCAAAACGATTTGGTAGGTAGGCACTAAAAAATAATTTATTTATAAATTTAAATAAATAAAATCTTTATGAAAAAAAAAACAACTTCCCGGTCAAAGTTAAAGTTTGAATTAGTTTGAGTATAAGGATCTTTCTTACCGTCTCATGGATCCCATCATTAGATTTGAAGTAAAATGAAACAAAACTACTTTGGAGTTTGGAGGAATCAAAATAACAATGAGATGTCATATACTAAAGAAAAAGTGACCAAGGTCCCCGGTGAGCAGGGCTGGGATCGAACCAGCGACCTCCTGCTTTCGCGGCAGACGCCCTAACTACTGGGCTACCCGATCATTTTTCTTTAGTATATGACATATCTTTCAATTTATAATTTATATATAGTAGTGTGACTACTTAAAAAACACAAAAACATGAATCAAAATATTTATTACATTTAATGAATGATTTGATTCGTGCTTTAAAATTGTAAAATAACAATGCTTCAAATCGATTGAAAGATTTGGAAATATGTAAAAATTATAAACACATCCTTGTTTCATTATCACAAAGAACGTGCAATGGTCCTAAGCGCCATAGACTCCAAAGGCGCTTAAGACCTTCGTACCAATTCCCGCCATTTATAAAATTTCCAAAACCTGAATCAACAAAAAATGTTTATGTAATTAACGAACTCGTTTTCAAAATTTTACAAGAATTGGTTGATTTATGCGACCTGTAGAGGAGAACAAATGGACAGACACCTAAAAGCATTTTTCTCCAAGCTGAAGCAGAGAGGCTTCGCTCGCTTTGCTCGCTCGGTCAATAAAAATAAGAATTACTTCTTTTACCGTTTCATTATCACAACGAACTCTCATTGGTACTGGTATTGGCGCAAAGGTCCTAAGCGCCTTTGATTTCTATGGCGCTTAGGACCTTTGTGCCAATTCCCGCCATTTTTAAAATTTCCAAAAACTGAATCGACAAAAAAATTTTATGTAACTAACGAACTCGTTTACAAAATTGTTCAAGAATTGGTTGATAAATGCGACCTGTAGAGGAGAACAAATGGACAGACACCTAAAAGCATTTTTGTCCAAGCTGAAGCAGAGACGCTTCGCTCGCTTCGCTCGCTCGGTCAATAATAAATTAAAACTACTCTTGTCAAACTCTATATTGTGCATGCAAACGGAAAAATAAAGGCTTTTTTATTTTTATTTTTATTTTTATTTTATTTATTTATTTATTATTTTGATTTACCATTTGGTCACTGTGTTTTGAGAAAAATAAAAGATTATTTATTTCCTGTAAGAAACTGAATAGTAAAATTCCAAACCAGACATTTCTTAGCGAGAGCCAGATAATTGTCGCTAAAATACTAAGTACCCATTTAAAATATTGCTATACTTACTTGGCAAGAACTTTAAACATTACCTATATCTTTGACATACAAATGCTACTTTACATAATTTCGTATGTAAATGGTTTGTTGACTCACCTTACATTACCTTTAACACTTAAAAAAAGTTTACACACATGATTAATAAATAAGGCGACTTGGTGTTATTTTAGTTGAAGTGTTGATTTCGGTCGACATAAACACATAAATTACTTGAAGGTTGTTAAAGTTACATGTAAGTATGTGAGGCTCTACACAGATTTTAACTGTAAATGTGACTGTTTTTAGTAAAATTTTGTTGCTTGCTAATATTTAAGGAGCTAACGCTATTAGATTCCTTAGAAATGAACCTAGCAATGACCCGTTTAAGGAATCTACACTACATATTTTGTTACACTACACATCATGGTCCTTCCACACAATGACAAAGATAATGCATACCCTTGCATATCCCATATCATGCTAATAAATGGTCCGGTTTCCTTTAAATGGTCTTGAAATACTTGTAGCATCATTTGCTACTCTGAAACTGTTTCCGCCAGAAAGATAATATCATCGGCAAATCTCAATGCGCTCAGTTTTTGGCTGTCGATCTTTATTCCATAGTTGGATATGTCTACAGATCTAAAGATTTGCTCCAAAACGCATAAAAATAACAGTGGTGATAATGGGTCCCCTTCCTTTACCCCTCTTTGGATATTAAATTGTTTACCCTCCTCCTCAATCTTGTTCATGATAATATTATTGTTGATCAATTATTTTATTCTCCTTTGAGTAAATGTATTGATGCGCGGGTCCTTTCTTCTCTCCAGTTTAGGTTCACTATGGAGTAAATTCGTCGCATGAACGCAGAACTCACAGGAATAGAGGCAAGAAAGGAATTAATTTTAATTATTTTTTTTGAATCTTGATCCCTCTTTAAAACGATTTGATACTTTTCACATGTTTCTATGGAAAACCAATTGTCTCCCTTTTTTTCTAAACTATTTCAACTTATTTGATTAACAGTAATTATTTCCTGAGTATAATTTATCAACATAAATCTATAGTTTATTGACTAAATTTAAGAAGTCTAGCAAGTTAGACACATAGCATATTTTTCATTAAATTAAAATTTTGAAATTGCCTAACCAATTATTTTCACAAAATCGAACCATTTGTTCAAATAAATTAAACTTTTTCTAAGAACAGAAGAATTACTATTAAATTTTTTAAGTTTTATAATTTTTTGTTGGGGATATTTGCCCTCAGAACCCTGGCCGAAGCTTATAGGGATAAAATAAAGCCTCTTTACATGGCATTTCTTGATCTGCAAAAGGCTTTCGATTGCATCCCTCGTCAGATGATCTGGTGGGCACTGAAGGTGAAAAATGTGCCACAGGTCTATATTGACATTATCCGAGACATGTACCGCAATTCGGTTTCTTTAGTAAGGACCTCCGTTGGTGACACAAAACCCTTCCCGATCACAGTCGGAGTTCACCAAGGCTCTGCCCTGAGCCCCTTTCTGTTTAGTGTGGTGCTTGACGCCGTCACGGCGGAGATACAGGATCCTCCGCCGTGGTTGCTCATGTATGCAGATGACATCGCACTGACAGACGAGAACAAACAGGCTTTAGAGCGAAAAGTGAACCAATGGAAGGGCTCGCTTGAGAACGGAGGTCTGAAGCTAAATGTCGCGAAGACCGAATACATGGCCTGCGGAAGTACGGATCCCACTTCCATCAATATAGGGAACGAACCTGCCGTGAAAACGGACAAGTTCAAGTACCTGGGATCAGTACTGCATGAAACCGGGACCATCGATCACGACATCAAAGCCCGAATCAGCGCGGCTTGGTCTAAATGTCACAGGAGTCATCTGCGATCGCAGAATACCACTCCGACTCAAAGGGCTAGTGTATAAGTGCATTATTCGCCCAGTCCTACTTTATGGTGCCGAGGCGTGGCCGGTTCTGGGAAGGCACGTTCAGGAGCTTCGCGTTACAGAGATGAGGATGCTGCGATGGATGTGCGGTGTTACGCGTGCTGACCGTATTCGTAACGAGTACATCCGTGGCAGCCTCGCAGTCCGTGACGTAGCGGAGAAGCTCCAAGAATGTCGCCTTCGGTGGTTCGGCCACGTTTGTCGCAGGCCACCCGACTACGTGGGAAACAAATGCCTTAGCCTAGCCCTTGACGGACCCCGACCCCGCGGTAGACCAAAAAAGCGATGGCTAGATGTCGTGAAGGCCGACATGAGCGTAAACGGGCTTACCAGGGAAGACGCCCAGGATCGTGCAAAGTGGAGGAGAGGATGTAGGAAAGCGGACCCTTGCAAGGGCCGGGATAACGCTAGGTAGAAGAAGAAGATTGCCAACAAACTGCTCAGTTTGGCGGTGTTCTGTTCGTGAAGTTGAATGGACGCTCTTCCCTGCGGGTATTTGCGTTTTGTCTCTCGCTCGCAACAGTTAAATTTTGCTTCGGTGCGAGTGAGAGGCAAAACGCAAACCCCCGATGTGTGGTGTCTACTGAAAACATCAATATTCATTATGGATTTTAGTACAGTATAACTCCCGAGGGAGTTATGAGTTTAGTTTTATAACATCGTACGTCATTTCACTTCAGACTAAGGAGGTTTTGCATCAGCTAAGGTTTATTTCAAATCTTCAAACTTGGCTATAAACCAACTTTACTGTGTATTATTCAACTTTAATAAATAAATTCATTTGTATATTTGTTTTTTCCCTTACAAGTGTGATGAAAAACATTGTATGCATCACGGTCGGTAAGAGGATTACAAACTCGAGTCATTAAAAGCCCTCCGCCTGCTGCGTCGGGCTTCTAACAGACTCTCGTTAGTAATCCTGTACTTACCTCCCTAGATGTACAATTTACTATTAGATTTCTATCGCTTGCGGTTTTAATTTCACGGCGTTTAAAACAACGGGAAGTCTGAAATTTTTCGAAATGGATAAGTTGGAATGGAATATCGTTCCGTCATCAAGTTCCTTACAAAAGACCTCGCTACAGTCGGCCTGTGGAGGCAGTCACCGACGACTGCGTCAAGTTAGTGGAAGAGGAAGTTCTGAGTGACCGAAGATACTGTACCGTGGTCTACTTCGCGCTGTTAAGTAAGATTGTTCCGGAGTAGGTAGATGGGGTCGGGACGGGTGTGATCGAAAGTATCATCGAATTGTTAATTAATATAAGCATATTGAGCATGGTATCTATTAAAACACTTTAAAGGTTTGCCTATTGTGACGGACGGTAAACTACGGAACCCTCCACTGAGCATGGCCCGACATGCTCTTGGCCGGTATTTTTCATTATTAATAACATTACATTAAAATTATTTAAACACATTTTTATAAGATTGAGCCGGTATTTAATTACAGACAATAATTTGTGTTTATTTTATAATAAAAATGTTACCTATTACATTGTACGTAGGTAGGTATTATATATTTTATGGCGACTCATGTGCGCGCGGCAGCAGACTAATTGCATAGTATCGACAACGTACATCGACTAAATCACAGCACTAAGCTATGACGTTCAACATTCCAACATTCCTTAAGATTTTTTTTTAATACGGCTGTGACAAACAAACATACGGCCCGCCTGATGGTAAGCGGTCACCGTAGCCTATGAACACCTGCAACTCCAGGGGTGTTACATGCACGTTGCCGACCCTTTAAAAACTGATTACACGAAAGTCGCGCGCGGACTTTAGCTCTTTGCTCTTCCATTCCGTCTTGCCGTCCTCGGTGCTAGTACCACAGGTTTGCGCCAGTTGTCGTTCGCCAAGGAGAGCGGTGTGAGATTCTTGTCTACTGCCACCACATCACGATGCATCCCACACTCGACGTTAAGGAAATAATTCCTGAGATTGTACACCCCACGGTTGTGAAGTTTTTGGCGTTTAAAAAGCCACGACGACGTCCACATTTCCGTGGGATATTCACCCAAATAATTCAAATATCGCTCAATTCAGATTTAAAAAGCATAGAGCATTAAAATTAAACACTTTAGAACGCGTGTATTAAAACCATGACCCTACGTTTCGAGCCCTTTACAGCACTCGTTTTAACAGGGTAAAGATGATGACATTGCTTACTGACAGAATACGACTCTCAGTCATCATCTTAACCTTATGAAAACGAGTGCTGTAAATGGCTCGAAACGTAGCGTCATGTCGTCAATAAAGGCGATTAATCCGTTCTAAAGTGTTTAATTTTAATGAACAACAAGTGCGGTAACAGAAGACAATATTAAACATAGAGTATTAAAACTTCTGGAGCATAGACGAAACTAGAGATTTAAGGCAGCTATAGGTAAGTACACTACTTACTCGTCAAATACGCGCGTTTCCAACGTTTAAGAATATGAAGTAAATTAAGGGGAATTGTAACAAATAATATTTTATAATCATATATGTAAACGGGAAGGACGTCCCGTTACAACCTCCTGATTTCTGGGCAGGGGAGTAGTGAGTAGCTCCCAACTAGGCTAGGAGGTAACAGTCGTATTCTGTATAAAAAAATGTCAGACAAAGTCTATGCTCTAAGATTAACCCCTTACACGCAACATCCTACACATAAAATTAGTTTAATCTGTCAACTGCCTCAACGTCGTTTCGTTTTCACCCCTTTAAGGGTTTAACTTCAAAAAATCCTTTCTTAGTGAATCCTTATTTATTTTCTGCTTAGGTTCTCCATTGTCTGTCTGGTTTAAACCAACAACATATAAATAAAGAAAAGTTAAGTAGTTAGCACACGTTTTTCCCAAGATATAGCTACCTGCCGTAAGTAGGTACCTAGTTCTCACAAGAGTACCCAAATGTAAACCGCTTGCCATCAGCCAGGTCGACTGGTTGCCAAACAGTTACCCACTTGAACAAACAGTAGTTTCAACTGTTTCAAGCGTCATTTAATGAGACCGTTTTTACGCGGCTATGCGTCAAGCCAATGGAAACTACGGGGAATCCTGATAAGAGCGGCAATCTAGGAAGGGAGACGCTATCACGGTTCAGGTGTGTTGCTGATAACGCGTGACGTCACAGCGCGCGCGCGGCGCCGTCAGTCGTGGTGTGCGCGCACGAGTGGACGTGCGTTTTTGTGTTTTTTTACGAGCGCGGCGTCGCCGCCTGCGCTATGAGTTCAAGCAGTGATGAGATCGTGGAAAAACCTCGGTGGCCTGCCGGGATTTTACGCAGGAGCGGCGCTCGAGTCGCGCGCCGCGTACTCCACGTCAAGTACCGCAGCGTGTCCCCGGTCCCGTCCGCCCTGCCGCTGGACTTGGATGACACCGTCTCATGCTTCTGCAGGTACTATCGCACCTGCGTTACGTCACGCCAGATAATGATAAGCATTGTTCTGTCCCATTGTTATTATAACTGTGTCCTTTGTCTTTTGCAATCGTCGGCACATGCAACACGTTGGTTTTATACCTATGTTTTACTTGTTTCACGTCTCGCGTACAGGTATGTCTCTGACATAGCAACACTAGCTACTAAATTACTATTGGAGCCTACTTATGCGTAAACCGAAAAGAAATTACGGCATATTTTTTATATTATAGGTAGGTAGACTTTTAACGAAGCATGAACTAACTACAGGTAGGAGTATTTGGCTAGAGAGTTTTCTCCCAATATCTTAGAAAATTTAGAAAATCGCTACATAATGTAACGCTATCTAAAGCATTCTTAATTTTTCCCCTGATGGTCGATTATTATTAAATATTTGTCAATTTTAGCAAGAGCAAAACTGGTTTGATGCCGTGTTACCAAATAAGCAATAAGACAAGAATACAGTTGTGTACTAGTCATAGACGCGATATACCTAAAATCTATACTTATTATGCCTCTCGATTGTGTCTGTTTCCTGTTGTAGCTCCTAACGTGAAGGTCATTGTTGTTAGCATTATCTAGTCTAGTCTAGTGTTAGTTCTCGGTTTAGGGACTACCTACCCTAGGCATAAGATCAAGTCAGGCTTGACTTGCACTATGTTTAGCGACGCTAGCCTTTAAGGCTTGTCTGAACTACTCGTAAGTAAGCCACTTATCGGTTCAGTTATTTAATTGTTTATTCGTCTGAATCTGGACTGATTTCATACAGAACTGTTTGCAGCGATTGTTAGTCTTCATCAGCAGTTACACTGCTACAAATAGCGGTTTTCGACAGTAAATACACAAGCTACTAAAACATAAAGTAGCCAAGTAAACTAAGTGTAAAGCTAGGTGTCATTCTTGAAGTTTTCCCCAATTTCTCTTGGATCGCATTATCAGTTTAGATCCTAATAAGATGACAATGGGACCAACTGTAAAAAAAAAACAACTTTAAACCCTCTCTTCGAGGGAACACAAATAAAATCTGAATGTTTAGAATAAAGGAAAAGTCTCGGGCGAGAACACGCCATCGGGCGGGCCATGAGTTTTTTCCACTTTTCCGCCGTATCGTTCGCAGATGAGATTTAGACGAGACAAAAAATATATCCTGGGAATAGGCTAAAAAGGTAATATAATAGAGTGGTGTTAGGAGCAGAGCCGGGGCACGGGCGAGTCAAGTGGAGGCAATCAGCGCCGCGACCTTGAGCTGCCTATTCAATTACCAGCGTCCTCGCACGAGAGCTCGACATTTCCAACTTCACGAGTTACGTAACCTACTCCAAGTTTCCTCGCTATTACGCCGTGTTTATACTGTCAATTTGTCAACACGGTCGTGTGCAATGTGCAGATTTAAGAGGGCGCAGTCCGTTGGAGCCCTCATTGGAACATTGTGTTTTCTTATAAACCTTTCCATTTCTTTATAATCCATGGTATCATTGCTGTAGTCAATTAATCATACTAATCCCTAACTTTTGGTCTAATGACACATAATTTCGATTAACTTATTTTTTGCTTTATCATCTAAACCGCGAAAAGTGGACACTTTTTTCCGTTATGGTTATAAAGCCAACCGTAATATAAAATTATATCATATACTTACTAGGACTACAACGATGATACCAAGGATTATGGAGACATGAAAAAAGAATCCCCCAATGAGAGCGGCACTGGACACTGCGGCCTCAAGGTTTTTTAGGATTTTGACAACGGAATCATCGCAGTGGGCGATTTTCTATTCAGCAATAGGTGCACGGTAAGGTAGACCGAAGCGAATCGGATCAAAATTAGATTTCGGCTACAGTCAGGCAATTAGCATCCTGCAATGGCTCTGCTCTCCCTGCACACCGTTACGAGTACTGTTCCTTTAAAAATGCTTTAGTAGTAGGTGTAGTAGTAAAACACTTTATTGTACAAAACAAAGGTAAACAAAAACTGGATAAATAATACTACATTGTTTTTACAAAGGCGAGCCCCCTTTAAGGGATCTCTAGCAGTTAACCTTTGAGTAATTGAGCGAGAATTTGACATAGAAAGAAAACCAAAAACTTTCTAATTCCTATTACAAAATTACACCTAACCACCAACAAGACATAAATATATACAACCAAATATATACATATATATATACCTACATATATATTTATTACTTGTTCGGTGTGATTTAACGTAAATCACAATACTTATTTCTTTAAACATTGGCTATTGTGGTCTAATATCATACATCATAGCTTATATGTATTTTACTGAATTTATATTGAGAAATCACACTTAAAAATTAATCAAAATTGATCAAATTTTACCAAAAGGTCGGTTTTTTTCCTCGTATGTTATGTATGTCACCGTTAAATTGTGAACTCCCGACAAATTTTAATTTGACTAGAAATTGTAAATCTAACCTATTCGTTTGTTTACAATTTCGCGCTTTAGTTTAGAAACTAACGGTACCTACTCACAATTCTACGGTGACGGAGTATATACATTTTTGGCTCTACACTGAGAAAAAAGTCCGCCCGAATACAGGAGGAATTTCCGTCCATATTGACTCAGACGGTAATCTACCTTCAAGAAAGGAAGGAAATGGTTGTAAAATCTTACCCTCCAACTTTCCCTAATAGAAGGTAATAATTGGAAGGTAATCTTTATCTTTTAAATTTACCCACTGAGTCAATACGGAAGGTAGTTTTTTAGAAGGTAATTCTAATGGACGGTAGAATAAGGGAGGTAAATATACCGTCTCATTTTACCCACTGAGTCAAAAGGGAAGGTAGTTTATTAGAAGGTAATTGTAATGGACGGTAGAATAAGGGAGGTAAATATACCGTCTTATTTTACCCACTGAGTCAAAACGGAAGGTAGTTTATTAGAAGGTAATTCTAATGGACGGTAGAATAAGGGAGGTAAATATACCGTCTTATTTTACCCACTGAGTCGAAAGGGAAGGTAATTTACTGGAAGGTATTACCGTTAGACGGTAAAATCAGGAAGGAATTATTTCCTTCTAAATTTACTTTGGCAGGTAATTAATATCTGAGCGGAATATCCTTTCAATATATGCGCAAATACCTTCCTAATTACCCTCTATTGCAGACGGAAAACTTAGTAGGTTTGTGATTGAATGGGTGGGTAAACTTTGATTTTCCTTCCAGTCCTAACAATTTCCTATCGAATATAGACGGTAATAAGTGAAGGTAAATATCAAATCAGGAAGGAAATACACGATTTCCCTCCGAATTTCCCGCTTACCTTCTCAATTACCCTCTATTGCAGACGGAAAACTTGGAAGGTTTGTGTTCGAATCGGTAGGTAAAATTTGATTTTCCTTCCAGTCGTAACAATTACCCATCAAATATAGAAGGTAATAAGCGAAGGTAAATATCAAATTAGGAAGGTAATACTTGATTTCCCTCCGAATTTCCCGCTTACCTTCTCAATTACCCTCTATTGCAGACGGAAAACTTGGAAGGTTTGTGTTCGAATCGGTAGGTAAAATTTGATTTTCCTTCCAGTCGTAACAATTACCCATCAAATATAGAAGGTAATAAGTGAAGGTAAATATCAAATTAGGAAGGAAATACACGATTTCCCTCCGAATTTCCCGCATACCTTCTTAATTACCCTCTATTGCAGACGGAAAACTTGGAAGGTTTGTGTTCGAATCGGTAGGTAAAGATTGATTTTCCTTCCAGTCGTAACAATTACCCATCAAATATAGAAGGTAATAAGTGAAGGTAAATAGCAAATTAGGAAGGAAATACACGATTTCCCTCCGAATTTCCCGCATACCTTCTTAATTACCCTCTATTGCAGACGGAAAACTTGGAAGGTTTGTGTTCGAATCGGTAGGTAAAGATTGATTTTCCTTCCAGTCGTAACAATTACCCATCAAATATAGAAGGTAATAAGTGAAGGTAAATAGCAAATTAGGAAGGAAATACACGATTTCCCTCCGAATTTCCGGCATACCTTCTTAATTACCCTCTATTGCAGACGGAAAACTTGGAAGGTTTGTGTTCGAATCGGTAGGTAAAGATTGATTTTCCTTCCAGTCGTAACAATTACCCATCAAATATAGAAGGTAATAAGTGAAGGTAAATATCAAATTAGGAAGGAAATACACGATTTCCCTCCGAATTTCCCGCATACCTTCTTAATTACCCTCTATTGCAGACGGAAAACTTGGAAGGTTTGTGTTCGAATCGGTAGGTAAAATTTGATTTTCCTTCCAGTCGTAACAATTACCCATCAAATATAGAAGGTAATAAGTGAAGGTAAATATCAAATTAGGAAGGAAATACACGATTTCCCTCCGAATTTCCCGCATACCTTCTCAATTACCCTCTATTGCAGACGGAAAACTTGGAAGGTTTGTGTTCGAATCGGTAGGTAAAATTTGATTTTCCTTCCAGTCGTAACAATTACCCATCAAATATAGAAGGTAATAAGTGAAGGTAAATATCAAATTAGGAAGGAAATACACGATTTCCTTCCGAATTTCCCGCATACCTTCTCAATTACCCTCTATTGCAGACGGAAAACTTGGAAGGTTTGTGTTCGAATCGGTAGGTAAAATTTGATTTTCCTTCCAGTCTTAACAATTACCCATCGAATATAGAAATTCTTTATTCGATGGGTAAAGGGAAATCGTGTATTTCCTGCCTAATTTCCTGGGTAATTGTTAAGACTGGGAGGAAAATCAAAGTTTACCTACCGATTCGAACACAAACCTTTCAAGTTTTCCGGCTGCAGTAGAAGGTAATTGGAAAGGTAAGCGGGGAATTTGGAAGGAATCGTGTATTTCCTTCCTAATTAATTATTTATCTTCACTCATTACCTTCTATATTCGATGGGTAATTGTTACGACTGGAAGGGAAATCAAAGTTTACCCTACGATTCAAACACAAACTTTCCAAGTTTTCCGTCTGCAATAGAGGGTAATAGAGAAGGTAATCGGGGAATTCGGAGGGAAAACGTTTATTTCCTTCCCAATTATTTATTTACTTTTGTTTATTACCACCTGTATTTGACGGGTAATGTCGGTGGACCGGAAGGAAAATCAAAACTTACCTTCCGATTCAGAAAATGTTCTTTATCTTCCATCCGAAATAAGTGTTAGTCGAGACGATAATTGGTGAATTTAGAAGGTAATCGTCCATTACTTATTTCTATACTCGTAAGGTAATTGTTGTCTGGAAACAAAAAGAAAATTAAATAATTTGACTTAAAGGGGGGTTATCGTAATGTTATCGAACCGAGTTGAAACATGTAGAAACTTGTAACGATAACGTTTATAAATACGGTTAGTTTATTTTTAAGGTATAGGTAATACCTATAAGGTATTTTATTAAGTAATAAGTATATTATTACATTTGAATCCCATTCTCATTTCGGTCCAATAAAATTACGTTTAGTAACTATTCATTGACAACTACAATATTTCATAAAATCAGCTTTATTGACAGAGGTGCATTATTTTAAGCAGAGCAACCCAATTATTTTAACCATTTAATTACTACGGGTTACCTACCCGAAAACAGGCATGAACGATAATTGTTCGAATATAATATCTTTTAATAAAGATATTATTTTATATTTCCAAAATTTGTTAACAAATTAATAATGATAATTTTAAAATATCAGTTCTGTTCTGTCTGGTCGTCAGGTCGTGACAAGCAAGAGCACGTGGACTAACATACTGATATAGATTAGATTTACATTTCTCGATTCGAACCATTAAATCCTAGATGGACCTTTGTAGGGTACGCACGAGAGCACATCACCATATTTTGGCACCGTCCGTTTTAAATTTTTACATTTTGATCATAACAAAATCATGAACTTTTTTTGCACATAAGTAATTGTTGCAAATCTTCATCTTACAGCTGTACTCTGTTAAAACAGCTGTCAGTTCAATATACATTACCTGTTAACAGTGTAAGTAATTTTTTAGGGTCGCCGTCATCGAAAACGATGAGGACTATACAATTTTAACTGATATGTATTGAAGTGATAGCTGTCATACGGATCATCATTTTGCTGCGATAAGTATAAATTGTTAAAATAAAATACTATCTTATCATTTAACATAGGTACACAGGGTTTTGACATACTCCAGCGTCCTGCCACAAAAACGATTATCGGCTTTATTATAAATACGC
The DNA here is from genome assembly GCA_949128165.1 of Lathronympha strigana. Classification (NCBI taxonomy): domain Eukaryota; kingdom Metazoa; phylum Arthropoda; class Insecta; order Lepidoptera; family Tortricidae; genus Lathronympha; species Lathronympha strigana. The sequence goes on along the minus strand of OX421905.1, from coordinate 10,691,163 downwards.
TAAACTTAACAACTAGTTGCGGAACCTGTGTTGCAAGGCCCGACTTTAAACTGGTAACCGGTATACTAAAAAAAAATGTAGAGATCACCCCATTGTGGTAGCGATCCGAGCGCCACCTTTTGGCAGTAGTTGTGGGGACGCACATCCTACTCCCAAGGCCTAGGATAAGTTAAGTAATTACAAATTGGTGGTGGGCCTGAATTGGGTTATTCCAAAAAGATACCGAATATGAAAAAGACTGACCTCTCGGGTACGTGTCTTGTACAGACCGTAAAAATATAATTATTATATTACAATATAATACGGCTGTAAATTTTAAAAAAATGTCTACGGTATTTGCCCCACGACGTGAGGGCAACTTGAGACATTATTTTCACCGCCTGTGTGCAGTATGTATACAGGCTGATTCAAGAGACGTGAGCAGGATCAACACTACGGATTCAGTACAGTATAAGCTACTCATTCTTACCAGATTTCGCAAGATTACCTTATCGTGAAATTATTAGTTAAGTAGGGTGACCATGATTTTAGAGAATCAAACTTTTACTTTACAAGAAGAAAAAAAGTATGGTTGAATAACTTAATTACAATGGGAAACGATATATTACGTTTTACTGTTTATGTGGGGTTAGTCCTGCTCACGTCCACTGAATCAGTATATGTCGCAATAATGGGCAGGCATGTAGTATTTGACATTTGGACGGCTTCCAATTTTTGTTGATCTGTTACACTCCTGGGAACAGGAACGGCAGCAGAAGTAGCAGTCCTGAATATTGTTGGTTCACGTCGTCATCTGAAAATTAAAACTGGGTAAATATTTATACAAAACAATATAACAATAAACGTGTCTAACCTATAGATAGCTGCGTCCCTGTCGTTAGGGCCTAAATTAGGGTAAATATATGTGACATGACCTTTATGGCTAAGGTTCTGACGGGACAACTTCACACAGATGGACGTAGCTCTAAATTAAACTAAGCTTGTATAGTCAGTAAAAAAAGTGGTCTACCACATTGGAACTTTAATATAAAAGTAGTAGAGTCGAAAAGTGGTAGAACATTTTTTTGGCTGACTACTATGAGCACTAAGCGATGGTAGTATAGGATCATGTTTATATTGCTTAAATACATAGAATAAATCAATGAATCAGGTAAAAATATCTGTAATAAACACACAAATAAATGCCCTGACCAGAATTCGAACCCAGGATCTCCAGCTTTAGAACCAGGGTCACTAGTGTCACTACCAACTGGTCAACGGAAGCTGTCAATGATTTCAGTATTTGTTGTTATAGCGAAAATAGCAATATATCATCTATGGACAGTATGGACATTTCATCCGTGTATCACGGTTTACGAGATACAGCCTGATGTTGACAGACAGACAGTACAGGCAGTAAAATCTTATTATAGGCTCCCATTTTAACACTTTCGGAATGGAATCCTAAAAATCAGACTTTATGTATTATAAATTAACAAGCTCTCTACCATTTAGCTTACCTTGTTTTGCTAGTTGCAGAAATTGTTTCAGTTTATTTCTTTGAATTTGGGCAGTCAGTTGTAGTTTTTCAGCTAATTTTATGATTTCGACTTTGTTGGAATGGAGAAATTCTTGAAGCTTGCTTGTTCCTGCCACTTCACCTTTAGCATGTAAAAACTCGAAATCCTTCTTTATCTGAAAACAAATATAATGCTTTACTATACTTACAAGTTAGAAATATAATTATAATATTATTAAGGTACTAATAATGAGCTTTTCGGAATGTATGTATGATTACTTCAAGTACTAACAAGTGCAGGTCCAATATTGGGCACAGTAAGACTTTTGTATAAAGTCAAGTAATCCCATAGGTTTCCGGGTGTGGCACAAAGTTCTTTTTTACGATATTCATGTGTTATTTCCCAAGCCTCCAATAATTCGGAAGATAAAAAGCTGGGAATTTCAGTCCTGATATAGTCCAATTTCTCTTTTAGTCCCTCGTTGTCTGTTTCTGAAATGAATTCAATGTTTGCAAACTGAAGTAACAAAATTAAATGTACGTTATATAAGTACCGTCAGCCAAAAAAGTGGTCTACCACTTTTCAACTTTTATTTCTATGGCTATAGAGTTGAAAAGTGGTAGACAACCTCCTTGGCTGATTGAACGCTATATATATTAAAAGAAGTCAATCCTGTCAGCTGACACAGATTTAGGGTTGACTTCTTAGCTTCGGGTTACTATAGTATTATAATATTACCAGGAGGTGTGTATGGCAGGTTATTACAATTATCCGAGTCCGAGCAGATCATACGACGACTAGGTCTTGAAATTCTTTGTGGCTCTTCAGAGATGGCAGCGCGGCTGGTGTTGGAATTTCCCGTTGACAAAGATGTTGCTGGTGAAGCTTGAAGTCTGGCGTTTATATCTGTTATCAATAGCTTTCTTCTTAACTGACAAAGTTGGGTATGTAATGCTCCCGTTGCTCTTCCTTTATTAACACTTTTTCCTTTTTTTGTTTTATATTGTTCTCTTTTGAGGTAATAAAACCTTGAAGAACTTGTATTAGGAAAAAGCTTTTCAAAATAATGATTAGTCCAAAATGTGCACTTATCTAGAAGAACTTGCCTCTTTGGAGGATTTGCTACAGAAAACAAATAATTTGCAGTTACTTTTGCAATCTCTTTTATTTCACTTGTAGTTAGATTGCTATTTTCTGGAAGTTCTGAAATTCGTCTAGCTTCTGCAGTTGTGCTTTTGGTCAATAACAACCATATTGGGTTGTTCTTCCGGTCATCAGGGGTTGCTAGGAGACTAGGAGGCTGAATATTATGCAGATCATGGTCATTAGCAATATTTTCAACATTGGCAATGTCTTCTGCAATTATAACATGATTGTCTATGTTTTCTATGGACGATTCTAGGAATGTCACATCAACATCATTTATACTATCAGTGTCTGCGCTATCAGTAGCTTGGGAAGATGACGATGACAAAGGTCCTTTCTTTTTTAGTTGACTATGATGAATACCAGCAGTCTGCAAAACAATTTTGTAATGTGAAAACATAGTATAGGTTTTGTTACATATACTTACAAAAAAACTAAGTATACTTTTAAGCTCCGGACAAGATTTGACTTAAATAATATATTTAAGTTCATTTTCTTTAATTAATTTATCGTTGAATTATCGTTTACATAAATATAAACTTGATTATTTCTAAAAGTATTCATCTGAGAGAACTGTGCTCTTATAAAAATGTTATCAAATGACTTGGATTTATTTTTCCTGTGGTTGCTGCAGAGGGGGGGACATTTTGTACTATTGTGCCAAGTAATCATAATGCAATTTGTAAGGGTTTTCGAGACATGAGCAAAGGTCTGTAAAAAAAAAATTTGACCCCCCAATCTCCCCCCACCCCAACCACAACCCCTACCCCCGAGGACTTTTAATATGTTCATCTGAACACCACAAGGTATAACTGTACCAATTTTAAAAACTACACGAATTATTTCCCGTTTTTTTTAATTTTCTTAAATAATAAGCAGAGGCACACTATTTCATTTACACCCTGTATTAGTCAGGGTAGTATAATAATGGGTGGTAATTTTGTAACTGGCAATATTTTTATCAAAATAAAATTAATACAAATTTATTTCAAAGTAAATATTGCAAGTTAATACAAAATTAACACCCAGTATAGCAAAAAATGGAACTAGTTCAATGAAGGCAATACTTTATTTCTTGGTAGGGAAGCGAGAGCTAAAAATAGTAATAACAGTCTACATGACAAACTACACCTTTTCATGCCTATTATTGTTTGATTTAGGTCTACCTATCTACTTTTTCTCATACAATAACGACCAACCCTACTGTAAGTACTTGAGAAAAAAAGATACTAAATCAAATACAATACATATTACCAAAATAAATTTATACTTATAATAAACCTAAGTTTAAAAAAATAAAGGATATAATAATAATAATACTTCTTCTTACAAGGGGCCTCTGCGTGTTGGCTTCGGCTCCCCGCACGCTTTCCAATTTCCGGAACCCCATGGTCCCGAGATTTTGTAAATGGGCAGACATAATAATAATACATTCAGCCTATAATAATAATACATAGGTCCCAATGCTGGGCCCAGGCTTTCTTTTTATCTACAGGAGTTAACGGACTATAGTTCCCACGCTGGCACAATGCGGGTTGGCGGGCAATGTACTTATTTTATTTTAAATATCAATATATAACAGAATAATAATATTTTGACACGTTGCTACATACTCTCAAAAAACTACTTTGACGCGCTATAAATATATGGCTTTAATTAGGCTTAGTTAATTGAAATATTAACTACCATCATGCAAGCAGAAATAACTAATTAAAAATGATATCTACAATGTTAACTACAATAGAAAAAAAAATGACCAAAAGAAGATTTTCTTCTACTTCCAGATTGAACAGTAGCAGCCAGGAGATCAGACCATTTGCAAATTTTTTTCTTGTCAGCATTTGTGGTATTACTGTTTTTAATTCATGATCTGTAATATTTTTTAAGTCTTCTAAACTTGAATACCCATTTCCTGTAATTAATGTTAAGTACTGATCATCAATGAGGACAAAATACTTTTTAAGCACCTGCAATGAAGTATTAAGGATGCCTTATCTTTGTTTTCTTGAAAATATTGATATGCTCTCTGCATATTTTAGGAACTCATGAGAGCCAAAGTTAGGTCTTGTACTAGAAACAATTGGTCTAAAAAAGACTGACTCGAGCATCTTATCTGCGAGCCGTAAAATAACAGTACTTATTGATTACTATTATTGGGTTGGACTGTAGCAAAGTGGGGGCTGGGACTTAGAAAAAAATTCAGCTGAGATGTCATTATAAGACTCATTTTTAACTACCTATTGTAATGCATTTATCACGTCAAAATAAGCGTCTTTTATTATTAAAAACTTTTCTCTAAAACCTAAAATGGCCGAACGTAATCTTAAAGTATTTCCTTCTCATTTGATGGGTAAACAAAATGGTTGATATGACATACCTGGCATATTTTTTTTCGCTACTATAAGTATTAAGTTCTGTCCAAGCAAAGGTCACACAAAATATTAAATTACAACGTACATTCGCAAATATAATCTCGTAAGAATGTAATATTTAAATAAACGGAATGAAATGTAATGTTAAATAATACTTTCTCATTTGATGCAAAAACAAAATGGTGGATCAATAATGGTAGCGTATAATTTCTAAAAATCAGTACAGACTTATCTAATCTAAAGTTAAAGAATAGAAGCAGATTATAGTAAAAGTTAATACCTATTAGTAAGTAACGACGTCACACTATTTATAAACGAGATTACCAAAGTAAATTAAAAAAAAACAGTTCAACTTACCTAAAAAGTTGTCTATAACTTCTTGAGTAGCACCAAATTCACGAAGTATTTCTTTAAGTTCTTCTAATTCTGCCATGATATAATGTAGAAAAACACAGCGAACAGGCTTATGCCAAAGTATTCTGTTTACACTAAACACCTTCACTGCATGCGCACCCGCCGAGTCCCGCTGCTCGAGTGATGGGGTCGGTGGGCAGGGTTGCCAACTCAAATTTTTATTTACCACTAAAGCACAAATTGAAATCCCCTAAAACTGTAGTGATTTTTCGGAAAACCCCCTAAATAAAATAAAATAATAAAAAGTAAATAAAATTTCTTTATTCATCATTAATTATCGACATTATTCAGTATCTCTAACATAAAGTCATTAACGCACGACCGTTTACGCCACAGATTTAGTATTTTTGGTCAGAAAGGTTGAATGATGGCCTGTCCAGACGGGACTACTAAATGCAATTTGATAGATTGGGAGAACATTTCGTCCCCGTTAGGATGCCTCTTCTCTTACACATCACTGTAGCGCAAATCGGAGCGTTTGAGTTCCGGTCGTATATTTCTTTCTCAATCACACACTTGTGAGTTCGAGCAACTGAGAGTGGAATGGACTGCAGTATCATTTCATTTTCAGTAATAATTTCGCTTCTCAACACATTTTTCGCTGTCACACATACATGGAATGGAAAAATCAAACATCCCTAAATTGACCCCTAGAAATATTTCGCCCCTAAAAAAACCTCACGCTTCTTGTTTTAGGGTACAACATAAAAATAAAAAAATAAAAATTAGCAAACCATATTGTGTGACATATCGAATGAAAGGGCTCCGAAACTACTGGGCCTAAAATTTTGAAAAAAGTACTGAAAGTAGCTCTCTACCTGAAGATTGGAGGAAAACCTATAAGAATGTCAAGCGCGAGTCGGTTCTTCTAAAAATTATAAAAAACGAAAAACAACAATTACAAACTTACGTTTGCGGTCGTAAATAGACCATCGGGTACATTGGTGTAAGTAAACGTAATTTTTCAATCCGCAAATTTAAGTTTGTTTTTCAATCAGTAGCATATTTTCACGTTTTTATCGGTTTTTTTTAAGTTTGTACGGAACCCTAGGTGCGCGAGTCCGACTCGCACTTGGCCGGTTTTTTTCTCGTTAACCTAGTTACCACCTAAAAATCAATAAACCAATTGTTTAGTTCTAAAATGTAATTTTATCAATTTTCGAACCAAAAACGATAATCCTTTCAGCCGTTTAGGCGTTAAGAAGTAACAAACACACATACACACAATTTCGCATTTGTAATATTAGTCGGATTCATGAACCTTAGATTGAACAGTAAAATAACTCCAACGCAGAATATCATCACATCATCATCATCACTTCAGCCGAAAGACGTCCACTGCTGGACATAGGCCTCCCCCAAAGATTTCCACAATAACCGGTCCTGCGCCACCCGCATCCAGCGGACTCCTGCCACCTTCACCAGGTCATCAGTCCACCTTGTGGGGGTTCTACACACGCTGCGCCTTCCGGTGCGCGGTCGCCACTCGAGAACCTTTCCGCCCCAACGGCCATCGGTTCTACGTGCAATGTGCCCCGCCCACTGCCACTTAAGTTTAGCGATTCGGAGAGCTATATCGGTTACTTTGGTTCTGCTGCGGATGGTCTCATTTCTGATACGATCTCGCAGAGAGACTCCTAGCATAGCTCTATCCATTGCCCTTTGGGTGACTTTGAGCCTTCTTATGAGGCCCATTGTAAGCGACGTTTCAGTACCGTATATATGTCATCACTGGCAACACACAGTGATCGAAGACTTTCGTGTTCAGGCACTGCGGAATATTGGACGAAAAGATGTGTCGCAGCATCCCGAACGCTGCCCAACCGAGTCGGATTCGAAAATTAACCTCTTTCTCGAAATTGGACCTACCTAACTGGACAGTTTTCCTAGGTATATATAATCGTCTACAACTTCAAGTGTAAAGTCTCCGATTGTCACTGGAGTTGGTGCTACATGAACATTTGACATGATTTTCGTCTTATCCATGTTCATCTTAAGACCAACTCGCCCAGAGGCTCTACTGAGGCTAACAAGCATCGTACTTAAATCCTCCATGGTCTCAGCCAAGACTAACTATATCGTCAGCAAATCGAAGGTGAGTGAGGTACTCGCCGTTTACATTGATGCCTAGCCTTCTCCAGTCCAGAGTCTTGAAAACATCCTCCAGTGCAGCGGTAAACAGCTTAGGAGAGATGACATCTCCCTGCCTGACTCCCCGCTGCAGCGGAATAGGCCTCGAGTTCTGGTCTTGGAGTCGGACTGACATAGTGGCGCTCTCGTACAAACACTTCAACACTTCGATATAGCGATAGTCTACTTGGCACCGTTGGAGAGATTGTAGTACCGCCCAGGTTTCGATCGAATCAAAGGCTTTCTCGTAGTCCACAAACGCTAAACAGAGGGGCAGATTATACTCTTCGGTCTTCTGTATAACCTGACAAAGCGTATGGATGTGGTCTACGGTACTAAAGCCTCTTCGGAAACCGGCTTGTTCGGGAGGCTGGAAGTCATCAAGCCTGCGTGTGAGACGATTCGTAATAACTCTTGAAAACAGCTTATAGACATGGCTCAGAAGTGAGATGGGTCAGTAGTTCTTCAGTAAGGCGTTGTCGCCTTTTTTGAAGAACAGTACCACCACACCTCCGCTCCACGCCTTTGGCGTTCTCCCTTCTAGTAAGACGGAGTTGAACAACTTCTGAAGGGCCGTAAGGATCGGTTTACCACCCGCCTTCAGAAGTTCGGCTGTAATTCCGTCTTCACCAGGCGCCTTGTTGTTTTTGAGCTGTTTAAGAGCCATTCTAATCTCGTACACGTACGCAGAATATATAATGCAAAAACTGGCAACACTGATTCTAATACCTACCAGATTTTATATTTCCTTCAAACATTCCCTTAAATCCCTAGAAAGTTGAAGGATTGGGATGGACGGTAAAAATAAATTCCTTCTGAAGCTGCACCTCCTAAAATGTTACCGACTAATATTTCTTTCTAAATTAGTAGGAAAATTTCGTGTTCCTACCAGTATTTGGTAGGTAAATAATACCTCCCGTTTGCGCCGATATTTGTCGGAGGGAAAGTTTATTTTTGTTGGTAGGTAATGCATTTATAAGGAAGGTTTCGGAAGGTATCTCCAAGTTACCTTCCATTAGAAAGACCTATCGAAATATGCACATTGCACTTAGAACCGATGGCCGTTGGGGCGGAAAGGTTCTCGAGTGGCGACCACGCACCGGAAGGCGCAGTGTGGATATGCCCCCCACAAGGTGGACTGACGACCTGGTAAAGGTCGTGGGAGTCCGCTGCATGGGATGCGGGTGGCGCAGGACCGGTCATTGTGGAAATCTTTGGGGGAGGCCTATGTCCAGCAGTGGACGTCTTTCGGCTGACATAATGATGATGATGATATACCGCCTGTTTATATAACCCACTAAAGTAGAAGGATTGTTATGGACGGTAACAACAAGTTCCTTCTGAAGCTGTACCTTCCAAACTGTTACCATCGAAATAAGTGACTAATGCTAGGAGGTAATTCAGAAATTCCGTCTAGTATTTTACTTTTCCTTACAGCTTTACCTACTATTTCAAAAACCTTCTAAAGTAGAAGGATTGGGATGGACGGTAAAATCAAATTCCTCCTGAAGCTGCACCTCCTGTAATGTTACCGACTAATATTCTTTTCTTAAATGGTAGGAAAAGTTCGTGCTCCTTCCAATTTTGAGTAGGTAATTGATACCTTCCGATTTGATCAGTAGTAATTGGAAGGAAATAATATATTTTTGGTAGGTAATGCCTTTAGAAATAATGGTTTGGAAGGTATCGCTTCTTCTGTTAGAAAAACCTTCCAAAATACGTCGGTAAAGCTGGAAGGTATTCAAAAATTCCGTCTAGATGTCTACTTTTCCTTTTAATTTTACTGACTGTTTCAATTACCCACTAAAGCAGAAGAATTGGCATGGACGGTAACGACCAGTTCCTTCCAAAGGTATACCTTCTAAAATGTTACTATCGAAATATGGGGGTAAAGCTAGTAGGTAATTCAGGAATTCCGTCTAGTATTTTACTTTACCTTACAACTTTACCTACTATTTAAAAAACCTTCCGAAGTAGAAGGATTGGGATGGACGGTAAAATCAAATTCTTCCTGAAGCTGCACCTTCTGTAATGTTACCGACTAATATTCGTTTGTTAAATGGAAGGAAACGTTCGTTTTCCTTCCAATTTTTAGTATGTGATTGATATCTTCCGATTTGATCGGTAACAATTGAAGGAAAGAAAATAATTTTGGTAGGTAATGCATTTAGAAGGAATGTTTTGGAAGGTATTGCTGGTTTCCTCTCCCAGTTACCTTCCGATTGAAAAACCTTCCAAAATTCATCGGTAAAGCTAAAAGGTATTCAAAAATTCCGTCTACTTTTCAACTTTTCCTTTCAACTATACCGCCTGTTTATATTACCCACTTAAGTAGAAGGATTGTTATGGACGGTAACAACAAGTTCCTTCTGAAGCTGTACCTTCCAAAATGTTACCATCGAAATAAGTGACTAATGCTAGGAGGTAATTCAGAAATTCCGTCTAGTATTTTACTTTTCCTTGCAGCTTTACCTACTATTTCAAAAACCTTCTAAAGTAGAAGGATTGGGATGGACGGTAAAATCAAATTCCCCCTGAAGCTGCACCTCCTGTAATGTTACCGACTAATATTCTTTTCTTAAATGGAAGGAAAAGTTTGTGTTCCTTCCAGTTTTTAGTAGGTAATTGATACCTTCCGATTTGATCGGTAATAATTGGAAGGAAAGAAAACTATTTTGGTAGGTAATGAATTTAGAAGGAATGTTTTGGAAGGTATCGCTGGTTTCCTCTCCCAGTTACCTTCCGTTTGAAAAACCTTCCAAAATTCATCGGTAAAGCTAAAAGGTATTCAAAAATTCCGTCTTGTTTTCAACTTTTTCTTTCAACTATACCGCCTTTTTATATAACCCACTAAAGTAGAAGGATTGTTACGGACGGTAACAACAAGTTCCTTCTGAAGCTGTACCTTCCAAAATGTTACCATCGAAATAAGTGACTAAAGCTTGGAGGTAATTCAGAAATTCCGTCTAGTATTTTACATTTCCTTACAGCTTTACCTACTATTTCAAAAACCTTCTAAAGTAGAAGGATTGGGATGGACGGTAAAATCAAATTCCTCCTGAAGCTGCACCTCCTGTAATGTTACCGACTAATATTCTTTTCTTAAATGGAAGGAAAAGTTTGTTTTCCTTTCAATTTTTAGTAGGTAATTGATACCTTCCGATTTGATCGGTAATAATTGGAAGGAAAGAAAATTATTTTGGTAGGTAATGAATTTAGAAGGAATGTTTTGGAAGGTATCGCTGGTTTTCCCTCCCAGTTACCTTCCGTTTGAAAAACCTTCCAAAATACGTCGGTAAAGCTAGAAGGTATTCGAAAATTCCGTCTAGTTTTCTACTTTTCCTTTCAACTTTACCGACTGTTTCAGTAACCCACCAAAGTAGAAGGATTGGTATGGACGGTAACAACAAGTTCCTTCTGAAGTTATACCTTCCAAAATGTTACCGTCGAATATTTCTTTCCAAATTGGAAGGATATTTTAGTTTTCCTTCCAAATTTTGGGGGGAAATCAATTATCACCCGATTTGGTCGGTTGCATTCGGAGGGAAAGTTGACTTTTTTGGTCGGTAATGCATTTAGAGGGAAGGTTTCGGAAGGTATTGCCCATTTTTTCTGTCAGTGTATTACTGCCTAAAATGAAGACGAGAGTATCATATACGTTTATATACAAACATATCATTAGCCCTCAATTATGCGTTCAAAAACCGCATATAAAGGCCCCCATAATAATAAACATTTTTGTTACAACAAATTTCTTATCTGTGAAAATGTTATTATAGCTAAATAATATTATCCATTTCGATAATATTATTTTTATACTAATTTCGAACACATCTGATACAAAGAAATTTGATTTGACCTCTATTCTAATATAAGTCGAGATGACGTTTAATTTGAATCGAATTGTCAATTGCATACAATGACGCACGCAAGTCGCACGTTATTTTGATATCGAACGATATGAAAATTGGGACAACTCTAGTTTGTCTCTGAATTAAAAAAATCATTATTTTCAAAATATATACAGTAAGTGTAACTTACCTAGCTACCTACCTAGCCTCTAACTACCTTAAATCTAAAATAGGTCCTTGAGGCATTGTACTATAGCGTTCAGAATTGCATGGGCAATTTATGAATGAATTCATTCATAAACTGCCCATGCAATTCTGAACGCGTGTGTACCTAGGATGCTGGCGGCATTTCCTCGTTGTATCGCAATGCTGATACGTTGTGCGAGGAAGCCACCAGCTCTTCGGTCACCAGTTACATCAACCAGACGTTTCGCGATGTCTACACAAAACTTGCGTGTGCTGGGACCCCAAGGACCTGAAGTTTCGACCCCAAATGGTACAAAATAGTATTCTCTCTCTGCCCAAGCTCTTATATTAATTAAGTTTTAAAATTTCGGCGCTTTGCCAGCGTATCTACGCAAGCACTACGACCCAAACTCCAAGGAACCAAGGACACCCCATCGGGTCTCTTGCCATCATCCCTGAAATTTTCAGTCGGCTCAAGGAGAGCAGGCACGTTGACGATGGCAAGAGACCGACGGATTATGTCATTAAGCGACGCATGTCTCGAAAAACGGCCTGCACTTTCTTTACAAGACAATCCGTGGCGTGGTGTCCCAGTTAGTCCACGGCTGTCACAAGGACATGCGTATGGCGCACACACTGAAACCCGTAGTCGCAATCCAGTCGCCAGTCTGAGGGAGGCCAGATCCGAGAAAGTACCAGTATTAGGCGAAGGATGGGCATGAAGCCAGTAACCAGCTTCCCGGGATCCGACCGCCAAAAGCCTCGCGTGATCTGGACCTGTAGAGTTATTTAGAAGAGTATTGTAAGTTAAATCACAGTAAACATTATCCCAACTCCTTTGTGACTTTGGGTTGTCTGGAAAGTCTTTGACCGGGCAGGCAATTTTAAAAGCATTTTTAGCATCCTCAAAGCTTGCGATCTCATAGTTTGTGGGCAAAGCCCTTACAATATTTCCTATGAGACCGGCTGTGCTATGAGTGGATGTTAAAAATGCTGGGGTAGCCAGGTAGCCACACTGGAAATTTTACGAATTCCTAAACCCGCGAACCGAATAGGGAGGAACGCGTGAGACCAAGAAGGCTCATTCAGCTGAATGTTTAGAATCGTCTCTTAAACTAATTTTGATCAAATCATCTATAGGTGATAGTAAATTTAGATATTTCCAAAAAGGACAGCATAGGAGTACATACGTGAATTTAGGGACAAAAAGACAGAATTTAAGAATCACAAGAGCATAATGTGGGCTTATTTCGAGTAAACGATTCGTGAAACTTTTAAATTTTGATATCGAGTTAGAAATATATTCGTGAAAAGATTCTTCAAATATAGGGGAGCCCAAGAGGCAAAGATAACGTTTGTCTACTAACTTCATATTATGAGCCAGATCGTCAAATGTGTGTTTTAAATTGTCAAAAATACAAGATGAATTTTGAATGAAGAGATCGCTTTTAGCGAAATTCAATTCTAAACCAATAAAAATAATATTCAAAACTTGAATCTCAGAAAAGTTTTCATTCCTGAAAGTCGTAGTGGCGGTCAATATATAAGGTGCTAACAATTTAGTCACGGATATTTTTACCGCTGATAGTACTCGGTTCTCTGAGTACATTTAGGTATGAAACATCATAAGTTTTGTTATGTTTATTTGGAGAAAACTAGGAAACAAATTTGCAACGTTAAAACACCCTGTTAGTGTGAATATTAAATGAGTACTCATTGAACATATTTTAGTACCTCTTTTACCTAACACCTAACTGGCCACTTAACGTCAAATCAAATACTCGATTGTCAACGTCATGCTAAACATCTTGTCAGTTAAATTTGCACCTGGTGATTATTTTTAGACGGAATTATATTTTTTTTTTCGGTAAATGAAAACAAAAAAAATCCTGAAAAAATGGTTCCTTTTTTTTTCTTTTTTTTTCATTAATTATACTTTAAAGTTAATTGTTTTAATACAATGTATTATCTCTTAAAATATCCGTGACTAATTTGTTAGCACCTTATATATGCTCTTTGAACGCATCATGGAGAGCTCATGATATATGTGTATATAAAGCAGTGTATGTAATTGTAAATAATTAGGCATGATAACACTCGTGTGATGTTATTATATAAACCCACACTCAAGCTTTAGTGCCTTTCATTATATACAATCACATAAACTACTATTAAGAGTGTATATCTACTAACAGTTGGTTAAAATGACATATACTTTTTCCCCTCACTAGCTCGGAAAGCGCTGTTTTGTCCTTTAAAACTAGCGTGGAAAAACGCATTTTATCCACATGTGGGGCAAAGTATTCTAATTCCTATCACTTACCACCAGTCCAGTATAAGTGAGTCTTATATGCCCATAGTAAATATGCGCAAACGGAGGTCACACCTAAAATTGGTCGTCATATCCCGCACTTGGTAAGCTGTTAGTAATATCTAAGTACCAGGAGCGTAAGTACCTACTCTATGACAAATTTTGAAATTGAATTTTGATGGTTTCTTCAAGATAACTTAAGTACATGTGGATAAGATTTGTAATCGTATGTAGTATTTATTTTCCTCGCAATAGTGAGGGGAAAAATGTTGTATTACACTCGGTGGCAAAGTTTGTTCAACTCTCGTGCCTTGAGACCCTCGTAAAGCTCAAGATTCCAGTTATTGAACCACTCGCTACGCTCAATATAAGCCCGAGAGTTAAACAACAACTTTGCCCCCTTGTATGACAAATAACTATTGTCATCACTTGATAATAATGTAGAAGTACTTTTCAAAGGCGTAAAACCTGTTACAGTTACTGTTACTGCCCTTCCTTAAGCCTTCTTTGCATGATTTTTTATTTGTTTTTCAAATAAATCAAGATAATGTTATTTGACCTCCACATGACATTACTGTAAAAATATTTAAAAAAATATATAACGTAAGATTTACGAAATATTTTTTTTTATATGATGGTCCATCATTATGCAAACTCTGACCTTAAGCGTAGTAGGTACAATAGGTAGGTAGGTAGGAAGGTACTAAACAAATTAAACAGTTTTTATGTAATTATTCTTATTTATTTTATAAATGCCGTGAAAACAGTCGGAAATCCAAAAATCCGGGCATTTGTAAGCTTTTTTGGCCATGCTCAGTCGAAAAAGCTTCGATCACTTCGACCTTGCTAATAAATGATTCGCCATACTATACCGTATACGAGTGACGTTGTTGCATGATGGAAATTTCCATCACATACTTTTGAGTTACTTTATGTTCCAATTTGGACAATATACCTATGTACAAAAAGTAACATAATATTAAATCTATACATATAAAAGGAAAAGTCCTGACTCACTGATCAACGTACAGCCGAAACTACTAAACGTATGATCCTGAAATTTTCACATTACGTTAAGTGTTTAACGAAGGTAACGAATAAGAAGGGGTTTTGAAAAAAACTTCTTCTAAGGGGGTTAAATCGGGGTTGAAAGTTTGTATGGAAGAAAGTTTTTTTTTTTAGATAGAGACTCAAAAGTTGGTGTAAAGGTGTTTTATTAAAATACAAAAAAAGTAATTTTAGCGTTTTGGAAAAATCAACCCCAAAAGGGGTGAAAAGTGTGTTAACCCATTCAATGCCGAAGACGCGAATTCGCGTCCTGTGTATGCGTAAACGTGATGCCGAGGACACAAATTCGCGTCCACGAGTTATTTGTTTTTTTTGCTAGAAATCAACTGTACTTAAAAGCTGATACGAAAATGTTATTTTATTTATGAAGGATAATATTATACCGTCGCTGGTTTCTGGATTCAGTGCATTTGTAATTTTGCCGAAGACGCGAATTCGCGTCCTGTGTATGCGTAAACGTGATGCCGAGGACGCAAATTCGCGTCCACGAGATATTTGTTTTTTTTTGCTAAAAATCAACTGTACTTAAAAGCTGATACGAAAATGTTATTTTATTTATGAAGGATAATATTATACCGTCGCTGATTTCTGGATTCAGTGCATTTGTAATTTTCATAATTCTTATCTCGGATGCCGAAGACGCGAATTCGCGTCCTGTGTATGCGTAAACGTGATGCCGAGGACGCGGTTTCGCGTCCTCGAGTTATTTGTTTTTTTTTTTTTTGTAGAAAACAACTACTTAAAATCGGATACCAAAATGTTATTTATGAAGGATAATATTACCTATACTGTTGCTAGTTTCTGGATTTAATGAAATTGTATTTTTTTATAATTCTTGTCTCGGGTGCGGAAGACACGAAGTCGCGATGTTGCTAGAAAAACAATTATTTAAAAAAGCTTTTCCCGAGGTGATTTTTAAGACAAATTGTATACTGTTACCGGTTATTAAAACAGACACATTTGTAATACTCAACATTTTCATTTCGGGTGAACCGGAGGCGGATTCCCGTCCCATTATGTTTATAGGTAAATAAATGTCTTTTACCTATTATCGTAAGTAATTTAATCATGTGTTATATACTTACATTACAAGGGATTGAGACAATTAATAATATAAACTACTTACTACAATTATTTAGATACGCAGTCGTGTTTACGTCCAGGGGTACTAAACATTTTCGACTGTATATTTAGCTATAAAACGGGTTGCATTTGATATTTAAAGTGCGAACGAAATTATCAAATAAGATGAGACTATTTCTTTTTATCTACTATATACTAGGTGTTGTAGTTACGGATAAAAAAATACTACAAACAATATGGTACAGCCACTTGCGAGTTCACAAATACGCGATTTTACCTTTATAACTTCACTCCTTGTTAAGTCTAAACGGAAAACAAACTTTCCTTCCTTTCCACCTTTTGACCCATTCATTGCCGACACGCCGACGCCTAACTTGACCAATTGAACGCGGTGAATAATACTTCTACCTTTTATCTCCCGATGGCTAATCCCCACTGCAACCCCAGGTAAACCGTAAAGGATTGCAAATGGACTCACCTCATTTGCAACATTATTATCTTAGAGTTCGCAACCTATATTTTGTATTGTTTGCGTTGAGTTGACATTCAGTCCTTCGCTTATTTTTTTGATTTTAGATTTAGATTTTCAGACTATGTGTTTGTTTGGAACGTTGAGTCCTCTCATCTTTTTTCCACTTATTTTTCCATAGACTTTCACGTCCGTAACTCAGTGGAAGTAGCAATAAATGTATGAAAATTATGAGACACTTTTTTTTTTCATTATTGGGATCGAACGTGCTCGCGATTCTGTATAAAATACACATGCGATTTCTGAAATAGGAAAAAAAAACAATATAAAATGGCCCTATTAATAACTGAACTGATAACTACTTCACAAAAAATATCAAAATACTTACCATTTTTGTCCATTATCTAAACACTTGCTTTTAACACTTTCTTTATTATAATCTAACTATACAATAAAAAAAACATATATGCGGCTCAGTCTACGGCTGTCACGTCTATACTGAATACGTTTTCGACAAAAACTGTTTTTAGACGCAAAAACATCACTTACGATGCCGAAAACGCGAATTAGCGTCCTTCAAGTGTGAAATAACCTAATGCCGCAGACGCGAATTCGCGTCCTTCAAGTGTGATATATAACCTAATGCCGCGGACGCGAATTCGCGTCCGTTGAAATGTTAACGTGATGCCGTGGACGCGAATTCGCGTCGTCGCGTAGAAGGCGGCGGCACTGCGTGATGATTAAAAATATGAGGCGTCGGAAATGAATGGGTTAACAGTTTGTATGGCGGAAGCGTTTCCCTTTTAGTTATAGACTACAAACTTTGTGAAAAGAATCCTCATTAGAGTTTAAAAAAAGTAATTTCTGCGATTTTGAAAATTCGTCCCTTATAAGGGTGAAAAGGGTGTTGAAAGTTTGTATAGCGGAAGGTTTTCTGTTTAGCTAGAGACTTTATTTTATGTGAAAAGGTTTCTCATCGTCATCAAAATACAAAAAAAAGGTGTTTTTATCATTTTGGGGGTAAAAGAGTGTTTAACATTTCGTTCAATATCGTACACCATAAATGTGGATAGTGGATAGGAAGATTTAGGAAGAGATCGTGGACTATGTCGTACGAAATTGGGAGGGAATTAAATGGGGGTTGAAAGTTTAGAGGTATATTAACGTTCTAGAGAGGTAGTGTTACATATAATGAGGAGTTGCTGACAGCTGAACAGCAGGACGTTTGCCAGTTAATTCTGGAGAACATTGATAAAGTTACTGGTCAAATATTTTTCTTAGATGCTCCTAATGGCACTGGAAAGACCTTTCTCATTAACCTACTGCTTGCAAAAGTGAGGAGTAATCATGCCATCGCATTGGCAGTCGCGTCATCGGGAATCGCAGCGGCATTACTGGAAGGAGGAAAAACAGCTCACAGCGCGTTCAAGCTGCCTTTAAACTCAATTCGTGTCCAAACTCCATTTTGCAATATTTCCATTTCCAAAGTAACGTGGCACAGGTGTTGCGCGATTGCGAGCTCATAGTTTGGGATGAAAGTACTATGGCGCATAAAGGAGGTTTCGAAGCACTAGGTAGAACTCTAAAAGACATCAGAGGGTGCGAAGATATGATGGGTGGCGTCACTGTATTGTTTGCCGGAGACTTTCGTCAAACGCTACCCGTAGTGCCGAGAGGAACTCGGGCATACGAAGTCAAAGCGTTAAACTCCACCTCAAATAAAATCCGATCTTCTCCTTCAAATTGACAATGGAGAGTATCCAGAAATCGAGGGTAGGATTGATTTTCCAACCAATCTTGCCTTAGTTGTACAAACCGTCGAAGATCTTATAGCCCGGATTTACCCAGATGTCCGCAACCTACTCAGTAAGTCAGTGGAGTGGTTATGTGAGCGCGCGATTCTCGCACCTAAGAACGATCAGGTATCAACAATCAATAATATGTTATTAAAATCGTTCGAAGGTGCAGAACACGCATACAGATCTGTGTAGTCTGTAGTAAATACGGACGACGCAACAAATTACCCTATGAAATTTTTAAATTCCCTTAGTCCACCTGGCCTCCCTTCACATGTTCTGGTTCTGAAAGTGGGTGCTCCAGTAATTTTGCTACAAAACCTTAATCGGCCCAAATTGTGCATCCATGATGGGATCCATGAGGAACTGAGGGAACTCCTCAAATTTGAAAGGCACATGCATGATGATTTGGGTAGTTTCTTAAGGCACTCGAGCATTTCTTTACGAACATCATCAATTTGGTGGAGTGGACCTGATGATGAAGACCAGGGGTGGCAAAGTGGAACTGCTTGGTAATTCCCAGCTCTATCATCCGATTTGAGACATTCATCTTTTCTTTGTATAGAAATACCTTCAAGGTAGTCCTATTTGATTATAGTTCTATTTTGATGATGGACTACATGAGGGATTGAGAGAACTCCTCAAATTTTAACGGCACATCCATTCTGATTTGAGGGTTTCCTTAAGTAACTTGAAAATTTTTTTGGAGGAACCAACATTTTGATGAAGTGGGCCTGATGATGAAGACCAGGGATGGCAAAGTGGAACTGGTCAATAAACCTAGCTCTACTTATTATCCTAGTTGTGGCATTCATCTTTTTGATTTGATTTATATTCTGATGATGGAGTTCTAGAAGAATTCAGAGAACTCCTCAAATTTGAACGGCACGTTCATTGTGATTAGAGGGTGTTTATAATTAGCTTAGGCATTTTCTTACTGTGGCCATCATTTTGCTGGAGTGGACCTGATGTTGATAATCAGGGATGGCATAATGAAACTGCTCGATAATTTACAGTCTGTCATCCAATTTAACACATTGTTATTTTGTTTGTTTTAAAGGTCTACAAGGGAGTTCCGTTTGATTATACTTCACATGTAATGATGGAAGCCCTGGGACATTAAGAAAGCTCCTCAATTTTCAATCGTACACGTGCGGTGTATTGGATATTTGTAAAGTAAACTGGCTAACTCAAACAAATTCAAAATTTCACTTTTACCGGGAACCAAATGAAATCGGTTTTTTTTTCTTAAAAATTATTAAATCACAACTACGTTCCATTTCAAGCTGTACTGTTGTTAAAACATAATAGTCTTAAAATAAATATCAATCGCCCGCAAAACTACCTTTTCATTAACAAGACAATGTTATGATGGAAATTTCCATCACCATGCAAAGAAGGGTTAATAAGTCGCTAAATCTTATTGAGACCCGATTCGCCTCAGTCTATCCTATATCGTATGTCATCTATTGGATATATTTTTTAAAATAATAGCATCAATCGATCGATCCAGTTAGTTTAGATTTAAAATATCTATATGGAACCAATTGCTTTCGCTTGAATTCTTAATAAACGTCAGAATTAGGGTCAATGTCAGGCAATAGGCATTCGTATTTCGTATACGATAGGTATTCAAACTACATGACGTAGAGATTAGGCGTCACGTCAATGTATGTATAGGTAGTTCCACCAGGGTTGAGGTCACGCACGCAACAACATTGTCATTTAATGGCATGATTTTGAAATTACTGAGGGCCTACTATGAACCACTTCGTTCGTTCGTTCATCTATTTGCCTCTTTATCGCTCGAATATGTGAGAGCAATAGAGAGGGAAACAGGCGAACGAACGAACGAAGTGGCACCTGGTAGGCTCTCAGTTCTCTTTTCGTACCGATGGCAAGTTCAACAGTGAATTGTAAGATAGACCAAAAAGTTAAACTCTTTAGAACGGATTAATCGCGTTTATTAACACCATGACCCTACGTTTCGAGCCCTTTACATCATTCGTTTTCACAGGGTTAAGATGATGACTGAGAGAATGCGAATTCTCCCCGTCAATCAAAAAAGTTGCAAACTACCTACATACAAAAATAATTAAAAACAAAAACAAAGGTTGGTCTAGTCTAGCTAATAAAGCTAGTAATACATTGCCTGAAGGGCATTCTATAATTACTCGGAGAGTCTTTTGAGTCCACCGAGTCCTCTATTAACAGAGTCGAGCCTTCAAATAAGGACTCTAGAACTCGAGTCCTTTACAACACTAGATGGGACAGAGCGCCAGGACTGAAAATTGTTTTTGAGATATCTTTTCCCAATTGGGATCGAAGGAGCTTCTGATAACTAAATCGTAAACTAGCACAATTAGTATTGTAGAGTCCGTCTAAGCTATAAGTTTCCGTAGATTTCACAGCACAGGCTGTGAAAGTGTTAAGTAAACGTCATAATTTCATAGAAATTTGACGTTTTAAATAACACTTTAAAGTTTGTCACTTCATTTGCTGTTGTGGGTACTAGACAACGATATATATAGTAGATAAATACATATAAATACTTAAATACATAGAAAACATCCACAACCCCGGAAGAAATATCGTGACAAACAAACACACAAATAAATGCCCTGACCAAGATTCTAACCCGGGACCTCCTGCTTTATAGACAGCGTCACTGGGCTAGGAGGCCGTTAAGATTATAAGATTTTTGACGACATATTTTTAACGATGAATCGTACAATTTATGGGTTTGGGCATGACCTGTCCTTTCCGAATTTCACCACGAACTATACAATAAAAAGTTTAGAAAAACATAATTCTCATGTCACACTCTGATCATGGCCATACCACATAACCTTTTGAGCGTCCAATTCTAATTACCATAAATACAACGTCAATCTCACGCCACACCGTCATGTCAAATCCGATCCAATCAACCACTGATTTGACAGAACCGCAAGGGTTGGGTATGGATTATTGGTTTACTGATTAATTAGTCTGTCATTAACATTAAACCGGTGATTAGGATCCATCATTATATACCCTGTAAAGTTACGAGTTGGCGTAGTCCTAGTATAAGCGTAGTCAAGGTTACTTACATAAGTACATAAACTCACGCCACAAGGGTGCCGCGCCGGTATCCCGCGGTCAAGAAAGACTATTCCAAACATTTAAAAAATTACAGGTGTTTTTCTCGACCGCTGACATGCTTTGACATAATTAAATTTTTCGATAGGAAATGAATGATACTAGCCTGTTATCCTGTTAACAGCGTCAGAATACCCGGAACTGCGGCAGCTTCCGCTGCGAGCGAGCCCAAATTGGCACTTTCCTCATCGTTGCAGAAATCCAAGCAAAAATGTATTCAATATCCCGGCACAGGACGTTAGTAATAAGGTCTTCGATTTCCCGGAAAATTTCCGTGAACATGCTTTAAAACATGGATTGCAAGGCCTAATTGAGAGCGAATGTAATAAGTTATCCATACAAATATAACGAAATGTAGAAACAAGTGTTAAGTTCGGTGAATACTGACCAACCGTGATACAGTTTACACTAGTACGGGGGTCAGAGGACACTTACCTTATCTTTGGTTTTTACCATAATAAAAGTGTTAGGTACAACAATCCAAATGTAAGTAGGTTAAGCACCTTTTCTGCTAAATAAATTTATTTTTATTTATTTTATTTTTAATGGGTTATCCAGGACGTGACTTTGATGGGGTCGTATCGTCGCTAATTTTGTATGTCTAGTATTTTTTTGGACGTACTATCGCGTTCAGAATTGCATGGGCAGATTGGGCAGTTTATAAATGATTATGGTTTTATGTTTATGGTTGGTTGTGGCCTTAGCTAAATAGATATATGGTGGTGGATTATGGCTTACTCTGATGGTGGACTCGTAGTCTGGTCTGACGATGGGGTTGTGTTGAAATAATGTGTGGTGGTAGGATGCGGGGTTATACGCATGACGATCTGGATATTGCGGAAACACTGGAGACCCCATTTTAACGAACTACAAGGCACTTGTCTTGTTACGTTTGACCAGTGGCGAGACCCATTGTGATCAGTGTAAAATAGGGTCCTGGTCTATTGGTAGGGTCTGGACTGATGATGGTGTTTTCTGGTGCTTAGAGCTTCTGAAGGGGCGTTTTTTAAACTACGCTAAATTATCGTGTTAATTGTTACAGGTGAGTCGCATGCTGGCTCGCCGCGGTATGTAAGTTCATCTCCTTTGTCTCCGCTGCCAGGATTGGCATCCATTAAGAATATTTAAGAAACACCAGTGACCTCCTTAAGAAAGCAGAACTTCACCTTTGATTTGATTATGGTCTATATTATGATAATATATGGGCCAATAGGTTTTGTTGTTGTTTCCTTTTTAACAAAAACTGATACCATCCATTAGGACTAGTTCCCTTGCCTTCTAGAAGCTAGAGTGGTTGAATAGCGTGACCACCAATAGAAATATTTGAGAGGAAAGAGTCTTGTAATTCTCTGCACATTTGCCAGGGTTTATCAATTCCATGACGCAGCGAGCCAAGGCTACGCGATGACTAAGCTCAAAACTGTAGCTTTCTCAAAACGTAGCCTTACCTCGTTATTCAGTCCACGTGTTGCCCAGTGTCGTTGCAGACAATGCGTCGTTGTCGAAATGTTATTCGGATTTTACTTATACATGTCGGATGTCGTTTGCAGTTTCTATTTACAATTTCATAGACAAGTTCAATTTGAAATAAAGGGATGTTGAGGTTGAGATGCCTGTCCGTACAGACGACATGGTCGAATCCTCTTTTGATATGATGCAACCTTAAGGACAGATAATTTTAGACTTGACGCAGTACGAAAGTTATAAATAACACTAATGCAAATCCGCAAGCTGCTCCGGTGTACGAGCGAGATAGCGTTATGCATATGCATTATGTATGTATACAACAATGTTCTTCTCGGAACCCGGGACGGCATATCCGCATCTCATCCAATGCGACCAATGACGAATAAACGATTTTTCACTTTATTTGGCTCTGTGTTGGTGGAATTGTGTGTTGGCATTGTTGCGAAATGTTTTCAGCTCGCACCAGTTTCGTTATCTCTCATTTATGTTTACAGTAAGCCCTGAGAAGCGAGAATCACACGATATGTACCTACTACATTTAAACGGAACGGAGTATTCTTCTCAAAATGTTTATCTGTCTGCACTGTTCGTGTTTCAATTGTCCTTGTTTTTAGTTCAAGGACTTTGGCGATTGTTGATAAGGTTAATTTCTCAGTGAACCTTTTAGTGATAGCGCCTTATAGACAACCGACAAAGTGTTACCTTTTACTAAAAAAAAATCGGCCAAGAGCATGTCGGGCCATGCTCAGTGTAGGGTTCCGTAGTTTACCGTCCGTCACAATCAGGGACCGGAACCGGTTACCATAACCCGGGTTTTTCATAAGGTTATTTTAAAGGTTGTTTTCAAAACACCTCCAATTCGGTTAACTCATGATACGGAAACCTTAATCATTCGGAAACCTTATCGGTCCAGTTAACCCCAATTAACCTCTAACCAGTAACTAACCCCAATGAATTCTGTTAGTGTTTTATTCTGTTTTGAACAGTTCAAACGAAAGTAATCTTTATACGCCCAGGAATTAGACTTAATATTGAATGACCATGGCTAGGAGTTAGGACGTTGTCGCTCGCTGTGGAACCAGGTTTGTTTTGCTCTTAGTGTGGCATCGTTTCTTTATTTCCTTACTATAACCTAACATTTTAGGCCTAACATTTTTATTATCATACATAGAAATGAAAGCGGCGTGAGCGTTTGTTTCTACTATGCTCAAGTTTATTTATTTTTCTTGTAGTTAATCAGTCAAATATAGGTAGAGTCATAAATAATCATCATACATGGGTAACTTAGCGCAATTATTCTGATATTATTTAAAAACAAAACATAACTATTAGTCTCAGATTACGAAGCGATAAAATTCAGCAAATAGTGCTATTTTGTGAGTACATCTTGTGACGGCTGTCGGTAAAGTTAAAACTTTTTAAAATCTCGACATGTTATCCTTTGTAAAACCAACAGCTAATTACCTGCACGAAATAGTACCATAAAGAACAAGAGATATTTTATTAATAACAACAGTATTCCTTTGGCAATAAAGTTCAAATTGTTATAGCATGCACTCAACGTATAACCTTTTGAAATTAAGAACCGAGGCGTGGTCAACCAGGTGTCTGTTTATTTTTCATAATTAAAAGTTGATTTGATTATTGTAGCTTGTGTTAAATTTTGCAACTTACGTAGGTAGATATTAAAAAAAGTGGGAACAGATTTCTTATCGATTTGAGGATATTGTGCAAGCTTCAGTCGCTACGCTACCAAGTACCGGCAACGTTAGCTACACT
Organism: Lathronympha strigana; assembly: GCA_949128165.1. Classification (NCBI taxonomy): domain Eukaryota; kingdom Metazoa; phylum Arthropoda; class Insecta; order Lepidoptera; family Tortricidae; genus Lathronympha; species Lathronympha strigana. The sequence continues at coordinate 10,666,451 of OX421905.1, read as the reverse complement.
GTATTCTATTCCCGATATTTCTTACAATCGACAACTGGCCTACTTTTTGGATTTTTAATGCATTTGGATTCTTGAATTTTTAATCCATGCTTAGTTCATACACTACTCAACTACAGCAAAAATAATATAATAAATACCACCCTCTAACTAAGACTTGCAAAACACGCTACCGGAGGCCTATTGCATAATCAGTTGTAGCTTATATTAGCGGAAGTCTCTTTTCAATCCCTTTTATTAGAAAGAGAGTTCCGCTAATATTTTAAGTTACAAAATAAATTATACAATTGTCCCCAGGTGGTCAGATCATATTTCATTTCTAAAAGGTTTTATGTGAAATGCGTCCTATTCCAATTTGACCCTTATTCTTAAGACAATAAATTTGTAATTTATATTACAGGTTTTTGTATTACTGCATTTCATTTTCTGCAGGTAATTAGCGATTGGGTTTAACAAAAGACACTACAATGCTATTCATAGCAGATAAGTTTCAAGTGGAAATCGTGATTTCAAACTGTTTACATTATAAAACGGTGAATAGTTTTTGTCTTTCCTTAATTTCTCATATATGCGTCAAGAGTGATAATGCTTTTTTTTGTTTTTTGTTTTTTGTTTTTTTTTCTGCAAGTAGGCCACAAGGGCACTTTTACAAGTCAGTAAGCATTACAATAAAGCATTTGCATGTACAAACATTTACAATATATAGTGAGAAGTAAAAGTATAATCTAAATACTGATAATACAACAGCCAAAACCTGGGTAAAAAATATTAAAATAAATGTACTAAGTAATATGACAAGAGATGTATAGTCTCTATCGTTAATAATAAATTAAGTTTGGAGATGTAGAAGGTCCCCCAACGTCAAAATAAAATACGAATAAAATTTGGAGATGTAAAAGGTCCCCATAGTCAAAAAATTATACTAATAGGATTTGGAGGTGTAAAGGCCTCCAAACGTCAAAAATATAATATCTTTATGATAAAAATACCACAAGTCATCAGACTGTTAAGTTAACAGTCTTAGATCTAATGCTACAGAATACATAACTAGTATGTATCTAACAAGTCAAAATTATGAACCCAACAGAGATGTAAAGTCTCTATAGTCAATAATATGTACATTAAATTTGGAGATGTAAAAGGTCCCCAAGGTCAGTTACATAATATGTAATAATACTATATGAATAAGAAATGGAGGTGTAAAGGTCTCCAAGTGTCAGAATATGATGTAACAGCCAGTAACAGCATCACCTTGACCATCGTGCAAACCACTCCGGGACACTGCTAGCCTGATAAGACAGCTTTTGAGACTAAATACTTGGCCATGGCTCCTTGTCCCCTAAGTAATCGTCGATTTTATAGTACCCCTTTTTAAACAGAGCATTCTTAATATATAACTTGAATGAATTGAAAGGCATGTCCCATGCCTCCAAGGGTACTTTATTGTAAAATGCCACACAGTTGCCTGGAAACGATTTTTTTACTTTCTGTAGACGAAACTTTGGAACCACTAACATATTTTTATTTCGTGTATTAAAGTCATGGATATCAGACAGCTTCTTAAAGGACTTTAAATTCTTATGCGTATACATTATAACATCTAGTATGTATTGTGAAGCTACAGTGAGAATATCAATTTCCTTGAATCGTTCTCTCAGAGAATCACGAGTGCCCATATTATAAATATTACGGACTGCTCTCTTTTGGAGGATGAAGATTGTTTCAATATCTGCTGCTTTGCCCCAGACCAGTAAGCCATATGACATAATACTGTGAAAATAACTGAAGTAGACTAGGCGAGCTGTCTCCACGTCAGTGAATTGTCTGATTCTTTTGACTGCATACGCGGCAGAGCTCAGCCTATTCGCAAGGGCAGATATGTGAGGGGCCCATTGCAGATTGCAGTCCAAAGTAATGCCCAGGAAAAGTGCGTTATCGGCAAGGTCCAGCTTCTCTCCGTTTAATGTGATAATAGTTTCAGCCTCTCTTACATTCGGCAGCGTGAATTTTACACATTTTGTCTTCTTTGCGTTAAGAACTAAGTTATTTGCTGTGAACCAATCTAGCACCTCTTTCAAAGTTTCATTGACTTGGCTGTAATCACCCAGTTTCCTGTCAACTTTGAAGATTAATGAGGTATCATCAGCAAACAAAACTATATCACATTTATTCTTCACAAGATTCGGCAAGTCATTTATATAAACAAGGAAGAGAAAAGGACCCAAAATGGAACCTTGCGGTACGCCAAGTTTTACAGTCATACCATTAGACTCAGTTCCATTTACAACAACTTTCTGAGTTCTTTGGTTTAAGTAAGACTGTAGAAGGTTTAAAGCTTCAGTAGACAAACCGTACTGTTTTAGCTTGTACAGAAGCGTAGCATGCTCCACGCAGTCAAATGCTTTGGAGAGATCGCAGAAGACACCTATAGCATCTTGTGAATGTTCCCAGGCGTCGTAGATATGATTGATTAGTACAGTGGCGGCATCTGTCGTCGAACGACCTCTCGTAAAACCAAATTGCTGATTCACCAGTAATTCATTTGTGTTGAAATGTCGAAGCAATTGGTTCAAAATAATTTTCTCAAACACTTTACTAAGTACAGGAAGTATAGAAATGGGTCTGAAATTTCCAAGTTCGTCTTTGCTTCCTGATTTAAATAGAGGAATAACCTTACTGTACTTCATAAGACTGGGAAACACACACTCTCCAATACAAGCGTTAAACAAATCGGCTAAACAGGGTGCCACAACGTCGATAATAGATTGCATGACTTTCACAGATATCCCCCAAAGGTCCTCAGAGTTCTTTAATTTCAAGGAATTGAACGTTTTTATTATCTCGTGGGGGTCAGTGCATTGGAAGTGTAATGACGTGCCGCATTGATTAACTCTGTTTGTATCGAAGTATAAGCCAGCCTTAGCTACAGATGAGTTCAGATTTTGTGTAGTATCAGTGCGACAATAAAAGTCTTGTTTATTACCAATCTTAATACGATTTTGCCGGCAATTACTTTCTTTTCTTACCTGGGTGCGTAGCCAAGATGCCAACCGCTCACGCTCACTCGCTAATGAAATGCAACTGTCATTGTCACGCTAATAAGAAAGAGAGATAGAGAGAGGTAGCTACGATACATTATTAAGCGTGAGCGATTGGCATCTTGGCTACGCACGCTGACGTCTGACGTGTTTTCACTTGAGACCGCTATTTGCTACCATTGGCAAAACAAAAGTATGTATTTGAGTTAATTGTAAGCAAGTGCAGCAAGCGGTGCTCCAAATGATTATGACATACTTTGATATTGGATACTTATTATTATATTATTTTTTCGTATCTCGTATTATCGTAGTAATGAGCAAAATTTGTATAATCGTACGAGTTTGAGATTAGGGCTCCCGATTACAAGAGTACACGCTGACACGTGGCTCCGTGTACACGAGTCGTGTCTTAATTACACGTGGCCTAATGGCATGTTCCAAACAGAGCAGAAAACCGGTATCGTGTGTGACAAGACGCTTCTGTAATGTGTTTAAATTAATTTGAAAATGTACCGACAATAAATGAGTAATTAAACATCTATAATTTATTTTATTACATTACAATATCGCATCTCGAGATACTCTGGGTATAACTTTTTTAAGTAGGTATATTCACGGAAATACTACTAAAATTACAGTCTTTCTCCGGGACCACGGGGGCAATGTCGCCCTTGAAACGTCGGAGGTTTGTTTTCAAAGTTTATACACGATTAAGCCCCGTTTTCGTAAATTTATAATACTAAAATTATAATAACAATATCTAATTATATACAAAATCTAACAATGAAAAAGAGTTTTCTACTGATTTTATTTCCTTTAAGAACTCTCATATGTAACAGGAAGAATAATTATAATATAATTTGATGGCCATAGAGTTAGAATTTTTTTTTAAGCTATTGCATAGCTTCTATCGCGGGCCTTGAGCGCGGGGACTGAATCCAGAAATTCCGTAACGAAAAAAAACCTGACGCTCCCCACTCCGACCTCCGACGGACCGAAACCGACTTTATTCACTTTGTTACAAAGTTCTTTATCGGGGAAAGGATATATCTCCAAACGAATGTCGCTAAGTGTCATATTCTATACAAAATATTGAGGACAGTAGCTTTTATTACCAGAGATACGGCGATGTCAAACGTCAAAATAAACACTATTATTTTAGTCCCGCCAAAATCAAATATGTTAGTCGCAAACTTATGTGTCTTATTTCAGTTATCATAAACCTATAGTTTCAATGATAAATATTCCTGAATAACCAACAGCTACTGTAAGATAATAAAACCCACATGTATTGTAAAATAATGTTGACAACTTTTCTATCAAAAACATTGAATTTGAAAATGAATAATGATCCACAAGAGTCTACAACAAAATATGGGACCACCATTGACGCGGTATTTTCTAGGTATTTAGAGGATATTAAGTCGCAAACTTATGTTTCTTATTTCAGTTATCATAAACCTATAGTTTTAATGATAAATATTCCTGAATAACCAACAGCTACTGTAAGATAATAAAACCCACATGTATTGTAAAATAATAAAAACATTTTAAACAATATTAACTTTTTATTTATTAAATAATAGAAAAATTTGTTTTCTTATCGGTCACCACGCTCAAAAAGTGTAACTTGAATTAATATCAAAGAAAAAGAAATACTGCATGAATAAAATAAATAAATAATTATAATTGCATAAGTTGATACAAAATGATATGCAATAGCTTTACCGCGGCAGTCCCCGAGTGCCACACGTATTTTTTGAAATAGTTTTAATGTCTGATGTGTCGGTATTTAGATCGTATTTATATCGTTTTTCCCTTCCTTTCATTTTAAACAATTCTATATTATGTTTTACGAATATACACATAACAAATACATATAAGGATGGCAAGGGTAGTATACTTTTTTAAATAATGGCTTGCAACTATCTAGGTAATATGCTCCACACAAAGATCTTACTCGTAAACACTTTCTTTGGGCTAAGAAAACCTTATCAGCATCTGATGAGTTGCCCCATATTATTATTCCGTAACAGATTTGCGACGATACATAACCGTTATAGGCTGCCGTTGCTGCCGCCTCAGAGACGGTTGCTCGCAGACGATACAAAATATAATTAAATCGATGTAGCTTATTACAAAGGGTATTAATATGGGCTTTCCAATTACAAAACTTATCATTCTTAATTCCTAGAAAAACTGCACTTTCCGTTTCATTAAGTTGTACTTACGCCATTAAAATCGGCAGATAATCTAATTGGTTTTGCTATTATAAGTTTGAAATTAAACCAGTTGTGTTTTGGTTAAGTTAACTTTGAGATTATTATTTTCTAACCAATTTGTTACATTTGTTAATGTAGGTACATGTAATAATATTTCTTAGAGAACCATCTGTATTTTCTTTAATTACTATGGTTGTGTCATCTGCAAATAGTATAGTGTCATTTTGTGTGGCGCCAGGTAAATCGGTGATGTAAAGTAAAAACAAATACGGCCCTAGTATACTACCCGATGGCACGCCGCATGTGTTAATGATGAACGGCGAATTATACGTTTTGTTAAGGTTTTTAACTATTTTTGTAACTTCTACACATTGTCGCTGCCCATTGAGATAGCTTTTTAGCCAACAGTACGCTTGCCCTCTTATACCGTATTTAACTATTTATATTACTTTAATAGCAATGTTTCATGGCACCCTAGATCCATAAAGCCATCCAGGATCTAGATTTCTGCTCATTCTATGCATTCGTGTACATACACACAGAAAACATAGAAAAGCGGAAGTGTTTACCGTGACACCAATTAGTAGGTATAGGTATCGGGATACAAAGTATCAACTCAAAATATGTGTAATAATAATTTGACTGGATTACGTAAATTGTAAGAATATTAATGTAAAATACCAGACCAAGATAATATAACGCATCGCGGCTTAGACATTGCCGAGATTCATTGTTTATGTGGAACCGATAAGGGCAATAACAATAAGCCTGCACTCGGTCGGTATTCATCTTTGTGCACTTAAATGTCATTGTCTCATGAGAGTAATTAGTAAAAACAATGCAAGTAAAGTTTTTGAAGCAGGAATTTCTAGAGCTGCTTTCAATATTATCATTTTAAATTGCCATAATTTTTATAACGATACCCTTACCAACAACTCATACCTATCCGTAGTCTGCACGTGCAAGGCCATTTTTTTGTTTTATAAACGAGCCTTTGTTAATATGAGCACGTCGGCTCCAAAAGCTAATCCTAATAATTACCTACCTACTAGATGTGGAAACTTAAGTGGCGAGTTGGCTATATGTTCAAAGTTTAGTGACACCTCTCTACCCCCAGCCCTCATACTGGTGTTGCTCTCGAGCTCTCTTAGATGTCGCTTTTTGTGGGGGCCCATCTTATGTGGGCGAGTCACCGTTTGCCGTAAATTAAATTTATTACCATTTTGTTAGGCAGACGTCTGATTTTATTCTCTATAATACAGTATTTAGTCAACCACCTTCACCTAATAGACCAGTATATTTTAGTTTCCATTAAATCTCAATAGTCTATACACCCTGGCGGTGCTGCCTCTGCATCCCATAACTCGGGCAGGTGCATCATTCGCTCGGTGTACCCCTTACATTTCATTAAATTGTCGAAAGGGTCTCAGCGTGTTGGCTTCGGCTCCGCGTACGCCTCCCAAAGGTCCGGAACACAATTGTTCCGTGATGGGAAGACCTACCTATTATGAAGATTTAAGACAAAAGTGTGATATTATTTTTTACTATCGTTGTAGAATTGTTTTTGCTGAATATTTTGTATTTTGATTGTTGTTCACATTGATCATAATATGTACTACGAGTATGTCTAATTTTTTGTTTGTATCCCTACTTTTTATTTTAATTATCATGCACTGTTACTTTACACGCCAAGGGGCCTTACCATGACGTCTTAACGTGATTCAGTTTAGGGCCTAAACTGAGTCGCTGCCATACAACTCAATACAGGTTCCTTACCTGAACCTGAACCTTAACTGAATTGCGTTAAAGGGCATTTTCAGAAAAAAGTGCATCCTTTTAATGAAAATGGGTCCTCAATTATCCATAAAAAAAAATTTTTGTCAGGTTTGTAACGGCCGATACGAAATGTATGAAAAAAATGCGTTACAAAGCTGACAAAAAAAACGGGACACTATTTTTCTTGTTTCCAATAGTACTCGTGATTCTGGTTACAAAAAACCCAAAACTTCCTATATTCAAAAAGAAATGAAAATGGTACCCTATTTTTGAAAATGCCCTAAAACGTTATGGTAACGGATAAGGATGGGTTAGGTCCGCGTGTATTTAAGATCTGTTTCTACGAGTACCACGGATACTCGGATCTAAATTACACGCGAGCCCGACTTGTAAACTTGGCTACCTAAGTTGTTTAATTATCATTGCACGTGCGGTATTAGACGATTTATTCCTATTCGTTCCTACTACAATGGTTTTGAATGTTTTGATTAAATAACTTAACAAAATATCACCTACCGACGTTAGTCGTAAGACTCGTAAGAGATATTCACTAAATTCGTTGAACAAGTTAAATCCGTCAAAATAAACACTACGAATAACTTTAAATCACAACATGCAAGCAAACGTAATGATGTTGCAGTTTCATTAATTGCAATTTTGTTTAGTACTACACTTTTAATTTTCGAAAGCTTAAGAAATTCACGTAATTAATAGAAGTATTTTTATTTATTATAACGTGAATTGAAGTTGTAAGGTATGATGACATTTTATTTGATGAAATAAGCTAGTTCAATCTAACGGGTTGTTGTGTATTTGAAGAAAAATAAGAAATTATTAACACGTGCCGTCGTCGCGTTGCCGTCTTCGCTTTAATTTGAAAGTGTAAGACGTAGAAACCGCTTGTTATTATTAATACAACTCTAGTGTAACGGCTTATAGTTCAAAATTGATTGAAGTGACAACTATGAAACAAACCTGGGTTATTCTACCTGTTGGACCCAAAAAACAGTGCAAGATACAAATGTCCTAAGTACGAGGTTTTTATATGTCCTTTACGACATTTCTATCGTTCACTGTTGACACGGAATTGTCTTTGCCGATGCCAGCCTCTACTGTTATTAGATATTGAATCTAATTTACTTACACGTAAAGAGTATACTCGTTTGTTATAATAAGGTTAACAGTAACCTAAAGAAAACCCCAAACAAAAACCCTATCGGGATTGGGTTTTGCAGTTAACCGGGTTATGGTTACTGTTACAGCAACATTTCGCTTACCGTTTGTATTCGGTTACTGAATGTTGCTGTTACAGTATCATTGTGTAACAGATATGATTAGGTAACCAACTCGATAGGCTTAAGCCTAAAGAGGGGTTTTCCGGTCCCTGGTCACAATAGGCAACCTTAAAAAGTGTTTTAATCGATACCATGCTCAATATACTCGTACTTATAATAATTTACTTTCGATCACACCCGTCCCGACCCCATCAACTCCCGAAAAATCTTAACAGCGCGAAGTAGACCACGGTGTACCGCGCCATCTCTCGGGAAATTGAATTACTGATTTATACAAACTAGACGGGTTATGTATGTTGGGTTTTCGGGGGTAACTTCTGATCGCGTGAATCAATTTGAATCATTATTTTTTTTATTAGAAGGAAGATACGTGCGGGATGATAAGTTAATTTTTTTTGCATATCCTATGTACGGTTAAATTACAAACTTAATTCAGAAATGATTTTGTACAATTTGTCAAAAACCGTTCAACCAATCAAGTTAAAAATAATTTTCCAAACCACATTTTATTTAACCACTTTGTTGGTGTGACCGATGTACATATTCGTACAAAATTACAGCTTTTTAGTACGTACAGTCACTGAGATTATCCGCGGACGGACGGACTGACAGACAGACTTGCTAGTTGACTACGGAACCCTAAAAACGAATACAATTATACATTGGTCACGGCGTCAACGTCACGGTATGGTACAATGAAACCCTAAAATTCGCTTTGCTCTTGCTGTTCCGTTAGGTAGCCTGTCCCATAAAGCTCCTTGCACGATAAATGCCGCTTTGTTAACGTTTCATACGTCGAGCACAAGGCACAATAAGTACGTGATTCTAAATCACAACAGGTTTATGTTAGTCACATTCAGAATGCGTGAGCACACAGCCTTTCGTTCCTTGTTTTCGTTTAAGGTCGGTACCTTAAAGATATTACTTAAGCTAAATTTGAATGTCCTTCGGCGCGCTAGTTTTTTAGCAAAGATGAGTCGTTTGTTTAAATCTTATCTCATCTTACGTCACCTTAATACCAATATTAGTATAATGTTGCCAATGAACTCATATTAGTCAGAAAAAACCCGCAGAGTGCGAATTGGAGTCGCGCACCGAGGGTTCCGTACCAACTGTATGTTGCAACTTCACCTAGAAGTAGAAATTTGACGTCAGCAACATGTATCGACAGATTGGGTCACTCGTTTGCAATGTTTGCACCGCATGGAGTTAGTATACGAGTTTGTTTTTCCTTGATATTTTTTTATCACGTTCTCCAATTTTTTTAGCTTTATTTTTAAGAAGGTACAGTCGCCATCAGATATATAGGAGCGTTCGAAGCGTTCAAAATATCTGAACAAGCACTCTAACGTCTTGACAATAGAAGCGTGTTCAGATATTTTTGACGACCTCGGACGCTCCGATATATCTGATGGCGACTGTACTTACTGCATGATATCATATAAATTTAAAAAAAGAAAAAATCAATCTAAGGCGCTTAAATTACAAATTTAGTTCATAAAAGTATTTTTAATAAAAAAAAATATGAAGATTATAATAAGATTTTCGCGGTTAACAGAAATTTTTGGCTTTGGAGTTTTTTTTGTTTGGTAAAAGAGTCATGCCTTTGTAACCAACCGATAAATTTGAGATACTTAAAAACTGGCTTTGTGACAAATCTACTGGGAAAATTGATGAAAAATGATCACATTTCCCGTTGTGCTGTAAGTAGACATTTGCTACACATTTGTCATTTAGTAAATTTATTGTTTTATGTGAAATTGGCATCCCTCAATAACATATTTTTGAATAAATACTTTATAATTACATTACATACAGTCAAATTTAATAATTAAAATGTATACCAATAATTTGGCCACCCTGTACCTAACTAATGTACCTAGACGGGTTGTTACCACGGTTTTTTTTTAATTGAGCACCCGATATTTCGGCGATGTGAAACCGAAATGTTCGTTTGTTAGGTTGACAGTTAGGGGTAGCCATAACGGTCTAGCCTCTTTCTTGCTCGTTTATGTTTACCACTATTGAAACTCACCCGAAACCCTACCTTAGCACCTAGTTTAAATCGAATGTAAGTGCCTACCTATATTTTAATTTTGATACTATAATTTATCAAGCATTTACTTTCGGAAACCACCGATGTCTTTTTTTTCTTTTAAAAGAAATAGTACATTTCGTTGCTAGTGCGGAAAGTATGTCATTATTTCACGAGTCCCGACCCGAGGTATCTTGCCACAAGCCGTAGGCGAGTGGCAATACTCGGGACAAGTGAAAAATGACATATCCGCACGTGAATCGAACGACGTTTTTCAATACAGACACGAAAAAAATTAAAAAACATAAGAACGAATTTGAAACTTTTATTATTATTTCCGTGGCACGATTGTAATACAGTTGATATATTAAGAACATCTTCAAAATGTTTATCTTATCTTCTTTATATTTAAACATTATTATTAAACGGGTCTAACGCGAATTAACTTGTTTACCTTATTTACCGACGTATACACAACACAACACAACACAACAACAACACAACAAACAAACAACAACACAACACAACAACAAGTTAATTCGCGTTAGACCCGTTTAATAATTATGTTTAAATATGTGTTCAAATCGCGAAAGTTTTAAATGTTATCTTCTTTACTTTTTCATTTTCAACCTCATAATCATTATTTCTCATAAACAAAATAATAAATCGCATGTGACAAATCGTATCGTACGTCATGTCTTATAGGGCCTTCGAACATGTTTACCTGTTTGAAAAACGCCTCTACTTTTGACTGACGTTTCGTTGGCTCTGTTCCGTTTCATACACACAGATTTATAAGAACTGTTTTCAATGTTAATATTTTTAATGAATGATCATTAGTATGATTAAGAAGTAATTATTGAAATATGAAATATCAATATCTTTAATATTATTGCGTTAATAATAGGTATTTAGTTTTATTACGCCCCGGTAAAGTTAACGAACAATAATACTCTTCGGTAAGCAGTCATAAATTGGAACACAACTAAATTTAAAAAGATTGGAAAAGTAAAAAGCACTTGTTCGCAAAAACAAACTTTGCGCACGCAAAACAGCCAAATAAAGGGCACTTTTTGAGCAACTGTATTGAAATAGTTATTTATGATACAAGTGTAGAAAGTAGGCTTTTTCTGACGAGTGTCGGTTACTATAAAACACGAACGAAGTGAGTGTTTTAAACCGACACGAGTTGGTAAAAAGCCTACATTTCAACACGTATATCATACAAAATTTTACAATGCATTAGCTCGGAAAGCCGCTACATTTTTCAGAATGAAAGGTTCATATTTTATCTTACCAGACTAAATATTGCAAGTAATATGTATCACTCCATTGACAAGCTTTTTACTATATAAAAGTTTCATAGATATTTGAAACAGCACCCAGAAGTGAAATTATTATAATGAAATGTTGGTCTTTGTAAATAGTTATAAGTACAAAAAGTAAACAATCAACTGCAATATTGATATTTCAATCAGCTTTTATGTAAAATAATCTTACCATTTGCGCCTCCTTACGAATCGGAGGCATCAATTGAATATCACTATTTAATTTCACTACGATATAAAAACTCCAAGCCAAATTATCCAAAATCAGAACAAAATACTTTTAACAAATTTATACCTACCTACCAATGTAAAAAGAAACTACCAATAAACCAACCATTGCGCGCCCAAACAGTCTTTCGCTCGGTCCGAATTGAGCATTCGGGTTACGTATGTCACAAAATGAAATTATTTACTAAGACTTAAGAAAACAAAAACTTTATTTACTAATTACCGAGACCAACATTTAATTATAATAATTAAAATTTTAGGTGTTTTTAATTTTTATGAAACTTTTAACTAACAAAAAGTTTTTCAATCGAGTTATAATACTTATAATGTCTTGTCTGCTAAAATACGGACCCTTCATTATGAAAAAAACTAGCGTAGTAGAATCAACCAATGACAGCGCTGCATTATAGGCATGCTCACCGTTTGCAATTGGGTCCGAGATAGAGAAAAATTATAATATGAAAGATATTTTCTTTTGAAAACATAAAAAAGTAAATATGTTACTATACCTATATATATTAAAATTTAAATTTTTGTTCCGTTATTTACACTTTTAATGGATTGTATATTTTGTAAACGTGAATATTGTATCAAAAAGACAAAAAATGTATGTCTCATTAATGTTATTAAAATAATGCATTGGGTTGGACAATGCGAAAGTATTAAGTTATTTACAGTTTTTTTTTAATTAAAAAGCTACTTTCTCGCACGTGTGTGAGAAAGAGCCACTTTCTATGCATAAGTTTACCCTTGAAAATAGCACTTTCCGAGCTAATGCATTGTAAAATTATTGAAGTGCCTATACTGCTTATTTCTTAATTCTTCGAAAAGCTGATTATCATCTTTGTGCCGCTAATATTTTACCCGACGTGTGCAATGTTCATATTGCGTTCGAGCTTTGTGATTTGTCCCAGAGTGTGGCACCGTCGCACCGTTACGTCGGCGCTACCGTTGCTGCGGTCACGGCATCGGCGCGGCGCCATACAAAAACAACTGCGTGCATGCGCAACCCGATCGCAAACTACATCCTCACTTACTCCTACAATATGTTAAACGTACCTAACTAAAGCCTGTTTCGAAAACTACGATGAATATTAAGGATATTTTATTTGAGTTATATCATTTAATATATCTATTTACAATAAAGTTGTTTACGACTGAACCAGCGATTTTTTTTGTTTAAGTCAATCATTAAATTCAGTCAAAGGTTGCCTGGAAGAAATCGCTTTTTAGCGATAAGACAGTCGTTTGTTTGCCTCTGTGTTAATCAAATATTTTTACCTTGTAAATCATTTATTGTACTGAGGTGTGCAATAAAGAGTATTCTATCTATCTATCTAAATTCTGCACAGTGGTTTCGGTGACTTTTTTGCAGCGTATTTTCCATTTATTTTTAAAATCTTTCTTTCTTTTTAAATTCCTTTGATATTGCTGGTGAACAGTTCTTACGCAGCTCTTTTTTTACTAAGACCCAATAACCGCTCAATGGGTCGGACCTGAGAACAGTTTAGGGGTTAATGTCTTTCGACACGCATTGAGTACGTTGTTTGAAGCCAGGCACTCCTGTGTGGCTTCATAATGTGCAGTTGCCAGATCGGGCCAAAACAACGCATTCCTTCCTTGCTACCTTTTCACCTTTTATATACCCACATACCGTATGCGTTCAAGAAACCGCATATTAGGCCCAATAATAATAAACTTTTTGCTACAACTAATTTCTTATCTGTGAAAATGTTATTATAGCTAAATAATATTATTACCTTTTTCTTGCTATTCGGACGTCGTCTAAGGGCATTTTCAAAAATAGGGTACCATTTCCTTTTTTTTGAAAATATAGGATGTTTCGGGTTTTTCATAAACTAACCTCTTTTACGGTCTTTTATGGCCGTGTTATTTTACACTTTCAATTTAAAGCTTACTTTTTAGCTAAAATAATAAAAAAAATTTGTATTTAATATATTTCTATGTAATAACTCCTCAAAAAGTGCATATTTTTCGAAATACTTACTCGTAAATTAAAAACTAATGAGAAATGTGCTGGAAATGACATATAACCTGTTTTCATAGGACCCACGTTCCACTAGCGCCCCTAGCGGCGAATTCACTCGCGGTAGTCCTCATTAGGTAATACAATTGTTTCCGCTGGTTTTTATCTTTTGGTGTGTGTACCTTTAATTTGGAACTTTTCATGTTTAATTAAAGTTATTTATAAACTATTAAATCTCTCCTTTATTTAAAGATTCCTAGGACTCATTATCATTAGGAATCCACATTAGGAACAATCCATAGGCAGTTGTATCGCTTTCGCTAAAGCGTGGTATCGTTTTGTGATTTGGCCTGCTGAGTTGTGGTTTACTCATAATAATGCAATTGCAAATGGCGATGACTAATACGCGGTCAGATTGTGTACAATGTCATCGAATGTACGAACAGCAACATTATTACTGACCAATGGTAGACCTTATGCCGTTGTAATAACGATTATAATTGTATAGTTAACAGTGTTGTCAAATGTACGTGTACGTGCCTTATCGAATCGAGAGAGGGGGAGTGACATCACCGAACCAACTGAGCATCGAAGACATAAACCTCTTTCTCGTATAGGGCGTTGTAATACTATTCGATACGGTGCTGGAGCCAATAATTATTACTCTGGAAACCTCGACTTGGAAGCCGGACCGAGGGGAAGCCACGAGCCAGATGGTCGGGCGATATTAAAAAGGCGACAGAGCAGACCTGGCACAAAATCGCCACATCAAGAACAATATGGAAATGCATGAAAGAGGCATATGTCCAGCAGTGGACGCAAATATGTTGAGAAGAAGAAGAATACGATTTAGGGAGAATTAGATAGTAGAGGCAGGCTGCACAAGAAATAGCGTAGTCTAGTAGTACCGGTACCGCTGTTCAGCGGGCCACTTACACTTACATATTTATGTGTTAGTTAGTAGCAGATTCATAGATTACTTATGTTATGCGCCTTCGCAGCGAAACAATTGGAGCAGCGAAATATTCAAAAGGTTTATATATTTACTAAAACGGGGCTTAATCGTGTATAGATTTTGAAAACAAACCTCCGACGTTTCAAGGGCGACGTTGCCCCCGTGGTCCCGGAGAAAGACTGGCTGAGGTTGACATCAACATCTTCTAGCTGCGCGGGTTTTACGAACTACCCGCACTTGGTCTTGATTATAAACTTGAACATTTTGCACACTAGGGATGTGACTCTGTCGACACACTACACTCACGATGTCCGATTTTTGAGCCGGTTGAATCTATACACGATTAAGCCCCGTTTTAGTAAATATATAATGTGTGAAAATCGTGAAAGTTTAAATAAGTATTCAAAAGGTTTGTCTTATCTTCCTTACTTTTTCATTTTCAATCTCATCATCATTAATTCTCATTAACAAAATACTTAATATAAAATTAACGCTTCTCAAGGCTTATTGCCAGACTTTTTACACGTGCAGCCTGTGGGTAAGAAAGCATAATAGCAAACAGACGGCTTTTTTGCTATCCGGCGACAAAGGATTGTATTGCATCACTGCTAGGACGAGTGCGCCGTAGCAACAACAGCATGCTACGGATGTTGGACGAGCGTCTTGACTGCCCGCTCACAAAATACCTACTGGGTCAATGTAATCATTGGGAGAGACAAATAGGATAACCTACCTACCTATACGTATGTCTCCCATTTTGTGTGACTTTGTTTATTTTTTAGTTTTTGAATGTTTACTTAGTTTTTATTATTTTATTTTTATTTTTGTACTAACATAGCGATAATTTCTTACTAACAAATGTATGGATTTATGATGGTCCGAAATAAACTATTTATTTATTAATGGCACACTTGGTATCGCAAATCGCATATGACAAATCGTATCTTCATGTCTATACAGCCTTCAAACATGTTTGACTGATTGAAAAACGCCTCTACTTTTCAATGTTTAATATTTTAATAAATGTTCATTATTATGAGGAAGAGTGAAATATCATATCATTTTTTTTTGCGTGAATAGTATAGGATTTTAAAATGGTAACGTAAAAAGCACTAGTTCGCAAAACCGAACTTTGCGTACGTAAAACAGCCAAAAAAATTGCACTTTTTGAGCAAATGTATTGAAAATGAATAGTTTCTGTGGCTTTACATAATAATTACGCAATATTCATGAAATACAATCAATACAATAAAAATATATAAATACAATCATTATTATATAATATATAAATTCATTATTGGAAGGAATGTGTGTAATTTCATGCATTATGATTATTATGGTCTTTCCTTACTTGAGATACCTACTACTGTCGTGTCGTTATTGACACTCAGACAATAATGCATTTCTATTCTATTGACGTAAGAATCATCAAACTCAGCCCGCGTTTTTGTCTTCCATACAGTGCAACAAAGGAACAAAAATACCATACCATTTTTATAGGGCTAATCAACACCCGCTCTTTAAAAGTGTAAAAACTGATCATTTTGCCGTGACAGACTCGGTTATAGTTATTTACATTAATGATTAACATATCAGTGCCAATTTTAGTGACACGAGACAACAATGAGCTACTGTTTATCGTAAAAAATCACATCCGACATGATGTGTCGCAATGTCCTAAAATAATGTCGAAACATTGGCATCGGCGCTACCTACGTCGGTGATGTATACGAGTACTGTGGAGATTTAGGTATAATGTTGTAGGTACTCGTTTGGCTCTTTCTTGTGCAAATTTCGAGAACAATACATATACCTATTTATTTCACAGAGACTGTCGTTATAGCAAAGTTTAAGATATAGGTCAAAACTCAAGCATTTAGGTACTTTCGGAAACCACAATACTCAGTGGGCTCCGCATTATGACACGGCTCCGCCTTACACATGTTTCCAGATAATGATAAAATTCTTTGATCATATAGCCCGTCAAACACCGTCCAACATTGAGAGGCTCATCATGGTTGGCTGCGTTGAAAGAAAGGGGAGTATAGGCAGGGCTACACGATGGTCAGATATGAATATGATTCGTGACGCCACAGGTGTTAACCTCCAGGGAGCAATTCAACTGGCCCAAATCAAAGAGGCATGGAAAGCGGTGATGTGGAACTGCGTTCCTGATGATCACGACCTTGGGGAACCGACTGAGAAGAAGATAAGAAGATTAATACTTGTGTTTTAGCAATAAGTTCTCGAACACTCGCCATTAGATATAGGTATATCAGGGCGATCAAGTTACCTACTCACAAATAGGTAGGTATCTGCTGAGCACGACTCTTGAGGCGATAAAGCACGTGTTCAGACATTTGTGAACACCTTGGCAACTCTGATATATGTGACGGCGGTGAATGTAATTGGTGCTAAATTAGGATGCGGTGGTCTGATTGTACAGTGGTTTGACTGATCAGTCGACGACACACAGATAGTGACTGTCTCAGTGACCACATATATAAGGTGCTACTTTATTAGTTGCAGATTTTTTTGCAGCTGATAGTACTCGGTTCCTGGAGTAAATTTAAGTATTAAACATTATACCTTTTACGATGTTTTTTTGGAGAAAACGTTAAAACAAATTTGCTACGTAAAAACACCCTGTTAATGTGATCAGTAAATGAGAACTCATTGAGCAAATTCTAGTACCTCTTTTACCTACCAGTTAACTGTAACTGTAGGGTTAGCATGGTTGCCATTTTATCGCTTATCACGCTATGCGTCACTTTCGCACATACATACTTGTTAGAACGTGACAGCAACGTCGGTAAACGATAAAAACCCGACCATCATAGACTAGCTGGCCACTTCACGTCGATAAATCTCGACCATAATGACATTTAAGACTAACTATTGTTGACATGAGTGATATGACGGATAGTGTTAAACGTCTTGTCAGTGAAATGCACATGATGATTCTTTTTAGACGAAATTATAATTTATTTTTTTTGTTCGGTAAATGAAAACAAAAAAATCATATGAAAAGATTTCATAATTTCTATTTAAAGTTAATTGTTTTAAAGTAGAGTATCACGTGTTCAAATATCTGCAACTAATAAAGTAGCACCTTATATAATAGATAGAGCAACCGCCTATGTTGCCATAGAGATTTTGAGAAGTGTTGCAATACGTTTCGCCACTCTGGCTGTCATTATATTTGATATTATTTGTTCACTACATTTTAAACGTTATTTTTTGCGACACGAGTTTGGTTGATTATTACTATTTTGATTTTCTTAGATAATACTGCTCTGATTCTTTCAGCGTTGAATCCTTCGCTTACGTGTCAAGTTTCATGAGTCACGCCGCGCCTCGCGCTTTACAGTTATTTGTATACGTCTAAACGCGCGCCTAAACGTGTTTTTTGCAAAATACGAGGATGATATGAAAATCGAACGTGACTGGAGGCACGTGCTGAGAATAAACCGGAAACCAACGCTGGGACATATGTGGCATTGTTGAGAAAATTTGTATAAAATATACTTCACTTACTATTAAATAAATAACGCATAAAAATAAAAGACCATGATCTCTATGATAAATTAAATATTGAAGGTACATAATTATTTTAATTCGAATCACTATCACGCCTTGACGAATCACTGATATCATCTCCTACATTAATTATTATTTCATTACCTAAAATGTTATCTATGTTCACATCTCTTCCGTAATCTTCCCTTATTCGTCGCATGGTACTGTTTACGACCTTTTCTCACTTTCTCACCAGTCTTCTTTTTTAATACAAGCACAAGCTACTCGTAACAATTTTAACATTTTTGATGTGGTGAATGGAGGTTCTGTGTTGTGCCTTGCTGCATATCCATTGATTTGTGCCCATATCCACTCAATTGCGTCGTATAGGCAGGGTCACTAACAAATAGGCAGGCCGGGCCGTATGACTTATAGGCCCAGAGTATTTTAATTAGTCTTAGTGTATTTATCAACCATTAATTTAATCATATATGGACGTAGGTATAAATATTAAACTAATCCAAATTCCATTAATGTACATAATAGAGCATATTTGATGTAGGAATATAATGTCATTTGTAACACTCAATAAGTGCTGCTTTGGCTATAGCTAATAAACAATTACCAATATGAAAAATAAAAAAAATCTAAAACACATGATTAAGTGACTGATGAATTGATGATTAATGGTTGAAAATTACAATAAGACAAATTAAAGCCATCCTATATGCAGACTGACGTCAGGTTTACGAGTACGTCATCGGCATGAAAAGTACGGGCTCTATCTATTACCTCTATATCTTCAAATAAATTATAGAAATCGGGGTATTCTTATATCAAAAAATATAATACATTTTCAGAAGATAAAATAGGGTAGGATACGCGAATGAAGCCACGAGCTGAAAGCTAGTAATTAAGAAGTACGTCACTTGTTTTTAAATAACATGTACCTAGATTCGATATGCGATCGATAAATAGCGGAACATCACTACGCCGCCTCTGCAACAATGAAGTTTGATATTTGTTCCTTTATACTTTGCTGTCAATATTTACGGAACTTCATGAGCAATCAAACGTCAAAAGTGCCATCACTCGGTGCCGTTAGTATTTTAACTATAAAACTCTCGTGAGACTCGAACATATTAAATAATATTTAAAACGGGTCACTCACGTAATTTAGTCGATTTTCGCTCGACATGTTTCGTTCTTTACGAAGAACGTCATCAGGAGCGCCCACTCGCGACAGAGGCAAGTCGTACACCCCGAATGTCGTAGAACGAAACATGTCGAGCGAAAATCGACTAAATTACGTGAGTGACCCGTTTTAAATATTGCCGTTAGTATTGTGTACGATCACGTCTACGGTCAGGAATGGGTCAAGACAAAAAGAAACCAATTACGCATTTTAATTTTTAGCAGCTGCAGCATTGTATTAGATTTTAAAAGTGTCGAACATTACTACAACAGCAAGTACTTTCACGAAGCAAACATGTGTTAGACAACAACAATCATCAAGATAATAAAAATAACAAAGCATGGAGTTGCTTTACTTATCATTTATCTTTTGGGTATTTTATTTACAGGTGGCATACTTGTTTGAATAAAAGTAGGTACTTAAACTTTAAAGTAATAGTACATAACCTAACTAGTGCGGTAAAACAAAAAAAGGCCGAGATCGCAGATGTTTGCGACCCGAGCTGCAAGCGAGGGAGGTAAATATGCGATCAAGGGCTTTATTTATTACCTCACGTGTTAGGTACATCATTTTATACCTACACTTGGGCAGAAATATAGCCAGGTGTGGACAAATACGTCTGAACAAATAATTTGTAAAATCATTAATGAAGCGGGTTTATTATACCTATAAATGGTTATAAGTTCATCTATCGAAACTGTATTATTCGTAATTATGATACTTATTCATGCTTTAAAATTGTACAGTATGGTGGCGCCATCTCTCGCTTCTAGTTGAAAATAATCTGTAAAGATTATCTAGAAGGACAGCACTAGACGCAAGTCTAAGCCCTAAGATGGAGTGAGCGCACCTTAAGCGTTTCAAAAAAAATAAGAAAGGATTTCATATACTTAGGAAATTTCGGACTCTGGTTGCCGTGATCGGGTGGCCCAGTGGTTGGGGCGTCTGCCGCGAAAGCAGGAGGTCGCTGGTTCGATCCCAGCCCTGCTCACCGGGGACCTTGGTCACTTTTTCTGTGGTATATGACATCTCTTTCAATTTATAATTTATATATAGTAGTGTGACTACTTGAAAACATGAATCAAAGCATTTTTTATGTTTAATAAATGATTTAATTCATGCTTTAAAATTGTATGATACTTAATTTGTTATGGGGGTTTTGTAATTATCGTAGGAAATAATTATACAAACGATTATCAACTAAACAGGCGCAGGAAGTCATTAAATTCGCTAGAATTACTATACATACTAACACTACTCCAATACTGAAAAAAGTGGATTAGCTAATACGCTTACTCTAGATTTTTTTTTTAATGCACAAAGGCAACTAGGGTTTGCGATCCGGATATCCGAATTATCCATATTATTTCATATTCAGATCCGGATCCTATCATGTCCTGGATTCGGATAATACGGGTACTTAAAACATTGAGTGAAAACATAAAAAATTAAAGAGCAAACAATAAAATATAAAACTTTAACTATTTAAATGGGTTTAATTTTTCAGGAGGCAATAGGGGACTACGGAACCTCAACATGCAATTTTTTGTATGGAGCGAGCGCAATTGAGCCCATGCCCCCATTTCCTCTAAGGTAGGTAATGAAAAATGTTTTGTTGCCTGTACTTACTTTTTAATTCAAAATAAGTAGGGGAAACTGTTGAACCTTGGACATAGTTTTACTTCGGACAGTTGGCAATATTTCTACCTTGCCAGGGTAATTAAAATATTTTATTTACTTTATTTGTAACGTTATTTGATAACTAATAAAATCAACTATCAACGAAACTTGACGGCCGATAGTATCTCGAGAAAAATAATTAAATATGATTCGTGTCATGAAAAGTTGGAATTTAGAACATTACATCAAGGCTGATCATTTCATGTTTTGCTACCAGACAAAAAACTTTTATATAATAGGTTAATGTCAAGATAATTAGCTACTCGATGGTAGGATAGGTTCAGCCTAATTTTAATTGGAAGTGCTAATACGAAGCTTACTTGTCCAAAAAGTTATTTTGTTGTACCTCGGACACCAAGAATATGTTGTACCTTGGCCCCTACCTAACTGCTACTGCATATATTTTTTTAACTGAATGTTTTATATTTACTGTATATCTAATTCTTGGCTACCTGCGTTTTAAGTTATCAAGTAATCAATCTTAAAAAAACTTCGAAAATTGTTTTATGCAAAAATAAAATATGACAATTGCCGATTAATTTTTCTAAGATAATTAGTACTAGAAAACTTTATTAAATGGCATAAATATGCTAAAAATAGATATAATTTTATAAATAATATCTGATAATTTTATAAATATAATATTGTTAATAAAAAAATATCGTGTCCGAGGTACAACGGGATATGTCCAAGGAACATCAGGGGTGTTGTTCCTTGGACACTTTTCCCTTTTTTTTTCGTCGACGTAGCCTATCAAAATATACATACCAATCCTTTTATTTCGTATTATATTCGATAGTTTATTAATCTATCTTATGGTATTCGGATAAATAACAGTTTTGCGGTTATTCATTAATTTTCTAAAAATCATAAAAGAAAAAACTGACCGAGGTAGAACAGGTTCCCCTAATTTATTAACTTTAAAACCGTTAATTTAAAAACGTAACCCTTTTTTACCTGTGTTTGGTACGGATCCATAATATCCGAATTATCCGGATCCGGACTGGAATTTTAATATATGGATCCGAAAAATCGACGGATATAGCAAACCCTAAGGGCAACCACTGCAATAAACATTTTGCCAGTATGACCCATTCTTTTAACACATTACATAGTTCCATCCTATTGGTTATTGTGTCCGTTTCGTCGGCTGGCCGACTATGAGACGTTCAAACGACTATCAACCTAGAGGTGAAATACCGCGAGCACAGGCGCCTGTACTACCCTCATAACTCACAACACAAACCTTTATACCTAAGCTTACTCAGGGACTAAGTCAACTTTTATAAAATAAAATTAATCCATTGGCGCTGACGTAAAACGAAGGCAACTTATAGGGAGCGATTAATACGCTCCTACGGCCTGCCCTGCCTGAAAGGTGAAACTGAAAATATACCTCATCGATATTTAGGGTTCTGTGCATTGGGTTAATTCCCTAGAATGCCTAGCCAATTACAGGCATTCTTACTTAGTCAATGTCTCCCATTCTCATGTCTCGTAACGTAATAATGAAAATAAGATGAAGTGTTGTCACTGTCGAGAGTTTGCGGTATTTGACCTATCAACGGATTTATAAGGAAAATTTACGTACACCAATATGTATTATATGTGGATTTTATCGCTAACCAAATATTAAATTCGGGATGGACAAAGGACATTGTTTCCAACTTCCCACTTCCTTGTTTTCGTTTCTTAGGTACGTGTAGCATAAGCATACGTGGGTCCGTTTAGCTGAACGGTTGCTGGTATACGGTATATTGCACCGTAACTCTAACAGTTCTGTAACAACTTCAGCTGCCAATAGTGAGGTATCGGAGGGTGACACGGTGATTCAGTTAATCTGGTTTCTTCGCTATCTTCATTACGAGTACAAATAGTTTAGTATATCTCTCAATTCTCAATAGATCTGTATTTACTCAAATTACTCTGACTCAAAACTGGTTAGTCTATATCTGTTACCGCCCGATTCACATTTCGGCACAACGGCCTTCTATATACAATTATGTTGACTAAGTAAACAAAATATACCTAATTCATAGACAATGTAATATATGTATACCTACTTAACTAATTTGAAATACTAACAATAAACGTACAACAGTACAACTTATCATATATGCAACCCATCCCTAGCCATTCCTGGTGCAATAGTACCCAAAATACTGGCGGCGTTCCCACGGTGAAAGGCCGTAGACAACCTTTGCACCATAAACGACTCAGGGCAGGGATCCTCTCCTTTCTGTCTAAGCCGAATCGGTCGAACGACGTACTACCTATTATTATCACTACTATCTTTACTCTTCACTCTTCACTCTATATTTATAACGCACCAAAGGTTACGGTGACTCGCCTCGGATACATGGGCAGCAGCACAGCACCCTTTAAACGTGGCTAATGCTGGCGAGCTTGAGCACCAAGCTGCACCCTCTAAAACGCGGCTGGTGCTGGAGGTATTTAAAGCCTGTCCCCTCTGGCCTTGACCCGCAGACCCGCCTACACCCACGTGCCTAATAACGATCTACAGCCTATACCTACGTACCTTACTACAGTCGACAGTCTTCTATAAGGAGTTTTATGTATTTTAGGCAAATGTTTCAAGTCTTATTAACGATGCGCTCCATTAATGTAAATGATTGGTTGATACATAAAATATATTTGCGTTTATTCATGCTTGAAATTATTTTAAAGCAAAGCTAAATTGTCCCGTTTTCAGTCTTAACCCCATTATATTTGATAAGATTCATTTCTAAATAATCTAAATGAATCGACAATGTGGTAACTTAAATTGTTTGTGGTTTGTTAAGTCACATGGTGAATAGGTATTACCTACTGGAGAAGTTATTTTTAATCCACAACAACAACACAACAACAATTCTGTTTTCCTGTTTTTGTTCTTTTATTATGTGTTGTGTGTGATCGTCACGAATAAATGATTCTTATTCTTACTCTTTATTCTAATCATCGCATTGTGACGACTACTTGTCTGATTTGAGATAAACGAAGCTTGTTTGCAAGATTAAATTACAATTAATCCGACTTTATCTTTCTATCTGTAATTTTGAGAAACATCCTTCGTGTAAATGTCAATGCCAAACGAATCACCATTACCATGTCTAAAGTAACGAATAAATAACAAACATAACAATAAAGTGCTAGAAGGCTTGTCATAAACGGATTTAAGTTTTCATGTTATGACAACGAGTGCAGTAAAAGATTACTCGGGATGTACATAGTACGCGATTTGTTGTGTTTCATTTGTTGATACTTGTTAACATTTTAGAGCGAGGGCCATATTTGCGGCTTATAAATACGTATAATGTATTTATAAAAGCTCATTTACCTATGCAATTTGATCAAAAATACCTTGTCATGGTTTGGTATCTTTCTCATGAGCCCGTCGCGTTAGCTGGCCGACGAAAACTCTTCCCTAACATTCGTCGGTAGCATGAAATCGTGACTATCGTGAGTGAGCTATTGATATTTAAATCCATTAAGTTGATTGAGTCTCCATTTCAACTTGGGATAAATGCCTTCGTACGCTCGCTGTTGTTATTTTAACAGATTTCCGAGAATTTTGTGAGAAGGTTCTATAGTTTCTTGTTTCTTAGAAAGAATGGAAAATTTGAAAAATTAATAGAGACTCGAACTGACGACTTCGGGAAACACGTCTATCGCTCTGACCACTGAGCTACCAAGACATCCGGTGGCCCCGAATGTCTCCACCATATGCCTCGTATGAAACATCTACCGTAAGAAGATAGTACTCACATAATACTTTTTCCAGTTTTGCACCACCCTACCCTTGTTTTGTTTACTGTATGTATACTTTTCTTAGTGTAGTGTCTTCTCTACCCAAAGGTTGTCTGGAAGAGATCGCGCTTTAGCGATAAGACCGCCTGTTGTTTGCCTCTTTTTCATGTGTAATCTATACCAGTTTGTGTTATTTTTGTTGTTTTGAGGTGCAATAAAGAGTTATTGTATTGTATAGTAGTTCTTCATCGACCAGTGGAGTCTCAAGTTATACTGAGAATTCACCACTAACAATGCGCTTCCCCATACTAAATGATATTATATTTTTAAGCAGAAACGTTCCCGCTTTTCCTTTCTTTTTAAGAAATTTGGTATTGTTTGAAGACGTTTCTGCTTAAAAATAAAAACATAATTTAGGTTCTATATACTTAGTTACATATATTTTTGGAAAATGTTTTTAATTGTGGTAATTGACATGAAGGTTTAATGTGCTTCAACCCATTGTGAGTTCGGTAAGATAAATATTTGTTTTATCAATCACTTGTTAATGCATTTCTGTATATAATATTCAGTTTTACCTGTGGTGGCGCCGCCGTCTACAGCTCACCGGCCACAGTTTAATTAAAATGTCTGATCTGGTTCTGACAGCAAGTTTTGTGTTTAATATTATAAACTGTTTTCCTTGTTATTAATAAATTGTAATGTAAAATACACACTATTTACCTAGTGCGATGAATGTGCATACATATATTTTATTTTTAACTAGTTAACACTTGTTATAACTAGTTTTATCATTATCATCATCATCTCAGCCGAAAGACGTCCACTGCTGTACATAGGCCTCCCCCAAAGATTTCCACAATGACCGGTCCTGCGCCACCCGTAACACGCGTATAATTATAGTCTTCGATCAGTGTGTGTTGCCAGTGATGACATACGGTACTGAAACGTGGTCGCTTACAATGGGCCTCATAAGAAGGCTCAAAGTCACCCAAAGGGCAATGGAGAGAGCTATGCTAGGAGTCTCTCTGCGAGATCGTATCAGAAATGGGACCATCCGAAGCAGAACCAAAGTAACCGATATAGCTCTCCGAATCGCTAAACTTAAGTGGCAGTGGGCGGGGCACATAACTAGTTTATTTATAGGTAAATAGTATAACTAGTTTTTGCTGTCGACTCCTAAAAAGAAATCTTCATTCGAAGTCCAATCCAATTCACTCCACCATAGCATTTTGTGTGTTCTTGATTAGAGCTATCATGTCTCGAGAACGATGTAATTTTTTGCTCATCAGTATTTGGCATGACCCCGGTGCCAATATATTTACATGACAATACGCCACATGAGCAGCAATTATGATAATCATAGATGACGGATGCAAGGTGCCGGATGCTAATTTCCTAAGGTCCTAATTTGCTTATAATTCCAGTTTATCATATTTTCACACTCAAGAAGCCTTTACATTTGGAAAAAACAATTGTATTACTTGTATGTACAAAGCTGTACTGCATAAACTTATCTCTATTACCTATTTCTTGGCATTGCAGTAATGCGCTGGGAAGTTATTGCACATAAAATGAATTTTAAAACAAAGTGTAAGAAGACAAATATTTTGTCATCTTCACAAACAAGAACCATACTTACTACCGTAAATAAAAAAAATCTACTTAGTTTAAGTTAAGTTTTATTTTTTTACTTTGGAAGAAAAGTTTGTAGGATATTTGCATATAGGTATTATCTATAAATATCCCATTCGAACTCAATTTGAGAAAATCAGGCTATTATAATTGAATGTCTGTCAAAACCGTATATTTCCTGGGTAATTATGGAAGCCAAGATAAATGTAAGTATTGAGATTTGAAATTAGAGCGTGAATTGCATGAAATGATGGAAGAACTATTCAAAAGGAATCTCTATTTATGCTGTGGTTAAGATATCTAGAGTCAAACCACGTTATCTCTTCCAAGAAAATGAATTGTCAAACTTTAAAGTGGTATTTTAAACGTCAAATTTTTATGAAATTGTGACGTTTACTTGTCATAGTTTGTGCAATCAAAATCTAGGAAACTTAGCTTAGCTTCGTCGAAGACCGCAGAAGTAGGGATGTTGGGAGAAGGCAGGGACTGATAACTGGTGCGATCATTGTGGAAGGTGTTTGTCCACAATGGCCTCGTCGGAAGATCAGCGCTTACTTTAGGGTAAGCATTATACTGAGGCGAATCCATTTCGTGGTAATGTGTTGTTGTGATTTGTGATGTCTTTTTGTTTTGTATACCTACTTGATTATGTTTTTTTACCAGAAATAAATTATTTTGTATTTGTCCAGCAGACTCCTGTTATAAACTCTTGTTGCTAATATGACGGTGATAATTATGACTACCACTGATAATTATGTGGGTTGAGCTATATTTACAAAAAAACATACAAAAGAGCACGTACTTAAAAAATCTAACAACTATTTGTCAAACCGTTATGGCGTGACAAATATTATTGCATTAGTTTATGTAAAGCAGGTAGGCATGTAGAATGTTTTTCCCCATCGCGTGGTGTGCGCTGCGCTGAAGCGACAGGGTTACCACATACTAAATAGAGATAATTAAGTCAAGCTGAATTTGACCAACTTTCCTTTATTCGAATAAGCTGAAACTTCACATGCTTATGTTATGTACGGGGTACGGTTTTCGTCTCAAATAACCGGTTAATAACCGGAATCATATTTATTTCCTGACATGACATAACTAGGCATATAATGGCATCAGAATCAAGTGTTTTGTCGTGTTACTATATTTTTCGAACCTTTGACACAGATGACCTTGGTCAATCGCAGCGGATGAAGAACTTAAAGTATTATAAATTATAATGTAATGTATTAATCAATCATACTGTCAAATTCGGTACCATGGGAATCACCCAGTCGCTACTCGCTATCGACTCGTGGTTAAGTAAAACTCATGAGTTTAAGCACACTCGTTATTCAATTCCGTTGTGAAAATGTCACACAGAATGTGAAACGCTTTTACTCATAAATAATCATAATATATAATCTTATATTTTGCATTGGATGAATGTGTAAAATAATAGAGGTTATACATCCATTCTATAATTTGCGGCAAACACTCTTTTTTTAGTTTAAATTATTTTTATGAGCTCTTAGATGTTATTGTTAACAATCAAAGTATTCAAAGTCATCGGTGTCAGCTAGATTAGAAGTAATAAGATATAGAAGTCAACTAATAAGCCATATTTATTGATCTTACTGGTTGACCTATCTAGATAATAGGACAGTAGATGTGGCTGATATGGTATCAACCTGACAATATCGTTTCGATATTTAAAAATAACACTTGGCTTAAAGGCCCAGCCAGGCCATATACTCAAAAAAACAATAGTTTCGCTAGTAGGTGTAATTATCCGTGACGAAATTAGATGTAACTAACACCTATTTTTTATCTTTTTTAAAGACAATTTAAATATATTGTATTTCATAATATTTAAAAGTTGGTCCATAATTACAAAAAATGTCAAAAAATAAAAACTAAATTACAATACTAAAATTAAAACTAAACATGACATCAATAAAATAACATTATTAAATACATTCTCGTCAAATGAAGAACATAAGAATTAATAACAAAATAAAAATAAACTTTTTTATCTTAAGTCTTAAAATATTAAAACACGACAATATTGCGAAGAATAACTTATTTTTAAATTGAAATGTCGAAATATCGCATAATAGTCATAAAAACCGATTAGCCGGTTTTGGACATGTCGAGACGGTTAATAAGCGGTTTTCTATTTTCACCGGTTATTGCACACCCTTGTTGCAACCCTGGCACTGTGCAAGCCAGTGCACTGTACAGTTATAGATACAGTACAGTTGTAGATATATGTTTGCTAGAGAGGCAACCCTAGCGGTGCGTACACGCCGGCAAGGTGACAGGGTTCATTGTTTCTCGGGGTGCCAGCACTGTACAAGTGTACTGTTATGTGACACCACGTACATTTATAATTACGTGCTCCAGTGGCGTGGGCACGCTTTTTGTACGTTTCCGCGATGTCCTCTTTTCGTGACGACAAGTCAAATCGAGAGGCAAACTGTGTCAGGCTACTTTGTGCCATAAACCTCTTGAATTAGAAAGTATAGTCGACACTGACGGCATCGGAAAACGCGATTCACATTTGGTCTTAGTTGTGGCTAATTGTGTAATAGAAGAAAGAAAGAAAGAAAAATATTTATTGCATTATACCATACTATATACACTACAGTACTAATAGATCATCTTATTGCATTTGTAAAGCTTCAAAATAAATTAGGCCAAATCACTCTGGTTTTATTAATTAGATTTCCACTAGCGTTCCTTACTTGTTACCAATGTTATCAACTCTTATCCTACAGATCTCAAAAACAAGTTCTATTAAATAACACCTATCCCATTGAGATCGATTACCAACGGCTTGGAACAAAATGAGCGCCTTAGATAGCTCTTACAGAAAAACCAGGTCATATTACTACGGAAAAGGCCCCAGCTCCGTCTCCTGACCGGCGCCATAACAGGTCATGCCTTATTCAACAAACACTTGCATACTTTGCGTGTTACAGACAGCGCACTCTGCAGGGCCTGCTTGGAAGCAGAAGAAACAGCCGCCCACGTCATTCTCGAATGCACGGGGGTGGCAAACTATCGGGCACAATACCTATTCCGAAAACCCAAAAAATTGCCGCAAACTGAGAATTCCGTTCCACCAGTATTTTTAAGTAAGTACCTAAGGTTATAAATGGGGGCATCCTTTGTGCGGAACCCTTGGCATAATAGGTACGACTTCTCGTTTGTTAGGAACCAATAAAAAAAAACATATACAATATCGACATTTATCATGTTTAGTATTTGCATCCACTTGAATATAATATACATACATTAGCGCTTATGTCAGATGACACAAGGACAAGTCGTCTTCTCCGAGAGTTATTACTTTTATTTGTACTTTAAAGGACCCCGCAGCAAACAATGGGAAAAAATGGTTTCAGTCAAATCTCACGAAATTGTTGTATGATGTAGATTCAAGAGAGAGTTGTACTACCCTTACAAAAAAAAAGGAGACTTGAATCTACAAGTTGGCTGCAGGGCGGGTTCCTTTCCTGCACAACTCAAAAAGCAATTTCGCCCATTTACCTACTAGAAATTCTAAACAGGCTCTTCCATTTATATAACGTGGTAAATATTTTTATCATATTCGAAAACAAATGCAATTAATATAATGATAGTAAAGCACTAGAGTCCGTCAAAGCTAAGTTTGCATAGCTTTTGATAGCACCGACTGTGAAAGTGTTAAGTATTTGATATTTCACTTGCTTGGAAGAGATAACCTGGCCTGACTTAGAAATGCTTACGATTAAGTCAAGTGTATACAGAAGAGAAGAGAGCTAGACTGACACGAAAAAGTATCTTGCAATAATAGTGCGCTATAGTAACAAGAATCCGGCGAAAAAGGATTCCGGCGAATCGGGACATAATCGTGACATGTTTTTCAGACATACTTTGGAAGTTTGGTTTATAATATTTTTACCTGGTTAGGGGGGGGGGGTTATATATAGATGGCTGGCAGGTGCTGGATGCGAGCAGCCGAAGATCGAATACAGTGGCGTGAAATTGGGGAGGCATATGGACTGCGATTGGCTGATGATGATGATGATGAAGGAGCTCCATGCTCTGAGCTTTGGAGCGTACGGACTGTGAAGTGGGACGGTAGCCTGGAGAAAATCCAGGACCCTTCCGCGACATCACACGATATTTACTACTCTGGAATACTCCTTCTGAGTTTGCGTTGCGCTCCAGAGAGATCGGTTGATCCAGAGAGATCGGTTGATCCAGAGAGATCGGTTGATCCAGAGAGATCGGTTGATCCAGAGAGATCGGTTGATCCAGAGAGATCGGAAAGAGCTATATTTCTATCAGTCTATTTATGTATGTACGTTTATGTCGTGTGTTCCACTGCAGCGCCAAAACTGCTAAGACTCGATTTAGAAAGGTCAAAAACATGCCTGCGGTATTTTAGCGCCAAAATCCACCATTATGATTTAAATTATTTTCACATGCATTAAACATTACATACACACGTAGAAAGTCAGGCGATGTAGGCAGTAAGGCGTAACAAAAATGAACATTCATACACACACGCACGGTTGAAAAATATAACCAAGAACCCTCCATCGATAGTCAGTAAAAAAGTGACTATCAATGGATAACTTGTTGATTGCAAGA
Source organism: Lathronympha strigana (assembly GCA_949128165.1). NCBI lineage: Eukaryota > Metazoa > Arthropoda > Insecta > Lepidoptera > Tortricidae > Lathronympha > Lathronympha strigana. The sequence continues at coordinate 10,635,185 of OX421905.1, read as the reverse complement.
GAGGACGAATGACGAGGTACAATTAGCGAGACACTTAGACGCGCGCTCCAGGCGCTAAGTTGCTGATATATGCGCCTCGTGGAAACATCTAGTTCTAGCAACAACATCCGCCTTGGACCTCGGCTTGTGGCCCATGACCATGGGCATTGATCATATCGGGGATTCTAGAATTTAAGGCAGTCTTAAACATGAACCTCAGTTTCATTGGTGGATGTGGTTTGCAGGAGACTTCCATCCCGAATGTCATATAAGTCATATTGCATTGAACGCAAGACTTACGGCATCTATGCCACCCAATGATTGGATACCGGTATTTTTTTCGTTCTTTGTTTTATTTATTCTGGGGAATGGGGCAATGTAATAATACGACGTTATTTTATTACCTTTAATTTTATACATATTAATTTATTTAAACTTTCACGATTTTCACACATTATACATAAATTTACTAAAACGGGGCTCGGGGGGCGGGGGGGTCGGAGGTTTGTTTCCAAAGTTTATACACGATTAAGCCCCGTTTTAGTAAATTTATAATACATATTAATTTGTTGTATTATGTCTCGCGATAGTTTAAAATTGATATATCTTTCATTTTCTAAATAAAAAAATGTAATGACTTGGGTGGGTACTTGATTGTCGCTTATCGTTATAACATAAGAGCGATAACGTACCCTCCTCCGTAAAACTTTGAGAGCGAGTTTTTGTTCAATTTACAACATTATTTCAAGTATATAGAAGTTATTTAAACAAAAAAACAAAAATTTGTCATTTTCGACTAGATAAACAAAATCAGCAATATCTCGGAATCCGACAGCGACAACGTGGTACCTTCAGACTCAGAGTGAAAACGACAAAAATACCCAATACAGGGCAGTTGTATAACAATAATAGTATACTTACCTATTTAGGTATTAAATAGTAATACCTACTTTAGATAAAATGCTAATTTATCTGATCGTAACAGTAACGGGTTTCATTATAGTACATTTCGATGCTAGTGCGGAAAGTATGTCATTACTTCACGAGGCCCGAGGTATCTTGCCACGAGCCGTAGGCGAGTGGCAATACTCGGGACAAGTGAAAAATGACATATCTGCACGTGAATCGAACGACGTTTTTCAATAAAGATGCGAAAAAAATTAAAATACATAAAGAATTTGAAAGTTTTTTTTATTATTTCCGTGACACGATTGTAATACAGTTGATATATTAAGAATATTTCCAAAATGTTTATCTTATCTTCTTTACTTTCTCATTTTCAATCTATAATAAACAAAATAATAAATCACATGTGACAAATCGTATCTTCATGTCTTAGAGGCCCTTCGAACATGTTTACCTGATTGAAAAACGCCTCTACTTTGACTGACGTTTCGTAGGCTCTGTTCTGTTTCATACACACAGATTTATAAGAACTGTTTTCAATGTTAATATTTTTAATGAATGATCATTAGTATGATGAAGAAGTAATTATTGAAATATGAAATATCAATATCTTTAATATTATTGCGTTAATAGTAGGTATTTAGTTTTATTACGGCTCGGTAAACTTAACGAACAATAATACTCTTCGGTAAGCAGTCATGAATTGGAACACAACTAAATTTAAAAAGATTGGAAAAGTAAAAAGCACTAGTTCGCAAAAACAAACTTTGCGCACGCAAAACAGCCAAAAAAACGGCACTTTTTGAGCAACTGTATTGAAAAATGGTTTTCATTACTTTACATACTGTATAGCAGACTACGACTTGCAGCAAAGCATCAATCAGCAGCAAAAAATAATTTTAAGATTCAACCCCTAAGATAACATTGAAGATACGAAGTTTATAACGAACCTGAAGTACAATGAAATGAAAGCGAGGGCTGGGGGCTATAGATTGTGTTGGCAAGCCACCCCGTGGCCGGATGCCGGAAACCAGCGCTTCCTTCCGCCGGCTGCTGCCGTCAAATGGCATAACGTTGTAAGTTGTAACTCTAACGGGGACTTTGTATTGTAAGATGTCCTATCCAGGTGCTTACTCGTTGAAGAATTAATATTGTTGTATTTTATGACACTCTTGCTGTTGTTGATGTAGTATATACCTTCTTGACAATGGCAGGGCCTTTGAGCCATGGAATAAATAAATGTTTGAAAACAAATCTCTCATTAAATACAACCGATGTCTTAATATGGACTTCACGCTGTTAAACGTTACAAACCTAAAAGTCAATTATCAGTCTATAATAGCTTAACCCTTTGACCGCCATAGTCGACTGTGGCCGTCATCGGAAAGTCCTGCCCCGGATGCCATTGACGGCTACAGCAGACAGGCTCCCCAATGCAATACGGCCTTACACGGGACTCCGTAAAGTTCAATTTCGCTTCAATAATCGCCGTCGCCTGCCGTCCGGGGTCACGCTCACGACATATTCCTTCGCCGTCTGGCGTTCAACGGGACAAACAACAAAAAAATTGCAATAATTAGGACTTACATTGTATGTGTGAATAGTATGTAACTTTGTACTCTAGTTAAAAGGAATAAAGAGATTTCTTTCTATTCTTTCACCACACGAGTTGATGAAAAAAAAACGTGTTTTTTAAGTTGCATAGTATTTACCTCGTCACAGTTGTGTCATGCTCATGCACCCGCGCCGCGCCGGTCGCCGTTTTCGCATTTCTTTTATATTTTTTTATGATATCGATCACGCGCCAAATAAATCGTGTTGAAGTAAACCCGACGTTGTTTTTGGCACCCGTTACTTCTGCCTCGTAAAAATATTGAAGGAAGTTTATTTACTTGATACGGGCGCAGGCGTTCCTGGATCGTTCTAAAAGAATCACCGAGGCCAGGCGTCTGCGCCTGCGCATTGAGCTAAAATAGTATAATTATTGTCTGGACTCTGGTCTGACAGGGTGGGTGGTCAGACCAGAGCTGCGCTGCGAGAGGTGCGCTGGTCATGGTGAAAACACTGAAGTTTTATCTGATTTCTTGTGTATGTGTATGTTTGTACCTATGTATATTTTAGATGCATATTATTTTATAAATATTTTAAGTATTATGTACTTATGTTATATTATTTACTTTACTCGCGACTGCAGAATTAGAACAAAAACTATCCTATTTCCTGTCCTACTACCTAGTTTGTTTTGTCATGACCACAATATGATCTTGCACCGCCTACAAATTATCTGCTTTGTCCGAAGATTGACTGGAAGGGAATGCCTTATAGCATTAAGTCCGCCTTTCGTACGAGTGTATTTTCTTTTTGTGCAATAAAGATTAAGTTTTTTTTATACTTCGTCGGTTGCAAACAAGTGACAGCCCGTCTGATGGAAAGCGATAAAGATAAAATTCACAAGATGATGGGATGAGGAAATTCCCTCATGTATCAGATAAGGTGTATACAGGGCGATTCATAAGACGGAGCACAATTAACCTTACGGTTTCAGTGAATGATAAGCTAGTATTACCTACATACTAGACTTAAACGTAAAATTTAATTAAATTAAATCTCCTAACTATTAGTTAATTGATACTTAACTATTAATGACATATCAATTACCTCATAATTAGGAGATTTTAATAAATTTAATTTAAAGTTGATTTCGTTACGTCTAGTATGAAATAATCTTATCAATCACTGAAATCGTGGGGTTAATCCTGCTCACGTCTTATGAATCAGCCTGTATATGTAGTGTAGACGCTATACATTCACAGAATGTACAAAATATCACTTTACACTGCTCTACATTACCTATAGTCCATAAAACTTGATTCCTCTTTTTTTTTATTAGCCTACTATGATGTGTCCCACTGCTGGGCAAAGTCCTTCCCTCTGCTCCGCCACTCCACTTTACAGGTCACAAAGACAACGAAAGCTATGTATATTAGCTTAATAGCTAACAAGGCTCGGACTAAGACTCCGGCTTGCCTGCACTTAAAGCTTTCAAAGCAAAGCGTACAAATAAATCTGATTCATAATTTGATCTGATAGCAATGTGACATAATTCGATATATTATTGTGGTCTTATCTCTACCAGACAGGTAGGTAGCGTACACCCCATCATTGTATCTTTCCTATTCCTTATAGTTTTCAAACGCTTTTCTCCTACCACTCTGTGTACCTCCTCATTCGTCTTTTTTTCAAGTACCTAAAGTAGATATTATTGCAGACTGTACCTTAGATTGAACACAAGTAGACCCGTTTTAAAACTTTTAACCGATTTAAAAAAACATGCAGTAATATTGTGTTATGAATCGATTTAGACTATTCTTATTCCAAAAGATACCAGATACCGCTGAACTTCCGAAGTAGTCACGTTGAATTTTGGTTCCGTCTGATCTGGTCCTGATCTGGACATACGAAACTGCGCAATCTTGAATGGCACGTTCCGGTTCTTAGTGATTTGCGAAATCATAGGCAACGCATCAACCAATTACGTCTCGAAAACTATCAATAGAAGTCCTTAATAGTTAAGTCGTTTTTAGGGTTTCATAGCCAAAATGGTCGTCCAGTCCGTCTGTCTGTCCGTATATCACAGTGGTGTTATTCAGAAACTATAAAACATATGTTCATGATATTACAGTGTATTATTGCAAAACAAAATATTCCATACAATTAACAAAATGTCAAAAAAAATAGCTTAAAGGTTTTTTGAACAAAGATTTGATTAATCGAATATTTCCAGATATAATCTCTCTGAAAGTCTAAAAAGAGGGGGCTCCCTCCCTCCCCGTAGAGAGAGGGCTCTCTAACTTTTGAACGGGTGGAGCAAAAAAATGGGGAAAACCTCAGAAAGATAGGATATAAGACAAACTTAATCTAAAAATAATTTTAAAACATATTAAAAAAATCTCATTGCTCTTGAGCATTAAGACATATTAAAAAAATCTCATTGCTCATGAGCAGTCAGTGAAGATTTGACAGGATATAACTAAAAATATAATTGTAATTTTTGAACTTCATTTGATGTTTTGTGTTTGTTTTGTTACAGGTAAGTGCGGGGGCCAGTCGCCATGTTGGATTGTCTTTGGTGAGTTCACGAAAAGAGTACTTATTAACCGCTTAAAGGAAAAAGTACAGTCAACTACAAAGAGATGTAGTCGCTTGTTCACCTATTGCTTTGCGTTTAATTCCCAAAGGCGGTTTTATACACATTATTATAAACTTCGAATATTCTATGATGACTTAATATTATTACGTTTGAAGGGGTGGGTACTTTACGTATAAAAAATGCACTAATTGAAAACATAGGCTTTATTGCTAATTACAAGACACTACTCCAGACAATATTCCGGAACATTCTCGACTCTTTCCGTCTCTTTCTTTCCCTCTCTTTCACACACTTCTCGAACGTTCTGTATAGCTATCTCTTTCTAAGAGTGCTGTCTCTTTCACACCTTCGAGAAATTTCGCCATATACTGAATTGTACTTCAGGGGCCCATAAGGGGTCCTGAAAACGCCTGAAAACGGGTTTTCGGGTTAGTGTACCATCTGGTAGAGGGTGGCCTGAACCGAACTGAAATCATGTTTCAGGCGCCTGAAAACAACGCCCACTTGGGTTAAATTTTGAATCTTCTAGTATGTGAAAGAGTCACCTCTAAAACGGCCTGAAATCACTTTTCAGACTGCTGAAAGTGAAAACGCTTCTAAGGCATGAAAAATCACATTTAAAGTTTTGTTCACATCACTGGCGTAACAATATACCGATATTTCGACACAGTATCATGTGTCATGGTCGCGGATTGAATGATGAATCAGCGAAGTATCCTGAGAGGCTTATATATGGGTGAACGATTAAGGCGATTTAAAATCGATATCTGAAGTCCAAAGTATTCGGCTCCTACGTTTACAATAACATTAAGAACAGTTATTTTCTTAATTAGCGTTCCCATTCCCACATCGACTTTCAATTGTTCCAATTAATATAAACGGTGGTCGGTAGAATATTGGCAGTGATTTGAAGCTGACGTCAAAAAATGAAACCTAAAGGCTCCATTTTAAGGTATCATAAATGTAAAAGTTGCGCTCTTGTCTATGAAACCATTTCCATACTTCTTTTTCTCCTTTTCTTTGACAACCACGATACGGCTTTGGCTTCCCGCTTTTCCCTCTATCTCGATTTTCCTTCCTATGATGGTTTTAATAATTTAATTGTGTCGTAAATGCTCCGTCCCAACATGTCCCCTTGTAGCCATTTTGTGATATGAAGTATTGTAATTTCACGGACATTCTACCTCGCCGTAAATTTCCCGGGATTATTCCGATATTCGTTCATATTATGTTAATGGGAAGTTAAACAGTTTATGGGCGAATGAATAGACAGCTATTTCAGCGGCCTTGTAGATAATTGCGCAGTGAGCTGTTTTACGCCGCCATTTTACTTTGTAGTAGTTTTTAGGGTTCCTTACCACAATAGGAAAAAACGGAACCTTTATAGTATGCCCACTTTGTTGTCCGTCCGTCTGTCTTTCAAGACCCATTGTCTCGGGAACGCGTACATGTAGCAAGTAGAAATTAATACCACATGCACAGGTCTGCGGTTCCTTGAAGCTGTGCAAAAACCAAACCTCTACGTCAACGCAATCAAAAGATACGGTCGTTTTTTCGCATTTCGTTACATTTGTGTGCGTTTATGTCCCATACATTTGTGTGGAACCCTCTGTGGGAGAGTACGGCTCAAACTTGGCCGGTTTTTATATTCCGTGCAACCAAGCGTGTCGCTAAAATTTTCCTAAACATCAGTCTAAAGAAATGTATTCAACGTACCAATGCCAGAGGGCGCAGAGCGTCCAGTGGTGCCGTCATTGGGGGATTGTGTTTTGTAATAAACCTTTACATTTCCCTATAATCCATTAATTAACCGGACGGAATTAATTAGTTAGACTACAATGATGGTAACAGGTGGATTGTTTTTCATTTTCTTAACTTGAATTGATTGTTGTTTAGAGAGCGTCTTTATAAATAAACTCATCCTATTTTAATAGTCTAGGTCAGAATTTGATAGGAATGAACCAAGATTTGTTGCTATACATATGTATTTTTGAGAACATCTGCAAGAAAAATCATTAGTCGCGATGCTCAACTAGCTCTATTTTTTTAAATTGTAATCAATCGCCTTAACGGTCTTTAACGCCTTTTAAGAGTTAAACGTTGAAAAAGATGATGGCAACTGTATATCGTCCTTATATGATAAACTAGCTTGTGCCCGCAGTTTCGCTCGCGTTAGAAAGAGACAAAAAGTAGCCTATGTCACTTTCTATCCCTTCAACTATCTATCTCCACTTAAAGAGCACGTCACTTCGTTGCTCCGTTTTGCCGTGAGAGACAGACAAACAAACAGACACACCCACTTTCCTATTTATAATACATATTAGTATGGATAGCCCAAGGCATCAATGCAGATAGGCACTAACTATGTCCATCTCTTTCATCCGAACGTTCTCGCGATCATCCACAAACTTTACAAGCCTTTATTCAATTTTCTGAACTTGCAGTTAGACTGCAAACTGCAATTAAATATCATGGTACTATCGTGCTGATCTGATAATGAAGACGTTGCTGGCCACCTTCCGGCATGCATTCGTGTCATATTAGACAACGCAACCTCATTGGTTGTTAGGCATTTGGACTCGAATCAATGAGTAATAAATTAGTAACAAAAATTAATTTCTTATTCTTCCTAGCGTTTCCGCAGTTTATGCCGCGGTTCAGTTCAGGGAAGCTGGGGTCCGGTTTGGCAACTAATTTGCCGTAGGCGATAGTTTTATGAAAGCGACTGCCACCTGAACTTCCAACCCAGAGGGTAAACTAGGCCTTTTTCGGATTAGTCCGTAGACGATGTCTTCCTTCGCCGAAAAGCAATTGGCAAATATCAAATGATATTTCGTAGGTATAAAGTGTGTAAATCTAATACGGGCGAACCTCTTTAACGGTGGTTAGTATTTCAAACATTCGTTGACAACTGTCAGCGTCAAAATTTTTATAGTACATTGCTGCTGAAAATTTTATTAAAAACTTAATTATGGCGTTATAATTGAGTGTAACTTAAAAATATGTTTTAATTATTGATAACACTAATGAACTCTATGTTTGGTTAAATTTATCGCCCGTATTAGACTTACACACTGTATAAGTTCCGAAAAACTCATTGGTACGAGCCGGCAGGATTTGAACCCGCGACCTTTGGATTGAAAGTCGCACGCTTTACCGCTGAGCCACTAACGCTTCAAAAATAAATTTATTGGCAAATAAACTGTTATGCTTCTGGATTGCGCTTTCTAAAACTTACCTACTTATGTGTTTTTGAGTTATTTAGGATTGTGATTTGTGACGTGTATTTTGTAGTAGCGGCAACAAAACCGTACACTGAACGGTCGATTCTTGGCCGAGTTTTTCTAAGCGCGATTGTATAATGTACGGCTATGTTGTAGGTATGTGATTCTCTCAAAGCTGCCGGCGCGCGGCGGACTTGAGTGTATTGCACAAATGCACGCTATGACGCAACCGTAATCACTGCCACCGTTGCATTGTTACCAATGTGCTTAACATGAGTTGCACGAAACTGTATTCGATAGCGACTGCGACGCTCGAAAGTATGTCCGTCTCGCTTCTACCATTACTCTGGCAGAAGCGAGTTCAAGCGAGACGTACATACGCCATACGCCCGAACGCCGGTCGCTATTGAATACGGCCAAGTACAAACTCATGGTAAGCACACAAGTCTACAGGCTTCTCGGGCGTCATTAGCACTAGTAGCACTGCCAATTATCAGTAGCAGGCTTTTACAAGTTTTAGTCCAGTATTCGCATTCTTCTATGTTAATTTAATAGTTGACTATCGTCCAGAAATATTGTTGTAAGTTGTGCCTACTGTGAGTACTGTGTGACATTAGTCCGGCTCAGAAGGCCTAGTATAAAAATTGTACGACATTAACTCCTCGACCGCGTTAGCGTATCGAGTGTTCAAATTATGTTTGCCTTTTATTTAAATCATCCGGCAACTTTCATAGTTTGACCCCTCGATACGCTAACGCGGTCGAGAAGTTAATGTCGTACAATTTTTATACTAGGCCTTCAGTGCGTTGGCGTGACAACCCCCCTCCCGCCCCTCCCGCCCCTCTCGCCTCAAGCCCTTCGGCCTACGCATCAGCTGATCACGTCACGGCCTCTTCACATTCGCTGCTGTAGTTTTTTTAACCATATGCATGAGGTCTTTTCGGCCTCAACCGCAGGTTAAACCGCGGAGTATTTTATGTTTGGATGTCCTACCTTCTAACTCTTCGACGTCATCTACTCAAGTCCATGTAATGAGATCGTTCCTTAACGTCTCGACCGGCTCAACATTATGATGTAAAAAATTTAACTAATTTGAGGAAACTAATTTAATGGGAGTTTCTTTATTTAATACATTAAATGGATGAACAGTTATCCAATACATTAAACTTTCTTGGTCGGATAGTTGTATTATTAATCAAATATACGAGTATATCATAAAAAGCAAAGTAGGTACTTTTCAAGTGTCATCAAATTTGGAAAGTCATAATCATAATTTTGGGCAGTTGGAGATGAAAATAAACTTACTTACTTATTATCTTATTATTGTGGGGCCCACTATACTTATGTTAGTTATTAATGGCTAACGTGTTGAAATTTAACCATACCCCAACCAAAAGTTATATTTCCGGTTTTTTAAGCAATTAGGTACGTCAAACCACACGGAAAAAGTTATATTTCCGGTTTTTTAAGCAATTAGGTACGTCAAACCACACGGACTGTGGTTACACTCATCATATTAGGCACGGTTTAGTCTAAACATGCGTTTCAGGGCTAATTTCAATCCTATGTCTTTGATGTTAGTTTCAAAGTGGAAAAAAAGCAAAAAAGTTAGCGGCACGAATACTAAACGACATAAGAGTAGGTAGTACTTACAACGATTGAGAGGTAAGTAAGTTAATATTACGTGACCGATAAAATAATAAAATCGCGAATTCGCGTTGTTTTCAAACACTGTTTTCTATGTTTTGGCTGTGTTTTGTAAATTTGTACGCCAAAAGTTCAGAATTCGCTCACAAATTGGCTGTTGACGGCAGTTTCCTTGACTTTTGAGCCCTAAATGTACCGTAACAAGGTAACTCGTAAGTCTCGTAACCAGACCTGTGTCTTGTATGTTGATTCAAAGGAATAAAAAGTTGCCGGTTGAATGTTTCTGGAATCAATAGGACGCCAGTTCAAAGTCACATCTGATGCAAGGTGGAAAGGGAACGGGGCGCGGGCGGCGGGCCAGTCCCGCGCTCACCGCGGCGAGAGTTACACGTGTGGCGATGCTCCGCGGCGCGCCGTCAGCTGTTGTCTGTGCACGCGCGAGCCTCGCGCCCGGCTAAACCGTGTGTTGTGCAAGTGTGGCCAGCAGTGACAGTGAGTGCATGTGATGCTGCGAGGCGCGGGCGGCGCGGCGGCGGGCGCCGGCAGCACGCTGGGGCTGCCGCCGCCGCACGCACGACCCTCGCTCTTCGACTCCTGCCACCGCAAGATCAGGCTGATCGGCGGCGGGCCTGTCGCCTTCCTAGGGGGACTTGTTGCGTGAGTGTCCGTTCAACACCTACTGTAGCAGCAGTTTCTGTGATGCCCATGCTCTGCAGACAGCAGAGACTTCCGAAAGATTAAATACTTCAGTCAACTCGTGCTTAAAGCGCAGTTTACATGAGCTTATACCAAGGAAAGCCCTGTCAAAGGATCAGTTGGCTCTCAAGGGTTTGGTTGAAAAACAAAAAACTGTCCTTTCTGCATCCGCTACTTGAGATTAAGGCCTTACTTTGGCTTTCAAGTGTCTTAATCCGGAGACAGCGTCTAGCGGTCCCATAATCTTGGTAGTTACAAAATTTGGGAAGACAGATAATTTTACCTAATATACTAAGCCTGTAAACACAACCGGCAGATTACCTATTTGTTTGTTGTATATGGGCAGGTACGTCAGTCAAGTTTATTCAGGTAAATCAAAACATTGTATATTGTGACAATAGATGATTGTTCTGTGTGGCCGACTGTACGAACTGACATGCTGACAACCTGACGCTAACCAGTACCACTAGTATGAGTCCCTATCGAAAAATTACTTTACGTTACTACAGTCGTTAGCGACTAAACGCAGATCGAGTAGTTTTCGACAGAACTTGTAGCATGAGTCAATTTCTCACTTACGTTACTCGCTCGCGTTAGCTCGATCCATCGTGTAGTTTACTTTACGTGAGTAAATAACCTTGAGTGACGCGCCTAACTTCACAGCAAGGACAGCTATCTCTTTCTAACTTCACTGAAACGACGGAGTAGGACGATATTGGGCAAAAAGTTCTGTATTCAAACATACGTTTTAAAAACATAAACATAACCCTGGTAATTAAAAGCGTCATAGAACAGTATTATTATGTTAAATGTTAGTGGGTCTTGTATTTGTATTGGTTATTTTGTGACAGTGAAACTAGTGACAGTTCTTTATTAAAGTAAAGTTTACATCGCCTACGCTTACAGTAGGAACTATATTTTGTTTTGAGTTCGGTTTATTAATAATTAGATAATTACCTATTGTTTCAAAATGAAAACCAGTGTGTCTCAATTTCAATTGCTAGTGGACTACATGCAAAAGTAAGTATTTATTTAAATAGGCGTTTGTTTACTTATTTACTTGAACTTAAATTCTTTAATCTCCCTAGTTTTCTTGGTGAAATATTTTTCGTTTCAAGTGGCCACTTGAAACGAAATACATTGCTAACAATGTATTTTAAGTATGTGCCTCTCTTTGTGTTAACAGGCATGGTGACCTTAGGAAGCCGAACGATGGGCCACACGGCAAAGCTCTTAATATACGGCAGTGGTCCGTATTATTTAATAAAGTTATTCTCACTAATGTGTTGAAGTGGGTTTCTTAATGTTTTTCTTATACCAGCTTGATATTTTCCTTGCTCCCGTCGTTCGTCTTCATATGCAGCCTTTGCCACCATATCCCATGCAAAATAACGCCTTGCCGACATTATTTACATAAATTGTAATGACGAAATATACTACAACGCGAATTCTAATAAGTTTTCACGCTCCGTCAAGCAAGTGAAATAGATTACTACAGTCGATCACGTATTTCTCGATAGCGTACGTCAAAAATGTGACTCGTGCTGCCGATTTCTATAGGCAACAGCTACAAACGCTAGTCGCTATCGAGCTACGTAAAATACCTAGCGAGAAAGAGTCGCTAACGTTGAACTCATACTGCCGATCGTTAGTTCCATCAGTGACCGCCAGTGGCGCTGTACTATTCTCCATACAAACCATTTACGCACTCGCTAGCGTGTAACTCGACAGCTAACTCATACTAAAGCTACTGTTGTTTGTTTTATAACTGATTAGTTCCTCGGGCATATCTTATTACGAGAGTCAAATCAGTCGAAGCGCGCGCGTGAAAGAATATATCCATAGAATCCACCTTTTTGTATTAAGTATCAACATATCAATTTTACAAGTAGCATCAAATTAAAACACGTTGGAAATGATATCAGTCGCTTAAAAAGAAGACCAGTCAATTCAACAAAGTAATGCTTTCTCGCGTGAACTAGGTAATAGTAGATAAATGTGTCACAAGGGATAAAAATGATAAAGTTCATGTGAAGTAAAGCACGTGTACCACCAGCGGCGACCCTCATAAAGCTCAAAATTACAGTTCTTGAACCACTCGCTGTGCTCGTGGCACAATTTTGGCATAATTCGCTTGCTCATGTCTCAAAATACGCCCGAGAGTTGAACAACAACTTTGCCCCCTTGTATAATAAATTTAAATACCTAACTATTTTCGAATACTTGGTGTGAAAATTATATTTTTAGTGGTTGGTACTCGCCGTCCCTGCTGGGTTATGATCATTAGTTTTTTTATCGTTTAGGACGATACATTCGATGCCATTTGCATTTAAAAAGTCATTAGTTTTATACCTTGTGCAATAATCGATATTTTAAGACGTTGGTTACTTTTTATTGTTTCTGGAACTAGTAATATTAGTAACATATTTACTGTCAACTACCTATTCAAGACAAATAATAATGAATCAAATTCATAGTTAATTGAGGTCATATTAAGCATTGACTTATTAAAAGAAAAAGACATAAGGCAGAACAAAAATGTCAATAAATGTGGGTCAGAATTACATTAGCGAACTTGCATTGGTAATTTATACAAAAGTTAAGTGTTTCGTACGCGAAAAAGAGCTAACTGAACTGAAGTAAGCATTAAGTGTCAAATACATACACTTTAATGGCGTTATTCATAAACGCACTTCAACAATAGTTTAGCTAAATGATTGTTTGTCCTTATCAGTCACTTTGACAATCGCGTTTGTCAGAATGGGAGAAAACATAATTTAACTAAAGCTTCTGTTAACTTTTTTATGAATAAGGCGGTAAAAGTTTACTGTTTGGCACTTAACGAAACGTCACGTTCTAAACAAGACAACATGAAAAGAGTCGCAACTGCTGCACTTCTTTCATTCTAAGATAAATTTTTTTACCAATAGCTTTTCAATGAACGAAAACATCATCTGGACACAACATCCCCATTACAATATAGCCCACAAAACAAAGGAAAATTATGGAAAATAATTCGTACGTAAGTAAATTCCCCTTAATATTTTTTTAAATATCGATCTCAGCGACAATATATTTATAACCATTTATGCAGAAAATTAAATTAGGATTACTTTTGTCTAAGAACCTTTTTGGTCATGGGCTATTGTTAACGAATTATTTACGAAAAACTTAAAAACGGGATCTTTATACTAGGGCTTGTGATATACGTGTTACACGCGGAACCGTAGCTACGTAGCCTTAGCACCGGCGGTGCTAAGATCCCGTACTACACGGTCACGTCAAAGATACGTATCCGTTTCTGGATTCGGCTACGTTCCCGCGAATCTCGGCTTCGGCTCCGCTCGGCTTCTTTTAATACACATCTTTTACAATTTGTACTGGTCTATTATTTTTGCCTCCAACATAATATTTGCATCTAATTATTTTTGATCTCTTAAATTTTTATTTAAAATGCAAAAGTATGGAAACTGAAATTAAAAACTCGCCCCTTGCATTCCGAATGTAATGCAAGGGGTTTAATAACACGCATAAAATCTACACTTAACGTCACGGTCACGACTGGATCCGATCTACGTATAAATAAGATACGTATCTCCGTGTACACGTAGCTACGTATCTTAATTACACGTAGCCGAATCACACGGAGCAAACGGAGCGGATCTACGTTGCCGAGTAACACAGCAACGGAGATTCGGCTACGGGTTCACGAAACACGGTCACGACCAGGAGCACTACTTTATACCCCCTCCTTCTCCGAATGCTCCACCCCTATCGTCCAGTACTTTTAGTATGTTGCTTAGCACATATCTACCTACAACTGTACCAAAATTCGTTTACATCCTAATTATTTCCCCGGATTGGCAATTTTTGGCCTTCGTTTTGTGGACTAATATCCAGCCATTTAACTAATAGGCTGGGCTGGACGCAGTGCGGTCGTTTTCGTGATAGCTAAAGTGCGTCATTTTTTAAAATTACGAGTAGGTTCCCAATACTGACCTTGAGCTCCTTGAGAATATAACCGAATAAACGGTAATATGATGAAATATAGGACTAAGTATAATGAGGATAAATCATATTCTGCCAATTACTTACCTATAACTCTGTATGTGTCGCATTTTACAAAAGGCAGGAATAACAAAGCATCTATCTATAGAATAATAACCGGCTCCAGCGTCGATGTCGCTCACTGTATGGATTTCACTCTGACAATACGAGCTCGTGCCTCGTGCTGCTTGCTCTACTGAACATTATATATTGTTGTCTGAAGGGCGCGCAGCTGCGAACGAGCTAATTCAGCTGCTAATCTTCTTCCTAATCCTAGCGTTTTCCCGGCTTATGCCACGTATCAGAGAGCCTGGGGTCCACTTTGGCAACTTACTTATTTACGAAAGCGACTGCCATCTGACCTAAACTAGAATTTGTACGGTTTCTTCACGATGTTTTCCTTCACTCAAAATTGGTAAATATTAAATGATAGTCCGTACTTTATAGTTCCGAAATACCCATTGGTACTAGCCAGGGTTTGAACCTGCGACAGTCGGATTGAAAGTCACATCGCTCCTATCGCCGAGCTATCCAGCTGCTAATATAGGATGAAATTAAGGGTGAGAAAAATGTAGAGAATTGACATGTAATTAGCCTTTAGGGTCCCACTGCTGGGCAAAGCCCTTCTCCCTTCCTCTTTTTTATCCGTTCGGTTCTTATTATTTCCCACCAATTTGTGCCGAATGCGTCTAGGTAATCTCAACTTCTTCTCGGTCTGCTCATCTGTGAAATCCTCACTCACTTAGGCTACTGAGGGGGGATTTACGCACTTAGTAGTAGATAATTGACAATGCTCATACAATTTCGCATTACAACGGCATGACTGCTTGACTGTCTCTAGTGTCTCTACTCCGGATACACAGTGCCGTTGGAATTGAAGGCAAGTCGAGTTTTTTCTCTTGTCTATAATAACTAAACTTGCCCTGTTTCCTGAATAGATGCCACCGCGCAAACAATTATGCGTTAGCCTGAACAAACGGGCCATTTCGGAGCAACACTAACAAAAGTACTTTTATGTATCGTATCGACGTCGTTCGTTAGATTTTTTCTTTCATGCACGTTGGGCACTGAGTTAATAGTAGGCCAAATATTGAGACAGAGACAAATTTTGGTCAAGTATCCGGGGAAATTACGCGATTTCACTAAAACATTCACATTGAGAGTCTGCATTGCACGTAGTGGCAACCTTAACCCTATACAACTAAATGTTTCTCAGGTTTTATTTAGCATGTTTTACACAGATTTGTCGGCTCAGTCAGCGGAGCTGCCGCGAAGCAACGCCTAATTACCTATGGAACAGAATAGGAAGCTAAAGTAAAACAACTAGACCAACTGTTGGGAATTCACAAAGTAGAATTATATACTACCTTATACGGACATGTACATGACCCACACACCCTATTTCGGTGAATGTTTTACGGGCGATCTTATTTCCTTGACCATATATTTTCAATGCGGAAATCCTAGCTATTGTATTCTACACTAAAAACTTTATAACCTGGTAGTTAGGGAAACGGAAACTCGGTCAATATTAAAGACAACCTTGAGTAACTTGCTCAGATTTCCCACGGCTCCGTCTTTGTCCCTTTGTTGCTTCACTTGTCACGTTGTAGGGCTTAAGAAAGCATAATAACAACAGCTCTTATTTATAACACATACCTACATGTTAGCGCTTGTAGGTACGAAGCGTTGGAATTTTTCGGTTTAAACCCCGGTGCGTATCAATAGCGGCTTCTGAGGAGTTATGTAGTACTGAATGACAATTCCTGCAGTTTACAGAAAAAGGTTTTTGTCTCAACACCAACGTCACTCAACTGGGCTGTAATATTGTAGGCATGTTCTCCCGGTGACATACCTGATTAAGTGCTTTGTGTTAAAGTTGATATTTGTACATATATATCCAACCCATATTTTAATTCTTTGGAGTGAAGGCGCTACAAACAAGTGCTCGATAAGCTTCTGATGACGGATCAGAATACATGAATACAAGCAGTGGGCCATAATGGCGTGATGATTGCTCGGCCTGAATCCGTGACCCGTATCGCGGTACGGTTGCCGTAACGGGACCCGCGGCCCCGATACGGCGTGGCGCCGACTGCTTGCTTAACGCTTTGTCATACTGTGCTGTACTGTTCCTGCGGCGATTGCCGGAAAATATGACAAATGTAGTGGCTTTTTCGCCATAAATCAATTGCCGTAAAATTCGGTGCTTTTCCATCAAAATACGGGATTTTATATACTTATTAAGTATATTATATTTCCATCAATGCACTATCTCCATTCTTTTTTTCGTTCTGGTTTGACACGGTAATCGTTTTAAGATGTAACTTTAAAAACATGCACTTTAACTTAATTCGGCAACTATACATATAATTTCATAGAAGATTGACGTTTAAAATAACACTTGAAAGTTTGACAATTAATTTGCTCGGTAGAGATAACGTGGTTTGGACCTACGCTGTGTGTATGATTGTGTCTATGCCTGGCGGCGCCCTGGCAGCTATGGGGCACATTCATGAAGGTCATCTACAGCTACATCTACATCTACCTAACTCCCTACTTAGTGTCAGAAATGTCAGAATGGTCCCGCAGGTCCGCATCCGCACTCGTGGACATCACTTAAAGAGTTGAATACCCTGTGCACTCCTCGCGAAATATTAAATAAAGAGTTCAAATAAATAAGACCGACGATGAAGACATAATATGATTTGTGTTAGTTACGTTCATTTCAGGTGGAGTTTTGCTATTGCGACAGTGGCAGCAATTTCAAGTTCTTACTCCATTTTAAAGTAATTTGACCTTTTTATAGGTTTCCCATTGCTCTGCAAAGGTCCCTTATATTTTCCCACCAATATTTAAAAACTTTAATTAAATAAATAAAAAATTGTCATGTTATTAAAATAGTAATACTAGTCTATTTTAATTTATAATTGACATATAGTAGTCAATTATAAATGAAAATAGATGTCATATACTAAAGAAAAAGACCATCGGAGGCCAAGCCGAGGATCGACCACCAGGTTGCCGGTGGTTTAATTGGTTATGTTATGACATCAGCCGCGTAAGCAGATGACCCGAGTTTAATCCTTGGCTTGGCCTCCAATGGTGTTGGTCTTTTCCTTTAGTTTATGACATCTTTTTAAATCTTTAACCATCAATATTTTTATAAACCATCGAGTCGTCCCGCCATCTCCATTTCGTCATTTCCAGGTTGGGAAGATTTTTTTTTTATTTACCCCCCCTTTTTGTATAACACGGCTCGCTGGCCACTCTAGCATCTGTTATTGTGGCACCTCCCCCCACCCCCTGCCCCGCCGCTCTCTTCCGGCGCGGATGATAATCTGATGCACGCTCTGAATGCTCCGGTGACCAGATGCTGTAAGAAATGGTAATTGCGCGATGCTCATTACCCGGATGTCCGCGTTCTTAAACTCGTCGCCCTGCTATCGAGCAGTACGGTCTTCAGACCCTACTGACAAATATGCCTTTTTCTAACCAAAGTCTTATTGCTGATAGTTTTAAAAAAAGCCAGTCAATTAATGGGAAAATTGCTAGTTTGCGAAAGTAAAGACTTTGATAACACTGTTGCGAAACCTAAGATAACACTAAAATCAACATGTACGTGCCTTTCAAAATAGAAGTTCCCTCTCTGACCCACGTGGTTTCCATTCCCATCAACAGATCAGAACCAAGTTATACCTTATTTGAAACTATCAAAGGCGAATTTCTAATGAATTGTACTTATTTATCAACTTATACGGTGGCCCATCAGGGACACAAAGGTTCCATTTTGCCGTGTGTGGCGTCAGATGTTATTAACGCTCATGTCACTGAAAGTCCGTTGAATAGGATTCCTACAACAAAATTAGATTTCACTGAAGTCCCGGGCGAAGTAGCTCCGCTACTTGCATTTCGCTGCTGAATATGAAAAAGGAAAGTGACGATGATGCAGCGCAGAGTAACTGACCACGGAAAGGTAGCCGGAATCAGGTGCCTCATTTGGCTGCATCTTGTAGCCCGAAGGTCGCCCGCGCTAGACCCACTTAAGCAGCTAATTGGCGCAAATTGGCCTCGATTCGGCAACACTTACTCAACACCTCACACCAAGTCAACAATGCGCCATGTTTTTCGTCGGCCGGTCTCCATTACGTGTGTATGTTTGCATGGTTACCGTGTACCGCTCGCCGTTTTTGTAATCTGGGGTCATGTTCATGATAAAATGGTAACAAGCCACAAATAAGTAAACAGTCTATCACCCTAAATGTAAATTATTGTTGAGAAAAATATTTACTTCTAAAGTTACCTTCTTATTGCGTTGTTCATTTGTAAACGTCTGTTGAAATCTAAAATGCCGTCGATCATCATTTGTTTTGCCTATTCGCTATTTTGAAATTTGTTTTTGTTAGATACAAATTGCGAATTAGAAAGAAAATTAAACACGAACTTTACAAGCTTTCGTTATACTTTATATTATGTTATATTAGTATAATTCACATCGTATATTACATGTCAATTTTAACTAACTAATAATATTACCCATAGTGCAGATTTATTCGACGCTATAGCTGAAAATCAGGCTGACGGTGACGATTCTATTCTAAAGGTGCGATAAGATCGATTTCTACAAGAAACTTTATGGCAGTATCATTTATAGGTATAGAAAATATGGCGCTGCCATAAAGATTTAATCGGAACAGTGAAGACAACACTTGACGTGACTAGACATCTTTCTGCTTGTTTGTAATGCTGTGGCATGTGTCAATGCTCTAGAAAAGTAAGGGTTTCATAAATACAGGAAAAACTGTTGAGTTAACAAGTTACTGTACGTAGGTATGCTGTATTAGAAACACTAGCCTAGTAGGCAGTTGGAGTCGCAGTGCAGTGTCGTGACCTGCCCTCCGCGCGGCGAGTGAAAGTGCACGTAAACTGCGCCATCGAACTAATTGTACTATCAGTTCGAACCAACCAGCACCTCTGATACAGATCACTTGTTATACGTCTACAGGTCAAACTTGAGAAACGAGATATCGGTAAGATAATTTAATAGGTACTTGTGGGTATTCGCAGGTTTGCCGACCGTACATTTTTATTTGACACAATCACCGTTACGTCCAAAACGCTACCACTTGGACGATTGCACTTTACAAAACGCAGGTCACTAGTAGATACTCTGTTGACATCTTAAATGAGACTTATACGAAGCGGTCTAATCGTTAATTTGGTACGACATGAGCTTTATTATTGGTGTAATAATTGATACCTTTTTATTGTTGTTCTCTCGTGTAGTTTTGATCCATCTTCACTATTAAAACGAATTGAATATAGTGAAGCATGTATATATTATCTTCTAGCTTGGTATCTGCAACGTACACTGATTAAGCAACTAGGTCAGCATTCGTTCCGAGAATATAAATATAGCTCATAAAAATAATCTTTCATTATCATTAAGATTATCCGTAGTCTGAAGCACCGAGGAGTTTCTTAACGGACCGTACGATTGAGCTTCATTTTGGAACATTCTAAACCTTATATGTATTGGAATAAAGGTTGTCGTTTAACTGTGTCGCCCTACGTGTTGCGGGCCGATTGCGTGCGGATCGCAAGCATTGCGACACACCACAAGATTCAAAAATACTTTGTAGGTATTAGCTTGTGAGCTCGACTCTGGTATACAATGATCTCTAGCTTCCTAACAACCATGACGACATTAGATCAGATTTATATTGGTCCCCACGTCCGTGAGGCTGGTGAACTGCACACCAGCCCGTGCTCGTACTCGTATTTGTGGTTCACGTAGGTATGGGTCAATGGTTATTGCTAGTTTCTCTTACATTACAATCGTACGGCGGACCACGCCACGCACGATTGTTTTATCTGTTACGGAGAAAACGCAGTGGTTAGAATTTAGATTTTCTTAGTTTATTCTCTAATTCCTTATGGATTAAATTAGCTTCCGCTGTCCACATTTAACGCACGATTGACGTAATATATATGGGGCTGGCAGTTGTCGTTTCTTGAGAGAATTTTAGTTTTCATAGAAATAAGTTTCATATCAGCAGTGTACGTCTTTCGGCTGAAATGATGATGATGATGATGAAGTTTCATACTAACTTATTTATAGGATTATATATAGGTATAGAAGTTAATTGTGATGTGTACAATTTAAAAAGGTTGAATTGATTTTTAATTGTACTTAATTTTAAAACTCTCTTAGTGTGTAAGTTTCCCGAGCGCCCCTATAGGGCCCCTCTCCAAGGATTCAGCTGGGTTGTAGGTGGTTTGGTTTGTACTTCTGCAGAGCTTTGGTGTGGACCTCACAAATACATAGGATAGTTCAAATAATATCGATTTCATCGTATTCTTTCCGAGCAACTCGTACGTCTTCAGTATGTTTAGAAACAAACTGTCATGTGTGTCCCGTTACGTGATGGAGCGTTTGCACCGAGAGCCGTGAGCTAATTCAATTGGTGAACTGGTTCATATAGGATCACACCGCCGGCGATGCCACGTTCACCAACTTATGCTTTAAATATAAGGTCTGCAATGTCAGTCAACGGATTGATCAGCTTTTGGGATTAGCATACGGAATATTTGAAACATCCATTGGCTGTATATTGATATATGGCTGCATGTTATGGTATGATTAATGGTTTCCACCGTATATATCTCCTATGCTCTCGGCACTCATGGATAGGTACATTTGAACCCATTGAGGTTGTCCCTTATAAATACTCCAAACATCTTAGCTTAAACTCTCAGCTTAAACAAGCTTATAACACAGGCATATAACGCTGAGGGAACGTTAGCTCTTATTTAAATAGGACTGGACGAGCTGAAAAATAACTAACACATTTCACTTAAAAAGTTAGAAAAACAATAAGGATATCCTTTTAGCATATCTGTTCGTAAAACTGCCTATTTAGTCAGTCCTCGTGAATAGCGACCGGTCCACTCCGCACGCCGGCACGCCTCGCCCGCCCGGCCCGGCCGCGGCCACCGTATTCTAGTTCCCGCGCCGACCAAACTAGTTTCATTGTTGAGATAGGCTTGTGTTCGTTTACCTTTTTAACGTATTGTTTATGAAAACAAGCCAACATTTGCATGCTGAGGCTCACTCCTCCCACATCACGGTCTGTAGTTCTAGCCTTGCTTTCACGTCAGTTATAGTTAGTGAGCATGCGATGCAATCACTGGGATTGCATTTAGTTACTGTTTAAACTTGGTCGTTAAAGAGTTGCGAGATGGTAGAATAGATGGAATTACAAATACTTGCAGAAATCTCAAATTTATTAGTCTGATCTCATAAAGAAATGGTTAACAATAAAGAGGTCAAACTCAACCAAGGAGGACATCGACCAGCGTGTGAACGCACAGGTTGTGCGCCGTAAGAGACGGTAAAAGTGGCCAGACCGCCTCGCGAGTCGCGGCCGCGGTCGCTATACCCGCGCCTACATACCTACATACTGCGCACCTGTCCTCTGACGCGTTGGAGAGAAACACCACTCATAACAGTTATAACTAACGTCTCAAACCTTGTCGATATTCATGTTAACGCGACCGGATTCCGTCTTTGAAAATTCCGGTGCTAAATACCTGTGCAACATTTATCTGCACCTGTTCTGGTAAACCTCGCTCATTACTTACGTCTCAAAAATTAGGTGGCTTGCAAATATGCACTGATAGTGCGTTGACTTAGATACTAGCGACTATAAGTACCCACACTAAATTTCAAACTCATGGTAAGCACACTCATTCTGACAAGGAGGACAATCGTATATCTTAAGATTTTCACATTCAATGACGAATTAATAAGGATATTTTTTTTACATACGATGGATGTTTAGATGATATTTCAAGATCATCATTATTTTATTTACTTATATTTTGCATTCGACGGCAAGTTGGTATTAATCATATTTGAGTTTTATGACCATTATGTGTAATTTAGAGGTCAGTTTGAATTCAAAGTCTATCTATGAATAGCTTAGCTTAGCTTTTAAAATGAAATTAAAATATCATTTATACGAATTAATCATTTTAATCCAATTAACTGGTTGTTCGGGTTGTGGTTTTGCCAGATCGGCAGATACCATAAAATACCTGTTTGGAGTGTAATTGGTTCTTGCTCTTTACTCGTAAGTCACATTTCAGCGACTCTTTGTGGGGTATTGAGTGCCCTACTGCCCTATTGGTTATATCTCTTACAATAAATGCCAACTGACCAAAGCTGCACAATGCCTTATGTACATACATAACCCTTAGTAGGAATAGTACACTTTGATGCATGTAAATACCTATCTTGCAGACTAGGCGAGAGATATGAAATATTATATATACAAATACACTTTATACACTCACATACCTGCTCATAGTGTTGTGTTTCTGTTGGTGAGTAAGGTCGCCAGAGCTCCAAGAGGATTCGCTGTGTTGACAGCCGAGGACCCACGGAGCAAAGCCCTTGGCCCGTTTAGCTGTCAACACAGCGATTCCTCCTTTTTTTAAAGGGTCGGCAACCCGCATGTAACACCGCTGGTGTTGCAGGCGTCCATAGGCTACGGTGACCGCTTACCATCAGGCGGGCCGTATGCTTGTTTGTCACCGTCGTAGTATTAAAAAAAACATAACATTTATAAAACTGGATAAGTAAAAAGCAATACCTAGTATCAGAGGAGAGTAAGAAATAAGATCGACACCAAACTAAAATAAGGAGAGACATGATCACATGATCGAAATACTCTTGAGAAGGGTCATGCTAATAGATAACGTTAGTTTTACGAATCTCGAGGAACGACAAATGTGGGCGTTTTTATCGAAAGGTATAAAGTCCAAAAATTGTGACAAAATCATGAAAGTAGGGCTTTATATAGACCGAAAATTATTTTGAACATGGTCATTAAGCCACTATTGTTATTTTTACAATTCATATTTTCTTAGTAAAACAGTGTATATGTGTCGTACGTAGTGCTACGAAGATACTCGTATTACTCCTTTTTGATATGGCCATGGTACCTACTAAAACCCCTTCTAGGTTCACTTATAGTGACGGACGGTTTACTACGGATCCCTACACTTAGCGTGGCCTGACATGCTCTTGGCTGGTTTTTTTATTAACGTTAAGTATTTCTTTATTTTCTAACATTTTGAATGAATAAATTTGACGTACCGATGACGCGATGTGTCACAATTACTATTTGCAGGCCATATACGTTATGCCCGAACATGACCTGACCGGCAATTGTCAAAAACACTGCCAATGATAAATATTACCTACAGGTAGTTTCATTTTGTTGTAGGTACTATAGCGTTCAAAATTGCATGGGCAGTTTATGAATGAAATATTCACAAATTGCCCACGCACTTCCGAACGCGTGTGTACATTACTAGAAATAACTTTAGTTTGACTTTTTTTATCTTTTGCTCTAATTAAAAAAATATTTATCTTAGTGCGTTGATTGAGAATTTTGAGTGAGATGTAGCCCCATCTAAGGTTGCAGGGTTTGTCCAATGGTTGCAACGGAGATTGATAAAAGGTAGACTGTTCTTTAAGAAAATAGACTGTCGACGCTCCGCTGATGAATAATAAGGGACCGGGTATTTAGTATGGTCGGCGCGTATCAGTGTCGCTGACACCAGGGTCAGTCCACTTTGCGCGTACGCGTCCAGCCAGATGCACAGTTAGCAACTATCACGTACGGGCTTTACTTGCACCCACCCGTACCACGAACATCGAAAATTGGCATGGACGGCCGGACGGGATAACCTCTTTGTCACTCCAATGAGCAAATGTGACAGAGATGGAGATGCAATCGTTTTTCGTGGTATGTAGGCCCTGCTTGCTATATTGGTAGAGCTCAGTATAGTCTATTTGCAATTGCATAAAAATTTCTCTTAGAGCCACTTGCACCACCGATGTTAGCCAACTAACCCGGAGTTAAGCGTTTATTTCATATGGAGTTTGACAGTTAACGGCGGATTAGCGACTAACCCTGGTTGGTGCAATTGATGCTTAAAGTGATTCTGGAGGGCAACCAATTATTCTGAAGCGACCTAACTTAATCGATCGGGAATTATCTGGAATTCCACTCAATTTAAATGGAACGTAGCGTAGGTGTCTTCAATAACACCTATTCCGCTCTTGCCTCGTTGAAAGCTTCAACAAAATACTCGCTAGGCTCAAGTGGTGGTATTTACTGTTGTCCTCATAGAT
Organism: Lathronympha strigana; assembly: GCA_949128165.1. Lineage (NCBI taxonomy): Eukaryota > Metazoa > Arthropoda > Insecta > Lepidoptera > Tortricidae > Lathronympha > Lathronympha strigana. Next base: position 10,610,329 of record OX421905.1, on the reverse strand, counting down.
AAATAACCACTCTCATAGTTGCTCTAAAATGGATACACTCCTGTTGGGCACGTTGCACGGTAATACTGCGTTAAATGAAACGTTGTTTACAACGTATACATAGTACATACCTGCCACAAACGGCGCAACGTATGCACCGTGAGGGAGCAGTGTGCCCCGCCCCGCGCCGGACAATACCCGTGTCGCACACAAAGCAAACACATAGATTGCGCCTTTGTCTACACCACAATGATGAACCTTGACAAGCGCTTGGTCGCGCGAACGCTCTGCCACCAGACCTTCACAAAAACATTCACCGACCAGTATACGTTTAAACAGATTATGAACACTTGTTACCAACTTCGGGGTCAAATTATACTTGTGGAGAACACAGCCGAGTAGGTACCTACACAAAGTTTTGGCATAATGAATAACACCGGAACCCTCGAGGCCGCAACTGGCGATGAAGCGGTTTGTATTCACTAAAGGTGGCTTTCAAAATTTCGCTTACAATGGCTTAAAGTAAAAAGAGCAGGTAAGAAAAGAAGCAACTTCTAAGATTGCCTGTCACAAAATCCTCATTCTTAAATGGCATGCTTTTCTCTCTACGTTAAAATTATAAGATCAAATGCCAGCCGTTTTCATAAAATATTTTCTTGTCTTACATATAGTTTAGGCATGCGAAAATAATCTGTAACTATAGATATGTAGGGTTATTTTAGTATTAGAAAATTTGTGCGATTTTCGTCGTGCGTTTAGGAAAACAATGTAAAAGCTGGCATATCTGTATTGTATATTCTTTACTTTACCATAACGTTAATGGGCGATTTTTATTTTGTTGAGGGAAAAAAAACGACAAAATAATATAATGAGATTAAGTATATTTTTATTTTGTCGTTTTTTTTTCGCGTCAGATTTGAATGAAATTTGGTAGGTAGGCAGAGTTCCTCAGTACTCTCATTATAATATTTTGTCGTTTTTCTTTCCTGTTCTAATCCTAAAAAACGTTATGTAAGATAATATTCTTGGAATAGAAGCAATTTACCGTCGTACCTGCGCTTTCTATTAAAGAATTTAGCGCACTCGTTCACGAGTAGTGTATGTAATAGGATATCAATATCTCGACGTGGGATCGGCTGGTTCCACTAGGCTAGGTAATCTGAAATGGGTGGAACGGTTGCGCTACCAGCTGGCCTGATTGACGCAGCACGTGGACGGCGCAGCGCCGATGTTCTTGCCGCTTCTTGCACGCCAAGTGACCACGCATCAGAATCATCCGGGATTTTAGTAGGTATTGAACTTTGTGTAGTTTGTGTACAGTGCATCAAACACCTCATTTATTCAAACGATAATAATTCTATCACTTTAAATGTACATTAAAATACATTTAAAGTGTTAAAATGTGGTAAAAAAAAGTAATTACCTACATATTATTATACTAATTATTTATCAAAAACAAAGCGTTTAAATATAATATTGAGCGAAAAGTGATTTACCTATATTCATTGCTTTTGGAAATTAGAATTCGGTGAACAAAAGTCGGTCAAAAACAACAGTCTGAAAACATTGTTTATTATGCAATAAGAATCACGCCAGATTTGATAATATTGATCGTTAGAACTATAACTATAACTAACTGATAACTTTCATAATGGCCTCTGCGTATGTTTCTTATTACAAAACAAAACTAACCTACATAATTATAAATGGAGATAATAGGTAATGTATTAGTTAGTGCCGACAGCGCTATTTTAATAAGCGGGGTGACAGAGCATTTAGTGAATGCTTGTCGCGATCACACCACATCAAACGCCCGTTTTGGCATTCCGTCCCGACTGGACAGTTCAGCAAAACAACCGACTGCTGCGATACAGTCGGACCAGTATTACTCTGACCTCAGTATTAAGCTGTACATAGGTATCTCATGTTAAATCATAAGAAGGGATGTGCTTGCAGCCGAATACTCGTACAAAACGTTTACGAATACAGATTAGTCCCGACCCCATTGCGACGATGACGCGTGCCTGTGACGTCACCGCCTGCCGTGCAACAGGTGTCACCCCCCGGGGGTGGAGAGAGGGGGTGTGACGTCACCGCTCCATGTTTGTGCCCTCTCTGACCTCGGCTACACGGCGTGTTTGACTTTCGGGTTGGCGTCCCCTCCCTTCTTAATGTTCGCTGAATCATCAATGTGGCTGTATTACACAGCTGTTCCGTATCTGGGTCGGAATTGAATGATAAGTGTTTCAACTAAGATTCTTAATATTATATATCTACACTTTAGCAATTAGCATGTTTTGATCAAATGATAATGTAGTCGAAGATAAGAAGAAGCTATACCCGGCGTTTTTTAGGGTCATTTTTTTTTTCATTTATTTTGGTAAACAAACAGTCACTACAAGAAAGCTTATTAAATAAGTATTGTTATAAAATGTTTACAGTATGTGTGACCAACACCGTTCACCACTTATTCAAGTACAATAATTTGAATCATTCGAAGCTTTACAGGGGTATAGTGGCCCCTAGCTAGAGTGTAAAGGAAAAACTACAAGAATTTATTTTTATTACATACGTACGCGTAAAACTAATTTTAACAAAACTAGTAGTAAAAGCATTGACACTTAAAATCATACATCATGTAGCAGAAAAGAACAGGGTATTGGGTCAAACTGAGCAACTTTCACCATGGGGACAGCCACGAAATCGCGAAAAAAATCTCCTCTACCCTGTTCACTCCTGCTACATGACCCAAAAAACACCTTATAGGCATAATATTTAAGATGGATCTATATTGGGATCCCTAAAGTTTTTTATCCTATTTTTGCGTTCCCTAATCCTTTTTTGCCATAATAATCATTTGTCCTAACACTCATTTGGCCTATTTTTGATTGCCCTCTCATTGAATGGATGATTTTAGTTTGCCCTAATGTTTGATGTCCTAATGTCACCTGACATATTGATTACATATCCTAATGTTATGTTCCATAATGACTATTTGTCCTATTGATCATATGTCCTAATCATTATTTTCCCTAATTTTATATGGCCTAATGACGTTTATCCTATTATTGTAATACCTACGTAATATTATTTGTCCTAACGATTCTTAGCCCAAATTAATTAATTAATACAAAATTGTAGTTTCGCTCGTCGTCGTACCTAAACCGACCTGCCTTAAACTTCGATCTTTGAAGCGCTCGATCTCAGCCATTTTAATTTTAGAAAAAAGATTTTCAATTAAAAGCTGCTTATTGTGATGAGTTATATACGTTACAACTAATATTATTTATCCTAAAGATTCTTAGCCCAAATTAAATAATTAATTAATACAAAATTGTAGTTTGTAAACAGTGTTATGGAAAAAAGACGGTTCTGGCGCTTCGCCGGCCGCTGCCGCGGCACGCTCGCTTCGCTCGCTCGGCTCGCGCGCTGTTAGGTCGCAGTTCAACCTAACACTCCTCCTCGCTTCGCTCGTCGTCGTACCTAAACCGACCTGCCTTAAACTTCGATATTTGAAGCGCTGGATCTCACACATTTTCAATTTTAGAAAAGGTTTTTCAATTAAAAGCTGCTTATTGTGATGTGTTATATACGTTACAACTAATATTATTTGTCCTAAAGATTCTTAGCCCAAATTAATTAATTAATACAAAATTGTAGTTTGTAAAGAGTGTTATGTAAAGAAGTCGGTTCTGGCGCTTCGCCGGCCGCTGCCGCGGCACGCTCGTTTCGCTCGCTCGGCTCGCGCGCTGTTAGGTCGCAGTTCAACCTAACACTCCTCCTCGCTTCGCTCGTCGTCGTACCTAAACCGACCTGCCTTAAACTTCGATCTTTGAAGCGCTCGATCTCAGCCATTTTAATTTTAGAAAAAAGTTTTGCAATGAAAAGCTGCTTATTGTGACTTGTTATATACGTTACAATCAATTCAAATATATGTCATAATTACACCACTTTCGACCAAATTTTATAAGACCCACCTTTGGTACAGTCTAACTAAAATATGGTTAAAACTGGTACAAGACTGCGTATGTATATGATATCATGCTTCAAACAGATGAGTTTTAGGACTACTTATCATTACATTATGGATAATAATTATTATGACAATTGATTGTTAGGACTAATGCCGGTTAGGATAAAATAGTTATGGCAAGAGATATGAGGACAAACGTTATTAGGGATCGCGATGAATATGCCAAAACACATTAGGGTTATTGATGTTATGTCAAAAATGCTTCGGGCAAATGAGTTTTAGGGCAACCATTACGTTATGGAAAATAATTGTTATGGCAATAGATCGTTAGAGCTAATGCCCGTTAGGACAAAACGGTTAGGGCAAGTGATTTTAGGACAAAAATTGTTAGGGATGTAGAGGGCCACCCATTTAAGATATGTCGTTACTTCGTTTGAAGGTTGGTAATTAGATACGATACGAGTCAACTGGGTTGGTCCTGAGGGAATTATTTGCTGCATATTATTTTGATGTTACATTTGAAACAATTCCAAACTGAAAAACACACACAGTGAATCTTTTAACGTTTCTTGGAGCAAAATATCGTGCCTCGGCCACTAGTCAAGTCACCCGTGCCCGTGGGCGAATATCGATCGGGTCGCTGCGCCACCCAGTATCGCCATTCGCCACTGAACTATACGTTACCAGAGACCACTCCAAGTTACTTTACTCAAGAATCGATAGTATTTACATTGGTAACAAACGCCTTCTATATAATCTGTTAGCATCGTTCTGTGATGGGACGATGTAGTAACTATTGAATCCATCCCATAAGCTTTCTGTCTGACGCCTGCAACTATGCTTGTCAGTGTACCTAAGTAAGGCATAAAACTGCAGTGTTGACACTGTTTCCTAGCGCTCGAATACGACGCTCGAACGGATTATGCCTATTGCCTCGCTGCAATGCGGCGAAAGCAGTTGGCAGCGCCGTTCTCGATGGTTCCGCAGTCCGCATTTTGTAGCGCTAGATGACACTTGTGATTCAATACATCGAACTGATGCCGATGTATGCTGATGTTTCATCTTCATAGGCATGTGCTATAAATAATACCTACATTGCTGGAGTTTTACCGTCAAGCAGAGTATGTAACAATAGTACATTACTGCAGAGGCCGTGAAGTAAGGGATTGCTGGACGAGTTCGGAGTATACGGCCGAGTAGTAGACGAGGCTGGATAAAGCGAGGCCTGCAATCTCTCTTCCGGCCGAGGCTTGTATAGTGCTTTTCTCAAACAATGTGAGAAAATATTACAATTAAAACAACCGTATCGTTAATTATGGAAACAACTTTACTTGGCCGTTTTTTAATTGTATTTTATTTTTATTTAAAATTAACACATCTGTTTAATTAGTGCTTTATGAAGGTAGAAATGTCATTCTGTGGATTCCATGTAAAGCATACGGTTTGGGCAAAATTGACTCAATCGTCCCGAGTAACAAAAACAAGCATGGATAAATACTACAAAATAATTACGGTATGCGAAAAAGACGATGTTACAGGAATAAAAATCGTACTATGATAAACGCAACGACACATGGTTTGTAAAGCGAAACATGTAGTCATAGTCTAGTCATATTATTTTTGCTAAATATGAGAATCAGAATTTGTGTAATAGTGGCCGTTTACAGAATATAGCATATTGACTTTAATATCGAATATATATATATCATATAGCGTTTCTATCGACCTGCTCTAGCGACGGTTCAACCCCTTGAATGACCGTTAGTTAGGCTTTGGTTTGTAGCTGATACTTTTATCTGCGTTCCTCATCCCTCTTGTATCAAAAGTTGTCAGGAATCCAAAATGTTGCTCATAAACCCGTTTTTTGGCATTAATATGAAATCAACGTATTTATTTTGTGGATGCTTAATCAGGTAATCACGAACACGAAGACTCTTAGATAATATGTTTTGGCAGGCATATCCACCTTAAAATTATACCAACTAAGGAGTCAGTAAAATAGTCTGAAATTGAGATCGATACGCTTGTCCATGATATATTTGTTAGATGATATTGAAAGCACTATAAAGTCCCTAAAATAACATAAAAATAAAACCGCTGTCTATCAGATATCATTTTTAATAACCCTCAGATCATACCCTAAGAACAAAGTAATACAAATTAATACATATGTAAACAGTTACACCAAGGTTTATCTGTTTCCATAATTTACGATATGGTCCTTACTAAATAGTTAATTAGGAATTTTTTTTTTTAATTTGCTGCCTTTTTTAATTTTTTAAACATGCCATTTGAATGAGCTATTCAAGCACCATGTTTAACCACACATAAATATACATAGAACCATAATTATTTCTTTTAATGTCGCAAGCATCTAGTGGTCGTTGGCTGTATGTAATTTTTCCTTTGTCAGTTTAGTGTTAGTACGCAAATTTAAAAGGTTAGAGCAGTTTCGTACACACATTACTTCACGGGCTAAACATAAACAAGAAACTTCATGTCTTTATTTCGTGACATTAATGCATACATTTCCGATCATGTTTGAGAAAAAAAAAATATCAACTGTGTAAGAGCACATTCATTCCTAAAGAGTTGGACGAGCTAATACCAAAATTCAGCCCTTTTAAAAAGGTTAGGTACATTATTCAGAAGTGTGTCATTTGTTTAATGTTACTTTAATCAATGTCTTATGAAATGGCCGTTTATAGTTAAACCACTGAAGTTAAGCAATATTTTGATTATTTTGTTATTATTTTTAAATTAATTAGGGACAGTGTAATGTTTTAGGGTGTATACGCACGTCGGCGATCCGCGGCAGCCTTGACCTTCGCCTCCCCCCGCGAGGGAGAGGGCCGTTCTCACGTTTATTTATATTACTCCGTTCCACTTGCTCAAGGATTAACTTACGAGTGGCCATAAAGCGCAGCCACTCACATACGTATCATAGTGTCTTCGATGGACGCACATAGGCTGTCTCTGTTGCACGCTTTTATATGTAGGTACTTTATCGGTGATGTACGATTGAGGTAATTAATTTATGAATTTCGATACAGTTGCACAGGACTGTCGACCTTAAGTGGGTCACATATTAAAATCCTTGAGTGTATTACCTACACTGCCACGGCACCTTTTAAAAAATAATGGTACGTAAATGTGTGGTAAGTATTTGAATTACCTACTCTGGGAGTCAAAGAAGGTCGTGATTTTGTTGCTCAGATCATAATCAACCAGGGTTAAACCTTGTGTAAGTTGCTGCATCACTGCATCATCATTTCAGACATCCCTATTATGAAAATTAAGGTAATTCTTCCACATCGAACAGTGCAATGTTGGTAAAAAGGCGTTTTCACTCATGAGATTTATTGGAATTTTTAAGAAAAAAGTGTCCGTTGACTTTTTAAGCCAGTCACGTTCTAACAAGAATGCAAGTGCAAAACTGGCACATGACACCACAGAAGATAAATTTACATTACAGCAATTCAATCCGTATTAAATCCACGGTAAATCAAAAGCGACTCCATACAATCATACATTTAGGTTCCCTGTCTTATTTTAACAATGTTGCCTTAACCGTTGACGCAAACAACAGACATAGAAAAGCATTGATATGACTGGAGAATCGCACAGACACGAGGAAACTTTACTTCTAATATGAAATCTACAAGGAGCTTTGATTGTGGCAGAATAAGAAAGCTGTTTGATAAGCTGTTTCTTACTAAACGCATAAGCACGAGTCAATATAAAGCACTGTCAAAAGTTACAGAAAAAGTTTAATATTAGTTTTACTAAATATATCTTAAACTTTCCAGAAATCTCTGGACTTTGCATCTTAGCGCTGTTTATTAGCAAACGACAATTGATCGGTTCAAGTTCGGCGTTTTGTTAAGCTATCGCCACAACTAGGCAAATTTCGTTATAGGCGAGGCGCCTCCAACAGTGGCAACAACCGCGCAGCTAAACGTCACGTGGAGAAAGTGCACTTTTTGTGGAGCGCCAGCGCTCCATTCAACCAGCTACACTCATTTTGTGCGATCGACACACAGTTAAAGCAAATAGCATCGTTTCTAGTCAAAGAAACTCGTTTCACACGAATTGTATCGCCTGTGACATGATAATTGATGAGTTATGACGTCGTCAGCGTAATGTTATAATACAATGACTGAATGTATCACTTTCACAAAGCAATCGGGTTTAAAATAAAGCGAGGTCGGCGTGGGCGGCACGGCGCGAGCCAACTGTGAAGTCACTGGCACTGCACTGTCGCCGCATGTGACGAGTACAAGTAGTCCCTGTCACTTGGTGCTTCTAGAGACTGGCCAGAGTCGCGCACTTTAACCCTTATATGCCCAGGACTATTTTTTTTTTGGGTCTTTATGTGCCCACTGATTCGAAAACGAACAAGACCCACATAAACTCACAACCACACATATAATTGGTTTCTTATATGCCCACCGATTCGAAAACGAATCAAAAAATGACTTGTCCTTATTGTTAATTATCTTGCTCATTTCGTTTGGTATGTGTATCCTACTGCCATCGATATTTAGAATAATGTGGGTAGCACATAATCTTCATTGGATGTGTTGACGTATCTCTGTTATTTATGCGTTAGTGACTTAGTGCAAGTTATGATTTGATATCTGTGTGCAGAAATCATGTCGTCGTTCACAAAAAAGTAAGTATTACTGAAATTAACTAATAAATAGCAGTTTTATGTATCTTAACATAAACGTAAATAGATTTAGTACGTGTATTATTCATTGTTACAAGTATTTTATAATATTTTGTTTACTAAAAAGTGTTCATTTATACTGTGTTTCGATAACGATACAATGGGCAAATATACGACATGAAAGATATGTTTACATTATTTTAAGTTTGCATAAATAAAATACCTATTAAAATAGATATTATCAGAAGAATAATATTACAACTTTTTCTACATACGTGTCTTTGTATGTATATATGTATGTAAGTGTTCATGCAATCACATAACATCTTTACGGATTTCATACTAGGAAATATATGTAAGAATAATTATGATATACAGGTTGTAACAAAACACGCATATCGCCCCGAAAGGGTGTTGAAAAAAAAACATTTTTTCTTTTTACGTTACTTACAATTACTCATTTTTATATTTCAGCAGGAGCAAGCAGTTGTCCACCAATGAAATAATTGACATTGTCAATGATTTAGACTCTGACGATGACATGACTGGCGCAGACATCTATCTATATTGAGCCACCTGGCGATGGAGTAGTTTCCGACTCAGATTCGGGCGATGAAACAAATGTAAGTTTTGAAAACTTATCACGGAGACAACTTTTGGCATCTGCTGAACTAGTAATTCGTGGTGCGTGTAATGTTGACGATGACAGTCAGTCCGAAGATGATTTACCGCTTTCAGAGTTTGTGACACGGGGCAGGTCAACAGAAATGCCCTCGTCCACCCGGCAACAACATCTTCCAGGCCGTAAATGGGTTGAACGAGATTTACCTAAAATTGACATTGACAGCCAGTGGTGTGCACCGCCTCCAAGATCAGTGGTTACCGTGTCAGATACGTCAGAACCAATCGATTTCTTTGAATTGTTTTTTAGCCACGAAGTGATCATTAATATCGTTCCTCCTTCAGTACGAAGCTACAATGCTGAGCACATGATTTGTAAAGCACTGAGCCGACTGCGTTGTGCTTATTGCAAAAACCTAACCGTGACATCGTGTCAAAAATGCCAGGTTAACTTACATGCCAAATGTTTCATTGCGTTTCATTCTTAAAATTACTTGTATGTTCTTGAAACTACGTTGCGAATAAACAGATTTATGAATACATCGTCTTTTATTTATTTGACATAAACGTACAGTTTTGCCCAATGTTTCGTTTTTGAATCAAGGTAAAAAACAATCTTATGCAGCATGAATCGTTACAAAAATGTTAGAAATGGTAATATTGACATATTAGTATAAACATATCCAAAAACAAACAGAATCTGAAATCGAAAATAGTTCTGGGCACATAGGCTTCGTGTTCGTTTTCGAATCAAAAGGCACATACATAACCAATTACGGATAGGGTTCTGGTCATATGAGCATGTGATTCGTTTTCGAATCAAGGGGCATATATGGGTTAAAGGTGGTACTTCCAAAACAACCTTTACTGGCAATACTAAAAATTAGGAAATTTAATTACAAGAAACTGATTTATAAATAATTAATCATTCTAATCTGTTGGATACACTTTTTCAGACTTTCAAAGCCATTATTTCTGAAAATTTTGGATTAATCATATTTGCGTTCAAGAAACCTAAGTTATTTTTCAAGATCTATCATACAATGAGCCACAAGTAGATATTTGAAAAAAAAAACCATTTAGTTGCATGTATGGGGCGGGGCGCCCGCCTAAACATTCACAACTTACCTATATGCAAAAGTAAGTAGCGGCACACAAAATACACCTCTAGCTGTAATATCATTTCCATATGCTTCATAGTTTCTGAGTAAAACCGCTGTGACATACGGACGGACGGACGGACAGAGGGACTGGACGAAAATATAAGGCTTCCGTTTTAAAAATGCCTAAAAATGCTTGTGAGTTGCTCGTTCTTAATACATAGGCCGCGGCGCGAGACGACACAATTGCCAACAACCTTTCTTATCTTTTAGAATTGCAAGTTCAATCCCTCCGTTAATATTACAAAGTATTGGCATGTTACGCTAATATAACTAAATAAAGATTTTATTATTATAAAGATATTATACTTCTTTTCTAAACCGACTCGTATCCAACTGGTTGGAAACAACAGTCTAAGGTCGGACGGAGTTCGGGTACACAATCCTCTCCCATTCGAGACAATTACCTGCAGGCACCGCGAACATCGAAATTTCGGTTTTTCCCTTTTTGGACAGATTCGTTTATCTGTGGTTCCGCTGTTATGCCCGTCTGGCTGCCACCCACAGGTATACAAAACCAGCGTCCGACTGACAGGTCATTAGTTTTTCAGGGATTAAAATGAGGAATTTTTTTTACCTAGTTGTAACTTGTAAGACTCGAAATTAAACACTTTAGTTTTCACGAGTGCTGTAAAGGGCTCGAAACGTAGAGTCATGGTGTTAATAAACGCGATTAATCCGTTCTAAAGTGTTTAATTTCAATGAATAACAATCGCGGTAACAGAAGACAATGTAAGACTCGAATTAATGACACTTATAAATTGGAAATTAAAAAACCTGACTTCCACCAGACATAAGTAGTTGAAAAGTAAGAATAACACTTTCGAGTAAGAAAGATTGCTCTCAAATCGGCTCAACCGTTTTGTAGTCACAGATAAACCGTTTTGGGGTGAAGAAGATACAATCAAAATAAATCCTTGGGAAAAATTTATTCTGTTGTAAATTTTGTTTGATCAATTCAGTATTACGTTCTTATTCATATCCAGTTGTACCTTTTATACACATTGAAGACCAGTTGACGTGCCGGCCTGACATTGATGGATGGATCCTGCGGCCTTGAACTTATCTATTAGTGGGATCACCGCCATCTCCGGCACTGCTATTACTCGTATTGTCGTACGATTGCGTCTTGCACTCAGTTGCAACGCTCTTCCACGGAACAACAAAAACATGGACATTTTACACCTTAAATTTACGAAATTTAAACAGTTTGTCGGAGAAGTAATGGAAACAATTTAGGAACAAACCTTCCCCGTGCAGAATTTTCCTACCGACCTTTAGTAGCCAGTAGCCACTTGGTATACACTTGGTAGCGTATAGTGTTTGTTTATGAACACAGGAAAATATCGACCTTGGCATTAGTGTTAATTATGGATACAGTCATAAAGGTGCGGCATAAAGACTTGTGGCGTTAAGTCGAAATCGCGCAATGTCACTAATGATAACATTTAAACCAATGAAGCCTTGAAGTATTGACAGTATGGACGCTGACCACTGATTGCGTGGGCGATAATGCGCGCACGCTGGAGTGTGCAGTGTGCAACAGAGAGGACGAGCGGGGTGCGGTGCGGCGCGGCGGGACGGGCCTCACCGCACCGCCTCAGTCGTCGCCGAGATGTGCCACGCGGTGGTGCTCGGCGTGCTGTTCTCGCTGCCTTCCTACCTGTACGCGGCCGTGCCCTTCAGGTGAGCACGGCGTCCAAGCTCCCAACGCAGTGCCCATGTTGCGTAAAACCACAGTGCACCCACAGTCTGTGTTACCAAGTATTCAGAAATCCCTTGAACGTGTCATGATACTCATGATAGGCCGTAGCATGAGCACCTTTGTGAACCGGAAGTCGAACGGGCTGTATAGGGAACCGCTAGCTTTCTCGACGTAAATAGCCGGCCAATGAATTACGGAATGAGTGTTTGTTAGTGAGTGACGGATGGACTGCCTGGATCTGGTGACGCGATGGCTCGCCGCGTTGCTGGACGCGCTGCTCGGCAAGTTAGTACCCTCCGGAGCTTCACAGAACTTTTCGACCGCCTTGCCACCCACACACTAATGTGCTATACCTAGATGGACTTCGATGTCTGGCTAATTTGCTAGATTCTATGATACTGTGATGGTATAACATACCATTTAGATATTCCTGCTATGAATGATCCTTGCGACCAGACTAATAAAATTAAAAAAAATATTGTGGGACAATCTTACACAAATCGACCTATTCCCACGGTAAGCTCAATGAGGCTTGTGATCTGGGTACTAGGCGAGGATATATATAATAGATAGATACATATAAATCCTTAAATAGATAGAAAACATCCATAACTCAGGAACAAAATAATATTCGTGATAAACACACAAATAAATGCCCTGACCAGGATTCGAACCCGGGACCTCCGGCTTAGTAGGCAGGGTCACTATCACTACCTACTTGGCTAGGAGTCCGTTAAATTATGGTCAATTCACAGAAATGTGTTGTAAAGATAGCGGTACCGGCTGGATAAATACTGCAGGAATACTCGGAAGGATTACCGCAATCATTGCAATTACACCAGTGTCAATAGTGGAACTAATATCAGGTGAACTTTTTGCCGCAACCTGATAATAGCTCAACTATACGTGACTGTAAATAGTTATTCTAGCTTTCGCAACCAAACCAAAGCGTAAAAATAAAGACCAAGCACGTGCTATTGCTATTACTGGTAGTAACAAGATTATAAATCAATGCACGGCATGTACCTACAGACGGCGGGTCTGCCTGTAATATCGAAATTACGATATCTCCACATTGCATCCGCAAGTCTGATAGAGATCACTCTTGCATATTCGATCGATAAAGAGACAAATAGACGAACGAGCGAGGGCTCGCGTTTATAGACCAAGCACAGCGAATGCGAAGCCCAAGTACACATTCGCGCACATTTCCTTGCGTCCCAACTGCCAAGGGACAATACACACGTAGGATTGCCAATTGCCATATTATGGACAATTGAATTCTCCAGATAAAAAGCCTGACATCGCGCTAAAAGTCAGAGCATTTCATGTAACAGAGATTTGGCGCAGCGGACAATGACGTTAATAATGCGTGTGTGACAATAGCAGGAACAGTAAAATACCATTTTTAAATGAAGTCATTTCTAAAAATCCTGACACTTGCCAAGTCAGCTCGCATTCAGGACAAAGGGTCTAGAATCCTGATATGTCGGGAGAAATCCTGACATATGTATGTCAACCGCACACGAGACAAATTTAATAGCAAGTTCGGTTTGTATTATTTAACAACTTGTATTTTTGACGCCGCGGTGAGATGAAAGATTTTGTATTACTCTCTGCAACAAAGTTTGTTCGCCTGTCGTTCCTTAAGATCCTTAGCAACGGCGAGCTGGTGGAACTAGGATTCCCCTTTCTGAATGGCTTAGGCAAGTCTTAATACAAGACAGAGCTAATCTAAGGTGGCATAAACAACACAGCGTGTATGTATACATAACAAGTAACTATTCTTTCATCTATTTCTGAGACGGATGATTGCCTTACGCCGGGCCCAACCGGTGCCGGTGGCATTGTGATGCTGAGGGCCTGAAAGCCATCTATTTCAGTCTGGCATTTAATACCGACATTTGTCAAGTCATTGTTATAAACGAGAGAATAATAAGTCAAACCGGAACCAAATGTGCATCAAACCAAATGATCGAATAGATATCTCAAAATGAACTTTTCAAGAAATCGAACTTTTCTAGTCGAGCACTTCTGGAACCGTCAATAACATATTTTTGCGAGTTCAAACGCCGCTCTCGCATCGCAAGAAAGTGCATCTTTTGTTTAAGTTGTGACCTCAGAGGGAAGTCCACTACAGAAATATATCTAGCGTGTGTGGTAAACTTAGCTGTTGACGACTGTCGAGGGCGCGAGCCGTGAGTCGTGACGTCATCTCGCGCGATCTTGTTTACATCGGCCACCTACGCGGTAGGCCAACAAAATAGACCATTCTTAAACCTTACTCCCAGCTAACTAAAGTTCACTATCATTTTGACTTGTAACGCCTTTACTCCACTTGATAATAAGATACAATTTATCGAGCACTCCCTCACATATTGCCTACTGTGTTAACTGATAAGCGATTTCATTGGCTTTTTTATTGCGGGATTTACGCTTTGATAGGTATGACTACAATTTATAACTTATTTCACAACGTTTCCTATAAAATTCATTGGAATTAAGGTCATTTATTGGAATTACCCAATGATTAGACTACACAAAAATAAATATTCCCAAGTTGCAAAGTGAGACTTCGTAATTAACAAATGAAAAACGTATGTGAAAGCTGACAAATTTAACACCTACAGTACAGGTGCAGTCTAAAATAAGTGTAGTATGGCGGAGTGGAAGTGGTTTCGAACTCGGGATATCCAGTTTCGTAGCCAGGGTCACTACCAACCGACAGTAACGTCTGCTAAATTAAGTTCCTATTTAACAAACACACATGGACTAAATGTCAAAATGGCGGATATAAACAAACGATTATAACGACATAATTTTAGATTTTACGAACGTTTATGATTAAGGAAATGAGCCATTCAAATTGAAATAGTCCTATTTAAATCAGTTCATAAATAGGATTGTATGTATTTAGATGATTCCAATGTTGAATTTAAAGGCTTTAGAGAGTGTTATGTTGTATTGTGTCATTGTCTGATA
This sequence comes from Lathronympha strigana, assembly GCA_949128165.1. Taxonomy (NCBI): domain Eukaryota; kingdom Metazoa; phylum Arthropoda; class Insecta; order Lepidoptera; family Tortricidae; genus Lathronympha; species Lathronympha strigana. Next base: position 10,595,237 of record OX421905.1, on the reverse strand, counting down.
GGTACTTTAATGCTCACGTGTTGTTGTTTATAGGAAGGCGCGGCGTAAAGAGCGCGAGGGTGAGGCGGCGGGCGACCCTAAGCTGTACCTGCAGGAGGCTCTGCTGGAGCGCAAGCTGCCCGAGCTGGACATGCGGCAGCTAGTGGACCTGCCGCGCCATCTCGACTACAACGAGTGGCTCGCCTCGCACAGTGAGTATCTCACACCCAACACAATTCGTCTCACATACGAGCTGTACCAGCTAGCAATACCAGCTGGCCCCTATTTCACCACTGTTACAAGTGTGATAATTGTCAGCATCATTGTTACTGATATTGCAGGCGTCCATGAGCTACGGACGCCGCTTGCTATTGTGCGAGCTGTATGCTTGTTTGCCGCCAACATGTCATTTATAAATAAAATCATCATTATTAGGTACTGTTAAAAATGAATACTTATGTAAAGAGCTAAACACGACATATGTATGTGACACAAGATTATACATATTATCATGTCAAAAACTAGGGAAAATCTTTTAAAAAATTAAATATCGTGACAATTGTCATAAAGTCTTCACCAAGAAATTATCTATTTAGTGACGATTAGGGAATGCAATCTTGAACCAAGATTGACCATTCAAGATCTTGGAGTCTTTTTTCTGAATCAAGATTGGTCAGTTCGAGATCTTGCCAAGATTCGGGTCAGGATCTCGATCTCGAATCAAGATTATCGGGATTATTCGAGATTGAGCAAAATAAATTAAAAAGGCGTTATTTTTGTGTCAAATACTGTATATTTAGAGTAACCAGTATTTTACGATTATTTTATGTAATGGAGTATACTTTTCAAATGAAAAAGCATTATATGAACACAATAATCAACGTTTATTTAAAAAATGAACAAGAAACAATCAACATTGCAGTGACTAAAATGAAATAAATGCAATAATGAATTAAGATCATAATTATAACCTATAAATTATGTAATGAAATGAAGAGCAAAAAAAATTAACACGTATGATTCTTTACGCGCGCTCAGTCTGAAAATCTCGAAATCTTGTTACAATCTTGGTTTCTTTTTTCGAGATCGCGAACAGGATTTCAAAATTCGAGATTGCTGGCCTTCGAGATTGAATCTTGGAAAATCACTCGAGATCTTGGTGGAATCTTGATCTTGCAAGATCAAGATTGCATTCCCTAGTGACGATACATTACTATTTTATTTAAATGATCGAAATGGTGGCAAATAAGCACACAGCCCGCGCGATGGTGAGCGGTTTCCGTGGCCTATGGACACCGGAAACGCTAGTATTTCAGTAATTTTAGCAATTGTCACACTTATCAGCTTGGTGAAATTGGGGCCCGGGCTTACGGAGTTACGGCTGCCGGTATTCTCGCGTCAAGCTATATAAACTGCTAAATTGCATTTAATACGTGATCAAATTCGCTATTATAAATAACAAATTTCACAGTACACATGGTGCTACATTACCACACTAGTGCGATAATGAGCACTTTATGTGCCTGCGTCAAAAATTCAAAGAGCCATTTATGTATTGTAAAACGTCGTGCGATACAGGTGCGAATAGGTAATTCGCAGTCGATTTAAAACACTCCCTTCGGTCGTGTTTTATTATATCGCCACTCATTGTGAATTTTCTTCTATTCGCACTTGTATAGTAATGTACCATTCAAGAGTAGGTACTCAATGATCGTACGTTGTTTCCTTTTCCTGTTTCCGGCGTAGTTTCATTTTATCGCATGCTCATTTAAATTATTTCTATACCTAAAGGTTAATGTAGCATATGTAAAAAATCATGATTATACTCGTAGATGTTGCAAAATTATTGTTTGTTCCATTTGGCGGGTCCAGAGCAATCAACATAATAATAATATTCTAATTCTTCGACTAGCTATAGCTACTGTGTAGATAGAATTATCTACCGTTGACCTTATTAATAAAAATAAATTGAATGACGTTATCGTATTGGCGTATCGTATCGTATTGGTATAAATAGCTTAATAAAAGAATACTAAAAACTTGATGTTAGATGAACCGCTATAATGGCGCCTTTTAAACAAAACTTTCACCTTTTCATTTTTATTTTGTTTCGTTTTTACTTGCTATATATGTATTTTATAACACAATTATCCAAATAGGGAGTGAAATGAAATTAGTGTTCTTAACGTTCATGTTGGTGACTGAGCATTTTCAAAAAAAAGTACACCATTTTAGTGAAAAAGGGTCCGCGATTTTCCATACGAAAAAAATTTTTCCTTTTTGTAACGGCCCAAAAAACGGGACACTCTTTTTCTTTTTTTAAATCAATAGTACTTTTGATTCTGGTTATAAAAAACCCAAAACTTCCTATATTATCAAAAAAAAGGAAATGGTCTACCCTATTTTTGATAGTGCCCAACTACGAGAGATGTATGTAAAGGAAGGTTTTTCAAGCTAGTGAGATGAAAAAGACCTTAAAAAGTTTACGTATACGTATCTTTAGAAAACTTACTAGATCTCGAGTGACTTTGGACTGTGTGTCGTAATAATGATATCAATATAACGAATTAGTTAGAGTCAGACGTCAATCATATGATATGCCAATCCTATATTCTTTGTTGTGAGTTTTCTCGTAGGTAGGACTATTTTAGATTTTAAGATTTGCATATTGTAGATTGTTATTAAGCAGGGACAAAATACACCCATTTCAGTCGAGGTGTTTTGGTGCCTTTCACCAGAGTTTAACACTATATTTTACATATCGAACACGAGGAACGAAAAATAAACGTGTATTTTTAAAATATATCTAACCAAAACTCTGTTATGGTTATGGTTAGATACATTTAAAAAATACTGACTGAGACTGTTCTCGAAGAGATTTTATTTTAAAAATTAGATTAAATGTCGTCGATTAAGTGGGAAATGGAAAAATGCATCCATTTTAAACCGATTTTATTGCAATTAGTAAAACTTAAGAAAAAAATGTTTCCATCCATATCATAGGTTTTAAATGGCCCAGTTTCAAAGCATGAGACATGAAAAAAAAAATTACGATGGTGGGCTACCTTCCCACTATGATTAAATCATCCCACGTGAATGAATGTTAGAAAATGAGTTCTAACCTCATGTACAACCTAGTCATCGTATGATCCTACATTCTAATTAGTTATTATTAAACAATCGGTACGTGTAATATTTCAGTATGTTCGTAGAAACACTACCCTACACGCTACTTAACTACGCGGAATTGGTTTAAAAATGTGAATTTTGCGGGTTACAACTGTCACGATAAACCTATGTGTAGGGTGTTTGTAATTTCTTCAGCGAAACAACAGCTTAGCGAGAGCTGAGACCCGCATTGATATGGCGTTTTTAGTACTTACCTGCTTTATCGGCTTTAGACCTTACACAGCAACCGCATCCGTTTGGCAGCGTTTGGCATTTCTGCCGGTTTAGCATAGCCAGGGCCTGCGCTAGGGCTACGTCAGCGGCAGCGCTGCGGGCTGCGGCTGCCGCACTGCGCCGCGCCAGTTCACGCTGTATCGCTTTCCACAAATTTCCGATCGTTAAATTTCACTAACGAAAGCGTACAATATTCACAAATGAAGATAGGCAGCTAGTACTGTCGGGTTTAATAATAAGAAACCTGTCTAACAACGAGTCCGGTTGCGAGCCCGTCCGCTTTAATGGCATCTGCGATCACAAGCGCCCTAGACTCGCTCTTGTCAGACGGCTGCTCTATTTAACAAAACAACTGTGCTTCGATGAGGTCCGTAGTAACATTTGACCTCGAGGACCGGAACATGGATAGTAACTAACGACATACGTAATCAGAGGGTCAACAATCCAACATTGTATTAGTAATCAGAATTTGCCGCTCTTTCATACTTGCGTACGAAATTTACGAAAGGTTCCGTTCGCGGTTCTCGTTTGAACATAACTGAACAGCTAACTATAGACTGACGCTTTTGTAAGCTACTATACATCTGTCATCTCCAATTACAAATTGTGTAGAGTTTATTACAGGTAACAATCACTAATTAACAATGGCTGATTAGTGAGCTAATTGCGGCCTCCCTGCCCTAGTTAGTATAGTACTGGGAAGCTGGAGGTCTCGGGTTCGAATCCTAGTAAGGACATTTATTTGTGTGTATATCACGAATATTTTTCCGTGACATATGGACGTTTTCCATGTACTTAATCGTATATATGTATGTATTTATCTATATTAAATAAGTATGTATATCGTCGCCTAGTACCCATATACTCGTAGTACAAGCTTTGCTTAGTTTGGGACTAGGTCGATTTGTGTAAGATTGTCCCCAAATATTTATTTATTTCATTACTTGTTAATAGGAGGCAACCTTTAATAAAGCAAGATGAAGTAGGTCAGACAGTATGTACTTTATTTATTAGTCAACAGTGTCAATACATATATGTATAGCAATCAGCAACCTCTGTGCATGCATGTACATTTATATTATAAGTTTGACCCCGGTTCGTTTGGCTCGAGGCAAATTGATTTAACATAACGTTTTCAACTGACGTTCCTTTCCCAACATTCGGTAGGCGTTTACGCATCTAAACTTAAGCGTTGACAAAATTAAAAACAACAAAGGACATTTATAGTTAGTACCAGTGCCTACCTAGTTTAAAAAATCTTAGCCTGTAAGAGTAACCTCTTTACTTATACTTTTTTGAATAAATTATTTGTATTTTTATACACTCCAGACATTCTAACTTCTGGCCATATCGACAAACACATTCGCAACTTAATGGATCTGGTGCCAGGGCCTATACCACGAAAATCGAACGATTGCGGATTTGTATCTCCATCTCTGTCACACTTGTATGTTAGAGTGACAGAGGTTTTCCCGTCAATGCCAATTTTCGATGTTCGGGTATGCGTGCTGGTTCGGTGGTTGACCTGTTCCAATACAAAAACACCGTTGAATGAATCGCTTGCCCGCTTCCGCCGGCGCACCTGTCTCTCGTAGCTACCCCAACGACCGTCGTCACGGCAACGTCTCGTAATCGTTCACCGGACATTCCCGCAGCTGCCGGACGATGCTCCCGATGTGACTAGAGATGGGTCGCGGGTATTTACCCAATCTACCCACCCAGGTAAATACCCGGTAAATACCTATCTACCCGGTATTTACCCGTATCTACCCAAATCGAAGGGTAGATACTCTTTATCGTAGATATTATGGTTTTAGGTCATAGAAATGTAACGCGGTGCATCTATTATTACGAATTTACGAGTATAATTTTAGCAAACAATGACATTATCAATGTGGTGGTTGAAATTAATTAAAAACAATATAAAAGAAGAAACTGACTGACTGAGTGACTTAATGACTGACTGACATATCAACGCACAGCCCAAACCGCTGGTCTTAGAGATTCCAAATTTGGCAGGTAGGTTCCTTATAAAATCTAACGGTGCACTAAGAAAGAATTTTTCAAAATTCAACCCCTGAGGGGGTGATTTGGGGGTCCAAAGTTTGTATGGGGACACAAGATTAGTTGGACTATTCTATTTGAAACTTTACAGGAGTATTCATAAATATAAATGAGTTAACATCTATTTCAGGTTTTTTGAGAATTCAACCCCTAAAAGGGGGCAAAGGGGTGAAAAAGTAAAAAACAACATGGGTATCGTTTTTATGGTTTATCGGGTCGCTGATTTAATTAACAACAACCATTTTAACATCCAACGAGATGTGCGTAAGATATCTTCCATATTGGGGCGCGATGGGGTTGAAATCTTAAAATATTAATATGGGTGTCGTTATATGTTTATTTCTGTTTCTAGAGATTCCAAATTTAGCACTTAGGTTTCTTATGAAGCCTAGGGGTGCACAAAGAAAGGAGTTTTCAAAATTCATCTCCAAAGGGGGTGAAATGGGGGTACAAAGTTGGTATGGGGAAATAAGATTAGTTCGATTATTTTATTCGAAATTTCACAGAAATTTTCCTAAAGATAAATGAGTAAAGACGTGTTTCAGGCTTTTTAGAAATCAACCCCCAAAAGGGAAAAAAGGGGTATTATAGTAAAAATAACAACATGGGTATCGTTTTTCTGGTTTATTGGGTCGCTGATTTCGAAATCAATAACAATTTCTACATCCAACGAGACGGGCATGAAATACCATCATCTCTGATGGGGTGCGATGGGGTTGAAATCTTAAAATATCAATATGGGTGTCGTTTTTATGTTTATTTATGATTCTAGATATTCGACATTTGGTACGTAGGTTTCTTATAAGGTGAAGGGGTGCACAAAGATAGGATTTTTCAAAGTAGGGGTAAAATGATAGTCCAAAGTATGTAAAGGGGAAACAAGAATAGTTACGACTATTTTATTTGATATGGGTGTCGTTATCGTGGCGCTGATTTCGAAAACAACAATTTTCAAATCCAACAACGATTTTCAAAGCCAACTTAGCGGTCGTGAAAGAAATAAATAAAAAACCCTTTTTTGTATGACGGTTGAAAATTACGTTCAGTACACGGGCGAAGCCGCGGGTTAAATCTAGTATATATATATATATATATATATATATATATATATATATAAATTTGAGTGCCCTGACAGACTGACTGACTAATCAACGCCGTGCCCATACTACTGTAGTTAGAAAACGGAAACATGCACATCAGGTTTCATTTATAATGTATACAAGTGTTCCGAAGAAATTTTGAAAAAATCAGCCCCTAAAGGGATAATAAGGGGTTGTAGTTGTATGGATATGGCGTATATGTTTAAGTGAGAAACTTGAAACTTTGTGTATACATTTCTTATTAAAATAAACGAACTTACCGGGGTTGAAAATGGGTTGAAACAAGGCTGTATGATTTTTCAAGTGAGATTCTTGAAAGTTGCTTATTGTAAAACAAGAAAACTTGTTTCAGCGTTTGTTGATATGCTTCCCCGAAGGGGAGAAAAAGGGATTGAAAGTTTGTATTAACGCAGGGTCAAACTCAAACCTAATGATGCTAGAAATTGACATTTTCGTGGTGGGCTACTTATAAAACGAGTACAAATAATAATATGATTTGATTTTTAACCCCCAAAAGGGTTAAAAGAAGAATTGAAAGTTAGTATGTATGGGGATAGTGCAAAATATTAAGTGAGAGGTTTGAAACTTCGTGTATATTTTTTTTATTAAAATACAAGTAAAGGTATTTCAAGGTTCTTCGAAGTTCACCCCCTACAGGGGTTAAAGTGGGTTGAATGATTGTATGAGGCTGTGTGATTTTTAAAGTGAGAATCTTGAAAGTTCGTTTGTATATTCGGAATTGTTTTAAAAAAAGCGAGTTTATTCAGTTAACAAAAATAATTTAATAAATTATTCAAATATACATCAGTTGCAAATTAATGGTATTAACTGTTTGACGGTTTTTATAACAGCGTAAATTAATAATATTACAACAAACAATGAAAAAAGACAATACTGACAACGATATAATGATTTGCTAGATGATCCGGTAAACTTCGCCTACATATACGTCTATTAGTTTTTAAAGTCTCATAAAAAAAATACAACAAAATCCATACTAATGCTAAAATTGTTTTTTTAAAGTAATCTCATTAAGATTTGAATGTCTAATATTCCGTCCGTACAAAATTTTCAACCCCTATTTAAACCCATTCAGGGTTGAAGTATTTAAAGCCGCTTTTTATAAGGTAACCCGCTGTGCAAATGCCAATTTTGCAGATTCAGTACTTAGTTTTGACCCAGCATTACTACAAACTTTCAACTTCCTCTCATCCCCTCAGGAGTGGATTATAAAAAACGTTGAAATTATTTTTTCGCTTTTCAATGACTAGAGTCTGTCTATGCTATGTTCCCTAGTTTTTGACAGCACATACTGCAAAAGTGTTAAGGAAACGTTATAATTTCATAGAAGTTTGACTTTTTAAATAGGTACATAAGATACTTAGAGATAACGTGGTTTGACTCTAGTCTTTGACCGTATTTTAAGTCCCTTACTAAAAATTACACGATCTAAAAACAACTTTCAACCCCTTTTTAACCCTCTAAGCGCCACATGCATCACCCAGGGTTAGTTGACTGACCCGGATTTACCTGCCAAATTCCATAGTAAAAAAAACGCTTAGCTCCGGTTTAGTTGGCTAACCTCGGGTGATCCAAAAGGATCTTAGAGGATGAATTTCAGATCGCTCTACCCGTTTAATTAAACCTTTCCTGGACTTTGAAGTTATTTCAAATACTCTTGTTTTATACTGTTTTTCGTGATTCATCATTTTTATTGACTATCTACATTGAAACTATCCCAAACCACATTAATAATAAGAAACAAATGAAAAAAAGAAACAAAAATAATTTGTATGGACACTAATACTATTAAAACATAAGTAATAAAACAGATTAAATACAATAAGTTATAACAAAAAAAAAACAGGCATAAAATTTGTAAGTAAAAATAAATACCCGCGTATCTACCCGTGGGTAGGTAAATATCGGGTATTTACCGGGTAAATACCCGCCCTTGGGTATTTACCCGGGTAGTTACCCATCTCTAGATGTGACACAACATTGATGTCAAGTTAATTCTGTGCCTTATTTCATTCCGATAAGGCCTAGTGGTCTGTTAAATAGCTCTCTACGTCCCAGTACCGCTCACCGGGGACCTTGGTCACTTTTTCTGCGGTATATGACATCTCTTTCAATTTATATAATGGCTCTCTAGTGGTCATTCACCTTTTGGCTTGACTTGCGGCTTGATATTATATTAGCCTAAATCTTTTTAGCTTTACCCGTACGCAGGTTATTTTAAAATAACGAGTTGTGCGATTATGTGCAATACATTACGAGGGCGTATTTATTCAAGGAAGATCTTTAAAGCTATTTGACAGAATCATGCATCAGGCATATCATACATCAAGCGCGCCTTGACATAAATTGACTCACGCCTGTCACGCCAGGTTATGCTAGAGCGCCTTTAATAATTCGAGAGATAAACAAAAAAATTAAGCGGCATTGTAAGATAACTTCTTGAATGCTTCTTTTGTCCTTAGGTACCTACCTAGTTCATTAGCATTAGCTACTGCAGCTACACCTGCAGCGATGTCTCAAACGGATGCCAATTACTGTAATCAGATTTTAATTTAAGAACCAGACATGTTTAAATACGTTTAATTAGAAACCTCTCGTGTATTTTTCTATATTGACCGAAACCAAGAAAAAATCTAAGTAAAATCTACATCATCACTTCACACTTCAAAATAGCTAGTCTATTTTACAAATTTTTGGAATGCGTTGCTCTATGGACTAGTAGCATTTATTATTTAAATAAGATTTACAGAAATAAATAATATTATTTATTTTAACATTAGGGTGAGGGTTTGGCCTTGAACCTCACCAATTAAGTTCACTAAGGGGGGAGGGGGGTTAAAACCTTAGGGAAGCGCCTAGTTCCATCAACCGTAAAGTGAGTTACACATTCGCCTGATATGTCAACGATATTGAAGAAAGAATTTCACGTTCCAGCATTGGCGCTATTCGAGCACGTGAACCTGGTGTACGGCGCCGTGTCGGAGTTCTGCACGGCCAGCAGCTGCCCGGACATGTCGGGGCCGGGCGGGCGCGTGTACGCTTGGGTTGACGAGCGCGGCAAGAAGGCGCGCGTGGCCGCCCCGCAGTACGTGGACTACGTGATGACGCTCACGCAGAACACGGTCAACGATGAGACGCTCTTCCCCACCAAATACGGTGAGTGATGTGCTAATAACCTCACACTTGAACATCTAAATACTCCTTTCGTCCCTTTAATAATTCTTCCTTTGTACGTTTCGGCTGTGAAATGTTTTTTTATAGAGGTGGGCGTTGGAAATGGCCAGAGGTGGCAACCATCGGCACGTCGGCCTAAACCCTCTAGACAAGTTACAGTTTTATGCAGGATAGCAGCGTTCCTGTGCCCGCCGAGGCCGCCAACGACAAACATGCCGCTCGCCAACTTCAGCTCAAAGCTAGGCCCCTCCCCGCCACTCTTAAGTCCTCGGTCTCGCTGAACGAAACCTTTCCACCCAGTAGCTAATCCATGTCGTCAACGAAGAGATCAGTTACGCGCAAATTATAATGGTTTCAACTAATGTGTGCGCACAGCAATCCCCGCGAGCGCTTCTCACTCATGATTATGAGACGCTGACCGTTCCGAAACATGTCGAGCTATTATCGACTTTATTGACGTGAGTAACCCCGATATAAGTAAGTATGTTAATACTAGCTAGTGCCCGCGACTTCGTCTGTGCAATATTTTTATAAATTGTAGCCTATGTGTTATTCTGGTGCATATTATTGAAAGTTTCATTAAAATCCATTCAGTAGTTCTTACGTGAAAGAGTAACAAACATCCATAATTACAAACATTCGCGTTTATAATATTAGTAGGATGTCTAATACTCACGGGAGTTTTCTATTTTAAAAGGTTTCAACTAAGACCATTTTTATTTACTTTATTAATCGAACAAAGTGTTAAGTAATCTAACTCCTTGATGAACTTCAGAGATATTAAAAATAGGTAGTGAAATATATTTAATTAAAAAATGGAAATACTTTGACATTTTACCTATTTCAAATAAAAATACAAAATAGTTTCACAAAAAGGTATTTGAAATACAAAATCGGTATTTTTGAAATAATTTTATTCAAATAAAATACTTTTTGACATTAGTTACTTAAGAGGCAGACAACACCTAAGTTATGTTCTTTAAGCAGTTTTTTAAGAAAAACTGTTTATTTGAAAACTGCTAAAAATATATATGGTTTCATTATATTTCAAAGAACGAAGATGGAGTAATGTTTAATAGTTGCAAAGATTGGTCTTAAATTAATTAAACGATTATAATTATTATGTCTTTATCACAAGACCAAAGTGTTTTTATATTAATAGATTCGTGTTATTTTTTTCTAAAACAATGCCGACCCGCCATAGTGCGATCTCGTTTACTCCGACGACATAGACAATAGGGTGTGTCACTTTTGTGTGAAGAAAAAAAACCTATCTTTTTCAACCTTTTTCCTACGGCGTTTTATTGCTATGAAATTGGATATACGGTTATAATAAAGTCAACTTGGATTTATTTTGTAATGTTATATTATTAAATCATATAGTTTTGTCTATGTACTCGTAATTGACAGATTAATGTAGGCGAGTAGAAAAAAGTTGTAAAAAGGAGGTGTGTGAAAAGTGTAATCACAAAATGCTTTTTGAAGAGTCCTCTTCATGCAAATTTCTTCATTACAGGTTTTATGATATTTGAACTTAGAAACGGAGTTCCGGATTTAATATGTGGATATTATGAATTCGATCGCGAATATCTGTGTTTGTGCTGGTATGGATTGAGTCATTTTAACACTTGTTTCACATTGACATACAACGCCATTTTCCTCAAACATTGCCTACTATAAATAAACAATGGTTTAATAAGAATATTACTGAATCCTCATGGTAACATGAATAGGCTTCATGGCTACCAACACAACATGAGATCACGCAGTGCGTTATGTTTGGGCAAGTCAATAAATTCTAAAATCACGGCGCAGTGACATAATCACACAACAGTTAAATTTAGAAGTGATAGCATCTGTGCGGTCACGATGACAATGTCTTCTGTCGGCTTAACGATGACACCTTCGAGGTCGAGGTGTCGTACCTAGGCGAAAAGTATGGAAAAAGACTATCACGTTTCGGGATAATGTTTGCTTAACTTGCCTTTGAATAAATCTTCGACTCAAATTATAGCGAAAGTTTAGGTTATTTTAATGAACTGTTAAATGTAGGTAATTATGTGATATTCTCAGCTCTAGTTTATTTAGTGTAAGAATGTGTAGGTACGCGTAAAAGCGATTTTGGGCTGTAAGTTAATTTTTGAAGTGAGATTTCTTAATAAAATTTCACTCGGACTAATAATTTTATATTATGTATATTAGACCACAATAGCCCTGTTTAAGATTGTTTAAGGAAGAAAATTTTATGATTTACCTTAAATCACTCATGACATCTTCCACATTCTTAAAAGTCTCGGTTCTATTGTTACAAAACTCGACTTTGTCTTGTTTTGTAACGGCGACCCTCAAGATTTAACCTAATAAAAATAAGGATCTTAAATCTTGAGGGTCGCGACTCTTTTAAGAACCTATTATGAGCTGTTGCATACGCTAGTTTTTCTACGACACCTATAATATGGAAAAAAGCAAAATTTTGAAAGGTGGCAGAATGTGGAATATGTCGTATGCCCGCTATAGAAATTACAATCGCGGTCGCGTATTATGTGCGGTGACGGCGAGTTTTCTAGTAGGCACTCTATAGTAGTTGAGGTAGTATGTGGTCTACTGTTCACGGATCCGTGTTCCAATGTGTGATTGTGGGCATTGTGTGTTGCAGCGAACGAGTTCCCGGCCATGTTCGAGTCGGTGGTGCGCCGCGTGGTGCGGCTGCTGTTCCACGTCGTGGCGCACCTGTACGCCGCGCACTTCCGCGAGCTGGCGCTGCTGCGCCTGCACGCGCACCTGCACCTCACCTTCGCGCACCTCACCGCGCTCGACGCGCGCTTCCAGCTGCTGGAGCACAAGGAGACCGAGGTACGGCCACAATGAACTTTAAGAAAAGAAAGCATGGGCACTTTATGTCAAAGTTACATAAACTAAATTTTTCTACTCCAGCACTTCTATCTGTCAATTAGATGACTGACAGCGATATTTAAAAAGTATACATTATAACGTTGTCTGTGGTATTCCATAAGAACACTGCTCCTATGGATTTTCATACAATATATGAGCACTGTTGTTATTTTTTTGATATTTCTATAACGGCCTCCTAGCCTAGTTGGTAGTGACCCTGCCTACGAAGCAGGAGGTCCCGGGTTCGAATCCTGGTCAGGGCATTTATCACGAATATTTGTTCCTGAGTTATGGATGTTTTCTATGTATTTAAGTATTTATATTATATATCTATTATATATATCGTCGTCTAGTACCCACAGCACAAGCTTTATTGAGCTTACCGTGGGACTAGGTCGATTTGTGTAAAATTGTCCCACAAATGGGGATTTATTTATAAGATTTATTTATTTATAGTGGGCACAACATCTTCCCTATTCTGCTACGTTTCTAGATTTCGCTTTTTACGCTATTTTAGCTGTCGTAGAAAAACTAGGGTATGCAACAGCTCATAATTGGTTCTTAAAACTCTCGGGTCATTATTAACGGCGACCCTCAAGTTTTAAGAACCCTTATTATATCACTGTTGCATAAACTACTATTGAACAACGAAGATCTTTCTATGTCCGAATATAATGTAGCTGTCACTTTGACATAAAGTGCGGCGCCCATGTCGATAGCTGGTGGCGCGTCGGGCACTGGTGCGTCTACGTTTTACTTTGTGAGCTCTATGAACCACCTTTTGACATTTGTCTATTGAACCCTGTAGAGACGAGGCTTAAGAGTATTGTTTGTCAAATACAGCGATTATTGACGATGATGATGCCTTGTTTGTTTATTTTATTAATTGGCCTTCCTTTTCACACCCAATTTCATTTTATTTTGTTTTCTTTTTAATTTATTTTTTTGTATCAGCTTACTGAATTGTCATATGAATCAAAACGACAGACTCGGTCAGATCACTGCTTTAGAAAAATAATAAGACATAATCAGTAACGTTTGTGTGATTATGGTCAAATATGTATAAACTACGATCTAAAAAAATGTAAACACGGGTAAGTTTTGTTTAAAAAGTCTGAAATATTGTTATTATGTACACATGCGTTCAAAATTCCATGGGCAATTTATGAATGAATACATTCATTAACTACCCTTGCCATTTTGTACGCTATATAACATGAAAAGTCCTAATATTATAACAGGATTTTGTTTATAATTTCAATGGGTCATGCGCGTTTACGTGCTATGGGCGTTGACATGTGTCAAAAGGTGGTTCTTAGACCTCACAAAAATAGTAGATACCTATTAGAAGTTATAGGTTTAAATCGAGCCCTCATGGATCCTTAAGAAGGAGAGTTATTGGTTAATATTGTGCAGGTGCTGCGTGATCTGGAGGTGGCGCTCCGACTGTCGGAGCCAGCGGAGTCGCCGCGGCGCTCGCCCGTCGTGACGCAGCCGCTCGGCGCCGCGTGACCGGCCGCGCCGCCGCCGCCCGCTGGCCCGGCGTGACCGGCGTGACCGGCGTGACCGGCGTGACCGGCGTGACCGGCGCCACCGGCGGCAGTACGACCGGCCCTCTCGCCAGAGCGGCCCCTACCAGCCTCTAAACCTAAGTTAAAACGATTGTTAATTCTATTGTAAATATTTCAATCTGTTAAGTAGTTTTAGGTGATTACGATTAGTTAATACTATTATTTGTGATTGCTTTGGTTGTAAATAAAAGTGATATTTGTTTAACTAATAAACTGAAAGCCTTAATTTTGGTGTATTTATTTTGTACCAACTCCCGGTGCACGGTACTACTTATAATCAACGATTTGGAGTCCTTTCTCCCGTACCCGTCCTTTACTTCCTTACCAAGTAAAGAAAGTGTCCCAAATGATGTATTAACAGGCGGTCTTATCGCTAGAAAGCGATCTCTTCCACACAACCTTAGGTAGCGAAACAAGTTAAAATAAAAATGGCAGTAGGCATTGCAAAACAGTGAAATAAGCATTGTATAAAACACTTTCTCAAAATAAATAAATAAACATACATACAAATATAAAGGTATATAAATATATAACAGTGCCAGCCAAAGTGAGGAATCACACAGACTTCCTCCTTCAGCAAGCGGGTAAAACCGGCCAACTAACTGTTGTTACATTGCTCTCTAAATCGTTGACCATTTTCTACTTCCGTCTACGAGTATATTACCAGGGGGGTATTAATACCGGAATGAACGGCTTCAATACCGGGATCCCGGGATTTTCCGATAAAAATGGAAACTGAGAAATTTGAAAGTAAAATACTTATTTTTGGACACTTTAATCTGGAAAAGAACTTCTAAATCTCTTTCCAAGAGAAAATATAATAGTAGCCCTGTTTTGCATGGGGAAACTCGCAATATTTCTAAACCTTTGAGCAAAGCACATGTGCTTTGGACCATGCGTCAAAATGGGCCCAACACCAACAAACATGAGAGTTAGGTCGTAGGATAGGTCTTAAAATCGACTTCATTTAATTCTAAGGCACCAAGTCAAATTCCATTGCAGAACTGAGATATTCATATTTTATGTCATAGTGAATACGAATGACGAATAATCTGTAGACGGGTAATTAAACCTTTTAGAGGGTAGGTAGGACAGAATATTGTAATAATGAAGACTGAAGACGTGGTAGTATTGCCTTATGGTCTTAGCCTGTAAAAAACAAATAATGAAGGATATTGCTATTGAATATGGCGTAAACTACATTTGTGTTCATAACTAGTCAACTTGCTGTAAATACTGATTCTAATCATAAATCAAATAATCAACTACAAAAATATTTTTTTTTACACCCTTCGATATTCTTATAAATCTTATAATTAATGTTCTTAACGAAAACCCCGTTTTCTGGTAGATCCTACTCACGCCAACTAACATGAATATCTCAGTTCTGCAATGGGATTGAACTTGGTGCCATAGAAAGAAACTCTATTAGCTTTAAATACTTATCCAACGACCTAACTCTCAGCTGTGTTGGTTTTGGGGCCAAGCTCCATACAAAGTTGGTCATGGTGCTTTATTTGTTGGCTTTTAGAACGTGTCTTCATCGAGGTAATTATCATAAAAACTGTCACTGTCATGCAAGTATTTGCATGAAATTAAACTCGTATTTTCATCAAATTTTTGGCAGTGTCACCAGTTATTAAGTTCGCATCTTGTCTGCACAATACCAGTACCGTTTTCTTGACAACGTTAAATTTAAGGCACTGAATATGTGATCTATTTGCTCTATTAGGGCCACTTGCACCACCCGGCCTTGGTTAGCCGCTTTTTTTTGTATGGAATTTGAAAGCTCTACTCCGGGTTAGTGGCTGACCCTGGGTGGTGCAAGTGGGTCTTAGGGTTTAAATAAATTAGAGCTTACGTTGCAGCATTTCTCAGGGTTAGAAAGCGCCCGACCATGTATGACATGTTATTCTAAGTTGCAATGCAAGGTCGGTTTCTAATCGAGAACTGATTGGTTTGGTTCAAATCAGGAGTAGTATAAACTACAGTATAATTTGTAGCTGAAACATATGTATACAGTCAACATTATTCGTTGAGCACCGAGAAACTATTGGCTACATCACTTGCCGCACCACGTACCGCTTGAAGACAGTAAAAGCTGTAGAACAATTGTGAGATGCAAGATATACGCGTGCGAAGCTCCATGGTGATGCCGAATGCCATTTCGATGGGTATTTTGGGTTATTTTTGCATTTTTTCCTATTTTATAAAAATACCGGGATCCCGGTGTTTTGAAATTAAATACCGGGATTAAAATCTGCCCCGAAAAAGGCGGTATCCCGGGATCCCACCCCTAGGGCTTCCAATAGGAAGCCCTAGGGGTGTCACTCCGCGCTTTACCACAGAATATGTAATAGTTCTGAACACTGACGTATATAATATGGACTAGAAATAACTACAAATTAAGCGTGTCGACTTTTGGTCGAAATGGCAGATAAAATGGCGTACTTCCGATAGTGTTGACCGTTCAAAGGTTTAACTATATTGATAAGTGGAGCCGTAAGGAATGTAGTTAATAAATGTGATTAATCCATTTTTGAAGTGTTTTATTTCAATGGAAATTAATCGCGGTAACCGAAGACAATAATATTACATGACCACAAAAACCTATTTATTTACACTGTATTTTACATACTTTGGATTTACATAAATACCTACAACCAAATCAGCTCCAGTTTGCCCGAAGATCATTTTGACGCTTCGCCACTGATACTTCTTCTTCTTTGTCGTTTCGCTCTTGACAGAGCGGTCGTGGTCACGTTGAGGCATCAATGTCGGATGCGGATACAGCTCTCCGCACGATCTCCCGCCATTTCTCCCTATTGTTTATATTTCATCTGTCTGGCGCAGTCAGTTACGCAGTTGCCTATCGTTGATTTTATTTGGTCGGTCCAACGCATGGGTGACCTGCCGCGCGGTCTTGTTCCCTCCACTTTTCTTTGAACCACCAACCGCTCAATGGAATTGTTGTCTCGCCTACAGACATGACCAAAGTACTGCAGTATGCGCGACTGTACTACAGCCGATAGACGCTGCGTGATGCCGAGTTCTTGGAGGATGGACACGTTGGTGCGAAATTCCGTCCACGATATTCTTAGCATCTTTCTCCAGCACCACATTTCCAGAGCATCTATCTTCCCCTTTTCCAACTCGCGCACTGTCCACGTCTCTGCCGCGTAAAGAAAGATAGGGAATACTAGTGTTCGCACCAGTCTGACTTTGGTGGTTTTTGTAATGTTACCATTTCTCCAAACTTTCTCTAACTTGTCCATCGCAGTTCTTGTCAGTGCCATACGACGTTTTACTTCGTCTACGCAGCTACCGTTGTTTGAGATTAAAGCTCCAAGGTATACGTAGCTCTTAACTACGTCGCAGTTCGCAATCTTAGTCACTTCCGGCGAGTTGTCATTGGCGCGGTCCACGATCATAATCTTGGTCTTTGATCTGTTAATGCTCAATCCAAACTTAAGGCTTACGCGCTCCATTTTGAGAAGTAAATCCTCCATAGAGTTAACATTACTCGCAAATAAGGTAGTGTCATCTGCATACCGCAAGTTCGCAATTTTGTATCCCCCGATGGTGACACCATCTGTCCAGTCTTCGAGAGTAATTCGCATTATAAGCTCCGTGTAGATATTAAAAAGTAAAAGTGATACTATGCATCCTTGTCGCACCCCCGCACTTGGGTGGAAACTACCCGAGAGGAGGTCATCCGTCCGCACTGAAGCTGTTCCACCCTCGTAGAGTTCCCGGAGCAAGTAAACAAGATGTTGAGGTGTGCCCATGTCCAGTAGCGTTTTCCACAGCGTCGGCCATTTCACCGAGTCAAACGCCTTTGAGTAGTCTACAAAGCATATGTAAATGGGCTTGCAGAATTCTCGAGCCTTCTCGATAATCTGACGGACGCAGAGAATCTGTTCACGGGTTCCTTTGCCTTTTACGAATCCAGCCTGTTCTGGCGCAATTTCTTTAGACAGATATGCTTTCAGTCGCTCGTTGAGAATGTGAAGCATTGCTCGCATGTGTTATAAGAGCAATAAGACGGAAATTTCTACACTTCTTCGTGGACCCTTTTTTATGTAGTGGAGTGAGGACTGTGTGAGCCCATTCAGAGGGCCATTTGCCTGTGAGCCATATCCTATTGCAGATTATTTGGAAGATATGCACGCCATGCTCTCCCAGTGCTCGTAATGTTTCAGCTGGAATGTCATCTTTCCCTGTGGCTTTGCCATTTTTAAGTTGTTGAATAGCGGCTCTTATTTCTGAGTTTAGAATATTCGGCTCGAGCGTGTCACTTCTGGGCTCTAAGGATGGAAAATTTCGCGACTGAGGATCTTCAAACAATGATTGGCAATAATTCTTCCAAACTTCCGAAATCTTGTCTAGTTCAGTAACTACCTGGCCGTTCTGGTCTTCAATGGCCCAGGTTTTGGACGACAGGGTTTTCGTTATGACGCGGATCTTGTGATACAAGTCACTTGACTGATATCTGTCTGCGTGGGCCTCAATTTCAGCCACTTCCACTGAGTTACGAAATCGTATGGAATTTTCGTAACTCAGTGGAAAATTTCATACAATTTTTTTGTCGCACATTGAGATTTTGTATCTATCTAGCGTAGAATAAGGAACTCTACCTACCCACCAAATTTCATTCAAATCTGACGAGAAAAAAAAAACGATAACAAAATAAAAATATGCCCACATACACAATTTTTTTTCCCTGTACTGGAAACGCTGCTTGTGATTTGGAGTTAAAATGCTTGGACAATGAAATGAACAAAAAATCTGTGATAAAAAAATATTCCATTGTCGGGGATCGAACCCAGAACCATCTGCTTCATTATGAGATTATGCTAAACAACCCAGCCAAACCAGTTGTCAAATTTAGTTCACTGTGTTTTCTTGATGTCGCTAGTAGTATAAACGAACTTTTGCGTGAGGCCTTTTTTTTGTATGTAGTTGTCGTTCTTCTCCTAGTATTATATTATTTGCATATTATACTAATAATAGGAACAAAATATGTATCGGAACATTATTTGTATTATGTCGCCACCTCACATCGGGGTTTGCGTTTTGCCTCTCGGTCGCACTGAAGCAAAATTTAACTGGTGCGAGCGAGAGGCAAAACGCAAATACCCACAGTGTAGACATTATTAGACCACGGTTTTATTGATTATTTTCTAGTATTGGTATTCATTTGTCTAAGTATAAATTAGTATGCGGTGTTCGAAATATAAATATATCTGAACGCACCCATGAGGTAAAGCGCGTTGCGAACTCAATCTTATAATTAATATGAAACTCGGCAGTTTGGAGGATTCTCATTGCACTGTCTGTTTCTGTTTAACAGTGGCCAGGCGGGCGTAATACTTTGTTCCCACCGGCATGCCTGATTTTAGGGTTGTTAGCTCCTGCTTGTCCAATGGGTGTTTACAAATAAGATGTAAAAGAAAACACGATTTGGTTTTTGTAATAATTTACACTGAAGTTTATTTCTCACCATGAATACATATTGACCAATGTTACTGAACCTCGCATCTTGATTCTCGACTCTGTTACAACTCACGCAACATACATTTCTTACGCTCGAAGAAACTGAACATTTCTTTTTTTTTGTTTTTTTTTATCATTTTTATTTATTTAGCTACTAGTTATAAAATCCTAAAATTTGATAATACAATGAAATTTAAGCATTCTTACAGTTCACCACTAAGTCCATTTAGCATTGAAATAAACGTACATGATGTTAAAAAAGTAATGATTTAACTTTTCATATAGGTGCGTATATACATAGATAGTGATAGCATTATGCATATTACTACGCATAAATGGATATTTATGTAACAACGTGAAGGAGGAGGGCTCGGAGCAGCCGGTGCAGCCATACGTCCAGACGAACACTATACATTGTATACATTTGTAAAAAGTATCAAAATTGAGTAAAAGGCCTACAAAAAATTATCTCAGATACTAATATTCCTTTACGTCGTACAACCTAAAAATTGACCTATGTAACGCCGGGCCCGCGACGCGAGCGACTGGGCCGAGCGTTAAAGGTAACGAACGTAGGTATTTAACTATTTGGCTTAATCATATTCATATAATGAGATGAGCGGAAACAAAAGCGATGCGGGCCGCGGAGCCAGGACCTAGTCCTCCGCCTCCTCGTCCTCAGACTCCTGCTGCTGCAACCACGTCAGCCAAGTGTTCACCTGCCGGCCAAGGGAGCTGGTTACGACTCATTCAATTGAAACAATGAAATAATACCGACCGATTACATTTGTGTATAGACATGAAACAGACAGGTCACTTCGAATATCACGCAGTGACTTCATTGGATTCATTCGTCTAATTATCATTCTCCAAATACCGAGATTTACATAAAACTATTGTTCTTACAACAGAGTAATGAAACAAAATTTTCACAGCAGGCTGAAAATCGTTTTAATACTTACATGTGGTCCTAAATGCATGTAATCCGAGTTTGCAAAAACCTAGCTTTCGGCTGCATCACTGAATCGAGTTTGAAGTTCTAGATGCTCATTCAACGCAGAGTTTACCATATTTAATACTTACCTGAATGATTTTCCGCCCAACGTACCGTTTTCGAGCTACAAGGAAAAAACTGAAAAAAAACCGAAAACTTGGCAGTTACTTGGCAAAACTTATGCTCAGCTCCTCGCAAACTCGGATTACACGTATTTAGGACCAAATTAAGGTATAAAAACGGCTGCTAAAAGTTTGCCGACGGTTTATATGATCCCTGTATAATATGAAGTTACGGATTTCTCCAGCGAATAATTCTGCATCCGTAGGATTAAAGATAGTAAGGAACAAAATTGGGAAAAGCGGGCTCAAAATCCGTAAGGAGCAAAATGAGCTTTGTCCCTTATGCAACTTAAGTAGTTGATGTTGTCTCCGTCGACTGACCTGGAAGAGCGCCTCGCCCTTGCCGGGGTAGGCGTCGGTGACGTCCTCGCGCCAGCGCAGGAAGGCGTCCTCCTCACACACCTCCAGGTTGTAGAGGTACATGAACCAGCGGAGCAGCATGCCTGAGGGAGAGGAACACAATAATTGATTTTCTTATACAAAAAAAAAGATAATGGAGTAGGAATGGCGTAAAGTTTGAATTAACAATTGTACTCACGACAACGACTTCGAACGCACTAATGTGGTTATAAATTTTATACACCGTAGTCTCACTCTGACTATCATAGAGCTTGTAATACGAGGGTCACACCGAAATGATCGGATATTACCAACTTTAATGTCTCTGTTTAGCCCTTGGTTGACTAGTAGAGAATGCCATTTGGCATGAAGTCCGCCATATGTACAGTTTTCTGCAAATTTGAAATAAATAAATATTATATATTTTAATCCTAGTTAATATAAAACCTTTTTGATGAGTGATTACTGGCATTTTAGGATAGCAAATGGCATATTTAGAATTTAAAAAAAAGTGTTATTTTTTTCATAGGTATATTTTAAAGTACTATGAAAGAAAATCAAAATGTAGCAAATTGTACGATACCCAGGAGGAAAATAATTCTCTTACTCTCAACTCCTTATGTAAAATAGTTGGTATTGGAGTCATTTAAATGCCAAAACTTGTCCGGATTTGCTCGTGTGTAGCATGCCGATCATCTTTTATAATATTTTCAACAGCTGCGAGGTTTACAGACGTCACCGCTGTTTTTGGTCGACCTGTAGAAGGTACGTACCCCACGTCCTCGACGAAACTCCGCATATCATCTATATATTGTTGTTTAGAAAGGTGCTTCAACATTATAAATAGAAACAAGCTCACTGAGACACTCATCTTGAGATAACCATCGGAAAAAGTTATGGTAAAATTAAGGCACGAAAATTTTCACGCAAGAGTTCCATTTTGATTAACGGCCTTTGAAATACGCTTATGAAAGAACACAACATCATTTTAAATATAAAAATGTTATTTGCTATTCTAAAAGGTCAGTAATCACGAATCACTAGGTTTAAAATACATGTTTTGCAATCATTTCGGTGTGCCCCTTATAGTAGGTACATTATAATTTTAAATGATTCAGGTTTTAACCTATGTATTCAACTAAATATGTAGATATTGCTTTTTAACTTATAAGTTATTATTATACTTCGTTTGAGAACTTTGTTACCCGACATGTATGTACAATTTAGTATTGTAGGGTACAAATTTAACTTGCTGGGGGTTATCTTCTTAGCGCACTTGTTCTATAATACAATGAAAAATTACGCGTGTTTAATATGTTGGATTATAATCTTAAAAGCGTTATACTAGTACATTACGATACAATTCAGAATACGAGAAAATTCGCAATGCGTGGCGATAAAATGACACGAGTTGCGAAAAGTTTATTATGAATCAACACGTGTTTTTAAATGTAAGATTAATGTGTATATTTATATGCACTCATGGTATATGTGCACTATATTAGGGTTTGAACTCGCAACCCTCGGATAAAAAGTCGCACGCTCAGCGCGCGGTCGTTTTATGCGATAAACGCTACGTTACACGCAATGCGATAGATAGACGCAGATCATTTCAAATCAGGTAATATAATTATAGACCATTGTTTAACGCGGTTAACGCAGCAGGTGAAACATACGGGGCAAACGCATTCCGTTGATCGCCGCGATTGCCGCACAAAACAACCGCGCGCTTGAGTCACCAACGTCGCAGTCCTGATGAAAGTAGTTCTATTGAAGTCGTAATGTTGGGTGTGTCTAAAAGACGATTCGCTGTTAGCGGTCGTGGAGCGTGGAGTGCGTACCCTTGGGATAGCGGTGGTGGTGCGCGTGCAGCTGCACGGCGTACACGGCGGCCAGCTGCAGGTCGGCGCGGCCCTGCAGCAGCGCCGTGAGCAGCGGCGCGTAGGCCTCCGCCAGCGCCTTCTCGCGCTCCAGCGCCGCCTTGTCCGCGCCCGCCGCGCCCAGGCTGCCCGCCGCGCCCGTCACGTGGCCCGCGATCAGCGCCACCAGCGTCGACACGAATGCCGCGTTCTGCGACACACGCAAATATACGTACATTCACAACGTCAAGTGAGTACCGACCAAGGAATTATAATACATATGAAATAGTACATTACCTAACAAGTGCGGTAAAACAAAGAAAGGCCGAGATCGCAGATGTTTGCGACCCGAGCTGTAAGCGAGGGACGTAAATATGCGATTAGGGCTTTATTTATTACCACACTTGTTAGGTACATCATTTTTTGGCTACTCTTGGGCAGACCAAACTTTTTGCGTACGCGTAGCGTGCGCAAAAAGGCACTTTATGACCAGGTGTGGCATAAACGTAATTACCGCTCAAAACGTGTGCCTAAAAATTGGACACGTTTAACCAATGAAGTGGTAATTGCAAAAATTCGATAATAACAATTAAAAATGCAACAAATACTCATCATGAATACTGGACTTTCTTGTATTCATAGCAAACGTTTGTTATTTGTACAGTATTTTCGTGTCACGTACACTTGTCAACACGCGTAACACTACAAACCTTTTTTTTTCTTAAACAAGATAGTTACGCGAGACATAGAGGTAGAATGTAATGTCGCGACATACCTGGCGCACGTTGGGCTCGACGTTGCCCTTGATCCAGCGGTAGAGCTGCGCGGGCGCGGGCTCGGCCTGCAGCTGGCGCTGCAGCTGCGCCTGCACGCGCAGCGCCGGCACCAGGTGCGCCAGGCCGCGCGCCTCCAGCGCCGCCAGCAGAGGTAGAATGTAATGTCGCGACATACCTGGCGCACGTTGGGCTCGACGTTGCCCTTGATCCAGCGGTAGAGCTGCGCGGGCGCGGGCTCGGCCTGCAGCTGGCGCTGCAGCTGCGCCTGCACGCGCAGCGCCGGCACCAGGTGCGCCAGGCCGCGCGCCTCCAGCGCCGCCAGCAGAGGTAGAATGTAATGTCGCGACATACCTGGCGCACGTTGGGCTCGACGTTGCCCTTGATCCAGCGGTAGAGCTGCGCGGGCGCGGGCTCGGCCTGCAGCTGGCGCTGCAGCTGCGCCTGCACGCGCAGCGCCGGCACCAGGTGCGCCAGGCCGCGCGCCTCCAGCGCCGCCAGCAGAGGTAGAATGTAATGTCGCGACATACCTGGCGCACGTTGGGCTCGACGTTGCCCTTGATCCAGCGGTAGAGCTGCGCGGGCGCGGGCTCGGCCTGCAGCTGGCGCTGCAGCTGCGCCTGCACGCGCAGCGCCGGCACCAGGTGCGCCAGGCCGCGCGCCTCCAGCGCCGCCAGCACGCCGGGCGCGTCCTCGCCGCACGCCAGGCCGGCCGCCACGTGCGCGCACAGGTTCAGCTTGCTCTCCGCGTACAGCTCCGCGCACAGCGTCGGCCCCACCAGCTCCTGGAAAACCAACATTCGTTAACGTGTCTTCTAACTTGAGTGGCATGTCAGAATGAGCCCGACAACACGAGAGCCGTCGTCACCTGCAGGCGCTGCAAGACGTCGAGCAGCAGCGGGTAGGGCGCGCCGGGCTCGCCCCAGGCGGCCAGCTCGGCCAGCGGCAGCAGCTTGTGCTGCAGCGCGTGCGCGAGCAGCGCGGGCAGGCGCGCGTGCGCCGGCAGCGCGCGCAGGGCCTCGCCCACGCCGGCGCGCTTCACGCCGCGGACCAGCGCCACGGTGGCCGAGCACAGCGCCGCCCAAGCCTCCTCGGACGGGGCCTGGAAATATCGATACGATTCTATTTACTTTTTATAATGGCAATACATATATTCCGCTCGTTTTGCGCCACGAAATTGCAGACATAATGTATTTTTTAAATATTATAAAAGGCAATGTGGATTATATCAATTTGCTTATTAAAATCTCTTTAAATATTCCATCAAGGAGGTTAAGGCATTTTTGTCCCATTAGTAATTACCAGGCTACTACTAGGTATAGGAGAAATAGCTTCTTATGCAGGGCAGGCATTAGTTTAAACAATATATTGATAAATTGTGACATTGACATGTATAGTGATGGCATTCCAGCAATCAAAAATGAAGTAATTAAATACTGCTTGGGTTATGATATTTCTGGCGCACGACAGGACATGGTGTACTATTTATGTTTATTGGAATAATAAATCATAGGTTTATACCTATATCCACTGTTCTTGCGCTGTAGAAATTTGGATGTGTAATTAAGTTGGGCAAATACTTTCTAATAATTTAGTATAGCTCTATAAGTGAGAATATGTAATCAGCTTTGTAATTCTATCTATACGATTTATATTTCATAACAAAACTGCGAATCGGTACATAGAACATGGTACTTGTATAATAAAATATAAGCAAGTGACATACTTCTAACGCTAGCGTGTGTTCGAGCAGCGCCTGGATGGCGCGGCGCAGCAGCTTGTCGGGCAGCGCGGCGTCGCGGATGCGCTGCACGTGCTGCTGCAGCGCCGCGTCGTCGCCCGCGCCCGCCGCGCCGTGCGCCGCCGCCGCCGCCGTCGCCGCCTCGATCAGCAGTCGGCAAGCTTCTTCTTTGTTCAGGCCCTAAGGGAACCAAACAGGTCAATAGCCGCGCACTCTCTGAGCGAGGATCGTGCCTCGCCCGAGGCCGCGCGTTGTCGGTTTTTGGCCGTGCTCAAAGGCGCCTCGGCCCGCTTGCCGCGCTCACTCAAGACGGTTGTGTTTTGCCTCGCTCGTTCGTCGCGCGTTAGCGTCATGGATAAAGAACCTCAAGTGCCTCAAATTAATACAGCTATATGGTGGATATAGACTATTATGGGATGCAAAATGTCCCGATAATACTAATAAAGGACTAAGAGACGATGCGTGGAGAAATATAAGCCAGGAAATGAACTGAGCGCATGCTCAGCCTCACCGCGGCTCGGCAATTTGCCGCGCGAAACATTCTAAATGCAAATCCTACGACCGAATGGCACGCGGCAAACGTCCGAGGCTGCCTCGCGAGGATCCTCGCTCAGTGAGTAATCCTGAAATTAGCGACTTCGCACAATCTAGAACCAATCGTCGTCCTTACAGTGTCCCGAATAGGGTTTCTGATTTCTCGACCCATTTCTATTCTCGAGTCATTTTTTGCTATCAGCAGTTTTTTGGAACTAAATTATAGAAAATCAAATCTGAGAAATGAAATACTATGATTATATTTAAGTAGGTACGTATTTATTATCAAGTTGAAAAACGCATTTAAGTCGATGGAACAGGCTTGAGAAAAGGTTTAAAAAACATTAACTTGTCGAAAACATTTGTATTTTTCCAAAAAAAAATCCTCTTTTTTATTCGTTTTTCTCTCAAGTGTCGACGCTATTGTGGATCAGGACTTCAGAACACAAGCCCTAGAGCAGCGGGTAAGTAGAGTCAAACCACGTTAACTCTTTTCAGCAAATGAACTGTCATACTTGAAAGTGTTATTTTAAACGTCAAAATTCTATGAATTTAGGCGTTTGCTTACCACTCTCACAATCTGTGCCATCAAAATCTAGGAAACTTAAATCCCATCAAGATCAATCGATTCTACTCTCGAATTGGAACAAACGGTTTTCACATTTTTAGTGTTATAACGATACAATTGTTGACACAGGTGTATGACTATTCGTACGTTTTGTAGTAAAAGAAATGAACAGATAAGTAAGAAGTAAATTTAGCCTCCCCGCACGATCCTTCCGCTGTTAATAACGATAGGCCCGGAAACACACTGAGGCGTTACCGTGTCCCAATCCCAATGTCAGGCTCCCCTGCCTCCCCTGCGCAAGATAGCGAAGGCCCCCAGCACGCGCGCCGCCACGACCACGCCGAACGAGCGAGGACATGAATGTACAAATTTTAGATATACTGTGCTGACCTTGTCCTTCTTAGGCTTGTCCTTTTTGTCCGGCGCAGGTTTGATGGTGATGGCTGGTTCTTTGATCAGCGCGGTGCCCGCCAGCGTCTCTGTGGGTACACGATAAAGTAACGTTGAAGGTTTTCTATCAACAATTCAGTGGAAAAAGCATTTTAAAAAGGAAAATATTTTTTTTATCACACTTATTCCTAATAGATGTCACATGTAGGCGATGCAGTCTCTCAATCCAAAATTATGAAGTTTGTCGTCCGAGTTAATAATATTAATTTTCAGTCCTCCGGCCGGTAAGCGCCACTTTACGCAAAGGCATTTCCCACTTAAACGACCTTGGTATGTAATGTAATCTACTATTTCTGCCCTCCAGCCGGCAAGCAGCCAATTAAAGGCCGCTATGCTAAACAAATTCGCCGCTTGCCGACTGCGTTGAGCAGAAAAATAGTAAATAAGAAAGCCTCAGATCACATGTTTGTCGACGTCTGATTCGCTTCAGCCAACAATTACACGAGATCTAGAGACATTTCTTACTTTACAGGCCACGGTACATAAGTATAATGTACTATTTCTAAAACATGCTCAGTAATTGTCGCATTTTGTTCGCTAATAGAAGACGTAAAGTATCCAATTGTTTAACCACCTCCAGCCTGGGCCCAATTCCACCGCGGCGACAGGTGTGACAATTGTCAGCACCATTATTACTGGTTTTACGGGCGCCGCTTACTATTGTGCGGGCTGTACGCTTGTTTGCCGCCAAATATGTTATTAATAAATAAAAACATCATTATGGTACCATTAAAAACGAATACTATTGTGAAGAGCTCTTGATATTTGTCGCAAGGAACACGACATACGTCACGAAATTCTTGACACACAATTATTCTCATGTCAAAAACTACCAACAATTCTTTAAAACACTAACAGATCTCATGACAATTGTAAAAATATCTTCACCAAGAAATTATCTATTTATTGACGATACTTTACAATTTCATTAAAACTATCGAAGTGCTGGCAAACAAACACACAGTCAGTCTGATTGGCAAACTAATTTCAATTTTACACCCCTTAAAATACGCCGCCGAATTTTCATAGAAATTCGGCGGCATTTCCTCCCCGCCTCCTTCCCCGCGCGCCCCCCATCGATGACCTAGAAATCGGCGGAGTTAACCCACTGTATGGAGTACATCCTTACGCTGTGGTACTAGTCAGCAGCCAGTACTCACTCTGCGGGGCAGCCGGCAGCAGCAGCGGCGGCGGCGCGGGCTGCTTGGGCAGGCGGTTGGCGGACGCGGTGAACATGAGGCTGTAGGCGGCCGGCCGCATCTGCACGTCCTCCAGGGCTCCGCCCGCGGCCAGGCGAGCCTTGTGCAGCCGGGGCGCCTCTTGCTATATATAAAAAAAAAACAAAATTAATTAAGGGCGCACACGGGGTTTAGGTTAGCGCTGGAGGCGCGCGTTGTGATACGGTTTCAATACACTGTTGGGTGCCGTGGCTCACCTTGCCGTTGCCCTGCTGGTCACGCTGACCCTTGTTGTAGTGCTGGCGGCCGTGGTGGTAGTAGCCCTGCGTCGCGGAGGGAGCGGATCGCTGGCGGAACCCGTCGCGCGCCGGGAACCCGTTGCCGAACATCTTGTCCGGCGGCGGCACCAATGCGCCCGCTGCAACACAATCGTACAGTTAGTAAAACAGTACGTTATTGGCGACGGACGGAAAATAAGGGATTGCTGAGGGCCGGATGAGGGATTAGGGGGATGAGGGATAGTGCTTTTCTTGAGCTGGGGGGAAGGGAGGCGACAGGCTGGGGGCAGTGTAGACACACGCACCGGGTTGCAGCGCCAGGCCGGCGAGCACGTCGTCGAGCGGGCGCGAGCGCAGGCCGCCGCGGAACAGCGAGTCGCGCTGCTGGTCGCGGTCGGAGCGGCGCGGCGGGCTGGAGTCGGGCCGCAGCTGCTGGATGGGCACGGGTCCGTCGTGGCTGTTGGCGGCGCGCGGCACCCAGCCGCCGCGGCGCAGCTCCACCACGTCGCGCAGCATGAAGCGGATGCGCGGCTGCAGCTCGCGCGAGTGGGAGAGGGTCTCGATGCGCGCGAAGTACTGGTCCATGAGGCCGCGGCCGCGCTCCGAGTCCAGCACGCGGCCGCAGGTGCGCACGAGCTGCGCCAGGCACTCCAGGTCCTCGTGGTGGTCGGCGGCCGCGCGCCGCGCCAGCAGGTTCTGGATGCAGCGGTGCAGGATCGACTCGGCCAGGATCTCCAGTTTGCCGAGCTCGCCGATGAACTGCAAATTTTATATCTAATTAGAATCGCTTCTGAATGCACTGTCATGTACTATTTTAGATTAAACCCGTACAGACACGTAAAAACAGTTTTGTAGAGTAATGTCGTACCTTGATGTTGCCGAGCATCTTGCACTTGGCGAGGTGGCGGCGCTCCTCCTCCTCGGGCGCCAGCGCGCGCTCCTCGAAGGCGGCGAAGGCCTGCGCGCGGTTCTCGAACTCGGCGCGGCACTTGTTGAGCAGCAGCAGGCGGAAGGTGCACGGCTGCCCGGGCGGCTCCAGGTTGGGCGCCTCCTCGGACAGCCGCTTGCACAGCTGCGCGTACATCGACGAGTACTTGGGCTCGTCCAGTGCCTTCTCGAAGATCAGCAGGATTACACCCTTCAGCACCTGAATAAAGCCATTCATTAATCGAAGTATTGTGACACAGTTGTAAGAAAAACTAATATAATAAAATAAAGGAATGAATGCAACACCACTGTCCCTCCAGCCCGTGCAGCAACACGGGTGTTATTTTTATGAAACGTCACGTTTCAGTTTCCATACACAAGGACGTAAAGTTGTCCGTCCCTCCTGCCTACTTACAATGAAACCCCAGAAAGTTTTAACTGCTTCAAAGCACGTGAGGCAAACAAATTTCCTGCAGATTGTAACATACCTAATCGTTTTCACGTCTAAATAAAAAACGGCCAAGAGCATGTCGGGCCATGCTCAGTGTAGGGTTCCGTAGTTTACCGTCCGTCACAAACTCACAATAGGCAACCATAAAAAGTGTTTTAATAGATACCATGCTCAATGTGCTTATAATAATTAACAATTCGATGATACTTTTGATCACACCCGTCCCGACCCCATCAACTCCGGAAAAATCTTAAAAGCGCGAAGTAGACCACGGTCCAGCGCCATCTCTCGGGAAATTGGGTTACTAATTTATACAAACTAGACGGGTTATGTATGTTGGGTTTTCGGGGGTAACTCTTGATCGGGTGAATCAATTTGAGAAGGAAGATACGTGCGGGATAATAAATTAAGTAGTTAGTTAGTTAGTTAGTTGTGCTGGGCGTTTTCCGCAACTCGACATCTATTGTGCCTTTTTTGCGTGATAACGAGGTAGCCCTATTCTAACTACCCTAGCTCCTCCACGAAACTTAGCATATGTTTTAGGTTGCTAATTGCTTCCTTTAGTGTTGTTGGAGTTCCTAAGTACTTACTCCTGTATACTTCTACCTGTCCGCATTCTAGGAGAATGTGTGTTGTCGTTTCCTCTTTTTCCATGCATGCTCTGCACATAGGACTGTCTGTTATGCCCATGTTATATAAGTGTTTGTTTAGTGTGTTGTGTCCTGTGAATAGTCCTACTATTTTCCGCAGTTTGTGTCTGGGTGTCTGCAGTAAGGTTCTCGTGAGCTTGTGGTTTAGCTCCGGTAGGACTTCTTTGGTTTGTCTACATGTTTCCAAATCATTCCAGTATTTATTGTGAAGTTGTTTGTGATGTTGGTTTAATTGGTATTGTATGTACGATAAAGGAAGTGGTATGATAGGTTCGGGTCCATATGTTGGTGTCTCTGAGCCTCTCCTCGCTAGTTCATCTGCCGCATCGTTCCCCCTTGAGCCACTATGTCCTTTTATCCATTTTATAGTTAGTTTGTTTCCAGCCTCGCTTACCTTTGTGAGGCTGTTATGACATTCGAGTGTGAGTTGTGTGGTAAATTTGTCGCTGCATAGCGCTTGTAGTGCCGATTTACTGTCTGACAGTATTAATATGTTTTCATTTTTAATTTGTCTTCTTTGTATTGCATTGCAGGCTTCTATTATTCCCACACATTCCGTTTGGAATACTGTGTTGTGTTCTCCTAGGGGCTTCGAGATGTGCATGTTTAGGTCTTCTGAGAAGACACCACATCCTGTTCCTTCATTTGTTTTTGAGCCGTCTGTAAATATTCTAAGATTTGTTTGATTTAGTCCTTCCTTTGGGTCTTCTGTTAATGATACGGCATAGTCTTTCCAGAAGATCATCGTTTTTGGTATTTTGTCAATAGGTGCTTCCAGTATTGGCATGTTAGCAACTGTATTATCATAGATTTGTTTATGTTTTGAACTTAGGGTTGACCACAGATTTTGGTTTTTCAACCGAAGTGCAGTTGCGGCCGCCTCAATTAAGTACTCAAGATTTCAAAAAATGCATATACGGTTAAATTACAAACTTAGTTCAGAAATTATTTTGTAAAATTTTTCAAAAACCGTTCATCCAATCAATTTCAAAATAATTTTCCAATAAAGTTTTTATTAAGTTCTACTTTTGTATTTTTTTTTCATATTTTTTGAACTCATAGTTCAAAAGTAAGGGGGGGTGAGACATTTTTTTAAACTTCTGGAGCGATTATTTCTATTAAAATATTAACTTTATCAAAAATTGTTTTTAGAAAACCCTCATTATTTTTAAAATACCTATCCAATGATGTCACACTCTAGGGTTAAAACGAAAAAAAAAAATCACCCCCCACTTTACGTGTACGGGAGGTACCCTAAAAAACAATTATAACCACTTTGTTGGCGTGACCGATATACATATTCGTACAAAATTACAGCTTTCTAGTACTTACAGTCACTGAGATTATTCGCGGACGGACAAACAGGACAGACAGACAGACTTGGCGAAACTATAAGGGTTCCTAGTTGACTACGGAACCCTAAAAAGTAGCAGCAAATTATTTCCTAGAGAATAACATTGCACACAGATCTCAAAGAACAAACGAGCCTTTCCGACCCAGAATCAGCCCACAAACGACCCACAATCGACCAGAATCAATTCAAAAACTATTTGAAAATAACTTTAATCGAAAATATACACAGGTTTACCATTATATTGATGCGAGAAATTACAATCACGGGCGCCAGAGACGCTTAGTATAGCAATAACCAAACGCTTAGTATAGCTATTGGAACCAAACATCCACATCAATTAAAATAACTTTACCTTCACTGGCACTTAAATTCGAAAGATGCAAAGCCTATTCAAGTTAAGAGGAGCTTGTAAAATCTTATCTTTTGAATATCGTTAATCTTTACCTTATCCGAGTCAAGTTCCAAGCCGAGCAAGTCATCGCTCAGCTTTTGGAACTTTTCCGGTGTGAGTTTGTTGAGGATACCGCGGACCTGCAAGCAGAGTTATTACACTTTATTAAGGGCTGTATCAGCGTAGCTCAACTCAACCCGACATTTTCTTCGAACGTAACACTGACCTGTAATCAATTTATCTGCTAAATAGGACTTTTTCCAGTTTTGTCCTTGTTTAAAACAATCAATTCGATATTTGTGTTATTAGAAAGAGATTTGCTAAGTTTTATAAATAAGAGGACAAATGGACCACGTTAGGTCTTCTTCCTAGCGTTTTTCCGTCTTATACAGGGAGCCCGGGGTCCGCTTTGGCAACCAATTCCAAGATTTGACGTAGGCGCTAGTTTTACGAAAGCGACCGCCTTCTAACCTTTCAACCCAAAGAATAAACTAGGCCCTATTGGGATTACTCCGGTTTCTTCGCGATGTTTTCCTTCACCGAAAAGCCATTGGTAAATATCAAATGATTTTTCGTACGTAAGTACAAGTACCTCCAGTATTTGAAGCCGCGACCTTCGGATTGAAAGTCGCACGCTCTTACCGCTGGGCCACTAATGCTTCCACCAGGTTACCAGGATAGGTCTTATTATAATCAATTACGGCCAACACTCACGTATTTTTGGTCACAATGCGCGACATGTTTCGGACATCTTAGGACACCATTATCAAGCGTCGAATATCGTGCGCGTTGCTTGTGACTAAAAATACGTGAGTGTTATCCGTAATTTCTTATATGTAGGTCTTGTTGTGTAGGATGTGAAGTAATGATGCAACGAATACGAATAGGAATATTCGTTATCGGCGAATATCGTATCGGGGTCTTTACGAATATTCGTATTCGTCTTTGATATTTGGCGAATACCAATATTTTATATGGAAATATTCTAAATAGTAGGTACTCGCATAGTACTTTACACTACAAAGGTTACAAACCGCAAAGATTTTCCATGAATAAGTAGCCGCGAGGCTACTTATTCTTGAAAAGTATGTGTAAGTTCCCAAGCTAACCGTCTTCCGTCTATACGCGTTAACATTTTTTACTCTAATTTGGTATAATAATGTCTCGGTGCAATAAGTAGGCATTAATATGAAATACTTACAAACGGGTTAAATCACGTAGAATACGTATTTAATGTAAAGTACGTATTTTACTACATCTCAACGCTTCAAGTCATTGACAGCACTCGTAGTCACAGGGAAGGTTGAAAATTGAGAAAGTATTTGAAATTAGTGTATAATCGTATTCGTAAATTTCAAAAAGTGATATTCGTATTCGTAAAAAAGTACTATTCGTTCCATCACTAATGTAAAGCTATAATATAATACATAATGCGCCGCACAGGCCGCACACGATGCAAATTCAGCTAAGTTGACAAACAATAGTCGAAAAGGCATGACTTATCGTTGACCGATTGCGGTGACCCCGCGCGGAGACTGAAGATAACAAACACATCGACTTAAAAGTCCGGTATACTTTTTTTACGATTTTGCGCAACTTTTGATACGATATTGGAGCAACTAACATGAATCCTGTTACTTTTTTTTAATAATGTACCTAGATCCGAGGGCTGTTTCGCGATTATTGCTCGAAGACGTAAATACTTGAGGCTTTTTGATAATCAAAATGATATCAAACCCGTATGTAAGTTATACATATGTGTTTTAAAATGAGTCGTCTAGGAATAAATGAAACGCTTTTTTCCACTTACAAAAATTATTTTCGAAAAACGTACATTTAACTAAGCAAATTTTAGAAAATTTGCCAATGATTAGCTGATTTATTTAGATATGAATAAAATAGATTTCAAAAAAATTAAGATGCAAAAATAAACTTTACATGCCTAATTAAGTAACGTGTATGAAAATAAGTTAGGTGGTATAACACTTGATACAACCTGGCAAAACAAGCTGTTTAAGAATTGTTTTTTTTTTACTAAATAATAATATATATTTAACAAAACTATTTTTTTACAATACCAATAAGTACTTCATACTATCTTAGCAATTGCAATTTACATGCGTTATTTAATTATAAACGATTTTCATTTTAAAAAGTATACCGGACTCTTAATACGGCTATTCAGCCTTTTACTTCAGCCAGGCGATTAAGAATGCGCAAATAGACTTTCGTTTTATGATAAAATCTAGCAAATACTTTTTATTAGGATTGGTACCAGGGGATCCAAAACTGGTTTTAATTGTATGGGAAAACCGGCTTAAACCGGTTTTGGATCACTAATACCAAGGGTCTGGGTTTGGGTTTGGAAAGACTAAGAAAGTAACCTCAGTAACTACTAACATTCCTCATATATTTACGTAAATATATATATCAGAAGCTGACCTTTCGGAATATGGTGTCGTGTTTGGCATCTCCGTCGGGCACATCGTGTTCCCTAAGAGAGGAGGACGGGACCCAGCGGCGCCTGTTCAGGGGGACGGGCGTCCTCCCCGAGGCTCGCAGCACGGGCCCCGGCTGCCGCGCGCTGTCCGTCTTGTCGGTGTTGAGTCCGCGCGCTCCGCCGCCGCACCCCCTCGTACCGCCCGACCTGCAGCGACCGGCTACCGGCTACCAGCACGCCTCCGCGAACTGCCTGCAAATAAGAAAAATACTTATTAACAGGGATCAGAAAATCGAATGCTTTTGTACCTAAACTTGTAAGTGAAATGTAACAACCCTGGAGTTGCAGGCGTGCATAGGCTCCGGTGACCGCTTACATCAGGCGGGCCGTATGCTTGTTTGTCACCGTCGTAGTATTTAAAAAAAGCAACTATGTAATGAAATATGAAATAATGTTTCGTAAATAAGTTCCAAATCGCAGTGACGTTCCTCACGCGTCACCATTTTAACCACCAAGCGTATTTTAAGAAACCGTATGTTGAGAACCAACAATTCGGTTCTTGTTTGTCCTTATCCTTATATTTCCTTACTGATTATAGAAATTAATTTTAAGTCTTAGAGACCCTACATATCTCCAAGGATATTATTAAGGGAATTAATGCTATGAAGCAGTCTCTACCAGTCAACTTTCAAGAATAGGTAATGTTAAATTAGCAATCTTTTTTTTTTCTGAAGCACTCTTGATTTAGAGTGTAGAGAACTAGAGACTAATGTTGAATGTAAGCTTCTTCATTTTTTTTCATCATTCTTATACTTTGATATTATAAATATTGTTAATTTTCAATTGTTATGATTATGATTATGACATTTATGTCATGTGAAAGTGCCTTTGTGTCATGTACTGAATAAATGTTTGATTTGCGGCTCGGCAAACGAAACGAAGATGTTGTTGACCTAAATATTATCAAACCGCGATCAGAGTACGATTGAGCACATACGTCATTTATGAATTAATACATGAAGTAACATTGTCACTGGTACAGTGTGCAGATACTGCAGATACATGAAAATGCTTATTTCCTTACGAACAAATTTTAAAACTTGGGAAAACAAATATATTACCAAATTAAATGAAATACATATAGGTAAATACCTGATGTAATTATTATATTTACATTTAGAATGGCCATTAAAGTTTTCAGAAGAACCTTTGTTTTCTTATTTTAATTATTAAAATATGCATACACTCCAGACGATTTCTCAGCACCTACCGTTTAAATATTCCACGACTTTTCATATTGTACCTATACTCAACAAATTTATTTTTTATAGGTTCCGATTCAATACAGTTTAAATTAAGGAAAATCGTGTAAAAAATTATGAGAGAGTTGTCATATACGAGGGGCGTTCAATAAGTAATGATAAGGACGTAAATAACTTTTAACATATTTTACTTTATTATTCATGATTATACACTTACTATATCGTTTTTCTAAACTTAAAATTACTTCTTCAGCTATAAAACGAACAGTAACCTGACGATCCGTTAAAATTATTTTCTCAATTGTTTATTATTATTTGTTCGATCACTGCAGTGTTCGGCCGCCCTGAGCGTGGTTCGTCATTGGTGTTTGATCTTCCTCTTTTAAACTCGGCACACTACCGTGCAACCGTATGAACCGTAGAATAAGAAGGAGCGTGAATCCCTAATGTTTCTTGCAAATCTAAATTAACTTGCTCAGTAGTAAAAAATTTCAAGCAAAGGTATTTATTTAATCACCGCACGAACTTCAATTTTCTCAATTTTTACCATTTGGTCGCGACACAACGAAATGGATGCGTTCTATTTGTAAAAAAACAAACGACTGTCAAGTTATTTTTATTTATTTTTCATAACAATTAAATGCGCTATGCCTGCCAGTACTTTTTTAATTTCTTGGTTAAAGAGTTTATATGTCATTCTCATTACTTATTGAACACCCCTCGTACTTGAATGATTTTATATTTTTTATATAACAAATGACAGCATTTACCAAGTAAAAGAGTTGTAAATTTAGTATCTATAAGTGTCTGCACTTAAACTATGAATTTATCCTATATTGGCTTATAATTATATTTATTCTTTATATCTACTGTTGTGCTAACAGTACTTTCGAATCGACTTCTGATCGCGGCTTGTTATACCTTCAGTTGGTTTAGAATAAAAAAATTCAAGAACGTGCGAGCGAAGCGAGCGGAGTTCTCCCACCGTCGTTATTATGTATGTATATTTGTATGTATGTTTGTTCGACTATAACTCGAGTATCCTTAATCGGATCGTCGTGAAATTGGCAGGCGGTTAGATGAGATAAGTAGAATTTTTAAGTTCGAATATGAGCCAATTGGGTTGAGGGGCTGCCGAGATAAACGGGTCGCGAGTTCACTAGTTTGTGTCTAAATAAGTGGTAATTTTTATCCCTACGTATATAATGGGTATAATATCTCTGCTTTTGTGGATTACCACCTAAATAGGAAGATACTTGAGCCGTTATAAATCATAATTACTAATCTAGATATGTTTAGTCCTTAAAAAACGCAACCGTGACTCGCCTTATATTTCGCGGATGATCCTAGATCTAGAACTCAGTAGGTAAAACGATATTTCATTCAACCGCCGGGTAAACAAACAAACAAACAATATACTTCATTGAGTATGAAGTCCCTTTTCGTTTAAGATAAACTGTTTAGTGACGCAGCACTCGATAATTTTGCAAACACGTATTTTTAATCAGTTATCAATGCCTGATACTGTGTTGCACCATAATGTAAATAATAAACGCGTTTCTTCATATTTTTCTGCACTACAATCAAATTAATCATGCCACGATAGCTTCGCCATTCGGAAGTTTTCTACCAATATCCAGAAAGGCAGTAAGCTGTTTGGGTAAACAGAAATACGTGCTCCAAATAACCACACTCTGATCAGAAATTAAGAAGCTAATATTTTTACAACAAAACACTTAAAATACTAAAATCATAACACATGCTTGTAGTATCTTATCATAATTATGCATAGGCACATTATGTAGTATGGCAGCCATACATACCCCAAAAATTTAAGGAGTTATAACGTAAATAGTAAATGCATGTTATACGTAAAATTCTCGTTTAATCCGTGTTACAATTTAATGCCCAAAATAGGAGAGGCAAAGAATTTAAGTCTACTTGAATATTAATTGAAGGTATTAGTCGTAGTCGTAGGTACTAATCATCTGTTCAAGATAAAATACAAAAAGGTGATTAAAACATATTTTGTTTTAACCTATCATTGCTAAACTCGATAAATGATTGAATATATGTATGGTACACAAAGTAACTAGATAGGTGATTGTGATTTATTTTATTAAACCAACTTCCGTCTACCTAATCTAATGTTTTCTGGGGACATAACTACGTAGAAGAGCCATCTGCACGTCTCGCCTACACGTATGACGCCTACACGCGGTTAGTGCAAGGATTCAGCGAGCTTCCTTTGTGTGGGATACCGAGTAATGGCCGCTCCACCTGATCACTCGACCGACGACCCGAGCGCGCGAGGAACCACGCAATTCACACGATTTACGTAAGGCTTGACCACTCACTAAATATAACGCTGCAACGTCATGGATGGTTGGTAGTTTTGGCACTGTTTTTAATTTTTTTAGACGTCTAAGACTGCATTAAGATAAAAAACGAGATGTATTTCGTTCTCGCGACTCCGGCGCTGCACTCTCGTTCGCATCCGAATGAGCAGGAACAAGTGTCGGACCTGTCCGCGTATTCAGAAACTACCAGACTCAGATTCGTAACAATTACACGTATTAGAGGAACGCTGGTTCGCGTGCGACGATGCAGTCGGTAAGTCGAGAATAAGAGCCCAGATGGGTGCGATTGCCGTTCGCAAACTAGTTTGGAGTCGGCGCATGTATCGAGCAGCGTCTGGGCCGCAGACGGCGGCGGGCGCAGGTGAACCGCGGTCGACGCCCGCCGTCTGGCTCTAGGGCGCTGCGACGTGCTGCATTTTCAAAATCTTAGTTGGTCGGTGTCGCTACGCAGATGAATTTGGAAGCGCGTCAGTCAGTGCGCGGGTGCGGCGACGTATCGCGGGGTCGGCGGCCGCGGGGACCTTGGCGCGGCCGCTGCAAGGTCGCCGCCACCGCGCCCGTCATGGCTCGCAAAACTAATTTCTTTACGTACGGGGCGCGCTCGGAGCGCAGGGTATCGACATATTGATGCAAAGGCGGTGTCGGCGACCGTCGGAGCATCCCTACAGGGTCAGGTCCCGGGCTGAGACGCCGGGAGCGCCGCTGCCGGTCGGTCTTCGACCTCGACTAGCACAAATATTCGTTAATCGCACGTCGCTGCCGCGTTTTATTTAATGTTACCTACCTCGAGTGTACTTGCCGATGTGATAACGATAAACGACGATTGCTGCAAAAAAACTTCGCAACTGACATGTGTTGAAAAGTAGGACATATAAACCTAGGCCAAATTAAACTTTCTTAAGATTGAAACAATAAACGGCGTCATTCGAATTGCCAGATCAGAGTCGCTCTACCAACTTCCATGAATGTCTGTATATTTGTGGACTTTATTCCGCTGGCGTAGGGTCGGAAACGTGTATGAGTTGGCGTGGTCGCCGGTGGGTACGTGCCGCCGCGTGACTGGAGCCGCTCTCGGCGAATTCCTTGCTTAATTTGATAGCCAATGAACTTTCAGTGGAAAGTTTACATCATGGGGCGAAGATATTAACAATAAGAACGAGTAATATTTAAATTGAAGTTCTGCCCATATACATATATTGTGTCACAAGGGAGCAAAATTAGTTAATTACGGCGAATATTACGCCATTGAGTCCAAATGAAGCGCAGGATTCTAAAGAACAATCCTCTTTAATCTAAAGAAGGAATATAGCGTTAGCGCCTTACTTATATCTTATAATATTTTTAATTGTAGAGAACTAGGGACCTATATTCTCAATATTCTCGGATAGGCAAGATACGATATAATTAACCGATAACACATCAGTCACTCAGTTTATTTCTATTAACATTAGCTAGAAATCGATAACCAGATAGGGACACTGAGACGAATGCGAGGGCAATCACCCTCAGCATTACCCTCCCTTGTAGGTACAAGGCTTTACAAGGGTAAACTCTGGACGGTACCCGAAAGGTGCCCTCTAGAGTGTCTAAGTAAGTCACTGGGGCGGGCGACCTTTACTCGATTGCCGTCGGCTTGATACTATCGAGCACTTTAGTTAGTCTCGAAGAAGAGGCTATTTCGCAAGAAGTTATGGTTGTAATTGTAATAACATATGTAAACTCATAATACTTAGTAGTTTATGCAACAGTGGTATAATAAGGGTTCTTAAAACTTGAGGGCCGCCGTTACAAAACGAGACGAAGTCGAGTTTTGTAATAATAGACCCGAGAGTTTTAAGAACCAATTATGAGCTGTTGCATACGCTAGTTTTTCTACGACAGCTAAAATAGCGAAAAAAGCAAAATCTCGAAAGGTGGCAGAATATGGAAGATGTCGCATACACACTAAAGAAAAAAAAAACAACAGTGCTCATATATTGTATGAAAATCCATAGGAGCAGTGTTCTTATGGAATACCATAGACAACGTTATAATGTATACCTGTTTAATATCGCTGTCAAATTGACAGATAGAAGTGCTGGAGTAGAAAAATATATACTCTTATCATCTCAACAAAGACAGCAGGTCGAACCTTCAAGCAACACAGGGTAAGTACAAGCCCAAATGGGCATACGCTAGTCTGTGTTGTTTGTGACTAGTCAAGATTTGTTAATGTAGTTGTATCATTTTCTATGTGTTAGTTTAGCGTCATCATTACAGATTTATTTTTGTATTTAAAGAGTGAGGAGTGCGTCTGTGTGCACGTTTCCCCCCGCAAAATGTGACAGAATAACGTACGGTAAGATGTCGTATTGAAGTCTCCCTTCCAACGTGTTGGAATCCCGTTATGCTCGAAGGGTCGAACAAGATAAATTTGCTACAATCACAGCACAGATGCCGAGAATGATGTGAGAAAACAATCAGCCAAAATGCCTCACAAATTATTTGACGAGCGCGCAACGCAAGCAATTTGATGGCTGACACATAATTCCATACGTTCCGACCGACGTATACCTACCGTAGCCGTGTCGGATGTATGACCTTAAACCGGTGCAAATCATCTCTTCTATTAATAGTACAGCGCACCCTTAGGCTGCGTTTTCACCAGAGATTTGAGAGGATGCATTGCGAGGGATGCGTTTATAAGAACCAATCGAATCGCTTCATTTACCTATTCTCGCCTTAGAAGGATAATAAAATAAATATGGAAACGTAATGCCGCTGAAAACGTGTAGGTACTCAAAAATTGGTGTCTGGTGTCAAAATCTGTTTGGGTGCCAAACTAGAAAACTTTTCTTATTTTACTATGGGTTTACATAGTATACTTTCATAGGTAAGTACCTACATGTGGTCTAAATAAGTAGTGTGATTATTTGACTTGTTAACTAGAAGAAGATATTGTTTTAAAGGCCTAGAAAGTGGAACGCATTTTCAACGTCTTGTTCGACATTGTCAGTCTATTTATTTATTTATTATATATTTAAGTGATTCTATTGGTACCTGGGCCGTTCTCCTATTTCACAGTGACAGAGTGGCCCTTTTCAGCGGAGACAGCCTTCCGCCTGACCACTCTGTCACGGTATTTTGAGTTAAATAACGTGGGTAAGTTTAGGTACAGTTACTAACCAGGGAAGTAAAAAGTATAATGTACTGATAAGTTAAGTTAGTTGTGTAATTTAATTATTTTCACTGCACCCACCTTAATTATTTCTGTTTGGCCCTATGGTTGACTGGTAGAGAATGCCGAAAGGCATTAAGTCCGCCTTTTGTACACTTTTTTTACGTGCAATAAAGTTAAAAATAAAATAAATAATAAGTTAAACTAAAATTACGGGCATTTACCTCCTATAAAAAGCACAATAATTAAATTCTAAATCAGACATTTTCAACGCGGAGACAACTCATTGTAGCCAAAAAAGGAGAACTACTTAAGAACCGTATTCTCCGGTTGAAACGCAACTAAGAGGGCCGCTACTTATATATCCGAAATAGAAAAAACAAACAAACGTATGGAGATCAATATGGTTTTATTGTTTTTCATAATATTTTCCGTGATAATCGATGCACTTTTGCATACGTAGAAACCAATATCTAAGCACTTTTTCCACTCTGACTGAGGTATCTCCAAAACGTGTTTTTTGAACGGGTCGACGGCATCTTCGCGTTGCGGGTCGAAAATCGTTGACCACGAAACTTATTCTTTATATTTGGAAATAAATAAAAATCATTGGGTGCCAAATCAGGGCTGTATGGTGGATGACCCGTTAATTCTATATTTTGACCTTTAAAAAATCGAGTTGTTTCGCCAGATATATGACAGCTGGCATTGTCATGGGGCAGAATGATTTTGCGTCGCTAGTTTTCTTTTACGAAGGACTGATTCGTAATGGTCACCAAATTATTTAGGCATTGTTTTGTATTGCGTACGAGCTAGCAGAATTAAAAAAAAAACATGAATCAACGTGAACGCCGTGAACAGATTGTCGCCAAATGGATGGAAAATACACGGCAACCGAACCACTTCATCGCAAAACAATTAAAAATCCCAAGAAATACCGTTGATACGGTTCTAAACCGATACTTTGAGACCTTGTCTACCGCTCAGAAGACTCGAAACGTAGAACATGGCGGTGCTCGTGATCCTA
Organism: Lathronympha strigana; assembly: GCA_949128165.1. Taxonomy (NCBI): domain Eukaryota; kingdom Metazoa; phylum Arthropoda; class Insecta; order Lepidoptera; family Tortricidae; genus Lathronympha; species Lathronympha strigana. Next base: position 10,552,683 of record OX421905.1, on the reverse strand, counting down.
GGCTAGACAGGAAAATAATTAAGACGATTTGCAACAACCGAAGTATGTCCGAACGGGATATTGTTAATAAAAACTCTTCAAGTCAATCAATGGTGAGACGTGCCAAGAAACGGGCTGCTAAGAAGACAAAAAAGAAGCAAAAAGTGCCGAAAACATCAGAAAAGCAAAGACGCACAATCAAAACCAGGTCTCGAAAGCTGTACGAGTTTCTGGGTAAAGACAATTTTCACTTGATTTTGGATGACGAAACCTATGTGAAGGCAAACTTTTCATCACTTCCTGGCAATCAGTATTATGCTATAGCTGATGGAGAAATTCTTCCAGATTCGGAAACTGCTGTCGGAATGAGATTAAACTTTCATTTGAAAAACCACTTTCACCATCATTTTAAGGCCAAGATATTCTCACGGCAACATGTTTCATTAAAGATCAGTCGCTGACATTATTGTTTTTTTAAACCATGACATTGGCGAAGGCGCTTAAAATTCCAGTGCAGGCACAGAGCTTTGCCAAACAATGAAGTAGGTAGGTATACTAGGATTCACTATGTTGACAGGTTAAGGGATAAATACTTGTTGAGCGCTATAGTGAAACCTTACTATCAGTAGAAATCTATAGTCGCTAGTGTCTACGTCAACGCACTGTCGGTGCATCTTGCTCGCACTTGCGTGTGGCAGAGGTATGCAACTGTAGATAACGAGTCGAAATCTATAGCAACTCTTGGTAGAGACACAGGGAAGCGTGAAGTAATAGCAGTATTACTTCACGCAGCACAGAAAGGGGAGTCTGCACACGTACCGTAGGTACCGATTCCCCTCTGCCAAACTACAAGCTCAAATGGGCATACGCGGTTCTCTGTTGTGACTAAGTTCGTACACAAAAATAGATCGAAGTGTACAAGATTTGTTACTGTAGTTGTATCATTTTATATGTATTAGTGTCGTCATTACAGATTGTTGTTTGTATGTAGTGTGTTGTGTGAGAAATGCGTCTGTATGGACCCCGCATAAAGTGACAGAATAATGTGTACGGTAAGAACAGTAAGATGTCGCTTTGACGTCTCCCTTTTAACGTGTTGGAACTGTTGGAAGCCCGTGTTGCTCGAACCAGTATTTTTATGAATATGATCTTACCACAGAATTATGGATGGCGGAGATGCTTCCCTTGTAGTATTTAAATTGGAATTCTATGAAAGTTTATTTGTGTCTTACCTACCTAAATTAAATCCGAGAAGCAGATCTCTTTTGAGAATCGAATAAACTTTCACGTGATTTGGACCATAAAGAACTCTATATGTCCGCTTATTGATCATAACTACACTAAATTTATTGGTTATAAAGATATTAATTCGCGGATAGCCAGTAAGCACTTACATGCTTAAACGTTTACGAGCAAGATCATACTCAAGAGGAAATTAATAAAATTATTAATTTATTTCCCAGGTCCTGCCAATGCCAAAGCATTCTGTGGCTAATTTTAGAAGCAAGGATGTTCGTATTACCTTGCGCGATATTGCGCGCTTCTAATGAGAAATGTCCAATTCAACAATAAAAATAAACTATAATCGAGTAGGCAAACACATTTTCCTTTTAGTATAGATAGATTTATAAGTTAACTTTTATTACCAACGAAGGTTTTGACGTTTGGGTGTCCGCACCGCTTTTTTGCCTAATCCGCGCCTATTTGTGGAAGCTTCTACATTTAAAAATCATTACTCTCGTGTTAAACCTGAGTATTTTTGATTTTGATTATTGCCGAAATAATGTTAAATTTATCACCTAGCACCGTAGTTCAAGCCCTAAGGGTTGTCCTGCAGACAGCACGCCCCGCGACCTAGATCGGCGCGGGGCCGCGCTCCATCGAGCGCTACCATTGACCCACATCCGCGGCCCCGCGCCCCACGGCCCGCAGCGCAGCCTCTGCACCGATGCACGCGCGGCCCAGTCAAGTCATATAATCCATACGACATTATTACTAATATTAATGCCACTGTGCATCTAAAATTTTAAACCTAAGAGAACCGACGAATGTATACCTAGGTCATTTTAACTAACTGTATGATACTCTGATCTTACTTTTAGGTAGTAAAAGAGCCAAAACTTGAATTTATTCCATGTTTAGTTTAGTTTATTTATCTCATTACACAAATCTCATACAGTTAAATATACATTTTCGCTTATACTACAGTGTTTGTCTAATGATCGTTTAACAATTCAAAATGTATAAATAATAATAATAAGGAAATTCAACTTCAATAGTTAACACAATAAAAATAAGATACAATAAAAAAATAACTAAAAGGAATGTCAAAATGTAAAACTAAAATATTAATTTATATAAAATTATAAATGTCGACACAAAAAGAAATAAATTAAAAATAAAAAGTTGTACTAGAAGTACCCATCAAAATTGAAAATATGTCAGGACCAATACGCTAGTACTATGTAGTACTCATCAAAGTTTAATTAAATTAAATAAAAATGTCAAGTTAGTAATGATGTCAATTTATAAATTCTGCAATTTATTTATTTATTTAACTTCCATCATGTATTCAAATATCTATATATTCTTTTACAGAGTAATATTCTTTATCCAACAAAAGGCTCTTAAGTCGTACGTCTGAACGCTTCTTCATTACGTTCATTTTTTAAATCCGCGGGTAGATGTTCGTAGTAAGTCGGCCCCATAACTCTCGCATTTTTACCTAATAACAATGACTCCATGTAATAATAATAATATATAATAGCGGAATAAATCGATTTTTTGCTACCATTGAGTCAAATTCGAGTGTTTTTAATAGTAAGATTCACTAAACCAACCAAAATTCACTAAAATACAATTAAATATTAAATAGTATGCCATTAGACCACCATAGCCCGTTTAAGATAATACCTAAAAGTAAGAAAATATAATCATTACATCACACCGAAAATGTACTAAATTCACCAGCGTTTTTAAAGGAATAAGGAGTAACTCTTAATAATGCTTAGAATAATTACATCAAGTGTGTACGCCCTGTCAATCGCAGACAGATTTCAGTACGGTTTATAAAATCGAAAACTCTATCTGTAGAGATGGTATTTTTATATATATGTAGAACATTGTAGCGCGCGAGCCTGTTCCGGCATGTTAGCGGCCACCAATTCAATTAGGCCCATAAAAAGGAAACGGGGAGAGCGGAAGGTCTCAGATCAAAAATCTGGCCCTTTACGGAGACAGTCTCACAGGATGTTATAATTTCCTTTGAGAGTTTAATTTATTTTAAATTACGATCAGAAACTGAACAGATTATATAATGCGAGAATGTCGGCGTCCCCATTGAGAGTGAGCAGGAAGGAGTAGTAAGCACTGAGCACTTATGCTATCCTTAGATCGCCGCCTAAGTCACGAGGAGCCGCACAAAGGACGCATTAGCATACATATGTATGGACCGGAAATACGTTTGACTCGTATATGAAACAATCAGTTGACTCTACTTGTGATTTAATTAGGTGAACCCTAGATGAACATTATGATTATCAGAATTTTGATAACTCCTAGTTATTTGCTGAAAATCCTAGTGAATACCATCATCCTGGTTTTAGATTTGTCTGTTTCTATTAGTATTCTTTTTAGTGCTCTGTACAAACTTTGTTTTTCGAACACTTATGGGATCAGTCCGGCACTGTATATCACACAGGTTAACACAACAACAGCAATTTCACAGAAAACTCCTGATTTTTAAACTTTTGTGTGGCATAGATTATAACAGCTTTTAGTGGCAAATTTTGCATGAGCATACACTGTATACCTACTAATTACCTCAATCTCATTAATAAACCTAAAATGCAGTGGTTTGTCATAATCAAAGCAAGGATGAGGTTTAACTAAATTAAACAGCATTAAAAAAAAGATGTTTAGGGATAACACCATAAACCAACAATTGTCTAAACAGTCCCCGTAATTTAAATTATAGGTCAGTGAGAACAGTGAGCAATGTCACGCCACAAGAGCATAATGGGTAAACTTGACCTACAAACACATTTGTAGTCAGACTTAACCTAGCATACAGTACAGTAGTCTACACAGTAATTTTACACCATGTCACTATTCAATACTTTACTACTAATAAATAAAGAATAATACTACTTGAACTACTCAGACCATTTTAACAGGCAAAAATAGGTGTGTTGCAATCAGCAGCAAAGATTGCGAAACAAATGTATTGATGAATAAAAATGTTTAAGGCGCATCACTGACATCACATGTGACCTGAATCCATATTTGGAATCAATTAAGTACCTTCTGTAGACAATTTTTTTTCAGTTTCCATAGTCTGATTTTGTCTTAGGCCAATGACAGATTCCCTTGGCCAACGATAACAACTTTAACTGAAAAATATCAATATTTGTTGTTGTCAATAGTTCTACAAAAGAAGGTAATCAATGTGTTAAATACCTGCGTGATCAAGAAAAGCTCAGAACCATGGAACTCTACACCATACTTTTACTCACATATGTAGATCAAGATCTCGCCTCAAAAAACCCCAAATTGCAAGTTTCATTGAAAAAAAAACAGTATAACTTTTGGGTTATTGAATCTTGCTTAATTTTAGGGTGGGAATTACTATGAATTAATTACATTAGACTGTAGGATTTGCACCATTCATACTAACTATTATTATTCTGGTACTATTGGTAGTCTTTTGTTAAGGTGAGTAAAACCTACCAGGCATCAGCTGACATCTTTCAACAGATCAAGATTTTTATCAAAATAAATAATAAATTGTTATAGATTCCAAGTATACATAGAAAGTCACCTGGCAAGGATTATGATTAAACGTGCAAATTCATTAATAAGTATACAACTAACCACTATACCACGCAAAAAAGGCACATTGGATGTCGAGTTGCGGAAAAAGCCCAGAAAAACTAACTACCCACTATCAACCCTTTTTCAATATAGGTACCTATCTAAAGTAATTGGAAAATCAGGAAATATTACAAATAGGTGTCGAGGCAATTCGTGATTAGCACAAAGAATAACGGCGGATACAATACGAGGAACTCCTGCGACCAATCACGGGAGCCGTCGGCGTCGGCCGTCGACGCCTGCCCTGCTCCGTGCTTACTTCCTCTACGGCCCGAGCGAGGTTAGAATGCACACAGCAATTGCTGTGCTTCCTCCACCTACTCCGTAAAACACAGACCCCCTATCTTTGCCTATAACATGTATTCGCATTCTAGAATAATAATACGGGACTCGTAAAATGGCACACAAAGGTGACGCATCGACACGATCCTATCGAATGATCACGGTGAATCCTGACATCCCTCTTCACGTTACTTGCCAGGACTTCATTGCACTATATTACTTGATCGTTGAGGGCACTAAATACACATTAATAAATGAATTACACAAACTTACGAGGCGTTGAAAGTCAATTGTAGAAAGCACACGCACCGCAACGCGACAAGCGAGTTCTGTTGCACGCACACTACTAAAGATTTGACTGACACCTACACATAGACAAAAGCTTGACTTCGTCTAACAATGCCTCAATGGAATAACTTATTATAAAATGAAATTACATGCGCACAATTTACTATTGAACTGGTATGCAAATAAAATACAATACGATTAACACAATTTTCATAAACACTAATTTAATTTATCTTGTTATTTGCATTTAATAAGTACAATACATCCGGCCCGTAAAACTAGCAACAGAAGCGCCCTCTAAACCGTAGGAATGGTAACTAAATGTTGTCGTTATAAATACAAGACTAGGGAATTAGTGTATTGTGCCACATCGTTCAGAAACCATTAAGCTTTAGCAAGTAAAAGAATAAGTAAAATACGGACGACATTGCGTGTGAATATCTACCACGAACATCGAAAATTGGCATTGACGGGAAAACCCCTTTGTCACTCCAATATAAAAGTGTGACAGAGATGGAGATACAAATCCACTATCGTTCGATTTTCGTGGTACAGCTGGCCAGCCGGACGATGTTAAGCATTTTTTTCTACTAACCATGATTTTCAACCGACTTCAATATTCCTAAAGGAGGAGGTTCTCAATTCGTCTGAATTTTTATAATTTTTTTTAAATTTTTTTTTTAATGGATGTTACCTCAGAACTCCTTTATTACGATTTAAAAATTTTTTTTGGTTTCTTAAACTAGATGGTTCCAGGTTAGTCCCGTTTTTTTCAAAATCCATTTCTGATGATGGGATCCATGAGGAACTGAGGGAAATCCTCAAATTTGAAGGGCACATGCATAGTAATTTGGGTATTTTCTTGAGAACCTCGAGTATTTCTTTACAAAACCTACCATTTTGGTGGAGCAGACCTGATGATGACGACCAGGGATGTCAAAGAGGAACTACTCTATAATTCGCGGGCTCCAGCTGTATCATTCATCTTTTGTTTGTTACAAAATGCCTTCGAGGTAGTCCTATTTGATTTTAATTATATTTTGATGATCCATCATCATGAGGAATTAATGGAGCTGATGCTGAACCCTGGCAGTACCTCATGGAACTCAGGTTTGGTAAAACTTACGAGAGTTCTGTTTTCGTCATTCAACTCGTGTTAACGATCAATTAGGGGAACAGTTCTCAAGATGGAGGTGATGCTGCAGAACCCTGGCAGTACCTAATGGAACTCAGGTTTGGTGCAACATAGGCGACTGCCGTTCTCATGATTTGATTCGTGTTAACGAGCAATTAGGAGAGCAGTTCATAAGATGGAGCTGATGCTAAACCCTGGCAGTACCTACCTAATGGAACTCAGGTTTGGTGAAACATACGCGTGTGCTGTTTTCGTTAATCGACTCATGTTAACGAGCAATTAGGAGAGCAGTCCACAAGATGGAGCTGATGCTGAACCCTGGTAGTAATAAGTTTTAAATACGACGTGAGGAAAATTAACAAATTAAAAACATAAATTAGCCATAATTCGCTTACTTTAACTTATACCGGGAAGTCCAATTGAAGTCGGTTTTTTTTTCTTTAAAATTATTCTGTTTATATTTATCATTTTTTAAATAGTGATTGCAGGAGATAAATTGTAAGAATAGTTATTTATGATACAAGTGTAGAAAGTAGGCTCTTTTCTAACGAGTGATCTTTAAATGAGAACGAATGCGTTCGTGCAATCGTTGGCCATGAATAAGTTAAAAAAAATTATACAATAATCCTTACTTACCTACACAACACAGCGGTGGTTAGCGAGAAACCACGCATTTTAGGGGACACTGGAAATTAAGATGTGAAGGTGCACTAGGTATTTTAATACAAAAAGGGGTTCAATAAGTAATTAATAAAGTTCTCCTTGTTCAATGTCTTCATTATGGGCTGATCACGACATTTTTTAAAGATCCTAATAAATTCATTTTTAAAGGAGTTTTTTTTTTGGAATTTTGTGGCCTGGTAACGTTTTAAAAGGGGGCCGACCCTCCAGTATTGCACTCATTGGGCCGATTGTGTTTTCTCATAAAACATTCAGTTTCTCTATACCCCGCCATAAGATCGTTGTACTACTTTTACTCCTACTCCTCGTAATTTGCCAAGCTGAAAACCAGCATTTATGCTTAAACAATAGGTTAATTGAGCTGTGTCCCGTGCTAAAGCGTCTCTTCGCTCAGCAAAAGGGCAAGTGTCGACTTGCCGGAAGCCTACCGATGCACCCTGTGCTTAAAAAGGGCGATAGTTCAAATCCATCGAAATGCAGGATGACTTATTGCTATATTCCCCGTCCTCTTTTGAGTCCTGGAGCGCATAATCAATATGAAGCTCCTGGGATACGTAGAAGTTAATAAATAATACCTACCAGACCTGATAGGACAACATAGCTAGTTGTTCGATCAGGTCTGGCATTAGGGTCTACGTTGTCAATTTACGGATTGCGAGGGATTGTGCACACGGAGTAAATAATAGTATTATTCTGGTCTGTGGGCCCTCATAATACCCCTAGATCCGTTGTGGTGGAGTGTCGTAAAGGATGTGTGGCCAACATCGAGAAAACGTACTCTTTTTAGTCTATCTAAAGGATAACTTAGTCCGATTCCACCCCACAAAGCAGCAAGTTTAGTCTGCGTGTTCCCCGCTTAAAATAGCTACCTACCTATTTGCTGTGGTCCCACAGCTCTTAGTGTCAAGGAGTATCGGGATCCACATTTCCAGTGACGTCAAATTCCTTGAACGCAATGCCACGCTGGCACACTTTCCTCCGGAGTAAAGACTGCTCTATACAAGTCGGCCAAGTCGAAAGTCGTATCGATTATTTGCTACCTTTGGTTGGGCAGAAGCAAATATCAAGAGCAGAAGCTGGATAACAGTTTGGACCATTTTACTCGGTAGTTATAAAGACATGCTGTACGGATCGTCAATGACCCCAAATTTGCGAGCGATATTGAACCTCCCTGTAAAGAGAGACTTTGCCTCCTTATGTGTGCTATGTATGTAATTGTGCATTGGGGTTGTGCTCCTTATGGTTCCTCTCTACGACCTCACTTCTGATCATGATAATCATGGTGACTCCATGCTCCGGCTTTAGAGGAACTTCATCCCGCGAACGCTCCAGCTGTAGAATGAGCTCTCAGGGCGAGTTTCTTAAAAAAGTGTGTATACAATATCAGGGTAGCATAATAAAACACAAAATAAGTACAAAAATACGTGTATTTATTACACAAGTGCTTATTGTAAGTTAATTGTACCTAAAGCAATGTTAGTCAGAACCATGTTAGACACAGAACCGGAGCGTTCTGAACGCATTTTGAACGGATTAGTAGTTAATTTCGATTAAGTGTACAAGATAAATATTTTATAACGGACGGTATCTCGCGGCGCGGGCGCTGCGCGTCAGCTGCTGCACTGTCGTGTTGCACCAACGTTCATTAATAAAACATACCATCGCCAGGCCTATGGAACTCGAATCTCCGTGCTAACTCGAATTGTCTTGTGTTGGTAATGACACTTATTATCAACGAGCTACCCACACATACCCTCTCACGCCAGTGCGCCCGCCGGCGCACGTCGCCGCCAGTATTATATAATATTTCTAATCGTAGGCAACCCTTGCGTTGTGCGGTGGTGAGGGGGGCCGAGCGTCATTTTTTTTGCGTAATGTTCAAAACGGGCTGTGTTCGCTTTTTCTATGAGAGATAAATATCTTTTCTCAAGAACTATTATAAAATCTGTGCCCTCGCCAACACTGTTTACCGTGCAATTGTACTCCCTATTGGAATGAAGTTCTATCGATGGATGGATAGTTAAGGGTATTGCTGTTTGTACAAAGGTGGCTCTACAGTTGAGTATTTGCGTTCTGCCCCTCACTCGCACCAGTTAAGTTTTGCTTCGAGTACGAGCGAGCGAAGTTCTCCAAGTCTACTAGATCAATCCGGCGTTTATATGTTTGTACTACGATAACTGGAGTATCGTTGATTGGAACGTCGTGAAAATTGGCAGGTGGTTAGATGAGACAAGTATAGTTTTTAACTTCGAGTATGATCTAAATCGGTCAAGGGGTTGACGTGATATAGGGGTCGCGAGTTCACGTTCGGGGCAAAAATATGTTTCCGATTTAGTACCATATAACAAATCAATAATGTGCATCAACTCAAGCTCAAATGGAGATGGTCATACGCCATTCTAAGATACAAGAAGGAAAAATGATCTAAATCTATCACAATATGGCATCCAAGAGGCGTAACAAGGAGAGGGTAAAGCTTGTAAGACACAATGCGACCATAAATTTCGATCAATAAAGTAATATAATGTATGAATGTATAACTTCAAAATAAATGAAAATAAAAGCTAGTTTATAATATGGTACAAAATCAGTATAATAATATCGTCAACCGTAGGTTTAATTAGGGTAATGAACAGGGATTTATGTTCCTTAGGGCCACTTGAGCCAACCAGGATTAGCGAAGTAACCCATTACTAGCTGTCAAATTCCATACTTATAACCCGCTTAACCCCGGGTTAGTTGACTAATCCCGGATGGTGCAAGTGGCGCTTACTTAAATTGAACCTACGGCGCTAAAGTGCAAAGACGTCTTTTACGCCGACTCTACAAAAACAGAGAGCCGGAGCCGTGCTGCACCACGCAACCTATTTAACCTGGTATGACGCAGCATGAAATTTAATAAACGCCAGTGCAGCTGGACTTTAAAAACTTAAACAACTACGAACATTCCTTTTAGAAACATCGTTAATAACTCATCTCATTGAGCGGACAAACACAATCATTAAGTACAAATTTGAGATGCCGTTTTACTTTCAATAAAAAATAAATAACATCTAAATGTCAATGTTTTAAAATAATCTAGATTCAACACGATTTAATAAATGTACATATACTTAGTATATTCCGTATAAGGATACACAACAACCAAACAACAACAGTTGTTGTAAGGGTACAACATTTAAACACAAAACCTCGAGAGTAAGTGAACTAAGTCGCTGGGCCAATGACGTAATTCCATATATACAAAACGAATCTCATTGGTGAAATGACCAAGTCATGTGGTTTCTTTGACATTCTTTTTTACATCTTCATACGGAATACACTATTCCATAATGCAGGCTGATTAACACACCTGACCAGAGGCCTGCGCTGAAGCAAGTTGCGGGTGGGTTAATCAACTATTTTCATTTATATAGTTGCCATGGTTACGGTATCCTGGGTCAATTGTAAAATCACGGTTTTACGCCATTAAAAATCACAAAACATGTTTTTTCCTGGTAGTTATAAAACTTTCCATGATGGGCCAGCTACATACTAAATACAACGTTTCTTCTAACAAACTGTGCTGCATTTGTCCCCTGGCTTACATGACAGAATAATAACAACAAGAAATAGTTGATTCACCCATGTGTCAGGCTGTCAGTTCAACACGTCTTGTGTCGTTTAGAAATAAAGTGTCATTATTGACACAAAATATCGTCGGATGACAAGCAAAACCTACTATGTACTTGCACAAGTTCATAGGCATAGTGAACCATAACATCTATTATACAATACAATTAAAATCAGTTAACCAGTTGGCTTTTCTCGGGTCTCGGGCCTAAATCCGGAGACGGAAATGACACGAAATACATTACCGCGATTTCTTTTAGGTAGCATTCAATTTGAAGTATCATAAACGCAATGTATAGCACCTGCCAAGATGACATTACTAACCGGTAGACCTATGAAATGTATTATGCAGAAGCGACATGAATTTGAACATTTATTATTTATTGAAGCTATACTTGTATACAATATTATTAAATAAATAAAAAATAAATAAAAAATAAAAAATACATATGTATATATTTCGGCTGAAATGATGATGATGATGATGATGATGATGATGTATATATGTCAATATTTTACAGTTTGATGTAAGTAACAGTACGATATTACGTCGGATTAATAATTGATAATCGTCACCAAATTAAAAATTTTGGTGATTATTATCAATTTAATTTAATTATTTTCCTGTACGATACGGTACGATCTGAGAGCTTGTCGTTTTCCCTCAAAATTTTTAATACGCTGCTTTTCGAGACTCCGGTTGCTTCACAAACCCTGTCAATTTTTTTATGATATTTACTTTCTTATTTTTTAAATAAATGAGTTTCTTTTCTAAAATAGTTATATACTTACATTATTTACAATTCATTCATTTTCATTTCATTTATTTCATCACATACATAACTATTGTAAGTTAATTTTGATAAATTTGATAGAATAGAATATCTTCACGAATGAAATTAGCGTTCATAAACATAAATGTATTATATACGTTAAACTGTTTTTATTTACACTAAGACGGCAGACTGCCAAAATAGTCAATTATTTTTCTTATTTCAATATAAAGGTTGTGTTACTTTTGAGCTACAAAAGAGGTTTTGTCGCTCATATCGTTTTTGTATTGTATTCGATAAGACAACGAGTAACATAATTAAAGGTCATATCTGTAATTGATAACTATATGTGAGAGATGAGGGATTCACGAACATTACCGAGGTAGATGTTTATTTTATTGTAATTAGTGTTTTGCTTGTTACTCGTATCTGACGATGTATTGAGATGACAGATGGCATTGGCACCCGGAACTTGATTCCGCGAACCACTTCGTTCGTTCGTTCGTCTAAATGCTTAGTGATAAAGGGACAAATAGACAAACAAACGAATTGCTTCGCGGTTATATGGCCAGAGCCGATTCTTTTATACAAAACAACAATAAATTGGTCCATTACATTCCGTGTACGTTGTATATAAAAATATATGAATACAAAACGTAACGCTGTCTAGCGGTGACTTATAGCGAGGGAATGTATAACGTAAGCTGGCACCGTCTCACATGCCTGACTCGGCGATGCCCTCGTCGTCTGAAAAATAAACAAATACTCTATTTAGGTCCGAATTAATACAAAATATAATCTATTCTACTAATAGTAACATATTTGTTACTTTTGAGTATGACCACTACTTTGTAAATTAAAAACTGAAATATAATGTCATTAATGTCAAACGAAAAAGTGATCAAAACCTTGAGTGGCCAGGTCTAGAATCGAACTAGCGTCCGGGTGGACAGTGACACCCACCGAAGTTTCTCACGGTGGTCGCTTTTTCTTTGGTATGTGACATCTTTTATTACATTTCAGTTTATAAAATACAAAGGTAAATAAATAAGATAAGTTAATGGTCAAGTAAGTAACTCTGTTATGCGTTATACTTCATTTAAACTAAGTTATGCAAGCATTCTCTGTTAACGTCACAATCACTTCAAAATTTTTTGAACAGCATACTAATCAATCAATCATATTAATTGTTAAAAATTAAGCTCCTGCGGCCCACTATACAAGAAAAATTGCAAGTGATTTTAAATCTATTGTTGAGGGAATTAAATTCCATTTCAATTGTTTTAAAATCGAAGGAAACCAAAATATGCATTCTTAAATGACATTAAAGTACCCTATTAATTATTATAGTAGAGGCGGCAGGAGGTTAGGCGCAAGACAATACTCGAAATTGAAAACTGTCATTAGCGTCAAGGGCTAGTCCTACACTGCGTTGGATTTTGGTTCCGACTTGATGATAGGATATGGGTTTAATGAGGGACATCAACTTCTAAACTTTTTAAAGGTTCATGATTATTTTGGTGTTTTTATTTTAAGTTACTCAAGTACCGTTAAATGGTGTAAAACGGAAACGCGGGATAGCTATAGACAGCAAAAATACTCCTCAATTAATGAAGACGTAGTAAGGTCGATTTTTGTAATAGCTTCATAACAAAAATTTGCTGTCTATTAGTTACCCCGCTGAACCGTTTTACATCATTCTACGGTATTTACATTCAGACCACTCATTGATGTTAGTATTTTTGATAAAATTGTTTTTTTTTTAAAGTTGCACTAAACGTTGTAATTATTTGGTGTAGGTTAAGGCCTGTGCTGGTTAAGGTTACACATGCGATCGGTAGGAAATGGACACAACATTCGGGGGCAAGCTATTTACTGGTTTCCGCCACCACCGCGTCGGCTATCAACCGTCGCAGTATGTCAGCTGCCGCCACCTACGCACGGGTTTTCTCTTCAAAACACTTTCGAGTATCTGTCTCAAACACTTTTGTCAGTTATAGGTTAGGTTAGGCTAGGTTAAATATCTAAAACACACAAGTAATATATATATATTCTAGAAAACTATACCTAGTGTGCCGATGAATACTGTATCTGTTCTTAACATTAAATTGCACTAGTTAAAACTCACGTATTTTGTCACTTTCGCGGCTCAGGCATCACTGCCAGAACCGGCATAGCTAACGGATCGCCCAGGCGGTTTCGGGAAATCCGGCGTCGTCGATGCGGGAGTCTGAATTGTCGGATCGTCTGACAGGATCAACGACAAGCACACCGAACTAACAGTGTCAACTAAATCGTCACCACACACATTCACGTTCACTCTAGGAAGCACTGGTTTCCAAGCCGGTGGCAGAGTTCAACTTCCGTCGCGGTTGAAATCGAATACGTGAGTTTTAACCCTTGCAATTTAATGTCATTATGACTCACGAAAATTTAAATTATATGTGAATAGATACATTTGTATGTTTATTCCATTGTTACTAGAAGTGGCCACCTGGGACTTGATGATAGGTGAAAACCAGAATGACAGGCATCCTGTCATTCTGACCTGTCACAGGCTAGCAAACAGTTGGAAAATCAGAAGATGTTAAATTTATGGAAGATTTAAAACAGTATTTTTCAATTTTTCCCTACGACTGCCATAGAGCTTTTGATTAAGTCGAAAAAAATTAAAATTCCCAAAATCTAGGCGAGCCTACTCTTCGGGCTAGGCAATGCGGGTAAAGTGGGTTCCTCCAAGAATGAGGCTACAGTGTGCCGGTGTGTTACCTTCGAAGGCCTGGTTGTGGTGCATGTGGTGGTTGAGGCCGAGCGGCGGCTGCAGGTCTGCGCCCTCCAGCGCCGCTACCACGCACTGAAACATACAAATGTTATTTTCATTTTTGCACCATGCCGAAGATGTCGAGCGTGTCGGCGCGTCGCCAGCTGCTGCAGCGGGCGGTCCAGCGTGATTGTAGCTTGGTGAACGGTAGAGTACCTGGTGTATGCAGATGTACTGCTGCTCCGTCTGCACCATCCACACGCGCTCGCGGCGCATGGCGTGCACCATGCCGAAGATGTCGAGCGTGTCGGCGCGCGCCGCCAGCTGCTGCAGCGCACGGTCCAGCGTGATGAAGGTGCCCGAGCGGCCCACGCCCGCCGAGCAGTGCACCACCACGGGCCGCGCGTCCGGCGGGCAGCGCTCGCGGAACGCGCGCACGAACCTGAGGGCATACACAATTACACACACATACAGCGAACGCCACGCAACGAAAGCGGCCCAAACATTTATGCTTTAAATGTATGCGCTAATTCATAAACTATCGAATGACTTTTTTAAAATGTACGATGGATTTTTAAATAGATAATGGTCAATTGACCAAGCATACCAGCAGCAGCATTGCAGTAGTGTTTGGCGGCATACTATTTTGAAGGGGCGCCATTTAATAATTCTCGGTCAAAGTTTACCTGGCCAGCGTGGTGGGCGGGTCGGGCACGCCGAAGTCGGGCCACGTGGTGAAGTGGAAGTGCTTGACGACGCGCTGCTCGGCGCCGCGCGACGCCAGCAGCTCGGTCACGGTCCAGTCGGGGAAGCGCGACTCGTTCAGCGCCGTCACGGCAATGTCGCCGTAATACACCGGCCGCGTGTCGTACGGCCAGTAGCGGTCGCATTTCTCGCGCCCCTGCAAACACAGATCTACTTACAACCAGAGCTGGGCACCGTTAATCAAATAGTTAACTTCGTTAATCGCTAATCCGTTACAAAAAAAGTTAACTTCGTTAATCGTTAAACCGCTACTTTTCGGAAGACTTAACGGAAGTTAACGTTAATCGTTAATCCGTTAACACGTGGTAAAAAGGGCAACTTGGAGTTAGTGATCTACAGCTTATATTAGTTAATCAGTTTCCTTCAGAAATATCCAATTTACCATCCGAGTACCTTTGAAAATTCAGGAGTTTTCTTAATGTCTCATGGCTTCCATCATTTGATCTGAAGTAAAATCAAATGCATAGACCTCCGAGGTCACAGACAAAATAACAATGTCTCAAGTTGGAGGACAGAGCTAGAAATTATCGAGCAGTTTCAATATGCCATCCCTGGAGTTCAAAATTAGGTCCACTGCAGCAAATTGATGGCTTGATTAAGAAAAACTCCCAACTAATTATGAAAACCCTCCAATCACGTTGGACGTGCCGTTCAAATTTGAAGATTGTCTGAATTTCTGAAGAACTCCATCATCAGAATATAAATCAAATCAAAAGGATGAATGTTGGTGGTTGTCGGTGTGTTTACCGACCAATTTCACTTTGCCATCCCTGGTCTTCATCATCAGGTACACTCCACCAAAATGTTGGTAACCCTCAAAAAATTTTTACAAGTTTAAAAATTTATGGACAATCTTGGTCTGAAATAAATGAAATATAAAAAATATGAATAAGGAAACCCTCAAATCATAATACATGTGCCGTTAAAATTTGAGGAGTTCTTTAATTTCTTCATGAATACCATGAATTCAATAATGAATGTCTCAAATAGGATGGGAATTAACAGAAAGTTCCACTTTTCCATCCCTGGGCTCCATCATCAGCTCTACTCCACCAAATTGATGGTTTTCGTAAAGAAAAATGGTCGAGTTTCTTAAGAAAACACCCAAATCATCATGCATATATACATGTTTGCTCAATTTCTCATGGATCCCATCATCAGAAATGAATTTTGAAAAAAAATGGGACCAATCTGCAACCACCATGGATAATTTGAAATCGGTTCAGTATTTACGGAGATCTGACGTAAGAAACATAAAAATAAAAATATAATAAAAAAATCACATGAATTGAGAAATTCTTGTCGGGGATGTCGAAAAGTCGGGTGGAAACAGGTTTTTTGCCGCGTGGCGCGGTATGTGCGGTATCTAATAGGCATAGCTGGGCATTAACTCGTTAATCCGTTAATCGTTAATTAACGAAGATAACATTTTCATTAACGGATTAACTTTTAAGTTAACTTTAGAATATGTTAACGGAATCATTAACTTCCGTTAAGTTTTCCCAAGTCCGTTAATCGTTAATCCAGTTCCAAAATACTTACCTATTAGATACCGCACATACCGCGCCACGCGGCAAAAAACCTGTTTCCACCCGACTTTTCGACATCCCCGACAAGAATTTCTCAATTCATGTGATTTTTTTATTATATTTTTATTTTTATGTTTCTTACGTCAGATCTCCGTAAATACTGAACCGATTTCAAATTATCCATGGTGGTTGCAGATTGGTCCCATTTTTTTTCAAAATTCATTTCTGATGATGGGATCCATGAGAAATTGAGCAAACATAAACATATATGCATGATGATTTGGGTGTTTTCTTAAGAAACTCGACCATTTTTCTTTACGAAAACCATCAATTTGGTGGAGTAGAGCTGATGATGGAGCCCAGGGATGGAAAAGTGGAACTGTCTGTTAATTCCCATCCTATTTGAGACATTCATTATTGAATTCATGGTATTCATGAAGAAATTAAAGAACTCCTCAAATTTTAACGGCACATGTATTATGATTTGAGGGTTTCCTTATAAACTTGTAAAAATTTTTTGAGGGTTACCAACATTTTGGTGGAGTGTACCTGATGATGAAGACCAGGGATGGCAAAGTGAAATTGGTCGGTAAACACACCGACAACCACCAACATTCATCCTTTTGATTTGATTTATATTCTGATGATGGAGTTCTTCAGAAATTCAGACAATCTTCAAATTTGAACGGCACGTCCAACGTGATTGGAGGGTTTTCATAATTAGTTGGGAGTTTTTCTTAATCAAACCATCAATTTGCTGCAGTGGACCTAATTTTGAACTCCAGGGATGGCATATTGAAACTGCTCGATAATTTCTAGCTCTGTCCTCCAACTTGAGACATTGTTATTTTGTCTGTGACCTCGGAGGTCTATGCATTTGATTTTACTTCAGATCAAATGATGGAAGCCATGAGACATTAAGAAAACTCCTGAATTTTCAAAGGTACTCGGATGGTAAATTGGATATTTCTAAAGGAAACTGATTAACTAATATAAGCTGTAGATCACTAACTCCAAGTTGCCCTTTTTACCACGTGTTAACGGATTAACGATTAACGTTAACTTCCGTTAAGTCTTCCGAAAAGTAGCGGTTTAACGATTAACGAAGTTAACTTTTTTTGTAACGGATTAGCGATTAACGAAGTTAACTATTTGATTAACGGTGCCCAGCTCTGCTAATAGGTAAGTATTTTGGAACTGGATTAACGATTAACGGACTTGGGAAAACTTAACGGAAGTTAATGATTCCGTTAACATATTCTAAAGTTAACTTAAAAGTTAATCCGTTAATGAAAATGTTAACTTCGTTAATTAACGATTAACGGATTAACGAGTTAATGCCCAGCTATGCTTACAACCAACCAATACATAGAGTAGCCCATACCGTAATTTCGAACGCGCGGAAATGTGTCAACCATGAAATGAGCGTTCGCACAATCCAGAACCAGTGCTCATTTTAACGCCGCGACGACACCAATAATTCAAAAAAATACAGATATAAGCAAAGGTGTATCATTTGATTCGTAATTATTAAGATTTCATTAAATAAAAAAATATTTAATCCAAAATATTCATTTAGGAATGAAAGGAAGGAAAAAGAAATGACAATAACCGCGAAACAGTAGAAATGGCACTATATCCTTGATACCGCTTCATGGCGTCCTTACGATCGTCATGCCAATGGAGACTGTAAACGAATTTCAAAATCTTGCTGCACTTTTCCTTTGAATACGTCTCTATAGTCTATTATCAAACCGCGATCAGTTAGAAACGCATTGCTGCGTTTGAATGGGAATGCGTATTCGTTGGGAGAAATACTGGCCAGCCCTCTGGTCACCTGTCTTTATCTTTGTATTTACCCTAATAAGACCCGCTTCAGTAGCGAATGGTTTCAGTGGTGGTGGTCAGTGGTGTTTGATGAGGCAGTGTAAAAATTGAAGGAGAAATCGTGACAAAACAATGTAACGCCAGCGATTTTACAAACAAATATTTTATAGGACGACGAATGTGTACAAACACAAATTACAAAGTCGAAGTATTTATGAAGTAGTTTACATTACCTTCTCCACACATCGGGTGAGCATGACGATGGCGCGCGAGCCGGACTCCCACACCATGCGCCAGAAGTCGTCCCTTGTGCAGTGCAGCGGGCCCTGCGTCACGATGAACTCACGAGGGCTCGAGTGACCTGTTCATTACATACCTTTTATTGTGACCATCATTTGTTATGTTTCATTATTATTTTTTTTTTCGTTCTATTTTGTTTTGTTATACACTCGAGACCAAAAGTTTCGGCACACTCATTTTTTTAATCGATTAGAGCCAGCGTATAGCGTATATAACCCGACTAACAGTCTGGTTTTTTTTTTGTTATACTTATATTCAGTCGAGAAGCAAATCATATTACTTTTTAGCAACCGGAATTTTTAGACTAATTAGAGCCAGCTGGATCCTAATTTGCCGGCTGCCCTCGCGATGTCTTGACCGGAAGTGACATATTCAAAATGGCGGCCAATGTTACCCTTAACAGCGACTTAGGTGTGTTCCTTGTATGGAGACATATATTTATTGTTACTTTTTTCTGGTAATAATTCATTATTGGGATAACAGTTATAATAGGCTAGACGACTGAAAAAATCTATTTAGTCCGTCTTTTAGATTATAAAAAAATATTGTACACGTATTTTTTCTTTTGTTCGTCAAATCAAAAATGACAAAAATACAGTGCGTTCAGGTTTTGCGTAATGTCACTCCTAGGTACAATTTTTACCTCTAGGAGTGACGTCACAAGCCCTCACCCCGGAACTTTGATGCTCTTTATCTTCGTAAATTTTAGTTAAATTGAAAAAGGAAAAAATACGTGTCTAATAATTTTAGATAATCTAACTGACGGACTAATTAGGATAATAGTTTTTCAACGTAGTCGTCATCCCTATTACACGTATTACCTGAAAGTTTTGACTACCTATCTGCCATGGTTCAAAAGTTACAAAATCAAAATATTTTTATTTTTCAAGTAGGCATGTTACAGTGCACTTTTGAACGTCGAACTTATTACGATCCTTTTAACGGTAGAAAAAATCGCGGCCGTAATGCAAGTCCACTAATTATTAGTGGCTTTGCTGTCCGAATATGGCCTCGACATTGCCATTTCCCATTTCGATGCATTACGGCTTCTCTAATCATTTGTATAATTTATTTTATTATAAATTATCCAAAATAATAATAATTAAACATGCTTTTGGGACATTTAAGCTCTATGCACCGCGGGGTGTGAAATACGTCTAGTATTCTGCTTATATTTTTCCAGATTCCAGCTTTTGAATTTTGGAATCTTTCGCTTGCTCATATAAGCTTGAGTTAGTAGTTAGTAGAGTAGTTAAACAACAACTTCGCCCCCTTGTATAATAAATAACTATTAAACATTACAATCGAAATCGTTTCAGAGGAACTATTCAGTTTTGCTTTTATTTACCAAATTTTATTAACTTAGCAATTTTGAACCAAGCCAAACACAATTAAAATGAGATTATATCACAATACTGATATTAATTAACAATTATGAACGCTAATTAGATAATATCTAGTGACCAGGCATCTTTGACATGGGCCACACTGTAGCACCTACGTAGCGTCCTATCTATATATCTAGCGATCATCTATACTACTTATGAAAGGCTGCAAATTTTAAACTAAAGTAGGTAGGTAGAGTGTTAATTTTTTTAAATAACATGTGTCATCTCATTATTACTGCTATCACTTCAAATAAGGTAACTCACTAAGATCAACAAAAAAAAAGTAAAGCATTATGTATTCCGCATTATATAGCCTTTTTGGACGACTAAGATTCAGAAGGGTCTAATTCGGTTAAAAACGCCAGTTGCCAAAAAGTAATATGATTATCTTCTCGACTTTGTTTTTACAAAAGTATAATCAGACTACTAGATGCATTTTTACACAATAAGAGTCATCGACAAAGAGACTAAATGTCCCAAAAGGTTAATAAATGACCGAAATTAAATTAAAAAAGGGTAACATGGGGAGATAAATCCTTTGCTGTTTCGTGTTATCTGGAGCGACCGTTTCCCCACCTCTGCAGTAGTGTACCCACACTATACGTACCCGGCACGTAGTTGGCGTTGATATAGTCGGAGCCCTCCTCGTCGTCCACGGGCTGCAGCTTGTAGCGCGAGTGGTCGTAGGGCAGGATGTTGGTGAACCGGTTCTTAGGCCGGTTCACGGGCAGGTCGGCCGCCGTGCACGGCTGCTCGCGACCCACGTGCTTCAGCTCTTCAAACTCTTCGCTAAACCTGGGAGGAAAATATTACGTTCAATATTAGAGTAAAGCTGCAAGACATGAGAAAATAAAGATGTTTGAAAGGTTATATATCATTGTTTCTAATAGTAGATTGTATATCAAGGGCATAAAGTAAGCGGCCTACCTCGGCTACTATCTAGCCGAGGATAAAATGGGTACTTATGCCCGAGGTATACACTCTGCTTTTCACTTTGATTGTAAGGAAAATATTAGGTTTTATATCAGTTTAAATCGTTGAAAATGTAACATCCATACTCGCGCGCTCGGGTTCTCCCCGCCGCGCGCCGCCTGCAGGCGGCCGGGCGCGTGGGGGGGGGGGGGGGGGGGGCGAGGCCGCGGCGAGCGCGCTCCACCTGGGATGTTACTTTACGCCCTAGTGCGTGAAAAGCGATTTTGTGTCGCCTAGCCACGACACAAAGGTGAACTTTTCGAGCAAGAGAAGTGAAAAGTAAATTGTTTACCTAAAGTCAGAATCAGCAGACATGAGCCGGTAGTGGTCGACGAAGTCGGCGACGGGCACGGGGCGGCTGGTGCGCGGCGGCGGCGCGGCGGGCGCGGGCGCGGCGCGCGGCCGGCGCCGGCGCAGCGCCGCCCACGCCGCGCCCGCCGCGCCCACGCACGCCGCGCCCGCGCACACGCCGATGATCCACGCCGTGTTGTCCACTTCTGCAAATTTATACATATTTCACTCATTTTGTTCAAATACTAACACACTTAGGCTGCGTTTCCATCGGTTGTGGAGAGCGACGACAAGTATATGAAGGGATTGTATTGTTCTTGATATCTCATCTCGACACTTTCTCGCACATCTCTGGTGGGAACGCAGCATTGTAGCCCACCAAACGAAGGAAAATTAGGGGAAATAATTCGGATATAAACAAATTTAGGTACAGTTGTAAGTAGATATGTGCTAAGCAACATACTAAAAGTATTGGGTGAAGTAATCCTGATTAAATTCTCTACAAAAATGTTTATAAACATGTTATCGCTGAGATCGATATTTAAAAAGGTTGCCAAGTGGTAGCGTATAGTATATAGTCACAATGAGCACCAGAACATAAGCTAAAACGTCTAAATAAATTGTCAGTAACTTTCCCCCTTTAATAACTTTTTAAATATAGATCCCATCGATAACATATTTATAACCATTTTTGTAGAGAATTTAATCAGGGTTACTTTTTCATTAGAACATTTTTTGTCATGGGCCACCGTTTACAAATTATTTAGGAAACACCGTTTATAAATTTTATGATTGAACATTTTGTTTATAAATTCAAACTTACGATCTCTTCGATCCCCAGTCCGATCGATCTGCCAATTGAGCTATCAAAGCTTACTAAACAACAATCAACCAACGGGCGTTTAGGTGATATAGCAAAAAATAAGTAAATCGATCAAAAGTTGGGGCACTAATATCACTACAACGATTATACCATGGATTATAGAGAAATGGAAAGATTTATCAGAAAACACAATCCACTCAAAAAGCTATATTCAACAGGGAGTAAGTACTTTACTCGCCAAATGTATCGTTTATGTGGGTAACAATATATACGGCAAAAACCCCGTTTTTAATGTACTAAAAAAAGTACATTTATTTTTAATTTTAATAATTATTGATTCATAAATACTTATTACTACTACACTACAGCTAAACTTACTAACTTCGTATTTTGTTTTTGCTTTCAATCATTTGCGTTTGACAAATAGAGGAAGAACTTGCAAAAGACGAATGTGCCTCGAAAGATAAAGCACATATACAATGCGGTGTTAAACAATATACTTTATATTTATATGAAGCTAACTATAAATATTTGAAACGTACTTAAAGAACACTAATAAATAATACCTCTAAACCACTTCGATTTAATACAACCGTACTCAACGTGTCAACTTGAAAATATAATACTTGGATTCAAGGCACAGCAATACGTTTTCGACTGAATTAGTTTTTCATTTGACAAAGAGAAAATGCCCTAGCTGTGGTTTGTAACATGACCCATAGCTGGCAGCTTGCATGGCTTCCCTATCGGGTACGGTGGTGTGGGACAAACGTCTTGTTCTATTTAAAACTTGGTAACTCATTCTATTGGTCCAAAGAAATGTATAACCTTTACAGGAGTATATGCCTACTTGTAGTACTTTGTTTATTTGGTTTATCAGATTCTTACATGCAAAAATACTTTGCACTTTACAACACTGAACTAAATAATGATTAAACATACCCATCAATACAGAAGTTTCCTAGTAAATAAGTAGGAATTTATGTATAGATAACTATTCTTTTATTATTAATCGTCAATCGTCACCGCTGCCGCAATGACAGAAAGCATTCAGTTTCCCAACACACATTTTATTTTTCAATATAGTTTGTAGCACTGTTAGGGTGTAGTAACTGTATCTAACCGCACTGAGTGTTTATTTGGCTTCAAGCGTGCCGGCTGTGCTGGATAGTATAATTATCGCATTATCTAAAATAGTTAATCTTGATAAGGTATCGGTACGCGGTCGCGTGTACAATAGGTACTAATGTAGTCTTGTTCGATTTACTGATAATGAGTGGTTTACCGGCGATATTTCAGCAAATCACATTGATAGAGAGAATAATTACCTACTAGGGAAACATAAGTTTGAGATAATATAAGGCGCTAGAATACTTATTTTATTGGGATAGCTAATAAGAGAATATTGTTAGCCTGTGTACTATAACCCATCGACTATAGACAACTGGACGCGGCTTTAAATTTAATTTCCCTTCTGCCAAAAAACTTGCTGAAGTTCCACAATTGTGCAATTTTTTTGTATGGGCCAACGTTTATCTGATGACATGTGTATTACTACGTAATGTACGGCTAGCTTATGTCCCATTTATTTATATTTTTTCAACATTAAAAAAAAACAACTAAATAAAATTGAAATATAATTTAGATAAATTTATTCTTCCAAAGTTTTCACTGTTGAGTGCAGTCATATTTTTATGCGTAGTGAGTTAGAGGAATATACGACAACTAATGCTTACGTAACTAATAATATCATGCAATGCGAAACAACTAGAGTAACAATAATAAGTAAACAAGGTTTTTAATTATTTAATTTACGAACCATAAATATAAAGCTATGCCATAGCGGAAAGTTTTTTTTTAATTTACGACTTTTTTGGGACTTAATTTAATCCATATAAAAATTAAATCTAACCGAAAAACTATATCACACTTATATGTATAATGTGCTTGCCATCAGTAAAAGTACCACTTTGTCGCTTGTACCTAAAAACAATCACAAATAAGCCCATGCGTGACATGCTTGTGTTTAGGATACGACATGCGAGACAGACATGCAGTAAGTTGGAAACACACCGAGCCACCATGGAAAAACCCGAAGAATCCGATGGATAGAATCCGGCGTCACCTCGTAGCCCGTCACCGCCGGTTAGTGGTCCTTCCAAGTCTGAGCCGGTGCCGCTACAGGTTTATATAAAGTTAATTCTAAGTACATTTGCATTATACAGGTACACGATGATTTTTAATCGGCGACCAGGAGTAGAAACATATTAATATCCAGCCCAAATGAAAGAAAAATACGGATTAATGCGTATTTTGCATTTAAAAATGTTAATTTGTTGACAAAATTGTGATTTGCCTATTTGTGACAAATTACGTTTGTTGGTTGACAGTGCGTTCGGAAATTATAGTCTGACAAGCCAAGGCTGCAGTATTTTTTTTAAATTATGTGCGTCCCTTTTTTTCGGGACGAAAAAAATTGGGAGGCATATAAGTAAAAAAAAGTCTAACGCAGCCTTGGCTTGTCACGATTGGCCGGCAGGGCACAGCATCAAAGAGGCTTCTTTTGCCGCACCGAACATTGACAAGGAAAAATCTCTCACGATACCACAAGCGTTCGTCAGCGCGTGGCTAGCGCCCAGGACGCACGGGATGCCCTACGCTCTGACTCCAAGCAAACAGGCGGATGGGAAGCCAGAGAATATTTTGCGTGCTCCGAGGCCAACTGGCCGCAGCATTGCGCCTGTCACGCTCTTGCGCTATCGAAAGAGATTTCCTTCAACAGTGTGTCTTTCCTTCTTTCCGTCCTTTCCCATCTTTTTCAATGCGCTTCGCTGCTAGTTTACCCACTATTTTACCCGAGCGAAGCCGGGGTTTCATGCAATTATCTCACTGTTTAATTAATTAAAAGTTAAAACTTAATTGAAACCATACATGCATTGAACACTTAATTCCATGATACATGGTCATCGTACATGATGTAACTACGATACGTCAAGTGCCATCGCTATGGCGGGAAATTGGACTGATCTTAAGTCAATAATGAATGCATACGACTATGACTATGAGAATGACAAGTTATCACTCATAAATTATCAATTGCCATCAAGTTTGTAAAAAGGCTGTAAACTCAAAGATTTTAGGATAAAATGTATCTCAAAATTAAAGTACCTAATGATAAAAAAACACATCTTCATATTAACCGTGTGAAAACGAGCGATGTAAAGGGCTCGAAACGTAGGGTGGTGTTAATAAACGCGATTAATCCTTTCTAAAGTGTTTAATTTCAATTTTAACAATAGCGAAGACAGAAGACAATATTATTCAAAAGAACATGTTTGTTTCCGTGTAATTACGACTTCAACGTAATAACTGAGTTAGAAAAAATGGTACCTGATCACCGATTAAACACCATCGTGTATATTGTTGTTAGGGTAGGTATCTTGTTAGTTTCTGTGCACAAACTTAGCTGGTGCGAATATAGTTAGACTGAGATGGACCAAACTACGATTGTTAGATTTGCGTGATTTACCTAAAAGTAAAACAAACATTAGTTTAACCACATTTTTTCAACGGCGTTGTGTGCAATAAAACCAGTTAAGAAGTATTGGAATGTTTTGAGTATTCCGTCCACCATTACCCATAAAAAAACCTTTTCAATACAGTTGCTCAAAAAGTGCCCTTTTTTTGGCTGTTTTGCGTGCGCAAAGTTTGTTTTTGCGTACTAGTGCTTTTTACTTTTCCAATCTTTTTAAATTTAGTTGTGTTCCAATTCATGACTGCTTAGCGAAGAGTATTATTGTTCGTTAACTTTACCGAGCCGTAATAAAACTAAATACCTACTATTAACGCAATAAGATAAAAAATATTGATATTTCATATTTCAATAATTACTTCTTCATCATACTAATAATCATTCATTAAAAATATTAACATTGAAAACAGTTCTTATAAATCTGTGTGTATGAAACGCAACAGAGCCTACAAAACGTCAGTCAAGGTAGAGGCGTTTTTCAATCAGGTAAACATGTTCGAAGGGCCTATAAGACATGACGATACGATTTGTCACATGCGATTTATTATTTAGTTTATTATAAATTGAAATTTAAACATTTTGAAGATGTTCTTAATATATCAACTGTATTGCAATCGTGTCATGGAAATAACAAAAAAACTTTCAAATTCGTTCTTATGTATTTTAATTTTTTTCGCATCTGTATTGAAAAACATCGTTCGATTCACGTGCAGATATGTCATTTTTCACTTGTCCCGAGTATTGCCACTCGCCTACGGCTCGTGGCAAGATACCTCGAGGCTCTTGAAGTAATGACATACTTTCCGCACTAGCATCGAAATGTACTATTATACACTTGAAACCGCCACTTTTTTTGCTAAATTGGAAATATTGATTTGTTTTCTACTCAGAATCGCGAGGGTTTTCCAATACTAGTAGGAGAAAAATATTGTCCTTAAATTTCCATAAATTTTTCAAACTTTCCATTGCGCTATCGCCGTACTAAATCTGTGAAAAAAGTGTCACGAAATGGAAAAAAAATCTTGGACCATTTTTTTTTCTCCTACTAGGATTGAAAGAGCTCGCTCTGAATAGAAAACACATGAATCTTTCCAAGTTAGCAAAAAAATTTTTTTGGTCAGCAAAAAAAAAGGCCCATACCCTCTTTGTAAACACTTGAACACCGGTTACTGTTAGGGATAGGTACAGGTTCGTGTTGGGCATACTGACCGGTGTAGACGACGGCGTAGGCGGTGTCGGTGAATTTGTCGGGCGCGGTGTAGGCGCGCAGTTTGACGTAGTAGGCGGCGCCGGGCCGCAGCGGCCCGTTGCAGTAGGCGCGCCCGCTCGACTCGCAGCGCTCCGACCCGATCGTGTACTCCTCCACGGAGCTGTGGTGGAACGGGAAGTATGGCTCCGTCACCTGTCATTATTTTGTATATATTATACTCGCATCACATCAACTATGTAAGAGTCGAGTATGTCGTTCTCGTTGACTTATTAAAAAAAATAGATGCACAAAGCAGAAGAAAAACATCAAAAAATGTGTTTGCTTTTTGTTTTTCGTGATTATAGGTCACCGGGAAGTACCCTATACATTTTTATTCCCTTAGCAAATGTATAGGAAAAGCGACACAAACGGCCGTATCTTTTGATTGCGATGACTTACAGGTTTGGATTGTTCACAGCTTAAACTTGCTACGTCCACGCCTTCCCAGGAAAAAGGGTCTTGACAGACAGACTAACAACAAAGTGATGCTACTGAGGGTACATAATACAATACAATAACTTTTTGTTGTGTCTCAAAACAAGGGTTCTGTTTTTTTTGAGGTGCTCTAAAAATGGGTAGAACCCTAAAAATTACAGTTTTTGAAATAAATGTGGTAGTTATTTATTGTCGGTACGATATGGATAGTTCTATACTAACTTGGTACGGCGGCCACACGGGGAGGGAGTGCACGTCGCGCCACGACGGCAGGCGGTCGCTGGAGTCGTTGCGCGGCTCCTGCGCGACGACGAGCGCGTAGGCCGACACGTTGCCGTTGGCGGCGCTGAAGAAGTCGTTGCGGAACCGCACGGACACCGTGGTGGGCGTGGCGCGCACGCCGGCCGGCAGCAGGTGCGGCGCGGGCCGCGGCGGCGCGGCGATGGCCAGGTGCTGCGTCCAGCGCGCCGCCGCGCCCGCGCCCGCGCCGTTCACGGCCCACAGCCGGAAGCTGTACGTGCCGCCCGGCGTCAGCCCGTCCACCACGCCCGACCGAGCTGAGGGAAGCGACAACTATTTTTACCTCAAATACAAAATTAATAAAGATAACCACTAACATAATAGATCTGTCTCTAAAATTGTATATACAAAGAATATTAAAAGTACTTATTATTAAATATTAACTTTGGTGACAGAGTGTAATGGATGTACAACGGGTTTTTTTTTGTTTACAGTATAACAACAGTATTTTATACAATCGTGACATAATGAAGAGTTTTTCAGTCGAGTACCGTGTTTAGGCCACGAAGCTTGCTGAGTGGCCTAAGTAGGGTACGAGATTAAAAAACTTAATTATGTTACGATTGTATATAATACTTTTTCTACGAGTCATCGTCATCATCATCTATGGAGGAACAATGTCATCATTCAATTTCATTGACCTAACACGGATGTAACACAAAAAGATGTAATTGCGCACGCCGGCAGGCCGGCGCGGGGGGCGCGGTCAGCGCAGGCGCGGGGGGGCGCGGTCGGCACAGTCGCAGGCGGCATCGCAAATAAGTATAGAATTTGTATGAAGTTCTATTTTTGAAATTATTATTGTTGCAGTATCGTAATGAATATTAAAGTTGAGTTGGACCGTCTAATATCGAAAAGTATGAGCTTATAGTTTTGTCTATGTACCTACTCGTAATTGACAGATTAAAGTAGGCGAGTAGAAAAAACCACTTAGTATATTATAAATAGCTTCAATTATAGTCGACTCGGCTGGATAGCCATTTTCAAATTATAAATACCTAAAATAGAACTTTGCAAATTGGGCTAACAATAAGTGGGACACTAATGTATAGAGTTACCTTCAGGCGGGAACGTGATAGTGGTATTCTTCTCGGGCTGGTCCTGCGGCTTGTACTCGATGACGAAGCTTTCGAGCACGCCGTTGGCCTGGGCGGCGGGCAGGTCCCAGGAGAAGGCGAGGCGGCTGGGCGCGGCGTCGGTGGGATGGAAGGCGCGCGGCGCGGGCGGCGGCGCCTGCGCCGTGCCCAGCGCCACCGACAGCCCCGCCGAGCGCGTCACCAGCGTGGCCGGCGTGCCCGACCGCACCTGGGGGACCGTGGGAATCGATTCTGGATTCTTGACAACTTGCGACATAATTAAACACTGATCAAACTAACGAGCGAAACGAGTGAATTCTCCAAGTCACGAATATTCTGGCGCCTGTATGTAAGTTTGTATATTCGATAATCACTCGATTATAGTAGATTGGATCGTCGTTAAATTTGATAGACGGTTAAATGAGATGAAAATATCGTAAAAAGTCCGCCAAATCGGTTAAGGGGTTACCGAGACAGGAGTTATAAGCTCACGTTCGGGGTGGACTATTACCGCGACGGGCGAACCTACAATAGTAGTTTATGCAACAGTGATATAATAAGGGTTCTTATAACTTGAGGGTCGCCGTTTTAAGAACCAATTATGAGATGTTGCATACCCTAGTTTTTCTACGACAGCTAAAATAGCGTAAAAACCAAAATATAGAAACGTGGCAGAATAGGGAATATGTTGTGCCCACTATAGAAATTAAAAAAAAACAACAACAGTGCTCATATATTGTATGAAAATCCATAGGAGCAGTGTTCTTATGGAATACCACAAACGTTATAATGTATACTTTTTAAATATCGCTGTCAGTCATCTAAAAGCGCTGGAGTAGAAAATAGTAGTTTATGCAACAGTGATATAATAAGGGTTCTTAAAACGTGAGGGTCGCTGTTACAAAACGAGACTAAGTATATGTGTATACGTATTTGTATTTTGAAATTGATATTTTGTAGTATTGCGAATAAATGAGTATGAGTAGTGTACCTCGATGGTGAAGACGTAGTTGGTGTGCGGCTGCAGGCCCTGCACAGTGTAGACGGTGCCGGTGGTGGCGCGCGACTCCAGCGCGTCCTGCGCCGTGAGGTACTGCAGCTCGAAGTCCGTGTAGTCGCCGGGCGGCTCCGGCCACGTCAGCGTCACGTTGCGCGCGCCCACCTCCAGCGGCTTCAGCCACGCCACCGGCCGAGGGTACAGCCGCGTCTGCAAAATGCATCCTCAGATTATCACACTATAACGAAAGACATGAGTGCCTTGGACATTCATTCAATTACCTGACGCCTACTCACACACTAGAAGTGATGGCTAATGTTACAAATATGTAGGTATATTTATCACAACTACAAAAATATTTTTATGGTTTCACGTTTTGTGGTTCAAGTTATATCTCCAGAGCAGGCTCCTCTGGAGATATATATTATCTCATTACCACACTAGTTCTATAGACAATAATATAATGAGAATCACGCGTGTTTAATATCTTGGATTAAGTATGAACCTAAAAGTACGATAAGAACCCGAGCAAGTGTGTTGAAAAAATACTTATAGACCTACAAAACGTAAATAATGATATTTAAAATTACTATTTGATTATTTTTATTATGACATACTTTTGTTTTATTTTATTGCTGTTCATGCTGTAATTTATTTGACATATAAATAGCTTATTAATATTTTTACCAATTATTTTAGATCAACTGCATTATTCTATATTTTAAAGTTTTATATTGTAATTAAAAATATATATTTATATGGACTTCTTCTTCTTCTTAGGCGTAAGCTCTTGACAGAGCTGTCGTGATCACCGCCACTCACGCGTGGGTTTAGCGAAAAAGATTAATTTGGCTTGAAAACAAGTTACGCTCGAAAGTAAGCCACATTCCACTAGCGTCCATACCGACGAATTCACTTGCACTAATCCCCATTCCGACACGGCGTCACATTACTCGTAATTTCGGTCGGATGCACGAGGCATGCAATTTTTTTGTAATGTTACTGACCTTCTTATTAGCATGTTTAGCGAGCCTACCGACTGCGCCAACAAAATTAAAACAAAGATTCGAAATCCTGTGCCTCGCGCGTCTGCTCCTGCGCCTCGTCGGGCCCGACCTCCAGTCGGACCGGCACCATCAGTGTGTATACTACTGTAAGGTAAGGTGTGGTACCGGGCGCTGCACGGGGTGCGACGTGACGTTGCCGGACACGGTCCACATGGTGACGTTGTACAGGCGGCCGGGCACGAGGCGCGCGAATTCCACGCGCGCGGCCGGTGCCGCCGCCTCGCGCGTCTGCTCCTGCGCCTCTCCGGGTCCGCCCTCCAGTCGGAAGCGATATGAGTCGAAGCGAGACGCCGTCGCAGGCGTTAGTGTGTATACTACCTAAATATACAAATTTATTTTAGAAAAAAATGGTAAAGGAAAACACTTGATTAAATATTGAATTATTATAAAACGGTGGTGAATTATACAGAAAGGTACTGGTTGATTAAAAACACGATCCTTAAAATGAGGGCGCCACTGGATTGCATGGCCGGCCCTATCAATTGTGTCAACGGCGGTACTCACTCTAATGGCGGGCAGCGTGTCGTTGCCGACCTCGGCCTCGGGCTCGTTGACGATCGTCATCTCCGACTGGATCAGCGGGCCTGTCGACATAACACACGTTTGGTAAAATGTATAGAGTTAAAAAAAAAACAATTAAGAGATAATATTAATGAATAATTTAACTTTTAAATAAAGGAGTGACAAGGAGTCACAGTTCAAAATACGGTAACAGAGGAGATATTATGGTTTTAAGGGCGTAAAAAGTGGAACATATTGTTAGACGCCTTTTGTTCGGAGTTATTTGTCTATCACTACATAATATACTCGTAAAACCAAGTCGCTTCCCGCTGTCGGTATGTATGTATGTATGCTTAAATTTTTAAAACTATATAGAGAGTGATTTAAAAGGATGGTTTATATGTATAATACATTGCACCCGTGCGTAGCCGGGGCGGGTCACTAGTTTATTTATATGTCGATGCAGTAAACGCATTCAAAAGTAAAAAACCGTTAGATTCAAACCACGTTATCCGTGCTATTCCTATCCAGCTATCCAGGAAACTTAACATAGACAGACTACGCGAACGTCACATCACTGAGCTTGTGCATTCTGTCACCAAGTGTTAAACGGCGGTGTGGCCTCTTCTTCCTTTATGATATAATTTAAACGTAAAACAGTGCATGGGAACGCGAAGTAAATATGACAATGCTATAGAACCTACTTAGGCAAAAAAATAAAAAGTTATTTAAATCAATATGGATACAAAAGCATCTATAATATTCTAAGTTAAAAACATCAATCCACAGTCAATAAATTTTAAATAAACAATTGAGTTTCATGCCGGACGTGGCTGAATGAGAGTATCATTATCATTACGTTAAATTAAGCCTATACGAACGGTGTAGATCTAAGCAATTAAACGTTTCAAAATAATTACACATGCCAATAGATAGAATATTCTTACAGATTTCAGTGGATGTCCCAGAATCCTACTGCGATCAATACGTACGAAATAATAAAATGTTTAGTTAATATAAATCCAGGAATCAGGTAAGCAGTTGTATAGTTAAAAAATCTGTACATGCTCCTTTTTAACTAACGAGAAAACAAGAACATCAAAGTTAAAGAATAAGGATGCAGTAGAATCCGCTTATAGTGACATCGAAGGGAAATGACAAACGCGTCATACAAACTGGTTTTTTTTTTATGCTATAGGGGGCAAACGAGCAAACGAATCGCCTGATGGTAAGCGATTAACCCTTTGACCGCCGTTGTCACCTATACAAGACAACGATAGTACGATACACTAACGCCGTCGTCTTGTATACAAGACAAAGTTTCAACCGCTTACTAAATGGTAAAATAATAGAATTTAAAAATTATTTTGTACTCGTGTCAACTTGTTGACCCTTTGTTTTTTCATACATTTACTTTTTAAGCAGGTATATGAATCCATTGTTTCATAATAAAGGATTTAAAAAATATGCTTATAATTTCTACATTTTTCCGTGTCACTGTCGCCGTTGGCATGTATAAAAGACAGCTAGGGATGGGAAAGTTCAATTGATGTGCAAGTTTTTAAAATGAATATGTTTTCACGAATCTGGTTTTATTTAAGCGTTCAAACATTTAATTGCCAATTATTGTCATTGTTGGTAACTACTCGTAGTAAGTAGGTATATGTAGAAAAAAAAAGCATAATAATGGATAAAGTTTAGGCAGCTTCTTCAGTAAATTGTCCATTGCGGTTTATTTGCCGAATAAATTATTGACCGCAGTGACAGCGGAGGTCTACATTTTAACTCGATATATATATATATATATATATATATATATATATATATATATATATATATATATATATAACCGATATATACAGTATGTATCACAACGAAGAGCAAACCTTAAAACTGGTTGACGGGGAACTCGAGTACAATGTAATGACGTGCATTTCACGTGCCTAAATACATGTTTTATGGCATAAAATTACTAAATGAATTACTCGAAGACCATATTTTTGCAGTCGGTTAATGGTTTTTGTAACATCCTATAGGGTTTGTTTACGTTTTTGATTTTTGACAGTGCATGCGTATTGCGTACTGTTGATATGTAGCTAGGGGCAACTAATTAACATTAACGTTGTTATGTCAATACACATGCGCTTTGAGTTCTGTTTATAAGTAACCTAGGTAATTATTTTAATAATGGCTGTAGTCATAGGCAACGCGCAAGCGCTTTGTTAACTATTTGTTTGTAACTAGGTAAAAATCCAAACTTCAACAAGGTTTGACGCCTGTCTGTCAGTTGGTAATTTAAGAAATGTCATTTATAAGATTGTAAACAAATAATACAGGGGAGGTGCAACACAATAATAATAAATGTATATTTTTATACCTCACGTAAAACCTGTCGTATTTTTGATGAATTAGGTAAGTACCATGCTCATATTTATGATCTAAACATTAACGGGTTTCTTGTTTTGCCTTTCATTCTGATACATACTGTATATATATATATATTATTAAATCCACCTGTTAGTTTTCTCCGAAAACCCTCCGGTAAGTATGTAAATTTATCGAGACACGATGCGCGTCCCTAATCTTATGGTTTATAAAGTTTACGTACCGACAAGCGCTTATGCCGTTGACTCAGACGCTATTATTACTTAACTCGCGCGTAAACAGTATTTGTCAGTCGGAACTAAAGACGTGCCCTGCGCGCCGTTGACATGTATAGAAGACTACTCGTACAGACTAGTGCGGTGATATTACTTCATGATTCGATAATGTTTAGTTGTTGTTTTTCATGATAAAGTCCTTTATTTTCAACATTTTCTTGTATAGTAAATCTGTTTAGTTTAGAAATTTTGAGAGAAATCTAAGTTTGGAAATAAAAAAAGGCAAATTGAGAAGAATTCCACCTTTAATTATGAATATCGATATCACTATTTGCAATCCCTAAACTTTTTATTAGTTGTTTACTTAAAATTTGCTCTGGCGTGTGAGTGAGCGTCTTGGCGAACAGGGTCCGGCGGCCAAAAGGTTAACGTCGTCCATGGACACCCGCAACACCAGAGGTGTCGCAAGTGCGTTGCCGGCCTTTAAGGTGGGAGTACGCTCTTTTCATGTCATAAAAAGCATAATAAGAAAATAATCAAATTCCTATGTTATGCATTCCATACCGGACTGATTCGCCATCTTTCTGTCTGTATATATAACCATCATATTCGCCACAGCATCTCTTACAGATGATTGTTGCAGAATCAGTAGTTAAAAATTATCTGTTATGGGAAGATTGTCCACAGCGTCTGCGATGACTGTACAGACCAATAGCAGAGCGGCATCAATGGACTATCCTACCGTCAGGAGTCACCCGGCACCTGGCACCCGCACATAACGTCCATTAGCGCAGGCTTATCACCGGTAACTGCAACTCCCCATGTTGATTCTAGCACCTTGTTGAGGCACTGGTGAAGTATCCTGTTCACAGACGCTGCATCGCCTGGGACGCATTTTGAAGACACGAACTTGCCTAGCATCCGGGCGTCCCTCCCATCATTTTTATACGAAAACCAAACATCGTACTATAATAACATCAAGCTAAGCGGTTGGTCAATTATAAATGGATTCTACTAGTCGCAGTATGCATAGTCAGGTTAATAGTCGGAGAGTGATAACTCACGAGTCCTCGTTTCCATGGTGAAGAGGTCGCTAGTGAGGTTGTAGGACACGGCGTGCACGGTGAGCGTGTAACCCACGCCGGGCTCGAGTGCGTCGAGCAGCGCTCTAACCGTCCTCACGCCCGGTTCGGCCGTCAAGTTTCTTGCGGCGGGCACAGCGTCCGGGACCTAAAACAGTAGTTTATGCGACAGTGATATAAGAACCAATTAGGATCTGTTGCATACGCTAGTTTTTCTACGACAGCTAAAATAGCGTAAAAGCAAAATCTAGAAACGTGGCACCATAGGGAAGATGTGCCCACTATAGAGTTTAAAAAAAAAAAACAATAGTGCTCATATATTGTATGAAAATCCATAGGAGCAGTGTTCTTATGGAATATCATAGACAACGTTATAATGTGTACTTTTTTACTATCGCTGTCAGTCATCTAATTGACATAGAAGTGCTGGAGTAGAAAAATAAATGCGTTCAATAATCGCATATTAAGACCCCGAGAAGATAATATAAATTAGCTATAATAACGTAACAGATTTCCATAAATCTAAAATGGCATAACGTACAAAGTTCTAAATGATTTCCCTTGAAAGTCTTCATAAAGCTTTATATGCATGTTTTTTGGACTTGCGGTTCAGACGGACGCAGACGGACGGACGGACGGACGGGCAGACAGACATGGCGAAACTATAAGGGTTTCTAGTTGACTACGGCACCCTAAAAACGACAGCATAATATAAATTGGCAGAAATTGACGAAGACGCCTTTGTTTTGTTTATTTGAACAAGCTACCTCGTCAGGGCGCGGCCACCAGCGCAGCGCGTAGCGCTCCACGCGGCCCGCCGGCACCGGCCACTCCAGGGTCATGTTGCGCGTGTCCACCAGGGCTGCCACGTTCGAAACTGGATTGGGGCCTGAAGGTGGAACGAATTCGTTACTAAATTAGTCTATAGTGGCAGAGCGCTCTTAAAACTCGATTCCTACCGGCTTCTCTTTTATTTATTTATTTTAAACTTTATTGCACGTAAAAAAAGTGTACAAAAGGCGGCATTAATGCCTTTGGGCATTCTGTACCAGTCAACCATAGGGCCAAACAGAAATAATTAAGGTGGGTGCAGTGAAAATAATTAAATTATTAAATATATTAAATAATTAAATTCTCAAAGAAAAATCAGGCCAAAACAAAATAGCACTGGCTTGCCCAAACAACATTTTGACGCTCCGCCACTGCTATGTATCATTTTGTAAATCAGCAGTCGAGTAAAGGTAAGCGTGTATGCGATAGTATAGGAGAATTAAAACAAAACTCTCATCTCAAAGAATGTCCAACACTGGATTCGATATTGTTAATAATGCTCACAGAGTCGATCGATAATGGGTTCATCGACATGATCTCATAGTCAAACTTGAGTTGGTGATCTATAAGTAGTCGGATTCGTAAATGTGTACTAAAATGGCAATATCTATAACTATT
Organism: Lathronympha strigana; assembly: GCA_949128165.1. Classification (NCBI taxonomy): domain Eukaryota; kingdom Metazoa; phylum Arthropoda; class Insecta; order Lepidoptera; family Tortricidae; genus Lathronympha; species Lathronympha strigana. The sequence continues at coordinate 10,516,117 of OX421905.1, read as the reverse complement.
GTTAAGTTGTTAACTACATATGGTAAATGCCTGCCAATCTATCTGTAAGTATCGGCAGGAGAGCTTGAGTCAAGATGATTGCAAAAAACGCATGAATTAACGAATGAGTGAACGTGCTTTTATTTAGTGTACCTCCACCTGTGACTACTGACGACCACACTTCTGCTCTCGCCGCTATCCACTGGATAGAGTACAGTCAAGATAGTGTACCGCTCGCCGTGCGTCGTATCCCCCGCCTACAGTATGTACTCACGGACAGTGTGGTCCGCCTCCCGCGGCTCGCCGCTGTCCACGCTGTCCCCGGCCACCGCCTCGCTCAGCGTGTCCAGCTGAATCGTATACCGCTCGCCGTGCGTCATGTCTACGACCTGTTTCCACACATAAAGACATCACATAAGCAAGACAGACAGCATTACAACAAACATAGCAATAGCACATATAAGGAACCTAAAAATAACACAATGTCATACACTTAAACTTGTGTACGATGTGCACTATAAAAGACATGCCGAATCCAAGATTTTGGGCATTACCTGCTAGGTACGCCATTGACGGAAACTGAGAGGAAAATGAGACGGGAACTTCAATAAATTCTGCATGTTGCGCTACAAACTATTGAAGCAGTATACTGAGTTTGTAACCGGGCTACGAGCCTCGCGGGTGGACAGTACCTCGGCCTCGTTGATGTCGGGCTGCAGCGGCGGCAGCTTGGTCCACTTTTGCTCGGAGTGCGTGCGGTACTGAAGCAGGAAGGCGCCCAGCTTGGAGCCGGGTCCGGGCCCGCGCCAGCGCACCACCACGGAGTTGGACGTGGCCCGCTCCACGCCCATCCACGTTGGAGGTAGAGGACCTAAGGATACACAAGCAAATACCATTATTGTACAATAAAAATTCTGTACTGTATTTTAACAACTGATTAATATATATGATATAAATAATAAATAAATATTATAGTACAGTCAACCAATTTGATTCCTAGGCCACTATAGAACTTTGTCGCAGTAACTACTAGATAGTAACAACGTCAGTGCGGGTCAAACGATTATCAACTTTTAGATGACAACATGAAATAAACGTAAAGAGTTCATAAACGTTTATGCTCGATGACATGAGCAGAAAAATAAGTATTGACAGACCGACAGTGACAATTCAATTTAACATTCTGTCGTCAATTTTATTAAATTGGGTAATAAAAAATATTCAAAATATGGAAATGCCGGCAGCAGATATATATGAGAGAAGAACTCGTATTGTCATATTGCATCAGGAAGGCTACAGCAGACGTGATATAGCAGAAAGATTGAACGTTTCGGTAAGTTAGGTTTTACAAGTATGAACGGTATTCTGGAAAAATGTTGGCTTATTTTCATTTTAAGTTAATACTATTATATTATTTTCAGCGAGCTACAGTGGATTTGTGGGTCAATCGATACGCAGCGGAAGGAGATTTAACTGATCATCGCAGTCGCAATCATGGTGTGAGGCGAGTAACTGACGAGCAAAGAACACAAATGCGTCATCATTACGAACAACATGGCTTCACCCCCACTAAATATTTTGCGGAGCAATTTAATGTCTGTGTTGAAACTATTAGAAAACATTTGCATTCCATGGGGCTACATCACAGGCACTATGCAAAAAAAATAGCTTTGACACAAAGACACAAAGACGACAGATTAGATTTCGCACGGGAGTATATTGACTTCGATTGGACAAATGTTATATTTTCAGACGAGAAAACCTTCCAATCCAACAAGACAGGTCGTCTGCACTTGTGGCGATACGACAACACCCGTTACACCGAAGATCACGTTGTTCCTAACCACGCGTCAGGCCGCATCAGTGTTAATTTATGGGGCTGGATGAGTCTGGCAGGTGTGGGTGAATTGGCTGATATGCCTCCTCGATCAAAAGCAACAAATTATGTGGATATTTTGGATGAAGTCATGCTGCCAACTGTGCGAAACTTCTATCCGCAAGATGAGGTGCCTAAAGTTTATTTCGTCCAAGATAACTGCCCTATACACAAGGCAAGAATTGTGACAAATTGGTTTAATCAACACAGAGACGAAGTAACTGTTATCCCATGGCCTGCTAAGTCACCCGACCTCAACCCGATTGAAAATTTGTGGGGTCTAATGTGTCAAATGTGGCAAAATGAAAACGAGAGGTCCCGGGCTGCTCTAACAGGACATTGTCAACAAGTTTGGGAGTCACTGCGGACGTCAGACATTTGCACGGCTTTAGTTGAATCAATGCCGGCGCGACTTCTAAACGTTATACAAAGTGAAGGTGCATTTACTCGATATTAAAGTTATTGTGCTTCGATTTAATTGTTATGATCGGTATTAAAGCATTTGCATAGTTTATGGAAAGTTCTGTTTTCGTTACAGTCCTAATCCTGTCTGTTTTTAATAAAATATTTTCTTCAATATTCTTGATGATTCTACAAAAGCATCATAAACACTGTGATATTCATTTTATCCAGGAAAATATACTTGAAATATATTTTCTTATCTTACGAACGGAAAAATATTTCTTTTCAAAAAATGGTATCCAGGCTTCCGTGGCCTAATTTCAATAATGTTTTGACAGATCAGTATTTTAATTTCCATTCCAATTCCTAATATAAAATTTATTAATACACATGTAAACTCCTTCACTATTCATTATCGTTGCCACATGTTCGCAAATGTCGAGATGTCATTATGACATGCATCACGCAATAATCAATGTCACAGAAGATAAACAAATTGATTCATTGCGACATGGTTCTAGAGTGGCCTAGGAATCAAATTGGTTGACTGTACATTCTTACACAAATTGACTAAGTCCCGCAGTAAGCTCAAGAAGGCTTGTGTTACGGGTCTCAGACAACGATATATATAATATAAATAAATAAAATAAAATAAAATAAGCCTTTATTATTGACTTTAGTTTACAAAAAGTATTTTAGTGTTATAACTTAAGTATCAATTTGCCCTTTGGCAAAGGCCTCCCCTAGAGTTCTCCATTCCTCTCTGTCCATTGTCTTCCTTCTCCACGTTGTTCCTGCCATCTGTCTAATTTCGTCTTCCCATCTTTTCCTCTGTCTTCCTTTCTTTCTTTTCCCATCGCGAGGGTACCAAGCAGTAATATCTTTGGACCATTTGCTTTTCGTACTTCGCATTGTGTGACCAACCCACTTCCATTTCAATTTCCTTATTGTATGGGTTATGTCAGTGACACCTGTTTTTTCTCTAATGCTGGATAGTTTTATTTTGTCTTTGAGTTTTAGACTCAGCATACTCCTTTCCATCCTGTTCTGGCATACTTTTAGTGATTTTCTTTGTTTCTCCGTTAGGGCCCATGTTTGGCAGCCATAAGTCATACAGGGTAGTATACAGGTGTTGAATACTCTCTTCTTGTCTTCCATTGAGAAATGTGGGTTTTTCATAATATGTTTGAGCGACCAGTATCTTTTCCAAGCATTGGTTATCCTAGTTTCAACTTCCTTTTGTATTTGGTCCTCTGGCGAGATTATTTGACCCAGGTAAGTGTATTGGTCTACATATTCCACTAAGTTTATATTTACTTTTATTGGTACTAGCCGCCCATTTGTCATCAATTTAGTTTTCTCCATATTTATTGAGAGGCCCACTGCTTCGCTCTCCTCTACTAGGTCCTGCATCATGTTCTGAAGGTTCTCTGGTGTTTTGCTCAGTAGGATTAGATCATCTGCAAATCTTAGATGGTGGAGTTTTTCTCCATTTATATTTAATCCATATTCATCCCAGTCCAATTTCCTGAATATATGTTCCAGCACAGCCGAGAACAACTTTGGCGAAAGAGGATCTCCCTGTCCGACGCCCCTTTCTATTTTGAATTCCTGTCCCACTGTTACTGTCCGCACCTTAGCTGTAGAGTTTTTGTAGATTTCTTTGATGATTTTTATATATTTTTTCGGCACTCCTTGGTTTCCTAGTGCTTCCCATATATATTTGTGTTTAATGGAGTCAAATGCCTTATTGTAATCTATGTAGGCCAAATAATATGTCTTACCATATTCATTGCTTTTTTCTATAATTTGCCTTATGGTATGGATATGGTCCATAGTAGAGAAGTCGCTCCTAAACCCTGCCTGTTCCCTTGGCTGATTCTCGTCTAGTATTCGGGTTATTCTATTAAGAATTATTTTAGAAAATACCTTATACAGATTAGGTGCCAAGCTTATAGGTCTGTAGTTGTTTATCTCGTCTTTTGCGCCTTTTTTTATGCAGTAGTACTATTGCTGACATTGACCATTGTTCCGGTATTATCTCTTTTTCTAAGATTTCATTAAATAAGTTTGTAGTAGTATGTAGTATAGAGTCAATGCTTCCTTTAAGAATTTCATTTGAGATATTGTCGCAACCAGGTGCTTTGCAGTTCTTTTGTGACAGTATGGCTTTTTCCCCCTTTCCCTTTCTTTTCATTATATACAATCACATAATAGTAGTTTATGTGATTGTATATAATGAAAGGCATTAAAACTCGAGGGTGGGTTTATGAAACGAGGCGCCAGCCGAGTTTCATAATAACATCACACGAGTGTTTTAATGCCTAATTATTTACAATTACATACACTGCTTTATATACACACATATCATGACTCTCCATGATGCATTCAAAGCGCATATATATCGACCGCCATTGCGATTTTCAGGAATTAAAACTTTTCTGACATTCAAGTTTTGACATTTATATTTTTTAAATTCAGAGACAAACTAGAGTTGGCGCCAATTTTCATATCGTTCGATATCAAAATAACGTGCGACTTGCGTGCGTCATTGTATGCAATTGACAATTCGTTTCAAACTAAACGTCATATCGACTGATATTAGAATAGAGGTCAAATCAAAATTTTCTTGTGTCAGATGTATTCGAAATTTGAACAAAAATAATATTATCGAAAACGATAATATAATTTAGCTATTATTACATTTTCACAGATAAGAAATTTGTTGTAACAAAAAAGTTTATTATTATGGGGGCCTTTATATGCGATTTTTGAACGCATTATTGAGGGCTAATGACATGTGGGTATATAAACTACTATTACGTTACAGTCGTTACACTATAATATACACAGGGTAAGTGTATTAGCTGACTAAACTAAAACAGAGTTGCACTCACGGACTGGCTTGAAGACGGTGTGGCGCTCGCTGCGCAGCCCGTGGCTCACGGCGGCTACTGTCACTTCATACACCGCCCCCGGGAACAGGCCGGACAGCGTAGCGTTGGTGTCCGTTGTTGTTATCTGCAATATTAGCTATATGTAAGTAATACACGGAATAGTTGAAGATTCATGATAAATCTCCATAGTTTCAGTCTTAGAAAAGATTGTATGCTATATGCCTACCTCCTAGTTTACTGGTATAAGGAGACTCACCGTGGTGAAGGTGTACTGGGGGTCGTCCAGGTCAGCGCCGGGCTCGGGGCGGCGGCGGTGGCGCAGCTCGTAGTGGTCCTGCCGCGAGTTGACGTCGGAGCTCCAGACCAGCGACAGCTGCCGCGCCGCGCCGCCCCAGGTGCGCACCACCGGCGCCAGAGGACGCGTTGTTGCACTGTTATACAACATTTCATATCAATAACAAATAATAAACATGACGACTAGGTTGAAAATTATCATTATATCATTAAATGTCATTCATTCATTCCGTCCAGTCCGTCCGCCGGTTAAATTATCCAATATTATTAGACACGTATTTTTTCCTTTTTCAAGATAACAGTTGACGAAGATACAGAGCATCAAAGTTCCGGGGTGGTCCTTGTGATATCACTATTAGCTAAGATATAGTACGTAATCGTCACGTCACGGTCACGCGAAACTTGAATGCATAATGACGTCATGTTTTATTTGACGAACAAAAGAAAAAATACGTGTACGATATTTTTTAATAATCTAGCAGACGGACTACATTGATATTTTAGTCGTCTAGCCTATTGTAGCCAAATGTAAAGTATTCATTTTTTTAAATATGATTTATATAATATAACTAATTGCTACTTGTTAGCAATGACTTTTTCTTCCCAGTCGTGTACTCTTTGGCACTAATCGTGGTCATAGAGGTCGTTGAACAGCCTTTTTTATTGTCCCCCGCCATTTCTCCCTCGCCGTGGCATTTCACACGCACAGGTTTAGGGGAGCTTTCCTGAGGGCCTTTAACTTAGTCTATTTAATCTGTCCATCGCAATGAGGAGCTTCCCCTGGATGTTGAGCCATTTGATCTACCCTGGACAACAAGTCTCTCCATAGCGTCGTCTTCCTTACACGTAGCGTGGACAAAGCAACGACTAGACTACTTAGATTGGATCTGCTCAAGGATGTGCACGGGTCATTTGATATTTTTTGATGAAGAAGTCGAATATTTTTTTGGTAATCTTTTATTTATTAAAAAAAAATCGTAAACCGAATGATCACGTCACTTTATTTGCATAATCGAGGCACTCGAGGCAGTCTCTTGGTCTAGGTGTAGGTTATTATAAGGTAAACAAGTTAATTCGCGTTAGACCCGTTTAATAATTATGTTTAAATAGGTAATTAAAAGTTGTATTGGTAAATGACGAATCATTTCTGACGTTGGTTTCTTTTATTGTTACTTTATCTTTTTAGGTAAGGTTTTGTTGGGAGGAATTGAAAGGATTGTATAGAATCTATGGAATCATGAGCAAATTTCTGTTTGACGTTTATCTGTAGGATAAGGTGATCAAGTGTCCCAGATTTGGAAAAGCAGGTGTGTTGCGTTTCATGGACGCTTACTTATTGAAATACATTATCAGTTAGCCTATAAATTGTAACTAATAAAAAACCGGCCAAGAGGTTGTCAGGCCATGCTCAGTGTAGGATTCCGTAGCTTACCGTCCGTCATAATAGGCAACCTTAAAAAGTGTTTTAATAGATACTATGCTCAATATGCTTATAATAATTATCAATTCGATAATACTTTCGATCACACCCGTACCGACCCCATCAACTCCGGAAAAATCTCAACAGCGCGAAGTAGACCACGGTACAGCGCCATCTCTCGGGAAATTGGGTTACTAATTTATACAAACTTAGACGGGTTATGTATGTTGGGTTTTCAGGGGTTACTTTTGATCGCGTGAATCGATTTGAATTATTGTTTTTTATTAGAAGGAAGATAGGTGCGGGATGATAAATTATTTAAGTACTTAAGATAAAAATAAACTTTGCATATACGGTAAAATTACAAACTTAATTAAGAAATTATTTTGTATAATTTTTCAAAAACCGTTTAACCAACCAAGTTCAAAATAATTATCCAATAAATTTCTTATTAAGTTCTACTTTTGTAATCTTTTTCATATTTTGAACTCATAGTTCAAAAGTTAGAGGGGGAGGGACACATTTTTTTAAACTTCTGGGGCGATTACTTCCGAAAATATTAATTTTATCAAAAACTGTTTTTAGAAAACCCTTATCATTTTTTAAATACCTATCCAATGATATGTCAATGTCACACTCTAGGTTTAAAAGGAAAAAAAAATTGCAGTTTTCTAGTAGTTACAGTCACTGAGATTATCCGCGGACGGACGGACAGACAGACAGACTAGGCGAAACTATAAAGGGTTCCTAGTTGACTACGGAACCCTAAAAAGACACTCTTTGTGATTTATTATATTATTACCCAAATCACTAATTTATTATCTTCGATAACAGGCCACCTGTTCGATAAGCGATAGTAACATCGGTCCTGATTTTGTATAAAAGGTCTTCATTGTTAAGACATTGGTAGCAGTGACATCATGTTGCGTTTGGTAGTGCTTGGGGTTCTAGTGGCCATTGTAAGCGGGCAGACGACGCAGGTTAGCCAATGTAAGTATCTCTTATCTCTGTCTCCCTCTTTCTTCTCTTAACGATTATCCTGGTTGTATCCTCACGATTCTCCGTCGACCGCTTTCAGACTTTTTCGACTCTGTTTCGCATAATCGTAGGAACTGTTTTTAGCCGACTGTCGAAAGAAAGAAGGGATATTTTCGTTAGTCTAGTTCGAAAATTTGCTTTTCAAAACCACTAGCTTAATAGTGCTTGCGACTGCATTAACCGAATTCCATAAAGGTTAAATCACTTTTTTATTAAAAAAAAGTAATTAATTTGTATGTAGTGTATATTGATGATTGAATATGTTATATGTATGTGATGTTACAGGCACAAGTAATGGCGGCGAGCTCCCCATAAACGCGTACATCGCCGGCTGCGAGGCGCCGCCCTGCGGACTCAAACAGCTCGAAAATGCTGTTATCAGCCTCGTCTTTAGGGCTCGTAAGTGGAAAAAAACAACCGGCGAGTCGGACTTGCGCACGAAGGTTCCGTACCATTATAAAACCCCTATAAAAACCACTATAAAAAAAGGCCAAAAAAAAAACACTTTTGTTATATGGGAGCCCCTATTTTTAAAATGAATATATATCTCTAAAAATACTCTGTCAATATTTCAAGGGTCTACTTGTTGCCGTAATCAGCATTGAGCAAAAACGAGCAAAAAATTCACGTTTGTTGTATGGGCCGGAACCTTTTTAAATAATACCAAAAACAGACTAAAATAATTATAAAAATACCAAAAACAGACTAAAATATTTTTTTTTAATAGCGGCAACAAAAATACGTCATCTGTAAAAATGTGACAAACGGATGGACAGACAGACAGACTGCGGACTTGCGGAGTCTTAGTGATTGGGGCTACGGAACCCTAAAAACGGTTGAAATAATATTTTTTCTTATTTTTATCCAAAACCAATTGCCAATGGGAATACCTATGTGGATATTTCGCGAACGAACGCAAACATGAAGTTTTCCTCGAACATGAAAATTTCCTCGCAAATGTGATGCAAGACATTGTGTATCAAGGGCGGTACAAAAATAGTATTTCTTGGTTACCGCCATTAATACACACATTAACCGTGCAACAGTTCCAAGTGCTGCTATTTTCAGCCCGCACCATGCACAGGATGTCAACGCTAGCCACGGCCTATCTGACCGTGTTCGGGTTCGTCCTGACCGTGCCCTACCCGCTGGGCGATCAGGCCATCACCTGCAACTTCCTGGACAACTCCTACTGCCCCGTGCTGGAGGGAGAGGTCCTGCAGTATACGCTGCTGATGTATATACAGTCCACCTTTACTGTGGTAAGTAGGGATCAGTGATGAGACGTGAGCCAGTCCAGCACCTTTTCCTAAACAACTTAAAGAAACAGCAGACTCAATCAGGCCCGGCTTGCCCTAAGAACATTTTGACGCTCCGCCACTGGTAGAGAAAGGCTTTTACCCGTCCATCGGTAGAACAAAGGTTGACTTATTTTGAAATGAATGTTGTCGAAAGCGGCGTCGTCAGAAAAGCCAAAAGAGTTGCTAAAGTGATAGCCTGATTTTAGAGTAGGAAATGCGATTTTGTCGACGTAGTAGGTATGTCCAGGTATTTTTGGTTCACCTTAAGGATAATCGACATGGAGTTTAAGGCACCGTTTCTACCTGAAATGCGTCAAGATGCGTTGCAATGGGTGTATTTGTTAACACAGCGAGTGCTACGAGCTAAGATTCCGTTGGTTTCCCGCTTTGAGGCAGAAAGCGACCACCCACAGAGAACTCCCCTAGCGGGTTCACGGCACTCAATGTGTTAAGAGCCAATGAAATCACGAGGATAGATAAAATGAAGGGATCCTATTTATATTTGCCTAAATAACACAACCCTCGTAACACATCCTCGCCCATCTCACAGGCTAATTAGGTGTGTGCATTCCAGGGCCTGACACCGACGGTCGAGTTTCGCATCACGAACGACGACAATGAGCCTATTATCTGCATCCGCGTGCCCATCGTCATCCTCCCCCCCGACAGCGCGGGCGCGGCCGGCAACGCTACTCTCGCCCACGACGCTACACTCGCTCAAGACGCAAACTAAACGGTCGCCTACAGGCTTAGGCTCCCGAACCATCGCAATTATCGGACTGTTTCTTTATTTAGAATAAACTTATTATTTCATTATTAGTGGTTATTAATAATTTTCATACCTTGGCGCGATTTTAAGCGAATATCGCAGCTTTTAGGGAGTTATAAAGCCGCGTTACACGCGCTATGTCAGCCGATAACACGGCCAAGGATGTCTGTGCGCCGCCCGGCCCCTCGTTACCTGAAGGTGGTCTCCGTGCTGTCCACGCCGCGCGCCACGGCCACCACCGCCACGGTGTAGTTGCGGCCCGGCAGCAGCGCCGCCGTGTCCAGCGTCACGTTGGTGGCCGTCGTGGTCGTCGTGCTGCTGTCGCCGGACCCGTGAGCTTCGTGGTACGACAGCTGAGGGCACGAAGATACTAATTTAACACTTTCGCAACCAGGCAAAATTTCGAACAATACCCCAGAAACCGACAGTACTCGCTAGGCGGGCAACGACGTGCAACTCAATGCCGCACGCCGCGAACCCGCTGGGCGGGCAAGCGGCGGACGTAGCGAAGATGCAATGCTTGCCCGCCTGGCGGGTACTTTGGCGTCGCGTGTAGGTTTATAGCTCTTGCCCGACTAGCGGGTACGCCGGCATCTGAGTAAAGTTTACGAGTGCCCGCGTGGCGGGTACGCGGTGTCGAAAGTGTTAAATAAAAATTTTACCATAAAAATACGAAACACATTTACTCTCGCCTCCAGAACCAATCTCGGACAGCAAATTATTTGAGCTAAAGCACGAGGGGTCTACTAGCCGCTACCAAAAAGTTCCACTATCTGGTTCAAATACCTTATACTCGTCTTGCGTGCTGCCTTCGGCGGGCGTCCACCACACCAGAATGCCGCCGCCCTCGGTTTCGTTCAGGTTGCGCCACTGCAGGTCCTGCACTGGCAGAGGTTCTGAAAACGATCATACTATTGTTAAAAACTTCTCTCTGTGGCAAAACACTGGTATTTTTAGCTTTGTTTCTCACTTTTCTTGTTTCTTACATTTGAAAGACATCTCTTAATTTTACAATAAAGGTTGCATGATAGTTCGCAAGTGTTCTGTACGTTCGGGTTTCGGCACAATATTCACTAACGTGATTCTAGCGGATCTAATCAGGCATGATAGTGGCGGTGTTTTCAGTGTGATTCATTGATACATAGTGGCAATGGCGCCGGTCTCTTCGAGGCCTGAGATTACGGTTAATCTTAATTACGGTTAATCGAAAAGTTTTTTTGGCGTGATCACAGCAAGTCGGGCTAAAGGTGATCTTCCTTCCTTACTGTAGTGTGCCCGCGTTCTCAAATGTCTGGGTTTAAAGTAATAGTACATTGTGTATTAAGGGCTGTAAACAAGAAATTACGTACGAGTGGGAATTTAACAGTTCGTAATTCTTGTACCACCCGTGCTACATACAATGATTTTCATCACATTTGCGAGGAGATAAATAAACTTACTAGGCAGATACATAAACAATAATTATTAGTGGTAGTGTAGAAACACAGTTACAGTACACCGAGGTGAGCGACGACTACGTGCGGCGTGCGCGTGGGGCGCAGGTCTTCTGTGGGGCGCGGGTGGACGGTAGTATGCTTACTTATAATATCACCATTTAGGAGCATGTGTGATGAAACAAAACTTACTGAGCGTGATCTCGGCGGGCGCGGGCCAGGACGTGACCTTGCCGGACATGGTCTTGACGGTGACGGTGTAGTGCGCGCCGGGCTCCAGCCCGTCGAAGCTGACGGCGGGCGTCTCGTTGCGCGCGCGCAGCACGGGCGCCAGGCGCCGCGACCCGCCGCCGCCGGACACCGATATCTGGTACTTCTCGAACTCACTGGGAACATTTCATAAGAAGCTTGACACATTTCCATACTAGTTTTTTTTCTTCCATTGAGGATAGATTCTATAAATACGGTTTTTCTAACATAAGCCATATTATTTAAGGTGATACAGTATATTAAACTTGTTAGTTAGCAAACCACATTAGCAATATTAGTCAAGAAAATTTGATCCCATCAAAAAAATTACATGCAGAAATACACAAGCTCTCTCTACACAAGTCTCGCTTCGCAGTTCTTATGCTGTAATAATGTAATGATAGAACGAGTCTGTTATTTTAGTCCGGGGAGCCATAGAACTCGACTTCCACCGACCTGCCTATTTTATTTGAACTATGTGTTCTTCTATGGTTCGAAAATAGGCAATTCGGTGGAAGTCGAGTTCTATGGACACTCCCCGTTACCGACTAAAATAACAGACTTGTTTTAACAACATCTCAAAACTCGAATCTTTTGCAGCATAAGAACTGCGAAGCAAGACTTGTGTATTTTTACATGTCAAGTTTTTGATGAGATCTCATCTCTTTTTTGTAAGCAGTCCTTCATTTTTATACATGCATCCCATATTTATACTGACAATGTAGTGTATTCTATTGTATGTTATGTACATACCTGTAGGTATAATATTTGAATTAAATATGTACATAAAAGTAACTTTGTAATCACATGAATGTATATGGAATTACAAAATTAATTATGTGGTTGATATGTCTTTTCCAGAATTTGTGAATATTTCTATGACTTGATAGGCTACAAACTGCTTAAATTTAAAGTTTAAAGCTTCTGGGACTGCTAGAAGTAACTTAACTTTTTGATAATCGGTGAGTGAGTAAGTGACCAATCTACGGAACTTTGGCATTCGATAGTTCTTATTCTTATATAGCTACTAGTTGAAATTAAATGTTAATCTGATTTTTCCATCCTAAATTTATCCCAGAGACACAGTTCCATACTTTGGTCTATCAAAGCCGTATCGGTTTATTATTGACCTCTCCTCCTTAGGCGGCAGCCACGTGACCCGGAACTTGGTGGGCGTGACGTGGCGCGCCGGGATCTGCACGTCGCGCGGCCGCAGCGGCACGGTGCGGTACTGCGCCGTGGTGGGCGCGCTGATCTCGGGCTCCGACACGGTCTGCACGGAGATGTTGTAGGGCCGGCCCGGCACCAGGCCCTTGAACGCGGCCTGCGCCGGCCCGGGGGGCTCGCCTTCCTTCTCGACATATAGCTCGGATTCCCGCGCGTCCGGTGGTACGATTGATACCTGCATTTACGAAAAAAATGTTTACAACTGGGCACGTTACGTGGCGGTAATGTCTATAGCCGTAGTTGCCAATTTTAAGATTTAGCAGTACATATTTGGCACTGATTTGCAATAGCCATATTGATTGAATTGAGTTTGAGAACTGGAAAGCAAGGAACGATTTTGTACGGGAATTACTTAAATGGTTAGCCAAAATATATTGTTACGTTTGAGGGGTGGGTACTTTATAAAAAATGCACTAATTAACCACTAATTAAAACTGAGGCTTTATTCCTACTTACAAGACACTAAACACAGTACTTAAACACAATTAACACACACTAATTTAACGCACTCGTCACTTTTACTTCACTCCGATTCGCTTTTGATTCGCACTGTATCGCATTCAGAATTGAACTACCCTGTGGCTGCAGGCTGCCGCTATATATACCCGTCGGCGGTACTCCTGATGGTTCCAGAATGTTCCAGCCAAATCTCGCCTCGACAGGTCGCCTTCGATTCTAGTAAGTTCGCGAGTAGGTACCTAAGTACTTCTCGCGATGCTTCTAGACGCGGCTGGGTACTAGGCAGGTGTGTCCGCGAGTATTCCAGAACGTTCTCGACTCTTGCCGTCTCTTTCTATACTTCCCTTTCACTCCTTCGAGAAATTTCGCCATATACTGAATTGTACTTCAGGGGCCCATAAGGGGTCCTGAAAACGCCTGAAAACGGGTTTTCAGGTTATTGTGCCATCTGGTAGACGGTGGCCTGAAACGAACTGAAAACATGTTTCAGGCGCCTGAAAACAACGGTAACTGGGTTAAATTTTGAATCTTCTAGTATGTGAAAGAGGCACCTCTAAAACGACATGTCACATGTCTCGACATGTCGACATGTCGAGCGAAAATCGACTAAATTACGTGAGTGACCCGTTTTAAATATTATTTAATACCTCTAAAACGGCCTGAAATCACATTTCAGCCTGCTGAAAACGCTTCTGAGGCATGAAAAATCACATTTGAAGTTTTGTTCACATGACCGGCGTAACAATATGCTTTGTCTAGTGATGGTCAGCAAGGGTAGGTTAGACTTTTGCTGATCAATTATTTTTTCTTACATAAACATATTTTTTGCTGATCAATTAAATAATTGAGGAGAAATGTATGCATGCCTTATAGTGCGTGTAGGCGCCAGGTGGGTAGGGAGGCTGCCAAAGTACCAGCAGTGTGGTTTCATTGCGGAACCACACGATGAACTTGCCCGGCGTGTTGGGCTCTGCAACAAACAATAGTACATTACTACATATCTCATATAATATGGCAGTTATCGCATTAAAAAATCGTGGCAAAATGAGAAAGAATAACCTAAACGTCGACTTTTAGATAGATATTTCACTGCACTGAAAGATTACGCAAACGACACAATTTCGTATTAGATAATCAGTATCCCGTATCAGTATCCCAAACAATGGCCACGCAAGAAACCTCGCGTCCAAGTGTTCCCACGGCCAAGTTACGACATGTCACAAAAAAGGACGATTACATTTCCTATGACGTAGTTCCTTTAGTTTCAACAGTTACTGCTGCACATCTGCTTAGGGTAAATAAATGGAATTATGTCCTGTACGCATTAATGCACATGTGTGCGTCTCTAAAAAGGCTAAAACGAGTAGGTGCATATGGGAAATAGTAATGTGTGAATAACTTAATTTACTTTGATCATACATAAATATCATTAAGTCAGTTTTGTTTGCTATTGCTATTCATTTTTATTACCTACTGTAAAGACAATGGAGTAATAAACTCAAAAATAAATGATATTAATGATGCCCTTAGTTAGGCAGGTCAACTAAATGCATGGCGGCTGTACGGCGTCATAAAGGGCTGATAGTGATTACACTCGGCTAAACTTAGGATTATTTATTATAGCGTTAAGGGTGGTAAAAACTATCATAATTAGAAGCAAGAATGGTTTTTGATAAGCTGAATGTTTTAACATCCTAGTTAGGATAGGTGTAATAATATTTAGTGCAGTCAAGCACTAGCAGTCAGTTGCCACGCACACCTGACGGCGAGCGGACGTGTCTTGTGTAGGTACTTGTAGATATAGAAAAATGATGAAAATTCTGAAATACTATAAATAACACCTGAAAGCTTCAGGTACTAATATATTCGTTATACCTAATAGGGATGACGACTAGGTTGAAAAACTATCATTCTGATGAGTCCGTCAGCTAAATTATCGAAAATGATTAGACACGTATTTTTTTGCCTTTTTAGGGTTCCGTAATCAACTTGGAACCCTTATAGTTTCGCCAAGTCTGTCTGTTTGTCCGTCCGTCCGTCCGTCCGCGGATAATCTCAGTAACTGTAAGCGACAACGGTCACAACGTTTCTAATGTTTCTATGAACTTTAGTATGCAGCCGACATATGTCAGCGTGGTGAAACAGACGGCCAAGCCCCCCTTCAAAACTAAGAACATTAAAGTCAGAAACCCGTCCTTCACTTCCTTGCCAAGTAAAGAAGTGTCAAAAAGAGATGTACATGTTTGTTAATTCTCCCATTCCGTAGGTTGTCAACAGTTTTGCTGATCTCTTTCGATGCATTTCGTCCAAGCAGCCAAATTAAATACATCGCTGTAATTTGGTAGTCGCGCGGTATCAATGCATTTATGCATGCAACTTAGTCGCATATTTTGATAGTGGATTTTTGAAATGTCGTAAAGGGCACGTTATTAGGTTAGACTTACGACATTTGACAGTTGCTCCACTGCCAATCCACTGCCAATTTCATGGCCGCTCCAAACTGATGACATTTGACAGTTGTTGTACTACTTCCATGCTTTAGTTATTCTTCCGTGCAGGCGGCAGTAAATAGTAATAGTGATACTGTAACGAATCGCGACCCTTTTGTGCTAGGTCTACAAAGTCATCTAGTAATATAAATCAAATCTTACTCGTACTCGTACCACAGAATAAATAATAGTACTCGTACTGTCAAATTCGATGCACGGTTTGTACAAACCAAAGAGATTGGAAGTCGTAGGGCGACGCGCCGGTTGTCACACTAAAGAGGTCCGTACTCTGTGGTACAAACTGTACAAATGTTAAAAGAGCGACTCACAAATGGGGAGATAAATAGCGTATTTAAACTTAGTAATAGAGCAGATACCAGACAGAAATTACATATACAGTCAAACAGATGAACAGTTTAGTAATAGGCGTGCGATTTTCATCCTTCGAGTACGGAATCCTAAAACATACTAGTTCCACTCTTTTACGATTATCACAAGCATGTCGCGCACACACAATAAAGTCAAGCACGCGTTGCGAACGACCGCGGAACGAATTCCTACTGCTAAATCATAGTGAATACATTCCTTTGATTAGAACCAGCTATTTTGCGAATATAGAAGTATATTATAAAAAGCTACTTTCTCGCACGTGTGCGATAAAGAGCCACTTTTTATGTATAAGTTTACCCTTGAAAATGATAATCCATATTCATACTTATTTTATTTAAATTTATATTTACATGTTAAATAACAATGAAGTGAAAACATGAGTCTTAGTAATTTATATTACATACACATTATACAAGTACTATGAATAGTGTGTGTCGGTTGCCTCTATACGAGAAAGGCAAGTAATAAATAAATAAATATTTCGGGACAATCTCACACAGATCAACCTATGCCCAAATTAAGCAAACCTTGTACAATGGGTGCTAGGCGACGATATACATACTTAAAAAGTATCACTAACTCAGGAACAAGTATTCGTAATAAACACGCAAATAAATGCCCTTTACTAGGATTCGAACCCAGGACCTCCAGCTCACTACCATCTACACTACCAACTAGGGTAATGCCCAGTAGAAACGACACAGGTGTTGATGGCGGGACGGGGACCCCGATTTGTTTCCAATGGCGAATTAATTTTCATCCTGAGGAATTACATCATCAGTTTCACAATTAAAGAAAAGGATTTTTCAATTAAAGATGGAGAGTTTGAAAAAATAAAATAAAGATTTACGCGGGTTGAATTACCAATGCGCAGTTGGCGTTTGACATGTGCCGCGCTGTATTCTAGCGAGTGATGTCAAATGCACGCTAATTCCGTCACATTTGCAAATAAATGCAATGCATACCAGCCATGAGGTAATTCTAACTAAATATGCGTGCTGATCAGACATACTAAATACCCAAGCACGAGCTCTATGATCGCTATAGGTATTCCCTTTAGGGACTTGTAATGTAGTCATGTTCAAATTATTTTTAACTCATATCACCTGATAAATTTTACGAATATATCAACGTTACTCGAGTTATCGTCGAACAAACATACAAACACCGGATTGTTCCAGTATGAATTTCCGCGGGTTTGTCATTTCCCCCTTAGTGAAACACAGAGTATAGCCAGCTTTACACGTTCGGGCATATCCGCGCGGGGATCCGCCAGATAAATTTCTCATACATTGATTGACAGATCCGGCAGATATGCCCGAACGTATATGGCCGGCAAATGTATGGTAGATTTGTCATCGGCGATCGGCGGACATACTCTCTGTGCAGATCCGACGGACTGCCCGAAAGTATATAGTCAGCTCTGGTTTAAAGGCGAGGCGGCATCGTCGTATAGGTCACGTTTTGCTGGACACTGCATGGCATATACATACCTATTATCGCTTGCGCCCACAGAACTGACAAGAACGCTTGTGAAACTACAGAATAAGTAATAGTACTAAAGTGTCTAAAGTGCAGAAAGGTTCTCTTAACTGCATTTGACGCTTAGCTTGATAATCATGCCAAATGTCAAGATTTGTCACCATGCTGTCAGGTGCGTGTGATGATACATCAACTTGTATAAACGTATAAATAGGAACTCGATATGTATCGGAATACTATTAGTATAGTCTGACAAGCCAAGGCTGCAGTAGATTTCGTTTTTAAATTATATGCGTCCCTTTTTTTCGGTATGAAAAAAATAGGAAGGCGTATAAATTAAAAAAAAGTTCTACTGCAGCCTTGATTTGTCAGACTATATTTGTATTATAAGGACACGTTTTTATTGATTATTTATTAGTATTGGTATTAATTTGTCTAAGTATAAATTAGTACTCGTTAGTGATCGAACCCGTGAGGAAATGCGCGTTGCACGAACCCTGAAAGTTTGATGCCACCTTAAGGCAGAAGATTTTGAAACGCGGAGTGACGCCCCTTGGTAAAACATTAAAATCGTAAAAAGTGTTAACTGTTATTGATAAAATTTATCAATGACAGTTATCGAAATTAATATATGATTACGTGAATCATTTTCTATTGTAACATTATAATCCAAGACGTATCCACGTCCACGCATATCTCTTAAACATAACTTTTCAAATTTTCAAGACCGATAACCTTATATTCTCATATCATCAAGCGGGCGTATGCGTATACAGGGTGTGGCCTGTAATAGGAGCAATAAATTTAAACGATGATTCTACAGATTATACGCAGTTACCTTGACCTTATCTTAATGCTCCAAAGTGATTAAAATCAGAGATATAGCAATTCAAAGTTACAATACATAATCAATGAATTTTATGATCGCTAAATTGTCGTTTATCGATCCTTAGATGTCTTGGTACAGGGCAGTTGCTTGGTACTGGGGCGATGTTTCTTAATAAGATAGTAACTACTTAAAAATCTATCATTCGAAACTAGTTCTTAACCTCACGCATTAGAAACTACTAATCTCGTGAGAGCAGTATTCCGTACTCCTTTATTAGCACGTTTTCTTTTGACAACAAATTCATTTTAAAAGTAAAGATTTACTATTTATGCTTATTCAACCTTTTTTATTGATGATGTTGTTATTTTATTTTAAAACTATGTGCATTACAATGTGACTTGACAAATCAATGGCTGTCACTGATTTAAAATGGCACGAATTGGCTTCGACGCTCCCGAATTTAGCTGAATTTACACTTGCAAGTTATTGAGACTCAACTATGGGTAACAGTGAGTGGCAAATATCTGCATCTTTTTCTTGCATACTTTGTTTCAAAATTTTCATGTGTAAATCTTACTTAAAGCTTGAGCAAAGAGCGTCAAATGCAATATTTGATAACTGTGACATGGCTCTATAAGTTTACAGTGCTCAAGCAACAAAAAGGATTTACTTTATCATTGAATGAATAATCATACTATTCATACTCCAACTTTTCAATGACAGTATGTTTAAGACTTTTCTACCATAGAGTTTTTGATATTTATTTAAAATCGAAATGTTCATAACATTCGGAATGAAAAACGACCTGGTTTGTAATAGTTTGTATGAGAGCTCAAATACGTTTCATTTCAAGTCGGTTTTCATTCCGCACAGACTTACAAACCATAAATTATGTAATTGTAAATGCGAACTTTTTAATAATCGTGTACTTACCTACCTACTCTATTATAACAATGTACCTAATGACAATTTACGTCAATTTGGTGAATCAAAGTATTGTATTTCCAAATTGCAATAATAAAACAAGTTACGAGTTACGACGCATCACTAAATATTAATATGATCATGATACAACAAGAGCAAAAGTAAACCGAGGATTGTGTTAAGTTCACTACTATTAACGAGTATCTTCCGGGCAGGTAATAGCCCCGTTGTTGTCATCCTAAAGCAACGAATGTGGGGTCACCAAATGCGGTTCTGATTGTGGAGTGTGGGTGTTCAGTCAGAGTAACACTGAAATTCTTCGGTAGTTACGACAAGACCCTGTCCTCGGTACGTGTCGTGTCGGAGTGGCGTCAAACAAGTAGCAGATCGTATCATCATAGTCGTGCTCTTGTTGAACAAACATACTTACAAATTGTTTAAAGTGCAAGTTGAGTGGTCAAGAGGTTGCCGGTAAGATAGACATAATTATTATTACAGATTAATGCACGGTTTTAGTTGGAACTGTTTAATAAATTGTTTGAAGTTACTTTATAGCGTTTTACTCATTTCGTTCTTTCGCTAGTTCACACCTAAATTATTAAGGTTGTAACCTGTTACGTAATGTTGAAAGAAGTGACTATTTATTAATAAGAGCATATGTTAAATAAGCAATATTGATGTATTTAAGTAGTAGTTTTTTTAATACGTGAAAACGATAGTAAATGTCAATGTCATGTACGCTGAATAGACACATTGTCTGCAGTACATTGCTGGGTCTATTAATTTTGTTAGAAAATAACGGTAAATTAATTTTTCATTTTATTTAATTGAAAGCATTCGGAATTAATTACTGATTAGTTAAAGGGTCTACATTTTAATTTTTTGCTCCTATTACAGGCCACACCCTGTATATACTCGTACTTGGGAGCTCAAAATTGGTCACGTTTTTCATTTGTTGTGTGCCCTTTTCGCACTCTCATGAAATATGCATATACAATGGCTTTTCTTTTGCTTATTTTGTTACTCTTTAAGCGATAGCGCGAAATCATTCCTTTATGCTTGCGCCATTCCCCGGTTATCGCTGGTGTTAATAATAAAATAAGGCGCATTGCAGTGAGCTTGCCAAATCCTTGATGTTGCGTTGTTGTATCATGTTGATGTGGGGTTCGCCTATGTTTTGTTTAAAATACAGGCATACAGGTAACCGAAAAATACATTCAAATATGGCTGCGATTATTTCAAAACAAAGAGACTAATGTAATGAAATATATTGAGTTGAAATATGTTTGGTTTATTATTATTTTTATATTTCTGCGTGGTTTTAGAAGTAGCTAAGCTACCTAATGACAGTTGTATTAAAAACTCATTGAAAAAGCCTGTTATACCACGAAAAACTATTATTCTCACTGGAAACTGCACATGACCAACTGTTGTCACGTTTAATTGACGTCTCTTTCTTCAGAGCGATTCTCTTGAAGCAGCTTCTTTCGGTGAAGCACGAGCGAATATTCTTTTGTTCAAGGTGGTGAAGGATATGTATTATCCATACGATCCCTCGTTGGATGTCTAGAACATTGGAGCAATCATATCATCATCATCAGCTTGCCCTCGGCCTCGTCCCATTTTTACTTGGGGTCGACGAAGCATGTTTTTCTCTTCCATAGGGGAGAGGGGGGCATGACGGCGTACTTAACGTTTCAAGTCCAATAAAACTGAAAATTCTATTCTTTTTAAGTACTTTTTATTTTAATAGTTATCGTTGGTTAATACTTTGTCTTAATCAACACTCATTAGACACTCTAGTTCGATGATTTAATTTTAAATAATTAATTTGTGCCAATAGTGCCATCTTCCCATCTTAGCCCCTAGTTAGTAAGATGGGGTACGCCTATGGGACAAGATGAGGTGATAAGGCGTGATGACTGCAAATTTTATTAAGTGCCTATCAAGAATAGAAGAATAGAATAGAAATAATTTATTTATATACACGCCCCCACCTGCCCAATGCAATTCGGAAAATTATTAAAACATATCAGCTCCGTATTTGAAACCAAACAAGCCCTCACCCGTTGGCGTATTAATTATTCTTAGGAAAAAGTTTATATTAAATCTGTGCTAGTGATATCAAGGCAACGAACATGAACCACACAAAAAACAAAAATGTTAAGGAATATGCCAAAAATGCGTTATTTGGAATTAAAAATAAATTACAAGTTTTGTCTGCCCAGTCAATGTGCGAACTTACTGCCCTCATGGCTCATGGCGGCACATCGTCAATTCGTCACGCCCTATCGAGATTTTGATTAGTTAGTTCTGACGCCTTATAAAGCTACCATCCCGTCTTGTCCGCCACTCCATCTTGGCCCTCTCTCCCCTACCTCTCTGTCACGCGTCGTCTCATTATTCACTCCCTTTCTTTCCACGTTATCTCTCACAGTTCCTCCACCTTTTTCTTGCTTTGCCTCTTCTCACAGCCCTCTACATACATCCTTAATGCCCTTCTAGTCACATGACATTGATCCCTCCGCATCACATGCCCGTACAGTCGCGTCTACAATTATCTATACGCTTCGGAAATTATCATAGGGGAAGGTTCAAAATTGAATAAAAGTGCATACATATTAATGACGCCAACCGTACTACTCTAGACGTTTGTCCTTAATTTCTTTGCTATGGGTGTAACTTTCAGGCTTCCACGCAACAACAGGCCTTCTGACGCTTATGTAGATTGTGGCTTTAGCACGAATAGGTACCCGAGAACGTCGCAAATCGTCCCTATGACTTGTCGCCATTTGATCCATCCTGTTCTAATTCGGTTCTTTACGTCAGGGTCAATGTTGCCGTCGCACTGTACGAGTGAAAGAACAAACATACGTGAATATTAATTTACCAAGTACCGTGGGCTTTGTACATATTTTTACCCTAAGTATATTTATGACATTGACTGAGGGTATATCGGGCATAAACCAGCTAAAACGCAACATCAAAATGCAACGCACTCGTGTGGACAAGTGGACATACTGTTTTCACCGCGCATGTCCGCCAAGAAAGCGGAACACGCTCCGCTAGACGATGAAATATCGCTTGCCGCTCCACCACGCGCGCGGTGACGTCGGTTACGTCACAAATAAACGAACCAGGCCAAAGTGAATGGATACAATTAAGCTGATGGCGATAGCACCGACTATATTAAGAGGCCAAGTTATATTAAAATTCTTATATCGGGTTACTCACGTCAATAAAGTCGAAAATAGCTCGACATGTTTCGGAACAGTCCGTTTCCCTTATTCAGCCTACAAGTTAAAGGCGATATGGCAAATTTTTCTACGCCAGTTATTAAAAAAGTATACATTGTAACGTTGTCTATAGTATCCCATAAGCACACTGCTCCTATGGATTTTCAACAACTGTGTGACTACTTAAAAACCTGAATCAAAACATTTATTATGTTTAATAAATGATTTAATTCATGCTTTACAATTGTAAAACTATAAATTATACTAATCAAGTGCCATTTTCCGTTCCGTGTCAAAATGGCCGGGGTAGGTCATGGTGTATGTTGACCGTGAATAAAGCCGTTGATGCGGCTATCACCGCTTCCTTCCTGTTCGTCAGTTCGCGTGTTGTGTAATAGTCTGCGTATCGACGTATCGACGGATAGTAAAAAAAAACACACAGTTTAGCATTCTCGAATTGTCCATCTGATGTTTTTTTTGCGTAGCGCACAGTTTCGCCTAACCACTATTCGCTCGCATGCAGCTCCTGGGCATTTTCGCGAAAGGAGATCCAAAAAAATTTTTTAACGTATGTAATGGTTATCCTACTCAGAATAACGAGCTCTTTCAATGTAGGTGAATAAAGTTGAATAAACTACGAGAAAAAAAAGGTCTCAAAATTTTCAAACGTTTTACCTACGTAGGTACTCTCCATTTTGTAACGGGAACTAATCTAATGGCCGGCAAATATTAAAATTGATTCGCAAAAAAAATAAGCCTTTAAATCACTTGGTCATGCTGACCAAAAATGCTATACATATTTATCCGGCAACAAATATTAATCGGGCTGCAAGCCTCGTTTCGTAAATAATTTACAAATTGTCAACAAGCTAACTAATTTCGATCCGCTTGTATCTTATTTATTACCTATTGTAAGCCGAATAAATAGTTGAGCTACAAAATTATTTTTTGGGCGGGAAGATTTCATAGTTTGTCAGCAGAAATAACATATTAAAAATAGTTTAATTGAGAGGTATGCAATGTAAAAGTAGGGTTTTCTATATAAATACGTGGACCACGATTGATTGGCGATCATGTTATGTGACTGATAACAAAAGTTTATTAAAAATAATAAACTGGCGGCATATCAAAACGCCCTCCGCGAGTATGAAATTGAAGGTTTCGACTTTAATAGTCTTTTCTCAAACATGATCGGAAATGTTTGCATTATTGTCACGAAATGAAGACATTAAGTTTCTTGTTTATGGCTTCCCACATTTACTTCTTGGCCGTAGGCCGTGAAGTAATGTATAGCGTAAGTATGAACGAAACATCTTTAAATATGGTCAGGAATACTTGGTTAGAATCTCTCGCAATCCTCACGATAAAAAAAGAATATTCAAGTAAAAAATTGGTATTTAAATATATCATACACGTAGATAGGTATTAGTATTCGTAAATAAACACACAATAATACTTTCTGCCAAGAACGCTCATAAGTTGAGCTCTTAATACTTGACTCAGGCCTTCGAGGTTTCGGGGCTAAAGCTTTCAATACGCCCAAGTTTTTAAAGCTTGAGCTCTTTATGAAACCCGGGTCTTAAAAACTTCCTCTTAAGAGCTCATAAAAATCTTGAGTCGTTAAGGTTCGTAACCGTTTTTGAGCTCAAACCTTCAACGCTTAATTCTTCAAAGCTTGAACATTCAACGTTTGCGAGTCTTTAAGGTTGGAAAGTCTTAAAGACTAGTCTTTTAACATCAATACATACTTATATTATGAGTTATGAGGAAATAAAATAGTAACCATCATGTGACCTGCTCAAGGGCTTCAAAAATATATATTCACATGTATTGAATTTAGAACCTTCTTCCCTAGTAATAAGTTTCGAAGTGTTAACATATTTATAGACGTGACTGTACATTAATAGAACAAAAGAATTAATCTAAACATGTTACGCAAAGGAAATAACGAACACACATTGGTTGCGTAGTATTTGTACCTGCTATTCTATGAATTGACTACTGACAAAAGTAATGACTGAATAATGAATCCTATGTAAACCAACTTGTTTGCCATTCATTACTACTTACTTGTCAATGAGTTTTTAAATTTAAAGTACTCGTTTACATTAATTTATATTTCTTTGTAAATTTAAGTCACTCCGAAATCTGTTTAGATTTATATTAGTGCAGTTTAGTTATTTTATTTCTTTCCATTTTTTTTTAATTTACCTCGTTATTTTTACTGTGGACTGCTAAGGACTGGAATGTGACCAAAACTGTATTCCCTGTCAAATATCCTATTTAAAGCACGTATGAATAGGCTATTACTGAACCGGTGAGCTCCATATTAGACTTTTGTCTTCACTTTCTATCAGGTGTGACTAGGGTCAACCGCCACACGGCATGATGGGGCCGATTATCGGCGGTACCCTACCACCACAGACGTTACAGTTATTATTTTTACTGTGATACGTATTATTGCTGACACAATGTAAATTGTTTAAGAAATCTAAATGAGTGAATGAATGAATGACACACAATAATTTTAATTTTCACGAGAACAGATCGTAAACGTGGGTGCAAGTGAAATAAGCGGTCGCGCTTCCATACTAAATTAGTACGGGAGTGCATTGTGCGGTGACCGCGAGTTGTCTTGTATGCTCAGTCTAGTAAAGTTGAGGTGGGCTGTGCCTGCCATACATCATGCGGTCACATTGATTGTTTTAAGTTAATTTTTGACGATTCAGTTGCCACAAAACATAAAGGTAATTTAAGCTAGGTTTACATTACAAAATTAGTGTTATGTATGTTGGTATCAGTTTTACGAAAGTAGTTTCGATATATGCGAAAGAAATTCAAAAAATAAATAAACGGCATGAAATTCGCAGTACCGCAGTAGTCATGGACCCGTCAGTATTAAAGCTATTATCAATGTGGCTACTCGTATATGATGAGATGACACAAAACAAAGACGTCTTCGCGGCGCAGGCACTCTCGCTGCGAGAGTCTCGCAGCAATAGTTTGACACACTACCTACCTACACTAGTTGCATTGCACTAATGTCACCAAAAAAACGCGCAGGACACGAAATTGATTTGTATTCGTGCATGCATTACGAAATTATACGTGAAACTTTAGGTAAATAAAACTAATGTCACAAGTAATTACTACTAGATATTGCACCGCTTACATATTCTCTGCTGTGCCCGATTGAAAGGTAGATAATGCTTCATAGCATAATCATTAGCATTCCGCCTTTTGAACAATTGTATTTCTCTTTTTGTGCAATAAAAATTAAATAAATAAAATAAGTTATAATATTAATTTCACGCCACTAATTTCGTAATGTAAACCTAGCTTAAATAAACGCCATCTAGTGACACTGACCAACTCTATGTCTCTAGCATGGGTTGCTATAGATTTCGACACGTTATCTACAGTTGCATCCCGCTTCCACCCGCAAATGCGAGCAAGATGCACAGTGCGTTAACGTAGACGCTAGCGATTATATATATCTACAGTGGATTTCTAACTCGTGATACCTAAGCATGGGCATGATTATTTCTGAGATTTACGCCTCAACTACTCGTTATCCATTTTCATTGACGCTTGGAACCGCATGGGAGAGTATTTATACATAATGACAACGCATCGTCTCTGGTTATTAGTGACGCGTAATTATCGCTCAATTTGTTATCGTTTCCGGCTGGGAAACAGTGTTCAGTCACGGTCTAGGACAGATTCTGTCAATCAGTACGAGTATATTTTATTTATAGCTAATATTTCGCCCAAGCGGACCCAAGGCTCCCTGGGCCATGGTATAAGCCGGAAAAAAGATAGGAAGATTCCACTCTACAATTTAGTGTGGGCCGCGAGGCGTCAACGCGAGCAGTACTTGACGCTTGAAAATGGAAAAAATGCGTGAGTCTTCAAGCAATACGGGCTTCCAACACGTTGGAAGGAAGACGGTAAAGCGACGTCCTACCATACAAATTATTCTGTCACTCTTTGGGGTGGTCGGGAACGTGCACACAGACGCACTTCTCACACATTACTAGAAGCCGGAATTTTCGTGGCACATTTGAGCTGTCATAGGGATTTCGTTTATCGATACATTATAGAACACAACATAACAAAATAAGTAAAAATAAAATAGAGGTAAGTCTCTGCACATTAAATACAAAAACCAATATGTAATGACGACACTAACTCATAGAAAATGATACAACTGCACTAACAAATCTTGCACGCTTAGATCTATTTTTGTGTACGGACTAGTCACAATACAGACCCACGTATGCCCATTTGGGCATACGTATGCCGACAGCCCTCCCTGTGTTGCTTCAAGGTGTGAGTATATTTAAAATAATCCGTATTTTTTTAATAATTTGACCTACGATAGTTCACATTTGATAATATTTCACAATCAAAACCGAAAGTTGCTAGTAATTGTAAGTTATTTTATTATACTACATAGCATTATATTAGTTTATCCTTATAGTATCAGAATTAAGCCCGCAGAAATGTGAGTTTTTAAATTTGTATGACTAATAATATTTTTCACTAAGTTCTGGCTGATGCCGTAACTCGTAAGGTCATGAAGGTACTCACTGGTGGTGAAGTTCCTGCTGGCGTACGCGGCGCTCTCCTTGTCGTGCAGCAGCGTGAAAGCGTGCAGCTGGTAGGTGGCGCCGGGCGACAGCTCCTTGAGCGTGTGCGTCCAGCCGGCGCCCGGCGTCTCCGGCGCCTCCACCGTGATGTTGCGCGCGCCGCCCTCTGCGCGCTCCGTCAATGGGATCACCTGCACACACGGGAACAACGGCCTGATTGAGAACTTTTTGAAGTTGGTTGAAAATTAGAGATACCTATTTCGCCACGCTGAAAAGTGTAACAATTCATAAAATTACTGAATTACTCGCGTTTCAAGCGTCCATTAGGCTACGGAAACCTCATCATAGCGCGGGCTGTGTGCTTGTTTACCATTTCGATAATTTAAATTAAATCGTAATGTATCGTCAATAAATAGTAAGTACATTACTGAAGAGGCCGTGAAGTAAGGGATTGCTGGACGAGTTCAGAGCAGACCGAT
This sequence comes from Lathronympha strigana, assembly GCA_949128165.1. Classification (NCBI taxonomy): domain Eukaryota; kingdom Metazoa; phylum Arthropoda; class Insecta; order Lepidoptera; family Tortricidae; genus Lathronympha; species Lathronympha strigana. The sequence goes on along the minus strand of OX421905.1, from coordinate 10,488,352 downwards.
TTAAGGCCGGAATAAACGAGTCCTGCGATCCCTCTTCCGGCCGAGGCTTGTATAGTGCTTTTTACAATGGAAACTGCTATTTTCAAGGGTAAACTTATGCATAGAAAGTGGATCTTAATCCAGTGGATCTTAATCCAGTGGATCTAAAGTAGCTTTTTAATTTAAAAAAAAAACTGTAAATAGACAAATTATTTCGCATTGTCCAAACCAAGGCATTATTTGAAAAATATCAATCGGTCATACATCCCACCTTTTAACCTTTTAACTCACCCAAACTACCTGAAAAAGCTTAAATTGTCTCTGGTCTGGCTTAATTTTTCTCTATATAGTCTGTCTCGAATGAGCGTGTACTAGGATGCATTCGCCCGCGGCCGAAACATTCGGCCGAGAGCCCGAGCATGTAGAGGCACGGTCACATATGAATTTGTTAAAAGTAGTTCGTTCTAGCGAACGACTGTTGGGGCGCGCATTAGCTAGTTTATTGGTAGTTCCTTTTCACATATGAATTTGTTAAAAGTAGTTCGTTCTGATTTTGGTTTGGAGTTTTTATATTGATGCCTCCGAAAATTCGAAACGAGGCGCAAATGGTAAGATTACTTTACATAAAAGCTGATTGAAATAACAATATTGCAGTTGATTGTTTACTTTTTGTACCTACTTATAATTATTTACAAAGACCAACATTTAATTATAATAATTTCACTTTTTGGTGCTGTTTTAAACATCTATGAAATTTTTAAATAATAAATAGCTTATCAAAGGGGTTATACATACATACCTATGACTTGTAATATTTAGTCTGGTATGATAAAATATGGATCTTTCATTCTGAAAAATGTAGCGGCTTTCCGAGCTAACGCATTGTAAAATGTTGTATGATATACGTGTTGAAATGTAGGCTTTTCCAACTCGTGTCGGTTTAAAACACTCACTTCGTTCGTGTTTTATGTTTTATAGTACCCGACACTTTTCGGGAAAAAGCCTACACTCTACACTTGTAATCGTAAATAACTACTTATTCCTGTGTCGGAATTTCGTGAAAGTATTATTGTTTAGTGATAATAATAATGATGTTTTTATTAATTAATGGCATGTTGGCGGCAAGCAAGCATGCAGCCCCCGCAATAGTAAGCGGCGCCCGTAGCCCATGGACGCCTGCAATACCAGTGACAATGATGCTGACAATTGGCACACTTGTCACCGTGGTGGTGAACTATATAGTGGCCTGGACGCTTGATCCCAAATTGTGTTTCCGAATTTCAGCTTCTATTCATAACCCTTTTTAGGCACTCTAATTCCATCACTCACGCGCACCGAAATCCGTGTGATCCAGCGGAGTAAAAAAGTGTGTTGTTCCAGGACTAGCGATCAACCAAGGTAAGTACAAAGCAAGCTTAATTTTGCAACTAAAACTAGTAGGTATTATGTAAACATATTACACATGTTTGTCAAAAAGTCGTCAACGCAATATCAAGTGTGGCTTGAACAACATTTATTTTTGTACATTGAACCATGCCCATAATGTGCAGTGGATCCTCGCGATAAGGCCGAGCTGCGCTACCATAATATTATTATTCATAGTTAACGTAATGGCTACATTAAAAAAACAATGCCTAATAAAAACATACAAACTGGGTGCTAATAATACCTACCTGATTTTCTGCATATAGGTACTTCTGCTATGCGTTATAGATACGAAGTCAACAAACATGCAACGGGAGTTACGGGAAGTTTCAAGGACTTCAGTCTTTTAAAAACCTATATTAATATTGTCTTCTGTTTCCGCGATTGTTGTTCATTGAAATTATTTAATGTATGTTGTATGTATGTATTTATTTATTTATTTAAACTTTATTGCACAAAACACAAAAAAAAAGTACAAATGGCGGACTTAATGCCTAATGACATTCTCTACCAGTCAACCATAGGGCCAAACAGAGACGTGAATAAAATGGTGCAAGGGGAGAATTAAGGTAATAATATCGAAATAAGCAAAGCGAACTTGAGAACGTTTTATATACTAACATGCATACTATACTATAATGCATCATTCATTCATGGACACTATGGAAACTCTTCTTTCAGCAGGAGTGCGTGCAAGAGTGCGTTTAAGCGGATGCTGTTTTCTTTCAAGCGGATGCGTAGGCAGCATCCGCTTAAACGCACTCTTGCTTGGGGCTTGTCTTATATAAAGAGGAAGCAAATTCCAATGACGACTTGCCTGGACGGCGGAGGAATTACCCATGAAACCAGTGCGGTGAGCAATCTTAAGTTTGAGAATACGGGAGGTACGCAGCTCACAACCTGGCCGAGGGTTTTCAAATATGAACATCCTTTTTAGGTATCCAGGAGTAGAAGGTTCAAACAGAATAGAAAAAAGAGTGCAAAGAATTCTGAGGACTCTCTGGTGACGGATGGAAAGCTAGTTGAGTTGACGCCGGTAAAAGGAGATGAATCTTATGCCATTGTGAGTTTATTAAGACTCTCTTGGGTGACATTAGTCGTGCACACATGACCATAATCACAATAATTGGTAGGACCAGAGCCTAGACTAAATATTTTTTTGTACTCCCTGGAAGAAAGTTTTTAAATTTATAAAGGGTTCTCAGTGTTCCAGAGACCTTTGGACTTAAATCTGCCAAGTGGCTATTCCAGGAAAGGTGAGAATCAAAAAATAACTCCAGGTTTTTAACTTTGTTAAGTAAAGGAATATCATCCCCATCATAAACGATTGGCTCAATCGAGACTGTGCTAAGCTTAGTGACGTGCCACTGCGTGCCACTGGCTTCCCAGAATTATGGCTTGACACTTGGCTGGATTAACACATACACCATAGCAGCTAGACCATTCGGCGATGTGATCCAGATCCGCATTTAACACCATTTGACATCTTGATGGTGGTGTTCATGTCATTCACATCCGAATGAGGGTACAGCTGCAAAACATCTGCATACAAAAGGTAAGGAATGTTGGCGGTAATCAAGTTTGTATGTTCATTCTCACAGGGTTTTATAATTTTTAATTTTGTATCACTAGCTTTATAAGCCCCTCTGGGCATTGTAACCCACCTTTGTTTTTGTTTTACTATTTTTTTATATTTTTGTATGTAGGTAGGTAGGTTGCACAAGTAACTTTTTTGACTGACGGGGAGAATTCCCATTCTCTTCATCATTTCGTCATTTCATCATCATTCATTCTTGAATTTAAATTCATCATCTTAATCAACCCTGTGAAATTGTGTTTGTTGTAGACTGTGTTCGTTTTAGATCAACGGGCTGGATGGATATTGTACCGAACACGATCAATTTTACCGCAAATTAAGAAAATATACTGGCAGTGTCTTATCCAAACTCGACATTGGCGGAATCATCAAGAATTTGATGGAGGCCATACCAACAAAAATTGAATTGAACCCTGTGAAAACGAGTGCTGCAAAGGGCTCGAAACGTAGGTTCATGGTGTTAATAAACGCGATTAATCCGTTCTAAAGTGTTTAAAATCTATGTGTATATAATAAATAAATAAAAAAATATTAAAGAAAGAAAGAAATAAATAATTTATTTGCAAGAATATGTACAAATAAGATGTTCGGGTATTGGATAAGTTACAATATTCAGCCATTCGGCATGCAAATGTTAGTAATTTGTATCCTAAACATTATAGGCAGGTATATACAATTGAGACCATAAATTTTTAGGTAATAATTAAAATATTTACAAATCTAAATACTCCTTAACAGAGTAGAAACAATGTTCCTGAAGCCATTTTTTTAATTTTGTCTTAAACTCTAAATCATGCAACAGTTTAACATCGTCAGGAAGCTTATTATAAATTTCAATTGCCTTGTTACATGCATTCCGCTTATAGATATCAGCACGACAACGAGGCTGATGGAGGAGATATTTATATTGAGTTCTTTTGTTCCGTTTAAAAATCTCAGACCGTAATTTAAAATACTCCATGTGAGATCTGACAAACAGGCAAACTTACACAACATTATAGAACAATCTTACACAAATCGTACTAGTCCCACACTAAGCTCAATAAGGCTTGTGTTGTGGGTACTAGACGACGATACATATAATAGATAGATACATATAAATACTTAAATACATAGAAAACATCCATAACTCAGGAACAAATATTTGTGATAAATACACAAATAAATGCCCATACCGATTCGAACCCAGGACCGGGATTCGAACCCAGCAGGCAGGGTCACTACCAACTACGCCAACCGGTCGTCAAATGCATAAAATGTATAAAAGCAAGCTAGTATTCCTATTGTGCATACAGGGAGCAGTGTCTCCCGCGGTGGGAAACATATACCTATAGGCTGTAGTGGCGGTATAAAAGCAAGTACTACCTACCCTCTAGTAATTCGGCTCTAGATGAGATCCCTAATTTTAAATGGGATGGGAATTTGTCTTCCAAATGCAATTTAGTCACATAAATCGAACACCCATTTTATAATATTGTTTAAGCAATAAAACCTACGGTAATGGGCTAATTGGTGGTTTCTTTATGTAAATGCTTGCGTTACTTAAGAAAACACCAAAACTCACCATGCATGTGTTTATAACAAATTGAAGAGTTTCCTGTTTTTCATTGATCGCATCGCCAGATCAAAAACATAATCCAATAGGACCTTTTCGAAGGTTCAATTGAAACAAAAAATAGACATCATAATCGATTTAAGTATAATTGATAGTGATCGGGTACCAAACAAATCGAGAGCCTCCCTTTTCGATGTTAATTGAAATAAACCGTGACTATAAATTCAACGTTCAACCTGATCGGCTGTTCACGCGCGCTTCGCCGCGTTTGTTTTGTTTTACATATAACATTATATAAACAGATATCACTCCTCTGGGTCTTGGGAAATGCTTTTACGTCATGCAGTATTCAGTATACCTTACGTTAAATATAAATATAAAATCCAACAACTTGTTGGATATCCAAGTTACCGATTAGATCATTTTTTAATGTTCAGAGAAACACATCAACTATTAGAAGATTAATTTAGTCATTAATGTTTTGTTTTTAATAATAAAATACAGTAGCCGGCAAACAACTTGACCCAGAGTCGGCATGGTGGGGGAAAGTTTGCGCATCGTACAATTACGTGCAAAAAAATGGTTACCTTTATATTTATTGCAAATTATATAATTTACACAAATTTTCTCTGTTATCTTGTTTGACATACCCGGGTCAATATGGTAGGAATGGTAGGAATAGGTCGACAATATAACTCAGTCTTCACCTTAGGGATACAGCAGGGGCGGTGACTAAGGAACGTAGCGCGAGGCATATATCGTCATTGCCCTGCCGCCCCCGTAAACGTAAGGCGAGGACTGACTTATCTTGTCTTATTTACAGTACAGTGGGCGCAGTGCAGTGACGAAATGGGACTGTGGATGGCGTAATCCTAATTATAATATGCATTATGTATGTTAAATAAAACAGGAATAAATGAAAAAACGTACTTTTAAGTTTCTTGGCAAAAAAGTAGATAGCTTTTACCTATGTATAGGTACAACACAAAAAGGTACAAATTAAGGTAAAAATGATATTCCTTCCATTAGCCCAGAGCTGGTACTAGGTCCTGGCATCGAAGGATCGGTCCTGTTCATTGCTTCATCATCATCCTCATCATCATCATCACTGTCGTCTTTGTCTTCATCATCGTCACTGTCACCATCTGAGTCACTGTCATCATCGGCATATATGACAAACTGGTCAGTGACTGCATCTATCACATGGTCATTTTTCATATACTCCTTTTCAAGCTCTTTGACCTTTTGGCATAATTTTTGCCACTCGTTTTCACCCATTAACCCAACTTTCTCCTTCACAAGCTCCATGACTTTGTTTATATTCCAGCTTACATTTTTACTGCTAACATACCCTTTAATGGCTGCCCAAGCCATCTCAATAGGGTTGAGGTCGGGGTGGTAAGGAGGTAGGCGAAGGACTGTATGGTTATGTTCTGCCAATACTTTATCGATGCTATACTTCTTGTTTGCTTCTTTATGGGCTTTTATTAAATCATACAGTCGGGGTTTCAGCATTTTATCATCATAAGGAATGCCTTTTTCCTGGAGCCAATTTTGCATTATAGGTTTGTTCGTGTTTGTAGTTGGGGCAGGATCACATTGCTTATTGTGGTAAGATGCGTTATCAACTACCACAACTGAATTTGGAGGCAGGTTTGGGATTAGTTGACTACGCATCCATTTCTCGTAGTTAACGTAATTCATGTTGTCGTGGTAGTCTCCACTTTTCGTTCCAGCCTTAAACAAAAGAAGAGCATTCGGAACGAATCCTGCCTCTGATCCAGCGTGAACGATCACCACACGTTGTCCCTTTGAAATGGGTTTCTTCAAGCCCTGAGTCGATCCATCTGACCATGATTTGCCACTCGCATGAGATGAATCGACATAGGACTCATCCGTGTAGACGATCGGTCGTCCTTCTCGACGGTATTTAATTATTTGCTCCAAATATCCTATACGCAATGACCTAATATTACTTTTCTCAATAAGCAATCGTCTGTTGTTTTCGGTTCTTTTCCACCTGAACCCCAAGTCTTTAATAATCCTGCGTAAACTCCGTTCAGAGGCATTAAAACCTATGTCATCTGATAGTTTCTTACGGAGTTTTTCCGCGGTAGGGAATTCTTCATTTGTCCGATGATAATTATGGATACATCTTCTTATTACATTCTGGTCGAAATTATCGATTCCGGTCACTTTCTTCTGTCCTGTTCTTTTTTTGCCAGGCGTTCGAAACACGGTGAGTAAATCGGAACCTTGGGCTTTTTTAACAATTCGCTTCACAGTGCTTACAGATGTCTTTGTAGCTTCGGCGGTATTTTTAAATGTTTCCAAATCGGTCTTTCCATGACTTTTCATAAAACAATACACATCGTACACCATTTTTCTAGCTTGTCTCTTTAACACAGTATTGCAGTATTGCTTCGCTTCGGCATGGTTCGACTTTTATATTGTATTACGAATTACTTAACAACAATAAAATATAACATAAAAACGATAACAAATTATAACAAAAAACTTAACTACGAGTATTAACGAGTCACTTTTTAAAGCACACAAGTGTATTCTAGAGACAGCGGGGCGTGAAAGCGGCGCGGGGCACAAACTTCAACTGACTGACCAATTGCGTGAGCGCCGCGGTCGCCCCTCCGTCGCGCCCCGCCCCGCACCACCAAATGCCCCTAAAATTCGGTTCTGCGCATGCAAGGTCATAGGTTCAAGTTGATTGCCGGCTACTGTAAAATAGGTATGAATAAAATAGGTACTAAACGGCAGCCGTGCGTAGTCACCTGCAATAGTATCATCCGCTATGAAGGCGTCAAAAATATGTGACACGCTCTTATGGTTGTACAAATAAAGTAGTGTCAGATATTTTTGCGGCCTTCATAGCGAAAGCTACTATGGCAGGTGACTGTACGTACGGCTGCCGTTTAGTACCTATTTTATTCATACCAAACCACAAATATCATTACCTATCCATCAGACTTATATATGTACATATAACCGCGAACCAGTGAACGGAAATAAGCATGGAAGAGTACCTTCAAAAAACAAATCGTCTACATAAAGCCAGGCCAAAACTCGATATGCGCATGTACCTGCGCTGCCAATCAAATTCGTCAAAATATCAGTCGGTTTTCTATAATAAAATAGCCTAAAACATAATTCGGCAGCGTCCTTATTGTTTGCTGTCATTGGCCCTAGCGCTGACACTTGAAAGCTACAAGAAAAATAGTGTCATTGGAAACGCATTGTCAGTAGGCGGTTCGATACAATAAAGAACGATTTTCACATGCAACATCTTTCTTATAATAAGTTTTTTTTTTAAGTAAATAATTAATAGTAACCGGTTTTCTATTTTCACCGGTTATTGCACACCCTAGCGATTATAAAGGGGAAAGAATGCTTCCATGCTTTATCTGCGTTCACTGCCACGAACCGCTTCATTCGTTCGTCAATAGGCCTTTTTATAATTTTCGAATATGCAGAAGCGATCTCTATAGTTATCTCATATCTGTCTATAATTCCGATTCACGATGTTGCAATTCCGTTCTGTTGCGTTTTCGTTTGGTAAGGAACCCTGTAAATTATGTGGGTACATATAACACGGGTAAAACCTAACTCGAGTCTTCGGACAACTAAAGAAAAGTGGATGTCTAAAACTGGTTTAGGTTAGCGCGTAAATACTCGAATTGGTCGGTTAGTAGAAATGTGGCAGCGGGGTGTGTCGCAACAAATGGATCATTTTGGCGACGCCGGCGCAGGCCCTGACTCAACAACTGCGCAACAAGCCGAACCTCTTACCCAAACCGTGATTTTAATACTAAATAAGGCTAGGCGACGTCATAAATAATACTAGTTCAATATTATCTAAAAAATATAGCCAGCCAGCCAATGTACCCACTGAATGGGCCCTACTACGGTAGACCAGCGCCGGCTCATTGGCTGGCAATATGCTGAGTTGGGTCCATTTTGTTATTCACACACAAATCCTAATCCTTGTTTGTCTTGTTTGTTATTATTATGTTGTTTCCTGTGATGACACAAAAATATGGATTTCATTCAATTTCTATCCGTATTATATAACTCGATCCGATACTGGTAACACCTATAGAATTAAATAAGTCGTTCTTTAAGAAACACAAAAAATACTGCTGGTTCAGAATTATGGATTACCTTAAAGCGGAAGCCGGTGTACTCGCCGTGCGACGGCGGCGCCCAGGCGATGGTAGCCTGTTTGTTGCGCGACAGAGACACCGTCAGGTTCGTCGGCGGCTCCGGTGCTGCGACAAGCAACATGGTCATTAGGCATTTGTGTATTGTAACACAAATATTGAGTGGCAAAGTATAACAAAGTCTCAAGAGAGGGGGATAGGATTGCTGATCTTTTACTAACCTACTATTCTTTTTCTTATTGGCAATGGCTGATGGTACAATACAATATAATAACTCTTTATTGCATTTCAGAACATCAAAAATAACACAAACTGGTAGAGATTACATGTGAAAAAAAAAAGTAAACAGCAGGCGGTCTTATAGCTAAAGAGCGATCTCTTCCAGACAACCTTACCGGCACCGGTAACCGGTTTAATCGGTAATTGCTTACAACCAGGTGACCCCGCTCTTCGCCCGTTAGCGTCCTACTTAAAAAAAAACAGCCAAGTGCGAGTCGGACTCGCCCACCGAGGGTTCCGCACAAAGGATGCTCGCCCCCCCCTATTTATGACCTTAGCTACTTAAAAATACTGATGGTTCGTAACTCTCAGTGTGCGACAATTACACTTTCCTGTACTTGAGCTACAAGCTTTTCCCTTTTACTAAATTTCATGATTCTAGGTCAACGGGAAGTACCCTACATTTTGATTCCCATTACAAATACAAATGTATGGGAAATGAGACATTGGTTTTCCGGTTGGAGATTTGGTTTTTGGTGTCTTCAAGGAACCGCATACCTGTGTATCAGGTATTAATTTCAACTTGCTACCTCTACGCGTTCCTGAGATAAAGGGTCTTGACAGACAGACGGACGGACGGACAACAAAGTGATCGTATAAGGGTTCCGTTTTTTTTTGAGGTACGGAACCCTAAAAACTCACCAGTAATGATAGTTTGATTCCATGTAAGCAGATCAGCGAACGTGGCATTGGAATAATACAGCATGAAGTGATACTTCGTTCCGGGGAGCCCCTGGAAGTTGATGGTGGAGGCGCGCGCCGGCACAGTGAAGTTGGGCGCCGGCGAGCCGTGCGGCGGCCGGTAGTCCAGCCGGTACTCCCCACCGGGGTCGGCAGCGCTGGCGCCGGAGCCCGGGATCTCGATCACCAGGTCCGCGCCCCAGGCGCCACCCTGAAGGAAATGCTTATTTATTAACAAGACGGAAAAGGGGTGTTATAATATAAGTTGCTACGTTGCCCCATAGATAAATGGAGCAAACAGGTTACGCTATGGTACCTGATAAGATAAGAGTTGTGGCAGATAGAGTCCAATGGAGACAGTTGGATGCAGCCTATGCCTTACGGTACACCGAATTCAGAGACACATTTTTTTGTAAAAAGACGTATAAAAGTTCAAAATAAAAGGCTGTAGAGGTGGGTAGTAAGTTATTGCTTCAAACTTGTATTTATAGCATACATTGTTTTATACGTAGCGTAGGTACTTATAAGTTAGTAGCTTCCTAGCTAAGTAAATCGGTGAGCATCAGCTGACGGCAAGTTTGAGCGCGTCCACGTCTACTCCCGATGCAAATGCCAAGGGACAGTCGGTGTACCTATCGCCAAGTCCTAGCTAACCGAGGGAAGTCAGGGAGAAGACTGCTAGGGCGCTATTGCAGTCCCAGACTCAGAGAGACTTGCCAAAGGACAGTAGTGGACCTATCGCCAAGCAATCGCTAACTAAGTGATATATCACGTTTTTTTAAACCTGGCAGGGGCTCCATGCACTGAGCTTTGGAGCGTATGGACTGTGAAGTGGGATGGTAGCCTGGGGAAAATCCAAGACCCTTCCGCGACATCACACGATATTTACTACTCTGGGAGACTCCTACTGTTTTGCGCTCCAGAGAGATCCAAATTTGAGGTGTGTGTAAGAAACTATGAAATCGAGCTACTGGGAGTTTTATTGCTGGTTCGCTACCCCTAACCTAGCCGAGAAGATTCCAGCAAGAAACTCAGCTAGGTCCCACCGCGGTCGGATTGATGATATCCGGTACGCGGTGGTGCCGAGTCAATAACGGACTGAATGCGTCTATGTCGCGACGTGGGCGGGGGCGCCGATGTGTACGCGGCGCGTCGGGCGGCGAAATCGCAGCGCACCTTCTTTCGAAATCGACTGCGATTTCGTCGTCCGGGTCCGTGAGTGTGTGCCTAGGTCGCCGGACTAAGCGACCCCTAATCAGTGAAGTTTGTCTCCATGTTCTTTGTTGAGGTCCCAAGTTTCGCAACCGTATGTGATACAAGGCAGAATGCATGTGTTGAAAACTTTCCTTTTTACTGAGATGCGCAGGTCATTTGATTTTATGACTTCATTTAGATAGCCGCTGGCTATTCTAGTTTTTATCTCTATACTTGATTGGTCCTCAGGAGAGATCAGTTGACCTAAATATGTGTTACTCTTCTACATAGTCAAGCTGTTGGGAGCCGACACTTATTGCAACACTGGCGACCCGCCCCGGCTTTGCATGAGTTATTATTATATATAAACCTTCCTCTTGAATCACTCTATCTATTAAAAAAAACCGCATCAAAATCCGTTGCGTAGTTTTAAAGATTTAAGCATACATACATACAGACAGTGGGAAGCGACTTTGTTTTATAATATCACTACATATACCTAAACAATATCGTCAGGGATAGTGCAGTAGCGCGTAAGTAACAAATGCAATAGGGTGCAATAACCTTGTCAGATGTTTTGATGAATATTGAACTCTAGTTACTTTGTTAGTTATGGTATTGTACTATGCAATAAAACTATCCCAGACAATATGTATCATTCCTATACTATACACCAACCAACACACCTGCATACTATAAATGCCTGATATAAACATAGGCAACAACTAGGCATTAGCGAAATGAGAAGAGACCAGGAGTGTATTGAAGAAAGACCAAACTACATAATGTACACAAAGGGCGAACCAGGAGACCAAAGGGGTGTAGGCTTTCTAATTAAAAAACACCTAAAAAAATATGTAACAGACTTAATTGGCATCTCTGATAGAATGGCTGTTCTCAATATGAAGATACCCAGTCATAGTAAAGCTTGGTCTATTATTCAGATTTATGCCCCAACCGAACAAGCCAGCAAACACGCAATTGAAACCTTCTACAAAGACGTATCAAAAACAATTAAAAAAAATGTAAATAACAATTTGGTTATAATGGGAGATTTTAATGCACAAATTGGCGCTAAGCTAAACAACATAGAGTATATCATTGGCGAATTTGGATTTGCTAAAAGAAGTGCTAACGGCCAAAAACTTGTGGACTTCATGTTGGAGCACAACCTATTCCTGCTCAATAGCCTTTTCAGAAAGAAGGAGAAGAACAAGTGGACCTGGCGGTCGCCTAATGGATTGTACAAAAACGAAATAGACTATATCATCAGCAGTAATCCAAGGGCTTTCACGGACACTTCAGTTATCCAAAAACTCAACTTCAATACTGACCATCGGCTAGTTAGAAGCACCCTCAGGTTGAAACTCCCAAAGGTCTCCAGGAGGCACATAAAAAGCTTACCCAACAAGGCTTTAATACCAAACCGTACGGAGTTAGCTCAATCTTTATCCAAGAACCTTCAAGAAGTAAAAGACGAAGTTACTACCATCGAAAAACTATATCAGAAACTCGAAGGCAACTTGGCAGCTCCTAAAGGAACAACCCCTAACCCTAAACCCAAGAAACTAAAATATCAACTTAGTGGAAAAACGCTCAGACTGATAGAAGAAAGAAAAGACCTAATGGCAGAACACTCAAAGAAAGACAACCTCAAACGAATAGCAGAAATCAGCAAAAAAATCAAAGAAAACATAAGACGAGATCGTAGAATTAAAAGGCTACAGACTCTAGAAAAGCATATAGTTCAAACCGGAGGAGTGCGCAAAGCTTGGAAGGAATTGAAAGAAATAAATAAGGAATGGATACCTAAAGTCAGGAAAGGAAAAACCACTATCACAAAAAGAGAGGATACTTTAAAAACAGCTACGGAATTCTACGAACAACTATACCAAGGTTACCTAACACCACAAAATCTTGAACAGACTAATTTGAACAGACTGCTGGCCAATACCTCCTGGACCATGGTTTAGAATCCATGCAGATTTTTTAGGCCCATTCTTGGGAAAAATGTACTTAATAATAGTTGACAGCTATTCAAAATGGCCAGAAGCATTTCAAATGGCTAACATTGGGTCTAGCTTAACAATAACTAAATTTAAAGAATTATATGTAAGATATGGGTTCCCCATTCACTTAGTAACTGATAATGGCACTGCCTTTACTAGTCATGAATTTAAGGAATTTTGTAAAGCTACAGGTGTTAAACATACCTTTACTTCTCCCCACTATCCGGCCACCAACGGCGCGGCCGAAAGATTTGTGGAGACTTTTAAATCACATATGAAAAAAATTATTGAAAGTGGCAAATCACTTTACTATGCCTTAGGTATATTTTTGTTTGATTACCGAACAACCACACACAAAACCAGCGGAGCAACTCCAGCTCGGTTGATGATGGGTAGAGAATTGAGAAATAGATTTTCACTGTTAAGACCAGCACCCATATATCAAAATTTAGTAGAGGCACAAGAAAAACAGTTAAGGTATGCTAAGGGTGCCAGAGTTTTAGAATTAACTGAGGGTGACTTAGTAAATGTTAAGGATTTTAGAAGGGGGAAGAAATGGTCAAAGGGTCACATTATTGTCACATAGTTAAAGTAGTGATTCCCGGTTCTAATTACTTAGTAGAAGTAGAAGGAGCAAAATGGAAGCGTCACGCTAACCAATTGCATAAACTATAAAAAGTATAAATTTTAATTTGTATGTAAGATCTACATATACTGGTGGTTAAGACTACTTAGGTTAAGAGGGTGGAGAGTGTAATAACCTGTTATTGACTTTACTGTGGCAACACCACGGATCGCTCTCTATGACATCCGTTCCGTAAATGTGCACTGTCTGGTGTTTCAATAAACCGTAGTTAATTAATTTACAGTTTCATTTAACTCCAAATTACAACAATAATGAACCGGTACCAATATGCGATCCAGAACCTGAAATAATACAAAGCGAAGTAATCAAAGCTATTAAAAGTCAGAAACTAGAAAAAGCAGCAGGTCCAGATAGAATATATAATGAAATACTAAGAGAACTATCTAGCTAATTAGCTCCTATACTCACAAAGCTATTCAACAAAATCATAAGCACACATTGGGTGCCTATACAGTGGGAGACATCAAATATCGTGCATGACGTGTACCGAAAAGTTGCCCAAGCAGTTCGGACTAGCCAAAATTTTAAAAACCGAGAATATACAGTGTATAACACGAATCAAGTATATAAACGAGTACAAGGTGTTAATTCACTTCAGTAACGATATTAGTGCAGATTCGTTAATACAGTCCAAGCGGTTCAACGAGGACGGCTTTAAATGTCAAAGAACGCTTGAAAATAATAAATCACACGGTGTAATATTTGATGTTGACCTTGGGCTTACGGACGATGAGATTCTACAAGACCTCGCTAGTGAGACAGTGATAATAGCAGTCAAACGTTTAAAACGCAAAAATACTATTACCGGAAAGTGGGAAATGAGCGAAGCAGTAAGAGTAACGTTTAAGGGAGCATCTTTGCCGACATATGTATATATCTATGATGTAAAAACGAAGGTCATTCCCTATAATTTTCCTGTGACACAGTGTGCACGATGTTGGCGCTTTGGCCACACCATTAAAATGTGCCCTTCTAACAAAATGATCTGATCCAAATGCTCAGGGAACCATCCAAACTGTGAGACTACTAGCTTTCGCTGCAACAACTGCTCGGGCCGTCACATGGCAATGGCGAGGGTTTGCCCGGTTTATGTTAAGGAGAGGAAAATAAGGGATCTGATGACCAAATTTAACTGTTCATACAAAAAGGCTCTTGCGATGTACACCATCCATATTCCGTCACCAACAACCTCGATGGAAAAATTGGTAGTAGAGTCCCTTCCTGACTCAGTAGAGCCTGAACCTTTATCAGTACAGGTTCGAAATACACAGGAGCCACTTACAGAGCAACATAGACATGACAACAACATCAAGCCTAGCTACGCTGACAAGATAATGTTGAAGAAAGGTGATAATTTGAAGAAAGTGATATCAGATAAGAAGAAAAGTCAAAAGAGGAATAGTGAAGACCTTGTAGTGGTTCAAGATGATAACATGTCAGCCAAGAGCGACGAGGAAAGCGAACAAGAAATACATAGGAGGCAAAAAGAACAGTCAGAGCATAAAGAGGCAATTACCTGGCAGCTATTACTAAACAAACTAAAAGAAAGAAAGAAAGAAAGAAAGAAATAAATTTATTTGTGACGATCACAATAAACAGACATAAAGACAAAACAATATAAAAAAGTAAGTTGTGTGTGCATCACAAAATGGACCCAACTCAGCATATTGCCGCCTTAAAAGCCGGCGCTGGTCTTCCGTAAGGCCCATTCAGTGATGCCACGACAGAAAACACAAAAAGTTACGAATAACATTAGGAACATATTTTTTTTACACTTACATAGAAAATATAACAATAACAGAAAAGAAAATACAAAGAATAGGAAATTTACAATTTAGGTACATACATTATCACGGAACACAATTTTTGCTCCTTATCCATGAACGCACATAACATAAAAGAGGACATTATTTGAAGAGCAAGGTGGTTCATGGACCAACAGAATCATTAACTGTGTGAACGTCATTTTAGAGGGAGTTACTTCAATAGCAGTGCAGTACATAACAGACTTACCATATTTACAACTAATTAAACAATTATGGACAACAACACCCACATCGCCTTAAATATATTACAATGGAATGCGCAGAGTATTCGTCCTAAAAAAGTAGAATTTGAAGCACTGTTATACCAAGAAAAGATACACCTAGCTATAATAAGTGAAACATGGCTCGACCCCGATAGCGAATTCAATTTAAGTGGATACAACATATACAGAGCTGATCGTGGCGATGGATATGGGGGTGTAGCAGTATTGACCCACAAATCTGTAAAAGCCCAACCATGTAATGTACAATTAATAAATACACGTATTGAAATAATCCATATCAAAGTACTAAACTGTCATCATATAGAAAATGTAATATCAATTTACTGCCCTCCATCAACCGCTACTACACCGAGAGACTGGGATCAGATATTTACACTTGTTAATCGGAAATCCCTAGTAGCAGGGGATTTAAATGGTCATCATACTAATTGGTCGACAAAAACCGATACTAGAGGCGACCAGATTCTTGATTCCAGTATTGAGAACAATTACATCTCCCTTAATGATGGTACACACACAAGAATTAAGTTGGTAAACGGTCTGGTACAGAAGTCTTCCCCTGATCTTACTCTGGCCTCAGCAGATATAGCTTTAAAAATGAATTGGTCAATACTCAATGAAAATCTGGGTAGCGACCATTTCTTAATTAAAATAAAAACCCACATTGATATATCTCAAGATCACAGAAAGAGACGTAATTTTCAAAAAGCGGACTGCGAAATACAGGGCCGTGGCAGAGGAGGAATTTGCTAATTTTATTCTACCAGATAACCCACAATCTGCGTATGACAAGTTTATCGACGCAATGGAAAGGGCTGCGAAAGACTCAATTCCTATCACTAAAATATGTAATGATCCTCTTCGTCAGCAAAGATTCACCCCACGGCCGTACTGGAACCAAATTATTTCTAAAGCGGTTGCAGAGAGACGTCGAGCGCTGGCAATCTTCAGACGAAACCCTACACCCGATAATCTGGCTGTTCTGCAAAATAAAGTAACTGTGGCACAGAGAGTAATTCGACAAGGAAGATCGACGTCGTGGCAAAGGTTCTGTGATAGTATTGATAGTGCTACGTCATCTAGTGAAATGTGGAACAAAATGAAATGGTTGAAGGGCTATAAAAGAGCGAGAACAATAATCACTCGTGAGAAGGCGGAAGATCTGCTGTGTAGTTTAGCGCCAGATTATGTAACCCCTGCCCCACCCACCTTTGGTCATAATAACCCACACTTGTCGGCGCCGATTTCGATACAGGAACTCAATAATGGTATCAAACAATCTGATACATCCCCGGGTACTGACGATATATCATATTCTATGATCAAGAACCTTCCAGATAAGGCTAAACAAGTAATGGTAAATATTTTTAATACATTTTTGTCTCAAAGTTTTGTTCCAATGCAATGGAGAAACGTAAGAATAGTTCCCATACCGAAACCAGGCGCAGGCAGTGGGCAAGATGTAACTTATAGACCTATTTCATTGTTATCCTGTCCATGCAAGATATTACACACTATCATTACTCGTAGATTAGAATGGTACGTTGAAAAAGGTAACTTTTTCTCAGATGAAACAGTAGGTTTTCGGAGATCCAGATCCTGCATGGACAACTTGACTAGACTAGTTTCTCGAATACAAGCGGCATATACTAAGGGGTTTGCTACAGTTGGTTGTTTTGTTGATATTGACGGTGCTTACAATAGCGTTAGCTTGACTAGCTTTTTGTATGATGTTAGTGTAAAAAGTCATCTTTACAAGCTGGATAAAGTACAAAATCAAGCGATGCGGGTAATAGGCGGTTTTATACGAACCTCCCCAACTCACGTCATGGAAAGTGAGCTGTGTCTACAGCCACTAAAGGCTTCGTCAGACTAGCGCGTGGCGTGAGCGGGGCGCGAGCGGGGCGCGAGCAGAGCGCGATAGAAGCGGGGAGCGCGGCGCGCTTACATCGCGCGCGTGTCAGGCGCGCGTCGCGCGCGGGTCACGCGCGCGTCGCGCGAGCGCGCCGCCAGAGCCGCGCGCTCAATTCACCGAGCAATTTTCTTTGCGCTGTGACTGCGCGGCGGTCCCGCCGCGCGCCGCGCGCGCGTTGAAAGCGTGGCGTGAGCGGGGCGCGATAGGAGCGCGGCGCTAGCGCCGCGCTGCGTCCAAGCGCGGGTCGCGCTCGCTTCGCGCCCCGCTCGCGCCCCGCTCACGCCACGCGCTAATCTGACGAAGCCTTAAGCATTCGTAGGAAGTATCTAGCTGCCAAATTTTATTTAAGAGCTAAGTCATTTGAAAATAATGTTACAATACAGGTCCTCAAAGAACTGAATCTCTCATGCCAACATGCATACTGGCGAGAAAAGAAAAAACCTTTGCTTATAGAAACCATCAACCAGTTTGGCGACTGCCAAGTGCAATCACATGAAAAATTACCCATTTACACATTAAACACATGGATTAGTAGATATGATTTATCAAGTCACATCAATATAGCTGTTAAAGGAATAGAGTCTGCAAAAAAAGAAATAAGCAAAGGAGAGTTATATAAGCTTTGTTATGATCTCTTAGAAAGTAAGTATAGATTAACCCATTCAATGCCGAAGACGCGAATTCGCGTCCTGTGTATGCGTAAACGTGATGCCGAGGACGCAAATTCGCGTCCACGAGTTATTTGTTTTTTTTTGCTAGAAATCAACTGTACTTAAAAGCTGATACGAAAATGTTATTTTATTTATGAAGGATAATATTATACCGTCGCTGGTTTCTGGATTTAGTGCATTTGTAATTTTCATAATTCTTATCTCGGATGCCGAAGACGCGAATTCGCGTCCTGTGTATGCGTAAACGTGATGCCGAGGACGCAAATTCGCGTCCACGAGTTATTTGTTTTTTTTGCTAGAAATCAACTGTACTTAAAAGCTGATACGAAAATGTTATTTTATTTATGAAGGATAATATTATACCGTCGCTGATTTCTGGATTCAGTGCATTTGTAATTTTCATAATTCTTATCTCGGATGCCGAAGACGCGAATTCGCGTCCTGTGTATGCGTAAACGTGATGCCGAGGACGCGGTTTCGCGTCCTCGAGTTATTTGGTTTTTTTTTGTAGAAAATAACTGTACTTAAAATCGGATACCAAAATGTTATTTATGAATAGGCTTAGGACTTTTGGATGCTCGCCGTGGTTCTAGAATCCACGGAGTCGCCATTAAGTCAACATTTTTTTTCGAAGTCAAAGTCAAAGTCTAAAAATAGAACATTAGGTATACTAGATTATTTGGGCTGTTATATCATATATAATAATCACGTCTAATTTACACCTACACCTACCTATAATAATCACTCTTTATATCTGCACATATACGATTGTATAATCACGTAAAACTATTAATTTTATAAGAAATTGTGTAGAAAAATTTCATATTACGCTGTTATTGTTTGTTTGTAAAATACTCTGTCACAACACAAGCAGAGATGTTCAAAACAGGTAGTGAAATGTAATTAGATGAAAAATGCAAATACTTTGATATATTAACTATTTCAAATAAAAATACAAAATAGTTTCACAAAAAGGTATTTGAAATACAAAATAGATATTTTTAAAATACTTTTATTCAAATAAAACACTTTGTTGACATTAGTTACTTAAGAGGCAGACAACACCTAAGTTATGTTCAAAGCAGTATTTTAAGAAAAAAATATTTATTTGAATACTGCTAAAATATATATGTTTTCATTATACATATTTCAAAGACCGGAAATGGAGCAATATTTAATTTAATGAATTCGTCTCAAAAGAAAATAGTTGCAAAGATTGGTCTTAAATTGATCATTAAATGATTTTATGTTTTTATTTTTATGATTTGGGTGTAAACGCTCAACGTGTCACAATTCACAAATAGTCCACGGTTTTCTTTATTTGAATAACAGGCCAGAAAAACCAGGCCGGCCCGCCATAATGCGATCTCGTTATACCCCGACATAGACCTTGTGCGCTGACTTGGCTTTTGTCAACCCCTTAAGTTTAACTTTAATGACGATGTTTGAACAATTCGTGGCAGTTAGACGTCATTGAAGTGTCCATTACCACTAATGCGAACCATAGCGCATTTTATCTATCGATGAATTAATTTCGTTTCATAATATTGTCTTCTGTTTCCGCGATTGTTGTTCATTGAAATTAAACATTTTAATACGGATTAATCGCAACAGCACGTTAACGCTGTAAAAACGAGTGCTGTAAAGGGCTCGAAACGTAGGATCATGGTGTTAATAAATGCGAGTAATCCGTTTTAATTGTTTAATTTCAATAAATTCGTTTCACCCTATTCTATGAAAATAACAAAAAGCATTTTGTATTTTAAACTAAAAAAATACAAAATACGTGAACATTTTAGTATTTAAAATAAAATATAAAATGGTTTCCGATAAAAGTATTTAAAATACTTGGGGTTATAGATATTTAATAAAATTAATTTCAGTAGGTACTAATAACGTGTTTCTTACCCGTGCCGTATTTTTACACTTTGACTTTGACTTCGAAAAAAAAATGTTGACATAATGGCGACTCCGTGGATTCTAGAACCACGGCGAGCTCCCAAAAGTCCTAAGCCTAGTTATCAGTTCAGTTATTAATAGGGCCATTTTATATTGTTTTTTTTTTCCTATTTCAGAAATCGCATGTGTATTTTATACAGAATCGCGAGCACGTTCGATCCCAATAATGAAAAAAAAAGTGTCTCATAATTTTCATACATTTATTGCTACTTCCACTGAGTTACGGACGTGAAAGTCTATGGAAAAATCGTAACTAAGTGGAAAAAAGATGAGAGGACTCAACGTTCCAAACAAACACATAGTCTGAAAATCTAAATCTAAAATCAAAAAAATAAGCGAAGGACTGAATGTCAACTCAACGCAAACAATACAAAATATAGGTTGCGAACTCTAAGATAATAATGTTGCAAATGAGGTGAGTCCATTTGCAATCCTTTACGGTTTACCTGGGGTTGCAGTGGGGATTAGCCATCGGGAGATAAAAAGTAGGAGTATTATTCACCGCGTTCAATTGGTCAAGTTAGGCGTCGGCGTGTCGGCAATGAATGGGTCAAAAGGAGGAAAGGAAGGAAAGTTTGTTTTCCGTTTAGACTTAACAAGGAGTGAAGTTATAAAGGTAAAATCGCGTATTTGTGAACTCGTAAGTGGCTGTACCATATTGTTTGTAGTATTTTTTTATCCGTAACTACAACACGTAGTATATAGTAGATAAAAATAAATAGTCTCATCTTATTTGATTATTTCGTTCGCACTTTAAATATCAAATGCAACCCGTTTTATAGCTAAATATACAGTCGAAAATGTTTAGTACCCCTGGACGTAAACACGACTGCGTATCTAAATAATTGTAGTAAGTAGTTTATATTATTAATTGTCTCAATCCCTTGTAATGTAAGTATATAACACATGATTAAATTACTTACGATAATAGGTAAAAGACATTTATTTACCTATAAACATAATGGGACGGGAATCCGCCTCCGGTTCACCCGAAATGAAAATGTTGAGTATTACAAATGTGTCTGTTTTAATAACCGGTAACAGTATACAATTTGTCTTAAAAATCACCTCGGGAAAAGCTTTTTTAAATAATTGTTTTTCTAGCAACATCGCGACTTCGTGTCTTCCGCACCCGAGACAAGAATTATAAAAAAATACAATTTCATTAAATCCAGAAACTAGCAACAGTATAGGTAATATTATCCTTCATAAATAGGCTTAGGACTTTTGGGAGCTCGCCGTGGTTCTAGAATCCACGGAGTCGCCATTATGTCAACATTTTTTTTTCGAAGTCAAATTCAAAGTGTAAAAATACGGCACGGGTAAGAAACACGTTATTAGTACCTACTGAAATTAATTTTATTAAATATCTATAACCCCAAGTATTTTAAATACTTTTATCGGAAACCATTTTATATTTTATTTTAAATACTAAAATGTTCACGTATTTTGTATTTTTTTTAGTTTAAAATACAAAATGCTTTTTGTTATTTTCATAGAATAGGGTGAAACGAATTTATTGAAATTAAACAATTAAAACGGATTACTCGCATTTATTAACACCATGATCCTACGTTTCGAGCCCTTTACAGCACTCGTTTTTACAGCGTTAACGTGCTGTTGCGATTAATCTGTATTAAAATGTTTAATTTCAATGAACAACAATTGCGGAAACAGAAGACAATATTATGAAACGAAATTAATTCATCGATAGATAAAATGCGCTATGGTTCGCATTAGTGGTAATGGACACGTCAATGACGTCTAACTGCCACGAATTGTTCAAACATCGTCATTAAAGTTAAACTTAAGGGGTTGACAAAAGCCAAGTCAGCGCACAAGGTCTATGTCGGGGTATAACGAGATCGCATTATGGCGGGCCGGCCTGGTTTTTCTGGCCTGTTATGCAAATAAAGAAAACCGTGGACTATTTGTGAATTGTGACACGTTGAGCGTTTACACCCAAATCATAAAAATAAAAACATAAAATCATTTAATAATAATAATAATAATAAATATCGCTAGGTGGATGGATCAAGGGTCAGATGCAGAAGGCAGTAATCCTGGACACAGCGCGTATAGTCCGGCGGTTCCTTTCTCTGCGGCCCTAACCACCGGCAGCCTGGGCCCTGCCCCGTTGCCGGCGGCACTCTAGGTTAGGTTTTTATAATATGTTTATATGTATTTTGTATTGTTTTTGTATGTGTTTTTGTATTTTACTTTTATAATCATATTATATAGCCTAACCTAAGATAAAAAATAAATAAAGTGAATAATAATAACATTCTTTATTGTGCACTACAAAATACAATAGTAAAAAAAACAAATAAAAAAGAACATGAGATAGTAAGTAACAACAACAGGCGGACTTATCGCTAAAGAGCGATCTCTTCCAGACAACCTTCAGATAGCGAAACAGCGTACAGATAAAAGTTATTGGGCAGTGCAAAACAAAACAAAACAGCGACAAACTAAATATATACTGCTTACTATACACTACATAAACTACACACTAAAATACATATAAATACTACATAATATTACATAAACTACTATAATAATAAATGTATACAAACAAGAAAAACAACGGCAAGATAGCGCAAACAATAAAACAATTGACATGAATGAAAATAACAGGACTAGGGGAGGGTTAAATAATATTCTTTAAGGCGATTTTTAAAAATTGAAAGCGATTGTGCACGTCTTATGTCAATCGGCAAAGCATTCCACAATTTTACTGACTGAAAACTGAAAGATTTGTTATAAAACTTACTACTAAAATGGGGGGGTACAAGAAGGAGATTTTGAGAACACCTAAGGGAATTCATGAAACTAAACCGCTCTTTGAGATAGCTAGGAGTATAGGGAATAAACAACGTGCCATAGAGAAGAGAAAGTATATGCATATTGCGCCGATGACGAATAGGCAACCATTTGAGTCGTAAACGGAAGCTGGAGACACGGTCATATTTACGAAGCCCGAAAATTTTATTATTTTTAATGAATGAATGATTATATTTAATGATCAATTTAAGACCAATCTTTGCAACTATTTTCTTTTGAGACGAATTCATTAAATTAAATATTGCTCCATTTCCGGTCTTTGAAATATGTATAATGAAAACATATATTTTAGCAGTATTCAAATAAATATTTTTTTCTTAAAATACTGCGTTGAACATAACTTAGGTGTTGTCTGCCTCTTAAGTAACTAATGTCAACAAAGTGTTTTATTTGAATAAAAGTATTTTAAAAATATCTATTTTGTATTTCAAATACCTTTTTGTGAAACTATTTTGTATTTTTATTTGAAATAGTTAATATATCAAAGTATTTGCATTTTTCATCTAATTACATTTCACTACCTGTTTTGAACATCTCTGCTTGTGTTGTGACAGAGTACTTTACAAACAAACAATAACAGCGTAATATGAAATTTTTCTACACAATTTCTTATAAAATTAATAGTTTTACGTGATTATACAATCGTATATGTGCAGATATAAAGAGTGATAATTATAGGTAGGTGTAGGTGTAAATTAGACGTGATTATTATATATGATATAACAGCCCAAATAATCTAGTATACCTAATGTTCTATTTTTAGACTTTGACTTTGACTTCGAAAAAAAATGTTGACTTAATGGCGACTCCGTGGATTCTAGAACCACGGCGAGCATCCAAAAGTCCTAAGCCTACTGATAACTACTTCACAAAAATTTTTGTCCACTTTCTTTATTATAATCTAACTATACAATAAAAAAAACATATATGCGGCTCAGTCTACGGCTGTCACGTCTATACTGAATACGTTTTCGACAAAAACTGTTTTTAGACGCAAAAACATCACTTACGATGCCGAAAACGCGAATTAGCGTCCTTCAAGTGTGAAATAACCTAATGCCGCAGACGCGAATTCGCGTCCTTCAAGTGTGATATATAACCTAATGCCGCGGACGCGAATTCGCGTCCGTTGAAATGTTAACGTGATGCCGTGGACGCGAATTCGCGTCGTCGCGTAGAAGGCGGCGGCACTGCGTGATGATTAAAAATATGAGGCGTCGGCAATGAATGGGTTAAGTTATAAGATTTTTACTGATGGATCTAAGGAAAAAGATGGTTGTGGAGCCGCATTTTTTGACCCTCAGATAGATATGCATGGAAAGTTTAACATACAAGCCGAAATCTCTATAATGCACTGTGAGCTTATAGCTATTGCCGAAGCGTTGTCGTATTTAGAAACTATAGATCACAACAAGTGTGTAATCCTATCAGATGCAAAGAGTGCTCTTTCACATTTGGCTCGGTTACCCTCGAGCAGTCGAGGGCATCCGATAGCCTACCACATCCTTGAATCCATCTACAAACTTCGATCCCTAAAAAAGGAAGTGATAATTCAATGGATACCATCCCATGTCGGTATCATGGGAAATGAGGAGGCTGACCGGGCAGCGAAACTAGCATTAACTGACGGTATTCCCTACAACTGTTTACCAATATACACCGAGACACTAGGCAAAGTCAAGATAAGATGCAGAGAGAGCTGGAATGAGTATTTTAACGAAAGATCCCTCACAAAAGGAATTTGGTACCGGACAGTACAGTGCCAGCCTCCTCAGATCCCATGGTTTGAAAAATCTCTCAGTCGGAAACACATTGTAACACTCTTTAGACTCCGTTCTGGACACATTCCATCCAATAAGTTTAAATACCTTATGAAAATATCAGATTCCCCCAATTGCCCTGAGTGTAACAAGTTAGATGATGTCCAGCATGTATTGATGGAATGTGTTCGGAATGAAGCGCTGCGCCTAAATATACCATATTTGGATTGTATAAATGTAGGGAGTTGTAACAGTTTCCTGGCAGCTCCATTGTCTGAAGAGGCCAGGATGCTGTGCAATCTATATCTTAATGTAATGTAATTACCTATAGCTTTTATCTATACAGTAATAATGTATAAATTGATCTCAATTACGGGGGTGACATTGTCATTGTGTGACAAAACCCCTTTCTAATTATATTTAATAAAGATTTAAAAAAAAAAAAATACATAAAAAAGGCTCAAAAGAAGACATTGGCAACTACAGGCCTATAAGCCTTATGTCCAACCTGTATAAAGTTTTCTCTAAGATTATACTACAACGAATAACCCAAAGACTTGATGAAAACCAACCAATGGAACAAGCTTCTGAAAAAAGTTCTCAACACTGGACCACATCCATACCGTAAAGCAAATAGTGGAGAAGTATAAAGAATATAATAAAACATTATATATGGCGTTTATAGATTACAATAAGGCATTTGACAGCATAAGCCATGAAGCAATGTGGGAAAGTTTGATGACCCAAGGAATCCCTGATATATACATTGACACTATCAAAACTATATACTTGCAGAGCAAGAGTACAACTAGATAAAATAGGTCCAGAGTTCAGAGTAAGAAGAGGAGTCAGACAAGGAGACCCAATGTCCCCGAAACTATTCTCTGCTGTACTCGAGAACATCTTTCGCAAACTAGACTGGACGCACCGAGGTCTCAACATAGATGGAAAGAAACTTAACCACCTTAGATTCGCAGATGACATCGTTCTGTTCGAAGAAGATCCCAAGAAACTAGAGGAAATGATAAGAAAACTAAGTGAGGAAAGTGTGAAAGTCGGCTTGACAATGAACGCTTCAAAAACAAAACTTATGACTAACTTGGACAAAATGGAAATAAGAGTCGGCTCCCAATTGCTTGAATATGTAGAAGAGTACACATACTTGGGTCAACTGATCTCGATTAAGGACCAAACAAGTAAAGAGATAAACACTAGAATAGCCAGCGGCTGGAAGAAGTATTGGTCTCTAAAGGAAGTCATGAAATCGAATGACCTGAGCCTCTCAGTAAAAAGGAAAGTCTTCAACACGTGCATTCTGCCTTGTCTTACATACGGTTGCGAAACTTGGGCCCTGAATAAAGAACACAGAGACAAATTACAGTGCTGCCAAAGATCAATGGAACGTAGTATGACAGGTACAAGAAAACAAGACAAAGTACGAAACAAACACCTAAGACAGAAAACCAAAGTGACCGACATAGTTAATAGAATAGGTCAGCAGAAGTGGAGGTGGACTGGTCACATGCTAAGGGAAAAACAAGAAAAATGGAGCAAAATAGTGACTGATTGGTCCCCAGGGATTCCAAACGAAGTCAGGGGAAACCTTTAAGACGATCGGAGGACAAACTTGTACTCACAGCGGGCCCTCGTTGGAGGAGAGTGGCCCAAGACAGACAACAGAGGAGGCCTTTGCCAAGCGGCACACTGAAATTAGAGACATACTCTAATTCCAGAATAAAGGGCTTAATAGATAGATAGATAGATAAACATTAATGGCGTTATTCATAAACGCACTTCAACAACAGTTTAGCTAAATGATTGTTTATCCTTATCTGTCACTTTGACAATCGCGTTTGTCAGAATGGGAGAAAACATAATTTAACTAAAGCTTCTGTTAACTTTGGTAAACCTTTTAAATGGTGGTCTGACAACTTCACAGAATTTGTGAGAAGAAACTGGATGCACCAAGGTCAAAATAGAAATCTTTACCCAACTGGGATCCATATGTCAAATACCAGTGGGAAATAATATATTAAATTACTTTTCCATAATGTAAATAACTTTGATGTAAGGAAAAAAAGGCTTTATTTTATTTGTTATTATTATATGACAATCGAGTAGCACTATAACTAATGTCAAACTAGCTGATAAATGATACCTAAACTAATTACATATTCATTATCCTGTTTGTGGTTTACATAATTATAGATTAAACTAATCTATTAATAAATGATAGTTTCAATGTCATAATGCATTTGTTATCACTGTTACGATTCAAAACTATCTAGAAATTGGGATAAGGAGGAGTATAAGGACCCTGGGCCTTAAGTAAGGTTAATGTGGTTTTAGTTAAATGTCCTGGGATTTTGATATGATAAGGAGATCTCTGAATTCCTCAAAAAATCAATCAAATCAAAAAGATGAATGTTATAAATCAAATGATACCTAGAGCTAGGTTTATCAACCAGTTCCACTTTGCCATCCCTGGTTTTCACCAGGTCCGCACCATCTAAATGATTGTTGTCATAATAAAATGTTCAAGTTACATACATTACATTACAAATTTGAGGAGTTCTCTCAATTTCTCGTGAAATCCATCATCAGAATAGATTTATAATCAACAAAACTATCTTTAAGGTGAAATACCTTACAAACAAAAGATGAATGTCTCAAATCGGATGATAATGCTAGAAATTACCAAACAGTACCTTTATGCCATCCCTGGTCTTCATCATTAGTCATTTATTTTTTCATTTCTCCCATTTCCTACTTCACCAAATTTATAGTTTTCATAAAGAAATGCCCAAGTTTCTTAAGAAAACACCCAAATCACCATGCATATGTGCCTTTTAAAATTGAGTAGAGAGGAGCTCATGGATCACATCATCAGAAATAAATTTTGAATAAAACAAGACCAATCTGGATCAATCTACTAAAAATTTAAATCGATTTAGTATTGATGAAGTTCTGAGGTAACAAATATTTAAAAAAATCACAAGAATTGAGACCCTCCTCTTTTTTGAAAATTTGAAGTTGGTTGATGAGTTATAACATGCACATAAGATAATTGACACAGGAGACGAAGCGACCCAAACATTTCCGATTTCATCCGAACTACTACCTAAAAACCTACAATCAGCATTGCCGACTAGTAGGCCTATTAATTGGCAATTCAAGAACCAACTAGTCCGCAAAAGCTGTTGTCAGCCCATCTCTAGAAAAAATTATAGTTTTAAAAAACTTGATGTTTGGCCCCCTTTGCTTTACTGCTCGTCCAACCTAATTTTTTTATGATTGAGATGGAAATGGATCATAAGTTTGAAAGTTTTTTGTGAAATAAAAATATATCTAACTTTTTTTTTTACTTTCATAATAAAGGGTATTGTTACAAATTAAAATGTCACCCTTATAGTGACTCATCAAAACAAATCAACCCTTATTGTCTATGCTTGCTTAATACCTAGGATTTTTAAACTTAAGATTCAAAGTTAAATCACACATTGTTTTTGTTTACAACTTATTATGTCAACTACAAACTTTGTATACTTTGCCAAATGTGAATAAACAAGAATCCACCAATAGTATGATAACATTGTTTTTTTTGCACGAGCCCAGAGCACAATAACCTTGGAAGAAGTTAGGTGAAAAGTTAACGAATGAAACTAAGGAAAGTGTTAACATTGTACTGACCAGAAGGAGCACCAGCAGTGTTAGCAGCAGCAGCAGCGGTGGTGGCAGCGACCGAGCGCGCGGTAGGCGCGCTCGCGTTGGGGCCGCCCGCCCGCGCTCCACCGTCGCTTGCGCAAACGACCTCATCCACATCATTGAAGGCTCGAACGTTTCTCGCGACACTTTCTCTTCCTCACACTCGATACATCCACATGATAATCGCATTGTAATTCATCTGAAAACGTGCACACTGAGGTCATATCATCGCGTTAGAAGCCGTTTGCACGACAAATCCGTCTCGAAAACACTAAAATAATATTCTATTGTCGTACGCCATTTCACGGTGAAGTAAACTGTCTACCTTGTCTACCTGACAGGGTGACAGGTTGTTACCGTGAGCTGCGCGTGCGATCTAAATATCGATATAATAAACAAATCGAGTATCGATAATTTGGTTTTCCATGGTCTTTACAAAAATGATTAATTTAACCATCCTCCCTAATAATATGATATAATTTATAATAATTATAAAAACTATCAAATGTACTTTAATAATAGAAAAATATTGAGGGAAAGAACAAGTCTCCTTAAGTATCGTGTTTCGTGTTAGCCGAAGCCCGAAGCGACTGCTTGACTTGCCATACCCGGGAAATGTAGAATGTAAACGCCTATAAGCCTATAACTGCCATTTCGTTCGTGTGTTTATCTGTTTGCCTCTTCATCGCTTTTTTTTAAATATTCCATAGCGATAGAGATATCTCTATCGCTAACATTTACGCATAGTTATGGTGCTTCTACATGCTCGGGCTCTCGGCCGAATGATTCGGCCCACCCTACTACACGCTCATTCGAGACAGACTATATAGATAAAATTTAAGCCAGACCATAGACAATTTAAGCTTTTTCAGGTAGTTTGGGTGAGTTAAACGGTGATTTAAATAATTTCACTTCGGGTGAAGCTATTTAAAAAGTGTCTTAAATAGTTTCAATAACCAAAGCTATTTAAAACACCGTTTAACTCACCGAAACTACCTGAAAAAGCTTAAATTGTCTATGGTCTGGCTTAATTTTTCTCTATACAGTCTGTCTCGAATGAGCGTGTACTAGGGTGTATTCGCCCGCGGCCGAATCATTCGGCCGAGAGCCCGAGCATGTAGAGGCACCATACTAGGTTGCATTCGCCCGCGGCCGAATCATTCGGCCGAGAGCCCGAGCATGTAGAGGCACCAAGAGGCACCATTTAACAGATGTAGGATTGTTGTTCTATCTATTCGGTTCAATATAATATCGATTATGATATAATCGAATCGAGTCTCATTCGACTAGTACAGCATAAACAACCGTGTCAAATATATAATGTGACACTGACAGTGACACACTGATAGACAGCAAAATTTCTGTCTGTTTGAGTCAATGTTTTTAAAGTTTTTGCTTACAATATTATAAAATTGAAGATAAATATAGTTTACAATAAGATGTACATTGTAAATTGTTTATATTAATTACATTTTAGAAATCACTCAACATTTACAAAACCATATCGTTTTTATAGGCAATTAAAATTGAAATAGATGATAATATCCACATTCCACACAATGGGCCATCAGTAGTCCAAATTTTACTTGCGAATTTAGTTGGTTGAGACCACAGTCCTCTAAATTTACAAAAACTCAATCTACAGTTAACGAGTGTACTTATATGAGCAAAAACATGGTCATATGAATAATTTTCGTAACAATATCTTTGATTAGATGATTTTACTCAAATGCTATTATTATTGATGCCTTTTGTCTTGATCATGATATCATGATCCGGACCAATGCGAGTGCAAAAACGAAGCATCGAATCGAGACGAGACAATCGAGTGGACGCTGGACGGCGGACGCCATCAACATATTGTGACATTTGGTGTTAGCGGGTTTTCAAGCTAAAATTATTTACATTTACTCTGAATATCAAGTGAGGTAACCCACCAAAATGTTAAATACCGACACGTGGAATCCTGAGAATACATTAAAAATCTTAATAGCTTCCGACATCCACCTGGGCCATGTAGAAACCGACCCGGTGCGCGGCGAGGACAGCTTCCTCGCGTTTGAGGAGGTGCTGGCTGAAGCAGCAGCGCGTGACGTCGACCTCGTGCTTTTGGGCGGTGACTTGTTTGACCATGCTAAGCCCTCGCCCGCCTGCATGTTTAAATGCTCGCAACTTATCCGCCAGCATTGCTTCGGCGACAAGCCGGTTCGCGTTGAACTGCTGTCCGACCAGCTTGAAAACTTCTCGCGCAACATTAACTACGAAGATCCGAATCTTAATGTGTCGTTCCCTATTCTGTCCATCCATGGCAACCACGACGACCCCGTAGGACAGGGTAGCGTGAGTTCGCTGGACATCCTATCGATAACAGGTCTTGTTAATTACTTCGGCAAATGGAGCGACTACACGCGCGTTCGCATCTCGCCGATACTATTTCGCAAGGGCGCAACACAACTCGCGCTTTATGGCCTTAGCCACCTGAAAGACCAACGTCTTGCACGCCTTTTTGCTGAAAAAAAAGTTGAAATGGAGATGGTGGATGACAGCAACAACTGGTTTAACATGCTGGTGCTCCACCAGAATCGCGCGGACCGTGGTCCAGGTAACTTCATACCTGAAAAAGTGCTACCTAAGTTCCTAGATTTAGTAGTCTGGGGCCATGAACATGACAGTCTAGTGATTCCAATCAAGGGAGAAAAAAATGATGACTTCATGGTGGTGCAGCCAGGTAGTACCGTGGCTACATCTCTAGCTTCAGGGGAGGCACTACAAAAACACTGTGCTCTATTAGAAATTCATGGAACCAACTACAAAGTCACCCCAATTCCACTTAAAACTGTTCGGCCATTCATCTTTAAAACAATAGTCTTGTCTGAAGAGGACCTCGGTGAGGAGGAGGTTAATGAGCATGAGAAGGTACAGGAGTTTTTGAAAACTAAAGTAAATGAGGCTATTGAAGAGGCAAACAACCTCCGCAGCGGGCATCCCAAGCAGCCCACCTTGCCACTTGTAAGACTAAGTGTATTTTATGAAAGGCCAAGCCAGGATTTCAATAGGATGCGTTTTGGACAAAATTTTACTGGCCAGGTTGCCAATCCAAATGACGTATTGATCATGAAGCGAGAAAAGAAGTATCGCGAACGGAAAGAGGTTGAGGAGGCAATAGAAGTTGATGTTGCACAAGCCGCTCATGAGGCAGCTGATGTTGAAGCTTTAATAACGGCATACTATGCCGCGCTGCCGCTGGCGCGCCAGCCTGCAGTGCTGAGCGCGCGGGCTGCCACTGAGGCTGTACGCGACTTCACACTGAAGCACGATGAAGGCGTGTTCCGCCGCGTGTTTGACGCGCATCGCCGTCGCGCTGTTGAGGCACTGCTGGAGTCTACCGCCGAGACTGATGAAGAGATCACAGAGCGCATGCGGCTAGCTAAAGATGTTCTAGATTCGACCGAGCTTGATCAACTGAAGATGCTTGTGGATTTGAACATTATTGGGGATCCTGTCCCTAAAACTAAACCGCGCGCAACCAGTAAAGCGGCTGTGAAGGCGTTAGTAGTAGTTTCGAGCGATGATGAGGCATTGGAACCGTCAATCACATCACGCGGAGGCAAGGCGACGCGTTCGCGTGGGCGAGGCCCGCGTGCGAGCCGGGGCCGTGGGTCACGCGCGGCGGCGGCCTCGCCTGCGCCTACGCCGGAGCCCGAGCGCCGCGTACCGCGTCGCGCCGCCACAAAAGCGGCGTGGCTGACGGGCACCGCGGCTAGTCGGACGCGCAACTCCTCCAGTATCGAAGACTCTGACTGAGCTGTACCATTCTCAACATAAATAACCCATAAATAACAACAGAAAGCATAGTTAGTCATGTTTTATGTTACTTTTTATATGCATCTTGCAGCCAGTCTGTAAAATTATAACCAGACAAGTCTGCACACAGTCTTCCATTTGACTGATGTCCCAGTGTATTATCCAAAATTGCTAAATTTATCCATATGGTAACATCTCAAAACTTCACACAAGTTTTCCTATTTTAAAATTTCCATCAACTCGTCAAAATGATTGAAAACTTGCAAGTGCATTAATTGTCAAATTAATTCGCGAAAGTTGGCCTAAGATTTTTAAGATTAAAAGTTGTCTGTGTATTTATTTCCAAGTCAATGTTTTTCGAAAACTGATTGTACTCAAATATAAGTGTAAACGCGCTACACAGAACTGGCATTTTTGCATATTTTGTTGTGTAACTTGTAATGTCTACTATTTCTAAGTTTAACCTGAATAAAAGTTTTTATTTTCATTATCTCACATGTTTTACTACACTGTTTATTTATGTACTTATTTTATACAATCGTGACATAATGAAGAGTTTTTCAGTCGAGTACGAAGCTTGCTGAGTGGCCTAAGTAAGGTACGAGATTGAAAAACTTAATTACGAGTATGTTACGATTGGATACAATACTTTTTCTAAGAGTCGTCATCATTATCATAATTTTTACAGATATGATGTATTTTTGTTGCCACAGATACAACAACAAATACTAAAATCAGACGTTATGGCCGTCATCGCAACCACGTTCCACGAACGATTTGGCATTCACCTCACCGACAGTTGGTGCAACCGGCCTGCATGCCTACCACGAACATCGAAAATTGGCATTGACGGGAAAACGTCTTTGTCACTCCAATGGGCAAGTGCGACAGA
Source organism: Lathronympha strigana (assembly GCA_949128165.1). Taxonomy (NCBI): domain Eukaryota; kingdom Metazoa; phylum Arthropoda; class Insecta; order Lepidoptera; family Tortricidae; genus Lathronympha; species Lathronympha strigana. The sequence goes on along the minus strand of OX421905.1, from coordinate 10,455,212 downwards.
GATAGAGATACAAATCCGCAATCGTTCGATTTTCGTGGTATCGGCCCAGATTTGAAAACGCTCGAGTGTCATAATCATAACAAATTGAATTCGTACCTAATTATAGTATCTTTTCAGCTGAGCCATTACGGATTAGCGTACAACAAAGCAATTGTATTCAACAATAGCATTATCTGTCTATGAGGCGCCGGCGCCGAATATGCAAAAAAATTGAACTACACTTAACTGTTTTGCCATTATCAACTCTATTTCCTAAGAAAAAAGATTAAAAATACATTATTTCTTACGCACGTGCCATACTTCTCCCAGGTAGGGACCACCGCACCATGCTACATATGTTGTTTTCTCAATAAGTTCATATATAAGGTGCTACTTTATTAGTTGCAGATATTTGAACACGTGATACTCTACTTTAAAACAATTAACTTTAAATAGAAATTATGAAATCTTTTCATATGATTTTTTTGTTTTCATTTACCGAACAAAAAAAAAATTATAATTTCGTCTAAAAAGAATCATCATGTGCATTTCACTGACAAGACGTTTAACACTATCCGTCATATCACTCATGTCAACAATAGTTAGTCTTAATAGATTACGTACCAAGGCCGTTCAAGTGGGAAATGCCGCGGATCCCATGTAATTGTCGGCCGAGGCGAAGCCGAGGTCGACTAACATGTGATCCGAGGCTTTCCCATTTACCGGCCGAGGTTTGTATACTATTTTTCAGCCCGACGGAGCCAGCAGGCGGCAATTTAGTTTTGCGTAAAGTGGCGCTTACCGGCCGGAGGACTGAAAATGTCATTATGGTCGAGATTTATCGACGTGAAGTGGCCAGTTACAGTTAACTGGTAGGTAAAAGAGGTATCTACTAGAATCTGCTCAATGAGTTCTCATTTACTGATCACATTAACAGGGTGTTTTTACGTAGCAAATTTGTTTTAACGTTTTCTCCAAAAAAACATCGTAAAGGGTATAATGGTTAATACTTAAATTTACTCCAGGAACCGAGTACTATCAGCTGCAAAAAATTCTGCAACTAATAAGGTAGCACCTTATATATCTTATTGCCATAGCCATAATGTCGTAATCCAAAAAATGCTTAACGTGACCGAACCTTTTTTATGTAGGCAGTAGCTCTTGCGGTTTGCTAACAATAAACAAAGGCGATTTAGTAAAGGCTCAGTTCAAAAGATAAATACTATACAACCTTATCATTTTGAATGTTGGGGTAAGTTTGCTTACTGCGATTACCTGTCCAATTTGAAGTTTACTGTGACAAAGCTTTAAAGTGCTTTACAGTGACATAGCTGTCTATTGGTAAAACTTATGTCGTTGCAGTAACGTACACAAATAAATAGTTTTAAGGTTTATTATGGTAGCTACTGTTTTAGTTTTAGTTAGTAATTATTTTAAGTATTGAGTGTAGAGTTAAAAGTCGAGTAGAGCTGTACAGAACATCCAATTAAAAAAAAAAAACAGATTAAAAGATGAATACTCTAGATAAGTTTAAAAAAATAAAAATCAGTTGGGGTGTCTGAGGTTTTGAGTGATACCGGAAACAGGGTGTATAAAAACATCAAGTTAGTATACATGCCCAGAGGGGCTTATAAAAGTTATAATTATAAAGCTGCCTGAAGCCTGAAAGGCATACTACAATAAAACAATTAAAGGTATATAACCTTATAAGAATTAACATATGCAACTTACGACGTTATTTAAAAGCCATCCACTCTTTGACATTCTTGCAATAGTCTCGCGAGGTATCCTGGGAATGCATCACTTCTCCTTGGCGAGGACTAAAGTTTTATCAAACTTAAAATAATGGTGGGGCTCATCAGGGACACGAAGTTTGAAGATTTTATATCCGATGTACCTGTGGGCAGTGGCGTAACAAGGTGGGGGCAAAGGGGGCACGTGCCCCGGGCGCAACTTTTAAGGGGGCGCCAAATTCACCTGGCCCATATCTCACAATCCACATTCCACACACACACATTCCACATCCCGTTACTACACCACGGTGAGGATGCCGATGGCCACCGACAGAAACCGATGGCGGCAATTCGTGAAGAATAAAGTGATGCCATGATGGTCACGATCCTCAGTCATGAGGGACCGACTGAAGAGAGAGATATATCTCACAAAGCTGACAAGTGTGACAATTTCTAACATTTATTTAAACTTTCATAATTTTCACACATTATAAATTTACTAACACGGGACTTTTTGACTGTCAGATTGATTTAAGAAGGGGAGCCAATCAATATTTCATATTAAGATCGAGCGCCCTAATAGTTTTTCAGCAAAAAAAATATATTTCTGCAGTTTTATTATAAAAATAAATTAAGTAAAGTTAGTTTTTACATAAAAAATGCTAAAATGGTACGTAATTTTTATTTTTATTTTTTTCTTTATCTTTAATGTTTTATGCCTATACATATATTATTTATATTGAATCTTATATGTTTTCTAATTACCGCAATATGATCTTGCACCGCCTACAAATTATCTGCCATATACTGAGGTTGACTGGCAGAGAATGCCTTATAGCTTAAGTTCGCCTTTTGTACGATTGTATTTACTATATGAGCAATAAAGATTAAATAAATAAATAAATATACTTGTACGTACGTGATGTTTATAAACGGTTCCGTTTTTTTTTGAAATTTGAGTGCAAACACGGTAACTTTGCACTGATTTAGCACACTGTCAGTGATATTGTATTAAAATGCCATACTTCACGTAAAACTTGGCTGGAAGACATAGCGTGGTCCAATTATAATAACCTCCCTAGCCTGGTAGTAAAGAAGCTGGAGGTCCCAGGATCGAATCCTGGTATGGGCATTTATTTGTTTGTTTACCCGAATATTTGCTCCTAAGTTAGAGCAAATATAAAATTAAATTTAATTTATTAGTGTTTTCTATGTATATAATTCTGTATTTGTATATTTAAGTGTGTATATAGTCGCCTGGTACCCATAGTACATGCTTTGCTTATTTTTGGACTAGATTGATCTGTGTACGAATGTGCCGAAATATTTATATTCCGATTCCTTGTTCATATTTTGTTGTATACCTATTAGTTACCTAAGTGTATAATTAAAGTCACGACAAGAAGAGTCAAGAGTAGTTTATAGTGATAACTAAATATTTTTTTTAATAATTGTGTTGGTGGCAAACAATAATCTAGCGCCCGCCCAACTCGATAGCGGTGTCGGTAGCCTATGGACGCCCGCAGCACAAGTCGCAGGATTTGAAGGCGTCCATAGGCTACGGTGACCGCTTTCCATCAGGCGGGCCGTATGCTTGTTTGCCAACTTCGTGGTATAAAAAATGTTACAGTAATATTTAGTTGACAATTGTCACACTCTTCCGCGTGGTAAAATAGGGGCTGGGCCACAGTTGACCACGTAACATATTCTGGGGGCGCAAACTGGATGCTTGCCCGGGGCGCCAATTCCTCTAGTTACGCCCCTGCCTGTGGGGATTCCAAGACCCAATACTACAGTCTTTTGATGACAATGCCTGATATCGGCTATGTGTTCCTTCATCCTGGTTGTAGCACTTCGTTTCGTATGCACGATGTATGAGAGCCAACATTCACAGTCAAACCTGTACCTAGTTCCCTACCTCTACCTACTGAACTAAACTTAATTTAAAATACTTAGGTCCTTGAGGCATTGTACCTAAGATGCTGGCGGCATTTCCTCGTTGTATCGCAATGCTGATACCTACGTTGTGCGAGGAAGCCACCTTCGGTCACCAGTAACATCAACCAGACGTTTCGCGATTCCTACGAAAAACTTGCGTGCGCTGGAACCCCATGGACCAAGAGTTTCGACCCCGAATGGTACAAAAAGGCAAATATCCAACATTAAACAAACATTTTTAGGATAGGAAAAGAAACAACCAAGTATAAAAGTACTTATTTTATTTCTAGAACTTAAAGGTACATTTAGATTTTAGACACATATATATCTGCTTAGAAGTTACTACCAGAGATCTTGCGAATATTCGCATCCGCATCCGCAACCGCGGATCTTCCGCATCATTTTCAAGATCCGCATCAAATCGATGCGGAGCTAATGCGGATGTGTCCCGGCGACGGTGCACGAGCTAGGTAAAGTAGGTGATTTCGCCATTAGGTACCCAATAGGGATAAGTACGTTTTCGTGATTCGTCGATCGAGCTCTTTACGTCCTTGACGGATAAAGAGAGATAGAGAAATTAAGTGCTATTGTAGGGTGAAGGGTATGGTATGATAGGAGTTCTTCATATACATTGTGAAGTGAATAATTAGATAGGATGTTAGTGTTTGCTTTGAAGGATAAAACCAATTATAAGTTATAACGAACATGATCAAGAAAGGCTCAATGTAAAATATGTCATAAAACATATTCTCGGAATAGGCGTACAACAACTTCATTGAAAAACCATCTCAAATCTATGCACCCGAAAACCCGAATGAATTCAATTTTTTCAGGAGAGAGTTGATAAAATATTACAAAAGAGAAACACGACTTAGCTAGATTTTTATTCCGATGTACTTTTTATTATTTATTTTAACAGTTTTAACACTATTACAACAGATAACTACCCCTACCCTAGATTTGACAAATCTGTGCGTCATCGTGAATGTAATGATCTATAATGCTCCTTACAATTTGCATTTTGCAAGTTGATGGGTTACTTGCGAAAATTATGAAACGCTGAACCAGTAAGCATTTACGAGTAAAAACACGCGAAATTAAATTTATGTGTGGGTTTTTAAACTACCCAATCTTACATCCGCATCCGCTAATGTGAGCCTTAATATGCGCATCCGCACCCGCGGATGTAAAGAAATCTGCATCCGCAACATCTCTGGTTACTACTGAGATATAAAGAATCTATGAAATATATTTATTTTAATCTTTTCCTAGGTATAATTAGATTTTCTTTTATATACGATATCTTAACAAGATTATACTTTTAACTTACCGTAGTCAGCGAACTTATAAAACATGGAAGAGGAGCTTCAAACAAATTGTCAACATAAAACGGGGTAAACACCCGATATGCGCATGCACGCTACGCTGCCAATCAAACTCGTCAAAATTTGCAAATATCCCAAAATATCATTGGTCAACGTCAATATGGTGCGGTGGGATTGGTCTGAGCGCTGACACTTATAGATGACACAACAACTGTGACATTGGAAACGTATTGTTAGTAGACGGTGTAATGCAATAAAGAGCAAGTTTAACATGATATATTTTTGTTGTGATAAATTTTAATCAAATTTTCAATAAACAAAGATAACTTATAACATTTAAAACTTTCGCGATTTGAACACATATTTAAACATAATTATCAAACGGGTCTAACGCGAATTCTAAAGATAACTTACTTTATTGATCTCGTTGGTTTGCTGTAGGATTATTAATATATGTAATTAATATGAATAATATTGTAACGTCCATAATACCGCAACCGTGCTAATTATTCGCGATCTCATTTTCATAACCTGGTATATGGTCAAACGTACTCTTAAATTCATGGGTGGGTGTGTTTAGTCACATAAATATATCAGATAAAAAAAGAGATTTTGTTTGTCAATGAAGTTACAGGCAATTATAAGAACCCTTAGATACGTATTTTAGGAATATGGTAATGCCCCTTGCTGTCGTTAAATATGTTAAGCTTTGAACAGCATAATTCAATTGACATAATCAAAATATGAATGTAAATAAACGCGTAAACCAAAGAAAATAATAACTATGATTAGGTACGCAAATATTTCATTCTAAAAAAAGTATGAAAAAATTCTTGCCATTAACATTTTCACATATTTATAAAATGGATATTATTAAATTATCTAAGACTTTCACTACACTATCTACACCTAAATCTTAAACTTGGAGTCCGGTTATTTAAAGCCCTAGCTGAGCCATTGAGGTATTCCGTATTGTTGTATAATAAGTTTTTTTTTTAAACATACCGTACAAATTGGGATTGAACCCTTTTTTAAATTTGTTAATCCTTTATGTGTCAAGTACATATCGTCCTCGTCGAAATGCATAGAACAAATATTTGTGGATTTGGTCGGTTGGCATGTTCGATCATGCCTTTCTAATCTAACGGCATTGGTCCGCATTTCCCTTATATAAGGGTTGGTCGGAAATCTGGAAAAATACCTATGTTAATATTTAATCATAAAAATATAAATTCTGATTACACTGATACACTATTTATTTCACTTGTTTGATACGTCGGGATTGTAACTAATTTAATTATAATAAAAAATATATCCCTGTATTATAATTTCAATGGTTGTCCAAAAGTTGGCATAACACCATCCCCATATAAAATTGTCCCGGATCAAAGAAATTTAAAATAATATGTAAAATAACTACTTACAGATGAAAAGTAATGCCATCTTTTTTGTGGTGTTTATCCGTGCGACTTCGACACCATTTCACAGCGCAACAGGGCATTTTTATTAAATATTATTAAATTTTACGCTATCTGTCAAACTGACCACATCGCTGACGGCCATTTGTATACTAAACGGCACGCTGGCGTGCCTGTGTAAGCCCCGCCTCGCGTGGCGTGCGTTTTGTGGGGTCATTATTTAGAGCTTATTAGTCTTCCATGTTTTATAAGTTCGCTGACCGTAGTACTATCGCGTTATAAATTGCATGGCAATGATGAACTTTTGAACGCGTGTGTACACTTGCACAGTCAACTGCAATGAAGGCTGCAAAAATATGTGACAAGGTGTGTAATATAACATAATATAAAAAAAAGAAAATAGTTGTGTTACTGAATGTTATCAATTAGGTGAATAATAACAAAATTACTTACTTAATTTAAAAATAAAAACAACAAATAAACTTGACTTTGGTGCCGAAATTTTCAGTTTTAATTGTTTCAACATACTTCGTTTCTATGAATATGAAAGACTGAAACGAATCTTATAATAGGTATCTCACAAGCTAAAATATAAAAATTAAACACATGCAAACTTAACATAACATGTTAAAAGTAACACAATGTTGTTTTTAAGCACAAACGTCTTCTAACGATATTTTTATATATATTTCTTAGAAAGGAGAAGTGGAAAAACCTCTGGGCTTCGGGCGAGACTTGAACTCGCGACTCTGGGATACACGCCCAGCGCTCTATCAACTGAGCCACTGAAACAGACCCAGTAGCCGCGAAATTCTCCAGTACATCTTCGTATGCGCCTTAAACGCCAGGGGCCGCTTAGCAACATACGGTAAGAAGATACTCTGTACTTCTTAATTGGCAAGTGGAATCTCAAGTCATATTAAAAATTTACCGCTAACAATGCGCTACCCCAACCTAATTGGTATTAGGATGGGGGATTGGTATTAGGATCTGCAGAGTCGCATTTTTCCAGTTTTCATTTCTTTCTAAATTTAACATAAAATCACAAAAGCGACTACATGTATGTTAAACTGTTATTTTTTTTGTTTTAAAACACAAATGGTTTCAACTAACGTATACCTAAACGTCGATTTCTACCGCTGCCTGGGACGCACAAAGGCTTCGAAGGCGGGAAAAGAAATGTCAAAACAATCTTTCATATCTCATTCTCTGAAAGTGGGTCATTGTTATAAAATCAAAATATTTATTTTTCAAGTAGGCATGTTACAGTGCACTTTTGAACGTCGAAGTTAACCTTTTGTAATGAGGAACTCTTAGTAATTGCAACTAAAAGAAACATAAATTTGATATGAATACAGTGTAAAATTTCCATTCTGATTTTTACAATTTCCCGAATTTATAAATGACGACATTTGAATTGAATAATAAAAAAAAGGTTTCTTAGTGACTCTCGTACTGAAAGGTTTGGTTTACATATAAATATATTCTTTAAATACTATACAGGCTGGAAAGACACGACGATCCTTCTCGCAAAGGGGGGTTAGTTTAAGTGATGGAGAATCGATAAGTAATGTTTAGATTTTTGTTACGAACAATCAGTAAACATATTAAAATTAATTAATGTTCTTCTTAGTGACAACCCTGCTATTACTATGTACTATCTACCTACATGTAACTGTAATGTGACACTTTATGTTTACAAAAATTACTTTGTGATAAAGAGGTGGGTAGGTATGCAATGGGAACACTTTCAAACAAACAATAACTACTTTATTTACAACTGAATAATTATTGATTCACATTCTATGTTCAAAGTTCCCTCCGTGCATAATAATGCAGACTGCAGACAAACTTTCATCGCTCCAAATAATGCGACGAATGAACAGGCGATCTTCCTCCAGTTTATTCAAAAGCCAACGGCAGTATGCTTCTCGTACAGGGCAGTCCCTGGGCAGCAGAGCTTGAACCCGCTGAATGCTGTAAGGGTGAAGACGTGCACGTTTCAAGATTTTGAGTACTGCGGTATGAGTTAGGTGGAAATGTCGAGCTGCCTGCCTCGAACTAGCCCTAGGATTTTGCTCGAAATACCGCAGCACTCGCTCTTCAAGCCTTGGTGCAATGTGAACTACACCTCCTCCCCGTTGGTCGTTTTGGCCCGTTCGTGGTACTATGGGCTGATTATTTGCCACGCGATCAAAGGCCCGTAAAATTGACATACGGCTAGTTGGGTGTGGTGGAGGATATCTTTGTCTATAGCGTCGTAACGTCTCGGCGGCATTATAATTACACTCCCGGTATAACATAAGCAAATTTAGGAAATCGCGGGCTCCCAAGGGCATTTTGAAAATAGGTTTTATCACGAAATTTGCAATTTATTTGCGTCACTGTTTTATCACGGGTAAGACTGAGTAAAAATTAATATTTTTCCCAAACAAAATAATACAATTGTGCAAACTACCCACTTACAAAAATCTAACTTAACCATAGAGAAATTGAGACTAAGGGCAGTTACAATAAATAGGTTCATAAAGCCCATAATACACCGCCAGAAGAGCATACTAGGCGGGGTGCGTGGAAGCTAAAAAATGCTGTTGGTTAACCGATTTGTATGGAAATGCAAAAGTAACATGTTTATTTGAATTATAAAAATAAAGGCTTCAGAAGATATTATTTTCAATTCTACGATTCTGCATGTATAACTGCCCTTAGTCTTAATTTATCTATGGTTAGTTAGATTATTGTAAGTGGGTAGTTCACACAATTGTAATATTGACTGGGAAATATTATGGGGTAGAAATGTTGTTTTGGTAAATGTCACTAACCCTTGTGTTATTGTTAAATGTTATTGAACCTAATGAGGGTTGTCACTTGCAGTATTTTGCATCAAAAGTTAACTGCCTATAACTTAAAAACGCTTACGAATATGAGCCTAGTTTCTTTAGAGGAAATACAGTACTAAATCTAAACAATCCCCCTTTTGCGGAAAGGATCGTCGTGCCGTTCCACCCGGTATATATTTTTCTTTACCCATATTCGATATGAAAAGTAGTGTTTAGCTCGTGTGTAAGGCACTATCTTAGTCACAGATTACATCTGCTGGATTGGGTGCCTATATATTGGTCTTTTGAGAAATCCCCGGAGACAAGCGTTTGTAAGTATGGAATTTGACAGATATCTCCGGGTTAACAGTCTAAACCTGATTGGCGCTAGTATTCTTAGAATACGTTTAGCCTGGCTCAACCTTTTCCACACCATTTCTTACACAAAAGCTATCAGTCAGACGCCACGTCATCGAAATGTCAAAATTGAAGTTGAACTTAATGCTGTAGTGTAGGTTTATTTTACTCTGTGGTCTGTGACCGATATATCGGTCAATAGCGTTGAGCCTGCGGTGCCAATATATATACGTCTTAAGCGTGGAAAAATATTAACCAATTTTGACAGAAGAGGAACTGTTAATATATTTTTCAATTAGTGCCTTTTATACTGACGAAGTTGATTGCTAGGCTTACTGCCGCAAAAATCGGAGACATGCAACGATCTAAAATTTCAATGTTCGTTTCCGCTCAGCGATACCAATAATACCAATCGAAGCATTAATAATGTTCGGTACACTAACACGGGTCGCGGAGCTCACTTCTGGTCCCGGAACTGCATGGTGAGCCGCAGGTAGGCGAGCGCCTCGTTGGCGGCCGCTTCGCGCGTCCGCGCGCAGAACACCAGCGGCGGCGACGCCGGCGCCAGCCGCAGCAGCGTGAGCGCGCCGCCCTGCAGGACACAACTTAAGATATACAAAGACAACCCCCCTAGCCCCTACTTCTTAGCGTTTTCTCGGCTCATGCCCTGGCTCACGGAGCCGAGTCGCTTTGACGACTAACCCCAAGATTTGGCGTATGCACTAGTTTTTTTACGAAGGCGACTGCCATCTGACCTTCCAAACCGGATGGTAAACTAGGCCTTATTGGGATTATTGGAGATGGCGCTACTGTGCCCACGACCAGATCGAGTCCGTATTATTTTGTTAAGCATAAATCAAATAGCTATAAAAACAGTGAAATTCAGTAATAAAACAGTGTGACCAATAGTGAAGTGCATGTACAATTGTGGGGAGCTCATAATTTGTCGACATCTTGAGCAGAACAATCAAATAACAGTTCACAACGAATTTAACGGTATACACCGTATACACCTGAATAACGGAACAAAACAACACAGGATCGTTACAAGGAGGTCAGTTCCTATAAAGTGATAACAAAGTGACTGTTACGAAATACGTAATAATAAAAATACAACAAAAAGCACGCCAACATAACCTATAAAATACACGGGTTGAACTGAAATCAGCGCCGCCTAGCGGTACATGCCAGGACTACAAACTAACGAACTGTACCGACCTAGCTTAACCAAAGATCGCGCGAACGAGATCGTTACCACTGTAGTTACGCTACTCGCCGCTAGACGGCTGTAAACTCAAAAATGGATGAGATAAAGAAAATGCTACAAAACATACAAAATGACATAGCTTCCCAGAAGCAGTCAATGAAAAAAATGGAAGAAAACATAACGGAGTCAATAAACAAAAATATAGACGACAAATTTAGTAAAATGAAAATCCGAACAAATCAACTAGAAATAAAAGTTGAACAACAACAAAAAACTATTGATTATCTGGATAGACAAATCCGAAAGAAAAATTTGGTTTTCTTTGGCGTAAAAGAAACAGAGAAAAACTACGAAGCCCTGCTTAGCTTGATTCTCGATATTATAAATACAAAAATGAAAATTGAATGTCAAAAATGGGAAATTGAAACGGTTTACAGAGTAGGTAAAACCAATGGAAAAATCAGGCCAGTGGTGGTGACACTCACAACTACAAGTAGAAAATTAGAACTTTTAAAAAACAAAAAGTCACTAGAAAACTCTGGCATTTACATAAAGGAAGATTTCCCCCCCGCTGTGCTCCAAAAACGAAGAGCCCTCCAAGAGGATTTAAAAAGAGAGAAAGAGGCTGGAAAAGAGGTTGCCCTACGCTACGATAAAATTGTAACCCTAAATCCTCGGAAATTATACCAGTCACCAGAAACTCGAAATTCTAATAAGAGACTACTATCTCAGTCGCCAGAGAATGTTAACGCATCGAAAACCGGAAACAGCGAAGAAAATAAAATACAACTCTCCAAGAAAAATAAATCAGAAAGTATACGCGGGTACCTACGCCCGGCACTGCTCAACACAACACCGAGTGAGTCCAGCGGAAGTCGCGAATCGCAAGAAAAAAACTAAATAGTGCCTCTCTCATCCCATCTGCAAGTTACATGTTACAAGGAAAAAAATACTTACCGATCCCCAAGCCGGCCGGTCACCGTGGGGAGCTCGACCGAAACCCCCCAGAAAACAAAAAAATCAAGCGAAAAAAGCGAAATAAGCTCGCAAAAACTATACGTATGCACGTACTTACAACACCCGTACATTCGCCACAGCGCCAAAAATGATCGAACTGAAAAACGCTTTATAAGAAATTAAATACGATATCATTGGTCTAGCGGAAATTCGCCGGGAAGGCTATGGAATAATAGAAGACGATATAAACATATTTTGCTATTACGGCGAGACACAGGGCAGGTACGGAGTTGGTTTTCTAATAATAAAAAAAAAAACAGTATAAAAATGACAATAAGTTTCGACGGAATATCCGACAGAATAGCTGTTTTAAACCGCTGAAAATGGCGGAGCCTGGGGGAGGCCTTTACTCGCGAAGAGGTCCACAAATCTTAGATATAAGTATAATATTGCATTTATAGAAATTGTTAATAGTGTGGAACAAAAGGCTTTTTTATTTTATTTATTATTGGGATTATTGTTGCCCATATGATTATTATTAATTGTTTTTTTATCTTGCTTGCAAAAGTTGTAAAACAAACAATTATGTATAAAACCTGTTCAGCAAAAATCAAAATCCCATCAAAAACATTACACGTAAAAAGACACAAGTCTCGCTGCGCAGTTCTTAGGCTGCAAAAATGTTTTGAGATGTTATGTTAGAAAAAGTCGGTTATTTCGGTTGGGGGGTGTCCATAGAACTCTACTTCCACCGACTTGCCTATTTTATTTAAACATTGTGTTCCTTACGATTTGAAAATAGGTAAGATTCTACACTAAATGATTAGGCGCCCCAATCAAACACAAGTAGTTACCTCAGCCGGTAGAGAGTGCCACTCAGCGCGCAGCCCCAGGGCTCCCGCGACGGCCGTGAGCGAGGTTTCAGGCTCCGCGTTCGGCGACGCAGCTTCAAGCGCGTCTGCACCCAAGTTTACTTGTTCTTCTTCTGCAAGCGTTCAAAGTACACATGGTAAAAACTGCCAATATCTGGCTTCAGATTAAAAATAATTTTATAATTGAAAGAAAAATGGAAAAAAAATCCGCGTCGAGCGTCGACCTCAGATCGGTCTGCCAATTGAGCTATCGACGCCCGCTCGACCCCGGCGAATTTTTCCACTATTTCTTTCATTTGGTTATACGCCTTAGGGAGTCGCGTAGCGACATTTGCCGAAAGTGTTAAACACTTATACGGTATCGATGTTCTATGACATTTTAGAAATCATCGATAACAATGCGCTACCCCATACTAAATTAATTTTGTATGAAGCAGAGACGTTTGCGAACGAAATTTACAATTTTATAATTGACAGAAAAATTGGAAAATTATCGGCGTCGAGCGGGATTCGAACCCACGACCTCTCTGAACACCGATCAGATCGCTCTGCCAATTGAGCTATCGACGCGCGTTCGACCCCGGCGAATTTTTCCACTATTTCTTTCATTTGGTTATACGCCTTAGGGAGTCGCGTAGTGCGTGCGTGACAGTGCGTGTTTTATGGCTAGACGATTTGAATTGAACGGAAATTATAGATAGTCTAAACGCAAAATCTACGCCAAACGCAAGCACTTTACAAACGCGCAAGATAGGAAAGAGCGGGACCAAAAGTGTCGCAGTTAAAATCTGGTTTTTCTGATTATTCATTTTCAGAACAACTTACAGGTGGCACTTTTTGCTCCGCACTCCCCTATAATTGTAAGCAAGGGGATTGTTAGTAAGCCCACACTAAACCCTCGATTATATACTACCATGCAAACACTCCACCAAGACCTGCGGCTCTGTTGCTCTTGCATATTACACTGATAAAGGCTTTACAGACCCGCGGGACGAGCGAATTCTGCAGCGTATTTCGATCCCGCTACCGTTCAACATCGGCAGCACATATTGTATAATAGTTCTTAAGAACAGATATTTATCTCTAAAAAGCGAATACAAACCGTTTTGAACACTACGGAAAAAAACCATTGACGCTCGAGCCTCACTCCCCCGCACACACACCAGGGTTGCCAACGATTAGAAATATTATATAATACTGGCGACAGCGGGCGCGGCTCGTGTGGCAATATGTGTTGTTACAGACAAAAGACAATCGAGGCCTATCATAGGCCTGGCAACAGTATGAGTTTTTGAGAGTGCACTCAAATCTGATCGCATAGATGCGGCTAACGCATTTGTGGAAGCGCAGTCGGTGCATGCAAGTTAGTGGGGCAGTGGACAGTACCGAGGCGGTGCAACAGACCGAGGTGGTAGTCGGCGACGCGCTGCGCCAGGTCGGGGCGCCACGGCGCGTCCGCGCGCGCCTCCACGTAGCGCTCCATGGCGCGCTCGTGCGCCCGCGCCAGCGCGGCCTCCTGCGAGAGGAGGACACACGCATTTATTACACATATGTCATTTTGATCCATTCAGAGCCCGCCGCTCCATGGAGAAATTTCCGTGCGAGGCATCTCGAGACTTATCTCGCTCGGGAGAAACGCACGCGCGGCCGAAATGACTCGGGCACACCGACCTGGTCTACACCGACCAAGCTGCTTGGCGCGGCTATCGTTCATGCAAATTAGATAGTATAATTAAGATGATGAAATAGATATTAATTTATGTTCGAGTAACAATATATTGTAAATTAGCTCTTCGTTTAATTGCTACGAAGAAAATATTAAAAGAAGAAATAAGTATTCCAATTCTTAAGAGGGCGCAGTGCGTCCAGTGGCGCCCTCATAAGGGGGTTTGTGTATTTCTAATATCTCTTTACATTTCTCTACATCCCATAGTAACATTGTTGTAGTTCTACAAATTCTCCAACAACAATATAAAACCTCCTAATATATATTGTCTTCTGTTTCCGCGATTGTTGTTAATTGAAATTAAACACATAACGGATTACTCGCAATTTCACAGGGTTAAGATGATGACTGAGAAAATACGAATTCTCTCAGTCATCATCTTAACCTTGTGAAAACGAGAGCTGTAAAGGGCTCGAAACGTAGGATCATGGTGTTAATAAACGCGATTAATCCGTTCTAGTGTGTATAAAACTTCCGTCTCCATGACGTATGCAGCGGGAAAAAAGTGGTGGGTCACCTCGACGAAGTCCTCGGTGAGCCTGGCCAGGTTCTCCCGCAGGTACTGGTAGAGCTGCTGCGCGGCGCCCTGCTGCGCCTGCTTCTTGGTGGTGGCGGAGGCCAGGCGCTCGTGCGCGCCCACCGCGCCGCGCGCCGTGAAGCAGCGCGCGTGCGCCGGGCCCGTGTCGCCCTCCAGCGTGTACTCCGGCGCCGGCAGGTTGTACTCCTGGCACAGCTCCTGACCGTTGTCAGGCCATATCACAGATTATACAGGTGATTAATAAGACGTGAGCAGGATTAACCCCAGGGTTTCGGTAAATGATACGGTATTATTTTTTACAAGACTAACGTAATTTTTTGGGTTTTAAAGTCCAAAAGGTAAAAACGGGACCCTATTACTGGCTATTACTAAGATTCCGCTGTCCGTCTGTCCGTACGTCTGTCACCAGGCTGTATCTCATGAACCGTTAGATGGTTTTTTTTTTACAATTATGATGTATTTCTTTCGCCGCTATAACAATAAATACAAAAAAACGGAATTCAATAAATATTTTAGGGGACTCAACAATAGTACATTATTGCAGTGCAGAGGCTGGGAAACCGAATTTCGTGGATGAGTATTTTACATACGAATCCGTATGCAACTCGCGATAGAACGAGACAACCAAGGATTTGTTCTCGTCTCTAGAACTACTAGACTACTACAAAGCCAGCCCAGATGGGGCGTTTTTAAGCACGATATGATCAGATTGTCAATTTGATGTCAATCTGATTGTCCCGTCTGTGCAGATCGTTTGGTCGCGGCTAAAATATATTAGGCTGTTTGCAATATTCATAGTCCAAATATTTTTTTTTAAAGTAAAAAACAATACAGTATTAATGGGTTTTAGTACAACTTCCTGGACGCTAAAACGGTAGAGTAATGAATTAGATTTTTTGTAATTTACGTCGGTACATAAGGAGGTTCTTTTCGTACCAATTTTGCTACATTAATGTGAACATTTCCGAGCATATTGGAGAAAATGTGTTTTTTTTTGCTGTTTTTATAGATAATGGAACGGAACCCATCGTGCGCGGGTGCGACTCGCCGTAAGCCGTTTAAAAAAAATTAAAACAATTAAGTTTTAATTTCATTGCTGGTTGCATGTTCACTCTACAATTAAAATACTTGCGATCACTTTCGAAACATACATATATAGTTCATATTTTTTTAACTAAAAATTTTCATTTAAGTTTTGTGACAAAAAAACATTCATATTTATTTATTATTTATTTATTTAAACTTTATTGCAGAATTATATTAAAGTACAAATGGCGGACTTAACGCCTTTAGGCATTCTCTACCAGTCAACCATCGGGCTAAACCGAAACCGTTAGTCTGGTGCAGGATAGTAGAAAAAAAGAGATGATAACCTAAGACATGTCAAACCTAATTAATAATATAATGTATATACTTACACATATACAAATATAAATATACCTACATATACAAATACATATATACCTAATATAAGTGTACCTAGAGCGAAACATCACGCAGACCCTTAATGACGAATTTTTTCGAATAAATGCTTACGCAACTTGCTTTTAAACGAATATTTACTTATCATATTCATCATATTCTTTTCATATTCGTCATAATCAAGGTTTTCATTACAGTTAAAGGGGTTTTATCATTATGAATTAGCTACTGTGGGATGTCCATTATTACAGATAATCAACTTCACTTAACAAAAAATTAATGTGTCGGTTAGGTGCTCACTTCTCCTAAATAAGATATATTTGATTAGATAACCGGTTTTCAAACGAGCCCAAAAAGCGTAAGCGTTTCAAAAATAAGAAAGGATTTCATATACTTAGGAAATTTCGGACTCTGGTTGCCGTGATCGGGTGGCCCAGTGGTTGGGGCGTCTGCCGCGAAAGCAGGAGGTCGCTGGTTCGATCCCAGCCCTGCTCACCGGGGACCTTGGTCACTTTTTCTGTAGTATTTGACATCTCTTTCTATTTATGAGCCCAAAAAGACTAGGTTAACCGGTTTTTCAGTTAACCGGTTTTCACACCCTATTCAGAAGGAATTATACGGTTTTGCAAAATGCTATCGAAAAAGTTTGTTTAATGGGGTAGCAATGTCGATTTTCCTATTTTAAGAGCTTCTTTTCATCGGCATCGCCGCAACAAAGATATGAATACAGTCGAAGTGCCAATATTATGTATACACGACTTTAATGTTCAGTCAATGTTATTATTATTTGTATGTCTGTTACATAATCTCGGGACCATGGCGTGCGTGGAGCCGAAGCCAACAGCGCAGAGGCCCTACAAAGACAATTTAATTTAAATGTAATGTGACACTAACCAACGATTATCCCCGTACGCATTATAGTAGGGCATCCAAGGACAATCCCCGGGTAGTGTAGGACTATTGCAGAAAACAGATACAAAAGAAACCGGGCTATTGGGTTGAGGTGCTAGTGGAATGGGGAACCGGGACTATGGAAAGGACTATGGCACCTGCCTTGGTCAATCTTGAAAAAGACGAAAAATGAGGCATGTGGTGACTCGCCAACTCACTAAAATGGGCCCCCGAAAACGGTCGCTCGCACGGAGTGACAAGGGGGCAACATTGCGTGAGCGGCTCAGGGTGTCGAGAGGTGTGCACCGCTTTCTACCCAGTGGCTGTAAACAGCCACTGTGCCCACTCGCGTCTTATGCATCTTTCACTTCCACCCTGCGAGCATATAGCTCTGACATCCCACTCTGACCGGCCGGTTAAGGCAAGCCAGAGGCGAGAGTCCTGCGGCCCCTACTGGGGTCCACTCCAGCCGGCCAATTAAGGCAAGACGGAGAGAGGGGCCTGACCGACTCTCGGGGACATGGGACCCAAGGGACGTCACTTCCCATTCAGCTCGCCACAAGCTGCCCTGGGGGGTTATTATTATCATGATGATTATTTTATATTAGACAGGCAGCTGATGCTGATACGTCTAAATCATAGTTCACTATGCACTTTTTACTTATTTTTAAATTGTCAAAATTGTAAACTATGTATCTAAAAATAAATAAATAAAGTAATGTATATATATTTTTGGCACTTCGGCTGCATTAATATCTTTGTAGCTGACTGTATAATACCCCTTTCGACGTTACCTTAAGTAGTGCCTTGTAGCTTCTAGCGGCGCTGCCGCTGGGCACGGCTTCAGCGTCGCTGGTACCGGCCACGCCGGACGGGCCGGGCGCGGCGTAGGGCGGGGGCACGCTGAGGCCGGCCGCCGCCAGCCGCGCCAGCATGAGCCGCGCCGACTCCTGCTTGGCCTCCTTCTTGCTGCGCGCCGTGGCCGACACCACGTGCCCGCGCGCCGTGCACCGGTACTCGAACACGGCTAAGTGCTGTGGACCCGACTGTTGAACGGAAACATGTCAAATTGTATATTTTGATGCAGTGCATATGTCAAGAGCTTTTAATAGTTATTTGTTTGTTGTTCTGTACTTTCCTTGAACTTGCAAAAACAGTTAATTTTATACAGTAATTACATTCGACATGTTATGTTATGGGAGGGACGCTCGGCCGCAATCGAGCGGGCTGTCGAGCACCTGATCCTGATGTGCTCATTTACCCCATTTCCCCGTTGCTGGAGCTGCAGGTTATTCTCCCGGCGGCTTTCCCCCCTTACTTCCTTCTAGCCTCCCTGTCGCCTTACAGAACCTCAGGACATCCCTAAGGTCGACGTCCTTTAGCTTTTTCTCCTCCACCATATCCCTACCAAACAAATTAAAACGCACTGCCGCATACATAATGCATTCCGCCAGAACATGTTTGCTGGTTTCCTCTAGCCCACAATGCGGACAGGCTGCCTCATTGCTTATGCCCATCACCTTAAGATGCCAGTTAAGGCTGTTATGTCCAGTGATGATTCCAGTTAACATCCTTAGGTTGGTGCACTCAATGCACTATTTGCACATTACATACAAAAAAAAATCTGTAATGACGACACTATTAACAGATATAAAATGATACAACTACACTCACAAATCTTGCACACTTTGATCTATTTTTGTGTACGTACTAGTCAAAACACAAATCCACCTAGGCCCATTTGTGCTTGTATTTCGGCAGAGCAGAAACAGAATGTATGCAGCCTCCCCTCCCTCTGTTGCTTGAAGGTTTATTACCCCATGAGTTTAGTTACATACAGGCTGCACCAAAGTAACAAATTGTAATTAGTTCATTTCTTTGTAACCAGTGCACCAGCTAATGATACTTTGTATACTGGTTCCTAAGTACCATAATACAACCAGCTAGGAGGAATGAATTGAAGGTTGAAAGTGGTAACAACTATCTAGCAGACAATGTCTCAGTAAAAAGCTAGATGTATGAATTCATTCAGAAATATTATAGGTATTATGAAAACTTATGATCCACAAATTTATAATTTATAAATATGGGATTAAGCTGGTAAATTAATTAAGGTCAATGGTTTTTACTCAATCTAGAGCTAAACGGCAAATAAGCTATCATTTAGCATATTTGAATTCTGCATTAAATATTTAACTATTATTAAGCCCTTAACACTTTTGCTGACAGTGGCGATGGCGCAGTAAGTGTGGTTAAGCCTACAACTACCCTGCCTGTCAGGATCCTGTCAGTGAATGTGTTAATATAATGCAGTGGCGGAGCGTCAAATTTGGCCTGCCATTGAGTTGTTGAGGGAACATGTGCTAGATTAATTCATGCAAGGGAAGAAGCCGGCAGCAATCAAGTTCTATGAACATCCTGCCACTGATAGAATATTTATATCCTTTTCAGGTCAATATGGAATAAATTAATTAAGTGTATATAAAATATAGTGTGACATTAGCAGTGTCTAAACTTTCTGCTCATAAAGGGAATTTATATTCAGTAAATATTCAATATATAAAATAGATTTAGTTCCAAAACTAAGTTGCACCACACAAATGCTCTGCAGAGTGCCCTATTTATTAGCACACAATGTTTTTTTTAGTTTACTAGATATATCAAGACATTTCAACCAACTGTTAAATGTATATGAAACTCTCATCATAACTCTAGGTAGTAAAAGAGCCAAAACTTGAATTTATTTCGTGTGGTAATAAAATAAATACGCAGAAAAAACCGATTTTTTTGCTAAAATTTGGTCAACTTCAAGTGATTTTTGAAGTAAATTTCTCAATAACAATTCATTAAAATACAAATAAGTTTTATGATATTAGACAACATTAACTCTGTTTAAGATGGTACAATGAAGAAAATAATTAAAAAATGTATTGAATTCATAACGCGCGTTTTTAACACGAATAAAAAAGACTTCATTAGTCAAAACGCACCTGAGCAATACACTCATATTGAGGTGCCTCCGAGAACTTTACCATCAGCTCCTGCAGGACAGTTATCGCCGTTTTCATCATCTTGCTACAGCTTACTGCAAAACAATAATTTCACTTTCGGCAACTGCAATAGGCATTGATATAAAATAGTTTCATGTTGCAACTACATAATTGGTGTCTAATCTACATCGATAGCGATTGCTATTTGTGTCGCGACAGAACCTGCGGCAGGCCGATTTATAAGGGAACTGTATTGATAGCGGCGACACTCGCAAATCAGATTTTGCAAGTTGCAATTTATTTCACAATATACGTATTCAGCGGTAACTTAACTACAGTTAAGTAGGTACTTACTCAGTATAGCGTTGGAAGAACTTCACGGCATGTGTCTGTTTTAGTAAACAAATTTAAGGTATTCCCCGTATTTTATTTTTTGCTCCTGTAAATGTTGCTTGTATGTATATGTAGCTTGTAGCGACTTTAGAATTTAGATATTATGTGTGATGTTATGAAGTGACGTTAGTAACGTCTCACTGACATTTCGTTTCATTGCTTTTTGTGGCCTGGATACTAGTCCTTTAAGCCAAGTCTTTATTTTGGTATTTGAACCACTTCTTTTCAGAGTTATGTAGCAGAATATGCACTAGTCTAGTCCAGTCATTTTGTTGACTTGTTAGATCATTTGGCCAAAAGCATATTTTTCCTATAGCGTTTTTCCATGAACATATTTTCCCATTCTCGAGTTTTGCCACACGGATTTGTTCTTGTTTGACTTTTTTCAATCGCAGATTTTCCCTTTCATGTGTTTTTTCTGAAGCAGATTTTATCAACAGCATAATTTTCTACGGTATTTCCAATAACGTACTCGTATTTCATGGACGCATTTTTTTACTAATGTTTTATTTTCTCTTCGAATTTATCCTACTTTGACATTTAATTTTACAGTACACATGGTGATACTTTACCGCCCTAGGGCGATAATGAGCACTTTACGTGCCTGCGTCGAATATTCAAAGGGACATATGTACTGTAAAACCTCGTACGATACACGTGCGAAGAGGTAATTCGCAACTCGTGTCGATTTAAAACACTCCCTACGGTCGTGTTTCAACTTATCGCCACTCGTTTCGAATTTCCTCTTTTTCGCCCTTGTATCGTAATGTACTATTATCAACGCATGTTTTTCGTTCTAGTGAATTTAGCTACGTAATTTCCATATTACGTTTTATTAGGTACCTATGTTTCATTCGATTTTGCCTAGGACTCGGTACTTACTTATTTCTAGTGCCATGATATAATCAGTAATCGGGTTTTGTAATGAATTATGTGTTAACACGTTCGCGGACGCTTAGTCACATCACACCTCTGGGACACCTTAATTTTGTATGGGAATTTTACGACTGCTATTTGCATACCTGTCACAACAAAGCTGAAATCAGGACTCTTGTGTGACGCGAAATTCTATACAAGTCGAATGCAATGCAAGTCCCGTCATTATGAAACCATTTCTTTGACACTATGTGACAACAAATGCTATACAATTCGGATGCTTACGCATGTTTGATGTAATACCTAGGCAAAATGTGATCTTATATGACACCGCATGTTACAGCATTCGACTATGTTGGCATGTCTGTCATACCGTTCATTCGGGTGAGCTGCTACGTCAATAATCATGATAAATTCTTTGCCACAAAGTAAAGTAGGGGTAATGTTTGGTCTAATAGTTGTAGGATTGAACGGCTAGGTCCTTCTTCACCAACCAGCACATAGGAAGAATCCGAACTTAGAATTTCATTATGTAAACTGCGGCCCTACACAAGCAAAATACATGCCACATGCTTATCATAATGTTAGCGCTTAGCATCGACTATGGATAGGCTATAATTCACAATTATATGAACAAAATAATTACTAAGTATTAAAATAATTAGTTGAATAGTAAGTATATACATGCCTCACTTTTCTTTATTTACAGTAATCAGAATCAAGTTGCACCACAAATAATTTAAAAGAAAAAAAAACCGACTTCAATTCAATTGGACTTCCCGGTATAAGTTAAAGGAAGGGAATTATTGCTAATTTATATTTTTATTTTGTTAATTTTCCTCACATCGTATTTAAAACTTACATACATATTACTACCAGGGTTCAGCATAACTAGCATCAGCTCCATCTTGTGAACTGCTCTCCTAATTGCTCGTTAACATGAGTCGATTAACGAAATCAGCACACGCGTATGTTTCACCAAACCTGAGTTCCATTAGGTACTGCCAGGGTTTAGCATCAGCTCCATCTTGTGAACTGCTCTCCTAATTGCTCGTTAACACGAATCAAATCATGAGAACAGCAGTCGCCTATGTTGCACCAAACCTGACGAGTTCCACTAGGTACTGCCAGGGTTCAGCACCAGCTCGATCTTGTGAATTTCTCTCCTAATTGCTCGTTAACACGAGTCGAATGACGTATATAGAAGTCGCGTATGTTGGATCAAACTTGAGTTCCACTAGTTACTGCCAGGGTTCAGCATCAGCTCCATCTTGAGAACCGTTCTCCTAATTGCTCGTTAACACGAGTTGAATGACGGAAACGGAATTCTCTTAAGTTTCACCAAACCTGAGTTCCATTAAGTACTACCTGGGTTTAGCATCAGCTCCATCTTGTGAACTGCTCTCCTAATTGCTCGTTAACACGAATCGAATCATGAAAACAACACTCGCCTATGTTGCACCAAATCTGAGTTCCACTAGGTACTGCCAGGGTTCAGCATCAGCTCCATCTTGTGAACTGCTCTCCTAATTGCTCGTTAACATTAATAGAATCATGAAAACAGCACTCGCCTATGTTGCACCAAACCTGAGTTCCATTAGGTACTACCTGGGTTTAGCATCAGCTCCATCTTGTGAACTGCTCTTCTAATTGCTCGCTAACACGAATCGAATCATCAAAACAGCACTCGCCTAAGTTGCACCAAACCTGAGTTCCACTAGGTACTGCCAGGGTTCAGCATCAGCTCTATCTTGTGAACTGCTCTCTTAATTGCTCGCTAACACGAGTCGAATGACGTAAACAGAGGTCGCGTATGTTGGACCAAACTTGACTTCCACTAGTTACTGCCAGGGTTCAGCATCAGCTCCATCTTGAGAACTGTTCCCCTAATTACTCGTTAACAGTAACACGAGTTGAATGACGAAAACAGAACTCTCGTAAGTTTTACCAAACCTGAGTTCCATAAGGTACTGCCAGGGTTCAGTATCAGCTCCATTAATTCTTCATGATATCCATCATCAAAATATAATTAAAATCAAATAGGACTACCTCGAAAGCATTTCGTAACAAACAAAAGATGAATGTCTTAAATCAGAAGATACAGCTGGGGCCCGCGAATTATAGAGCAGTTCCTCTTTGACATCCCTGGTCTTCATCATAAGGTCTGCTACACTAAACTGGTAGGTTTTGTAAAGAAATGCTCGAGTTTCTCAAGAAAATACCCAAATTACTATGCATGTACCTTTCAAATTTGAGGAGTTCCCTCAGTTCCTCATGGATCCCATCATCAGAAATAGATTTTGCAAAAAACGGGACCAACCTGGAACCATTTACTTTAAGAAACCAAAAAAAAAATTCAAATCGGTTCAGTAATGACGGAGTTCTGAGGTAATATCCATTAAAAAAAAAAATCTCCTCCTTTAGAAATATTGAAGTCGGTTGAAAAAGATAAAAATTCAGACGAATTGAGAACCTCCTCCTTTAGAAATATTGAAGTCGGTTGAAAACATTCACTAAAGAGATTTGTTTATAAAACCACAACCAAAAACATACATAAACTGTAAAAAAAAACATTACTACTAACGATGTTACAAACAATCCGTAAAATAGCGTGTGCGTGCTAAATTTGGGCACATTTTACGCGCCCACTCTCATACGCACGCACGTTTAGGCCTTTGAAGTTTAATAATAGTACATTACATACCAAGGCCGTTTAAGTGGGAAATGCCTCGGATTCCATGTAATTGTCGGCCGAGGCGAAGCCGAGGTCGACTAACATGTTATCCGAGGCTTTCCCATTTACCGGCTGAGGTTTGTATACTATTTTTCAGCCCGACGGAGCCGGGAGGCGGCTATTTAGTTTTGCGTAAAGTGGCGCTTACCGGCCGGAGGACTGAAAAATACATAGTGTTGCCCGTACAGTAAATAGTTAGATTGAACACTTTGTTTTGTTGTTGTAGTTACTTATTCTTTGGTATTAAAATGTTCTCGTACATTTTAATAGTAATAATACCAATATTTTTGAATAGTGCTTATTTAGTCTGTCTACTCAATATAACAATACCATTAACAAATAGCAAATTATTTGTAACTCTTAAGTTCATTTATTGTGACGGACGGGAAACTACGTAACGCTACACTGAGCGTGGCCCGACACGCTCTTGGCCGGTTTTCTTCACCATTGTTATACACGTAACGTACCTACTGTAAAAAAAAACCGGACCTTAAGTGTAGTAGGTAGTTTCGGCTTGCGTTGATGAGTGAGTTAGTCAGCCAGTCAGATTGTATAGATTATTTATTACATAATTAAATCTTTTGATGCAAGTATAGTTTTTACTTGAGTATGATAGGTCATCTTTAAACTCGGAGTTCGTCCACCAAGTTCAGATCTTTTATATAATTCAACATTTCCGAACCGCTCCTTTTTAAACCTTTTTTACCCAAATAAAACGGATATTTTGAACTCGTGGACAAGTAGTAAATGCCCGTCCTATTTTTATTGATATATAGATCCAGAGTGTTTGTTACCATTGGCACTCTTTCAAAACATTTATGATCTCTCGCCTGCTGTTGGGAATCACATTGCATCATTATGAACTTTCCAGGACTTTCCAAAGCCGAAAACCATACCAAATACGCATGTATGTGACTGCAAACATTATCGCACAGATAATTACGAAAAATACCAGGCTGGTACTCTCCTCCGTTAATATAGACGGACACATGACCGACTGGAGTGGATGAGCCGAATCCCCCAGTGTTTGATGCAATGAAAAGGACAAAGTCAGCATCGGAGGGGTCCAACCTGTCTTCTGGTCCAAGGTGTCTGACACAAGGCCCAGTGGGGTCAAGAGCGGTGAGTTGGGAAAATTTTCTGCCGGTGATTTTCTGGAAGTCCTTGGCAATGAAGGTCATGGACACGCCACCAAGGCTAAGCCCGACCAGCTCCGTGTTTTTCGGATCCAGTCCGACCGTTGTCAGATTAGCTAGCATTTCGGCGATATGTTTGCCGATAGGTCGCATCAAGCGTGGAATTCTGAAAATTGATAGAGGTCATTATAATACTTATAAGTAGTGTGGCGGTCTGCGCCGCGGTCTGCATATTAAGACAGATGTAGTAAATAATGTTTTACAGTACATATACTCAGAAAGTACCCATTTATAGTTTCAAAAGTTTCAAGTTTCAAAATCTTTAATGTCATAAAACACATGTCAAGAATAATATAAATAAATTAAATTTAAAATACACAATATCATTACAATTAAAAATTAAAATACCAATAAAAATAAAGTAACAATAAAAAAAAACCAGAAAAGGTAATTATATATGTCAAGTATACATTTTAATTATATGTATATGTCATTTACATTGTAGTATGCTTTCTCAATTAAAAAGTTCTTAAGCTTTTTAACAAACAGCTCATAAGAAGAGGCCCCCTTGATTTCCCGGCTCAGGCTATTATATATTTTTATGCCAACTACCCTCAGTGAGTTCGAAGATTTTGCCAGCCGGACTAATATCGGATTTAGGTCACGCCCAATGTCTCTCTGATCAGGGCGTCGTGTATTATATTCATTTAAGTGCATCCACATGTATATAAGTGTATATCCACATGTTATTAGGGGCAATGTTATACATACAGGATGTACGCATGCATGTGCATTTCTGTTACACCCTGTATAAAGTGTTTTTTTATGGAATGGATTTCTCCACACGCCGAACGCAACCGCAGCTCACCCCCGTTTATTATGCATTGCTGCTACACTATTTACCGCTAAACTCGTGTAATAGTTTACAAAACGTTGTATGTGAAAACCCACTTTCCACTTGTATCATATTCATAAATAAATATTTACGTCGTATTTAACGGAAATGGCCGAATTTATTTTTACATCTCAATTAGTACCCGCCGTAAGCTAATTGAGAAAACGAGATAAAAACGAACAATCCCAACAAAATATGACGGGAAAACATTATTCGCGTCATCTGTAATTAAGTGTGACAGACAACCTCACTACTCCCAGCCTTCATTCAGATATAGGTAGGTTCCTAGTGAATTATGTTCTTCCGTCGAAATTGTTCGTATTTATCAACCAATAGACCAACACTCCAGTGAAATTTTTCTTGAAGTTTTGTAAAAGGCGACTCATGTACGAGTAGCATTGAAATAATAATACTTACACGGGGAATATATCTGCGGTGAATTGTGCGTATTCCAAAATTAACACGTTGTACCCTAACTTCTTGTACAACATCATCAATGCCCTTCCAACAGGATATGTTATGGATTCCATATATCCAGGACAATATACCACCGTCCTCCGTTTGAAGTCCATGTTAGGGTCCTTGGCCAAGCCTTTAACTTTGTGGTAGGTGTAAGAGGTCCATCTGGCAAACCAAAGCGGTCCGTCGCCGAAAACTGAGATTTTTATTTTGTCCAAATGTTCTGGTTTGATATCGGCAGGCTTGTCTACACCAGGACCTGGGTATAAATAGTTGAAAAATTAAAAAAGACTTGTTGTATAAATATAATGCTTAAAATACTCATAAAATAATTATTAGGTAAAAAAACGCGAGTCGATTTTCCGCTAGGGTTTGTGCACAAATCACGCAAGGTTTTTTTGGCTGCTTTTTGACCCCTCCCCCTCCCCCCTGGTGACCTTTGGTGAGGTTCTAAGCTACCCCCTCCCTCCCCCACCTAACCTCACGTATATTTATTGTTTTTTTTTACTTGGCCAAATTTTGAAATTAAATAGTGGTATTCGAAAATCTTGTTTACTTTTCTAT
Source organism: Lathronympha strigana (assembly GCA_949128165.1). Classification (NCBI taxonomy): domain Eukaryota; kingdom Metazoa; phylum Arthropoda; class Insecta; order Lepidoptera; family Tortricidae; genus Lathronympha; species Lathronympha strigana. The sequence goes on along the minus strand of OX421905.1, from coordinate 10,427,983 downwards.
TTTCGCAATTAATGTGATGTTATATTTGCTATAAAATATATTTAGTACCCGTTGATGCGCAAATGTATTTGTGTAATTTTTACTACTATCTCTAAAAAGTTGACTCTTATTTTAAGGTATTTTTCGTCATTATAGAAAATACACGTGAGGTCTCAACTCCATGTACAATTTTTTTTTGTCGAATGCGCCAATAAGCGATATATTAAGCAGCTTCTATTGACGTACAAAGCTGCAAAGCAACGTTTCGAATTTAACGGAAATCAAAAAAGCACGGTGTATAATATCACCATTTACGAGCAAGTGTGCTAATAAAATATTAAAAACGACTATTGTAATATGGCAACCAATCTCAGTACAATACTTACAGATCGGCATAAAATTTTGTGCGTAACCTTCATTTGCTTCATTATATTCGACCGTTGTTACCAAACTGAACATCATATGCATCACCACTGCTACACATATCACTTTCTTCAGCTTACTCTTTAATATCTTCTCCATTTCTGTTTTAGTTTACAATTGCCGTTTGCTAATTTTGTATTGTTCTTATAATCTTACAAAGTCAGATATAGTGGCATCAAATATATTATTATTGACAACAATATGTGTTAACTACTCAAGCTCATGTGAGACGGTTGAGTCACAGAATAAGTAATATTACTAAAGTAAGTAAGTAGTAGAATTGTCACCTGCTTTTAAACATTACGTGGGTTTTAACCTTTAACCATAGGCAATAAGGAAACATTTATTTTCATCACATCGATATGAACGACGTCGAAAACAGCGTTTTTTAGGGTTCCGTACTAGGGCATGCACCCGGTTCTACCCGGTTCTGAAATACCGGGTATACGGAATCCGTACCAAAATCGAAAAAGAAACCCTTACGGTGCCGCTCAGTCAGTCTTTCTGTCTATCACATCGTTAAATATCTCGAGAACTACTTAAGCTACCGATTTGAAATTTGGAATAATTATAAACAAAGTTAACGCAGACACATTGAGAAAAGATTTATCACACATTTTAATTTATTTTTCATGAAAAATGCCCGATAAAAGAGGGAGCAAAAATTAAAAGTTTAGTTACTGGTCCATGTGGGGTATCATTTGAGAGGGCAAGATTTGAAAATTCTAAAACTATTTTTTAATTTTTGTTCATAATGATTATTTATTTATTTATAAACGAAAATGTAAGAAAAATACCATTCCCCCCTTTATCTCCGAAGTTTATGAAGGAAAAAATAAGATTTTTTTACACAACCTTAATATTATCATAAACATTACAGGCAAAATATATTAATTTAATTTTTAATTTTAATTTCCGTAACAAAATTTTAAATTTTACCAGCTTCGATTTTTTTTTTTAAATTTATGTGATATCTTGCTTAAAGTACTGTCCTATCCTATACTATAACTAAAGTTAAAAAATTGGTTTACGTCATAAAAAAATACAAGAAAAAACAAACTGGCATACTAACTCCAAGCCGTACAAACGACAGACCAATCTGTCGATACATGTGGCTGACGTCAAATTTCTACTGTTACTCGTAGGTGTAGTTGCAACATGAAGTTTATACGGAACCCTCGGTGCGCGAGTCCAACTCGCACTTGGCCGGTTTTTATTTTTAATGAAACGTAAAAAAATGTTTTTTATCTTAGAGATAGGTTAAATAAACATATGTAAAATGTTAAAAACAATCGAGGCATATATACCTACAGTAGCGGAAAAAAATCTATCATATTGTGATTTTTCTGTAAAATATTTCAAACTAGATGAAACCAAGAACTGAATTTGTTGATAACTTATCAAAAAAGGTTATATTGATTTATTCTCAACCAATTATACGCTAACAGGCCGGTACATATTTCGAAATTCAATTTGAATTAATTTTTCACTTGTAATATTTAAGTCGATAAAAAACGGAATATCGTTCTAATTTATAATCATTTTTGTAAAAAATATCAGTTCCGTCGTGAGGAGACCTCGTGGAAATAAAAACTTAACAGTAGCTATACAGGAAGCAATTATAAATGGCTATAGAAATGGCTTCACACAATCGACGCTGGCTAAGCAATTTCAAGTTCATAAGTCTACTATATCAAAGGTTTTGAAACGGGAAAAAGCTCACGGAGGTGTCAAAAGGCTCAACAGACGTGGTCGCCCACGCTGCACATCAAGTTTGGTAGACCGCGTTTCATGGACTGCGGAAATGTGGGAAAACGTTAATCTGGAGCAATGAGTCCAAGTTTTTACTGTTCGGAATAGATGGAATTAATACCTACGTACGACGTCCCGACAATGCTCGCTATGACCCCAAATATCAGCTCACTACAGTCAAACACGGCGGCGGCTCCCTTATGGTGTGGGGCTGTTTCAGTGCAAGTGGAGTTGGTCCTTTACATCGAATAAGCGGCATTATGACGAAGGGAGTTTATGAAGGAATATTACAAGATGTGTTTCTTCCCTGGGCACGCCAAAATTTCAGCAGAGCGTTTATATTTCTGCAAGATAATGACCCGAAACATTCGTCTAATCTTGTTAAGTTAAACAATGGTTCAAAAAACGTAGGGTGAGGGTTTTGGATTTGGAATGGCCCAGCCAAAGTCCGGACTTGAATCCTATAGAAAACCTATGGAAGGAGCTACGAGTAGGTCGTCGTGTGAGTGCAAGAAATGCAAGAAATGTCAACGAAAGATTTGAACAATTAAAAGAAGAGTCAATTCAAAATTCAAAATTAAAAAAAAAAATCTGCAAGTAGGGCTCAAGGGCACTTTTACAAGTCAATAAGCATTACAATAAAGCATTTGCATGTACAAACATTTACAATATATAGTGAGAAGTAAAAGTATAATCTAAATACTGATAATACAACAGCCAAACCTGGTTAAACAGTATTAAAATAAATGTGTAATATGGCAAGAGATGTATAGTCTCTATAGTTAATAATAAATTAAGTTCGGGAGATGTAAAAGGTCCCCCAACGTCAAAATAAAATACGAATAAAATTTGGAGATGTACAACAATACAATACAATACAATAACTCTTTATTGCACCTCAAAACAACAAAAATAACACAAACTGGTATAGATTACACATGAAAAAGAGGCAAACAACAGGCGGTCTTATCGCTAAAGAGCGATCTCTTCCAGACAACCTTTGGGTAGAGGAGACACTACACTAAGAAAAGTATACATACAGTAGGTGGTGCAAAACTGGAAAAAGTATTATGCGGGAACCAAAATATATGACATAAACAGAAAAAACAAATCTACAAAAAAAAACACACACACAATTACATATACATACATATATATATATATGTTCATACCAAAATACATAAATATATAAATACATATATACAAATACAAACTAATTAAGCGAAATGATGATAGCAGATTACTGAGATTACACAGTCAAATTAAAGGAAAACAATAGTTACATGAACAGGAACTAAGGAAGTGATAAATAGTGCTTTTTAAGGAGAGATTTGAAAGAAGCAACAGATTCAGCACGCCTTATATCAAGAGGGAGAGAGTTCCACAGCCGGGTTGCTTGAAAAGTGAAAGAAGTATTATAAAATTTGGAAGAGGAGGATGGCACAGTCAGAAGCATGTTTTGAGAGGAACGAAGAGAATTGAGATAACTAAAACGCTGCTTGAGATAGCAGGGGGTTGCAGGGTTGAAAAGAATGCTATAGAGAAGTGAAAGAATATGGGAGTTACGACGATAGCGGATAGGGAGCCACTTGAGTTGAGAACGAAAACAAGAAACATGGTCATATTTGCGTAACCCAAAAATGAACCTTATGCAAAGATTTTGAATACGCTCAAGTTTGTTTAGTTGCTCCTCGGTAAGGTCAAGATAAGATATGTCTGCATAATCCAGTATAGGAAGAAGCAACGTTTGAGCAAGCGCAATTTTAGTGGCGATAGGTAAAAAATTACGAAACCGCCTGAGGGATCCTACTGCAGCGAACACCTTCCTGCTCACCTCGCTCACTTGGGGAATCCAGGATAACGTACAATCCAGAATTATACCCAGGTATGTAATAGGTCCCCATCGTCAAAAAATAATACTAATAGGATTTGGGTCGATTTCATCAAGAAAAATTTCACCATACAATTTTTAATTTTTTTTCTTTTATGAATGAAATGCTACAAAATGTATCTGAATTTGTTACATTTTATTACTTGAGGTATCTTATGATTAAATACTAATTTGATGCATATTTTAGAAATTATAAGCTTAATTTTTATTTAACACGAGATGGTGATGACGGTCATGCCATGGCAATGATTTTTTTATGGATGGCGATGATTTCATGTGTATGGTAATGACAAATTACTAGATCTTTAGATAGTATTTTTATTTTTATAATTTTCATGACAATAATTTTAATATTAAATTCTGTAATAGGCTCTTTGATTTCACACCATTGGCATCCATTTTGCCACTTATTGTGATTGCCTTGAGTTTTTTTTTCTTCAGATTTTTTCTATAATATTCTAAGTTTTTATATTTCTCCATAACACTAATTCAATTATGATGTAATTTCTAACCAATTCTTTTATTTAGTATCGACAAATTCTATGATTTCACTTTTCAACCTTGTATTCTTTAGTAACATATTACATATAATTTAGTATCGATTTAATTTCTACGATTTCCTCGCCAGTCTTCTATTCTTTAGTAATATTTCACAATTTAGTATAGATTTAAGTTCTATGATTTCACTCTTCAGTCTTCTATTATTTAGTAACATATTATAATTTAGTGTCGATTTACATTCTATGATTTCACTCTTCAGTCTTCAATTTTTTTTAGTAATACAGTAGAATCCGATTAGTACGACTCCGCATAAAACAACCAACCGGTTTTAGCAACGTTAGGCAAATGGTTGGTTTTCATACAAGCCACTATGAAAGTGCATCCGTATAGTACGACTGCTTACATCGACGGACCGCTTTTAACGACGAGATTTCACACGAAATTGTTCGCTTACAACGATGACGGTGCAGAGTAACTAAACAATACATACAAGATAGAACTTTTGTTCAAAGCGAATGTTCTAAAATTTAAGCGCGTAAGTAAGGGTTTCATCTCGTGTACAAAAAATGTCCGCAATTTACAATGGCTTAAATTGCAATGTAGTCGGGAAGTACGAGTAAATAAGTCTATGGTTCAACAATTTATTTCGTTTAAGAGCGAAATATTCTTAATTAAGATTATTGGGTGAGTTACATTGAGCCTTTATTAATTATAATGCATGTGTGACCATTAAAATCAATAAAGAACTTTAAAATTGACAGTTTGTTTAGTACGACTTCCGATTATTACGACGTGATACCGTCGGTCCCTTCGACGTCGTTATAACCGGATTCTTTCAGAATTTAGTATTGACTTAAGTTCTATGATTTCATTCTTCAGTCTTCTATTGTTTAGTAACATATTACAATTTAGTATCGATTTAAGTTCTATGATTTCACTCTTCAGTCCATTCCATCTTCAGTCCACTAAAAACGAGACGGAGGCACCATGTCAAAGAGTTCTTCAGAGCATTCCACATTGTACAGACGATAGAACAGGCACAGACAGCCAACTTCTCTTCGGAGGCTGAGCGGCTCTAAATCGTTAGTAAGTTCGGGGTCGTCCACAACACGAACCGCCCGACGCTGAATGGAGTCAAGTGGGAGAAGCTGGTACTGAAGAGCACTAGACCAGAGATGGGAACAGTACTCCATATGCGGTCGAACCTGCGCTTTGTATAACAAAAGACGGTGTGAAGTACTGTTTCGCTCTGTTGAGTTGAGTGCTCCAAGCTTCTTAGAGGCCAGTTTGGCTTTGTGCTCCAAATGACCCCGAAATTGGACTTCGTTCGTGATGTCGACACCAAGTATCCCGATACTCTTGGAGATGGAGAGAGGGATGCTCTGAAATTTAGGCGATATGGGAAATGGGGTTTTCTTAGCAGAGAACACGCACACTCGTGTCTTACAGGGGTTGAATTGGACCAGGTTGTGTGCGCCCCATTTGGAAACCTGTTCGAGAGTGGTCTCAATTTCAGACACAAGCTGCTTTCTGCACTCCAATACCAGCTCAGGACGGGCATTTGCACGACCCGTATAATAGCTATCAGCCGTGCCGTCATCCGCATAGCAATGAATATTGTTACTTGACAACATATCATTGATATGCAGACATTGCAGATATTGGTACAGCGTGGGCGACAGTACGGATCCTTGGCTACACCAGCGGGTACACCAGCATTTATGGGCTTGTAGTCGGAGCATATTCCATCCGTAACGACTGAAATGCTACACCCAGACAGAAAGCTAGCAACCCATGTGCACAATCCCTCGTAAAGCCCGAAAGAGGGAAGTTTCGAGAGGAGCGCCTTGTGCCATACCCTATCGAAGGCCTTTGCGATATCTAGGCTAATTGACAAAGCCTCACCCTTGCTCTCGATGGCTGTGGCCCATCGGTGCGTAAGGTAAACGAGAATATCACCAGCTCCTCGACCATGGCGGAAGGCGGAAGCCATATTGCCGATCACTAATGAGCTGGTGGTCCTCTAGGTACTTGAGAAGCTGGTCGCTTACCACCCGCTCCAGCACTTTGGAGAGCAAAGAGGTTATCGCAATAGGCCGGTAGTTGGAAGGGTCTGTGCGGTCACCTTTTTTGGGTATAGGGTGAACCCAGGCACTCTTCCAGGAGGACGGGAATTTTCCTGAGCGATACGATAGCGAGAAAAGGCGCGTTAAGACCGCAGCGAGCTCTGGAGCGCATGTTTTGAGCACAATTGCAGGTATACCGTCAGGGCCACTTGACTTCTTAACATCGAGGGCAAAGACAGCACGCCTTACTGCGCATTGCGTAAAGCGAATCGCGGGCATGGAATGCTCACATTTCGGGATAGTGGGAGGTGTTTTGCCCCCATCGTCAAGAGTCGAATTCGACGCAAATAGAGAGCACAAAAGATCCGCTTTCTCCTTTGCGGAATGAGCCAGTGAGCCATCGGGTTTGTGCAGAGAAGTTGATATAGAAAAAGTCAAAAAATTTTATCTTCAAAACATGTTTAATGATTGATTATAACCAGTATTCAAATTTCAATAATCCTCTACGCGGTGTGATGACATCGGCATCAATGATCAAACGTATGGGCTCTACTCATTAATCAGCGTTTTTGACGTATTGAAGTTTTCCTTGACCCCAAAATGGCGTGTTCCCTGACCCCGTAAGAAGTGTCTAATCACTCCTTTGACATGTGAAAATAGTTACGATTTGTTTTTGCGTATTTTTAATTTACAAAGAAAATCCACCATCTAAATATATAAAAGAATAAGCTGAGTGATTGAATGACTGATTGACTGACTGACTGACATCAACGCACAACGTACAGGAGTATTTATAAAGATAAATGAGTTAACACGTGTGAAAGGGGGAAAGGGGGTGAAAAAGTAAAAAGGTATAGTTTTTATCGTTTACCGGGTACCGGATCGCTGATTACGAAATAAACGACGATTTTAAAATCTAACGTGGCGAATGTGAAATACCATCTCTCTTGTTGGGGTGCGATGGGGTCGAAATCTAAAATATGGGTGTCGTTTTATGTTTATTTCTGGTTCTAGAGGTTCCAAATTAAGCACTTAGGTTTTAGGTTTTATAGCACTTATAAAGCGTAGGGGTGCACAAAGAAAGGAGTTTTCAAAATTCACCTCCATAGGGGGTGAAATGGGGGTACCTAGTTTGTATGGGGAAGCATGATTCGTTAGCTATTTAATTCAAAACTGCACTAGAGTATTCCTAAAGATAAATGAGTAAAAAGGTGTTTTAGATTTTTTGACAATTTATTTAACCCCTAAAACAGGGGTGATACTGATAAAGTGAAAAAACCCACATGGTGTTCGTTTTTATGGTTTAAAATCCAACGAGGTGCACATAAGATACCATCTTCCCTGGTGGGTCGCGATTCGCGATGGGGCTGAAATCTCAAAATATCAATATGGGTGTCGTTTTGTTGTTTATTTCTGATTCTAGAAATTTCAAATTTGGGAAGGTGTAGGGGTGCAAGTTAAGAAAGGATTTTTCAAAATTCACCTCCTAATGGGGTGACCCATTAGGAGGTGGGGGTACAGCCGAGCCCAAAAAACACGGGGGTATTACATACATCAACTATATACTTCCTGAGTTCCTGTGGCCACCTTTCTACTCCATCATCAGTAGGTACTTGGACATCTTCTACAGTCCAAGTGCTAGCCAAAAGTCACTATATACATATCAGGTATTAACGAAACTAACTACCTATGTATGTCATTCGTTTTGAACTAGCTGCTATTTCCTTTGGAAGTACAAAAAAATTTAAAAAAATACTTAAACCGTTTTGCTACCTATAACACAGTATACGTACACAATGAACATCGATTAATTTCAAGATGAAGTCACTCCGCAGAGAGACGTGGTGTCGCTTTGAACATTCGGGGCCGACTGACTATTTTGGGTGTTGCTCACTTGTTACATAACGTGGGCCGTAGGTGATCTCCAAGGTCAAATGATAAAGCGGAAAGGTGACCACCGGAACTCAAAAAATAGTAAATGTAATCAATTCTTGTTTGGACTCGTTGGTATTGTTTTGGCGAGCACATGAACTGTACCTGAAGTCCAAGGTCTGATGATGGAGCACTACTTCCTCAGTTCCGGTAGCCATATTTCTGCTCCATCATCAGACCTTGGACACCACCTACGGCCCAAGTGCTCGCTAAAACAAAATTAACGAGTCCAAACCCGATGGTATTACATCAACTTATTCTTGAGTTCCGGCGGCCACCTTTCTGCTCAATCATCAGACCTTGGACTCCATCACTCCACCTACAGCCCAAGTGCTCGCCAAAACAAAACTAATGAGCCCAAACACGGGGGTATTACATCAACTACTTCCTGAGTTCCGGTGGCCACCTTTCTACTCCATCATCAGTCCTTGGACATCTTCTACGGTCCAAGTGCTAGACAAAAGACACTGTACTGTTAGGTACTGTCTGTCTGTCTGTCTGTCAACATGCCATTTACATGACTTTCCGTGGGGACTCTGTTACCGACCGACCTACATCACGTCAAACGTATGTGGGGAACCATCTATTTTTTTTACCTATTTTCACGATGTTCTCCTTCAAGCGACTGGTACATATCTAACGATGTTTTGTACATAAGTTCCAAAAAACTCATTTTTACGAGCGGTAGGCTAGTTCACATATCAATTTTTATCTAAGACTTGTACATATTCATTCTGCTTTCACACACAATCATTTGACGGCCTATAGTAAAAGTTAAATGTACGCAACTTAACGCATTTATTATTAGGTAATACAGTTATGTTAATTCTAACAATTAATTTAAGCATTGGGGTTTTAATCACAATAATGATCATAATAAAAATAAAATACCATATTTTTCTTCTGTCAAAAATCATTCTTTGTGTTTTGCGCATTTTCCTTTGCCTTATTTCCTAACACACCGCTTTAGCCTGCTATCTGAACGTTCCAGGTGCTTGTGATCGTGATGGAGCCCGATGTCTGCGTGCGGCGCGACAGTATGCAGCTTGCTTTGCGTCGCTGGAATTCGGTTAGCTTCCATATTTTAGTAATTTGTAAACGTGGTAGGTTACTTATTATTTGATCGCGAAATAGGTACCAAATTTAAAGAATTTATTTTTGCTCTTGAACTAATTGGTCAGGAAGAAACTACCCGAGGGCGTTGTACTTAGTCGACTGTGGGATATGAGGGGTTCGATTGTCTCGTGCTAGGTGTGCCTGGCAACCTAGCTGTCACAGCACTCACAGCAATATCACAATTTTCTTTACCTTTTAACGCCTTGATCGCTAAAAGTGCCTGCCTCTTTTCTTCCTACCCTTTTTGTTGACTAGGTCTTATTGGGATGAGCCCGGTTTCCTCACGATGTTTACTCCTTCCGAAAAGTGTCTGGAAAATATCTTACGATATTTTGTTACGAGCCCGGAGTTTTTAACCCACGACCTTCGGACTGAAAGTCGCATGCACTACCGCTCAATCACCAATGTATGAGTTTATGTGGAGTTTGTTAAATTATGGTTATTTCTTAGATTTCATGCACGCCGCATTTACGCAGCTGTCACTGACTGTCAAAATGTCAATTAGATGACTTTCAGATAAGATGCCCGAGTTCATCATGTTAGCTATTAACTAACTAACGATTTCTGTTTTACGTTTTACCAGAGCTAGCTGCGTGAGACTCATCTGCCACGCCTCGCGTCTCATCACGGCTCTCACAATTAAAATTGATAAGAGTGAGTAAACAATTTGTCCATGTTCAAACTTCTTCATGAAACTTGGCAAACCTCTGTCAAGTTTTGTCTTATTCTTATAAACACAAAGTGAAAACGGGCAAACACCATTTGAAAAAAAAATGTCGTCGCACAACCTATTTTTAAATCTGTCAGTCTACGGGACTCACCAGTGTCTGCTGAATTGATGATGGAGCTAAAAGGTGGATATAAGAACTCTGTCATTAAACGATGCAACCCCATCGAGTTCGAGCTGGTTTGATTCGTCTTGACGAATACTTGCATACTAGATGGTAACCAGTGTCCTCAAAGCAGGTATGGGATTTGCTATTCATCTCGGGTCTCCGTAGTGAGTAGACTACGTTTTACTGTCTGTACTGTTAGGTACCGTCTGTCAACATGCCATTTACATGACTTTCCGAGGGGACTCTGTTACCGACCGACCTACAACACGTCAAACTTATGTGGGGGTAACCATCTATTTTTTTATCAATTTTCACGATGTTTTCCTTCAAGCGACTGGTACATATCTAACGATGTTTTGTACATAAGTTCCAAAAAACTCAGTTTTACGAAAGGTAGGCTAGTTCACATATCAATTTTTATCTAAGACTTGTACATATTCATTCTGCTTTCACACACAATCATTTGACGGCCTATAGTAAAAGTTAAATGTACGCAACTTAACGCATTTATTATTAGGTAATACAGTTATGTTAATTCTAACAATTAATTTAAGCATTGGGGTTTTAATCACAATAATGATCATAATAAAAATAAAATACCATATTTTTCTTCTGTCAAAAATCATTCTTTGTGTTTTGCGCATTTTCCTTTGCCTTATTTCCTAACACACCGCTTTAGCCTGCTATCTGAACGTTCCAGGTGCTTGTGATCGTGATGGAGCCCGATGTCTGCGTGCGGCGCGACAGTATGCAGCTTGCTTTGCGTCGCTGGAATTCGGTTAGCTTCCATATTGTATTAATTAGTAAAAGTCGTACTATTATAGCTCGTGATTTAGGTACCGACTTTAAAGAATTTAATTACTTTTGAACAAATTAATCCGGAAAAACGTACCCGACGGTGTTGTACTAGTCGACTGTTGTGCTAGCAACCTTTTAACGCCTCAATCGCTAAAAGAGCATGCCTCTTTTTGTAATAGATACAAGAGTGACTGACCCAGAGGGTAAACTAGGCTTTATTGAGCTAAGCCCTGTTTCCTCACGGTGGTTTCCGTCCCCGAAATGTGTCTGGAAAATATCTAACCATGCTTCGTACGTAAGTTCCGACAAACTCATTCTTACGAGCCCCGCGACCTTCAGATTGAAAGTCGCACGCTGTACAGCTGAACCACCAATGCATGAGCTTACGGTGACAGTTAGTTAGGGTCAAGTTTTAATTCCGGTATACTCATGACTGTATTTTGACATCCGGATTGAAAGACATGAAAATATCGTATTGAAGCTGTAAGTTGACAAACTTTCAAGCTGTTTAATTGTATGTCTGTATGTGTGTGAAGTCTCCTAAACTATGCAACAATTACCAGCTAAGTAAGAAGTAAAGAAAATAGAAGATGCCTATGAATAGTTTAGCTAAGCCCTGTTTCCTCACGGTGGTTTCCGTCCCCGAAAGGTGTCTGGAAAATATCTAACCATGCTTCGTACGTAAGTTCCGACAAACTCATTCTTACGAGCCCCGCGACCTTCAGATTAAAAGTCGCACGCTGTACAGCTGAACCCCCAATGCATGAGCTTACGGTGACAGTTTGTTAGGGTCAAGTTTTAATTCCGGTTTCCGTTGACTGTAAGTTGACAAATTTTCAAGCTGTTTAATTGTATGTCTGTATGTGTGTGAAGTCTCCTAAACTATGCAACAATTACCAGCTAAGTAAGAAGTAAAGAAAATAGAAGATGCCTATGAATAGTTTCTTTGATGGCTTTGTAACGTGTATCACCTATAAATGTCGTGAACACAAGTAGCGCTCCTTTATAGGTAAAGCATCAACATGTCAACATTTGTGTACAGACGGCAGCACGCTGCACTGCTGCCCCGAGTGCCACATCTTTGCCCAAGAGCTGAGAGCTATTATCGTTTAACGCTAAGATTACTAATTAGATTATTATTAACATTCGCCATTGATAAGAGTGAGTAAACAATTTGTCCATGTTCAAACTTCTTCATGAAACTTGGCAAACCTCTGTCAAGTTTTGTCTCATTCTTATAAACACAAAGTAAAAACGGGCAAACGCCATTTGAAAAAAAAAATGTCGTCGCACAACCTATTTTTAAATCTGTCAGTCTACGGGACTCACCAGTGTCTGATGAATTGATGATGGAGCTAAAAGGTGGATATAAGAACTCTGTCATTAAACGATGCAACCCCATCGAGTTCGAGCTGGTTTGATTCGTCTTGACGAATACTTTCATACAAGATGGTAACCAGTGTCCTCAAAGCAAAGTGTATGGGATTTGCTATTCATCTCGGGTCTCCGTAGTGAGTAGACTACGTTTTACTGTCTGTACTGTTGGGTACCGTCTGTCAACATGCCATTTACATGACTTTCCGAGGGGACTCTGTTACCGACCGACCTACAACACGTCAAACTTATGTGGGGGTAACCATCTATTTTTTTATCAATTTTCACGATGTTTTCCTTCAAGCGACTGGTACATATCTAACGATGTATTCCAAAAAACTCAGTTTTACGAGTGGTAGGCTAGTTCACATATCATATTTTATCTAAGACTTGTACATATTCATTTTGCTTTCACACACAATCATTTGACGGCCTATAGTAAAAGTTAAATGTACGCAACTTAACGCATTTATTATTAGGTAATACAGTTATGTTAATTCTAACAATTAATTTAAGCATTGGGGTTTGATATAATAAAAATAAAATACCATATTTTTCTTCTGTCAAAAATCATTCTTTGTGTTTTGCGCATTTTCCTTTGCCTTATTTCCTAAAACACCGCTTTAGGCTGCGATCTGAACGTTCCAGGTGCTTGTGATCGTGATGGAGCCCGATGTCTGCGTGCGGCGCGACAGTATGCAGCTTGCTTTGCGTCGCTGGAATTCGGTTAGCTTCCATATTTTAGTAATTTATAAACGTGGTAGGTTACTTATTATTTGATCGCGAAATAGGTACCAAATTTAAAGAATTTATTTTTGCTCTTGAACTAATTGGTCAGGAAGAAACTACCCGAGGGCGTTGTACTTAGTCGACTGTGGGATATGAGGGGTTCGATTGTCTCGTGCTAGGTGTGCCTGGCAACCTAGCTGTCACAGCACTCACAGCAATATCACAATTTTCTTTACCTTTTAACGCCTTGATCGCTAAAAGTGCCTGCCTCTTTTCTTCCTACCCTTTTTGTTGACTAGGTCTTATTGGGATGAGCCCGGTTTCCTCACGATGTTTACTCCTTCCGAAAAGTGTCTGGAAAATATCTTACGATATTTTGTTACGAGCCCGGAGTTTTTAACCCACGACCTTCGGACTGAAAGTCGCATGCACTACCGCTCAATCACCAATGTATGAGTTTATGTGGAGTTTGTTAAATTATGGTTATTTCTTAGATTTCACGCCGCATTTACGCAGCTGTCACTGACTGTCAAAATGTCAATTAGATGACTTTCAGATAAGATGCCCGAGTTCATCATGTTAGCTATTAACTAACTAACGATTTCTGTTTTACGTTTTACCAGAGCTAGCTGCGTGAGACTCATCTGCCACGCCTCGCGTCTCATCACGGCTCTCACAATTAAAATTGATAAGAGTGAGTAAACAATTTGTCCATGTTCAAACTTCTTCATGAAACTTGGCAAACCTCTGTCAAGTTTTGTCTTATTCTTATAAACACAAAGTGAAAACGGGCAAACACCATTTGAAAAAAAAATGTCGTCGCACAACCTATTTTTAAATCTGTCAGTCTACGGGACTCACCAGTGTCTGATGAATTGATGATGGAGCTAAAAGGTGGATATAAGAACTCTGTCATTAAACGATGCAACCCCATCGAGTTCGAGCTGGTTTGATTCGTCTTGACGAATACTTGCATACTAGATGGTAACCAGTGTCCTCAAAGCAGGTATGGGATTTGCTATTCATCTCGGGTCTCCGTAGTGAGTAGACTACGTTTTACTGTCTGTACTGTTAGGTACCGTCTGTCAACATGCCATTTACATGACTTTCCGAGGGGACTCTGTTACCGACCGACCTACAACACGTCAAACTTATGTGGGGGTAACCATCTATTTTTTTATCAATTTTCACGATGTTTTCCTTCAAGCGACTGGTACATATCTAACGATGTTTTGTACATAAGTTCCAAAAAACTCAGTTTTACGAGTGGTAGGTTAGTTCACATATCATATTTTATCTAAGACTTGTACATATTCATTCTGCTTTCACACACAATCATTTGACGGCCTATAGTAAAAGTTAAATGTACGCAACTTAACGCATTTATTATCGGGTAATACAGTTATGTTAATTCTAACAATTAATTTAAGCATTGGGGTTTTAATCACAATAATGATCATAATAAAAATAAAATACCATATTTTTCTTCTGTCAAAAATCATTCTTTGTGTTTTGCCCATTTTCCTTTGCCTTATTTCCTAACACACCGCTTTAGGCTGCGATCTGAACGTTCCAGGTGCTTGTGATCGTGATGGAGCCCGATATCTGCGTGTGGCGCGACAGTATGCAGCTTGCTTTGCGTCGCTGGAATTCAGTTTGCTTCCATATTGTATTAATTCGTAAACGTGGTACTATTATAGCTCGTGAATTAGGTACCGACTTTAAAGAATTTAATTACTATTGAACATATTAGTCCGGAAGGAAGTACCCGAGGGTACTTCCTCTTTCTCTTTCTCTTTTTTTAATAGATACAAGAGTGACTGACCCAGAGGGTAAACTAGGCCTTATTGAAGCAAGCCCGGTTTCCTCATGGTGGTTTCCTTCCCCGAAAGGTGACTAGAAAATATCTAACGATGTTTTTTTGTACATAAGTTCCAAAAAACTCATTCTTACGAGCCCCGCGACCTTCAGATTGAAAGTCTGAGCCACCAATGCATGAGCTTACGGTGACAGTTTGTTAGGGTCAAGTTTTAATTCCGGTATACTCATGACTGTATTTTGACATCCGGATTAAAAGAGATGAAAATATCATATTGAAGCCGTTAGTTGACTGTAATTTAAAATTTATACAATTTGTATGTATGGGAAGTCTCCGAAACTATGCAACAATTACCAGCTAAGTCAGAAGTAAAGAAAATAGAAGGTGCCTATGAATGGTTTCCTTGATGACTTTGTAACGTGTATCCACCTATAAACGTCGTGAACACAAGTAGCGCTCCTTTTCAACATGTTAACATTTATGTACAGACGGCAGCACGCTGTAGGTACTGGTGCCCCGAGTGCCACATCTTTGCCCAAGAGCTGAGAACTAATATCATTTTAGCGCCAAGATTATTAATTAGATTATTATTAACATTCGTGACTTATAGTCGCCAGTTAACGATAACGATTAACAGTTGCTGGGTAGTCTATCGTAATGGGTAATCCAGAGTTGGAACCAATCACGGGTTGAAACCAATGAGCGGATGTTAGTGACGTAACCCGACCCATTAAGGGGCGTTTAGGGTGCTGACGACTCCAACACTTCGTTAACACGTCATACCCTCGTTAAGCATTGGCTACGTTACTCACAGACTGAACACAACAGTACCTATCTGCGGTTTTCTGTAAGGCGGAGGTGCTTCTCTATTTGGGATCTGCTAGCGAAATGACATCCACGGAAACCACCCAAAGCACCACCACCACGCAGAGTTAGATTATATTCGCTTCGCTATGCTCTACCCCCTCCCAAATTAACTTAATATGTAACTTATAGCTTCATCTGCGACAAAGCGCGAGGACCACCGCAAGCCACAACCCTGAGCGGCGCAGGTCTGCTCCGTCGGTTCCAAGGTACTGTCTTGTCTAATCGAACGAGCGAGCGAAGCGCGTGAGTTCTCTCAGTCTACTTGGACAATCAGTCTTTTGAATGTTTGTTTGACGATAGCTCGAGTGATCGGATCAGGCAGGTATTTAGACGAGAAAGAGAGATTTTTTTAAATTGTATAACCAAAACTCGGTCGAGGGGTTGCCAAGTTTAGGACAATTTTTATGGTGCAAGTCTCAGTAAGAGATGGTTTGTCCCATGTGAAAGGGGTATTAGTCACATTGAATAGATAAAGGCATTCTATGGGAATATTGCTGTGCGTAAAAATGTATATGCAAATGCGGGTAACTATTTTTTCTGCCAACACCCACAATTGCAAGTATACGCGATTTGAAAAAGGCCGTCCGTCGTTTGGAAGTTAATACAACTTGATGCGAGTCGAATCAATCAAGGGATTAACAAGATATACTTAGGGGTTACGCTTCAGTTCATCGTGACACACACACAGCTCTTAACTAACATCTGATTTTTATTTTACAGGAGAACACTAACCAGCGTCTGCCACCACACTGCACAGCAAAGAATATAATACTAAGAAAGAAGAACGACAACTACATACAAAAAAAAACGTCTCGCGCAAAGTTTGTTTATACTACTAGCGACATCAAGAAAACACAGTGAACTAAATTTGACAACTGGATTGGCTGGATTGTTTAGCCTATTACTAATAATCTCATAATGAAGCGGATGGTTCTGGGTTCGAACCCTGGCAATGGAATATCTTTTAGTATTTTTTATCTCAGATTTTTATTCGATTTCATTGTACACAGTACACTGTCAAATTGGTTCTCGTATCTCCTTCTCAAATGTAAAATCTGCAGAGAACGTTTTAAATTATTGTTATTTTGTGTAATAGTAACGAATGAAACCACGCATCAAGTACGCAAGTACTTGCCATACTAATTGGTATCCTGTTTCAACTGCTACTACAATTGATGATCAGCGCTTGAGCCTGAGACGTTGGCTATACGAATACTACAAAACCCTATTACCTAGAGGTCCTTTCCATAGGTTTCCGTCTGCTGACTTGGGCAACAGACATCCCTCACTGATAAGATAAGACTTTATGATAGGCAGAGGTCGTAGGACTTACAGAACAAATTATTGAAGTATTTGTTGCAATACCTTGCTGATTGTGATCGTACACCTGTTGATTGTCTTCCTTGATTGCAGCGCCTGCAGTAATGAATTTTCGGACATACAGCGATGTTTATTGCTGATACTGAATAAAAGAGATCAATTTCTTAGTTATTATCGATAAAATGTAACTTAAGTAAATTACTTTTAGCCACTAGCGAATCGTAATTCTATGGTTGATGCGGTATTGTAATAGCTACTGAAAATCTAAACCCAATAATGATTTTAATTATCAAAATCGATTGCGATTTCAAAGTACTTATTTATTTTTCCGCACTCCCGATGCAGTACTTATACAAAAAGCATAGCAGTGCAGATCCTATAGTAAAGTTATTCTCTTTGTGTACAGTATCGTGTAGGTGTGCGGGGAATGTGACGTCATCTCGTCACTCACTGTCAAACCCGATTTTTTTCTATTTTAGTAAATGGTGCCACCCACCATTTAAATGTTCGCTTTTTTAGGCTGGGGTTAGAGTCGCGCGGACTGCCCGCACGGAGCAATATTTATTAAAAAAGCCATCCGCGCAGATTGCTGCTCGGATGTCGGCTGTATCGTGCGGAGAGTGCATTGTTCGCGCCTGTACTCCGAAGCGAACAATCCACACGGACGGTCCGCGTGACACTAAAACCACTCTTACAGATATTCACTAGATGACGGACCTGACTAAGTAAAAACCATAATAGGCGAAACTATTTTTCTGCCCTTCGGCCGGCAAGCGCCACATTGCGCTGAACCAAATTGACGCCTGCCGGCTTCGTCGAGCAAAAAAATGTAAGGGCTAACGCTCGCTGGCGCGGGTGCACGGAGCGGGTGCACGCGGCGGGTGGATTTATTATTACACGCCCGCTCCGTGTGCCCGCTTCACTTAGCGCTGTTCATACAATTTCTTATTAGACGGGCGTCCGTTCCGGGTATTCCGCGTCAGCTAGTGGAGGCCCTTAAAGCCTCTGCTTCGCATCGGCGGTCAATTACATGTGATCCGAGACATTTCCTACATTTACGGCCTAGGCACGTAATCTAATCTACTATTATTTTATTACGCTTCCCATAGTGCCTAGCCAATTTTTGTTTTGTGGTCCGTACGATAAACGAATGATGGCCGTGTAGTCCAATCGACGTGTAGGACCTATAAATCATCATGTTCAAATATTACACGGGGCAGTGTCTTGGTTCACTGACTGTAATTCTCTGTGTATTCTTAATAATAAAATAAAGTAGATTAAGATGCCTGCCTTAATTTATTTTTCCCATTCGATCAAAACGTAATGTTAGCACACCGACGTATTCGCAATACTCTCATGCGAAACGATGAACATTCTGTAGAAAGACAAAAATTCACATGCATATGCGTCGGTATGCAAACGACAAGAATTCACACAAAAAATGACACCTGAGCGCCTACCACGAACCGCGAACGAAAGTATACCTCTCTTTCGCACTTGTGATTTCTCACTCAAGTGCGACAGAGAGGTGAAACTTCGTTCGTGGTTCGTGGTAAGCCCGTCATTCACGGCAGTCCGCCGGCACTCCGGCATGGCTGGATGTAGCGGACACACGGTGTGCAAGTGGCCCAGCCTGGCAGTCCAATTCGCACTTATTCGTTGAAAGATGCGCAGCGCTGCGTTTTAGCGCATACACTGTACTCGAATTAAAAAAATGCCGCCATCTCTTATATCATTTTTAATAATGAATAATTAATATTTTTTGCATTGCCGCATTTCTCAATTGTTTATTACCGTAATTTAGTGCAAGGAGGTGGGCGGAGCCAGCAGGATGTTGCCGTACGGCACGCATCCGGCAACGACATTCACGATGCTATATTACGTGCCGGAGGTGCCGGCGGACTGCCGTGAATGAGGGGCTGTAGGCCTTCTGGAGAAGCTGGTTTTAAAGCCCGTCTAGACAAACAAATTTTATTTCATTATAAAGTCTAATTTGTGTCAAAATAAAGCAGCGAATTAAATAAGCATACTATGTAGTACTACATGTAATGTAATAAATGCATTCGTATTTGTAAAATCACTTGTACTAATTTTTGCATTTTATTTATCAGATTGTGGGTCAAACTGCCCCTGTCTGAACGCTCCTTAAAAATAAACCTATTTGAACACATGACCTAAATAAAGCTGTGAAAAACGCCTTTGAGGCACTGGAACTAGAGTGTAGAGGCACCATTACAGATCGAATGGTATTGTTTTTGTGGTCGATTGCGTATAAGCCGCAAATAAAATAAATAAAATCACACTAGACAATATTGTAAATACTGTATTTACAATATTGAAAAACAGTAAACATCATATTTTTACGACCAAGTCAATAAACACACTTCAACTCAGTACTAATTATCCGAACGCACATGTAGGCACTGCCTGAACTCATAGGTATGCATGGTGGCAACACTTGGTTTGTTATTGTTTACATTGATGCTTTCGCCTGAATCGTTTAATAATTAATTTATGAGTATTTCAGTGAAATATCAGTGTGATTTGTTTGGTGCATTGATACAATTAAGTGAAAATATCTGTGAAAATAGTGTGTTACTTCATCTCTACCTACAAATCGAATAGGAGAAATAACCTCACACGTAAGTCAATTTCAGCATTATTTTAATTTTTTTTATCGCACGACTACTTTTAGTACGTCCAAGTGCAATAAATCACTGTTTTCTGCTATTTTTGACGATTTTTTCCTGTTTTAAGAGGCCAACATTAGAAAAACTGGCAAATTTAGATTTGCGACTGCCATTTCGTACGAACTTCAGACGAGTTTACATTATTCGGGGTGCATCTACAATGACCACATCGTACAAATTATTTATTATTATTTTTTGAACTTTTTCAAAATCAAATCAATTTGATCGGTCCAAAAAATGTCTAGGGGGGTTTATATGGGTCCCAAATGCTGCCTGGCGCCGGCTTTCCCGTTTTTTTTTGGCCACCCTGTATATGTATATCAGGTATTAGTGAAACTAACTACGTATGTCATTCGTTTTGAACTAGCTGCTATTTCCTTTGGAAGTACAAAAAAATGAAAAAAAATACCTAAACCGTTTTGCTACCTATAACACAGTATACGTAATACGTACACAATGAACATTGATTTATATCGCTTCGAATACTAGTGACCAATAGTGACTATTTGACTATTTCGGGTGTTGTTCATAAGGGGAACATTGTTTGAAATAAGGTTGTGGACGACAGGCCACCTTTGTCTATGACAATGTATTTCAAATATTAATTTTGAATTTAGAAAAAGAAAAGCTATATATATAAGTAGCTTGTCACCGTTTTCTATTCTGTCAATTTTTAGTATTGGTAAACACGTCTATATTTACGTTATCGCTTATTATTGTGTATTTAAAACAAATATCAATAAATAGATGAATTGACCGTTGTGCGTATTCATGTCACTGTGTATACTCTGCTAGTGTTACTTCAACAAAGGTTATGGGTGATAAAAAACGTTGAAATCAGCTCGAACATGAAAAATGTCAACGGGTTCAGGAGATTCTTCTAGCTACGCGGATAACGAAGGTACTGGAATTATGAATAGTAATACGCTTTTCGATAAACTGGATGGCAGTTCGAACTATTCGATATGGAAATTCCAGATGGAACTATACCTAATAGATACAGACTTGTGGGAATACACGAGTGTAACTCCCCCGGCTACCGATACTGCAGGTACGCGAAAGGATAATAAAGCAAAAGCTAAGATATGCTTAATGATCAAACCGCATTGCCTGGTACACGTCAAAAACGTGAAGACAGCTAAAGAAGCATGGAATGCGTTGAAAGATGCGTTTGAAGACAAAGGATTGAATAATCGCTGTAGATTACTCTCTAAGCTAGTCGGCTATAAACTAGAGAAGTTTACGACAGTAAGGGATTATGTGACAGCGATAATGTCGACATCTCAGGAGCTGTCAGACCTTGGAAAGGAGGTAGACGATGAGCTGTTGGCTGCTTTGATGCTTCAAGGCCTCACGAGTGAGTTTCAACCGATGCGACTGGCTGTAGAAAACAGCAACATAGCGTTGACAACTAATTATGTCAAATCGAAGCTGTTTCAAATGGAAGAAGTGTATACGTCACCGAGTACGAGTGGAACATCTACAACTTCTGCATTGCTATCTAAGCATAAAGGCAAGAAACCGCCGATATCTAAGCAGAAGAAGATAAAATGTTTTATTTGTGATGGTCCACATAAGGTATCTGTATGTCCAGAGAAACCTAAGAAGCAGAAGGAGGCTTTTAGTGCTTTTGCATTTGCCATGACTGGAGACCGTGAAGAGGAATGGGTTCTAGATTCCGGAGCTTCCACGCACATGACAAATCGAAGACAGTGGTTTAGAGACTTTAAGGTTACAGATAGAGCTCCTGTAACATGTGCTAATGGTGACAAGGTACACGGCGAAGGACGAGGTACGGTGCTTTGTGAGTCAATTGGAATGACTGTAAGTAACGTGATGTATGTCCCTAAATTATCATCTAATTTGATGAGTGTGAGTACTATTGCAAGAAAGGGGTATGTAATAGTATTTGGTCACAATGGTTGTGAAATTTATAAGAGTGATGAATGCAATATAAGTGGTACGGTTCTTGTTAAGGGTATAGAAGATCGAGGTGTATACAAGCTAAACAAGTGTTGTTTACAGAATACGGCCTTCACTACGGTTTCGGAACGCGGTGATACATTGGATTTATGGCACCGTCGTATGGGACACCTAGGTATTCGAAATCTTCTACTTCTGAAAAACAAGATGGCAACTGGGGTAAGTTTTCCTAACAGCAATTCAAACCTGGAATGCGTATCCTGCCTGAAAGGAAAACAAACCAAGCAACCGATGAAGAGAAATCGTGTAACACGAGCAGCGGAAGTGCTAGGATTAGTACACTCCGATGTGTGTGGCCCTATTAACGTACAATCTTTTGGTAAGTGTCTGTACTTTCTCACGTTTATCGATGATTTTACGCGTAAAACTTTTGTTTATTTCTTAAAAAATAAAAGTGATGTTTTTAAGTATTTTCTCGAATTTAAAGCACTAGTTGAGACGCAAACCGGTCGTAAACTGAAGGCACTAAGGACAGACAACGGGAAAGAGTACGTCAACCGGCAGATGGAAGATTTTCTCAAGCGGCATGGTATTAGGCACCAGCTCACGGTTGAATACACCCCAGAACAAAACGGCGTTGCAGAACGAGCGAATCGCACGATATGTGAGAAGAGCAGATCGATGCTACACGAATCGGGTCTGGACAGGCGTTTTTGGGCTGAAGCCGTTCACCACGCGGTGTATCTGAAGAATAGATCACCAACGATTGCCATCAAAGACAAAACGCCAGAAGAGGCGTGGACAGGTAAAAAATGTAACTTGGATAAGATAAAAGTGTTTGGTTGCAGAGCTTTTATGCATGTTCCTGATCAGAAACGGACGAAGTTTGATCCCAAAAGTGTAGAGCTTGTCTACACAGGTTTTGCGGATGATGCGAAGGCATATAGACTTCTAGATCCAAAGACTGGTAAAGCATACAAAGCAAAGGATGTGGTATGTACCAATCCCAGAGGCAAGAAACACCGATCAAAGAGAGTTCGGTTATCCAAATTATACAAGATGAGGAAGATCGAACAACAGTAGATACAAGGAATGAGCAACCAGCATTCGAGTTTCTACCTGAAGTTCATACAAGTGAACCTGCTGAAGAAGAAAAAAGGGCAGAATCTCCCACAATCGACTTCTTATCAACTGTTCAGGAAAGTCAACCTTTCCAACCAGAAACAGAACAAATTGAAGAAGTATCCGAAGAAATTACAAACGAATCGGCGGAGGAACCTATCGTAGGAGCTCAATTTCCTAGAGTGGAGATTGAAGAGGTTGGAAACGAACCGGCGGTGGAACCTATCATAGGAGTTCAATTTCCTAGAGTGGAGATTGAAGAGGTTGGTTACGAATCTGACGAATTCATGTCGCCTGATGAAGAATATATAGAAGAAACGGAGGTAACAAGAAGATACCCATTAAGAGACAGAAAGCCGAAGCAGTTTCCAGACTATATACTTTATCAGACCATCACACATGAAAAGGAACCAACTAACATCGAAGAAGCACTGTCAGGTCGAGATGCTGACAAATGGAGAGCTGCGATTCAGGAGGAGTTAGAAGCTCTCAAGAAAAACAACACATGGACTCTCGTGAAGCCTCCTAAGAACTGTAACGTCGTTGATTCTAAATGGTTATTTAAAATCAAAGAAGAGGCGGGAAATAGGCGTAGGTTCAAAGCCCGACTGGTAGCAAGAGGCTTCAGTCAAAGGTGGGGCATTGACTACAATGAGACCTTCTCACCTGTTGTACGTCACAGTTCACTGAGAATGCTGATGGCTTTGGCAAGCAAGATTGGACTGAACATAGACCAGATGGATGTCAAGACAGCTTTCTTGCACGGAAACTTAAACGAAACTGTTTATATGAAACAACCTGAAGGTGTTGAAGACAAAGAGAAAAAGGACTATGTATGCCAGCTCAATCGCTCGCTCTATGGGCTAAAGCAAGCACCTCGAGAGTGGAATAATAAGCTTGATGGTGAATTGAAAAAACTTCAATTTCAACAATCCAAAAACGAACCATGCATCTATACAAGATCAAAAGGAAATAAGATCATCATATTAGCAATTTATGTTGATGATTTGTTAATATTTTGGAATGACGAAGAGGAACTTCGTAAAGTCAAGAGTGACCTTAAGTCCAAATTTGAAATGAAGGATCTTGGAGAAGCTGATCTTATTTTGGGAATGCAGATAACTCAGACAAAGGATGTGATCAAAGTTGATCAGGAGAGGTACATCGAGAAACTTCTCAAGACCTTTGGAATGGAGGACTGCAAGACAGCAGCAACTCCGGCAACTGCTGGCTGTCATTTGAAGAAGTCAGAGCACAAGCCTGATGAAAGGATTCCGTATCAGAACCTCATCGGATCCTTAATGTATTTAGCAGTGTGTACGAGGCCAGACATAACACATGCAGTTAGTACTCTGAGCCAATTTAACACATGCTATTCAGAAGAACACTGGGTAGCTGCCAAGCGTGTGCTCCGCTACCTTAAAGGAACTAAATCTCGTGGAATAGTGTACTCCAAAGGATGCAGTGCTGATAGTTTTTTCAAAGGATATTCAGATGCAAGTCACGGAGGTGACGAAGACAGAAAATCTTGGACTGGCTATGTCTTTACAGCTCAAGGTGCAGCTGTATGCTGGCAAAGCATCAAACAGAGAACTATATCACTATCTACTGCAGAAGCAGAGTATGTAGCTATGTCAGAAGCCGCAAGAGAAGCAGTGTTTCTGAAGAGACTAGTTGCAGAGATCACTAATAAGGGAGAAGAACTTATTCCTATCTTTAGTGATAGCCAATCTGCAATAGCCATTGCCGAAAATCCAGTGCATCACCAGCGGACGAAGCATATAGACATTCGTTATCATTTTGTCAGAGAGGCAATTATGAATGGGCAGATAGTAGTAAGGTATGTTTCAACTGATCGTATGGTTGCTGATGCTTTAACTAAACCTTTGGCAAAAGGAAAGTTTGTATGGTGTACAAGCAAGATGATGGGCATGCAAGATGATTGAATTTTCTTGATGCCTGTGGATTCAAAGTTAAGGAGGAGTGTTTGAAATAAGGTTGTGGACGACAGGCCACCTTTGTCTATGACAATGTATTTCAAATATTAATTTTGAATTTAGAAAAAGAAAAGCTATATATATAAGTAGCTTGTCACCGTTTTCTATTCTGTCAATTTTTAGTATTGGTAAACACGTCTATATTTACGTTATCGCTTATTATTGTGTATTTAAAACAAATATCAATAAATAGATGAATTGACCGTTGTGCGTATTCATGTCACTGTGTATACTCTGCTAGTGTTACTTCAACAAACATTTTACATGATGATAGTAAAACCTGTCGTAGGTAATGTATGGATCAGAAAGGCACGAGTTACACGCACAATTTGGCACGACGACACTCAATCGTGATGCGCTGATGAATATCAAGTGTGCAACCTAGTGGATTGTAGATCGTGTTCCCACCGTGTTCCAGAACGCTCTAGGTTACACAATCGCTATGTTCACCACAAACCAATGTCATCGTTTTTATCGTTGTTCCACAGCGTGCTTGTAACCGGTGCTAATGCTGAGCGGAGAAAGTGATGAATGCAGTGTAGAATCTACCTGAAGAAGAGTACATGCACCGGAAATGAGAATATTGAAATGGATGCGTGTAGTGACGAGAATGGATCAGGATTGAGAATGAGTATATATAGGGAGTAATTCGAAAGTAGAACCAGTGTCGAAAGTTAGTACTGGTCCTTTCACATTCATTCCTAACATTGATAGGCCTAAAAAAACATGGATTATTATGTGAAAGAGGAAATGAGAAGGAAAGGATAAGTGCTGAGATGACGAGAGACATAAGGGAATGGAAGAGAAAAACATGTTGTGCCGACCATCTGGTTGCCCCGTGTAGATGGGCCATAATATATTTTGTCAGTTGTCAGTGTCAACTGTCAGTGTCAACTGTTGTCAGTGTCAACTGTCTGTTCTGTCAACGTGAACTTCACAATATTCACATCGCTTTGTTGTCGTGTCGTCACTCCACACCGTCACACAGAAGTCAATAATCCGAAAGTATCATTGTGGTATCATTATTAATTTGCTATCTCGCCGCAGGCTACGCCTTCAGGACTTAGAACTGTTATTATTGATATTTTGATTAAAACACAATCAAGAATAGGATCAAGTTTTTGAATGGAGAAACTTGAAGGTGAATCCGCAATGCAAGCTCAAGACAACACAAACTCTGAACAGTCTCGACTCATCGGCTCCAACATGCCCAGCAGGATTAGCTATATGAATCTCATAAGCAACCTGAGTGCAGTAGTTTTCGTGGCAATCATCATCTACTGCTGTATTGCTAATGAAGAAAGTCTTCTGTTCGCTCTCCACCCAATTTTGATGGCTTTGGGAGTAAGTTTAACGTATACAAATACAGCTAAGTCTCGTACTTTAAAATACCCACTTAGTAACAACAATCATATTTAAATAATTTTATGATTGATTAATATTTTTTGATCTTGAAGGCATTATAATTTGAAGATTACTAGTAAGTAATCTTATTAGAAGCATACATCGCAAAAATGGGAGCTAAATTGGTCTATGTCATGAGAGTAAGAGTAAGATCAAAAAATTTTTGTTACTTTAGTACAAATAATAGGGTAGGTATGTATTTTGAATGAGTTCTAGTAATAGATTAAGTTAATATTCTATGCAGTTAGCATCTATGCTAGCACTTCATCTTATACTGTAAAAAGAGTATTGAATCTGAATAAGGCATAAATGGGCATTTCTCTCTAAAGTTGTAATAGTTTACTTGACGAGTTCCAAATATAATTTGAAATTTTTACTACTTTTTCACATATTTCTATAAGGGAATATATTTTAGTTTACTAAATACTAAAAATAATCATCATGTTTATAGGATTAATTAGTTAAAGTTAATATTTTTAATAGGATGAGAGTGTTTATGTGGTCCGTTTGGTTACAAATTATTTTTGATGTAAAATGCATACTTAAAGTTATTAATTTAAAGTTTAATGCAAATAATTGTTATTAAATAAACTAAAAACAATCCTCATATTTCAATTTAGACCAAATATTTTTTAGAAATAAGTATTAGAGGTGGTTTGGTTACGACATGACCACAAACCGTACCATAGTTTTTGGTTTATTAACACTTTCGCAACCAGGCAAAATTTCGAACAATACCCCAGAAACCGACAGTACTCGCTAGTCAGGCAACGACGTGTAACTCAATGCCGCACGCCGCGAACCCGCTAGTCGGGCAAGCGGCGGACGCTCAGGGCTGTGCCAAGTAACTTTCGTATAATAATAATGAACCTTCTTTATTCCTTAATAAACATAATTTTTTACATAGTTGCTTAATTTCTTATTTTATTTGTTTAATCAAGGTCCCTTTCGGGTAAAGGCCTCCTCCAACTTTGACCAACGACTTCTGTCTTTGGCCACATCTGTCCAGGCTTTGCCAGCCACTTTTGATATTTCGTCTGCCCATCGTTCTTTTGGTCTTCCTTTTTTTCGCTTTCCCACTGGGCCTGTCCAAATCGTAGCAGTTTTTGTCCATCTGTTATCAGAGTATAGGGCTATATGACCTGCCCACTTCCACTTGAGCCGTTTAGCATATTGTAGGGCATCTATAACACTGGTTCTTTTCCTGATGTCTGAGTTTCTTTGCCTATCTCTAAGTCAAAGTTAAATATAAAACTTTCGTATACTTACGTGAATAAAATGAATTTCTTGATTTATTTTTCTCCGAATTTTGTTTCACAAAAATCATACTTTGAGTACTCATGAAATAGCTTAGGTGTATACCTATAGTTACTAAATATTCGTAAACACAAATTAGGTTGTACGATTTACGAAAATTCTAAGTTCTATTGATACATACCCGTGTATGCAATTTAACGTAACCAACTAATAATAATTTTTATTTTGTAATCGCATTAGGTAAAGTAAATAAAAATACAAAGTGAAGTAATAAAATATAATAATCAACTGTACCAACTTTTCGACCACATAAGTATAAGTACATAATAATTAATAATCAGAAGACTTTTTCTGTTAGTGGCAGTGGCGGCCCTGAGGTAGCGAAGATGCAATGCTTGCCCGCCTGTCGGGTACTTTGGCGTCGCGTGTAGTGTAGGTTTATAGCTCTTGCCCGACTACCGGGTACGCCTGAGTCTGAGTAAAGTTTACGAGTGCCCGAGTGTCGGGTACGCGGTGTGACGGTGTCGAAAGTGTTAAATTAAATAAATATAAATATTTACACTGACTGACTCAGTAATAAAAAAATACTGCTAATACACACCCGTTAAAATACCGTTAATAACACCCGTTGCGTCTAGACGCCGCTAGAATATGGTAATAATGACACAGAAACAGAAAAGGAACCGTTTTATCGATAAGAAGTTTTTCCAATATTGTAAATTTACCTTTCGAAAAAAAAATCAGCTTTGATTGGAATCATGCCTTAAAAATCCTTTCCCTGTCATAAATATCCTAAAATAAAGTCTCACTTGCCTTTTCCTGCAAATAGTTATCGTCGTATATCTTCATTTATCGTAATATCCCGAAATTTCATTTCATTTCATTTATTTCATTGCTTTGTGTGTATACAATAGGTCTTATTAAATAAAGTAGGTATGTCTCAACTCAACACAACCCTGAGAGAGCACTGCAACTAACTTACAATTAAAGTACATACTAAATACAATGCATTCGTAATTGTGGATAAGGAGAAAGTACAGTTGTCATCAATTTATCATGCATTATCAAAATTATACATGTCACTGTTTGAGTAATTATTCCATTCAATGTAAAAAAATATTATTTGTCAAATATGTATTTGTCAATTTTATATAGGTCCTTATAACTAATTGTATAATAATATTAATAAAAATATAGTTTACCTTTACATTTACAGAATAGGAGTAGTAACGAGGGATAGAGAGATGATAAGTGTATTTTCCCGGAATATTATTGATTGAGATAATCTTTGTCATTTCTCAGGTATTCGTCGACTGTGTAGTAGGCATTTTTAATAAGATATTGTTTTAACATTTTTATAAATTTATTTTCGTTTTCCTCGTTTTTTATGTGGTCTGGCAGGTGATTAAAGATCTTTCTCGACGAGGGATAAGGTCCGTTTTTATGCATGACTAACTTTGATGCTACTTGTATGAGATTATTTTTTTGACGTGATTCAAACCGACGGGGCACATCTCCGATTCTAGCATACAGTTCAGGGTGATTTATAACGAATTTACACGATTCTAAAATGTAGATTGAGGGCAGGGTAAGGATACCAAGATTTTTAAAATGTATCTGACTGCTCGTTGGACGCTTGGTGTTTGACAGTATTCGGACACACTCTTTCTGCAGGATGAGTAGTTCCGGTACATCCGTGCTGTTTCCCCACAAAGTCACACCGTAGCTGAGCCACGAGTGTGCAAATGCGTAATACGTCGTCAATGCAGTTTGTAAATTGGTTGTTTTTTTCAGTTGTCTGAAGGCAAAAATAAATTGGCTATTTATTTTTTGTACATGGTCCTTCCAGTTTAGATGGGTATCAATAGTTATGCCAAGAAGTGGGAACGAAGAAACGCATTCTATTTTAATTCCATTGAACGAACAATTTATGTCAGGTTCTATTTTCTGATGGGGCCTAAATTGCATTAATTTAGTCTTAGTAAAATTAATTTCTAAGTTGTGATCGGTTAACCAGCCTATAATTTTTGAAATTATTGCATAAATTTTTTCGTCAAAGTTTGTGATATTTTTACACGAAATTAGAAGGGAGAAATCGTCCGCGAACATGACACAAGTTTTGTTTATGAATTTAGGGAGGTCATTAATGTAAATTATAAATATTAATCATCCGATAACGCTTCCCTGGGGGATTGAGTCTACCACTGGTTGAACATCTGATCTGGTAACCGTTATTTCTCTTGAACTTTCGCTTGCATACTCAATGTCTACGTATTGCTGCCTATTGCTTAAATAAGACTGGAACCATTTGTAACTTATTCCGCGCACCCCGATATCATATAGTTTATCGAGCAGTATATTATATTTTACTTTTTCATAAGCTTTCGTCATGTCGAATAAAATACCGATCGCGTACTCCTTTTTATTTAAAATATCCAAGATGTCATTTACGTATTTATAGGCTGCCAGCGTTGTTAACCTTTTTTTTCGGAAACCGTTTTGTGCATCCGTGAAGATGTTATATTTTTCGCAAAACGAGTACAGCCGGTTGCTCATTGCTTTTTCAAAAACCTTTGGTATCGCAGGCAACAGAGCGATCGGACGATAGTTATTCGGGTCAGTTTTTTTATGAATGGAAATATGCGATCGATTACTGCCAAGGCTGCTGCGGGTATCATATATTATATTATATGCTTGCTTCATTAAATAGACATAGTCATAGTCGTTTGTTCACATGCCAGAATATAAAAATAAAACAAAATCAAATCATCAAAAATTCAAATCTGATCAAAAAAATATTGGTAGAAAATATTTTGCTACACTGCAAAAACTACGTAACAAACCCGGACTGTCGAATTCGCGATTTCGATGGGACAACGTTTTAATTGAAATTGAACCCTATTAATGATTTTTTTTAAGTCTTTTTTCATTTCAACACACATTTTCCAATAGTCAAACTATAACAGGGAGAATTGGTGTTACCTTCATAGAAAAAATTGTGTAAATATAATAAATAAATAAATAATAAATATTTGTGGGACAATTTTACACAAATCGACCTAGTCCCACGGTAAGCTCAATAAGGCTTGTGCTGTGGGTACTAGACGACGATATATATAATAGATATATACATATAAATACTTAAATACATAGAAAACATCCATAACTCAGGAACAAATATTCGTGATAAAATAAATATAAATATTATGGGACAATCTTACACAAATCGACCTAGTCCCACGGTAAGCTCAATAAGGCTTGTGTTGTGGGTACTAGGCGACGATATATATAATAGATAGATACATATAAATACTTAAATACATAGAAAACATCCATAACTCAGGAACAAATATTCGTGATAAACACACAAATAAATGCCCTGACCAGGATTCGAACCCGGGACCTCCTGCTTCGTAGGCAGGGTCACTACCAACTAGGCTAGGAGGCCGTTGAATGTCCATCAAAAACTGAAGTCTTCTGATGGGACAGTTACTACGGGGCGATTTTACCATTTTTTAAACTGCATTTAAATAAAGAAAACATTGATTTATTGTTCATTAATTTAGATCAATGATTGGCCAATATAATATATTTCACTAAAAATCAACATTCGAGCTTATAAAAAAATAATCTACAGAGAAAATCGCAAGAAATGCCATGGGACATAGGTACAACAACTTTAAATAGAAATGCCCAAATAATACATGAATACCCAATATTGTCTTGTTACCGCAATTCATTCATTGAAATAAAAACCACTATAAACTTTATAGTGGTTTTTATTTCAATGAATGAATCGCGTTTATTAAACGCGATGAATCCGTTTTTAGTGTTTCATTTACTTACATTAATACCTGTTTTCAATTTACAGTGGACAGTCTTCATGACGTCTGCTGTGAACGCTATTACACCTGGTGACTTTGCCACAGAGTGGATGCCCATCCGTCTGCGGAGCGCGCGCCACTGGGTCCTGCAGGTTATAACTGGAATACTGATTTTGATTGCATTCCTTTGCATACTTTCAAACAAAGTTATTCATGACAAGCCCCAATTTCAAAGTCTACATGCAAAATTTGGATTATCTGCATTAATTTTTATGTTGGTTACCATGAGTGGGGGTCTGGGAGCCCTATACAGTCTCAAGTTGAAACATTACCTGGCTCCTATTTATACTAAACTGTTGCATGCATCTTTCGGTCTCTTAACTATTGTCCTTGGCAGTGTGACTATAATACTTGCTATTTACTCCAAATGGTGGACATTTGGAGAAATATTGCGTTACACCAACTTGACGTTAATATTGGTTATTATGCTTTTCACTATTTTGCGTCCATGCCTAAAAGTATATTTCCGTTTAATGGAAAGAATTGAAAATGGAAATTAATCTGAACATGAAGTGAAGATATAGTATTCCTACTGGGTGCACAACTCGTATGAAGCAACAATAATAAGAGGGCTGGTAGATCAGCTCATTGTCTAGATATTGAACTAATCTTTAATTTTTAAGCAATTTCATAGAATTTAATTGCAATGTTTATAGTTTTAAGTCCCGTTTGAAAATCAAAAAACTACCAGTGCAGGTTGTACCAGTCTTTGGATCCTATTTTTGTTTGAAAGCCATGGCTGACTAAACATAAGTTTGATTGAAGGTGCCAACCAGTAGTGCCAACAGTAGGATAATTTACCGCATCTTGCATCTTACTGTGTGGTGTCATGTAACTATGTAATACATTATTGTAATACCACTGTTAGTCTGTATTCTTCATATTCATATTATTGTTGGTTTATGAGACATTCTGTATATGTATTGCTTTGGCCTTGCATTATTATTCAAATATGCTTTTATTGCCTCTGCACTAAATTAAGTTAATATTAACCTAATGGATTTTTAACTTTACACAATTATTGAATATATTTCATAATATTTTCTTATATTGTGCTGTACCATCTTGTATTCTTATAGTACCAGCATATTGGTCCAAGAACATCTATCTAACATCACTTACTAAATAATATTTCAAGAGTACTATTTGCATATTTTAACTGTTGGTAAAGATGCTACGATTTATTTATATATTATTTTAAGTCTTTTTTTCATAAGTTATTTGTCATATTGTTATAGAAATCTGTTCTTAGATTAAAATGAGCATTCTCCATGATAAATTGAGATATTTTTTGCCAAAAATACTACCTACTTTTGTTAGGATTATCTGATCCGTGGTAAGGACTAGGGCTCAAGATTGATTAAAACTTGATTTGCACAAAATACTTAGATGAAATCAATTTGTAGTACTTACACAAAACATTTTGAATATTAATGTAAGTATTCTTATGTTGAGAATAATGTTTTCTATTTTAGGAAGTATATTTTTAATATTGTATACTTACCGATATCGAATATTGTTTAGCATGACTAGTTTGAGAAATACGTATATTTTTAGTAGCTAATGGTTTAAGAATTCTAAGGACCAAACCAAGCGAGAAATTATATTGCATAGTTTCAAAAAGACAAACCTTTTTAAAATGTAATAAACCAAGCAACATGAAAGGTAACATACCTCAACGAAAGAAATCGGTTAGGTACATGGCGGGCTATGCATAGTGGAGGGTTCCGAAAATGGAAAAAAATTAGGTTCTTACACACAGACAAAGTGCTTCAACTTTGCGCCAATTTGAACGAACTTAGACAATAAAAATAGTACAACATACAACAACATATGTACCTACCTATTTATTAAATGTTATTATTATTTGGCATATTATTTCTATATTTTTTAAATGCCTTGTTCTAAATTTAAGGGAAACACAATTTGACACCCATTATTGGCCTAACATAATTATAATGAATTTCATCCAAGCATTGGGGTTTGGTAAATGGATACTTTTGAACATTAATTCTTAGTTCTTAGTTAAAAGAAGGCTGAGCGTCCAGTGGCACCCTCATTGGAAGCTACGGGGAGGGAGAAATGGAATGGTTTATTAGAAAACAAGACAGAATCTGTTCCAGCAAAAAAATGCCACGTTTTTTTTTCGTTTAGATGATAGAACCAAAAGGCCTGCAAAAAATATCTTGTGGATTATAGAGAAATGGAATTTAAAAAAAAAACAAATCCCTCAATGAGGGCGCCACTGGAACTTGGAAGCTCAGCGCTCTTTTAAATAAAGGACGTAACTTGACGTGCCTCGTATCCCCGATTTTTGTAACATATTGGTAACTACTGGACCCCACTGAGCATGGCCCATAATGCTCTTGGTCGGTTTCTTAAGCTAAAGCTGTAAAACGAATGATGGTATATGTACTGCTAAAGTGTAATCTAATCGTATACTTAATACAGTTGCACCAGCTTATCAGCATTAGAGTTTATCAGCTTTTGTCTCTGTCGTGTTAAATATATTTAATAAGGTTGCATCATTATTTATTTTTTATTGGTCAATGTATCTTCGATATTTCTCATTATTAAGGTATAATTTATTTCAAAAAAAGAAGTTTGTTTGGGAACAGTTTATCGGCAATAATATTTGTATTTAAAAAAGCCGACTAAAATACATTTCTAGTCAAATGAATATAAAGCTGTACTTAAGATAAGATCTACAATATAAGTATATATTTTGGTGTTTTTTATTTTATGTACTAAGTACTTGTTGTGTTGGCTTACTTGTTGTGTTGTTAATAAAATTTATATATATTTTTTTAGTGTTCGTTTATGAAACATAAATGATAGATATAAGAATCAATTGCTAAAGGAAAAAAAATATGGAACTGCATTTAATATTTATAATGAGAATTTATATTGTGCCAAATACCTATAGGGAATAAGATGGCCAAATGCGCAGCGACCGATATTTTAAATGTGCATGTAATGAATATTTAATCTTGAATAATATTTTTGGCTGCTGTTTATTATATCCGAGATTCACATCGCGGTTTGTTATTTTGTTGCTTTCCGTCACTGGGTTTCTTTTAAGAGGGCGTCCAGTGACGCCCTTATTGAGGGATTGTGTTTCCTTATAAACCTTTCAATTTCTCTATAATTCATGGTATCATCGATGTAGTCCTACTAATTTCCCAACTTTCCGTCTATATGGTATAGTTTTATATTATTTACTTTTGGCTGCATCACCTAAACTAAACGGAAAAAAGTGTCACTTTTCGCAAACAAGTAAATCGAAATAAGTAATGTGTTATAGTCGTTTTAGACCAAAAGTTTTGGCCAATAAGTATGACTACAACAATGATCCCATGGATTATAGAGAAATGGAAAGTTTTATCAGAACACATACTCCCCCAATGAAGGTGCCACTGGAAGCTCTGCGCCCCTCGCCCTCTTAATAATAAATAGCGCAACATGATAACAGAGCGCGAAGTAAGATCCAACTCAAACCGTCCGGCAGCGGGGCAGGGGATTTTAAATGTAACACTTGTATTTGTTATTTCAAACAATACAAGGTATTTTAAATCTTCCTAGATTAACTTCGGAGGATCGAAGGGGATTTCGGCATCTTTGGCATTAAAAAGCACACTAGACAGCACCGCGGCGATAAGCGACGGTGGGCAGCATGCTCCGAGCACCTTACCTATGCTCTGTGTACTTTAACATGAGTTCTACGACTTCTACTTAACCGTGCCTACTCGATATCGATTGCGCGTCTGCGTTTCCATATTGTTTGCAGCATGCTTGTTCTTAACTGGTGACTGGTGAGAAGTAAAGAAGTAAGCGAGATGCAGTGGGCCAGAGCATTTCCCGCGGGCGTTCTGTGCCTCCTCGGCTGCCTGCCGTTCGCGGTTTCGCAACGGATTTTCCCGCGTCAGTGTGCACTGCGGCGGAAGAAATCCCTCTAGATGCTCTGCTTTCTCTTCCCCCGGTTCTTCAGGCGCCTAAGTTGCCAGCATTGGGGTTTGGTATTGAATTGCCGATAAGGCGCTAATGCCATACTCGTAAACATTCGGTTGAAAATGAACCTTATCATCAAGCGCTAAAAAGATACCTTTTACATACTTAGGTACATATAACACAAACATAAAACATAGGTATATAAGTATCTACTTAACTAATTATGGATATTTTTTTTCGTAGCAAATAATCATGGCATGATATTTAGGTATTGTTATTTTGATAACCTAGATACAAATTGTTACCTAGTCAAAATGAGAAGTAGATACTTAAAGTGATTTAAAGGAGTTTCGAACACTCGACGATAATCCAATATTTTTAGATTT
Organism: Lathronympha strigana; assembly: GCA_949128165.1. NCBI lineage: Eukaryota > Metazoa > Arthropoda > Insecta > Lepidoptera > Tortricidae > Lathronympha > Lathronympha strigana. Next base: position 10,391,969 of record OX421905.1, on the reverse strand, counting down.
TTTTATTACAATACGTCGACAGTGTAATAATATAATGAATTTAGCAACATTTCAATAAATATACGTAGACTACTAAGTATCAGTACTAAGTGTATACAAATATAAATTAAAATATTGAAGCAAAGAGAGTTTATTTTATATTTAGCAATTAAATACCTACCACCTAAAAAGAAAACTACAATTTTCTTAACAAAAAATAAACCTATCCCAAAAAACTTGCCATGAGCATGTCGGGCTATGCTTAGTATAGGGCTCCGTAGTTTACCGTCCGTCACAATAGGCGAACTTGACTTCCTGAGCAATTATTTCCGAAAATATTAACTTAATTAAATTAAAACATGTTTTTAGCGAATTCCTATTATTTTTCTTGTAACCTTCAGAAGGCCTAGTATAAAAATTGTACGACATTAACTCCTCGACCGCGTTAGCGTATCGAGGGGTCAAAATATGAAAGTTGCCGGATGATTTAAATAAACGGCAAACATAATTTGAACTCCCGATACGCTAACGCAGTCGAGGAGTTAATGTCGTACAATTTTTATACTAGGCCTTCAGGATGTAATTTTACTACTCTCATTGAGTACAGAAAAACAAATAGCTTACTTCACTAGGTGCCTGTTTTTTTTTCGTAGTATGTCCATACAATTTCGACTTTTCAAAGCAAAATTATATCGGTTTTCGATACTCAGCATTAAACTAAAAATGCTATTCAATTAGAATCGCCCAAGGAACATTAAATGTGGTATACAATTTTTTAGATGTGTTTTATTTTTCATGACACCAATAAGTATACCTAGTTAAATAGGTAGGTATTTTATTTTTAGAAAACTTCACAAATCCCGACTTCTAACCTTTAGGACATCCTTCTACAACTCTTATATAATTAGGGTTTGCAATTCGAATTATTCGCCATAAATATTATTCGAATACTACAACACTCATTATTCGAATAAAACGAATATTTCGAATAGTGCAGATTTTATTCAGAAATTATTTTTTTTTACGAAAACCTGTAATAAAATGCCTGTTTTAATTGTATTTCACTTTAATAACTCCGTGGAAACAGATTTTAATTCGAAGTAAAAAAAAGGCTAAAATTAAATCTTCAAAAACTACCCAAATATCGTACTATAATTGGTAAAAGGATTGAGAATTGGGCTACTTGCTACGTAATTTGTTATATAGGTCGTCCCACTAGGGTTAAGTTAGCACACAACAACATTGTCCTGTAATGAGATAGAGATTTTGAAATTAAGCACTGTTCTTTTTTCGTACCGATGGCAACAGTGAATACAGTGAATTGTAAAATAGACTAAAAAGTTTTTATACCAATGAAAATATATTCAGTAGTGTTTTCATTGACATTAACGTTCATTTCATTCATTAACTTTTTTTGTAATGTAATCAGTACTTTATGTAGCTGTGTGTGAAATCATTCAATTCAACTCTCGTGAAACTACCTATACTGAAATAAACAGAAACCCTAAAAGGTCAATAAGCCAACCTGTGTGCGTACCATGAGTTGTTTTCGATTGCGACTGCGGCACCACTACTCTGACAAGAGCGAGATGGATTGTCGAATACCGCAGTCGCAATTGAATACAACCCATGGTAAGCAGTAAGCACACTGCATAATAAATAGATCCTGCTCTTAGTTTAAATTTTTCGTGCATGCTGTAATTATACACCCAGTGCCTTATTTCAATGACATGTATATTATATTGACTTAATCGGTAAATACGATTTGGTTTTTACACAGTACAGTCGGTATGCACCAATTTTTGATTGAGTTTACACTCTCTTCAGACCATATCTTTATTACTTTTAGAGATATCATATCAGCGATTTATAGTGAACCAATTATTCTACGTCAACTTGAGCTAAGCCGTGTCAGTTAAAATTTAATTAGCCGCCTAGGCATTGTTACTTGTTACCATACCATTTTATATTTTGCAGTCTTAACAAGTATCAACACATGATCAATACAAAAATGATTCAAATAAAAATTATGGTTTATTCATTTGCTTAACTCAAACATGTGGATAAGGTTAAGGTTGAAAAGGATCTGAAGTGTAGTGAATTTGTAGAGTAGTGTTTTACAAAAAAATCCGTAAACCTGATTCTTCCAGATCTTGACTCGCTTGTGCCCATTCGAATCAGAATCACGATCTGATTGAATCTTGATAGTTAAAAAAAATACCACAAAAAATCCTTTCTATTTCGCCACATTTTTGTATGCACTTACTTTGAGCATGGCGTAATGAAAACTTTAATTTTATATGGAAATTTAGGGTCATTTTTTTATCATCAGGATCGAATCAGCTCGTGATTCTGATTTGAATGAGCCCATGAAGGTCCAGATCTGGAAGCATTAGGTTTTCGGGATTTTTTTTCGGAAAAGCTTAGACACCAACATTAGGAATAGTCAACCAATCGCTCTTGTTCCTGTAACAATGTTAAAGGAATAAAGCATACCTACATATTTAACAATTAAACTACTTTAAATCATTATTTTGACTTATTTTTCAAAAATATTCGTTTTATTCGAAAAATTCGAATATTCGAATATTGAAAATCGAAGTATTCGTATTATTCGAATACTAAAATTGGACGAATAATGCAAACCCTTTATATAATACAGAATGATAAATAGCTTACTTCAACATGTGCCCGTTTTTAGGGTTCCGTAGACAACTAGGAACCCTTATAGTTTCGCCATGTCTGTCTGTCCATCCGTATGTGGCTTACGAATATACATATCAATCATGCCGACAAAATTATAAAATAAAATGTCGAAAAAAAATATCTTTAGAGTACCTACCTCATACACGTAAAGTGGGGGGTGTTATTTTTTGTGTGAGGTATCGTTGAATAGGAAACATAGGGTTTTTTTATAAAGTAAATATTTTCGAAAAAAATGTAGGTAACTCTAACTTTTGGACCGCAAGTCCAAAAAAATCATTAAAAAAGAGGTATTTAAAGACTCAAGGAAATTAACGTGTCTTCCCGGTTAAAGGGGCGTATGACTTCGTAAGAGCTGCGAATATACCTACTTACTCCTTTTTAGGGTTCCGTAGTCAACTAGGACCCTTATAGTTTGGCTTTGTCTGTCTGTCTGTCTGTCTGTCCGTCCGTCCGCGGATAATCTCAGTGACTGTAAGTACTTGAAAGCTGTAATGTTGTACGAATATGTATATCGGAAACGCCTATACAAAGTGGTAAAATAAAAAGTGGTTATAATTTTTTTTAGGGTAATTTTATTTTCGTTTCAACCGTAGAGTGTGACATATCATTGGATAGGTATTTGAAAAATAATGAGGGTTTTCTAAGAACAGTGTTTAATAAACTTAATATTTTCAGAAATAAACGCACCAGAAGTTTAAAAAAATTTCCCCCCTCCCTCTAACTTTTGAACCATGAGTTCAAAAAATATGAAAAAGATTACAAAAGTAGAACTTACTAAGAATTTTATTGGAAATTTATTTTAACTTGATTGATTGAACGGTTTTGAAAAATTGTACTAAAATAATTTCTGAATTAAGTTTGTAGGTATATGCAAACATTTTTTTTATCCTGAGTACTTGATTTATTATCCCGCACGTATTTTCCTTCTAATAAAAAAAGAATGAATCAAATCGATTCACGCCATCAAAAGTTACCCCCGACCCGAATACCAAACATACATAACACGTCTAGTTTGTATAAATTAGTAACCCAATTTCCCGAGAGATGGCGCTGTACCGTGGTCTACTTCGCAATCGCAATGTTAAAAAAAATCCGGACTTGATGGGGTCGGGACGGGGTGTGGTCGAAAGTATCATCGAATTGTTAATTATTATAAGCCGGACGACCGGTTGGCGTAGTTGGTTGTGATCCTGCCTGCTAAGCCGATGGTTCTGGGTTCGAATACCGGTAAGCACAGCACCATGAAAGTGTAATGGTGCTTTTACATGCTCGGGCTCTCGGCCGAATGATTCGGCCCACCCTAGTACACGCTCATTCGAGACAGACTATATAGATAAAATTTTAGCCAGACCATAGACAATTTAAGCTTTTTCAGGTAGTTTCGATGAGTTAAACGGTGTTTTAAATAGCTTTGGTTATTGAAACTATTTAAGACACTTTTTAAATAGCTTCACCCGAAGTGAAATTATTTAAGACACCTTTTAACTCACCCAAACTACCTGGAAAAGCTTAAATTGTCTCTGGTCTGGCTTAATTTTTCTCTATATAGTCTCGAATGAGCGTGTACTAGGATGCATTCGCCCGCGGCCGAAACATTCGGCCGAGAGCCCGAGCATGTAGAGGCACGGCCACATACTTATGGTCACCCTAATTAGAAAGAGATGCAGCGTTCGAGTAGTACTATTTCTTGTGGACACACTTGCTCAATCCAGATAAGATACAGATTCGTGGTGATTGCTCATTCCTTCCAATTCCATTCACTTCGCTCATTCGAGACATTCGATTCGCGGTATCGCGGTCTTCGCGGATCATTTTCAATCATTCAGCCTCAGCTCAGCTCAGCGCCACTCGTGGGGAATAAACCAAACCTGTGAAGACTTTATTTATAAATTTTGTGTACATCTTCATTTCCAGCGTGGTGAATTTTAGTTGAGTTCTATTTTAAAAACTCTGCTTCACATTGTACCTTTGAAAGTGAGTATATTATGCTTTGCAATATAGCGCACCTAATGGTTTGAATAATGATCATTATAAAATGGCGTTGCGTATTTTTGTCAACATTTTTGTTCGTTTTGTTATAGATGCCGAACATAAAGTTACAGTCGTCTGATAACGAGATTTTTGATGTTGACGTTGAAATAGCTAAATGCTCCGTCACAATCAAAACTATGTTGGAAGATCTTGGCATGGACGAGGATGAGGAAGAATCGGTACCGTTGCCTAATGTAAATTCAGCTATATTGAAGAAAGTGATCCAATGGGCTACGTACCATAAAGATGACCCTCCCCTACAAGATGATGACGAGAATAAGGAAAAAAGGACAGATGACATTTCATCCTGGGACGCCGATTTTCTGAAAGTTGATCAGGGAACCTTGTTCGAACTCATCTTAGCGGCGAATTATTTAGATATCAAAGGTTTGTTGGATGTGACATGCAAGACGGTTGCAAATATGATTAAGGGCAAGACTCCCGAAGAGATTCGCAAAACATTTAATATAAAGAATGATTTTACAGCTGCAGAGGAAGACCAAGTGCGCAAAGAGAATGAGTGGTGTGAGGAAAAGTAAGCTCTAACCAATAACTACATTAAGCTATTTACAGAACTACATACAACTATACAATAAGTAATAACAGCTGAGGACTTGGAGAAACACTAATCCTTCGTTTTATTGTGCAATTGAATACTATTGACACAAATAGGTATATCAGAAGTCATAGCTGTGTGTAAGATTTGCCTACAAATATGTAAAATTTAGGATTTTATGTATTAAACTTACCTTAATTATTTTTTTGTGACACAACAGCAAAGCTATACATGAATAAGATATTTTTACTTGTGTGGTGCAATCTGTAACATAACCGTTGTTGCTTGTTGCCATGAGTCCTACTCATGGGTTACTTGCAGTTGTAGTTAATTTAGTTACAAAATTACAGTGAACATGGAGATTGACCTGTGTCTAATGCCAGTCCTGCAGTTTTGTAATGCAGTGCAACTCGGAATTTATTAAAGTCCTGATGGATGTATTCTGTAACATGACCAAGTTCTATTAACTACTAAACTGTACCCTTTCCCTGTTTGCATTTATTGTAAAGACATTGCATGCTTTACTTATTGCAGTGTTTTGCATCAGTATGCAAACAGGATATAACATTAGCATTACCTAGGCAGTTATTTGTTATTTATATCTGGAATGTTGAAAGAATAATTGCTATGTGCAACACACACACTACAGTAAAATATTTTGTACTAATATGTTTGATCTTAAGTCTGTATTGTCTGCCAACTCATTCATAATTATTTGTCTCAGCACTACACTATAGCCAATAACATGTAATTCCCGCTTTGTAGCGAAAATGGTGCATTGCAGCTTAACAACAATGTGTTGTGATTAGCACTGTAAATGATAAATAATACCATTTAATATGTACACAGTAGCTCCCATATTAGCTATGGGTGAGGGGGAGGAGTATTTGACAATCACTAATATCTACTTTCAATTTCATTTCAGAAATACATTTGTTAATTGAAAATTTAAAATGAATGTCACATTCAGAAGGTAGTGTAAAAATAAATATGATTTTAATAAACAAAATTTGTTTTTCTTCACTAAAATCTGCTTACACAACTCTCACAAACAGTGGCTATGGCGGTCACATAGCCCCTGTCTGAATGAATTGACACGGAACAGAACATGAACAGAATTGTTGTAAACATCTTACTAGTCTTGAGTATGCCACCCATATTTTCATCCAAATCTGAGGGCCTACCTCTTAAACAGCCTCTCTCTTGCACTTAACTTGTACGAAACCAAGTGCCGCAGAGAGGCAAAACTTAGGATGCAGTTTATGGTTGGTGTTGTATTGAGGTGAATGAAATGAACGAAATTACTAACACAAATACATATAGTATCGAGCTGTTGTTGTCGGTCGAGATCTAGTTATAGGAGGTGTAAGGGTAGTGGCTTTAGCAAGTCTTATTTATTTGTTACTACTGAAACTTTGTAGCATAGCAACAAAATAGGTAAGTACATACAGTGGACTTCATGAGCTGAACTTTTCAAAAAAGCGTTCAGTGAGAAAATTAAGTAAGTAAGTACAGGTAACATTAGTGCCTTGAAATCATTTGTAGTATTAAAATGTATTTACCTACATTTATTTTAAAAATACAGATAATTCTTATGTTATACAGTGAAATGTTTCTTCAATACTTATAGTGTCAGGTATAAAGTAGTTATCTATACAATTCAATATTGGATTATTAAACTTTCCATAGTGTGTACCACAGGTTGCCGCTCCAAACAGTAGGCCAGTCAGGAACGCTACAAAACTGGCTTTAGCAAGTCTTATTTATTTGTTACTACTGAAACTTTGTAGCATAGCAACAAAATAGGTAAGTACATACAGTGGACTTCATGAGCTGAACTTTTCAAAAAAGCGTTCAGTGAGAAAATTAAGTAAGTAAGTACAGGTAACATTAGTGCCTTGAAATCATTTGTAGTATTAAAATGTATTTACCTACATTTATTTTAAAAATACAGATAATTCTTATGTTATACAGTGGAATGTTTCTTCAATACTTATAGTGTCAGGTATAAAGTAGTTATCTATACAATTCAATATTGGATTATTAAACTTTCCATAGTGTGTACCACAGGTTGCCGCTCCAAACAGTAGGCCAGTCAGGAACGCTACAAAACTGATGGCCACCAGAAGGTTGGCTTTGTTTTGGCAGATTACCCCCTTGCAGCAGCAGAAGAAGCGCATTAGTGAACTGCAAAAATAATAAGATGTAGGTTGCAAACAAGCCTACGGCCCGCCTGATGGAAAGCGGTCACTGTAGCCTGTCAGATGCGCGTTTCTCTTAACTACCTATTAATATTGCTCATTCTTATCAGAGGGAATTACCGATTTCCCCGGGTATTGCGAAATTAAGGAGACGTATTTTTCAACATTACACTGAAAGGTAAACAACGGGTACTTCCGAACAAAGTTTGGGTAAAGCGGACGTTTGGAAGTGGTTCGACTAATATTATTATTGAATATATTCACTAGTCACTATAAATAAATATATGTACATAGAGCTAGTGGGTTGATCAACTATTTCTTGTCACTAGTTGCCATGGTTACGGTCCCCTGGGTGACTATTAAAATAACTGTTTGATGGCATTAAAATTCACAAATCATTTTTTTGGTAGTTGTATTCCCTTTCCATGATGGGTCACCAGAAATAGTTGATTCATCCCAGTATCAGGGCAACTAATCGGCTTGCACTGGTAAAGGGAAAACTGGTAATGTTGAAGCTGAACTAATGTACAGTCAAGAGTAAAAATATGGGTTGACACGTGGTTGACACATCTTACTCAAAAATATGTCCCATAGCATTTTATTCCATTGTAATAAGAGCGTAGTACCATATTTATGAGACGATTTTGTCGATACGTATTTTTGCACTTGACTGTAGGTACGAATTACACCAAACGGTTCGAACACGCGGGTCTCCAAATTTATCAAGAGCCATACTGCACATGTGAAGATATCGCATTGACCACACGAGCTTCCATGCAGTAATAATAGTATTTTTTATCGCACCTGGGTTTGCTTTATGAAGTAGGGGCCGCATTGGAATGCCCCGCGGGCCAGATTTTACCCTAAGTCACACTAAGAAAGTTTCTTCCTGTCTTATAAATTGAAAGAGATGTCATAACTACAGATAAAGTGACCAAGGCCCCCAGTGCGCGGGGCTGGGATCGAACCAGCGACCTCCTGCTTTCGCGGCAGACGCCCTATCCACTAGGCCACCCGACCAAGACGGCCAGAGTCCGAAATTTCCTAAGTAGGGGGAGAGTGGGTAACAGTGGATCACTTTTTTTTTTGAAGCTCCGCAAATCCAAAGTTTATACCTAAATAATTATTCTATGATAAGTAATCATAAGATATGTACCTACTCTACAAAAACAAAAGCAATTATTAGCAAACACTGCATAAACTTACAAGTTATAGCAACTTGAAAAATAAATGGGAAATTATCCACTGTGACCCGGGGATGGGTCACTTTGGATTAGAGATGCAACGGATAGTGGTTTGGCCTGATACCGGATATCCGGCCTTCGGGTCCGCCGAATATCCGGTATCCGGCCGCCGAATATTCGGCGTAAACATTCTTTAATCGACTAAATTAATTCCCGCTCAACCCTCTTTTTTTTGGCACAGGTTGCAACTTGTTTCTAGAAATAGGCATCGATTTTTAATAAAAAACTTGTTTAGGTACTTACCAATGATTTATATTGTTACAAAATATCTGAATTGTTTGAAACAAGTGATTTTGACCCTGTTTTCTCAATTCAATATCGTGCTAATTCATTATCCGGCTGGATACCACTCTACTATCCGGTATTCGGCCGGATAGCAAAAATATGGCCGGATACCGGATAGTGGCTGGATATCCGTTGCATCTCTACTTTGGATCATCACATGGGTGACAGTGAATCAGTCTAATAAAGCAATTTTTCCAAATTATTACTAATTTCTTTGTACTATGAATGAGACAGCCTATTATGACATAGTAAAAAAAACTTACTAAATATTAACAATAATCAGTGTTAAATTACCTCCGAGCTTAATATTACACTGGACTCCTTAACCTAAACTTGACCTACCTAATTATATATTTTTTAAAAAACTTACTAAATATTAACAATAATCAGTGTTAAATTACAAAAAAAAATTACCTCCGAGCTTAATCACTGGACTCCTTAACCTAAACTTGACCTACCTAATTATATTTTTTTTTAAGTAGGCAATAGTTTGAACTTTTAGTTTCCATATTATATGCTGTTCTTTTTAACTTACACTGAATCCAATCAATTATTTTTTTCTGTCAAACAATTTCTTCAGTTCACTGTGACCCAAATTGAAATAATTCACTGTGACCCATATGACAGAAAAAAAATACCAAAAAAACCTACCTACACCAAAGCCAAAACCCACAACAGGTTTATTAAATATCAAGTTCAAAACATAAACGTATCATTTATATTTATGAATTATTTGGAAGTACTACCAAATTTCTAATTATGGAAAAAAATACTTTCGTACTTACCAACCGAACTAAGTGTGATAGCATGTGATACAGCTCTGACAGCGCGGCATTGACTAGACTAGTACGTAGGAGGGAGGTGTAGATGAGTGTAGAAACGCGTTTTTTTGCGCGCGTAAAGCATCACAAGTAAGAGATATAACACATAATCCACTGTCACCCGTGATCCACTGTCACACGTGATCCACTGTTACCCACTCTCCACTATATAGTAGTGTCACTACTTAAAAACATGAATCAAAACATTTATTATAAATAATGAATGATTTAATTCATGCTTGACAATTGTTTCTACCTGTTTGTTAAACTTTGGATAATATTAATAGTTTAGACCTGCAGCTTTCTTCAGGGACTGCGGCTAATATATTATTTGTTTCATCAAGCACCCTTAGAAGTTGTTGCTGAGCCAAGGAAATTACTGGACATTTTTTGTGTAGAATGCTACTAATGTCTCCTTGCGTATCCAAGTCATATCGGCACCCGGAAGTGACCAAAGCATAATCTTCGCTTCTGGGCGAATTATCTACCAATTCAACATCTTCTCTAGAATGTTCTGCTCGGTCCACGGTTACGTCTTCCCCTGAATTGTTAAAAGTACAGTCTTGAGGACAATTCCTGATCTGTTTGTACGATTTTCTTGTGTAACGGTAGATATTGTGTATTTGATAATCATCTAATGACATAACAAAAACACTTAAATATATTGTAAATATGTTATGAAATTATAGTTTATGTACTTGTCAATATTGCAATCGACAGTATATTGGCGTGACAGTGTTACGCATGTCAGGGGACAGCATATGACAATCAGGAACATGTAGCTTTTGATTGTAAAAGGTTGTGTACACAGTTTTGGTAGGCATATTGAATCCTCTTATCAAGGTTGTAGCAATCGCATTTACCAGCGATAGTTACCTACGCAAGTGGAACGTGGTCTGTAGAAAGTAAAGGCATGGAGTAAGTAGTACAATGTTTAGTTAACTCTGGCTCGTGCATCAAGCTTGAGCAAAGCGCTCTCATAGGTTGCCCTGTTTTTTTTAGGTACTTGATTCAGCTACATGCGACGTGTGCAAGCGCCATTAGTATGGACAACAACATTACTAGAAAGAAACCTAGGGAGGTGCAAGGCACACAATGGATTGAGCCCGACGAAAAACTTTGTGTAATACTGCTTTTAGACAGCGCTTTCCGTCGGCCCCAATGTCATGTACCTTGCTTCTTCCTAGATGCTCTTTCGTCTATATTTCTATTTTACACAAGCCGAAGCAACGGGTTGGGGCCCATAGAAAATGCCGTGAAATACTGCTTTTTACACAGATCAAACTAATGATATTACACGGCGCGATCCTCCACTACCGACTCCCTAGGTTCCCTTTCGTCTATTGAACGGCAGCGATGCGACTGACTGGCCCTACGATTCCTACGAAGTTGAGGTCACTACTACTAGGCTAGGGAGGCCGTTAAATCATGTTATGCAATTAAACCTATTTTCCTCAAACGTTACATTTGTCTTAATTGCACAAATCTTGCGCAATAATTGCAGTGTTAGTAGTTAACTTTCTCCATAAATAGACTTGTCTCATTATGTTATATCGATTAGTTTTTTGTTTTTGTTTGTTTATTCGTAGATTTCTAAAATAACTGATGCAGTGTCCGTTTAGAGACAAACAACGTTATCTCTTCCAAGCAATGAACGAACTGTCAAACTTTAAAGTGTTATATGAAATTATGGTTTAATGCTCTTTTATTTTAGGTAAGTACTTGGGAAATTCTACCGAACACTACGAAATAATTATCACCGTACTACGAAATAATTCACTTGCCGTGTCTTATCCAACCTTGACATTGGCAGAATCATCAAGGCCTTGATGGAGCCATAAAACAAAGAATGATTGATTCATTAAAATTATGACGTATTGTTTTAACACTTTCAGTCTTTCAAAATCAATGAAAAAAGAAATCTAGAAAAAAAGAGAATTTTTAAACAAAATTTATATTATTTTTTTTGTCTTAATCTCTAAATTTCCCCCATTATTTATAATCTCCAACAGTTTTTTGGTAATACAACAAAAGTAACGTAGCACCGTGTCTTCCACGCATCTGATTACGACGTTATTGTTTAGTCACCAAATGACTGATGCATCAGCTTCTTAGAATATTCGTAGACTACGAAGAGAACGGCGGTGGCCGGTATGGTGCGAACCAGGGTCGGCTTGAGTCCGTTGTACAACGCAAGGACGCCTGCAACAGAAAAACACGATTTATAAGAAAAAAAAACTACTGCATTGGGGAAATTTGTGGTGAGAAACTGAATGTTTATGTTATGTAGGTACTTAAGAAAACACTAAAAGCGCCATGTGTTCAAAGTCAAGGAGTTCGCTTTTAGTATGCCAGCAGGATCAAAACCCAATGTCACCTACTACGGATGCATCTCATGCATTTAGAAAAATCCGACCAACCCGTCCGCCAGAATAAAAGGTGCTCAAGTAGGTTAGCTAGCTACCATGATCGAAACAAGCAAAAAGGTACCCAAGTATTATATGAGTAAATTATTATTATTTTTTAGTATGTCTTTCCCATCACGGAACAATGGTGTTCCGGACCTTTGGGAGGCGTACGCGGAGCCGAAGCCAACACGCAGAGGCCCTTTCGACAATCTAATGAAATGTAAGGGGTACACCGAGCGGATGTTGCACCTGCCCGAGTCATGGGACGCATGCAGAGGCAGCACCCGCGAGGGTGTATAGACTATTGAGATTTAATGGAATCTAAAATATACTGGACTATTAGGTGAAAGTGGTGGACTAAATACTGGGTTATGGAGAATAAAACCGGACGTCTGCCTAACAAAATGGTAATCAATTTTATTTCCGGCAGGCGGTGACTCGCCCACATAAGATGGGCCCCCACAAAAGCGACATCTAAGTTCTAAGATGGCTCGAGGGCTGGGGGTAGAGAGGTGTCACTGGACTTTAAACATATAGCCAACTCGCCACTTAGGTTTCCACATCTACCCTCGAGAACACAGCTCTCGCGACCCCACTCTGGACGGCCGGTTAAGGCAAGCCAGAGGCGGAGGACTTGGTCGGACAACGGAGTCCCCCAGGAGCGCTCAGGTACTACGTACGTACGTGGGGTCGCTACTCCCCAACAACTCGCCACAAGCTGCCCTGCGTTGACTGATTGCACCGATCGAAACCAGTGGGCGATGGGGTCGTCACATCCCTACGCCATTATTATTATTATTTATTATTAGGTACATATTGAAAATTATACATACGATTATACATATAGGTGTCGTGAAACCCTGTCGGGTTTGTATCGAACACCTGCTTCACGTACTATTAAATTATTGTTTGTGTTACATTACATTAATACCAAGTTTATTTTTTTTTATTTTTATTATGGGACAATCTTACACAAATCTACCTAGTCCCACGGTAAGCTCAATAAGGCTTGTGTTATGGGTTACTAGGCGACGATATATATAATGGACAGATACATATAAATATTTAAATACATATAAAACATCCATAACTCAGGAACAAATATTCGTGATAAACACACAAATAAATGCCCTGACCAGGATTCGAACCCGGGACCTCCTGCTTCGTATAGGCAGGGTCACTACCAACTAGGCAGGGTCACTACCAACTAGGCTAGGTGGCCGTTAAGACTACATTATTTATAAAACTTAACTAACAAATATAAAGTTAGTTAAAACTAAATAAATTGCCACTCAGGTGTTGACTTATCTATCTATTGCATTCCATTGCGGCGTCTTAAGCGGCACGCTGTTCCCTACTACGTGTTCTGTTGCTTAAGTAGGATGTTGTTGACAATGGATCGGACGGGTTTACGTATGTTCCGAGTAGGGCGTAATGAGAGTACAGGATGATTGCAATTATACTTATTAATTATGAATTGATTTAAATGTTGTATACTTTAATGAAATAATGGTTATTTTAATATATCTTGTACAAGGGTGTACGTGCAGCATCTTACGCCCTTTTACTCAGAGGATATGACATACATATTTGCAAAAAATCTAAAATGGCCCGACTGCGAATCATCAAAATAATTTTCCTTGAAAGTTTTTATAATCCTCTACTTCGATAACCTTTTTTCATATTTCTTGACTTGCGGTTGAAAACAGAGATCGGCACACATTTTTTTCAAACTTTCGGAGCGTTTATTTCCGTGAATATGTGTACCTAACCTACACTGTCAAAAAATGGTTTTAGAAAAGCCCTACCTATTCTTTTTCAAATATACCTATCTAATGAGACAGACAAACCGCTACTTATATGCAACAGTGGCGCATCCCAAAATGAGTCACTGTTGCATTTGAAACCGTATGCAAAAGACTTAGTTTTAAATTCCAAATTATTTTTTTAGAAATGTACCACACTGTTTCACAAAAGCATAGTCTATGAAACTAGTAATTAGGGTTCCTGTACTGAACCCTAAAAATAAAATAATCATCACAATCCATCATACTTGACGGAGTAATTGCGAATCAAATATATAAAAAAACCGGCCAAGAGCATGACGGGCCATGCTCAGTGTAGGGTCCCGTAGTTTACCGTCCGTCACAATAGGCAATCTTAAAAAGTGGTTTAAGAGTCCACATATGCGAGCAAAAGAGAGCGGGACAGACCTAATTGCAAGAGCGCGCGAAACATGAAAAGGCGATAGTAGGCGGGCGCGTCAAAATACACTGCATAATCAGATAATTGCTGTTTACACGTAAACTACAATTTCTGTAGATAAAAGCTTTTACCAGATTTAAGAACTAGTTATTACTTAACTATGTAACTAAGAATCATGTTTATAAATTCAAGGGTTTCGACGTTCTAACTAAAAACATGAAGAAAGGACCCGTTTGAAAAATAAAAGTATCGAAGCTTTTGTTAAAAATCATGTTTTCACGTTATATATCAGATACCTAGTGGTTATCAATATTGAGATCTAGACGTCTGAATGATAACATGGCCACTGTGTCCTCTTAATAGATATGTGCGACTTTTGTACTTAGTGCGCACACTCAAGGTCTAGGATAGTGGTGACCCAATGAAAATCAATTGATTATTAATATTCTTTACTGCGTGTACATGAAGTCACGGTTGGTACGTAAGTGTCGTACATTGGCGGGGCCTGTGAGAACGTAAGTGGATGCTAACCCCCCGCGCGTCCCGCGCGCCGATCCGAATCTGCAACGTAGTGGGATTAACAATCCACGTGTGTTCCCACAGTAATCCCCCCCTTTTTGAAAAATAAAAAGGTATAGAAAAATTACACTGGTAAAAAAAATACATAACAAACACTTAGACTTAACTATCATTAAACATAAGTACACAGTTCACACACTTCAAATTAATAAACAACTGGCTCTGGTATCACGTTCCCGGCTCGAGTTGCCTGAGAAAAGAAAACGACACCGAGTCGACGTCTTTGAGCAACCAATTTCCGACGTGGTGTTTACATTAAGCGCGTAGCGCGTACAATAACATGATAAATAGGGGCATGCCAACTGCGATGAGCCCTATGCCGACGTAATTCTGTTTAATTTCGACTTGCCCGGAGATCGATTGAAATTGGTTACGTTTCGTCGAAATCGTTTCTTAAATATTACAAAAAACTTACACACAACTTATTTACTAGAATTTCTACTTCAAAACATTACTTAACTAGGTTGCAACCTAAGATATAACGCTATAAGTAAATACATAACTATCATATAATTTAGTGATTCATTTTCAGTACAGCTGACCTCATAAACATTACTGACGTTACATCTCGGTTGGCCAAACCGTACGATGTTACAACAGCAATGCAACTTAGTGGCGTATTTATAAATTCGTACCTATAATTTAACACAACATTAAGTAAAACATACACACTATAAAATAATTCTTAATATACGTTACTGCTACGGATCGATCCTTACATCTAATGTGCACGTACGTTGATAGCGATTTAGTCGTCAATTAAAAATCGGACCGGCCTGTTAACGGTCCTCCCGCTACGCGTTGTCCGAGTCACCGGTTCAGGTATGGGCGATGGTACCACCGAAGGCGATTCCCGATCCCCCATAGCCTGGGACGTCCGCTTACTTTGAGAGCTACCTTGATTATCTAAACCGTGTTGATCGGTATCTAAATTAAGTATAAATGCGGGTTTTAACCTATCAATCGAAACACGAGCTTGTCTACTGGGAAGTTGAATTAAAAATACTTTTTCACCCCTTTCGATGACCTTGTAAGGTCCATCGTAAGGCGGTTTTAATGGCTTGCGCACCGTGTCGTCTCTAAGGAAAACATGCGTGCACGTGCGCAAGTCATGATGCACAAAAATAGTCCTATCTCGTCTATCACGCTTCAAAGCTGGTTTGAGACTAGAAATGTGATCCCTAATTTTCTCTACCTCGCTATAAGGGTCGACAGGGTCTCTATCTGGCGTTGTTTCATAAAACGCTCCTGGCAGGCGAAGCGTGCGACCGAATGTCATTTCCGCTGCGCTTATGCCACTGTCGGATCTACCTGCGGTGCGTAACCCGAGCATTACACTGGGAAGGAGATCTACCCAAGAGCTTCCCTCTGCGAGTTTTGCCATGAGTGCAGCCTTTAGAGACCTGTGAAATCGCTCAATACGTCCATTCGATTCTGCGTGATAAGGGGTGGTCCTTATCTTATCAACCCCTAACAACTTCATTAGCTCTGAAAATAACCTGCTTTCAAATTGGCGGCCTTGGTCGCTAGTTAGCCTTAGCGGACAACCGTAGCGAACAATCCAGCCTTCGTAAATGGTTTTGGCTACTACCTCCGCGGTTATTTCGGTTATAGGGAATGCCTCGGGCCAACGCGTAAACCTATCTATGATGGTTAAGAGATACCTATACCCATTTGAAGTTGTGGGTAATGCTCCGACAATATCTACGTGTATATGTTCAAACGCGGCTGAATCGGGGAACGTACCTAGTTCTGACATCGTATGCCGGCTGACTTTCGCCCTTTGACATTGGATACACGACCGAGCCCAATTTCCTACGTCCTTATTTAAATCTGGCCAAAAGTAGTGTTTACTAACCATTTTTCTAGTAGTGCGGATACCAGGATGACTTAATGCATGTAAACTGTCAAATACTTTCCGACGAAACTCTAAAGGTAAATAAGGTCGAGCTTGGCGTGTAGATGTTTCGCAAAGTATCGGTTTATCGCAAGTCGGCAATGTTATTAGTTTGAGCTGGACTTTGCTTGCATCATTAGGATTCGATTGCGCCATGCGTAAAACATAATCATCTGTAACTTGTGCGTTGGCTAACTCTGAGAAGTCTAATACAGACGGAATGTTAATTGTTTCGACTCTAGACAGCGTGTCTGCGACCACATTGTCCTTGCCACTTATGTGACGTATGTCTGTAGTAAACTCGCTTATAAAAACAAGTTGCCTCGCGCGCCTGGGACTTTCCTTGCTATCGTCACTTACCTTCTTGAACACTGAACATAAGGGCTTATGGTCGGTATACAAGGTCAATTGGCGACCTTCAAACGACTTTCGGAAATGTCTAATTGATAGGTAAAGAGCAAGGAGTTCGCGATCGTATGTACTGTACTTAGCTTGAGCCGAGGACAACTTTTTTGAGAAAAATCCCAACGGTTCCCATGAGTTATTTACCCTTTGTTGAAGGACACTGCCCACGGCAATATCTGAAGCGTCACACATCAGGGCTAATACGGCATCAGGCTTCGGGTGCGCGAGTGTAGCTGCCTGTTGAAGACTTGCTTTACACTGCGCAAATGCCTCTTCTGCCTTCGTTGTCCACAATATCTTGGTCTTATCCTTCTTTTTAGTATTAACTAGATACTTATCTAGCTCGGCTTGCTTGACGGCTGCGTCTCGTATGTGACCTCTGTAGAAATTGAGCATACCGAGGAATCTTCGCAGGCCTTCCACGGTTTCTGGCTTCGGAAAATCAACTATGGCACTTACCTTATTCTCGAGCGGCTTGATACCTGCCGTCGAGACATGATGCCCCAAAAACTCAACCGAAGAGCGTCCAAAACAGCATTTGTCAAGGTTGATCGTTATCCCGTACTTTGTGAACCTCTCGAACACTAGAGCTAGATGTCGTTCATGCTGCTCACTATTATCGCTAGCTATGATGACATCATCGAGATAGTTAAAAAGAAAATCCAAACCTTGAAGTACGGAGTTATTCATAAAGCGTTGGAATGTCTGAGCTGCATTCCGAAGCCCAAAACTCATTCTCGGGAACTCGAATAACCCAAAAGGTGTGATTATGCTAGTTTTTTCTATGTCCTCTGGCGCAACGCTAATACAGTGGTACGCGCGGTTAATATCCAATTTGGTAAATATCTGCTTCCCCGCCAGAATGAAAGTAAAATCATGCAGTCTCGGAATGGGATACCTATCGGGCTTAGTTATAGCGTTAAGCATCCGGTAGTCTCCACAAGGTCGAATATCGCCATTCTTTTTCGCTACGACGTGTAGCGGACTGGCCCAAGCACTTTTCGAAGGACGACAAATACCTAACTCCTGCATTAATTCAAATTCCTTTTTAACTTTCTTGTACCTATCTGGGGGAAGGGGCCTTGCACGCGCGAAAACGGGTGGCCCTGTAGTCTCAATATAATGTAGCACGTTATGTGGTGCCGTCTCTTTAAAAGAAGCTGGTTTGGTAATTTCCGGGTACTCGGACAACAGATTACGGAAGGGATGCTCCTCACTATATGCAAAAATAGAGGGCTGAGTGGTACTTACGATTGTCGCCGTAACCTTGAGGAACGTCGTCAAATCTATCAGCCTACGTGCACTTAAGTCAACAAGTAGCTTATGATGGGCTAAAAAATCAGCTCCTAAAATAGGTTGCTTAACATCGGCAACAACGAATTCCCAACGGTACGGCCTACGTAAATTAAGGTCCAACACCAACGTTTTGGTTCCAAACGTCTTTATTTCCGTACCGTTCGCGGCGTATAGTTTATATCTCGAGCACTCGCCACTATAAAAACGGTGTCTTGGCGGTAAAATCGAAACATCGGCGCCTGTGTCTACTAAAAATTTAAGTCCACTTTCCCTATCCGTAACACATAATCGACGGCTTACCGATGTAGTGCAGACTTCCGTCGACGACTGCACCATCGCTTTTAGTTTTCCGAATGCGTCGATTTCCACGCACACGGCTGGAAGCAATGCTGGGCCTTCTCGCCGAACTTGAAATGGTATCGGCAAAGCCATTCCGGGTTGTCCTTGGCGCGTCGTGGCTGTCTATGTGAAGAGCTCCTAGCGCGCGACGTTGACCTTCCATAGCTGCGTCCTCGTTGCCTCTGGCTTCGCTGCTTCGACCTTGACCGCTCCAAATTCGACATCTGAGCGGTAAGCTTGGCGATCTGTTTTGTCAGAAACGCGATTTCTGACTGCGAAGAGGTTGACGCGTTGTTGTCACACAGCGGCTTACTATATGACGATGGCGATGGTTGCTTGACCTCAGACACGTAGCTATGTCGTGTGGCTTCGGTGACATTATCCGCAATAATAGCCAATTTGTCGAGGTCACTTGTTTCCGCCACAGCTAGGACGCCTCGCACGTTGATAGGTAGGCGGCCTTGCCACAGAATCCGCAGGGTTTCATCGGGAAAGTTTTCACGTGCCAAGTCCCTCATTCTATTCAGTAGTTGGCTTGGTTTCGAGTCGCCGAGCTCTAATTCGCCAATCAATTTCTCAATCTGGCGGATCCTTGTGTCCTCGAACATGGACAATAGTTTGGCCTTTAACGCGGCGAACTTGTTAACGGTCGGCGGGCGAGACAGGAAATCTGTAAGCTGCACAATTACCTCCTTAGGCAGCTTCGCGACCACGAGATCGAATCTTGCATCGTCCCCTAGCCTCTGCGGCGCAAGGATGGCCTCGACGCGTATGAACCACACGCGCGGCTGATCGATCCAAAATTCTGGGAGGCGGGACGACAGTGAGATTGCCATAATGTCTGGCTTGATGTCTTGTGGGTTTGCGGCGGCAGCCCCGGCGGCGGTGTCTCCGGCGGCAGCAGCTCCGGCGGCGGCAGCTCCGGCCGGCTGTCCCGCGGGTCCCCCCTGAATATCTTGCGGGTCCGGCATCGCTGACCTTGAGTCTTAATCTTATTAATGATGTTTTAAATCACTCACAAAGTCACTCACAAAATCACGTCGGGGTCACCACTGTGCGACTTTTGTACTTAGTGCGCACACTCAAGGTCTAGGATAGTGGTGACCCAATGAAAATCAATTGATTATTAATATTCTTTACTGCGTGTACATTAAGTCACGGTTGGTACGTAAGTGTCGTACATTGGCGGGGCCTGTGAGAACGTAAGTGGATGCTAACCCCCCGCGCGTCCCGCGCGCCGATCCGAATCTGCAACGTAGTGGGATTAACAATCCACGTGTGTTCCCACAGATACTATCATACCATGCTCAATATGCTTACAATAATTAACAATTCGATGATACTTTCGATCACATCCGTCCCGACCCCATCAACTCCGGAAAAATCTTAATAGCGCGAAGTAGACCACGGTACAGCGCCATCTCTCGGGAAAGTGGGTTACTAATTTATACAAACTAGACGGGTTATGTATGTTGGGTTTTCGGGGGTAACTTTTAATCGCGTGAATCGATTTGAATGAATTTTTTTTATTAGAAGGAAGATACGTGCGGGATGATAAATTAAGTACTCAAGATTATGTCATGTCAAACATTTGTGTAAAATGTAACTGGTACTGTATTTTGAATAGTTTGTTACCAGGTTAAGGTAGGTATATTTTCCTCCAATGTTCAGATATTTGTGCCGATTTTCCCTTAGATACCTGTGACGATTTTTGCGTTCAGATATTTTTACCTCACTGTGTGATCAGAAATTACTGATATAATTGCTGTTCATATATTTATGAAAAAATTGAGTGCTCAGATGTTACTGGCGGATCTGTTGTAAAGAATTTATTGAAACTTAACCCTGCTTAGAAGTATTTGAGGACCTCGCCCGCTACGATATATCTGATGGCTGCTGTTGGCTGCACGCGCGATGATGACGTCGGAGGGAAAGATTGTGGCCTAGCCGTAAATTACAGGTAATTATCTACGGCACTGACCCTCTTGCTTGACGATCTCTAGCCCCACGGCGAGGAACCGCTGGCTGCTGTTGGAGATTTGCACGCGTGATTTGATGACGTCGGAGGGGAAGATGACGGTCCACAGCACCAGGCCGCCCACGGCGCCCGCCACCATCGTGCGCAGCGGGCCGATGTCGTCTTTAGACTGGCCAGGCTTCGTCAGGAGCTCTCTCGTACCTGATAAAATGTTTCACTGGATAAGAACATTCAAAACATGTCTTAACTTTTCTTTATGCAATAAGGCGCATGCGAAGGATATAGTGTAAGAATAAGGATGATGACTAGGTTGAAAAACTATTATTCTAATTAGTCCGT
This sequence comes from Lathronympha strigana, assembly GCA_949128165.1. NCBI lineage: Eukaryota > Metazoa > Arthropoda > Insecta > Lepidoptera > Tortricidae > Lathronympha > Lathronympha strigana. The sequence continues at coordinate 10,370,700 of OX421905.1, read as the reverse complement.
CAGAAAGATTATCAAAAATTATTAGACACGTATTTTTTCCTTTTTCATGATAACTAAAATTGACGAATATGAAGAGCGTCAAAGTTCCGTGGTGGGGGCTGGTGACGTCACCTTAGAATAAGAATTGTACTCAGGTGTGACGTCACGTGAAACTTCAAAGCCCTGTATTTCCGTCATTTTTCATTTGACGAACAAAAGAAAAAATACGTATCGTATATTTTTTAATAATCTAACCGACGGACTTATTAGATTTTTTTCGTCAGCCCATTCTCAGTCAACGAGTACATCTCAGTAACCCGGTTGGTAGAGCGAAGGTGTACCCCAGTCCCCAGAGTGTTTCTCAGCTTTGTGTCTTGTAATATTTATCTCATGATATTATTATCAGACACAAAATCAGAACCTTTTATATTCTCGTGTAATACCTACCCCCGGTGCGAAGTGGGCTCGCAATCGGAGGAGGGGAGGGGAGCGCAGCAGGACCTGTTTTTATCTGGCGGGGGGTCTGGCGTTGGAATGTAGTGACAGGGAGTCTCTGACGCCCTATGTGAACTGGATTACCTGCTCCGGGCTCTAGATGGATGCTGGAGTGAAGGGAAGTGGGCGAGCTGGCGTCTGCTCCATACTTAGGTGTTATTCTTCCAAGTATTTCTCAAGTCTTCACGGGATTTTTAATTTTAGAAAATAGGTATGGGTCTAATTTTTTTATATGTCTGAGAGAACTTGAATTCACAACATAAATTTATGTATTCTACATCGATAATTTTTAAGAAAAAAAAAACCGACTTAATTTGGTTCCCGGTAAAAGTGAAATTTTGAATTTGTTTGAGTTAGCCAGTTTACTTCACAAATATCCAATACACCGCACGTGTACGATTGAAAATTGAGGAGCTTTCTAATTGTCCCAGGGCTTCCATCATTACATGTGAAGTATAATCAAACGGAACTCCCTTGTATAATAAAACAAACAAAATAACAATGTGTTAAATTGGATGACAGACTGTAAATTATCGAACAGTTTCAATATGCCATCCCTGATTATCAACATCAGGTACACCCCAGCAAAATGATGGCCACAGTAAGAAAATGCCTAAGCTAATTATGAACACCCTTTAATCACAATTAACATGCCGTTCAAATTTGAGGAGTTCTCTGAATTCTTCAAGAACTCCATCATCAGAATAGAAATCAAATCAAAAAGATGAATGTCACAACTAGGATAATAAGTAGAGCTAGGTTTATCGACCAGTTCCACTTTGCCATCCCTGGTCTTCATCATCAGGTCCACTTCATCAAAATGTTGGCTCCCCCAAAACAATGTTTTAGTTACTTAAGGAAACCCTCAAATCAGAATGCATGTGCCGTTAAAATTTGAGGAGTTCTCTCAATCCCTCATGAATTCCATCATCAAAATAGAACTATAATCAAATAGGACTATCTTGAAGATATTTCTTTACAAAGAAAAGATGAATGTCTCAAATCGGATGATAGAGCTGGAAATTACCAAGCAGTTCCACTTTGTCATCCCTGGTCTTCATCATCAGGTCCACTCCACCAAATTGATGATGTTCGTAAATAAATGCTCGAGTGTCTTAAGAAACTACCCAAATCATCATGCATGTGCCTTTCAAATTTGAGGAGTTCCCTCAGTTCCTCATGGATCCCATCATCAGAAATTGATTTTGAAAAAAAACGGGACAAACCTGGAACCATCTATTTTCAGACAAAAAAATATTTGTTTAAATCGGATGTTAGTCCTGGGAATTACCAAGCAGTTCCACTTTGCCATCCCTGGTCTCCATTATCAGATCCACTCCACCAAAATGATGATTTTCGTAAAGAAATGATCGAGTGTCTTAAGAAATCACCCAAATCAGCATGCATGTGCCTTTCAAATTTGAGGAGTTCCCTCAGTTCCTCATGGATCCCATCATCAGAAATCGATTTTGAAAAAAACGGGACCAATCTGGAACCATCTACTATCAGAAAACAAAAAAAAATTTAAATCGGTTCAGTAATGACGGAGTTCTGAGGTAACATACATAAAAAAAAAATCAGACGATTTGAGAACCTCCTCCTTTAGAAATATTGAAGTCGGTTGAAAAGGCAATACAGAGTAACAAATACGAGAAATCACCAGGAAGTGTATTGCGCAAATACACATGCAAAACAAACAACCTATAATAATACGTCATTGCTTATTACTGAATTTACCGATGTCACGTGAATAGTTAGGTATGTACCTAATTTAACGATAAGTAAATACAGTACCTCTGTCCCAAGTCAAAAAGTTGTATGTACCATGTATGTACCTATCAATTAAACCAGCATAGAGATGTATAGGTACATACAGCATCTTGTTAAGCACCTGACGGCATTATAAAATACGACACAGCTATTCAAACAATAACTGTATGTAAGTACATGATCAAGGTGGGTGTTATTTATGAATAATTATCGATTCGAGTTCTGTAACAGTTGAACACAACGGTAGGTAAATGTTTTCTCCATTAGTCCATCCTCGCGAGGTCGACAGCTCACAGAAGCTAGGTAGTGCACATTTGTTTTCTTTCCATGCCAAAAATATCGACATGAGCTTGTTGTAATTCGACAGGGTTTCACGACACCTATATGTTAAGTCGTATGTATAATAAAAATAAAAAAATGTACCTACCTACCTATATTTAAGTTTTGAAGTTAGGTAAGTATAAATAAGTAGCAGTGGCGGCGCGTCAGATTTTTCGCTAGGTAGGTAACTCGGAGCAAAAAAAAAAACACGTAGGTACCAAAATGTACGTAAGGTACTTTTCTTTCACAACCACTTTGCAAATTTTATATTATTCGCCAACAGACTGTTTACATTTTGGCGGTAACATATGTAGGTAATTTTTGATTTATGAGGATTTATTTTATGACTTTGAACGTGTATTTGTGCCGGATTGGTCAAATTATTGATGTCAGCCCTTTGTATTCCAAAAACAAAACAACTGATTACACCTACCGGTCGATCAGGCACCTAATATATTTATTTTGTCGTATAAGTAATCCACTGTGAAAGTATTTGATGAGCTCACCTTGAAATGCAGACTTATAAATTTCTTATTCCTAACTATTGAAAAACTTGAGGACTCATCAAAATCAAAATGAACAAGAAATGAACAAAAGGCAGCAATTAGTAGAAACATTAAAAATGCTAGCTAACCTCCAAATGTTTACGCCTACGAGCAGCAAAACACAACACAATTTTCACTTTACTTTAAATTACATTCATGCAAAAAACTAAGTAAATCCACTCAAAAAGTTCACCAAAACAAAGTTTCGTAAAGCGAGCAGAGAGTGTAATGTTTGTGTTGCTAATGTTGCTATGATATTATTATTTTTACTCATAGAATCGAAAACAAAAGTACTTTCTTTTCATAATCCTTAATAACTAAACTAGTAAACTTAAAACTGCAGGAGATTCTAGTATTTTGTAATAAAATGTATCCCAATTTTAATGGTTTTTATTAATAATATATTACCACTCAAGCATGTCAGTAGAACATACTACAACGTTTCATCGGACAGTCGCCACCTGGGCTAGTACCACGAAAATCGAACGATTGCGGATTTGTATCTCCATCTCTGTCACACTTGCTTATTAGAGTGACAAAGAGGTTTTTCCGTCAATGCCGGTTTTCGATGTTCGTGGTAGGCATGCTGACGACGAGGCGGCGCTGCGCGGGCGTTAACGTGACGTTGATATTCGAAAGACGCCACTGGCAGTAGTAGTACACATACAGTCAAGTGTAAAAATATGGTGGTGCACATCTTACTCAAAAATATATCCCATAGCACCTTATGCCGGTGTAATAAGAGCGTCGTACCATATTTATGAGTCGATTATGTCGAACCATATTTTTGCACTTGACTGTACATGTTATACTGGCTACTTAATAATTATTATTTAGATGTCTTTCCCATCACGGAACAATGGTGTTCCGGACCTTTAGGAGGCGTACGTGGAGCCGAAGCCAACACGCAGAGGCCCTTTCGACAATTTAATGAAATGTAAGGGGTACACCGAGCGGATGTTGCACCTGCCCGATGGGACGCACGCAGAGGCAGCATCCGCGAGGGTGTAAAGACTATTGAGATTTAATGGAATCTAAAATATACTGGACTATTAGGTGAAAGTGCTGGACTAAATACTGGGTTATGGAGAATAAAATCGGACGTCTGCCTAACAAAATGGTAATCAATTTTATTTCCGGCAGACGGTGACTCGCCCACATAAGATGGGCCCCCACAAAAAGCGACATCTAAGATGGCTCGAGGGCAACACCGGTATGAGGGCTGGGGGTAGAGAGGTGTCACTGGACTTTAAACATATAGCCAACTCGCCACTTAGGTTTCCACATCTACCCTCGAGAACACAGCTCTCGCGACCCCACTCTGGACGGCCGGTTAAGGCAAGCCAGAGGCGGAGGACTTAGTCGGACATTTTTTCTTATTTAGATTTGTATGTCTTTCCCATCACGGAACAATGGTGTTCCGGACCTTTGGGAGGCGTGCGCGGAGCCGAAGCCAACACGCAGAGGCCCATTCGACAATTTAATGAAATGTAAGGGGTACACCGAGCGGATGTTGCACCTGCCCGAGTCATGGGACGCACGCAGAGGCAGCACCCGCCAGGGTGTATAGACTATTGAGATTTAATGGAATCTAAAATATGCTGGACTATTAGGTGAAAGCGGTGGACTAAATACTGGGTTATGGAGAATAAAATCGGACGTCTGCCTAACAAAATGGTAATCAATTTTATTTCCGGCAGACGGTGACTCGCCCACATAAGATGGGCCCCCACAAAAAGCGACATCTAAGATGGCTCGAGGGCAACACCGGTATGAGGGCTGGGGGTAGAGAGGTGTCACTGGACTTTAAACATATAGCCAACTCGCCACTTAGGTTTCCACATCTACCCTCGAGAACACAGCTCTCGCGACCCCACTCTGGACGGCCGGTTAAGGCAAGCCAGAGGCGGAGGACTTGGTCGGATGACGGAGTCCCCCAGGAGCGCTCAGGTACGTGGGGTCGTTACTCCCCAACAGCTCGCCACAAGCTGCCCTGCGTTGACTGATTGCACCGGTGGAAACCAGTGGGCGATGGGGTCGTCACATCCCTACGCCATTAAATTATTATTTAGATTATTATTAAATAAATTATGCTATATTTTTTTCGATTACATGTAACTCCAATAATAGGGCTTGCAACTCCAGAATTGTTTTGTATGGCCAATTCTGGGATTCCGGAATCGCCCAAACAAATCAATTTCGGAATTGCAAGCCCTAACGCTGTGGCATGTGTACTCAGTTATGAATCACTAGGGGAGCCACAAGTCCGAATTAGATTAAAAAGTACCTTCATATCCTCCAAAGAAGAAGAAGTATCCAGGCATCTCCCTCATAATGGTAGGCACCAAACCTCGGAACAGTCCCTGGATGCCGTACTGCCTGAATATTTGCTGCGTCAGTTGCGTGGGCGTGATTTTGACCTTCATCAAGATAACACATGAGGTTGAGCAAAAACATGATAACGGTTTCATAATAATCTTCTTGTTAATACGTAATAGCTTTGTTGTAAATAAATTAATGGCGTTTCAGAATTGTCAATACAATTCATACATTAGCAGACACAACTGACTTTTTGAATTAGATTTGTTTTTTATTACATACTTTACTAAACTGAATTGGATGTCATATAAAACAAAACAAAAGGTCTTTGTGCCTAGCGCAGGGATTGAACCTACGTCTTCTGCAATTGTGGAAGAAGACTGACAAAATACTTTAATATTGAGGTTTCTGGGTTAGTTTATCTTACTGGCAGTACTACATGTACCTATTTAGCAGTGACGGTGCATCTATAGAACTCGATTCCCAACAGCTTGCCTAATATCCATGCTATTGAGCACTTTTCCTACAGAACGCGAAAGAAGGAAAGCTAAATAATTTAACTATGGCCTGTCAAGGAATATTTTAGACCCATAGCCACTGCTATTTAACTTATGTTTTTGAAACTTGATACTAAATCAAGCAATTAAGTAAAAATACCCAAAAAAGTGATCATCATACAGCTGTTTGGGAGCCCTGCACACTGACTTCCCGCATGGCTTGCAGCTGGCACTTGATGAGCTCTGTTGGACACAATGTGAATGATGAGAAAAATGCTGCCAGGAACCCAGCTGATGCATTTCCAAATGCTGACAGCTGCTCCACACTCTGAAACACAAGCATATCAATGATTCATCTAACTTAGACACATCTTCCTTTCATTTTCTCACTCTCTATCTTCCGAGCTATGTATGGTGACCATGGAGTAAAGTGAAGCATTACCGATAAATTGTGAGAAAACCAGTGTCGCCGGCAGTTTCTTTTAACTTATACAACACGACAATGGCACAACATGGTATTTCTTTATTTTTATTTTACTTTATTTAGAAACAAACAGTTGTTAATTAAAGTTAGTACATTACAAGATGATTCTAGTTACAGACTTACAGTTTCCTAGATGAGAATATTGAAACCATATATAACCAATATAAGTATATATAAGTATGTATGAATAATGAGTGCAGTTAAAGTAAACTCATTAAAGCCAATTATGTAATACAATTTAAGGTCAGTCGTTTGAAGCTACAAAACTTTTCGTTAAAAATATCTAAATTTTGAAATTTCTCGTCATACAACCTGCATGCTCTTCCAATGAAACTGTTTTTATTTATTTTCTCCGCCAAATATGTCTTCTACCAAATATGTCTGCAGAAACTCTGTGTGATGTGACAAAAGCACAAGCAGAAGTAGTAAAGCTTGTGAATTTGGTATGGAGTTTGTTGACCTTAGGAGCCTCCTTTTAAATTATAATGATTTAAAAATTAAAAGTATATGTAACTTCATAATTACCTCAGTACCTGTTAGCCTGCACACAAATTTTTGACAATAACCATATGCAGCAAAAAGTACAGAGTTCTCAGCGACATTGGCCATTATGGCTGGTGTGGTTCCAGCATACAGACCTCGGATTATGCCATCATTTTTCAGTGTTACCTTCAGGCAGTTGTACATGCCCTTATACAGGTGCGGGAATGTTTGCATTTTTACTTTCACCGTGTCTAAAGGCTGCCCCACATACACCACTGCAACCCCTCCTGCAATAAAACAAAATAAACATGACTGTTTTATAATGTTTCAAATCCTCTCAGTATTACAATAGAAAATACTACTAAAACTAAACATAACTAAAATTTGTGGGGGTTAGCTTCAATATTTGGTGGGATCCCATGACTTGTACCAATTTGAGCTCAATATCTTAGAGATAGATGTTTTTATTTCATCAAATATATCTTAAAACCTCAACAAACAAGGCTTATACTTATAACTATAAAACAGCATACTCAAGTTGATACACCTGCTTGGGAATTATGATCAGACTCACAAAGACAGAATCCACACCTGAAAATTACTGCAGTTTTTCTTCAGGGCTTTATGAAGACTTTCTAATGAAACCCATTTACCCACACCTATTTCCCGAAATTCTGTAATTTCTTTTAGACACTGGTAAGATGATGCAATAGATTCATAACATAGAAAGTTATTGTAGGTTTAGTATTTATGAAGTTATGCTTACCCAAAGATCCAGCAGTGAAGTCAATAAGACCATTTTTTAGGTTTCCTGATCCAGAGGAATGGGCCATAATTCAGAAATATTTTTATTTTTCTGCCCCTACTATTAAGAATTTGTAGGTTATATTTATTCCTGTTAATGTTCCTACTAATTCTGGTTTTACATCAGTACGCAACGAACAAAGTCTTCACGTACATTGAATAAATTAGATAAGAATACTGGATGTATAACACTTATAATGTTATCTTCTTATCTTTCAATTCGAGCACACATTTATCTTAACTTGTTCATTACAAACATCGGTTAAAATTTTACTGTATAAATGTATAATAAAATTTACAACAAAAAAAACTAGTAACTACAACTATAACAGATCGTTTTTAATTTAAAAGCCCAACTAAATATTTTTCCGTAACTTTGGTAATTTAAAATTGATGCGATGCAATCAATTTTTTAGTGGCTCTGACAGTGACAATTCTGTCAGTATTCATCAGTATTGTCTCGTCTCGCGAGTCTTGATTTGACATGTGATTTGATTGTACATAGTAATCGTGACAATCGTGCGTGTTATTCGTGTTTTCAATTGCAGCTCAAACATCTTCACAAGCCACACCTCACTGCGGGTATTTGCGTTTTGTTTCTCACTCGCACTAGTGAAATTTTGCTTCGGGGCGAGCGAGAGACAAAATACAAAAATCCAATGTGTGGTGCGACAACAGAGGATCAGCAAATGTTGGCCAATAGAAAAAGTCGGATAAGACATGTTTACAAGGATATCTAATATAATTAGTCAGATATACTTTTCATAAGTAATAATATTATATTCAATTAGTATGAAATTTATATGATACTACAGGATATAAGTGTTTTATTATGTTTGATCTCGTAGCTTATATTTGTACAAAATGCGCCAGTGTAATAAAATGTAAAGGATCGTCTTGTGCTTTAAGCAACCTTTATACATACTCCTACATGAAATCAAATAAATGAATGAGCGAGCGAAGAATCGCTTGCAAGAAAACATGGTTGTTTTTCAGCTTTCATAAAGACTCGTATAAAATTTTAAATACGTTTACTTTATATTTTGTTCATTTTTATTCAAGATGAAAGTATAAAAAGATAATTGATGATTAGAAGTTTTGTTATGTATAATTTATGTAAATAACCTAGCGGGTTAGCGCGTCGCGAAGTGTTAATGTACTGGTGGAAGTTACTCAGGAAATAAACATGATTTTTGTGTCTATTCAATGATATAAGTGAGTGTCACTGCAAGCCTTGTTATTCATTTATCTAAATTGTTGATGCCGTCTACTAGCTATAAGTTAAAAGAACGTAGTAAAAAACAATTTGACGTGTCGTCTTTTAGATTTCGTGCTTGGCGGCCATGTTTGTCCTTTTATTATATTACAAAAACCCAAGTCTGAACAGTTGTGCCAAGGAAGACACATCAGTGAAAATACAAGTATTTATTATAGCCGTCGAGTTTTCTGTGATAACACTTAGTGTCCGTTTGAGATGCTCGTTCAGTGAAGGTGGTAATATTCGCGTCCTTTGTTGTGCAGGTATTCAGGATGGTTGTTGGATCAGCCAGTTATCCAGGGAGACAAGTGCTCCACAAGATGCAGCCCATGGGCATGACTCCGCGTGAGCTGTCCGAGTATGACGACCTGGCGACGGCGCTCATAGTGGATCCTTATCTAGGCATCACCACACACAAAATGAATATTCGTTATAGACCTCTTAAAATGAACAAGGAAGAGTTGAAAAACATTATCAAAGAGTTTATACAGACTCAAGACTATAATAAAGCCTACAGTAAACTAGCCAACGGAGATTGGATGCCTAGGCATTTTAGCAAAAATAAACATCAACAAATCAAAATTAGAGAACATGTTAGTATTTACAGGTTTTGTTTATATTATATAGCAGGTATTTTCCATCCGTAACTAAAACGTAAAACTGTTTTGTCGTATTTTGTAGATGTTAATTCGTGATATGAGTGCATATTGTAGTGGGTGCTTCCAGAATATATAAATTTGTTTTATTTTTCAGATTTACCGTTACTTGCGAGTTTTTGACAAAAAAGCAGGGTTTGTAATAGAGCCCTGTTATAGGTATACATTAGAAGATCAGGTTGGAGCCAAAATATCTACAACTAAAAAGTTTTTCAAACACGAGAGAATAGATTTTCTTGTTGGATGTATTGCAGAAATGACTGAAGAGGAAGAGAAGCAACTGCTCCATTCTGGGAAGAATGATTTTTCAGTTATGTACAGCTGTAGAAAAAATTGTGCACAATTGTGGCTTGGTCCTGCAGCTTACATCAACCATGACTGCAGGCCTAATTGCACTTTTGAAGCCACAGATAGAGGGAAGGCCTTTGTTCGTGTTTTAAGAGATATTGAAGTGGGGGAGGAGATAACTTGTTTTTATGGTGAAGATTTCTTTGGTAATGGCAATTGCTTTTGCGAGTGTGAGACTTGTGAGAGACGGGGCAAAGGTGCCTTTTCTGTTAAAAGTGGGCATAATGATGAACAAGCTACTCGTTACAGATTTAGAGAAACTGACAATAGAATTAATAGAACAAAAGCTAAACAAGGACAAAAGACTGTAAATGGGAAAAACACTGAAAAAACCCGAATATCTCGTCAACAAGATTCAAATATTGTGTCACCATTAAGTATGAAAGAAATGAAACAGAAAGGCTTAACAAAATATGATGCAGAACTCTTGATTGCTCAAGGGTGCATTGCTGATGTGGTTGATGGGTCTGCACATAAAGAAGCTCAAGGTAGCAGGGAGTCTTCAGCGTCCAGCCGTGGCGAAAGGTTGCGGCGACGTACAGACAGCAGCCGGCCCACCGCTCCAGTTGCTGTGGCTGGCACTGGTGCTACAGCTAGCACTGGCACCATGACGCGTCGCGCGCCCCCCTTACGCTGCTGCAGCGCTACTAGTTCGCGGAGCAGCCGAGACTCTCATACAGGCATTGTCTTGCGAAGTCATAAAAGACTGCTTGATAATGGCACTCAATCTGCTTGTTCTAAAACTAAAACTATCACAAAACAAAGTTCAGAATCAAAGTTGGGGAGAAGCTTAATCACACCTAAAAATAATGGTGATATATCTGTTCCACCAGAAACAAGGGAGATTAAAATAAAAACAGAAACTTCATTTGGCAACCAACAGGAGACTGTGACAATGACAGATGACTCCTATGTTGATGTTACAAAAATTGATTTAGATCATTCTGATATCAAGTATGATAAAAAAGAATCTCCCTTACAAGAAAATGTAGCAGTCAATCAACCTAGTGTCACAATAGACTGTTCAGAAAATGCCTCTGATGGCAAAGAGAAAGAAAAAAATGCTGATGTACCGTGTGAAAGTGAGAAATCATGTATGAAAAGTGAGATTTATGACTTTAGAGAAAATGTTAACCCAAGTGAACCTATTGACAGTAAAACGAACAAGAACAAAGTAGAATTATCCAATAGTGTTGAAGAATTAAAAAAAGAATCTGATTCAGGGCCACCTTGGCTGGCAGATAACTCCAACAAGAGCAGTGAATGTCCTTGTACACCACCGCGTAGAGGTCTCAAGTTAACACTACGGGTGAAAAGAAGTCCAGTTGTGGAGGAAGTGATGGACTGTGGGGGAACCACTGATGTCCCAGAGTATGAGGTGTTAAGGCTAGAGGGTGTAGACCCTGAGACTGTGCGACGTTTGAAAAAACGACGTCGGTCAAAAGAGCGCCATCGCAAGCACAGCCCTGTCCGTCCACTGCCACCTATGAAACGCTTAAGATTAATTTTTGGTAATGAGAGTCGTACTATTGATTTACCTTCTGCTATATCAGCCGACTGACAGCCGCGTCTAGCATATGGGTACATATTTCCACCGTTCATATTCAATTATTAGTTTAATTGACACTGATTAGGATTATTTTATCTAGTATTTATTTTGTGATGTGAACTTCTGATTGTATTGCGTGATAGGCATCAGTTTTTTTATTTAATTAAATATTAATTCCAATGAAATATTTATTAAAATGTAAATTCTACATACTGTTATTTCATTAGCTGAGGTAATACTTCAAATTTCCCAGATTTTTATTTTATATTTCTTCATTGTTACATGAACTAAGTTTTGATTTTTCAGTTATGGTAAGCAACCCTACTCTGGGGACTTAGCATTTATATTGGCATATCTACATGTAATTTTGACTTTTTAAGACAATCCTGCTGGTCCTTACAATCCTGGGCCTATACCACGAAAATCGAACGATTGCGGATTTGTACCTCCATCTCTGTCACACCTGTATATTGGAGTGACAAAGAGGTTTCCCCGTCAATGCCAATTTTCGATGTTCGTGGTAGGCATGCTGTAAGCAGTTGGTGCCATTATCTAATTCTCTAGGTGACATTGAAAGGGTTGTTTGTCTTAATTATACATGATTTATTTTTAGGAGCTAAAAGTTAATAAAATTCGTAGCAATTTTTAGGTAGGTAGGCAGTTACCTAATGTTATAGAAGACTTAATGGGTTCTTCTAAAAATAGGCGTGTAAAATTAAGAATATCTGCTGATAGCAAATTTTCTGCAATTGTTACTGTTTATGTGGAAGCAATGCAAAAGAAAATTTTATATGGTTTGTCTTGTGAGGATCTCCAATATGAGTGTTTTGTCCCTTTGACACAGAGTGATTACAGCTTTTAAAAAAAATCGAATGTTTGTACTACCTACTACTTACAGCGCTACTAATCCACGGGCAGTTTACCCTGCCCTAATGACTTGTGGCACTTGGTGCATCAGTCGCTGTTTATCGACTAATGCATCAGTCAAGGACTTTCATTTGTGACCCACCTTCGGTTGACAGTCCAGTCAAAATATGTATATTGAAATGCAGAGGATAAGTTTGCAATATAATATGGGCACCAATGAAGACCGCGACCGTACAATTGTACATGTACTTATGTACCTACCATGGCCAACATTGCAATCCTTATTGCCACGGCATATGGTTCACCGATGGTTACTTTATAATGATGCTGTTGGTATGTCATATAAGTGCCTACGCTAGCTGACGCGGGTGCACCCGGCGGGTGGATTTAGTATGGCGCACCCGCTCCGTGCGCTGCTTCACTTAGCGCTGTTCATACAATTTCTTATTAGAAGGGCGTCCTTCCGGGTAATCCGCGTCAGTTAGCGATGGACGTTTTCGAGGAAGTGAGTATTCAGCTGTGCTGTACTTACCTATACTAGCGCCTAAATCATGTGAAAAGGTAGTGTTATCATCCGATTTTTTCCTCGCACTTGGACGGTTCCGTCTCGCTTTATACTTACTTATTTACTTTTACTACCCCAACGCGTAAATTATTTTGACTCTGGTTAATCTGTTATAAAACCTGTAAAGATCTGCACTTTTTTGGACTTTAAGTCGTTAATTACGTGTGCCGATTTTTTGTTGTAGGTTCTATCCAATTATTGACTTTAAACGTTGTGTTGTAATGTATGTAGTATACCTATTTTTTTTCTCAAGCATACGGGGAAATATTGTCGTTACGCCCGTGTTCATGTACAGATTGCCTGAGCAAGATGCGCAGGCAATTAATTTTCTTTTAATATTTCCAGCCTAGATCGGCTAAGGCTAACTGACTTGTGCTTTACGAACCGCGCCATTAAGTAGGTATCTAAGTAATTATTGTTGGCTTTTTGGGTTGTATTTCCGTTTTTTTTTAAAACTAGCATTATAATTACCTCGGCCGAGACAGGATAAGTTTCCAACCTTATGTATCGCATTCGACCAGCCTTAGTAGGTAGTAATGTGTTATTTATTATTTTACGCATTGCAATCGAATTAAGATTAAATATAATTTAAAGTCTTCTGTACTCATTTTATATTATGATGTAGCCTATCGACACATGTTTTGATAATACATACTTACCTACTTTAATTTTATTTTAGCTTACTATTGAGAAAACCACACAAGTATAAAAATAGTGAGTTTGTTTCTAGAGCAGGGTATGTTGCTGTTGTAGCTGAATTTACGGCCTGTAACCTTAATGTCTACAACTTTATCTTACTTGCCAGAACATACCCTATTTTAAGAACAAAGGTGAAGTAAAGCTATAGTCGGACAAGCCAAGGCTGCAGTAGATTTTTATAAAAATTTATATATGCCTCCCTATTTTTTCTTACCAAAAAAAGAGATGCACATATATATTAAAAAATATCCTACTGCAGCCTTGGCATGTCAGACTATGTCAGGTGTTATTTTTGGGCTTGGACCTGTATAACTATAACATTTACCCCTTACTTACCCAATGCTGTAATTAGGTACCTACCTTAGGATGACTTGGGTTCTGTTTATTAAATTTAAATATCAATCTGCATGCCTAATTTGATTTCTTTTAGTTTTTTTTATATGTATAGGTACCATAGTTAATATAATGGTTAATCGGGAGACAGATCTCATATAGGATGATAAAACAATACCTATCTATTTGCTAAGGAGACCAAGTCGGTTTGGTCTTAAGAGGGCGCCGACCGTTCAGTGGGGCCCTCATTATTGCGGGTATTGCGTTTTCTAATATACCAATCCATTTCCGTATTCTTCAGTTAAGCTACTGTTACACATGTTCATTATTAGCATGCTTATTAGCAAGCGGGGAAGTGGGAGGGGCCCCGCTCCCATCCCCTCTTGCTAATATGCACAAAACATGCTAGTAATGAGCATGTGTAACAGTAGCTTAGTGGTAGTCCTACTGATACCCCAACATTTGGTCTTAGGAAAATGGTACCCAATTTTTGATGATGGCCAAAGCAGGTAAGGGTTCACGCATAAATCAAGTGATACATTATTGTTGGGAACGATCACAATCAGGCCCGGGGGTCAAAAAGTAGCCAAAAGAACCTCACGTGATTTGTGCATGAGCCCTAATATAAAACTCAAACAGAAAAAAAAAATGGAATGAGGAGGATTACTACTAATCAATGGAATATTATACAGAAATTTATTTATTTATTTATTTATATATTACTAAATGGATCGGTTTATTACAAAACACAATCCTATTAGGGGCGCTAATGGACGATCGGCGCCCTTTTTTAATAACGCGAAGGGTCTGTTTAAGGATCCTGTTCTAAAACATCCAGAGACAACTTCCTATTCCAATTGGTCTTTGGTTACTGCTTTAATGCTGGGCACATGTCTATTTATTTTGCATAATTTAGTCCCTTAGGACTTACGTATTTGTACTGTTTTTAATAGACAAGAGATTAAATTATGTCTTTAGTTATTCCATTAAATTTAAAAGTCCTGTTGGGGTACGTTGATCTTCCTTATACATTGAATGTAGACAAGAACAAAATATATTGTTTGTTTAAGAAAAATGTTGTACAATAGCAGACTACAATAAATTATAATTTAACTAATCTGAAGAAGTATGCAATTAGAATTTAATTAGTTCAAACATTGTGTATGCGTAGAACTAAAGTTTGAATCTTTCCTACCCAAAGAAAGATAACGTGTAGGTAGATATAACGAGGATTCTTAGGTGCAATGCCACTCACTTGTAAATTAAAAATGTGATAAATATACCAGATATGTATTATATTGTGACACTTTTCAAAAAATTAACATATTTAAGCCAATAGCATTCGACAGCTGTATGCACAATCAGCAAATTATTTTGCTGCATTTTGTTAGTTGAAAAATAAGGACGCCTCAAATTTGTAAATACATAGGTAACCATGAAGTTTTTCTGAATAAGTAATGAAATGTATTCAAAAGGTTATATAAAATGTGATGATACCTACTTGCATCAAAGTATAGTAGGAGTAAGCATTCAATAAATTCATAGTAAAATATTTCAGTGTATTTTTTTTAACCCCAGTAAGTACATCATTCAAAGGGCGTCAACCATCTTGTGGCACCCTGGTGTTTTGTAATAAATCTTTCCATTTCTCTATAACCCACTAGATTTTCGGTGTAGTCCTACTAATTCCCTAAGTTTTGGGCTATTATGATATGGTCTTATAATATTTATAATACTAAATTTTGGTGGATTGTATAGAAGTGTAATGGTTTATTTATAAAAAACAAATAAAAAATTAGGGCGCCACTGGACGACGCCGTCATACGAGAAGAGCTCCCAATTAGTCCTACTCATACTTACCTATAGGGCTCATTCGAAAATCGCGTGATCATAAATGGCCGAATTTTGACCCCAACCATGGTGATCTTGTTTAGCGTGATTTTGACCCCCTCTCCCTCCATAATGTATCTCATGATTTTTGAATGAGCCCATACAACATTACTACTAAAAGGTTTGAATGAACGTGTGGATTCAACAAAGACAATACAAAATATTATAAGTACTAGACAGTTTAATGTTAACAAAGAAATTGGATTGTTATCTTTCAAGTA
The DNA here is from genome assembly GCA_949128165.1 of Lathronympha strigana. Lineage (NCBI taxonomy): Eukaryota > Metazoa > Arthropoda > Insecta > Lepidoptera > Tortricidae > Lathronympha > Lathronympha strigana. The sequence continues at coordinate 10,354,617 of OX421905.1, read as the reverse complement.
GGTTTCTTTCAACACTGTCGTTTGCTAGATGCTATATAAATTTTTTAATGAAATAAACATTATTTAGTTACTTTAGTGTTTTCCAATTTTTATTACAAATTCAAAAATTAAATTTACAAAATACCAAGAATTAATAATCAAAATATTTTAATATTAGTGAATTTATTGAATTCTTAATGAAATATTGACATTTTAAACCCAACATTATAAATGGAGGTCTGCGGTTCCATGTCCACCAACTGACATCTAATGCCCATACCTGAAATAGAAGACAGTGGGTGAGTATAACTAATATGTATGATATCATTCCATCAATAAGGGCAGCAAATATTCTTGCATAATATTTAACAGAAACACAAGGTCCATTAGATAGAAAAAGTAATAAAGAAAACTTACTTTTGGAACTCCCATTCTCTGTTGTCCAGAGGACAAACTTGCCGGGTCTTCAGCCAACGCGAAATACAGTGGAAGTGGAATGCATGCTGCAAAAAATATTCAAAGTCGGCACATCATTTCACTTTCATAGTAAACTATATCTTGTGGTTCAAACTCTGGCTTGTATATTCTTAGAATGTTTGTACAAAATATCATGCAACATTCATTAGTAACATTTTACTGAAGGAAAATATCTTGAAAAATCCAGACCTAATCCAAATAAAGCCTAGCTTCTCCTCTGGGTCCTAAGGTTAGATAGCACTTAATTTAATAAAAAACTTGCTTATGACAATTCTTAGAATTAGGTTAGCAAGAAAACTTCTGGCTCCTATACTCAGCCATTACAACTAGGAAGGTGATGACATAGCTACTATGTTTGGTCTAATTGTTTTTAGTTTTACAGATGGTGTTTATGGCTCTTTACACATTGTGTAAAAATTTATAATTTAGAATAAAAATATTTTTAAAGATTCAGATGAAACTTACATTGCAGACTCCCCAAGCTACTGTGCACTCTTCGCTAGTGGCTGATGCCTGGTTAGCTTGACATTCAATGCACAGATCCATTATGTGATTGCGGCAGATAGCACAGTTGTCCACGACAATATCTAAAACACAAAGACTTCTTACAAATTGCTACAACGATATTTAAGGTTACGTTTTCGCTTGTAAAATATTGTACGAACCCCAAGCCCACAAGGCAACTGCGTTCCACTGAAATAAAATAAAAGTCGATATTAAAAACTTTACCTAAATAAAATTCAAGTGACAAAATCCAATTTGCACAATGATGCTGCGATTTACCTTTTTGACTTCGAATCGCTTTTTGTCACCTTTTCCACTACTGGACGAAGCCATTTCTACTTCCTCTTCGTCGACGTCCATTGCAGAAGCCATTCTGTTTTACAAATACCTTGTTAACTGAAATAATGAATAAAAACTGAACAACAATTTGTGTTTGACGGCGGTAGGGTTGACTTGCTTCCTAGGTTGTTTGAGGTTTTCGTTCGGTTTCGATATTTTCCCAATATACCACAGATAAAGATTGACAAGAATGACGTAAGAGCTCTACACATGTGTCAATTTTGCTAAGATTTGTCGTAGCGACATGTCAAAATGAAACTTCACAGGATCAGCCTGTCTACCACGAACATCGAAAATTGGCATTGACGGAAAAACCTCTTTGTCACTCCAATATGCAAGTGCGACAGAGATGAACATACAAATCCGCAATCGTTCGATTTTCGTGGTACTAGCCCAGATCGGCTAGTACCACGAAAATCGAACGATTGCTAATTTCACGGAAGAATAACTAGCGTGGAAGTAGTACGATAACTGTCAAATGAGAACAGTTTGGAGCGATCTATATTTTGGCAGTGGATTTCTCAAATGTCGTAAGTCTAACTTAATTACGTGCCTCTTACGACATTTGTAAAATCCACTATCAAAATATGCGACCAAGTTAAGTTGTAATGCATTGATACCGACTACCAAATTACAACGATGTGTTTAATTTGGCTGCTTGGACCAATTGCATCAAAAGAGATCAGCAAAACTGTTTTCAACCTACGGAATCGGAGAAATAACAAACATATATACATCTCTTTTTGTCACTTCCTTTACTTGGTAAGGAAGTGAAGGACGAGTTTATGACTTTGATGTTTTCAGTTTTGACGGGAGGCTTGGCTAATTTGTATCTCCATCTCTGTCACACTTGCAAATTAGAGTGACAAAGAGGGTTTCCCATCAATGCCAATAGGCTATATGCACTTGAAATAGATAAGGCTTATATTTTTTTCTCAGAAACTATGTTGGTTCAGCATTATATCCCTATCAAAATTTCTTAATTTTATTTTATTTTAGCTGTGAAAATAATTATTGAAAAGTGCAAAAAAATGTGTGAAATTACAAACGGTTAAAACGCTGTGACGTCGAGTGTGACGTCATTGGATAGTGGTGTCTGTACACCAAGCCAAGAACGCGAATGAACAGAGAGCCGCTGTATGTAATCTCGCGTCTCGGTTTCTCAAATGTTTGGTGTACAGCCGGCACAGAAGCACTAGTATCCAGATCATTAAAAAAAAAGCATGCGAATCGTGAATCGTCTGTGTCAAATTGTATACATGTTCTCGTATGGAATTTCCTTCATAAGATATCTAGTGTTTCTCGTTCTGCTACTCATATTTTTGCATTTTGGCACAATCCAATACATATCCCATCTTTAAAGCGGTTTTATGACTTGTATGTCGTTTTCCATTGTAAATGTAAACACAATCGGCTGAAGACTAATTAAATAATAAACATTTTTTAGGTTATGTTGGGCCGCTCAAACACGTTCATAAATCATAATCTTAATTCACATCAATTGATCTGAGAAATTTATTATATCTGAAAAAATCAGGATACGTGTGAGCAATATCTAAATTGTACGTAATTTTATGCACACACAATATAATTGTAATTATGCATCGTAATCTGCATGCCTACCACGAACATCGAAAATTGGCATTGACGGGAAACCTCTTTGTCACTCTAATACGCAAGTGTGACAGAGACGGAGGTATAAATTCGCAATCGTTCGATTTTCGTGGTATAGGCCCTGAGTCAGACTGTGTGCCGGCCGGCCTTAGATGAGAAATGACGTCACGGCTCAGCTTGTCGGAATGGCGGGCGTTTCAAACGCCCGTTTTTATTTGAAGTTTTTGAAAGAAGATTTATCTACTAAATTTTAGTTATTATGCGCTGAAATTTATTTTACAGTATTTTTATGATAAAAGCTATCATCCAACTGTGTTTAAAAAAATAGTGAATATTCCCTATTGTCGATGTTCGTGGTAGGCCTGCAGGGATAAGAAGGCCTATTATATATACCACAAACCATGAACAAAGTCTTGCTCAGCACGCGTACCACGAACTTCGAAAACTGGCATTGACGGGAAAACCTCTTTGTCACTCCAATAGGCAAGTGTGACAGAGATGAAGATACAAATCCGCAATCGTTGGATTTTCGTGGTATAGGCCCTGTTGTCGCATTTATACTTCCGTAAAACAGTGCGACAGAAAAAAAAAACTTCATGGTTCAATGCCGCACGTCTATTGCTGACGTGTTTGCGTTTTGCCTCTCGCTCGCACCGAAGCAAAACTAAACGTGTGCGAGCGAGAGAAAAAACGCAATTACGCCAACTGTAGTGTCAGCAGATTAAATACTGGGTCGCCACACACGTCCAAACACTGATTGAGTTTGAATTTCAAATCTTAATTCATATTATGAATTCATAACGCACGGAATTACATACAATATAGCTATTGATCACACATCAATCCCACATGTTCTGACATTTCTAGCATTAGACGACTGGTTGGCGTAGTTGGTAGTGACCCTGCCTGCTAAGCCGATGGTCCTGGGTTCGAATCCCGGTATGGGCATTTATTTGTGTGATGAACACAGATACTTGTTCCTGAGTCATGGATATTTTCTATGTATTTTTATATTATATATATCGTTGTCTGAGTACCCGTAACACAAGCCTTCTTGAGCTTACTGCGGGACTTAGTCAATTTGTGTAAGAATGTCCTATAATATTTATTTATTTATTATTTCAAATTAAGAATCTGTCAGATTGATCTGATTCCGGCTATGTGCCACACACGGCAATGGCAAACGGGCATCTAAGTATGAATTCATATAGGAATTTGTACGCTGGACATGTGTGGCGACCCTCAAATCTAGCAATCCGAGGGTGCGGAGTGCGGAGTACAGTAAAGTGCAAAAATATGTATCGATAAAATCGTTTTATAAATATGGTACCTACTAAACTACGCTCTTATTACGCCGGAATAAGATGCTATGGGACATACATATGTTTGAGTAAGATGTGGACACCCATATTTTTACATTTGACTGTATACCTCTCAGTTATGAATAACGTTCACGATGGCAATGAGTACAATATAATTTTTAAGAAAAAAAAAACGAATTCATTTGGTTCCCGGTAAAAGTGAAATTTTGAATTTGTTTGAGTTAGCCAGTTTACTTCACAAATATCCAATACACCGCACGTGTACGATTGAAAATTGAGGAGCTTTCTTAATGTCCCAGGGCTTCCATCATTACATGTGAAGTATAATCAAACGGAACTCCCTTGTAGACCTTTAAAACAAACAAAATAACAATGTGTTAAATTGGATGACAGACTGTAAATTATCGAGCAGTTTCATTATGCCATCCCTGATTATCAACATCAGGTCCACTCCAGCAAAATGATGGCCACAGTAAGAATAAAATGCCTAAGCTAATTATGAACACCCTCTAATCACAATGAACGTGCCGTTCAAATTTGAGGAGTTCTCTGAATTCTTCTAGAACTCCATCATCAGAATATAAATCAAATCAAAAAGATGAATGTCACAACTAGGATAATAAGTAGAGCTAGGTTTATTGACCAGTTCCACTTTGCCATCCCTGGTCTTCATCATCAGGTCCACTTCATCAAAATGTTGGCTCCCCCAAAACAATGTTTTAGTTACTTAAGGAAACCCTCAAATCAGAATGCATGTGCCGTTAAAATTTGAGGAGTTCTCTCAATCCCTCATGAACTCCATCATCAAAATAGAACTATAATAAAAGAGGACTATCTTGAAGGTATTTCTTTACAAAGAGAAGATGAATGTCTCAAATCGAATGATAGAGCTGGGAATTACCAAGCAGTTCCACTTTGCCATCCCTGGTCTTCATCATCAGGTCCACTCCACCAAATTATTAATGTTCGTAAAGAAATGCTCGAGTGTCTTAAGAAACTACCCAAATCATCATGCATGTGCCTTTCAAATTTGAGGAGTTCCCTCAGTTCCTCATGGATCCCATCATCAGAAATTGATTTAAAAAAAACGGGACAAACCTGGAACCATCTATTTTCAGAAAAAAAATATTTTTTTAAATCGGATGATAGTCCTGGGAATTACCAAGCAGTTCCACTTTGACATGCCTGGTCTTCATTATCAGATCCACTCCACCAAATTGATGATTTTCGTAAAGAAATGCTAGAGTTTCTTAAGAAATCACCCAAATCAGCATGCATGTGCCTTTCAAATTTGAGGAGTTCCCTCAGTTCCTCATGGATTCCATCATCAGAAATTGACTTTGAAAAAAACGGGACAAACCTGGAACCATCTATTTTCAGCCAAAACATTTTTTTTTTAATCGGATGATAGTCCTGGGAATTACCAAGCAGTTCCACTTTGCCATCTCTGGTCTCCATTATCAGATCCACTCCACCAAATTGATGATTTTCGTAAAGAAATGCTCGAGTTTCTTAAGAAATCACCCAAATCAGCATGCATGTGCCTTTCAAATTTGAGGAGTTCCCTCAGTTCCTCATGGATCCCATCATCAGAAATGGACTTTGAAAAAAACGGGACCAACCAGGAACCATCTACTTTCAGAAAACAAAAAAAAAATTCAAATCGGTTCAGTAATGACGGAGTTATTAGTGAACATCCATTAAAAAAAAAATCAGACGAATTGAGAACCTCCTCCTTTAGAAATATTGAAGCCGGTTGAAAAGTTCAGTGAAATTATGTGTTATGTGAACTTATGCGATTCCGGCAGTGTTGCATGCAGACGCAGTATGTAATGTATGGTATATCTCAGGGGAGTGTACTTGGCCCTCTTGTCTTTCTATTTATTAGGTATATTACAGAGTTCTTTCGCAGCTTCAGCGGTGGTCTCTACGGGTGCCACTAATCCGCATCCCGCGAAAAGGCAGCCCAATAATCGGCGACCCAATAATTGGCGACCACGATGTACATGGATTATTGGGTCGCCGATTATTGGGCTGCCTTTTCTTGGGTCGAGCAATCTCGAAGCGGGCCAATAATCGGCAGCCCAATAATCCATGTACATCGTGGTCGCCAATTATTGGGTCGCCGATTATTGGGCTGCCTTTTATCGGCTCGGACAAGCTCGGTAGCGGGCCAATAATCCGAAGCCACAGTTTTAGCAGTACAATAATCAGCAACCCAATAATCCGCAACCAAAAAAATGGACACGAATTATTGGGCTGCCGATTATTTGGCTGCTTTTTATACAGACTCCTTAGATCGAATGTTAAGGCAGGTCGGTTTAGGTACGACGACGAGCGAAGCGAGGAGGAGTGTTAGGTAGAACTGCGACCTAACAGCCAGAACCGACTTTTTTCGCATCCCGCGAAAAGGCAGCCCAATAATCGGCGCCCCAATAATTGGTGACCACGATGTACATGGATTATTGGGTCGCCGATTATTGGGTTGCCTTTTCTTGGGTCGAGCAATCTCGAAGCAGGCCAATAATCGGCAGCCCAATAATCCATGTACATCGTGGTCGCCAATTATTGGGTCGCCGATTATTGGGCTGCCTTTTATCGGGTCGGACAAGCTCCGTAGCGGGCCAATAATCCGAAGCCACAGTTTTAGCAGTACAATAATCAGCAACCCAATAATCCGCAACCAAAAAAATGGACACGAATTATTGGGCTGCCGATTATTTGGCTGCCTTTTATACGGACTCGTCTCTACAGACTTAAGGTGTTTATTTATGGATTTAGAAGTAGAAGGTGTTACTTGCGGCCCTTGCGGGTTACTATTTTCGCAGGCATGCCATCTTTGATCCACTTCTGATGTTTTTCACACGGTGCCTTATACGAGCCCCAATGCAAACGAGACATCAAAATGAAAATTCAGAATGATTAAAATGTTTAGTTGAACATGTAATGTAATACAAAAACAATACAGATTATAAAGCATATTTTATTTCTTCTAAACATAAATTAACAACTTTATTCGCTGATAACAAAACACCATTTCACCAAATGTAACACTTGCAAAAAAGTTCGTCTTCAGCGCAGCCGACGCAGAATAGAACGACTACGGTCGGTTTTATAAATATATAGGGTAGGGGATCCAAAAGATGAACAACCCCCAATAGATGAACGTTGTGCCTAAAAATCCCAATAATTAAATCCTGACGTACTTTACAAGCTTAGTACTTTTTTTTACTAAAACTTTAACATTTTCCCTTCATAGACCTTTAAACTTTTAAATAATAGATCAGTTTATGTGGTTGTGAGAGCTCAGTGCTCACCGAAAATATGCCTCGCGCCGAAATCGCCGTTTGTATGGAATTAAGAATGGCGCTTCAAAATTCAAGGAAATTCGTATAAAATTGAATAATGTTTCTACTGACATGCTTTTGTTTGGTAACGATTCTAGACTAATCCCGCTACCTTTTACGTTATTAATAAAGGCATAATATAACTTATTTTATTAAATATTAACTGTTCAAGTTATGGTTCCAATATTGTGTGATTTATCCAATAGGTGAACAGCGTTCAACTTTTTGGGTAAATGTTAGTTTTTTGAAATACTTAAATAAATCCGAACGGTAGTTATGTCGTAAATTTCTAGTTTACTGTTCCTTGATTTTTTGACTAAAAGATGAACGGAACTTTCCTTGTCTAACTCAATTATTTTTGAAAATATTGCCTCCTCATCTCCAGCTAATACGTGGAAATTTATGAAAACTCTGGGAATTGGAAAGATTTCGAACAGTCTAAATTTACCCTCTTCTATTTCCTTGAGTGACCTGAATTCCCACTTCGCTAAGTCTTCTTCTTTGGACCCTGTAATAATGGCTCAAAGCGTAGCTTACATCAATGCCCTGCCTTCTCCTTCAGTAACTCAATTGTCGCTCTCTCCAGTAACTGTTGACGAGGTACGGAAGGTGATTATGGCGATTAAATCTAACGCGGCTGGCCATGACAAAATAAGTAGAATCATGGTAGTTCACATCCTGGAATGCATCTTACCTATTGTCACACATGTTGTTAATCTCTCAATGTGCTCCGGTGTCTTTCCGGGACTGTGGCGAAGTGCCTATGTAATTCCATTACCGAAGGTCTCAAATCCTAACCATCCGAAGGATTTTCGCCCTATCTCTATACTTCCATTTCTTTCAAAGGTTCTAGAAGCAGTTGTGCATAAGAAACTCTCTGATCATGTCTTTGATAACCATCTTCTTTCTCCTTTCCAATCAGGTTTTCGCTCTGGCCACAGCACGACTACTGCGTTGCTGGTTATCGAAGATGTGAGGCAGGGGATGGAGTCCTCTCAGTTGACTGTGCTAGTTCTAATCGACTTTTCGAATGCATTCAATGCCGTCAATCATGAACTTTTGCTTGCCACCTTAAGATACCTTAATATCTCGTCAACAGCGGCTGAGTGGTTCTTTTCCTATCTGCAAAATCGCCACCAGGCAATTCGTGTGGATAGTATTACTTCCGAATGGTGTGAGCTTTTTTCTGGTGTGCCACAGGGCGGCATTCTCTCTCCTCTTCTTTTTTCTGTATTTATAAATTTAATTACTAATGTCATAAACTGCTCTTACCATCTGTATGCCGACGACCTTCAACTTTACACCTTAGCGAGTCCAGGTAGTGTAGATCAAGCAATCCGGAAGGTTAACAATGACCTTGTCAAGATTTCCACGTGGTCTCGTAGTTATGGAATCTCAGTTAACCCGAGTAAGTGTCAGGCCATTATACTGGGCAGCCCTCGTTTGCTTTCATTACTAGACATGTCTCGCATGGCTCCGATTCTGTATGAGAACACGGTAGTGCCATTTTCGCCCGTAGTAAAAAACCTCGGTTTAATTGTAGATAGCAGCCTGACTTGGATTCCACAGGTGTCTGACGTTTGTCGTAAAGTGACCAATATGCTGCGATCATTCTATCGGTTCAAGCATTTTCTACCGATCAGCACAAAAACGCTTTTAATTCAGTCGTTGGTGTTACCTGTCATTGATTATGCTGATGTGTGCTACTCGAATATTAACCAGGAGTTGCTTAACAAATTAGATAGACTTTTAAATAATTGTATCAGGTTTATTTTTGGGCTCCGTAAGTACGACCATATATCTTCCTACCGCCGTAAACTGGATTGGCTTCCCATCCGTGATCGTAGATCTCTCAGAATGCTTTGCACCCTCCATACTATCTTATTCGATCCGGCTGCTCCCGGCTATCTTAAATCTAAATTTCAATTTGCAGAGCCTCGTCCTGGTTGCGAGTTACGCACTTCTCGTAGTCTTAAATTATCTATTACTTTTCACCGCACTGATTTTATGTCTAACTCATTCGCCATTCAGGCAGCTCGTCTTTGGAACGATCTCCCTCTGCCCCTGAGGCAAGCACAGAGCAAATTCTCCTTCAAGCGCAAGGTACGTAAATACCTCTCTAACTAGCTCATGTGATAGATGTTCTGCATACTTATACTTGGGTACATTATTTATTTATGTATGTATATGTAGGTATATTTATATTTATATGTGTATGTTTATACAATTATTATAGCAATGTATTATTGTTGATTTGTGTTTCCTATATCTTCTCGATGTTTACGATCCTGCACCAAATACAAGTTTCTGTTTTATCCAATGGTTGACTGGTAGAGAATGCCTCAAGGCATTAAGTCCGCCATTTGTACTTTTTTTGTAATTGTGCAATAAAGCTTAAATAAATAAATAAATAAATTATTATGGGGCATATTTTAGTATGGAAACTGGACTGTTCACTGGATTAAACCATACCTAAAACATGAACTAAGAGAATTTACTAGTTCATTTTTGCGCTGCATTCCAATACATGAACGATTGTGTTACTTTTGTTAGTTCATTTCATCAACATCGTGCCCAAAACTTGAACGAACTAAATTTATTCGTCTTCCTATACTACCGTTCATCTATTGGTGCCCACTGCACAGCCGTTCATAATTAGGGTACTCCCTTTTGCATTTTTACTGGTTCATCTTTTGGGGTAAAAATGTTCAGAGTTGGGGCACTTTGTTCATATTCTGAGGAAATTAAAAATATTGGATAGTTTAAAGAGGGTGTGGAATAGGTTAATCTAAACTAGACTATATGTAGTACAGCATATAAAAAAAAATAGTGAAAATTGGTTATAACATACGTAAAAAAAATACCAAAGTGAGGTAAGTCGCTTAATCGTTCATTTATTGGTTCCCCTACCCTATGCATCTGTATTCAATTTTGACCCTTCTTACCCTGTTATTACTGTTATTAGTTCCGAAGTGTATAAATATTTATAGACGTGACTGTACCAAGTGGTACAGTGGTACACCACCAAGTGGTGGTGTCACCTTTTGCATCTAAAACGGTCTTATCTTAATCAATTGTATCTACCAACTCTCTGCACTCTTCAGGGGTTATTCCAGTCCAGACCCACGCAAGTTTCTCCTTACTACTACTTACTTGTAACCTTTTCTATGGGAGACAAGTCTGGACTGCTGGACGGCCATTGCATGGTAGGATTTTTTTTAGACTTTAGCCATGCCATCGTTGTGTTGGCAGTATGACAGTAGGCACCATCTTGTTGAAAAGTACACCTATTTATATACAGTCGGACAAACCAAGGCTGCAGTAGCTTTTTTTTTAATATGTGTTTTTTTTCGGTATGATAAAATAGGGAGATATATAAATAAAAAAAAACTACTGTAGCCTTGGTTTGTCAGACTATATTTTAACTTCCTTATAGGCGGTAGCAAAGTCTCTTCCAAGATGCTCGTTTGTATATCTCGGCATTGACAGTTCCATCTATAAATTGTAGACAGCCCACACCCTGTGTCGACATACAACCCCAAATTATTAAAGATGCTGGAAACTTCACCTTGCGCTTAAGACAGTCTTTATGAAATGCTTCTCCTTTTTCTCGAATGACTACTTCGTTCATCGCCAACTGTGACCTCAAATTTGGACTCGTCGCTCCATATTATTTTTCGCCACTGATCGACAGTCCAGTTTCTGTGTTCTTGTGCGAATTTGCACCTGTTAGTTTTCTGCTTTTGAGTAAGTAGTGGTTTCCACTTAGAAATAGAAAATTATTTCTTGTCACATAAACACAAGAATACAAAAAGAAAAAGAAAAACGAGCACGTTATTATAGAATAGAATAGAAATTATTTATTTGATTCACAGAAAAAAACTTTATCTATTTACATCTTGTACAGAATATCAGAGAGAACCAAAATGGATGCCACTCAGCATATGCCGATAGCTAGGATACGAGATACTTAGCCATGGCGCTGGTTTTCAGGACACCCATGGAAAAAAAAGGAAAACAGAAAGATATATCACATAAACTTAAAGTTAACATGTTGAAGAAAAGACCGCAAGTGAATTCACTGATTACCTATAGAATAATTTAAATTACAAAGTATACAAGAGCCCATGCTTGAACATTTAATACAAACTAAATATCTTAAAATAACAACACTAATTACTAAGAAGCACAGTACGCTGATCATGTTTTTAAAATTTGAAGGTCGATAAGATATTTTTTAACTTTAACTTTGAAAGAAGCTAACGACTTACAGTTTCTAATTGGTGGTGGCAAATCATTCCAACACTTCGCGGCAGCGTATCGAAAACTGCCACGAAAAGCAGTCGCTGAGCGCCCCGGACTTGGCGTGAAGATAACTTTAATTTATTATACAAATATGGTGGCTGTTTAGTATTAATAACACCAAAAATCAGCGAAGATAAATGTAAGGTACGCCTGGCAACCATATTGAGCAATTTATTTTTGTTAAGAAACTGTGTGATGTGGGAGCGCGGAGGGACATTAAAACAATATCGTGCACAACAATTTTGTATGCGTTGTATCAACAAAGAGGTGCGGGCCAGCAGGCAACCACCAAAGACAATATCGGCATATCCTAACTTAGACAGAATTAGCGCGTCACAGAGATTTATTCGCAAGTTAACACTAATAAATTCGCGAAAACGATATAAAACCTTAAGGCTATAAAAACAATTGCGCACTAGCTCCAAGACGTGCTCCTCGAAACGAAAACTGGTCATCCATAACAAGACCCAGGTTCCTGGCGACGGAAACACGCTCCAAAATATCACCCATGACAACTACCCGTGGCACATAGTTCTTAAGATTACGTAAACGCTTAATTACGTGTACCAAACATCATTAACTTTATATTCATCTTAAATTTTAACAACAACAAGAACAGCACAGCTATGTGACAAAAGGACTGCACTCAGCGTTAGCTGTGGCAGGCTAGTAACCTCAGAGCGCTCTGGTTTTCAGTGCACGGAGTGCACCCCCATTACAAGTTTTGAACTATTATAAAAAAGATTGATGTATAAAAAAAACATATGTTAAGCTAAAATAAGTTAATAGTAGTTTGTGTTACAAGGGATTAAAATGATATATTTCCGGCGAGGGTGTACATTGAATTCCGAATGAAGCGATGGATTCTAAAATAGAATCCCGAACGTAGTGAAGTGAGGGATTCTAAAGTAGAATCCTGAGCGTGATGAGGGATTCAAGCGTTAACGCCCAAGACGAAAATAATTTTGATACCATGTGACACATACTGCTTTTGCACACCAACTAAGAGGAAATAAACATAAACAAACCCGAAAACAGCATCATATCAACACCGCGATGCCACTAGTTAATGCCCGAAAACGTAAAAATTTGTAGTCTTTGAACCCTTGGAGTTCCCTCCCGGCAGGGAAGCAAAGTGCCAATTTGTTCCCTCCTAGTTTGAACAGAAAAAAACACTTTTATGAAAAAAAAAATTGGTGGTGTGAAAAATAAAATAGGTAGGTATATGCAGGCAACACGTACGGCTAATTTTGTTAGGCTAGGGCAAGACATGAAACAATAATATTTATAAAAGGGTATTTCAATCAATCTTTGTTTATTTAGTAAAATTGATTTCTGTTTGGTTTTAAAATTATAATGGGACAATCTTTAGCAGTGTAAAAACCGTAGCCCATTATTTTAATTACTCTCTTGCAGGTATCGACTGAATTGTTTTTTTAAATCGCGTTACGCCATAGTACGGTAAGTTCTCCAGCTCTTGTACGACGATTTTTCTTCATGATCCGCCTCAAAATCCTGTTTTTTGCATTGCTAGTTATTCTTCTTTAAACAGGAGACGGTTTCGTGTTTTCGGTGATGCTCGATGATTGTTTGAACTTTTCCTTGGCAAAGAAAGGTCTTTGGATATTTGGTACGTAGATTTGCCGCTATTGTTACTGGAAATTATAATTTTCCGCACTAATTCAGGCACTGGCTTAGGTACCTCTTGCCAGTCTGGTGTAAAAATATTATTGAGTAATGATATTTTACACAGAGTTGCCTTTTTATATAGCCTAATGTCATATCAGTTGAATTGATAGAATATTCTTAATACAATTTAAAATATTATTCTATATTACAAATAGACGACCTTTTTTACCTTAAATATGAACTAGACGTTATTTTTTGCTTTTGTGATGTTATCAACCGACTTCAATATTTCTAAAGGATACTCAATTCGTCTGATTTTTTTAATGATATGATTACAATAAATTTATTACATTCTGTACAAGGCAAGATTAAATTACTTTTAACCCTTAATTTAACCAAAAAGGGATGGTCGTGACGTGAGTTTAAGCCTCCTCGGCGCTCAATAGTTCTAACGATTCTGGCTGGTAAAAAAAACAAAAACAAAAAGAGGCTCGAAGACATTGTATGACCTGTCATACATTACCAAATTAAGGGTTGACTTTGCTTGTAGTGTATTCTGTCTATCCAATAAGTCAATCTGGGTTTAAATACTAGTTTCGGAAATAAATATCGCACGTCAAAGTGTGACTAGACGATATCATTTGCATTGGGGCTCGCTTGGCAGATTGGTAGTACATCTTGCTTTTAAAATTTCAGTTCTTTGCAGTACACATTGTGCTTGAGGAGAGGGACTTGCGGGCTTCGAGATCGATCGAGTCCTCTACTGCTTCCAACAGACTACTGACAGACAGACCGAGTCGCACCATAAAGATTAAATTTTTTAATTTTTAGTACGGAATCCTAACAGCTAGAAAATTGTAAAAGATAGCTTCCTTAGTTAATAAATTGAGTGTTGACTATGTGAGTGGTGAGTTCGAGTGGAAATGGAGTATAAAAGCTTTTGATTTGTGTAATGGTTTATTCTTCTACGCTACGTGATAGCTCTTCATTTCAACTTGATCAAAGTCTGTGTCGTTCAGTTCTTTTTTCCTCTTGTAAGAGTTCTTCCATATTTCGTAGAAGCAGACAGTGGCCTGAAACCTGTAGCACACCAGCAGAGGCACCGACACGTGAGTGATCAAGGTCCAGGCCCATACTCCGTAAAACTCCATCTGCAAATAAAATAAATATACTTATTGAAAGGGGATTAATATTAAAACAATTTGAGCCACTAGAAACTGATGATCTTAATCTGGTGAAGAATAGAAAATGAAATAGCAAAAACTGGCCAAGAGCATGTCAGCTCATGCTTAGCGAATAGTTCCCTAGCTAGAGCTACCCTTCTGTCATATAAAGGGTATTTTAGCGGCACTGATCCTCCTTCTTTTCAACCGACTTGAAAATTTAAAAAGGAGTTTTTTTTAAAATTCATGTTTGTTACTTTAGAAATCCGTAATTTATGAAACGATTAAAAAATATTTTGTTGTTTGCAAATTTATGGTTCCAGATTGGTCCCATTTTTTTCCTAATCCGTTTGTGATGATGGGATCCATGATGAATTGAGAGAACTCCTCAAATTCGTAAGACACAAAGTATTAATTTAATTGAATAGACCTCCTAGACCTGATGATGAAGACAAAAGATAATGGAACTGTTTTTTAATTCCTAGCTTTAGCGTCCAATTTGAGACATTATTCTTTTGTTTGTAAAGAAATTCTTTCAAGGTACTCCATTAGATTAGAATTCTATTCTGGTGTTGGAATTTATGAGAAATTGAAAGAACTCCTCAAATTTTAACGGCACATGCATTGTGATTTGAATCCATCATTTTGGTGGAGCGGACCTTATGATGAAGACCAGGATGACATATGGCTCGATGAATACTTGCTCTATCGTCCAATCTGGGACATTGATCTTTTGTTTTTAAGTACCTCATAAATACCTTCGACGTAGTCCCGTTTGATTTATATTCTGATGATGGAATTGAGGAACTCCTGAAATTTGTACGGGTGAAGTTTGTGATTTGAGGGTTTCCTTAACTAGCTTGAGCATATTCTTACGGAACCATCATTTTGAGGGAGTGGACCTGATGTTGAAGACTAGGGTTGGCATAGTGGAACTGAGTCATAATTCCCAGCTCTATCATTCTATTTGAGATATTTTTATTTTATTCCGAACTCAAACTTTAACTTTCACCGGTAAAAACAATTAAAGTCAGTTTTTTTCTAAATTACATGTATTTTTGGCAAAAACTTTTTTGGCTGAGCATACAAATCGCATGTAGCATGTTACCGACGTGCTCGGTATGAGACAGTAATACACCAACCTTCAGTGGATGGAACTCGGCCTGGCTCTCGCTTTCACGTCGTGGTTGATCAGCCAGAGCGCAATGTTGCCTATGAGAAGGAACGTGACAAGCTGCAGGCCGACGCACGGGCCTCCGTCCGCGCAGAGTCGCGACCATGCGTCCAGCACCAGCGCATACGCACTCTGGATCTCTCTGGAATTGCCAGTAAAACACCAACCTGCAATGGATGAAACTCGGCTCTGGCGTTCTTGACGCGGTTGAGCAGCCAGAGAGCAAAGTTACCGACGAGAAGGAACGTAACGAGCTGCCGTCCGGCGCGCGGGCCCCCGTCCGCGCAGCGACGCGACCACGCGTCTAATACCAGGAGTGTCTGACACGAGCTCTGAATCACCGCGCATAGTGGGGACAGGATCCTGAAGGAAGAATAATTATCTAAGACCAGTGTCCTATTGATTGTAGTTACACATTGTAATTTCCTAAATAAATTAAATAATTACAAATTAAAAAACACGACTGCCGGTTAAACGCGAACTGAAATGTCAAAAAAAATTCCTTAATGTAATGAATTCTGTACAATTGTAAAGCATGACTTAAATGATTTATTAATAATAATAAATGTTCTGTGGTCGGGTGGCCTAGTGGTTAGGGCGTCTACCGCGAAAGCAGGAGGTCGCTGGTTTGGTCTCATCCCTGGGCACTGTAATGGGGGGCATGGTCACTTTTTCTGTAGTATATGACATCTCTTTCAATTTGTAATAAATTATGATTAAATTCACGGTCATAAATATACAAAGGTTATCTACTCGTATATTCCAATGACATAAGGCAAATAGTTTTTTTATTTAGGTCTTTCACACACAGAAATTTCGCCATATACTGAATTGTTCTTATGGGGCCCTGAAACAAGGGTTCCTGAAAACGCCTGAAAACGGGTTTTTAAGGTTATTGTGCCATCTGGTAGAGGCTGGCCTGAAACGAACTGAAAACCTGTTTCAGGCGCCTGAAAAGAACGGCAACTTGGGTAAATTTTGAATGTTCTATTATGTGAAAGAGCGACCCCTGAAACGGCCTGAAATCACTTTCAGCCTGCTGAAAACACTTCTATGGCATGAAAAATCCCATTTAAAGTTTTGGTCACATCACCGGCGTAACAATTCTATATGTTCTATGGCAAATAAAGATTGATTGATTGATTGATTGATTGATTGAATACTTATATCAAGGTCCCCGACTGCTAACGAAACAAAATTTAGTAACAGGACGAGAGCCTATGTGTACAATAATAAACTTAAAAAAACTATTTGCCTTATCTATGTCATTTGAGTACCTATAGAAAAGCTTTGTACCTATATTTATGACCGTGAATTTAAACGTGTAATTTAATCAGAATTCATAACATTAAGGAACTTTTTTTTGACAGTTCAGTTCGTTTTTAACCGGCAGTCGTGTTTTTTAATTTTTAATGATTTTATTTATTTCAGACCTTTTAGTGAAATGTCAGTGACGTACTGTAAATGTGAATCTCGGTGTGTAGTGATTACTCCATTACCGCCATCATCTGAGATGCCTTCTCCTATTCAGATGATGAAGAACGATTCATCATCCTTAGCGAGGAAGAACTTGCAAATTAATGTCAGTCTAGTATAGTGGACAATCTTTTTTAGGATTGCGTACCTACATTCAGTATGTAAGCGTTACAGTTGTCAGACATAAGAAGAGGTCGTGGATGCGTATGTTATGATGAGGTGTCTTGTAATGGTCGGCCAAAGAGACTCTAAGTATGTCCCTGGTCCGCGCTACGTGTGCTTACCATGAGTTTCAAACAACTGTGTTCGGAGGTATGTCCATCTCGCTTCTGCCAGAGTAGTGGTAGGAGCGAGACCGATATACTTTCGAGCGCCTCAGTCGCTATCGAATAGAGTCACGTACAACTAATAGTAAATACAATGAACACATGTGTGTTGAAAGCTGGTCGAAAGGGCCTTCAGCGCCTTCAGCGCCCGGTCTAGGCTTGCACGTTGGTAGCTAGTCGAAAGGGCCAAGTATGCCAGGTCTACGCCGCAGGTGGCTAGTCGAAAGAGCCGAGTGCGCCCGGTCTACGCCGCGAGTGTTGGTGGCTAGTTGAAAGGGCTACTTGTGCCCGGTCTACGTCGCACGTGGCTTGTTAAAAGGGCCGAGTGCGCCCGTCGCCGTCTATGCCGCAGGGTGAAGGTAGGCTGTTCGTAGGGGCGGTTTTTGCCTTATTTGATGTAGGTTGGTCGAAAGGGCCCTGAATTTCCGGTCCAGATTGTGGAGCAAGTTAGGCGAACTTAGCTTGTTGCACAACAAAACTTTTAATAGCGAGTTGTAGAACAGTTCGTGTTGTCTCTTTAAATATGTATGATAATTTATGATCAGCATGCAAAATGCTTTATTTTGATACTCCCGCTCTAAGGGGTTGGACCATATATATATGTATATAATATTCGTGGTCCATTTTCAAACCTCTTCATTTTGATACCCTACTCGATAGGTTTGTACGACATAGATTTTTTTGAATCGCTTGATATGGAGTACATAGTCCGCCATACTGTTTTCGTTATGTCGTCATATAGCCTTTGTTACTCGCGGTTACATAAGGAAGGATTCTAACGATATCAGTTAAAGCATTATGGAGTTATGGTGACACAAGAAAATCACAAACACATTTTGGATACATGAACCCCTAATACATAACACTCTTTTTTTGTTTTGGGCATTCGTGTAAAAATAAACCATAGCACTCGGGCAAAAATTGATGAATGAGCAGTCGCTTACTCTATAGGTATCTGTCTGTATACTAACGCTATTTTGCTTTTTACGGTATGGAGACATGGAGACTAATAGAATTGGATGCATCAAGCCTTCAGCCTCCAGCTCAATCGAGTCCGAACATCGCAATATGCAAATTAATTGATTTTCGCGATGTATTGATGACAGTCCTGTCGAACGTCTATTTCCATTAAATAGTGAGGACGTTTGCACCACAAAATGGATTACGTATACCTTCCCATCAGTTCCAGGAAAATGACGGTCTGAGAAACGTTAATGCATTTAGTTCACACGGAACAGAATTAACGGCTACAACGTTCCGGGTCCGATACGATACGTCAGATACGTACATACACACAACACATCATATCACATTTGTGTTTTCTGAATTTAACGAATAAGAACACTCGACGATATATGCAACCTTAAATTTAGACAAATATTAAATGGGAAACGTGATTTCATTGTAAATCGACAGTCATTTTTGGTAACGTCAGAGACGTCGAAAATGTCGTTCTAATGGCCCCTCCACACAATCGGTCATCACGGGCCATTATGTTATGCGGGACGTAGCTATGCAGCTGAACGCATATGCAGATGCAGATGGCAATATTGCGTATTCCCCCTAACGCACAACTGCGTCCCTTGGAGAATTTGGCAGTTGGGCAATGAAAATTAATTCGTTCAAA
Source organism: Lathronympha strigana (assembly GCA_949128165.1). Taxonomy (NCBI): domain Eukaryota; kingdom Metazoa; phylum Arthropoda; class Insecta; order Lepidoptera; family Tortricidae; genus Lathronympha; species Lathronympha strigana. The sequence goes on along the minus strand of OX421905.1, from coordinate 10,335,335 downwards.
TAAACACTCGTGGCCGTGCGGTAAGGCGCCCGACTTTCAATCAGAGGCCTATTGCATAATGACTTGTAGCTTGTAATATTAGCGGAAGTCTCTTTTCAATCCCTTTTATTAGAAAGAGAGTTTCGCTAATATTACAAGTTACAAATGATTACGCAATTGACCCCAGGTCTCGGGTTTATACCCCGGCTCGTACCAATGAGTTATCAGAACTTTATTTACGAATTTACGAAACACAATTTGATATTTACCAGTTAGGTACTTTTTGGTGACAGAAAACATCGTGAGGAAACCTGCATACATTCGGAAAAAAAATAACCTTATTGTTGTATATGAAATCTCTAACTCGATTTAGGTTTGCACGGAGACTATAGCCTAATCCCTCTCGCACTTGAGAGGAAGCCATTAGTGGGACGTACCTTTAAAGGCTGGATTATTTTATCTACGCCTACTTCCACAAAAAATTAAACGTCAGATGCGTTTATTCTTGAGTTATATTCAGTACCTAGCTTAGTATTCAGAGTTGAGGTTGTTAGATGTTAGATACGGGGCATTATTCTTGTAAATAATAACTAAAGTTACAGTCTCATCACTTCCAGCTTCTAATGCACTTTAGATTTGTTAATGTAATTTATTTTTTTCGTAGAAATCGCGAAACGTCTGGTTGATGTTACTGGTGACCGAAGAGCTGGTGGCTTCCTCGCACAACGTATCAGCAATCAGCATTGCGATACAACGAGGAAATGCCGCCAGCATCCTAGGTACAATGCCTCAAGGACCTACTTTAGATTTAAGGTAGGTAGAGGTAGGTAGTTAGGTAAGTTACACTTACTGTATATATTTCGAAAATAAATGTTTAGTTAAGTATTTATAAATTCAAACAGCAGCTAAGTAAAGAAATGCCAATACTAGCCTCAAAATAAATTATGTGACCGTACTGCTACTACACAAATAACGCAACTATATTTTATTCTATCATTTATACATTTTATGATTAAATTTGTTTAGCTTTTTATTAATCACGGTTTGATTTTTTTGAAAGTCGACGATGCAAGTAGGTACATTAAATAATAGTACATTGTGCATCTAGGGCGGTAAGAAGGGCATTACTTACGAGGGTCTATTGAAGCCCGACGCCGAAGGCGGAGGCCTTTAAATGACCCGAGTTAGTAATCCCCTTACTGCCCGTGGTACTCACAATGTTTTTCATCACATTTGCGAGGAAATAAATAAACTTTCTAGACAAGTAAAGAAACAATAATGATAATCGGTAGTGTAGTTGCACAGTCCACAGTACTCCGGAGTGACTAGACTACGTGCTGCGAGCGCGTGGGGGACGGGTGCTCCGCGAGCTCCGGGCGGGCGGTAAAGTAGTATGAGAATCCTTTAAAACCATGGGATTAATACAGCTCTTTAAGTCTAAGTATGCTTGCATATAATATCACCGTTTACGAGCAGGTGTGATGAAAACTTAATTATTACATAACCGAATGTAATGTTTTGTAGCTTCCTTTTCGCTAACTAGATGTTGTGTTTTCTTACTTTCAAGTTCCCGGTCATTAAATAATCGTGATATCAACAATACAATACAATACAAATACTCTTTATTGCACACCTCAAATGAAGCAAATACAGAGAATACAGCGAACAAAAGAAGAGGCAAACAACAGGCGGTCTTATCGCTAAAAAGCGATCTCTTCCAGACAACCTTTAGGTAGCGGAAACTAATAAAAAAACAAAAGTCTCTAGGCGTTGCAAAAAATAGACAGAGAAGTGGGAATAGCACACAATAGCATTATAGTAGCAAACTAAATAAAATAAAAAATAAATAAACATACAAACATATACATATATATATATATATATAAATATATACTTAGATATAAATAGGTATAAATATAAATATATACAGTGCCAACCAAATAAGGAGGAAGCAGACAAAAGTGTTACAGACGAGATAAGTAGTGTTGTTTAAGGAGCTTTTTAAATGAGGTCGAGGATTGAGCGCACCTTACGTCATGAGGCAAAGAGTTCCAAAGCCGAACCGCTTGAAAAGTGAAAGAACTGTTGTAAAACTTCGAAGAGGATGATGGGACAGAAAGTAGCAAATTTCGGGAGGACCTATCTGAACGGAGATAGCTGAACCGCACCTTAAGATAGCGGGGAGTTGCAGGGTTGAAAAGTACCGAATACAAAAGGGACAGAATGTGAGAGTTACGACGAGAGCGAATAGTGAGCCAGTTGAGCTGAGAACGAAAGTGGGAGACGTGGTAATACTTGCGTAACCCAAATATGAACCGAATGCATAGATTCTGGATACGCTCAAGTTTATTAAGTTGTTCCTCAGTGAGATCGAGATATGAAACGTCAGCGTAGTCCAAGATGGGAAGGAGAAGAGTTTGAGCAAGAGCAATTTTAGTAGGAATTGGAAGAAAGTTCTGTAACCTTCTGAGCGAACCAACTGCAGCGAACATCTTCCTGCTAACTTCGCCCACCTGAGGTCCCCACGATAAAGTCCTATCCATAATGATACCTAGGTTTTTCACTTGATGTGAGTAGGGAATCAGCACACCGTCAAAATAGGCACAAGACTATTGAAGTCAATTCTATGAAGCAGTTTTGAGCTACCAATAATAATAGCTTGGGATTTAACCGGATTAACTTTAAGCCCAAAACTGCGACTCCAATTCAAGATGCTCTCTAAATCACTGTTTAAAGTATCGATCACAGATGGAAGTTCGCCGGTGACTCCCTGCTTGTAAATTTGAAGGTCGTCGGCATAAAGGTGATATTGCGAAGAAAGGTTATCGGTAATTGAGTTAATGAAGATAGAGAATAACAAAGGAGACAACACGCCGCCTTGCGGAACGCCAGCCAACGTGCTGCACCAAGAATAAAGGAAATCATCCACCTTTATGCGCTGCCGACGTCCAAATAAATAACTGTGAAACCATCCGTCCTATTGCCGCAGGAGATACATTAAGAGAGCGAAGTATCCCAAGGAGAATCTCAAAATCGACAGTATTAAACGCATTGCTAAAATCTAGCAGCGTCAACACCGTCAGTTTTTGATCATTCATCCCCGCCCGAATGTTGTCAGTGATCTTTACGAGAGCAGTAGCCAATGGCTGGTCATAGTATGGCTACTAGCCATACTATGACCAGGACGGAAACCGGACTGGAAAGGATTAAGGAGACTAGACTTGTTAAGGAACGACGTAAGCTGTTGGTGCACAAGACGTTCTAGTATCTTGGATAGGAAAGGGAGAATAGAAATGGGATGATAATCTGAAACGGAGCATGGATTTGAATTTTTAGGAATAGGAACAATGTAGGCGTCTTTCCAAAGAGAAGGAAATGCACCAGAGGAAATGGATGTGTTGAGAATGATGAACAATTTAGCGATTCTAAATTATTATTCGCTTTTTGATATCAATGCGATAATCGTATTTCCTATTTCTGAATATATTAATAGCCGGATGTGCGACAAACTTTGCATTGCTTGTCCTACCATTACGTGGTAGGAAGGTAAGAGGGAAAAGGAAATATAACCGAGAACCTGGCAGTTGTGAGGTTGTAACTCATTTTTCAGATGGACGGCTCGCTATATGGAACCAAGTTAAGTGTTACTGCTTTATATCTTATGCTTTTTCATCACACCTGCTGGTAAATGGTGATATTAAGACAATGAGTTGTATTAATCCCATGGTTTTAAAGGATTCTCATACTACTTTACCGCCCGCCCGGAGCTCCCGAGCACCTGCCCCCTCGCGTTCGCCGCGCATACGTACGCGCATAGTCGTACTCACTCCGGACTGTGCTACTACACTACCGCTAATATTTATTGTTTCTTTATCTGCCTAGAAAGTTTATTTATTTCCTCGCAAATGTTATGAAAAACATTGTGTGTACCACGGGCAGTAAGGGGATTACTAACTCAGGTCTTTTAAAGCCATAAAGCAATATAGCTAAATAATTAATGTAACTTTCTTTATTTTCCTATTACCTACCACTACAATTCAATTGAATTCGATAAGTTTTAATAAAATGGTGTGCTGATGTGCAAGTTTTCTTTTTTAGTAGGTACTAATTGCAATGTGCAACAGCAAAATGGGAAATAAACCAAAAAGTTTGTGAAGGTTTAAATACCGTGCATAAAAATTATACCTTCTTTACTAATTCGTTAATTCACTAACCGAATAATCGAATAAAATAATCATTCACCCCAACTCTTCTGCTGATACATAAACCTACCAAATGTTGAATAATAATGTGAAACAATCATTCACCCCATCTCTTCTGCTGATACATAAACCTACCAAACGTTGAATATTAATGTGAAACAAGGTAGGTACCTACCTAGTAGCCCTCCGACCTTCAGGGTACCGCTGTATGATGAAGCTGGCCCCAATGATTTGGAACATGTAGTAGAGGTAGACGCCGCACTGCGTGACGAGCAGCAGCGCGTGCTCTAGCGGCATGGCGGCGGCGGCGCGGCGCAGCGGCAGCGTGCGCATGCGCTGGATGCACGCCGCCGATCCCGCCGCCATCAGGAGGAACAGGATCGTCTCCCACACGTTGATCTACAAACATAGATCATTGCGAGGTTAGCCAAACAATATAAAGCTAGTATTACATGACACGTTTTTTCGGGGCCAATCGGTCGTTTTGTGTAATCGACAAAAGGAAAACTAGGGAGCCGAGGGAGGAAAGGTCAGGCGATAATCGGCCCCGACGGATCGCCTCATGTAATACCCGTTTAACATGGTTCATGTTATATGTCAGGTTTTAGGCCACCCACAGAGGTATGTCGAGACGAACCTCCTAACCCTGGCACATTATATATCTGAGCATTTGGATAAGGGGATACAGGTAGACGTGCTGTATTTCAATTTTAAAAATGCCTTGGATCGCGTGGATAACGACATGATAACAGAGTTATGTAATATCGGCTTCTCGCCAAAACTACATCGATTTTTTGCCAGTTATCTACGCGACATGCAGCAGTACGTGCAGCACGGATGCTTCGTCTCCAAATCTACCACACTCGCTCTGGGGTGGATAATTGTTAATGTTTGTTATTGATAATGTTATTTATTGTTTGCCTAGTATTAAGTAGTACTTAAGTACTTAATTAACAGTGTTTGCATTACACAGTGCCATGGTTTCTGTAATACAGTGTAATTGATTTTTTTAATAAATAAATAAATATGGCCCATATTACACTAGGCTTTAGGCTTCCCTTTTTCTTCACGTGGAGAAAAAGGGAAGCATATAGATCTATGATCATAGATATAGGCCTTTGTTTCTTTCTGACTATCTATGCCCGAACGAGAACAGATCCTAGCCAAACTACAAAATCACCGGTAATAGCATGTGATAATTCGATAAAGCACACAGACATGTGATTTCCTTGCTCATCTACTGGTTTGCTTATTTAAGTGCTAACAACGGTAAAGGGTAATCACTATCAAGTTAAAAGACAACTACGTGCTCAACTGTGTATTTACCATGAGTTGCTATAGATTTCGAAGGATAAATTTCAACACGTTATTAACAATATTGGAGTAAGAAAAGTTTTGGAGTAAGTACTAGATATAAAATAACAACAAAATAACAATCATAATAAAACAGATTTAACTCGTACCATATCTGACAATGTATGATAACCCTGAAAAAGAAAGTCATTTACTGTCCGGACAAACGAGACATATTATTAATTTAAGTTGAACGGTATACATGAAGAAAACAATGCGGCTTCGCTTTCACTTCGATATGAAATCACAAATCACACCGAGAAGCTAGTCTTTCACTTCACTTCACTGAGGTGGGTGCCCCACTATCTAAAACCCTAACTTCCGAATGTGGGAGGGAAGTGCAGTCAACTACAAAGATATGAACACAGCCAAAGTGCCAAAAATATATACAATTTAGGGAGAATATAGGAGGTACCTGGTTCGATTAGTAGCCTTATCCATTAATGTCATCGCAATCGCATCAAAAAGTTGTGCATTCAAAACTTCTTTCTTACTTTTATCAAATGACTTCACAATTTCAAAAGGAGGAGGTTCTCAATTCGTGTGAATGTTTTTTTTAAATAATTTTTATGTCTTTGGCATATCTTGGAACTATAGATAAAAGAAGGAATAGATAGCTAATGGAGGCGTGGCACGTGTCGCAGCGATGAGGCCAGATGACCATATTAACTGTTCGACGCGAGCCAGTTGCAACTTAGCCGCAACCGTAAAATGTGCTCCGATATTTTCGTAAAATGCCGAATTATTGCGTTGTTACGAGAAAAAATAGGAGTGAAAATAAAACCTTCAACAACTATGGAGTCACGTACCATATGTTAATTTTATTAGTTATTAGTTGATAAAATCATGCATTTTTACAAATATATCCAGTGCCAAATAGAATAGCAAACAAGTTGTGTCACGATGCAATTCATGCAATTTGGCAAGCAACCGCGCGCGCAATGTATCGAATTGCTAGCGATATTCACAATCGCATGAATATTACTTGGTACGGCCGCTTGTGCCTTGCCGGGAACTAGAGAAGAGATGCACCCGTGGCCGATGTGTGTCGATAAATGTTTGGCTTGATTGTACTCAAATAAGAAACTACATCTTCGGTTTCCGGTAGGTTTGAGTAATAAACAAATTGATTTTGTATCTATCTATTTATTGTAGTGTTGTTATCCATTTAAAAATCAAGGGTAACATCGAGTATGTTAAAACCCAAACTTTTTAAAGTTTTCATTACGTAGTACATGTAAAAATACAAACGATTTATGTCTTATTTATTAAAGCTTAAGGTTTTTTGTCCGACGAGTGTAAGACTTTATGTTTCTGGAAGAAAATGTAACATTGACATTAACTGTATCGGCAAGTGTAATAAAATTTGAAAGCAGTTTTTTTATGTTCCCCTTGAGTAAAACGAGCTAACCCTCCAGGGTCTATTATAATTTCTGACCTGTATAGGTGAGCCCTGCTACTGATAAGTGTGTACTTAACAGTAAATAGCAGGGCTTATTCTGTATACAGGTCGTAAATTATAATACTTACGGGTCTTCTCTGTTTCACCTCACACCTGCTCAGAACGCTTGGATAATTTGATGCTTGGATATTATTCAACGTGTTATTAACGTTAGCTGGAGGATGGTTCATTATGCAATGATTTTGAATCATATATCATTGCATCATTGCATTCATTAAGATTAGATCTATAAAGTATTAGGTGTGTCTATGCTGTTTCCTAGATTTTGATAGCACGCACTGTGAAAGTGAAAGTGTTAAGTAAACGTCATTATTTTTTATTTTTTTTATACCACGACGGTGACAAACAAGCATACGGCCCGCCTGATGGTAAGCGGTCACCGTAGCCTATGGACGCCTGCAACTCCAGGGGTGTTACAAGCGCGTTGCCGACCCTTTAAAAACTTCATAGAAGTTTGACTTTAAAATAACACTCTAAAGTTTGACAGTTCATTTACTTGGAAATATAACGTGGTTTGAGGTAATCGATCAATCAAGAAAGGTGAGACCATGCAGTCGATATAATGGACCATACTACACACCACGTTTGGCACCTGCAATATAATATCATCTTAAGGTTACTTTATCAAAGTGCTATGCGCCCCTGCAAAACGCAATGCGTATGCGTATACGCACACGCACACACACGGGTTTACTTAATATGGTCATGTTTATAATTATTTTTACACATCGTCAACTGCAATATTTTTAACCACGACTGCATTGGTTGTTCTAGGATTTTACTGTATTTATTAATATTCAGAGCGTATTATTACGCCGGTGATGTGAACAAAACTTTACTTAAATGTGATTTTTAATGCCTTAGAAGCGTTTTCAGCAGGCGGAAAAGTGATTTCAGACCGTTTTAGAGGTGGCTCTTTCACATACTAGAAGATTCAAAATTTACCCCAGTTGCCGTTGTTTTTAGGCGCCTGAAACATGGTTTCAGTTCGTTTCAGGCCACCCTCTACCAGATAGTACAAAAGCATCGCGAGAAGTACTTAGGTACTTACTCGCGAACTTACTAGAATCGAAGCCAACCTGTCGAGTCAAGATTTGGCTGGAACATTCTAGAACCATCAGGAATACCGCCGACGGGTATATAAGCGGCAGCCCGTCAGCCGCCAGAATAGTTCAATTCTGAATGCGATACAGTGCGGATCAAGAGCGAATCGAAGTGAAGTAAAATTGACGAGTGCGTTAAATTAGTGTGTTAATTGTGTTCAAGTATTCAAGTTGTTTAGTGTCTTGTAAGTAGCAATAAAGCCTCAGTTTTAATTAGTGGTTAATTAGTGCATTTTTTATGAAGTACCCACCCCTCAAGCGTAACAGTATCAAATATCGATGGATAACAGTTTATCGACACTCCTCTCTAGCGCAGTGTCACATGATAGCTTACCGCGCGCTTTAGCCAATCACAGCGCGTCTCTGGCCACATCCCCGGAGACATAAAGACCCTTTAAAATTTAGCTTCGTAATAAATCTTCTTAGTTCTTCTACGATTTCATCGGAATACATAATAGGTAGTACCTATATTGATTTTTCACACTTTCGTGGCTAGTTTCTTAGTCAAACTTGATACGACCTACAATATTCACCTATCAGAGTATGGTAATTGGTCACTATGGTCAGGAACACGAAATTTATGAATAAACAAAACCACCAGTGTACCACCACAGACATTTTTAAACACACTTGCTCTTAACTGCTTTTGGCTCTTAATCCAAGATTTTAAACTCGCGTACTTTTTCATTACATTATTGAACTAGACTCAAATCACGTTATTTCTGCCCAGCAAATAAACTGTAAAACTATAAAGTGTTATTCTAAACGTCAAATTTCTATGAAATTATGACGTTTACCGAACACTTTCACATTCTGTGCTATCAAAATCTAGGAAAATTAGCATAGACGGACTCTAGTGTGGTAATAAGATAACCCCATCAAGTTCAGTTTGTACCCTACGAGACTTAAAAAAAAATACATTATGGGACACAACACAAATCGACCTAGTCCCACGGTAAGCTCAATAAGGCTTGTGTTGTGGGTACTAGCCTACTAGGCGACGATACATATATAATAGATATATACATATAAATACTTAAATACATAGAAAACATCCATAACTCAAATATTACAACCATATTAAATACAATCACAAACAATATACCTAAGATAAAACTAAATCTTAATAAAACCTAAATCTAAACACACACAACACTTTCCTACCTATTCAAAGAGCCCACCCCGTAACGCTCCCGACGCAAAGGTGCCCATCACACTCGCAGCGTTCCCGCGTTGAACTGCAATAGACAACCTCTGCGCCAGGAACGAACCGGAGCGGGAGTCATGACCCCTCTCTTGCAGGCGACGACCTAGCTCCCCAAGAAAGGTTTTTGCCTCCGCGCACCAACAACCAGCCGTCTCAACCGCAAGGGGAATAAACAAATAATTGGTCAGCCCCGAATATTTCACTCTCTTGAGCGATGCCGCCTGCTCAGCCGCAGCCCGCAGCACCCGCCGAACGCACAGTGCGCCCAAGGTGTGAAGCAGCAAATGTACTAACACAGGTGGCATCCCATAGATCCCATCCATAACTCAGGAACTATTCGTGATAAACGCACAAATAAATGCCCTGACCATGTTTCGAACTCGGGACCTCCTGCTTCGTAGGCAGGGTCACTACCAACTAGGCTAGGGGAGTAGGAGGCCGTTAAACTAAGTAAGAGACCAAGTTACGTACACAGACAATACCTTCAAATTTTGTCGTATTAGAAAGATTTTTTTTTCAAATTAGGTTCACTGTTTTTAGCCGCATAACTTATATGTTAAAAAGCAATACATATCTCCGTTTTAAGATTAAGTTGAATACATGGATTAAAACCTTCTGAATTATTGAATATAGGTATGTGAAATAATATTACATCATTCATAATTCACAATAATTAGTTCATTAATAGTAGTTTATGTGATTGTATATATAATGAAAGGCATTAAAACTCGAGTGTGGGTTTATGAAACGAGGCGTCAGACGAGTCCGTTGTAATAATTGTTAAATTATGGTGAGACACAAATGGCACAACTAAATCTTCGGCCACTCTATACGTACCTGTAGTAATGCGAGCTCCACATGTTTCTCGTTCTGGAAGAGTCCGTTGAACAGCATGAGACTGACGATAGTGCCGGCCAGCACGGCCACGCCCATGAATAATCCTTTGTGCGCATTGCCGCAGTCCACAGAGAAGTGGTTGTTCGACTTTATGCGCAAGAGCGTTTGCTTAGGATCCCCGCCCTGAGACGGATTCACTGACCATGTTGCCATTGATTTCTGAAAACAATGAATTGATTAGTGAAAGACCTTTTCTTTCGGTTTTGCCTAACTAGACTATTAAATACCAATAATAAATTAAAAATCTATATAGCTCCAACAATACATAGTGGATTAGAAAATCCTATTTAACTAGTTGCTAACGGAAAAACGTTAAAATCTCGAGAAACTACCCTTTTGATTAAAAGAACCGGCCAAAAGCATATCAACAAGCATGCACAATAAGCGTACCTAAAAGGGGTTATAGTACCGATACCGTGCTTGTAACTGGTAATAAAGTTTTTACTAAAAGAGTCACCGGCCTTATTCATAAAAAAGTTAACAGAAGCTTTAGTTAAATTAAATTATGTTTTCTCCCATTCTGACAAACGCGATTGTCAAAGTGACAGATAAGGACAAACAATCATTTAGCTAAACTGTTGTTGAAGTGCGTTTATGAATAACGCCATCAGTCTTTATAAGTCCCTGTTTTCATGATTTTTAACCGACTTCGACGGATGCGGTTCTACAGGTTGTCCCAAAAATGGCAGGTCACCCTGACACCGGAGGTAGGTCGACCCAAGAGGAACCGAACCACCCTAACATGACCTCAGTGCCATTTTAAGTTTTTTTTCATTAGTACTCTATCAGAAATAGTTAAATTTAATAATGCAAGTGTTATTTTGTTAAAAATAATAGGAGATGCGAATAAAACGGTGTCCTGTCGTTTGACCAAAAGCCCAAGCAACCATTTTCGTCGTAGACTCTTTATTGTTTCGTAACATGTAGTAACAGTTGGCACTCACGTCTCTAAACAAAGTGCACACCTTACGGTCACATTGTGTCGAAATTTTTATACACATTGTGTGCAGTTTGCGATGTGCGATGTGCGATGTGAACGCGGTAGGAACAAACAGTGGTAGCATTGTGGTAACTGTGAGGTAACAAGTGCAAACAATGTGTCGTATTGTAACGTTACGTAACTGTTACCCAACATTGAAATGAAAATTGAACAGAAAAGCTCCTTTAAAACCAAACCTTGTCAAACTGTGCTGGTATACCAGGATAGATTTGCTTCCAGATGCTGGAAGCATATCATGCTCATGCTTATCATGATAAAAATCGACATTTAAAGATTTAAAAAATTTCTCATGGTGAATCTGTGGTCAAAATTGCGAGAAATGACCGCCATTGTGAATTTTTTAGATTTGAACAGATTAGATTTTTTAGATTGTCATAAAATCGTTATGATATGATTCTAGGGGTTCTTCATAATGAATTTTAGGTTCAAATTGTGAGAAACCACCGCCATCTTGGATTTCTTCAGTTTTGATCCGATCGTCATAAAAATCGATATCTGAGGATCCGAGAGTTGAGAGGAGTTATTTACAACGGAACTGAGGTCAAAACTGCGAAAAATGGCCGCCATCTTGGATTTATTTATTTTTGATCCAATTATGATCCCCTCTAACGCCCCCTAGCCTAAACGGCGGTTTAAACGGCCTCCTAGCCTAGTTGGTAGTGACCCTGCCTACGAAGCAGGAGGTCCCGGGTTCGAATCCTGGTCAGGGCATTTATTTGTGTGTTTATCACGAATATTTGTTCCTGAGTTATGGATGTTTTCTATGTATTTAAGTATTTATATGTATATATCTATTATATATATCGTCGTCTAGTACCCACAGCACAAGCCTTATTGAGCTTACCGTGGGACTAGGTCGATTTGTGTAAGATTGTCCCACAAATATTTATTTATTTATTTATTTATTTATTTATTTATGATAATAAAAATCGATATTTAAGGATCCGAGAGGTTCTTTATAATGAACATGTATAAGTAATCAAAATTGCGCGAAACAAATCCTGACTCGGTTTTCTACGGTTTTGATTTGATCGTTATAAAATTCAGTATGTGAGGATCTGAAATGTTCTTTAAAAATAATCTGAGGTCAAAACTACGAAAAACGGCAATTCGCGATTTGGACCTTAGATTCATTATAAAGAACCCCTCTGATCATCCGAAATCGATTTCTATTACGATCAGATCAAAAATAAGGAACAAGATGGCGCCCGTTTCTGGCATACCTCACATAACTGGTATAGTCTGACAAACCAAGTCTGACAGCAGATTTTTAGGGTTCCGTAGCCAAAATGGCTAAAACGGAACCCTTATAGTTTCGGCCAGTCCGTCTGTCCGTCCGTCCGTATGTCACAGCGGTTTTACTCAGTAACTATACAGCATATGGTAGTGAGATTACAACTACAGGTGTATTTTGTGTGCCGCTACTTAGTTTAGGGGGGACGTCTCATACATGTAATCGAAGGTAATTTTTTTCCAAATACCTTCTTGTGGTACATCATTGGATAGGCCTTTAGAAATAACTTAAAAGTTTTTTTACAAAAATTTGATTAATCGAATATTTTCGAAAATAATCGGTCTGAAAGTCCAAAAAAGTGTCCCCCCCTCTAAGGTCCAAAAAAATTCTGGATGATAGAATATAAGACGATCTTACCACAAATTATTTTGAACAAAGGTTAAGCTGTTTTGTTGACCATTTATTACAAAAGAACGTAAGTGCCTTGTTATTTCAAAGGCACTTACACCTTTTTGCTCACAAAATGTTAGTGAAGTAGACCTGACGATGAAGACCAGGGGTGGTATGTGGAACGTTACATACTTAAAGCTGATAATTCCGAGGTCCGCCGTCTGATTTGACTAAATATATTTCGTTCATTTAGTAGTACTGCGTTACTCATACTAGTACTTAGCAATTAAAAATGGAAAAATAAAGCTTTTTAACAAAATATAAGATCGACTCCGAAAAGTGAAAAATAAAATGTACTTATAAATTTTTATTTTTTTAACTAGAGTCAGAAAGAATGAAGAATGTTTTAGTTTTTGTTCAAGTTTTTTTTTCATAAGTTTTGGACTTATGGTTCAAAAATTTGAGGGGAGGCGACACATTTTTTTATCTTCCTGAAATTTTTTAGAAGACCCATATCCTTTTTCAAATACCCATCCATCTATCTATAGGTACCTCGCACTCTAGGATTGAAACGAAAAAAAAACCACTCCCCACTTTACGTGTTCTGGAGGTACCTACCTTACCCCATTTTTTATTTAACCACTATCAGTGTGATTGATATTCATATTCATACCAAATTATAACTTTCAGTGCTAACGGTCAGTCAGCTTACCCGCGAACAGACAGACAGAAGGACATGGAGAAACTATCAGGGTTCCTAGTTGACTACGTAACCCTAAAAAGCGTTCTCCTGTTCGAAAGCTATACTACAGACAGACACACAGACACGCGTTAAACTTATAACCCCTTTTTTCCGCCAATAAATCATGATATTTATCATGTAACATTGAAATATTTAGTATTGTATTTATATTTGATATACAAGATAAATCTAATCTATAAACGAATAATTAATGAACATCTAATATCGCATTCATTTGCATTCTGGAATACGTGAATTTAATTAATAATTTGATTTATTTCAAATAACTATTTCAGATATAGGAAGCTAGGATCTACAATAGGCCCTTGAGGCATGCATTGTACAGTCAACTATGAATGGAAAGGACTTTATTGCTTGAATATAAATGTCGTGTATAGATATTTTTGTCACTTTTGCTGTATTCATATCTTTGTAGTTGACTGTACCTACGATGGTGGCGGAATTTACTCGTTATATCGCAGTGCTGATTAATATAAATAATTGTAATACGTACCGATCCCGGTACAGTGCAGATATCATTCCAAATAACAACAATAATTATAGAGCAGAGCAGACTGTATTCTACTCCACACGACCTCAAATAGGGGTTCACGCTTCTTATCAACGGCGTAATCATATCGGAGACGTTACACTGCCAGCTCTCGTTCTTGATCGTGACGTGGTCGAATCCAATCAAAGTGCCATTGGTTCTGTAATGTTCCTCTATTAAGGTAACGTTGTCTTGTTGGTCGGCGATGACCAGTTTCGAGGGCCCGCTTATGTTGGCGTATCGGAGGAGTGGCGGGCGGTCGTACGCGACAGCAATTATGTCGTCCCTTGTCTCCTGAATAACTACGTTCAGCCATTCACACACGTTCGTGGCGATTAAGTGCATTAGGCCGAACCTGTCCAGCACTACGCCTCGCATCGGGTCCAATATCTGCGACGTAAAAAGTTAAACGGCACTTAGACACGGCTTTAGAAAATAGCGAAGTGTTTTAGTGTTCTCTTGGCTACAATACATTATATACTTACCTCGAATATTCAGAAACGTTAAATATGTAATTATGTAATTGAATGGTTATTTTCTTCGGTATACAATTAACATTTTATTATAGGTATTTACCTATCCAGGATTGTAGAGAAGGTCTGTAAATCCTCTAGTTAGGTACCTACTTAAATACAATTGAGGAGATTACCAGCCAGGGAGCCTGGTGGGCAAAGAAAATAGGTTTCTGGCTCGGATATTTTAAAACAGCATATAATACTTCTTTAAACTTTCACGATTTTCACACATTATAAATTTACTAAAACGGGGCTTAATCGTGTAGATACTTTGAAAACAAAACTCCGACGTTTCAAGGGCGACATTGGCCCCGTCGTCCCGGAGAAAGACTCCCTTCAAAGTATATACACGATTAAACCCGGTTTTAGTAAATTTATAAACAGCATAATGTCAATGAAAGTCAGAATTTTCTTAGTATTTTAGAGAAAGAAGTATGATTTTTTATTATTAGTAAAATTTTAAACGTTTGTATTTAATGTTAGCGTGTGTGGCATGCATAAAAACCGTGATTGTCTTATTAGAGCATTGTTTGCTCGGATAGTACGTCCCAAAGAGGCTAAACACGTTTTGGAGTTGACTGGCATTGACGTATAAGGAAAATGCAGTACAATACAATTAAAATCAGTTAACCATTCGGCTTTTCTCGGGTCGCGGGCCTAAATCCGGAGACGGAAATGACACGAAATACATTACCGCGATTTCTTGTAGGTAACATTCAATCTGAAGTATCATAAACGCAATGTATAGCACCTGCCAAGATGACATTACTAACCGGTAGACCTAAGAAATTTATTATGCAGAAGCGACATGAATTTGAACATTCATTATTTATTGAAGCTATACTTGTATACAATATATAAAAAATACACACATATATATATATATATGTGTGTGTCAATATTTTACTGTTTGATGTAAGTAACAGTACGATATTACGTCGGATTAATAATTGATAATAATCACCAAATTAAAAAAATTAAAAACCGACTTCAACCGATTTTTTTGACATTTACTTTCTTCTTTTTTAAATAAATTAGCTTCTTTTCTAAAATAGTTATATACATTATTTACAATTTCACGAGATTGAGCTACAATTTTTTTCCCACTTTTAATTTTGTTGAAGCCATGATAGGTACATAACTATTGTAAGTAAGTTAATTTTAATAAAATTTGATAGAATCGAATATTTTCACGAATGAAATTAGCGTTCATAAACATAAATATATCATATAGTCCCCAGTTTATAAAGGAAATGGACCTAAAGGGGAAATAAAAAACTTCCGTCCCATATCGTTGGTACCAGCATTATCGAAGGTTGTTGAGCTGGGCTTATGTAACAGGTTAATGAAATATTTTGAAAGGAATAAGCTACTTCATGATCATCAGTATGCGTACCGCCAGGGTAGGTCCACGGTAGGTGCTGCGCGTGCGGTCTATCAGCGTGTTCTCCATCTTATGGATCAGAAAAAATTTGTAGCTGCTATCTTCTGTGACCTGTCACGCGCCTTCGACTCGGTTGATCATAAACTTCTCTTAATCAAGTTGCAAAAATATGGCGTACAGGGCAGTCTACTGGCGTTTATCCAGTCTTTCTTAAAGAATAGGGAACAGGTCGTGTCAGTAGATGGAGGGGCAACTAGGTCGGAGATGAGGACTCTAGATGACTGTTCCGTTCCTCAGGGCTCAGCGGTCGGAAATTTCCTTTTTTTAATAATGGTTAATGACCTAATTAGTTTGTTCCATGATGGGGATTTCGTAATGTTTGCTGACGATGGTTGCGCCATAGTACATGGTGAATCATTCGCCGACTTAAAAGATAACATTTCCAACACATTAATAAAACTAACTCATTGGTTTGAAGTAAACGGTTTCATAATTAATCTTAGTAAGACATCTGTAATGCACTTCTGGTTAAAAGGACAATACAAGACGCCCCTGGAAATAACCATTAATAATATAAAGCTTCCCCAAGTACAAAACACGCGGTTTTTGGGTTTCCAATTTGATGCTGGTTTAAAATGGGATAAACATATAGATGTACTTACCGGTCGGTTAATTTCAGCATCATTCGCATTGTCTAGGCTTGCTCCTGCACTCTCACGCGAAAATCTACGTATGGCTTACTACGCGTACATAAACTCGATCATTTCGTACGGGATCGACCTTTGGGGGCTAGCAGCTGACAGAGACCGAGTATTTTTACTCCAAAAAAGGGCCGTAAGAATATTAGCTGGGGTACCGCCATTAACGCCTGCGACAGAGCACTTCATAAAATTAAAAATCCTGACCGTCCCATGTCTATTCATTCTCGAAGTTGCAAAATACATGTGGATGCACTTAAAGGAATTTAATACACGACGCCCTGATCAGAGAGACATTGGGCGTGACCTAAATCCGATATTAGTCCGGCTAGCAAAATCTTCGAACTCACTGAGGGTAGTCGGCATAAAAATATATAATAGCCTGAGCCGGGAAATCAAGGGGGCCTCTTCTTATGAGCTGTTTGTTAAGAAGCTTAAGAACTTTTTATTTGAAAAAGCATACTACAATGTGAGTGACATATATAATTAAAATGTATACTTGACATATATAATTACCTTTTCTGTTTTTTTTTATTGTTACTTTATTTTATTTTTATTGGTATTTTAATTTTTAATTGTAATGATATAGTGTATTTTAAATTTAATTTATTTTTATTATTCTTGACATGTGTTTTATGACATTAAAGATTTTGAAACTTGAAACTTGAAACTTTATACGTCAAACAGTTTGTATTGACACTAAGAAGGCAGACTGCCAAAATAGTCAATTATTTTTCTTATTTCAATATAATTATAAAGGTTGTGTAAGTTTTGAACTACAAAGGAGATTTTGTTGCTCATATCGTTCTTGTATTGTATTCAATAAGACAATGAGTAACATAATTAAAGGTCATATCTGTAAATTGATAACTGTATGTGAGAGACGAGGGATTACCGAGGTTGGCCGAATCGTTAACTGATATTAATCGTACTGTAACACATATTTATATAAAAAAGCTCTAGTGGCTACGTGAACGTCTGTGTTGCTTTAGACAAACCGGCGCCGCAACTGAATTTGGCGATAGTGTGAACCGCTTTACCTGATGGTTTTGGGCCACATTGGCAGTCCACACACTTCATTGGCAGTTGATAATGTGACGTATTCAGTTCAGGCTAAGATACTGGATTGTGGATTGTCCAAGGTTTACTTTTAGCTGAATTTAATGGCAGTGGCTCTGTATTGACAATCGATGAGAAGTACCTGCCTGCCTTTTAGGTGATAGCGGCACTACGGTACCTATGGATACGCTAACGGACCGTCCAACGTCAACAATCAAATTGCCTCAGTACCTTTTCCTCAAATTTTCCGTCCACATAATACAATCGAATTAAATCAGATTTTGCTTTAAATTGCCCCGTCTCCAGTCTGGATACCCCTTAAAGTAGTTTGCCATCCTTTCAGGCTGTTTCAGATTCCCGCTTCCACCCCTAAAAAAACCTACAATAATAACTTAATTTTCTTCACTCATTGAAAAATTAGCGTCTAGCTTACATCAGTGTATGAGAATATGAAGACAGTTTGCGCGACCATGAACAGAATCCGGAGCGCGGGCTTGACGGCGACGATGATGAGCTGGCAGTCGCCGTCCAGGTCAAAGTAACCGCCAATCTGTAGGCACGAGTAGACGATGGAGCCCACGGAGAACCCCGCAACACCCATGTGCAGGTAGAAGCTCCCATAACGGGTGCGGGCTGAGTTCCCTGTTGAAAAACCATTCTATTTGTATTGTTGTCATGTAGTTGAAGAAATTGAGGGAGTGTTGGAGCCGGAGTTTGACAGCGTCACTTGATAGCATTGTCACAGTATACAATGGTGGTGGAGCCCCATTGATTTAGTTAACACAAAAGATAATAACTTATATAAAAGCGCCATCTAGCCACTAATTAATTCGCAGACTTTTGGCAACAATCATATCCGTAGAGACCATGGAATATATAGATCATCTATGATCTGTCAAGCGATTCCATGAAATGAAACTAATGAAAGTCTGTTGTTAATTGAATGGTTGGCCAGATCATAGTGTGACTTTGCTACGAGTTCGGTTCACCACCACTTAAAATTGACAAAGGTTATTTAATTATTTGTGGCACCTACACATAATAGGTTTCTATAACGTAACGGACCATAGGCGTATGGAGACTGGCCCCAAAACCAACATAGATGAGACTTATACTATAAACAGGTCTTATTGTCTGCTTCATTTCGTTATATGGGCAACAAGTTAAATTCTATTGCAGATCTGAGATATTCGTATTAAAACGCGAGTACCTATTATGTTATGTACCTAAGTAAAAATATTCACACCCGCACGGCGATGATGGCGGATCCACACAGCCTTTTGTTTTGTTAGGGGGAATGCGTTCTACGTATACCATATAGTAAAAAAATAAAACTTTAACTAAGTATTTATTTTTTAATTTTCGGTAATAAATATTGTTCTTGTTTGTGAACATGACGACATATTTGTCTTCTATCTGTTAAAACCGAAACATAAGACAACTTATTCACGTAAAACCGTTTAATCTACTAAATCTACGGCACGGGTGATAGATGTGTTATTTCGTTAGAAACAAATGGTAATAGGTAGAAACTGGTCCTGTCTGACCCATCTTAAACGGCTAAAAAAACAGAAATCTTACAAGAAAAACGTTTGTAACATGTGTGTACATATTTGTAACGATTAGCATGTAGCGATATTTTGTTGGATTTTGTTACCTACATAATACTAAACTCCCGATATATCCGTCACGCTAAAAAAATCAGCTACTTGTTATAAATTATTTCCCAAGTAATCAAAATTTCCATACAAGTTGTCAGTTCAATGACTGGATTAATTTTATTGTGACGCTCAGTTACTCGGTCACTTGATAAACGTCACTCAATGCAATGCTACATATTTCCAGCTTCATCCTGCACCGATTAAATTACGTATAACGAGATTTTATAGCTAGAGTCTAGAGAGTTCCGTGAAAAACCTTAATAAGTTTTTCAACACACTTGCTCGTAACGATGTTCTTATCGTACGGCTTTTAGGCTCATAATCCAAGATTTTAAACATGCGTACTTTTTCATATTATGGAACTATTTCGGTAATGAGATAACGCCATAAAATTATGTTTGTACCCTACGAGACTAAGTTATAGTCTAACAAGCCAACGATCGCAGTAACAGTAGGACCAAAAAACCGCCCAAGAGCATGTCGGGCCATGCTCAGTGTAGGGTTCTGCAGTTTACTGTCCGTCCCAATAGGCAACCTTAAAAGGTGTTTTAATAGATACCATGCTCAATATGCTTATAATAATTAACAATTCGATGATACTTTCGATCACACCCGTCCCGACCCCATCAACTCCGGAAACACAGTGCCATCTCTCGGGCAATTGGGTTACTAATTTACACAAACTAGACGGATTATGTATGTTGGGTTTTCGGGTCGTAACTTTTGATCGCGTGAATCTTTTTGAATCATTTTTTTCTTATTAGAAGGAAGATACGTGCGGGATGATATATAAAGTACTCAAGATAAAAGAAGTGTTTACATACAGTTAAATTACAAACTTAATTCCGAAATTATTTTGTACAATTTTTCAAAAACTATTTAACCAATCAAGTTCAAAATAATTTTCCAAGAAAGTTGTTATTAAGTTCTACTTTTATTTATTTATTTATTTAAACTTTATTGCACATAAAACAAAGTACAAAAGGCGGACTTAATGCCAGAAGGCATTCTCTACCAGTCAACCATCAGGCCAAACAGATACAAATATTTAGGTGCGGTAACAGCATAAAGCGAAAGGTTAAACAGCGATTGATATATTTACAAATAATATTAATCTTTTATATTTTTTTTCATATTGTTGAGGTAAGAGCTTCTGTAGCTGGGGTGTTCTTAATGAAACCAAATTTGGAGAAGTAATGAACATTTATTTAGGAAACTGTGTTAATTATATACTAATTTACAAACATGAGACAAACATATTTAGTGCATGTGTTAGAAAGAGACAGGACACCAAAAGGGGTAGTTTAGAATATTGACTTTTAGATTTACCCAATGCTAAAAATATCAAAGTTCATCGTATCGCTAGAAAGAGACAAAATATTAGAGTAACACCATTAGGGTAGTTTTGATTAAGGGTTTTTAGGTTTACCCTATACTGGAAATATAGTATACAGCACTAAGCGAGAAAGAGATAGCAATAACAGATAAAAAAGGGTATATAGTAAAACAGTAATTTAGAATACCTACATTGAAAACTATCACTCGCGTGTAGATGTTTATGCGGCCACAGTGCTCCCCCTCAAGCGAAGCGTACAACGGGTTTTCTTTTCCTGGCTGAGCGAGTGGTTTTCAATTCAACAGCTGACCGGTCTGGTGAACCGATGTCGTCATTGATGACGTATGCGGGCTTCAGGCGATCTATCGACACGTTTACTTGGCGGCCAGGCAGCTGCAGCTTAAATACTTTGCCGTCCCGGCTTAAAACAGGATAGGGGCCTTCGTATGGTGGTTTTAATGCTTTATGCCCTGTTTCGATGCGTAAGAAAACGTTTTGGCACGTACTTAGGTCTTTGTGCACGAAAACGCTTGCATTTTTGCGTGAAAACTCCGCTGCTTTAAACTCGCCGATCGTACGCCGTAGATTATCGACATAGCTGTAGTCCATTGTTTCGTAGTCAGATGTACTGGATGGGTCGAAAAAGTCGCCTGGCAATCTAATGCTACACCCGTATAGTAGCTGCGCTGCGCTGACCTCCGTGTCACTTCTCGTGGCTGCCCGAAGTCCCAGCAGCACAGTGGGTAACACATCGAGCCATTTGTTGTATTGTTTAGCCAGAGTCGCTGTAATGGCTGTTTTTATCGACCTGTGCCACCTCTCAATAATTCCATTGCAAATTGGATGGTAGGGGGTGGTCCTGTTCTTCTCGACGCCTAGTAGTTTGGTCAGCGCTGTGAAAAGCTGGCTCTCGAACTGACGTCCTTGGTCGGTAGT
This sequence comes from Lathronympha strigana, assembly GCA_949128165.1. Lineage (NCBI taxonomy): Eukaryota > Metazoa > Arthropoda > Insecta > Lepidoptera > Tortricidae > Lathronympha > Lathronympha strigana. The sequence goes on along the minus strand of OX421905.1, from coordinate 10,313,627 downwards.
GATGGTACACGGACAACCAAAACGTGTAATCCATTTCTCGTATATTTCTTTAGCTACCACTTCCGCTGTAATGCTACGCAGTGGTATTGCTTCAGGCCAACGGGTCTTCCGGTCAATGATGGTGAGCAGGTACTGATGACCATATTGCGATGGTGGTAAGGGTCCGACGAGGTCAGCATGAATATTTCGCATCCGTTCGGCTGGTTGGAATGTACCGTAATCGCTGCTTGTATGACGGTGGACTTTTGATTGCTGGCAGGGTACACAGGCTCGCGACCAGGTAGAAATATCAGAATTCATGTTCGGCCAGAAGTATTTCTCCGATATCATCTTCCGCGTAGTTCTCACACCTGGATGGCTGAGATTATGCACGGCGTTAAAAGCTATGCGTCGAAAGTTTTCTGGAAGATACGGCCTTACGCTTGAAGTCGACGTTTCGCACAATATATTACAATTTTTGTCCGGTAACGCGATCTCCTTAAATCGCAAGTTCCTTTGCGTCATAAGTTTTGTTATCGTGCTGTCCTTTTCTTGCGCCGCTGCTAACTGCTCATAGTTGATAGCTGACGGGCATGTTATGGCTTCTATTCGCGATAGTGAGTCTGCGACCAGATTATCTTGCCCGCTGATGTGTCGTATATCATCGGTGAACTCGCTGATAAATAGAAGCTGGCGAGTGCGACGTGGAGTTTCATTGTTTGACACAGCCTTCTTTAGTGCAAACGTAAGCGGCTTGTGGTCAGTGAAAATTATCAATGAGCGACCTTCAAACATTTTCCGGAAGTATTTAACTGACATGTAGATTGATAACAGCTCGCGATCAAACGTAGAGTACTTTTGTTGGGCACAGGAAAACTTCTTCGAAAAATAGCCCAGTGGTTGCCATTTGTTATCAACGTACTGTTGCAGTACAGATCCCGCGCACAAGTTAGATGCGTCGCACATTAATGCGAGTGGCGCGTCATGCGACGGATGTGCTAGCAGAGCGGCGTCTCGCAAGCTGATTTTGCATTTTTCAAATGCGTCGTCCGCTTCGTTTGTCCAAATGATTTGAGTTTTGTCCTTCTTCTTACAATTGTGAAGATACGCGTTCAATGGCATTTGAATGGCTGCAGCGTTCGGAATAGCATCTCTGTAGAAATTCACGACTCCGAGAAACCTTCGCAGCTCTTCAATTGTGGTTGGCTTAGGAAAGTTTGTGATAGCAGTGACCTTGTCTTCAGGTGGCTTGATCCCTTGCTGTGACACCGTATAGCCCAAGAATTTGACCTCTGTTACACCGAATACGCATTTTGATGGGTTTATTGTTATACCGTAGTCATTCAATCTTCCAAGTACTGTGCGTAGGTGTTCAGTATGCTCGGCCTCATCACGGGAACTAATTATGACGTCATCGATGAATGGATAACAGTAGTCGATTCCCTGGAGTACTTGATTGATAAATCGCTGGAACGTCTGGCCTGCATTTCTCAATCCCGGACACATTTTAGGGAATTCAAACAGCCCAAACGGGGTTACTATGGCGGTCTTCTCTATGTGTTCGCCATATACAGGGAGCTGTTGGTATGCTCTATTGAGGTCGAGGGTGGAGAATATCTTCTTTCCATTTAATTGGTATGTGAAGTCTTTAAGTCGTGGCACGGGGTAGCGATCTGGTATCGTAATGGCATTCAACCGCCGATAATCCCCGCATACTCTTATATCTCCATTCTTTTTAGGGACCACGTGTAACGGACTGGCCCACGGGCTTTTGCTTGGTCGGCATAGGCCCTGCTCCATCATTATTTCGAATTCCTTCTTCACTGCCGCGTAACGATGTGGTGGAATAGGCCGCGCCTTACAATGTAGTGGTGGGCCAGTAGTTTCAATGTAATGTTCGACGGAATGCTTCGGTGCTTCTTTCATCGACGAAAGACGAGTGACGTCAGGAAAGTCTGCCAAAATGTCGTGATACTTCTGGCGGATGTCAATAGATCTTATTGATGGTTTTTGGTACTTGCATATTGAGGTCTTGACAGAGAGGCTTGTTTGCTTGTCGATAAGGGTTCGGCCGGCGACGTCCACAAGTATTTTATGATGCTTTAAAAAGTCTGCACCAATGATGGGTCTTGACACTGCAGCTACAACGAACTTCCAGCGATACAGCCGTCGAAGATTTAAGTCCAGCTCCATAGTCTTCTCCCCGTATGTTCGTATTATTGCGTTGTTTGCTGCGTACAAATTGTACGTTGTCGGTTGCATTTTTACATTTATTTTTTTAGGTATTACGCTGATGTCCGCGCCCGTGTCGATAAGAAAAGAGAGTTTGGACCTCTTGTCGGTAATAAATAGACGGTGTGACTTCCCGAGGGCGCTGGATCCCGTCTCGTCCAACGCTGGTTTTAGTTTCCCGTTGGAGTGGTTGCAGATTGCTGCACAAATGTGCATGGTTGTGTGCACCTATATGCATCCTGGCCAAATTTTTGATGAAAATAGCAGTACGATGAATTGAACGGCGTTACGCTACGGTGTGAGTGGTAGCCGCGCTTCCGAGATTGGGATCGGCTGAGATCTCGGCGCCCGCGCCAGTTGCGCAGCGGCGAGCGGCCGCGCCGGTCGCGCGCCTGCGTTGAGATAAGATGCGTAATAGCCTCAGTTAATTTGTCTATTTTATCTTCTAATGTGTGATGTCTTGAAGCTGACGACGATGTAGATGGCGTTGAGTAGGGATGAGCGATGGCGAAAACTTCTTGTTGTAGTGCAGGTCGAGTTTGCGATTGAGGATTAGGCTGGATGGAGGATACTTCGTGTCGTGATTGTTGTTCCATCATTTTGTCCGCCATAAGCGCTATTTCCTGTAAGCTTGCCTTCTCGCTGAGCGCTAGCACGGAGCTGACACTGCTAGGCAGCTGCATTAACCACTTGCTGCGGAGCGTTGCTTCAGATAGATGCTCGCCGGATAGGTTTTGCATTCTTCTTAATAGTTGTGATGGTTTTAAATCGCCTAGCTCTAAACCGGCTAAAACGCGCTGTACATTTCTCTGCTCCGATTCCTCGTAGACGTCCAGTAACCTCTGCTTGATAGCTTGATATTTGTTGCTTTCTGGCGGGCGTACTAATAGGTCGTAGATCTCGTCGATATCTTGGCGTTCTAGCTGACCCAGAACTAGCTCGTACATGGATTGATCTCCTTTCTTCTGTGAGTTCATTATTGCCTCGAAGTGTGTAAACCAGGCTCGTAGCTTGTCGCGCCAAATAGGTGGGATGCGCAAACCAACTGATACGCCCGATATTTCGTGTCCGCTGATAATCGGAATAATGGTTGGCGTTGCTGTTTCATTTTGCGATGCCACTGGTGGTGCCGCGGCTGGTGCTGCTGGTGGTTTTTGTTTTGCATCATTATCTACCATCTTGATACGAAGAATGCTTCGATTTCTTGATGTCGGTTGGTCACCACTGTTGAGGTAAGAGCTTCTGTAGCTGGGGTGTTCTTAATGAAACCAAATTTGGAGAAGTAATGAACATTTATTTAGGAAACTGTGTTGCTTATATACTAATTTACAAACATGAGACAAACATATTTAGTGCATGTGTTAGAAAGAGACAGGACACCAAAAGGGGTAGTTTAGAATATTGACTTTTAGATTTACCCAATGCTAAAAATATCAAAGTTCATCGTATCGCTAGAAAGAGACAAAATATTAGAGTAACACCATTAGGGTAGTTTTGATTAAGGGTTTTTAGGTTTACCCTATACTGGAAATATAGTATACAGCACTAAGCGAGAAAGAGATAGCAATAACAGATAAAAAAGGGTATATAGTAAAACAGTAATTTAGAATACCTACATTGAAAACTATCACTCGCGTGTAGATGTTTATGCGGCCACACATATTTTTTTAAATTATAGTTCTAAAGTTAGAGGGGGGGGACACATTTTTTTAAACTTCTAGAGCGATTATTTCCGAAAATATTAACTTTATCAAAAACTGGTCTTAGTAAACCCCTTATTATTTTACTAATACCTATCCAATGATATGCCACACTCTAGGGTTGAAACGAAAAAAAAATCACCCCCTACTTTACGTGTATGGGAGGTACTCTAAAACAGAAATTATAACCACTTTTTATTTTACCACTTTGTTGGCGTGACCAATATACATATTCGTACAAAATTACAGCTTTCTAGTACTTACAGTCACTGAGATTATCCGCGGACGGACGGACGGACGGACGGACGGACGGACGGCCGGACAGACAGACAGGCAGAGCGAAACTATAAGGGATCCGTAGTCAACTGACTACGGAACCGTAAAAAACTATATCCATCCCTTTTTTCGGGGTGTAATTCTACCGTAAGAATAAGACAGTATGATGCTCTCTATCCTACTGTTACTGCGTTCGATTGCTTGTCAGAATATACGTACACAGACAATACATTTAAATTTTGTCGTATTAGGAAGTTTTTTTTTTCAAACAATGTACAATGTTTTTAGGCGCATAATAACTTGAATTGATGCGTTAAAAAGCAATACCTCCGTATTTAGTTAAATACATGGATTAAAACCGTCTGAATCATTTAGTACATAGATGTACAATTTTATTAAATTATTTATATTTCACAATAATGAGTGCTTTAAACAAAAAAATGGCGGGCTTTTGCTTCTAATTTGAACACGCAACGACATTGGAAAAAAATGCGCTCCAATGCCTCCAAGTCCAATGGCGCGCCGCGGTAACTGGTTTTTGTAACATTTGTGACGGGGTTCTCGCTTTATTTATTGTTGTAAACTGTTTTTTGAAATAAATAAATAAATTATTATGATAAAATGCAACTATAAGGGAATTATAAGTAAAACTACAACAATATGTGGATGATGGCCCCTCTAGAGATACCATTTGAACCACAAAACGCGTGTTTTAGCATGAAAATCTAGTGATAAATATACCTACTTATTTGTGAAGTTTGGGCCTCAGGTGGAGTTATTAGATGAAAATGTAAAATATTGTCATCAACCGACATCGAAAAGGCATCGCAAGAAGCTTCAAGTAGTCAATGAAGGCCAGTCAAACTCATACCGGCCAATTAACATATAGGCATTCTGACACGATTCTGTTAATAGTTAATAATCACGCATACAATTTTCATTTTTCCTTTCCTTATTTATTTTATCCTTATATTGGGTATCAAAGTACACGGTAGCCCACGAATTACCGGGTGTGGTAGACGAAGACTTTCAGCTCGCGCGCACAATATCGTCTCGTGTATAATGACCATGATGACCATCATAGCACACTTGTATCACAATGTACTATTTCTTAATTATACTAGCGCTGTGACACTAACAGCCACGTCAGCACCAGTTAAAATTAGGTTAGATTAAGTCTGTTACACACTAGACAATAATAATGCACTTTGAGCAGAAATTCCCATGCAACTGAACCTTAATACTTATACAATGTAGGTACCTATACCTACCAGTACAATATTGGTGTCTGCTACTATTGTTGTTGTTATAAAATTGAAATAGAAGAACAAGACCAACACCGATGGACGCCAATCCGAGGATTAAACTCGGGTCTTCACCTTACGCGGCTAATGCCATGCCAACTGGTCTCACCGAATGCCGGCGAATTTCTCGAGTATATGCAATCTTAGTAACAGGCAAGACGCCCGTGGCCATTTTCTAAGTACAAGCGACGTTGCTTTGTACTTCCATCCAACCACTTAGGGGTTCCGATATCGCGATTATGGCGTTGGCCGCGTAAGCTGAAGACCCGAGTTGGATCCTGGGGTTGGCCTCCGTCGGTGTTGGTCTTTTTCTTTAGTATATGACATCTATTTCAATCTTATAATTTATATATATAGTAGTGTTACTACTTTACTAACAAATCGTTTTTTTAAATTTACTAATAACGCGACTAAAATAAAAATATTGGCAGTAAACACTCAAAACAAATTCAAAATGAATACAATACTTACCTATTTATTTTTAATGAATGTCTTTCTTTATTTTCTTTGTTTTTAACCTTCCGCATACGAGGTGGGGTATTACAGACCCCAGGCCCAATAAATCGGGAAGTAAATACAGTAACAATGCTGGTAAGATATTGATACCTTGAGTAGCTGCGCAGATGACGTTGCCAGATCTACAGTATGCGTGAGTCAGTTTGGCGTGTGCGTATTTGGAAGTTAGAAGTTTTTCGGCGTCTCAGACCCCACCTTGTACGGGACGTCGTCGAAAAGGTAAGTGGATAACGTGAGGTTTTTACTCGTTTTTATGGTTTTTATTAAATAATTATAACTAAATTATTATTTATTTTAAGTGAAAATGCCGCACTGACTCAGAAATCAGGAAATGGAACGATGTTTAATTAAAAATAGTTCTGATTTGGAAGATGATGCAATTCATCCGGGGAATGATTGCTAATCAGAGCATTGTAGATTTGCAGCATCGTGTGTCCAGACACCCTTCGGAAGTAGACGCTGAGGGAGATGTAACGTATATGTACGTTCCATAAGAGGTACCTACTAGAGGTCGTTCTCGGAGAAACGGCCTTTTTTAGGGGTTGACTTCGGACATACAGAGGAACTTGTAGAGGTTGTTCTAGTGGTTTTGGAACATTGTTTATATGTGTGCGAAAATTGCGTATTTTACGTTAAAAGTGATTTAAATAGCTTTGTTATGTTATAATCTTAAATTACGTTTCTAATCATTGTTAAATTTATATCACAATCTCATTAAAACATTTTGATTACTGAGATACGATTTTTTCTGCAGTCAAAGAAGGACTACTTTTGGGTAAATGTTAAACAAAAGAATAATTTTTTTATTATAAAAAAAAAGGTTTTAATAATAAAAAGATATACTCAAAAATAAGAAAATGTATTATAAATCCAAAATTATCATACATTTACAATTATCATACACTTTTAAATGTGTGCAAATTTGACCCCACCTTGTATGGCACGTCTATATTTTCCACCTGGTATGCGGAGGGTTAAATGAATAATTAATTGTATTCTATGAATAAACAATCAAAACGATCTACGCATAAAAATTAAGATCATAAGTACCTAGTGTACCTACTAATTAAGTACTTAGGTACCTACTAGTACAGTAATTTGTCTCCTGTCGTGGTATTGGTTGGCTAACAGTGGCAAACCATGAATCTATTAACATAAATCAAGTCTCTCAGTATTATTTACAGAGGTATCCTAATTAACTAACTCTGCTACTGCCTACTTTATATATGTCATCTGTGGCGTACATTTGCATTAACTTGATATTTTAGAGCCATCGCACTCAAATTACTATGCTTCTTCCCCCTAGCGTTTTCCCGGCTTATGCGACGGCTAATGTAAGGAGCCTGGGGTCCGCTTTGACAACTAATCCAAGATTTGGCTTGGCACTACTTTTACGAAAGCGACTGCCATCTGGCCTTCCAACCCAGAGGGTAAACTAGGCCTTATTGGGATTAGTCCAGTTTCCTCACGATGTTTTCCTTCACCGAAAAGCGATTGGTAAATATCAAATGATATTTCATACGTAAGTTCCGAAAAACTCATTGGTGCGAGCCAGGATTTGAACCCGCAACCTCGGATTGAAAGTCGCACGCTTTTACCGCTGGGCCACCGACTCCACTCAAATTACAATGCATCGTCTGAATATATTTGGTTCATTAATAAATTAAGATTAAGTATACTCTGTGGCAAATGACAGTTTCCCTTGACCAAAGAAAATTATACCTGAAATCAAGGACTAGATGCATAATCCATAGATATTGATATTGTTATTGGAATGAGAGTCGTTAGGGCCACGAAGTTTTGTAAGTAAAAAAAAACTGACTTTGTAATTTTTTTTGTGTAGTATTTTGCATCATCATAAAATTACCTAGGTATTGTAGAAGACGAGACAGCGGGAAGCCTCGTTGTAAATGAAAAAGAAAGACAAAAGGATTTGCTTACCATCATTTCCTTTCTTAGCCATCTTTAGGTGGTAGAATGTGTATGCTAAAAAAACCATGCTCACGACGTACAAATAAATTGTAAATATCTGGAACGAAAGTTATTATAATATGTTAAACTGCAATTGGAAATTACATACAATCTGCATTTACATAAGTAGGCAGGTACACACACGGAGTGGGCAACTTAGATGTATAATACAACATTAGGCATATTGTCTTCATTTTGTTTAAGCAGCAAATTTGACATATGATGAAGCGTTTTTCGCTTGAAAGACGTCTTTTAATAAAATCTAATCATTGAAACATGGAACTCAACTCAATCCCGGAAAGCAAAATCTCTGTCAGAAAACTAAAGAAGCCAATTTCGCCTAGGATGACATTCTAGATTTATACTCCTGAGTTTTTTATCTGGAGCTTTCTAAAAAGACCTACTCGTATATATACAGATAAATCATCGGCAGTTAAAATCAGAATATACGTAGGTATCTGAAACAAAGTTTTTGAGATAAAGCCGGAATTAGTGCCAAACCACGTTATCTTTTCTCAGTAAAAGAACTGTCAGACGTGAAAGTGTTATTTTAAACGTCAAACTTCGATGAAATTATGACGTTTACTTAACACTTTCACAGTGTGTGCTATCGAAATCTAGGAAACTTAGCGTAGAAACTCTAGTAATGAAAAGAGAGTTTGCCATGTCACGTGACCTCCGGGCTCCGAGGGCTCCGAGCTATCACATGCTTCTTTCTTTAGAAAGTGGCAGATCGTGCCGTCCCGCCCCGTCCCGTCCCGCTCTAGTGTGAGTCATCGATCATCTTTTAGGCATTGTTTACACCGGGGGTCTTCAACCTTTTCTAAGTACAGGGCCACGAGTTGGTATTTTTTTTTTACTATAAATCATCGATGAAAAGAAGTCTGAAGCAGTCGTCAGTTGGCCGCAGATGACACCGCGGCGGGTTTAAGACCCGTGATGTATACTATGTAATACTGCCTACTCACATACAGTGGTACTATGTAAGTATACTGTAATCTATTATGAGACCAATCTATTGGGTCATGCAATGCAATAGTTAAGTACGATACTTACATCTGAAGTGAAATTAGTGTACAGCTCATTCTGTATTGTACTAGTAATAGGCAGCGCGACTCCTAAAACTATTAATAGTTTTGCGTAAAATGCTGACAGCACCACAGTCATTGATTCACTAAAACAAAATGATATATCGGTTCAATTAGCGGTATTATCTGACACAAATGCTAATGAATATTAGCCTGAAAAGCTTACTCGATTAATTAAATAGGCATGGATACATTTCATACGTTTACGGAAATAACAACTTGACGCGGCCAGCATCCCGTTGCAAGTGCGTGAACTGAGTTTATAGGTATATGTTAAGAGAAAATAAAATACCTGTTCTCCCGAGCGTTCCCCGGCTTGTGCCACGGCTGAAGGAGCCTGGGGTCCACTTTGACAACTAATCCCAAGATTTGGCGTGGGCGCTAGTTTTACGAAAGCGACTGCCATCTGACCTTTCAACCCAGAGGGTAAACTAGGCCTTATTGGGAATAGTTCGGTTTCCTCACGATATTTTCCTTCACCGAAAAGCGTTTGTTAATTATCAAAATAATATTTCGTACATAAAAACCGAAAAACTCATTATATATATATATACGAGCCGACAGGATTTGAACCCGAGACCTTTGGACTGAAAGCCTCACGTCATACCGCTGGGCCACCAACGCTGCATTAGTTCTGTTACCGCGATTATAATTCATTGAAATTAAACAACAATTTGACTTCTGGGGTTGTTGCCAAGATGACAATGGTTTGCGGAAAATGCTTAGCGAAAAATAAAACAACGTGAAACACTTTAAGACGGATTACTCGCGTTTATACACACCACGACCGTACGTTTCGAGCTCTTTATAGTAGCTTTGTTGATTGTCAGAGAGAATTCTCATTCTCTCAGTCATCATTTAACCCTGTGATAAAGAGTGCTGCAAATGGCGATTAATCCGTCTTAAAGTGTTTCACATTGTCTTATTTTTCGCTAAGCATTTTCCGCAAACCATTGTAATCTTGGCAACAAACCCCCGAAGTTCAAATTGTAAAATACATGATACGGGTACAAACAATATGAATGATTAGTATTAGTCAAAGCTAAAGGGTTGTATAAGTAGGAAGGAGTACCTACTCGCCATGGGAGAGCGGCGTCCGCTGCGGCCTGGGGGGTAGTGGGTCTGTGCTGGAGCTGTGACTGCACGGCGGCACCACGCTCAGCCGCGGCAGCGAGTGTGGTGGGTGCTCTCTGGAAACATGTCATGTGCATTTTGTCCCACGCCTTGCTCTAAGCAATACTGTTTGCGCATGCAACAAGTAAGTAACCCACAAAGTAGGTGACCGTATGCAGATCGTACGACGCGCGCAAACGGATTAGATGACAAAATAATTTTCTTCCAAGCGTCGATACAGATGTAATGAATAATGATTTACCCTCGTATTTTCTCGGAAACACTCGTATTTGTCATGACAAATACGAGTGTTGATTGAAGTAGCATGCTACTTCAATCGACTTCGGTACTTTTAGTACTGACACTGACTGAAATAGCATGACGCGTTTCCGTGAAAATACGACGGAAAATTATTATGCACTACATCAGTACTCTTATATCGGTATCCATGTTAGCAATCATGTTCGTAAGTGATTACTTAAGTAGGTATTGCATTGTAACTAAACCCCTCCGTGAACAAAGTTTTCAACGAAAAGTTTCTTTTTACAGGATATTCTTACACAAATTGACTAAGTCCCGCAGTAAGCTCATTAAGGCTTGTGTTACGGGTACTCAGATAACGATACCTATATATAATATACAAATAACGTAAAAGTACTAGTGCTCGACGCTGCACCAGTATTCGACATTGGAACTTTATGTCAAAGTGACAAGGCTTAAATTCATATATAGAAAAAATGTTGTTGTTCAAATTTACCCTGTATAACTTTGAAATAAAGTACCCATGTCGAATAGAAAACTCCCGTGAGTATTAGACATATTAATATACTTAGACCGGGTTACTCACGTCTATAAAGTCGAAAATAGCTCGACATCATCATCATCATCATCATCATCATCTAGTGTGCGCAGAGCAATCGCGGCAAGCGCTTCTCACTCATGATTATGGGGCGCGGACCGTCCCGAAACATGTCGAGCTATTTTCGACTTTATAGACGTGAGTAACCCGGTCTAAGTATATTAATATACCCATGTCGAATACTGGTGCAGCGTCGAACACTAGAACTTTGACGTTACATAGAAGACATCCATGACTCAGGAACAAATATCTGTGTTCATCACACAAATAAATGCCCTTACCGGGATTCGAACCCAGGACCATCGGTATAGCAGGCAGGGTCACTACCAACTACGCTAACCGGTCATGGCCGGGGTTATGTTCTTTTTATTTTAAATGTTTAATCAAACTTAAGTTGCGTAACTTTTAAAGAGCATTATGAAAATCAAAGCTGCTTCATCGAGTCGATGTTATTCTTATCTTGAGCTATACTAGCCCCGTCATCGCTTGTAACAACCTTTTTTCAGTCACTAGTCTGACGGAATAAAGTACCTAATTCTGACATTTTCCGGCTAGCTAAGTGAAAACAAAAAAAAAAATCCAAAATAAATATTTTCAGTAGTTACCGGTAGTCGCTCAACATAATATATTTAACATATACGGGTAAAATCGGTAGCTATTAAATCCTCTACAATTATTATCCTGCAGTTGATCGGCACTGAAACGACCAATGTTTTCAGTAAATCATACAAGAGTAAAACATTGTATTTACCGAATTTAAATTTTATTTAACAAGGTTTAGTGCATATGTATTGAGAGATGAGATGTTTCATGGGTTTCAGTTTTAAAGAAACCTATGTACTTAGCTACTTTTCCAAAAAGTGGTTCTCCTCCTTAGACATCCATCGCCGAGCTTAGCAAGATCTGATTTGTATCGTAAAAGACTAAGTTCGTATCGTGTAAGACTAGTTCCGTGAACCAAATTTTAGCCAAACTTAGGGTTATAAACCAAATCGTATAATATACAAATAACCGCATAACGAAAACGGTCTCAATGAAAGTTCAGTGCCTGTATGGGTGCGGAGGGAGCATCCTTTGTGCGGAACCCTCGGTGGGCGAGTCCGCCGGTCGTTTTTTTAAATGTAATAGCATAGGTACATGTATGTAGCATGTATGTATTTTGATACTTACTGAAATTAAAAAATACAAGAACATTCAACATTCGCCTATCCACTGCGTCACCAAGACGAATCGTATACGAGTAAGTAAATAATTTGTGAAAATCGGTAAAACCGATGAGTATTTACGAGGGCCCATAGGAACACACATAATATGTATGCTTAAACACATAACTTGCGAAGAGTCGGGTAAAACCTCTGGACACAATTATTAAAGCACCACTAATGTATTAGAAACATATTAGTGGTGCTGTAATATGTATCAGTGTATCATGATCACCTGCATAACTTTTGACGAAAACAGCAACCTAATCGGACATTTGTTCCTATAAGTACCTACTATAAGTTGTTACCAATTAATATTAATACCTATGTTGGTAGGTAAATAAGTTATTCAAATTATATAATATTTTGTACCGAAAATATGTGAAATTAACTACAATGGTTAATAACGATTGAAAACGTGTACCTAATTACATTACATGAGTTAGTATATTGTGAATCATTATTTATGATAAATATAATTTATTGTGTATAAATTAATTATGTAATTTGTTAGCAAATATTTACTTCCGAAAACCGAAATTAATCAAATTCTGGGATTCTTATTTGAAGTTTAATAAATTTTTAATTGATATGTAATACGTAGCCGTTGTACACTTTTAATACCCAATATAATTAACCAATATCGGGTTCTTAAGTGAAATACTATAGAAAATAATCATTTATAAAAGAAGTTTAATGTAATCGAACCTCCAGTTTGTTCAGTAATATTCTTGTACTGAATGTGCACTATAAATTAAGCGCAAGCTCAATCAATACAAAGTAACGGCGTCGTTTTGTTTCGCTCTGCGTAATAGTGGTTTAATGAGGCTCCGCGACTCACCTTTCATCCTCAGGTACGGCGAGGAGCGGCTCAGACCTCTCCCGCCACTCCTTGCCTGGATTTTGATTGGATTTCTCTTTACTTTTTGCCATGAACCTGGCGCAAATTCAATTTTTATTGCATCCGGTTTTTCTGATCACGCGTCGCCTCTGGTACCAATTAACAGGAATCGATTTTAATTACTCAGGGCTTAAACACTGGCGCGGATAGCACTAACCGTACGGTGATCTGTTCGTGCCGCCGTGCCGCGAGTGACTAGTGCCTGTGTACTAAACATTAAAATATATGTTAGTACAAGGAGTCATACTTTAACAAGGGGCAGCTAAGTGTGTAAAAATCAGCATCATATTGTGGCAAATGTTGTGGCAAATCTTATCACTATTTAATTAGGTTACACGATAGGCTAAATGCCTAAAAGAGTAACTAACACACACCTAATATATACCAGGAGCTCATTTGCAACAGAATTATGATTGGCATTGAAGTCCATACGTGTTGACAGTTCGGGAGCTAGTAATAGTATTTCTTACCCCACGCGAGAAATAGGATAGGAAACTAAACAAGAGAACATTTTTTATCTAACATGTACAGTCGCCATCAGGTATATCGGAGCGTCCGAGGTGTTCACAAATATCTGAACACGCCTCTATTGTCAAGGTGTTAGAGTGCTTGTTCAGATATTTTGCACGTCTCGGACGCTCCGATATATGTGATGGCGATTGTACCTATAGCTAAATTCGATTTTTCCGCAGCTAAGTATATAAATTGATTTTAAATTAAAATCACGTAAAAAAATACTTTTGCTCAACCAACATCTTAAAATGCAAAAATCAGAAGTAGGTATATTGTAGGAATGCAGGTACCTTTTTATTCTTCGCTAGATAGTAGAAACTGTTTAAGGGTTCTGTAGTCAACTGGGAAAAATGTGTCCCCCTCTAACTTTTGAACCGCGAGTCCAAAAAATATGAAAAAAAATCACGAAAGAATAAAGGATAAATAATTTCAAGAAAAATTATTTTGAACATGGTCAGTTAAGCTATTTTTGTGTTTTTTCACAATAAGTCATGTCCTCTTAGTGAAAGGGCGTACAAGTCGTAAGTGCTGCGATTTACTATCGCGTTCAAAATTGACCGCGTGTGTACATACTCCTTTTTGTAGTTATGTCATAGTATCTACTTAAACCCCTTTCAGGTTCGATTGTTGTGACGGGCGGTTAATTACAGGAAATAATTGAGTCTTTAACGGGGTGGAGACGGGCAGCATGAGCCAGCACCCGGTGCGGCTAAAAGATGTTGTCCTTACAGGTAATTAGCGTGGCCGGTGTCAGTTTCAGACGGCTCTCCTAACGAGCACACGCGCCCCCCGCCTGCCTTGCTTCAGCTGCATCCTATCTCTAGCATAAATACGATCTAAGAAATTTTGCATTTGCATGGTTACAGTACGTAATCGGCAGACATAGGAATCGGTGGAGCAAATTTTCTTGACAGGTAGGGACTTCCTATATCGATAAACTCAATTATCGATATTCGTTTATATGCCAGTGATCGCCCCCAACATTAGACTTTTTTTTAAACTCCTGGTAAGCACACTTGAGATGTAAAGGTACCTCGAGTTGGACACCTTATAACTAGATGGCGCGCATACTGGGCGTCGGCGACCTGTAGAAAAAACCAAATAATGTACGATGCCGTGAAGTAAGGTAATCTAATTTGAGCCCAGACGGGGCACTTAACGCATAATTTGATTACATTTACAATTTGGTTGTGTCGCGTGGACGCAAAATTTGTCAATTAAAAATATACTAACGCCAATTTGTTTCGCTCGTATAGATCCCGTCACGGGACAACGGGCCATTATTAGGTTGTATGCCTCTAGTATGCAATTATACTTGGTTTATATAGCTATATGATCGTGATCGAGTTCTCTGAGTCTATTGAAACAATCGGCGTATGTAAATAGGTACTTATATCTATATATAATCAAGAAGTGGCAAAATCGTAGTGCCGTCCCCTTCAAATCAATATGTGTAAGAAAACGGGATGACACTACGATGTTGCCGCTTTTTAATTTCTGCCCTTTTCTGCCGCTCTGTATTTTTGAACGTTTGAATGTTTGTTCAACGATAATTCGAGTATCTTTCAACGTTCCTAACGTTTGGAAACTTGGGCGGTTAAATTACCTAGATAAACAGATTTTTGAATTTCGGATATGAGTCAAATCGTTTAAAGGACGACTCAGACTAGGACGGGACGGGACCATCTGTCAATTTATTTAGAAAGAATCACGTGATAGCTGGAATGGGATCGGATCACGTGACGTTTTCTATAGAAAATGACAGATCGTCCCGTCCCGTTCTAGTGTGAGTCATCCTTAAGGGGTTGCCGAGGTATAAAGAGTTCACGTTAAGGGTGAAACACTAGTAATAATACTTCAGGTTCTTTTTAAGAAATATTCTGAGCCTGTTTTGTAAATAAATAAATAAAAATAAATAAAATGTCATTTATTTCAGGTACCATATAACACCCATATAACATACACATACATTTATACAAACACAAGACCTAGACCTAGATTAATACAAATAAACTTTTTCCGGGGCTCGCTCTTAGCTTATTAGCTCTATTTCACATGTCCTTACCGACTATGGCGTATCTTGCGATCAAGGCTGGTGCTGGTCTGCTTGGTGGGGTGGTAGTGCTGATGGTGCCCTTGGCCGTAGTGGTGGTGGACCCCGTCATAGTGGACCAGTGACGACTTGCGTCTTGCTACAAGTGACGGGACCCTGATTTTAGGTGAGACAAAGTGTGAGGTGTTGTTCACATTGGTTCCGGATCCGGCGCTCCAGTGCGCGAGCGGGACTTTGACAAATTTCGCAGTAGATGAAATGATAACACTACCTATATCCATCCCTTATATTTGGTGTGGTAATAATAGCGTAAGACTAAGACAGTATGATTATCTGACTATGCACGAATGAAAACAGATCCTGGCCCAACTATACAATATACGCTCATAGAACTGTCCCTCTTACACACTGGAGTACACATTGTTCACGACACATTGTCGTTATGCCTCTAAGCCAGATTTTTTCTAGAAAGCGGGAAACCCATTGTTTCGGCTACGGCGGGCGTAGTACGAGTATTCCTTCGCGTTTATGAGAAAGACAAAACAAATATTTGAACTACAATTACTCAACCGTTAAATGGAAGAGATCCCTTAAAGGGATATTAAGCTCGCCTTTGTACAAAAATTTGTGTTTTTAAACCTGTTTTATTTTTATCTGCTTTTGTGCAATAATATATTGTATTACTACTCATTCTGAACAAGCGTATAAAATATAAAACCGACCTACTATTAAATAGTTAAAATAGTTTGAATTTTATTTAAACTTTTACGATGTTTGAACATTATAAACTTAATAAACGGGGCTTTTAATGTTAAACTTTGAAAACTAACCTCCGACGTTTCAAGGGCGACATTGTCCCCGTGGTCCCGGAGAAAGGCTCCTATTTGCTAATTCCGGTATCGGTTTGCAAAACACTTGTTTAAACTTTCAAGATTTTCTTACATTATGAATTTACTAAAAATGCTTAATTTTGTAAACCTTTGAAAACGGAGAAAGACTTCTCCGGTACCATGTTCTTTCTCCGGGACCTCAGGGACAATGTCGCCCTTGTGACGCCTATTTTATTTCTACCCTGTAAAACTTGCGCCAACGAGATGAATAAGTAATGATTATTCATCAGGTAGGTACAACGTATTATTTATTATTGTTGTATATTGTTGTATGTTGTAAAGGGACATGAAAACTGACACAAAAGTATACAAGTTAAACACATAAGTAATCCTCATTTTGGACTCCGCCTCAGTCATAAAAAAATTGTTAAGTATTACTAAGAATATTTCAGTAAACAGGTATTTAAATGATAGAAAATAATCTCTCACCATTCTAGATCTTCTTTGATGACGTCTTCCATAGCTGTTCACACTGTGCTGGTAATTGTTTTATCGTGAAAAAATGATAATAAAATATCTCTAAGTAGAGTTCAGCTTTTACGCTGCATTTTCGGCGAGAACAAAAAATTGTCTCAGGAGTTATCTGGCACTATCTGAAAAGAAGCATACGTGCTTATCTCGAGGATAAACTACGACGACGATGACGTTTGCTTGTTGTTATTTATTTGGATGACGTAAACACTATCTAAAAGGAACTTCTGAAGACAAAATAATCTAATTATAGTTTGGCCAAGGTCAGTTCTCATCCGTGGATAGACAGAGAGCGTCATACTGTCTTTTTCTTTCCCTAAAACAAAAGGGAGGAATATAGAATACTGCGCAAGACTATATGTAAATAGAAAAACCGACCAAGTGCGAGTCGGACTCGCCCACTAAGGATTCCGCACAAAGAATGATCTGATACAGTAACGGAACTTTCAGTGTGCGGCAATCATACGGTTTACGATTTTTTCCTGTACCAACTTGTGCTGCAAGCTCTTACCTTTTGCAAAAGTTCGTGATTCTAGGTCAACGGGAAGTACCCTAAACATTTTGATTCCCTTTGCAAATGTACGGGAAAACACCAATACAGGCACGGAACTCTCATTTCGCAGCAATAGGCTATATGCACTTGAAATAGATAAGGCTTATATTTTTTTCTCAGAAACTATGTTGGTTCAGCATTATATCCCTATCAAAATTTCTTAATTTTATTTTATTTTAGCTGTGAAAATAATTATTGAAAAGTGCAAAAAAATGTGTGAAATTACAAACGGTTAAAACGCTGTGACGTCGAGTGTGACGTCATTGGATAGTGGTGTCTGTACACCAAGCCAAGAACGCGAATGAACAGAGAGCCGCTGTATGTAATCTCGCGTCTCGGTTTCTCAAATGTTTGGTGTACAGCCGGCACAGAAGCACTAGTATCCAGATCATTAAAAAAAAAGCATGCGAATCGTGAATTGTCTGTGTCAAATTGTATACATGTTCTCGTATGGAATTTCCTTCATAAGATATCTAGTGTTTCTCGTTCTGCTACTCATATTTTTGCATTTTGGC
This sequence comes from Lathronympha strigana, assembly GCA_949128165.1. Taxonomy (NCBI): domain Eukaryota; kingdom Metazoa; phylum Arthropoda; class Insecta; order Lepidoptera; family Tortricidae; genus Lathronympha; species Lathronympha strigana. Next base: position 10,295,491 of record OX421905.1, on the reverse strand, counting down.
ACAATCCAATACATATCCCATCTTTAAAGCGGTTTTATGACTTGTATGTCGTTTTCCATTGTAAATGTAAACACAATCGGCTGAACAATACAAGACTAATTAAATAATAAACATTTTTTAGGTTATGTTGGGCCGAGGGTGAATCAACTTTTAAATATCCACATGATGAAATTATGGACTTATATTTTTTTTTCTTATATTTCATATTTCATTATTTTATTTTAAAGATAATTTTCTATAATTTATGATTATGTATAGAGCAGAGCACTTTTTTCTCGAATTTAGTGATTTTTACTAAAAAAAGTTCACCAGCCCAAATCTGATGTCCCCTGGACAACCATTTAAAATTAATTTTTTAACATACCAGACATCAATTATTGTAAAAACAGTTATTTTACCTACATTGATTAAACAATATAGTTTCATGTTTTATCTATAAATATGGCAATATCGCCCTGAATTTCACAATATTTCCCCTTATCATGTCCCCAGGACAACTGTAACTTCACAGGATCGGAACTTTTCGATTAAAACGCTATATAGTAATAGTAATGTAACAAAATTCCTCCGGCTACTTGGTTTTGTATTGTGCTATTGTATTTTTAAAACAATATGAACTATTCTGGGTGTTAAAACGAAAAAAATAATAATAAGTGGTTTTCAATTCAGGGACAACGTAGTTGTCCCAAGGACATATCTGGTTGTCCAAAGGACATTTTAGAGCCTACAATCTTAAGGAAGGTACTAAATAAAACAAATTTATTGAAGTATTAGCAAGCAGTTTTAATATTTCAGCACACCGAACAACAGAAATATTATTACAATTCTTAATAATCAACAACTTTATAAAAAATATAAGATTTGCTTAAGCAGTTCCTGAGATAGCCAGCTTTGTGACAGACAGACGGACAGACAGACGGAGCCTCCTTAGCCTCCTTCCTCCAATTTGTGTACTTTCCCATTTTCCATAAGTCTTCCTCTACGCAATCTATCCACCGTTTTCTTGGCTTTCCTTTTGGTCTCTTTTGCTGCGGCTTCCATTTAGTTAATATCTTAGTTGCTCTAGAATCTGGCATTATTTCTAAATGGCGCGCACAACGCAGTCACTGTAACTTACAGTATCTGACTATGGTCCCCTTCGCATTAGCGCATCTGGCTCGTGATTCTAATTGTACCGTAGATTTATCTCAGCACTTTTCTCTCGAACACGGCTAGTTTTTGTTCAATTTTCTGCGTCATACATAGCCCAGGTTTCGCATGCGTATGTTACAACTGGCCTTATGATACTTAGGTAGATGACGACTTTTGATCTTAGACTTAAGTACTTAGATCCGAGAAGTTTCTGGCATGCGTAAAAACACTTGTTACCTGCCATTAAGCGAGCCCTTATTTCCTCTTCAGTTTTGTTTTGGGAGGTAAGTATGGATCCTAGGTACCTGAAGCTGGCAACTTCCTCAACGGTGTTAGTTCCGAGAGAAATTTTTAGCAATGGGGCCGGTTGGCGCGTTGAGTACATGTATTTCGTTTTGTCTGCATTATGCAGACCAAACTTAATCGATTCTGCTTCAAGACCAACACCGTGATCGATCATTATGGTTTTGGACCTGCTGGTGATAACAATATCATCCGCATTTGCCGCTATTTGTGTGGTGTTATAATCGATCAGGCCGTTGATACCAAGTTGGCGAGTTGCAGCCTCCAATACCAAGTTGAATACTATAGACGAAAGTGCATCTCCCTGTTTGACTCCAGATTCCAGAATATACTTCAAAAGGCTCGGATACTTTATTTTGAATGGCAACTACAGATTTGGAGTGGGCTAGAGAAGTGTTTACCAGTCTTACCAATTTGCTTGGCACTCCGAGCAGTAACATGCCATACAGTATTTGAGATCGTTTGACACTATCGAAAGCCTGCTTGCAGTCGACAAACATATGGTGTTGATTTAAATTGTATTCGTAGGCCTTCTCCAGCATTTGACGCATCAGATATGGTCAGTCGTATATGGTCAGTTGTAGAGCGGTTCGGCCTGAAACCATACTGATAGTCTCCCAGTATTTACTCAGCGTATACACTAAGCCGCCTGTTCAGTACCGTAGCGAAGACTTTATATGCAGTGGATAGTACGGTTATGCCTCTATAGTTGCTACATGTACCTTTATCGCCTTTTTTCTTATAAATAGGCAATATGATGCCCAAATCCCATTCCTGGGCCATCTTTTCTCCCTGCCATATTTTTGATACTAGCAACAGTCTGTTTTCCAGCATGGGGGCCACCTTTTTTTAGGAGTTCCGCGGAAATAGTATCCAGTCCTGGCGCCTTATTATTTTTAAGTCCTGTAACGGCTTCCTTGATTTCACTAAACGAAGGTGGTAAGAGATCTTCTTAGACGTCGTAATACGTTAAAGTGGGTTCAGGGCTGACTTGACCGATGTTTAACAGATCTGAAAAGTATTCACGCCACCGTTTGATCACTTTTCACGCTCACTGAGAAGTTTGCCTGTTTTGTCGTGGCACGCATTTACTATGAGGGGTGGTTGGCCCTTCGATGAACCCTTCGCCTTTTTTCGGGCTTGGGACTTGGGACCGGCAGCACTACGGTGAGCACAGGCGGAGCAAAGTGACACCATAAGGGTTCCTTTTTTACCATTTTGGTACGGAACCCTAAAAACAATTTAAACGAATTAATCGCGTATATTTTTCGTACATTCATCCCGACGTTTCGAACCCTTTGCAGCGTTCGTGGTCCCCAGGGTAGATTAAAAATAAAACATTAAAAATATATTTTTTCACGAAACCTGTTAAGGGTTCGAAACGTCGGGATGAATTTACAAAAAATATACGCGATTAATCTTTTTAAATCGTTTTATACAGACAGTTTTACTTTCATGAAATACGTGTAAGCAAGTTATTAATTAAGGTAAAGATCCCCGTGATTGAAATAAAATTGTTATTGTCGATATCTTAAAATTAACCTTATATCAAAGCGAAAGGTCCAAGACTGGGTATTTACCCTATTTAACATCTTATCACATGTATTTACCCTATTAAACATCTTATCACATCATTTTTGTCTAACGGACAACCAAAATGTCCTAAGGACAACCAAATCCGTTGTCCGAGTGACTGGTTGTCCGAGGGACTTTTCTTAAACTTTGAACCGTTCAGCAAAAATTAATGATTTGTTGTGTTTTATTTCATCCTTACCGTAACATATACATATAACAGAATCTAGTACGACATAATTTATTCAAATATATTAATTACTTACGAATTTGTGCCGGTGGTCCGATGGACAGACAATAAAGCCACCCCGCACTCACCAATAGTACCCGACCGACTGACGCCGCGAGTGTCGTGTATTCCAAATGGCGGCTAGGCCTATCAGATTACCAGGAAATTAAGCTTGTTGTCAAGTGCCTTACTGGGCCAACTACATTTAGATTCCGTAACAAATTTATGGTTGTCCGATGGAACTGCATGACGCGGATAATTTCAAGGGACAAAATTAAAACGCATGAAATTCATAAACGGTTTAGTAAAAATATAAGAAATCGGTGTTTTATTGATGATACTTATCCATAAAAATGATTATGTGTATGTATATCAATCCCACAATAGTATTTTTTTTCGTGATTCAAAGTTTTATGGTGCACCGTCGCAAAGGGACAATTTGACCTACTATGAAAAACCACCTTTTGGTCCTTCGGACAACCATTAAAAACCGGGTAAATTGTAAAAAACAATTCAATGTTTCGTGATGAAATGTTACGTAATATTACTGGGAACAGAATGGAATGCAAATAAAGCTCATTACCTTTATATAAATTTGTAATATCGATCAGGGACTCTGTACGTTTGATGTTGAACACTTAAAAGTTGATTCACTAAATCATAATCTTAATTCACATCAATTGATCTGAGAAATTTATTATATCTGAAAAAATCAGGATACGTGTGAGCAATATCTAAATTGTACGTAATTTTATGCATTATTAATTCACAATATAATTGTAATTATGCATCGTAATCTGCATGCCTACCACGAACATCGAAAATTGGCATTGACGGGAAACCTCTTTGTCACTCTAATATGCAAGTGTGACAGAGACGGAGGTATAAATTCGCAATCGTTCGATTTTCGTGGTATAGGCCCTGATTCAGACTGTGTGCCGGCCTTAGATGAGAAATGACGTCACGGCTCAGCTTGTCGGAATGGCGGGCGTTTCAAACTCCCGTTTTTATTTGGAGTTTTTGAAAGAAGATTTATCTACTAAATTTTAGTTATTATGCACTGAAATTTATTTTACAGTATTTTTATGATTTATCATCCAACAGTATTTAAAAAAATAGTGAATATTCCCTATTATACGGTTTTCGGATTTTTCCTGTACTTGTACGACAAGCTCTTGCTTTAAAAAATCGTGATTGTAGGTCAGCGGGAAACTAATTAGGTACGTACAATGAGTACCTATGATTGTATTGTATGTCATATGCATTCGGCAGCGGGGCAGGCCTGTCAGTTGATACTCTGTCTGGTTTATTACTCAAAATATTTTGTTTTGCGTGTTTCATTTTCGTAGTGGCCAGTGGCGAGCACCAAGGCCGTGGTCTCCGCGCCGTGCCTTCTCAATTAACGTGCTCCTTTGTCGAGGTCCTGTTGCAATCTACTGTGTCCGGCTAATTGTTTACTAAGTCAATGGCCCTAGTAATTATGTCCATTATGTACCACTCCCGTGTTGTAATCTAATAAGCGTGCGAGACTAGCTCTATGACAGTAATAGTTAGATGATAATTTGTATTAGAAAGCACCTTTCACATTATCCAGTCGAAAAAGCCCTTCTATATAAGTTCGACAAAAAAGAGTACACATTTATTAAGGGTTTCAGCAGGCAACGTTATATATTGTCCATCTCATTCTGACGCACAAGTGCCAGCTGCTCACAGAGCACGGACCTCTTTAGTGTGACAACCTTACATATAGAGGAGCCTTTGGCTGTGATTCTCATAGAAATCGACCGTGTCAGGTAATTTTGACATGTTATTGTCAAAACTGCCATACGTGCTATTAATAGGGTTGTGATATATGTCGATATTGTATATCGATAGATAAGGAGCAGTTATTAAGATTTCACTCAAAATTACATGGAGTAAAGTTATGCCAATATTTTTATTTCTTACCTTATTTTAACCTCTGTTTCAAAATCAGACACTCAAATGACTTCATTGTTATTTCATTTTATTACTGCGTTATGGTTTAAGTGAATTGTTTCTTATATCAGTATTCTATAATGAAGCGATGCTAGTACTATCTTAGTAAAACATAAGAAGAGGATATTTAATTATTAACACAAGAGTAAATAAAGAATTGACGCAATTTTAACTACATATTTTATTTACAATAATTTAACTAAGGGCCTGTTTTACAATCTCCAGTTACAGCTATCTTTCAGATAAAACCTAACGCGCTCTCTTTCTTTACAACACTTTTATTTACAGTAATGTGCTATACACGAACGGTATAGAACAGGTGTATTAAGGGCAGTAAACAAGATATTACGAACGAATGTGAATTTAAGTCACAGGTTGAGTCGAAGACGAGATCATAATTCTAGTACGGCTCGTAATACACACAATGTTTTTCCTCACATTTGCGAGGAAATAAATAAACTTACTGCAGATAAATATACAATCGTTACTAGCGGTAGTTAGTAGAACATTCAAGCAACACAGGAAGTGGTGTCCACATACATAAGGTACCTCTACCTCTTCCGAAGTCCTACTAGAGAGACTAGTCCGTATACAAAAATAGATCGAAGTGTGCAAGATTTATTATTGTAGTTGTATTCATTGTTTATGTGTCAGTTTCACCATTATTGATTGCTTTTTGTATGTATAAATGTGTGAGAAGTGCGCCTGTGTGCACGTTTCCCCTCGCAAAAATTTGGACGGGATTAAGATGTTGCTGTGACGTCTCCCAACATGTTGAAAGCCTCTGTTGCTCGAAGAGCTCATTCTGTACAACTACTGCACATAGTCCTTCCTCAGGGACTGCCACAGACACCCGCAACCTTTACCAGTCAGCCAGCCAGTCGTCAGTTTATCTTGTGGGAGCCTTCCCACGCTGCATCGTCTGGTGCGTTCGAGAACTCGCCGACCATACCACAAGCCCGTAAAATGGGCGTCATTACAATGTATTCGAATTCCCATCAACCAATTTTAAGGTTTGCTCTTTGTTCTGATACACACTGTAATGTATTGTGTATTTTTTTAGTATTTCAATAATATTTAAATAAAAATTCATCTTACTATTTTAGTAAGGCATATGACATACACTATCGATAACAAATGCAGCTTCGTGTCTCTTCCCTATTTCTCTTGCCCATACTAATTTTATATTGAATTAATTACATATTATTTAATTACCTGTGATTCAAAACGTTTGAATTTTGTTTATTTACAAATTTGCTTTGGTTGCGGCACCCGATTATTGAGCAATGTGGCATTTTTGAAGTATTTTCATTTTATTATTACTCCATGACGGTCCAAGGGGTACTGACTGCTACTAACTGTCACATATGCGCCAGGCGCATATGCGAGACACGAGTTTTGGCTCTCAAGCCGTCTCTCTATAGGCGCGTCGCCCTACGACTTCCAATCTCTTTGCAGCTGCTAGTGCAAGTTTGCTATTTGACAGAAGGTAACGTTTGAATGCTTATTTTTTGACGTGACAACGTCTTATAAATTGGTTTGCCGGGTGACACTTCAAGAAACTGCGTTACGCTCCGCTCACGTTATGCGCTCACAATGAGAGCGAGTGAGAGGCACGCGTCCCTTCCACTCGGGCATGGTTAGCCCGCCTAAGAGCGAGAGAGACAGACATAAAAAGTGAAAGGCACGCGTCCCTTCCACTCGAGCACAGTATTTTACCACTCAAAGTCGTTGTCACGTAAAACTTTCGCCCGTATACCGACTTTACAGGCAACCAGGATTTTTTTCAAGTACCCCCAAAACTTTAGGTATATTTCTTTATATAAATAAAAATAAATAAATATTGTGGGACAATTTTACACAAATCGACCTAGTCCCACGGTAAGCTCAATAAGGCTTGTGATGTGGGTACTAGACGACGATATATATAATAGATAGATACATATAAATACTTAAATACATAGAAAACATCCATAACACACATATATCTTAGTATTTCATTATGTTTCGATGCTTTGATTTACCAAGTCATGGTAATTTTTGATGAAAAATAATTTTTGAGTCTAAGGGCGTTATCACACTTACGATTTGCGAGCGTGTTTTGTGTGGAGGTGAGCCTACACGCCGAGTTTGCCGCGTACAAGCTTTGTATAGAAATCGCTTTTAAATCGCCCAAGTGTGATAAGGCTCTAACGGCCAACCACCTTAAAACACGTTACAAAATTATCTTCCGAGCTTCACTACCTACATATTGTTTTAACTTTTTGTTGAAACAAATCAAATTATTTATTTAATAATTTTGATTTCTTATTATTATAAATTAGTCTTTCGCGGTAAAGACGCGGGTTCCGTCCTCCGAGCTCCATCAATTGACCTCCGATGGAGTTCGTCTTTTTCTTGAGTACTTCGTGGGTATTTGATACGGGCGAATAATTAATCCAGCTATAGTACCTGTTCATATGAATCGTATGGGATAATAATTACGTTAAACTGTGTTATTAATTAGGTGTAATGATTTTTCTATGGTGCGAACAGAGCTGCAATGTATGTCGTTCAACTTTGTTTGACATGATAAATGACACTGACATGATACTCGTTTGACGTTTAGCTACGTTACTTTATGTGGGTGAAATACATTGCGTGCTGAATTATTATGTATGAATAAAAACATCTTAATTTCCTAAAGAAATTAATGTAAATAGGTTTCTTAGGTCCAATAGTCATCGTCATTAAAATATTCGCCCATATCAAATACCCACGCTGTATGACATCTATTTCAGTTTATAACATATTGTTTTATTCATTTACGCTTCTCAATTTTCGTTTTCTTTAAACAAAACTCAATTAAGAAAGAAATATTTTAATAGTTATTTATTATACAAGGGGGCAAAGTTGTTGTTTAACTCTCGGGCTTATATTGAGACCCGAGCAAGCGAAAGATTCCAAAATTCAATAACTGGAATCTTGAGCTTTACGAGGGTCTCAAGGCAAAGGCACGAGAGTTAAACAAACTTTGCCGCCGAGTGTAGTACAACATTTTTCCCCTCACTATTGCGAGGAAAATACAGACTAAATACGATTATAAATCTTATCCACATGTAAGTTATCTTAACGAAACCATCAAAAATCTATTTCAAAATTTGTAATAGAGTAGGTACGCTCCTGGTACTTAGATATTGCCAACAGCTTACCAAGTGCGGGATAAGTTTGTTCAACTCTCGTGCCTTGAGAACCTCGTACACATCAAGATTCCAGTTATTGAACCACTCGCTACGCTCGTAGCTCAATTTTGAAATCTTTCGCTTGCTCGGGACTCGATATAAGCCCTAGAGTGAAACGACAACTTTGCCCCCTTGTATAATAAATAACTATTTTTGGTTCGATTATAAAACAACTAATGATTATTCTGATACTAATGATTCTTCTACGTGAAACAATATTCCACTTTTACTGACCTGTCATAATTTAAAAAAAAAAACCTACTTCAATTGGAATTCCCGGTAAAAGTTAAAGTAAGCGAATTATTGCAGTTAACTTCAAACATATTAATCACCATATGTGTACCTACCTTTGAAAGTTAAGGAGCTCTCTAAATGCATCTGGGATTGAATCATAAGATCACAGCTAAAATTAAATGGGACCATTCTATACAATTTTCAATTTATAAATGGGACCACCTTCGAGGTACCTTCTCACAAACAAAAGAAGAATGCGAGCGAGCTGCTGCACGCAGTGTGAAAAAATCGCGCCATTCGCGCCATCGCGAAAGCACGCTCCTGAAAAAAGGTATCTGAAGATCCGAAACATAAGCTATTTTCGACAATATTGACGAGAGTAAATACTCACGGGAGTTTCATGTAAAAAATAAGAATGTCTAAAATTGCTAGCTCGATCTTGTGAATTTCTCTCCTAATTGCTCGTTAACACGAGTCGAATGACGTAAATAGAAGTCGCTTATGTTAGACCAAACTTGAGTTCCACTAGTTACTGCCAGGGTTAAGCATCAGCTCCATCCATCTTGAGAACCGCTCTCCTAATTGCTCGTTAGCACGAGTTGAATGACGAAAACGGAATTCTCGTAAGTTTCACCAAACCTGAGTTCCATTAGGTACTACCTGGGTTTAGCATCAGCTCCATCTTGTGAACTGCTCTCCTAATTGCTCGTTAACACGAATCGAATCATGAGAACAGCACTCGCCTATGTTGCACCAAACCTGAGTTCCACTAGATACTGCCAGGGTTCAGCATCAGCTCCATCTTGTGAACTGCTCTCCTAATAGCTCGTTAATACGAATCGAATTATGAAAACAGCACTCGTCTATTTTGCACCAAACCTGAGTTCCATTAGGTACTGCCAGGGTTCAGCACCAGCTCGATCTTGTGAATTTCTCTCCTAATTGCTCTTTAACACGAGTGAGTCGAACGACGTAAACAGAAGTGGCGTATGTTGGACCAAACTTGAGTTCCACTAGTTACTGCCAGGGTTCAGCATCAGCTCCATTAATTCCTCATTAAATCAAATAAGACTTCCTCGAAGGCATTTCGTAACAAACAAAAGATGAATGTCTCAAATCAGAAGATACAGCTGGGGCCCGCGAATTAAAGAGCAGTTCCTCTTTGACATCCCTGGTCGTCATCATCAGTCTACTCCACCAAACTGGTAGGTTTTGTAAAGAAATACTCGAGTTTCTCAAGAAAATACTCAAATTACTATGCATGCGCCTTTCAAATTTGAGGAGTTCCCTCAGTTCCTCATGGATCATCATCAGAAATGGATTTTGAAAAAATTGGTTCAGTAAAGACGGAGTTCTGAGTAACATCCATTTAAAAAAAATAAAGTCGGTTGAAAGTAGTACATAACAACGGCCCAAATTATTCGCGACATTAGCTCTAAAGCGCATTCAGTTAATTTACCAGTAAAGCTGAGACCATGACATAATTATGAAACTATGTCGAAACGTCGGTATATTAAGGTAATACGCGATAGACTGGTTCTATATTTATAATAACCTACCTACCTGACTTATGTTTTATTAAAAATAAATGAATGAATGAATAATGTATAAAATTTGTCAAGAAAACAAGTAAAACGACCATATATTTTTTGTATATTTTACAATGTAATAAATTATGTAAAAATGTTAACATTTATAACATTAATCTCGTTCCACAAAGGTGACAGAAAGCCGTGCAGTTTCAATAAATTAAAGCACTGGAAGATAATATAAACAAATTTTTATTGTTGTTTCTACTCCGTTACACGTTAAGATACAGTGGTTTATTTTTAAAACTGTTTTTCCATATTTCGAAGAGGCATATCGTCGAGTGGAATCGGTAGAAGATCGCCAGCGGCATGGAGACGTGCGTGATGATCGTCCAGGCCCAGGGCCCGTAGAAGTCCAAATGAGCGGGTCTGAATTCGGCACGATTCTAGTAAAAATATAAATACTCGATGTTAATGGGGCGTCCGTTATTTACGGATAGTCAAATCTCACCAAATTACACGAAGAAAAAAGGGGACGGAATTAGAAATGAATGGATTCATTAATAAATCGCCCATGCAGTTTTGAACGCGTGTGTACAAATCTAATTTGATAATAAAAATATCGAGCCAAGTTCAAAAGAAAGAATGGAACTGGCCCCGTAGCAGACGCGTGGTATATGCCACCAGAGATGGCAGTATGGCATTTAAATATAACATCCTCATCTTTTCCAGAAGGCGACGAACAGGAAGGTGACCAGCTGTCGGCCCGGTTTGTCCCGTCTCTGCTCTGAAGTGCTGCTCGGCCTCATGCATCGATTATGAACAGAGTTGGCAGTATAGTCTGTTATGTAATTATACCATCCTCACCTTCTCGAGCATGTTGATGGCCTGTCGTAGCCTTGTTAGCTACGAGCAAGAAATTGACCAGCTGTCGGCCCGGCTTGTCTCGTCTCTGCTCTAAAGTGTTGGTAAGCCTCCACCACGCATCGATTATGAACATGAAATTGCAGCGTAGTATCTGTAATAACGTATAATACATATCCTCACCTTTTCGAGTGTGTTGATGGCCCACATGGCCATGTTGGCGACGAGCAGGAAGGTGACCAGCTGTCGGCCCGGCTTGTCCCGTCTCTGCTCTGAAGTGCTGCTCCGCCTCCACCACGCATCGATTATGAACAGTGATTGTAGTATAGTCTGTAATCATAACATTTATTTGTCATCATAAATGTATACCGTAAACCGGGGTTACTTTGATTTGCGGGTCGACTTTGATACAAATTCCATCCGCTACTTAAACGCTCGTTTAAACGAATTGAAAAACGCTAAAGCAGTATTTTTTCTTTAATGGCAACACTGATAGCTGCTCCAGCGCATAGTAACCGGACACGTGTGTAGTGCTACTATTTCGTCTAGAAAAAAATTATTAAGGATAAGTCGGGTAAGTACGCTTATCTTGCTGATTTTTAAGGTTAAAAATCTTTGACTGTACTTGTGCCAATAATAACTACATGTGTTTATTAAGGTGTCTTGTCGTAATCAGTGTTTATTCGTGAACTTGAAAAAAAATAACCTCAATCCGATAACCTATACACGCGCACTGCCGGGGAATCCATGGCTCAGGGTGTCTTTGATCACTCATACGTGGTGAAGTTGATCAAAAAAGGCTGATTATATCTGTGATTAAAAGGTATCCTAAAATGCGTTTAAGTGCATACCTGTTCAAGTGAAGTTCCTACGTTTTTTTGCAATAAATAATCTAACAGAGCGCTTGTTTGTTTCATTTGGTATGTTATCAAAGTAACCCTACTTATCAAAGTCACCCCATACATTATACGAACATTATATGAATATAAATTACTTAAAAAGTACTTAACCGATTTTTATTTTTTTATGTTTTACGAGCTTTCAAACGGGTTTAGTTTGTACTTTCATTTTGTTGGGGTTATAGAAGGACCAGGCAGAATAAAAGAAATGATTAAAAAATAAAAATGTACTACATCTGCCAACAAGTACATATAGAAAAAATAGAAAAATCAGTTGCTCCTTTGGAGTTCAAAATTGCATTGTCACAGCGATAGCTGCAACCAGTTTTCGACGGCGGTTCACCCCCCGTCTCCGCGCAGTCCCCGCTGAAGTCCTGCGTTTCGTTCCAACATGCCCGCCTACGTTGAAAGACTAGTGTTTCAACCGAGGAATTACTTCTCAACTGGTAGTGGACATATCTTGCTGAACGCACGACGGATGATGCCAGACGACGTCCGGATATCGGCTACTCGACTGATGCCATCAAGCCCTGGGAGGGTGTTAACAATTCGGCCGAGCTTCCATTTGAGCGGGGGTAGGTTGTCGTCCTTGATGACAACCATGGTATCAGCTGTGAGTTGACCCTTGGCTTGTCTCCATTTGGTTCGCTCTTGAAGTTCGGAGATATATTCTTTATACCAGCGAACCCAGTAATGTTGTCTTAATTGCTCAATTCTCTGGTATCTTGATAGTCTTGAAGGAGGAGCATCTGTTAGCCAGGGAGTCGGAAGAGCTGTGAGTGTTCGTCCGATTAAAAAATTACCCGGAGATAGTGGTAGCAGATCAGAAGGATCGCTTGACAATGGAGTAAGAGGCCGCGAGTTCAATATGGCCTCTATTTGACAAAGAGTTGTGTACAACTCCTCAAAGGTTAAATGACAGTTACCTAGGACTCTTACTAGATGGTGCTTAGTGGATTTCACCCCAGCTTCCCACAAACCGCCAAAATGTGGTGAATATGGTGGAACAAAGTGAAACCTAATGCCGTCATTTGCAGCGGACTCAGATAACGTCTTCGCATGAGTCGTAAGAAATCTTTTTAGGTCATTATATGCCCGACGAATTGGGTCCCGTTGTCGGAGTATATGTCAGAAGGTAAGCCGCGGCGACTAACGAATTGTTTCAAAGATGCCATGTAACCTTCTGCAGACAAGTCGCTACAAAGCTCAAGGTGTACGCATTTAGTTTTAAAACACACAAAAATCACGATGTAGACCTTTGTTGTTTGACTACCACGCCCTTTCCTAGACGCGGCTAATATAGGGCCCGCATAATCGACGCCAGCAACCTCAAAAGGAAACCCTGGGGTTACTCGTGCGGATGGTAAGTTGCCCATGAGTGGCGCCACGGTTGCACCTCGCATACGACTACAAAGGACACATTTATGACACGTAGATCTAGCCTGTGTACGGCCCCCAATTGGCCAGTAAGTTGACTTTACATATGCTAACATGGCTTGAGGTCCAGCGTGTAATAAAACGATGTGGACGAAATTAAAATATGTCACAGTTATATAATGCCCTTTCGGCAAGATAGCCGGATGTTTTTTGTCAAACTTAAAGGGTGCGTTACGAAGTCTCCCACCTACACGCATAAGTCCATCAGAATCAATGAATGGATCCAGTTTTATAAGCGGGTCTTTAGGTTTGAGTGTTGCTTTGTTTTTAATATCGTCATATGAACAAAACGATTCTATTTGTGCTAACTTTACTAAAGTATTAGTAGCCACCTGTAGTTCTTGAGTGCTAAGGAATCCTGAACACCTAATACTATTTGATAGCGTATTATTAATAAACCGTAAGACATAAGCGGTGACGCGTTTAAGTTTAGTAAAATTAGAGAACTTTATCAAGTTCAACTCAACTAGAGGGGATGATGTAGTTGCGTTTACTACATTAACAGTGATCACTTCAGCATTGATCTCATCATTTTCTTTGCTTGCATGCTGATTTTTGGGCCATTCCTTTTCGTCATTACGTAGGAAAGATGGTCCATTCCACCAGATATCCGCAGCAGCGATTGAACTTGCATCAAGTCCACGTGAGACCAAGTCAGCTGGATTATCTTTAGTTGGCACGTGCCGCCAAGACCAACCACCGGTGATTTCGAGTATATCAGAAACCCGATTTCGTACGAATACCTTCAGCTGGGTTGGTAGCATCCTAAGCCATCCTAACACGATCGTTGAGTCGGTCCAAAATATGCAGCTGTCTGCTTTCATGCGAAGTGAAGTTAAAGCTTTTTGTAAGAGCTGTGCCCCTATTAACGCTCCGCACAATTCCAGACGGGGTATGGTTACTGGTCTAATTGGAGCTACTCTGCTTTTGGCCATAAGTAAACGAGTGACCACTCCTTCGCTGGTAATCGTGCGTACGTATAAACAAGCTCCGTACGCGTTTTGAGATGCATCCGTAAAAATATGAAATTCCACTCGGGATGTGTGGACACCTACGACACAACGTGGAATGCATAAATTGTTTAATTCCGGTAGATGACGTGTTATATTTTGCCACTTCATTGAAATCTCTTGGGGAACTTCATCATCCCAAGAGACCTGCGACAACCATAAAAGTTGAAGCAGGATTTTGCCCTGTACGACTACTGGCGATAATAGACCTATGGGGTCGAATATTTTAGCAATAGTGGAAAGAATGAACCGCTTTGTTAGCGTCTCAGGGGTTTGTCCTAAGTCAATTGTAAAGTACAAAACGTCCACTCCACTTTTCCAACCTAGCCCTAGCGTTTTGGTTTCGTCTAAGTTACCTAAATTAAGATTCCTAGATTCATCACTGAATTCGTTGATGAGTCCAGGATCGTTTGAACGCCATTTACGTAAATTCATACCAGCACTTTTAAGCACATCGCTGACCCGTGCTATCATGTTGACGGCTGCCTGTTCTGTATCAGCCCCAGATAAAAAATCATCCATGTAAAAGTCATGGGCAATGCATTCAGCAATTTGAGGGTCTGAACACTCCAGTGACAGCTGTTTAAGGCAGCGGACAGCCAAGAACGGGGCACTGGCAGTGCCGTAAGTGACGGTGTTTAATTGGTATGTATTAAAGTAGTTTTGATATCTATATACAAAAACTAAAGTATTCAACCTATTTGTGCCATAGTTTGAGTTTAGAAGAGATATGCTTATTTTGACTTTTATATTGTCTTGTCAGATTTCTTCTATACGAATATATTGTTGTACATTTTGTTTATTTGAGAGCTCGTTTTAATTATATTGCTATTCATATTAATATACTTTTCAAGTAGTCTCCATTTCTAAAAACCACAACTCTAATAGGTGATGTGCCCAGCGTAATGGATAATTTAACGACTACGAAATTGTTGATCGGAAATCTTGAAGGCAAACCTAATTGGTCAACATGGAAATATAAGATATGTATAGCCCTAAGAAGCATTCCAAATGCCCTGGATGTTGTCGAAGGTAAATTAACGAAGCCCGCTCAAGTAGCAGCAGCAGCAGAGGCAGGGGCAGGAGACCAGCTTGCTACCTACACTAAGGCTGACTGTAGTGCTTTGCTGCTAATTACAAGTAACATGACTGACGATACACTTCAGAAGGTCATGCGGTACAACACTGCTCGAGAAGTCTGGTTAGAACTCCATAGATTGTTTGACGGAACTAGTGAAGATAAAAGCTACAACTTATGCATGAGCTTCTTCGGATTCAAACGGAATGCCGAAGATGATATTGCGACACATATGAGTAAATTAAAGAATATATGGACCGAAATTAATCAAGATTTGCAAAAAGACAAGAATGAGTTACCTGAACTCCTCCTGATTTGCAAGATACTTGACACATTAAGCGAGGAATATACATCTTTTAAAAGTAGCTGGCTCTTGGTACCGAAAAAGGATAGAACAATTGAGAGTTTGACAAATCATCTCTGCGCTTTTGAAAGATCAATCAAAGCTAATTCCGTACCTGATCAAGAGGTTTTAGTTGCTCACTCGCAAGCTGTAAGTGAGAAGAAGGAAAGAGATAAAAAGATTAAATGCAATTACTGTTCAAAAATAGGTCATCGAGTTAAGAATTGTCAAAAATGGATACGAGATGGCAAACCCCCGAAGAACAGCAATGCACCGAAGGGCGACAGTACGCCATCTACTTCCCAAGCGTCAGTAGTAAATATGACAGTTATGCTGGTGCAGGAAGAAGTTTTAGCGGTTGAGCACGACAAGGACAACTGGTATGTAGACAATGGTGCCACAAGCCATATCATAAATAGAGGTGACTTATTCACGACTTTCCAAAACTTTGATGATATTCATACCGTTACCACAGCCAACGGAAATGTTTTACATGCTAAAGGAAAAGGTTCAATAGTATTTGAAGCTAATGTTAATGGGAAAGTCTCATCTGTAACTCTAGAAGATGTATGGTATGTTCCAGGTATCCAAAAGAATCTCTTCTCGGTCCTAGCGGCTCACGATAAGAACCCAGATAGCACATTCACGTCTAAAATGCAAATTTGTAGTATATCCATCAATGGAACTATCAAGGCTATCGGAAGACGACAAAAGTATGGTGGTCTCTATAAATTAGACGTCAAAAATGTTAAACCAAAGACGATGGTGGCTTATTTAACAACGGAGACTCAGCTCTACCATGAGAGATTTGCCCACCAAAATAAACGGCATATTAGAGCTTTTGTGAAACGCGAGTTAGGGATAGAACTTCCCGTGGATAATTCTTTATGTGAAAGTTGCATATTTGGAAAATCACACAGGCAAACGTTTGGCACGAGGCCTAGAGCATCACAACCCTGTGAGCTAATGCACAGTGATGTATGCGGCCCCTTTCCCAACTCAATCACAAATTTACGATATTTCGTTCTGTTTCGTGACGATTACTCAGGATATCGTCTGATATATTTTATGAAAACCAAGTCTGAAGTAAAACAGAAACTAGAAGAAATGATTTTGGAGGTGCGCAATACAGGCCACACAATAAAGACTATTTTAAGTGACAATGGAGGAGAATATGACAATGAGGATGTCAGAAGCATTCTAGCTAAGAATGGAATTAAGCAGAGACTGACAATGCCATACACGCCAGAACAAAACGCTTGCTGCGAACGCGACAATCGTACTTTAGTCGAAGCAGCGAGAACGATAATGTATAGCGGCGAAGGATTCCCTCAAGCGCTATGGGCGGAGATTATCAACACGGTTACTTACGTTATTAATAGAACTGGTCCATCCAGAGTGGAAAATAAGTCACCGTATGAAATATGGAATGGCAAGAAGCCAAAGATATCTCATTTAAAGATAATCGGAAGTACGTGTTATGCTCACATCCCTAAGCAAAAGAGACAGAAACTCTCGAAGAAAGCTCTTAAAGGTAGACTCGTCGGATATGATAATGATGACGGTTATCGCATTTGGGCAGCAATAGAAAACAACAAATATAGACTTATACGATCACGCGATGTCATATTTGATGAAAAGCCACTCAACAGAATGGATTCTGAGGTTAAAGTGTCCCAGAAACCTAACTATGCGAAGCAAAATGAATTGGAGATAAAGATAGTATCACCAGAAAACCGTCCATCATTTAACTTTGGTGAACCTGTACCAAATAAGTTGCTAATAACTCGCCAAGAAAATACATCGCCGTTCGAAATTAGGAAGGAAATTGAAGAAGGCTCTATAAGTATCGGTGATATTACTTTTCATACCGATGAAGGGCCTGAAGCCTATGATTCGATAAACGCTGGAGAACATTCAATGCAATCTGATGTAAGACCGGAAGGATGGGTGATAGCTGACGACGTAGCATTAGCTGAAGGACTTAATCCAATCTCATCAGAAATAACAGTCCCTGTTGAAAAAGAACAAGACGAAGATGAAGCATTCAATGACACTGTGCAGCCTAGATTCGACTTAAGGCCAAGGTCGACCCTTAGACCTCCAAGTAAATTCGACGACTATGTATGTAATGTAATGTACAGCCTTACAGATCCCAAATCTTACAAAGAGGCTATCAAGAGTCCCTTGAAAGAAAAGTGGGAGAATGCCATGAAAAAGGAACTAGCATCTTTAGAAGATAATGATGTGTGGATGCTAAGCGAGCTACCACCAAATAGAAAGGCGCTCTCATCAAAGTGGGTGTACAGAATTAAGAGAAACCCCGACGGCTCAATTGACAAATACAAGGCACGGCTTGTTGTGAAGGGCTACAAACAGAGAAAAGGAGTCGACTATGATCAGACCTTCAGTCCTGTCACACGTCTAGCGACTGTCAGAGCACTATTGAGTGTCAGCGCTCAAGAGTACATGCATCTAGTTCAATTCGATGTTGCTACTGCGTTCCTCAACGGAAAACTTGAAGAGGAAATTTACATGCAACAACCAGAAGGCTTTAGCGACGGAACCTCTAAAGTTTGGAAACTTAATCGTAGCTTATACGGCTTAAAACAAGCTCCAAGATGTTGGAACTTTTGTTTTGAAGAAATTTTACTTGATATGGGTTTTAAGCAATGCGAGGCTGACTGTTGTCTGTACAGTAAAGAAACAGGTGGCAAGAAGTTATTAATCACATTGTACGTAGATGATGGATTAGTAGCCGCAACAGATGAAGACTTAGCAAACTCTTTTCTTAATGATTTACGGAAACGATTAAAGATTACGACAAAACCCGCGTCGTATTATCTAGGATTAGAAATCAAAAGAGGAAAGGATGGTTCAGTATTCATAAATCAAGAAGCTTACGCAAAGAAAATCCTAGAGCGATTTGGAATGGCAGAATGCAACCCTGTAACAACACCAATTGAAAAAGAAATTTCGCTATCAAGGAAAGTTGAAACAGAAAAGTACGAAAAGTATCCTTACAGAGAAGCCGTTGGTGCGTTAACTTACCTGATGGTTGGCACACGGCCGGACATTGCATTTGCAGTAGGTGTAGCTTCCCGGAAATTAGAAGCACCATCTAAGGAGGACTGGCTAGGAGTAAAGAGGATTTTGCGTTACATCAAAGGCACACATTCTTATGGGATTAAGTATAGACAACATAAACCTGGAATACTCGAAGCATTCAGCGATGCTGATCATGGAGGTGATCGAGAAACTAGCCGATCTACTACAGGCGTGGCCTGTTGCTATGCAGGAGGCGTAATATCCTGGCTCAGTCAACGACAAGCGTCAGTTGCTATATCTACTACAGAAGCCGAGCTGGTAGCAGCTAGTGAAGCAGCGCGTGAAATGGTGTGGCTGACCAGAATAATGCAGGAGTTAACCGAGCTCAAGCATATTCCTGCGCTATATGTTGACAACGAGGCAGCTGTTCGCTTGGCACATAACCCGGAATTTCACAAGCGAACAAAGCACATTCGCATTCGACATTTTTATGTTCGAGAGTTAGTAGCCGAAGGTACCATAGACGTTAAAAGAATCGGCACAACGGATCAACCAGCTGATATTTTAACCAAAGGACTTCCACGGCCAAGACTCTCTTCCCTTTGCAAATCTCTAGGAATGAATAGTGTTGAATAAGGGAAGGTATTAAAGTAGTTTTGATATCTATATACAAAAACTAAAGTATTCAACCTATTTGTGCCATAGTTTGAGTTTAGAAGAGATATGCTTATTTTGACTTTTATATTGTCTTGTCAGATTTCTTCTATACGAATATATTGTTGTACATTTTGTTTATTTGAGAGCTCGTTTTAATTATATTGCTATTCATATTAATATACTTTTCAAGTAGTCTCCATTTCTAAAAACCACAACTCTAATAGTATGTGCACAGGGGTTCCGATGGATTATTGCGCCATATTATTTGTTGCAAGTGCCTATCGTCTGGGTGTATAACTATCCTCCTGTACATTTTTTCAACGTCAGCCGTGTACACAAAGCGATATTGTCTAAACCGTAACAAAATAGCTATGAGATCGTCTTGAATAGTAGGTCCTACATGCTGAATGTCGTTTAGCGTTACTCCGGTTGACGTGCGCGCGCTACCGTTAAAAACTACGCGCAACTTTGTCGTGACGCTGGAAAGCCGCAGCACACCATGATGTGGTAGATAATTCCCTACTGCTTCGTTCGAGGTTACCTTAGACATGTCTCCCAAAGTCTCGTATTCATTCATAAACTCTGTGTACATCGACTTTAATTGAGCTTGTCGTTCTAGCCTGCGCTCTAATGATAAAAAACATTGTTTTGCCCGCTTGTAAGATTCGCCTAATGATGACGAAGGCTGCTTTAAAGGATATCGCACCATGAATCTACCATCTGGTAACCTAGAGGTATTTTGAACAAAGTGTTCTTCGCAAGCCCGTTCATCATTAGTATAGTAAGCCGACGCGGGTTTTATTGTTGCTTCGTCTAACTTCCAAAAGCGAGTTAATTCGTCATCACTATTGTTCGATTGGACAAAGTGGCAAGGGATGCTTTTAGAGTTACGATTATGTGCACTTGGACCAGACACTACCCATCCTAATTTTGTTTCGTAGATCGTGGGCTTGTTGCGTCCCAATTTAAATCTAACATCACCCAATAGTTCCCAATAGACCTCGGCACCAAGAAGAATATCGATCTTTGCCGGCACGTAGAACTTAGGATCAGCCAGGATTAAATGCTTAGGTATGTCTAGCATTGATACATTTACCTCATGCAAAGGTAAGTCGCAAGTTACTTGTGGAGCTACATAAAATGATCTTTCCAAACTATAACTTTTATCATACAACGATGTGAACTTTACGTCACACACTTGACGTGCGGTAGATTTCATATTTTCAATACCGGTCAAAGACACATTTACCTCTCTAATCGGCAAGTTAAGTTTTTTACAAATATCGGTCCGAATAAAATTACATCCAGCACCGTTGTCCAAAAATGCGCGGACTACCTGTGTATTGCCGTCGCAATCGATTACTCCTACTAACGCGGTAGACAGTATTATTTGACCTTGAATGACAGGATGGGCCGGCAACACGAGGTTACTGCTGGCACTGCAGCCAGGGTCCGGTGCAGGCTCGTCCTGCTCGCACGGAGTGCTAGGGGTCACTTTAACTACTGGCATTGCCACTGAAGCATTTGACGGCAACCTATCTACGTGTATAAGTGAGTTATGACGTAATGAACACGACTTGCACGGACCACGCCTACAATACCTTGCTATGTGCCCGGGTTTCAAACAGTTTAAGCACACTTTCATCCCTTGAACCTTATCTGCGCGTTCCTTGTTCGATAACGCGAGAAAGTCGGGGCACTCAAATAACCAATGACCACGCTTACATAACGGACACTCATATGAAAATAGTGGGCTACTCACAGTAATATTTTCACGTTCATCTAGTACCGCGAAACAATTCTCCTTTACCCGTCGGCCTGCGGAGCGCGCGTGCGCCGCGGGGGCAGCGCCGGCGCCGGCAGCCAGCGGCCAGGACGCGCGGCGGCCAGGACCATCCATCGCCATGGTCTCCAATAGATCCGCGCGATCGCTGAGGAAATTTATGATAGAATCGAAAGTAATTGTTTCACAACTAGGCACAAACTCTTCCCACTCACGTCTTGTCACATTATCAAGTTTTTGACATATTATATACACTAACAAAGTGTCCCAATGGGTGGTTGGTTCATTAAGGGTTGCTAATGCACGTATGTTTTTACATAACGTGTCAATAAGGTGCCGAATAGCTGTCGGCGATTCCTTGTTAATTGGGGCTAAATTGAATATTGCCTTGATATGATTATTTACCAATAACCGATTGTTATTGTACCTATCGCATAATAACCGCCAAGCTATTTTATAGTTACTGCTTGATAAAGCTAACGATTTTATAATTAATGCGGCACTGCCTTCTAACGAAGCTCGCAAATAATGAAACTTGTTTACATCATCGATTGAGTTGTCATTATTTATCAAACTATCAAACGTATCGCGAAACTCAAGCCATGTATCATACGAGCCTCCAAACTTCGGTAAAGAAATGGTAGGTAACTTACATTTTACATGTGGATGGCGTCGTGAACCATACTCGGAACCCCCTTCGCTAGCCGCGACCTTTGTATTCATGGTTACCAACTCCTTAGCCGCCGCGACTGACGAGTAATACAAATCCTCAAATTCCGACCTCTCGTCCAACTGAGCCTCGTCAATCTCGTCATCCTCCGCCATGTACTCCAACTTGGTTTGAATTTCGTCGTATGTATTGTATACACTTTCCAATTTAGCAATACGAAGTTGAAGTTCCGTTATCTGAGCCGCACACAAATGTTTATCGGCTAATTCTTGTATATAACCTGAAAATTTAGTTAATCGCGATTTAATATGACCCCTCTTCTTAATTAACTCTTTCATTACCGCTTCGGTCATTTTAACTTCACGTAGTATTTACCTTTTGATTAAATAACACTTTGTTCCACTTAAACACCAGCACAACAGTCGCATAAACCGAACACTTTCTTATTAAAATGTTGTTTACAATAAGCAGGCAGTCTCACTAATGGCGATAAGTACCTACGGCGGCCGGGCGTCTCGTTAGATATAACAAAAAAAACGTTTAACAGGCGCTCAGCTATTGCACTTATTATGCATGTATGCAATTGGCGATATGATTTATTTTATTATGAACTTTACTTTGGTAATCTATTTTAAGAACGTACACGTATACAATATGTAGGTACCTAGTAGGTATCTTAGATTCGTCAAATAGAGGATATATTGACAAATAATTCAGTTAAATTGTAATTTAAAAGGCCCCTAGTGAGAAAGTTATGGGGTAGTTCTGATTTCTTTCATTCCATGTGTAGTTTGGGGTGCTGAATCCGAATCTGACGTTTGCATACTAAATTTCGTGACGCAACATTAAAAAAAAATTAAAAAAAAAGAAAAAAATCGCCTTTTTTCCGGTTTTTTGCTTAAAACTCGAAAACTATTAACTTTTAGTAAATAGTCTATTTACAGAAATTAAAGTACATAAAATTTTCTACAAATATCATTATTTAGTTTTTTTTTCCAATGAGCCGTTCGGTCTCAAGTGCGCGTTAAAAATTGGCAATTTTCAGCGGTTTCTGCAAAACTCACTTTAAACGTTCCAAAACTATTTTTTTTTACTTAGATCGCAGTATGGAAAAATTATATGAGCCGTTGACGTTTAAAAGGTCCCGGCTAAAGTTCTTCGGTGACGTTGGGTCCTGGTACATATTCTGCTTGACCTGCAAAAAAAGAAGTGGAGTCATTTCTCAAGGAGAGAGAGGAGAGAGAACGGATGAGGATTACAAAATTGATTGTGAGATTAAACATACCTTCCGCATCTTGCTGAGGTTTTCGATGGCATCAGGTCCTGGCTCAGGGTCTGAGTGCGCCATCGTCAGCGTCGGGGGTTCTAAAAGATAAAAGAGGCGATGAGACACTGACTTGTGATCATATATCTAGGAGAGATGAATGATTACAAAATAACTTGTGAGATTCGACATACCTGTCTTCTGTCTCGTCTACGTATATCTCAGAGCTATCTTCCGGGGGCGCAACATTGTCACACAGTCCTTCGCACCATGTGCAGAAACAATGGAGTCCCGCCTTCCTGCATCCACAATTTCATTGGCAGCCCTTTTTACATGAAATGTACCGGAGAATTGAGTTTGGTCACAGTGAACAGTGAATCAAGTGAGTGGGGGTGGAAAAAAAACTAGTAGTGGTCTCGTGCCAGTGCCAACCACTTTGGACCCTGCGCTAAATTCAATTCTCCGGTACATTTCATGTAAATATAAAAAGGGCTGCCAACAAAATTGTGAATGCAGGAAGGACTGTGTGACAACGTTGCATCATCGGAAGACAGCTCAGAGATATACGTAGACGAGACATCAGACAGAGGTATGTCGAATCTCACAAGTTATTTTGTAATCATTCATCTCTCCTACATATATGATTACAAGTCAGTGTCTCACCGCCTCTTTTATCTTTTAGAACTCCCGACGCTGACGATGGCGCACTCAGACCCTGAGCCAGGACCTGATGCCATCGAAAACCTCAGCAAGATGCGGAAGGTATGTTTAATCTCACAATCAATTTTGTAATCCTCATCCGTTCTCTCTCCTCTCTCTCCTTGAGAAATGACTCCACTTCTTTTTTTGCAGGTCAAGCAGAATATGTACCAGGACCCAACGTCACCGAAGAACTTCAGCCGGGACCTTTTAAACGTCAACGGCTCATATAATTTTTCCATACTGCGATCTAAGTAAAAAAAAATAGTTTTGGAACGTTTAAAGTGAGTTTTGCAGAAACCGCTGAAAATTGCCAATTTTTAACGCACACTTGAGACCGAACGGCTCATTCGAAAAAAAAACTAAATAGTGATATTTGTAGAAAATTTTATGTTCTTTAATTTCTGTAAATAGACTATTTACTAAAAGTTAATAGTTTTCGAGTTTTAAGCAAAAAACCGGAAAAAAGGCGATTTTTTCTTTTTTTTTAATTTTTTTTTAATGTTGCGTCACGAAATTTAGTATGCAAACCTCAGTTTCGGATTCAGCACCCCAAACTACATATGAAATGATAGAAATCAGAACTACCCCACAACTTTCCTAGCAAAAACACTATTTAACTGCATTAAAATAGCTGTTTATTTAATGCGTTAATAGAAAATAGGTAATAGGAAATAGATAGGTATTAAGGAACGGACTCACTTTTAGCTCTAAACCTGCTCACTCCTTGTATCTTAGACGTCGTCGGATTTTAGTTTCCGGAATAACGGTTGAACAGTTGAGTTAACCACTTCGTAGCTGGATGGATGAAGATATAGCCGCCTCGGGATGCTTCAAGCTGCACTCCTCACTGGAACCCGGTTTGTTGGATGTACAGGAAACATTCAAACGTTGCGTTTCTTCTTTGTCTCAGCCGTAATGGAGGTCCTAGGTCCTTAATATCCCATAGCTCGCTGATTCTTGTTAGGTATCCGGCTCGAAGGACCAATGTTGGGGTTGTAGAAGGACCAGGCAGAATAAAAGAAATGATTAAAAAATAAAAATGTACTACATCTGCCAACAAGTACATATAGAAAAAATAGAAAAATCAGTTGCTCCTTTGGAGTTTAAAATTGCATTGTCACAGCGATAGCTGCAACCAGTTTTCGACGGCGGTTCACCCCCCGTCTCCGCGCAGTCCCCGCTGAAGTCCTGCGTTTCGTTCCAACACATTTAAAAAAGTGATAGTTTTAAAGTAACCCCATTCTCAATATAACTATGATCGTGTCGTTTTTTTTTGACAAAACTATTAGTCCATAACTTTTTTATTTTGTGTATTGAAAGATGAGAAAACACTGATAATTATATTTTAATTTAATATTTTTATGTATAATGGGATCGTCAAAAACTAGTCTCAAACTTCAAAATTGATCAAAGTAACCTCGGTTTACGGTACTAATGGCGTTATTCATAAACGCACTTCTCCAACTGTTTAGCTAAATGATTGTTTGTCCTTATCTGTCACTTTGACAATCGCGTTTGTCAGAATGGGAGAAAACATAATTTAACTAAAGCTTCTATTAACTTCTTTATGAATAAGGCGGTAAGTATATGATCCGCCCGCTACTTTATCTGTAGTAGTCGTTCAATTCTGCTGCTGGTCAATATACGCGATTAATCAATTTTAAAGTATTTCCTCTGAAGAGCTCCACGAGGCTATGGAATGGTAGTAGTAGTATAGCTATGGTATATGTATGGTATGGTATGGTGGTATATATGGTATAGTAGTTTTTCAACTTCAGCACTTCTATCTGTTAATTAGATGACTGACAGCGATATTAAAAAAGGTAGACATTTCACATACTGCCACCTTTCGAGAAGTTGCTTTTTTCGCTATTTTAGCTGTCGTAGAAAAACTAGCGTATGCAACAGTGATATATCTACTGTTGCATAAACTACTATTATGCACCAGTGATATAATATGGGTCTTTACAACTCGAACGTCACCGTTACAAAACGAGACGTAGTCGAGTCGAGAGATAGACCCGATAGTTTTAAGAACCAATTATGAGCTGTTGTAGTAATTTGTTTTTCTACGACTGCTAAAATAGCGAATAAAGCGAAATCTCGAAAGGCGGCAGAATTGTGGAAGACGTATTCCAACTATAAAATAATAAACAAAAAACAACCGTGTCCATATTATTGTGTGAAAATCCATAGTAATCCATAACGCTTTACCATGTTATTATGGAATATCAATATCACAGACAAGGTTGTAATGTATAAGCTTTTGCCCGCGGCTTCGCTCGCGTTAGAAAAAGACCAAAAGTAGCCTATGTCACTCTCCATCCCTTAAACAATCACAACTATCTCCACTTAAACAATCACGTCAATTCGGCGCTCCGTTTTGCCGTGAAAGACGGACAAACAAACACACACACTTTCCTATTTATAATATTAATATAAGTATAAGTATGGATACTTTTTGCAATATCGCTGTCAGTCATTTAATTGACAGATAGATGTGCTGAGAGTAGAAAAAAGTAGATAAATTGTTACCTTCGTTCCGTCAAGAGCTTTATTTTTTTACTTCGTAGTTTCAAAAATATAGGTATTAGTTTATAAATATTAAAGTCCATACCTGATTAAGCGATAAGAATTCCGAGAAGAACCCCGTAAGGCCGGTGCTGTTGCCTTTGGCCAGCGTGTGGTGGCAGCCGATCAGGCTGAACATGCAGTACACGAACATACCTGACTGCGCCAGGATCAGTAGCGACGTGTCCAGTTGCAATACGGCTGCAAGTTCATAAGGAGATCGTAAGGTATCAAAAATAGTTATTTATTATACAAGGGGGCATTGTTCTTTAACTCTCGGGCTTATTTACACCCGAAGCGAATGATTCCAAAACTGAGTCACGAGCGAGCGTAGCTTATGAATGGGTCAATATTTGTTTTGGTTCGTTTTACAAAAATGTGTAGGTACAAGTACTTGGTGAAAATTATTAGTTTCATGTGGATTAATGTAAAATATCTTATATTTTACATTAATCCACATGAAACGATTTCTAAAAGAGAGTATTTATGCGAAAACTATAAAGTTTTAATAGTGGCGTTAAAATACGATCCTAGTTATACTTACACAGCACAAGTACCAACGTTATGCACTTTACCTCGAGATTTTCGTTTGTATGGAAGCACTCTCATTTGTTTTATTGCTGCAAGACACGCTGCTATAGTTAATGTATATAGGATTAACTCGCATATATTAACTTGAAATATTGCATCCTGGAAAACATATAGGTACATATTATACATATATTGTATAAAAGTTAGAGTTTGTCCCCTAACGGAATTAAGGATGACTCACAATAGGACGGTACGGGACGGGACGATCCGTCTATTTCTATCCCGTCCCGCCCCGTCCCGCCCCATTCTAGTGTGAGTCATCCCTTAGAAGTTTTATGCAAAAGACAATATTAAGCTGTAGAAAGGCAAGTAAAATAGAAATATGTTGGTACACAAAAGTAGTGTCTTCGCCCAAGTTCGAAGAGAAAGCTGTACGGCACTTACGTTAATTGTAGCCGGGTTGTTGGTAAGAACGAAGAACATAATAAGAGATATGATGGTGACCACGATGACCAAAATTCCTGCGAAAAGACCGCGATGCGCGTGAGAGCAGTCCACCGAGAAATGGTGAAGTGCAGCCCGGCTGCCGTATGGAGAGCCTACTCCTAACATACCAGCTGAAAAAAAAACAGAACAAAATAAGAATTACACATTCCGTTTCACCACGAATTTCAGACGTAAGCTATCGAAAAGTCGTACAGTCTGTGAGCGTTTAAAATACCCTACGGGGCTACGGGTTCGGGAGGCATCCGAGAGGTGCACCCGAAGGTTATATTAACAGCTCACGGGTGGTGCAAATGTATACAGTAATCCACGGGATTCGTTGCAAATTAAGTGTAGAACTGGTTCTCGCTGTTATGCGTATTGGGACAGGGCTGAAAAGTATATCAATCAAGGTACAATCAAGCCCGATATGACGGTTAGTGTCCCTTCTTTTATTAACGAATTTCAGAAATTAATAACGCATATCCAATAAATCCGTTTCTTTCAACCCAAAACACTCAGGAAATAAATTTCAGGTCATTCCTGTTCCTGCAACCCGTGCCGACTTTCGTGCCGTTTTCCCATACAATTTATGAAAATGACAAAGGATTTTTATCTTTTAATTTTTTTTTAAAATGTGTTAACGCCCTTACTACTGCCATATAGGCATTATTTTACAAAAAAAAAACCGCCCAGAGCATGTCGGACCATGCTCAGTGTAGGGTTCCGTAGTTTAGCGTCCGTCACAATAGGCGAACTTACTAAGGGTATTAATTGATACCATGCTTAAAACAGTAAAACAGGAGTATCTACGCAGCTCTTATGACTTAGTCATACGCCATTTTAACCGAGACGATAGGTTTTTGTTGCAAAAAATAAAAAATCGATTCATTGACCAAGTTAAAAACAGTTTTCCTAGAAAATCTTCATAAAGCTCTAGGTATTTATGATCCTTTTCATTTTTTTTTGGACTTGCGGTTCAAAAGGAGCGATTCTATCCGAAATTATCTATTTCATCAAAAATGATTTTAGCAAACACCTATGTTTTTTATACCTATCGAACGATACATCACACTCTAGGGTTCAAACGAAAAAAAATCATCCCCCATTTTACGTGTAGGGTAGGTGCCCTAAAAAAAAATATGTTTTTTCCTCTTTTTATTTCACCACTTTGTTGGCGTACCTAATTGATAATGATACGAGTATGTATGTATATTCATACCAAATTTTAGCACTCTAGCACTAACGGTCACTGAGCTTACCCACGGACAGACGGACGGACGGGCATGGCTGGACTATAAGGGTTCCTAGTTGACTACGGAACACTAAAAACCGGGAAAGTGCGAGTCGGACTCGCGCACCGAGGGAGGTGCAACTCAAAGTTTGTACCGGATGCAAACTTTAAGTTGCAACCGCACCTAGAAGTAGAAATTTGACGTCGTATAGTTACAAATAACTTTTTCTATAGTATATGACATCTCTTTCAATTTATAACTTATATATAGTAGTGTGACTACTTAAAAAAAAAACAATAAACATGAATCAAAACATTTATTGCATTTAATAAATGATTTGATTTGTGCTTTACAATTGTGTCGTATACCTAGTTAGTATGCGAGTTTGTTGTTCCTTGATATTTATTACATACATAGGTAAACCTTGTTTTAAACTTTATTTTTCAAATGATATCCCACATGACCAAGTAACTAAACTCTTAATTTTAGCTCCCCTTCTCATTGGGTATTTCTCATTGAAAAATCAATTAAAATATATGTTAAACCCTCTCTCAATGTGTCTGGGTTAGCCTTGTTTATACCTAATTATTCCAATTTTCGAATTGGTAGCTTAAATAGTTCTCGAGATATTTAATGATGTGACAGGCCGACAGACAGACTGAGTCGTGTTTTTACCATTTTGGCATGGAACCGTAATGGTAAAACTTACCGGTAAAACTTGATGCAAACAGAAAACCAATAATTAAATGGAAATTTGAGATGAAAGTCGGCACGGATTCCTGTCACATGAATTTGTTTAGGGTGTTTTGGGATAGTATCTTTATATTTACAGGGTATGCGTTGCTCAATTTAAAAACAGCAATACAATAATCGGATACGCTGCAGCAGCATAAGGACTAAATTATATTATATGTCACGAACGAATAGAAACAATTATACATATAAATTACATTTCATACACGCTGTAAATTTAGTATTGAAGTTCCTACTCAAACAAATTAAAAATTAATTACAGTTAATTTAAAATGTGATGCGATGTGCATGAGATAGAATGGAATATTTGTTATGAAACCGCATATTTGGAAATAAATGTATGTACCAAACTGCTGTAAAATTTTTTCAGGGGTCACTGAATTGTTTCTTGATTTATTTTTGGAGTTTATATGAAATTTCTTCTCGAAGTCTTCGGGGGTGCATTTTACCTGAAATCAACGTTTGTTTAAATTATGTCAGCACTGTATTTAAGGTATAGAAATGAACATATTATTTGACAGTAGCAGGATTAACGATACAACGCAAAGTAACAATCATAAAGACGGGGCCTTTGTGAACGGACCTAATTTAAGAATAAGGTGCTTTCATTTTAACAAGGGCGTTTATTTGTGTGTTTGTTCCTCAATATTTGTGAATATTTGTTCCTGAGTGGAAAACTCCCGTGTTTGGATATTGTTAAATCTAAGTAAGGTAAAAGTACCGGTGCCCGACACTGCACCAGTATTCGACATGGGCCCTTTTTGTCAAAGTGACAAAGTTTAAATTTAAATATCGAAAAATCTTCGTTGTTCAAATTTAACCTACTTTGACATAAAGTGCCCATGTCGAATACTGGTACCTACTACCTACTTTTACCTCACATATTTATCTGATTCAATTCTTATAAGTAGGTATATGGTCGAATCATTTCCATAAAGTAAACTTTGATTAATTTCGGCCTAGGTCGATTTTATAATTTTAAATGCCTTAAATCGATAAGAAATCGCGTCACGACTGTCACGCCATTATACAAGTCACTTAAGTTTACTGTGTTACTTTACCTCTTTCCACATTTCGTATAAAATTACAGCCACAATCAGCGAATATTCAATCGTGCAAGGAAACAGGAACGGTGATGCATTCTGCAGCAATGCTCCCATAATATTAGCTCGTCGACAGGGTATCGCTATAGTCTCATTATGCGTGCCGTTTCCGTGCGCCACCATCGCGTGCTCCAGGTGGTGTATCTCGTGCTTCGTTTCTTCCACTAGTACGTACAACCACTCGCATAGATTAGTAGCAATCATATGCATGAATCCAAATCGTTGTATCATCTTGTAACTGCCTGATTCAATCTCTTTGCTCGTGAGGAAGATGAACTGCATTTGCAGCAGAGTAAGCGCCATGCGGAGAGCCGGTGTGAGAGCAGAGAGCACAGTACGACAATCGTCAGTCATTTCAAAGTACTCTCCGAACTCTAAACCGCTATAAACCATAGAGCCGATGCCAAATGCTGTGAAGTATGACTATTTTTACACACCGTTTTAATAATTAATCAGTAACATAGATACAAGTTTCTGTTTTATCCAATGGTTGACTGGTAGAGAATGCCTCAAGGCATTAAGTCCGCCATTTGTACTTTTTTTGTAATTGTGCAATAAAGCTTAAATAAAAAATAAAATAAATAAAATAGATAAGTATCTAACTATATTTTAATAGTTTTAGTTACCTATTGCACCAAGCCTCAAGTAAAAACTGCCGTAGCGCGATATAGTTTCCTTATGTTTTGGTTTCTCACTTGTCCCGGGTTTTGCGTTTTTATCTTTCTCCTCAGTTTCCTCTGAAAAAATACAAGTTTCTTAATTAGATCCATAGTCATTAAAGAACATGTGTAGAGATTTCGAAACATTTATGCGAAGAGAACCGCAGAGAGCACAAGTAGAATGCAAACTAAAGAAGGTAATATTCATTGCGGCTGTAATTATGCAAACAAGATGTGATTTTAATGTCGCATTTTGTTTTACTAATGCGGATAATTACTTAAGCCTTATATTCTTTTCTTCGAAATAAAAACAAAGCTCTCAAGTAGCATAATATATATAATGACTTTAAATATGCTTACCATAGTCATGAATAATCGTATTAACTGCCTTCTGACGCATCAGGTTCGCATATTGAAATATAACGAACATAACTGACACGAGATATAGATATAAATAGAATCCCTGTAAAAAGATAAGAATGTATAAGTGTACCTACCTATATAATAGCTACGTTATTGATTAGACAAATAGACACTGAAGTTAAGTTTGCGATAACTTTTTAATTTATCGCGTATAATCATAAATACTATTGATGTACCGATTAGTCGGCAAAGCCAATAGTTTCGGCTGAATTCTGGAACAATCTAGAATCTAAATTTCTTTCCATTCGATGCGCCACGTCAAAGACCGTTTCTAAGAATGTCCACTATGACCGGTCGTAAGCAGTCCTGGTTATAGTAGTTTTATGTAAGTGGTCACTAGTTAAGGACCCAACTTTGCCAACCTAGGGTTTGCAACCCGGTTATCCGGCCGTTTTCCGGTACTTTTTTTAGGGGTGCCGGATACAGTACATTTGCAATTTTATACCTACAATTTGTCTTAAAATTACATAGGTCCCTGTATATTTGCTAGGTGGTTGGTACAGTTGAACTGAATCATTCAAAAAGATTTACTGACAGTAATAAAAAAAACAACAGACTTATACGTTCTACGGTCCCCAAACCGCCGCGGGTTCAACGACAACGGTATATAGTTTATCAAACCGCGATCAGAAGTCGATTCGAAAGTACTGTTAGCACAACAGTAGATATAAAGAATAAATATAATCATATGTCAATCTAGGATAAGTTTAAGTGCAGACACTTATAGATAATACGAGTAGATTTACATACAAAGTATGTTTGCTCATAATCAATCACTAGCCACTACATACCTATTACAACTCTTTATTTGGTCTAAAATCGGTTGTCTGTAAAGTCGGTTTACTGACGATAGTTGAACGTGGCAACTTCATATGAAAATACTGACTGAAATGGAACGCCTCATGCGGCGTTACCTCGGTATTATAAGACGTTGTCATCACGTCAAACAAAAATTGTGCAACGGCGTGAAAATGAGATTGAAGCTATAACATTAGAGTCATTAGCTTCGATCACTGAAAACCATGTAAGTAAACCAAGTAAAACGTATTGAAAATGAGTACTGGCATAGAGAAAACTTGTAAATTCCTAGTCCTGAAATAGTTGTCAACATATGTAGTTAGCAACATAGTAGGCACAGGAGTTAAATATTTCTGTGTTCAAATTTATTTCTATTTGCATATTAACTAGTTTATTTTCTTTCTATTCGGCGATGATGCAGACAGTTCCGGGTGCCTAGCCAAGATGCCAATCGCTCACGCTCAGTCGCTAACGAAACGCAACTGTCATTGTCACACTAATAAGGAAGAGTGATAGAGAGAGGTAGCTGCGATACGTTATTTAAGCGTGAGCGATTGGCATCTTGGCTACGCACGCTGAAGACGATGGCGAGGACTAATTTTTGATGGTGTTATTGGTGTTCCTAAACATAAAATTATATCATGTACCTACGTATAATAATTATGTATTTCATTTCATTTGGTAATATAATATGATATATTTTTTCAACCCAAGTGTTAGAATTTCTTCATACGGAAATAAGCACTGTACCAGTGACAATGTCATTTCATGTATTAATGCAAAAATGACATATGTGCTCAATCGTACTCTGATCGCGGTTTGATAATATATAAGCGGCAACTCTCCAAGTTATGTAGACTACCTTAATTAATATAATTCTGCTCCTTTCTTATTTATAATTTGGTATCGTAGGTAAAATTCACATTTAGATCTCTATCGGCGATACCGACTTATCGCCATCTACATATGACGTGTTGGATTTGCCAGTATCTAACCTGGTAATAGGCATCAGGAACTCCGTTAGCTATGACTTCGGTGACTGGAAACGCGAGGCCCAGCACCACCAGCAGCTTGGCATAGAGCGCGGACAGAGCTTTACTCAAAGCTTCGCTGTAAACCAAGAAAGTGCATTATTATCACAAAAACATTAACTACTCAGTAACGTCTCAGTTTTAACCATAAAACTCTCGTGAGACTCGAACATATTAAATAATATTTAAAACGGGTCACTCACGTAATTTCGTCGATTTTCGCTCGACATGTTTCGTTCTTTACGAAGAACGTCATCAGACGCGACTTGCCTCTGTCGCGGGTGGTCGCTCCTGATGACGTTCTTCGTAAAGAACGAAACATGTCGAGCGAAAATCGACGAAATTACGTGAGTGACCCGTTTTAAATATTATTTAACGTCTCAGTTTCTTGTTGAAACATAGTGTGTGTGATTCATCTCAGTTTTTGTAACATCATTATCATATTGTGTTTGGTTCTGTTTCATGCTTTATTAAGTGTGTAATGCTTGTAACGCTCTCCCGCACGTGTTTTATAGGCCACTGCGCTTAGGGGTATAACAAAATAGTAATATGTGAGTAAGTAAATTGTATGTCTGTGATGGCTGTTACGTTATTTTCATTAGGCTATTATTTCATTTCATATTTTACAATATTAGCCTGAAAAGTTTCCGCGGCTTTGTGGGACTGTCATTGATACAGAAAAGGAGTGTTTGAATAGGTTGACGTGTGGCACATATTGGGTGTGTGGCTGAGCTATTATGGGCGGCGTACAGCGGCGTTACACTTTGCGAGCTTTTGCTGTAAGATTGTATACGACGGCGAGTACCTTTTAAGAATTTTACTTTTTTGTCGACATATAATATTAGAGTACGTAAATCGTGACCAAAATACTAATGTAAATAAATAAATAAATATTGTGGGACAATCTTACACAAATCGACCTAGTCCCACGGTAAGCTCAATAAAGCTTGTGTTGTGGATACTAGACGACGATATATATAATAGATAGATACATATAAATACTTAAATACATAGAAAACATCCATAACTCAGGAACAAATATTCATGATAAACACACAAATAAATGCCCTGACCAGGATTCGAACCCGGGACCTCCTGCTTAGTAGGCAGGGTCACTACCAACTAGGCTAGGAGGCCGTTAAATGTACTAAGTACTAAGTATAATGTACTAAGTCAATTATATTAGTCATGTTACTTGACGCTATATCTACACTAATAATATCGGATTCTAAACAAAACTTAATTACTTGTTAAAACCAAATTTTACTTCTATAATATATGTTCTTATTTCGAAAGTATTAGGTGTAAGTAACTTATACGAGTATAATGAATTGTGCATTTAGAGATATGTAACGGTGTATTTTAAATGAATGATTTTTTAGCTTGTTAACAATAAGAATCAAACTAATTTACAATCCAATTTTTGCGTACTGGTTATCTGTGTAGAGTTATAGCAAAGACACATAATAGCTACACTTGTATTTTTAGTTACTAATACGTATACGTACTACTCTGTTATTTAAACATAAGACAATTACCTACAGTTAGACCTAAGATTTTTTTTCGGAGCACTTATGGGATCAGTCCAGCTCTGTAAATCGGCAAAACAGGTTTGTCTCAGAAACCATTTGGCGTAGAAAGCTAAAATTTAGAGTGGGTAGAGTAAATACTGGCATTGACACACACCCGGGTGCGTATTATTATGATAAAATGCAACTATAATAGAATTAGATGTAAAACTATAACAATATGTGGATTAGGCTCCTCTGAAACTACAAAACGCGGCGCGGGTGCTATCATGAAAATCTAGTTGTACTTAGTAGTGATAAATATACCTGCTTATTTGTGACGTTTGGGCCTTAGCTTCGGGATTTATTAATTGAAAATGTAAAATATTGTCATCAACCGACGTCGAAAAGGCATCGCAAGAAGCTTCAAGTACCTAGTCTATAAAGGTTAGTGAAACTCATACGCTAATTACCATGTAGGCATTCTGATAACTTAATTGTCAGAATCATATCAGAATGCCGAAAGATGCCGAATGATGAACGGACGTACAGACAGACGGGACGAAACTATAAGTGCTCCGTTTGACTACGGTACCCTTAAAAGGCAAGCCGGTCTAAATAAGGTATACAGAAGCCTCAGTATGACTTCTAACCTTTTATTATTGTCTTTAATTTGAGATTACTTAATACACGTAATATGTACATTAAAGGTGATTTAATCTGTTAATGATAATAAACGAAGAAATAAATGTCACATCAACAATTTATCAAAATAAGTAGGAATGAACGGATTATTTACCATTAAAAGAACAGTTTTACTTGACGATCCGTATTAAACAGACATGTACCATAATCTTAAACTCCTTTTTTGTATCATTGGCCATGTTCACGCTGAACTCAATTTAGAAAAGTTTGCCTTGATTGATGAACATGAAAATTTGATGGTGAATTGCCTCGTGAATATATTGTCCGAAGTGCATTTTCGGTCCGATTTGGTTATAATTAACAACGAAGAGTTAACCAGCAGTTTGATTCGACGCATTCACGAGACCAACAGACTCAAGTTGTACATCAAGGGCCACAACAAGCTTGTGGACACTTTGGCTAATATTTTTATCATTCACGTTGACACCTTACCAGCTTTCAAATCCTTAATGAACGAATTACACAGAGATTGGAACTTGAAACCAGAATCATTGCATATAATAATTCTAACAGGTAAAGCAAAAGAGGATCGTTTACGAATATTTAAAATACTGTGGGAATACTACATAATACACGTCCTCGTCATTAGTGATGATTTGGAAGATGCAGCTTCAATATACTCTTATTTTCCATACGAAGAGGGTCAATGTGGTTGGGGCTACAACAATACGGTAAAAATCTCCAGCTGTGACGATTCTAATGTAGGGCGAGTCCTTCGGATTATTAGTGATCTTGATAAACCTGTTTTAAGGAACTGCACCCTGCGTGTTGCAACTCACAACATTGCTCCATTGGTGTTAGTCGATCCGAACCCTGAAAATATATTTGCTGTTGGCATCGAAAGATATTTAGTCGAAATGCTTTTTGCGAAAGAGCACATATCCTTAAATTATACATTTTTCCCTGAAACAGAATTTGGTATGGTTTTAGATAACTTCACGGCAACTGGAGTTCTCAAAGAACTGTTTGAAAATAGAGTAGACGTAGTTTTCGGGGCATTTGGATTAAATCATAGACGAGCAGCGTTTTTTAGTTACATTTGCTCACACTTGACTGTTGAAGACAGGTTGATTGCTGTGTCCCCTAGAGCTGATCTAATAGAAAGATGGAAAATTGTTTACATTATGTTTAGTATAGAAAGTTGGTTAATAATATTATTAGTGACCGGGATGTCTACAATGATTCTATCAATTATTGTAAGCATATCTGGGATTCGAATAAAGACGAATATTTTTTCAGTATTATTTGAACTCATTGGAAATGCTACTCAGAACACCAGCTTGGTTCTTACAGAAAGCGTTTATAAAAATTTGTTCATAATTCATTGGCTGTGGTATATGTTTTTACTAAACAGTTTTTATCAATCCCTATTGACTACTTACACAACCTACCGATTGCACGAGCCTGAAATCAATGAATATCGGCATTTAGAAAAGTACAATATAAGCCCCTGTTTTGCTATAAATGTTAAACCATTTTTGAAACAATCAGGCGGTTTCCCTATAATAAACGAAAAGTATTTAGAGCACCGAGGCTGCGAGACCGCGGACCTAGCACTGGACCAAGTGGCTAAAACTCACACCAAGTACACTATTACAAATTATTTAAGATATCTGTGGTGGATAACCCAGAATCCAAAAAGAAAACGGAAAATTCATCTTATGAAAAACACTTTGCCCAATATGCTCTACGGCATATTTTTTAAACGAGGGTTTCCACTTTTGCATAAATTTGATACAGTTTTAAGGCAATTTAATGAATTTGGATTTTTTGAAGCCGTTAAAAGATTTCACAATCTACCGAATTATTCAAGGGCCGCAGATACTCATAATATATTTGACATAGGACGCGTTCTTACATTGAAAGATTTAACAGTACCATTCGTCATTCTAATTTTTGGCATATTTATTTCATGTATCATGTTTATTATTGAAGTTTTACACATAAATATGAGAAAAAACGTAAAGTAAGTTTTCGAGCTAAAAAAAAATCGAAACATGTTTTTGCGTTTTATGATAACAGATTTTTGAAAATAATTTCTGTTCTCAGAGGTTACCCGAGAAGAATGTTTTTATAGTGTATTTTACTACTTTTTCCGTAGTTAACTAGGAACCCTTACAGTTTCGCCATGTCTGTGTGTCCATCCGTCCGTCCGTCTGTCCGTATGCGGCTTAGATCAGTGACCGTTAGTACTAGAAAGCTGTAAGCAGTCACCAGCAATAGTATATGACGCTATGAAGGCCGCAAAAATATGTGACACGCTCTTATAGCGGTACAAACAAGACTGTGTCAGATTATTTTGCAGCCTTCATAGAGTCCTACACTATTGCAGGTGACTGTACCTTCCATACACGTAAGGGGTGATTTTTTTAAAGTTTCAAGTTTCAACCCTTAAGTGCGAGCTATCGTTGGATAGGCATTTGATCAAAAATAGGGGTTTGCTAAAAACATTTCATGATGAAGTCTTTATTTTTTGAAATAATCGCAGTTAAAAAAAATGTGCCCCCTCTAACTTTTGAACCGCAAGTCATTATAATATAAAAAACATCATGAAGATAGAGCGTTATGAAGACTTTCAAGAGCATAAAATTCTGTACAACTTTTACCTATAAACTATTAATCTATTCCTTTTCGGTGTCTAGATATGAGCTCCGAAAAATGGTCATTTGATAAAATCTTTATCCCCCCACTTTTCTTTTCGTAAATTGCTCTATATCTTGGAAACTCTTTATCTGAGGAAAAAGCTTCTTTTAGAAAACTTGTACACAATTAATATCTTTAAAAAAATAAGTATACATATGCATAACATTTTAGAAAATTTAGCAATATTTCACTGATAGTTGGGGTATTCTTGCTAAATATTGTATGAATTTTGAACTTCGTGAATATGCGCTGACAATTGGCACAGTTGATCTTAAGGTAGTCCTGAGTGCATTTAGACCGGGAACCATAGAGAGTCAACTATCGTTTAGTGGGGGGAGAGGGGGGAAAGTTAGGTCCGCCGCGCTTTGTTTGGGCCAACTTTATTCCAATTCATTTGTATAGTTTTTTCGAACGAACGAATGAACGAACAATTACAACGGTCTAAATCCACTCAAAACTACCTAAATATCAACTGTGTTAATTGTCAGCGCATAGTCACAAAGTGCAAGAGCAAGAGCAACTAACAAGAATTCTGTTAGTTGGTATGTAAGTTACACATATGTGTTGGAAAATGAGTCGTCTAAGGAATAAATGAAACACTTTTTCTACTTTCGTATATTTTTTTCGAGTACGTAAATGTACATTTAGCTAGAGAATTTAAGAAAAATTGTCAAAGTTTAGCAGGTACATTTGGGTATGTATAATAGTAGATTGTACGTCAAGGGCATAAAGTAACCCATTTTATACGAGGCTATTTATTGGTCCGAGTGTAACGAGGACCAATATAGTAGCCGAGGATACACTCTGCTTTTCACTTCGATTGTAAGGAAAATATTAGGTTTTATATCAGTTTCAATCGTTGAAAATGTAACATCCATACTCGCGCGGTTGGGTTCTCCCGCCGCGCGCCGCCTGCAGGCGGCCGGGCGCGCGGGGGCGAGGCCGCGGCGAGCGCGCTCCACCTGGGATGTTACTTTATGCCCTAGTGCATGAAAAGCGATTTTGTGTCGCCTAGCCACGACACAAAGGTGAACTTTTCGAGCAAGAGAAGTGAAAAATATATTTCATGAAACTAAAGATGCAAAAATAAACTGAAGTTTATGCCTAATTCACGTATATACAAATAAATTAGGTGTAATAAATAATAAAAAATCAAGTTACAATATTGTATGGATCGACCACCTCGCAAAACAATCTCAGTAAGAATTGTGTTTTTATATACTAAATAATACAATATATTTATGTAACTATTTTTTTTTCAATACTACCTTAGGAATTGTAATTTATATGCGTTATTTCATTATTAACGATTGACCTTCGAATCGCGCAGTCGATAGCAATTCAAAAGCGAGAGTAACCTATAGTACCGAATTGTACAATATTTTTAGTTTTTACATTACATTTTAAGGTTGATACATTTTAAGTTCTTCATCCGATGCGATCGATCAAGGTCATCGGTGTCAAAGGATCGAAAAAAATCGAATATAGTAACATGACAAAATACGCTGTAAAATGGTTTAAATACAATAAATAATACGTTACGATAATATTCTATTCAACAGGACTTGACTTTGATGCCATTATATGCCTAGTTAAGCCATTTCAGGAAATAAATATGATTTCGATTATTAACCGGTTATTTCATTCGATAACCGGTTTTCAAACGAGCCTAAAAAGACTCGGTTAACCGGTTAACCGGTTTGCACACCCTAATTTTAACATCGTCGTGGTTTTCGTAATCAGCGCCCCGATAAACCATAAAAACGATACCCATGTTGTTTTTTTTACTTTTTCACCCCTTTTCATCCTTTTCGGGGTTGAATTCTCAAAAAACCTGAAACAGGTGTTAACTCATTTATCTTTATAAATACTCCTGTAAAGTTCCAAATAGAATAGTTCAACTAATCTTGTTTCCCCATACAACCTTTGTAGCCCCATTTCAGCCTCTTTGGAGATGAATTATGAAAACTCCTTTCTTTGTGCACCCCTACGCTTTATAAGTAACCTAAGTGCTAAATTTGGAATCTCTAGAACCACCGGTTTGGGCTGTGCGTTGATATGTCAGTCAGTCAGTCAGTCAGTCATTCAGTCAGCGAGTTTCTTCTTTTATATATATTGATAAGATGCTTAGGAGTTGGTCGATTGGAGTTAAGTAGTGGTGCAGGGTGTAAGCCATTTACAATTCACCACGCTGGCTTGCCGATTTGCTTACATGGGCTCTTCCCACTCATGCCGTACAATATAACCGTAATATAAAAGAAGTTAGGCTTAGGCTCGAACACGAGTCGTTTCTCTGATTCACAGGATGTGGGACAGCTTCCTGATAGTTATTTATTTATTTTACTTTTATTAATTGATAATTAATATTTTTATTTTAGTAATTGCCAAAAGATGGCACAATCCTATCCTGTTTTTCTCAGTGAAAATGTATACATTTTGAAGTTGCATCACTCCTAAAATATCACTATAGTAATGACTGACTACCATTTGTTTGTACATTTAAATTATTTTTTTTATTGTTGCCTTTATTGACCAATAAACCAATGCCCAATTCTAAATTGTGAACTTAGAAAATATTGATGTAAAACTCTGAAATAAAGTTGTTCATTCGTTCATTAGCCATTTCGACTATTGTATTATTTGGATCTTTGATTTCACAATGTTTCTTTACGAGTATCATAAACCCTCTATAATGCGTTCAAAAACCGCATATTATGACCACCACAGTGGTAAACTTTTTACTCGACAAACGCCTCATTTTATAAACCCCAATTCGATATTTATTCGCGGGTAATAGCATAAAGTATTATAATGAATACAATTATTTTATTTGCAGGCATACATACGTTAATAATCGTGCATCGAATGCATCGGAGAACAATACCTATAATGTTACTATTAGTTATTTACTTAATTTTTATTTTCAAGTAATTACAAGAAAAATGTTGCATTGTGAAAATTGCTCGAACTGATAATGCATTTCCAACACGTTTCCAATGACACTATTTTTCTTGTAACTTTCAAGTGTCAGCGCTAGAGCCAATGACAGCTAACAATATTGACCGCTGCCGAATTATGTTTTAGGCTATTTTATAATAGAAAACCGACTGATATTTTGACGCATTTGATTGGCTGCGTAGCGTACATGCGCATATCGACTTTTTGCCTGGCTTTATGGAGACGATTTGTTTGAAGGTACTCTTCCAAGTTTATTTCCGTTCCTTCCTTATGATAGGCTATTTAGATTTCTGAATCAATACTCAATGCACGTAATGTTTACATTAAAGGTTATTTATTCTGTTAATGACCGGGAAATCAAATGACACATCAACAATTTATCAAAATAATTAGGTACTGACGGATTTATTACCATTAAAAGAACAGTTTTATTTGAAGATCCGTATTAAACAGACATGTACTCGTACTATTATCTTAAATTATTTTTTTGTATCATAGGCCATGTTTACGCTGAACTCAATTTAAAAAAGTTTGCCTCGATTGATAGACATGAAAATGTGATGGTGAATTGCCTCGTGAATATATTGTCCGGAGTGCATTTTCAGTCCGATTTGGTTATAATAAACAACGACGAGTTAACCAGCAATTTGATTCAACGAATTCACGAGACCAACAGACTCAAGATGTACATCAAGGGCCACAACAAGCTTGTGGACACTTTGGCTAATATTTTTATCATTCACGTTGATACCTTGCTAATTTTTAAAGCCTTAATGAACGAATTACACAGAGATTGGAACCGGAAACCAGAATCATTGCACATAATAATTTTAACAGGTAAAGCGAAAGAGGATCGTTTATTGATATTTAAAATACTGTGGGAATACCACATAATACACGTCCTCATCATTAGTGATGATTTGAAAGATACAGCTTCAATATACTCTTATTTTCCATATGAAGAGGGACGATGCGGTCGGGACTACAGCAATACCGTAAAAATCTGCACCTGTGACGATTCTAATGTAGGGCGAGCCCTTCGCATTATTAGTGATCTTGATAAACCTGTTTTAAGGAACTGCACCCTGCGTGTTGCAACTCACAACATTGCTCCATTGGTGTTAGTCGATCCGAAACCTGAAAATATATTAGCTATCGGCATTGAACGATATTTAGTAGAAATGCTTTTTAAAAGAGAGAACATATCCTTAAATTATACATTTTTCCCCGAAACGGAATTTGGTATGGTTTTAGATAACTTTACGGCAACTGAAGTCCTCAAAGAACTGCATGAAAGAAGAGTAGACTTTGTTTTCGGGGGATTTGGATTAAATCGTAGACGAACAGCGTTTTTTAGTTACATTTGCTCGCACTTGTCGGTTGAAGACAGAATGGTTGCTGTGTCTCCTAGAGCTGGTTTAATAAAAAGATGGAAAATAGTTTATATTATATTTGGTATAGAAAGTTGGTTAATAATATTATTACTGTTCGTTATTTCTGCAATGATTTTATCAATTATTGTAAGCATATCTGGGATTCGAATAAAGACGAATCACTGTTCAATGTTATTTAAACTCATCGGAAATGCTACTCAGAATACGAGCTTGGTTCTAACAGAAAGTGTTTATAAAAATTTGTTAATCATTCATTGGCTGTGGTATATGTTTTTACTAAACAGTATCTATCAAACCCTATTAACTACTTACACAACTTACCGATTGCATGAACCTGAAATCAATGACTATCGGCATTTACAATACCACAATATAAGCCCTTGTTTTGCTATATATATACAACCATTTATTAAACAATCAGGCGGTGTCCCTATAATAAACGAAAAGTATTTAGAGCACCGAGGTTGCGAGACCGGGGATCTAGCACTGGACCAAGTGGCTAAAACTCGCACCAAGTACACTATTACAAATTATTTAAAATACCAGTGGTGGATAACCCAGAATCCGGAAAGCAAACAGAAAATTCATCTTATGAAATACACTTATTCCAATGCTCTTTACGGCATATTCTTTCAACGAGGGTTTCCACTTTTGCCTAAATTTGATGCAGGTTTCAGACGATTGAATGAATTTGGATTTCTTGAAGCCATTAAAAGCCTTCACAATCTACCAGACTATTCAAGGGCTGCAGCGGCTACTCATCATATATTTGGGATATCACGCGTTCTTACATTGAAAGATTTATTTGTGCCATTCGCCATTCTGATTTTCGGCATATTTATTTCATGTATCATATTTACTATTGAAGTTTCAGACATAAATATAAGAAAAAAATAGTGAGATTTCCAGCTAAAACAAATCGAAACAAGTGCGTTTTATGATAACAGTTGTTTGAAAATAACTTCTTTAAGATTTTTTTCGGGTTCTGTTCTCAGCGGTTACGCTGAGAACAGAACCCGAAAAAAATCTTATTCATTCAAATTGTATTTTCTTTTACTTTTTTTGGCAACGTTGTTGTAACAAAAGTAAAATATAATTAGTTGCAAAATAGCTCGTTCACGTCATGTGTCACATTCTAAGACTAATTTGTTGAACAACAATGTGTATTGTCTTTAACATTATACATATACACCTACGATACCTAACGCATATTAAAATTATACATGGTGATAGGCTGGGTAATAAAAACATAATTCTTTTACCTTGGAGCAAGGGAAACAGAATGTAAATCCATGGTAAATCTCTTAAGAGTGTTTCGCTTGCCTTGGTGTTTTAAGGTGGTTGTGAGGATCTACCCAACCTAACTTTAATATAATCATTTTATTACATTATTTTATTGTTAACGCAATTTAGGTATTATTATGTTTTCTGACAAATGAAAGTAAATGTTTTAAAAAAAACATTCGTTGTTATTAATAAAATTCCTTTTAATTAGAAGAAATGAAAGGGAAACATAACATTTTATATGTATAACAAAGCCTGTTCAGAGC
Organism: Lathronympha strigana; assembly: GCA_949128165.1. Classification (NCBI taxonomy): domain Eukaryota; kingdom Metazoa; phylum Arthropoda; class Insecta; order Lepidoptera; family Tortricidae; genus Lathronympha; species Lathronympha strigana. Next base: position 10,251,195 of record OX421905.1, on the reverse strand, counting down.
ATATGCACTGTAATGGCGCTTGTACTATCGCGTTCAGAATTGCATGGGCAGTTTATAAATGAATTCATTCATAAACTGTCCATGCAATTCTGAACGCGTGTGTACATACACATGCGTTCTCGAGTGTCGACCGAATGTCTCGGGCGAAAGCAACCCAGTGCAGTGCACACTCACTCGAGAGCGGCGGGCAAGGACGAGACCATTTTTGCTTTTTCAGGTAGTTTGGGTGAGTTCTTCTTCCTCTCTTCATGGCGTATGTCTGAGAGTTGGACAATTTTGCCAATGTCAAGTTAAGTATTGTTCGACAATTAGCCTTGCTATTTGTTGAGTTTATAGCTATAACACACTACTTATCAAATAGTTTCTCAGGGGGGTCGAGATCCCGGGACAAGCGGGTAATGACTAAATAATGGTTACACTCGTTTCAAGACTAACTCTTCATTTGATCTTCTGACGATCATAATATGAATACTTGTAGATTGGCATGCCTGCAATTTATAATATAATATGTATTATGAAAAAAAAAAAACATCATCATTTGCTGCACACTTCTTAGTTAACTGCACAATAAGCTATGACTATTATACATTAAACAACTTTTAGCAGACAAAAAACAAAAAACAATTCCAGAGATTACGTTTGGGTGAGTTAAAAGGTGTCTTAAATAGCTTCGGCAAGTTGACAACTCAATACAATTTATAAAAATTAAAAGCTATGAAACGAAGGATTTATTCATCCACTCGTTAATTATTAAAAACTAGAATATAAATGGTTTCACGAGACGAGAGGTCGAGACGAGACAAAAAAGCACGAGACGATACGAGGGCACCCTGTTCATTCGCGTTTTCGGCTTCTCGAATGTTTGGTGTAGGTACAAGCGCCGTAAAGGCGCCACTTCATTGCGGGATTCGGGTTCGCGTATTTGCCGTGTTTGGCCAAATATGCCATGTGTGGAAGGCTTATTCGCCTATATTCGGGCATGTTTGCTCGAACATCCCGAACACCTAAATGCCAAACTCGCCGATCCGTGCTCTTGTCGGCATTTGGTCACGCATCAAAGGACGCGAACAACATCGCTCGCGCGTTCCTATACGTATCCGCATCCGTATACGTATCCGCATGACAGCTGTCAGTTCAATACATTATCTGTCAATAATGTCACTTTTTGAAATTTCATCTATAGCTAGTATAGGTTTTACAAAAACTTTTTGTTGGCACCCCAAGTGTGGGTGTCGTGTATTCGCGGTGTTTGGACTCCAATACGAATATTTGGCGAACACAGCGAACACGCAACGCGAATACCAAATTTGCAGTGAAGTGCGGGCATAAGATTTAGGACGCTTATGCCGGTTCGATATAATTATGTAGGGCTAGCCCTTGGTTATTAATAATGTGTGAAATTTAAATAAGTGTGATGTGGAAAGTGATAGTAAGAAGAACCATTCCATTCCCTATGGCTGCGAGATTGCGCCGGCGTGCGGTCACGGGGCACGTCACCCGGGTGACGTGGGCTCACGTCGCCACGTGTGCTAGACATCTACGAGTACATGCCTTAATTTATGTTCGCACTTTAATTAGCCATTAAATGTTTTTTAAAAATGGAAATTTGACAAGTGACTGGATTAAAGTTAAATATCACATACACTATAAGAGCACCGGTTCCTATACTTGTCGGATGTGCAGGTTTGTAGAGAAATCGGTGTCAGGCTAGTTTGAGCAGTTTCATATATAAACGTTCTGCCACTGGAATGTCCGACATAGGTAATTCCAAATTTTAATTTCACTGAACAACTTATTGTTAGCTCCATCATATTGTCATAATTATATTTATTCATAGATGAATGAGTATATGATAGCTGTGATGTCAATTGTATTCTGGGTACCTATGTCATATACACAAAGAAAATATGTTGTTTTTAGTTTAGTGTAGGTATTAGTTATAACGTGTTTTTGTTATTTAGTTTCTTTCATGAATAAATATTTCAAACGTAGAAATAGAAACACAATTTACATTACAAAAATATTACGTATACGTTTAACAAATTTCGCCTGAAAGTACCTACTGAATATGTATAATGTCGGTACTTCAGGTAATTCAATGAGAAATTCCTATTAGTGATTTATTTAGTTTAAACAAGTAATTTTTCCTGTAAAGCTGAAAATTCATGAATAAAATAACGTAAAACATGAGTAATAATAACCATGACTCTTTTTTTCCACATAACCGCCTGTAATCGTAGGTACTCAATTAGATTCGCAAAAGTTTTATCGTATGGAAAACTCATCGTTTTTTAATTACGTCGATTGTGTAAAATTGTGTTCTTGGTGTAACTAAATGGTCCTAAATACCTAGTACATAGCTGAAGGCCCATGGACCAGGACAAATGTTTGCGTTTCGTAACGTAAATAATGTATGGAAACGACGATTAAGTACCTGATCATATTGTCTGTTTCTCATTGGTCACGTAATTTAGGGGCATATCTGCATGCTGGCAGGCACCTAGTAAATGAAAGTATCTGTCATTCATATACATTTTGGTTTTTGTACGCTTCGCTGCGTCGCGGTGCACACCGCTATCACGGCCGCAACGATAATGTGTCGAAACTGTGTCCTATGATTTCCGCAGCTAAAAGCGGCAGCTTATGTAGAGACGGTGGACGCCATAGAGGCACGCGACTGGGGGGACAACTCCGACAGGAAGTGGCGCTGCGTCGCGGCGCATGGCGCCATCACAACTTGCGACGGCCGGCGGAACCCCTCTATAATAGCTGATAGTATTACACTCACTGTCCCATGATCTCCGCAGCTGAAGGCGGCTGCTCGTGAGCGGTGGACGCCATGGAGGCGCGTGAGTGGGGCGACAGCTCCGACAGGAAGCGGCGCTGCGTCGCCGCGCAAAGGGCCAGCGCTTGCGACGGCCGGCGGAATGCAGCGATGATCGCTGATGGTCGTCTGTAGATAACGGTAAAATTATTAAATTACACAAAACAACATTGGAATACTTACTTATATTAGGTATATCCTCTAGTTTACGAGGTCAATGGAGGTCTCCCGCGTGAACTCAGAAAAGTACCTACGTATCATTTCAGCCAGCCTTACTACTCATCAGAGCCGTTGCAATAATAGGAAAACTTCTTCATCAGTTGTTCTACATATTCTCGCGCAATAAACTCGTATAACGGTTAAATGATATGCTTCGCCAGGTTATAGTACGTATACGTAAAGTGAAAAAAGTGAATGTCGAAACAAGTGCTTTAATTAAAAGCGTTGTGTAAAAGGAAGGAGAGTTTTTTTAAACGAATTGTATTCAATTTCGTCATCTTTGACGTCGAGAAATGTCAGTGGTTTTTGTGCTTACCTGGTGTTGAGGTTGGCGGCGAGCTTGGCGTCGATGTCGCTGGACATCCGGCGGCTGTTGGGCTGCGAGTGGGTCTGCACGAGCGGCTCCGAAGCCGGGTTCAGCATGGCGTGCGTGCGCTCGCGCAGTCGCTGGATGTCCGAGTATGATGACTCGTCACTGTGCAAATAACCAGTGTCATCACCATCAGAGTCCGTCAGCGACGGTGCAACAAACAACAAAGTACTGGTGTCCGACCTTCGAGCAACACGGGCTTCCAAAATGTTGGAAGGGAGACGGCAAAGCGACATCCCGATGCTCTAATGCTCAATAGTTGACACCCTTCTGTCACCTCTATTGTTAGTGTCTTATCATTCAAGATGGCAACTATTAGGGCAGTGTCGAGCACTCATACGTTTACCTATAGAAATGTCTCGGACTTCCAGGATTCGAGAATTTCACTGTGTTTTCAATCTTGTCGCGAAAATGTGGAAATCCGATTTGTCAACCCTAGCCAATTAATTGCATAATTATATTTGCAGGCTCTCTGGTGCCACTTTCAACCATGCGTTATAATACACAAATAAAATACATTTTGAAGGTGACTTCTGCGAAGTCAAGTAAAGTATTTATCAGAACTTATATTTAATTACTAATTAGTTAAAATGAAATGAAAGGGGAGAGTTGGCTATATCATACTGCTAAATATATGTAAATTACCAAGCAACACTCCTGTGAAAACCGGCATAGCTTAAATGTACAATGTAGGAAAGTTAGAAATATGGAATCGTCATTAGTTACTTATTCAACATTCTGTTAAAAATATTAAACGCCAGTTGCACCATCGGGGGTTAGCTAACATGGAGTTAAGCTTTTTTCAGTGTGGAATGTGCTACGTTGGCTATGCAAGTGGCCCTAGACTAACAGGATTACTGCATGGTGTTTTGAAAAAGTTCATGCTTACCTACATATTTTTATGTAAATGTTTTTCAGATGCTTTTTTCATGTCCTGTGATGATCAATTTTCAACCGACTTCAATATTTCTAAAAGAGGAGGTTCTCAATTCGTCTGTTTTTTTTTTTAAATGTATGTTACCTCAGAACTCCGTCATTACTGAACCGATTTAATTTTTCTTTTGTTTTCTGAAAGTAGATGGTTCCAGATTGGTCCCGTTTTTTTCAAAATCGATTTCTGATGATCAAAAATCATCAATTTGGTGGAGTGGATCTTATAATGAAGACCAGGGATGGCAAAGTGGAACTGCTTGGTAATTCCCAGGACTATGACCCGATTTTAAAAAATATTTTTTTGTCTGAAAATAGATGGTTCCAGGTTTGTCCCGTTTTTTTCAAAATTAATTTCTGATGATGGGATCCATGAGGAACTGAGGGAACTCCTCAAATTTGAAAGGCACATGCATGATGATTTGGGTAGTTTCTTAAGACACTCGAGCATTTCTTTACGAACATCATCAATTTGGTGGAGTGGACCTGATGATGAAGACCAGGGATGACAAAATGGAACTGCTTGGTAATTCCCAGCTCTATCATCCGATTTGAGACATTCATCTTTTCTTTGTAAACAGTCCTATTTGATTATAGTTCTATTTTAATGATAGAATTTATGAGGGATTGAGACAACTCCTCAAATTTTAACGGCACATGCATGCTGATTTGGGTGATTTCTTAACAAACTCGAGCATTTCTTTACGAAAATCATCAATTTGGTGGAGTGGATCTGATAATGAAGACCAGGGATGGCAAAGTGGAACTGCTTGGTAATTCCCAGGACTGTCATCCGATTTTAAAAAAATATTTTTTTGTCTGAAAATAGATGGTTCCAGATTTGTTCCGTTTTTTTTCAAAATCAATTTCTGATGATGGGATCCATGAGGAACTGAGGGAACTCCTCAAATTTGAAAGGCACATGCATAATGATTTGGGTAGTTTCTTAAGACACTCGAGCATTTCTTTACGAACATCATCCATTTGGTGGAGTGGACCTGATGATGAAGACCAGGGATGACAAAGTGGAACTGCTTAGTAATTCCCAGCTCTATCATCCGATTTGAGACATTCATCTTTTCTTTGTAAAGAAATACCTTCAAGATAGTCCTATTTGATTATAGTTCTATTTTGATGATGGAATTCGTGAGGGATTGCGAGAACTCCTCAAATTTTAACGGCACATGCATTCTGATTTGAGGGTTTCCTTAAGTAACTAAAACATTGTTTTGTGGGAGCCAACATTTTGATGAAGTGGACCTGATGATGAAGACCAGGGATGGCAAAGTGGAACTGGTCGATAAACCTAGCTCTACTTATTATCTTAGTTGTGACATACATCTTTTTGATTTGATTTCTATTCTGATGATGGAGTTCTTGAAGAATTCAGAGAACTCCTCAAATTTGAACGGCACGTTCATTGTGATTAGAGGGTGTTCATAATTAGCTTAGGCATTTTCTTACTGTGGCCATCATTTTGCTGGAGTGGACCTGATGTTGATAATCAGGGATGGCATAATGAAACTGCTCGATAATTTACAGTCTGTCATCCAATTTAACACATTGTTATTTTGTTTGTTTTAAAGGTTTACAAGGGAGTTCCGTTTGATTATACTTCACATGTAATGATGGAAGCCCTGGGACATTAAGAAAGCTCCTCAATTTTCAATCGTACACGTGCGGTGTATTGGATATTTGTGAAGTAAACTGGCTAACTCAAACAAATTCAAAATTTCACTTTTATCGGGAACCAAATGAAGTCGGTTTTTTTTCTTAAAAATTATTATATTCTGTCATAATAATCGTCACGTTTGAGCAATAATGAACATAATTGCTATAGTGACGCTGATATACGATGAAACGCTTGACGCTAAATACCTACAACTAGCATATACATAGGTACGTGGCGTGCACGAATGAATAACCTGTTGTTCCCAGCTCGTGCTAACTTGATTAAACCTTGATAAAACGGCACTCTATGGCTGGCAATAATACGATCGGGCATGAACCTCGATAAAACGGCACTCTATAGCTGGCAATAATACGTTCGGGCATATGTGCCGGATCTGCCATTAAATGCATGGGAAATTTGTTTGGTGAATGGCGGACATACCCACTATGGAGATCTGACGGATTGCCTGAACGTATATGGCCGGCAAATGTACCACTGATTATGTTAACTTTTTATTCTAATGCGAGTACGGCAGCCGAGTTAAAAAACTATCGAGCACAATAAAATATTTTTAGTCAGCAAAGCTTTAACTACTTTTATCTACATAATTTTGGGATAAATATGAGTATTTAGGCACATTTAAGACAAAAAAATAAAAGGGAAACAACTGTGTATAAATAAAACTAACTACGTAGGTACAAAAAAACTTGCAATGCAGAATGTCACTAGCACACTAGTTTTCAAATTGTAGGTACATGATTTTCCTGACTAAACAAAAGTCAAGTATCAAACAGCAGGCAAAAATTTGCTCCGAATGCGATTATGCGCATAATCGCATTGGCACACGCGAAAGCCGTGGCAGACAGCTCGGCGCTGCACATTGGGTCACAAAGCGCTCTATCAGACGTCATAAATATTTTCCAAGTTTGCCTCCACGCTAGACGAAATTGAAATAGGTATACAAAAGAATTATGTTGTATATTTACAGGTTTCCGAAATTTAAAGAAACTAATCCCGTTCAAAATATACATACTTACAGTATTACAATCTGGCTGTAGTGGGATAGCAAAATATTTCTATATGGAAATGTGTGAAATATAAAGTATCGTGCTACTTCAACGGAATAGCTTTGAGCACAAGACCTTCAAAATATGCATCTGTCCGCCGGAAATGTCTTTCTGAGCTTTCTATCCTCGCCTCGCCACACTCTATTTTGAATATCAAATCATGATATAAGTATTTGAACCTATTTTATTCTTTTCTACATGAAATCCTTGCAATGTTTGCGTAACTTAGATTTGAAATGATATCTTACAGAAATTACGGAGTATACCTGTGAGGCTTAAAAGATAAAAGTTTGCGATTAATACGAAGAGGTGCAATTTAAAAAGAAACTTTAATTAAATGGTTGATATCTCGGGCGTATTTATGACGACTAGCGGCGCGCAGGCCGCGCTGTCGGCCACCTCGACGTTTCATTTCCACGTTGTGAAATAAATAGAATGGCTCTATCCGGAATCTAACAATGAACACTGCTTATACCCACAGTCGTGTATGAATCCTTTTACTCATTTCTATTAACTAAATAGAGGGTTTTCAAACCACCTTTATTGGGAATTTCATTCACGCTAAGCGACTGGTATTACTATCAAGTATTATTAGTTCGTGGAATGAGCGTCAAGGTCAGTCCAGTTTTGACTATCGAGGGAGGGTTTTGCTTTTCGAGAGTACGCCCTGCGCTTCAGTATCTAATGTAACCTACGTATGTCAACATTTTGTAAAGTCTTGATGGGTTTCAGCGTATGAGCTCTTTGGTATGAGTTTTTAAGAAATATGTCTTAGTTTGTGGTGGTTTCATGAACATCATCACTACATAGTATAAAACAAAGTCGGTTCCCGCTGTCTGTATGTATGTATGCTTAAATCTTAAACTACGCAATCTTAAACTACGCAACGTATTTTGATGCGGTTGATAGAGTGATTCAAGAGGAAGGTCATATTAGTGAAATACTAATAAATTTAGAGGTTTCTACAAACTTGCGGCAGCGAGTGATGGCACTTTTGACACATGACTATAGTTTTGTGAAACACTTCAAATTATTATCGTAAAAAATTCAGCCAGAAGAATAAGTTTGTATTCAAAGTTAAGTATATTTTTAAAAAGTTTATTACATAAATAACGCATAAATATAAAATACCATGTTCTATGGTAAAAATAAGTATTTAATGCACTTGTCTTTAAATAACTTGTACCTGTAGCGGCATCGAGTCATGGTACTTTTGACACCTGACAATAATGTAGGTAGGTAGTGAACCACTTCAAATGCTTATCGTAAGAACATCAGTTTGTTTGTTTGTTTGTAAGCACTTTATTGTACACAAATATAGTAAAAATAAACATTTTGATAAGAACAAAGGTACAAAGGCGAGCTTATCCCTATAAGGGATCTCTTCCAGCTAACCTTTGAGTAATTGAGAGGAGAATCTTCAAGTTCTAGATAGACAAACAACAAATACAATAATGTACAAAACAACAAGGAAGTACTTAAGTACGTAAAATACAACAAGTTATAATAAATTACGTATATATTTATATATAACAATAATAATAGTATATATCTACATTTATACATAATATATATCTACTAAATACATACATAAATATATATATATATATATAGCACAAATGAACAAATATTACTATGCCAGTTCTCAATTATTTGAAACTTGGTTGGAGAGCCACAGTCTTTTCAGATTATCTTTAAATGACAACAGTTATGATGACATCAGTCAAGTGTGAGTTGAGAAAATCTGTACAAAATATACTACACTTTTATACAGATTTTCTTTTTAAAGAGTTTATTAAATAAATAACGCATACAAATAAAAGACCATGATCTATGATAAATTAAGTATTTGATGTACTTATATAACTATTTTAATCCGAATCACTATCACACCTTGACGAATCACTGCACTGATATCATCTCCTACATTAATTATTATTTCATTATCTAAAATGTTATGTATGTTCACATCTCTTCCGTAATCTTCCCTTATTCGTCGCATGGTACTGTTTACGACCTTTTCCCAGTCTTCTTTTTTAACACAAGCACAAGCTTCTCGTAATAATTTTAACATTTTTTATGTGGTGAATGGAGATTCTGTGTTGTGTCTTGCTGCATATCCCTTGATTTGTGCCCATATCCACTCAATTGCGTCGTATAGGCAGGGTCACTAACAAATAGGCAGGCCGGGCCGTATGACTTATAGGCCCAGAGTATTTTAATTAGTCTTAGTGTATTTATCAACCATTAATTTAATCATATATGGACGTAGGTATAAATATTAAACTAATCCAACTCCCATTAATGTACATAATAGAGCATATTTGATGTATGAATATAATTTCATTTGTAACACTGCTTATCTCTCAATATGTGCCGCTTTGGCTATAGCTAATAAACAGTTACCAATATGAAAAAAATAATCTAAAATACATGATTAATTGATTGACGATTAATGGTTGAAAATTACAATAAGACAAATTAAAACCATCCTATATGCAGACTGACGTCAGATTGACGTCATCGGCATGAAAAGTACGGGCTCTATACCTCTATATCTTCAAATAAATTATAGAAATCGGGGTATTCTTATATCAAAAAATATAATACATTTTCAGAAGATGAAATAAGGTAGGATACGCGAATGAAGCCAGGAGCTGAAAGCTAGTAATTAAGAAGTACGTCACTTGTTTTTAAATAACATGTACCTAGATTCGATATGCGATCGATAAATAGCGGAACATCACAATGCCGCCGCCCCTGCAACAATGAAGTTTGACATTTGTTTCTTTATACTTTGCTGTCAATATTTACGGAACTTCATGAGCAGTCAAACGTCAAAAGTGCCATCACTCGGTGCCGTTAGTATAAGTGAAGTCGTAAATAACCACATTTTTATTACGCTTTTCGAGAAATAGTGTTTTATATACGAAGCGATTTTAAGCAATACAGCATTCATCCTTATCCAATTAAGTACGTTAAATAAATTGTGCATTGAATATAGATTAATATAATTCTTCACGACATGTAATTTAAATAAATATTTTCGTAGATATTACAGATTTAAAATGCAGGGACATAGCAGTACCGGCCATGGGGCCGGCGCGCGGCGGCGCGTGCCACGCGATATTACTGCGTCCGTGCGAAGCCGGGACGGGTTGCTAGTGGAAAATAATCATGGAAAAGTAAACACGCATACTAACTCTATGCCTTGAAAACGAGTGATCCAATCTGTCGATATCAAATGTAATAATTATAATATGTTCTTATATCCGACAGATGAAAATGAAATTCGCAAAGTTATTGACAATTTAAACCCTACGAATTCAGCGGGCTATGACGAAATACAAACTAAAATTTTAAAAGAGTGCAAATACAATATTGCTGCCGTCATGAGCTACCTAGTGAATTTGTCATTCACTTGTGGAGTGTTCCCGGAGCCTTTAAAACTCTCTCTTGTTAAGCCCCTTCACAAAAAAGGTAGCAAAGAATGTGTAGAAAACTACCGACCAATTTCGCTTATACCTACTATCTCGAAAATATTTGAGAAGGCGTTTCACGAACGTCTATTGTCATTTTTAAATAAGTTTAATGTATTGAAGCCTGAACAATTTGGATTTCAGAAAGGCAAATCAACATCACTAGCTGCCTTTACGCTGACAAACAAGATTTTAGGTTATATGAACCTGAGCTTGCCAGTAACAAGCATTTTTTTTGACATGACTAGAGCGTTCGACTTTGTGTGTCACGAGACACTCCTGCTTAAATGCGAGCTCTACGGTATCAGAGGTGTAGTTCAGGAATGGCTCCGAGATTATTTACGCTCTAGGTCTCAATTCGTGGAAATATCCCAAATTGATTCGGTCAGTACCATCGAAGATTTTAGGTCTTCGACGAAAACAAACAAGGTCGGTGTACCGCAGGGAAGTATCCTGGGTCCTCTGCTCTTTTTACTGTACATTAATGACCTACCGAATGCAATAAATTTTGAGTGTATACTCTTCGCGGATGACCTATCGATCGTCATACCATGTAAAGACGACGCAACCTATAATAGTGACATAAATAAAACAATCACTGATGTAATAAATTGGTTGCATCGAAACAATCTTAAGGTAAACCTAGCTAAAACCACCTTTGTCCAGTTCGTAAATAGAAATGCGAAAAAGAGAGAATTGGTTGTAACATACAACGATCAAGTGATCACGGAATCAAGTAATACAACGTTTTTAGGCATTTGTTTAGATGATAAATGTTCTTGGAGTGAGCATATTGATAAATTATGTAATAAAATTAACTCGTTTGCTTATGCCCTCTAGAAATTGGCTAAGATCAGCACTAAACAGACCACAATGCAGGCTTATCATGGCTATGTTTGCTCACTGCTCAGGTACGGCGTTCTCCTCTGGGGAAATTCAAGCCATGCAACACGCGCACTTTTAGCACAAAAACAGTGCGTTAGGGCGATCTGTAATGTAGACAAGTTAACATCCTGTAGGCCGCTATTTAAAAGCTTGTATCTATTGACAGTGCCGTGCATATATATATATGAAGTTTGTTTATTCGTTAAGACTCACCCGGAACTCTTCAAAACATTCAAAGATATATGTAATTTTCCTACAAGGTATCCAAATCGTCTCGCTGGTCCTATTCGTAAGACTCAATTGTACAGCAATAATGCATACTGTAAGTCCATTGACATTTTTAATAGCCTGCACGATGACATAAAAAATTTGCCTATTAATTTATTTAAACTTAAGCTTAAGAATTGGCTGATTCAAGAATGTTTTTACTCTATTGAAGAATATTTTGACTACTATCGCTATAAGACTTGACATTTTATAAAATATTTTAGTTACTCGTATTGAATGTGTATTGTATTTATGACATAGTTATTAGAATTCAAGTTATATACCCGTAATTGCGATTTTGACATTTCAGTAATATGTTAGATTTAAGTGCACTAGAAGGATTACTGTTAGATTTAAGTACTCTAAATACGTACCATTGCATGTTTTTTTTTTTTAATTTTATATTAGCTACTTTCTAGGATAATTTTGCATGCCAGCTTCTGGTGGAATGTGTGTGACCATGATATATTTTTATAACATCCTTTGTACCACATTTCAAAGCGAAATAAAGTGATTTGTATTTGTATTTGTATTTGATACATGGTGCTAATTTCGAATTTCTATTTCGAGATGCATTAGCAACTAAAAATAGGTACGGAACCCTCGTTGCGCGAGGCCGACTCGCACTTGGGCGTTTTTTTATCTACTGCGAAATCTGGCTTAACAGACTATATACGTTTAACATGTCTATCAGCCTGTGTGTAACTATTAGGCATAGTAGGTTGCAAAAGGATGAACCAATTTGAGTAAGGTTATTTTTTGTGGAGATGGTGCTTAAGCTGTTGGAGTTTCGGTAGATTGGGGAATTGTAATCTGCTGTACCTGTCATTATCGTTTTCTTCATGCACCGTGTCCATGTCGGTGACGGTGACGCAGGGACGCTCACCGGGCTCGGCCAGGGGACCCCGTCTACTCATCTAAACATAACATAAACACACCAATTTCAGTCAGCATATCAATAAAATATGAATATTAAGAACACTATTATGTGTAACACTTATTTAAACTTTCACGATACTCTGACTTTTTAAAATTAAAATTTACTAGAACAACGAAAACTAACCTCCGACGTATCAAGGGCGACATTGCCCCTCTGGTCCCGCAGAAAGACTGGCTGGGGTTGACATGAACATCTTCTAGCCGCGCGGGATTTACGAACTTCCTGCACTTGGTCTTGGTTGCTGAACATTATTTGGAGTCTGGACCAAACCATTAGATAAAATTGCATAACCCTGCCACTGTACCCCAATTTCAATCAGGATGATGGTTTTAGGATCTCATCCAGGTGGAATCCGGTCATTAATAAATGTAAGCGTAAGCGAATATCGCCGGCTCAAAAATCGGACATCGTGAGTAGTGTGTCGACAGAGTCACATCCCTAGTGCGCAAAATATTCAAGTTGATAATCAAGACCAAGTGCGGGTAGTTCGTAAAACCCGCGCGGCTAGAGCCCAGTCAGTCTATTTCCGGGACCACGAGGGCAATGTCGCCCTTGAAACGTCGGAGATTAGTTATAAATGTTTTACGCGATGAAGTCACGTTGTAGTACATTTTAAAACTATTATGTGTAATTAGGGGACTTGATAGATATGGTTTTTGAGACTTAAGAATCATAATATATACTTACTTGCCTATTATGTTGTGCTTTAGTCTAGAACTCTAGAAATATAGAAATCCAACAAATATAGCAAACTTTTAGATAAAAATTTATCCAGTCATAAATGCAGTGCAATCACAAAGTTTAAGTATACAATTTATCAATAAATATTGCAAAATACATTAACTGGAAATAGTGGAATTCGTTTATTATGCATTTGCCTTTATTGACCATTGCTTAATATGACGTAATTTGCTTGGTAAGTAAAGCTTGATTCCATATTAAATGATATGCTATAAAGGATGACTCGCACTAGTACGGGACGGGACGGGATGGGCCGTGACGGGGTGGGACGGGACGGGACGGGAGGATCTGTCAGTTTCTATAAAAAACGTCACGTGACATCCGAGGGCTCCGAGCTATCGCGTGATTAGTTCTATAGAAATTTACAGATCGTCCCGTCCCATCCCGTCCCGTCCCGTCCTGTCCCGTCCTAGTCTGAGTCATCCTTTAACCTTACTTTATGACTTCAATAGAGCTAAATGCGTCTCTTGGTGTGAATGAAAATACATTCGTAACGCAACATATTTTGCAATATGTACCTAGTTCTAAAATATTCCGTTCAGAAAATAGACTAAAAGACGCTTTAACCCAAAGGATTATGGTGTATAGTATAGTACTACTAAATAATAAAAACGATACTAGTCTTTCACAAATTAATTGGTGGGTTATTTTCTATGTCTATCCTTTGTATGTCGTTTCAACTGGTTCCTAACAGTTAGTGAGCCTAAACAATCTGTGTTAGCCAAAAAGGATTTCTGGATTATTCAGTACAGCGTCTGCCGAGCGCTTTGGCTTAGCTTTTGGCTTCAGTCTAGCTTTCGGCTAACTATATAAGTAATTAATTATATTATAAATTTTGCTAAAACGAGGCGTAATCGTGTAAAACTTTGAAAACTAACCTCCGAAGTTTCAAGGGCGTCATTGTCCCCGCGGTCCCGGAAAAAGACTTCTATGAAAGACTTGTACGTTTATAAATCGTGAAAGTTTAAATAAGTGTGTTACATAATTACGAGTATATAAATACGAGCTTTCCATCCGCGACTTCATTTTTCTTCAGTTTCATGACTATTTTGTCCTTACAAATACAATTTACAATAATTTTTATTGTACTCCTCAAAAAGTAAACCTTCCGCCTAAAATATAAAACCTTACGCCATACAAACTTTCAACATCAAGGGATGTTGAAAGTTTGTATGGCGTAAGGTTTTCTTTTTTAGGGGTTGATTTTTCCTAAATTCTACCAACAATTTTCTTGTATTTTGATAAGGACCCTTTACACATACTCGTAAATTAAAGTCTCTAGCTAAAACAGAAAACCTTCCGCCATACAAATTTTCAAGTACTTTTTCACCCCTTTCAAGATTGATACTCCTAAATTGTAAAGATCACTAGAAAAAAAATAAGGAATCTTTTCCACAATGCAGATATTGAGCGAGAAAGAAGGGCGTTGTCTGTTCGAGCTAACATGGTGGCCCGCAGATTCGCTCGTTGCTCTGCAGAGGTTAAACTAACGCTTTTTAGAGCCTTTTGTACCAACTTCTATACGAGCACTCTGTGGGTGCCCTGCGCATACAGTATAATAATGCGTTCAGGATGTTAATGGGACTACCCCGTTTTTGTAGTGCATCGGGGATGTTCGCTGAAGCAAGGGTGAACTGCTTTTACACCACCATGCGTAAAAGATGCACGGCCCTGGTGCGTAGGGTCGAGGAGAGTGCCAATGACATCCTGAGAGCATTTGCAGACAGGTTTGATTGCCAGTACCATTACCGTGTACTGAACCATTGCCGTGTGATTCACTTACTGCCAAACAAACCTTCCACCATTCGTTGTAAATATACATAAAATGTAATGTCACAAATACTAACCCTTAGTTTAAACTAATTTAAGATTTAATACTGTACTACTAACCCTCTATGGACCCGGAGTCTGAAAATAAATGATTTAAATTTGAATTTGAATTTTCACAAAGTTTGAAGTAGGTATATAGCTAAAAGGGAAAGCCTTCCGTCATACAAACGTTCTACACCATTTTCACCCCTTTAGGGGTAGAATTTCCAAACCTATGATATTACTTATTAAATTTTAATATGAAACCTTTATTAAAAAATAAAGTCTCTAACATGAAACAAAAAAGCATCCGCCATAGAAACTTTTAACACCGTATTCACTTATTTAGGGAGTGATTTTTTACAAAACGCTAAAAATTACTTTTTTGTATTTTAATAAGGACTCTAAAAAATTTCTCCCATACAAACTTTCACCCCCTTTTTACCCCCTTAGGAGTGGAATTTCCAAAAGTCCCTTATTATCCCTTGCCTACATCATAGAAGAAAGCTTTGGTGAAAATTCCTAGTTTTTAGAGCCAGTAAAGTTTCGGCTCTGCATTGATAGCTTATCAGCAGGGTTAGCATGGTTGCCATTTTATCGCTTATCACGCTATGCGTCACTTTCGCACATACATACTTGTTAGAACGTGACAGCAACGTCGGTAAACGATAAAAACCCGACCATCATAGACTAGCTGGACATCCTCTTTTATATACGAGTATATATACGTAGATGATTGGAGTGCGATTCGATGTACCAAAACCGACACAGGGATGTGAATTTCCGCGGATTTGTCATTTCCCCATTTCTGAAACGTAGGGGATATGCTGTGGATATCCTCTTCTGTCAAATTAGTACCTAGTACCAATCGCGCCCCTGGGTTATTTTTCAACCATTATTCATAAGCTGCAAGGCGAGACTGTAGGTGTAGGTAGACTTTTGCCATAATCGTTACCAGGACCCTTACCATGACGATGACGTCTTAACGCGATTCAGTTTAGGACCTTAACTGAGTCGCTGCCATACAACTAGGCCTAAACTGAACCTAAACTGAATCGCGTTAAGACGTCAGGGTAAGGCCCAGCACAGTTAAGAACCTAAACTGAATCGCGTTTAAGACGTCATGGTAAGGGCAATAACTTCATAATAATAATGTACATTTTCGCAGGGCTATAACTACTTATTTAAGGGGCTACCCGGCATATTTCACTATTTTAAAACTGAATAGGTTTTGTTCAGCTCCAAGCACAAACGCTTGAAAAAAATATATAATGTAGCTAGGTATTTGATCTACATTTGGTTCTACTAAACTGTCGAAAAACATAATACATCAAGGGAATGGAATAGGAATACAAGTAGGAATACAAGTTGACCAGAACCTTAACTGGAAGGAACACATTAGTGGCCTCACGGGAAGAGTCAGAAAAATTATTTATATATTTAAAAACCTGCGTCATGTTTGTGATAATAAACTTCTGACTTCTGCGTACTACGCCTTTTGTCAATCAATAACAAGTTACTGCATTGTTGTTTGGGGAAGTGCACCAAAAACGACAATGCTCAAACTGGAAAGAGCACAAAGGGCAGTACTCAAAGTTATAAAAAATTTCGGTATCCGACGTCAAACTTGTACAGTGAAACTTCTATTCTAACAGTAAGACAATTATTCGTAAAGCATCTAATTCTAGTACAACATAAATATTTACTAGACTTCTTAGCTACGCAAAGGAGAAATTACATTATTTACTCCACTCCAAAACACAATACAAAGTTTGCAAAACGGTTTGCCACAGTACTTGGGCCAGTTATTTATAACAAACTTAGTAAAGAAATTAATCTGAGAACCCTTATTCCTGTAAATTAATATTAGAGGACTACCTGAGACTGTTTAACTATACAATGACTGAACACCTACTAATACAATAAATAATGGCTTACACACCCACGCACACACACACACACACAACACTTTCACCACACACACACGCTCATACATACATACACACACACACACACACACACACACACACACTAGAACATGTTCCTATCATTAGCTTTAAGAAATATGATAAACGTAAGATAAAAAAATATATACATATAAATATATGAAAAAATTGTTAATCTTATAACTAAACTTGTTAATATTACATACATAGGACATTACGTACTGAAAGAAATAAAAACAAACCATTAGCTTACTTAACTAAAGATTCATCTGTTTACTTTGCACATAGGTACTACATGTTTACACTTTAACTGGAATAGTAACAAAGGAATGCACTTTTTTCTCAGCCGACCCACACGATCGGTGACATTTGTATATTAACTTTCAACCAATTATCGTAAATATCTATACGAAATTGTACCTTGTTCCTTATCAATAAGTAAGCAACTGTATACTCGTACATATTAACAATTTCAACTGTATCATTACGTATTGTAATCTGATTGTGTGGATTAGTAAGTAAATATTAAATAGGAGGATGGTGAAACCTGTTTCCACCGTGATACAGTTTTATACTAGTACAGTCAACCAATTGGAACCCTAGGCCACTGCAGGACTATGTCATAGTGACGCTATAAGTCAGATTGTAAGAAATCTCTTACTGCTTGTCATTTTGACATGGTTCTAGAGTGGCCTAGGGTTCCAATTGGTTGACTGTACAGTCAACCAATTGGAACCCTAGGCCACTGTAGGACTATGTCACAGTGACGCTATAAATCAAATTGTAAGAAATCTCTTACGGCTTGTCATTTTGACATGGTTCTAGAGTGGCCTAGGGTTCCAATTGGTTGACTGTACCTACGGGGAGCAGAAATCGCTTACTCACGCACGCTAATTTAATTTTATTTTAATTTAATAGAATAAGTATGACAACAGAACCAGCCGTAACTCGTGGACCTTATATCATGGACATAGGGTCCACGAGCGTCGGTTGGATGTTTTTCCTATTGTGTGTAGGTAAGTTATACCTACACATTATTAACTCAAAAATGTAATCATTACGTATACGTAAGTAGCCACATTAACAAAATGTAAGCAACGTTACAACTTTAATTTACTCAATAAATATTTTTTATTTTTTTTTATCAAGAGAAAAAAAAACCGTAAACCCTTTTTTCTACCTTAAATCTGTATCTACTCCCTTATTATGCGTCGTAAGTACAAGAAACTAAGACAAGCAGTATATATTTATGTTTACTTTAAACGCATTTACTGATTTTTGGAAAGGTTTTGTACTTTTCGAGAAAAAGCTATTACACGCATTTTTCCAAAAACGCCGGCTCGAGATGCCTGCGCGGGCGACGGAGGCCAGTCGTGTAAGATGGCACTAGTAGTTTATAGGGTTGCGTCCTAGTACAAGCAGCTCTTCCTAGGTGGCAACTTATGCTTATTGACGTATTGTATAACCGGTGAGGAAAGGAAGCGGGAGGGGAAGGAAGCTCAAATCGCCGAGGTCATTGGCATAGGGGACGGCCTTAACTATTATTTTTAAGCAGAAACGTCTGCGAACGATTCATGAATTTTTCCACTTTTCCCTTATTTCTGAGAAAATATATATTTATTTCACTATAATTATAAGTAACGAATTAAAAGTATTAAACAAAGAAGTAGGTACCTAGAATATAAACTATGTTCTTGTTTGTACACGCTAACACACGTAATGGTATACATTAATGATGCCTACATCGAAACCTACTCGTTTTTTTTAAATCTTCTTTTACCTAAAGTACGTATAACATATCACGAATAAATTGTAACTCTACTAACCTGTCTATTAAATACCGGGTATTTTTTTCCCTGGAATATTTTCCCATTGCCCAGATTGCCCTAATCTTCAGCACGATACTGTAGAGCTGAGCGTAATTGAATTGACACGGCACATCCAAATTGCTTGCCAGCTTTTTTATTTTCTTTTCCAGTTACGTTTTTCTTTTAACTTAAATGTGTGCGCAAAAGGTTTTCGTAGAGATTATTACGAGAAATATCAGTTTGGTGTACCACTCCATTGGACAAGACCGCGCGCGTCAGCGCGCCGCACGCCCAGAGCACATTTTAATCCATTTTGCTTACCTAGATATCGTATCAAGCACGCTGACTAAACAAGATAGTTACTTACTCTAAAATTATCTCCCTGCATTAAGAAGCTTTGGCATGTCAATTTGATGATAAGACATGAGTGTGCTTGGACGATAAAACTATCGAAACGTGTAATCGAAGCACCAAAGAGTTTACTCATGGCATTCTAAGAATGATGAAATGTTGATTTTGAATTGATTTGAATATAATAAAAGACTGAATATTAATAAAATATATTGAAAAGATAAGAGACAATTCCTCACAGTTTTGGATTAGGTAGGTCAAGTTTTATTTTGTATTTCGAAAATGCAAATATTGTTCGGATAATATATTGAAGATAACATAAATGTAACATTTGGAATTTCTATTTTGTTCCTGAAATATCGTCGTATTTTTTAATACTTTAACACGACCTGCTACATATGGCAGTGAAGTCACTCCTACTTAATATTTTGTTAGGCGCATTCTTAACACTTTTTTCATGCATTTTCCCATATCCCATGCAGTCATTTGATCTTCTCAACAAGGATCGATTGATTCCATAAATAATAAAAGGTCACTAACCCTATTTTTAATTGCGGTATCTACGAACCTAGTAAATCAGGTAAATAAATATTGAAACAAATCACTCACAGACTCATGACTGAAGTGGAAGGCACTTCGCGGCTGATCAAGATATGAGACGTGACGCGGAATGGTCATATCGGAGAGTCACGAGGCTAGGTAGGCTTTCGTAAGTAAGTACTTTTATATGAGGTAATACTGCGAGACACAAACCGCGATCTCTGTTCCGCTCAGAGTATATAACATCACTGTTTGTCTTTTACTTCATCGCCGAGAACAACTTATTGTCTACGCGGTCTGCTAATGGCGCAAAATATTGAAAAATTATGGAGATTGTTATTGATCTTCTGACATAAAGTGTGGTTGAACAAAAATAAACATAGACAAAGCACGTAGTTTACGTAAATCTATTATTTATCGAACCGCATCTTAAATTTGAGATTGCTTTGAATTTTTTTCTGTACCTAATAGACCAATCATCATCATCATCATACCAGCCATAACACGTCCACTGCTGAACATAGGCCAGCTTGCCAGACCTCTTAGTCTCGCCGCCCAATCGCTCAATGTTTCGCCTTCTGTTTCCACGTCCCCACAGTCATTCCACTCCTCCCTGCCCTCTGCGGGCTCGTCATTCTCAGTGACCGGGAGCTCCCTACTAGACTCCATAGTAGGTGAAGGTATAGCAGGTGGGGGTGGAGATGATGGTGTTAGTGACGCATCGGGCACATTATCTGAGATGTGATTTTTTGCATGACGCTTAAACATTTGATCTACATGACGAATACATTCGGTATTATGATCAGATACAAATATTTTGTACATCCTACGTCCAATTTTATTTAACACTCTCCCTCTTACCCAACTTTCTTTCCTATCTATATACCATCTAACCCATATTAAATCCCCGGTACAAAATTGGCGACTATCACTAGTAGCCTCTTGCAACATAAACGTTCGGTCTGTATCTTTTGGTAATAATAAGTCTAAGCGTGTCCTTAATTCGCGACCAAACATTAATTTTGCAGGTGTTGCCCCAGTAGAACTATGTACCGAGTTTCGGTATGAAAACAGATAGTCCCGCAAAATTTCGTCCACAGTTTGTAATGGCATGTTTTCTTTTAAAATAGATTTCAATATTTTTTTACACACTTTTACACTTACTTCAGCCTGACCGTTGCTACACGGGTGATAAATCGGGGATGTCATGTGTTTAATTCCATTACTGGAACAAAATTCTCGAAATTCCGCGGACGTTATCTTTACGTCATTATCTGAAACGAGCAAGTTAGGGATGCCAAAACATGAAAATATTTGCTTTAACTTGCAAATTAACTCCTTTGTTGCGGTTCCATTTTTCATAAGACAACATTCTATCCACTTACTATAGGCATCAACAAGTATTAAATATGTTCGTTGATCAATCATCATATAATCAATGTGAACGCGTTGGAACGGCGCGAGCGGGCGCGGCCAAGGCGCAGGCGGCGCGCGCGCCGGCGCGGCGCGCAGCGTGGCACACGACTCACACGCGCTGGCCCGCTGCTCAATATCCTTATCTATTCCTGGCCACCACATCCTACTACGTGCATTGCTTTTCATTTTTACAATTCCGAGATGCGAACTGTGCAATTCATCTAATACGCGTACCCTTAATGACTCAGGAATAATCACCTTGTGGCCCCTTAATAGACAACCATTTTCTAATTGTAAATCCGTCCTATTTTTAAAATAAGGAAGTATAGATGTACATTTTATTTTCCTTGGCCACCCACGATTCATATATTTAATAACGGTTTTTAATACATTATCAGCCGCGGTCGCTTCCAAAATTTCATTATGCAATACCGCGGGTGAACACGAATTTAAAAATTTAAGTGACGAGTAGAGTATCATGTTCGTGGTCACTCTTGCACCTAGTATCCGCCAACGGTGCACGAGAAAAATAATCGGCCACAACATTATTTTCACCAGATGTGTACTGCACGATATAATTATATGCGGACAAAATTATTGCATATCTTTGCAGCCGGAGTGCAGTCGTCATTGAAATACCCGTATTATTATTAAATATCGATACTAACGGCTTATGATCAGTTTTTAGAATGAATGGCTCGCTTCGACCGTACAAATACTGATGAAATTTTTTCACACCAAATATTATAGAGGTCGCCTCTTTTTGGAGTTGACTATAATTTTTTTCACTTGCCGAGAGTGACCTTGAAGCAAACGCGAGCGGACGCTCAACTCCGGTGACATCACGTTGACTAAGAACTGCTCCTAAGCCTGAGGGACCAGCATCAACTCCGAGAATGAGTTGTGCCGTGGGGTCAAAATGGGCCAGAACTCTTTCCGACGCCAACTCGCGTTTTACGCGTTGCGCAGCCTCCCGTTGCCGCGCCCCCCACTCCCACACAGCGTTCGCGCCTAGCAAATCGTACAAGGGCCGCATAATACTAGACGCGTTAGGAATGAAATTCCTATAATAAGTAATCATCCCCACCAATCGCTTAACTTCCGTTACGTTAGTAGGATCGGGCGAGTCCAATATGGCCTTGACCTTAGCAGGACAAGTTTGCAAACCACTTTTACTAATTGAGTAGCCGAGATAAGTTACGGAGTCTTTGAAAAACTCGCATTTTTCTTTTTGCAATCTAAGCCCTGCTTCATTTAATCTATGTAATACTTTATTCAGCCGATCTAAATGCGTTTTTTTATCGGCACCGGTAATACATATGTCGTCGAGCCAACAACTTACTCCATCGATACCTGAGAGTAGCATCTCCATAGACCTTTGAAAAGAGTATATTTATACAAACCTTTCTGTGTATTTATGGTCGTCAGTTCCTGTGACTCATCACTTAGAACGAATTGGTTATAAGCATTCTTCAAGTCTATTTTGCTATAGTGCTCGCCCCCGCCCAGCTTTGCAAATACTTCCTCGATTTTCGGCAGTGGGTATCTATCGATAATTAGGTCTTTGTTAAGAGTCACCGAGAAATCCCCGGCAATTCTAAGTTTGCCGTTTTCTTTTAATACCGGTACGATGGGGGTGGCATATTGTGAACAGCTGACCGGTACCAAAATACCTAAACTTACTAAGCGATCTAACTCGCTCTCAACTTTTTCTTTTAATGCAAATGGAACTGCACGAGGTTTAAAAAATTTTGGAACACAATTTGGTTTTAGTTGCAAATGTACCTTTAATTTATTAAACGACCCTAACTCGTCTTGCCACAACTCGGAATATTGTTCCAATAATGTACTCACATCACTATCAGCCGATATGTTTTTATTATTGACAGTTTGCGTTAAGGTCAAATTAAATGCGGACATGAAATCTCTGCCCAATAAGGGTGGACCTCCATTTTTGAATACGTAAATCCTTATTTCCTTAGTCCGGTCATTATAGGTCAAATTACACACAAAATAACCCAATGGCTTAACTTTATGACCGTCATACAGACACATCCTAAGATCAGAATCTAACAATGTATATTTATAAAACATATGTTTATATAATTTATCTGAAATAATACATGTAGCAGATCCGGAATCTAATTCCATTTGTAGTTTTTGACTGCCTATTAATACACTTAATTCTATAGGCTTAGTAATTACATACCTTAAGTTAAACATTTGACATTCCTCACAGTCATCTACCTCGCTGGCGACATCGTTTTCACTCACGGATAGTTTATGCACTCGCGCACGTTCACCACACACTTTCTTTAAGTGACCTTTTTTTCCACATTTTTGACATTTATAGGACTTGTAACGACAACTTATTTCCGTATGATTTTTCATTCCGCAAACCGCGCACTGCTCAGGCGTCGAAGATGGACCCCGCTGACTGCTGCCGGCGCTCGCGCGGCCGCGCGCGCCTCTCGACCCACCGCGATATCCACCCTCCATTTGCGCTCGAAAAACTGGCTCCTCTTTTATCGGTGTTAATTTCGCTTCCCGTGCACTTTCCGTTTGTTCTGCTAACTCTAAAGCCTTTGCTAATGTTAGCGATGATGGCTTTTGCTCAAAAAGTTTGTCGCGCACGGGACCTGAGCCCAGACCGAGCACGAAACGATCCCTCAGATTCGTCTCCAGGGCGGAATCAAAATCGCAATAACTTGCCAGACCTCTTAGTCTCGCCGCCCAATCGCTCAATGTTTCGCCTGAACTCATCGTAGCCCCGAAAAATTTCGCCTTATCAGCAAAAGTACACTGCTTTTGTTTAAAATGTCCATCGAGTAATGAAACCAGCTCGTCGTAACTTAGGGAGTCTATTTCCTTCGGGTACGCTAAATTGCGCACTAACCGATAGGCTTCATCCGACAAGTGTGTTATCGCGATCGCACTTTTATTTGCTGTTTCCGTCACTTTATTCACCAGAAAAAACTTTGTCAACCGGCTCTTGAATATTGCCCATTCGGTAGTCTTGTGATCGAAAATAGGCAGATTGCCTAAATACGCCTGCGACATGATTAAAACACTGGAAAATCCTCGTCAGCCAGATGATAGATACGGGAACCGGGAGAGATAGCAAGTAAAACGACCGTTTACCTTGGCGACTGGTTTATTACTGACTTTGTAGGTAGAACGCAAAACACGCATACATATCACTTCCCCTTTCGACCCCCATATGTACCGCCAGCGTGTCCCGGCGACCTTCATAAGGTCATCTGTCTTCTTGTGGGTGGACGTCCTACGCTGCGTTTGCCAAGCCGTGGTCAACACTCTCAACCCGAGCACTTTTCGACCCCATCGGCCATCTGCTCTGCGTGCAATGTGGCCTGCCCATTGCCACCAAATATAGGCTATGCATGAAGACATAAGCAGGGCCATACATACTTCTAAAACCTACTTTACTGTTGTTATGGGGGTGTCGCGCGCAGCGCGAGTCGCCATGTAAAATCGGTATGTATCAACACTAGTACTGTCAATCTATATTTTGGAGTATGGTAACACCATATTGGTTTGACTAACTTTTATGTTGGTACTGTGGCACAGTCATGGCGGCAGAAAAAAGGTCGAGCTGTCACGAACACGAATGGAGGTGAGGTTAAGTCGTGGTCTTAATAGACGAGTGCGGAGCCACGAGCTCCGAGGAGGCCTGCGCCCCATTGAGAACACGGGTGAGTGTTTTACTATGATATAATTGTCGACCTATAAAGTGCATGATATAGTGGAAAGATGATGAGACCGTATAAGTATAACGTTCTTTCTACTGGAAGTAACCCAATCTTGCAGTGCACAGCACATTTGGTAGTCAAGGACATTGGGTTACTATGAGTGTGTCCGGAAACACACAGGGCACGGTCGACTGAGTTGGAGCAACCGTGGCGAGACTATGGGGATGGTGGAGGTCTCCGGGGGGCCACAGGCCCCCCGTCCGGCTTAGTGACTAATATGGTTAGAGTCACCAGGGTTGGCCCCTGTATAGACCGGAGGCAGTCGACCGTTGCCCAACTGAGAGTGCATAGCCATTAGGAAAGCGGTACACCGCAATGAGATACCTGTATGATGTTCGTGGGTGTGCAACCACGCTAAGGTAACTAGAGATGGAAAGGCACTTGGTAAAACCACAATAGGCATGACAAGAGAGAGGCAAGACCTCACCGAGCAACACATACTTCATTTGGAGTGGAGTAAAATTGGTCGACTCATCCTTCCACTTCTCATGTTAAATGTGTATTCATATATCATATTTATGTACCCCTTATGTCGTCGATTCAAACAGGTGAGCCCAGCGTATACTATTCAATACATATATAGTTAGGGGGACGACATTTTGGTGGAGATGATGCTGGGATTTTGATATTAATGAGCAGGATAAGCTATGGATCTTATTTATATCAATATCACGCTAATGGAATGGAACATAGTACACAATTACAGCTATTTGTAAGGGCAAATACATATTGTTAGTATTTTTGTTCTATTTAGTTTTTTACAGAAGCAGATATTTTCTTTGATGTACAATAAATCAATAAAGACCTGCGTAGAATTTATTTAGTTTTAATGAATAATTCATGTCATATTTGTTGGTTAAGCTAATTATTTTTTAAAGCTGAGTGATTGTCAGTATCTCATAAATGAGTGAACTGAAAGGCGCACAGCTTCCAGCAATCCAACATTTGTATACACGGCTTAAAAGCTAGTTTTCGATGAACAAACCGTGTAAACTATGCTTAAGTAAAATAATAAATTTTAAGTTGGCAATGACACCAATAGTGTCTACAAATGTCTATGGTTTATTCTAGTGCGGTACCAAGGAAATCGGTTTTACAGAAATAGACCAATCTGGAGACAATTTTGTTGTTTTCGTGTAGTCATTGCATAATAATCGCCAATCACTCATTTAAAATAACATTAAGGTTATGTTTATGCAGTTATAATAAATTATTATCGCGTGAAATATAATTTGTGAAGCGCAGCAACGTACATGAAATCGGTTATTCGGTTACTACGTGACATCACTAGTAACACTGACGTTTTCGTTTCCCGCCGTTTCATCGGTTTTTTGGCACGTTTAGCTCTATAGTCTATAGTTTTTTTCACTGTTTGGCTTACTGATGTTTTTTCAAAGTTTTCTCGTGAGAAGTAAACAGTTTTAGTGGCTAAAGTGGTGTATTTACGTAAATTTGATAGAAACGGCTCTCGGTCACAGCCATGGAAGAAATTCTTATTGGAATGGTGGATATGAGACAGAAGAAGCTGCAAGAATATGTAGGATCTACGAAGCCTTTGTATGAGTCAGGTGGAATGGAAGTCGAAAACGCTAGACTTGCTGTTACGCGTCTTAAAAATATGGTGCAAAAGTTGCAGGATGAAATTCGCCATTACACTACGACCTCGTCCAACCCTCAAGCAACGGTGGTTTCATCAGCCATGCAGGTGCAATTGGAGGGGGAGGATTTTGTCTTGGACTTGGAAAGTTCACTACTGGCTCCTGTTCCAATAGGGGATTCTTCGTTAGCCTCAACGCGTGGACAAGTGAACGTTAAGTTGCCGAAACTACAACTACCAAAATTTGACGGTAATCAATTGAGATGGTTAGAATTTTGGGACCGGTTCGCTTCAAATGTTGACGGTCAGCCTATGGCCGACGCGGACAAGTTGACGTATCTCTTAAGTTGCTTGGAGGGAAAGGCTTTAGAAGCAGTAGCAGGGCTTGGCATCACCAATCACAATTACACTGTAGCAGTCAATGCTTTAAAGTCAAGGTACGGTTCTACGGACTCACTAATTGATGCTCATTACACAGCTATCTCTACTCTAGGCCGAGCAGAATATACAGCACCTAGTTGTAGGCGCATCCTAGATGAAGTTGAACGTCACTTGCGAGTACTGGAGATGCTAGGCGAAAATATAACTGGAAATCATCTACGGGCCACAATACTTTCGAAGTTTCCTCAACAAGTCTTGCATCAGTATCACCTGATGCCACTATCAAAAGAAAATACTATGGCATCAGTGAGAGAAGTTCTAGTAGGCATAGTAATAGCAATGGAGAAAGCTCAGACAGGACCAATGGAAGTGGATACAAAGGAAGTTATCACCACCGGCGCTCTACATACCAGGAGCGAGATTGGCCATAAGCGCAAAGTCCTCAAAAGAAAGGCAGGAAATACAATTAGCGGTGTTCCAAAAAAGAAAACTAGGCTACCATGCCTATTCTGTAAAATGACCAACCACAGCAGCATGGACTGTAGAAAGTATAAGGATGTGGAGTCACGGAAAAGGCAATTGACAGACCGGTGTCACAACTGTCTGAGGCGGAACCACAAAGCCGAACAATGCCGAAAGCGGATAACATGTTACCAATGTGGAGAAGGTCACATGCAACTTTTGTGCCCGAAGCCAGCTAATGGTGAGTCAGATACCCTGGATAAGAAAAATATAGTTAAATGCTTTATAGCAAATAATTTTAATTATTTACAGACAGCCGTGGCACACGTGATCAACCCCAACAATCAACCAAGGATAATTAAGTGTAGATTGGTGTTAGATAGTGGCTCACAAAGAAGTTACATTACGGCAAAGATTGCATCTAAGTTACAGCTGACACCTGACAATGAAGACCGACTTTTAGTGTTCACATTTGGGGCAACAGACCCAAAGGAAATGCCCAGTCTATCAGTAGATGTACTATTGAAAACCAAACGTGGCATTGAAAAAACAATTCATGTCAATATAGTACCCCATATCACAGGAAAATTGCCAGTGGCAAAATTTGACCACTCTATGGTGGATTTAGTGGCCGACGATGACTCTACTGGCGAAAATGTTGATATATTGATTGGGAATGACTATTGTGAAGGTTTCAGGCGTCAAGCCAAATTAGAACTGAAAGACAACTTGTATCTAATTGACACTGACTTTGGTTGGCTGTACTCAGGAGATGAGAATCAAAGACGCATTGAAAAACAGGAAAACATTTTAACTGTAACTACCTACTGCCACTGTCATGAATCAAACTGCCCTTATTTCACAGAACCGGATTTACCACTCAGAAATATTGACATTAAGTTTCTATGGTCTATGGAGTGCACGACAGGAAGAAGCTGTGAAACACTTCAATGATACAATTCAGTATAAAAATGGACGTTATGAAGTTACCTGGCCTTGGATTGAGTACCCACCACAGCTCCCTATCAACTTTGGCATGGCTTTAGGAAGGTTAAAGAGTTTAGCCAACAGATTAGATCCGACGACACTCCAAGAATATGATAACATTCTCAAGGAACAACTAAATGACAACGTCATAGAGGTTGTTGAACGTCATAGTACTGACACTGAACATCCGGTACTCTATTTGTCCCATCATATTGTGAAATCTGCAGGCAAGAAGCGCGGGCGTGTTGTCTATGATGGCTCTATGAAAGGAATTGGCAAGAAAAGCTTGAATGAGTGCCTTTATAGCGGACCGTCAATGCTAGAGGATCTTACAGCACTTCTTCTGAAATTCAGGACGAAGAAGATAGCCATCGTAGCCGACGTGGAAAAGGCATTCTTGCAGGTTGGCCTTCAAGAGAAAGACCGTGATGTAACAAGATTTCTCTGGCTCAAAGACATAACGAAGGATCCAACGGAGGACAATCTGTTATATCTACGTTTTTGCAGAGTGCCCTTCGGCATCATCTCAAGCCCGTTCCTACTCACAGCTACTATCAGGTATCATATGGCACAGACTGATGGAAACCTATTGAAAGAGATTGCTGATAATTGCTATGTGGACAACTTGGTAACTGGGGCAAATTCTGTAAAGGAAGCACAGGAGATATATGAACGGACACGAGAAACCTTCCAGCAGATTTCAATGAATATAAGAGACTGGTTGTCGAACAATAAGGAATTCCTAGATCTTGTACCAGTAGAACTCCAAGCTAAACGGGAGGATTCGGTCAAAATACTTGGATTGTCTTGGAACGTCGAAAAGGACACCTTACAATTGAAAATAAATGACCAAAATCTTGACATAGATGCACCAGCCAATACTAAGAGGAAAGTACTTAGTACCCTAGCGCGAATATATGACCCGTGTGGCTTCATATGTCCATTAACTTTACCTTTGAAGACCTTGTTTCGGAGTATCTGCGAGAAAAAATGCAAATGGGATACCACCTTACCAGACGACCTGACCCAGTCTGTACAATAAACATTGAAGGAACTGAGGACTGCTATACACTTGGAACTACCTAGATGTGTCACAAATGGTGTAGTAGAACCCGAAGCAAAATTTGAATTAAATTGCTTTTCTGATGCTTCAAAGGCTGGATACGCAGCTGTCATTTATCTGATATCGAGAAGCGATAAAGGAACATCAGTCGCATTTTTAATGGGAAAATCTAGGATAGCCAAACCTGATGACGCAAGTGAGCTTCATATTCCGAAATTAGAGCTCATGGGTTTACTGATAGCAAGTAGACTCTTGAAATATGTAAGGGAGAACCTATCTCTTCCAATACACAAAGAAACATTGTGGAGCGACAGTTTGGTTGTACATGGATGGATGCGGTCCAACAAATTGTTACCACCCTTCGTATCCGACAGAGTGGAAGAAATCAGGAAAAACCAGATGCAAGCAGAGTTGTACTATGTCAACACTAAAATGAATCCAGCTGATATAGCAACAAGACCAGAACGATGGAGTCAGTCTAAGGAACTCTGGTTCAATGGCCCCACATTTTAAAAAGAGGATGAATCAATGTGGCCAGCAGATAGATTTTACATGAACCACATGACACAGTCAATCCTTTCTGTTGGGGAGGGCCTGGACCAGGACGAACACAGCACCACTCCAGAAGATGATGATGGTCCAGGGAATCAGCTCAGAGATTTCCAACCTAGTGACAACCTTCAAATGGAAATTGAGGATGAAGTTGATTTGTCAGCAAACGAGAAGTTGAGCAATGACCTGATAGATGCCAACTTAATAGAGGAAACTCAAACACCAATTGCAAAAATTAAAAAACTGCAACAACTTCACTTTGCCGATGAGATTGCAGGAAAGCAAACACACCTGACTAGGAATCTCGGGTTATTTCTAGATGTGGATGGTGTATTGAGATGCCAGGGACGGATGGTCAACACCACATGGAATTACGACATGAAACATCCTATTTTGCTGCCCAGAGATTGCGAATTTACGGTAAAGGTGATCAAAGACACTCATGAGGCTAATTATCATGTTGGCGCTACTCATACACTTAGCCTCATTAGAGAAAAATACTGGATCCCACAAGGAAAACGTCAAGTGGAGAAAGTAGTCTCAAGATGCCAGCAGTGCGTCAGACATGGAGGTGGTCCTTATCGTTTGCCAACTGCACCAGACCTACCTAATGAGAGGGTGAACTATAGCACTCCATTTACCTACTGTGGAGTAGATTATTTTGGACCTCTGTATGTCAACACAGAAAATGGTAAACAAAAGCGATGGGTTGCTGTTTTTACCTGTCTTGCTGTCCGAGCTATTCATCTCGAGGTTGTGAGTGACTTAACGGCAGAAGAATGTCTCCTTGCACTGAGACGATTTGCTGCCTCCAGGAATACTCCAAAGAGATTATATTCAGACAATGCCACTTGCTTCAAGCTTACGTCAGAAGTGGTTAAAAAACCATACTGCATTAAGAAGGGTATCCAGTGGAGATTCATACCACAGCTGGCCCCGTGGCATGGCGGTTTCTACGAGCGACTCATAGGAGTAGTCAAGCATTCTCTAATTCATTCGTTGATACTTGGTATCTCCGTTACTCACCGGGTACCTCAGCGTTGGCATGAAACTCTATTTAAAAATAATCCTCAGGGCGCCTCTATGTTGGGATGTAAATGATAAAATTTAGTGCATTAGGAGAAAGTCTTTAATTAATATTCACTGGGTCACAGCTACACAGATTGTCAAACGACATTAAGTTCAAGTTCGTATCAAATAGGTATCAACTAACCTGGATTAATTCACATAACACTCGCGATCACATATTCTTACGAATTACGGGGTACCGCACGTCGACGCCGATGCCTCAAGGATGCAAGCCAGTAGCGTGGACCGCCAGCTCGTGCACCATGTGCAGTCCGGAAGCTCACACTCTGCTCAAAAGCCTCGTCCAATGGTCTCGTGCTCGTAAATTAATCCTAAGGACCCCTATAACAAGGTACACCCAGCTAAAAAACCAAATAAATCTTGCAAAGCTAATACGTGCTTAGAGAGGTTATAAGTATGTACTTACAGTTTGGGATTTTTATATCTTCACTAATGCGTTGACGTTCTCCTATTTAATTATTGCTAAGCTTAAGGGTTTCACTGCTAAACGCCGCCAGTAGGGCTCCGATCCTTGTACTTCGCCATATTTCCTTTGTCTCAATTCTATATCAAGTGCGTACGTGTCCGTATCGTTTTGCGATCCGCCACAAAAGAAAGCCTCTAACCGCGCGCTCTTCTGAGTGAATCACGCGGTGGAATTTGGAACTAATTACCAATAAATTACTTTGTTCGCTCATCTGCAATATCTATAGCGCGCATGGATTGTGTGAGATTGAACACTGGTTAGTACTTCGTCGCGCATAGAGATGGCGCTGTAATAAACTATTGATTTTATCTATGGATCTTTTTGTTTAGGTATTTTTTACAAGGAACGA
This sequence comes from Lathronympha strigana, assembly GCA_949128165.1. Taxonomy (NCBI): domain Eukaryota; kingdom Metazoa; phylum Arthropoda; class Insecta; order Lepidoptera; family Tortricidae; genus Lathronympha; species Lathronympha strigana. The sequence continues at coordinate 10,219,215 of OX421905.1, read as the reverse complement.
ATTACTACGTTACAAGCGCACTCTGGAAAAACACCTTCTTGGAGACAGTAAACTGTTAACAGTTCTGAAAGAAATAGAGGCGGTTGTTAACTCAAGACCACTCACAAAGGTTGGAACCGAAGTAATACACATATTAAGACCTGCTGATTTTCTAAGTCTGGGAAAATGCCTAACCTTGACTCCAGCTACAGACAGTGTGTGTACAGTGGATGGTTCCAAACTTCAAGCTAATTTGATTGAGAGTTGGAAAAGAGGCTTGATAATTCTGGAGGAATTTAAGAAGATATTCATGGCACAATACCTGATGAATCTGAGAGAGAGATATCACAACTCTCCTAAACAACCAAGAGTTGTTTCTAAGTGTGAACCAAAAATTGGGGATATTGTGCAAGTCAAATCGGATTTGAGAAACCGTGAGTTATGGAAGGTTGGAAAGATAGCGGAACTCATAACAAGTGCAGATGGTAAAAATAGAGTTGCTACTGTTAAAATAGGAGACTCTGTAATGACTCGGTCGGTAGGTCATCTCTACCCGTTGGAGACAGAGCAAGACAACTCTGCACAAGCAACACCAGCAGAGGAGGAATCAAGTGTACCATCTCTGGATGCACCAATTGAGTATTTGAACTTGGATACAAATGGCGTTGATAGTATGCAATCACCACCACCAATTGATTCAGTACCTGAGAGTCACGCGAGTGAGATAGCTACTATGAAGGAAGCAATGCAATTGCAGGAAGCTATGATGGACATTGACTGTACTAAGACAACAAGTGCAGAGGAAGCAACTTCCAACCCTGACAAAACGAAAGCAGAGACCAAGGCTAAAAGAGACGCTGCTGTTCGGGCCAGAGAGAAAATCCGGGAGTGGACGCGTCACCTGCTCACCTTACTCCAATGACTTTCTTTCCTTTGTGGGAGTGTCGCGCGCAGCGCGAGTCGCCATGTAAAATCGGTATGTATCAACACTAGTACTGTCAATCTATATTTTGGAGTATGGTAACACCATATTGGTTTGACTAACTTTTATGTTGGTACTGTGGCACAGTCATGGCGGCAGAAAAAAGGTCGAGCTGTCACGAACACGAATGGAGGTGAGGTTAAGTCGTGGTCTTAATAGACGAGTGCGGAGCCACGAGCTCCGAGGAGGCCTGCGCCCCATTGAGAACACGGGTGAGTGTTTTACTATGATATAATTGTCGACCTATAAAGTGCATGATATAGTGGAAAGATGATGAGACCGTATAAGTATAACGTTCTTTCTACTGGAAGTAACCCAATCTTGCAGTGCACAGCACATTTGGTAGTCAAGGACATTGGGTTACTATGAGTGTGTCCGGAAACACACAGGGCACGGTCGACTGAGTTGGAGCAACCGTGGCGAGACTATGGGGATGGTGGAGGTCTCCGGGGGGCCACAGGCCCCCGTCCGGCTTAGTGACTAATATGGTTAGAGTCACCAGGGTTGGCCCCTGTATAGACCGGAGGCAGTCGACCGTTGCCCAACTGAGAGTGCATAGCCATTAGGAAAGCGGTACACCGCAATGAGATACCTGTATGATGTTCGTGGGTGTGTAACCACGCTAAGGTAACTAGAGATGGAAAGGCACTTGGTAAAACCACAATAGGCATGTAAGTGGCACAGCCACAAGAGAGAGGCAAGACCTCACCGAGCAACACATACTTCATTTGGAGTGGAGTAAAATTGGTCGACTCATCCTTCCACTTCTCATGTTAAATGTGTATTCATATATCATATTTATGTACCCCTTATGTCGTCGATTCAAACAGGTGAACCCAGCGTATACTATTCAATACATATATAGTTAGGGGGACGACAGGGGGACTTCAATGCAAAGTTGGGCAATTTGGATATGGTAATAAAAATTACTACTAACACCAAAAGAACTTATAAAACATTAAATAATATTTATTGTTGACTCTTTACAAGAAAGACATTTTATTGAGTGACACATTATTTTAAAAACATATCAAATATGGAATGTCACATGAACATGATTCAAAAAACTTATTAAAAAGGTTTGGTACTTGCTACCACATGTACAGAGGTTTTAACATATGGGCAACGGAACCCTAGGGGACAGGCTGGCCGACTTTCTGGAGAGAGAGGAACTCTTTATAATTAACTCTTTCTTCCAGAAGTCGCCCCATAGGAAATGGACCTGGATGAGTCCCGATGGTTCCACGAGAAACGAGATAGACTTCATCATGACCGACAACAAACGTATATTCAGTAATATTTCTGTGATCAACAGGATAAAAACCGGTAGTGATCACCGAAACGTCAGGGGCTCACTGAATATAAATGTTAAACTTGAAAGGTCCAGCCTGATGAAGTCTACGCTCCGACCCACTCAAGCCCATATTCAAAACCCCGAAAGCTTTCAACTCGAGCTCTCTAACCGCTTTTCTTGCCTAGAAAACTTGGCTTTAGTGGACGAGATTAACCACGGGCTAGTGGAAACTGTCCACATGGTAGGGTCTAAGTTCTTTAGACTCCGCCGTAAAGATAGATCTCAGAAATTGACCAAGCAAACCTTAAACCTCATGGCTAAAAGACGCTCACTACAGCTGCAGTCTCCAGATGACGCTAAGTCATATAGGCAGCTCAACAGACGTATATCTAAGTCATTGCGACATGATCTGCGTCTCTTTAACACTAACCGTGTTAAAGAGACTATTGAGTGAAACCAAGGCTCCAAAGTGTTCGCAAAGGACTAGTCTATTGGGCAAAGCCCGCTGACAAAGTTCAAACGGGATGTTGGCAGCATAGCGTCATCAAAAGCAGAGGTTTTAGGTGAGATCGAGAGGTTCTATGGACAGTTATACACTTTGGTCGCACAGCCCTGACAGCTTGGTAGGAGATTCAAGAACTAGGCTGTCCCGACATTACAGCGAAGATATCCCGGTCATCAGATTAGGATGGCCCTAAACCAGCTTAAGAACAACAAGGCGTCGGGCAATGACGGTACCACCACAGAGCTTCTGAGAGCGGGTGAAACACCAGTACTTAAATTCCTCCAAAAGCTCTTTAATTCCATCTTGTCCGAGGGCAAAACGCCTGAAGCATGAAACAGAGGCAAGGTGGTCCTGTTCTTCAAAAAAAGTGACTACAGTCTTTTGAAGAACTACAGACCAATCACGCTTCTGAGCCATGTTTATGATCTGTTGAAGGGTTATCACGAATCGTCTCGAACACAGACTTGATGACTTCCAGCCTCCCAAACAAACTGGATTGCGAGGAGGCTATAGTACCAAAGACCACATCCACACGTTGCGGCAAATTATACAAAAGACCGAAGAGAGACTTGCCATGACGTTTAGCGTTTGTGGACTATGAGAAAGCCTTAGATTCGGTGGAAATATGGGCGGTGCTCGAGTCTCTTCAGCGATGCCATATTGACTATCGGTACATCGAAGTGTTGAAGTGTTTGTATAATCGCCACAATGTCGGTCCGAGTACAGGAGCAGAGCACGAAGGCGATTCCGTTGCGAAAAGGGGTAAATCAGGGAGACGTTATCTCTCCGAAACTGTTTACTGCAGGAATGGAAGACGCCTTCAAGCTCCTGGAATGGCAAGGACTTGGCATTAACATAAACGGCGAATACATCACTCATGTAGTCATGGCAAAGTCGATGGAGGAACTCAGCACGATGCTCGATGACCTCAACCGAGTTTCTCAACGGGTAGGCTTGAAAATGAACATGGACAAGACGAAACTTATGTCAAATGCCAATGTTATGTCAATCCCAGTTTCTGTTGAAAGCTCGGTACTCAAAGTTGTTGACTCGTAAATCTACCTAGGACAAGTAATCCAATTAGGTAGGTCTAACTTCGAGAAAGCGGTCAACCGCCGAATCCAACACGGTTGGGCAGCGTTCGGGAAACTACGCAATGTCTTTTCGTCCGACATACCTCAGTGCCTCAAGACGAAAGTTTTCAATCAACTTATGGCGCCGAAACGTGGTCCTTCACTATCGGTCTCATCTCAATAGACCAATACTTAAACAAAAACAATAACTATTTTTTTTTAATAAAAATAGGCATAGTTAGTTTTTATTTAACTGTAATGTTTTTTAGTAGGTATTATTTGAATCTATGGTTAAATACTTAGAGTCCGGACACATTTTTAGGGTTACGTAGTCAACTAGGAACCCTTATTTAACTATCGGAACGATTATTTCTGAAAATATAACCTAACTATAAATAAAAACATATTTACGAACGCTGTTCTTTTTACAGGTCTACAAACCCAATGATAACCACAAAACATAATTATCTGCACCAAATTTCTTCGTTAAGCTCCGTTTTAGTAAATTTACAAACTTCTTCAGTATATCAGTGTTTATAATTCTTGAAGGATCGCTAAATGCGCATTTACCTTACCTGGCCAAACCAACATAAGCATCGAATTAAAATAACAAAGAACATCTATACATGAGGCTAAATGAAATGTTAATACTGTCTGGAAGGAAGAGTAAGATCGTCGTTTGTTTGTCTTGAGTCCGCCGCCGGGCGGTCCGCTCTAAGGTTGTTAGGTTGTTGAATAAGTTTCTGAATTAAGAGAACTGAAAGTTTTCTCATCTCGAGATTACAGCAAAGTGTTTACCGTTTGGTTGTGGGACGCGGCCGCGATGTCGGCACTGGGGCGCTCTTTTATCGTCCTCACTTTACTTTGATACCATTAGGTATGCTTCACTATGTACAAATTCGCTTTTATGTGGTGCAAAGTTTAAATATTTGCATGAATAACTTGATTTAATTGTTTGTGTTTACAGCTGTTTAGCGTTAGGTATTATGTCTACCTGAAAGTGGTCGGGCTGATCGGCTGATAAATCAATTGGTGAATTAACTGTATTTATTGTTATTAATAAATAAATAAAGGCTTCTTCAAGTACCTTTAAAACCGTGCCATTATTAAGTACTTGGTTTTAGGACAAGTGTACCTCTAATACGCTGTTTAAATAGTAAATATATATTGTGGGACAACATATACAAATCGACCTAGTCCCACGGTAAGCTCAATAAGGCTTGTGTTGTGGGTACTAGACGACGATACATATAATAGATAGATACATATAAATACTTAAATACATAGAAAACATCCATAACTCAGGAACAAATATTTGTGATAAATACAAATAAATGCCCTGATGCCGGGACCTCCTGCTTCGTAGGCAGGGTCACTACCGAGTAGTCTAGGAAGCCGTCAAAACAAACAAACAAAGTAGATATCATTTTTGATCAGTTTATCGCGGCTTCATGCCGATAAAAGAAGACGTCAAGTCAGAGATATATTATCTTTGAGAGCCAAACGCTTTATGTTTGTCGTAGAGCTCAGGTCGACATCCCGGCACATCCCTAGCGTGCGAGATTCTCGGTATTTTCATAAAATATTTGCGTGAGTGTATTGCACCTGATGCCCTACAGTGTTGCACTCCAAACTCCTTGATTTACGTAAACAAAAGGCTGTCATGAAATATTTAGAATGGTAAGGTAATCTTGAAGGTAATATAATATAATATTATAGGAAGGTGACGAAGGTGTTTGCCGCCTGCCATTTTATCTTTTAATTAGTACCTCTAGAGTCCGACTAAGCTAAGGTTGCATCGATTTTAATAGCAAAGACTGTAAAAAATGTAAGTAAATAACATAATTTCATAGAAGTCTAACGTTTAAAAAATAACACTTACGCAGTATCTAATATCAAAATCGATACAAACTTAGCTTGGTCTGACTTTAATGAAAGTTAGGGCCACTTGCACCACCCGGAGCTAGCCATATAATCCAGAGATAAGCGGTTTTTTTTTTAGTTTTATAGCATAACTCCGGGTTAGCGGCTTACTCTGGGTGGTGCAAGTGGGCCTTAGAGTAATACTTTTGACATTACTTTTGATCTTTGATCTTTTTGAGTACGAATCGGGTATATCATAGGCAAGCTTCATAGATTTCATTACTATGAAATAAAGTAATGTACAATAACTTACTACCTAGAAAATACGTACTCAAAATGCCACGTTACATGTTATTCATGCATTGACGGACAAACCTATCCACATTATAAGAAGGCATGTGAAACAGTTTAGATACAAGAGTTGGTTAGCACTTGGCGTGTCGTGATCCGAGCCAATTTGCGGCTGTTCAGTGGTGTAAACTATCCGCGTGTTTTATATATTAATGTAGCCGTACAAATAAATATGTTAATATGCACGTTTACATATATTTCATAAAGTAGATTCGAGAGTTAACCTTCAAAGAACTGTTCATGAGTTGATACATAATACGAAATAAACCGTTTAAATCTTGTTCCATATAAATAAATAAAACCGGCCAAGAGCATGTCGGGCCATACTCATTGTAGGGTTCCGTTACAGTTTACCGTCCGTCACAATATGCAAACTTAAAAAGGGTTTTAATAAATACCATGATTATAACAATAAAAAGTAGCGGCACACGAAATACACCTCTAGTAAATAATGAGTAAAACCGCTGTGACATACGGACGGACGGACAGACGGACTGGACGAAATAATAAGGGTTCCGTTTAGCAATTTTGGCTACGGAACCCTAAAAATTAGTATCTTAGCAGCTCTTACGACATATAAGACCTTTTAACCGAGATATACGTTTAAAAAAAACATGAATGGCTTATCTGACGAAGTTCAAAATAATTTTTCTTAAAATCTTCAGAAAGCTCTATTTTCATGACTTTTTTATATTTCTTGGACTTGCGGTTCAAAAGATAGAGGGGAGGCGGGACACATTTTTTTAACTTCCGGGGCGATTATTTTCGAAAAGATTCACTTTATAAAAAAAAAAACATAGCAAAGCCCTATTCTTCATCTAATACCTATCCAACAATACCCCACACTTTAGAGATGAAATGAAAAAAAAAAACAACCCCCACTTTACGTGTGATACGAGTATTTTACCACTTTGTATAGTCAAACCAAATGACAGCTTTCTAGTACTAACGGTCACTCAGCTAACCCGCAGACGGACGGACGGACGGACGGACGGACGGACGGAAAGACATGGCGAAACTATAAGGGTTCCTAGTTGACTACGGAAAAATGTAACGCATAACGGTATTGAAATATTTATGGAAATCCATGGGAGGTTTGAAATTCACCGGATCAGCGCATAATGTATGTATAATGTAATACCTACTCATGTAGGGCATGTAGTACCGTATACGTCTGTAGTACCGTATTTTTGTAACATATCTACTATTTAAATTGTATTAGTTTAGCTTGTATTTTATACGTACAGTAGATTTTACTCTTTATTTTCAAAAGTTCATTAAGAAGAACAACGAAAACTCAGTAATTGTACGCAACCTTCGGGGCGCACATCCAATTCGTACAAGGCCGGATTTCTCTCATTATTCTGAATTGCTAGTTTACTAAAGAGGTAATTTACTGTACTGAAAAATGTACAATGAAGAGTGGACATCTGTTTCATCCTTTTAGCCTTGGAGGATCTTAATAAGATTTTTGTTGAGATACTCGTTATAAAACATTAGGTCTCAAAAGGAAACTGTATGGTATGACAAGCAGGCAATAGCAGGAGCGAAGTGTTCCAGCTATTATAATTATAAATATAAATAGTGTGGGACAATCTTACACAAATCGACCTAGTCCCACGGTAAGCTTAATAAGGCTTGTGTTATGGGTACTAGGCGACGATATATATAATAGATAGATACATATAAATACTTAAATACATAGAAAACATCATCAAACAAATATCAAACAAATATTCGTGATAAACACACAAATAAATGCCCCGACCAGGATTCGAACCCGGGACCTCCTGCTTTAGGCTAGGAGGCCGTTAAATTATGATGGAAAACTATCAATTACACTGTATTGTGTTATCAACAAAGAAAAATATAAATATTTTTTTTGTACCGTATACTCAAACGTATCTCTTAATAAATAGATTTTGAGTTCAGGGGCCAATGATTGTGGGGGGGGGGGGCAAGATTATTACCGCTTACCCTATCTATAAAAAAAATCATTCTTACTCACAAGTAAAAATTAATTTTAATTATAATAAGCTTGATGGACGAAAGGTAACAAATTACTATGAGTCTATTTTCAATGCTCGTCAAAAAATAACACTAAATCTGGCAACTCACCTTTTCCACAAATCCTATTGTCGATGTTTGATCACTTACACTGAATATTTACAATGACTACTATGGGACCTGTTTTTCATGTCCGCCACTCTGGTACTGATTTTAGAGATGGCAGTCGACTTCAACCTGCTAATTGTAAATAAAGTCATGTCGCACGATTTTCGCGCGATTACGCTCGTGGGGCGGCACTACCGTGACAATGTTTCGTAAACAACTCACTTTCGGATTTGGAAATATATTTAGATTTACGATTTATTTGACTTTCGGATGTTCTACTTATATAATAAATCATCTGATTGCAGTACGAGTGATTTATTTATTATTTATATAAAAAAAAATAGTTACGCCCCTGTGTGTTGAAATATTAGGTTTGCAGGAGTCGGAGACGACTGAATCTAAATTTTCATTCTCATGCTCTGAAAGTGGGTTGTTGTTTATCTATGAAGCGGGTGGAAAACCATGCATGGCGGCCCTAGGGTCGCAAACTAATATATTCCTCTTGGTTTTCGACTTGTACGCACCAAGCAGAACAAAGTGTCAACAATATTCTCATTTACTCACCCCAGAAACCAATCCCCGGGTATAATTCTTTCGCTCAAAATGTTGGAATTTATAGTAACGATTATCATACGTAAAGATGTGAATTCGTGAATTAATTTTAATTTTTCGGATCGAATGTAAGCGTCTCATTGGTTCTATTTAGCGGTGACAAGAAGGAATAAACCTAAAAAGTTTTTTTTTACTTTAATATGTTCAGGTAAGCAATGGCAATAAGTTATACAGCCACACATTAATTCATACTAACTTATTTATGCAAAATACAAAATATTAGTCATACAATTAGAACAACCCAACTCTGTTTGTAGAAAAGTGCGGCAAATTTAAAATATCGTGGTTAGCAACACTGTATTTGAATAAGTTATTCGAAAATTGTATATAATTAGGTATAATAATAGGTATATCTAATATATGTTTTATCTGTGGCACATAAGTAAAAAAGTTTGCTTGTTGTTGTTGTTTTTTAGTTTTAGTTTTCGAGTTCTAAAGTAATATCTGATATCAACATTCAAGAATGTAATTCAAGAAATATAGCTGCCAATATTCAATATAATACCTGGTGTAACTCTATTTGATGATATTTGTTTTGGGATATTTTGTGGTTAGGTTAGGCTTTCAAAGTTTTGTACTGCAAATACTCATATATGAATATCGAATGAAGTTCTCTTTATTTTAGTATTAAATTACAAGATAAACTCGGAAAAAGCTACTGAATGGAGTCCAAGAAAACCGATTGTGAGTTTATCACCCGCTCAAGGCAATTGCTGTAGAATTTTTTAAATTTATTCTGACCCCTTTTCAAGTAGGTACAATAGAAAGTTAACCTGAATAAATGATAGATAAGAAGAAGAAATGATAGTAACCAGTGAAACAAAGTTATCTATCTTTGTTTTCAATACAAAATACCTAATTATGCCGTTGTTGTGTTAAATATTCTACACTTTTGTAATGCTTCCTTCAAGATTTTCTTAAAGAAGTTAAAGGAGTAGTTTTAGCTTTCTAGTTGTTTTTTTAATTTCCTCGCATTCGAAATGAAAAGTAGAGTGTTTAACTCGGGTAAAAGGTACCCATTTCCGACTCTCACTTCGTTCGAGCGCCAAAATACCTCGTTGGAAATGGGTGCCTTTCAGCCCTTGGTTAACAATCTACTATTATACATACCTACCCAAATATACCTGCTAAACTTTGACAATTATTCTTAAATTTACTCTAGCTAAATGTACATTTATTCGAAAAAAATATATGAAAGTGGAATAAAGTGTTTCATTTATTCCTTAGACGACTCATTTTTCAACACACATGTATAACTCACATACCGGTTTGATATCATTTTGATTATCAGTAAGCCTCAAGTATTTACCTCTTTGAACAAAAATCGCAAAACAGTCCTCAGATTTAGGTACATTTTTAAAAATCGAAAAACAAAAAAGTAGTTCATACATTCCATTCGAATTGAAATTAGAATGAGAAAAACATGTTAAAGTCCTGAAGTGAAGAATTGACATCGGGCAAATCAACGTATTCATCACATTCTCGTTCAACTTCTTCGATAGTAGCACTATGCTGAAAAACGGCCTTAGTCCATTTATAATGTAAGACAAACTTTTTTTTTGTCTTTTCGCGACTGGAGCGATTTAGTTCTTGCTCTAGTTTTAGGCGGTCGCGTTGTTGGTGTTCCAGTTGCAGAAGATATAGATGGTATAGATGATATGGACGGAATGTCAAAATAGTTTGGTTCTCTATTAATTTGGCACACTACTTCTATGTAGAACTCGAGTTAGAGGCATGTTTTCTACTAGATTATTTGTCTCGCCTTCGTCAGATCTACTAAGCAAGTGCATGCGTTCGAGAGACGAATCAAGCGAAGGTGAAGAAGACGAAATTCGTTCATGCAATTCACATTCATTTTCGCAATCGGATATATCGGTAGTGTCAGAAGCAGCATGCGATTTTGGCACAAGAGCCAATATTTTTGAAGCTCGGCTCCTATTTATTTCCTGTACACAAGCAAGCAAAACAAAAATCAGTATCCGCGTAGGTCTCCACACCACTCTGTTTGTCCGACGATGACTGCCCAAAGCAGTCGAAACATGTCACGCCTATTGTTATAAAAATACGCGAGTGTTAACCGTTGCAATTTAATATCAGTATGACTCACGAAAGTTTAAATTATAAAATATACCTATAGGATTTTATTTTGTCGATAGGTTGGCATTGTTTACTCCGATGAACACTTCAAACGAAGAGTAGTTTTATAGATATTTGGCATTGTTCACTGTGATAAACAAACATCTATAAACTGGCTTAAAAGCTGAAACAATAATTCTAATGTACGGTTTTTGGTAAATATCATTAAAGCAATATCTGTTTGAAAATATGTAATAGTTAGTTGTTAACATACAAAATTTAAGTACAATACCTTGCAGAAAACAAATGACTTTCCGCATGGCGTCATTTTGTTAACACACTGATACTAAAATAATATTGCCAACACGCTGTTTTTTTATCACAGCATTACCCAATTTAGGGTCGATTATAAAGCTCTTTGACGAATCTCTTTGCTGGTGATGTGGAGCCTGACAAAGCCGGGCATTCAGGTAGTTGCCAGGTAGGGCGGTCGGACATGTTCAAAGCTTTGCCGTCTATTGCAGTATTATAGTGTGCAGTCAGTGCTCAGTAGCGTCTGGCTTGATTGGAAGTTCAGTCATTTTAACGAAACACGTACATTTTGTAAATATGAGCTTTAAACGCACATTGGGTATTTTTGATAAAATTGTGACAATTACGAATGTGTGTGAATTTAAGGCCGGGTCGAAGACGAGGGCTTAATTAACACGAGTTCGTAATTATTGTACCGCCCGGATTGTCACATTCGTATGAAAATCCATTACGGCCATGGGCTTCATACAACTCATTAAGTCTAAAAGTCTAAGTATGCTCGCATCTAATATCATCATTTACGAGTGTGATTAAAATAAAATATAATAATTACTTTCGTTACAAAAGAAACGTCAAACGCATCTCTGTTTCAACTCTGGTTGACTGAAAGAGATTGCCAAAGACAGGCCTAATATTCTTTATTCCTATTAAAAAAATATGCAATTAACTTTAAAATGGTAAAATAAATAAAAAGGGAATACGAAGTAATAAATAATGCAAAACTGAGACATGTACCAAACTTGAAGAAAGGTCGGGCGACTTAGTAACTTGAAATTATTAAAAGAAATGTATTGAGTAATGTAAAGGGTAATTTATCATTGGTCTACCCTGTATACGAGTATGTATTAGGGCATGTCATCACGGTATGACAATCCCGGGATTCATAATGAATCCCGGTATTGTCCAAACAAATAATCCCGTGATTACATGCCCTAGTAGGTATGTATTGAAAACAAATAAGTATATGGGATTTGTTCAATATGAAATAAGGACTAAGGAAATAATGTAATAATTATAACAGGACGGCGTGAATGTGCCAATTTTGTACGGGTAAGGTACTAAATTGGCTTTGGTTTTTGAATCAATAATTTTATTGTATTGATTTAGGTACTTAAACCTAGGAAATTTAAATTTCGATCTTAGTTTACGGTTTTTAAGGTTCCATGGTTAATCTGATCAGGAACTGCCAGTCCGATGATTAACGCGAAAGCTGCAATAGTCACATTAAAATATAATATTGTCTTTTGTTTCCGCGATGGTTTTTCATTGAAATGAAATTAATTTAAACACTTTAGAAAGGATTAATCGCGTTTATTAACACTATGATTAGGCTCCAGATCAGTGACCAGGGCTCGAAACTTAGGGTCATGGTGTTACGCGATTAATCCGTTCTAAAGTGTTTAACTTTAATGCACATAAAATGGGTCGTTGGATAGACTTCAGAAAAAATAGGCCATTTTTGATATTTTCACAAAGTTAAAATAGTAAAAGAGTCCCCCTTGTTAACTATTGAACCGTGGGTCCGAAATATATCATTAAAGTATACAATTTACTTTTATACAAAGTTAATTATGCAAGCGACTGTAACAACTGCAACACGCTCGTTCAATGGATCTAAACACGTAAACGGATGCTTTGATGGTGCTGCATGCGATTAATCAAATTCGTATCGCGTTGTTATAATCATTTACCAAATAGACGCGCCATTAACAAACATGATTAAATTAAACAAGCATAATGAAGTCTCTAATTAGCTAAGAAATTGAAACCAGGAAGACAACGCAAATGGAAATGAATGTATTTATCTAAGTTACATTAATGAATTAATTAGCCCTCCCTGTCTGTCGCACAGATTTGCGTAAATATTTTCTACACAAAATGCTGACACCGCGTTAAATAACGTGCCCCGATTTTTTTCTCCCTTTGATGATCAAAGCTCGCGGAGCTAATGCAATTTATTGTTTCTCTTAAAACGAAGCTCCGGCGTAATAATATTTGCAAGGTTCACCTACGACTTGTTGACGTGCTCCAAAAAGCGAGTGCAGGAGCGCAAGGCCTAAGTGATTCGATACACGTTCAATATGTTTCATTAGGGAACTGGGAGCTCGCTTATTCAATCATATAGAGGAGCGGGCCGGCGCGCGCGCCTTTCGTGTTCCTATATGCAGGTAATCAGTTTTAGTAGCGTAATGGTACACAGATACACTCCGCTCACATTTGGAATAGCATGCAATTTACAATTACTATATACACATATATTATTGTGTCTTAATAATTATATTTACAATTATAAAAGTATGTCAAGATTATTTAAATTATAATTAAAATGCATGAAACAATGTGTAAATTATGAATAAAAAAAAACAACGAAAATCAATATTAATAATAATTAAAATAAGTATGTCAGCTATATTCTAAATATTCTTTTACACTGTAGAAGCAATGGTCTACAAGCCAAGAAGTCAATTTATTCTTAAATCTATTGCCTTGCAGAAATTTTATGTCAACAGGTACTTTATTATAAATAACTATACACATGTTAAAAGCATTTTTATCATAAATCATTTTATGAGCACGTGGCTTGTATAATAAATTCATAATGTCTTGTCGGGTCTGTCTGTCATTCATAATATCACCTCGTGTTTTGAATGAAGTTTGGTAAAATACCTTATTAATATTGTAGAGAGCATATGTACTAACATCACTGGATCACTGATTTGAAATATATTTTTTGCACATTCTAACACAATTTTAAAATTTTATTTTTACTGATTTATTTTTATTTATAATCGAAAATGTAAAAAGAAAGCATTCCCTTTATCTCCGAAGTTAATGAAGGAAAAAATATGTTTTTTTTACACAACGTTAATATTATCATAAATATTACAGGAAAAATATAACATTGACCCCAACTTGATTCCAGAAATTTAACCAACTTAGCTTGATTTTTTCTTCTTTTCATTTATGTGATATCATGCTGTTGTAAGTACCGTCTTATAACTAAAGTTACAAATTTGGTATACTTCATAAAAAAATATCAAGAAAAAACAGACTCGCATACTATTTAACTCTATGCCGTACAAACGACTGACCCAATCTGTCGATATATGTGGCTGACGTAAAATTTCTACTTCTAGGTGTAGTTGCAACATAAAGTTTATACGAAACCCTCGGTGCGCGAGTCCGACTCGCACCTGGCCGGTTTGTGCCACTGCCCCGGCTACCTTGCTTAAAAATCACTACATAGTCGCTTCCCGCTGTCTGTACGTATGTATGTATGTATGCTTAAATCTTTAAAACTACGTAACGGATTTTGATGCGATTTTTTTATAGATAGAGTGATTCAAGACGAAGGTTTATAATATCACTACATAGTATAAAACAAAGTCGCTTTCTTTGTCCCTATATCTCTATGTATGCTTAAATCTTTAAAACTACGCAACGGATTTTGATGCGGTTTTTTTTTAATAGATAGAGTGATTCAAGAGGAAGGTTTATATGTATAATAATAACCCGTGCGAAGCCGGCGCGGGTCACTAGTGTATAATAATAACACGTGCGAAGCGGGGTCGCTAGTATACTATAAATAAAAGAATTGGCCTAATCGCCGTCAGTTGGTAGCGGGCCCAGAAGGCTGGTAGCATTACCACGTTAAATAGCAATGCTAATCCTTTGTGCTAGGCAGGAACCAGCCCTTTGGTCACACGTCAATTCTACTAGCCTGCGGCTACATAATTGTTAATAATTATTATTTTTGTATTTACATACATACAAGCACAGTTTCTTAAGTATTTGGGGCGATCTAATTAATGTAAGAAAATGAAATATAAGCGAGGTATGGGCACAGCGGATGCATATCGTTTAGTGTGGTAGGGCACAGCACAACGAATGTCGTTTCGCTCAAATCTGGAGCAGAGCCCATCTGGGGCAGTACCTCCACCTTACAGAAAACCGCAGTTAAATAACACTAGACCCTACTCATAGTGTTGTGTTTCTGTCGGTGAGTAAGGTTGCCAGAGCTCCAAGAGGATTCGCTGTGTTGACAGCTGGGGAGTGGGGTGTACCCACGGAGCTAAGCTTGCCCCTTTAGCTGTCAACACAGCGAATCCTCCTTTTTTAAAGGGTCGACAACGCGCGTGTAACTCCCCTGGAGTTGCAGGCGTCCATAGGCTACGGTGACCGCTTACCATCAGGCGGGCCGTATGCTTGTTTGTCACCGTCGTAGTATAAAAAAAAAAAAAATGAAAGCGCGAATATATTTTATAGGTAATATATTTTCAGATTAAAGATGTAAATCAAATATCCCGCAATAGCAATTGTTATGCCATAATTTTTCCTTCCGTCGGCTCGAACGCGTTTCCGCCGTAGTTTCTGAAGAAGAGCTTCTTCGCCGACGTTGTCTGCGTCCGCTGTCAACGGAAATGGTAATTACCGCCTAATCTCGCTCGGAGCGCAGGGCGGCTCGACGTCCGGATATGAACTTCCGTTATGAACAATTTACGCCGCGAAATTGGACGACGCTGCCGCGTCCTGCATTCAGCCTGCAGCCTGATCACACGTGCCTGCACTCACTCGCCCCATTCACGTGATCTGCGCCTACGAATAACTAACGCCGACATTGAATACGAATAGTGCGAAGCCTTTTACACCATAATATCAAGGAAATTGCATTTACATTCAATTTGACAAAAAATATGAAATACCGAGTTACGACGTTGGGTTCTGGATGTTCTACGGTTATTAATGTTTCAAATACACATTTCTTCCAGTTTATGTACTTCACGAGTACCACGACCAGGTATTATGCACCAAAGTAGGTTATTTACACGATGTTTTGGTGAAGTCGGCACCGTTTCGAGACTTTGCACTTACTTAAAACTTTCTCTACTAAGGTTTAAGTCGAAATTACATTATTTGCAAATGTTGCTTGTAGATTGCAACTTCGCTGCAAAGCTTTACCAAACCGTATTTTACTCTTATAATTTATGTGACTAAAAAGTCTCATTTTAATTATGGTTTATGTATAAATAACTTATTGGGTTTTTATTCACATTAATTGAAAATTGATAAAAGGTACTTAACCCGACTCCGTTATCAATGCAAAAAATTCTGTGTCAAAGATTTACCCAAAGTCATAACTACACAAAACTTGAAAAATCAGCCAAGTGCGTGTCGGACCACGCACAATGAAGGGTTCCGTAGCTGTATTATAGTAGGGTGCTGAAATATATTAGACAACTATTTATAACACTAACTGAAGCTACAGAATGATTTTCTATTACGTAATTCACACACACGCACACACAGCAATACAATAGCTACCATTAGGTTTAACGATACCAGCAAATTTAAATAAATGGGGGGGGGGGGGGGATTTAAATAAATAAAAATCTCATCCTTTCTGGCAAAAAGTTTACCTGTGCGGGATTTGATCGCAATGCTAACGTACGCTAGGAAACTGTACTTTAGCATCGGTCAGATATGGAAACAGAGCGAATGCATATCGCCGTTGCATCGGTTTCAAATAATTGTACTAGCTGCCGTACACTCATAAGATACCATTGATATAATAAATACATGTCCAGTGCCCTACCTCACCTAAATTGCCAACGTCACCATCGAAGATGATTTGTAAATGAGACTCATCTCTCGGGACAGGTTCTATCAGCTCTGGGTACTGGGTACATAACTCGCGCGGCCGGAAACTTGTATGTTGTGCTAACTTATCATGGAATAAGCGCACAGCATCATCCTCGAGCACATTGGCAGGGTTCAAAATATAGGCTAAGTTATTCATTATTGTTTCCGACATTTTTAATTCACTTAGGCCCACTTTCACCACCTACGGTAAGCCGAAAATCCGGAGTTAAGCTGTTAAATCCCACACAAAAAAATGCGTAACTCCGGGTGGTGCAAGTGGCCCTTAGGAGATGTATTGTAAACCTGACGACAGAGTTCATTTCAGCAACCATGTTGACTAAAAAGCTGGATAAGCTGAAATCGGACTCAATTAATTAAACACCAGATAAAATATGTGTTTCTTATAGAGCATGAATCTGCGAGAAAATTTTCGGATATAGAATTTTAAAAATGCTTATTAGACTGCTTCTTACACAATCTAAGGTAAAACATCGTTCTCGTGTTTCAGCAGCTGCATCTACTCGGTATAGTGACATCTAGCGACAAATGTTAAAACTCACCTTTTGCAACATTCGCAAAATACAAAATGTTATGGTAACATACTGATTGCAGGATGCGGTATTCAGTTTATGATCTGCCCTGCCACTAATTATTTAAATTGATTGTTGGTTATATTCTGCTACAAGAAGTGCGAAACTTGATCCGAGACTTGATCTTACTATTCTTATTATAAACGAAACCTTTAAGTTATTTTAAAAGTCCCATCAGATGACATGCCACAAGATATATTTGCAAAAAAATAATAATTAAGCATTTACCCTAACCCTAAAAAGGTGATTCGAACTTGTAGGTCACCTTACTTTCGCAATTATTTACATCTATGGCACAACAAATGCCCGTAAGGTGTGACTTGTTGAATGTGATATATTAACTAAATATATACAAAAAGTGTTAAACTTTGAAACTAAATGTTCTTCTAGTTAAAAAAATACCAAACAAAAATATTCTAAAATAATGATAAAGATGAATACACCGAGCCGGGATTTGAACCTAAGTCAATCCAATCGTAAGTTAAGCGCTGTACTACGAAGCCACCGATGCTATTAGAAAAACGCTCCAATTTAGTAATCTTATGTGTGCAAGTAACATTCTATTTCAAAATCGTCATCGTAATGTCACGCGCAAAACAAATTGCACCTTATATCCATGATATAAGTCACAAATTATAATAACAGAAAAGATTGACATGGTACAACTACATAACAAGTTTTTTGGCAAAAACTCAAAAACGGCTTGACCAAATTTCTTCAAAATAATTTTCGTAGTAAGTTCGTCTTATATCCTATCTTCCTGAATTTTTTCACATTTTTCGGACCTCCCGTTCAAAAGTTAGAGAGGGGGGGGGGGGGACACACTTTTTCAGACTTTCAGAGCGATTATCTCTGAAAATATTGGATTTATCAAATTTTTATTCAAGAAAACAATAAGTTATTTAACATTTAAAACTTTCGCGATTTAAACACATATTTAAACATAATTATTAAACGGGTCTAACGCGAATTAATTAATTCGCGTTAGACCCGTTTAATAATTATGTTTAAATAAGTTATTTGTTAAGACCTATCAAATGATGTACCTAGAGTAGATATTTGGCAAAAAAATATTTTTTTACATCTAGTTACTTTTAGGGGGGCTCCCACTAAACATATTTTTTTCGCAATTTATATGCAAAACTAAGTAGCGGCACACAAAATACACCTCTAACTGAAATATCATTACCATATGCTTTATAGTTGCTGAGTAAAACCGCTGTGACTTACGGACGGACGGACGGACAGACGGACTGGTCGAAACTATAAGGGTTCCGTTTTTGCCATTTTGGCTACGGAACCCTAAAAATGATCATAAATATAATCTTGTAGTACCTTATTCGAACTACAAATTGCACAGAAAGGGATATCCACATCATATCCTCGATGTCCTTGTGTCAATTCCGGTAATGGTCATATTCATAGTAATTTATTCATATAACAATATACACTGCGTTTGAATATTACAGAATATCACAATTGAAATTTCTAAATATTATCTATATATGTCTTATTATTACCTATACATTTAACTATTCCTAATGATATTATATTACATATCAATTCAGTTACACTAATTAATCATTATTAATTAACTGGAGGAGGAAGGAGGATATTTTCAAGACTCTGGACTGGAGAGGGCTAGGCATCAATGTAAACGGCGAGTACCTCACTCACCTTCGATTTGCTGACGATATAGTAGTCTTGGCCATGGAGGATTTAAGTACGATGCTCGTTAGCCTCAGTAGAGCCTCCGGGCGAGTTGGTCTTAAGATGAACATGGATAAGACGAAAATCATGTCGAATATCCATGTAGCACCAACTCCAGTGACACTCGGAGACTTTACACTCGAAGTTGTAGATGATTATATATACCTAGGACAAACTGTCCAGTTAGGTAGGTCCAATTTCGAGAAAGAGGTTAATCGTCGAATCCGACTCGGTTGGGCAGCGTTCGGGAAGCTGCGACACATCTTTTCGTCCAATATTCCGCAGTGCCTGAAGACGAAAGTCTTCGATCGGTGTGTGTTGCCAGCGATGACATACGGTACTGAAACGTGGTCGCTTACAATGGGCCTCATAAGAAGGCTCAAAGTCACCCAAAGGGCAATGGAGAGAGCTATGCTAGGAGTCTCTCTGCGAGATCGTATCAGGAATGAGACCATCCGCAGCAGAACCAAAGTAACCGATATAGCTCTCCGAATCGCTAAACTTAAGTGGCAGTGGGCGGGGCACATTGCACGTAGAACCGACGGCCGTTGGGGCGGAAAGGTTCTCGAGTGGCGACCGCGTACCGGAAGGCGCAGCGTGGGTAGGCCCCCCGCAAGGTGGACTGATGACCTGGTGAAGGTCGCAGGAGTCCGCTGGATGCGGGTGGCGCAGGACCGGTCATTGTGGAAATATTTGGGGGAGGCCTATGTCCAGCAGTGGACGTCTTTCGGCTGAAATGATGAATTTACTGGAACTGACATATGTCACGCTACCCTATATTTAAAATTTACATATTTATTGCAATTTAAGTGCAATATTTATCAGCATCACTATTTAAACTACTGAATTTATTTCAATAAAGTAAGCTATTTTTCCTGACTACAAATTCTGAAATTTATCTTTCTAGACAATCGTTCCACAAATTTTGACAGGCCACGTACGTCAAATACGTGCTGCGTATGTTCATATTGGTGTTAAATATATCAAGAATTAAGCGAGTCATTGACACCCGCCCAACACGACGGCGTGAGGCAAAGGGCCTAGTATCCGCCGCCAGGCTTGCTGGCTGGCACTGGCCGCACCGCCAATTTTTAAGATTTATTTTTAAGCTGTGAATTTGAATTTAAGGTGTGTATTTATTTAAGATTCTATGCAGACCGCGACCCAATCTGGAAATATCTATGTTCAAAATCATTTCAAACCAGAAGAGGTCTTCACATTCATAGAGCTAAAGTCTCCGCCATTAAATTTAGACAATGCACCACCCATTGATCATGTCCAACCTATCCATTTACGTCTCAGTCATTACAAAAATAGTATAAAAATAGTAAAGCGTACCCCTCGCGGGGCTCGAATCCCGGTTGCTACTCACCTAGCCCGTATAGTGCAAAAATGCTACGAATCGAATTCCCCAGAGGACTGGCACAGCCTCGTCCTTTTTCCTTATAACATTTTACACGCTAAAGACGACAATCGAAATATTTCGTTAACGCAGAAACTTAAAAATAATTGTACACTTCATTCTATCCCTACAACTACATTCAAAAGCTCCTCATCATCATCCTACAACAATATCAAATCCATTGAAAATAAAGTTATTGATGGAGACCTTAAAGGCGCCGCTCGACTTCTTTTCTCTAGTGACGTGCTGTCCCCAGATAACCCGGATACTCTTTCGGCCCTACTTACTAAACATCCCCCAGATGCCGTGATCCCTTATTTTTCGGTCCCCCAACTGCAACCAACTGCAGATTAAGAATATTAACGTATTTAATGCTTAACTTTCTTTCAAAACTGGCTCTGCGGCAGGACTGGATGGACTGAGCCCTCAACACTTAAAGGACCTTGTAACTGAACCGTTTTTAAACTACAAACTTCCTATACTAATAAATTGCAGATCCTTAATTTGTTTACCTTAATTGTCAATTTTGCCAAAATATGATCGTCGAGTGGCAACGTTGTGATGCGTAGTAAAGCTAGGTTCTTTTCATTCGGTAAGTATGCCTCTATTTATTTGTTTGCTCTGTCTCCTGCAATATCTTCTACCACCTGTATTTTTAAAGAAGCTATGAGCTACTATCACTAAGTACTATCATCTTAATATGGAACCTAACATGAAGGGATTGTAACTGTAGAAGAAGTACAAGTTATCAGGTGAGATCAGGTGAGGTCAAGTTGTAGGTAAGGTCGGTCAGTCTAGTATCGCTCATATTACTTTTAAATTATGTCGTTTATCTCTTCTACTCTCAACCTGAAATTATCATAGACTTTATAAAAAAAAACCGGCCAACTGCGAGTCAGACCCGCCCACCGAGGGTACCGTACATCATAAAAATGATTAAAAATCCCCACTATCCTCTTTTTTATCCCTTAGGGGATGAATTTCGGAAAACGTGGGATACCGTTTTCTTATATACTCGTATTATCAGAAAGTGTATAAACGAAGTTTCCAAGTCTGCAACCTGAAAAATTATTCACACCTCATACAAACTTTCAACCCCTTTTTTATCCCTTCGGGGATAAATTTCGAAATACGCTTAATATACTTTTCTTGTATAGTATCAAAAATAAAATAATTAAAAATAAAAACGCGACTGCCGATTAAAAACAAACTGAAAAGTCGAAAATAATTTTCAGATAGTTCCTTAATGTAATGAATTCTGATTAAATTATACGTATAAAATTACGTGTAAAAATACGTATAAAAATACGTATAAAAAACGTGGGATACCGTTTTCTTATATATTATCAGAAAGTGTATAAACGAAGTTTCCAAGTCTGCAACCTGAAAAATTATTCACACCTCATACAAACTTTCAACCCCTTTTTTATCCCTGCGGGGATGAATTTCGAAATACGCTTAACACGTTCATTGCGGCAGTCCATTTCGTTCACTTTACGTTGATGCTGTATCAGATATATTAGACCTGTTTCTTAACTATTCATTGTAGCGTCATAGGGTCGTAAAGACCTGTTCAAGATGCATGTCTTTTAGTGCAATCAACTGGCTAGTAGTAATCATATGTGTATGTTTTTTTATCGTATCATACTTTCGACGAAAGTCTTAACATAATACTTGAGCCGTTTCTTAATCAAGATATCGGAAGACTATTAAATGTGATAAATAATCTGTCAGATCCTTTCGACCCCATGTTCGTTCTCAATGATTAACTTATCGATAAATGGTTAGGGTTGTGAAAATAAAATATCGATGAACTTAAGACATAAGATATATTATTAAGAGATATTTAAGACATAAAGAGTTATTTAAAAAACAAATCAATGTTACGAAGTCGATATAAAAAAGGAATACTTTCGTTACTTGGTGGTCTAGTATCAGTATCTTCATTATTTCTTCGACGTTTGACGTTATTTTCAACATCCCCAGTGGACATTAAAAGAATTCGTCTGGACCGCTTCATGATGTAACACAATCACAGTCAAACCACAAAACAAATTTTGTACTTTATTCACTCGCGCGCACATACAGTAAATAGTCTATCGAATGTTGTTTACTCAGACAGCACTTCAGGGCTGCACTAGATAAACTAATCATACGTCTAGTGCGGCTATCAGGTCATCGGGTATCAGGTCGAAAAGATCTTATACCCGCACTAGGTAAAAAAAAATCCTTCGCTGGCGGTATGAGATACAATTGACCCGATAGGCTTTTATTATACCGATGTAAAATATCCAGAGAGACAATTCTAAATATATATTTGTCTCGTTCCTACTCCTTTGGAAATAGAAGATACCTGTCCCGTACCAGCGGTAGGAACCGTACTTTAAGTTACCGCCCCGCGGGATAGTTCATCATCGGATCTTATAGACCTGATACCGCAATGAAAGTGTTAATATACTTTTTGTATAGTATCAAAAATAAAATAATTAAAAATTAAAAACACGACTGCCGATTAAAAACAAACTGAAAAGTCGAAAATAATTTTCAGATAGTTCCTTAATGTAATGAATTCTGATTAAATTATACGTATAAAATTACGGTCATAAATACACAAAGCTTTTCTATACTCCAATGAAATAAACCAAAAAAGTTTTTTCAGGTTTATTACTGTGAGTGTATCTACACATAGGCTCTTGTCCTTTTACTATATTTTGTTTCGGTTGCAATCCTTCAGGTCAGGTCCTTTCAGTACGGAAAATACTAATACTTATATCAAGGCCCCCGAAAGCAACCGTAACAAAATATAGTAAAAGGACGAGAGCCTATGTGTAGATACACTTACAGTAATAAACCTAAAAAAACTTTTTTGGTTTATTTCATTGGAGTATAGAAAAGCTTTGTGTATTTATGACCGTAATTTTAAACGTATAATTTAATCAGAATTCATTACATTAAGGAACTATCTGAAATTTTTTTTCGACTTTTCAGTTTGTTAATTTTAATGTTAATTTTACTTTTTAATCGGCAGTCGTGTTTTTATTTTTAATTATTTTATTTAGTGAAATCTTAGTACCGTAATGCAAACGTGAAGCTATATTAAATTCATTATCTACCGATACTGTCGCGTGCGTTAGCGAACAAATGTTCGTTACTAAATAAAGCGAGTAATGCTGCTTGTTTGATAGAACGTGACGGAGGTTAATAGTGAACAAATAGGTAATGACGATAGCGATGGTGATACACTCTCGGTGTGTAGTGATCACTTCATGACCGCCAGCTCAGATGCCCTGTCCTATTCGAATGACGAAAAACGATTAATCATCCCTAGTGAAGAAGGACGTGCAAATGAATGAGAGTCTAATTGTGGATAACTTTTACAATACAACTTTTTTTTGACACAAATCAAATTATTTTATTAAATATTTATACCGGGACCCCTGAGTGGTTTGGATGGAAGTACTAAGCAACGTCGCTTGTACTTAGAAAATGGCCACGGGCGTCTTGCCTGTTACTAAGATTGCATATACTCGAGAAATTCGCCGGCATTTCGATAGGATCATTTGGCCTAGTGGTTATGGCGTTATCGTTAGCCGCGTAAGCTGAAGACCCGAGTTCGATCCTCGGATTGGCCTTCGTCGGTGTTGGTCTTTTTCTTTAGTAGGTATATGACATCTATTTTAATTTATAACTTTGACAATCTTTATTAGGATATATACGTACATTCAGTATGTATCTAAGCGTTACAGTTGTCACACATAAGAAGAGCTCGTGGATGCGTGTGTTATGATGAGGTGTCTTGGTAATGGTCGGTCAAAGAGACTCTAAGTATGTCCCTGGTCCGCGCTATGAGCGGTTAAGCGGTTGATGTGTGTTGAAAGGTGTTCGAAAGGGCCTAGTGCGCCCGGTCTACGCCGCCGCAGGTGGCTAGTCGAAAGATCCGAGGGCGGCGTCCGGTCTACGTCGCAGGTGGCTAGTCAAAAGGGCCGAGGAGCTCCGTCTACGCCGCAGGTGGTTGTGGCTAGACGAAGGGGCCTAGCGCGCCCGGTCTACGCCGCAGGCGAACGTAGACTGCTCGTAGCGGCCTAGCATGCTCGGTTCACGCCTTAATTGAGGTAGTTTGATCGAAAGGGCCCTCAATTCCCGGTCCAAATTGTGCAACAAGAAAGGAAAACTTAGCTTGTTTCCCAACATGACTTTTAATAGCGCGATGTAGAAAATGTTGTGTTTTCTCTTTCAATATAATTTTATTCTAACATATATGACGTGTATGTATACATTTATAATCAGCATGTAAAATCCTTTATTTTGATACCCCGCTTATAGGATTTGGATGATTAATTATTATTTGCGTTTCTATTACCTATATTTTATTCAACAGCCTCCCTAGCTTAGTTGGTAGCGACCCTGCTTACGAAGCTGGAGATCTCGGGTTCGAATCCTGTGAAGGGCATTTATTTATGTGTCTATCACGAATATTTGTTTCTGAGTTATGGACGTTGCCTATGTATACAAGTATATATTTTATTATGTATATCGTCGCCTAGTACCTACCCATAGTACAAGCTTAGTTGGGGCTAGGTCGAAAGTCGTATGTCAACCCCAACGCAGAGTACTTAGCGTGCTTATTCCTAGCAGCAGTTTCTGCCGCCGAGCCCGCTGCCTTGACGGTGTGCCCTAAATGGGACGCAGCAAAAGTATTGACACATGTTGCATCCCATAACAGACACCGCCCTCTGCGCCAGGGAACCAGAGTAAGCTCGTCGGGTCTTTTCCCGTCCAAACGAGACAAACCTGGTGGCTCCAGGACACATGGAATATTCGCCGACACCAATGCGCGACGAACAATCTCGTTTACAGAATGGTGCCTAGGGAAACGACCAGCGCTCCTTTGGCAACTAAGCCCATCCTCATTGTCCTCTACCATCGCCCCACAAATACACCGATGCGCGTTACACACCTTGCTACCCAATCTTAAGGCCACTGCAATTCTCAAGGAGTCGTTGTCGAGCAGTGTACCTAGTTGCGGAGACGGCAAAGCATGCAACCACGCACCCGACTCCGACTTGGAAACAGCCTTAAGGCGCGCCAAGTCAGTACCCGAGGCTCCACTCTGCAAATTTGAAACAACCAGCTTACATAGGATGTCGTCCCACCCCCTCTGAGCTACCAAGCATTCAGGGCGCTCATCGGTCTGACTCAACATTAAACTATAAGTCTATAATTTCATAAACATAACAAGTTGTAAAGTAAATATTCTTTGTCCTTGAATAATTTCTTCCCTCATGTTGGCATGACTAACATTCTGTCATCATCCGCTTCCAGCATTTTTGCATAACTTTAACTGCATTATATGTATATGTTTGTATATGTCATGTGTATGTCTGTGATATTTATAATACTTTTGTTTTTAGGTAACCCAACCTCATCCTACCACAAACGAAAATAGTATATCATGTGAAATTTGAGTTTGACAGCTGATTACTCCAAATAATTCAAATATCGCTGATTTCAGATTTAAAAATCATAGAGAGTTAAAACTTCTGGAGCATAGACGAAACAAGATATTTAAGGCAGCTATATACTACTCGTCAAATACGCGTGTTTCTAATAAATAATATGAAATAAGTTAAGGGAATTGTAACAAATTTATACCCGTTACACCCTGACATGCCCTTCAGTGGGAAATCTTCAGGTGAACAACTCATTACCAATAACACTAAATAGATAAACAACATGTACGCGGGCAATATTCACCCGGATATTGTTCCCGTTTTATACGGAACCAACCTGATCGCACTAACTAAAAGGATGGAGGGGTGAGGCCGATGGCCGGCGGAACACTTCGCCGCTTGGCTTCGAAAATTGCAGTTCGGCATATTCTTCCAAAATTATAAAAATCTTTTGAACCAATTCAATTAGCTTTAGAATTAAAGGTTGCTGTGAAGCCGCCGTGCATGCACTCTATACTTTCCTTAGCACGGCCAGTGCGAAGTGTTGCTAAAAATTGACATTATGAATGCTTTTAACTCTTTGGTGGACAGAGACGCCTTGTTGGCCGAAGTAAAATCTACCATTCCTGAAATTTATAACTATCTACTCCACTGTTATGCAGACCCAACGAAGTTGATGTACCGATCAAACGAATTGTCATCTGAAGTCGGATGCCAACAAGGTGATCCTCTGGGGCCAGCAATTTTCAGTTTGGCTTTAAGCCCAATTATTCAAAATTTGTCGTCAAAATTCAACGCCTGGTACTAGGATGATGAGACTCTTAGGAGGTGATGTAGACTCCGTACTTTCTGTTCTTTTCATAATTACACACATGTTTAAATCGATCGGTTTAGAACAAAATTTCAACAAATGCAATTTCAACAAATACTTGTGTCAATATCGACGACTTAAAACCAAAATTCGACCAGCTAGCACCTTTAAACATTAGCAACATTAAAATCCTTGACAAGAGTAACCTGTACCTCTTAGGGTCTCCTATTTTTGAGGAAAACTTTCCAAATTAAGTTCAAAATTCTGTTTCCAAATTCCAAAATCACAATATGCTGTAAGTATTATAAAATGTTGTCTTTTCGTTCCTAAATTAACGTATGTGCTACGCTGCTGCCTTCTTTTGAAAAATCAAAATTTTCAGTCACAACTAGATTATCTAATATAAAGTAAATTAGAATCGGTTCTGAATATTCAACTAAGCGAGGAGTCTTGGACCCAAGCATCCCTTCCCATCCGGTACGGTGGATTAGAGATCCGCAAAAATCGAGTGTCGCGTTACCAGCCTTTTTGTCGTCAGCCCACAGCTCTTTTAGTCTCATAGGAAAAATTCTACGCTCGGGTTGTGAGATTTTGGGCTTGGCAGACGCCAAAAATGCTTGGACAATTGCGTGCCCGGACAAAATGTTGTCGTACACCCAAAATCCTTTAAAAAGGAGCTGGGACGACATTTCCTGTAAATTGACCCTAACCTCTCTTGTAAGCCAATACAGTACGGAGGGGCAAGCCAGACTCCTAGCTGTAAGTACCAAGGAAGCTGGGTACTGGCTCCGAGCGTACCCCTCTCCAGGCACTGGTACTTTTTTAGATCCTACAACTCTCCAAATTTCAGTTAGCCTTAACCTCGGGGTCCCGGTCTGCGCCCCACATCGTTGTGTTGGCTCTATTTGAGGCAACCGGTATATCTAGAAATGACGGCAAGAATTTTCCTAACGTTCTAAGCCATTAGTGGCAGGCGCTTTCTTCGCGTATAACCTGGTCTCCACTCTGGAATCATCAGCATTGCGAATCGCGATAAATGTGATTCAGATGTCTTCAGTTGGGTCTGTAAATTTGCGCGTCTTACACTTGCAGCCGTTGCGGAAAACCGGCGGACATTCTGCGGCTGTATGGTCTGCATTGCAAATGATGCGCTGGCCGACTGGCTTTACGGGAATGTCACGCTTAATTACTTAATCCGTCGCGCCCTCAGCACAGCTTCTTACCCCACGACTTTGGCCGTAAGGCCCTTGCGTGGGGGACGGCCTGGCATAGAAAATACTTCGCAGCGTCAATGGTCAATGTTGTCTATGACATGAAGTGACGCAACGAAACTGTGCCGGGCCCTTGCTGACTGAAGTGGATCAGGTATCCAACAGTTCATCAAATCAGTACGTTTTAAATATTGGAATTATTGAGGAAACATTTATTTTCAAAATATATACAGTAAGTGTAACTTACCTAGCTCCCTACCCCTACCTACCTTAAATCTAAAATAGGTCCTTGATGCATTGTATTGTACCAAGGATGCTGGCGGCATTTCCTCGTTGTATCGCAATGCTGATACGTTGTGTGAGGAAGCCACCAGCTCTACGGTCAACTGTAACATCAACCAGACGTTTCGCGATTTCTACGAAAAACTTGCGTGCGCTGAGACCCCATGTACCAAGAGTTTCGATCCCAAATGGTGCAAAAAGGTACTCAGGTAAAAATTATTGAGTTAGAAATATAGTCGGGAAAAGATTCTTCTATTTTTGTAATTATTTGTTAACATCCTGTTGTTTAATCTACCTACATTTAGGTTAGTAACTTGTACTAACGCTTAATGAGTTTGATAATAATTAAAACACTGAAGCAGCACCCGATACCCTCCCCAGTTCCGAAGATGCGGTTGGAATCTTCAGATGTTTGCAGAACTAAGTCGCTTCCATACAACTGAGCCTAAACTGAATCGCGTTAAGACGTCATGGTAAGGCCTCAGTTAATTGCAAGTTTAGTAGTTTCAATTACGTACGTATCATATACGACACTATAATATATACAATAATATATATAATATATACAATACAAAGCTAACTAAAAGTGTATAATTTGTCCACTCAATAAACAATCTTATTTTCAAGTTTTTAAATGATTATACCTCTATTACTATTACGTCTACCTTCCCCGAAAATTGTGGTGCCCTCTTAGCACATTCAGAAAAGGGCACGACTGCTGTAAATACCTCTTGAACAAGTGGAGTTGGAAAGGCTTGGCGATTTGCGAATGCGGCGAGGACATCCAAAAAATTGAGTGCTGCCATCTGCACCCAGGATACCCAGGACATCCAGAATACTGGCCCATTCAACAACATTCTACGGGCTACGGGCGCCGCTTACTATTGTGCCCGCTGTATGCTTGTTTGCCGCCAACATGTAATTTATAAATAAAAACATCATTATTACCTTATAAATAGAAAGAGATGTCATATACTAAAGAAAAAGTGACCAAGGTCCCCGGTGAGCAGGGCTGGGATCGAACCAGCGACCTCCTGCTTTCGCGGCAGACGCCCTAACACCTAAACGCCTAAAAAAAAACCACAAAAAAACATGAATCAAAATATTTATTACATTTAATGAATGATTTGATTCGTGCTTTAAAAAAAAAATTGTATCATTATTACCATTAAAATCGAATACTTTTGTGAAGAGCTCTCGACACTTGTCACAAGAAGTGACATATTATGTCACGAAATTCCGACACAGGATCATTCTCATGTCAAAAACTACCGAAAATTCTTTAAAACATGTGATCTAATACCTAGTTAGATCTCGTTACAATTGTCAAAACTCTTCACCAAGAAAATATCTATTTATTGACGATACATTACGATTTTATTTAAATTATCGAAATGGTGCAAACAAGCACACGACCCACGTGCTGGTGAGCAGTTTCCGTAACATATACACGCCTGAAACGCCAGTAATTCAGTCATTTTAGAAATTGTCATACTTGTCAGCGTGGGGAAACTGGGGCCTGCTGTACCTCACAACCGGTGCAATTGCGTGGCTTAACTGTCTCAATGTTGACATTTAATTACGTATGTTAATTTTTAATGTATCTATTTTTATTGCCTTGTTTTTATTTACTAATGTCATAAGACCTTCTTAACTGAACTCTATGGTATGGTATGAAGGAATATTGTATCCATCAAATATGTTTATTTTGACAATGTCAAGTGTGTCATTTTATAAAAATAATTTATGAAAATCAAAAAGTTCTATCGGCCTCATTTCGTAAACAAACTTAATGATACGTTAGTGTCAACCGTAAAGTTGACTATACTTGTAGACAAAAAGGTTAAATGTTAGTCATCGTCGACGTCGTAAATATTTTACGTTTTTCAGAGTGTTGAAGAGAACCTTTGTGATAACAACAAAAAATACAAACAAGATAATGAATGATTTTGTTTTACTTTTTAATCCAGCTTTACAATTATAATTAGTCGATTATAGATCAATTAAATTACACTATACTTTTAGCTCAGTCTCTAGTAATCTTCCAGCCTGTATATATTACACCTTGCATGTAAAAACTGTTGCCCTGTTTGCCTTATAATCATTGCAAAACTACTGAATGCAGAAGCTTTACAATAGGATTTTAATTATTAAAACAACGGCGGTGTCGGCCGCAGTGAGACTCGTAGGCGTACTGTCCGCAAAAAATGATGCGTCAATTTGGTACAGTTTTACAATTCAAATTGTTTAACCCAAATGTTTCAAAGCTAACTTTGTGTATATTTATTTTATAAAAACAGTTGTACCTAATCACTTTATAGTATAAAACAAAGTCGCTTCCCACTGTGTGCCCCTATGTATGCTTAGGTCTTTAAAACTACGGATCGGATTTTGATGCGGATTTTTTCATAGATATAGTGGCTCAAGAGGAAGGTATAGGAAGTCAGGGCGGGTCGCTAGTATATATTAAAAATAGCATATAAAACTTTTTGATGAAACTTGTAATTTGAAATCGATATCACATTTATTGAAAATAGTTTTAAGTACATATACTCGTACAATATAATTTAAAAATAAAAAACGTTGAAATTCCTCAAGCATTGTCATAAACTTACTTTATTTAACAGATCTCGATGCGTACTAATAGATGTTTACGTATATAAAACCATATAAACATACTATGCACGATAACACGGAGATCTACAAATGCAGATAATTCACATAGGTAAGATATGATCGACTCATGTGAATGCCGGGACCGATAATATCCACACCTTGAATATTAAGACCACCTAATTGTTAAC
The DNA here is from genome assembly GCA_949128165.1 of Lathronympha strigana. NCBI lineage: Eukaryota > Metazoa > Arthropoda > Insecta > Lepidoptera > Tortricidae > Lathronympha > Lathronympha strigana. Next base: position 10,188,153 of record OX421905.1, on the reverse strand, counting down.
GTATGCGTTTCAGCGAGGTGCAATTGATGAACCGAATGGCATTGTAGCTAATGATCACCATTCATCGCAATCTCCATTGATGCAGAGGTGTTATTACTTGCCACGCTACACGCCTCTCCCATCTATAGCTCGCTATCTCGCATCTAAACCGCTATTTCCTCGATCGAAATTGAAGCCAATATCTCAATAATTGCCAAGACGCCTGTAACGTCTATGTTTTTGTCCTTTAGAAGACGAGTTTATTGTATATTGATTTTGCTGCCAATCTGAATTATGAGCAAGTATAACTTGAGTATTTCCGATTTCCAGCAACTGAGGGACGTTACCAACTTTTGGTAATATCAAAACAAAATAACCCACAAAGAGTGATAACACGATTACGTCATTCGGCGATAACGATGCGTCATGGAGATTGCGATCTGGATTTTAACTTGCATTCCCGTAAAACCTGCGGCACACCTGCTTTTACAGAACGTCACAATAACTGGCGTAATTAACTTATCATCGGATCGACGATTTAAATCTGCCGGCCCCGGTCGGTTGGGGCCAAAATGTAATAAAATTGAGGAAAAAATGATTTGGATATTCAGAGAGCGAGAAACGAATGGGCGATCGGTTATTGTCGGCTCGCATACAGCTTCCAAATGGACTGCGCTCGTTCAATTTCGATACTTTTACAACACAATAGACGAGAATAAGGCGTGTTCACTCACCTGTCAAATTAAAAAAAAGCACTTGCATATTCAGAATATACTGATAAAAGCTACGTCCAGAATATGTACGTGTAGTCTTATTTTATTTGCTCTTGTTTATGAAATTGATTGGAATGGACCCGTCTGTACCAACTCGACTAGAAAAACCTTAGGCTTATATAAAACATGGACGGTGGGAAATAACACAATGTACTTATGTGGGGTGATCAAGGTGTTGAAAGGTATCATGTGTTTAACACAATTCTAAAAATATAAGATTAATAAAGAAATACAAAATTCACAAATTAATAAACAATATTATAGATAGTTCAGAAAAAAGGTACACATTGTGGGTTATCGTTATGGATTAAGAGCTGGCTACGGATATAGGTTTGCAATTAGTAGAGCGATGACATATATTCCTCTATTTAGTGTACTATCATTATTAATTAGACGGCAGCTGTTCAGCGGTGGCTGTGATAGTTGCTCTTTGTCGTCGCCTGGTGGGGTGATTTGCGCCTGTATTTTTGCACACACGATTTTGAAGGTCCACTCTAATAAAAAAGTATAGGCCCAGAACTCTATAATTGAGGCACTTTTTACCGCAACTTGGACGTCACATGGCACTACTTTTCTCCCCATTAAAATACCTGGCAATGTTGTATTTGAATGAAATAGGAACATAATTTGTTATTATATCACACCAAACTTATAGCTCTATAAATTGCACCTCTTAAATTGATTTTATAACCCCTTTGTTGCCTATCCACTGTCATCAAAAAAATCACATTTGTTATTTATACATACATACTTTAAAAATACACTCAAAAAGATAATTACATATTTGATTTAAAAAATGATGCAGTCTGTCGTTGCTGTTGGGTTGATGATGGCTGCAGGTCCTGCCACACATTTTGCAGGTTTCGTCGACAACGAACCAATTAATGTCACGGTTCCATTGTCTCGAAACCCGAATCATGTGCGGTTTCTTCATCTGGAGCATTCCACGGTGTCGTAAGCGTCATTCGCAGTCATTTTTTTTCAAGTCTTGTATTCTTTTGGCTCGTCTTTTTATCGTGTTTTGTTAGTACCATCGTAAAGCCGCTTTTGTTCTTAACAAATTGTATTTTTTAAAAATATAAAACGTAAGTTTACAAAAAATCCGGCATTAAAGCAAACATGTCGTTAGCGACTCGTACTCATAATGACGCTAATACATTGAGCTACAGATAAACATTGCATACATAATATTTTTTTAAATGAAAAACTACATGAAAAACTTACCGTTTTCATGGAATGCTCCATCTTCATCACACCAACTATAATTACTCGTACGAAGAACCTGCAAACGTACTCGGTACCTAAAGGGAAAAAGAACGTAAGTCAAAAAAATAAATACATACAGTAGGATCATTTAAAACTTTCGCGTTTTGAACACATATTTAAACATAATTATCCAACGGGTCTAATTATGATGGATAATTATGTTTAAATAAGGATCATTTATTGATAAAATATTTTTTATATGTCAATACTCGTACTTACCCTATAACTATACAGGGCGTAACACTAGTCATACTGAGCAACTTTTACTATGGGACCAACCCCGAAATCGCGAAAAAAGATTACTTTCCCATACAACATGTTAATATCACACAACCAAGGGCATAATAAAATACAAGCTAATAGTATTAGTAATTTTGGTTGTAACTCGTACTTTTCGGTTGCAAGCTAATAATATTGGGTAATTGACTTGTAACTTGTAGTTTTTTGTTGGTAAAATATTAGCCGTACTGACTAATACTATATATTATTTATTTATTATTTAATACTATCGGTGAATTTAATTAGTTTTTGTTGCAAAATAAGTCGAAATAATCAAATTATTTGTAGTAACTTGTATTTATTACTACTCACCTAAGAACCACGGTAATTTTAAATTACAAGTAGTTTAGTTGTTTATTAATAGTCGAAAAATGTTGCTGCATTCTTCGGATAATGATGATAATCAATATTTACCTACATACATACTCAGGCATGTATCCCATTAGGGTAGAAAGAGACTACAAGAACGCCAAATACTACGATGTTTTCATACTAAAAATTTTCGCGTTGCTAACATCATAGGAACATATTTTGATATACGCTCGTCAATATTTAATAATACGATATGGGTAATTATGTTTGCTGTTTATTTTGTTAATTTCTTTGTTATTCTAACTCATTTACTAAGAACCATTTTTTTCTGCCTGTTTATATTCCGAAAAAGTTTTACGATGATATTGCCATTGCCACCAATTATTTTTAAAGTTCATAGATAATCACAGGTTTGACTCAAATCAGCCAACGGTTTCATGTAATTTTACAAGTTAGTTTAAATTTATTATGCAACAAAATTTATTACCGCTTGTAAATAATCATAAGTTTTAGGATATTATTAGTTCTTCATGCAACACAGTTTTCCAATATTATTAGTGACCACCAGTACATTACTGCAGAGGCCGTGAAGTAAGGGATTGCTGGACGAGTTTTGAGTAGGCTGGATAAAACGAGTCCCGCAATCTCTCTTCCGGCCGAGGCTTGTATAATGCTTTTCTCAAACAATGTGTGGAAATATTCAAATTAAAACAACTAGTAGGTAAATTGTTAATTGGAAAATAAACTTTAATTTGCCGCCTTTGTTTATTTTTTAAACATGCCATTTGAATGAGCTATTCAGGCACCATGATTAACCGCACATAAATATACATAGAACCACAGAATTTGTTTTATTTTTCATGTCGCAAATATCTAGTGGTCGTTGGCTGTATGTAATTTTTCCTTTGTCAGTTTAGTGTTAGTACGCAAATTTAGAAAGTTAGAGCGGAAAATAATGTTTCGATACTTACGCTATGCATCACTTCCAAGCCTAAGGCCAAGAAGTAAACGTGGGGAGCCATAAACTAGAAACTTCATGTCTTCATTTCGTGACATTAATGCATACATTTCCGATCATGTTTGAGAAAAAAATAACTATGCAACGCAAAATAACACAACTAGTAATTTGTTAACTAGTAAGTAGTATTATTCCCCAATATTATTAGTCTAATTATGCAATAGGGTCCAAAATGTACGAACATGTCTTTTTTTTCGCGATTTCGGGGTTGGTTGGTGTTACATCCTGTATATTAGGTATCACGTTTTTGTGACGCAAGCAAACAAGGTTGAGCTAGCGAACCAGTCGAGTATTTGAGATGTTTGATGTAAAGAATGTGATTTCTACACTATGATGAATTACTTTGAAATGAGTGGTGGCATAAGCCAGGAAAAACGCTGAGAAGAAATTTGAATTGTTCGCGTCTATAAAATCAGTTTGATCGATGAGTTTAATTTTCTGTTATCAATAGAAAATAGAGACAATAATCATAAAACATTATATATTATTCAAAAACATCATAAATATGTCCATAATGTATAATATCAGTAATATGTACCATTATAAAATATTCTTATTACTACGGCATTAGTCTAATACCTACTTGACTACTGTAAAATAATTGTACCTTCTATAGTGCGACAGTCACAGGACGCAGTAGAATTTTTTTTTTTAATTTATATGCCTCCCTATTTTCTTCACTGCGAAAAAAGGGACGCGAGAATCATTCTACAGAAGCCTGTGGTTGTCAGACTATATTAAATTTTGATCGACAATTCAAGCCTTCGTCAGGGCTATTTATCGTATGTGGTTGTCCCAGCTAACTAAAATATGCTAGCAGGCAACTCAACTAACAGACAACTAAAATAAAGTAATAGGCAAATAACCTTTTTTTCCTGGAAGGCACCACTTCATAAAAAAGAGCATACATATTTAGTTTTTTACTGTCTATACAAATATAATAGAATACAATTTGCAAGAACATGGTCCGCATGCTAATTGTAAAGTAACGAGTGGAGATTTCAAAATATATCTCCATATTACTTTCACTGCCTACGAGCTACGCCGCGCCGCGCCGTAGACGCAGACGGTAGTAGAATGAGATCCGTAGCACTGTAGCAATACATAAATAGTACAGATATTTAAGTTGTAAAGATTTATTTATACTGGTTGTAGCAAAACCAATGTGCGTAAATAGTGTTTTGCATGGGACGATCATCTAAATTGACTAACCATACATAAAAATAGTAACTCGATTAAAAAATCCGAATCAGAACACAATATCGATTATGAGTTAAAATCACCTCTACTTTGTACTTGTGCTGAGTGTAACGCTGGAATGGAATACACTTAAGAACAACAAAAGCTGGTCGCTTTCAGATTGATATACAATGTAACCCGTTTTAATATTTTTCGAGTTTATAAAGAAACATTGTGTTAAAGTTTCTACTTTAACATAATTACAACCAATTTTTTGCGGGAAAATAAATTCTTATACGCATAATTTGTATTTAACACCCCATAAAAAATCTGGTACACGCATTTCTCTTCCTAATCTTAATAAGTAAATGGATGGACACTTAATTAACTAATTACGAAAAGCTTGGTTTAAAAACAGACCAGACCATGACCAACGTTTATATTTAAATTTATGGTTCTAATAGAAAAATTGTAAAAAAGCATAATTTTCAAGCATTTTGTGCGGTACGCTGATACAGTCAATGTAGGTCAACATTCGTTTATTACCACACCGCACACAGTCACGACAGCTCAAGATTAACGCAAGCCTGAGCATCTCCCTTACGCAACAGATGACCAATTGTTCGTTCTCCCATAACAACCGCTAAAACTTTTCCCATTTATTCAGTGCTCATACGTCAAGTGGCAAGTTGTAGCGGCGGGCGGCGGGGGCGGCGCGGCGACGCGTTCCGGCGTGATAAGGCGGCGCGCCTATTGTCGCGGCGTCGGCGCACGTTTCCTCCGCCGCCGACGGGCCTACCGCTTTGTTCCCCTCGTAATGAACAAACTTATTTCCGAGGCTAATGCAGCATCGCGCCATCCCGCTGCCGAATTCTCTCCAACCTTATCTAGCCCGAATTGTCACAACACGTTGTCACCTCCACGCACGCTCGTCAGTTAATTGTCCGAAACCCAGCGGCCTAGTTCTGTTTGAATAGAGTTAGCGAAGTATCAGTGTGCTCATGTTAACAATGCGTGAGAGCTTGTTTGACGAAGGCCCGCTTCTATTGATACCGTCACGAAAATTTTAGCCATACATAATTAGATGTCATGTTGATCTACTTTGTTAGTTTAAGAATAATCAAACTTGAAATTACACTCCGACTGTAGTTGTATACATATTATAACTACATTATCAATTATCCGGTACCAATGATCAAATACTTGTTTCAAGTTACAGTAGAATTCTACGAATGCAAGAGATGCTAACGTAACGTGTTTAGCCAATACTACTGTTCTGTCAATTAGGGACATTGACATGTCTTTAACGACGACGGAGTTGATGCTAAAGAATATTTAGGAAGCCATTAATAACGATTGTCTGGGTCAATGAGCGGCTCGCCCCAAGCCGTCTATTATCCGTCCCATCTTCTGCTGAACTCTTCTCATAACGCATTATGTATTATTTGTGGCTCTAAAATTTCTTATTCATTCGAATACATTCAATAAATTCTTACAGAAGATACTAGGGCTCCTATTTCAATGGCGAAAAAATTTGAGCGCCAATAACTCTGGGGGAGAAAATCGCATTTGGATCGAAAGAGGGCAAATCTTTTATGTAATATGAGATTGTCATCGCGATTATTACAGGCAAATAGAATACGCCGGATCAGTAAGTAGGTTATCTGCTTGCTTCCTTTGGCCAAAATCACTTTATTGGATGTTGCGTGGTATGCACGTATCAAGTAAATTCTGCATTTGTCATCTCAAATATCATTTTAGAACTCATATAAATATGTTAAATATTCTCTTTTTTATATATATTGATACCTTGAAATTTGAAACATATATTTCTTAGAGTCCTGAAGAAACTAGTAGAGGTTTTTTTTATTAAAAACTTAAGAGAGTTACAATGTGGGAACCACTTCTAATTATTAACTTCTTTGTACATCCCTGTGTCCCCCAAGGATATTAATCAAAACTTTTGTCAAGTGTAGGGTGACGTCAATTTGTGAGAAATGCTTTCGTGGTAAGTTGACTTACTCCCAAATATGTCACGGGGTTCTTCTTTACGACAAAACTGCAATTCATGAATTTACTTCTGTATTCGCAGAATGCTACGTATAAAATATAAGGATAAACTAAAACCTGATCTGTAATTTTTTTCTCTAAAAAAAGGAATACTGGGGTACACGTTTACGTCGTATTATTTATAGTAAATCACATAAAAAAATGTTAAAATGACACATGTTATTAAGAATGACTCACACTAGGACGGGACGGGACGGGACAATCTGTCAATTTCTATAGAAATAATCACGTGATAACTCGGAGCCCTCGGATGTCACGTGACGTTTTCTATAGAAACTGACAGATCGTCCCGTCCCGTCCGTCTCGTTCCGTTCTAGTATGTGTCACCCCTTATCCGTGAACTAGAGTGCTGTCAGGCTTTAGATATTTAATGCTTAACTGCGAACCACTCAGCCAGTTAGTCGGCGGGAGCAGATGCGTGGAAAAATTACATTGTACGAGTACATTACACATAGCGAATAATGTTGCACCTGGCTGGCTCTGTGTCAAATATTCACTTTCTCTCACAATCTTATTCATCGTGTGCGGTGTTATTAGCAGTCGAGGCGCGTCAACGACACATTCATATTTAAATGTCACGCTGCGACTTACTAGTGAGTGTTCTCATGTGCGTATAACAGATTCTGAGGTGGAAATTTACGTTTATTCGTTTCAGATTCAGATTCAGATTCGTTTATTTCTCAAGTGTATTACATGATTTTGCATTACAAATTAAAATTAGCAACTGAAATATGAAATACAAGTTGAGATCGTCAAAATACAATAGTAACCATACATAGTAATCATTATAATAGCAATAAAACAATTAAAGAATTAACTAACATTTTTCTAATCTAAGTACAATTTATAATTCCATTGATTAAAATAATTTAAAAACTAATGACAATTGATAAAAATAGAAATAAGATTGATTCACGATTAAAATTTGCTAAAATTATTCAGATTTGTTACATAAATTCATACACATTTAACAATTTGATAACACACATACATAGCATTAGTATTTATAGTTTAAGTATTCCTTAACGTTATATAATGTTTTTTTTTATAAGCAAAACTTTGCGACGGAAGGTATTTATATTATTCTCTGCTTTTATTACTTTAGGTAACTTATTGTATTTTGTAGGTAGGTAACTTATTTCAACGCTTACGTAATAAAAAGTACCTAGATATTTGTATATATATATGTATATATTTATTATGCAAATAGCATTTCGACGTATACAATATAATATATATAATGACTTAAAGTCACTTAAGCAGTGACGTGCTACATACTGAAGCGTTGTGCCCTAATTGCCATGAATCGTAGTCAAAGGTGGTCAAAGTGACCTAAAGTAAAAAGCACTGCACTGCGAACTTTCTGTACGCTAAACAGGTACCTACTATAAAACTACTACTTTTTAAGCTAAAGCATACAGCGGAAGTGGAAGTCGGTGGATATCCAGTTCTTTGGATACTCCCTCTGTTACTGACTATAGTAACGGACTTATGTTAACATTACTTACTTACTCTGATATATATATATATATTCTTTATGCAGAATAAATTAAGTTCCAGTCACTGTAAGCCAAGTCAAGACGCAGGTATCGAAACCTGCTGGGGGTCTTAAACCTGTAAGCCGGGAAACCTTGCTGAGAACGGAATATTTCTCATGCAACCTTTTTAATACTGCACGATGTGATACAACTACTGTTCTATCAAAGATCTTTCATTTTCGAATATATATTGATAAAGAAATATTATTTAAGCATTTTCAAGTCGATAATATAAAATCCTCGTATAAAAATAAAGATTTTTAGATTGTTAGTTAGATAAAGTAGCTCACCAAATTGAATATTCTCATTGGAAAATAAAAAATGTGTTAGCGTGAAAAACAGCGGGGCGGTAAATAAGTTACTCTCCGGGAAAAATCGTTCTCGTAAATTTAATTTCATGCGGAGCGCGGGTGACTTCGCATATTTTCTTAAAACTCCTCGACTTAAGTCAACTGAAGAGCTTCAGAGTTCGCGTGAGTGTAACTATACTCATACCAACATGGGAAGATATGATTAAATCATTTATATTACCTACCCTACCCATCAGCTACATTAATCTTTCTATGTCTTGATAAGTCTAATTTTCTAGACATGTTAAATAACGTCTGTTTCTTAAATTTCACTTCAGAACAGGTATTTATTTATACATAAAACACAATTTAAATGATAAGACGATTATTTTGAATTTAAAGTAAGCACTGCGAAGTTTATTTTTCCGAGTACCTACTTCAACCGCAACGAGCGGCGCGTTTCATAGACGGACAATCAAAATGAGTTACAGAAATACCAAGCTAAAAGGATCCACTCCTATATTTACAAACTAAAGTACAAAGGGATAAAAATGTTCGGTGCAATTTCAGAGAAGAGTGAGTCCGCCCCGCGTCTCACCGCGTTCCGCGCTCGCTCGGGGGAGCTAAACTGAATTTATGGTTTGAAAATTAAATTTAAATTGGATATTACAGAGTTATTTTTAAACGTGCGCATTTGCGTATTAATTATTCAGTAATTTAATGGCAATTTAATAGCGCCCTCACGGTTTTTGCGAAATTATTGACACACTTCTGTGATGAGCAATGACAACGTTGCAATTTGATCGCACTAAACTGAATAGTCGTAAATTATACATTGAAGTTGCACAGCAATTTGCGATTTAAAAAATTATAATTACTTATACCGAAAATAATCTATTTACGCTAGGCTCACGCCGCCTCATTTCATTTCATACAAAACTCGATTGGATTTTTGAATCACAAACTAAAATAAATGTCACTATACGAAATAAGAAGAATGTGATGCTAAGCCTTCTGCTTTCGCAATATGTGGAAATATGAATTGCCTACTTTACTTAGAGAAGAATACTGAAAAGGAAATTAAAGGACCTGTTGTTATCTGACATATTTGTTTTTGTTATTACTACTACTATTTACTACCCTGTTTTGTGGCAAAAGTTTTTGTTATATACCAATTGAAATGAAATTGATCCATTAGAATCTTCCAAAACATATAAAACAACATTTTAGACTATATAATCCAAGTATAAAACACAGACAAAAAGAACGACCAAAGAAAAATAAATTTCACAGTTAAGATTACTTTTGTATAGCGTGTTGACGTAGCAAGCTTTTATCACCCTTTTAAAGGGGGAGAAATCTCTGACACATATTTAAATAGGCAAACAATACAGCTGTGCGAACAAATACGAATAAAACAAGATAATACGGTGGAGACAAAAAAATAGAGATTTATATTTTAAATGTATTGTTGTGTTAAATGTTATAAAACTGTGAGATGTGTTCTTCTATGACTTTTGATAACCTAAATAAAATGCTAATGGTTAATTAGTGTTATGATGAGCAGTGCCTGTTTTGATGAATAACAAAGTGTACATTTCTTTTTATTTATCGGATGACATACTCGTAGGCCACGTCTTTAGTCAACTTACAAATAGTATGAGATTCTTTAAGATTAAAATCCATTTGAACTACATTTCTCTTCTTTTTACTAGCGTTTTGCCGGCTTAAATATGCCACGCGTCAGGGAGCTTGGGGTCCGCTTTGACAATCGCCAAGATTTGGCGTAGGCGCTAGTTTTACGAAAGTGACTGCATGACCTTCCAACCAGAGGGTAAACTAGGCCTTATTAGGATTAGTCCGGTTTCTTCACCGAAAAGCGATTGGTAAATATCAAATTATATTTCGTACATAAATTCCAAAAAACACATTGGCACAAGCCGGGGTTTGAACCCGCGACCTTCGGATTGAAAGCGTTAGTGGCCCAGCGGTAAGAACCGCTGGGCCACGACCGCTCTTATTATAAACTCGTTCGTTATTTCATTAGACTTCAAGATCGTCCTTATTAGGTACTTAATGTAACTTATATACTTATATCTTAATAATTGTTACCAATAAGTTAATTTGTAGGTAAAGTTTAGGTGAACACTTATTTAACAGCCAAGTTTTGATAAACTCTGGGAGCGACTGAAGCTAAAAGTCCGTAATGGCATCGGGTTACAAAAATGATGTCCGCGAAACAACCGTGAAACAAATCTCGCGCTACAAACGAGTAATCGGATATGCGAATATGACACGCCATATTTTAAGTATCGGAAGAAAGACGATTCCACACCCGGAAGAAGAGACAGGTACCTATTTAATAAAATTATGGATTATTCTCACATACTTGTCAATATGCGCGACATGTTTCGGAGAGCTTAGGTCCCCATTTACAAACGTCGAGTAGCACAGCACTAATGAAAATGAAAACCAGGAATACGAGGATCGTAACTAAAATGGGGACCTAAGCTCTGAGAAATTTGTTGCGCGTATTGACTAAAAATACGTGAGTGTAATCTGTAATTCTATTAGGGTTGTTCGTATTTGGCTAACTTCGGTTCAGTTAGTGACAGTTAGTACAAACAAGCTGTGATTTGGTGTGAATATACATATCAATTGCCGACAAAGTGGTAAAATAAGAAATGGGTTTTTTTTTAGTTTAGGTACTTCCCATACATGTAGAGTGGGGGTGCTTTTTTTTCATTTCAACCCTAAAATGTGAGATATCGTAAAAGCATTAGGGATTTACTAAAACCATTTTTTGGTAAAACTAATATTTTCGGAAATAATTGCTCCGGAAATAAAAACAAAATGTATCCCCCCTCTTAACCTTTGAAAATAGTAATTTAGAAAGACTTTCAAGGAAAATGATTTTGAACATGGTCAGTTGATCAATTTTAGATTTTTTGTCAGTTATATTCTCTTAGTAAAAGGGCGTCTATGAATCGTAAATGCTGCAAAGATACGTCTTTTTGTTATTATGGTCATGGTCTCTACCTGAACCCATTTCTAGATAAGCTTATTGTGACGGACGATTAACTACAGAACCCTACACTGAGCGCGGTTTTAAGTATGAAATTTGACAGCTAACTCCGGGTTAGTTGGCTTGGTTGGTTGGTGCAAGCTCCCCATATAGTATTCACAAGACTCACGATAGTTTAAATGCGTTGAGAAGACAGGTGTACCGAGATACTGTTCCACCTTCACCGCCCCTCTTTGTTGATATTACGGTGGGCGCATTAAGCACTCCAGCGCCATGCATTGGCTTTCACATGACGCCGCTAAAATAAAACTAGGATAGAGGATCGTGCGTTCTCATAAAAATGTTACGGCCAATTGTTCGACCGTCTCTACCGTGTTTTATATCGCTACAGGGCTCTACGAGTGGACTGATAAATGCGTGCTCTGCTGTACACTGTGGTATTAAGCCTATGTTTTTATATTAGTGATGGCAATTTAGGTTCTTTGATGATGGTCTTGTTTTCTCTTAACTAATGATGACTCACATTAGCACGGGACGCGACGGGACGGGACGGGGCGGGACGGGAAAATCTGTCTGAAATTGACAGATTTTCCCGTCCCCGCCCCGCCCCGTTCCGCCCCGCCCTGTCCCGCCCCGCCCCGTCCCGCCCCGTCCCGTCCCGTTTCGTCCCGTTCCGTTCCGTCCCGCCCCGTCCCGTTCTAGTGTGAGTCATCCTCTATAAGTGCAAGCGTACCTACGCATATTTATATTATCAAATACAATTTTTAAATATTAGCGACCATGACGAAAAAAAACCAGATTTTATAAGACAATACATTCTGGAACTATTTATTAAGAAGTACTGAATACGTGTCTGTTGAACTGAAGAATTGTTTTTAACACACATGAAATAACACTCCTTGTCTTTCGTATCGCACTCTTAACATAAGCCGGTGCACAGCAGTACCTCTGAGCTCTGGTGAAATTCGACAATAATAAAATAATTACATAATACTTAAATGACATAGTACTATAAAAGTAAAGAAGAAGCGAAAGTAATTCAATGGTACCTAACTATTTACGATGACAAAAGTTTAGACTTCAAAGCGAAAAACTTTATCTTGATAGGGCTGAGTTTATATTTGTAGTATTCATAAGACTTCCGAGGCACAAGGAATTGTCGCCGCGCGCGCTAGACCGCGCCGTAATGAAATAGCTCCCATTACGGATAAGAGCTCGTATTCCTATGCATCCCCGCGTACGGTCAGCAGTCACCATTGCCACCTGTAATTGTATCCGGGCTCGCTTCACTATACCGACTAGCAAATAATACCAATTCCTTGAGCTTCATCCCTATTGCCACTGGTATCCAGTAGTCTCTGATTTCAAATTAAGTATCTACTACGTCTACATTTTGTTAAATACCCGCAATCTATTAGAGACTAAGCGAGTATGTCAAGTTAAGTGGTCTTCTCTGGCGACCATTTTCTTAGTTTGTAAGTTAGCGTAAACCGTGCGTCCCTGCAGGGATAAAAGTTTCAGGCGAGACAACTAGCTCGAACGCCTCAACTGCCAAACTTACCTGCACTTTAATTAGCATTCACTCTCCCTGCCATTATTAAGCCACATAGGCTACAACGGAACTTAAACGAATATATCCAAACTAAACTAACGTAAATATATATTGGCTGCCGTTATTAATGAACGAGTTCCTACAGCATTTACCATTATTGGTACATTTCAATATTTTGAGCATGCAAATCCTCCTCGTAGCCTGCAATATCAGACTATTTCAATTACTGAAAAAGGTTTGACCGTACTAATTTCATTAAACATTAATTTTGATGTAGTTAGCTATGAAAATAGAAAATACGCTGAAAGAATAATAACTTTAGCGCGGAGTACAACCTATTCGGGATTTCCCTGAAAGCCGTTCTCAATAGATAGCGCCGCGTAATAAGCTCAGCGATGGGCTATTACAGCGCTATGAGAGAAACTCCTATCGGCGTAGAACGAGTATAGCCTACACACGGTATCAGCGAGTGCAACAATATTAGAAGAGTGGGTAGATTGGCCGGCTCGGGCGAGCCGCACACAATCGCAATCGATTAGGAATAGACGTGGACCGGTCCGCAAATTACAACAATTGTTCGTTCAATGCACCGCGTCCGACGATGCACCTGCCGATTTTCAATAAAAATTGTGTAGTCAATTTTATGTAGGTACAATAAACGCGGTAGTTAGACTATGCTTTTATTTTATGAAATTCTATTAGCAACGTGGTTGATTGCAAACGCGATAACCGTAACAATATTACGATAGACCAAAAACAAGGAAATTTATATATTTTTACGGTTTGCAACTGTTCGAATACACATGTAAGTAGCTATATGTAAAAATACTTAAAACGTGCTACGTAGATCTAAACCAACAACCCTTGTTCTTGTCAGAGATAAACACAGTATGTCTAATGGTAGTATGTTATTTCAAGTGTCGGCTGACTGGACCACTAAGTTCTCCACAGGTAATACGAAGTTAAGTAGACGCTGTAACAACGAGGCATTGGCCGACCCTTAGAATAGGTCTGCTGTCAGTTGATTTAATCTCCTATTCATCATTTCGAAACTGGAAAGCGCCTATTATATTCAGACGTGACTACTTTACTTCAGCATTGTTACCAACGTCATCAATTATTAGGTAACATATATGTCATTATTAATACACCGTTACCTTATTATGATATTATCCATAGGCTATTAACATCTTCTATTTAATACGGACTACACTGAATACACCGTGATTTCAGAAATCTTCCCTGACGTGGTAGTTGTGGTTGGTATATCGCTTTGCATAATGAGAAATGAACAATGATCGCCTGGACAATGTGTTTGTGTCCTGCTAGGTCTATATACTACATACATTATTCACTTATGAATCTTATGATATAAATCTCTAGAATGTAGAGAGATGGTAAGGTAGGCAGAGAAAGGTACAGAAATGGGACAGATTTTTTGTTTTATATTATAATCCTTCTCACTATTTGGATTACGTTTATATGTATATTAATGCCATCTAGGTAAATTACATATAAATATAAATATGTACAGATATGTTAACTAAAAATATACAAAGGCAGCATAAATACGCTAATAAAAATTCAGACGAATTGAGAACCTCCTCCTTTAGAAATATTGAAGTCGGTTGAAAAGATAAGAAGAAAGAATAAACTACGTATAGGTATTTAGCAGCCATTTTAACGACTTATGTATACGCTATACATAAGTCGTTAAAATGGCTGCTAAATACCTATACGTAGTTTATTCTTTCTTCTTATCTTTTCAACCGACTTCAATATTTCTAAAGGAGGAGGTTCTCAATTCGTCTGAATTTTTATTACTTTGTAAAAATCGTTATCATCGTTAAGTATGCATGATTATTACTGACGAATGAAGAAAATAAATATCAAATATTTTACAAGAATATAGTATACATACTTATTCCATGTTTGAAGTCCTAATATTAGTCCTATTACTCAGATCGATACCTAATATCGCAAAATTACGATACCAATGCAAAGTACTTATTCGAGTCGATTAATTAGTATAGTTGTTTAGTCTGGAACTGTATTTCGCTATCTACCTGATTTGAGTAAATAAGTCTATCGACAATCTGTATATGCGGAATCAGTGGTTGAATGCTCGTTGTTATGATCTACCTAATCGAATCAGTGTAATTAATGAGGCCGCAGTAACCTGTCAGTGTACCAAAATGAGATCACTGACATTGTCACATTAATGTTGCGAAATTAAATTGAATAAGGCTCGCTTACATTTTATGATACGGCTTGGCGGTGAGCTAAAGCCACGGCGTTAATCTTCTACGTAAAATCAATTGCCAAAAATGATATTTACTCGGATCTAGACCGACTTAAAGCAAACCTTAAGAGAAGGGGTTAAGTTATCATTTCCTGGGCGCAGATTCTCTATAGAGGAGAATCATATCAAAGTAAATTATTTCCTCGTTTGCCTTCGTTTACGAAAGTGCACATCTCTCACGTTTATGTAAAGCTTGTGGTGTATTTTGAGGGATGGCCCAAAGGTTCATTTTTCCTCGGCAACGTATGGAGCAGTATTTTATTGAGAAATTTATAGAGCGACGTTTAAGAGCGTCACACCGACGACCGAGGGGGTCGTGGCGCCGCGGTGAAGACATCTAGCTGGTCTTTTATTGCTTGTTCAAATTAATGCCTTGACCTCACTGCGAAAGAATCTTACTTTGTGGGACGGTTTATACAGAATTTATTAAGTAAATAATATTTTTATGACAATGAAAAACTTGCACAGTCATAATAAACTTCCCGGGATTATTTAATAAAATATTTGACAAATAAAAGCATTTCTAAAATGTTTTTAATCATTATACAAGTAGTCACCTGTGTAATAATACCTAGGTGATAAAACATATTTATATTTAGCTGTCTAGTTCTCGTAAACTACATAAAATACTGGCAACTATAGCCAATATCTTAACTAGCGGAATAACTAGCCAAATATAAATCATGAGTGGGCATGTAGTGAAACTATGTACTGGTAATGACTGATATATTGTTATAAGTGATATATAAATAAACACGTTTAATACAAAATAAAATAAATGTTTTTTACTGCCAGGCATTATGAAATCTGTTAAGTACATGGGCCATAGTTTTCCAGCGTTTTGTCCTGTTTACCGCTCGGCACGTGGCAGGCGGGTGTAATTTCCAGATTAGTTTGTTCAGCAAGCCCCCGCGCCGCAAATATGCGGCCAATAATGACGCATCTAAATCAGCCTGCGTTAGCGACGATGCTTACAAAATGTATATATACCATGAAATATGGCACTTGTTTTTCTCTAATCGTTTCACAATGTTGGCTTCAATTTTTAACGAAACATACATGATTTGTGTATTTTGTTAGTACAATTTATAAAATATTAATAATTAATAATAATATTTGATTAATCAAATATTCAAGTTTTTGGATCTCTTCTCGCGAAAATGTCCATTAACTATATGTACAAGTACTTAAAGCTTTTAAGTGTGATCTTCTGGGATTATCAGTGTTTCGCCTGAAAGAGTGAAGGCATGCCAAAGCCAAACTTTTTTGTTTTTCTGCAACTCACATTGAAATCTGTACCAAAATATTTAATCCTATTTTTTACAGTTGTGTATTCCGGACTTACTAATTATGTTCCTCAATTTGTGTTGTGTGGCGAGTAGGGCGTGCAAACCGGTTTTTAGTTGTATGGAAAAACCGGTTCATAACCGGCTATTAACCGATATTTCATACAAATAAAAACCGGTTTGCACGCTCTAGGGCGAACAAGTAAACAATTTATATATATACATACATTTATCTATCCTCCTGACTCCCCGCGTCCTATACTAATACGTAGGCCCTAATGTAATTTTAAATCTTTGTGCATCAGGAGGCTATATTTTAAAGATCAATTTTAGCGTTGGTGGCATCTAGATATTTATTATCAGTTTCGCTCGCAATAAATAAAGTCGTATTATATTCTTGAGCGAGCGATCTCATCGGTCTATAAATCATTTTTATTGTGCTGTCGAAGGGTCCCGGTAATGGCGGATAGGTGGAGGTTAAATTGGGTCGACTTCACAATAAATAGATAACACTTGACTGTGCACACGTTGCGACATTGATCAGGGTTAAGTGTCTTGCTTCAATGATCATTTTAACACGATTTTAAAATATTCAGCAATCATTGTATTAATAGTATGATACGCTTGTTGACTAGATCTTTTTCGACGGTGTACCTTTTTTTATATTTTGCAGTGTAGATCAAATGCATTTGGAATAATAAAGCCAGAATTAGTTTAATGTATTTCTTTTATTTTTTAAACAATATACGCAAGGGTTATTTTTGTTTTTGATTTTTTTTAAATCGAGCCCTTAAGATATAACTTAATCATATTTTTTTAAATATTTCTTTTGGCAATAAACTAAATAAGTAGTTCGATAATTAAGCCAGCACAATAGCGTTGGTGGACCGGCGGTAAGTGCGTGCGACTTTCAATCCGAAGGTCGCGAGTTCGAACCCCGGCAAGTACCCACGAGTTTTTTCGGAACTTTTGTACGAAATATTATTTGATATCTACCAATCGCTTTTCAGTGAAGGAAAACATTGTGAGGGAACCGGACTAATCCGAGTAACGCCTAGTTTACCCTTTGGGTTCAAAGGTCAGATGGCAGACGCTTTCGTAAAACTAGCGCCTACACCAAATCTTGGGATTAGTTGTCAAGGCGGACCCCAGGGTCCTTGAGCCGTGGCATAAGTCAGAAAAACACTAGGAAGAAGAAGAATTAAGTCAGCACAATAGCGGGAAGAATGTTTCATTTAGCGAAGAGTGTGCGCGTGGGCCGGAAACAATGAAGGTTTGACATTACTTCCACCAGACGCGTCAACACGCCTGATCTCACTTCCTACTGAGCCTCAAATGCCTATTCGCACTTTAAAAAACATACCCTGATTCGATGCATCTCGTGCTCATCAACAAGTTGAAAAAGTAAAACCAGTCGTCAAATTTGTGAAAAAAAACACAATTTATTTGTCTCCCCTTCCGAAACTATTTATTATGAACGAAGTAACCAGTAAATTGTACATTTGTTGGGTGCAGTTACTGTACCTTCAGATGTTTCTCCAATCAGGTATATCTTAAGTAAATAAGTAACAACGCACACACACACACACATTATTGCACAAGCCACAAATTATTGGCATGAGGGTACTAGGAATTCAATGACAAACTTATCCCTAATGAAAGTTTTTTTTTTAAATTTGATTTATCAAATTAGAAATGTGGCACAAGTACCACGGAATAAGCTTCTCCTTCCTACATTGACGATAAGCTTGTCAAACATGCACATGTCAAAATAATATTAACATTATGGTGGGACAATAATTTGTATACACTACACATATAAATAGAAGCACAACATATGTTAATACATTATTTATATTATTAGAACACGTTTTTTATGATTATTTATTAGTATTGGGATTAATTTCTCTAAGTATAAATTAGTATGAAATATAAATATATCTGACGCACCTGTGAGGCGGAAAGCGCGATGCGTGAACCCTGACAGTTTATGCCGCCTGTAGGCGGAAGATTTTGTGTCAACGTAAAACGCGAAATGACACTCCCCTGGCAGAACCAAAGTACCTGATAGCTCTGTGAGGTACAGTCAAGTGCAAAAATATGGTTCGACATAATCGACTCATAAATATGGTACTACGCTCTTATTACACCTGCATAAGGTGCTATGGGACATATTTTTGAGTAAGATATGCACCACCATATTTTTACACTTGACTGTACAAGACTCAAGAAGCAGTGGATCGGGCACATTACCCGTAATACTGGCTGCTGGGACAGAAATGTTCTTAAGTGGCGACCCCGTATTGAAATATGCAACGTGGGAGGGCCTCCAACCAGGTGGACGATGATCTGGTCAAAATCGCGAATTCAAAACCGATGGAAATTAAATTTAGGTACTATCGGGGCGAATTTTTATTTTGTTGTCGTTTTGTTTTCACATCAGATTTGATTGAAATTTGGTGGGTAGGTAGAGTTTCTTATTATACGCTAGATTGATGCAAAATCCCAATGTGCGACAAATTATTGTGTACTAAGTTTCCCACTCAGTTACGAAAATCCCATACGATTTCGTAACTCAGTGGAAAAAATTGTGGGGCATACTGGAAAATTGGCTTATCTTGCACCGAATATTATTCTGTGCAAGATAAGAATTCCTTATTATTAAGGAATTCTTACGATCTACCAAATTTCATTCAAATCTGACGCGAAAAAAAAAACCACAACAAAATAATAATCCGCCCATTTATCATCAAATTATTAGATATATATTTTTTTGTGTTTTCTGTTTAAATAAAAACATATTTGTAATAGGATATTTTGGACTTTTTCCTGATACTAAAGACACCAAGTATGACCAAGCAGCATAAAATTATAAGTACTCTAGTAAGTATTAACTACTCTTTCAGTTTCCAGCCCACCTTATATCGAGCTTGGCTTAGAGGTGATTGAGGGCCCTACAATAAGAGGCGGTTGGGTATAAACTGAGATATAGAGGAGGTTATTTGGTTTCGCAGGCAATAAAGGTGCATTCTTCGAGGAGAATGAAATTGCATTTGCCGTACGAGCATTTAGTGTGTTTCATTTGGCTCACTTCCGGGAGAAATAAGTCTCAACTATTATGTCACGTACTTAAAATTTTTAAACCTATGATTGTATATAAAATATATTATTTGAGCACACCCAAATAATAGCACAAGTAATTTAATAGAAACTTACCTAAGTACTAATATAACTAATAGTTCTATGTCAAGAATTTAAAACCACAGCAAATTCAAGAATTCAATTTTTAAGAAAAACAAAAAAGGTAAAGTGCGAGTCGGGCTCGCGCACGAAGGGCTCCGTACCATTATTTTTAAAAATTGCAAAAAAAATCACTGGAGTATAATTAGTAGTATGGGAGCCCCCTTAAATATTAATTTGATTCTGCTTCTTAGTATTTGTTGTTAAAGCGGCAATAGAAATACAAAATTTGTGAAAATTTTATTTGTCTAACTATTACGGTTCTTGAGATACAGCCTGGTGACAGACGGACGGAGGGCGGAGCCTTAGTAATAGGGTCCCGTTTTACCCTTTGGGTACGGAGACCTAAAAAAAGTGCTCATTTTAACTACAATAAGTATCTCGTAAAATAAATTGCTTAATTAAATTGTATACAGTCTAAATACGCACAGCTAAACTGTGGAACGAACTGTCGCTAGCAGTATTTCCGGACCGATACGACCTTGAAATTTTCAAGAAAAGAGCGTACTCCCACCTTAATAGCTGGCAACACCCTTGTGACACCTCTGGTGTTGTGAGTGTCTATGGATGGCCTTAATCGCTTACCCATCAGGCGATTCGTCTGTTCGTTTAAATTTCACTTTGAAGCGATACCTGACAATAACGCTAATAAAGCTTTCACGGAACAGTCAGGTTTAAGGAGCAGGTCGTCAAAGTAAAGTCTAAAGTGCATAAAGTGGATACGGCTCCAATTGTAGCGACAAACAATACAAGGACTGACTCGTTATCGCGGTCCAAGACAATCAGGGCGTGGACGGAGAAGTGAAAATCTTACTATCAGATCTTCGCTTCGCGGCGAATTTACCTTTCCAATATTATAATTAAAGACCCATAACAAGCTCGGGTTCTGCTTAGACGAATGGCACTGAAGCCTTTTAATCAAATCTAAAGCCTTTAAGATTAAGTCGAAGTAATAGTAACTGGCACGTAAATATAGGCACATAGATGTCTATTTTTAAATGTTAGCATTCTATAAAATAGCCGGTCATATACGTTCGGGCGTATTCTTTTTAAACACATTATTGTATGCGAGTGAACATAAAACTTAATAATAATTTCCTATTTCCCGATTGTACCATCATAGAGCTAAATGTAAATAATTTTGCAAAAATCTTGCGTTATTGCAAAATTTATTGTAATAAAAAAACTCGTAAAATTTTAGATCTGTAGACACATCAATAGAGCTTGTTAAAGAAATATATTTTGTTAGTATCCTTCAAACTTAATAAAATATATGCAAACAAAAATGTTAATTTTGTATTGGCTCTCCTGAAAAGTTGACTTTTTCACATCCAACCTTACCTATGAAACTGGAGGCGAGAAGTGTTAATTTCCGTGTACCATCAAAATTTTATAAAATACTCATTCATTAACACAAACACGGATTGTTTCAAATTACTTACTATTTAGCAAAACGATGCGCGTAACGACTATTGGAGAAATAAAAGTTTACAATGGCAGTATTTTTGCTTAAACCATTCCAATAAGCACGCACGGTTACGTTTATTGCGCGGATTAAAGGCTGCCGGCCGGCGGTGCGGTGTCCAATGCGACAGAAAATCTCAAAAATCCTTTAACAGTTCTCTCAGCAGGCCGTCTTATTAAGCGAACCTAGAAGTAATTGTGGCAGACTTAGAAAGTTAAGCGGTCGGCGGTAAGCCGCTCGCTCGCCCGCGAATGCTCATAATCGTTATTTCGTCTGCAGACTTTATAAAATGTAACCGAGGCCGACCGGCGTACCCGGCTGTGTAATCATTAGCCCTTAGGGGAGTTCTTAGTTACTCGTGCAGCCATGCGCTAGTTTAAAAATATCGTGTTAAATGGCATTATTTTGATTACGACCCGAATATAATGTAATTTCGCTAAGAAAAGCGGTGGTTTGAAGAAGGTTCGTGGTGTCATGTGTCGCTCTATAATGCGTTTGTCCGTCAGTGTCTGGTCCGACGTCATCGCACACATCACACCGCACCGCACGTCCCCATGGGGCTTTTGCACTGGCTTTATATATCGCAGTTACAGAGAATATTGTTATCGTTCTGCTTTGACTATCTAGATACAAGTTTACAAAAGGGTCGTACTTGTTTTTTTTTACCGACGGTGGTTTATTCCTCCTATATCATAGAATAACAATAACATAATTAATTACATAATTTTAATCATATTATACGATGTAACTTTTTTAAATATGCGTGGCAAAAATCCGTTTTTTTTAACCAGACTATGTTACTTGTAGGAATCTGTATTTAGCAATATATAATATTATGTAGATAGTATTGTGAAAGTATTCATTGTTATGAACCATTGATACCTACATACAACAAAAAGCCTTCCACGCCCACGAGTACACTGAACAAACATCACTTTATGTCCACATCGTAGGCAAAGTGGCACGGCTGTGTTCAACGTCGAAGTTATAGAATCACAGAATGTAACACCAGGAGGAGTCGGCTTTTCACGTCAACGTGTCTGCCTCGGCACGCCGTGACAATAGCCTTCTGTGGTAGGCGAATTCGATCAATCAAGCCCCGTATACGTTATAATGCAACTTTGATGCTAAAAGCTTTATTGCAACGCTGCCGCAGAGACATGTTTTAGTACCAAAGCTTACCTGTTTTTCTGGCTACGCAGATTATTGCTTGCGATACCTACTGTTAAAGGTAAATTGTTAAGCAATACTTTGAGCAAGTTGGTATATCAAAAAGGTACTATCTATATTGTCAAATAAATACTGGCTGTTTAAATTGGTTTAGAAAGTTTTATCAAAAATTACAAAATTATATTACTGCTTTATAATAAAAAAAAAACTTGTGTCAGCTTCGTTGCTACGTGGTTTTTGTGGGTGTTACAGTGCAGGGTCATGTTACGTAATTTTATTAATTGCTTTCGGTACTTTGTTCTGTTTATTAATATTAATTGTAAACTACCTCGTTTCGTTTTATTAGGGTTCCGTACCAAAATGGTCTGGTATGTCTGTCTGACTGTCACATCGTTAAATATCTCGAAAACTACTTAAACTATCGATTTGGGAATATTTATAAACAAAGTTAACGCAGACACATTGAGAGAAGATGTATCCCATATTTAAATGTATTTTCAATAAAAAATGCCCGATAAAAGAGGGGGCAAAAATTAAAAGTTAAGTTACTGTGTCATGTAGGGTATCAATGAAAGGGCTAGATTAGCACGTTCTAAAACATTAAAAATATTTTTATATTTTTTCATAATGAGAAAAATTTGATTTATAAACGAAAATGTTTTTTAGATGATGTAAAAAAATGTGTTTTTTTTAGACAAACTTGATATAATCTTAAGCGTTACAGGAAAAATATAAGATTGACCGTAAATTCATTATTTTTTTTAAATAAAAAAAAACTTACCAAAACAAAAGTTGAAATAAAACCATTTTTTTTTCTTTAAATTTATGTGATAATATGCTAAAAGTACTGTCCTATAACTAAAGTTAGTAAAATTGGTTTACGTCATAAAAAATATCAAGGAAAAACAAACTCACATGCATACTAACTCCATGCCGTACAAACGACTGACCCAATCTGTCGATATACAGGCTGGGAAGACACGACGATCCTTCTCGCAAAGGGGGGTTAGTTTAAGTGATGAAGAATCGATTCGTAATGTTTAGATTTGTGTTACGAACAATCAGTAAAAATATTAAAATTAATGAATGTTCTTCTTAGTGACAACCCTGCTATTACTAACGTACCTACATTTAAGTGTAATGTGACACTTTATGTTTACAAAAATATTTACTATTAAATATTATGGGTAGAAATATTGTTTTGGTAAATGTTACTGACCCTTATGTTATTTTTATATGTTACTGAACCTAATGAGGGTTGTCACTTGCAGTATTTTGCATTAAAAGTTAACTGCCTATAACTTCAAAACGCTTACGAATATGCGCCTAGTTTCTTTAGAGGAAATACAGTACTAAATCTAAATAATCCCCCTTTTGGCGGAAAGGATCGTCGTGCCTTTCCACTCTGTATGTGGCTGACGTCAAATTTCTACTTCTAGGTGAAGTCGCAACATAAAGTTTACACGGAACCCTCCGTGCGCGAGTCCTTCACCCAAAGGTTGTCTGGAAGAGATCGCTTTTTAGCGATAAGACCGCTTGTTGTTTGCCTCTATCTTTAATTAAATGTTTTTACCTTAAAATATTTTTCTTGTGCTGACGTGTGCAAAAAAGAGAAAAAGTAATTAATTTACTTCGAAAAAGTTATTTGTGTTTAGATTATTACCAAAAGTGTGCTAATTCTTCACAGTGTTGCTTAAATAGTGAAATGAGGCAACACGCGTTCTTCCCGTCTATTTTCTCCAAATTTGCTATTAATCTAAGCCAGACTTAGCAGAAACAAAGTGTAAGAACCCCGCTATTGCCGCCATATTTTCTTTGAAATCTGAAGCTTATGGTGCTTGTCACAGACACTTTATCGGATGCTAAATTGGTGCAAACTGCAAACGTAAGTCAAAGTCTAAAAGCATAAAAAATTGGTAAAGAAAATATATTATAGATTAATTGAAAAATATACTTAATGGTAATTGGTGATCCAACTAGATTAAATAGGTACAATGGTGTCTTTTTAGCTTCGATCTCCGTATGAAAAAAAACAAAAGTTGACTGTAGGATTTCTAATTGAATGTTAACTTTTAGGGCTTGTACCGGTGGAACAAAAAAAAACATCTACTATTAGTTTAATCTAACGGTCGCAATATTTACGTTTTTCTAGGAGTATTGGTTTTAGGAACATACCTATTCTAAATAGAAAATAAGTAGCTACATAGCTTCCTTCCTATCATCATAATGAAAGTATAGTATTTTTTGAAAAAAATCAATGGCCTCATCCATTCTATGCGACCTAAAAGTATAGTACTTTAATCTAATCGATGACAATTGGATCTACATGTATAAATTGCTAAATGTCAGCGGAATATAATCTCAACAAATTACTGAACATCGCTTAATTTGTTTTGAAAGGTATAAAATTACCTTCGTTATTTAATTTGAATTTCGGACGATTTGAAAAAGTTTGATTGGCTTCAAATCACAGAAAGCGGGAGTTTCGTAGAAACTCATTAAAAGTAAACAGAAAATGTCGCAACATCAATCTAATATGGCTTATATTGGTTGCCGGTATGTTTCGTGAACGCTAAGTTCATATGTTGAAGTTATCTGCACTTCCATATACTTCGGAATCTGTGTAGATGCTGTATTGAGAATTGTTACCTGAACTATTTCAATGCGGCTACTTACACAAGAAATTATTTATCATTTTCAAGCTGATAACAGGCAATCAAATGAAACACTTTAAAATGGATTAAGCCGCGTAGGTATATTAACAAGCAACAAATTTGAAACATTAATCTGATAACGGGTTTTTCGTAAATAAAACCTCCTCTTTTATAGAAGTTTATTTATGTCACCGTATTATAATGATAGCATCAACATTGTAGTTTTATATTAACATCCCACGAGTATTTTAATGCTGAATTATTTATGGACTGGACATAAATTATTTAAGGATTGCTTGATTTTTTGTTCATAATTCATTGCCAACTCATTATTACCTGTTTAAACTAATAGTGGGATTTGTGTTAGAATACCTAAGCTGTATAAGCTTTACCTGCATATTGATGGTTTGTATCGGTTTTTTCCCCAATAAATAAAATAAAAAATATAATTATGTAACCGCGAAAGCATTTTTTTCCAGGAAACGCGTTTGCAATGCGGCAATGCAACATAATTGAACGAGCGAGCTAATTGTCCGATTTCTCCGAATCTACTGAAACAATCTGCCCTCTGTATGTATCGTTGGTTGGATCGCCATCAAACTTGACTCGTGGTTAAATAAGAAAAAATAAATTTTAAGTTCGAATATTACCGAAATCGTGTCGGGGGTTGCCGAAATAAAGAAGTCCCAGGTTCACGTTCGGGCCGATCCAGTCCATAACCATAGGAGCCAATTTTCAGACATAAATTGTCCATTGACATTGTATACTGATAAAAATACCAAGTAGTCTTGTCCCTACTGTGGAGAAAAGGTATAAAAAATACCTACATACGTTTAGACTTTAGTGTAGGCTTTAAGAGAGGTGTAATTGATCAAGCAACAATATAGAAGCCAACTATTCACTTGTGCGCGGTATATTTTAATACCACTGAAACACAAACTATGAACGCAGTTGCCGGGAACAGACGAGAGTTGCGTTGGAACGCTGAGTGGCTTCATTACGTGATGACTTAAGCGGCATTTAGCAAGCGGAAATCCTATCTTGATATGATATTCATCTTATAATTGCTGGCTAGTTGGCTTGGGGGATATACGTTCGGGCATATCCGCCAGATCAATGTATGGGAAATTTGTCTGGAGGATGCCCGGCGGACATACCCACTATGGAGATCCAACGGATTGCCCGAACGTATATATATGGCCGACAATTACCTACTGAGTGCGTCTCGTCCGCTCCATACTCGTATTGTTGCCAGCAAGAAAAAATATAATGTACTTAATGGCTAACCAATATCAAATTTAAATATTTTTTTAAAAGTTCGAATGCCGCATTAGGTGACTGCTCTGGACGCTAGACCCTCCCTTTGTTATGTTAAGCCTGGCGAACAGATTTTGTACGCCGAGCTGATCACAAAAACTTGTTACCAACATAGCTAATAAACATAGTAAGTGTGATTACATTTTAATAGAAAGATCGTTTTAATATGAACAAAACCATTAAATAGAAAAATCATGCCATTAATCTATAAGTATTGAAAATGGTTGCCTAGACAATGAAGTTCGCCTAAACTATGTATGTTTCAACTCGCCGGTAACAAAGTCTGCCGCCTATATTATAATCGTCTAAGTATCCATTTAATTTTAACGTTTAAGGTAACAATCCCCGTGTTATAAATCGTAACATTGTAATTGACCATGCAGCGAGAAACGTCCGATCTTGTCAATTTCCTAGATTTAAATTGAGTGACGAAACTGAATTATCGTCTGATTTGAAAATCACCACGGATTTGTGGTCCGCGTCGTCACTCAATTGATCAAGGCAAAATTGTTTTTTTTTCTATTCCAGCACTTCTATATGTTAATTAGATGACTGCCAGCGATATTTAAAAAAATATGCATTATAACGTTGTCTGTGGTATTCCATAAGACCACCATAAAGCGATGCTCTAATGGATTTTCATACAATATATGAACTTCAAGATTTTGACTCAAGACTGCCTGCTATGCCGACGGTCCTGGGTTCGAATCCCGGTAAAGGCATTTATTTGTGTGATGAACACAGATATTTGTTCCTGAGTCATGGATGTCTTCTATGTATTTGTATATTATATATATCGTTGTCTGGGTACCCGTAACACAAGCCTTCTTGAGCTTTACTGCGGGACTTAGTCAATTTGTGTAAGAATGTCCTGTAATATTTATTTATTTATTTATTTATTTATTTTACTTTTTTCGCTATTTTGCTATTGTAAAAAACTAGCACATGCAATTGGTTCTTAAAACCCTCGGGTCTAACTATTATTACCAAACTCGACTTCTTCTCGTCTCATAGCTTAGAAGCAAGTCGCGGTCTTTAGGGATCCCAGTTTTAGTGCTCCTGACTCTGTTTTATGGCGTCTTTCAGTCCATCCGACTATTTGTATGTATGCTATTTTTTTATTTACGTATTAATCTCTACACCGTTTTGGTCCAGCGTGGGGACTATTGACCAAAGCCCTCTCGCGTTTGAGAGGCGGCTAGTGCCTAGCAGTGGAATGTATTTTTTTACACAACTTTTACTTTTAAGATGACGATCCTATTGTGAAAATATTATTTTTAATTCGGATATCTGTGTGTGCACATCAATAAAATGCTCGAAGTTATAATTTATAATTTGTTGAAGATTCGTAAGTGCTTGTTGCTAGGTCATCAATGGAATTGCATTGAATTTAAAATTGAACTGAACTGTATTTTTTTTCAAATTAATGCATGTTAGAGCCGGTGTAGCTTTATTTATTTTTAATTCGACGTTCAAAAGTGCACTGTAACATGCCTACTTGAAAAATAAATATTTTGATTTGATTTGATGTGTATAGGCTGGATGTTTAAAAACGTATATACTGCATGAAAGCAAAATATTAAAACAAGTAAAATTGCACAGAATCCTCGAGATCAGAATTGTATAGCCAATGGTATTGGTACACACGCGTTCAAAAGTGCATGGGTAATTTAACAATGAATGCATTCATAAACTGCCCATGCAATTTTGAACGCGTATGTGCATATTACATATTATATCTTTAAACTAGCAATATATATTCCCGCGATCTCGGAAACGGCTATAACGATCTCGATGAAAATTGGTATATGGGATATTTCGGGGCGAAGAATCAGTCTAGCTTCGTCGTAACTCAGACAAAACGTGAGTAACGAGTTTTCAGGTACTATATATTTCAACTGCGTAGTTATAGATACGTACCTACCTACAGTCAGCTGCAAAATGAACAAATTCTTATTCATAAATTGGGTATGCAGTTTTGTAGTGCGCCAGTACGCCAAATTTTGGGCTTAGTTGGCCGAGCTGGTCCCCAGGCTCCTTAACACGTGGCATAAGCCGAGAAAAAACTAGGAAGAAGGTAGGTCAATATTCCTCAAACCAGCTTACACCCATTGTAAGCTTTATTTAATTCCTTGTAACGTAATTAACTAACTACTTAAGCTATCAATTTCAAATTTAGAAAAGTCATAAATAAGGTAAACTCAAACGTAATGAAATGATGAATTTATCATATATTGCTCTATAAAAATGCTTTTTAAAACGGTGGCAAAAAAATTAAAGTTTATTGAATAGGTCAAGTGGGGTACCATTTAAAAAGGCCTAGTTTTGCAAATAATAAAACCAATTTTTATAATTTTTTTAGAGTCAAGAATTGAGCATTCACAAAACAAAAATATAAATTTATCGCTATCGTCATTACTTTTTTTAATAAAAAAACTATTCGGTACTAAATTAGAAATTTAACCACCTTATAATGTAATTTCTTTTTTAAATTTATAGGATATAACGCTTCTAATAATAAAAAATTAAATCGGTTTACGTGACAAACAATTATCAACTAAAAACCCATTTATGTATATGATCTAGGCCGTGTAAACGAGTGACTGAGTCTGTAAATCATGGCGCCATACTTCAAATTTCTACTTAGGATCTATTAGGATTTATTGATGAATGCGATAGCTAAAAGTTTGTTTGGAACCCCGGTACGCGACTCACATATCGTCAGAAATCGTCATTGCTTAAATAATTTGCTCGATATTGAAAAGAAGCTTAAAAAAATGATTTAATTACTTACATTTTTTATTTTCAGAACTAAGTACTCAACAAAGCTTTTTACGAAATAAAACAGGTAAATTATTTATTTAGATGTACATTTGTATTATAAATGTAAAATTGCAAATATATTTACATATTTGCACAATAATAATCCGCGGTAAAAGGTCAGGCGAGGACAGGCTACAGATGACTCGGCTGCGTTCCCGCCCAAATTACAATCCTTTGAAGATTAATGTTCTATCCAAATTTAATACGACCGGCGTCGACGAAAATATCAACCAAATTCCGACTTGGGCCGGTATTAAATCTTCTGTAAATACGCAATATTTTATTTACGTATCAATCAAACACGCATAATGGGATATCAGCGTAATACGAGCTGACTTATTATCAGTCATGATGAAAGCTAGGTTTTTACTCATCAGTTTTTATTTAAAAAATAATTTAGGGATACTCAACGCTTAATCATTAAACTTAGCTCATTTCAAATGTCGAGTTATTTATTTGAGTTGAAACTTTCGAACATTGTACTGTATTGTACCTACATGCGTAAACAAGCCAAACTCCACCGTGCTTCATTATTTTGGATAAAATTAAACTGTTTTAAGCGTAAGTATATTCGCGAGACACCGGAGAAATTGCTTTTTAATCAAATAAAATCTCGACTTACCCTCGAGGCGGCGGCAGTTGCTTCAGCCCAGGGCGCGAAGGCGCGCGACCGCGCCGCTCAACCCCGCGACCACAACTGATTTTCCAACGCGAAAACTTCCTCCAACGCGTCATAACCCACCCCAGCTCTGGTGTAGCCAATGACAGAGAACCGACGGTGGCGAACCCTTCCGATTAGCCCCGAGCCATCACGAGCGCGCAGGGCGGCTTGCTTGTCAGATCTTTTAATCTGGAACGTAAATGCACATGAAAAAGAAAATCTTATAAGACCCGAGTCTCAGATAAGCGGTATCATGCATGTGAACCGTTCAACAGGTACGCCGCAAGGTGCCGCAAACATTCAACACAGCCACAAAATGCTTTTAAGGAAAGATAGCGTTTTAGTTAAGAACAATGCAATAACCGAATAGCTCTGTGAATAATGTAATTAGTGTCAATACACTATTTGGAATTATGAAATACTTTATTCGGGCTTAAAGTTTATGATCATACCTCGAAATGTTCCCAAGGTTTCCAAATAGCACTCCGCTCAGCGACACTCATAAATTTAATATATGATAGCTATATATGACCGTGCTTTGGGTTTAGGAAGATATACTAAATACGATAAGGATTAAGCGCGGAAGTACGTGGCTGCAAGACATTCATTAACTTAATTTTGATTCATAAAGCTGATATTTTGTGCCAAAAAGAAACCGCAAAGTCGGTAGATTTGTCGGATTAGAATTACCTACTTTACAATTCTAATTATTTGTTTACCGCTAGAAATGGGTCGGAATTAAATTGTTAATTTATTCCTGGGACAGCTTTTTTGTTAATTGCTCGAGGTGAAATTTAGTACTTTCTTAATGAATGAATTTTGTTTATGGAATATTGCCTTGATGAATTTCAAACTAGGTGTGATATTACCTACATATGTTCTTATTATTTCAAAATACGAAACTGTTATATTTAATATTGCCTTGATGAATTTCAAACTAGGTGTAATATTACATATTTTCTTATTATTTAAAAAAATACTAAACGGTTGTATTTATGTGTGTTATTAAGCATAGGAGCGTAACATTATTTCAGTTGATGGTATTATCAATTAAACCGCACGTAATAACTGTCAGGACGTGTGCTACTAAATTGAAACCTCAAAGGGCGCCTGAGCGCGTCACGTACGCGCCAATAGATTACTTGTTTAATTCTTGACCACGAGAGCAGCCGCTCGTAATCTAAGTTGTAAACTAAATCTTGGGCCCCGTCTCACATATCCCGTAAGCCAGGCTTGGTTGGTATTTGAATGCTCCTCGAACGGGTACGAATTAGTATGCGCGCTAAGTTCGGCCGTCCCATGGGCCGCAAGACCTATTCCATGCGTTAAGCGCAAGGCATGCGCTCCTAAAACAATTAACTTTTGAGATAACATTTAGGTAAGGCAAATTTTCGGCACACATCGTGATTCTGAAGTAATTTAAAATAAATAAAAGTTTTATTTGTGTAAATAAAGACAGCTAACTAAAGATTCTTACATTTCACCTGCTCGTAAATGGTGATATTATATGCAACCATACTGACTTAATGGGGTATTAAGCCCATGGCCATAACGGATTCTCATACTACTTTACCGCCCGCCCGGAGCTCCCAGAGGACCTGCGCCCCACGCGCTCGCCGCACGTTGTCGCCGCTCACTCCAGAGTACTGTGGACTGTACTACTACACTACAGCTAATTATGATTGTTTCTTTATCTGCCTACAAAGTTTACTTATTTCCTCGCAAATGTGATGAAAAACATTGTATGTATCACGGGCGGTACAAGAATAACGAACTCGTGCTAAAATTAAATTCAAACTTGTTCGTAATTTCTTGTTTACCGACCTTAATACACAATGTACTATTATCGGAAATAATACTTAATTCTGAATAACGTATGTGTTAGTATAGTATTTTACATATAAGAGGAATCAGTTAATAGGCAACTTTTGGAGTTCGAATTTGTCTCATTTATCGGCAAGTTCAGCAAGTGAACTATATTTCAAAAATGCAACATAAATCATTAGAATAATTATCGTCATAATCTTAAACTTTTTAATATACTATTTCAATTAAACTAAGTAGAGAACTATGTTAGGCATGGCAGAAGTGCTAGCACGTAATTAGCCTTTGAATTCTAGTCACTGCCCTCTCTGCTTTTAGAGTTCAGATATCTCAAAACGCTGTAGTCAGCCACGGCAATCATTTCTATGAAATGGCCAATTACTTATTGGTGTTTTATGAATCCTAGTAAGTAATTTCAACTTGTCCAAAAAATATTGTATACAATAGTTATATGATCAAGCTTTTCAAATCGTACTCCTATAAAATCTCGTCGATATGTAGGATTCTATAAAATAATATTGTTTACGCCGATATACGTCTAAAATTTTAATTACAGTAAAGTGAAATATATTCAGATATTTTATTTAGGCACAAACCCTGCAGGAATTA
The DNA here is from genome assembly GCA_949128165.1 of Lathronympha strigana. Classification (NCBI taxonomy): domain Eukaryota; kingdom Metazoa; phylum Arthropoda; class Insecta; order Lepidoptera; family Tortricidae; genus Lathronympha; species Lathronympha strigana. Next base: position 10,155,521 of record OX421905.1, on the reverse strand, counting down.
AGCGGCCCGAGCAGAATAGGTCTTCAGCGCGCTTCAATTTGTAGGTGGGATCTTGGGATACGCTCATTTAGTGTATTACGGAACTACACGGAATCATTCCCGTGGAGCCTGAATTATGGAAATATGGATTCAAATATTTGTGCAAATAAATGGCTTTTCTATTCCGTGCCGTGAGAACCCAGAAATACAACGTTTGGTTTGGTCTAAAATCTAAATATTTAATAGATGTGCGAAATCAAAGTTACTTGAAATATTCAACGGCATCCTACCTAGCCTATTTATTTGGTAGTGATCCTGCGAGGCATTTTTATTTGTGTGTTCGTGAGTTATGGATGTTTTGTATGTAGGTGTATAAGAATGTATATGTATGCAACTATTATATTTATCGTCTTAAACTCGCAACGTACAAGCTATAAGCCTTATTGAGCGTACTGTGGGACTAGGTTGATTTAAATAACATTGTCTAATAATATTTTATTTTAGAATGTCAACTGACGATACCGGAACTAAGTAACTGTGCAACATATTATGTGCAGATGAATACGTCACGATAACGATTGCAATATATATTTAAATAATCCAGGTTTTCGTTAAAAAGTAACGTGGAAATGTATACGCAAACCATTCAGAGAGCATAATATATTCACGTAAGATTTCATTGCGATTGATTAAATCGTTAAAAGTATGCTCAGTGTTAATAACAAACAAGTTCAAGAGAAATATACGTAACAATATATCGTAGACATATTACAATGTTATTACTCAAGAACTTGAACTACGTATTCGAACAGCAGGCACCATGTAGCTTGTAGTTGGTAAGTTTGATATCTTCATGTACTTAGTTCCGCTTATCTGGTCTATTCAACAGCGATACAAAACACAACTCTGCCCGTTAAACTGTACCTTGCCGTATGGGGTTTTATTTAATCTCGCTAAAGACTATTTTATCAATAGTATAAATACTTACGTCATATCTTTCAATGTACCTATTCAATCAGGCGTTATTTTATGGTAATCTATATGAATTGCTACAGTATATTTCTATGTCAGTCAATGGGTCCTAAACCGTGAAAAAAACAAGTGAAGTAGGTATATTAATGGTATGCTTCAGTTAAAACATCCACGTATTCAATTCAAACACGATGAATTTGAGACGCAAAATTATTATGATTTTATGTGCTCACTAGATCTGACCCTGTATGTATATCTAAGTATTTAGTTTAAGAAAGTTTTTACTGCAAATTTAAATAAGAGCATTTTGGTTATGTGGTCTAGAAAATAAAAGCTACGACGGTATCGACAGCGTACGACATGGGAAAATGGCGGCGACATTGTTATTATACACGGGGCGGATGAGGTAGTCAAGTAACAATTTTATGTTGTCATGAACGTACGATGATTTATTCTTATATTTGCGTTAAGTGGCTTTTACAAACTATAATTTGAATAATTCACCAGTGTCACAAGCGTATGCAAAGCTAGGTAGGAGGCAATTTAAAAATTTGTTCTGAAGGCGTCGGTCGGGCGTTGCCGTTGTATATAAATATTATGGAGCCGCGTAGCGCTACGTACGTACAGAATTGCTACGGCTCTACGAGGCCTCTACGTATGTGTTGTCACTCAACTTTACTAAATTCCAATTTTTAATTGAAGGTGATATGTTATTTTGTCTTCTAATTTCGCGATTAGTAATTATTTAAATGAGACAGTTAAACAATCATTGAAAATAAAAAAATAGTAATAAATAATAAGCTCACAAAATCCTTTTCTTGTATAACTTGTATTTTTCTAAATAAAGTAAACCGGAGTACGTATTTATGTTATAAAATTAGAAAATGGCAATGAGTTTTTATCTTAGCGTCGTTTATTTTTAAAATACAAGCAATTCTCCTTTTTAAGGAGAAAGCAGTGTCTTGTCTCGTCACGAATCTTATAAATCGCGGTATTATGTTGGTCATCGGTAGACACGAGTTTCTTACCGGTAGACCTATATGACATACAAGCCCTTGTTAATGTTATGTAGTTAACTAGGAATATTTCTACTCTAAGCCTATAACTTTTGAACCGTTTTTGTGTACTCTCATTAAATAAAACACATTTTGAGCATAATAAGTTGAAAAGTTTTTGAGTTTCAAATTTATTAGTTTTTAATGAAAGGACTTATGTGCTTTGAAAATATCTCTTTTAAGTCCGATATTTATGACAGATGAGTAGATACGAAATCTTATACCGAGAAAGTGACTAACACACACTTTGCCGGTTTTATACGAAGTTGTATTTTTAATTCCTGACGAAAAAATCGGGATTATAAATTAGTTGACGAGACGTTTAATTTTATTTAGTAGTTTTTTCATTCGGAAGTCGCTTTCGCCGATACACAAGTGATTCCGACAAAGACGAGGCTCTAAAATTGGACGATTACTGAAATGGGCACGCCGATTTGTCAGTTTTGTTAAAAAGATTCTCGATCAATTCCTGAGCTACTTTATGAGAATAAAGTTGATCATGTCTCCGCGTTGATACGTCTACGCTTCTTACGCAGGAAGGCGGGGCGCCAAGCAGACTTGATTGGAAAACCTATTCCATATTTATTATGGGCCTATTTTGTCATGTTTATTGACGCGCCTGTCGGGGTAGTCCGCTTACTGACTGGATTCAGCTAATGCGGCAATCGTGTCAACATTTCTTTTTATGTTACACTTCTAAAAATATCTGCTATAAAGTATTAAGAAGTATCTGGATTATACGGCTTGTAATTTTGATACAGCTACATACTGTAAGGGACATTCGTTTATGCTGTAATGAACATTATTTCGCATATTTTATGTAATGACTGGGTACGAATGTGACAATTTTGGTAAGGTTGCCTATAATTGTGTTATTTCACCAGTTAACTGGGATAAAAGATACCTACTTAAATCGTAAGTTGTACATTATGCTACGTAAAAATACGAAAATAATGGCCTTAATACGCGGTATTAGTCATAAGATCAAATTAAAAACAAGATGGAAAAGTGTCACAAGCGGTCACACCCCTAGGACGGTTGTGACATTGGTTGAGATCGGTAGTGACATGCATCAACGTATATCAACATGGTTGATAATTACTTTTATTGATTAATATAGCACACTAACAAAATCTTCTTTAGAACAAATTTAATATCTATATAGCAAGTGAACTAAAATTTGCGTTCACTTTTGTACTTACCATAATAGTCCTCATTTAAATCAGTCCAAATGTAAACTAAGCTAAAATTACCGCAACAATGACTACATTCAAGACAAATACAGCTGTAACATCTAATATAACAATCTTTTTATGCCAGAGTTTTAATGTCTAAGTCAAATGTATGTCTGAACCGTATCCACAAATTATGTCAAAATCGTACCCAACGGACAATTTCGAAAACAAATAATTGCCATGACTGGGCCAAGTTTATTTATTTATATTTATATGAGCCTAGAGTGGAGTGTCCCACTGTTGGGCAAACGCCTCCCTCCTCTCCTTCCACGTATCCCTGTCTTGCCCCATCTCCCACAAGCTCCTATTAAAGGCATCCAGGTCGTCTCGCCATCGCCGCCGAGGTTCCCCGCGGTTCCGTGGTCTATTATGTGGTTATTGTTTTAGCCCACAAGCCATCGGGCATGCGGCAAACATGTCCAGCTCAGTCCCATTTCAGTTTGGCGGCTGTTTCTGCTACGTCGGCTATTCGGGACGGGGACAAGTATTTTAGGTAAAAAGTGATCATCTGTAGTTAACTGCTAATATTAAAATATACCAAAAAAATACGAGGTAGATCTACCTGTTCACAAAAATCAGTAATTATTAAAAGAAATAGAACAAGAAAACTTACTTTTGACTGTGTAAAAGTAATGTGGGCTCCTGCTTACGTTTATGTTGCACGCTGGGCCAAGCAATACACAGACACGTATTCAGATTTGCGTGCCGCTTTTTGCATCCTTTATACCCTTCCCCGTAGTCCGTATAGTTCCGCTGATATGACGACTATCACTACCGTGCCCCGGTACAACCGTACCTAGTCTACCCTAAGAATAACTACGTATTTTAATTCAAATCTTTGCCATTACTGTCGCACGTATCACTAGTGTTCAGTGTGCTTACCATGAGTTCCACGTAACCGTACCTACTCGATAGCGACTGCGCGAGTCGATAGTGTTTGCACCTTGCTCTTTCTTAACTGGTGGGAGCGAGATGCATATACAATGGAATTCGCGCAGTCACTACCGAGTACGGTATATAACATTGACGCTAAATAGTTGAAAAAAAAGTTCTATAATTCAAACTGGTATCAAAATATAATTATTATAATAATTGGTGTTTAGAAATTGAATGCTACATTATATTTGCGGCAACTTACTCGTACATTTTGAATGATTTTACTGTTTGAATCATACATAATATATTAGACACACGCGTGACGACGGTAGATAACGGTATACACGGTCATATGACTTAATTAAGTTTAAATAAATAGGTACATCATTGATTTTTAGTTTATGCCAGTAGATAAATTAAAATTTCACATTAAATAAGTTATTTACGGGCGAATATCCGTATAATCTTCAGCAGCATCAACAACAACAACATCAAACAACATCAACAACAAGCCTTATTGAGCTTACCGTGGGATTATGTCGATTTGTGTAAGATTGTCCCATAATATTTATTATTTATTTATTATTTTAACATCGATATATTTAGGCTAGTGGGATGTTCAGGAAACACTTATTATAGGTGGAAACTATCAACAAGCGAGCAGCATGACTTGGAGCGATGCTGGGGCCAAGCCTCGTCTGAACCTAAGGTTTCTAAGCCAGTTACTCGCCATCCCACTGAACAATTTATAGTCTAATTATTTTATGTTCTGAGTTATTTCTAATGTTTGATTTTGTAATAATAGTATTAAAATCATCAAATCACGGCGAATATATAATGTAAATTATTTATATGATAGCATGTGGAATATACCTATTATGATTATTATGTAATGCCAATTAGCACGTAAGGTTTAGCTGTAAGTGCCAATTGAATGTATTATGAATAAATGAATGAATGAATGATATGCCTGAACGTATATGACTGGCTTTTGTCCGCCGGGCACCCGCCGGGCACCCGTCGGATAAATTTACTAGACATTGATTGGCAGATCCGGCGAATATGCCCGAACGTATATGGCCGGCTAATGTAATAACTAATAAAGCAAAATTTTGCCTTGCCTGACTGATAAATAAATCAATATAACATGGGTCCTCAAACTGTGCACGTTAGTTTTCGTGACACCAGATATGAACATCAAAGTCGCTGTGTCGTTTTTAATTAAATATTAATCTCATATTATTTTGAAACAGTAACTTTAATAAATATAATATAAATATAAATATTTATGGGACAATCTTACACAAATCGACCTAGTCCCACTGTAAGCCCAAGAAGGGCTTGTGTTGTGGGTACTAGACAACGATATATACCTATAATAGATACATAGAAATACTTAAATACATAGAAAACATCCAAAACTCATGAACAAATATTCGTGATAAACACACAAATAAATGCCCTGACCAGGATTCAAACCCGGGACCTCCTGCTTCGAAGGCAGCGTCACTACCAACTAGGCTATTAGGACTCAGGCCTAGGAGGCCGTTAAACGATTAACGATTAAATACTATTTCTTAGAAATGTAAATCTGGCAATCTTTCGCATGATGTCAAACTCGACTATACTTCGTTGGAAACAATTCGAAAACCAGATCTGAGACGTAATCCTTTTTGGGTTTCCTAATTTTATAACCCCTGGCCGATGGTACGTACTTTCCTCAACGATGATTTTACCAAATTTTACTTATTTCCTAACCTTTACCTAAGTTATCATGGAAAAAATATGAAAATATAAATAAAATTTTATAACAATGATCGGGATAACCGCTAGCGAGCCGACATAACTGTGTTCTAAGTTGAATGTAAGTTCTTCGGTCAATTTCGTTGTCTGTCGATTAAAAACATAATTTTAGATGACAGACAGTTGTGTTCCGTCGATCTTGTGCGGCTATTGACAATTATTTTATTTTGGTTAACGCTTGGGTTTCATATTTAGACCGCAAACATTATTTATATCAGATTATGGAAATTTCTCAGAGATAATTACGGCTATATTGCTCTGTAAAATCTCTAGAATCCCATTTATCGAACACTGAATGCCAGGGGAGGTGCCGCTTAAATATCCTACGCTATTTAATTCCCTGTACTAAAGAACCGTCATTTTAGAAGTACTTAGTGTTTTATTGTAGAAGACTATGTTTTCCAAAAAAAAAAAAGAGATAGAGGCCATAGTGCAGAGCGAACTAATAGTTTGATATATTTACGAATACCGTGGCAGTGACATCCGCACAGAAGGACACACTGACATGAAAATAAAGGTGCCCTTGCTGCCATTTTGGTAACGGGACCCGTAAAACCAAAACCACACAATAACTACTTACTAAACAGCCGCCCGCAAGTTTACTCGCCATGTGAACGTGTGCAGGCGCCCGGAAGCGCTGTTAAAGGCATTATTACCCGGACGGTCGCGCCGCAAATAAATCGTCTACCGAGCGGCTCTTTCGATTATCCTCAAATCTTCATTACAGCAACGTATGCCTTGCCTCTTACGCCGACCCTTGCACGTGAGTCATGTGCAATATGAAGCCATGGCGATTAACTTTGCTGAGTTTTATTCTCGTACGTTCCAGAATATTATTTTGGAACCATGTTCATTTTAATAGTTGAAAACTTAATTTTGAATTTATACTTGTACAAGTTGGTACGCGGGGTCTTACGAGAATAGTTTTGTTAACTACGAATTATGTTGTTACAGCTTCAGTTTTTTGAGAAATGGTGTCATTATTCGCACTCTGTAAAAGTGCAGTTACCTATGCCATATACATGAGTAAAAATTAACAAAGCTTGGCAAATACTCTACAACACTACATATTGTTTAACTGAGACAAGTATGAGTATTAATTTACAATCTTTATCTCTGGCTTATAATATGTCAAGAGCTGACATTATTTTGAGTAGTACTTTATTTTAATTTGAATGACTAAGTAGGTATATGTTAACGACTGGCAGGAAACCGCTCTGAACCGGGATGAGTAGAAGACAAAAGGAGACCTTTGCCCAGAACTGGGACACGTACCGGCTTCATAAAAAGAAAACTTGATCTCTTTACTATGTAAAGAGTCACTGTGTGCAATGGCACCGCAGCTGCGATCGAATACGCGCGCACAACAAGTGTCGTTGTCACTTATTTCACTGCAGATAAAAGTAATGCATGTATAGGCACTGTTCATACCTCGTTTCTTATTCAAATTGCATTAAAAGCATTAATAATAACTTATGTTATGAATGGAATTTAAATAAGTTTCGAATTAGGTACGCGTAGCCAAACGGTACTGCAGCACACAACAACAAGAGCGATCAACGAAGTTGTAATAGTTAGAGAAATCATTCTGTTCCTTATTACTTAGTTTGAGTTACAAGTGCGTTTCGCATCAAAGCTTAATAGTTATTTGCTCGAACGCTCGTATTACTGAACATCGCAAGAAAATTTCGCCCGACATGTTTCCAACTCGGCATGTTTCATTGCTTCAACTCCAGTTCAATAACAAACTTTTAATGAAACACTGTTAGCTGATCTTCGTACGTTGTTTTCATTAATATGATTTAGAAACTCATTTTATATTGGCATGTAGGCAGTAACTTTTTGTATGTTCGTATTTTTACTATTGTAGACTTAGTATTTTGACAATTTTTTTTAACACGATTATATTTTATATTTAGTAAATTTATTGCAACTTACAATAGACCCGCTTACCATAACTCGATTAAGAAATTTCAATTACTTACAACTTATGTAATGGGTAACTAACATACACGTGCTCTTACTCGTACCACGTTCCCAAATAAAACAATATTATATTATTTTCTTACGAGTACATCTGATTGATGTACTTTCTCGTTTATGATTTATAAACGAAAATGTAAAAAAATACCAACTCCCCTCTTTAACTCCGAAGTTTATGAGTAAAAAAATATGAATTTTTCACACAACGTTAATATTATCCTAAAAATTTCAAAATAAATATAACATAGTCAATGTTATATTTAACATTGACCATGTTATACTTTTTTTTTTGTTGACCCAGGGGAAATCCGTTTTGGATCCCACTGGCCCGGGAGAAAGCCGAGTGGGTATGTCCGACTCTCACGGACTAAAACCCCTGGGGTGTTCCGCCATGCGTTTTGTGGACGGGGTTTCGGGGACGGTATTGCACATCCGATACCTCGTCGGCGTTGCCCTTGCGGGCCCGGCCTGTGTGGGCTGATGGTGCCCCCTCCGCTAGAGGTCTCCCGGAACACAACGGGAGACCCTCCGGCTTGGAACCTCATTGCGCGGGTAATGGGACTCCCGACCCATTACCCGCAGGTCCCCGTTATGGCGGCTGCATCCGGCCTGCGAAGGCCCTGCTCCGTCGCCCTGTTCTCCTGCGGCGCTGCGGTAGCGAGGTGATGTCGTCCTCGCGCATCCGCTCTGCCGCTTCCTTCTGCGCTGTGCTACGTGTGCGCTGAAGGTGGCTACAGCCGCCCAGGCCTCCTCACTGCTGGCCATTTGCCGTATCAAGTGCGGCAGTGAGAGGTCTCCCCCCATAGCCGTGGACAGGACGGCGCGAGGTTCCGCCCACGCAGGGCACTCTACTCGCGTGTGCTGCGCCGTGTCCACAGCTCTTCTATCACAGTGGTGGCAGTCCGGCGTAGGTTCTCGTCCCAACCTCTCGTGCAGGTACCATCCAAAGCAGCCATGCCCGGTTAGCAGCTGCGAGAGGTGGAAGGAGGGTGCGCCGTGTTTCCGTTGGACCCATTCTTTGAGAACGGGTCTCACGGCCGACACCAGGTCCCGGCTAGCTCCCGGGATCTCCAAACGCTCCGACCATTTTTGGAGAAGGCCATCATGCGCCTCTTCCCTCCAGCTCCGTATCTCCAGTGGGGCGGGCGGGTTATCTCCTATTCGCGCCTCCTTAATCCGCCAGTGACCATGTTATACCTAATGTAACCTCAATAATAATAATACAAATGTTTTCTGAAATAAATTTGTAATTTAAGCAACTATAAATTGGTTTTATTTGTTTAAATTTATATCATTATCATGCTGTAAATACCGTCTTATAAATAAAGTAAAAGCAAGTTGGGTTACGTGATAAAAAAAAAAACATCAAGAAAAACAAACTCGCATACTAACTTCATGCCGTGCAAACGAGTGACCCAATCTGTCGATACATGCGACCGCCGTCAAATTTCTACTTCCAGATGAAGTTGCTACATAAAGTTTGTACGGAACCCTCGATGCGCGAGTCCGACTCGCAATTGGCCGATTTTTAGGGTTCTGTAGTCACATAGGAACCCTTATAGTTTCGCCAAGTCTGTCTGCCTGTCCGTCCGTCCGCGAATAATCTCAGTGACTGGAAGCTGTAATTTTGAACGAATATGTATATATCGGTCATGCCAACAAAGTGGTAAAATAAAAAGTGGTTATAATTTTTTTTGGGTGCCTCCCGTACACGTAAAGTGGGGGTGTTTTTTTTTGTTTTAACCTTCTCTCTCTCTCTTATCGTTCCCTCATGACTGAGGATCGTGGTCATCATTGGATGTCTTGCACTTGGAGTAAATAATTTGCCTCCATCGAGTCCTGTCCATTGCTTCCCTCACAACCAAGCTTAGCTTAGAGAAATACGTGTCCTTTACTTGATCGGTCCATCTGGTTGGGGATCGGCCACGAGCTCGTTTACCATCTGCGTACCCAACTACGATCAGCTTTTCGAGACTCTCGTTCCCTCTTCGCACTATGTGGCCAAAATACCAAAGAATTCGCTGGTGGCATATTGTAGACAGGCGGGTTTTGATCTTGAGCTGTGAGAGAATCGATTTGTTGGTGCGTTTGGCGGTCCAGGGTATTCTCATCATACGCCTCCAGCACCACATCTCCAACGCATCGATCCTCTGCCTCTCTCGAGCTCGTATCGTCCACGTTTCAACTCCATATAGAAAAATGGGAAATATTAGGGCTCGCACCAATCGGATCTTAGTATTCATGGATATTCCCCTCTTCTTCCATATGTTGTTTAGGCGGGTCATAGCATCCTTGGTCATACCAATGCGTCTCTTTATCTCGGGTACACAACATCCATCTTTGTTCACTTGGGCACCCAGATAAATATAATGCTCAACTGTGTCAACGCCTGGTATGATATTTGTTGGGTTATTTAAGTGACCGGCGCGATCGACAACCATAATCTTGGTCTTACACTTATTGACTGCGAGGCCCAATTCGTTACTTTCAGTCTCGAGTCTCCGAAACAGTTCTCGCATATCTTGCACAGAGGTAGCAAGGAGCACGGTGTCATCGGCATATCTTAAATTCGATACTTTCTTACCGCCAATCGGAAACCCTCTCTCCCAATCAATTTTTTAACCCTAGCGGGTGATATATTATTGGATAGGTATTTGAAAAATAATGAGGGTTTTCTATAAAAAGTTTTTGATAAAGTTAATATTTTCGGAAATAATCGCTCCAGAAGTTTAAAAAAATGTGTCCCCCCTTCTAACTTTTGAACTATGAAAAAATATGCAAAAAATTACAAAAGTAGAACTTAATAAGAAATTTATTGGAAAATTATTTTGAACTTGATTGCTCGAATTGTTAATTATTATAAGAATATTGAGCATGTTATTTATTAAAACACTTTTTAAGGTTGCCGCACGTTTTAATTGTGCCGACATGCTCTTGGCCGGTTTTTATTATTTGAGCTCCCTTTATTTCGGGATTATTTGGTTTAAAAAAGTGTTACTTATTGTAAGTTGTCAACGTATTGTTATGCTGCTATTGAGCGGATAATCTGCCCGCAACATTACTGTTTTAATATGAGTATTAGTTGACCTTTGAAAGAAAAGTACAGTCGACGATAAAAACTGCTTCAAACGTGACATTTTCGACTAAATACTGTCTCCTCTCCTACGTTCCAAGAATCCGTTTGTGTCAACTAGTCCTTCTATTGAAGACTAGGTTCCTTCATATTTGTATGCCACTCGTTTAGTGTTATAGCCATGGCCAGTTTAAAAGTGCACGGGTGCAGTAGTCTTTTGGGCACACTGTCTACAATATGTTTTTCTCAAACATACAATGAAATGTTGTTATAAAGTTCGCTATAATAGGCTTCAAAGTACCACGTTTCAGGCGGGGCAACTGGAGAGACCTGTAATGGAATTTCATACAGAAGGCCTAGGCCGGAAAGTAATATTTTTTTAATTTATCGCACATAAATGTGTGACACAGCAACATGGCTTTTAGCCATTATAACAGTTTCATTACCCTATTGATTGCCCTATTTTTGTGCATTGGGTCGGGCAAATTAAGCCAGTTGCCCAGTTTAGGTCAAAATATATATTATTTTGAACTAATCTGCGCATTAAGAAATTAGTGTTTAAGATTGTGTGATTGTCTTGTTGTGTATTATTATTCTATGGATGTACAAAAAAATAATGTCCGAAATAAAGATATATTTAATTAATTTAATTTAATTACTATGGTTCATGATGAGATTCTGCCAGTACGCCTATTAAAAAAAAACAATAAATTATATTTTGCAGTTTTATTAATATAAGTCGATTCTTAATTGACATGAACATAACAAATAACACATTATAAATTTAAACATTAACGGTAAAAGTGTCTACTCAAACCGTGCCGTTTTGTTTCATGACAACATTCTGCCACTACGCCTATTAAAAATAAAAATAAGAAAAGATATTTTGGAGTTTTATTTATATAAAAGACATTGACATGAACATAAGTAACAACACGTTATTGCAAATTTACTTACACAAATATAGGTGAATTTCAAATATTAAATTTAAACGTAAAAGCGTCTACTCAAACCGCGTGTGAAAAACGCCTAGGTAGTTTTTTAATAATTTTGGAGGTTAAGTTCAATAACTTTGATTCTTTTATTCTATTTCAATGGTTTTATTGTTACTCAATTGTTATTTAATTGTTATAATGTGGTCGTCGAGTTTTGACGAAGAAATTACTATTCATTGAGCCCCACCAGAATTAAGTGCGAAATGCGAAAGTAAAATTGAATTGGCTCTAAATTAATTGATGGCGCAAATGACAAACGAGATGTCGGAAGGCATACGAGTATGGCTACCCAAAATGCATGCGTGTTTAGTTAATATAACGATAACTGTTTAGACTAATTTGGTTTCTTGTTTAAGTGAAAACTGTGTCTGTCTATCTAAGGATAATTAGGAATTACAAAAATTTGTAAAGAGGTTATAATTTTCATTGTCACAGAATAACAAGTGCTGTTCGTGTTTGGTACATTTTACATTGTGACATATATATACATCATGAAATATTTATGGATCATCTGTTTTATCGTTATAGACTAAATTCGTGTTGGAATGGAATTACCACGAACTAAATAGCAATATTTATGTTAGATATATTAATTCGTCAAGTTAACTTTTAGTTTTTATAGAAATAAAACTATCATATTTTTGGATTTTTTTTTATTTATTTCATTTCATGTTTGAGAAAAGCACTATTCATGCCTTGCCGTGAAAAGGGCTTTAACGGCTTCGTATGGTTATCCGGCCTCGCTAACGCTCGGCTCGTCTATATACATACTCACCCGTTAAGCCCTTCTTTCCCGGCGTCTGCAGTAATGTACTATTATTTTCATATGTTTACACGGGGTTTGAGGTTTTTTAACGTTGCTGCACGCATCTCAATAGGCTAGTGGTTGTGGTTATTTCGCTCGGTAGCCGGTGGCGCGCCCACCGGATATTGATTTAAGCGGCCATTCGAGCCTGGTTCCGGCCTGATACACTGCCACATGTGCTTTGTGTGTTTAAGTACTTTATAATTGAATCAAATGGGCCAGGAGACAAATTAGCCACCTCATTGAAGCTTACGGCCTAGGGAGTCTAACGACGTTATTATGCACGTGAAATTTTCTATGAACTAGTGTTTCGTTGTAGTCAACTATCTTCTCTTAATACATTTGAACGAGCAATTCTTTTATCGGTTGTTGTTTCGGGGATCTTAGAAAACGTTTATAATTATATCAAATAAACCTGCATTTTTTATTTATTTTAGGGTTCCGTACCAAAATGGTAAAAAAGGAACCCTTATGGTGTGACTCCGTCTGTCTGTCTGTCACATTATTAAATATCTCGAGAACTACTTAAGCTACCGATTTGAAATTTGGAGTAGTTATATACAAACTTAATCCAGACACATTGAAAGAGAACTTATTAGATTTTAATTTATTTTCAGTAAATAATGCCCGATAAAAGAGGGGGCAAAAATTAAAAGTTTAGTTACTGGGTCATGTGGGGTATCATTTGAATGGGCTTGATTTGCACATTGTAAAGCATTTTTTTATAATTTTTAACACTGATTTTTTTTTTATTTATAAATAAAAATGAAAAAAAATATCATTCCCCCCCTTTATCTCCGAAGTTCATGAAGGTAAAATATATTTTTATTACACAACATTAAAAGTATTATAATTATTATAATAAATATATATAATTGATCCTATCTTCATATTTTTTTTAAATGAAAAGAAACCTTTCTGAACTAAATTTGTAATTTAACCAATTTAGATTGTTTTTCTTTTCTTTAAATTTATATGGTATTATGTTGTAAGTACCATCTTATAAATAAAGTATAAAAATTTTGTTTATGTGATAAAAAATATCAAGGAAAAACAAACTCTCATACTAACTCCGTGCAGACTAGTGACCCAATCTGTCGACACATGTAGCTGACGTCAAATTTCTGATTCTGGTTGCAACATAAAGTTTGTACGGAACCCTCAGTGCGCGAGTCCGAATCGCACTTGGCCGGTTTTAGTTTTTATTGTGGGACAATCTTAAACAAATCTACCTAGTGTCACTGTAAACTCAATAAGGCTTGTGTGGTGGGTACTAGACGCCGATATATATAATAGTATAAATACTACATACATATAAATACTTAAATATATAGAAATAGTAGATTACATACCAAGGCCGTGTAAGTGGGAAATGCCTCGGATTTCAAGTATTTGTCGGCCGAGGCGAAGCCGAGGTCGACTAACATGTGATCCGAGGCTTTCCCATTTACAGGCCGAGGTTTGTATACTATTTTTCAGCCCGACGGAGCCGGCAGGCTGCAATTTAGTTTTGCGTTAAGTGCCGCTTACCGACCGGAGGGCTGAAAACATCCATAACTCAGGAACAAATATTCGAGATAAACACACAAATAAATGCCCTGACCAGGATTCGAAACCGAGACCTCCTGCTTCGTAGGCAGGGTCACTTCCAACTAGGCTAGGCGTGTTAAAGCCGTGCTATATGGGGTTATTGATATTGCTATATATATATATATATATATATATATATATATGAGGGCCAACAATAGATCTATCATTACTATGAGAGGGATTTTAAGCATTTATGTTTTTCCAAGTTTCGCTTGGTACTGACAATGTTAACAAATTCAGTAATTTTGCAACGACATCATAATTATGCATTATTTATTGTAGCAGATGGCGACCAGTCTTGGCTGATATTAGTACGATGTAAGTAAAATTTTATTTGCGTCACCTGGCTCAGACAAAACAAAAACAAAAAAGTGTGCATACATTTATAATTTTAGGTTTGTAAAATTAGAGTATAGCGCCCAGGAGCAAACAAACTTCCATAATCTAGGTTGACACAAATAAACAATTACTGATAAGCACACAAATAAACATTCTTACGGGGATTCAAGCCCAGGACCAAAAGCGTCAGTATATTCTGGCAAACCATTGTTGTCAGTACCAGTAGAAGAATATAGGATATTTTTTAAATTAGGTAATAAACACTAGCGTCAAAATACGATTAGGTACTATGACTATCTCAAATGTGACAAGGGCCTTGGTCAAATAATTAAATACGAGTAACGAAGCTAATGCTTCTGCTGTTTTTACAAGAATTCATGCGCTTTATAAAAGAAAGCAAAGAATATACGAGTATAGTTTAATCCTATTAAATAACCTCTACAGCTGTGAGGCATAAAGACTATAATTTCAAGGCAGGCAGTGCAAATGAAGTCAAGAAAAGCTAGGTACAGTGAAATGTTTTTTCGCTAGAATCTCGAGCAGCCCTGTTGGGGAATTACCTGCGCTAAGCAGCTCCATGTTACAGAGGTCTGCTGTTTAATCTGCAGGTACTTAGTGTTCTGTTCGTGTTAGTAAGGTTCTTAAGGTTTCGTCAGATTGGCGCGTGGCGTGAGCGGGGCGCGAAGCGCGCGCGTCCTGCGCGTGATGGCGGAGCGCGAGCGCGATGAAAGCGGGCCGCGCGCGCCGCCACGCGCCAGTCTGACGAAGCCTTTAGAGATTTCAAGGATACGCTATCTTGACTGCAAAGGGAAATTACTCCTTTAGGGCCACTTGCTGCACCCTGGAGGTAAGCGTTTTTTTTGTATGGGATTTGATAGCTCGACTCCGGGTTAGCGGCTTACACTGGGTGGTACAAGTGGGCTTTAACTTATTAACACAGTGAAACTCTGCACCAACTCTGTACTTACCAAAAGAATTGGCAATCGGGCGTATAAATCCATTGAATTTGTAAACCAGAAAGGCTGCGCTGGTCGGTAAAGGTAAGGCGAACTTATTATTTGGTCACCATTGGGATGTAACGAAATTAGTTTAAAATCTGCCAACAGCATACCAACGTGTGGGTATTTGCAAACTTGACTGAAGAGGTAGGTACATCTATGTCAACACATCGAGTATGTAGCTACATGTACAGGGAGCATCGAGCAGCTAAATAGACTGCGCCGTGTTCACGGACGGGAATAATAGGTAAATCCAAACAGTGAGAATCGTATAATGCTCGGTAAACGTTTGATATGGTATGAATAACATCACAGGCCCGTTTCAATTGGATGAACCGCATACGGGACCGTGCTTGTGAATCTGTGTAAAACCATGTTTCAGTTACGCGGCTATCAATTGGATGCGGTACTTTTCAAGTAAAATTAGGTTTTTTCATGCGTTTTACTTTGTCTCACAGGGCAAGAACTTACATACATATACGAAATATAATATTCATAAAATCTATTAGGAAATTTCTACGAAATTTTTATTATGTGTCATAATTACAGTGAGCCTCTGTATTTAATGTTTATTTCACGTTACGGCAACATTTCCCCAACTTAGAAGTTGTTATTGTTAAATGTATAAGATGATTTTTAATCGGTGATCAGGAGTAGAACAATATTAATTGATCTAGACAAAATCAAACTTACTAGGCGAGGTCTAACGTAATTTACCTCACATTACCTCACAAATTAATAATTGAAACGAGTAACCACTGGATATAAAGTCATTTTACATAATTATTGTACATGAAGTAACTACGATACGTCAAGTGCCATCGTTACGGAAAGTTAACGGCTCTTAAGTCAATAATTAATGCATATGACAATGACAAAGAGGCTATAAACTCATAGATACCGATTAGTAGAGTGACAAGGATTATAGGATAAAAAAAAATCTCAAAATTATTAGAATGTGAAAATCTAGCCCTTTCAAATGTTACCCCACATGACCCAGTAACTGGACTTATTTTTGCCTCCTCCTTTAACAAGCAATTTTCATTGAAAATATATGATAAATCCTCTTTCAATGCGTCGGGGTTAATTTTGTTTATAACTGTTCCAAATTTCAAATAGATAGGCTAAGTAGTTCTCGAGATACAATTGTAAAGCACGAATCAAATCATTTATTATTTCTAATAAATGTTTTGATTCATGCTTGTTTTGTTGTTGCTTAGGGCGTATGCCGCGAAAGCAGGAGGTCGCTGGTTCGATTCCAGTTCTGGTCACTGGGGGCCTTGGTCACTTTTTCTGTAGTACCTGTTAGCGACGCGCTCACGAGTACCATTTAAAACTAGAAATATGTATACCTAGCTGTAGAAATGTATCGCATAGATAACTCATAAGTATTTTAAGTTAACTATTGGCGCGCCCCATCAGTCTGCATGCATCCTCTGACGGGGCCGCCCGTAATGCGCAAATTTTCTTATTTGACACGTGGTCTATAATTAAGTTATTTTTCTGGACCTTTGTACTTTTTAAATGTTTTGTTCGTATTTTTCCGTGTTTTTGAACATTAAAAGTGTATTTTGAACTCAGTGCTTTCTCTTCAACACCAAGACCTCACCCTACCGGCTTCAGTGGTCTTCGAACCGGATAGATGTTTCATACTCCAAAAATGGTGAAAACTCGCAGCACTGTACGCAAAGAGCTCATGGAAAATCAAGAACAAGGTGCTAATAATGGTAATACCGAACAAGAAACAAAGAATGTTCCAGAACCTACGTGTCACCGTTCGGAACGAACGGCGGCGGGTAGCGGTATAAAAACCGAGCCGCGCCCTGTTCACTCGCTTGCACATTCAAAATCTAAATCCAGGTCTTCGGTATCATCTATCGAGGCACGTAAGAAGCGATTAATTTTGGATGCCGAAAAGCGAAAAGCCGATATACAGATGCAACTAATTGATAAAGAGCTAGACGCAGACCTAGCCGACTTGGAGGAGGAGGAAGATGAGGAAGTATACAGTTCACATGAGAAGGAGGATCGCACACGGAACATCGAGAACTGGATAGAAAAAAGCCAGCTGGAGTTGGACAAGTTGAGCGTACCGCCGCCGAATGAGCCCGTCGCAGGTGTCTCGCGAGACACGAAAGACACAATTCAAATGCTCGCTGCAACAGTCCAGCAGCTAGCCGCAGCTTCTATCCAGAACAAGCCTAACGCCAACCTATTGAGCCGCATCTGCACGCCCCGAGACCTTCCCGAGTTCACAGGAGACCCGCTAGATTGGCTGCAATTCAAAAGGGCGTATGAGGAGTCGACCGAAGTGTGCCATTTTAGTTCTAAAGAAAACCTGTGGAGACTTCGTAAATGTCTGCGTGGAGCAGCAAAAGAAGCAGTCTCAGCTCTGCTGATCAGTGCAACGTCGCCTGATCGCATTATGGAAACGCTGGAGCTACGATTTGGTGATCCAGACTGCATTATTTCTAAGCTCATGCAAGATATTAAAAGGCTTCAACCCGTCTCCCCAGAATACCAAAAGGATATAGTCCAATTTTCTGTAAAGGTGCAGAACTTCGTTGAAGCTGTAAGGTCAGTAGGTCGTGAGGAATACCTACAGGGCATGAGCCTAGTGTCCCTCATTTTATCTAAACTACCTACTGTTTTATTGTCAAAGTGGTCGGATTATAGCTTTCCTGTTATTAAAGCTGGCTTGAAGTCACGTTTGGATATATTAGCAGACTTCTTGAATACGGAAGCTATACGTATATCTACTACTTCTAACATTTATACTATGGGTCAACGCACGGAACACGTAAAAACTAGAAGTTACGATAAGAACCCGCGCCCGCAATCTGTTAACCTGCAGTCTGAGCAAGATAACGCCGACAATAAGTGCTATTTTTGCCAAGGATCGAAACACAAGTTATCCGAATGTAAACAATTCAGAAAGGCACTTCGGAAGGTACGTTGGCAGTACGTAAAACGTAATGGTATTTGTTACAAATGTTTGGATTCCCGCCACAGCCGAGAAACCTGCCCTGCACCGGTATGCGATAAGGATAATTGTGGTCAAGCGCATCACAAGTTACTGCACTTCGTAAACAACAACGCTGCGCGCCGGCCGAGCGACCGCGCGCCGCCGGGCCGGGAGGTACCTATCGTCACCGCGGAGCCCGCCGGACCCCAGGAGTCCTCGGCGGAACCCGCCGGCGACGCGAACCCACCGACGACGGAGGCAGTTAATAACGTTAACGCAAGTAGTCGCGAAGTGTTGCTAAAAGTATTACCTATTCGTGTGCATACGGCTAACGGTAAAGTGATAAACACTAGTGCGTTACTCGATGACGGAGCTGGCGTAACAATGATAAGTGCTGACTTAGCTGCCCGCGCGGGGCTACGCGGACAACGTCAAACAATGCGCGTGCGTGGACCTTGGAGAAATAGTGTCATAACGTGCAACAGTATGGTGCTGGATATTGAACTCTCTGGTATGGACAATAAGGTTCACTCAATCAAAGCAAAAGGTGTATCTGAGTTAGATTTGCCATTGAATTATAACTTATCTAGTGTTGATTGTACTAAATATCCTCACTTAAAAAATATTGCAAGCTCAATGTTTAATGAATTAAAGCCAGAAATACTTATAGCGCAGGATAATTATCATTTGTTGGTACCGTTAAAAATTATCTTAGGTAATACTCTTAAAAATGAGCCGTCTGCTACTTTGACCCCCTTGGGCTGGTGTATTCACGGTCCCGTTCAGGTTACGCGAGCGACGCGCGCTGCGGGCGCTGCTGACGCTGACGCCGCCGCCGACGCCTACGCCGGACACGACGCGAGCGCGTCGGTGTTGTTCGTGGGTGAGTGCGGCCGCGAGGAGCGCGCGCTGCGGGACCTGCACGAGGAGGTGCAACGCGGGTTTGCGCTCGACGCCGTTGGAATATCAGGTAAGCCACGACAAAACGTGGACGACCTGCGGGCAGTCGAGCAGCTGGAGCGTACCGCTCAGCTCGTCGACGGCCGCTGGATGGTCGGTTTGCCCTGGAAGGATCCTAACTGTGCGATGCCTGACTCATTCCCGAGCGCTCTGAGTAGGCTCAAAGGAATCGAAAGGAAAATGAGTCGGGATCCCGGTTACGCACAAAGGTACGTCGAACGCGTAAACCATTTATTTGATAATGACTTTGCCACAGAACTAAAGGAGACTCAACGCACTCAAAGGACGTGGTACATGCCACATTTCGGCGTTGATAACGTAAATAAAAAAAAGTTACGTTTGGTTTTCGATGCTGCGGCCACTACAGAAGGTTTGTGTCTAAACGATTACCTACTTAAGGGTCCGGATCTACTGAACTCTTTATTAGGTATCATGTTACGCTTTCGTGAGCATAAAGTAGCTGTCACAGGTGACATAAAAGACATGTTTTTGCGAGTCAAGATTCAACCCCAGGATCAGGACGCCCTACGCTTCTTATGGAGAAGCAGCCCTGCGGAACCAGTTAAGACATATGCCATGACTAGTTTAATATTTGGAGCGAATTGCGCGCCCTTCGTTGCGCAATTTGTAAAGAATAAAAATGCTTCGCTATATGAGTCATCTATGCCCGCCGCGGTCGACGCGATAGTAAATTCCCATTATGTCGATGACTACATACAGAGCCTCCCTGACGAGCGTACGGCAATCCAGATGGTCAAAAATGTCACTGACATACATAAAAAAGGTGGGTTTCAATTATGTAACTTGACTAGCAACAGTATCGCCGTTATCGATAGCATTCCAAAAGAAACCTTAGGAACTGCTGCGGTAAAGTTCAAAGTCGGCCAGCAGTTCGAAGGCGAGCGGGCGCTTGGGCTTCTGTGGTTTCCAGGTACGGATGAGTTAGGTTTTGATGTCTCGCTAAAACGTATTCCTGATAGTATAATTCGACATAAACAAAGGCCGTCTAAGCGCGTTATGTTACGCGTTATAATGTCAATATTTGATGTATTTGGGTTTTTGTCGCCTTTTACAATACAGGGTCGAATTATGCTACAGGACACGTGGCGTCTCAAAATTTCGTGGGATGACGACATTCCTGACGAAATTTATAAAAAGTGGTGCGAATGGATCGAACTACTCAAAGTAGTTGATAAGATTCGCATACCTAGATGGTACCAATGCAGTGCTGGGAGTGGGAGCGCGACGGAGAATGCATCTCCCGTCGCAGGCTGCAGCGTAGAGGGTCTACGCCGTCCTGCTACGAAAAACGTGACGCAAGCGGGCGCCCGCGCCGCGCCCGGTACCAGCGCTACGAGTGCTACGCAGGCACATCTATTCGCAAGAAATATAATAGGTACTGGTGATTATTATACAAACCTATCTCTGCATATATTTAGCGATGCATCTACTAAGGCAATGTGCGCGGTGGCTTATTTTCGCTGGATTAAAGATGATAACGTTTACGTTACATTCGTTGCCAGTAAGTGTCGTGTGACGCCGGTTAAATCCTTGACGGTGCCCCGTGCTGAGCTCCAGGCGGCTTTGTTGGCTGCGCGCTTGGCGGACACCATTAATAAGGAACATAAGCTATCGCCCGCGCGCCGTTATTTCTGGTGCGACTCGTCTACCGTGCTGCACTGGATAAATAATAATACGCGCACCTACAAAGCGTACGAGGCGAACCGGTTAGGCGAGATCGATAGCCTTACGAATATATCAGAGTGGCGTTATGTACCTACAAAATTAAATATCGCCGATATTGCTACTAGAGAGGTATTTAACTATGATTCATTTATGAATGAGTGGTTTCAGGGTCCGCAGTTTTTGTACTCGCACGAAAAATCCTGGCCGCTTAACTTTTTGGAACCTGAAGCGAGCGAGGTTTTTTCTGGCTGTGTTAATGTAAACACACAGCTAGATATATTGTGTAACTTACCTATTCCAGACCCGGAACGATTTTCTTCCTGGCTTCGGCTGCTTAGGTCAACGGCGGCTGTCCTTAAGTTTATACTTAAATGTAAAAAACTTACCTATGATGACAGTTCATTGATGGCCCGGGCGGAGCTGTTGATCTTAAAGCAGGCGCAGATGGACACTTTTGGCGATGAGATCGCTGAAATAAAAAATGGTAAGAGCGTGCAGCGCAACAGTAGGTTGTTAACTTTGTCTCCTTATCTAGGTGATGATGGCTTATTGCGCGTTGGTGGCCGCATCGACGCCGCGCTGGATGTGCCGCTGGCGACTAAGAGGCCCGTCATCCTTGACGGAAGGCATCCCGTGGCGCGACTCCTGGTGCGGCACCATCACATCAAGGCCGCGCATGGACACCAGGAGACAGTAGTCAACGACCTCAAACAAAGGTATTGGTTGCTCAGATTGCGCTCAACCGTTAAGTATGTGGCTTCACGTTGCATGCTATGTCGGTTGAGGAAGGCTAAGCCGCTGATTCCGCGAATGGGCGATCTACCAGCGGCACGTTTAGCCCATCATCAGCGATGTTTCTCATTTTGTGGTTTAGATTTGTTTGGCCCGATGGAGGTAGTTGTCGGCAGACGCCGCGAGAAACGCTATGGCGTTCTCTTCACTTGCCTCACCGTTCGGGCGGTTCACATTGAGGTCGTACATTCCCTTACCACTGATTCACTGATCTTAGCCCTTCGAAGAATGGCGTCTAGGCGTGGTTGGCCTAGCCATTTTTTTTCGGATAACGGCACAAACTTGCGGGGCGCTAACACCGAATTAAAAAACGCCATTAAAGAAATAAATAATGAGGACCTAAAAACAGAGGCGGCCAACAACCGCGCTCAGTGGACATTTGTTCCTCCTAGGACTCCTCATTGGGCTGGCGCTTGGGAGCGCCTCATCCGGACGGTGAAGGTATCTCTTAGCGTCGTTCTTAAGGAACGCGCCCCAAGGGATGAAGTTTTATTGACTCTGCTAGCCGAAGTTGAAAACATAGTCAACAGTCGGCCTCTGACTCACGTTTCAGTTGAGCCGGGAAGCTCCGAGTCAATTACCCCAAACCATTTTTTATTGGGGTCCTCTTCCAATTTACCTATAGCTGGACAATTTGATGACTCCGACCTGTACCTAAGAAAAAGGTGGCGCACTGCCCAAAGACTCGCCGACATGTATTGGCGCCGTTGGCTAAAGGAGTTTCTGCCCTTGCTGATACCTCGTCAGAAGTGGCAGCGGGAGCAGAGACCTCTGCGCGAGGGCGACCTCGTGCTGATCGCCGATCCTGACTCACCGAGGAACGTGTGGCCACGAGGTATTATTAAAACAGTATTTCCAGGACGAGATGGACGAGTCAGAGTCGTCGAGGTCACCACTCAAAGAGGTGTGCTGCGCCGGTCCGCGGCACGCGTCGCTCCTGTTCCTATTGTAGAATAGTGCTTCGCACTAGGGGTGGGCTCTGTTAGCGACGCGCTCACGAGTACCATTTAAAACTAGAAATATGTATACCTAGCTGTAGAAATGTATCGCATAGATAACTCATAAGTATTTTAAGTTAACTATTGGCGCGCCCCATCAGTCTGCATGCATCCTCTGACGGGGCCGCCCGTAATGCGCAAATTTTCTTATTTGACACGTGGTCTATAATTAAGTTATTTTTCTGGACCTTTGTACTTTTTAAATGTTTTGTTCGTATTTTTCCGTGTTTTTGAACATTAAAAGTGTATTTTGAACTCAGTGCTTTCTCTTCAACACCAAGACCTCACCCTACCGGCTTCAACCTATATGACTCTTTCAATTTATATTTCTCGAGATATTTAACGATGTGTCAGACAGACAGACAGAGAGACAGACTGAGTCGCACCATAAGGGTTCAATTTTTACCATTTTGGTACGGAACCCTAAAAATAAGTCGGCTGATCACCGATTAAAAATCATCGTGTATAGGTATAGTCAGCGTTACGTATTAGGTACATTGTAATAAGGTCTAACTTGTATAGGTATTAATGGCACTGATTGTAGAGATATACGGTAAGTGCATGAATTATTTATTATTTATTATTTATTTATTTTTAAAAACAATTACAAAAACAGTATAAACATAACATACATGAGTATCGTTAAACCAATGTGGTTTGTCTCGATACTCGAATTCCACTTAAATATTTGGTAACAATAAAAATCTTACCCACTTAAACAGATAAGCGAACTATATTGCTATGGTACAATCATTGTTGTTTTCCTTAACTAGCAAGGAACCGGTCCGCGCTCGACCGATACAGGATGCTGCAGTTATGTAACTATGTAAATTATTTCAATCATGTGTGCAATTTGCGCAAAGTAAGTAATTCACAACATAAGTATATATAATAATTTACCTACTTTGCATGTTAAGTGACGTCACATGCTGAGTTTATCGGTTTCCATCTGTTTCAACATTTCCTTTTTGAGGTAACGTGAAATATTGTTTGGAGTTAGATTAACCTTCCATTCCGGTGGTAGTTTATTAATTAAGTCTGGCAGCATATATTGCGATGTTCTTCTGCCATAATAATTCTTAAATTGAGCAATCTTTAGCAATCCACTCGTTACCTGTCTAGTTACTATTTGGTGACTAATTGGGTGTTGTATTTCTTTCCTAAAGTATTGCTCTTTTAGCATGTGGTATCGAAGCTTCGTGTGAATAGGTAACACTTTACACATACTAAAGAGTTCTCCGGTATTCAGGTAGGCAAGTCTATAACAGATTCCCTATATTGATTTATTCCTTTAACAGTTTTAGTATTATCTCAATGATTTATTTTTAAAACACTTATTTAACCTTTCACGATGTTCACACATTATAAATCGACTACAGCGGGTCTTAATGGCGTAAAACATTGAAAACTAACTTCCAACGAGGGCAATGTCGCCCTTGAAAGGTCGGAAGTTAGTCGCCCTACGCGACAATATTTCCACTGTCACCATTTAGATGGTTGGCAGTCCTCAACTGTGCGCTTTTCCCGAAACTTCCTGCCTCGCACAGCTAAACTGTGGAACGAACTGTCGCCAGCGGTGTTTCCGGACCGATACGACCTTCAAACCTTCAAGAAAAGAGCGTACTCCCACCTTAAAGGCCGGCAACGCACTTGCGACACCTCTGGTGTAGCGGGTGTCCATGGACGACGTTAATCGCTTACCATCAGGCGATTCGTTTGCTCGTTTGCCCCCTATAGCATAAAAAAAAAGTTTTTAATTTGCAGTAAATTTATACCTAATGATTTTTTTTTACTTTTACATTTTATGTAAAACTCATGTCTATTTAAGTACTTAAGTAATACACCTAAAGTTTGACAGCACTATATTTCCATTAACGTTGAAGGTCCTTACCGTACGTACGTACATAATTAAATATATTTGATCATAGATCTGTATGCCTCCCTTTTTCTCCAACGTGAAGAAAAAGGACGGCATGTAATCTATGGTCAGAGATTTGGTCGTGTATGGTATAGTGTAATATGCGCCGAACTCTGTGGCGCTCGTAACACATTTGTGATACTTTGTGTTACACGAGTTGCTGTAGTAAACGATACCTACTTATAGTTGCCGATTTCTAAGTCTGAACTTTTGACACATCGAAATACCCGTAGAACGTAAACGCGCAAGACACTTTGGAATTATAAACAAAATCCCATAAAGATATTACAGCTAGTCATGTACATAAACACAATATTTCACTTTTCATAAACATAATGTGATGAATGTTACATTTTTTCATACATTAGTTATTGAATATTTTACGATAACAATTTAGCATGCCAACAGTTACGGTCTACGTCATTTTTTTTAAAATTTAGTGTTGTGACCATGTCTGCTGTTCCAATTCATACAACTATCTGTTAATCGATAAAAATCGATCTTGTTATCAATAGGCAATACAGTAAAAAATCAAAACAAAACGATTAAAACGAAAATAAAACTAAGTACGATGTGGAAAAAATGTTATTTAAAATAAGACAAATTAACTATGAAGATTTTTATCTTACATTTTAAGAATTCAACAGTATTGATTTCTGAACGAAACTAAGATGACTTTGGAAAAAATCGTATGACAAATGCGCAGTTTGTCGAAGTTTCTCGGTCTTATCAAATACAAATCTGTAGTAGTAAAATCGAATCAAACAATTCATCGCTAAAATCAATAATCGCTGAATTTGACAAACGATTTGTCTTAGCCTCATCACTAAGTACGTCAATACTCAAGTGTCAAAAGTTCAGACTTAGAAATCGGCAACTATAGTATAAGGCTTGTTATCGAGAGTTACATCTCGTTTCCCGTAGCAAGTGCGACCAAGATGCACTGACAGTAAGTTGCGGGCCGAATAAAAAAACTTAGAATAATAAAACTTACCTACTCGTATGTCTTATATTATTTTTCTTTATTTTCCCCTTTGGGTAAGCTACTGGCCAAATAGAGTGCCATAATAGGTATGATAAGAATACGGAGCAAAAATAAATTTAAGTACAATTATATATTTTCTTTTGGATATTTATAATTTTTCTAAATATACATATATGTGTCTTGACATACACCGGACGGTCACGAAAAATACATTAAACAATCGGTGTCAGTAGGTTTCGTATTAGTTTCTGAACTAAATCCGATTTCATGTACCTACACTATAAATACCTTTTTTAATATCCAATATAAAATTTCTAATTTCACGTCACCGACGTGTTTCCGATATGGAGCGGGACGCGGGCGCGATTCTCTCACTCGACAGATCACCTGAAAGTGTACTACTTAATAACTCACATCCTCTCGCGGTTCACTGGGCATCCGCTGGATCGTCACATATCTCTAAATATGGCCGGCGGAGCGTGGCACCCGCGCCGCGCCGCGCCGGATTACGGCCTGCCTTCTCTGTGCCTCGGTGATTAAAGCAAATTATGTCTTTTAGGTCGTCGTTTGCGATTTTTAACACTAATTTGTTGCTGAGAAACACAGGTGGTTTAATCATCATGGCAGTGTTTTGAATCAAACCCCATTTACAGTGATTAATACTGGACACGGGGAAAAAGTTTTATTTTACATGTTCATTCATATTGATTGATAGAAATCAAATTGAAAACTTGAACAGTTATTCGCTTACTAATATAGTTTAAAGCAACGTAGTGTTAATAGTAGATGCGTATGTTTAAGTTACATGACCGTGTCTACCGATTTTGCTTAACAAGATAAAATTACAAGGAAACTGTTGAAGAGTTTAATAATATTCATTGAGCTCGGGCAATTTTCCAGGCGAGCGGCGTCGCGTCTTTGATCGCCTCGGCTGGCCCGGGACTCGTCGAATTTATCCACTAACTATGGCAACTAAGTAACCTCGTACTAACTGGTATAAATACAAGTATAGTTTTAAAAACAATGATGATATCTCGACGTATAATATGAAATAGCTTATGGCATAGGTATGCAATCAGCTGGTTGCATACAGCTGATTGCATACAGCCGATACAGCGGACCGTGTAAAGATGAATACCTAATAGAAATGCCGGGCATTCCACAATATAGGCCAAAGTCCAAGGTCTCATAAAGAACAAAGGAAAATTATAATTATTACTCATCTTTACAATTTCAATACTACATGGGGACCCTGCCAGGATAAACAATTGCCGAACGGTATTGCCGAACGTCCAACACTACAAGCCAAGAGTGCAAAGTAGGTACCTAATTTAAGAACAATAATTATTAACATTAACTGATGTTAATCTTAATCTACAGACTAGAGTCTGTTTAATCTAGTCAAATCTACAGTTTGACATAAAACGATAAAATAATCCCAAATGTGTAATACTTAGTAAACTGACACATTTATCTACACAATTGGTTTTGAGCGAACCGCGAAATATTTATCAAGCAACACCACTAAAAGCATTTTCAAAATACTTGTTCCCCAAAGTAATTCAATTTTACACCCCAAACAAGTGAGTCGCGAACACGTATAGCGGGGCAAACCGGCGCAGCGGCAAGGGTTGCGTCTTGCGAGACCTTCATTATTTCCGGGCCACCCCATTATGCACGGCACACTGATCACATGCGTACTCCGTTCGACTAATCGCTTCATTTTAAGAAGGTTCATTAGATAATTTTGCGTGTGTCATCTTCATAACCAGTTTATACCCAACGAGACGATTCAATCAATTTCATGTTTTCCCACAGACATAGAAGTTTTGGTAGCACGAATAAAGTTTAGCTAGACACTTCCACACGATATTATTTTATCGATAAATTGTACTTTCTAAACCCATTGCACAGTATGAAGTCCGTAGGTACCTATATATTGTTTTTTATTTATTTATTGAAATAGTATTTATTTAAAAAAATCAAAACAGTTGCTCGTAACGTGGTTTTTATTATACCGCTCATATAGGCCTCATAATCCAAGATATTATACACGCGTACTTTTTCACTGAAAAAAAGGGACGTAAGTACATAATTTAAAAAATTAAATTTACAGCAGGCCTTGGCTTGTCAGGCTATAGTGTTGTAATGAGGTACCCCATCAAGTTCAGTTTGTACCCAACGTGACTAAGTTTCACGTACCTACACAGACAATACAGCCAAATTTTGCATAGTATTACCACCTGAAGTTCAGTTATCAATAAATTTAAAATCGGAAGGAAGTCCCTAGTTAATTGACGTCACCCAAAAAAATTCTATGTCTGTTTCTTACATACACATAACATATTTAATTTACCAAGCACAAATTGGTTTCGTTATATCATCTTTTTTCCTCCGAAAAATACACGAGATTTTCGGTGGAAGATTGCTTTTAGCCGTGCTGATATATTAAATCTATTGCAAAGTGTTGCTCATCGAGTTATATTGCGGACGTAGGAATGAAACGCTCTTACCACAGATAATGACTATCTAGCATTTTACTGCCTATAAGAATCAATGCGTCACCGTAACTAGTATATAATAAACCGTAGGCTTTGTACTAAATTATAACTACAATTACTACAAATACACTGTACGTCGTAAATGATGTTAAAACACTGATTTAAATTTACACGATACTCATACATTATTATCGTCAAAGGTAAATATTCCAAGTTTTTACGCGAATAAACACACGAGCACGATCGTTATTACCAATACAATTCTTATTACCTTCCAATTTAATTTCAGCGGTGCAGAGATCTGTATCGGTACCTGTTGTGCTTACCATGAGTTGTACGTAGCCGTATTGGGTACATGTTAAAATATATAAATTCATAATACATACGATTGAAATGTATACAGTTATAATCCCTAAATTCAAAATACATACAGTATCAAAATATATAAAGTTATTTTGCATACGTTCAAAAATCATACGATCAAAATACATAATGGTCAAAATATAGAAAAGCTGGTAGAGTCAGTCTATGCTAAGTTTCCTAGATTTCGATAGCACAGACTGTGAACGTGTTAAGTAAACGTCATAATTTCATCGAAGTTTGACGTTTAAAATAACACTTTCACGTCTGACAGTTCATTTACTGAGAAAAGATAACGTGGTTTGACTCTATTTATAATTATTGCTGGCATTTTTAGCTTTTTGGTATAATTTTAAAAATTCTTAACTTAGAATCTATAATGGTCAATACATATATATAAAGTGATTCATATTAGTTTCATAATTTAAAATCAATGATGTCCGAGCCGCGAAGGTGACAACACCACTCTGTCCGACAATGACTGCCTGATGCAGTCGAAACATGTCACGCATATTGTGATAAAAATACGTGAGTGTTAACCGTTGCAATTTAATGTCATATTAGTTTATTAAAGTAATTATTACCTACTGTCTTATCAGTAATTGATTAGGGAAAAGGATTAAAAGTGTAAAAGCAGAACATAACTAAAAGTATTATTAGTTTTAACATATATATTTTGTCTTTGTGTACCACTTTTGTTCCCTTTTTCAACCGACTTCAATATTTCTAAAGGAGGAGGTTCTCAATTCGTCTGAATTTTTATTATTATTATTATTATTTTTTTAATGGATGTTACCTCAGAACTCCGTCATTACTGAACCGATTTGAATTTTTTTTTTGGTTTCTTAAAGTAGATGGTTTCAGGTTGGTCCCGTTTTTTTCAAAATCTATTTCTGATGATGGGATCTATGAGGAACTGAGGGAACTCCTCAAATTTGAAAGGCACATGCATGCTGATTTGGGTGATTTCTTAAAAAACTCGAGCATTTCTTTACGAAAATCATGAATTTGGTGGAGTGGATCTGATAATGAAGACCAGGGATGGCAAAGTGGAACTGTTTGGTAATTCCCAGGACTATCATCCGATTTAAAAAAATATTTTTTTGTTTGAAAATAGATGGTTCCAGATTTGTTCCGTTTTTTTTCAAAATCAATTTCTGATGATGGGATCCATGAGGAACTGAGGGAACTCCTCAAATTTGAAAGGCACATGCATGATGATTTGGGTAGTTTCTTAAGACACTCGAGCATTTCTTTACGAACATCATCAATTTGGTGGAGTGGACCTGATAATGAAGACCAGGGATGGCAAAGTGGAACTGCTTGGTAATTCCCAGGACTATCATCCGATTTAAAAAAAAAATTTTTTTCTGAAAATAGATGGTTCCAGATTAGTTCTGTTTCTTTCAAAATCAATTTCTGATGATGGGATCCATGAGGAACTGAGGGAACTCCTCAAATTTGAAAGGCACATGCATGATGATTTGGGTAGTTTCTTAAGACACTCGAGCATTTCTTTACGAACATCTTCAATTTGGTGGAGTGAACCTGATGATGAAGACCAGGGATGGCAAAGTGGAACTGCTTGGTAATTCCCAGCTCTATCATCCGATTTGAGACATTCATCTTTTCTTTGTAAGGAAATACCTTCAAGATAGTCCTATTTGATTATAGTTCTATTTTGATGATGGAATTCGTGAGGGATTGAGAGAACTCCTCAAATTTTAACGGCACATGCATTCTGATTTGAGGGTTTCCTTAAGTAACTAAAACATTGTTTTGGGGGAGCCAACATTTTGATGAAGTGGACCTGATGATGAAGACCAGGGATGGCAAAGTGGAACTGGTCGATAAACCTAGAACCTTATTATCCTAGTTGTGACATTCATGTTTTTGATTTGATTTCTATTCTGATGATGGGATTCTTGAAGAATTCAGAGAACTCCTCAAATTTGAACGGCACATCATCATCATTGTGATTAGAGGGTGTTCATAATTAGCTTACGCATTTTCTTACTGTGGCCATCATTTTGCTGGAGTAGACCTGATGTTGATAATCAGGGATGGCATAATAAAACTGCTCGATAATTAACAGTCTGTCATCCAATTTAACACATTGTTATTTTGTTTGTTTTAAAGGTCCACAAGGGAGTTCCGTTTGATTATACTTCACAGTAATGATGGAAGCCCTGGGACATTAAGAAAGCTCCTCAATTTTCTATCGTACACGTGCGGTGTATTGGATATTTGTGAAGTAAACTGGCTAACTCAAACAAATTCAAAATTTCACTTTTACCGGGAACTAAATGAAGTCGGTTTTTTTTTCTTAAAAATTAGTCTCAATAAATAATTTTACTGTTTACTAAAAGTTCTCAAAGTTAATAGATGATATGAGGTAGAATTTTTGAATAATCAAATTATACTACTGTGTACATAGCGAAAAATAGGTTTAAGTTTAAGATATTAAGTTAGACATCTCATCACATCTCACTATGTTCGCGGTTAAACCTAACAAGCTCGTCGTCGCACCTAACTTTTGCGGTTGGAATAGGCTACATTTTAATCTATTTATGATTGCGCAATCCAAAATTTAAAGTTAGGTGCGACAACGAGTAAAGCGAGGAGGAGTGTGTTAGGTTTAACTATGATCAAATCGCGCACAAGCCGAGCAAGTATGCCGCGGCAGCGACCGGTGGGTGCCAGAAGCGATACAACTTAATGCGTCTTAATATGTCTCTTGTTGATAGGTTTTTAAACGTATCTCTATGGCATTAACACCTTATCGACAACCGACAAAGTGGCACCTTTAACTAAAAATATTTACATACAGTCGTGGTAAGATAATTAAGAACACATTTTTCCCCATACAAATGCTTACAAATAGGACTTTCCAAATATGATGACAATTTAAAAAGTAATTGACCTAATTAATTTTATATTAAGCAGAGACGTCTGCGAACGAATTTTACAATTTTATAGTAATTTACAATTTTTTTTTAAAATAAAAACACTATGTATTTATGCCTAAATACTTGAATGTCAGGTATATTCGATAGCGACTGCGGCGTTCAAAGGTATGAGTCCGTCTCGATCGAATCGCTATCGATCTGACTGCACGATTCGAAATGATATGCATTTTGCTCGTTCTTAACTGATCGGAATGAGTAGGAATTACTTTCAAATCGCACAGTCAATATTGACTCGTGGTTAAGTAAACTCATGGTTAGCATACTTTAACCCTGTATACCTATATAATAAAGATAAACTAGTAATAAAGCAAGTCTCTTAATGTTGAATCGAATGGTGTTGTCGAGTGCGATAGGTGATGGAGTGGCATAATAAGTTACTTACCTTGAAGCCCGAGGCCCGAGGGCTCTCCAGGGGACGGAGCACCCTCGACGCGCTACACTAATACGTCCAATTGATAGACTTGACGTGGAGGCTCTTCATGATTGTTCCATTCGGCTCGTAACAATATGTGCCATTTATGGGGCTCATGTTCTTTTAAATGTGTATGCTATTGCGTATATCAGTAAGTTAAGTTGATTCATTTATTTATTACCCATAAATACGAGTATTTCGAAGAATCTTATTTCAGTGGTTGCTTCTAACGGGCCTGGGTCATTATTGTTCATATACTTATAGGTAACAAATGTTAAATGTAGGTAAATAGAATGAGATATAGGAGTCCGGAAATATAAAGTAAATGATTAAATTTAATAGGCACATGAGTTTTAAGGTATTCGAAAAATGGTAATCATATTTAGTTACGCTTTAATGTTACAACTTAATTGTTATTGATTGTAAATAAATTGTTTATTAACGAATTCAATAAAAATCTAGGTTTTTTGGCCAACTTTGCAAGGGACTCGAATGCGATAGGTACATTTTGAGCAAGTCGTGCAATGTTAGTAATCTTATTAAAACCTTATTGTGAGCATACCCAGAACCCTTCGCAATTATAAGAACAGATTTCGAAAAAAAAATCTACAAATCACTATGTAATCACTGGTTTCAAATTGGTCCATAGATCACGTGTGCCTCGATCAGGCAACAAAGCGCGTGTGCGCAGTGTCACGGGTCGCAGGGGCGCTTCCGTCGTCGCGCCCTTCCGGCCTGTACTGTCATTCTGGCCGCTTTTTAACCTTACCTTAGCTTTCGACTCAGACAAACCAGTGTCACTGAAAACAACATAAAAGGCAAGGTGAACTTTTTAAGGGTTCCGTACCCAAAGGGTAAAACGGGACCCTATTACTAAGCCTTCACTGTCCGTCTGTCTGTCTGTGTGTCTGTCACCAGATGTTGTCTTATGACAACAAATACAAAAAATCACGTGATTTTTTTTGCCGGTTTTATAGAAAATGGTACAGACCCCTTCGTGCGCAAGTCCGACTCGCACTTGGCTGGTTTCGGTAATTATTTTTATAAGTAGATGGTGTCAATCGATTCGGTTTGTTGTGAGAATCAAATTGACTGTATGGGCCTTAATGCATTAAAATAATACTAAAGTCAGATATGAGAGTTAAATCTGCCTGTCGGGCTTGAAACTCAACCCTTGTTTGCTAACAAAATGGGATGTAAGAGTGAAGTTTACGCTATGTGATATGTGATGGATACCGTAAAAACAAGTTTTTTTGTCCGAGAAATATTGCGTGGAAGTAAATATTGGTTCCAAATGTGGTACCGTTGTCTTTATTAAGTAAAAAAATAAAACATACCTACTTAAAGTTTTGACTTTTGGTTTAGTTTTGGAATTCCCCGTTCTGGTACCGTACTTGTATATATACAAGTACGGTACCAGAACGGGGAATTCCCGGTTCTCACCATACAAACTCAGTATTGGGAGCAGCAGCTTGCAGTTGGTCCTTAGTGTGGTAGTGGTTAGTGACTAATTGTAATTATTTAACATTACGATATATATGTATTTTATTTTACCGTTTTTGACATATGTACCCTGATTTTGAATCGATTTGTCTGATTGATCTAAAAACATTTAGGTAGTTATAAAATTCAACAAGTGTAGTCAAGCCGGTGGTGCTCGCCCGAACTCGGCAAGCGTATGTAATAGGAGGCTTGCGCGCGCGCCTCGAGCGTGACCGCTATCCATTATAATATCTCATTGTCCTGAACCATATGTGCACACAGACCAAACCTAACTGTCTAAATGAATGGAGATACTGCTGCTAAAAGTGCCACTGAGACTTGAGCAGTTCATGTGCTCTGCCTATCCCATTACAGGCGTGAGTTTATGAATGTGTATTTTGAAAAAAAAACATTAAGCGTTTTTAGGCTTCCGTACCACAAAAGGAAAAAGAGGAATCTTATAGGATCACTTTGTTGTCTGTCCGTCCGTCCGTCTGTATTTCGGGAAGCGAAGAGTTAGCAAGTTGAAATTAATACCACATACATATGTCTGCGGTCCCTTGAAGCTATGAAAAAACCAAACCTCAACGTTAACGCAATTATAAGATATGGCCGTTTATGTCGCATTTCCCATACGTTCGCAATGGGAATCAAAATGTACAGGAGGACCTAGAATCATGAAATCTGGCAAAAAGCAAGAAGTTGTACTACAAGTACAGAAGAAAAAAAAAACCTTAAGATTGCCGCACGTTGAGAGTTCTGTGCCACCTGTATTTTTAAGCAACTAAAGTCATAAATGGGGGGAGCATGCTTTGTGCGGAACCCTCGGTGGCCGAGTCAGTCTTACACTTGGCCGATTTTTATTTTGTTCTGAATAGATAGCTGAACTTCGGTTTAGCGACTAAACCAGTGGTGCAAGTGAGCCTTAGTACTTAAGACTAACTTATGCATGATGATTCATGTAAGGCACAGAAACGAGACAAGTGACAATCAAGTTCTCTAGGAATGTAGACTTTGTCATATCGTCGTAAGTTCTTAATTTGAAATGAATTTGGTTGTCACTTAGGATGTTTTAGGATCAATACGTTAATTCACGCATTTAAGGGTTAAAATTACCGTGCAATATCAGTTCATAGCACTAAAGCCTAACGTAACGACTGGTTAAAATTTGAGGGAAAATTAAAATAAATACACGCCGTATATTGCTAGAAGTCCGAACCGCCCCGAACGTAAACTCGCGATACATTTATCTCGGCAACCTTTGACTGATTTGGTTCATATTCCAACTCGAGAATTCTATTTTTCTCATTCAACGACCTGCCAAATTTCAAGACGATCCGATCAACTTTACTCCAGCTATTGTCAAACAAACAAACATACATACAAATGACGGATTGTCCCAGTAGATTGGTGATCTCACTCGCTTAGTTCGGTTCTTCGATTATTTTCACCGGCTATATTTTTGTTTTACTTTTTCCGGGAATATCTGCAGCCGATGGGCTTGTTAGTTTAGTTAGTATGCTTATACCGTTGTCAAAGGCCGCGTTAACATGACTTTAATAAACCAATTAGGTGGCAGCTACTGGAAAAGCTTTTATAACGTTATTAATGCATTCAATTAAAATAACATGAAAAACAAAGGGGTATCAATTAAATCGTGACACGCTAATGGCCGGGCCCACCTGAGCTGTTTTAAAATACTTCTCCGGAATAAAGTTATTCAGCCATTTACGTGCGTTAATAAACCTGTGTTTATCCATTATCGATAGGCTTTATAAAGGTTTTGAATAAAGTAGGATGGAAGTATTATTATTAAATTAGAACACTATGGTCTGTCAGGTAATGCCCTGCACATCATGTCCTAATATCTTAGCAATATAAAACCAACTGTTTTCGTATCTAAATACATATAACCCAGTCTAGTAGAACTGTCAAAGAATGAGAGTACTATTTTAGGCTTTTTAGTAGAAATCCTTGATCTCCTTAATCTAGAAGGGCCTTTGCCAAGCAGTGGAGCACATATGTAGAAAAGTACTTAGAAAACCTGTGTAATATACTTTTGTAAGGCGATTTTAGGTTCATATTAACTTACATTACAAACGACAAATTGTTTGCCTACTCGCTTCGATTTCTCGCTCGAATATATTAGGTTTACTTTGATTATTGTAAGTATTTTATATTTGTATTATTTATGTGTAAAAGTACATTTGCTGTAGGTACCATTAGCATAAAATATAGATATGAAGCATAATCAGATCTAGAAAACTGATTAATCTCTTAATAAATTATTTATGGAAATTGAGCAACATTCACAAAAATATGAAGACGAGGGATTAAAAACCGGAAGTTATACAGAAATATTCCGAATGTGGTATAAGAACTACTTATACGATGGATCCCAGGAGACATGGGAGACAAGAGACAAGACATGGCAAGACAATAAGCCTAATTTAATAAAGGAGAAAACAAGAAAAGATGAACATAAGAGTGTGACTGAACTGAACTAAGTTTGCGTCGATTTTGATAGCCCAGACTGTGAAACTGTTAAGTAAACGTTATAATTTCATAGAACCTTTGACGTTTAAAATAACACTTGCTTCCCTAATATCAAAATGAATGCAAACTTAGAGTAGTATGACTCTAATCACAGGGTTGAATAACCATCTCTAGAAGTAAAAATAAAAACACAAGCTTATACCAAATTTACTCATACCGCTTACATAAATGAGCTATACAAAAATAACTGGAGCATTCCAAAATCAGTTCGCTATTCATGTGGTTGAAATTCGTCAATAGTACGTATGCATTCAGAGAAGGTCGGAAACAATTAAACAGTGTCATTGGTCAGCCGAGCGTAGATCCGCGGTTCGAGCGTGCCCTACTGCTTTACTCGCTGATCACATATTACGCGACGAAAAACTATTCGGAATATGCATGAATATATATTTTATGTCACATCTGGCCAAAAAAGTGCCTTTTTCCGCACGCTACGCGTACGGAAAAAGCCGATTTCTGCCCAAGTGTAGGCATAAAATGATGTACCTAACACGTGAGGTAATAAATGAAGCCCTTGATCGCATATTTACGTCCCTCGCTTGAAGCTCGGGTCGCAAACATCTGCGATCTCGGCCTTTCTTTGTTTTATCGCACTAGTTAGGTAATGTACTATTAATATTAATGTAATATGCGATATATTTACGTCCCTCGCTTGAAGCTCGGGTCGCAAACATCTACGATCTCGGCCTTTCTTTGTTTTACCGCACTAGTTAGGTAATGTACTATTAGCTACGTTAATTCACTATCACGTTTAGAATCAAAATGTTAACAAACTGTCTTGCAGTTTTGCAAATAAGGAATGTTTGTAATGGGTATTAGGTTTATTTCCTTGAATAAACGATTTGTTTGTTCAAGATCTCTAAACTCAATCGTTATTTTTGTGTATTTGTATGTGTTTAATATAACCAACAGGGATAATTTCTTTTTTTGTTATTTAATTTTAAATTACACAAGAAGAGGGCACTCCCTCTAAGAGTGGTTTTTTTTCATTTTAATTAAAAAGTGAAATTTAAAAAAACCTTAACATTGCGTAATATTTAAAGCTCAAAAAATATTTATTACATTAAAGTAGAAAAATTGTTTTGGAACTATCACGGAAAAGATTGGATAAGTACAAAATTCGTTCTTCGAAAAGCTATAGGTATCTTCAAATATTTATAAATTGCATATAAAGCTTAATTATGTAGATTTGACTCATCCTAATTATTTCAAAAAGAAAGGAAAATGGAAACCCTCGGGCGAGACTCGGACTCGAACTTTCGGATACATGCCCATCGCTGTGCCAACTGAGCTATCGAGACACACCCGGTGGCCCCGAATTTCAATTACAGTTTGAGAGGACTGTTACCTTTAAGAGGGTCACAAAGTTAAGTCCTCGACTGTACGTAAAGCATTTAAAAACATGGAATGAATTTAACCATTTTAAACAAAATAGCATCATAATTTTATTACTCGTAGCCAGGGCTTAAATACCTGTATTTTCTCCATACAAAATTACTACCGGTATAATTTCGGTTGTTTTTCGGTGCTTTGCTTATTATTTTATTTTTGATGGGGTTATGTAATAATAAGAATGTGTTAATTAAGTGCATGATCGAGTGCTGCATAAGAGCATAAAATAGTTGAGAATATTGAGCATTTACGAGGTTTTTACCGGTTCCAAACCATGCTCGTAGCATATAGCTGTAATTAGTTTTGTTTGGAACTGGCTTGATTTGTTTGTTTGTTTCCTGTGGTAAATGTTAGCGTTAGCCTTTAACTTTTGAGCCTACCAATAAATTAGGAATGCTTTGACTTTGTCAGATGCAACGAAAGCAATACGAGTAGTGTAAAGTCCGCCCGAGTATGCGGATAAAGTACACAGGCTTCCGTACACAGCGTCCGCAACCTTGCCGTACACATTAAACAGCACAGTAGCAGATACGCCAGTTTTGAACTAAAAATGAAACAAATAGATAATAAATAAATGTTATGGGACAATCTTACACAAATCGACTGAGTCCCACAGTAAGCTCAAAAAGGCTTGTGTTGTGGGTACTAGACGATATATATTATATACAGAAGAAGTACTTAAATACGTAAAAAACATCCATAAACAGGTAAAAATTCTTGTTAGCATCATTTATTGTTGTAACTTTTATTCTGTTACACCTTATCAGTTTACGTTACCTACGTTATGCAAGTCAAAAAATGTACGTAGCTTCAGTGCGTTCCTTCCTTCAAACATTACTTTATTTTAGAAGACGGACGCATAGACTTTATTTCGGAAATACTTTTATTCTTCAGTGCCGCATCTATAGAATTATTTAATCTGTACCTGCGGTACCTAACTAGTTTGTATCCTAGCTAAGTGCACCTTGGCTCCTCGCCGCTAGTAATTAACCTAATATTCGGTAATTGCATCAGGGTAGAGGCATTAATTAACTCGCTCTCCGGCTTGGTCAGCTAAGGCGCCGACGTATTGAGATGAGCTTTGTGGTTATGTTCAAACGCTTCAAACGCATAGTGGTCCTGAGTATCTACTCAATCCATTACACTCGTGGTTACAGATGCATGGTGGATACGTGGCCGTATGTAGCTTCATATTTATTGGCTAAGGAAATGGTGACCACACGAGTGTATGACAATGACACTGATAACGAAAATAATGTTACTATGCTATTCCGCCGAACGTGCTAGTCAATTATACCTTGTACTTTTAGGTCTTCTTCTTCCTAGCGTATTCCCGGCTTATGCCAAGGCTTAGGGAACCTGGGTCCGCTTTGGCAACCAATCCCAACTATTTTCGTAGCCGCTAGTTTGACGACAGCGATTGCCATCTGACCTTCCAGCCTAGAGGATAAACTAGGGCTTATTGGGATTGGTCTGGTTATCTCCCGATGTTTTCCCTCACCGAAAAGCGATTGGTAAATATCAAATGATATTTCGTCCATAAGTTCCGAAAAAGTCGGCAGGATTTGAACCCGAGACCTTCGAATTGAAAGTCGCACGCAAGTCGCAACCACCGCTGGGCCACCAACGCTCTGTAATGAAACAAAGTATACCACGTGACTTGGTAATTTGGCCAGTGATATCATTCCATACGATGAAATTGAGATTACGAAAGGCCAAATTACCTAGTCACGTGGTTTTGTTTGTTTAAATTTTTATAATTTAATACCTAAAAGCTTCAAACTACTTATGGAAGGAATGCGGCATACGCACTATTTCGCCTCTGTCAAAGTGTAAAGCCTCCCGGGGCAAGACGTTTAATAAAACTAGTTGTAATGGATTCTAACTAGATCGAGTGTGATATTAATGATGTCATGTCATGACTTAGGTATACAATTTTTAGGGTTGCGAACCTCAAAAGGAAAAAAACGGAAGTTTGTTGTCATTCTGTCCGTCCGTCCGTCTGTCTGTCAAGACTTTATCCCGGGAACGCATAGAGGTGCAAGTCGTAATTAATACATTACACAGGTCTGCGGTCCCTTAAAGCTGAGAAAAAACCAAAAATCTACATCAACGCAATCAAAAGCTACGGTTGTTTAATGTAGCATTCCCTTACATATACAATGGGAATTCAAATGTATTAGGGTACTACCCGTTCACCTAGAATCACTAAATTGGGCAAAAAGCAAGAGGTTGTAGCACAAATACAGGAAAAACTTCGAAAATGTAATCATTGCTGCGCACTGAGAGTTCTGTGCGACTAGTTGTCAAGACCCTATTATCTAGGTAACAACTCGGGGAGCATCTTTTGTGTTGAACCCTCGGTGGGAGAGTCCAACTCGTACTTGACCGGTTTTGTTTTATGTATACAGCTTCCCCTAGAATGTCGCTATGCCGCCTCCCTTCCAACGTGTTGGAAGCCTGTGTTGCTCGAAGACCTAAAAGTACATACTATAGTACAGTCACCTGCAATAGTATATGACGCTATGAAGGCCGCAAAAATATGTGACACGCTCTTATAACGGTACAAACAAGAATGTGTCAGATCATTTTGCAGCCTTCATATAGTCCTATACTATTGCAGGTGACTGTACTGTACCAACCCGTTTTACCTACTTGTATATTTTTGCACGTAATTAAAAAAAAACCCCAATAAATATATTTTTTGCGGCGGGAAGGTTGTCGTCATTAAGTTGGAATTCCGCAAAGTAACGCCTGATTCAATAAATGAATATAGCTGGCCGTATACGCTCGGGCATATCTACCGGATCTGTCGATAAATGTATGGAAAATTTGTCTGGTGGGATTGCCCGAACGTATATGGCCACCAAATGACACAAATCTTAAAATATTTGGAACATTTTCTTATGAGAAATATCTTCGTAGTGATTAGGACGGTACTTGCATCATTGAGAAAATGTTACTTATTGCTATTGACAACTAAAAAACGTGCACCCTTTTCCTTGAGAATGTCGCATCTGTTCTAGTCACGGCTTTAAGTGCAAAGCACACGTTCGTTTAACGTTGTGACAATAAAGTAAGTTTCTATGTAATGTATATTTAGTTTTTCATAAGTTTCTCTTTAAAGGTGCCTGATTTAAAGATGCATAAAGGGAATTAACGAATTTATATACTTTACTTTTATGTAGGGTAGGTTATTTAATATTGAAACAAATGGACACAATGAAACTTTGGGATATCTTGGAAACGCACCTCTATCTAATAGTATCAAGGAAGGACAAGCTCAGGGATCCCAATGTCCCCCAGTACGAGGCAAGCGATATTGTGATTTCGTACGCAAAAAGTAACTTTTTTTAATTTACGCTTCATGTTTTTTAACCAAGATATTGAAACGAGATTGCTGTTATTGAACTTACCCCGCAATAAAACTGTTTAAAATAAAACAGGTATTTGATATGGAAAAAAACATCGCAAGAAAGTGTATATATCAAGCATGGAGGTGCTCAAGATCCTCTTGCGCCCATCTAGTTAACAATCTTGCCACAATGGCACATAAGGAGT
Organism: Lathronympha strigana; assembly: GCA_949128165.1. NCBI lineage: Eukaryota > Metazoa > Arthropoda > Insecta > Lepidoptera > Tortricidae > Lathronympha > Lathronympha strigana. The sequence continues at coordinate 10,114,281 of OX421905.1, read as the reverse complement.
ACATTTCTCGAAGCACGCACTACGTGCTTACTTGATCCTCGATTCTCAGTGAAACTCAAGTTGCATACAATGAGTCTTAAGCTTTTGTATATTTCTGCAATATCCTAAATCATTCTGCATGTCGGAAACCTTTCCAAACGAACAAACTAAATCCTACCATTGTTGTCTCCTTTTCTTTCTCAATAATTGATTGAAGAATATATGTATAATATATAATGCCACTATTATACAATATTGTTTGAATGTTGACTAACCCTGTTTCGTAATAGATCTTAATTATTTCATGTGTTTCACTGTAAAAAATCATGTGTTTCATTGAAAACACGCACACGCACACAATGGCACAAAACTATTTTTTTAGAAAAATGCATATAAAACACTGACTATTAAAGGTAAGTAGAATACAAGAATACTATACAATTGCCAACTAAATTGCTTATCTTCTTTCGAAAATTTACACTCATAACTTTAAAAACACCAGAGATAGAAAGATTTGAACTTTCAATATTTCATTGAGAAACAACCTACCCTATACAATCAGCGTCAAACATATACACGGTGAAATTTAATTGGTAATCAGGAGTTGAAAAATACGAATTGTTAACCTAAATGGCATTCAATACGTTAGATCTCATGGAATTTACTTCACCATCTAATTAATAACAGTAAATGATATCGTTAAAATTAAAAACCACTGGGCACTTGGACACCCTACTTTTATTAAAAGGAATTAGTGTACGTCAAACGCCATCGCAATGGTGGGGAAATTGACAGACCAGACGTCAATAAATTATTCCCGCAATTAGTTTTTTCAGCCATGGTTTACTTGCCAAAGAGGTTTTAAACTCTTAAAACTACACTGTTGGTAGGGTGACAATAAATTTCAATTAAAATTTAATGTTACCTTTTAAATTAGGTATGACAAAAAAAATTTAGTTCTATGTAAGTGCCACATAAATATGATCGCCATCCATTACTGAATTAGAAAAATTGGTTCCTGATTACCGATTAAATTTCATCGTGTAACTTAGAACTTATTATAATGTAATAAATAATAAGATCTGAAATGTGTAGAAAATTTTGACGCTCACTTTATTAAATTGGAACGGTTAACACTCAAGTATTTTTATCACAATAGGTGAAACATGTCACGCTCACGCCTATTGTGATAAAAATACGTGAGTGTTAACCGTTGCAATTTGATGTCAGTGTGACTCACGAAACTTTAAATTACATATGGCTCACTATATTAAATAATAATTATATACAATTGTATATGCCGTGATCGGGTAGCCCTGTGGTTAGGGCGTCTGCCGCGAAAGCAGGAGGTCGCTGCTGGTTCGATCCCAGACCTGCTCACCGGGGACCTTGGTCACTTTTTCTGTGGTATATGACATCCCTTTCAAATTTATAATTAAATAATATAATTTACTCGTACATATAACAATCGAGTCTACCATAAATATTTACTTAAGTACATGCTCAAAATATACCAACTAAACTCATTCACAACGGAAATGTACGATTATACCATTAAGTCGGTTGTCAATCGGAACGATATCAAATGACATCAATTTATCAGTTTATATATAACCACAAAGTGGGACCATTTGTTCTAAGAATGTTATGGCCTAATGATCTGCTCCAGGTTTGTAGGCGGAGTCCCACATGTCCACGAAACACACGCTGGAGTACATGTAGAAACCAAAACCAACCACAACCGGTAGAACATGACCAGCGGCAGACTGAGGTAGCCGAGTATAGTCCAGCTAGTCTATGATGGTCGGGTTTTTATCGTTTACCGACGTTGCTGTCACGTTCTAACAAGTATGTATGCGCGAAAGTGACGCAAAGCGTGATAAGCGATAAAATGGCAACCAGGGACCGGAACCGGTTACCATAACCCGGGTTTTTCATAAGGTTATTTTAAAGGTTGTTTTCAAAACACCTCTAATTTGGTTAACTCATGATACGGAAACCTTAATCATTCGGAAACCTTATCGGTCCAGTTAACCCCAATTAACCGCTAACCGGTAACTAACAGCAATGAATTCTGTTAGTGTTTTCTTTCTGTTTTGAACAGTTCAAACGAAAGTAATCTTTATACGCCCTGGAATTAGACTTAATATTGAATGACCATGGCTAGGAGTTAGGACGTTGTCGCTCGCTGTGTAACCAGGTTTGTTTTGCTCTTAGTGTGGCATCGCTTCTTTATTTCCTTACTATATTTAGGCTAGCCTAACATTTTTATTATCATACATAGAAATAAAAGCGGCGTGAGCGTTTTTGTCTACTATGCTCAAGTTTATTTATTTTTCTTGTAGTTAATCAGTCAAATATAGGTAGAGTCGTAAATAATCATACATGGGTAACTTAAAACAAAACATAACTATTAGTCTCAGATTACGAAGCGATAAACTTCAGCAAATAGTGCTATTTTGTGAGTACATCTTGTGACGACTGTCGGTAAATTTAAAACTTTTTAAAATCTCGACATTGTTATCCTTTGTAAAACCAACAGCTAATTACCTGCACGAAATAAGAATACCATAAAGAACAAGAGATATTTTATTAATAACAACAGTATTCCTTTGGCAATAAAGTTCAAATTGTCATAGCATGCACTCAACGTATAACCTTTTGAAATTAAGAACCGAGGCGTGGTCAACGGTGTCTGTTTATTTTACATAATTAAAAGTTGATTTGATTATTGTAGCTTGTGTTAAATTTTGCAACTTACGTACGTAGATATTAAAAGTGGGGACAGATTTCTTATCGATTTGAGGATATTGTGCAAGCTTTAGTCGCTACCAAGTACCGAAAACGTTAGCTACACTGTATTCTATTCCCGATATTTCTTACAATCGACAACTGGCCTACTTTTTGGATTTTTAATGCATTTGGATTCTTGAATTTTTAATCCATGCTTAGTTCATACACTACTCAACTAGAGCAAACATAATATAATAAATACCACCCTCTAACTAACACTTGCAAAACGCTAGACCAGAGGCCTATTGCATAATCAGTTGTAGCTTGTAATATTAGCGGAAGTCTCTTTTCAATCCCTTTTATTAGAAAGAGAGTTCCGCTAATATTATTATAATTTACAAAATAAATTATACAATTCACCCCAGGTGGTCAGATCATAATATTTCATTTTAACTATAAAACTCTCGTGAGACTATTATTTAATATAATATTTCATTTCTAAAAGGTTTTATGTGAAATGCGTCCTATTCCAATTTGACCCTTATTCTTAAGACAATAAATTTGTAATTTATATTACAGGTTTTTGTATTACTGCATTTCATTTTCTGCAGGTAATTAGCGGTTGGGTTTAACAAAAGACACAACAATGCTATTCATAGCAGATAAGTTTTCAAGTGGAAATCGTGATTTTAAAAAGTTAACACTATAAAACGGTGAATAGTTTTTATCTTTCCTTAATTTCTCACATATGCGTCAACAGTGATAATGCGACAATAAAAGTCTTGTTTCTTTTTCTTACCAATCTTAATACGATTTTGCCGGCAATTACTTTCTTTTCTTACCTGGGTGCCTAGCCAAAATGCCAACCGCTCACGCTCACTCGCTAACGAAATGCAACTGTCATTGTCACGCTAATAAGAAAGAGTGATAGAGAGAGGTAGCTACGATACATTATTAAGCGTGAGCGATTGGCATCTTGGCTACGCACGCTGACGTCTGACGTGTTTTCACTTGAGACCGCTATTTGCTACCATTGGCAAAACAAAAGTATGTATTTGAGTTAATTGTAAGCAAGTGCAGCAAGCGGTGCTCCAAATGATTATGACATACTTTGATATTGGACACTTATTATTATATTATTTTTTCGTATCTCGTATTATCGTAGTAATGAGCAAAATTTGTATAATCGTACGAGTTTGAGATTAGGGTTCCCGATTACAAGAGTACACGCTGACACGTGGCTCCGTGTACACGAGTCGTGTCTTAATTACACGTGGCCTAATGGCATGTTCCAAACAGAGCAGAAAACCGGTATCGTGTGTGACAACGACATTCACAAGACGCTTCTGTAATGTGTTTCAATTAATTTGAAAATGTACCGACAATAAATGAGTAATTAAACATCTATAATTTATTTTATTACATTACAAAATCGCATCTCGAGATACTCTGGGTATAACTTTTTTAAGTAGGTATATATTCACGGAAATACTACTAAAATTACAGTCTTTCTCCGGGACCACGGGGGCAATGACGCCCTTGAAACGTTGGAGGTTTGTTTTCAAAGTTTATCCGGAACACAATTGTTCCGTGATGGGAAGACCTACCTATTATGAAGATTTAAGACAAAAGTGTGATATTATTTTTTACTATCGTTGTAGAATTGTTTTTGCTGAATATTTTGTATTTTGATTGTTGTTCACATTGATCATAATATGTACTATGTCTAATTTTTTGTTTGTATCCCTACTCTTTATTTTAATTATCATGCACTGTTACTTTACACGCCAAGGGGCCTTACCATGACGTCTTAACTTCAGTTTAGGGCCTAAACTGAGTCGCTGCCATACAACTGAGCACAGGTCCCTTACCTGAACCTGAACCTTAACTGAATTGCGTTAAAGGGCATTTTTAGAAAAAAGTGCACCCTTTTAATGAAAATGGGTCCTCAATTTTCCATACAATTTTTTTTGGCAGGTTTGTAACGGGCCATACGAAATGTATGAAAAAAATGACATACAAACCTGACCAAAAAAACGGGACACTATTTTTCTTGTTTCCAATAGTACTCGTGATTCTGGTTACAAAAAACCCAAAACTTCCAATAGTAAAAAAAAATGAAAATGGTACCCTATTTTTGAAAATGCCCTAAAACGTTATGGTAACGGCCAAGGATGGGTTAGGTCCGCGTGTATTTAAGATCTGTTTCTACGAGTACCACGGATACTCGGATCTAAATTACACGCGAGCCCGACTTGTAAACTTGGCTACCTAAGTTGTTTAATTATCATTGCACGTGCAGTATTAGACGATTTATTCCTATTCGTTCCTACTACAATGGTTTTGAATGTTTTGATTAAAGGATGACTCACACTAGCACGGGACGGGACGGGGCGGAACGGGAGAATCTGTCAATTTCTATAGAAAGAATCACGTGATAGCTCGGAGCCCTTGGATATCACGTGACGCTTTCTATAGAAATTGACAGATTTTCCCGTCCCGCCCCGTCCCGTCCCGTTCTAGTGTGAGTCATCCTTAAATAACTTATCAAAATATCACCTACCGACGTTAGTCGTAAGACTCGTAAGAGATATTCACTAACTTCGTTGAACAAGTTAAATCCGTCAAAATAAACACTACGAATAACTTTGAATCACAACATGCAAGCAAACGTAATGATTTTGCAGTTTCATTAATTGCAATTTTGTTTAGTACTACACTTTTAATTTTCGAAAGCTTAAAAAATTCACGGAATTAATAGAAGTATATTTATTTATTATTACGTGAATTGAAGTTGTAAGGTATGACATTTTATTTGATGAAATAAGCTAGTTCAATCTAACGGGTTGTTGTGTATTTGAAGAAAAATAAGAAATTAATAACACGTGCCATTCGTTGCCGTCTTCGCTTTAATTTGAAAGTGTAAGACGTAGAAACCGCTTGTTATTATTAATACAACTCTAGTGTAACGGCTTATGGTTCAAAATTGATTGAAGTGACAACTATGAAACAAACCTGGGTTATTCTACCTGTTGGACCCAAAAAACAGTGCAAGATACAAATGTCCTAAGTACGAGGTTTTTATATGTCCTTTACGACATTTCTATCGTTCACTGTTGACACGGAATTGTCTTTACCGATGCCAGCCTCTACTGTTATTAGATATTGAATCTAATTTACTTATACGTAAAGAGTATACTCGTTTGTTATAATAAGGTTAACAGTAACCGAAACAAAACCACAAACAAAAACCCTATCGGGATTGGGTTTTGCAGTTAACCGGGTTAATGGTTACTGTTACAGCAACATTTCGCTTACCGTTTGGATTCGGTTAGTGAATGTTGCTGTTACAGTATCATTGTGTAACAGATATGATTAGGTAACCAACTCGATAGGCTTAAGCCTAAAGAGGGGTTTTCCGGTCCCTGATGGCAACCATGCTAACCATGCAGATAGTCTAATATGGTCGGGTTATCACCCTGGCTGTCACGTTCGAACAAGTATGCAAGTGCAAAAGTGACTTATGGCGTGATTGTCAACAAAATAGCGACTATGACCCTTCTAGTGACCTTCCCGTTGTACGCGTACCGCTCGTCGGAGCTCTCCAGGCTCTTGTACGAGAATATGTTGAAGCTCCACACGTCAACGTTGGCGATAATGAGCATTAGTTCTAATAACGCTCCATGCCTTCTAAGTGTAAGTTTACATGTATATACACAGTGTGGTCGATATTATTTATTTGGAATTAATTCTCTTATAAAAGGTCAGTGCCTCAAGGATGCATGAAGGTAATTAAAATACGTATTTATATCGTGTGCTATATTATGTACCTATAAATTAATATAATTTATCTATACCTATCTAGTACACTTATCTACAGTACACCAACTAAATTAATATACAATATACGAAATTAATTTGTAACTTCTCTAGTTTACCGTGTTGTCGTGATCCTATTACCAGTTAGTTTACTAATAGCCGAAAAATAGTCCATTTCTTCTGAGATGCCACATGTTCTTAATGTTCTGCCCCAGGTTTGTAGGCAGAGTCCCACATGTCCACGAAGCACACGCTGGAGTGGAACCGGTAGAACATGATCAGCGGCAGGCTGATGTGGCCAAGTATAGTCCAGGTGACCTTCCCGTAGTACGCGTACCGCTCGTCGAGGCTCTCCGGGCTCTTGTACGAGAATGTGTTGAAGAGCCACATACCCACGTTGGCGATGATGAGGAACATGAGCAGCTCACGGCCCGGCTTGCTGCGCCGGAGTTTGCGGCTGTTGCTGCAGCGCCGCAGCCCGTCCACCAGCAGCGCCGTTTGTAAAACTACTTGTATCATCTGAAAATACACTTATTGCCTTAGTTTCTCTTTATCTATTCTAAGAGATTAGTCAAAATACCCAAAACGATTAATCTCCATACAAGGCCGCGTGCCTGGTGGCTTTTTATACCATTGTTGCAGTTGTAATCTTGGGTATTTTTTACTTATTTCTAAGTACCATTCTACAATTTAGCAGGGGCTAAATTTAAGAGAGGTATAGTGTAGTTATTTCAGGTACCTATAGCATTGATCAAATGTATCAGTCTATCTTGGAAATTATGCATTCTTTATACGAAGTTTATGGTACGGTATCGTTATACTAATTAAATGTGATGATGGTCAATAAATATGAATAATATAAGTATGTTATCATTTCTAAAACTAGCCTGTTTCCTCTATTTCATATCTTGAATACAATAATAGTGGTAGATAAATTAATCGCATGATTGATACTGTGAGTCCACGCCTCGCATCAAATCCTTGTGTGTGTGCGGGTAGTGTCGGTGTGCCAGTTTATTGTCATCGCTATCCGCGCCGACGGCGCCGATGGTAACAATTAATTTTGCGGTGCGGACTTGTCGCCTCTTTAGCTCAGTGGTAGAGCACTGGTCTCGTAAACCAGGGGTCGTGAGTTCAATCCTCACAGGAGGCATCGTCATGTTTTTTTATTGATTTATTTGATTATATATGAATTTGATTATTTATGTATATTTAGGTAATTGGTCATGATAAAAAATCATGTTAAAAATAATTTAAGGTTCCTTCTTATAAAACTTAATTTTTATGGTTAAAACTGTGTTTCCAACAGTTCATAAATGAGTGTTACACACTTTATTGGACATTCCACGCAACTATTTCTGAATATACATATTTGCTACATCATCTTTTTTAGAAGTATTTTTTCTACCTTATGTTTTGTGCATATTTATCGGTGTTATTGACCAAATCAAGCCAAACATTTCTGAAATTAGTATTCGTATTAACGCGGACGCAATCATTGTGCTAAACTGCGGACGCACAGACAGATGGACTCATGGCCACGGATATGTGTAAACTACGGGGTGCATAGTTGTTATGGAGTTCTAAAAACATGCATTTATTACGTTGTGAACAGTTTAATTATACCCCTAATTTTCCATAACAAGTAAGATTTACGATACGAAGATGTGAATAAGTACATTACTTTATCACAGATGCGTGAATTCATTACCTATCTAAAAGTATAAGGGCTTTTATTTTTATCTATACCTCAGCAAAAAACAATTGTACTTACATACACAATTACACATATACAACTATTAAATTGTTATGAAATCTGGATATTTTAAACTTTACAAACTAAAATTATCACAGTAATGATAGTCAGATAAATATTACAAAGAAATAATTGTTCATCACTCACCATAAGTACTAAATCCACAGTTTTCACCACGTTGAGTAACGCAATTGTAGCTATCAAAGAGAGCACCGTCTCCAAAAAGAAGGCCGGTATACAGATAAAGAGTAAAATGTCGTCAAGAAGAGAAATCGGATGTTCGTTGATATCTAGCTTTCTCGTTTGGGTGTAAGCAAATATTGCAGCTATGAACATTGCTACATGAAGTCCCAGTTTAGTGGCGTCGCTCATCATGTATCCGACCTCCAAAATACCTCTGAAATATAAAACATTACATTGCCAAACGAAAAATAATAAGCAATTAAAAAAAACGGTCAAATGCGAGTCGGACTCGCGCACCGAGGGTTTCGTATAAACTTTATTTTGCAACTACACCTCGAAATATAAATTTGACGTCAGCCACATGTATCGACAGATTGGGTCAGTCGTTTGTACGGCGTGGAGTCAGTATGAAAATTGGTTTTTCCTTGATATTTTTTTATGACCTTAAATCATTTTTTTACGTTACTTATATATATAACAGTACATGTTATTACATAAATTCAAAGAAAAAATAAACAATTTAAGTTGGTTAAGTTTCAACCCTTAGTTCCGAAAACTTTTTATTTATTTATAAAAAGTTAATGGAGTTAGGGTCAATGTTATATTTTTCCTGTAATGTTTATGATAATATTAACTTTGTTTAAAAAAACATATTTTTTCCTTCATAAACTTCGGAGATAAAGGGGGGGTGCAATGGTATTATTTTTTACATTTTGTATATAAAAAAAAAAAAATTAAAAAAAAAAACCAAAATTGTTTTAGAATGTTCAAATTTTGCCCTTTTAAATAATACCCCACATGACCCAATTACTAAACTTTTATTTTTTGGCCTCTGTTTTATCGGGAATTTTTCAGTGAAAATAAATTAAAATATGGGATAAATCTTCTCTCAATGTCTGCGTTAATTTTTTTTATAACTATTACAAATTCCAAATCGATAGCTGAAGTAGTTCTCGAGATATTTAACGATGTGACAGACAGACAGACAAACAGACTAAGTCGCACCATAAACCTTTTTTACCATTTTGGTACGGAACCCTCAAAATACATTATGTAGACCGATAGATAACGCCGAACTAAATTCGTTTACAAATGCGTTCCACTTCTTACGCCTTTATAAATAACATTTCTTCTAACTAAACAGTCAAATATAGACACTTCACTTATTTAGGCCATAGGTACTAAAGTCTATTATGTATAATCATAGTAAACGTTCAAGTTTCTTGAATGGTTATAAATAGGCACCACCAGCCAACACCAATTTTTTGGGTACACGTTTTGAGCCTTAATTAAGTTTACATTTCATTATTCCTCCCAGACACTTACCTATACCTAATATCAAAATGTCTCGACTAGATGAGACAGGCCTAAATACACTGAAGTAATTGCTAGTTTTAATCCACGTGTTTTAATCCATGCGTAATTACCTTTCTGTTTGACGAAACCTGTGGCGGATATATTGCCTGTGAGTTGACGGAACCTGCGTTGTGGATTGTTTAAGGTATGTGCACTTTTTTACTCAATAAAAATTATATATTAATAAAAGCAAAGAAATAGAATTTAAATAATGTATCGCCTTTAAATTATCGCCTTTAGGTATTGTTTAAAGGCGATACATTTTAATCCTAAAGAGTGACATTCAAGATGTTTTTACCTAAATTCGCTTCTGTCAAGTTTATATTTTCTCATCTCTTCTCCGTGTTCGACCAGTTCACTTCCGCTATCTCCTTTTTGGGTTTCCTTAGCAGTGATCCTGCTATCTCACTTATATTATATTATTTGTAATATATTTTTGGAATCTTTGGGTGTCTCATTATCAGCAAATACTTTACGCAAAAAATCTCTAAACTGAACATGTACCTACATAATGACTTTCCCTCGTATGTTCTCGGCGACACTCGTATTTCTCATGCTACTTCAATGGACCTCGGTACTTTTACTACTGACACTGACTGAAATAGCATGACATGTTCGGGCGTGTCCGTGAAAATACGAAGGAAAAAAAATATGCACTACATCTGTTGGCGTGATGAGGTTTCAAATTACGGGAGTATCAGGAGAGAAGAGAAGCGCTCTAGCGCTCTACTCTTCTAAGAGTGATTTGGAAATGTCAAAACTACTACAAGGAAAAGTTGCGGATACAAGCTAGTTTTAAATAAATGAACAATTAACGTACTCGCCGCCGCTGCTGAAGACGAAGCCTATGATGAGCATGCCCACGACGACTACCATCAGCACCAGGCCCATGAACATGCCGCGGTTGGAGGCGTGGCAGTCCGCGTGGATCACGATGTTACTTGTGAAGTCATTGTCTTCGTTGGCTGTCGGAATTCTGTTGAACGAAAATAGATGTCCCTGGTTTATATAATAGATAAACTTGGTAGGTACCAAAAAATATGTTTATCCATTATTTCTTATCACTCTTATTGTTTTCTGGATTACTCTTAAAATTACGGTTGTTTCTATCCATCTCCTACCAAAAATATTTGAGTGGAACGTTTAAAACAAATTATGCTACAAATATACCACTTTTTTTTTTAATTCTCGTTATGCTCCAAATTTACGCATAAATGCGATATAGCACAACAAAAACAGGAACTCCCATAGCCAATATATACATACTACATTTCAGGACTGTTGGAGAGATTTCGACCCTTGGATTAATTAGACTGTTACAGGCTGTATCTCATGGATCGTGATAGTTAGACCGTATAAATTTTCACTGATGATTTTCTGTTGCCACTATAACAACAAATACGAACGTCATTTTTTGCCAATTTTATAGATAATGGCACAGAATCTTACAATTAATAATCTTCTGATAAGCTTTCCTGTAAATTGTTATTGGGCCGTTCTCCTCTTTTACAGACAATTAAACGCGAGTATTTCGATTTTTTGGATTTTTGATCATGTGTATAATAATATCGGTAGAAATTATAAAAAAGGTTACACATATGTTTTTGATGTAGACTATTTGATAGTTCTTTTCATGTCGGAAAGGTATTTTTATTTTCAGTGGTTTTCTATAAAACACCGTGACAAAGTGGCCCTTTTCAGCGAAGGCAGCCTTCCGATTGACCACTCTGTCGCGGCGTTTTGAGCTAAATAATGTAGGTAAGTCACTAACCAGGGAAATAACAACTATACCTGCTGTAATGATAAAGTAATTCAAAATTTTGGGCATTTACCTCCTACCAAAAAAAAAACTAAATCAGACATTTTTCAGCGCAGAGAGAGCTCATTGTCGCTAAAAAAGGAGAACGGCCCAATTACAGAACTAAGTATTTGTGTAAGTATGGAGAGATTGGGAGTTTTCTAAAAAAAAAGTCTTTATCCTAAAATCCTAACAACGAGCGGTTTTAGTTTAAATTGAAACATGATATAATATGTAAAAAAATAAATATATATTTTTAAAGTTGGCCCCTATGTTCAAAATATTTTTTTTATTATACGCCAGAGTTGAAATAACTGACTTTTTAATGTGTACAAATAAAAACAAAAAACCGGTCAAGAGCATGTCGGGCCATGCTCAGTGTAGGGTTCCGCAGTTTACCGTCCGTCACAATAGGCAACCTTAAAAAGTGTTTTAATAGATACCATGTTCAATATGCTTATAATAATTAACAAGTCGATGATACTTTTGATCACACACGTCCCGACCCCATCAACTCTGGAAAAATCTTAACAGCGCGAAGTAGACCACAGTGCCATCTCTCGGGCAATTGGGCTACTAATTTATACAAACTAGACGGGTTATGTATGTTGGGTTTTCGGGGGTAACTTTTGATCGCGTGAATCGATTTGAATCATTATTTTCTTATTAGAAGTAGGAAGTAGTAGGTACTCAAGATAAAATAAGTTTGCATATACAGTTAAATTACAAACTTAATTCAGTAATTATTTTGTACAATTTTTCAAAAACCGTTCAACCAATCAAGTTAAAAAAAAATTTCCAAGTAAGTTCTTATTAAGTTCTACTTATGTAAGTATTTTCATATTTTTTTAACTTATAGTTCAAAAGTTAGAGTGGGGACACATTTTTTTAAACTTCTGGAGCAATTATTTCCGTAAATATTAACTTTATCAAAAACTGTTCTTATCAAACCCTCATTATTTTACAAATACCTTTCCAATGATATGCCACACTCTAGGGTTTAAACGAAAAAAAAAACACTTTCCACTTTACGTGTACTATTCGTTTACGTGGAGGTAGTCTAAAATAGAAATTATAACCACTTTTTATTTTAACACTTTGTTGGCGTGATCGATATACATATTCGTACAAAATTACAGCTTTGTAGTACTTACAGTCACTGAGCTTATCCGCGGACGGACGGACGGACAGACAGACAGACAGAGCGAAACTATAAGGGTTCTTAGTTGACTACGGAACCCTAAAAAGTGTCAGTAGGTTTGATGTAAGTTGGTTATGATGACAGACCGACAGGCCGACCCATGAGTGAGCCCAGACATTTCAGTATTTTTTTTGGTGCAGAACCCTAAAAAATACCATAAATAATAGTGAAAAACCATGTAATGTAATGTGCTCGTTACTTTTTCCTTGGCCTTGAAAGAGAAAGCAACACTAGATTATTATAATTAGGCAGATAGAGTATACTAACTGGCAAACGGTGTTGTTGTCGCCCATCAAGCTGGAAGAGCCGTCTGCGGTTTCCTCATTGTCGCATTTGCCGATGGCGCTCCATATTATATAGTAAATTGCCACTGAAAAAAATGGAAAAATATCTATGTACTTGACGCAATAATGGTAGTCAACGTATAACTGCTTTAAGATTAAACCAGACGGAGTAGCAGTTGACAAGCCTACTCCTCTACAAACAATCACACTCATTGTAAGAATAGAAGTTTATCTGATCGTTTCCTTTCGTATCGGTCGTCACGTTTATCGTTTTTAGGTATTTGTACGTTACGTACGAATAGCCATCCATTTGACGTGCCCTTCCCCCGCTAATTTCGGCAGGTTTTTGTTTTATTGAAAATGACAGGCATTACCAGTCCGGCTGATTTAATAGTCAAAGTATAAATGCATTCTACGACATGCTAAATCCTGATTATTTATCTATGAAACTCTAACCGTTATTCACAAAACTCAACAGGCCATATTAGTTTATGTTTTTATCTTTTCCTAACAGGTGAAAATGATAACCTGACAGACGAGGACAAAAATAATTTAGTTAATGGAGGTTGATGGAAGTTTATGTTTAACAGCTAAGAATAAATCATGCCGCAAGTTTGATAGCTGAACTAGATAGCGCTATACATCAAGTATCGATAAGAAGAGTAGTCTAGTGTGCTGTGCTACAAGCCGATAATTGGCAGGAAGCTGCTTTGGATCGGGGCAGTGATCTCGTTTAGAACGCCTAGATTAGTTATAGATTCGCTAAGTCAAATTGTTAGTTAAAGCAAGAGTTACTGAAGTTACTTCTGGAGTTGCAGGCGTCAATAGGCTACGGTGACCGCTTTCATCAAGTGAGACGTATACTTGTTTACCACCGCAACGGTTTAATAAAAAGTACCTATAAGGATGTTGAACTCGACGCTGAACGGGTAGAGGTAGGGCGAGAAGCTCTCAATAACTTCCATGATGGCCGTCGATCCAACACACTCTTCGTTGTACAGGCCACTCACGTCGAAAAATCGGCTCTCCTGATTAGAAGCTGAAAATCATGGAAAACGAATTTTGGAATTGCATTACTTTTGATAACTATCGTTAGTATATACAGCGTGGGTATTAGATACGGGCGAATAATTAATCCAGCTTATATGTAGTACCTATTCATATGAATCGTATGGGATAATTATTTCGTTAAATGGTGTTATTCATTAGGTGTCATGATTTTTCTAAGGTACGACAGAGCTGCAATGTATGTCGTCCAACTTTGTTTGACATGACAAATGACACTGATGACACTGACATGATACTCGTATGACGTTTAGATAGCTACGTTAATTTATGCGTATACAATACATTGAATTGAATTTTTATGTATGAAAAAAAAAACATCTTAATTTCCATAATGTGAATAGGTTTCCTAGGTCCAATAGTAATCGTCATTAAAATATTCGCCCGTATCAAATATCCACGCTGTATAGGCGGCCATACACGTATTGATTTCTCAGCGGATGTTTCAGCCAAATGCGTCCGGCGGACAGAGCCAGTGGCTAGTGGTATGGCAGGAATTTGGCACGGATTTGTCCGCTCGATTTATCTGACAGAAAATACTCCTCAGTCCTCACACAAATAAATACATTTGACTTATCCGTCAAAGAGTATCCGACATATTTATACAAAACTTTTTCATAAGTAAAATAAGGTAAATTTATGTAAAATTTTACTAGAACATTTGTCTTAGTACGGTCAAGAAATTTAATTTGCGACCCATTTTGCAAAATTTTTCTTTGTATACAAGACTGTCAACCTTAAGTGGATCACAAATTATGTTCCTTGACTGTACTTATTGCAATAATCAGGGTTGTTTTCTCTGATTTGCTTGAGTGTTAGCAAATTATTTTTTATAGTACTTCCCTATTGAAAATTTTGACATGTAGTTAATGTTTAAAGAAACAAGAAGGGACAAGTACGGTATGATTTTCCGAGATACTTTTAATTAAGGTATAGGTCGATTCACGAAAGCTGGCGCGGAAAATGTATGAAACTGTAATTAACTGCATAGACATTTCACATGCATTCCATGCCACTTTTCGTGAATCGATCTGTAGTTATGTACACACGCGTTCAAAAGTGCATAGGGAGTTTATGGATGAATTCATTTTTAAACTTGGATGCACTTTTGAACGCCATATTACAGTCAGCTGCCGAGTTAAGTGACCCCCCTGCATAGAAAGTTTGTATGCAGGGGGGTTCACTTTACTCGGCAGCTGACCGTACCTACTAACAGGTACTAACAAAACAGTTACATTGATGTGCCACGAAACTAACCTGCGCTATAGTCAGTGGCGTTTTCATACGGCCCTCCTGGCCCATATTGTGAGTAAGCGTAGATAGTCAGCGCTACCAATGTCTCTCGAACGATGGTGCTGATCCAAAAGCAAAGGCTGCTCCCAATTATATGCATGAAGGCGTAACACGCCAAACCCTGCCGACCATAAGATCATTACGTAGCTATAATAGTAAAAAAATATATATCGAAGAAATATTTTTTGATATAAGCTTTTATCGCTGACTGTACTTTGGTATTATTTTTGGGACTGTAGGTACCTTGCATTGTCATCTTACCTTCAAAAGCATGTGAAGTTTCAGCTTATTCGAATAACGGAAAGTTAGTCAAATTCGGTTGCAAGACTTGACACTTATAAGCTGAATTTGATTATATTGAATTATATAGGCAGGATGACAATACAATGTTATGGTACCAAAGTACAGTCAGCGATAAAAGCTTGTATCAAAAATGGTTTCTTTTCAGAATAAACTTATTTAATATAAATCGTATGACATTTAAATTCGAACGATATAACAATAATGAAGACTTCATGAGTCTCATTCGTTCATTCATTCCTTTGTCTATAATTTAAGAATATACACTTTCATGACATATTGTTAACACATACAATTGGTACATCTTGCCTTGCATCAAAAAAGGCAGTTCTGTTGTGTATGTTATATGTAATGATGTGGATATGGCAAACCCAAGTTTTCGACATCGGGAATCCTCCGGAACATTGTTAAAAAAAAATGTATGGGGATAAAGAAAAAATTTAAGAGACTTTAAATTTTTATGGAGTGGAGTATTGAGTCATGGAGTCGTTATTAAAATATAAGACAAGTCTTTTCATGGTTTTGGAAAATTCTGATCTTTAAACTATGTAAAAAAATCCTTATTTGTTAGATTAAATTAAAATAATTTTAAGAGTTTTGGAAATATATAACTATAAATTGGGGTGCAAAAGTAGTTTTCATATACTCTAGCCCCCACCTATATACTCTAGCCAATTTAACGCCCTTAACGGTAGAATTTTTCGAAACGCTTAAACTACTTACTTCTATGAAATTTAATAAGGAATCATTTTACAAAGTCATTTCACTAATTTCCAGTTTTTGACTTAAAATTTTACTCTATGCCATTTCAAACTTTTAATTTAATTTTACAATAATCCGGAGGGCTTCCATGGTCGAAAACTTGGGGTCGAAAGCTCTACTATAATGTAGCAGTAGTATAAACTACAATTACCTAAATACAAAATGTAACGTGTATAAAACTGAATGCAGCCGGAATGTAGGCTAGTTTTATTTTCTTTTATTTGGGAACAAACAGTTACAAACCGACAACAATACACATAAAAAAAAGTATAGCTATCCTAACACAAATCCCACTAAGCCGTAGATACACCGTATTGAGTGAGTCTCGATTTTTTCTTAGGAGCTAGAGATGATGTGGCGCAATCTTAAATAATAAAGTACCTTGTTTCGTAAAACGATGACGTTCGAGTACTTGAACACGAAATAAAGCTGCAAGAAGCAGTAGATGGGGCTGAATATGTCCTGCGCTATCTGCATGTAGTCGATGCACTGGTCGTTGTTCACATTTTCATCAAACATGTAACCGATCTGGTTTACAAGCAGCAGAACCGAGTGCACCAAGTGACCCATTGCGAAACCTGTTCAAGATGTTGCGTTAAGGATCGATTTAATCGATTCAAAAGTAATAACATTTAAAAAAAATGCTTGACACAAAACAGGTTAGTGGCATTTTATCATCAGCAGTTTCACTTCAGCAAACAAACAGCAAAGGGATTTTAGAAGATACCATGCACATGACTATTTTCGCAGCAGTTAACGACTTATTACTCCCTTATACTAAGAGGATATCACTCTTTGCAAAAAGTTTAAAATTGTTAAACTGACCACTTCACAATAATTATCCTTGAAAGTCTTTATAAAGCTCTACTTTTATGATTTTTTTTCTTAATTTTGGACCTGTGGTTAAAAAATAAAAAATTAGAGTCAAATACCTATTCAAACTTAAGGTTGAAAACAAATCACCAGCCACTTAACGTGTATAGGAGGTAAACAAAAAAAATGTCTAGATAAGGGTCAGGCAAGTTTACCAGGGTATACCTATAGTTGACTACGGAACCCTAAAAACTTCAATCACTATAGTTGCGTGTACAATTATAAAGGGTTTTCTCGACTTCTTCACCATCCATTCCACCATCTCACACTAATTTGATGATTATAGGACCAACTGTGAAATGTATCATTATAATGTATTTAGGTATATACACGTTGTTTATTGTAATCTATAAGGATAGCCAACAAAAAAACGAAGACAAATCCAAATTTAGTAAAAAAACGCTTAATTAACCGAACGTTAGCGAAGGTCTCCATTGCAAATTAGACGAAATACTTTCATAGGTATGTACGTCTGTCTATCCGGCTGTTCTTTCGGTATTATTTCTTAACTGATTTACATGAAATTTTGTGAGCAGGCCTAGCCTACGCAGGATTGTTTGTAAAGACAAACAATCCTACGTAAGTACCTATACCGCCATTTTGCTAAAAGATGTAAAGTCGTCTTTTATCAAAATGGAGTCCTCCGTGGCAATTACCATTCGGTTTCAGCGTGCTCGCAAGCTATACAACTCACAAATTCACTAGTGTTCTTACCAGCAGCGCCGAGCTTAAGGTAGAAACTACCCGAGTGTCTGCCATAACTGAAGCAATAATCATGTTTCAAGGGTATCAGTACAGGCGGCGGCTTCAAGTTTTCGGATCCAGGCGTACCGGGACTACTAGGTCCATATTCTTCCTAAAAATAATCAAAATAACACTAAATAATAGTACATTACATACCAAGGCCATTTAAGTGGGAAATGCCTAACATGTGATCCGAGGCTTTCCCATTTACCGGCCGAGGTTTGTATACTATTTTTCAGTCCGACGGAGCCGGCAGGCGACAATTTAGTTTTGCGTAAAGTGGCGCTTACCGGCCGGAGGACTGAAAAATTAGTTATTCATAAAAGTCGGCTAATAAATAAATAAACAAACAATCGTAAAGTCAGTTTACTTTAGTTCTAGAGGGTAATTATGGCAATTTGGATTAATGATTTAAGTCCGGGTATTAACGGCCTCCTAGCCTAGTTGGTAGTGACCCTGCCTACGAAGCAGGAGGTCCCGGGTTCGAATCCTGGTCAGGGCATTTATTTGTGTGTTTATCACGAATATTTGTTCTTGAGTTATAGATGTCTTCTTTCTATGTATTTAAGTGTTTATATGTATCTGTTTATTATATATATCGTCGCCTAGTACCTACAACACAAGCTTTATTGAGCTTACCGTGGGACTAGGTCGATTTGTGTAAGATTGTCCCATATTTATTTTTTTCTTCAAATTGTCAAATGGTAATGTTACGTATTTGGTTCTGCGAAATGTCGCAGAACCAAATATTTTTATGTTTTTTATTAGATCGGTCAATATTTATAGTTTTCACCATGTTTTCATATCAGTCGAAGTGAGTTGCTATTTGGCCAGAGTAACCCGATTTTATGGTAGGTACTAATGGTTTTTATATAGATATCTACATAACATTGGCCCTCTATAATGCATTCAAAACCGCATATTAAGACCCCATAATAAGAAACTTTTTCGTAATTATCTTTGAAATTGTTATTATAGCTATGTAATATCGTCGAATTTCATAATTATTTGTTCCGTTCTTCGTCTGAGATCTTTATAATGAGAGCGTGGCGTCTCCCATAGACCGATAGATGTCGCTAGCATGTAAATAGTCACTCCGCATACCGCCGGGAAGTTGTTTCTTTCGCCGTGTAGCTATTTCCTGTGAATTTGGCTGTAAGCCATTAAATAGGTAAGGAGCCTACCAGGAAGGCCTTACTCAGAGGTCGGACGTATCAGACAAAATAATCATAATTTTATTGGAAGGTAAAATTTTATATTATTTGTTCCGTTCTACTCCGAGATCTATAGAATGAGATCTGTCTTTTATCTCCTGGTGGCGAGGCAGAAAGCGCACTGATAGAGCAAAGATAGACATACTAATCAGTTGCAACATATTTAATCAAGCTGTTATATATTATAGGTAATAGGTACTGATAACTATAATAGAAATATACCTACCTACGCATAAACTAAACATTAAACAAGTTTGATAAAGACTACTCAGTTGAGTCAGCCTGCGATCCGCGGATATCTCTGGTAAAAACGTCTAAAGGTAGATTCATGTTGCCAATTAGCTTTAGCAAGAATATCGTTAATAGGGTAATTTTCCAACCAATTTAATGATGATACCGCGGACCGAAAGCTACTTAGCGTTGCTTGAATACAAGAATCCGCCAGGAGACCTTTAAGCCAGCCGCCAATCATCGTGGGAGAAGCTGGTTTAGAGTGGTCTCTGGTTGACACAAACAAGCTTGAGCAATGTCCTCTAACATCTTCTGTATTTTTTATAAATTGACGTATCCAGAAACTGCGTTAATATTTTGTTCGGGAGCTTCTAAAATAGTCCAATTGGACTGTTGGTATGATGCGTTGTCTGATTTAGAACCAAATTTCGGATACAAAATAATAGACTGAGAGTTATCCAGCGTAATGACCCGGGCAACAGTGTAGTAGCGTTAGGTCGTGAAATCTGCGACCTGATGCTAATAACAAAAGTGATGCCGTTCTCATGGATACACCATAATACGCTATTTAAATTAGGACTAGTAATCTTAAGATATTTAATCACAATTCTCGCATGAGAGCGTTGCCTCTCCCATAGACCGATAGCTATGGGAGAGGCAACGCTCTCATTCTAAAGATCTCGGACGTACAGGTCAATTCACGAGAGCTGGCACGAATGAATTTAACAAGTGATTGATAATGTCTATGTGTGCATTACATTAAATAGAGTTGAATGCAAAAAGTGGTTATAATAATTGTAGAATCTAGCATACCCGCCAAGAACACCTAAAGTTTACTGCCATGCCTGCCACACCAACGATCCCTGAATATGTCTAAGCTATGGTGTTCTATGATCATGACTTAAATGTATAATGATAATGAATCTTTGACGACACAAAAAAAATGCCGTAATAAGTAAAAGTAACAGTTAAATTTCGTAAGAATTTCGAATCTATTCGTAGTCATTTTGTAGATTCGATTGCGGCGTCAGTGTGAAAACAGGATATAAATATTTATTTATTTATTATTAAGTTACAATAATAGACTATAAACATACGGTTTTTTTTACAAAGGACCTTCAATAAAAAATATTGAAAGGCTTACCATGATGCTTTGTGCAGATCATAATAATATAATTTATTTTTTCTTGAATGACAGGTGGTACATGTTTACTAATTATTAGGAGGCGCCTGTATAAGAACGGCACTCACACTGTCACTAACAGTGACAAGTGACATTACTTTCCGTCAATTCATTCATGCCAGCTCTCGTGAATCGACCTGTATCAGGAAAAATAATAATAATTTATTGGAAGGTAAAATTTTATATATTATTACCTACATTCAAATTTTGAACGACACTAAAAACAAGGAAATTTGGTTTGACCTCTGCCTGCCTCTAGTTCGTCTTTAAAAATTAAAGAATTTCAAAAATTGAATATCAGAAAAGTTTTCATTCACCAAAGCCGTAATAGCAGACAAAATATGCGGCGTGAACGCATCATGGAGAGCGCATGCTATGTGTGAATATAAACCAGTGTAAGTGACTGTAAATAATTAGGCAATCGTTTGATATTATTATGAAGCTCGGCTCGACTCCTCGTTTCATAAACCCACACTCGAGTTATAATACCTTTATTATACCGGGTGTTTCCTGTAATAGGAGCAATAAATAAAATCGTAGGCAGTACTCCCCAAACTGAACAACGTTTGTTCAGCGACTTTTAAAAATAACGTTTGTTTTGATTTTTATCACACTTTAAAGTTTCCTAGAAGACGCTATTATGTACTTCGAATCTTGTCGTTTTTAAACTATGACAATAGACGTTAATTAGGCCGATGTTACCGTACCTACATTGAAAATACTATTTAGTTTGTAGGTATGAAAAAGTGAAAACCTACAGATACATAATTTTGAAAAGTCGTTGAACAAGAGTTGTTAGGTTTCAGGAGCACTGCTTACGATTAAATATATTGCTCCTATTACAGGAAACACCCGTTATACAGTCACATAAACTACTACTCTACTACTATACATATTTGACATATTATGAATTTCATAAAATTACATAAAAGAAAAATTGTGTCACTTACTTCTTGCTTCCTAAAGAACTCCGCGAGCTTTTCTTCATGCAGCCCTTTGGTTCTCTGATTTTTCAAGGCAATGTTCTTATATCGGCCTATGTCGATGATCAAATATACATGATATATAAATCCTATGCTGGTTAGCGTCAATGTGTAAATCTAAAAATAAAAATAACAGTTACGAAAGAAGTTAAAGATGAATAGAATAAATATATTTACACATAAATAATATTTTATGAATATCACAAAATAGACATGCTTCTTTCCAAAACTACCATACACAAAAGACCCTCAGTCACAGAAGTTAGCCATAAAGAGGTCATTAATGTTTAGTATAGATATTATTGTAGTGTTTAGATATTAGTCATTAATGTTTTTTCGTCGAAACTGTTCGTATTTATGTTGCTGTTTCAAATGACTAGCTTACGTCGGGTAAGTACGAAAGATAATTGAAATAGAAATTTATGAATTCAGGCATTTCCGTCAATATACGTTGGGAAACCATTTTTCACTACCTCTGTATTATATACACTATGATATAATATATTTCTTGATATAACTATTTCGCATACCAAATTCCTTCTCGGTGTATTTTACTCACCTTCTCTTAATATAAATTATTTCTCTTCTCTTGAGAATCTGCTGGAAGAATTAATGCCATCTTTCAATCATCATGTTATTATGGGCGACTTCAATACATGCCTTTTCAAAAACGACCATCGGTCTAAATCTTTACAATCCATTGCCGCTGCCTGTAACCTGAATATCCTTCCCTCTCAGGCCACTCATCATTTTCCCAATTGCTCTCCTTCCCTTTTAGATCTCACTCTGACGTCCTCTCTTCCTCACGTTGCCAAATATGGTCAATTCCCAGCGGATGCTTTTTCATATCACGACTTACTTTACTTATCTTTTAAAATTCGTCCTCCTAAAGTAAAGCGTAAAATTTTATTTCAGCGCAATTTTAGTGGTATGGACTTAGAAGTGCTTCGCGAGGATGCGTCGAAACTTGATTGGGAAGCTATATCTGAAGCTGAGAACGTTGATGTTCAAATATCACTTTTTAATTCCTTTCTCACTAAGCTTTATGATGTGCATGCTCCAGTTCGTCCTATAAAGGTTAAACATCTTCCTGCTCCTTGGCTTACGTCTGAAATTAGGTCACTCTTGGATAAGAAGAACCGGGCAAAATGTAGGTACAAAATTGACTCCTCAGATAGAAACAAAGCCCGTTATCACACTCTCCGTAATCGCTGCAGTACTGTATGCCGTGATGCACAAAGGCGACATATTCACAAGTCGGTTGAAAATGGGGACCCGGCTAAGGTGTGGAGGTTTCTGAAGTCTCTCGGTGTTGGAAAATCTCAACCTAATTCTACTTCTAAGATTAGTATAGATATTGATCTTTTGAATCAGCATTTCTCGTCTTCTAGAATCTTTAGTGGTCCTGCTAAGTTCAGAACCCTTGATTATCTTTCTTCTCTTCAGACACCAGACTCTACTCCTTTCTCACTGTCTCAATTTTCCGTCAGTGATGTTAAGAGAAACATAATGTCTATCACTTCCAATGCCGTTGGTACCGATTGCATTAGCCGGAATATGATCCTCCCTCTCCTCGATCTTCTTGTTCCCACCATCACGTGCATTCTCAATAAGTCTGTGTCTTCCAGTACATTTCCATCTCTTTGGAAGGATGCTGACATTATTCCCTTGCCTAAGAAACCTAACCCTTCTTCCTTTTCAGAATATCGTCCCATTTCCATTCTTCCTTTCCTATCTAAAGTCCTCGAGCGGTTAGTTTTCCAACAATTATCATCTTTTTTAACCAGATCTGATCTCCTAAATCCTTTTCAGTCCGGTTTCCGGTCTGGTCATAGTACGGCTACTGCTCTCGTCAAAATCACGGACGATATACGATCTGGTATGAATGACCGCAAGTTGACAGTGTTAACGTTGCTGGATTTCAGTAACGCCTTTAACACTGTCGATTTTGACATTCTTCTGGCAATTATGCGTACTCTTAACATATCTCCTGCGGTTATTGAGTGGTTTCGTAGTTATTTATCTGGCCGCCGTCAGCGTTTAAAGGTGGATACCTCTCGTTCTTCCTGGTGCAGCACTTCAGCCGGCGTTCCGCAGGGCGGTGTGCTGTCTCCTCTTTTATTTTCCATTTTCATCGACTCTATTACTCATAATTTATCTTCTTCTTACCACCTTTACGCTGATGACCTTCAAATTTATTCTCAGGGTTCGCTTATTGATCTGTCATCTGTTATCTCCACAACTAACAGTGACTTGGTGCGAATTTCTGACTGGAGTAGTAATTATGGTCTCAATGTTAACCCCTCTAAGTCCCAGTCGATCATAATTGGCAGTTCAAAACTGATTTCCAGAGTAGACTTCATGAACCTCCCCCCTATTGTGTTCAACGGTATCTCGATTCCTTACTCTACGCAAGTCAAAAACCTGGGTATCTTTTTGGACCGCACTCTGTCTTGGGTGCCACAGATCAATGAGGTCAGCAGGAGGATGTTTGCCGCTATGGGTTCGTTAAGAAGACTTCGTAACTTTCTCCCCATCGCTACTAAAATTGCGCTCGCTCAATCTCTATTACTCCCAATTTTATATTATGCTGACGTTTCCTATATTGATATTACAGAGGAGCAACTTAATAAGCTTGAGCGTATCCAAAATATGTGTATTAGGTTCATATTTGGGTTACGAAAATATGACCATGTATCCTCTTTCCGTTCCCAACTCAAGTGGCTTCCTATCCGGCTTAGACGTAAATTTCACATTCTTTCACTTCTCTTTGGCATACTTTTTAACCCTGCTACTCCCCGCTACCTCAAAGAACGTTTTAATTATGTAACCTCCGCTAGGTGTGCTGAAAACTTGCTTCTTTCAGTTCCTTCTTCCAGCTCCAAATTTTTCACGAGCTCCTTTTCATTCCAGGCGGTTATTTTATGGAACTCTCTACCTGTCGACATTAGACGTGCTAAGTCATTGCCTATTTTCAAAAATAAACTGAAAGATTTTTATTTTTCTTCTACCTAACAGTTTTCCTACTGTTATGCTGTGTTTTGTAATATTTATGTGTATGTATGTTTATGTATGTTTATATATTTTTTGTATATAAGTATGTGTATGACTTCCCTTTTATGTTAAATTTTTTGTTATATTAATTAATTAAATTAATTATGTACTCAGTTTTGGTTTACCTATACATTGTTTGGATTTCCATGTGTATTGACTCCTCTACCCAAAGGTTGTCTGGAAGAGATCGCTTCTTAGCGATAAGGCCGCCTGTTGTCTACCAGTGTTTATATTTTAGTGTTTAATGTATATTGTTTTTATTTCCTTGTTGGTGAACAATAAAGAGTATTTGTATTGTATTGTATAGGATAGGGTGTATTGGGATAATTTCGAATGTCAAAAAACGCAGAGGATAATTTCGAAATTACCCCAAAGAAGGTATTTTCGTAGCACTTGCTCCCTTTTAATAAGAACCGGCTCAACCAACCATGATTAAAATCGTTTTCATTAAGAATAAACAGTATGTACTAATAGCAGGTAACTTACTGTTGACGCATTTTCTAGGACATCGAAGAATGGATCCGATATATAGACGATCAGTCCAAACGTCACTAATAATATGGCGTAAATTGAACTTAAAATTATATTTAAGTATTCGCTGAAAAAAACGAGGATTTCAGTATTTCAATGTGTTTAATATATACCTGCAATTGTAAATGTACTTACAAAGTCTGACCACCGAACGAACGCAGTAACAGTAGGCCAAAAAATACTGTATCTATCCCTTTTTTCAAGGTGGTAATACTAGCGTAAGAAAAAGACAGTATGATGCTCTCTAACCTACTGTTACTGCGTTCGTTCGTTGGTCAGACTTTATATATAAAAAAAAATTAGGCAGAGACGTCTGCGAACCAAATTCACAATTTTATAATTAGAAGATAAATGGAAATATTCATCGCCTCGAGCAAGATTCGAACTTGCGACCTCTCTGAACACCGGTCAGATCGCTCTGCCAATTGAGCTATCGACGCTTGCTCGAAGCGGGCGAATGTTTCCATTATTTCTTTCATTTGTTTACAACTTAGGGATGTGCGTAGCGACATCTATCAAAATTGCTAAACACTTTTACGGCATCGATGGGCATTTGGACATTTTAGAAATCATCGATTACAAGTTAAATTTCGTTCGTTCGTTCGTTCGTTGCTTAGTACGAAATTCATTTATAATTTAGTATTAAGGGGTAGCGCATAGTTATTGATGATTTCTAAAATGTCTGAGAATATCGATGTCATAAAAGTGTTTAACAATTTCGGTAGATGTCGCTACGCATCTCCCTAAGACGTAAACAAATGAAAGAAATAGTGGAAACATTCGCCCGCTTCGAGTAAGCGTTAATAGCTCAATTGACAGAGCGATCTGACCGGTGTTCAGAGAGGT
Organism: Lathronympha strigana; assembly: GCA_949128165.1. NCBI lineage: Eukaryota > Metazoa > Arthropoda > Insecta > Lepidoptera > Tortricidae > Lathronympha > Lathronympha strigana. The sequence continues at coordinate 10,088,093 of OX421905.1, read as the reverse complement.
CGCAAGTTCGAATCTTGCTCGACGCCGGGTATTTTTCCATTTTTCTTTCAATTATAAAACTTAATATAGTCTGACAATCCAAGTCTGACAAAATATTTTATTTATTTATATGCGTCCCTTTTTTTCGGAGTGACAAAAACTTGGGTTGTCAGACTAACATCCATTTCAGTTTATAATTGAAATATAGGAGTTTAACTAAGTACATAATATCTATTAAAAAACGAATCCAAGTATTTCTAAAAATAGTTTGATTTGTTCTATAATTGTACCTATATGTAAAATCGTGCCCTAATTGTGATATCTAAAAAAGATAATGGACTGACTTGGTAAGCCGCCTGTTATCTTCGGGGCTGGTTGGCGCGGGCGCCTGCGTCTCCACGGAGCGTATGGACTGCGCGTCCATGGTGACCACGGAGCGCTTGCGCGGCGTCGCGCCGCCGAAGCGCATATCATTGGGAGCATATAGACGGTAGCTGCCTGCAAACAAAGAGGTCAATACTAGAGATGCCCATATCAGACTTCGACCGCGCGGAAATGTGTCAATCCTGAAATGAGCGACTTCGCTCAATCTAGAACCAATAGTCCTTACGGTGTCCAAAGGCGTTCTTACGGTCGCCATGGCAACGGAGAACAAACAAACATTTCAAAAACTTACATTTTTCCCTTTCAAGGCGTCTCTATCTACTTCTATCTCAGTGTCTGTAAATGGATTTTTGTGGTTACGTTCAAGCTATGGCTTAGGGCACAAGTTACAATTTTGCAACATTTCATATGAAAGGACTAAATGATAAAGTTACTAACTAACTAAGGCTGGATTTGACCAAACTATTTAACCAAGAGTAACGCTTACTCTTGGATACTAATGTCAAAATCCCATAGTAATTTGACGTTACTATCTGAGAGTAAGCGTTATTCTCGGAATAAAATTTGGTAAAACGCAGCCTAACTAACTAAACTAAAAGTCTCACGTATTTAGTCACGTGCGCCATGTTTCGGATGCCTCAAGCGTCGGGTACCGTGTGCGACGAGTACCGTGCGTTTATTACAAAGTAGGTATAATAGTCAGACTATGGGTATACAAACACGCATGGCACTGGCATGCGTGTTTGCGTGCCCTGGCAATGGCACTCATAGGTTCATGTGGAAACTGGCAGCTTGGTATTTTCTGTTCTTTTGGAGTAGCCAAGTGTTTTTAATCTTGAGGAAACTTACCGTGTTTGAAACACGTTAGAATAAAAGATGCATAGTGTAGTCCAGCCAGAATCTTACAAATATCTGTGTTAGTTATTTTCTAACATGACATATATGTATTATAATTATGCTTACATAGTCAGTCCATCCTCGAACAAAAAAAAGTAACGACGTGGCAGATTTCAGCTGGTTTCAACTTACAAAACTAAGCGTTGTCAGTTATCAGTTATTGATATTTTTATTACTGGAGATATTTTAATGACAATTTTATTATTTTTAGACTCAGCAGGTGGCGGTGAAGGTTGTCTGGAAGAGATCGCTCTTTACGGATAAGACCGCCTGTTGTTTGCCTCTTTTTCATGTGTAACCTTTACTAGTTCGTGTTATTTTTGTTGTTTTGAGGTGCAGTAAAGAGTTATTCTATTGTATTGTATTGTGGCGTCGCAGTCGGGTTTTTATTAGAACACGTTCTTTAATTTTAGTATCTTCAACGTAGTTAAGCATACCTACTGAATATGTATACGAAAACTAAGTCAATTATTTATATTGTCTGACAAATAGGTACTATGTTTAGATATGTAGGTAGTTGGGAGATACAATTATTATTTTAAACATTTCATGCTGGGCTACTAGCAGATTGCTACAGCCGCGGCCTACTAGATTGTTAAACCAGCCATGCAAAAACACAATTAAACTCTTAAATAAATACTGTCAGTATTTTTGTTACATATTGTCTAATGACCATAGGTGCCTAATACATTGTGTAAGTACCTATAAATACTTACCATTCTAGAAGTATTTGTACTTAAATTAATATAATCAAGGAAGTTTATAATTAAACAAATGCCTTCGCACAACCCTGCGGCCGATATTTTTGCGACCGAGAATCAAAAAATATTCGAAGGACTACCGGGCAAAGAAACATCTTCCTTATACTGTGGTTAGAGGCCGGCTACCTAAAACCAACTAAAACTTATAAACTATTGCTTACTTAGCGACTTGACGTCGCCATTGCTTCTGTAGTTCCCGTTGTACGGCAATGGACTGTTGCGATCACCTGAAGAAAACCAAGACAAAATGGCAAGATTAAGAGCTTTGTGGCTTTGTCAATTAAATATTTAAACAAAATTGCGATTGTTTTCTGGTTTTAAAAACGACAGCTCTGGTTTTAGGGTTATTTTGTCTGAAATTGACCCAATGGTTTGTAACGAGATTCTGAGACTGTAAACAGATCCTAGATAACTTACCAACTGGCGTATTAGTGTCCAAGTCATCACTTCTGCCCGGAATTATGATTTTAGGTATTCTCTCCATAGATTCCTGTAGCAAAATTCAAAGGTAATTTTAATCAATTGCTTAATTTTTCTATTGCTGTAACAACACTTGATTTTCATTGTAACAGCACTGAATAGATTTTTCAGTTTCATAGTTGAGGGTTAGGTACCGTCATACGATGAAAAAAAGTGCAAGCAAAAAGGCGTATCTGCTTTCATTATATCAAGGCACTTAGGTAGCAAGGTAAGTTCGTCTGATAATCCATCTTCGTGATTTTCTCACTTTTTTGGACTCGCGTCCAATATCCTCGCGTTAGAGGAGGGACACACTTTTTCAACTTCACTTTCTCGCAATTAATATGCAAAACTAAGTAGCGGCGAACAAAATACACCCCTGCTTGTAATATCATTACCATATGCTTTTTAGTTACTAAGTAAAACCGCTGTGACATACGGACAGACCGACAGAAAGACAGACGGACTGGACGAAACTATAAGGGTTCCGTTTTTACCAGTCTGCCTACGGAACCCTAAAAAGGCATTGCTGATGTTTGTGAATCAAGCTCGTAAACTTTCTGTTTTGGAAGGCATGTCTAACATATATCGGAATCCAGATTGCATACAATTTCATACGTACGAGTAGGCTGCGAGAACTAAAAAATGCATGAACGCGAACGTCGAAAGCCAAAGGGGATTAATAACTTCATTAGTCGCTTGTTTCTCTCGATCGACACTACCTGTATTTCACTATATAATCCTATTACGGTATTCCGCGTATCCCGGAAACGAAATTGTGACGGTAGTTTTCGCTCGAAACAGTAACAATAAAAATATTGAACGGAGTTTCCTTGCGTTTACATATATTTACATTGATTTAGTTTCCATGTCTTGTTTCCATGTTTCAGTGTCCATGTATTTGATTGAATTCTAGGTAAAAAATGAAGATAACCAATGATTACTAATCAATGATTAGTAATCATACGTTTTCGTTACCAGACATCATACCATTTTTAGCAATATCGTTGCAGCATATCAGAAATAAAGGAATTTCTACAAACACTTTTAGGGAGATGGTCAAATTGAGGTTCACATTTCCTACTGTTATTAACTCTAAAACATTAGCTACTCCAGCTAGAATAGGGCATACAGATGCTAATTTCTGATCATTTTACGATCACTGGATCACCTACGCAGATAGCGATATGACGTAGCGCTTCGAGCGTACCATAGTGCATAGCTGTGAATTAGTTTCGACGACTTTATTTTAAGCAAAAATTCAAAGTTATTGTTAAAATGGTCTAGCACGAAAAAAATCATAATGACGTCTTCGCATTAAATGGCGAGTAGCAGGAGCATAAGGTACACCTGTCATACTGTTATTGAAAGGTTTTGATTATGTGACGTGGCGAGTTGTATGGGAACACAAAATAAAGAGATTGAAATTTCATTAGCCGAGGCGTTGGGGCGGCACGGTGAGTCCGCAATGGGTATTTACAGGCAAAAGTGGGCGAGGGCGAGGGTGGCTCGCGGCCCGCTGGACTCCAAAGGTTCACACTCGGATGCGCCAGAGTAGACCCGCCTTGCAAACACGGCCCACGGCCCGCTCGCCGCTCGATCATATGGAACTGTACCCTTTCACATTCCCGTACATTACATTTTTGCTGACTGTAATGGACTTCGTTGGATTCATTAACATCTTTTTTAAATATACTGAACCGTTTATATTGCTCTTCCGCATTGAATTAAAGTTCGACGGTCCCAAGTAACACTGTCGGATTTCCAATATCGTCTTTTTCGTTTTATTGCACTAATGGCCTTAAAATATGGAATTTTATAATATGACATTTTCAGAACATACATATAATTCTTTTGTATTTACCGAAAGGTTCTGTCCCAAGAATGTCATATCTTATCTGTATAAGTAATTAAGTATCCGGTTAACAATGTTGGATGTTAAGTTGCAACAATGTTAGCGGGAGTTATTTTTTTAAAAAGTAAAAAACAATACAGTAATGGATTTTAGTACAAACGCTGAACGCTAAAACGGTAAAATAATGAATTCGATTTTTTTAAATTTGAGTCGGTACATAAGGAGGTTCTTTTCGTACCAATTTTGCTACATTAATGTGAACATTTCCGAGCACATTGGAGAAAAATATTTTATTAGTCAAATCATCGTAAAAAATACACGAGTACAGTTTTAGTTTACGTAGCCGACGGGAAAAAAAGATGTTACTTTTCAATTTAACTTAAATTCTGTCAATGAAATATGACAAGACTAAGTCAAGATCGCATTCAAAATGTGCGGAAACCAGAAAACTTTATACGGCATTTTAGTTTTGATATATGATCAGGAATGTGCTATTAGATTCTTTTTCTACTCCAGCACTGTGTCAATTGGATGACTGACAGCTTCTTTTTTTTCCTAGCGTTTTTCCGGTTTATGCCACGACTCAGGCTCAGGCTCAGCCTGGGGTCCGCTTTGGCAACTAATCCCAAAATTTGACTTTGGCGCCAGTTTTATGAAAGCGACTGCCATCTGACGTGCCAACCCTGAGGGTAAACTAGGCCTTATTGGGATTAGTCCGGTTTCCTCACGATGTTTTCCTTCACCGAAAAGCGATTGGTAAATATCACATCACATGGGGCATACAACATCTTCCACATTCTGCCACCATTGGAGATTTTGCTTTTTTCACTATCTTAGCCGTTGTAGAAAAACTAACGTATGCAACAGCTCATAATATAGCTTATTAAAACTCTCGGGTCTATTATTAAAAAACTCGACTTCGTCTCGTTTTGTAATGGCGACCCTACATTTTTAAGAACCCTTATTATATCACTGTATTGAACTATTTCCTTTCCACGCGGGCACCTTGTATAGGTAGGTATACAATTATATTAAAAAACTGAAAAAATAAGAATAAAGTAGTATCTACACTATTCTTTAGCGCAAATCATTAGACACGACCCATTGTTCCTAATATATGGAACCGTTGTTCAACTATGGCCATAGCTAAAAATGTGATGTTTTTCGGCTAAAGGTGCCAGTTTGTCGGTTGTCGACGAATGACGCTATAACGCCCTAAACTTCATTTTGAAATTAACGTTATCAACAACCGAAAGTAAATTATTTCTGCTCTAGTATAGTACCTTGTACTATACTAGAGCAGAAATAATTTTCAATGAAAACATGGTTTATCCCTTGTTTGACATAAAGTACCAATTTTTTTTAGGTTAACCTGTTTCAAAACCATAACGCATGATCAAGGTAATAGGTATTCGTATACGTTGACGAAAGGATAAAAAACCCTACAGGCCCTTATGCTCTTGACAATAAATATTTCCCAATGTCACAGTTGATATTTAAGACTTCCACTGTGTTGTTTTTCTGTTTTCTTAGTTAGAATAGTGAGATAAGGTAAATTACTCGACGCTTTAATCGAATGCCTAATAGATAGTTGACACCTTGCTGTTACGTCTATTGCTAGCAACTGATTCAAGATGCAACTATTGGTGCGGTGTCTAGCCGGATATGCCCGAACGTATATGGCCAGCAAAAGAAGTACATACTGAAGTATAAAACCTCTGGCATGTTTTAATTTCTGGAATGTACAAACTACGTATTGGCTAATCAGATAATAACGACACGTACTTAATCGTAATTAATTAGGCCTTTATCAATGATGAATGTACGGATATCAAACATATCATCATTTTCTCGTCTTTCATGAGGACAACAATTACATATTGAGATTTATTTTAATCTAAATTCGCATTTCGGTTTTAATATAGTGAAACCTGGATAGTTGGAATCTCATGATGAGGTATATCAATTAATCAGATGCCCGCCGTGGTCGGGTGGCCTAGTGGTTAGGGCGTCTACGTCTGCTGCAAAAGCAGGAGATCGCTGGTTCGATTCCAGCCCTAGGCCCTGGGGGTCTTGGTCACTTTTTCTGTAGTGTATGACATCTCTTTCAATTTATAATTTATATATAGTATGTGACTACTGAAAAACATGAGTCAAAACATTTATTATAATTAATTAATGATTTAATTCATGTTTTACAATTGTACAGAAAATTATCATTTAAAATATCTTGTACTATGTATTATGTATTAGTTAAGAGATTTAATGTAACTCTCTAAATGTCAATTTATACTTACATCAAAGACGTTTATCCTGTTTATTTGATATTAATCATTAGGTGTTAATTACCACGCCGTTGCGCGTTGGTTTGATAAGCTTAGTAAGGCGATTAGTTACAGCCGCCAAAATCTAACCACCACGGTCACGTACAGTCATATCTATTAAGAGTATTATGCAATACATACAACGATACGACTTTACCCAATTTAGCATAACTTGTCAAAAAGCGCGACATTTCATTACATCAAACGCGACTTGAAGTTATGCCTGGCAAAGAAGCAACAACTGTAAACTTAGAACTCACAGCGGCAAAAACTCTGTCATGTTTTCGATCTTATACAACATTGACCTGTTAGAAAAGCTCGTACTTGAATCTTTCGGTTATAAGTGTAACCGCTTCGCTATGGCTGTATGATAAATGATGCAAAACCTGGGTTTGGAGATCCGACCAAAATTCATAGTCAATTAGCAAAATCAATCGCTTATCCAAAGTTTGCAGGCGTCATCTAGGTTAAAGCGTATAAGTACCTAATCGATTACCATAGTAATTTATTAGGAATACTCTTTCGCTGATATGATATACTCACATTCTTGTCGACGCCAGCTGCATAGTTAACGTTGCGCTGCGGTCGACGGCGCCCTGCGCGGGCGGCGCTGGCAGTCGGAAAGTTCCCTGCTACCGGGCCGGGCTGGGACATCGTGCGCCGGCGCGCGTTAAGATCTTCCCCAGACGACCCATTTACAGAAGTGTTGATAGCCTGGAAAATGCAATGGCATAAGGGATTTATTTTTATGCTTACCGCGCTCCGACATTGAGCGAAAACTAAGTACCTACCTATGTGAGTATATTTAATTGTTGATCATCATAGGCAAATATTGTGTTTAGAACATAAATCATTGACTCTGTTGGTTTGTTAAGCTTCTTGTTAGTTTTCACAATTTTTTTAAATATGGATGCAAATGTCAAAAAAGATCGACTTACAACTACTTATAAAAAAGTTGTATTCAATTGTTTTGACAAATTACGAGTAACTAACCGGCAACACACTTGCGACACCTCTGGTGTTGCGGGTGTCCATGGACGACGTTAATCGCTTACCATCAGGTGATTCGTTTGCTCGTTTGCCCCCTATAGCATAAAAAAAAAAAAAAAAAAAAAAAAAACTAAGGCCCCACCATCCAGGGTAAGCCACTAACCCGAAGTTAAGCAGACAAATTCCATACAAAAAACACTTAATTCTGCCCCGAGTGGTCACTTGCACTACTAAGTAGTTTGTTCAATACTGATCTTCCAATATTTTGCCATTATTGATAGAAAAAAAACCCGCGTCTACTAATCAGACTAATCAAGTAATCAGGCTGATGCAGGCGCCTTCCAAATTGAAATGTATCTTCCAAAACTAAAAGTATTAAAAAACTATACGAACCCCTGGATCCTTGTCAGCCTCATCATCGTAATCTGGTTTATCTTCTAACTCGTCATAATGCTGTAAAGAAGTCTCTGAATGGAATCTCTTGTCTCCCAATCGCTTCCTGTTCACTATTTCGTCTAAAAGATCTTTCCTGACATTTCCCGTACCCGTGCCTGTATCGGTCATTTTTAAATCACTTTATAGCTTGTTTTGTCTTAAAAAATCTTCTTTACAAAGAATTTAAAAATTTGCCATTTTTATTATTTACGCACAGACGATTAAAGACCACCTTCCTTGATCAAGTGATACGTGCAATTTAGATTGCGAATGAATTAATAAAAATATTCCGATTGTTATCTGTTATCAAGCCGAAACGTAGCAATCTACCGATGGAGTAATTGTTGAGAGGTTCATTGAATCGTTTCCTTGTTGCGTTGTTTCCTTTTGTCTTAGATTGTATACTCGTACCACCAATTAATTATCAGTGGATCAAAAAAGACTGGAAACTTGCATTTGTTTCCGCTTGTTATATGATATTACTTTTTGTAGGTAGTTCTTCTTTTGATGTTTCATATTCATGTTCATGCCTAATATGCCTATTAGAGTTTGACTGTGCTAAGTTTCCTAGATTTCGATAGCACAGACTGTGAAAGTGTTAAGTAAACGTCATTCATGTCAGAAGTTTGGACGTTTAGAATAACACTTTAAAGTTTGACTGTTCATTTGCTTGCAAGAGATAACGTGGTTTGACTCTAGCCATATACTACACATACTTTTTATACACATTCTTTTTGTACCCGTTTAAGGTAAACGAACGCCCCTGTGGATCTAATGTGGGAAAATTAAAGAAATCAGACCAAATAATTCGTGTAGTTTTGAAAGTTGGTACAATTATTCCTTATGGTGTCCAGATGAATATACTAAAATTCCTCGAGGGAGGGACAGAAGCCAGGAGGGGGAGGGGGGGAAAGGTCTCTTTTTTAACTTATTTGATTGTGACTCGAAAACTATTTATAATATCTCTTTAGTGACTTCTACATTAATTATCTGCATTAAATTTCCTATAAATTATGTGTTAACAGTTTTACTCTAGGATCAATACTTTAGGAGATACAGAGTGTTAAATGTAATAGAAATAAGAAACAAAATAGTTGCTAATGTCATAAGCTGCTCAGAGTCTCACCATCTCTATGCCGACGACCTTCAACTTTACACCCTAGCGCGTCCAGGTAGTTTAGATCAAGCAATCCGGCAAGTTAGTAGTTAACCCTAGTAAGTATAGCGTAGTATATGTAGTGTAGTATAGCGAAATCACATGTAACATCTTACCTTTCTTTTCCGAATGCATCAAGTTAGTTAAAATACGATGCCGCCAAAAGTGGAAAGAGTACTTTGACGAAAGGGCAAAAGAAAAAGGTATTTGGTACCGAACGATCCAGCCAGAACTTATTAATACACCATGGATAGATTGCTCACTTAGACGGCAAGAAATTGTGACAGCACTGAGAATTCGTTCGGGGCACATTCCACTTAACAAGTTCGGATTCTTGATGCGCAAAGTTGCTACACCCAACTGCTCAGAGTGTGATATGGTTGAAGATGTTTACCATATTTTAATGGAATGTGTACGGAACGAGTCCTTTAGGAGCCAGCTGAAAACATGCTATGATATGTTTACTAATGTCGGTGGCTGCAATAGTGCTCTGGCGTATCCTCTGTCAGATGAGGCCAGAGCACTGTTCAAGCTAGTTAATATAGGTATAAGTAATCGTAGTTAAGTGTGTTTGTGTGATGATTATATGGAGCGACATAATCGCCAAACGATAAAGCTCTTTAATAAAGATTAAAAAAAAAAAAAACCCTAGTAAGTGTCAGGCCATTATACTGGGGCAGCCCTCGTTTGCTTTCATTACACACATTACATTATTTCATTAGACATGACTCGCATAGCTCCGATTCTGTATGAGAATATGGTAGTGCCATTTTCGCCCATAGTAAAAAACCTCGATTTAATTGTAGATAGCAGCCTGACTTGGATTCCACAGGTGTCAGACGTTTGTCGTTAAAATGAATGAATGATGCTGCAATCTTTCTATCGGTTCAAGTATTTTCTACCGATCAGCACAAAAACACATTTAATTTAGTCGTTGGTGTTACCTGTCGTTGATTATGCTGATGTGTGCTACTCGAATATTAACCAGGAGTTGCTTAACAAATTAGATAGTCTTTTAAATAATTGTATCAGGTTTATTTTTGCGCTCCGTAAGTACTAATATATATCTTCCTACCGCCGTAAACTGGATTGGCTTCTCATCCGTGAACGTAGATCTCTCAAAATGCGGTGCATCCTCCATACTATCTTATTCGACCCGGCTGCTTCCGGCTATCTTAAATCTAAATTTCAATTTGCAGAACCTCGTCCTGGTTGCGCGTTATGCACTTCCCGTAGTCCTAAATTATCTATTACTTTTCACCGCACTGGTTTTATGTCCAACTCCTTCGCCATTCAGGCAACTCATCTTTGGAACGATCTCCCTCTGCCCTTGATGCAAGCACAGAGCAAATTCTCCTTCAAGCGCAAGGTACGTAAATACCTCTCTAACTAGCTCATTTTATGGATGATCTGCATACTTATACTAGGGTACATTATTAATTTATGTATGTATATTTAGGTGTATTTATATATTTATATGTGTATGTTTATACAATTATTAAAGCAATGTATTATTGTATTTATTGTTGATTTGTGTTTCCTATCTCTTCTCGATGTTTACGATCCTGCACCAAATACAAGTTTCTATTTAAAATAACCAAGACCAAGTGCGGGTAGTTCGTAAAACCCGCGCAGCTAGAAGATGTTGATGTCAACCTCAGCCAGTCTTTCTCCGGGACCACGGGGCAATGTCGCCCTTGAAACGTCGGAGGTTTGTTTTCAAAATCTGTACACGATTAAGGCCCGTTTTAGTAAATTTATAATAAGTTTCTATTTGATCCAATAATGGTTGACTGGTAGAGAATGCCTCAAGGCATTAATTCCGCCATTTGTACTTTTTTTTGTAATCGTGCAATAAAGCTTAAATAAATAAATAAACATATGCCGATCTTTGTGGCGCGACTTATCATCTTTGTCAAAGTTAAACGATTGTTATCAGTGTTATCACCTTTAGCACTCTGTATTTCTTTTTTTTTCCTCTCTCCCCTCCCGGATTTTGTCCCTCCCTCAAGGACTTTTAGTATATTCATCATCATAACGTACTTTTTAACCCTGCTAGCCCCCCGTATCTAAAAGGCAAGTTTAACTTTTTGGCTGAAGGTAGCGATCATCGTTTACGTTCGAGTACTAATCTTACTCGTGCCATTCCTTCTCATAAGTCGCGAACACTTGCTAAATCGTTTCGAAAATCGGAAATTGTGGTACGAGTTGCCGCTCTGTCGCTCAGACGGTCCCAGTCTGTAGCGTCGCTCAAGCTTAATCTTAAGTAACTGTGGCTGTCCGATTCCAACTAAGTGTGTTTGGTTGAGTTATGACATTTTTAATATTTGATATTTGACATTTTATTTATTTGTGTATAATTTTATGTATTTTATTTATTGGTTATAATATGTTTATGCGTATTTATATATGTTTACTCGTCTAGTCAAGTCATTATTGTACATCATTGTGTAAGTTAGTCTATCGCAATATTAGTTTTCCACTCATATACTCTAAGGTAAGCTGGAAGAGATCCCTTACAGGGATAAGTTCGCCTTTGTACTTCAATTTTTTTCAGTTGTTTTGTGATTTATTTTCTGTACAATAAAGTGCTTACTACTATTACTACTACTTGTGTTGTAAAAGTGGAGATCATAACCAGAATTATGCATGTTTTTTGGTAATTAATTATTAAAACTGTTAGATAATTTATTTAGCTATTGATATTGCGTGTGTATTTACCTAATAATGTCGATTAATTTACTATTTTGGAGGCCATAAGGCGGGTGGAGAGAATTTGCCTGTCATTCCTGGTACAAATGTAGTGCATAGTGATTTGCCCGCCTATATTCTCGGAAACGCTCGTATTTGTCATGCTACTTCAATAGACCTCGGTACTTTTAGTACTGACACTGACTGAAATAGCATGACACGTTCGGGCGTGTCCGTGAAAATACGAGGTCAAAACATTATTGACTACTACATCTGTGTAATTTGAGAAGTAGCAGAAAACTGAAATAGTTTGACAATGCTAAGAACAGAACACATTTTATTATGGTCCGTACAGTATGCAGTAAGAAGTAGTTTACAAATTTGCACAGACATGCAGTCGGTATGTTTCATAGTTCAGAAGTTATTTGTAAAAATGTGTGATTCCCTATTTAAAGTGTCGTGTGTTTATTTTTATGCTCGACTCCAAAAGGGCACTGCTTCCGAAAACAGTATCTAAAATAAAATAGGTCTAGGAAATAAAATAGCAGATTTCGATAAACATAACGTAAGTAATTACTTAAATCTATATAACATATACTTAACAAAGTCAATGGTCTTCTTTTCCAGGTTTATAGGCATAAGTCCATATATCAGCTATGCACACACTCGAGTGAAACCGGAAGAACATTATTATAGGCGTACATAGATGGCCGATGGCGAGCCACGTTATTTTCCCATAGAACTCGTATCTCGGGTCTCTGCTTTCCGGGGACTTGTACGCAAAGGTATACAAGACCCACATAGAAACGTTGGTGACGAGTAAGAAAAGGACGAGTTCCCTTCCTGGCTTGGTTCGTCGTAGTTTGCGAGAGTTACTGCATCGCCGCAAACCGTCAATGATGAAAACAGTTTGTATGATCATTTGTAAAGACTGAAACAAAATTTAGCCGACTTGAATATGAAATGGTACAAATAAAATGAACGACATTGCAAGTATGTACATATTCCCAGTCTATACCTAACGTCTAGTCTATTAGTTCTTCGTGTCTGTATTTAACGAAGCTTTAACATAATGGATGCTTTTATATACTTGGTCGTAGATTTCCGCAACGCAACACTTTATGTCACGACAGGTTTTATATGGGAATAAATCTCGATAAAGTAGGTATAAAAGCGTCTGCACACTACTCCATACACTTTGCTCCCCCACAGCGTCGCGTGACGATACACTAGTGCCGTGTCGTGGAAATCCACTACAGAACATAAAAGGGCCTATTAAATACCTTATATTAGTATTTTATCTTAGGCCCATCGCCAATCTTGTAAGTTAATTGAACGAGCGAGCGAAGTTCCCCAAGTCCATCGTGCAAAAATCCGGTATTTGTATGTATGATTGAATGTTATTTCGACTATGGTAACCCGAATATCGTTGATTGGATCATTGTAAAATTTGGAAGATTGGTAAATGAGATAAACAAAATGTTACAATTTGAATGTGACCTAAATATGTCAAGGGGTTGCCGATAGATATAGGGGTCGCACGTTCACGTTTGGGACGAGGCGGTTCGGAGGGGATGATGTGGCTAAAAAACACAAAGATTTAAGAGGGAGACACATAAAGGCGTAAATAAACTAAAACACCCATTGCCCCAGACAGCTGATGTCACAAGAAACATAAGGCATGTTATAAACGCTAAATGTATTGACTTTATCAGGGTTGGAGTTGAACTCCGTTAAGAAGGAATCGAGTTTGATGATTCGTTTTTTGTTCCAGGAGATTATTTCTAGATAGTCATATTGATTTTTTTCTTCTGGTCCTGAGGAATAACTCCTCTTGTGGGTGATATTTGTGTTTTCTTAATAATTCAAGCAATAAACCCTCTTCAAAGAACTCTGTTTTTTTAACTACGGTACATATGTTTAGCAATATACTTTGTTGGAATTTTATAACTACAGATACCATAACCGACCGTTGTATGTAAGACAATGATATCTTTACAATCTTATCTTTATTTATAATTATCTGCTTTACTCACCATCAATATTGTGTCTAGGAATTTTATTGTATGTAGCGCGGTGATAGTCGGAATGACGGTTAGAATTGATTCCAGGAAAAACGCAGGTACGCAGATGTATAACAGAACGTCGTCCAACCACGGGACCAGATGCTTGTTGATATCTAATGCCTGCATCTTGTAGAAAACCACTCCAGTGGTTACCAGCATGACTGTGTGAAACCCTAATATCACAGAGTCAACAAAAAGTGAGCCGATCCATGTAAAGGCGCTAAAAAGAAAAAAAAAAGCGTTTAGAAACACAAAAAACAAAACGATGTTCGGAATCATTCCGGTGGACTATTCGAAAGTTAAGGGCTATAAAGCTTGATTTTTTTATTTAAGCCTTATCTACAAATTTTTACTTAAGCCTTAGATACAACTAACACATATATATAACACGTATAAAGGGGGCGATATAAAGCGAACAACAGCAAAGTCAATGCATTTCTATTTGTTAGAGTAAGTACATTGGTATATACTAATTAGCGAAATAACTAAATTATAACTTGAATTTTAAATGATTAACAATGTGGTTCTTGAAATTATGTGGATTTTTGTTTAAAAATATAAAAAATATATCAATTTTATCAATAGCTGATAAGTTATTATTGAAATAAGTGAGACAACGGTTAAAACAAGAATTTGTCATATATTTAGTACGAGAGTACGGAATGGAAAACAATACCTTATGGCGTGCAGAGCGTTGAGAAATCGTGAATAATACGAGTATATATTACAACAAACAAATATTATATATTTAACGAACTATGACATTTATATACATATTTATAATCACTTATCCAAATTATACAGAATAAACGCCTAATGTTTGTTCAACAGATTAACCATTTTAAATAACTACATGTCCTTTCGACGTTAACAGAAGTCACATGAAGGTAATATAAGTAGATTTTCAGCTATAGTGGTATTTGTTTGACTTAAATTAGTATAATTGGTCGTATACTTGTTGTTTTACAATATATTTTGGGCAGAAATGGTTTTATATCGTAAATAAGCAATTAAGAATAAGTTAGTCAGATACTTTATGGGTGATGATTTATCGGGCGCAAGGCAGGGCATAGTGCACTATTAGAAATATGATAAGGTTTTTTTTTTCTTTTCTTTCCATTGTTTAGTAGAATAATACATCTTAGGTTTATGCCTACATCCACTGTTCTTGTGCTGTAGGATTTGTGCAATTAAGTTGGGCAAATACTTTTTATTAATTTAGTATAGTTCTATAAGTGAGAACCTATAATTGGCTATGTAATTCTATACTATTTATATATACACATGTAGCGCTGTTGGTTTTCCATGTATTAAAATAAAATAAATAAATAAATAAAATAAATAAATAATAAATATATCTAGAGGTGTAGGTAATCCTAAGAATGTAAGAATAGGGATGACGACTAGGTTGAAAAACTATTATTCTAATTAGTCCGTCAGAAAGATTATCCAAAATTATTAGACACGTATTTTTTCCTTTTTCAAGCTATCTAAAATTGACGAATATGAAGAGCGTCAAAGTTCCGTGGTGGGGGCTGGTGACGTCACCAGTTGGTAAGAATTGTACCCAGGTGTGACGTCACGCGAAAGTTTAAAGCCCTGTATTTCCGTCATTTTTCATTTGACGAACAAAAGAAAAAATACGTATCGTATATTTTTTAATAATCTAACAGACGGACTAATTAGATTTTTTTTGTCATCTAGCCTATTCATTTTACAGTTAAGAACAAATATGAGTATTCTTTTTTTTTCTGCCCTAACCCTTTGCCACGAAAAGTGTACGTTGATACTCGTACGATCACTACAGATAACGTTCAATCGCGTCTGCCGAGTCATATCTGCCATAAACCTGGGCTGCCGATTTAGACGTGGAAATTGCGATCAATTAATCGCAAACGTATAATTTTCATTTCATTTCATTTCATTTATTTTCTTAAACAATTTACATTGTGTTAGAAATAATACATACACGAGCATAACAGTAAAAATAATAACACTAAAAACATTCAATCAGAATTAATACTAATATACCTACACTAATATAACTAAATTAAAATAATATAATTATTATAATAATACAACAAAATTACAATAATATACCTACATCTTAAACTAGCGATCTATCAAATATGTCTTCAATACTATAATAGCACTTAGTCAACAAGAGCGTCTTCAACATACGCTTGAACAAAACCCAGTCCGTGACAACTTTCAGACCAGTGGGGAGCTTATTAAATAGTGTCACTGCCTGATATCTTGCACTATGCTTAACTATCTGAAGTTTTGGACACAAGCTGTACTTTATACTTTTTGTTCTTGTGGCTAGGCGAGACTCCTGTTCTTCAGCAGTATTATCTTTAGCAGTATCTTTAACAAACTGAGTAAGGAGTATAAGGGCGTACAGACTGGGGCCAGTGAGAATACCTAATTTCACAAAATACTCTCGACAAGAACCTAAACGTGAAATGTGCACCATTGCTCGAATTGCTTTTTTCTGGGCAACCAAAGCTCTGTTGATATTATATAAGAAACTATTCCCCCAAAACCTTATGCTATACCGCAGTCTGGACTCTACTAGGGCATAATAGACAATTTTAAGCTGCTCAATATCTAATACGTCTCTGAGGCTTCTAAGGGCGTAACAAGCAGAGTGTATAGAATTTTATATAGCCTCTAGCTCACGCTTCCAATTAAGGTTGGAGTCGATGTATATTCCCAGGAATTTAACGTAGTCGGCCGAATTCAAACAAACTTGGTCCATAGAAACATCTAGTTTATCAGTTTTCTTTGTGTTTTGATTAAATAACAACACTTGAGTCTTGTCTGAATTTAGGCGCAAGTTATTACAAGAAAACCAATACGAAACAGCTAAAATAGCCCTTTCAGTGTTGTTATTCAGTTCAGCCATGCTATTTGCTGATATGACAGCGTTTGTTTCATCAGCAAAAACAATCAAGGAGCAGCTTGGCACGGTACTAGATGTGTAGTTGACTAGGTCATTAATAAATAGGAGGAAAAGTATAGGACCTAGAATGGAACCTTGCGGGGGGGCCTGTTTACTCTAACCAGCTTTGATTTAACTGGAATATCAACTCTACAACCACCAATAACTTCAGTGTTATTGATTTCTTATCTATCTATTCTATTAATTCAGGCCCTTCAGTAATATAATTTAGTGTAAGGGAGCAAACCTAACATATGTTGATATATCTGCATGTGTGCATATATCTGCGCTTGTGCAGCGCGTCCTCCATGTAAATTCAATTTGAGATCTTTGATTTTACGGGTTTAGGTCCGTACGGCCTTTAGGTACACGTGGTTCTAGTAAGGTCATCGTTTATCATGACCTAAGTAGAACCACGTGTACCTCAAGGCCGTGGTGTACCTAAAGGTGGAAACGGCATCCCTCTCATTTGTAGTTTAGGAATGCTTCTTAAATATAACACTCATTTATTGATATGCAAAAAGGACCAGTCTCACCGGGGAGGTTACAGTCAGGGTTACTAACTAACTGGTCAGTTTCAGCACATGCACTAGTCGCACTATATACACACACAACCACTAAACCAATAAACACACTACACTGCACACCATTATATTGCTATTATAATCGCAATTATAAGTTTAGACGCTATATAGACCAGTCGGTCTGCCGGCCAGTCGGCACATCTGATGGGTTTTGTAAAAAATTAAGGAGCCAAATATGGACCCAAGAAAGCGAACGTGGCGGTCCGAGGATCGAACAAGACTCCGACTGTAGCCATGTTTTTCTGTAGATGAAAATTTCAAATGTCATATACTAAAGAAAAAGTGACCAAGGTCCCCGGTGAGCAGGGCAGGGCAGGTTCTAAAAGTTTACGTATGTTTCATACCTGTGATACCAACTTTTATGATTAGGCACTTGTATATTCTCACGAAAACTTACTTGATATGTATTTTTCCAAAGATGAAGCTGAGTATAATAGCAACGATAAGGACGACGATCGTGAAGAGGCTAGAGAAGAGCCCGCCGAAGGCGTTGCGGCAACTGATGTGGATTTCCACAGCATGGGGACTATTTATGTCCCCACTTACATTACTATAACAAAAAAACAAAAAGGGCGTTTATTATTTAAACATGAATGTTTTTTTTTACTTCGATAAATCTAACATTTCCTAAAGGGATAGCATGTTTTCCATTTTATCGACTAATTATCACGCCAAGCGTCACTTTTGCACTTACATACTTATTAGAACGTGACAGACATGGCGATAGTCGATAAAATCGCGTCCATAATGTTCTAGGTAAACATTTAGAGATTCGAAATAAACTTATTAAATATTTCTTAATAAACATGGCTCAGTGACCTAAATTAGCCATGGTCTCGGACTTAGGAGTACGCCACAATACCCGAACTTGCTTCCTTATTGTAGATATA
Organism: Lathronympha strigana; assembly: GCA_949128165.1. NCBI lineage: Eukaryota > Metazoa > Arthropoda > Insecta > Lepidoptera > Tortricidae > Lathronympha > Lathronympha strigana. Next base: position 10,069,678 of record OX421905.1, on the reverse strand, counting down.
TGTATAGTAGTAGATGGTGGCTTAATAATTCAAGCATATTCTTCCAACAACCCACATTCTCCAAAGAACATAGTGTTTTTTTAATGATATTACTACTACGATACATACTCGTATGTTTAACAATAAACTTTATTGGCATTTTATAACTACAGATACCATAACTAACCGTTGTATGTAAGACAATGATATCTTTACAACCTAATCTTTAATTTACAATTATCTGCATAACTCAAGATTGTGTCTTGGGATTGTACTATATGTAGCGCGGTGATTTCGTACTAAACGTGGCTTAGTCACCTAAAATGAGCCTTGGCCTCCGACATAGGAGCACGCCATTATACCCGAACTTGCTTGCTACTTATATAATTATATATATATATGTATAGTGGTTAGGTATCGTTCGTATGGGTATCCGAACCATTAATAGTTCAGACAAACAGGTACGTATATTTTTAGAAGAGTGTTTTGTCTCTGGGATGTAGTCAGATATAATCATACATACGCTTACTTACGCTATACAGCCTTATTTACGCTACTGAGTGTTAAGACCTAAGAAAAAACGATGAGTTTATATTTTTTGTCAAAGAGTATAATAATATATATATGAGAAAGAGAGCCATCTCGCGAGCAAACCTGGATACACGCTGACACAAGCGCCCCAAGCGTTATAAGGGTAGTACTAGCTTTTACGTATGTGTGCGTGCACACATGTATGCAGTAATAACTACACATATTTGTCGTTTTCGTACTGTTAACTGCAATGAGATGCATCAATTTTTCACCTTTTCACGAGGCCAGCAAGGCAATAAGGATTAAAACATGGATACATTTCATTGAAGTTAACAGTACAGTCAAGGAAAAAACTAAAAAAGTTAAAAATAAACAACAATTATATGTAATTTTCTTACTTTATTATTGTAAAAGACTTAAAAGGCATGACATTTATTTACTTAGGTAACCAATTACTTATATTATAATATATTGCATACAGTCGTGGTCCACTAATTATCCACTTCCACTTATTAACCACACATTTTCGTTAGTAAATAATTCACTAGTTTCTATAAACAAGATTTTCAAAACTCTCAAATATGAAATGTCAGTCAGTTACGCCATATCCTTAACGTTTCGTTTCATGTAAAGGGTTTGGTAATACCATTCACAATAAGTGGTGGAAAATACTTCAACAAGTTTTTAAATAATGGTTATAAAAGCAGCGTAATAGAACTAATAAAAAAACATATATTTAAAAATCATACACAATTTTAAACGTTTCTCACTCGTAATGGAATCATTTAAAAAATCATCCCATCTACTGGTGCAATGTGGAAGCACTACGTTTAAAAAAATGTCACCGCGATAACGAACGATGTCGCTACTTTCTATGTGAATGGGACGGTCTTTTAAGTTTCCTGCCCCTGTTTTTTGTACTGTTGATGACATGTTCGGTTTGCCAGATTATCTATATGTACATATTATTATTTGATACTCACGGTGCGTATAATGAGTGATGAAAATTCTGAACTTCTTCTGATGAATGTCGGCATTTTCCAATATTCCTCCAGACCATGAAAAAGACTCCAACTAAAAAAATACAAGTACATAAGAAAACTTTATTAGGTTAGATCCTCACGCTTATCGCGCATCTTATACAACTAAACACATTAGTACCGAGCAAACACGACATGTTCCCTGGCAGGACCACCCCATCTTTTTATGAAATAAACGCATAAGAATATATCGACAGTATATCTACCTAATTCTACGACTATTTGTAAAAAGTCTACAGGCCTAGTGTCCATGTAAACTCCATCGTAAAGTGATCCTGCTGCAAAGCATCCTCCCAGCAAAACCACCATGATATTTTTGTTACCACACGTATAATTTAGACATAAATGCCACCAAATAATTCTACATCAATTTTACATGTATATAGTTTACTGTATAACTAGTTTTACTCTGAATACATGAAGTTACGACACCACAAACTGTTTAATAGAAAAAAATTACTAAGCGCCTGCATAAAATATGTCAGCAAATAATGCTTAAGGGTAATAATTAATTAAGATAAATAAGTAAGATTGTAGCAAAATACATCAACGCGAATTTTTTTACTACAATATTTTGTTTAGGCACTTAGTCTTTTTTTCTATTAAAAAGTTTGAGGTGTCGTAACTTTATGTATTCAAAATAAAACGAGTTATACAGTAACAAATACAAATAGTCGTAGAATTACGTAGATATACCGTAGATATATTCTTTTGCGTTTTTTTTCATAAAAGATGAGGTGGTCCTGCCAGGGAGCATGACGTGAGCAAACACCATGTAGGCACGCACGAAGGCATTTTTATTTTATTTTTACATGCTTTTTGTATGACATCCGTAGTAAGTCAATGAAATTGAGTGATGTAAATGTTCCTCCATAGATGATGATGACTCGTAGAAAAAGTATTGTATACAATCGTAACATAATTAAGTTTTTCAATCTCGTACCTTATTTAGGCCACTTAGCAAGCTTCGTGGCCTAAACACGGTACTCGACTGAAAAACTCTTCATTATGTCACGATTGTATAAAATACTAATTAACATCTTGTAATGCACACCTATGTTGAGCTAGATCAGGAAAACAGTTATTGATTTTAAGAGCACCGAAATGAGAAACCTGTTTTGATAGTTAGCCATAATGTCCTTATAGGTCCGTACAGTCTTTATCCTTGTAGCTGACTGTACACACGTGTGTTCTCGCATGCCGTGGTGGTGATACGCTACGCAAGTGTTATATATAATATCTGAACTCATATTCTGAGTCATACAGATTTTATGGTATAGTTAACTCGTTATATTGATATAATACTCTTCTCCGGACATCGCAAAAGTTAAGATAATTGAATAGGTACTAATTTTTACGTGGCACCCTTACAGTCGGGTAACTTTTTTTAATATTTAGGACAAAAATGAAAAGATCCTGATCTGATTGAACGTTAACGAAACGTTAACGTTCACTGTTTTATCCACAGAAGTGACATTTTTCTTAAATCTGTTTCTCGTGTCTGTACTCCCAAAAGGAGAAGGCAGAGCACATGCTTGGAGCACTTCTAGCAATTAAAGTGCACGACGAAATAAAAATATCGAAATAGTCACATAATAAAAATAAATAACATACCACATATCAGTTGCAAATACTTTTTTCATTCAATATTATATTTACCTACTAAAATATTGAACTCCACTGTAAACGGGTATAAATATTCTGAGTATTCATCAAATATTCTTGCAACGGTCGCAGTTGTCCTGCAATTCTCGGACCATCTGTAATAGTTTTCTGATGTTGGGAGTACTGAAGAATTTGTAGTCGTATTAGCTAAAAATAAAGTTAAACAATACATTATAGGTTAACAAAATAAAATAGTTGTCTCATTGGTATAAATCGAATAATTAAGAAATAAGAAGAAGAGTTGTGTTGCGCTCGGAAGAGACACCTATCACTTTCTAACTGTTCTGATAAGACAATGACAGATCGATTTACAATGATGTCATCAACAATCAATGTCAACATCAATTTGCAGATGTTTTTATAATGTTGGCTCAACGAATAATCCAAGTATTAGTTTATTTTTCACCGATTTTAACCCTTAAGGACTAGTTTTTGATAAGTAGTACCCTTTCAAGGCGTTCATAAATTATACTAAATTTAGTACAAAATGAGACTAGAGAGATCTCTATGGACGCAATAGTTTCTTAGATACCGCTTTTCATAATTCACCATATTTCGTACGTCGTAACTTTTTGTAATTCTTCAATTTTTATAACTTACGATTTTTGTATGTATGTATGATAAAAACCCGGCCTCGCTCGGGTAAAATAGTAAGTGGGAAGCGGTGTCTTGCTTAGTGCAAACCAGCGGACGGCGGGGGAGAGTATTAACCCTTAACTACCTACGTACTATTTGTATCGCACAACCACCTACTTGCGGTCATGGAGACCGCTACTTGTTATGGGACCTGATTTATTTACTTTGAGGTAACTAAAGAGTATTTTAATATAATAAGTGCTCTTTCCATAGCTTGAGGTATTTATTAGCCAACACTTATACAAAAATACTCAACATGATATCTTTCAAACTTAACATCCTTAGGAACCCCTTACATTTTTAATCACAAAACTAGTTATCCTTCAGGACATGAGATCTCAATATTGAGGAATGTTATATAAAGCTTTTCATTATAAAATATTAAAATTGAGCAATCAACAAGGCTATTAGACTATCTACTTTGGTTAGAAATAGGCTACTTTTATAAAATTACAGGCCTTTAAAATAACCATTTTTGTCAGCAGTCAATACACAACTTATTAGAAGATTCAATGCAAATCGGATTTTTACATTCGATACAGGTGTACTGTGTCTTGCGTTTCTTCTTAGGGTCACAAGTGAATCACGTTTTTCTGACTGTTAACCACTCTTCAGTATTGCTGGGTTGTATTACTGGTAAACTGGTCTCTTTTTTGAGGATTTCTCTCAGAGTAATTTTCTATTCCCGTGGCATCCAACAGGTCATCTTTGCCAGACGATACTTCGTCTAGCCACCTTTCAACTATTGTAACTAATATTTAAAACGGGATAATTACCATTTGTTTTATTGATCACCCGATATTTCCACTCCGTGAACATGACGCTTGCAACAGTGTCGAAATATCGGGTGCTCAATAAAACAAATATACATGGTAATTATCCCGTTTTAAATATTAGTTATAATGAAAGTGACCATGTTAGCTTAAAATCATATATTTCAATTATTGCATCACTAGAAAGCATTTTTACTAGAAAAAAAAACCAAAAACGTATTAAACTATTGTAGATTATTATGACATTAAAAGTAACACAACCACCTAGGTGCGGTCTCGGAGACTATTAAAAAAATATCGTAACTACCTACATGCGGTCTCACCGACCGCCGATGCTATTTTTTTACTCACCAAATCCAAATGAGCACAAGTACGAACGAGTCGACGGCATGGCCGGCACTGCGAGGGGACCGGGCAAAGGTACAAGGTCATAGACGCGTGTGCGATGTACTCGCGTTCAGTTAATGACAATTTTGAATAATCCATGGTCTGTGAGACCGCACGTAGGTGGTTAAGGGTTAAAAAGGAAAAAGGAAGGATGGACACACTGGTGAAGGAAATGTCTTTTGATAGCGTCAGAGCGTGACAGGCACCCCCCGCAATGCTGCGACCAGTCGGCCTCGGATCACGCAAAATGTTCTGGCTTCCCATACGCCAGTTTTGCTTGGAGTCAGAAGGTAGGGCGTCCCGTGCGCGCCAGGCGCTGGCCACGCGAATAGGTATGGCGGTCGCTTGCGGTATGGTTATCGGTTTTTGCTTGTCAATGTTCGCTGCGGCAAAGGAAGCCCGCTTTGCCCTACTGTCCACCGGTTTGTGAAGCCCTAAATATTATTCGGTTAGCTGGTGATGACCAGCCAAGATGACTGTGCTGCCCAACCAGTAAATAGGGTCAGGCCTACCGCCAAAATGGAAAAACTTAAATATGTATCTCCCTTATCCCTTTCTACCGCACTTACATATTCGTCTATTTACCTCTTTGTTGTCCGAATGAGCTAGAGCGATAGAGAGGAAGATAAAAAATTTAGATCATTTGATTTTAGATTTGTGTAAAATTATATACCTATTTTTATCGAATTACCGATTTAAATCCAACAAAGATTTTCAAATCCAACTTAGCGGGCGTGAAATAAATAAATAAAAAATCCTTTTTTGTATTACGGTTGAAAATTACGTTTAGTACGCGGGCGAAGCCGCGGGTTAAAGCTAGTACCTAATATATGTTTTATCTGTTGCACGTAAGGTAAAAAGTTTGCTTGTTACTGCTGTGCTGTTTACAAATTTTAGGTTTCCATTTCTAAGGTAATATCTGATATCAACATTCAACAATGTAATTAGTTCAAGGAATATTGCAGCCAATACTCAATACAATACCTGATATGTGATGATATGTGATGTTTGCTATGGGATATTTTGGGGTTAGGTTTGAGTCATTTATTTATAACTTTATTGCACAGTAAATAATGTAAAAAAGGCAAACTTAATGCCAGATGGCATTCTCTACCAGTCAACATTTTGGCCAACCAGATCAAAAATTATAGTTGCGGCAAGTTATTATGAATCACGATACTTTCAGCGTTTCGTAACAAGTTAACAACCAATGCCCAAATAATTGAGATTTGTTTAAATTGAACTTCAACAACTATTAATAGTTAGAAAATTTCGTAGATTTTTTCTTCATCATCATTATAATCATTTCAGCCGAAAGACGTCCACTGCTGGACATAGGCCTCCCCCAAAGATTTCCACAATGACCGGTCCTGCGCCACCCGCATCCAGCGGATTCCTGCGACCTTCACCAGGTCATCAGTCCACCTTGCGGGGGGCCTACCCACGCTGCGCCTTCCGGTACGCGGTCGCCACTCGAGAACTTTTCCGCCCCAACGGCCATCGGTTCTACGTGCAATGTGCCCCGCCCACTGCCATTTAAGTTTAGCGATTCGGAGAGCTATATCGGTTACTTTAATTCTGCAGCGGATGGTCTCATTTCTGATACGATCTCGCAGAGAGACTCCTAGCATAGCCCTCTCCATTGCCCTTTGGGGGACTTTGAGCCTTCTTATGAGGGCCATTGTAAGCTACCACGTTTCAGTACCGTATGTTATCACTGGCAACGCACACTGATCGGAGACTTTCGTCTTCAGGCACTGCGGAATATTGGACGAAAAGATATGTCGCAGCTTCCCGAACGCTGCCCAACCGAGCCCCCCTCATGATTTTTTCTTATTTTTGACAAATTTGCGTTCGACGCTCGAGATTACATACTTGGTCATATACTTATAAATAAATCTGGCAAATATTACAACTACCAAATGGGACACACAATGTGAAGTGTGAATGCATAAAGTAACTGGATTATATTCACTTATTATCTACTAAAAGTAACTTACTTGTATTTTGTTCACTTTCCAGGATTATGTAAGCTTTGTACGCAAGCATGGTCTCCGTATAAACTGCTTCAAACCATAGGCAAATATTACCAGCCATCACGTGCAAAAACGCTGCACGTAATATATTCTGAAACATTTTTTACCTTCACTATTAGTTGCCTCGGCTACGGCTATTGTGACTCATTAAACCCACCACTTTCGCAACTCAGGAGCTAACCTGGAGTTAACGTAGCCGTTTGATGATCTTCGGGTGGTGCAAGTGGCCCAAAGGTGTTAACTCGAAGTTAACAGATAACCGGAGTTTAACGCTAAAATGTTTAACTCCGAGTTATGTGGCTAACCCGGGGGGGTGCAAACTAGGGCTAATTATGAAGATGAAAATTCCTTTTGCATGATGGCTCCTTTTGACTAACAGATTGATTTAGGAACCACTCGAAATGTTGACATAAAATTTTGATTCCAGGGCCCCTGCCCTGGAATCAAAATGGGACCTGGGACGGCTATAAAATACAAAAAAAGCGAAAACTAAAATATTCAAAATATTTTCGTGTAATTTAAGGATGATCAATCATACAAAACACAACAATAAAAAATCAATGAAAAATAAGAATTCGATTAATCAACTTTTGTACATGCCCTTATATTTGAAAAAACGTAGCCATTTTTGAGCTTTCAGTATACGCATACCTATACTCCACTGATAATACGAAAATATAAGGTTATCGGCCTTAAATATATGAAAAGTTAAGTTTGAGAGATTAATGAAGTGAAGTAAACGTAAACAAACCCTACAGGATGTTACAAAAACCATTAACCGACTGCAAAAAGAAGGTCCTCGAGTAATTCATTTAGTAATTTTATGTCATAAAACATGTATTTAGGCACGTGAAATGCACGTCATTACATTGTACCCGAGTTCCCCGTCAATCAGTTTTAAGGTTTGCTCTTCGTTGTGATCCATACTGTATATTCGAAGTAGTAATGTTCGCAAGGTGTAATCTTCAATTATTTCATAGCTTTAGGAGTACGCATCATTGCAGCAAAATAAATTCTCCGTCTTCCAAAACTGCCCAGTAGACTCGGAATGGCCCCAAAACTTTACAATAAAGTCCCTAATGGTATTATAGACATAGGAAGTGTGATAGATTTTAAGAAACAGTTATTGAAATGTTTACATATATTTACAAAACATTGCAAAGACCAAATAAATATTTGTTAGATAATAATTAATAGCAATTGTATGTGCTTATGTATGTTCTCAATTGCGAATCAAATTTGTACGCCTCTCGGCCCGACATGGAGGGACTGTGTATCTACCTTTATTGTAAGATTTGTACCAATGTTGTACTATTTACCTGTGTTGTACAAATAATTGATTTTGATTTGATTTGATTCATATAATAATATTAAAAATTATTAATATAATGTGTAAGTATCAACAAGTTTTGATTAGATTTAGTGGGAATGCAATCTGCTGAAATAAGTTTACTTCTACAGTCTGGCGATGACGGTTGATGTGAACAAGAATTGAAGTTTGCTTACCTGGTGCTTAATGATAATTAGATTGGAGTAATTAAAGACGAAGAATAATTGTAGGAAGCAGTAGAGACATTGCAGGAGGCTGGCGATGTACTCCATCACGTTGACGCACTGTGCGTTGCTGACTGCGATGCTCCAGTGCACCGTCACCACCAGCAGGATCGTATGCACGAAGTGACCCAGTGCGAAAGCTATGGGTAAAATTTACTCCTTAATATTTCCTTCATATGGGATAATTTGCTTTTTCTTTATATTAAATTATAATACAGATCGAGAAAATTGTAACTCATTTAAATACCTACAATAAACTTGCTTTTGTTTGATCACAGAGTTCATATGACCACTTACCATAACAGCATAGCGTGATCATTAGTGATCAACCTAAGGAGAAGTGGTTCAAATTTGGATTCCAAGAGTTGTCCCAAACAATATAAGTACTTATTAACTACTGTGGTGTTCAATTCAAATGGGGGAAAATGTAAACAAACCGATTTACCTTCATTTCCTCGTAATCACGCACTTTTCAAAAACTCACGTAGTACAATGATAATGATAATATATCAGAAATTTTCACGCTACTCGATTCATGTTTCACTAAAAATAAACTTCATTAATAATACAATTAGTTTATGTGTTAAATGCTACCCCTCGAGATTTTCTACTCGTAGACTCGATCTTGTCTTTGAAAGCACTGCTTTTTAGTACTGGGAATATTAATCTTTTATTATCGCTTATTTGCGCAGTCCTGTTATAAGTAAGAGCCATTAATAGATTAACAAGCTGAAGTGGCAATGGGCAGGTCACATTGCACACAGAGCAGATGGCCGATGGGGTCGACAAGTGCTCGGGTGGAGACCACGACTTGGCAAAAGAAGCGTGGGACGTTCACCCACAAAATGGACCCATGACATATAATACTGCAACATTTATTTTGAGCTTGGTATTTCATCTCTACAAGACATTTATAAAAATCATAGTCGCATTGCTAGCCAACTTGAACGACACCAAGCAGGTTCAAGCAGGTTTCCATCCTGCAGTTTCCACCACCAACCATCTTCACACGCACAACCAGATCATTGAAAATTTACCGACACAACATTCCCTTATTCCTAGCTTTCGTGGACTACACCAAAGCCTTTGGCCTTCCGCGATAGTCACCGCACTAAGAAACCAAGGCATCGATTCATGATATGCATAAAAAAACAAAAATATGCATGAGTTAAATTAAAACATATAGTTACAGCAGACACTAAAATCCAATCATCCGGTCCCTCATTAAAAATACAGTTGGCATCAAGCAAGGGGACCCGTTGTCTCCGAGATTATTCACGGGCGCCTTTGAAGAAGTCTTTAAGAGCCTGGTTTCTTGGAGTTGGAGCTTCCTGGGAGGCAAGAGGAGTTGTGGTCGGTGACAGACGGTTATCAAACCTCTGTATTGCTGACGACATCGTTCTCTTTGCCTCTTCCACAGCAGAACTACAGCTAATACTCCAAAACCTGGACAACGAAAGCTTTCAAGTGATGACCACACTGAGGTGATGAGCATGAAACGTAGGTTCGAGGTAAACGGGCAGACTATACCTACACTATGTTGACGAGTATATCTACTTGGGCCAGCTAATATCTTTTAGCAACAGGCAAGACCAGGAAGTCGAACGACGGGTCGATAACGCCTGAATATCTACTGGTCCATGAAATAGCTAATGAAGGGTAACCTTCCATTGTCACTAAAGCGAAAACTCGTCGACAAGTGTATTCTGCCAGTCTTAACGTACGGTGCAAAGCATAGTCGCTCACAGAGATTCAGAAGTCCAAATTGAAGGTTTGCTAGCGGGCTATGTAGCGCAGAATTTCAGGTATCAAGAGAACCGATCGCATTTTGCATTCAAAAACCCGCATTGCTGACGTTGGCGAAAGAACTGCTAGGCTCAAATGGAACTGGGCAGGCTCGTCTACTGCATAAATCCGGTCAGGTGGGCAACTTGGGAAGATATTGCCACCACGTGGATCCCGCGCAAAATAAGCATGGATACATTAAGTAAGACCTGGCCAGGGGAAGCACAAAATCGGGAGCGGTGGAAATCAGTGGCCTTTGTCCAGTAGTGGGACACGCAAAGAGACGCTAAGAAAAAAAACAAGCCGGTAACACTTAAAAACGTTACGTTTTTAAACGTAAAAGTTTATATCGAAAATATCGAAAAAACCAGTATTTGAGAAATTTAATACCGGTAAAAAAATATCGGAATATAATCCGATAGTATCGAAATTTCGATATTATCGAAAACCAGTTTCCATGCTCTAATTTAGAAGTGTTGGTGCACAGAGGCAATGACCTTCTTTAAGGAGCTCGGTGGTCGTTTGCGGGAGAGGGGACATGATCCCCGTTCTGGGTCATTCCTGGAGCAAAGGCTATCCATCGCGGTTCAACGCGGAAACGCAGCGAGCGTGTTGGGTACTTTTGCGCCTGGAATGGTTCGGGGTGAGTTATTTGACTGAGTAATTAATTGACATTTCGTATTTGTTTTATTGTATCATTTGTTTTATTTTAATGTGCCAGGGTTTTTTGTTATTATTAGTAAATGTTTTAGGTTAAGTAACTTATGTATGTTTTGATGTATTTTTAAGATTGTGATTTATAATTAAAGACTAAATTAAAAATCAATATTTAGAAGTAGTGAATAATATTTACGGCGAGTGGCAAGTGATTGGTTCCGTTCTAAACATGGGTTAATTAATATCATTCCCATCGCTATACCTGTATTTCACAGTAAATCAATATACAATAAATAAAAGTGTCAGTCATTCATACTTGTTTACATTACCTATTCACCATTTGAATTAATAAACCCCACTGTAAGTACTGAACAAGTATAAAAATAGTTACATTGCAAGTTAATTTGTTAATGGCAAATTGCAAAGGTTTAAACCTACTTGCAACTGTACAACTGATAAGCTGTTGTGATATGGGTCTCTTTAAATAAATACAATTTGTATGAATACTTCGTTACAATAATGATTTCATCACACTTGCTCGGTAATGATGTTATAACGCGCAGGCGTATAGAGCGGTTAGAGCCGATTTAGTCCCCTCGGGAGTTATGGATTTAAGTACAATATAACTCCCGAGGGAGTTCTGAGTTTAGTTTTAAAATATCGTATGTCATTTCACTTCAGACTAAGGAGGGTTTGCATCAGCTAAGGCTTATTTCAAACCTTCAAAAGTGGCTATAAACCAACTTTACTGTGTAATTGTACTATTACATTAAACTTTAATAAATAGATTCATATTTATATTCGTTTTTTCCATTACAAGTGTGATGAAAAACATTGTATGCATCACGGTCGGTAAGAGGATTACAAACTCGAGTCATTAAAAGCCCTCCCCCTGCTGCGATGGGCTTCTAACAGACTCTCGTTAGTAATCCTGTACTTACCTCCCTAGATGCACTATGTACAAACTGCTATACCGGCAGCTCCGAATTTCAAGTAAACACTTCCCGCGTGCTTGCCCTGGGCAAAGCAATAGTCATGTTCAATGTGCTCTAGTTCCTGATCAGGTGGAAGGAACTCTGTAGACGTGTCTAGTTCTTCGTTGTCACTCGAAACTCTACCATTCTCTTCATTGCGTTCATTACCCTGTTAACCAAAAAATACGGCTGATATGGGGCTGATTACATGGAAGCCAAATAACGCTATTGTTGAGCCTACAAGCTCATAGGATTCGAACCCAAGAAGGCATGACGAGATAGCTGGCTAGAGATGCCTAATGCTTCATGGCATCTCTAACCAGCTATCTCAACTTTTTTTGCGTAAACCGATTCTGCAGAACTAGAAGGGACAAGTTGCGTAAAAACCAAGAGTTATGAATAAGCTTAAATTTACAGCATATTAGGTTGGTTTTTTATTAAAAAGCCTATGCCCCTATGAGTGTTAAGTAGTAGGTCCTATTTATTACTAATATTTAACTGAAGCGTCTACCTACGATTGAGCTCGGGTGAAGATGGGTCGTGGGACAGTGACAGAACAAGAGCCATTAATAAATCTGTCTTAATCGAAGAGTAAAGGTAAAAATCACGAGAAAAAAATGTCAAAAACATTATATCTGTATTTCATTCTATTAAAAATTTACTCAGGTTCACTTTCATTTGACAGGACAAGATTGTGTAAGTAAAACGTGCCGACAGAGACTGACCGTGAGAGACCCCCGTCCCTTTGGTAGCTATGGGTTTTGGTACCTTTGGCTTATGGTAGCTAGTTGAGTAATTTCTTATATGAATTCGCAAAGAAATTTATTATTTAATGTATTATAGTGTTTTTTATATTCTCAAACATTACCACTGAACAATATAAGTAAAATAATAAACAGGACGTCAGAATATTTAATGAATGTTAATTCGGTGCCATGTTATATTTTATATTTAGGTATGGCAGCTAACATGGCGGCCTGAGACCTGAGTGAGACCTCGGTCCCATTCTATCAAAGGGACAGTTGTCACCTCGCAACTATCTCTGACGGCTCGTTTTTCTGTGACGAGTGAGTGACGAGTGCAGTGAGTGGAAATATGACACCGTCCCGTGGTGTCTCCGATTAACGACGACGTTACTGACAGCTTGTCTTCAGCAGCGTCTCATTCACATATGCCGCAATTATATATTTTCTTTTTTAGTCTAACCACAAGTGGTGTCTCCGATGACGTCATGACGGTTCCACTTTGTTTCTTTCTACCTCTACCTGTAGTAAATTTTGAATATTCTAAAAATACAAATCAATTGTAGGTGCTTTTTTTATAGAATACCGACATCTAGAACTGATTTAACTTATTTTGTGTACCATACCTGTCTCAAATATTCTTGTTCCCTTTTCTCTTCTTCACTTCTCAAATATTCTACCTGCTTACGAATTCTTCTGGTGAAGAGTTTAATATCCAATATTAATAAAGACAATATAACTACACCGGTTACTGTTATGTAGATGATTAATATCTGAAAAAATATGAAATATTAGTAGTTTATGTGAACTGATTGTATATATAATGCCTAATTATTTACAATTTCATACACTGCTTTATATTCACACATATAATTAGCTCTCCATGATGCGTTCAAACCGCATATATTATATTTCGACCGCCATTACGACTTTTATGAATGAAAACTTTTCTAACGTTCAATTTTTGACAATTCAGAATTCCATATTTCCATATTCGTAACATTTCATATTCGTACATACCTCTTGCCAACAGGCATCCATCATCAAAGCTCTTTAATTTTCTTCGCGATGCGATGCACAACTATGGTGACTTTGTCTGATAATCTCGTCCCTATTTCCATTTAGGGAAATTGAAGCCGAACATTCGTCTCTGTATATACACATACATAAACTGGTACCGCTCGAATTTGTCTTACAAGCATGTAGGATTAATTTAAAGTACTATTAGGAGTCTGCCAGAATCAATGTGAAAACTTATTTAGTTACTTCGTTATTACGTTTTTATTGACTTCAACCATTATCATAATTAACTCATCACGGTCATCACTAGCAGCTAAACGACGTCCACTTTTGAATATAGGCTTCCGCCAGATATTACATTACAAAATAATTAAAAATATAATAAAAGAGTAAAATAGATTATTTATTATCTTTGATAAAATATTTCTGCTGACCATATATTTCAAAAAGTAGTCATTTTGCAACAGAGTTCTTTAACAATATAGACTCAATACTAAGGAGGTATTTTATAGTGGGTTTTCTTCAACGTTGGCTTTCAGCTGTGTACATTTTGCGACGTAGACAACTTTCACTCTAGGTTTTATGGCGTTATAGACAGTTTGCATTGTAGTTATTTTGCCATGTAGCTATTTTGCGAGGTAGGTGTTTACTCCTGAACCCAGGAATTTTACATCATTAACTGATTTAACAAAAATTTAGATAATGCTTAGACGTTTATTGATTTTTTTGTCAAGATTATTAAATAACTCTGTTTTCAGCCGTGGGCTTATTGGCATCAATTAGGAATACTATGGTACCCGAATTGTCAGTCAATGATTGTATTAAATGAGTCACATTTTCATATCCATTAAAAAGTGGAACTTTATTGATTAGTGTCAAAACTTCAAAGTGAAAAATTGAACACTTGACATTACACATTAAACAAAAATTTCCATAGTGTGTCGGTCTCGCAACATTGCAATTATATATAAAGTTGATTAACACTGGAGATGTTACAAATCTAAAATTATTAAAAACTCGAAAACTAATCTGTGTTCACCTTACTTTATACGACATTTTCTTTTCTAAACATGATAAGGAATACGCTGGCAAAATCACGCGGTTTCCTCGCGAGCACCCGAATCGATATAGGAAGTCCCTACCTGTAAAGAAAACTTGCCGCACCGATTCTTATGTCTGAATGATGTGTATTCGAGGTAGAGGGCACCAATTCTAACATTTACTGTAACACATTTTAAAAAACAAAATAAAGCAATGAAAATTACCAGGTTTTGTTAATTTTAGATCTTAATCAGCCGTTTAAGTATCAATAGAAAAACTATTATTATTATTTCCAACTTGTAATTTCTTGAACGATTCATAAATAATAATGTAATTACGATACGAATACGAAAAAACTACGTACGATATTATTTCAACGAAAAAGCGGTGGCTAACGCAGTTCCTAAGTTTAATTAAGTTTAATGGGCCATTGAAAAGATGTTACGGAATCTTGTTATTTATCATTTTAACCGCGAAATATTATACCTTTTTAAAGTGGCCATAACTCGCCAAACTAAAGTTGTTATCTCATGTACCAAAAAAAATACCTACCTACCTACCTAGGAGGTATATTTTTTTTTCATGGTAGGTAAACTGACTTGTTCTTACTATTTCGGTTTTGACTATTAGTAGCACCGCCCACAAATTTTCTGTATTGCCTTAAGGTTGACTGGTAGAGAATGCCTTCTGGCATTAAGTCCGCCTTTTGTACGTTAAGGTTTTCTTTTGTGCAATAAAGGTTAAATAAATAAATAAATAAACAAAAGTTAAACTTGTTCTTGATGATAATTTATTTTAAATTCAATGGCGTTTCATTCGCATCTCACATTAGTTTTTTACAAAATAACACTTACATTATTAAATTTAACTATTTCTGATAGAGTACTAATGAAAAAAATGGAGTTTAAGAGCTATCCAAGCAAATTAAAGGTCTAAGAAAACTTAAATCGGCAATATCTCGAAAACCGTCCAACTTTTACTAAGGTCATGTTAGGGTGGCTCAGTTTCTCTTGTCAGGATAACTTGCCTTTTTTGGGACACTCTGTATGTATAAGTCTTTAGTACTCTACAATTTTATTGCCGGTAAAAACTAGCCAAGTCAAGTTTTTTACTTCACATTCTTTAACTTCTACAGAACTTGGCACCCATTAAGATATCAGATCTTTTGTCGGCGGAGTGGACAAATAACGATATTCTTATATGGAACTTGGCTTCCATTTTCACATTTATGGTTTTGGTGGGCTATCACTACTTTTTGTCAATAAATAATTATTACTCATCATTAAAACTTTAAATGCTCTACTTCTTTAAAAAAACCTGTAATTAAAAACTAGAATCAATGCACCTTTATGCTCCATTATCACTCCTTGGACACCACCTACTCGTCAAACCAAACTAACAAGTCCAAACACGAGGGTATTACGTCAAGGAATTACTAAGTTCCGGTAGTCAGCTTTCTGCTTCATCGGTGGACTCGATGATATTAATAAATAAAATAATATATTTATAAATAAACACATAAAACACACTTCGAAGCCTTATAAAACCATCGACGGACGATCGACAATAAAACAAATGACATTGTCAAGTTTTTTACATTCCTCAGATAATTACTAAGAACTGCGTTTAGTTTTCGAACTTGCTAAGTCATGCTGGTAGATTGTACCGATATTCAAATCTAAATATCTTGAAATAATTGAAATAATCTGTGAAATAATAGTAAAATATGAAATATAATGCAGATAAATATTCCGTTGGAGTTTAATACAGAGTAAAAAGTTGGTTTATAGCCAAGTTTGAAGATTTGATATAAGCCTTACCTGATGCAACACCTCCTTAGTCTGAAGTGAAATGACGTACGATATTTTATAACTAAACTTATAACTCCCTCGGGAGTTGTATTGTACTAAAATCCATAACTCCCTAGGGGACTAAATCGGCTTTAACCGCTCTAATATACGACTGCGCGTTAGAACACGAATGCCAAGCAAGTGTGATGAAAATTAATTAACGTCTATCCCTATGAATTTTTGCGATTGTTGCTTGATGCTTATATCTTAATAACCAATGAAGCTATATTTATGAAATTTAGTGATTTTGTTAGTCTCGGAGGTCTATATGGATCCAGTAGATTTTGGATAACAAAGGGGTCAAAAGTGCCTCCCGATGGTCCGTGTAAATATACACTCTGCAGCTGCGGCGCCTGAACTTGGCTGGACATGCTGCCGCGTGTCTAGATAAGAACCTGCATTTCGCCTCTTATTAACTACTACGTGGTTAAGGGATTCAACTAGTTACATTTTGGCTCCATATACGTAAAGCACCAATGTCCCGAGTTCGATCCCCAGCAGCAGAGCATCTTTTTGTATTTTTTTTCCTTTTTTAATCTTTTTTGTGTTTTTTTTATTTGTTTCTTTTTGTCAATGATTGTTTGCATTGACATCATTTGCAATGACACTTCGTTTTGAACTAAACGTCATCTCGACTGATATTAGAATAGAGCTCGGATTGTCGTTTGTTACTCAAGATGGCGATATAGCGTCTTTGGAATAGTTTGTTGTTTTTTGTTTGCAAAATGTTGTTTAATGTGTAATATTGATAGCTATCGAAGCAGTTTACAGCTAATGAAAAATTAATCCTGAAACGAGTTCAGTCACTCATTTAGTCATCAAGCGGCAATCCCGGGATCTTGGCCCACTGAGAAACCATATTTTAAATTTTATAGCTATAAACTTAACATATAGCATATAGCGAGGCCAATTACCGAACAACGTCGCCCAAGGGGCAGTATACTATTCTATGTATACAATATACTTAAATATTTATAATACGTGACACTGGCAAAATCGTGACACTCGGACAGAAGCCATTATTTAAAAGAAGAAGAAGAAGAATAGTTAAAATTTTGAATGCATTATGGAGGGCTAATGATATGTGGGTATATAAAAATAATAATATTTTCTTATTACATGCAAAGGGAATGGAGCAAGACAAACTCCCGGCACGATTAATTGTTAGACATTAGCGGCTCTATTATTTCATGTTCTTGTAGGTCTTGACCACTGTAGGACTATTACACAGTGACGCTATAAATCAGATTGTACGTAAGAAATCTCTACACCCCGTTATCTAACGGTCATTTTGGGGGCAAGTGATGGGGCAGTTTCGATAATTTGAATCAATAAAATAATGAAGTTGATTATAAAAACTTGAACTGCTTGTTATTATTAACAAAATCGTGTACTAAATAATTAAAATTCACCCCCGACACTAAACTGCTCGTACTAAATTACCTAGTAAGTCGTGTCTGTACTGACTGTTCAATAATTGTTGTACTCCTACCCGATCAAATAGATACGTGTACAGAACATCTAATAACATCAAATAATAGAACTCATTAATTGCATCTACAATGAATGAATTATCTCAAGATTATTCATAAACGAAGAATTTTATTTTGACTAATCAATAAATATGAATCGACTAAGGTATTTTAGCTTGCCCCCAAAGTGAGGGTTAGATAACGGTGTATAGAAATCTCTTAATGCTTGTGATGTTGTTACATGACTCTAGTATGGCCTATGGTTCCAATTGGTTGACTGTACACTGAAGTAGGTAACTCCTAAAAAAAAAGTAAATATATATATATCAAAAGAGTTATTCATAATTCGTTTGAATACTCACACGAGACCATTTATCAGTGTTTGAGGTTGTAGCCACAATTATTACCACTGATAATATTATCAGAAAATATGAGTAAATATATCCTAGAACGTATGATACACGCTTCCTGAAACAAGTCATTAATCATTAGTAAAACATCAAGCAATTTCAAAGAGAAAACTCCCGTGAGTATTAGACATATTAATATAGGTACTTAGACCGGTGTACTCACGTCTATAAAGTCGAAAATAGCTCGACATGTTTCGGGACGGTCCGCGCCCCATAATCATGAGTGAGAAGCTATTTTCGACTTTATAGACGTGAGTAACCCGGTCTAAGTATATTAAAATATCAAGCACTTACAAGCGCTCTTACGCCTCCAGACATTTCGTAGAAAATATCTAAGAATACTATAAAACATCTAATCTATTATATTTCTTCTACTTAGGTACTCCTCCTTCTCTTCCACCTTTCACTCAAGAAGTGTACAAGTCTTCAATTTACCTGATATGACATTAAATCTACCAGGAACATCGAAAATTGGCATTGACAGAGATGGAGATACAAATCCGCAATCGTTCGATTTTTCAACCGACTTCAATATTTCTAAAGGAGGAGGTTCTCAATTCGTCTGATTTTTTTTTTAAACGGATGTTCACTCATAACTCCGTCATTACTGAACCGATTTGAATTTTTTTTTTGTTTTCTGAAAGTAGACGGTTCCTGGTTGGTCCCGTTTTTTTCAAAATCCATTTCTGATGATGGGATCCATGAGGAACTGAGGGAACTCCTCAAATTTGAAAGGCACATGCATGCTGATTTGGGTGATTTCTTAAGAAACTCGAGCATTTCTTTACGAAAATCATCAATTTGGTGGAGTGGACCTGATGATGAAGACCAGGGATGGCAAAGTGGAACTGCTTCGTAATTCTCAGGACTATGATCCGATTTTAAAAAATATTTTTTTGTCTGTATATAGATGGTTTCAGGATTGTCCCGTTTTTTTCAAAATCAATTTCTGATGATGGGATCCATGAGGAACTGAGGGAACTCCTCAAATTTGAAAGGCACATGCATGATGATTTGGGTAGTTTCTTAAGACACTCGAGCATTTCTTTACGAACATCATCAATTTGGTGGAGTGGACCTGATGATGAAGACCAGGGATGTCAAAGTGGAACTGCTTGGTAATTCCCAGGACTATCGTCCGATTTTAAAAAATATTTTTTTTTCTGAAAATAGATGGTTCCAGGTTTGTCCCGTTTTTTTCAAAATCAATTTCTGATGATGGGATCCATGAGGAACTGAGGGTACTCCTAAAATTTGAAAGGCACATGCATGATGATTTGGGTGGTTTCTTAAGACACTCGAGCATTTCTTTACGAACGTCATCAATTTGGTGGAGTGGACCTGATGATGAAGACCAGGGATGGCAAAGTGGAACTGCTTGTTAATTTCCAGCTCTATCATCCGATTTGAGACATTCATCTTTTCTTTGTAAAGAAATACCTTCAAGATAGTCCTATTTGATTATAGTTCTATTTTGATGATGGGCTTCATGAGGGATTGAGAGAACTCCTCAAATTTTAACGGCACATGCATTCTGATTTGAGGGTTTCCTTAAGTAACTAAAACAGTGTTTTGGCGGAGCCAACATTTTGATGAACTGGATCTGATGATGAAGACCAGGGATCGCAAAGTGGAACTGGTTAATAAACCTAGCTCTACTTATTATCCTAGTTGTGACATTCATCTTTTTGATTTGATTTATATTCTGATGATGGAGTTCTAGAAGAATTCAGAGAACTCCTCAAATTTTAACGGCACGTTCATTGTGATTAGAGGGTGTTCATAATTAGCTTAGGCATTTTCTTACTGTGGCCATCATTTTGCTGGAGTGGACCTGATGTTGATAATCAGGGATGGCATAATGAATATGCTCGTTAATTTACAGTCTGTCATCCAATTTAATACATTGTTATTTTGTTTGTTTAAAGGTCTACAAGGGAGTTCTAGACGCCCTAGGACATTAAGAACACTCCTCAATTTTCAATCGTACACGTGCGGTGTATTGGATATTTGTGAAGTAAACTGGCTAACTCAAACAAATTCTTAATTTCACTTTTACCGGGAACCAAATGAAGTCGGCTTTTTTTTCTTAAAAATTATTTGGTACTACCCTGATTACAAAAACATTACACATACTCTTACTACACAGACACCGCATTATGAAGCGTTTACAAATAGAACAAGGTCAGCTCACATATGCAGTATTTAACTTGTAAAATTCTACGATTCTATACTAGTATTAGTACAATCTATTACCATCCTACACCATACTAACTATGACATCCTAACAACAAATTATTTGTAAATATTTTTAATTTGACACGAGTTAAAGTAAACGTAGATGCCATACTAAGTGAGTACGGGGCTGCATATGTGCGGTGCCCGCGAGTAATCTTGTATTCCGTCTATTAGTTGAGGTGGCCTGTGCCTACAAATATCTAGTTAACCCAAAAACACGCTAACCAAGGAAGGTAGGTTCCTATTATCAAATATTTCCTATAAATCTGACGCAACGACGTTGTGAAACCGTAGAAAGTTTTAATTACTACGGACAAATTTGTTTTGCCAAAAATGTGCGATATTTACCATGAACGCTTCCCGTATATTCCGTTTCAAATTGTTATTATAGGTTAAAATGACCATGTTAACAAAACCAGTACTATACATAATTGGGTTACTTTACAACTGATAAAATAGAAGAGTGTACTGTTATGTGTAAAATACCATTACTTAATCATTTCATTAGTACACACGCAGCTTTATAGCCAAGATATTATACAGTGTGTAAATCTAATACGGGCGAACCTCTTAACGGTGGTTAGTATAGGACATAAGAAATGTAATTAGGTAACTTTTAAATGGAATTGCAATTAAAATTTTATCCATAGAAAATAATTCGGCCCGCAATGTAATGCAAACACATTCGCGTTAAACATTCATTGACAACTGTCAGCGTCAAATTTTTTATAGTACATTGCTGCTGAAAATTTTATAAAAAAATAAATATCGGGTCATAATTAAGTGTAACTTAAAAATATTTTTTAATTATTGATAACTCTAATGAATTCTATGTTTGGTTAAATTTGTCGCCCGGATTAGACTTACGCACTGTATTTCAGGCGACTCAAAAACGGTCTGAAATGGAGAACATAAAATAGTGTAATTTCGTTAAAAATAGTCTGTAACATACACTGTAACTGCATATTTCTCGTCCGGTGGCGTTGGTAACAGAGTGTCAGGCTCATGCATGGAGTGCAATGACCCCATTTCCATTGCGGCTGGTCTCATCTTCCACGAGATATCTTACTCACTCCACTAAAAATTCATAACATTTGTTCATACAATTGAAAGATAGATTAAATGGCGTTGGTATAGATTAAATAATTCTCTACTTATAAATATAAAGTACTTGCCTATTTCATTAATATTTACACAATACTGTCACAATACCACATTTAAAATTGAAAATGTCGATTACAGACACATGTACAACATTCACTAGGTTTTGTTTTGCCGAAAATATATATTTGCTGTCCCTTTTCAATCCGAATTCTAGGTGCGTCTTATCATTTGTGATACGTTATTTTATCTTGAGATTATCTTTAACGTCAAATTATCTATGTGTGACGAATACTGTATATTCAAGTAATATAACTAATAACGAACTAGGTATATATAATTTCAGCCATAAAAATAATTAAATAGGATGAAAAAAAGTTTTAAACTTAGCATGCAAGTAGTTAGTAAAAACCGGCCATGTGCGTGTCGGACTACGCATTGTTGAGAGTTCCGTACGGCCGAAAAATGTGCAAGCAAAAAGACGTAACTGCCTTCAAGAAATCAAGGCACTTGCGTTCTTTTGTAATAAATAGTTTTTTGTCAATAACTCAAAAACGGCTTAACCAAATAGTGATAATCCATCTCCTTGATTTTAATCCAGTCATTGAACTGACAGCTTGTATGGAAATTTTGATTATTTGGGAAATAATTATTAATTAATAATAGCTGATTTTTTTAGCGTAACGGATAATTTGTGAGTCTAGTATCATGTAGGCAGCAAAATCCAACAAAATATCGTTAGATGCAAACTGGCACAAATATGTACATACACACATGTTTCAAGCGTTTTTCTTGTAAGATTTTTCTGTATTTATGTTTTTTCAGTTGTTTAAAATGGGTCAGGACCATTTTTTACTTATTATCATTAGTTTCTAGCGAAATAACACATCTATCACCCGCGCCGTACATTTTTACCGTTTCACGTGAATAAATTTTCTTCGGTTTCGCTTTTAACACATAGAAAAGAAATAATAATATGTCGTCATGTTCACAAACAAGAAAAATATTTACTACCGTAAATTTCAAAAATCGACTTAGTTAAGTTCTATTTTTTTACTTTTTACCTACTTCTGGAAGAAAATTTTTGTAGGATTTTTGCCTACATTATCTATAAATATCCCATTCGAACGTAATTTGAGAAAATCAGGCTATTATAATCTAATGTTTGTCAAAACCGTATATTTCCTGGGTTAATTTTTTCTAAATTTTTCTACCTCGTTTAACTAGTTTTTAAAACTTGGTTCTTAGTAATAATAATCAGTCAGAAGGCAACAAGGTGTTTATACGTATTTTTATGAAGAACAAACGGCATCAATCGTTCATAATTTCTTGCAGTACTTCCTTCAGTTCCAAAGTGAATTCGGAGACTGGCAGTGCCAAGTCCTGAGTTGAGGTAACACTGACTCCTTCTTTAGCGAGCACATAATCCGATGGCACCACAAACGCTTGCTTCTTGTCTCCTGGTGTCTCCAACGACTTTAAGTACTTAGCCATAGGAAGATGTGGTCGTTTTTGTAACCAATCGTGGAAAGCTTTTGTAGACCTATAATATAATCAGTAAATAAATAAAATATAGTTTAGTCCATTGAGATATGACAAATTTGTTAAATTAACGCCGCAAAGACAAAACTGTGATTCTAGACATTAAACTCATGCGCACACACACATAATCACTGATCGGGTTTGAGGCAATCGGCGCTCATTTGTTAATGTCAATGTGAGAATGAAGCGTATAAACACGAGAAATTGACCAATAAGGAATCGTTACAGTTTTGTCCATGAAACCTAACAGTGTAAAATAAACTATCTAGGTAAAGTAAAGAACTAATGATTAAAGGTTTAACGAAATCCATTTTTAACTATATATGTGCAAAGTGTGAAACAAACGCGCAGGGGACGGTATTACCGACATTATTTTACCGACAAAGAAACTTTAAATCGATATTTCGGTTTTTATTACGTGACATTATGTAATAAAACAGTAAATGTGTTTGAAGTAGACAGCTCAATACTTAGTTGTTTTCATACAAGTAACTTATTTTTCTTTTTAGTGGTTTTCTAGAAAACACAGTGGCAAAGTGGCTCTTTTCAGCGGAGATAGCCTTCCGACTGGCCACTGTGTCACGGGGTTTTGAGTATAATAATTTAGGTAAATTTACAGTGACTAACTACTAATACTAGTACTACTACTAAGGTAAAATCAAATTTTGGACAATTACCTCCTATAAAAATATAATAGTAAAATTCTAAATCATACACTTTTCAGCGCTGAGACACAGCGCATTGTCACAAAAAAGAATAACCGCCCTAAGATGTTTCATATTAAGTATGAAGGTCACTTTGAAACCTAACGCCGTTTCGCTAGTGTTCGTGGTGCTACAGACACGACACGTTACGACTTAAAGTGGTATTGGCGTCGAAAAGGTTAAACCTCGGCCTCGGTATGACGAAAGAAACTTACGTTAGATGGGAAATCTCATCCCATACAGCAGACATAGTCTTGAGATCTTCAGGTATAACAAGAGAATGCCACATCTTTTTAGTGTCATTATTGGGGGGAATATGCTTCATCCTCTGCGGGAGACAAGTGCCAAACGCTTCTTTATGTGCCGGGCTGGTTTCTGCGTGGATATCGTATGCGATTTGCCGTTTCAGCACACTTGGGCACGAGGCCTGTGGTTAAAGTATAAATTGTAATTATCTAATAATTAAATGCCTTATCTTAGGTATTTATTAAGCTTTAGTCAATCAGTTTTGTTAACATATATAAATGTCAAAATACATAAAGAAATACACAAATTTGAATAAGGTCTATATTATAAATTGAAAGAGATGTCATATTCTACAGAAAAAGTGACCAAGGCCCCCAGTGCTAAAGCTCTGCCGCAAAAGCCGGAAATCGCTGGTTCGATTCCAGCCCTGAGCACTGGGGGCATTGGTAACTTTTTCTGTACTAGGTATATGACATCTCTTTCAGTTTATAATTTATTATTTATTATATAGTAGTGTGACTACTTTAAAACATGAATAAAATTGATTCGAGCTTTAAAATTGTAAGGTCACATTATGTAACATACGATGTATAAAGTTAATCTTGTCTTTCGATTCTGGAATTTCCCGGTAATTGTCGATATATTTGACTAGCCTAAATCAAACTGTCGATTTGATAAAAATATTACGTGCCTATTCAAGTATTTATAATATCCCACTTAGCAATAGTAAAAGAGAATAATTCACTAAGTTAAATGCTTTCCTTAAACCAATATTATCAAAGATTATGTTTACCTTCGGTACTCCAACGAATTTCGCGATACTCGGTAATACACAAGGCAATATTTTCGGGTCTAGCACAAGTGCTCTAGAAGCGTGTTCATCGAACAAAACCTGTAAGATAAAACCATGGTGCTATGAGTACCTCATATCCATCTGTTACTGACATTTTGTTTGTATTTCTTTTAAATAGGCAATTCATCTTATTTACGTTCATAATACACACATAAAACACACACGCACACAAACATTACATAGTACACATTAAAAAAACAAAAAAATAGATAACCTTATAACGGTTACAACCTACTTAATACATATATGTATATACCTACAGTCGATCACTCTTAACTAACAAAAATACAATACTAAGGCCCACTTGTACCACCCAGCGTTAGCCGGCAACCCGAAGTTAAGCTGTCAAATTCCATACAAAAAACGCTTAACTCCGGGTTGTGGGGATGAGCCACAGGGTGGTGCCAGTGGCCCTAAACGAGCATACAATCACACACCTAATTCTCCCCTTTTTCTTATTTTTACTTCCTTCTTCATCTGTTACTTATATTGGGTTAAACATAAATGTAGGTTATAAAATTTAAACTTTGGTGAGTCATACAAATATTTATATTAAAACAACCGACGATGTCCGATGACATTGGCCAAAGCTTTTGCTGTTATTTTAATATATAAAAGGGTGATAAAAAGAATAGGATTGTGTTATATAAAATGTAACTATTTGTTGTTTTTGTACTGAAAAAATAAAACATTGCTATAAAAAAACTGTGTCTTTGTATACACGCCAAAAGAATGGTACGGTCGGGACGGTATTAGACATTATGACATGTGTGCGCCAGAAATGTGGCTCAAGGATTCAGAACTTTGGCAAAAGGAAATAAAATAAAAAAATTATAACACATATTGGCCTAGTGCCACGGTAAGATCAATAAGGCTTGTGGTGGAGGTACTAGACGACGATATATATAATAGATAGATATTTAGATACATATATAAGGTGCTAACAATTTAGTCACGGATATTTTTACCGCTGATAGTACTCGGTTCTCGGAGTACATTTAGGTATGAAACATCATAAGTTTTGTTATGTTTTTTTGGAGAAAACTAGGAAACCTTTTTTTTTCATTAATTATACTTTAAAGTTAATTGTTTTAATACAATGTATTATCTCTTAAAATATCCGTGACTAATTTGTTAGCACCTTATTTATACTTAAATACATAGAAAACCACCATAACTCAGGAACAAATATTCGTGATAAACACAAATAAGTGCCCTGACCAGGATTCGAGACCTCCTCTTGCTTATTAGGCAGAGTCACTACCAACTAGGCTAGAAGGCCCTTACAAAATACAAATTTCATTCTACTTTGTGTGCATGATTACCTATAGCAAACAGCGGACCTGCTGCAAACATTACGAGTACCTTAGCTGCCCCTTCATTGCTCTTGCATATTCGAACGATAAGGAAATAGGCGAACGAACGAAGAGGTTCGTGGATATACCTAGGACAGATTATAACTTACATCTAAATAATAGATTAATATGTCAATTTACTTGGAATAAGTCTTCAATGTCTTCAGGCCGCTTGATTTCGCTCTTAAACTCCACGTTGCCTAAACCCACCCACCAATCGTAAAAGCTTTTTGAAATCTGAAAGTGAGAATAGAAGTGAAATTCTGTGTTATTATTAATGACTACATAATGCCAAATTTGATATGCGCTTAGTAGCCTATTATAAAGTCTTTGATTAACTTTGATTCTATTCTACATTATAGGTAGGTCTATTAGCGATCGGTTATCATTAATATTTAGAGCAAATAGTGTCTGACTGACTGTTGGAAAACATGTCCTTTCCCCAGTTTCACCTACGAAATCCACGTACTCATGTCCTCACCAACTAAATCCCGTATTAATACGTTTCCCGTGGGGAATAAGAAAAGGAGAAGACAAAAATAAATGCAAACCACATGTGAGCAGAACAAAATTTTTCAGGTTTACAATGTTATGGGTCTTGTTACACGTAGTACAACATACCTGCAATGTACGAGTACTAAATAACCGAAATATACAAGCTGAATGTTCATGATTAAATTTACAGCAACAATACCTTATTACTTAAAATGAAGTAACCATAGTTATTTTTAAACTCAAATGGAAGTTCTAAGTTTCATGCCTTTAAGAACTATTTAATACTAATGTAAAATAAATTCAGAAACAGATACCTACCTATGTAGTCTATTTTTTAAAACGGAAAATCGCACTTGAAGTCTCATGGTGGGCCCACACTAGTTTTTATAAATGTTATAAAACATTACATTTTTTTCTCAGACATGACAATCTTACCCTGATGGTCAACTTTATAACCGTGTCGACTTTGTAACCAGGGGTCGGAAATTCAGATGCTTTTATACCTACACTTCGGCCTCAGTACCTACAACGTGTTGGTGTTGAGTAATATGGAGGCGGACTCAATTATATGGAGGCCGCTCTGGCTTGTCTATGGCGTGGTACGGTCGCGTTCAGAATTATAATTACCGATTGGTCTAATTTTTCAAAATAATATATATTTAAGAATCTACATTTTGTGTTCTTGGTGTAATTGTTTGTTTTTCTCTTTTTCTGTTGTACGATTGTGTTATTAAAGTTAAATTGTTATTTATTTTTATTTTTTTTGTATTCATTCTTCAGTGTGTCGCCATCCGTGGTCTCACCAAATGGCCCCGACGGAAGATCAGCGCTAGCCAAAAGGCCGGCACCATGCTGAGGCGGGACCATTTCGTGGATCAAGTTTTTTTCATTTCTTTTTGCTACTCTGTGTTGTGTATTAAGCCACGAATAAATACATTTTCTTTCTTTTCTTTCTTCTTTCTTTCAATTTAATTTTGTCATAATTTAGTTTACCAAAAAAACTTTTTACTTTTGAAAAGAGTTTCTCTTAATATTCCATAATCAAAACACGATACCTATTACGCTCGTAAATGATTAACCACAATTTTTTTTTGTTACAACCTGTTTGTTATTTAAACCGGTTTACCAACATGTGATGTAGGTATGTTAATTGCTGAAAATAGTCATAACCTAAATAGTTTGACAGTTTATCAAATTATCACTTTTTCCTGATGTTTTGTAAAATCCCGGAATCCCCGAACTTACATTATTAAATAATATTTTTAAGAAGTCGACCTCTTACCTGCTGACCACCTGAGATAAAAGCAACCGAATTTGCGATCCCTGGTCATAATAACTCACATCTAATTTAACATAAGTATTATAACACTCAAGTGTATGTTTATGTAATGTCTACTTACCTTTTTGGTCATTATCTCAGCCTTCTTGCTGAATTCATCAGAGGCTGATATTTCGAAGCCTTTCTGCTTATACTTGGATTTCCACTTTATCATATCGGTCTCAGATTCGTTGCAATACAGCATATCAAAGTGAGGGTTTCTTAGAGTCCTCGTAAATGACATTTTCCTTTCATTTCTAAAATCGTGTTAGTTTTAACTAAAGAAATGTGAAAATTCTGAAAACTATAGGTCTAGAAATAAGAAAATAATTTGTGAAAATATTTTTGTAAGACTGTTTGTTTCATAATAAAAATAAAAAATAAAAATAATGGATTTAACATGCTACTGTAAGTAGCACCCTTTTATTGGTTTTACTGGTGCGTGATATTAATGAATGCCCATTAGTATTTAACTACCATTAAAATTCTAGAGTTTATTAGACGTGTTTAAATATGCATGTATTAATTTTGTTACTTAGTTATAGGCACACGTCGTTATCGCGGGTGCAAAAACGATTTGACAGTACATGAAGATTATGAAAAACAAGCATTAACAGACTCGACACTCATTTTGAGGAACATCTATGCCTACTCGTACGAGTTAAAAACTTATCAACATTAGGTATTTCTAATACCCAACCTCCATACTTGACTTGAGTATCAATACATGCTTAAATAGATTAACTATGCAGTCGCAATGCAAACTCTTTAGTCTTTTTTCCTTTTTAAAGACCGTTTTTGGACTACTTGTATAACTCAAAAACGTTAGTTATGTTGTTTTTGTAAACATGCCTACAATTATTATAGATCTTTTCTAGCGAAAACTCTCCGGCTCCACGTGTAGAGAGCTTCATAGATGCTTAGTAGCTGTAGGCAGAATATGCCCGCTTCTACCAAATAGACATTCTGTTATATGTGCTCTTTATCTAGTTGGTTATTGTACCTGCGATAACGACGTATGGTTATAGGCTAGTCATAGTTATAATATTGTACATCCGTGCTGCATAAACTGTTGGTTCCTATTTGTTTTATGTTAACATCCATGTACACAGTTAAACAATAAATATTATCTTATCTTATTTCATCCTACCCGTCCCCATAATACCGGCTTAACGTCATCGTCCCTAAATAGTCATAATAGACTAGGGATTCCAACCCGGGTTTCTTTTAGTTTAAAAATCCCGAGTAATAGTAGGTACCCGAAAACTCGGGTTGCATTTTGTATAATAGTCATGTAAACTTGTATGCGTAAGTCATAAATTACATATACATTAAGTAAGTTATGTTCTAAAACTGGCACAAAATTAAACAAAAGTGGACAACAGTGACTGCGTGGCCGGTATATACTAACTATACTATACAATTACCTCTGTAATGATCTACGTATTTACACTTACTGGTACTTAGTACTTTTTGATCGTAAAAAAAAAAACATTTTTTTACGATCAAGAAGTACTAAGTACCAACTATTAAGTTTATTGTATTATATTACAATCATGTTTTTGCCAGGATTTGTAAATTTACTTACTAGTTGAATTGATATTGAATTAAAGTGCCTCAACAGAAAAAAATACCTGCTGAACTTTTTACTATCTTGAACAATTAAATCATCATCAGTAAAAGCTGGAGAATCGATCGACAGTTCAACATTAGAGAACCTCTTTGATTTACTCATAAATGATCGCCTTATGAGAGATTTCGTTGTTGACAACTTTGACATGTTGTATTTCGATGTAAAAGCTTTTGAAGAAGTGGACTTCGATTTTGTCATAGATTTATATCGTGAAGTTTCATTTTCTAATGCGTCAGATGACGTGGCCCATTCAGATTCCTCTTCTTCAACCGACTCTTCATGTACTGAAGGTTCATAATTGCTTATGGAATATCTCGTCTCGTCGATTTTTGACTACAAAATATAATTAATTATGAATTAGGGGGCATACTATTTTTACTCAAAAAAAATAAAAATTACTAGAGAAAATTTATTACTTATTCAGGCTTTCCCTACTCTAGTTGCGCGACGCCGTCTGTTGAAGCTAGTATCGGTACCATGAGTTGCTCTTGATTTCGATACGCTATGGACTACGCGATTTGAAAGTATATAGGTACTGTCACACATGCTCATTACTAGCATGCATATTAGCAAGCGGGGAAATGGAAGGGGCCCCGCTTCCATCCCTTCTTGCTAATAGGCACGAAGCACGCTAGTAACGATCATGTGTAACATTACCTTATGCTTCTTGCTCGTTTTTAACTGGTCGGAACGAGTTGCAAATATTTTCGAGTCGCGCAGTCGCTATCGATTCGTCGTTAAGTAAAACCCATGACAAGCATACAAGTTAAGTTGCTTTAGAGAGACATAACACTAATTACTTATGTGATTTTAACACACAAGTTTTTTGTTTTTGATACGTCAGTCATTCCGTGGCCATGGCGCTTGCAACAGTGCCGAAATATCGGGTACTCAGAAAAACAAACATGCATGGTAAATATCCCGTTTTAGATTGTAGTTATAAGACATAACACTGGACATGCCTATACAGCACGGTGGAGATAAGATAGCAGTGGCCTGTGTAAATACTGTTTATTTTAGATCAATTTAGGTTGGCAGGCAAATCCCAGACCCCCTGAGTGTGCCGTGGCTGAAAGGTGGGACTACACTAGACTTAAATCCTTGGTCAATTACCATTAGGCATAGTACCGACAGGAACTTATTTTGGACGTAAGTGTAAGGATTTTAGACTGAGAATACTTGAACATACTATGCGTTCGTATGATCCCTGAGTGTAGTACAATACTGATGGTGGAAGAGAACTGGAGTCTGGCTGAGGTTCGTAGTGTTTATCGTCGGGAGGAAGCTTAAACATCTGCGCCAGCCTGCGAAAGATGGTGGGCCCCACCAACTCCTGCACGGTGTTGCGTTGAGTCTCCCAGAACTGCAAAATTACATAAATAAAAATTACACCGCCAAAACATATCATAGGATCTACTACGATGTGTTTTTGCGGTGATTTTTTTATCCAAAATGTAGTAACCCATAATGTGAGTTTTATTTCAAGCAGATAAAGCTAAAAACCATCTTGATATTCAAGAATTTATTTTAAAGTCTTTTAGTTTTTTTTAATTAGCTGGATGGTACCATAACATAACATTGCGTTGTCACTAAATTTTTGTGAGTAGGTATGTGAAGTTTCAGCTTAGGGCTGCGGTAATTTATTCAACACTAGATGACCCCGGTGAACTTTGTATCATCACTATTACATAAACTTTATGAGAAGCAATAAAGACGTCTCTGTCAAAAAAATACGTGTTTTAGGTAGGTTCAATACTACTGTGGTTGATGGATGAATTGTATTTCTCCATCAACCACAGTACTTTTATACCTACGTTAATATAAACTTTCAACCCATTTTATCAAGGAATATCACAAAAACCCTAAAATTATTCTTTGAAAGAATTTTTCAAGTTTCACTCAAAATATACTAAAACATGTAAATTTTCAACCATGAGAGGATATATTTTAAAGTATTTTTGAAAGTATTTTTCTTTTCATTCGAAGTTTTTAGTGTCTCACTTAAGGTTGTTGCTGGTTTGTACCTGTTATACTAAGTGTAAACTAGGGCATGCAATCACGGGATTTTTTGTATGGACAATAAAAGCCGGTATTGTCATAAAATCCAATACCGTGATTACATGCCCTAGTGTAAACCTATTGTGAAAAGTTCTACTTTCTAGCTTCATTAGTTT
The DNA here is from genome assembly GCA_949128165.1 of Lathronympha strigana. Taxonomy (NCBI): domain Eukaryota; kingdom Metazoa; phylum Arthropoda; class Insecta; order Lepidoptera; family Tortricidae; genus Lathronympha; species Lathronympha strigana. Next base: position 10,037,466 of record OX421905.1, on the reverse strand, counting down.
TGACATGGTAATACAAACTTTTATCTCCCATTTATTTCTTCCGGAGAGCTGCTGTTGAATGCTGAATATTTGAACTCAGTGACCGCTTCGATAAATTTAGTCTCCACATAGACATAGAATAAAAGAACTGAATACCTAATCAGCCGAAAAAAAATACGTCATAAAGGTGTTGCAGTTACAGCACTTTTTCATATACTTACATAGTCTTGTTTGGAACGGGACGTTTCATTAATTGACAACAGTCTATAAAGTTTTAACAGTGTTGGTAGTTCTGTGTATAAATTCGACACTTAATGACACGAAACATTGACCGTTTGTATCATCATCAATGCAAAATTGTTCACTAATGTCAGTTTGATCCACTTTTTTGACGTTTTTGTACTGTTTTGTGTGTCTACTTTTTAAAATTAGTCAATGCGTCGCCATCTGATTCATCGGAGCGGTCAAGGAGTTCAATTATTCAGATATTTGTGTACACTTTGGCCGGTTCGATCTATATGATGGTGAATGTACATAATTTTATTTGGTACACATTGTGTGCCAGTAAATGCTGCCGCGTTATCTTACGTTTGGCCTCAGTCCGATAAAAAAAAATCTCCTATAGAAACTGCATTTTTCGACTGACAGATTGCTTTGATAGTGTTTGGTTTGGCGACATGGTTACAATTTTCCCTGACTACACCAGTTTCACTAAGAACATTAAAAACCAGAACCCTGAGTTTCTTTACTTATTACAAAGGCCATCGCCAATTTTATTTCTATTATTATATAATAATCTAGTGAATGCATAGACTTACAATCTCTTGCTAACGCAAGGTCTTTACGTTAAAGACCGATACTGTAATGTGGATAACGCGACATTTGTCAGGATTTAGTTTCTGCAGGCCTACCACGATTATCGAAAATTGGCATAGACGAAACAATAAAGAGTTATCACTCCAATACTCGTATGCAAGTGTGATAGAGAGGGAGGTACAAATTTTCGTGGTACTAGGCCTGGGCTCTATAGATCCTTAGATCAATAGAGCCCAGGCCTAGTACCCCTAGTAGTAGTAGGCCTTAGCCTGCGCCTGTACACTCACTTGATCATCCTTGTAGGACAGTTCCAGGTCTCGGATAACCTTCTTCCAGTGAGCCTTGACGGAGGCTTCATTTTGCTCGTATCGGGACGGGTTTATAACTCTTATGTCCTTATGCTTGTCCCATTTTTTCACTAAAGGCCTCTTACCACATGGCATCTTTAATAAATCTTGACAGGTCAACGCTTTAATGACTTTCACGTTTGAAAATAACCGTGAAAAAGTTAGAAAACTATACGTGCGTACCCAAATAAGCAATAAATAAATAATATATAAATAGGAACGCGATTGACATTGTCAAAGAATAAGAATTCTAAATTGATAATTTTTATATGTTCTCATTCTCTTTGCTTAAAAACAAACAAAGGTGGAGGATGTATGAGAAAAAACATATTAAGAACCAAAGAATATAATACTAAGAGAAATAATCAATAATCAATAAACAATCTCGAGAGTTTATTTTTCTTCGTGAAGTACCGTGTTCATGAAATACTTAAGCTCTCATTTATTACACAAATATAGATAAACATGTTTAATGAAAATCAATACACACGCATGCACAATAATAATAACCATTTCAATCAATCGACGCAGGGCTGCTTGTAGTGAGCTGTTGGGGAGTAGCAAACCCACGTACCTGAGAGCTCCTGCGGGACTCTATCATCCGAGCGAGTCCTTCGCCTCTGGCTTGCCTTAGCCGGCCGTCCAGAGTGGGGTCGCGAGAGTGGTGTTCTCGAGGGTAGATATGGAATCCTAAGTGGCGAGTTGGCCATGTGTTTAAAGTCTAGTGACACCTCCAGCCCTCACATCGATGTTGCCCAGTGCCCTTGACTAGAGACATCTTAAATGTCGCTTTTTGTGGGGGCCCATCTTATGTGGGCGAGTCACCGTCTGCCGGAAATAAAATTACTTACCATTTTATTAGGCAGGCGTCCGGTCGACCACTTTCACCTAATATTCCAGTATTTTATTTAAATAAAAATATAAATAAATATTATGGGACAATCTTACACAAATCGACCTAGTCCCACGGTAAGCTCAATAAGGCTTGTGTGTTATTTATTTATTTAAACTTCATTGCACAATTATATTAATGTACAAATGGCGGACTTAACGCCTTTAGGCATTCTCTACCAGTCAACCATCGGCTAAACCAAAACTGTTAGTTTGGTGTAGGATAGACATTTTAGATTCCATTAACTCTCAATAGTCCATACACCCTGGCAGGTGCTGCCTCTGCGTGCATCCCATGACTCAGGCAGGTGCAACATTCGCCCGGTGTACAGTCAAGGGCATAAATATATGTACACCTTTTTCATTACTTTATATGGAATCATATGGCTGAAAAGACAAAAAGTGTATAGATATTTATGCCCTTGACTGTACACCTTACATTTCATAAATTGTCGAAAGGGCTCTGCGTGTCACTTCGGCTCCGCGTACGCCTCCCAAAGATCCGGAACACGGACGTGAAAGACATACAGCTAATAGGATGTATGATACACAATACATAATATGGAACCAGATGACTTGGAATGCAAACATTTATTAAGTACCTTGGTAAACCTATGTATCAATTACTGTTCCAAAGCTATCGGTTATAATGATAAAAAACTTAAATATACCTACTCGGAAAGTACGTTTTCATAGAAGACGCACTTTTCGAGCCCTTGCATTTATAAGGGCAGCCTCACGCATCACGCGTACCTATGTATCTTCTTAGTCCCAGAGTAGGCAATGCAACCAGTAATTATTTTGTATGAAATTTTTATTGGTTTGCATTCCCTATCCCAAGAGGTATGGAGTAAATAAATAAATGAAATAAATAAATCTTTGTGTAAAATCTTTGTATAAAATAGGGCCATCTATTGGATAAGATTGAAACTACGACCTAAATGAACCAAGTATAACTGTGACAAGTTTAGAGCAAGTTCCATTTAAATCCAAAAGATGGCAGCTCTGCAGCAGTGTCGGATTTTACTCAAGGTACGAGAAGTGAGGGCTTGTCCTCTGTCCGTAGGCAACGTTTAATGTCATTCCCGTTAGATGGCATTGAGAGAGTTAACTCTACTTACACGGCAAAGATTTATTTATTTCAGTCCACTCCTTTTTGCAGCATATCCTATTTTTTGTGAAAAATGTAGTGCCAGTGCCAAGTGCGAGTCGGACTTGCGCAGGAAGTTCCCTACCATTATCTATAAAAACGGCAAAAAATCATGTTTGTTAATCTATATTAATAAAAGAAAGTTGTGTTAGTTCAGGCGTCTTTAACTCGAGAACGGCTGGACCGATTTAGACGATTTTTGGTTCGTTGTGATCGTCTTGGCCACGAATAGCATAATATGCATAAAAAAGGGAAAAGATTCACAAAAAAAAACCGAAATCGCGATTTACAAATTACGTATTGAATAGTCAGCCATTGACGCCATTGTTCAATGCGGCCAACATAAAAAAAAAAATGACATTTACGTATTGAATAGTCAGCCATTGTTCAATATTGACATGACGAGTCTGTTCAAGATCAATACATAAACGCCGGCAGCAGATTTAAATATATCAAAATCATGTACCATAATTTCGAACATGTGAAAATTTGGGAAGTTTGTATGAAATACAAATAATGAACCGTCTAAGAAGTACCATAATTTTTTGCTAAATTGTACCATAATTTTAGAGTTGGCATCTAACATCACAGGTTGTACATTATCAATATTATCATGTTGTGAAAACTGTCTCTGAGTGTCAATCGAACTGTCAGAATCCGAATGGACGAAGAATTCAAAATAATAAATTATAGTTTTCATCGTGGTATAATGCCGCAAATCGTAAGTATTGATTGACAAGTCATAGTATTTTTTATGAGGATCATAAAATAATAACGTATTATTTTTATCATAGCCAAATCTTCTCGCGTTTGGAAAACACTGCCATAATTGTGGCAAATGGATGGAGCGAAGAGCGTTGAGAAAAGATTGTAAGTCAACTACTGTACATTTTTAAAAGAGCACATCAAGTATACTATCATCTATCATTAGGAATAACGTGCCATGTAATATACATCAAGACGTATGTCTTTCAAGTATACCATTTTACAGTTGTGTGTAGATAATTTGTTTGGTTTTATAATCAGGGTGCGTAGCCAAGATGCCAATCGCTCACGCTCAGTCGCTAACGAAACGCAACTGTCATTGTCACACTAATAAGGAAGAGTGATAGAGAGAGGTAGCTACGATACGTTATTAAGCGTGAGCGATTGGCATCTTCGCTACGCACGCAGATTGGTTTAATCACTTTTCAGTAATATGCAACTTTTGCAATCAAAAATTTTTTGCAAGAGACCGCACAGAACTGCAATTGTGCAGTCGGTGCATAGAATGCGACAACATTGCCCTAGGTAAGTTGTTCAAAGATGTTTAATTTATTTATATTTATTTATTACTTCTTCTTGCTGTCATATGTGTGTTCTAGGGTGAATGTTCATAAACATCTTTATTATTTCAGATAATTTCAATTATTGCGAATGTTGCGGCATTGAAACAGCGAGGCAAATCAGAAGAAATAAGGCACGGGAACAAAAAATGCAAATTATTGAACGTCTGCAGTGCAAGAATACAGAGGAAATCACCATCACCATCTTCTTCTTCAGCCATTTATCGTCCACTGCTGAGTTTAGGCCTCTCATCTCATATGTCACCGGTCCCAGTGGAGGCAGTTGAGCCCAAAGTAAAAAATACAGCAGAACCAGAAATGTCTCAGGACATTTTTAATGAAGATGTAAGTTGTTATTAATAATGAATTTAGTCCTGGATACGGAAAGATAATAATTAAGTTAATATTTTTATTCCACTTTTTTACAATATTATTATGATTATTAAATAATATTTTATTTTAGATAAGTTATGAAGTCATTGAACAACTTGAGGATTCAATACTTAATAAAGATGATGAAGACAGAGAAGAGGAGGGGAATAACGATGGCAGTGATAGTGATTAGTGTTATTTTAATTGAGTCTGATTGTAATAAATAACTGTGATAGAAATAAACAACTGTGTTAAATAGTAATTATGGTTTAGTGATAATTTAATTGAGACTGATTGTAATAAATAACTGACTGTGATTTAATTTATTTTTATTTTATTAAGTACCTTATTTGATACCGTAAATCAATTCTAACTAAGTTAAAGCTATCTACATTTATCAACTTTCAGGCGGTACAAAGTACGCCGGGTCAGCTAGTATTTTAATATAATTTAACTACTTACTTTTGAAGTGTTTATAATATAATATAACATACAACGAAATATTCTGTTAATATTTCAAGCGTCTACCTGTTGCCGTTATCACTATCGAGCAAAAAAACGCTTGTTATATGGAAGTCCCCTTATATATTTATTTTATTTTGTTTTTTAGAATTTGTTGTTATAGCGGCAACAGAAATACATCATCTGTAAATATTTTAACTTTCGAACTGTCACGGTTCATGGTGACAGAAGGACAGATAGACAGACGGACAACGGAGTCTAAGTAATGGGGTTCCGTTTTATCCTTTGGCTATAAACTATTAAAATAAAATTAAAATCCGTAATGGTATGGCCGAAATCTTTTTGATTCAACGTTTTAAACTTTTTGAATATGTAACAATTTAATTTTACTTTAATAATGTTCTACATTTAAACATCATACAGTTTGAATCGATAAATAAGCAATTTAGACACAGTAGTCAGACGTGCAGCTATGTGGATGTCGGTAGACTCGGTGGTAGTAAAAGTATTAGCATTATCTTTATCATTGACTTGATAAGATAAAATATCGCGGTTAGTCAAGAGTGTGTTTGTACTCCAGCGTTTCCATATGTCAATTAGAGCAGTCATCTAAAAAGCGATATTAAAAAAGTACTTACATTATAACGTTGCCTATAGCATTCCATAAGAACATCGATAAGCGATGCTCATTTTATATTCATTTTTATACAATATATTAACACTGTTGATTTTTTTAATTTCTTTAGTCGGCATACGACATCTTCCATGTTCTGCCCCCATTCAAGGTTTCGCTTTGTTCGTTATTTTTGCTGTCGTAGAAAAACTAGTGTATGCAACAGCACATAATTGGTTCTTGAAAATCTCGGGTCTATTATATATTTTATTATAAAACTCGACTACGTCTTGTAACAGTGAAGCTTGAATGTTAAGAACCCTTATTATATCACTATATCATATCAGTGTTCCATAAACTACTATTCTAATACAGTTAGGTTATACAGCGTGGGTATTTGACATGGGCGAATATTTTAATGACGATTTCTATTGGACCTAGGGAACCTATTTACATTTTTTTTTGGGAATTTAGATGTTTTTTTTTCATACATAAAAATTCAGCACGCAATGTATTTCATCCATAGAAATTAACGCAGCTATCAAAACGTCATACGAGTATCATGTCAGTGTCATTTATCATGTCAAACAAAGTTGGCGACATAATATTGCAGCTCTGTCGTACCTTAAAAAAATCATTACACCTAATTAATAACACAATTTAACGAAATTATTATCCCATACGATTCATATGAACAGGTACTACAGCTGGATTAATTATTCGCCCGTATCAAATACCCACGCTGTATAAGTATCACAAAATGATAACAAAAAATGTCTTTATTTGTCATTTTGATACATTTACGAGTAAGTCGTTTTTGAAAACCATTGTCTTGATTGTGACCCCGGATTGTTTCATTTTACATCAAAAATCGTATGATAGGTACTTATAAATAGTTGTGTGAACAATAACAAGAGTAAGTAGTTAGCATCAAATATTAACATTTCGTCTATGGAAATACAATCTCATCTACTTCATGTGTTTCTCTTTTCAATCCTAATATAAATACTTCAATTGTCAGGTTATTGGTTTTACATATTAAGATTTAATCTATATTAATAAAAGAAAGTTGTGTTAGTTCAGGCGTCTTTAACTCGAGAACGGCTGGACCGATTTAGACGATTTTTGGTTCGTTGTGATCGTCTTGGCCACGAATAGCATAATATGCATAAAAAAGGGAAAAGATTCACAAAAAAAAACCGAAATCGCGATTTACAAATTACGTATTGAATAGTCAGCCATTGACGCCATTGTTCAATGCGGCCAACATAAAAAAAAAAATGACATTTACGTATTGAATAGTCAGCCATTGTTCAATATTGACATGACGAGTCTGTTCAAGATCAATACATAAACGCCGGCAGCAGATTTAAATATATCAAAATCATGTACCATAATTTCGAACATGTGAAAATTTGGGAAGTTTGTATGAAATACAAATAATGAACCGTCTAAGAAGTACCATAATTTTTTGCTAAATTGTACCATAATTTTAGAGTTGGCATCTAACATCACAGGTTGTACATTATCAATATTATCATGTTGTGAAAACTGTCTCTGAGTGTCAATCGAACTGTCAGAATCCGAATGGACGAAGAATTCAAAATAATAAATTATAGTTTTCATCGTGGTATAATGCCGCAAATCGTAAGTATTGATTGACAAGTCATAGTATTTTTTATGAGGATCATAAAATAATAACGTATTATTTTTATCATAGCCAAATCTTCTCGCGTTTGGAAAACACTGCCATAATTGTGGCAAATGGATGGAGCGAAGAGCGTTGAGAAAAGATTGTAAGTCAACTACTGTACATTTTTAAAAGAGCACATCAAGTATACTATCATCTATCATTAGGAATAACGTGCCATGTAATATACATCAAGACGTATGTCTTTCAAGTATACCATTTTACAGTTGTGTGTAGATAATTTGTTTGGTTTTATAATCAGGGTGCGTAGCCAAGATGCCAATCGCTCACGCTCAGTCGCTAACGAAACGCAACTGTCATTGTCACACTAATAAGGAAGAGTGATAGAGAGAGGTAGCTACGATACGTTATTAAGCGTGAGCGATTGGCATCTTCGCTACGCACGCAGATTGGTTTAATCACTTTTCAGTAATATGCAACTTTTGCAATCAAAAATTTTTTGCAAGAGACCGCACAGAACTGCAATTGTGCAGTCGGTGCATAGAATGCGACAACATTGCCCTAGGTAAGTTGTTCAAAGATGTTTAATTTATTTATATTTATTTATTACTTCTTCTTGCTGTCATATGTGTGTTCTAGGGTGAATGTTCATAAACATCTTTATTATTTCAGATAATTTCAATTATTGCGAATGTTGCGGCATTGAAACAGCGAGGCAAATCAGAAGAAATAAGGCACGGGAACAAAAAATGCAAATTATTGAACGTCTGCAGTGCAAGAATACAGAGGAAATCACCATCACCATCTTCTTCTTCAGCCATTTATCGTCCACTGCTGAGTTTAGGCCTCTCATCTCATATGTCACCGGTCCCAGTGGAGGCAGTTGAGCCCAAAGTAAAAAATACAGCAGAACCAGAAATGTCTCAGGACATTTTTAATGAAGATGTAAGTTGTTATTAATAATGAATTTAGTCCTGGATACGGAAAGATAATAATTAAGTTAATATTTTTATTCCACTTTTTTACAATATTATTATGATTATTAAATAATATTTTATTTTAGATAAGTTATGAAGTCATTGAACAACTTGAGGATTCAATACTTAATAAAGATGATGAAGACAGAGAAGAGGAGGGGAATAACGATGGCAGTGATAGTGATTAGTGTTATTTTAATTGAGTCTGATTGTAATAAATAACTGTGATAGAAATAAACAACTGTGTTAAATAGTAATTATGGTTTAGTGATAATTTAATTGAGACTGATTGTAATAAATAACTGACTGTGATTTAATTTATTTTTATTTTATTAAGTACCTTATTTGATACCGTAAATCAATTCTAACTAAGTTAAAGCTATCTACATTTATCAACTTTCAGGCGGTACAAAGTACGCCGGGTCAGCTAGTATATAAATAAAATGAACACGTTCTGACATTCTCGTTTATATTTCGCAGACAACCAAAGATCATTATTCATTACGGAGTTGGTAATAGACAAACGTAAAGTTATCGTATACATTAACTGGTAAACATGTTGGCAGCACTGCTTTTATATAAGATTAACTTACGAGAACAATAAAGCTTGCCAACCTAAAATAATAACTCAACACTCTTCCTCGATTATAAATGTGGTAACACTTTGAACATTTATAATCGCATTATAAGAAAAACAAGTAAACTAATAAACATTACAACATAGGTAGCGTTACCAAGTGATAAACTTAAAACATGCTTAATTTCATTATTAACACAACTTTATAAGAACAGACACAAAAATACTTAGCATTATCAATTAATGTTTAACAATTCACGATTGTGAGTAAATTTATCTGCTGGCAGTATTTTTGTAAACATGTCAGCTGCATTATTGTACGAATCTACATGATACACAATAATAGCTTTATTTTTGACCAAATCCTTGACAAAATGGTATTTAATGTCAATGTGCTTTGCACGTTTGCTGTTCTCATAGCTGTTTGACATCGCTATGGCTCCCATGTTGTCTACATAAATAGTAGGGGTTAAGCACTCACTGAAATCCTGAGCTAGTCCTTTTATATTTACTACCTCTGAGCATGTGGCGGCCAAACTTACATATTCGGCTTCTGCCGTTGACAGCGATACGCAATGCTGTTTTCTAGAATGCCATCCTATGATATTTCCATTATAAGTAATGACACTCCCACTTGTGCTCTTCCTATCCATCTTCTGTCCAGCCCAATCGGCACCTGAGTAGGCTTCTATTGCCACTTTGTCCTTTTTGTAGTTAAGGCCGAAGTGCATTGTGTCTTTTAGATATCTTAGGACTCTCTTAGCTTGTTTCCAGCATTGTATATCTGGTTTATCTAGGAATTGACTTAAGAATGACACAGCATAACAAATATCTGGTCTGGATATTGTTGCCAAGTACATAAGGCTTCCAATCAGCTCACGATAGGGAACATCAATCGTATCTTTGTCATCCTTTACCGTCTTAATCTGAGAATCCTTGTCCATTGGTGTTTTCACTCCGTTACAATCAGTCAACAATTGGCACTGTAGAGGTAATCTATCAAGCATTAAAGTCGTATATTACCTTTACTCGTACAATTTTATTATTTTAACACAGTTCCAACAAGTTCCGCATCTTCTAAGGTGTCCGGTAGTTTAGTTCCAAACGTCTCCGGCTGCGAGAGGATCAGCACCGCCGAGACGATCGCCATCCCACCGAACAGCATCGACGGTATTCCTGACCAGTACTCCATCAGAGGAGGTGTCAATGGGGATATAATAGAACCAATGCGACCCATCATTGAAGAATACCCTAGAAACGAATGTCGATGCCTCGTAGGATACAATTCAGAAGTATATAGGTACAAAGAAGTGAACACGGCAGCTATACTAAATTTTCCAGTAAGATATAAACTTAATGATAGACCATAATTATCATTAGAAATAAAAGCAAATGCTATGCAACAAGTGGCGCACAACATGTAACCCGTGAACAAAGTAATTTTTCTTCCCACTTTGTCCAATACTAAGACCGCTGTCCAATATCCTGGGATTTCTACGACTACAGTCGCAATATAATTCAAATACATATTTCCTGAAAGACTAACTGAGTTTATTGACAAGCCATAGTAAATAAAAGTAGTTGTTATCCACCAAACTGGAGTCGTGCAACACCTTCGCAGCAAAACACGACTTTTAATGACTCGCATAATTAAGGGTTTTTTGGTGTTAATTTGAATGGTTTCCATTTTTCTTGGTATCGCTGTCAGTATAAATTCCATATCGGTGCGTGAAATAGTTTTCCCATTGACATGAGCTATGTGATCTAGCGTGTCTCTTGCTCGTTTCTGTTTATTTTTGCTTAGCAACCAACGGTGACTTTCGTGTACTATCCAGTAGTAAAACACTATAAGAAATACGGGACAAAAAAGGGCTAGGGTTAAGTATCGCCATTCTGGTACTGCTGAAGCTACAAGACCCACTATCATTTGACCTGCAGCAAAAGCAGACGACATCATAGCACTTGTCAGAACACGGTACTTGGGACCAACTATTTCGGTCGCTAGAATATAGCTGGCGCTAAATATTCCCCCGCCGATAGCCGTCTGCAAAAATTGAAAAGCAACGTACATACCATAGTTTACTGAAAATGCTCTAATTAATCCAGTCAAAGCTTCGTTAAATCCAAAAAATACAATGGACATTCGTCGACCCAAGTTATCCGATATGTAGCCAGCAATTATTAGAGACACCATTCCTCCAGCGCTATTGAATGTTCCAGCTAGCGCTCTTAGCCATTCTTGACATTGCAAATTAAAAGCATATACAACTGTGTTCGTCCTCTCAAACACGTAGTTGTCACAAGCCTCGGTTCTATTTCTATCAAACATGCTTGCGGGGCAGACTTCGTCCCGGGTTGAATTAGTGCCTGTTATGTTTACGTATCTAATACACTCATGAACACCTGTGGCAGTTTCTGGTATTGCATTTGATATCCAGTCGGGTAAGTACTCTGCTTGTACTCCGTCACACAGCGGCACGGCGCACCGATGTGGAAGCTTTGCGGCCGTGAAAATATAATCTCCAGCCATAAACCCTGAACACGCCGCCGGTATAGCCAACAACAAGACGCTCATTAACTGATATCTGCCAAATTCTCCAATTGAATTATTTAAAACAGTCTCAAAATCCTGTTTTGACGCACCCTCACTAACACTTTCGGTCATCGTTGTAGCCGAAAAGTAAATTTCAGTATTTTCAATTGAGTATGATACGTTTTCTTGAACTAAGATATATTGCACAAATGTCTGAATATATATTAGTGTGCCCATATAAATGTTATCTTGCTTATCGGCATCGTGCCAAGGTTGAAATAGCTTGAACAGACGAAACAACATTTTGGTCAAAGGTTGTTAATAATTTAGAAAATATTAATTTGAAACATCAAATCAGCGAGTATTTACTACTCCGTATCAGCCAACTGCGAAAGTCTTCTTCGTATGTGGTCAATTGGGGCTGGAGCATTAGAGCTGGGGGAAGCGTTTGTCGCCGTCGGAGACGCAGTCCTTTGGAGTGACTCCAGAGTAAGCCTGGCTTCCAGCACCGCAGAGTCAAACATGCCCAGACTGCTTAGGTAAGGAGCGCGCTTGTACTCTGGGTGATCAATCATCCAGCGGCAATATTCTTTAACGCTCCTGTGAAGTGATAAAAAGCAACTAATTATGTCTGATAATTGCTAGTTGTTAAGTGTAGGTACGGTTACGTACAGGTACCTACTAGAACATCGTTTGCTTGACTAAAATTGTATAGTCCTTCAAGTTGATATGCTCCTAAGCAGATAATAATCCAACTGAGCTATGTGTCTTTTATGACTATCAACAGATTTTACATGTAAAATAGAAATATACATGTAAAAGCGTTTGAGTGAGTGTCAGGCCACTCATACACGTAATAAAAAGATCTGAAGCTTCACACATTGAAACAAAAAATAATAAGAGCAAAGAATGTGCAAAATAGATCTTACTCTTGATTGAAACTATGATATCGTTATGTACACACGCGTTCAAAAGTGTAACTCTATACGGCATAAACCTGATCGCCCTTACCAAAAAGGACGGAGTCTACTAAGAATATGACGTCTGGCTTTCAAAATTGCGGATAGACACATTCGATCGAAATTGCAGGCTCTTTTTTAACCTATACAGCTGGGTTTTGGCAGCCGTCCATGCCCCAAGGACCTACCTATCTTTCCACTGATGATTATAAATTGTGTTCAAATTGACGTTATTTATTTATTTATTCGTTTAATAGGGACACTTTGTTGACAGAAGTTAGGGACAAAATTTATGAACTGTACAATTACTTTTTCTTTTGCTAATCGGACTCGTCTAAATGAATGTACAAGTCTTATCATCTTAGAATTATCAAGTCCAATGACAGTGAAAAAACATTTATTTTCGAAATATATACAGTAAGTGTAACTTACCTAACTAATTAATTGTCGCCCCAGCAAATTTTAATCTAGCTATAAATCCAATCATCCAAAAATTTTAATCAGAATTCAATGTCTGGTACCCAGGTGACGGGACCCTAGGAGGCGACGTGAATCCTTTACTCTCTGACCTGTCTCTTATTAAGAGTAGTTTCAAAAATATTAGTAGGTATAAAATTTCGCAAAATACGAACTCTTCATTCAAAATTCATCTTGTATTTTGCCGATTTAAAACACAAATTTGACGATCTGGCACCTAATATCAAGTTAGTAGAAAAACGTTCTCTTTATATCGATATCAAAACTCAAAAGTCACACAAATCGTTTACTTACTCGAAATTAGCATCACATGAAGAAGAAATCATATCACAAGAGTAATTAGGCAATTATATAATGAGGGCTAATTAATTCTGTCTTTTTGTCCCTAAATTTACGTATGTGCTCCGATGCTGTCCGTTTAGGAAATATCTAAATTTACTCACACCATCAGAATTTATACCAGACCGATCAGACATATCAGAATTTAGACCAGGCCGACCTATTTAGATTTAAGGTAGGTAGAGGTAGGTAGCTAGTTACGTTACATTTACTGTATATATTAAAAAATAAATGATTTTTTCATGAGTTCATTCATAAATTGCCATTTGCAATTACTACCTGTATGCAGGTAGGGCATATTTATTTGAACTTTTAGGTCAAATGTTTACAAAACAATTTAAGCAAAAAAAAACAGCTACCATAATGTAACTTTCATCACACTTGGTCGTAACGAGGTTCTTATCGTACCGCTGTTAGGCTCATAATCCTAGATATTAAACACGCGTACTTTTTATTTATATTATTGAACTAGTGTGGCAATAAGATAACCCCATCAAGTTACATTTTGTATGCCACGAGACTAAGGCAGGTATACAATCGTACTCAGATAATACAGATATAGTCGGATTTCATAGTTTTTTTTTTCAAACAAAGTACACTCTGTTTTTAGCCGCATAATAATAATAACTTATGCGTTAAAAAGTAATATCTCCATATTTAGTTAAATATAATGGATTTAAACGTTCTGAATTATTGAATATATGTGAAGTTGTATTAAATTATTCATAATTCACAATAATTTGTACTTTAAACATATTTTTTTTTGGCTGTTTGGCGGGCCTTTGTTTCAAATTTGCGCGAGCAACACGATTCGAAAAAAATAGGTACACTTCAACGGCGCGCCGCGGTAACTTGTTAACGTAAAACATGTGACCGTTTTCTCGCTTTATTATTATGATAAAATGCGACTATAAAAAAGTTTGAAGTAAAACTTTAACAATATGTGGATTAGGCTCCTCTGAAAACACAAAACGCTAGTGCTATCATGAAAATCTAGTTGTAGTGATAAATATACCTACTTATTTGTGAAGTTTCGGCCTTAGCTTAGGTGGATTTATTACTTAAAAATGTCATCAACCGACGTCGAAAAGGCATCGCAAGCAGCTTCAAGTAGTCAACAAAGGTCAGTCAAACTCATATGCTAATTAACATGTAGGCATTCTGACATGATTCTGACAATTAAGTTAACGTTATTAACAAAAGTTAATAACTTCGAATAAAATTTTGATTTTTACTTACAAGTGTGTTGAAAAATGTCGTATGAAACGTGTGTGCATGGTCATTAGACACATCGGCCTCCTTATTGCGCACTCGCGCGCACAATACCGCCTCGTGTATAATGACCATCATAGCACACGTGTATCACAATGTACTATTAAACCCAAAAAACTTTCATATGTAACAAATATTTTTTAGAAATATCTCGATAAAACGATTTTTAATTTTCACAATCACAGCAATGGCTGTGAAATACTTATCTATTGACGTACACATAGATGAACATGATGAAAATAAAAGGTTCGGTTTTTCCCATTTACACTTCGCATCCCTAAGAAACTTGAAAATTACTAC
The DNA here is from genome assembly GCA_949128165.1 of Lathronympha strigana. Lineage (NCBI taxonomy): Eukaryota > Metazoa > Arthropoda > Insecta > Lepidoptera > Tortricidae > Lathronympha > Lathronympha strigana. The sequence goes on along the minus strand of OX421905.1, from coordinate 10,022,426 downwards.
GGATGTTTTTCATGGACTTACTTTTTTTTTTAAAGGTTCTAAATGGTACTCCATGTTATGCAAGTAAAAAAAAAATATTCGATACTCTGATGGAATCCACGTGAAAAAAATTACTCACATACAGTACTTGTACTAATATGTATTCTGTGCATACAGTAATTTTTATTACTTAAGTGCATAGCTGTTGGCTGCAAACCTGAGGTTAGTAATGCCTTCCCAAACTGTTTTCAAGGAGACGAGATCCTTCGGTACGTGGCGGGCGGACCGCCACATCCTCTTGGTGTGGTTATTAGTCGCGTGTCTTTGCTCGCGGTGTGGTAGTGACCGGTTGAATGCCTCCACAATTTCGGGGTGACGCTCAGCTTTAATATCCCTGGTCACTTCCCTCTCCAATACTGCATATTGCGACAGCTAAAAAGTAGGTTAAGGTAGGTAATTTAAAGTTCAAGGCATAGCGAAGCGTCTCGTAGAAGCGACTGGCGATAGGAGGGCTGGCGCGTACCTAGCGCAACGCCTTGCCTTGGTATTGCCGTCCAGCGCGGCAATGCCGCCAGCCTCCTTGGCACTATGCCACAAGGCACCGAGCTGGAGCCAGCTTTTTATTTATAATTATAAGATAGTTTAAATTTTTATTGTTTGTGGATTTTATGTATTTTTAATATTTCTTTTATGTTCTTAAGTTCAATCAAATATCAATGTATAAAAATTGGAACACGGAATTTAGTTTATAATTGGTAACCTCTGAATTTCCAGTAACTTCTGCAATTTTTTCCTCCACAGATGGCAGCTCTTTTGGGACTACTTGCAGACTGCGGGCCACATGCGTGTCAAATTCAATCTAAAAAAAAACAATCAAGTAGAAACACGGTATCTTTCATGTTCAGTGTCTAAATACCGCCGGTTCATCATTCTTTCCTCAGTATTTTTTAAGTTTGTAACAATAAAGCTTTGCTTCATTTTCTTATTTTATTTATCAGGGAAACTCTTGTCACTTTTGTGACAAAACTTATGAACTGACTCGTGTACCTGGAAAAGTTCCTTTATAGCCTTCGGTTTGAATAGTTGTGATTGTTGATTACCTCCCAGTTGTGTCATATATTCACAAAACTCGTGGACAATCTAAAACAAACTTTACATGTCTTCACGAAAAGTTACCTTAAGTTTAATCAACTGCCTTAACAAAAGTATTTCTAATCAAGGGTTTTTGATTAGGTACATAAATGTTTAACTAGTTATCATGCGCTATCATGGCGCTGTCTACTTAGTCAAACTCGGGTAACAATTATGTGTTTTCTAATAAACTCTTCCATTTCTCTATACCCCACCATAAAATCGTTGTAGTCCTACTCATTCCCCAACTTTGATGTATATGGTATAGTTTTATATCTACTACAAACTTTTAGCTTTTTCACTTAAATGGAAAAAGTGCCCTATTTTTGCAATTTAGGTGATAAAGTGAAAAATATGTGAAATGCTACTAGAGACAAACCACGTTATCTCTGCCGAACAAATGAACTGTCAAACTTTAAAGTGTTATTTTAAACACTTTCTTATCAATTAGTTAACACTTTCACATTCTTTGCTATCAAAATCTAGGAAACCTAGCATACTCGTAGTATGGACTCTATGTGCCACTGACCAAAAGTTGGGGAATTAGTAGGATAACAACGATCTTATGGTAGAGTATAGAGAAATATAATGGTTTATTAGAAAACACAATCGGCCCAATTAGGGCGCCACTGGAGTGTCGGACGCCTTCTTAACTTCAAACTGTGGTAAACCCATTCGACCCTCAGAGCAAATATCTACCTTATTACCTTTTCTTACTCGTAATACCAAAATCTCATAATCTGACAAATGGATTTACCCGAGTTTGAAGTTAAGCGACTCAACTATTTTTTATACTTTACGCCTCTAAGGGCCACTTGCACCACCCGGGATCAGCCACAAAACCCGGAGTTAAGCGTATTTTTGTATGGACTTTGACAGACGAACTCCAGGTTAGCGGCTAACCCTGAGAGGTGAAAGTGGGCCTAAGGGCCACTTGCACCACCCTTGGTTAGCCACATAACCCTAAGTTAAACGTTTTTTTGTATGTAATTGGGCAGCTCAACTCCAGGTTAGCGGCTAACCCTAGGTGGTGCAAGTGGACCTGAGGCGATCCTTACATTTGATCTGGCGTGAGAACGGGATATCGCTATATACGTGCATAGCGCTATCCCGTTAGCACATAGGATAGGAGTATGCGAAATTCTACTAATAAATAAATATAAATTATACTAATGAATTTCCAATATCAAAACAGGCAAGCTAGCATTAGCCGGCCATATACGTTAGGGGTTAAGGCATATCCGCAAGATCTGCCAAATAATTTATGATAAATTTGTCTGGCGGATGTCTGGGGGACATATATACCCACTATGGAGATCTGACGGGCAATCCCCGAACGTACCTATATGACCGGTTGTCCGGCGTAGCCAAGATGCCATTCGGTAACACTGATCTTTGAGGACCTTAGTCGCTCTTATATGTATGTATATCTGACTCATGAGTAATACCCGGTCTGTTAAGTCGTCGGCCTTCCTGACGAGGGTCTTCTCTTCTTCCAACTCCGGCTGAAGGTAATGCGTCGGCCATGTCACTTGCTCTCTCTCGGGCTTTTTCAATAGTTCCCAGTGAACATTTACATTGCTTTGGGAGTCTCTGTTTAAAATAAACTGATTTAGATGAGAACAAATTTACTCACTCGTTTTATATTCTAATTATACTCTTTTTATCTGAAGTTCTTGTCTATAAAAGAAAAACAAAGAGCCAAATCGCTTTGTCGTTCTATATGACGGGAGCCTTAAATCCCTTGCTTACGAATATGGATTCGTGGAATTATAGTACATCTTTTTTTGGGTTCCGTATCCAAAGGGTAAAACAGGACCTATTTACTAGGACTCCGCTGTCCGGTCGTCTGTCCGTCCGTCAGTGTCCGGCTGTATCTCATGAACTGTGATAATTAGACAGTTGTAAATCTCACAGATGATGTATTTTTGTTGCCGCTATAACAACAAATACTAAAAAACAGAATAAAAAAAATTAAGTGGGAAACGGAAAAAAATCACGTTGTTGTATGGGAATACAACAAATGTGATTTTTCCCCCGTTTTTATAGATAATGGTACGGAACCCTTCGTGCGCGTGTCCGAGTCGGACTTGGTCGGTTTTTTTTAATGGAAATTTTAGTATCTTGGTATATTTTATATATTATCATAATAATGATTTCAAATGATGGTATCGATGTAACTTATAAATGCTCAATGCGTTTATTCATTTCAGTTTGAGTATGGTTCTAAATAAACATATGGTATCCAACAAGTCCTACATTAACTTCAATAAACCCAGTCCAATAGGAACAGTGGGTTAAAGTGGATTTTAGTTAATAGTGGATCTTTTGCAATAAGAGGTACCTACTGCTAGCTAGTATTATTTGGACACAAGTATTAAGCCCTTACGAAAGTTCTAATAAATATCATATAATACTTATAATTCTTATAAACACTGCCAGCGCACGTCAAATATAAACAGGGACTAAATATAAAGTGATTTTCGTTATAGTTTAGAGATTTTTAATTTTGAAAAACCAAGATTGGTATAAAAGGTTTGACCATGCGCGAATTTTATGCATGTTCTTCATTCAAAGTATTTCAACTAAGATAAGAAAATATTTAGATATTAACAAGCAACATCATACTTATTTTTTCGTAGAAATAAGAGCAGGTTATTAGTATTTGAATATTTATTAAGGGGCGCAAAAATAATGCCATGGGCCTTGCCTCCTAGGTCATGAATAAAAAAAAACTTAGATTACAGACAACGATCATCATCATTCGCTTGTCCTTGACGCATTTACTTGGGGTCATGTATTTTTCTTCCATACGTCTTTATCTATAGAACAGACAACGATATTACCTAGTTTTAACATTATTAAATGAATTATTTACATTATGACATTGAATTTCAAACCTGAATGTTTAAGTGTTGATAGAGAGTTGAGTTCAATACAAAACAATCGCCAAAATATGGGCAATCATTTCTTGAATACCTAAATAAACGTGTTGTTTTGCATTCATAAATCAACACAGACCGAATTTCGTGCAAAAGAGTATGGTAAGTGGTAACATGCCACGTAATCTATTCCAAGCAACTAAACTTTCAAACTTTAGAGTGTTATTTTAAATTGAAAAAGATCAGCTTGGCCTCCAATGATGTTGATCTTCTTTAGTATATGGCATATATTTCAATTTATAATTTACATATAGTAACTAGTGTTACTACTTCCATAACAAGTCACAATATTTAATTAAATAACTTGATTTGTTTTAACAAAACATTGTAATTTTAAACGTCAAACTTTTATGAAATTATAACGTTTATTGTACAGCCCGTGCTGTTAAAATCTATAAAATTTAGCTTAGATGGACTCTACCTGGGAGATACTTCTACTTCGGTGTCCGAGTCAACTTCTCTGTCGATGCGAATGGTTTTTCTCAAATACAAAACTGGTTCTTTGACAATTCTACTATAACGCTTTTCTGTAACAAAATCGAAAATTAGGTTTTTTTCCTACCAATATATTCTTCAACTACATTATTAAATTATTTACTTAAATAAAATAAATACATTTCCAACGTCTGACCCGAAAATTATTCAGCAAATGGGGAATTGGTACCAACTTAGGACTAGTTAATTTAATTTATTTACACTTTTGAATTTCGTTCTAAATTTACCTTCTGATGTCCTCTCGATTTCTTGATCAATATTTTTTTTCTTTAGTGGCAAGTCCAGTGTTGTGCAAACTTTTCGGTAAAGTTTCTCCGGCAGTATTTCAGCCAAATAGCTGCTCTGCGCATCTGGGTTTTCTAATTGTTCTTTTTCCTATGAAATATAAAGGAAAGTAATGATAATAATCCAGTATATTTTAGATTCCATTAACTCTCAATAGTCCATACACCATGGCGGGTGCTGCCTCTGCGTGCATCCCACGTCCCACGACTCGGGCAGGTGCAACATCCGCTTGGTGTATCACTTGACATTTCCCATCACGTTACAATGGTATTCAGGACCTTTGGGAGGCGCACGCGTAAAGCGTAAGCCGAAGCCAACACGCAGAAGCACTTGCGGCTCGAAAGGGCTCTGTGTACGCCTCCCAAAGGTCCGGAATACCATTGTTACTTGATGGGATGGACATACAAATAATAATCCAGCGTATATACTTAAATTACGTCCCACTGCTGGGCACAAACCTCCTCTCAAGCGCGAGAGGGATTGAGCTATAGTCCACACGCTGGCCCAAATAGGGTTGGAGACTTAACATGCATATTTGAATATCTTTGGGGATTCATGTAGGTTTTCTTTTCTCACGGCGGTTTTCTTCACCGAAAAGCAACTGGTTAACATAAAATGGTATTTCGTAATACGTACATTCCGAAAAACTCATTGGTACGTGGCGGGGTTTAAACAAGAGACATTCGAATTGAAAGTCTGACGTCTCTAAGGCCACCAGGGCTAGAATACTTTTATACGAAAGGAAGATAATATAAAAGGAACCCGAGCATGCAATGTTAAATACAAACGCTTTCACTTAGACACCACATCACCGAAGTGTCAAACCTGATGTTGACCTAGTACTAGTGTTCAATAAGGCCTATGTTGTATGCGTAAGGTGTAAGGCATTGTGTGTGTTTATTGTGTGTCCGATTAATCCGTCTTTGACGTTTAACATGCGGTACCAATAAATACGTCTTTGGTGTGGAATTGGGTAATGAGTTAAATAGCGATATTCCGTTACATGTTAATTAATTAGCTATAACTAAATTTTACTTACGTGTTTAGTTTTTAAGACTTGTTTGTAATTGTTTGATGTGCCCTTACTGGATTCATATTGTTTAAAATATGAGTGCATAAACGTATCTTATCTTATTTTATCAATACGGCGTAGTTTATACGTTTAACCAACAAAATTGACTACTTTGCAGCAGTATAGATGTTATTAAGTGAAAACTGTAGTTCTTATGGTTACTTATTGAAGAATTATCATCGGAACTATATTCAAACCTTCGTTTTCTGCATTCGCGGCATACGTCATAACCTCTAGGCCACCGGGTAGCAGTGGCAGTGGTGAAAACTTCGTTTACTCACATCTCACATACCTACACATTATATTTAATCTGCCACAAATATAGTTTTTCTTATTGAGAAATCCTAATACGATTATTAACAAGCACTTACTTTGACAGGCGTATCCAGTTGATCGAAGACATTTCCCCAGTATTTTTTGTTTTCCTGAATCGCCTCGGCAAATTCGTATTTTGACGGTTTGATTATCATAATTTTACGAGATTTGTTTGAATTCCTACCAGCGGCTGACTTGTTTCTTTGCATTTTCTAAGTAAAAAGTGGTTGTAAAAGCTTGGCCACATAGATTTTAATAGATTTGAATTAAAAAAGGCAAGCGAGGTGCAATTTGTCACGTCACGCTGTTTCAGGGGCTTATTCCGAATGGCGGCGAAGCTAATGCAAAGCAGCTAGGCAGTAGTAAACTTTTCCGCATAGTCTTAAGAACATTTAGATGTGACACCTGCTAACAAAATAATAATTGAAATGCTTACCTATATTATTAAGTATGTCTTTCCCATCACGGTAAAATGGTGTTCTGGACCTTTGGGAGGCGTACGCGGAGCCGAGGCCAACACGCAGAGAATTTAATGAAATGTAAGGGGTACACCGAGCGGTGTTGCACCTGCCCGAGTCATGGGACGCACGCAGAGGCAGCACCCGCCAGGGTGTATAAGCTATTGAGATTTAATGGAATCTAAAATAAACTGGACTATTAGGTGAAGGTGGTGGACTAAATACTGGGTTATAGAGAATAAAATCGGACGTCTGCCTAACAAAATGGTAATCAATTTTATTTCCGGCAAACGGTGACTCACCCACATAAGATGGGCCCCACAAAAAGCGACATCTTAGATGGCTCTTGGGCAACACCGGTATGAGGGCTGGGGGTAGAGAGGTGTCACTGGACTTTAAACATATAGACTACTCGCCACTTAGGTTTCCACATCTACCCTCGAGAACACAGCTCTTGCGACCCCACTCTGGACGGCCGGTTAAGGCAAGCCAGAGGCGGAGGACTTGGTCGGACGACGGAGTCCCCCAGGAGCGCTCAGGTACGTGGGGTCGCTACTCCCCAACAACTCGCCACAAGCTGCCCAGCGTTGACTGATTGCCATGGTCGAAACCGGTGGGCGATGGGGTCGTCACATCCCTACGCCAATATGTATATATATTATCAATATTATTATCTACCTCCAGTGGCGGAACATCAAAATGATCTTTGGGCAAGCCGGAGCAGATTTGGCCTATTTTCTTCTTTGAGCCGTTAAGAAAAATTACTGCTTCCTACCCCCATAATCAAAATTTAACAAGCCTCCTACAATTTTGCAAACCAAGCTATACTTAGTTTGGCCAGGATTAGTGATAATCATACTGTCCTTTTCTTAAGCCCCTTAAGCTTCTTAAGTCCTTTTCAAAAAACCACCTCTAAAAAGAGGATGGATATAATTTTTTTGTTCTATTTTTACTGCTTCCGTAAGATGGCTAGACTATTTGTTGTATATGTAGTCATCTTTTTTGGTATGCTACTACTAACGTAGTCGATTCAAGACTGAGTACATGATGGCCTTTATGTATGCTTCCTTTCATTCGAAATTGCCAAAGTTTATAAGCCATAGTATTCCAGATCCCTCTTATCAAAACATCCTTTCCTTTTGAAAGACCAGGCTTTTTTTAATAAAAAAAAGTTTGAACGTATAAAATGTTAACTACAAATATATTCTGTCCATAATTTGGTTTTCTGAATGAGTACTCTATTCCTAAAATATTCTTAGATCTACCAACGCCTGTTAACCGCGTTGCTTTGGAAACATGATTACTTGATAATTGCTATGTACCTGCTGCTGTTTTTAGGGTTCCGTAGGCAACTAGTAACCCTTATAGTTTCGCCATGTCCGTCTGTCTGTCCGTCCGTCCGTCTGCGGCTTAGCTCAGTGACCGTTAGTAGAAAGCTGTAATTTGGTATGAATTTTCATATGAATCATACCCCCAAAGTGATAAAACAATTTTTTTAGGGTCCTCCCCTCACCTTCCATACACGTAAGGTGGGGGTATTTTTTTCGTTTCAACCCTAAAGTGTAAGGTATCGTTGCATATCTTTTTGAAAAAGAATGGGGGTTTGCTAAGAAACATTTTTTGATAAAGTGAATATTTCCGGAAATAATCGTTCCAAGACTTAAAAAATAATGTCTCTAACTTTTGAATCACAAGTCTAAAAGTTATAAAATAATCTTTGCAAAGACTTTCAAGGAAAATAATTATGAAAATAGTAAATTCAGCCATTGTTTTTCTTAGTAAAAGAATGTATATGTCTCGTAGTGCTGAGAAGAAACTCCTTTTTGCTAGTTATGGCCATGGTACCTACTAAAACCTTCTAGGTTCGCTAATTGTGACGGACGGCCCGACATGCTCTTGGCCGGTTATACATTTCTAGCTTCAATTTGTTTTAAATAGCCAACAAGACAAGAGTATTCAAATTTGTTTTAAAATAGTAAAATACAAAACTAATGTCGTTATGCAAATTAAAATCATGTTTTGTTGACATTTCTTCGCTAAACAAGTATACTGCGCTAAGCTACGTTTGGAGCCACGTTTAGTTATTTGTTTGATCAATATTCGTGATGCGCTTGTTGGTTTGGTACTACGCCAGTAGATAATACTTGATTATAGTTTCCAGGGCCACCAAGTGGTTGGCAAGTGCCAAGCATGGTTTTAATTTAAACACGTTTTATTCAAAAGTAACGTAATTATTCGTTTTAATCCTATTTACTTTCAAAATTAACGTGAGTCTACCAATTTTACTTTAGACATTCTAATTCCATATATGACTAGACTAGACTTATTGGTTTTTTAGCGTTCGGTACCTCAAAAGGAAAAAACAGAACCCTTATACGATCAATTCGTTGTTAGGGATCTGTACCTCACAAGGAAAAAACGGAACTCACATAGGATCACTTTGTTGTCTGTCCGCCCGTTCGTTCGTCCGTGCGTCTGTCTGTCAAGACCCTTTATCTCAGGAACGCGTATAGGTAGTAAGTTGAAATTAATGCCACATATACAAATCTGCGGTCCCCTGAAGCTGTAAAGAAATCAAGTCAAAAGAGCAGGCCGTTTATGTCGCATTTCCCATACATTTGCAATTGGAATCAAAAGGGTACTTCCCGTTGACCTAGATTCACCAAATTTGGCAAAAAGTAAGAGCTTGTAATAGAAGTATAGAAAAAAGTCCGAAAACCGCATAATTGCCGCAGACTGAGAGTTCCGTGCCACCAGTATTTTTCAGTACCTAAGGTCATAAATGTGGGGAGCATCCTTTAGATCATTGACCGTGACCAAATAGTGTTATGATCATCTTACTACTCTAAAGTTCGCCAATAAACTACCAGAAATTGGTTTAATGAGAACAAAAGGTGAAAATAGCAAGGAATGTTTTCACAAGTGAAGTTAGTAAGTTTATTCAGACTGTGCAGTTGTGTCAGATTTCGCGGAAACTTGCGCTTAACACAATATTATGGAACGGCAAAACGTCAAGTTAGCATAACACTGTTAACTTTACCCACCAGTTTTAAAATTAGAATAAACGTTCATTTCCGCGAAATGTAGACACCGGATGTCTACATCAACCCTTTATTAATTAATATTGTAAATAGATATGTTAAATTAAATTGAAACGACACAGAAACATCTAGGACATTTTTTTGCTGGGCTCCGTCCAATATTCTACATTTTCATTTTCTTTCATAGTACTTTCAAATACGCATAAGAAAAAAAAACTTGAAAAAAAAGTTATTTGCTGTTCTAATGTGCCAGTAATCATGCATCAAAAAGGTTTTATCCTAACTAGGCCTAAAATTATAAATTTACTAAAACGGGGCTTAATCGTGTATAAACTTTGGAAACAAACCTCCGACGTTTCAAGGGCGACATTGCCCCCGTGGTCCCGGAGAAAGACTTTCTCTCTGAGACAGTCTTTCTCCGGGACCACGGGGGCAATGTCGCCCTTGAAACGTCGGAGGTTTGTTTCCAAAGTTTATACACGATTAAGCCCCGTTTTAGTAAATTTATAATGTGTGAAAATCGTGAAAGTTTAAATAAGTGTTAGGCCTAAAATATACAATTCCCGATCATTTCGGTGTACCCTATGCACAATAACAGGATCTCTGCCCTGTGTAGGTACTTTTATAATCAACAGGGATACCTTCACTAATTTGTTGACATAATTATAATATAATATAGAGGTATTGGCTACAAGTTGGACTACATGCGACATTCCTTTACGATATTGTTTATCTTGCCAACTTTGACGACTCGGCAACTCCAACAAGATTCTGTTTAATTAACCGAAAATTGCTTTGTACGCAGATTTATTTGAGAACTTTGTTAGTGATGTCTATGGTTGCCTTTTGTGCAGGCAATATTTATGGTATTAGATAACGGCAAATAATTGACATGGACATGGTAGCTATGTATTTTTTAGGTTTTATATTTTGATACCAACCTTTTTAATTATATCTGATATATTTCTGTGGGTACTAAATATTTATATGTATAACACACATTTAAGCATTTGAGTGAACAGTAGAATCCGGTTATAACGACGCCGAAGGGACCGACAATATTACGTCGTACTAACCGGAACTCGTACTAAATAAACTGTCAATTTTAAAGTTGCTTCTCGATTGTAATAGTCACACATGCATTATAATGCATTTATAATGGCTCAATTTAACTCACAGAATAATTGAAATTAAGAATATTTTGCTCTTTAGCGAAATAAATTGTTGACCCAATTGAGACCTATTCACTCGTACTTCCCGACTACATTACAACTTAAGCCATTGTAAATTGCGGATTTTTTTTTACACCAGATGAAACCCTTACGCGCTTAAGTTTTAGAAAATTCGCTTCGAACAAAGATGCTATCTTGTATATGTATTGTTTGGTTACAATGCATCGTCACGGTTGTAACCGAACATATATGCGTGTGAAATCCCATCGTTAAAAGCGGTATGTCGATATAAGCAGTCGTACTAAACTGATGCACTTTCATAGTGGCTTGTATGAAAACCAACCATCTGCCTATATCTACGTCGCTAAAACCGGTTGGTCGTTTTATGCGGAGTCGTACTAATCGGATTCTACTGTATTTTGTTTTCAGATGTAACATAATGTGGTTATTTCTATCGACACTTATAAATTCAATTTTAATTAAAAGCTATAAAACTAAAACAATAAATTCAACTTTATAAGCTACTTTAATTTTTATTTTTTTTAATTTTTATTCATTTACATTAACATAGCCTTTCACAAATCATGCCCTCGTTCTCGTTACGCACAGTCAAGTTCACACTTTTTCATTTTATCACCAAGACACAGTCATAATGAATTCGACTGTACCAAGTACCTTAAGCACATCACTAATTTTGTAATTGTTGAGGAGTAGTTGTAGGAATGTCATAACTCTCAACTCGGCGTGACGACTTAATAAGTTAAGTTGTTATGGGACGTGTGTAAATTTACCTTAACGCGGATCCGCCGCCCCGCATCATTCTTAGCTAACGCTGCAATTTATATCATTGTGGAGTATATGCAAAAGTTACGTATACGTTTTGGTGAATATGAAAATATTTATTTTTATATTTAAACTTGTATTGTACTACTGCTGTTGATATGTAATGTAAACATAAAAACCTGCACGTTTTTGCACGTTGTTATTTTATAGATGTTTACAAATGATATGCATTTACTGAGACGTATAAAAAAAGGTTGGATGGTTTTTGGGTAGAGGTAAATAACCAAAAAGTTTGTTTTGTATGGGTGTGTATTTTTAAAATGGGCTTTTGTAATACGGTTATTTGTAATGTGGAAGTGCCGATTAAATTCTTCCTACGACGATGTTAGGCGCTCTAGATGAGCCTAATACTTCTAGACTCGTTTAAGTAACATATCATGTAACACCTACCCCGGAACGAAGTACCTAAATAGGTATTTGAGCAATAAACCAGTAAGGGTCTGGCTAGGCGATAGAAACTTAAGCTAAAATGACAGTTATCCAACGCCATTATTTTGGGGTAGTTCAAAAGAAGTTGAAAAGACGGTTGTTTATCTGCGCTCCAGCCATTTCATATGTCGTAACAAAATCGACTAATAATTGTTAATCAAAATTTATTCGGAATTTTCCCGTTACCTGTACAGAAACTTGCGTAAACAAATACTGAGAGGAAACAAGAACAAATGAATAGACTTTAGGGTGTAACCGACAAGATACGGCGAGTAATTTGTGATCACTGACACGGGTTATGTTAACACCTGGTTAAATTGAACGCGCCGGCGGTTCTGGAGTTGGGCTCCTACACTATGTAGGAATCTATAAAGGGTTGATTTATATACTCTAGTAGTTAATTAAAATAGGTCTTTTATAAAATTTGAGGTAAGTTATGTTTAGATCTAAATATATAAAAAGTCGTTAGAGTTAAATAAAGTCAGTCTATGCTAAGTTTAATAGGTTTTGATAGCTCAGACGATGAAAATATTAAGTAATCGACATAATTTCGTAGAAGTTTTACGTTGATAAGAACACTTTCAAGTTTGACAGTTAATTTTCTTGGAAGAGTTGACGTGGTTTGACTCTAAATCATGAATGAAATCTGGGGCGGAATAAAACGGCCATGTGATTGATATGTTTTTATATGTTTTTCTCAACCAACTAAACTCAATCCAGAGTTAATCGCTAACCCAGAGCTAAGCTGTCAAATTCCATACAAAAAACACTTAACTCCGAGTTATGTAAGCGAGCTAAGTAGTTCATTTAAATACGAAAAAACCGGCCAAGGGCGAGTCGGACTCGCGCATCGAGGGTTCCGTATAAACTGTATGTTACAACTACACCTAGAAGTAGAAAATTGAGGTCAGCCACATGTATCGACAGATTGGGTTAGTCGTTTGTACGGCATGGCGTTAGTAGGTATACGTATGCGAGTTTGTTTTTCGTTGATTTTTTTTAAAGACGTAAACAATTTTTTATTTACTTTATTTATAGTACAGTACTTTTAGCATGATATTACCTAAATTTAAACAAAAAAAAAACACTATCAAAGTTGGTTAAATTTCAACTTTTGTTCCGGACAGTTTTTCTTTGCAAAAAAAAATGAAGTTACGGTCAATGTTATATTTGGTCTGTAATGTTTATGATAATATTAAGGTTGTGTCGAAAAAACATATTTTTCCATCATAAACTTTGAAGATGAAGTTTATGAAGAATGAATGGTATTTTTTTTACATTTTAGTTTATAAATCAAATATTTTAAGTATATCAAATGACTTCGTCTCCATGTCCAATCCGACTTAAAGCCGTCCCCTGTCCCAATGACCTCGGCGATTTGAGCTTTCTTCCTCTCCCGCTTCCTTTCCTCTCCGGTTATACAATACGTCAATAAGCATAAGTCGCCACCTAGGAAGAGCTGCTTGTACTAGGACGCAACCCTATAAACTACTAGTAAGTAAATTGTGTTGTGTCAAGTGGGCAGTCTTTATCTATATACTTGCTTTAATATTTGGTTTCTCATTATGCTCTCATAAGTTCTTGTATTACATTTGCGTACAAATTCGTACAAATTACGTACAAATTTTCTTTATAAGAAGCGAGTTGAAAATTTGACCCTAATATAAAGAAATTGATAGCGCCCGCCAGGAAGGATACTTCCTAGCGGTGACAGATTGATCTTTGTTTTCTCGTAAATGCGTGTGGTACTATTTTTGTTTATTAACGTACAAATTCGTACAAATTACGTACAAATTTTCTGTATCAGCAGAAAGTTGAAAAGTTGACTGGAACATAGTGAAACAGATAGCGCCCGCCAGAAAGGATCCCTCCCAGCGGTGACAGATTGATCGTTGTTTTCTCGAAAGTACGTGTAGTACAAATTTTTTTAAATGCCGTACGAATACGTACAAATTACGTACAAATTTTTAATGTGGCTTTGAATTCCTAAAGACATCATGTCACCGTGTGTTATTTTAACACTTGTACCCACCTGATGAGCCCATGGTTCCATCCTACCCTGTACTGTGATACACAAGCTATGGCATTTTTGGGACAGTTTCGTATGGATATTTGATTTGTCGCTAAAAAATTACGATTACGGGATAAAGGTCATGTCGATGAATGACCGCTTTTGAAACCTTAAATGGTTTGGTTTTGAGTTATACTTTTCGACATCAGAACTATATCAAAGTGAAAAGGTTTAAATTCTAATATTAAAGATTCGTTGATCAAAAACTTATATGACTTTGACATATAGTAGTCGTACCTTGCCGAATATTAGTGCAGCGTCGAGTACTAGTAATTCTACCTTATATGAGTTTGTTCTTACCGACTCACTACCCTTTCGCTCCAAAATCCAAATGGCAACAACGGCAAGTGTCACATCAGAGCAGATTATGCAGGAACGGTAACGAAAACGTCTAAGTCGGGTTATGGCGGCAGCCTCTCCTTTTATCAGCCCGATGCACGCTGGGACTACATACCGGACTATTATACAATCTATTAAGGTTTACAGACTTACCTACTTATACATTGTAAAAAAATATAAAAGGTTTTAAGACATTTTTATTTTTAGATATCCATAGTATAAATAGGTAACTTTGTAATAGGCCGGGCCGGGCGGCTCACTGGCTCATCTGGAATTTTCAGACTGTCAAGTACTTTTCTATAGCACACATTAAATAAAGGAAAACACATTAGAATAGATATAAATAAGCTCCATATAATTCACGAATAATTTTGACTCGCCGCCGATATGTACCTACCTAAAGATTTATAAACATTGACTTAGGTATATAAAAAGTAATATTGTCTTCTGTTTCCGCGATTGTTGTTCATTAAAATTAAATACTTTAGAACGGATTAGTTGCGTTTATTAACACCATGATCCCACGTTTCGAGCCATTTACAGCACTCGTTTTCACAGCGTGCAGGGTTAAGATGATGACTAAGAGAATGCGAATTCTCCACGTCAATCAAAAAAGTTATTTGTGAAAACTACCTACATACAAAATAAAAACAAAGACAAAGATTGGTCGACATAGCCCAGAGGGGCTTATAAAGCTAGTAATACATTGACTGAAAGGCGTTCTACAATTAAAATTATAATATATAGAACCCTGTGAGAATATACATAGAAAAAAGTGCCCAGAAAACTACCCCCTTTTGCCTCTTTTATCCGTTTTCAATATTTTCAAACAAGGCCCTTGGCTTAATTGGTTGGTATCAGAAACATGTTCCCAGACTGCAGACCTTGGTTGACGATGCTTGACATCGGCTATAATATTCCTTCACCCTAGTTGAATTGCTACGCTTTGATTATACTAGACTACATTCACAGTCACAGTGCCTTGTAGACGCAAGTTAAACTTTACAGACCTCAGGAATTGTGACATTTTCTTCAACGGCTTGAAATAGGTATTGATTAAAGCACGCCTCAAGATGTGGCTGATCAAGTCCGTACCAACTGCTGTCTGACAACAAGCAAAAGAGCGGGCCTACGCTCAACTGCTGGTATCTTCACACGGGGGACTGCTTGACAAAGGGTATCTTGATGTTGTTAGCCCACAGCGCATGTTTTGCAAGCACCAAGATGTTTGTCACCCTGATCTTAACCCTGTGAAAACGAGTGCTGTAAAGGGTTCGAAACTTAGGGTCAGGGTGTTAATAAACGCGACAAATCCGTTCTAAAGTGTTTAATTTCAATTAAATAAAAAACTAAAAATATATTGTGTTAACAATTTTTCAAATCTTCATGCCAAAGCTTTCATCGGTAAATAGTTTAAGTATGTTAGGGTTACTAAACAATATGCGTTGCATAGAAATTCTACGTTTCACCATTATCTCGTTTATCAGTTTGTTCCTGGTCTCTTTTTCATTAAAATCTTTTAACTTCTCATCACTGTGCTTTTTTAAGCAAGAGCAGTGTGGAGCAACTTTTTCAAATATTTTTGTGAATGTCATATCATCATCACTAGAGCACTGAGTTGCCGCATCATGGAAACGATTCGTCTTAGTACCCGCGACAAAAGGTAGTTTTCTGTGTGCAATCTCTTTGGCGCTATTTAATTTTGGTTTATCAACCTCTTCTATTGGAAAGTCGAATCTAGCTCGAACAACCTTAAAATTTTCTTCGGTAAAATCAACAAAATTAGATGTGTCAAGAGCGAGCTGCTTAGTCCAATCCTGACAGTACCTAAACGGGCAATCTTGCATTCGTTTGATGTCGTCGACATGCATTAATTCAATCGACGATTCACTTTTCATGGATTCACTTCCTTGATCTATTCCAACGGTCACAGAGGTAGGCTCGGAAACGGATGTTTTTTTTGATGACGTTTCTGTAACTTGATCTCCAAAACATTTACATACTTGTGTTTCCAGAAAAGCTTTTACTTCATCAAATTTATTGCATTTGGCATAAATAAACCTTCTCTCTCGTAATACCGTAATAGCGGGAAGTTCGACGTGCGAAGGTAAAGTTTCACGGCTACCGTATGGCGTTGGGATGGAATCTGAAGTATCACCAACAACTTCAAATGGTTCCTTATCACATGTAGGCTTAACTGTCTCTGTTTCATCAAAATGAAAAATATTGTTTAAATTATTTTCAACTTCTACCAATATGTTTGGTGCTGTTTGGGGATACTTTTGAATTTCATTAAGTTGCAAAACAAACATTTTTTCCAAATCTAGTAAAAAAGTTGTTTGCTCAGGGAGCAGCTTCATACTAAAGCTTATAAACTTCAAAAATATCTGTACAACTTTTTTTATTTTTTCTTTCCATTCTAAGTTTATGTCAGCTATGAATCTTTCTCTTTGTTTGTATGAATCAATTATCTCTTGTTTTGTGGAAATCTTTTCAAGCCTATCCTTTATTTCTGAATGTTGATAGTTTTCAAGCAAAAATTGTTTTATTTTACATTTTTTTCTTTCCAAACTCATTACATACATAGTACTAGTCATAGTTTCAGCTTCAATTTGTTTATAAAAAATATTTAACGCATCGTTTCTTTCATGTAGCGCTTTTGATATGAGCTTGTTATTTCTGTTCATATCATAATCCGACATTAATTTATAATATTCGGTTATCTTATTTATTTCCGATTGGTATTGCTTTTCTAAAACTTTTTCAAGAATGCACCTTTCTTCTTTTAACCTCTTATTTATTTCTATGTTTGAATTGCTGGTTATATTTGCATGTTCTCCGATCAGAACATGTTGTATTTCGGAACGTAAATGATCTTCTAGCTCCTGCAGGGTTTTTTCGTAGAAATATGCTATCTCGGAAGTCATTACTTTACTTTTCTCTTTAAATATTTTCTTGAAAAAATTCCGCACTTTTAACTTTACTTGCTGCCTTTCATGCATTAAAATATGGTTCCATGATGCATCGTTGTCCCGTAACAGTCGCCTAAGTTCTGTTTCAAATTTTTGACGCTCTTTGGCCAACATGCCATCACCAATAGATATAATGCCCTCATGAGTAGTTCCTCTGGTTATTTTAGATGTAAAGGGTGGAGTCAGTTCTACTATTCCAATTAGTAAATCACTTGGGGAAATCCATTTTTCGCCAAATCCATTATGGCTAGAATTCGATTCTTTACTATCTTCGCGTTTTACAGATATGGGTACATCAACGACGTCATTGCAATGACTGTATTCTTCGTTAAAATAGATTTCAGCATATGTACTAGTCACACGCTCACCATGTTTTAATGTGTCGATTATATCCATTATATCTTTAAAAAATATTTCACTATTTCATGTTATAAACAAAATTCAAAAATTATTTGTTGACAAGTGATTGACAATGTGTCAACGTCACAACAGTTGCAAAGTATTAAGCTAAGAGGATATGGTATGTATAACCGGTATAAACCAATGAGTAAGGAAATATATGGAGGAGCCTTCTTCTACTATACACACTTCGTGTTATACAAATATATATATGAAATCGACATATACCTAAATCCAAAACCATACTCTGTTTCTTTCTTTTTTAAAGCCGATATCGTAAGAAGAAAGAGATAATATGACATTTCACTGCTGTAAATTCCGATACAGTTTAACATTTAGGATACCACAATCCACTGCCAGTCGCAATTTTATCTGCCAAATTGTTTACAAACAATCAGCTATCAAGTGGTTATCATCGTTTTGGTTTTTCAGTGATTTTCTACAATAAAAGCGTTTTTAGCATTTTATTTATAGTGTAGACATCAAGTGATGCTATCGCAATATGCCTAGGGGCTCAATAAAACAGTGGAGTGCATGGAAATAAAAACATCGTCCGAATTTGACTCTTCACGGGTTATTACCCGTTTTTCATCAATAAAGTACCAATCGGGTACCTATAGGTTTTGCATAGATATTGTAAGTTTTAAGAAGTATTTGTCGTGTTTAGAATAGAATAGAAAAGAAATATTTATTTGCCAGAATACGTTACAATAAGGTCTTAATAATCAAATAAAGTTGTTGCAGATAAAGTAAAACCAAAATTAAATGAAATTAATAATAAATTACACAGCGAGAAATAAATAATAATAGATTGGGATTTCAAAGTTATGTCACAAAATTTTTACACATTATAATTTGAAATTTAAATAGTCTTTAACAGTATAAAAACAATGATTCTGTAGCCACTTAGTCAGTTCTATTTTAAATTTATTTCCATGCAACATTCGCAAGTCATGCGGGAGGTTATTAAACAAATCTATACACATATTAAAGGCATTCTTCTTATAAATATCAGATTTACATGCTGGCTGGTATAGCATATCTTTATACTGGGCTCGTACCTCGTTTCCAAACATCTCTTCTCGTTTTTAGTGGCGCAAAGTACATATTTACTTGTTTGCGGGCGCATTTTGATGATTTAAATATGTAGCCATTTAAATGTGTAATCATTTGACAGTTTAGCATAGTGTTGTGCTGCTGTCGATTGCCGACATCGCCTAGAAAGAGCTACTTATACATATATTTGTTACAACTTTACAGCGTTCTAGTTAATGAAGTCAATAGCTTAATTCCATTGGCCCAGAAAACATAAATCCCCGCCACAAACAGCTGGTTATCTGCTCCTTACATTTTGAGGAGTGACATTTTCACATAACCTTGGACTTGGTCAGGTTGCAAGTCGATGCCATACCAGGACAAGATGATCAGATGTAAAACCATTAAAAATCAAAATAAAGATAATAAAATAATGATAAAACCGTCTTTACGTTGTGAGGTGAGCAATTATATTTATTTTTGGTCCAGAATCTATTCTAATTTGTGTATAAACAGACTGTCTTTTTCTTTCGCTTCCACCACGTCGAAAAGAGGGATGGATACAGTATATTCTTTCTATTGTTACTGACAATCTGGTTAGCCAGATATATCGATATATTTAAACCTTTGAACGGACAACACTAGCGGAAGTACGCCATTTTATCTGCCAAGTCGAACAAAAGTCGACACACTTAATTTGACGGTATTTCTAGTCCATATTATATACGTCAGTGGTATAAACACTGCGTTGCGTCGCTTTGAAGTAATGAGTACTATTATCATAGAGGTGTGATTTCGCACTAAAGCAAAATATAGTTGTATGTCATATTACATCTATATTCATAATCAATATAATCATATGTACAAAACACGAAAGTTTAAAAAGTTGTATGTCTTTTAGTTACGTCAAGTTATACGAGTATGGCTATTATACTTGGTCTTGGATTTCTACAACACGACACCTTGTGTCGTCACGACACTTTATGTACATATAGGGATCGACCACGATAAGTATAAGAGCGTCTGCATACAACTTCTTACATTTTTCTCCCCTACAGTGCCGTGTCGTAGAAATTCGTGACCAAGTATAAAAGGGCCCAATGAGTAATATTTCAAATGCGTATAGATTCCGGCATTATTGTATAAAAAATATAAAAACAATCCTTGATATTCAATTTTTGACTCCAGCAATAATGTCAGTTTTTCTAAGAAATTTAAATAAAAACAAAGGGTCTGAGCGATATAAATATAGTAAAAACTATCGTTAAAAAAATTCTTGAAGTGGAAAATGAAACTTTTAATTTAGTTAATTATTGGAAATTAATATTGTATTACATTGGCATTATATTAATGGCTGTTTAGTTAAGTCGATGTCCGTGTCGACGGTCTACTTCACCTGCCTGTGATTAGTGGCGTTGGTGTAAAGCGGCTGAGGCGCGCCGCTGGATTTAATTAAATACTTCCTCACCCCTCCCAGTACTACTATTTTACTTCTGGTATCCGCTGCTTATCTCTCGTGAAGCCGAGGTGCATTGCTAATGTTCCTAATGCGGGTAAATAAATACTTAACTCGAAGACTAAATGCCGGGTTGTACGGCGACATTCACAATGCAGATATGTTTGCATTGATACAAACCCGTTTGAAAAGTAAATAGAATTAACAGCGGTCGACGGTACACAACTGTTTATATTACGTTAGATGGTGTTCTTTATTTTCACGGTGTTTAGTTTAATATAACTCTATACTTAAAAAAGGTACTACTGAGTGTTTAAAACCGTTGTTGTCCACTAGATTGAGTTAAATGCTATTTAAATACTTCCCTTCTCTTCCCTTGTTACTGTTTATGGGCGTAGTGTAGGTATAAGATAACTAATTAAATAAACAAAACAAACAAAAAAGGTTTTAGTATTTAAAGAAAATGGTAAAATCTAACTTTTTTATTACGCATTTTTAATGTCAGTATGACTGACGAAAATTTAAAATCAAATTTAAATCTAAGCATATTCTTGTCCATACTGTATGTTACGTTTACGTCCCCTTTCGAATAAAAAATCCTAACATTAGTTTAATTACAGAGTATTTATAAATTGAAAGAGATGTCATATACTACAGAAAAAGTGACCAAGGTCAAGGGCGTCTGCCGCGAAAGCAGGAAGTCGCTGGTTCGATCCCAGCCCTGCTCACCGGGGACCTTGGTCACTTTTTCTGTAGTATGTGACATCTCTTTCAATTTATAATTTATATATAGTAGTTTGACTACTTAAAAACAAAAAAAAACATGAATGAAAACATTTATTACATTTAATAAATGATTTGATTCGTGCTTTACAATTGTACAAAATATTTGACATGATTAAATAAGCCAATTTCAAATACCCAATGTAATTAAATTAAAACAGATAAATAATAATAAGGAGTAGCCTAATCTATACATACAAACACTTTTAAGCAGCAAAAAGTCGTAAAATGTAAGTTATTTGAGCCATACTTCAAATATGATCACTTTGCTTTACTAATTAGACAGCAAAAAGTCGATTGCCCGTTTCTCGCTGTACCAAACTGTGTATGTGATAATAAATTAAGGACATATCTCGACTCCATTCTCATTACGGATGCGGCAATGTCCGGCGGAGTTTTGTCATAACTCAGTCTCAGTTGAAATTATTTCCGTTGGCTCTGATGAGAAAACTAGAGGTGGAAAACTCGAAATGTAAGTATTCGCGCAACAAGCCTCGGAATAACGGCGGGACATATTTCATTCTTAACGAAGTTAAATTTCCGGGAAGGTCCTGTAAGAGCGTGCGTAACTCTGATAACAGACTAGTCCCACAATACCGATTTCTTTCTGTGTTATATTCCAAGTAAAGTAGACCCAAATCATTACTTTATCATAAAGGTGTATCAGTTTACAAAAATATAGATCATAGAATTGCAGCTTAAAATATATTTATGTTACTACTTTAATAACAAATCAAAAAAATATTTAATTAAATAATTTGATTTATTTCAACAAAAAGTTGAAGTTGAAAACTAGGTATATACTACCTAGTTTTCAACTAATCTGTAAAATAGCCAACACAAAATATGATTAAATTGTAAACAGATGACGATGAGTGATATCTATTTTTTTCCAATTTGTATTTAGTATTTTTTGATATTTCAAAACTCGTTGACTACTTCGGGTTAGGATATGAAACATTTAATCCGAAAAAAAAACGATATCGAAAAGTTTTGGCGTACTTGTACCTCCGTTTGACGTGGCCCGATGAAACAACGGCCATAATTCAGAAAGTCGAAACAACTTGGATTGTTTTCTACACATCATATCGGCAAATAAATCTTTGGGCTGCTTATCTGGCGTCAAACTTAATTCCCATGCATAATTCATGGCGTCGAAGCCCGAAGAAGAAAAGTTTCTGTAGTTTCTGGAGTGTCATGCCTAGCGTGGATTATAGGCATAGGTAGTCGAAGGCACGGGCGAACTAAGTTAGTGCGCTCTCCGACTTTGGACAATTGTCACGGTGCTTGAGGTCATATCATTGCTAGTTTACCCAAAAACTTGAATTACTTCGATTTGAGCATAGCCTGGCGTCACACAACGGCCTAAAATTGCTCGTGACCTAAGCTCGAGACAGACTTTAGAGGAAACCAGGACAATTTTCTTTAACCCTTAAACAGGTTGCGATCTATATATAGGTACCACATAGTATTTTTTTTTCGAGCAGAAAAGAGACAGTTACCACAAACTGTCATTATCGTCCAATAAAATGGACAATTTCAAATTGCAACAAGATGGAAAGTGTCAAAACCAAATTTCATTGACATTTTAGTTGTAAAGGTCAAAACTCCGGTAAGTGGATATTTTGTCACATTTCTTTCACATTTAATTTTTCAGTGAGTGAGTTGGCCAAAAGAATACGGTAAATACTATAATTATGTTGTATTTTTTGGTAGAATATTAGATAATTTTATCTTATCTTATCATGTCATCATCTGAAATCTGTATTTAAATAAGCTAGCTTTCAGGAAGTGTCGTGTCCGTAAAGTATTTAAGTCATTTTTTGGACAATGTATTCATTTCTTTAACAAGTTACCGGATAAAGCATTTCAATTGCCCTTTCCCGCTCTTAAGAATTATTTGAAAACATCTTAGATGGCGAAGGCTTATTACACAGTAGCATACTAGGATGGCATGGCATGCATACCAGAAACTGTAACGAAACCAACAAAAAAATTAATTGAATATACTACTGCTAACAGACTGAAGGACACAGTTCACCAAAGAAATCATATCAAATGTTTGTGTACATCGTGTAAAACCGTATAATTATATTTAATTTGGTTTCTTTATTTATTTTATTTGTGTACTTTCTGTTTCACTATTTTATTTTGATATGGTTTCTTGTAGATCCACGTATTGTAAATATTTTTACTACCTACTTTTGTAATTTGTTATGAAAAATTAAGTCCCGCCAAGTTTCTTGCCGGTAATAATCTTCTCGGGCTGTGGTGTACGGTTAGAACCTGTAGTAGCTTTTTTAACGTTCTTAAGTGCATTGTAATGTGCCTAAATTGAAAAATAAAGATATTTATCATTTATCAAATATAATCAATAATTATTAGCGGTAATGTAGTAGTTAGCACTGCACACAGTAGGTATGTACAGTGCGACACGGTCCTCTAAGAGGCCCGGTTGGGGTGTGCGGAAAAGTACTATAAAAACCTATTCTCGTACTAGTGCGGAAAAGTTTTATTTTCCGCACTGTAAACTAATCTTATCAAGCATTTTAATATTACATTTTTAGCGCATAGGTCATAATTTACTACAATAACTTAAAAATAATGCCTTTTAATAGCATACATTATAAAACGCGGTTAAGACAAAATCACTAGCTTAGAACAATAACAATGCAACTATACGAACAAACTATCGAAGGGGGTTAAAAAATCCATCATTGTAAAGTGGCTAGGTTGACACTAGGCGGGTACTCGTCGCTCGTCGCGCTGTCATCAATCGGAACCGGGTAGAGGCACAAATCAATTCCGCGCAGCACCTGCCGGCGAATTATTCTGGTGCTGCCAAAACGTAAAATTGCTATTTGTTTTATGCTTGTACCGCTATTTGCTCGCGTCGTCCTGAAATAGTTCAATGGATACATTCTTTTTTCATTTCGGGATTTTCCATTGTGGATTCAATTTGATAGACATAACAATGCGTGATTAAATGAAAAACGCAACGTTATGTGACATGGTTGTTTTAAAAAATCAAAGAAAGTAAAATATTGGAACTATTTTAATTATAATAATGTATACAGTTTTTTCGAGAAGTGGAAATTGACGACTTGGTGACGTTTTTTTAAATAATAGTATAAACAAATTCAATTATTTAAAGCTATGCATAATGAATATACACCGTGACCGTCAATAACCCGAAAGATTTTAACCATGTACATATTCTGGAAGTTAAAAGAAGCAAATAATTTTAAGTTCTTAGCTGTGCATAGGGGCCTTACCATGACGTTTTGAGGCGATTATGTTTAGATTCAGTTTAGACTCAGTTGTATTGTATGGAAGCGACCGAGTTTAGGTCGTCAACTGAATCGCGTTAAACGTCAAGGTAAAGCCCTAGTCGTACGGCAGCGATTCAGTTTAGGACATAAGCTGAATCGCGATGAGTAAGGGTGCTGGTTATCTACTTACATTACTGACACCCTGCCACTAAAAGTTTTCAGTTCGAATAGGTACAAACAATAGAATAACAGTTGCCTACGGTACTAATAGTATAATAACAATTTTCGGCGAATACTCGTTTATCCAATCCTACTCGTGTCTGCATTTAGCGCGAAACGATGTCTGGCCCCTTTTTGACAGAACTTATATTTAGTGTGGCTGTTTGTCTGTTTACGACATTTGAATTCAGTAAGCAAAGCTCGGGGAGAAGTTTTAGCATTTGTCCGGTAAAGCTGAACTCACATACGGAATTGTATATTTATTCGTTGGATTCTTAACGCCGAGGTCGCCAAACGTCTCTCGAGCTGCTAGCGGAAATATTTTTAGGATTGCACAGTTGAAGTCGTGCTTATGTATTGCGCTCATAAATATTATAAGGGTGAATGTGCCAGACAAGAATTTGACTATTGACGAGGCATAACATTAATACGGGTGCTGATAAATTCAGTAAGTAAGTATTTTCTCATAGATTTTCTTAAAACGTTTCAAATTTGTGCTTATTCATATTTTACTTACAAAATATAGATATATTCTTGTCTTAATAGAATGATGATGATGACAATAAAATGTAATAAATGATAATACAGTTTTTTTGCTAATGATGGCTAAGATTAATCGATCTTTTGGTTCCAGGACTAAGACCGGATCATCCTCAACCGGTTCTATCATCTAGCTCAGTCCGCCCGCGCGTCGTCGCGCACGTTTGTTGACGCTTGATAATGGCATCATAAGATGTCCGAAACATGTCGCGCATAGTGACTGAAAATACGTGAGTGTTACCCGTAATTTTACTATAAGATTAATCGATTTGGGTAAGTCAATATTATTCTACAAATCTACATTGTTTCAACTTTAAACGAATTATACGTATGGCAGTAATACAAAACGTGAGCTATAGCGTGTATTATGAGTGAATGTTAAAGGCATTGCCGTCCACGTCTCCGGCCACGCGGTAACGGCCGCGCGGCACGGCACGAGGTGTTGCTTATAATTTCGCCGGGCCAAGATTGCGCTCTAATGTAGGGTAAGGGCTGCTTGAATTGCTGTATTTCCTTAATAGTCTGCATTTACCCTCTGACAATTTGTGACAAGAGCGTGAGCTAAATTGTCGCCAAAAGGAAATAAACTAATTTACTTATATACGTCACTCATAAACTAAAGCGTTCGTTGAAATGCAAAGTGCCTAGTGAAGACAAAGAGACTTTGCGTACAATTCTGCTCTATTAAAATAGCTTATAATAAAGCTCCGAGGCAAGGATTAGTTTATTTGAGAACGAGTATATTTTTAAGCGCTTATTTTTAAGAAGTTATTACGTACATATTACAGAGTATTCTGTAGTACTTATACCTAATGTCCAAGCTGTAAAAATGTTTTTCTAGTCACGATTTGCATACACAAATTCTTGTATCATATCAA
Organism: Lathronympha strigana; assembly: GCA_949128165.1. NCBI lineage: Eukaryota > Metazoa > Arthropoda > Insecta > Lepidoptera > Tortricidae > Lathronympha > Lathronympha strigana. The sequence goes on along the minus strand of OX421905.1, from coordinate 9,996,300 downwards.
CCCATGTATGCGGACGTCCAACGTGGAACAGCCATAACGTTTTATGAGCATTTCCAGAGTATAATTGCGTCTTAAATTCTGCTCCAGACAGTCTTAGTCTCGGAGGTATTTTAATAATGAATTCTTTTCGCCGGCACGTAGTTAATATTGCCGTTGCCATTTTAATGAGGGGCGTTATAAACGTGTCAGTGTAGCGAGAGTGCGGAGAGGAGTTTAATGTCTGGCATTAACACTATCACCCGTGCGGGGGATTAGCACCATACTTTGTAACTGCACGGACTGCGCGGCGTGGCGCTGCGCCGCTGTCGACTCAGTCGAGGCACCGGCCGTCCGTGGCATACTGGCACCTCATATTATGGAGTTAGCACGTGCGGCTGATTCTAATCCCCACGGAAGAAGGAGGGGTAGTCACTAACTTGCGACTATCTGTCTGTCTGTCGCATCGTAGCTGGGAGAGTCGATTCGTATGCAGTGTTTTTAATAGCTTTAACTGAGTTGATTACGCTGTTATTATTTTTCCCATGTTTTTTAATTTATTATGAGTTTTGGATATGAACTCTACTTCCCTGTACAAGAAATTACTAAAACTGTCTTAAACTGTCGTAACGCTGGTCTTACTCTTACCTCATTATAAGGATCAAGTAACAGGTTCTATTTTTGTACTACATCCATCTGTTCGTACGCTGGACATGCTGGTTAAGTTAAAAATGCGTGTTGCGAAACCTAGTAGGGTTTACATTTTAAGAAATATCATGAAATATGTATCGACAAATTAACATCCCGTGAGCAACTTCTTTATTTGCTATTGATCCTGTAATGTAGGTAGTCTTAAGTTGATTCATAAATCCCACATGTGGGTAATCGGTGGTTGGAAATAAATGGCGTAAGAACAGACGTGCTGGTTTTATTACAGTGGCTAACGAGTTGGGATTTGGACATAATACACAGTTCTCCTGGAAAAATATACACTCCGTAAGGTGTTTTAGTGATACGCAGTAAAAATAACACAGTGAATCATGTCGATCGGGAAATTGAAAGAGTTCGATGTGACGGGTGGACTTTGGTCGTCTTACGTGGACCGATTAGAAATGTTTTTCCTAGTGAATACCATAAAAGTCGAATTAAAATTACCAACTTTAATTGCGGTAATGGGTAATGAGGCATATGAACTCCTTGTGAACTTGGCAAGTCCAAAAAAACCGTCAGAGGTTACCTACGAACAAGCGGTGGAGCTGTTACGTAATCATTTACAACCAACGCCATCGGTTTTGGCCGAAAGATATCGGTTCAGGCAGCATCGGCAGAACGAAGGCGAAAATATTTCAACCTATGTGGCGGAATTAAAAAAATTGGCCAGAGATTGCAAATTCGGTGGAACCCTTAATGAAAATCTTCGAGACCAGTTCGTGTGTGGGTTGCGAAGTGATATCATACGCCAACGGTTGTTTGCGGAGGAAGAAACGCTAACATATACAAGCGCCATCAGGATTGCAACCTCGCTGGAGGCAGCGGAACGAGACGCGGCAGCGGTCGAACCAGCGTCGGGCACCGCCGGGACGAGCGGTGCGGGGCCGACGGTATCAACGGCGGTACATGCTATGGCGTCAGGGAGCGCGCAAAGGAGCCGGGCGCCAGGGTCGCGGGCCAGGGGTGGCTGGCGCAGCAGGAGCGTTAGTCACACAACGCGCGGAGGCCGAGCAAGGTCAAATACGGAGAACGGCGGACAAGGCGCCGGAGCCGCTTACACGCCAGGTGGCGGAGGAGGCAGCCACGGCTGTACAGGCTGTGGGTCGACAGCCCATAATTACGCCGATTGTCGGTTCCGAGATTACGTCTGCAGTCTATGCCGTCGTAGGGGTCATTTGCGACGGGTGTGCTCGGGTCGTAGCAATGGAGGTGGCGGCGGAGGGCCCCCAGGGAGACTGCAACTGCATTACAGCGGAGCGGAGGCAACGGAGGGCTCGGATCAATACGAGTCTACTGTGGAGGATTTCCACCATTTGTGTTTGAGTGACTATAGGCCGGTGAGTGTACCTATCACAATAGACAAACATACCTATAATATTGTGCTGCAAATGGAAATTGATACAGGGTCGGCAGTGTCGTGTATAAGTAGCGAAATATATAAGAAAAGTTTAAGTCACTATCCCCTCGAAACCGGCAAGTTAACACTTAGGTTTTACGACGGGTCTAATGTCAAGCCCCTAGGCGTCATAAAACCCAAGGTTACTTATGACGGAAGGACTAAATACCTAGAACTGTTTATCATTGATGGAGGTACCACTCCACTGCTAGGGAGACAATGGTTGACAGAATTGAATATAAAAATTCCTGAGTTCAGCAATTGTAATAATCTCAGTGGTGATAAGGATAACGTAAAGATAGGTAATGAAATAAATAATTTGCTTTATAGGTATAAAGAATTATTCAGCGGCGGGCTCGGGCGGTACAACGGCGGACAAGCGACGCTGCGCGTCCGCGAGGGGGCGACACCGGTGTTTCACCGCGCGCGCCCGCTGGCGTACGCGCTGCGCGAGCGGGTGGACGCCGCCCTGGACGCCATGCTGCGGGACAACGTCATCGAGGCCGTGGACTGCTCCGACTGGGCGTCGCCGTTGGTGCCGGTAAATAAGCCTGATGGTTCGTTGAGAATATGTGCCGATTATAAGTCAACACTGAACCCGGTTCTGCTAATTGATCGATATCCCTTGCCTAAAATTGAGGACTTAATGGTTAGCCTTAGCGGTGCATGCTATTTTTCTAAAATAGACTTATCTCAAGCCTATAATCAAATTGAACTAGATGACTCAAAGAAATACACGGTCGTAAATACACATCGAGGGCTATATAGGTATAACCGTTTAGTGTACGGGTTATCGTCCAGCCCGGGTATTTTCCAACGTATAATGTGTAACTTGCTAAAAGGTATACCTAATGTGGAAATATTTTTAGACGATGTGATTATTGGGGGTAAAACAAAACAAGACCACTTAGTGGCTCTCGAAGAGGTATTCAGTAGGTTATGTAAGGCGGGTTTGAAGTTAAAAAGTAATAAATGTGTATTTTTGGTTGATGAAGTTCAATATCTCGGCTACATAATAAGTAAGGAGGGCATAAAAACCGATCCGGCCAAGGTGGACGCCATAGTTCGAGTGCCTAAACCGAATAACGTGACCGAACTCCGTTCCTTCTTAGGTATCATTAATTTCTATGGGAAATTTATTATGAACATGAGTGAAAAGTTAGTTCCGCTATATGAATTGCTTAAAAAAGATAAACAATGGTTTTGGTCGGCAGATTGCGAACGATCTTTTAGGGAAATAAAGGACATTCTAGCCAGTGCGGAGGTACTTGCACATTATGACCCCAAGAAACAGCTGTTTGTTACTTGTGACGCGAGCTCGCGCGGCGTAGCGGGCGTGCTGACCCAGCCGGGCGCGGACGGGCGCGAGCGGCCTGTCGCCTATGCCTCGCGCACTCTCAATGACGCCGAGCGGAACTATTCACAAATACATCGCGAGGCATTAGCTATCATATTTTGCATGAATAAATTTCACCAGTATTTGTATGGTCGCCATTTTACTTTACGTACCGACCATAAACCGCTAGTGTCGATTTTTGGACCAAATACCGGTATACCGACAATGGTAGCTAGTCGTATGCAGCGATGGGCGATTATTTTATCGGCCTACTCGTTTGATATAGAGTATGTTCGAACGGATAATAACGGTGCGGACGGTTTTTCACGATTACCAGTTAGCGACAAAGGTCATGGTAAATTATCAGCGCCGGAACAAACATACCTACACTTTGTACAACAGGCACTCCTATTAGACTACAATGAAATTAAACGTGAGACCACCCATGATCCATTACTATCCAAGGTTCTAAGCTACATTAGGGATAGTTGGCCCGAGGCATGTGAAATTTCGAATTTACAACCATACTACAATAGAAAAAATGAGTTGTATGAGGAACTAGGTTGTGTTATGTGGGGTCCCAGATTGGTAGTTCCGGAAAAGTGTCAGGATAAAATATTAAGTATGATTCACGAGCCTCATATGGGTATCGTCAAATCGAAGGCGCTCGCTCGCAGTTATGTGTGGTGGCCGGGCATCGACGAGGCCGTGGAGCGCGTGTGTCGTGAGTGCGCGGTGTGCGCGGCGCACGCGGATGCGCCACCGCGGCACGCGCCCCGCTTGTGGGCCTGGCCTCATCGACCATGGTCACGCCTCCATCTAGACTACATGGGACCTATTGGGGGAAAAACTTATTTAGTCGTAGTGGATGCGATGTCTAAGTGGATAGAAGTTTTTAACGTCACTAATGCCACAGCGAGCGGTTTAATAGATCGGCTTTGCGAATTATTCAGTAGGTGGGGGCTACCGAAACAAATAGTTAGTGACAATGGTAAACAATTCGCTTCAAAGGAACTTGCAGATTTCACAAAATATTATGGAATTGAACATATATTTACAGCTCCGTACCATCCGGCATCGAATGGGTTAGCGGAAAATTCGGTTAGGACATTGAAGCGGGTAATTCGTAAAGCCTTGCAGGAAAACCACAATGTGGAACGGGCACTATGGGCTTTCCTAATATATTACCGCAATGTAGAACACTCCACTACTGGTGAAACGCCGGCTATGCTTCTTTTAGGTAGACGGTTACGCACACGCTTAGATACGATTAAACCGGACAGGGAAGCAAATGTGCGGCGCGCGCAGCAACGGCAGCAGGAAGCTGCGGGAGGCGTGATTAGGAGCGTGGATAAAGAGGACCAAGTTTGGTATAGGAAATATTTGAAGGGAGAGAAATGGGTTCCGGGTCGAATAGTCGAAGTTCTAGGCCCCAGTAATTATAAAGTATTAGGTACTGAGGGTGAAACGGTACACAGGCATATCGATCAATTACGGAAACGGTCAATTAACGGTAGGCTATCTCTGGCGACTACTACCACTACTGCAGTTCAACAATCTGGCGCAGATTCTCAAAGTTCAGTTCCGGCTAGTGCGCCGGGGTCACCGGCGAGGAACCAGGCGGAGACGTCGGCGGCTTCTGCAGACGAGACCCGTGGCATGGCGCAAGCCTCCAGCTCCAGCAGCGCCTCTCCGGCTTCTCCGGAGTGGCACCTTGCTTCTCCTGGGGCATCTACACCCGCCCGAGCTCGTCCCATCCGTCAATGTAGATTAAACAGACCTAATTACAAGATCTAACAAAAAATGGTTTACATTTTTAAAACACATACGTATACATGTGGTTATACATACACATAGTGTTTGGGTAGTTTAAGAAAATGTTTTTGTTTAAGTAAAATAGTATATTTAAGAACTGTAGGTACTAAATCTAAGTAGTGCTAAATTTGGCGTAGAGGAGTGTAATGTAGGTAGTCTTAAGTTGATTCATAAATCCCACATGTGGGTAATCGGTGGTTGGAAATAAATGGCGTAAGAACAGACGTGCTGGTTTTATTACAGATCCATTAAGTGAAGTTACAACAAAATGCCTCTTACGATATTAATTATCATTGTCAATATTATCAAACGGACCCTCACGTTCTCACCGCCTTTAACTGTCAGATTAGCAAAGTAAACTCATAATTTTATCAAAGGGGACTTTATCAGAATATTAATTTCGCATCAATAACATGCCATGAGACTGGCGTAGATAAACTTAATCAAGTACAAGCTCTACGTAGATATAGGTAGACATAGATAGTCTAGATATAGGTTCGTGTACAGGTCAAGCGTTAGCCCCAGTTACTGGGGCCTAAACGCTTGCTTGGAATTCGATTCCATCCCATTGCCCGATGTTCGTAGTTCAGGAGCATTACATTAGACACTGCTTGCATTCCGGATGCTCTGACTACCAAGGCCCCTTAGTTACCCAAAGCACCTTAGTTGTAAGTAACCTTATTATATCATATCTAGATCACAATTATTTGACATTTAATAGTTTATGAAACGGTTTAATATTAAGTACAAGTATGTAAAATCATCTTGAATATATTTAGCTTAATAGGAAGCGAAAGTTCAGCGTCGAAACTTCGTTTCAAAAAAAAACTTGGCGTAAAAAAAAAGTTAGATTTCCTCGATAACTTAATACTCGATAACTCGATAACTGTATTTATATATTTTTGTATTTTAGTATGAACATACTAAAAAATACATTTCTGTTTATGTCATATATTTTGGTTCTCACATAATACTTTGTCCAGTTTTGCACCACCTACTGTACGAGTATGTATACTTTTCTTAGTGTAGTGTCTCCTCTACCCAAAGGTTGTCTGGAAGAGATCGCTCTTTAGCGATAAGACCGCCTGTTGTTTGCCTCTTTTTCATGTGTAATGTATACCAGTTTGTGTTATTTTTGTTGTTTTGAGGTGCAATAAAGAGTTATTGTATTGTATTGTATTGTAAATAGGTAATCTTTGAAGTTCTAACAAGCACAATATTGATCAAGGGGGTATAATAATTGTAATCATTAGAGTTTTGCTTAAAGACTGGTGGCTGGTAAGAAAGACAAAGAGTGAAGTCTAGCTCAAATAGACAAATGGAAAATAAATGAAATAGTACGTGATTAAGTCTAATTTAGATGAATAGGTACAGCATACTTCAGATAATGTTATTTATTAATTCCTTCACATGAGTACGTGTAAACGTTGTATCGGTCGACGTAAGCCTGTCGGCCTGCCGGGCCGGGTGAGCTCGGTTGAAGGCGGTCGCTCGCGGCAGACAATTGAATCGTAAAGCGCCACGTGACTTGACCTCTAGCACCAGTGAGTGTTCTGATATTTACTTATAAAATTAATGTGGTAAAATAAATGACATTATTCGACATTTTTCAGAGAAAAAGGAGGTAATAATTCTGATAACATCATTACGTTCCTTAGATGTGGCAAATTAATAAAACTCTTTTTCTCTAGCCGCTATTCACTTCTTTCTCTGGCCTTTTTGTTCCCAAACAAAAATTAAATAATCTGAATACAATGTTTGTTGTCAAAGTTTTCAAATCAACATACAACATCTGGTAGTGGAAGGAGGAGAAAGGTCAGAAATATTGAATATGAAAATATTTATCATATTTTTTGTAAACCATTAATGCTTACATCTTTTCAAATGGCACATTTGTTTTTATATTGATATACCATTACGTACTTAATATTTGTTGGGACATAAAGCTTTAAAAAGTTACCTGCGCAAAACAAAAAGGAAAGCTGTTTAATTTTTAATCCTTTAATCATGGTGTTGGTTTAACGTTACGTCTATCCTATGCTGCATGACGTAATCAAATCCTGTCGGGCAGTTTTGCCACGTAATACAAAATGCCGTAACTCAGGATGTCGTCCTAAGCCAGTAAGCTACATGTCTTTATATGACTTATGGAACGATGGGACTTTTCGGATCAACGCTACTGCTAGAGGTGAGGTAGCTTACGACCTTTAGCGAGGGTGGTGTGAAGTAATCGGGGCAGGCCACACTCGACCTCCGTCAAATCGAAGGAGCTCGCCGATGGCGTATGACCTGATAACTGCAGGATGCTGTGCCTGAACCCTCGCTTCATTGTATTGGGATTAGGCACAGTCTAACGATTTGATACGTTAGTCACCTTCGTTTTAAGTGGAAAGGACTATCTGCTGTAGGTAGGGCATGCAATCACGGTAGTGTATTGTATGACAGTCCCGGGATTTATTTATTAATCCCGGTATTGTCCATACAAGAAATACCGTGATTGCATGCCCTAGCTGTAGGTAAATTAACTAAGTCATACGTGTAAAATGCATTCATGGATTTATTTACGTAATCATTTCATTAAAAAAAACCTTAAATAAATTAGGTAAGTATATATTATATTATAAGCTTTATAAAATATAACATTATGTTTTTACATAATTACACAAGAACAAAATTATGTAACATCGTAGTATAATCACAAACTATGTTTAATGATAAATAATCGTATGAATACAAATTTACAGGAGTACTCGTATATGAACAAAAAAAGTAAGAATTAATAACTCAGATTTACCTCAAAATAAATAATTCAAGTCTCGTCCAAAACAATTTTCCAAGCTGCAAGCTTTTCATTAGCCCGAGCAATGTGGTGTAATTAAATAAAGTGATCGTTAGTATCATAAAGTTGCGATAGAAACTTTCACAAGCCGCCACGTGAACCAACTTAACAATAAATGCCGACGACCCATAAAATACGGGCATACCTATAATACCTATATCTATATTATATTCCGGATTTAAACAATGTCAAAACAATAGTAGTTTATGCAACAGTGATATAATAAGGGTTCTTAAAACTAGAGGGTCGCCATTACAAAACCTAGTTTTGTAATAATAGACCCGAGAGTTTTAAGTACCAACTATGAGCTGTTGCATACCCTAGTTTTTCTACGATAGCTAAAATAGCATAAAAACCAAAATCTAGAAACGTGGCAGACTAGGGAAGATATTGTGCCCACTATAGAAATTAAAAAAAAAAACAACAACAGGGCTCATATATTTTATGAAAATCCATAGAAGCAGTGTTCTTATGGAATACCATAGACAACGTATAATGTTTACTTTTTAAATATCGCTGTCAGTCATCTAATTGACAAATGGAAGTGCCGGAGTAGAAAAAGAAAATTACACCATCTCATATCTTCCAAGCAAATGAACCGTCAAACATTTAAAATGTTATTTTATACGTCAAACTTCTATCAAATTATGACGTCTAAGTAGACAGTCTGTGGTATCAAAATATATAAAAATTTAGCTTAGTTGGACTCTAACTCTATTATTAATAAAAAAGTTAACAGACGTTTTAATTAAAATTATGATTTTTCCGTTTCTAACAAACTGACAGAGATAAGGACAATCAATCATTTATATAGCTAAACTGTGTTTGATCTGCGTTTATGAATAACGGCGACAGGTTGTCGAAGGCCGTCGAACCGCTCCTGCGAAACGAGCAGGCAGGCTTCCGGCCTAATCGCTCGTGTACCGACCAAATCAACACGCTTCGTATCATACTGGAGCAGGCATCAGAATTTCAAAGAGAAGTATACCTAACCTTTGTGGATTTCGAAAAAGCATTTGATACACTGAGATGGTCTAGCTTGTGGTCCCGCCTGCATTGTATTGGTGTTCCGTCGAAACTGATCCACTTGCTCCAAGCTGTCTACAAGAACTACTCATGCAAAGTTACCCATGATGGCCTTATTTCAGAAGATATTGCTGTACATGCTGGTGTTCGACAAGGCTGCCTTTTATCACCTCTTCTATTTCTAATCGCACTGGATGGCATCATGCGCCGAGTGTATGATAACGGGCGTCGCGGAATAGAGTGGGGAATCTCCAATGTATTAGAGGACTTGGACTACGCGGACGACCTATGTCTGCTTAGCCACACACGTACCGACATGCAAACCAAACTTGAAGATCTGCGAGCAGAGGCGATGAACATAGGCTTGAAAATCAACACCCGAAAGACCCAAGAGATGAGATCTGGAGTGAAGAACTCGACACCGTTGCTGATTGGCACAGAGGTTGTGGAACGAGTCCACAAGTTCACTTATCTCGGAAGTGTAGTGTCAGAATCTGGGGGGACAGAAGAGGACATCACTTCGCGGATCGCCAAAGCCCGAGCGACCTTTGCGCAACTGCGTCCCGTATGGCAATCACGAAAACTTACACGTAGAGTAAAGCTCAAAATCTTCGGGTCCAATGTTAAGTCTGTGTTGCTTTACGGGTGCGAAACGTGGAAGATTACAACGGCCATCTCCAACCAGCTCCAAGTCTTCATAAACCGATGCCTTCGCCGAATCCTCGGTATTTACTGGCCCGAAACTATCTCAAATGAGAACCTGAGAACGCGTTGTCACGAAACGCCGATCGAACAACAAATCAAGCGTCGCAAGTGGAACTGGATTGGCCACACGCTCCGAAGGGGTCCCGATCATATACCCAAACAGGCATTTGACTGGAATCCTCAAGGAAAGCGGAAGCAAGGCCGTCCCAAACAATCCTGGCGCCGCACGGTGATAGGCGAAGCAAAGAGGATCGGAAAGACTTGGAGTGAAGTCAAGAGGGAAGCTCAAGATCGACCGACGTGGAAAATAACTGTGGACGCCCTCTGCCCCATCTAGGGGACATAGGATCATAAGTCAAAGTCAAGTAAGTCATACTGACATAAGTCAATATTGATTATCGAAGATATCCAAGGGCCTTACCATGACATTGCGATTCAGTTGAGGTTCTGTTTAGGCTCAGTTGTATGGAAGCGACGCAGTTTAGGTCGTCAACTGAATTGCGTTAAGACGTCATGGTAAACACAAACTCAAACTCAAAATGTTAATTTGTCTAAAAGCAGGTAATGATACAGACAGGTGTTCGTTAGGTGAGATAATATAGAGCCAGAATTCCGGCAAACAGACATTTGATTGAAATAATAGACATGCACTAGTTCTAAAAAATCGTACCAATTTTAGAACGAATATGATTATGGACCAGGCAGATTTCGTATAGTATATTGAGAACCGATTCGCAGACCGTGTAATATCTCACTACATAATTCATAACTTTATTTCCTCTTTGAATTGAATGCTGACTGGCTTTCTACTAAGGAGAAATCTTTGAAATGGCATTATGAGTTCCTATAGCGGTACCATACCGCAACGCAACCAAGAACTACGAGATTTAATTAAGGACCAAGCGAAGTTAATATCTTTTATAAATGTGTTTGTAATTTAATGCAATAAATACTACTTAACTTAGGTACCTTGCATTTTCTTCTAGACAGTGTAACAGAACTACTGGTGATCCGCTCAAGCGCGATTTTATTATAATACTAGCTGTTGCCCGCGACTTCTTACGCATAGAATTTAATTTTGTTTGTAATAATTTTCTTAGACAATAAAATATTTGGAGTAGGTATAATTTAAAAAATCTGTCGCTTATTATGTAGTGTGTGCTACATACGCCACACTCACACTCTCCCATACCGCACATATACAAGCTGCAGGTTAAGTATCTTATTACATTTTACGTCTATACTCGAACCAAGTTGTTTCCTTTAACGTCCTACATCACATTGCGACCCTGCCAGTGCGGCCTTGTGCTGCATTGGCGGCACGCTGCAACTGCCAGTACTAGTTAACGACCTTGGTGAAAAATTTGTGAAGATATTTATTTTTACTGAACAATAACGTGCGTGCATTGTGACAGTGAGAAGAAATACTACATTTAAATATAATTTCTAAATTGGAAGTGCAAACACGAACTTTTATCTTGTGAATAAGGAAAATAGTGATTATAATGATCATTTCTACATTTTAAGACAGTTACTGGAACATTAATAATCAAGATTTAAATTTCAGACTGAACAAAAGTGCATATAAATATGGGACATTTGTGTAACATTTTGTGGTATTTTTTTAAAACGGCCAATTAAGTATATTTTCATTAATTAGTGCAGAACCGGTTAAAATTAAAAATATCAGATATATGTAAAGAAAAAAGTGCAGAAAAAAAATTGATGGTTACAGCAGGGAGTTGTTGGTGTCATTGGTCAATGTTGGCGAGTCGAGAGGTCCGGGGACAAGAACGCGGCCAGAAAGATCTACAGCCATTATGTAATCAATCTATCAAAGAAAATTTGTTTATTAAGTAGAGTTGGTACTTAATGATGAACTGGAAATTAGTAGAGTAGTGCATACTTATATTTAAGTATTTCTTAACTTTAAAAATAGATACAAGAATCGTTACCAATAAGGCGCGTCATTCGCGGCGCGTGTTCACAGAAAAGGCGTTGGTTTGGTACCTATGTAGCTTCTGTGATTACAGCTCAAAGTTCACCTACACTGGCTACACTATGAAGCTTTGTGCACCGATTTAGATTATTTTATGGTAATGAAATTTATCAATTGCAAACAGAGATGTCAAGTTTAAATCATAATTATCGTATGTTTTAGTATTTTATAGAATAGATTGATAGTATTTTACTATCTGTGTACTTTATAACGTTTAAGATTTTTTTGTTTTGTTTTAACATAATCGGATTTGACTTAATATTATAGAAATAGAAATTAGAAATAGAAATTATTTATTTGATTCACAGAAAAAATCTTAATCTATTTACATCTTGTACAAAATATCAGAGAGAACCAAAATGGATGCCACTCAGCATATGCCGATAGCTAGGATACGAGATACTTAGCTATGCATGCGAAGCGCTGGTTTTCAGGACACCCATTCATTCAATATTTGTACACAGATGAGACAATGTAATTACGAGAACTTACTTCGCAGCGTCTTTGGGACGGGCCGCTCTGTAGGCTGATACGGGATAACCTGTATCAAACGGTAACCAGCCTACTGGATCGTGCTCGTCTCCTTGCCGCTGTTGAATGGGAGTCCGGGCAGTGGCTCCAAGCTCTACCTTCAGTTTCAACTGGCACCCTTTTAGAAAATTCTACATTCCGCTTTCCCGTCGCTCTCCGCCTGGAAGTGACCTCATCGCTGTCGCTGTGGTGACCCAGTAGACCAGTTTGGTCACCACGGATTGTCCTGCGGCAGAAGCGCAGGGCGTGCCCCCCGCCATGCCGACCTTAACGATATCATCCGTCGGGCCTTAGCCAGTGCGGGAGCAACGGCCGTCTTAGAACCGACCGGCCTCGCCCGCGATGACGGTAAGAGACCCGACGGGATGACCCTCGTGCCTTGGAAGATGGGACGGCCACTGGTTTGGGACGGGACGTGTGCAGATTCTCTGGCGCTGTCCCATCTTCGAGGCACTGCAGTTAGGGCCGGTTCGGCTGCGAATTCGGCCGAGTCCCTCAGGAGGCGCAAGTATGCATCCATAAACAGTGGATGCATATTTGAGCCATTTGGGGTTAAGACTCCCAGCGTCCCAGCGGCCCTGAGGGAAAAGCGCGCACAGAGTGTTTAAAGAATGCAGCCGCAGCGTGAGCAGAGGGCTGGGTCATATCTAGCACAGCGGAACAGCATTGACATACACTTAGTGACATACATGACTGACTGACTGACTGAATGACTTTATGAAGACTTTTTATTCAAATAATGGTATTTAAAACGAAAAATTTGTTGAGGTCGAATGTGGATAGATTTTAAGATAAGATAAGATAATATCATTTATTGATAAAATACAAGAATTTTATTTGTCATTTTTAAAGCTAGGTACATAATATGTAGATTTTGTGATATAAGTTGAAAAAAGATTTATAGATGGATTTTAAGGGATGGATTGTGCATTTGTAAAAATTTTATGGGAAAATTCTGAAAGATGTGGAATGTGCAATTACTTATTTAGAAAGATGGAATTTAGTTATCATAATTGAAAGTTTTTGGAATTCTTTTATGTTTTAGTTTTCATGTGCTTTAGTTATTGACTGCATTTATAAATGGATTTTTTAAATTGGGAAATATAGAAGTAATAATGTTGAAAGTTAATATGCTTATCGTTCCTTGGGTGATCCGAGTGGCGACCTTTATCGATTAGGTAATTAGGAAATGTACACAAGGATACAAGACAGGCAGAGGAATCCTTGGTCTTCGGATCATGGTTTGGTCGAGAACCAACCGTGACGACCCTTGGACACATGGAATGTTTATGGATATTATGGATGTGTTTAAAGCTTTGCCCGGTTCAATGGATAAAATAATACGTATGCCCGCTTAAAAATAATAAGCTTAGTAAATAAATGAATGTATATGATAAGGTTGGTCGACCGCGTAAATAATGTACCGTCGTACCCTTGCCAGTGAAGCATATAAAATGTTCACTATATTTATGTACTAAAATAAAATTTAAAATATGAAAATAAAAGTATAGTACTTATACTGTTATGATATATGACAAATGTTAAAATAAATATTAAATGTTGACGTCTTAATTAGTGTGAAAAAAAATAAGAATCTCTGTATAATTGAGGCCCGTGTATACGGGTTCACAAATCTTAATTACACGCGGTTCCAACCTATTTCTGAAGTTTAGTGTCATGCATTTGAAATCAACGAACGAAAGTGCATCGTAAGATGCTCTCTATTTATTTTAGGCTAGCGACCCGCCCCGCCACCTTCGCACGGGTTATTATACATTTAAACATTCCTCTTGAATAACTCTATCTATTAAAAGCCGCATCAAAATTCGTGGCGTAGTTTTAAATATTTAAGCATACATACACACATACAGTGGGAAGTGACTTTGTTTTATACTATGTGGTGATGATTAAACTGGCCCTGGTGGGGAGGTCCGGGCGTCCGACGTCTTGTCTATATATCCGAGCGGTGCCGGGACATGCGGACACGTTTCCAAACGTAGATCCATTCTCGAACGCAGACCCGTTTCCTAGCGTCGATCAGGCAACGAATCTTAGCAGTTCCGGAACCGCCAGTGCTTGTGTACAGCTTTTTGTTTAAAACCTGTAAAATACCTACCGCTGTTGTGTGTTAAATCTGGACCTGCATACATCCATTAAAAACTCAGTTACCTCTTACAGGTAACATAAGGCTCATTAAATATCATTTTAGCAGCGTATCCTGGCAATTAGCGTTATGAAAACATAGCTCGCTAAACAAAAGGAGGGAGGCCCATGAATTTATTGTTAGGTTACTGGCTAAAGTTATTTAAGTGTTCGTGGAACGGGCGTTATTCACGTGCGAGACGCGGCGCAGAATGCAGCTTCCTGCGACAATTTATCATGAATCTTTAATTAAACTTTAGCTGACTGCTCACGGAGAGACTCATTGTGTCTCACAATAACTAGCTAAAATCGATTTTTGGCGTTACTTTATTGGTGCAATTATTAGGGATGTTTGTTTGTTTGCTTTATTACGCTAGCTTGATCGATATTCATGGCACCGCGTGTCTTGTCGTGTATTGTCGTGACAAATTTATATTAACATTTATGATTACATCGTTTATAACCGTGCGCTTTAAATATATCAAATTTGTTTATTGTGTTTGCCATGCACGGGAAACAATTGTGGTCTTCGCATTTCTTCTCAAATATGTCGATGCTTGCCTGAACCAGTGCGGTGCTACTGAATGACCTAACGAATGCGGATATCACTCATATCTCACCATAACTGTCTTTATGCGGCGGTTGTCAAAGTGGATAACCGATTAGAGTAGTAGGGCAGATACCCGGCATGTGAGGTCAGTTTTACATTTCTATCAAATCTTCTCCTTCCTCGCGTTTTCCTGTATGTTGCCATGGCTCAGGGATAGCGTTGAAAAACCCCAGTAAAAAACAGTTATTTTTTCAAACGTCTCAGTTTCTTTCGGAAAAAACAATGAAAGTTTGCGGTCTAAATTTTGAATTCTAAATCATTTTATGATAGGTCTAATTTACATCTACAAAGGGGCTACATCGATTACATCGAGGAAGAAACAATTGAAATAGTTGGAAAGAGTGACAGTGATGGTGACATTATTTATTTCTGAGACAAAACTAAAAGTTTAAAGAAATCATGAAATAAATATTTCATTATTTCCGGAATTTTCAACGCTACTCAGGGAGCCTGGGGTCGCGTTGGCAACTTTTACACTCCTATCAAATATTACCAGATAAAAAGGTCCACTTAACACCTTTTTAAAATTTACTATTAAGTCCCTTCAGCCCCACTTGCACCACCCAGGGTTAGCCGCTAACCCGGAGTTAAACTGTCAAGTCCCATACAAACAAATCACTTAACTACGGGTTAGTTGGCTATCCCTGCTTGACGCAAATGGTGCTAAGTGGATCAATCCGTGCCGATGAAGTGATATGTCAAACGAATCTAATTTTTACAGAAATTCACAAGGATGTGTCAATTTGGTACGCGTACGTCGAAACGCACCCCAGTAATATTTTCTGACTACAGTTTCAGATAGTGCAAATTTATAACACAAAAGTAGTAATATATATTATAGTACTTGTAGTATTGATTATTGTATTCAGTTTGAAGAAAACAAAATGTCTTATTTTTTTACAACTTTTCACGTTGCTTTGTTGCAAAATGATGCGAGAAGAAAAAAGATACTTGAATGCATACTCATATAATTATATTTTTCTATAAAGTGTAATTATTTACAATAATGTTAACAAATTGTTTGTTACGATCATCGATACATTGTTTAACAGGAAAATAGCTATTTAACATAATACACTATTAAAATTTACGGGACCTCTATTCATACATATTATTTTATATAGCAAGAATTTCAGACGTATACATATATATATTTTTTCATTTACAAATATCACTTGCTACCATTAACACTCTTACATATACATATGTAAACCATTCACGTACATTTATTTTCTAGTAGGTATTTTGTAAAACATTTATTACGCTTTTTTATAAACAAAACTTAAATATAATACTTCTTTTACAAAACATTAAAACAAACCTAAATTAATATAAATGCCTCCCAAAACGATGCAAGTGGGCAGCTTACCCAAAAGGCTTTTAAAATTATAAAACAACCACGAATTTAAACATAAGGTACCCTACCCTACCCACGATAATATCATAGCTACTCGTTGAAAACATAGCGGAATATTTGATAGCATCAGGATTATTTTTAAAAACATTCGAGCCATTTTTTATTTATTTTAACGCAGTGTAATCAAATTGAAACATTAATAAACTCACGTTTAGTTTAAAAATAATAACCAACATGCGGCAAAACAATTTATTTAATAGCTAGGTATTTACATATACGTATACTGTGCCTATGATGACGTACGATTATTTGTTGTGTTTTTTTTTTAACTTATAAATAACATAACTATTATTTTTAAGCAGAAACGTCTGCGAACGATAGCAAATTTCTCAGAAAGAAAGGAAAAGCGGAAAAATTCATGACCTACAAATACCGTATTAGCAAAGGTATTTCTAATACAACACATTGACTACATGGGCACTCTTGTAACGTTGTTGATTTCCATTTTATATAGGTATTTTATTTAAAAACCGGCTTAGTGCGTGTTGGACTACGCATATTTAAGGGTTCCGTACCATATTACTATAATAAAATTGTGCAAGCAAAAAGACGTAAATGCCTGCAAAATACCAAGTTATCTATGTCCTTTTGTAATAAAGTTTTTTGAAAAAAACTCAAAAACGGTTTGACCAAAGTTCAAAATAATTTTCGTGGTATGTTTGTCTTATATCCTATCTTTCTGATGTTGTTCACATTTTTTGGACCTCCCGTTCAAAAGCGAGATGATGTAGGTAGCACAAGTAGACGTTTGCCAAAAAAAAAATTACCCCCCCTCCTAATCAGTTTTTTTCAAAATACATCTCTAGCTGTAATATCATTGCCATATTATTTTTTACAGTTACTGAGTAAATCCCCTGTGACAGACGGACGGACAGACAGATGGACCTGACAAAACTATTAGGGTTCCGTTTTTCCATTTTGGCTACGGAGCACTAAAAACGGTTTAAACATTTTGTGGTATATGCAACCTCCGGCTGCATAGACTTTAGATGAGATACGTCTTACGTCATGTTATAAACAAGGTTGTCAAATAAATGATCGTCCTAGGAGCTGCACGTTTTCCTTATCTCTACATATATTCCCAGTACACCACATTGGCGACGAGTAAACCTGTGTTTCTAAAAAGTGCACGCGTACATATTTTTTTTTTTTTGGCCAAATAATATAAAAAAATGTCGATTGGAAAAATCAAATCGTTTGATATCCGAAACGGCGACTGGGAGCTATTTGTTGACAGGCTCGAAATGTATTTCGTTGTCAACGACGTCAAGGAAGACAAGCGACTTCCCACCTTGATTGCTACAATGGGGGAAGAAGCGTACGAGCTGCTGGTCAATTTAGCCAGCCCGAAGAAACCTTCGACTCTACCATATTCGCAAGTCGTTGAACTCATGCGACAGCATCTTAAGCCTACGTCATCTGCGTTAGCAGAGAGGTTCCGTTTTCGCCAAAGACGCCAGGGAGGAAATGAGGACGCCACGTCGTACGTAGCGGAATTGAAAAAGATGTCACGGTATTGCAAGTTCGGTGAGAACCTAAGTGTCAACCTGCGTGACCAGTTCATTTGTGGTTTACGTAATGATGTGTTCAGGCAACGACTTTTCGCGGAAGATGACACTATCTCTTTTACGGATGCGGTCAAGATGGCGTGTTCGCTGGAGGCGGCGGAGAAGGACTCGGCAGCAGTGGACGGATGTTTATCAGCGGCGGCGAGCGCGGTGCATGCGCTGGAGCCGGCTGCGGGGCGCAGACAGCGGGCGCGCGCGAGCGGGCAGACTCGCGGAGGCGCTGCAGCGGCGACGGAGAGGGTGCGGACGAGCGAGTGTGCGGCTTGTGGAGCGCGCGATCACGACTCGGGCACCTGTCGTTTCCGACATTTTGTGTGCAGCAAGTGTCAGCGCACAGGTCATTTGCGACGTATGTGCCGTGAGCACGGAGCGTCGGACACGGTTGGTGGCTCAGGATCACGACGTGAGCTAGCTCCAAAGAAGAGAGGGTTCAATTTCGGCGATGTCGGTAGCGGGTCTAGCGCGGAGGAAGATGTCGAGGAGTGTTTGAACCATCTCGGTTTAAACAGGTACCCACCGGTGAGTTTACCTATATCGATTGACAACAAGATTATTCAGATGGAAATCGACACGGGTACGGCTATTGCTTGTATTAACAGAGCCACGTACGACAAAATGTTTTCTCACATCCCAATAGAAAAGGATAGTACTGTTTTGCGATTCATAAATGGTTCCAAGTACAAACCTATAGGGATCATTAGACCCTCAGTACGATATTTGAATCAGGAGAAAAAGCTGGAACTTTTTATCTTCGAAAACAGTACTACACCGTTGATAGGCAGGCAGTGGTTAACCGAACTACAAATTAAAGTGCCAGATTTTACAATGTCCCATGATGTTCACAATTGTCAAGTTCAGATGGATAAGGAAATTTGTAATATAATTGGCAGGTACAGTGAAGTGTTTGACGGCGGGCTGGGGCGGTACTTGGGCGGCAAGGCAACGCTACGCGTACGCGAGGGTGCGACTCCGGTGTTTCGGCGCGCACGGCCCATGCCCTACGCCATGCGGGAGCGGGTCGACGCGGAGCTCGACGCCATGCTGCGCGACAACATTATCGAGCCCGTCGACTGCTCCGAGTGGGCGTCGCCGCTGGTGCCGGTCAACAAGGCGGACGGTACGCTTAGAATCTGTGCGGACTACAAGGCAACTTTAAATCCAGTGTTGCTGGTAGATCGTTACCCCCTCCCTAGAATTGAGGATGTGCTTGTCGGGTTGAACGGAGCTCAGTATTTTTCTAAAATCGATCTTTCTCAGGCATACAATCAGATCGAGTTAGATGAGACGAAAATGTACACCGTCATTAATACCCACAGAGGTTTATTTAGATACAATCGATTAGTCTTTGGCCTGTCATCTAGTGTAGGCATTTTCCAACGTATAATGACAAATCTGTTTTGTGACATACCTAATGTGCAGGTTTTTCTGGATGACGTAATTATAGGCGGGAAAAACAAGTCGGAGCATTTACTTGCACTGAACGCGGTTTTTCAGCGTCTAGTGGAAAACGGTTTAAGGCTTAAAAAGAGTAAATGCGTGTTTTTAGCTGAGGAAGTGTCATATTTAGGGTATATCGTTTCTAAAAACGGAATTAAGGCGGATAAAACTAAAGTTGAGGCGGTATTGAAAATTCAACGACCAGGGAACGTAAGCGAGTTACGGTCCTTTTTGGGTATGGTCAATTTCTTTGCGAAATTTATAAGGAATTTTAGTTGCCTGCTAGTTCCGTTAAATAATTTGTTACGCAAGGGAGTCGAGTGGTTTTGGAATGCCGACTGTGAGCGTTCGTTTTTAGAGGTCAAAAAAGCTCTTACTAGCACTGATGTTTTGGCTCACTATGACCCAAAAAAATGCTTGATAGTGACGTGTGACGCGAGTGCTCGCGGCGTGGGCGGAGTGCTAGCGCAGGCCGGGGCGGCCGGTGAGCGCCCTGTGGCGTACGCGTCGCGCTCGCTCACACCGGCTGAAAAAAACTACTCGCAGATCCACCGGGAGGCTTTAGCGATTATTTATTGTATGAAGAAATTTCATCAATATCTTTATGGAAAAAAATTTCTACTTCGCACTGATCATAAGCCGCTTGTTTCGATATTTGGGCCAAACGCCGGTATACCGACCATGACGGCCAGCAGGATGCAGCGTTGGGCAGTAATCTTGTCGGCCTACGACTATGAGATTGAGTATATTAAAACGAACGAAAACTGCGCTGACGGGCTGTCAAGATTAACGCCCGGTGCGGACGCTCATGCTAGCGCGGCTGAAGTAGTTCCGGAACAGACTTATCTCCATTTTGTACAAGATGCGTTGTTATTAGATTACAAGCAGTTAAAGCAATCAACAGCGGAAGATAACATCTTGCAGAAATTGCTGTCATTTATTCGCGATGGTTGGCCGGAAACATGTGACATCTTAGCGTTGAAACCTTACTTTAATCGGAAATCGGAATTGTATGAGGAGTTAGGTTGTATTATGTGGGGCCATAGATTAGTCGTGCCGCAGGAATGTCGCAAACGGGTTTTGGAACTTATTCATGAACCACACATGGGCGTAGTGAATTCAAAAGCTCTAGCGCGGAGTTACGTGTGGTGGCCAGGAATTGACGAAGCGGTGGAGCGCGAGTGCCTCGCCTGCACGGTGTGCGCGGTGCATGCGGACGATCCTCCTCGTGCTACGCCGCGTCCTTGGGGGCGCCCAGCACAAGTTTGGTCCAGGCTTCATTTGGATTTCATGGGTCCTTTAGCAGGAAAAACGTATTTAGTGGCCATAGATGCAACGTCCAAGTGGCTAGAGGTGTTTCCGGTTTCCAGCACGGCAGCCAAGTTCACTATCAATAGGCTAAGCGAATTGTTCAGTAGGTTTGGAAACCCTAGACAACTCGTAACGGACAACGGCCCTCCTTTCACCAGTTCAGAGTTAAACGATTTTCTCAAAAGTGAACATATCGAGCACATATTTACTCCGCCGTACCATCCTGCTTCTAACGGGGCTGCGGAAAATGCAGTGAAGACCTTGAAAAGGGTGATTAAAAAAGCTTTAACGGAAGGCAAAAATATCGAACTAGCTTTACATACCTTCCTCAAATACTATAGGAATACTGCCCATGCTACTACTGGAGAAACCCCTGCAGTTATTTTACAAAACAGGCACCTTCGAACTAAGCTAGACTCTCTTAAACCCGATCAGGCGCCGCAGGTCGAAAACGGTTCACATGACTGTGAAAGGTCACGGGTGAGGTCCTTTGGTGTAGATCAAGATATTTGGTACCGCCAATATCTTAAGGGGGAAAAGTGGCTACCAGGTAAGGTAGTTAGTGCTACGGGGGCAAGTGATTATACTATTTCCGATACAGCAACTGACAAGCACATCCACAGACACGTAGACCAGCTGAGGAGGCGTGTAGGGAGCTCTTACGCAGTCCGCTCAGGTTCTGAGCGCCCCGTATCAACGAGTAGGTCGCTGGCCATACCAATGCCGGGCCGTACACAACCCCACCCAGAGCCGCAGCCGTCTGGAATCTCGTTGACGCCTTCGGTGACTGAAGTTCCGGTGTCACTCAGGCCGACACCAGGTGTGTACGCCACTCCGTCGGCAACCACGCCGGTGTCGGTGGCGGCCGGAATATCGCCAGCCACGACATCAGTGGCCACCGCAATCGCTCCTTCGGCAAACGTGTCACAGACACATACCGTATTAGATACCCCAGTACCTCCCGAGCCTCGCCCCATTCGTAAGTGTAGACTTGAGAAGGTTGTTGACTACAAGGAGTAGAAGTTAATTATTAGTTAGTGTCCTATGATCTTATTGTTGAAAATAGGGTGGAGGAATGTGGTATATGCAACCTCCGGCTGCATAGACTTTAGATGAGATACGTCTTACGTCATGTTATAAACAAGGTTGTCAAATAAATGATCGTCCTAGGAGCTGCACGTTTTCCTTATCTCTACATATATTCCCAGTACACCACACATTTGGCTTCAAATTTGACTAAATATTAATAAATCTTTGTACTTTGAAACCAAATACCTAATAATAACTAGCTTATTTAGCAAAACCTTCGCAGTGACGTCATTGCGTGTTTTATATCGTACATTGATATATGTATATATATAATATTAATAATAGCAATAGCAAGTAAGAGTTTGGCAACAGTTTATATTACTGGAATATTACTGGAATTTACAGGGATAAGCTTACTGTCTTATTTTACGCTAGTGCTATTACGAAAAAAATACATGTGTTTTCTTGTTTCTATTCCTACGGGCATATGCTTTTAAATGCACAAATCGATAAAAATATATTATTGAATACGATTTTACTTCGTTGTAATTTTAGAACGAAATAATAGTTATTTATATTATAATACAGGTATAGAAAGTAAGTAGATTTTTTCAAAATGTAGGTGATCTGAATTTTATTCACATGCGAAGTAAGTCGTTAGATCCAACTTTTGATTTCAGAATTACTTATGTAGGTAGGTACAACTTTCATACGAGGTACACTTTACAATTCAATATGCGAAGGAAAAAAAATGGAATATTAGTTTCATCTCAAAAAGGTTTGTTCAACTTTTCAATATGGTTTCTTGCGGTGCTACGAGGGCGGCGGGAGTTTGCTCTCCATCTATTGTTATTGCATATTTGAATGGTGGAGTTGCAACTAACAAAATTCCTATTTTCAATGTTCGCAGTATTCAGTATCCACTCAGACCCAGTACGACGCTCACGCCAACCGCTAAATTTTAACACGAGTTGGAATAAGGCACTTTATCTGCCTATGTAGATCCATATAAAGGTGTACTTTCTCAGCATATTCATTGTAAATGATTGACGATGTAGCTTTATATTTTATTCTTTTACGTATACAATGGCGTCGTTCTAAGATTAAATTCGTTTTCAAGTTTTATATGAAATTATTCTCAATTGCAACTGACCTCACAAACTAACTTCAGTTTAGAGTTACCACAGCTTGAAATACAAATTTAACATAAGTAAATTTTTGATACTATTTCAAATAGGTTATCATTTACAGATTTGAAAAATAACAATTTACTTAAGCTATTACAAAGACGATAATACATTTTATACTACACAAAAAATACTCCATTAAACTAGAATGACCTGGCAACCCAATTTGCCAGTAGAAAAGGCGCGATGTAAGTACCTACAAAATCGACTCTAGATGAGTCTCCATTTACCTTTTAAATTGTGTCATCTTTGTCTAAAAAAAAATTGGATTGGTCAGCCGTAGTTATACCAGTAAACTGTATAAATTATGTGTAATATAGAAAGCTGCACAAGTTTATACCATGACGACCGGTTTGCAGGTTTATGTGCCTACTACGAAACACTTTAAAACGGACGTGTTGCCAAAAAAACTTACACTCAGAGCAAAATTGTGCCATTTTTAATACAGATTTCAAGCGTTAGGTATACAGGATAAGCCTACGTTTTATCATCGACATATAAGGCTTTCCTCTCTGGCTGCGCAGGCGCCGTGGGGCGGCGCGAGGAACAGCTTGCCGTTGGCGCACGCGCATAGCTGGTAGATGTTCTGGTGGTGCGGATCATGCGGGTGCGGCGTCGAAGAAGGTAACGGCAAGGCGGATTTCAGCTTGGGCATGTATATGCTTGGAGCATCTAAACGAATCTGTAAGAGGAAATGTAATAATATAGTTGAATAGTTATTAAGGTCGAGGTTGATGGGAGGCGCATTAACGCTCCTGGGGTTTTAATAATAAAAATAAAAAAAACGTTTATTTCAGACAAATGTCCATAGAATTACATTTTGCGTACACAGCAATTAGCACGTAATTTCGTTGGAATTGACTGTACCTACAAGTTGTACAACCTTAGGAACGTGTAATAAATTGCAAAATATCATCATCATCATCATATCAGCCATACGACGTCCACTGCTGCCTGTGGCCTCCCCTTTGGACTTCCATATGTACCAGTTGGAAGCGACCTGCATCCAGCGTCTCCCGGCGATGTTCATAAGGTCATCTGTCCGTCTTGTGGGTGGACGTCCTACGCTGCGCTTGCCAAGACATGGTCTCCACCTGAACACTTTTCGATCCCATCTGTCATCTGGCGTGCAATGTGACCTGCCCATTACCACTTCAGCTTGCTAATCCGGAGAGCTATGTCGGTGACTGTAGTTTGTCTACGGATCTCCTCATTTCTGATTCGATCACGTAGAGAAACTCCGAGCATAGCCCTCTCCATAGCTCGTTGAGCGACTTTGAGTTTTGAGATGAGGCCGATAGTGAAAGACCATATTTCGGCGCTGTAAGTCATAACTGGTAACACACATTGATTGAAAACTTTCGTCTTGAGGCACTGAGGTATGTCGGACGAAAAGACATGTGTAGTTTCCCGAACGCGTAGACCTCTTTTTCGAAGTTGGACCTACCTAATTGGATTACTTGTCCTAGGTAGATGTACGAGTCAACAAATTCGAGTAACGAGCTTTCAAAGGGCTTTGTAAGAAATTGTAAAATATAGTGAATGTTTTTTGCTTCCTTGAGCCTGAATATGGCGAACTGAACAAGTAGTTCGCGCTGATAATTTTGTTCAGGAAAGATAACATTTATTCTCGAAATATATACAGTAAGTGTAACTTACCTAACTACCTACCTCTACCTTTACCTAAAGTCTAAAGTAGGTCCTTGAGGCATTGTACCTAGGATGCTGGCGGCATTTCCTCGTTGTATCGCAATGCTGATACGTTGTGCGAGGAAGCCACCAGCTCTTCGGTCACCAGTAACATCAACCAGACGTTTCGCGATTTTTACGAAAAATTTGCGTGCGCTGGGACCCCATGGACCAAGAGTTTCGACCCCGAATTTGTTTGTGTCCCCAGCGTCAAGGTTAATTAAATATTATGGACTGATATGGCCCCGTAATAGACTCCGGAGGGAGTAGGTGAGCTATTTGCAAAAAAACCAGAACGGACTAAGCTGCAACGTGATTTCTAGTAGCACGCACTTGTTAGAATGCCTCGTGGATACTTATAGCGCCGCAACCGACTTGAAGCGGAAGGTGGCATGTAACAACGCTAGCAGCAGAAGACGTATTCCAGCAGAACGCCCTGGAGCGCGTGCATCTCTAATGAATGCGTTTTTCGTGCATACTTACCGCGCCCGCAACGGATTTAAGGTGGAACGTGGTGAGGCAGCTGGCACTAATGTCACCCGCGCGAGACTCCAGTGCGATGCCCTGCGGCGCATGCATCTCCAGTGACCGCGTTGGGGATTCTAATCTGTAGTAAAAGTCATGGTTCCAATTACGAACTTAAATATATTTTTAGGGAATTTTCCCCTGTGGTTAGTGATTATAATTGTTTGTCCGGTATTAAACTGCATGTAGGTTACTTCATACGTTCATACGCGTAAATATGACTTCGATGTCTAAGACAATATATTTTATTTAAGAGTGCATTTTACATTTTATCATTAGTGATTTACATTGCAATATGTCTGATTTTCCGTTCTTTTCCGGTTCAATCCTAATAAGAATGACACGCTATACCCATAGGCGCACTGTGCGATCGATTTTGTAGGACCTACGCATACGCAAGGGTAACTTAAGCCACTTCCGCGAATCCACAAGGCGGGCTCTCTGTTCGTAGTCTCTTTCGTCTACAAACACTGGGTTCGGCTATGAGCGTAGCGCATAGCGAATGGTGGTTCGGAAAATGTTAACTCACGTGAGTCTTTTTTGATGGTGGTGGTGATTTTCTGGATGGCACCAGTGGTGTATGTGCAGACGTGTGCAGCGTGGCGCTGGCGGGGCTGCTGGTGATGAGCGTGTCCATGCTCACCGTCACCGAGATCTATCCGGCGTCGAACAGCAGCGCACCCAACGCGTCGTGTACCTCCAGACGGGGAGCACTCACGTTAGTCTTTTGGATGGTGGCGCACGCACCAGCGGTGTCTGCACAGACGTGTGCAGTGTGGCGCCAGCGGGGCTGGTGATGGTCAGCGTTTCCGCGCCCACGGTCACCGAGTTCTGCCCCGCACCGAACAGCAGCGTACCCCGTGCATCACGCACCTCCAGGCGGGGAGCGTTTACTTCTAAACGGTCGTGACCTGATTTGTAAATGATAGAAAATATTTTTTATGTATCCGTTGAGTAATTTTTCTTTATGTTCTCTTCAGTGCGACATAATTCACCTTGAATTCTTTATTGCGTCCCATGGTTCTAATCAAGTTTATCCAATGTATTACAAGCTTTGAGGTTCTTAAAATGGCTACCTTTGCCTAAGCCGCTGCGCCGGACAGCCGTGTGCTCAATGCTGCGCACAAATTTAAAATGACCGATTTGATGTGGCATTGGCAAGAGAGTGGATGTGAAAGAACGAACGAAGTGAATGAATGAATGAATGAAATAGTTAAGGAATCAGTTGACATAAATATTAATTAATTGTTTTTATATTTCCTGTTTCATTAAATTAATTATAGGTATATGTTTTGACCTTGTTATTGTTTTATTTTTTTAATTGTATTTATTTTAACATCTTAGCATTTTTGTATCTTAATTTTGATTTTATGTGTTTAGTATTAAGTATTTATTTTGTTTTGTTTATCTTGACTTATTACAGTGCTATATTTATTGAACCTACTTGAATAAATACCTTATTTTACTGTAAGGCTTTGTTAACCTGATCTTCATCAAGATTAACAGAATTATGCCAATCAAAACAACTTGTCTCCATTCTACATAGAAATTATTACATTAAACAATAATATTATCAAAAACTTGTGTCGCTCAACTTCAAACTCGGGTTTCTCTATTCGACCCTCTCAGCAAATATCTACCTTATTCGCTAACACCAAAATCGCATAATCTGATACATGGATTTACCCGACTTTGAAGTTAAGCGAGTCAATTCGATTATCTATGTTCAAGTTTAGGCTGTTCATGGACTACAGAGGGGCCCTATTACCATGACGTTTTAACGCGATTCAGTTTAGGACCTATCCCTATCGCGTTAAGACGTCATGGTATGCCCCAGCGTGCTTAGCCAAGATGCCAATCGCTAACGTTCAGTCGCGAACGAAACGCAACTGTCATTATCGCACTAATAAGGTAGAGTGATAGAGAGAAATAATTACGATACGTTT
The DNA here is from genome assembly GCA_949128165.1 of Lathronympha strigana. Classification (NCBI taxonomy): domain Eukaryota; kingdom Metazoa; phylum Arthropoda; class Insecta; order Lepidoptera; family Tortricidae; genus Lathronympha; species Lathronympha strigana. Next base: position 9,969,105 of record OX421905.1, on the reverse strand, counting down.
TGTAGCGTGAGCGATTGCCATCTTGGCTACGCACCCCGGTCTCTACTTAAGTACGTAAGTTGTATTTCGAAGATAAATATTCAGTTTGAATTAGTCTACGTCTGCGATATAGGTACATGTGGTGAAATTGGAAAGAACGACAGCAGGTAGCATCGAAACAATGTAAACTTTCAGGAAACAATACTTTCATTTTCATACCCACTATTTGACAGACATCAACCGTCATTGTCTCGTACCCGTGAGGGCGGCACCACGATCACGTACAGTGCTACCTTTTGTAGCAAAACAGCGCAATATTGTACATATTTTGTATTAAGATACGTTATTTTTCCGTAACAGGGCAGAGTGCGAAGACGAGCAATTGAATAATCTGACAACCGGAGCTGTCAAATGGTGATGGTAATTTGTATCTATCTTCGTCGATTAAGTATAAGGTTATAAAATTATAATCATCTTGAATCTTGCACGTGTTTAGGAAAATGTTATTGGGATCCATTGCACTTAAGTATTTTGTGTATCGGTAGAACTTGTATAGTATAGGTACTTAGTAAGTATAGAATTCCATATAAATATTCCGTCATTTTTAATAAAAATTATTTATTTCCTTGGTTTTCATTCAGAATTCCTTAAAGAGATGGTGGTTCTAACCATCGGTCGGGTATAATAAGTACATATTACATATGCAAACATTTTATGAAGGTATACTTACTTAAAAATAATCGGCTCTGCAACAGCCCCTCCGTGTCTCTCGTAGACACGGTGAAGTTTCTGGACGATTCGATGGAGATGGGTTGACCTCTCCGCGACTTGATGCTGGACGCGAAGAGTGAGTCCAGCACCAAAGCCTGCCCCAGTAGCTGCAATCCTCCTGGCACTATTCGCATCTGGCCCATACCTTCCTATAATAATAATAAAAAAATTGACATCGGTTTTTATTAGGTTTACCCTTGTAACACTATTTCTTAATTTATATAAGTTGGTATTGAGAAAGTTGCTCCAACTTTAGGTACACATTGGTTAACTTATTTATATTGGGCATTATCCGCAAGTCAACATCCGTCATTACCATAATTCGTGAAATGCGGATAGTGCCAGGTAAGGCACAGGATAGTGACGAGTAAATGTGGGAAGTGTCGGCGGACGCGCCGCATATCTTTGCATTGGTTTGCCCGCGCTTCGCCGCTGGTCGCTCCATGTGGTCGGCCATTTAAATTGCACACGGCCCACTACAGCTCCTTTACGAAACCTAGACAGCATTTAAGATTACTTTCAAGCTCCTGAGTTTAAATTACATTATTAGAAACTTTTTATATAATTACACATCAGGTACAAGACCTATGAAGTGTATGAATATTTATGAAAAGCAACTCACCGAATTAAAATCCAAAACTTTTAAAACCCAAAGCGTCAACGCCAGGTTAATAACCATCATCAGCATGAGGGCCATGACGAGGATATAAAGGCATTTCTTCCGCCAGCCGTAGATGCCCACTTTGAACTGGCTATTATAGCTATTCCTGATCGAGTCGACCTTTGTGTCTCGTCCATTGTTGTTCAGGATTGGCTCCGGCGTGGTCTTGTCGGCATACGGTATTCTGAAAAGAAAATGTCCTTTAAACAAAGAGTTCAGATGCAAACGAAACGTTGGATCATCTGTTTTTTTCTAAAGCAGATCCACTGCGGTATTTAATTTCAACACGAATAAAAATATGTAAATTGCATTTTTATTTTTATTTGTTAAATAGATCGGGTTTTATTTAGTAGCGGAAAACTGAAAAGTTATCCGATACTAAATTGCACATTGATATCGTTTTTTTTTAATCATTTACGGTTTCGCAATATATTACCTTACTAATAATTCATTCCGAGATATAATTGTATAATAAATGACTTAATTTTTAAACGAGATATCATAAAACTAGTTACATATGTATAGGTACACCAGCTAGTCTAAGATTGTCGGGTTTTTATCGTTTATCGCCGTGGCTGTCACGTTATAAAATGGCAACCATGCTAACCCTACAGGAGGGTTAGCATGGTTGCCATTTTATCGCTTATCACGCTATGCGTCACTTCCGCACTTACATACTTGTTAGAACGTGACAGCAACGTCGGTAAACGATAAAAACCCGATCATCATAGACTAGCTGTAGTTTATAGCTTATCTTATCATATCACTGACAACTCTGGCCTATTGGTTGACGTGTATCTCATTTCAATCACACGCGAGCCGGTGGGGAATGGAGACATGTTTTTTGGCCAAAGAGGTTCCTCAAACTTATTAGAATAGGAGAGTCCTTCATCTATGTAATTTTAAGTGATACTAGTATGCATATAATATAAACTATCGTGAGTCATACTGACATTAAATGGCAACGGTTCAAACTTACGTATTTTTATCACAATAGGCGTGACATGTTTCGACTGCATCGGGCAGTCATCGTCGGACAGACAGAGAGGTGTTGTCACCTTCACTTCACTCACACAAAGAAGAGTATGCCAACTTGTCAGTACCACAGCTAAGTTATGTAATATGGACCAGTAAACTTGAAAAAAAAGGAAAAGATCGTAAAAAGTGGGCATACTCGTACAGCTACGAGTCGTTTCTACGGAAAGTATGCCGAGCAAGTAATATTGTCGAATTTTGAGACAGTGTATATCAAACTCTTTGATCTACCTACGTCTCGCAACCAAGTCAGGCAACTCAATATATCAACTTATCAAGGCCCATCGGCTATTCTGCTTTTAGGCGTTCGTTAGTTTTTTAGGTATTCCTTCTCCTTTGAGAACTTACAATGTTTATTAGTTTATATATTTATTTTTGCTATGATGTTAGCAATTATAAAAGAGAAAGCCTTTGATAATCGGAATTTATACTTCTTTCCTTCTTCTTCTTCTTTTATAATATGGCCTCTGTCCGAGAATTGGACAATTTTGCCAGTGTCCCGTATTAATATATCAGTGTATCTTATATAAATAGTAGGTATATTGCCTCTTGGGCGACGTTGTTCGGTAATTGGCCTTGCTATTTATTCCGTTTACAGCTTAAACGTAATAAATATTTCAGGAGGCCAAAATCCCAGGGCAACCGAGTAATAACTCAATAACGCGATTACACGCGTTTCAGGATTAATTCTTCATTAGCTGCACACTTCTTCGTTAGTTTACTGCACAATAAGCTATAAATATTACACATTAAACAACATTTAGCACACAAAAACAAAGAACTATTCAAGAAACGCAACCGCCATTTTGAATATCAAACGGAAGACCTACTTCTTTCCGAATCATCAGGCAGGATTACAAATGCAACCTGACACGTGCATAAAAAATTTGAGTCAGTGTTTTCGGCTCTGCGTTAATAAGTCAGCCAGCCAGATAGGTAGTACATACCTCTACGCATTTCATAGGTCATAGCCATAGACATAGACAATAAATAGACGTAGTGTCACTAAGAAGAAACTGTGATTCCATATTACGCCCGTATTACGCCTATCACCTTGTTCCGACAAGAACGCACACATGCACAGACAAAACATTACGCTTGTCATCTGTCAGTGATAACGAAACCAACCGACAACGAACATCTCCGTGAAAATAGTGTGAAAATGCTGACGTGCGTAGTTTTACATTGTAAAAACGCAACCGGTCACAAAAACAAGTCACATGGAATGATCTTTCATCGGTAAAATTATAATTGACACGTGTTTATGCAAAAAAATCGAATATTAACTTCATTACGCGTAGTGTGACCAGCAGCTTGAGTTTGGTTATATCCCGAAAGTCGCGTAATTGCTTGCTTTGTCTTGCGTATCACAGTGTTTTATAGAAGCCAAAAAATGGACATCCTCATTTTATTGCAAATTATTGAAGTTTAGATCATTACAAATGCGAGACTAAAACTCCCGCGTGTCAAATTTGCATAGTTTTTGTGTAATAAATTTTTGAAAATCGTGTTCTAGGCACCCGGGTATTACTTAAAAACTTTAAAAAATTGCAAACCGTTTTATAAACTTTCCGTTTTTTAGTGCTATTCGATAAACCGTCTAAAGATGCAAATTTAAAGGCAATTGTGACAATTCTAGGTATATTGGTTATAAAGAAATTAAATAATTTATTCATTTTGTTTTTGTTTTTTTTTCTTTGATGTTCCGCCGTAGTAGGACCTAATATTTGTATGACAGCTTCAATTATATGTCTTCTATCTACCCTATTTTTTACAAGACCAAATTCCGTGGAAGATTGAATTTACAGTCAATTAAAATTTTCGGTCAGGGCTGCCACTACCAATATCCGAGTTCACCCGGATATAATATTGTGATGGTTGCCGTGAGGACAGCCACACATATCCCTCGACCTGAAGGGTTGTGCGAGGGTTTCCAGACTAACTCAGGGTTTGGAGGATAGGGTTAAGTTAAACTCTCAGTTACTCTAATATAAATGCGGGTCTTTTATGCCCTTTATTAACTTTAAATGGCTAGTGCCTACTTTATAAGTACTAATATTATAATTCTACGGTCGCGAGGCCCGGGCCTAGGAATTGGTGGTACGTTCCCCCCGAGGGGGGAAAGGGTTAAGGAAGGTAGGTAGGATAAGCTCACTGGCCCATGCGTTGCTGCACACACGGCCCGGCGCGAGCTCGTTCGCGGGGGTACGGTCGGGATAGCTTACGGGCCTATGCGTTACGTGCACACACGGCCTCAAGCAAGCTGGAGCGGGGTAGGAGGTGGGAAGGGTCCTTCGGCACAAATGCGTTATAGCACACACGGCCTATAAAGGACCCGGGGTTCCAACCCGGGACGACGCGTTCTGCACACACCGCCACACCGGGTTGGGGGACGCAGCCGTTGTTCTCAGCGCGGGCTGAGAGCATCGACTGCTGGCTCTCGTGGGCGCGCACGGGGTTTTATAGCTGCGGCGCGCGTCGTGGGTGGCCGGCCGCGTCGTGGGCGGTCGGCTGCGCGGTGGGGATGTCGCCGCCGCGCTCCGCCGGCCGCGCCCCGCTCCCCGCGGTGACGTCGCGGGTCGTGACGTCACAGTGCCTCCCCCGAAGAGTAGATTTTTACCTATAGTAAAAATCGCCGGATGCATTAGCATATTGTAAATGGTACATTTGTTTATGTTGGGGTCCCTTCGTATATTCCTAGGCTGATCATTAGTTTCCCTTTTGTTTTTTTACTTGGGATCTGAGTGTGGGCGTTCCTTTTTTTTTTGTTTGTTATAAAATAAAATGGGCGGGACGTTTTAATTATATTTATTTGTTGTGGGACAACATTAAAAGGAACAAAACATCATAATAGATTTGAACAAAAGGTAAAAAAAGGATAGATATAATAAGAACTATAAACAAAAAGTAATAATATATAAAAAAAAACTGTGTCTCTTCTCTTGGGCCGCCCTTTCTGGGCCGTCACGTGAACAAAAATAAAAAGTAAATAAAAAAAAAATCTTCGATAATCTTCTTTGGGTGTAGTCTTCCATACCCTCCCGGGGCCGCCCGTGGTTCTCATCGTGGCCCCTGTTTCCGGTGCGGCGTCCTTATGACCCCTCGTTTTGTGCCGCCATTCCTGCGGCGCCCTGTCCTCTTTTTTGTCCTGCCCCGGCGCTGTGGTTCTCCGCGCTCTGGGGTCGTTTCCGGGCTGGGGTCGAGGCTGGGTGTCGACATACCTAGCACCTCCTGAATGAAGGCCGTGTACTCCGCCTCGTGTTCGCGCCAGCCTATGAGGAACTCCGCCGCCTGGTTGAGGTCGTTTTCCTCATCTGCGTCTGGGTTTGTTACCTGCGCCGCGGGTTCTTCCGTGGATTGTTCTGGCGTTGCTTGTACCGGTGCTTCCCGTGTTGGCTCCCCTCTGGTTTCTCCCTGGGATTGGGCTCCCGAGTTGTGCCACATGTTTCTGTTATTGTCGAGGCTGATGTCGCCTCCCCTCCCCTCGAGTATTCGCCGGCATTGGTATTGGCGTACCACCGGTCGCGACCCTGTTACCAGACGTGGCTTCGTTGCTTGTCTTTGGCATGGGTCCATTTCGGCGGATTAAATGGTTGTTTGCGTTGGTACGGTTTGTGAGGCTATGGTGGTCCGTACTCCGCTCCCGTTTATATAGGCGAGTCCTTTTTTTTTGTTTCCTCTGTTGTGGGTAGTTTGCCTTATACTTTTCCCGGTTTACCCTCGTCGTATTAATTTTTACTTTTATGGGGTGTTTGTAAGTGGTGGTTTCTAAGTTTACCTCCCTTTCCTGTATTCCCTGTTGTGAGTAGTCTACCTTGTCATTTTCCCCGTTAACCCCCCTTTAATATTACTTTTAAATTTTTATGCCCCCTCTAATAGTAATTTAATTTTTTTTTATGGTGTATTTGTAAGTGTCGGTTTCTAAGTTCACCTCCGTTCCTATACCTACTCCGTTGTTATTAGTTATTGAGAGTATTTTGTTAAATCCTTGACGTGTGTAGTGAACATTCGACCGCTCCCGTCCCTATGCCGTAGCACGTAAATAACCGGTGATTTCTTCGCTATGATTTTGTATGGACCTACGAATTTTGGTGCCAATTTGGCGCAGATACTTTTGCTGGCGTCTGACAGGATTTGATTTCTTTTTAGGACCAGTTCTCCGATGGCGGGTTCCCACTGTTGTCTGCGCTTATCGTAATGACTCTTCTGGTTTTCGGACGCTTTTCTTTGGTGTATGCGTACTAATTCATATATCTCTCGTAGTTTATTTTTTTCCTTCAAGTGGGGTGTTGGGAACATATTTTTATCACTCGGGTTCCGTAATTCCCTACCGTATAGTAGGAATGCGGGTGTGTATCTTGTTGATTCATGTTCGGATGTATTGAGTGCGAAGTTAAACTCTGATAAGTATTGGTCCCATCGCTTGTGGTTTTCATTTATGAACGTTGCGATCATAGTTTCGAGGGTCCTATTCACCCTCTCGGTCGGGTTGCACTGTGGTGAGTATGGTGGAGTGAGTCTGTGCTGCGTGCCGTACCTGGCTAACGTGTCTGTAAAGAGCTTGCTTGTAAACTGCCTTCCGTTATCGCTCAACAGTGTCTGTGGTGCCCCGTGTCGTAGTGCTATCATCTGTTCAAATGCTCTTGCCACTGCGTTGGCTGTTGCATTCCGCAGAGGTGCCACTTCTGTCCATTTTGTGAACCTGTCGTGGAACACTATGATCCAATTGTAGCCTTTTGACGACCGTGGCAGCGGCCCGATTAGGTCTGTTGTTACCACCTCCCATGGTGTTTCCGCGTTATTGATGTGCATGAGTCCGTGTGTTTTCTGTTGTACCGCCTTATGTTTCTGGCATACGTCGCACTTTGTTACGTAACCCATGATCTGCTTTCGCATTCCCGGCCAATAATACCTCTGTGCTATCCTCTTTATGGTCTTCGCCCTTCCTAGATGGCCTGCACTTGGAACGTCGTGGTTCTCTTGTATTACTTGTTCTCTCTTGTGTTCTGGGACGCATAACCTCCATTCTGAGGTGGGATCTGTGTATTGATAGGCGGTATTCATTACTCTCCTGTACAGACTACCGTCCTTTATACAATATTCCCTTGAGGGTTCTGTGTCCTTCTCTGCTTGTACTCGTTTGCTGTTATACCAGTCGGTCTCTTCTACCGCGCATACGGGGTTCCTGGACAGCTCGTCCGCTATATGGTTCTGTTTCCCACTCCGGTACTTTATTTCGAATTGGTATTGCTGTAACTCTAGCGCCCAGCGCGCTAGCCTGCCGGACGGGTTTTTTAACGTGTTCAGCCATGTTAGCGCCTGGTGATCGGTGATGACTGTGAACTGATAGCCTTCTATGAATGGTCTCATTTTTCTTATCCCCCAAACTATCCCCAGACACTCTCGTTCTGTCGTTGAGTATCTGGTTTCCGGTGGGGTTAGGGTTCTACTGGCATACATGATTACCTTGGGTATCCCGTCGAGTTCCTGGATGAGTACTGATCCTAAACCGACGTCACTTGCGTCTGTCTGTAGTATGAATGGCTTTGAGAAATCCGCCCGAGTCAGTATTGGATCCGTCGTCAGTATCTGTTTAATCCTGGATACGGCTTCCTCTTGCTTGGGTCCCCATACAAATTTCTCGTCTTTCTTTAAGAGCTTTACCAATGGTGCTGCTACCTCTGCGTACCTCGGTATAAACTTTCTGTACCACGATGTCATCCCTATAAATGTTCGGACTTCCTTTACGTTTTTTGGTGACTGTATCCCGGTTATGGCTGCTATCTTAGCTTGGTTCATTTTTATGCCTTCCCTGTTGATTGTATGTCCTAGGTATTCGATCTCCGTCCTCGCGAAGTCGCATTTGTCTGGGTTTATCTGCAGGCCTGCCTGCCTTATTCTTTTGAAAATTTCCTGTAAATGTTGTAAGTGTTCTTGGAATGTCGTGCTGCATACTATAATGTCGTCCAGGTATACGTACGCATTCGGTTCCATTTCTGGGCCTATCACCCTATCTAGTAGCCTCTGGAACGTCGCTCCGCTTGAGTGCAAGCCGAACGGCATGACCTTGAAATGGAATAATCCTCTCCCTGGCACCGTGAACGCTGTAACCGGTCTGCTGGCCTTCTCGAGTCGTACGTTCCAGTACCCATTCTTTAGATCGAATTTTGAGAAGTATTGTGCCTTTCTTAGCTTCTCTAGCGTGTCATCTATTTGCGGTAGGGGATAGGCATCCTTTTCCGATATCTCATTGACTTTCCTGAAATCTATGCAGAACCTGTGTTTCCCGTTTTCTTTCTTCACAAGTACCACTGGTGAGCTGTATGGGCTGTCCGACTTTTCGATTATGCCCTGCTCTAACATGTCTCGTACATGCGTGTCAATAATCTCTAGTTGCTTGGGGTTCCTTGGATAATATCTCTGTTTCACCGGTTCGGAGTGCTTCAACTTTATCCTATGTTCGACCCATGTGTTCCCTTTCGGTGATTTCTTGCACCGTTCGAATTCGCGTTCCAACAATGCCTCTAATTCGCGCCTTTGAGTCTCGGTTAACTCCGCCGTGTTGCTGTCAACCGGTGTCCGGTTGCCCTGCACTGTGGGAATGTCCTGGTCCGTGGCTTTGACTTTTCCCCCCTGGGGTTGGGTCGAAGTTGAGGTTGTAGTCGAGTCTGTTGTCGGAACCTCCTCCGGGGTCGTTTCTCCTTCCCACGTCATCTTCATGCCGGCTCTCTTTAGCACATCCATACCCAGCATGATGTGTGTGGCTGTGGGGAGGACACGTAACCAGTGTTTAACTTTCACATTTTTTACGCGTATGTCCACCAGTACGCATCTTGTGACCGGGGACGTTCCATTGTCCGCTAGCGTCACTTTCCTGTGCACCTCTTTCTCCTCCGCGCCGCTTTTGACGCATTCTTGGTATGTGTGTTGGTCGACGTATGTGTTTGTGGCGCCTGTGTCCACGAGGCACCGATACTGTTTCCCCATTATATCTGCATCTATAAAAATCCTGTTGTCTTCCCGGTCTTGGTCGTCTGCCGCTCCAGCGGCTTCGTTTTTACCCCATTTGTTCCTTTTGCAACAGTCCCTGCTCAACACGCCCAACTTCCCGCATTCGCTAGAAAACAGTCTCTTTCCCGATCGGCACTCTCTTGTGTCGTGTCCTGGTTTGCCGCATGACCAGCAGCACGTCCTCGCGTCGTATCTGGGATTCACCTTAGTTCCCTGGTTAGGTTTAGCCCCCTTGTCCTGCCACTGTCGGGCTGTCCTGTCACCGGGTGCTGATCCCGACTGGCCTGATCGTTTTGATTGGTGTGACGCACCTTGCGCTTCCTGTGGGGCGGTGTCCCTAGCTTCCTGCTGTGCGTACCTGCTTGTCCTCTCCCGGTCTGTATACGGTGTTCTAGTTATGTTTTCGTATTCGGAGGCAACTTGTAGTAATCCCCTGAGGTCCCTGAAGTCTTGCTTCTTTATGTACAACTTGTACCTCGTCTGCATGTTTTCGTGAACACGATGCAGTCTTTGCTCCTCTGTGAGACTCCCATACCGTCGCATCAGCGTTTGGAGATCGGCGAGGTAGTCTGTGAACTTCTCGTTATACCGTTGTTTCCTCGCTACTATTCTCGCGATCAAGTCTTCCTCGTAATTCACCGGGTAATAGTATAGCTTGAACAGTTCTATGAACTCATCCCATGATTCCCATGCGTCGGCGTTATTCCTGTGCCAAAGCAAGGCTTTACCTTGTAATATCCGGGGTAGCACAGGCAGGACGTCCTCTTGTGTTATGTTGCTCGCCGCTATCAGCTCTTCCACTCTTTCCACGAACTCCACCGCATTGTCCGTTGGTCCGAATGTCAAGTTCCATTCTCGTATGACTTTGCCTATGTTTCTGGGCCGGGATTTCCCGTTCTCGCCCTCCATTCCTGCGGTGCGTTCTTTGACTGGTGTTTTAAACTCTTCCGGTTTCCCTTCTTCGGGATCCCTTACTGTATCTACTAACCGCTTCCTCAGTTGTTCCACCGTTAGACCTTCAGTTTCGAGGCCTCTGGTACTGACTTCACGGATCAGGTCCTCCTTTTTCAGTTGATATATCCACGATGTTGGCATTGACGTGGCGTTTTTGAGAGTGACTTTTTGAGATTAGTGTTTCTACTTACTGGTTTTCTGCGACTGCTGAGATCCGACTAAGGTTGCGGCTACGACTCACCAATGTAGTTAGGGACGGGAGGGCGTGTTTCTCGACAACTGTCGTCGAGCGGCAGCTATGACACGGGTTGTCTCTGTAATACAAGGTTATTACGTTCCCCACCTTAGTTCCTTCTATTCTTGAGAAGTAAACAGAATGGATTCTAAAATAATTTTATGTTTCCCTTCCTCTTGAGCTAGTGAGCTCCCCTGTCTGTGAGTTATTTAGTTGGGCGCCAAATGTGATGGTTGCCGTGAGGACAGCCACACATATCCCTCGACCTGAAGGGTTGTGCGAGGGTTTCCAGACTAACTCAGGGTTTGGAGGATAGGGTTAAGTTAAACTCTCAGTTACTCTAATATAAATGCGGGTCTTTTATGCCCTTTATTAACTTTAAATGGCTAGTGCCTACTTTATAAGTACTAATATTATAATTCTACGGTCGCGAGGCCCGGGCCTAGGAATTGGTGGTACGTTCCCCCCGAGGGGGGAAAGGGTTAAGGAAGGTAGGTAGGATAAGCTCACTGGCCCATGCGTTGCTGCACACACGGCCCGGCGCGAGCTCGTTCGCGGGGGTACGGTCGGGATAGCTTACGGGCCTATGCGTTACGTGCACACACGGCCTCAAGCAAGCTGGAGCGGGGTAGGAGGTGGGAAGGGTCCTTCGGCACAAATGCGTTATAGCACACACGGCCTATAAAGGACCCGGGGTTCCAACCCGGGACGACGCGTTCTGCACACACCGCCACACCGGGTTGGGGGACGCAGCCGTTGTTCTCAGCGCGGGCTGAGAGCATCGACTGCTGGCTCTCGTGGGCGCGCACGGGGTTTTATAGCTGCGGCGCGCGTCGTGGGTGGCCGGCCGCGTCGTGGGCGGTCGGCTGCGCGGTGGGGATGTCGCCGCCGCGCTCCGCCGGCCGCGCCCCGCTCCCCGCGGTGACGTCGCGGGTCGTGACGTCACAATATTAACCCTGTATACACAGTAAAGCAGTTTTATGGGTGGTAAAAGTAAACTTTAATACGTTAATGAAAACCTACACATATGAAATAATAAGTTTTTTTAAAGATTTAGTAATAATTTATTAGCTACATATAAAGAATTTGGTTTTATTGCATATCTCCGTTATATAGTTTTATACATAACAGTTATTTATAGCCTATGTCAGACCCGAAGGACCATTCTATACATTGTTGAAAGAATTTTTAAATCAGCCCAGTAGTTCCAGAGATTACCCATTACATACAAACTTACAAATTCTTCCTCTAATATAATATTTACATTTTGGTACTTAGCTGTTTGACAGTCGACTACAAAGAGACGTATACACTTTTGTACCTCATTACCATGCAGAAAGGTGAAACACGGCTGTATACATCTGTTTGTAGTCGGCTGTGGGGTCAAAAAAACAATAAATCTGTAACTGCGTACCTACTTAAGGCTTAAGGGCGTAGGACAAAGAGAAGTCAACAGCAGTTATTGATAGTCATCTTCTACTTCGAGGCTCTCTGCTCCATCTTGCACCTCGTAATAACTATCGTCCAAACAGAACTCGGATGTTGGTGTTGGGATTTCCTCCTGAGATTCCTGTGCCTGTGGTGATTGCGGTGCTTTCAATAAAGCTACTGCAGCTGATGGTAGGGGACGTTTTTTAATATTTTTTATTCTTTGTGACATCCGCTGTTCCGAAATTATTGGATCCGATGAGACTAGTGCTCTGTGAAACAAATCGGACATTGTTTTTATCCTATCCGATTTCCGAGTATGGTGTTCTCGATCGTGACGCCAATATTTGTTCCGCGACTCTGCTGCTTGCTCGGAAAGCATTCCAAGTGGAACAGACGAGTTTCGAATTATTGCAGCGCCATGGGCCAAAATTTTATGTATGGTCACTGTCATAGGTAACCATTTATAAGTATCGACATATTTTTTGGCTAGTTCTTCACATGTTTAAAAATGTATTACAAAAAATAGAGTCAAGTATTAGTTGGAGTTGCACATAGAGGATCCACGTCATCGTACACTGTATGACATGGTAAAAATTTTTTAGACCCTTTGTATGCGAACCCGACTCTTATATGCCTGATAGGTACTTACTAAATCAGTTCTCGAAGCAGTGGGATCACATTTTCTTCCATATAAACTCGAAACCAGATATCCCCAAGAAAATGGCGTATAAATTAAAATACCGAAGTGCCAACCCTAGCGGCCGGATAACCCGGATATAAAGTGTTTCGATAATTACTTGAACGTTCCACGGAATTAGGTCTTGTAAAAAATAGGGTAGATAGAAGACATGTAAATGAAGCTATCATACACATATCGGCTCCTACTACGGCGGAACATGGAAGAAAAAAAATAAAAACCAAAATCAATAAATTCATTAATATCTTTGTAACCAATATTCCTAGAGATGTCACAATTGTCTCTTAATTTGTGTCTTTGAACGGTTTATCTAATAGCACTAAACAACGGAAAGTTTACATAACAATTTGTAGTTTATTAATGTTTGTCGTAAAATATTGGGGCCTAGAACACGATTTTCAAATTTTTTTTACACAAAAACTATGCAAATTTGACACGCGGGAGTTTTAGTCTGGCATTTGTAATGATCGAAACTTCAATAATTTGCAATAAAATGAGGATGTCCATTTTTTGGCTTCTATAAAACACTGTGCGTATTTCATACTTATGGAAATGTGAAAATCCATGAAATGGTACCTCTCCTAATATATATATATATATATTAAATTTTGTATTTGCATCTGTATTCAATTTGGGCCCTTCTTTCCCTAGAATACGTTCCAAAGTGTATATTTATAGACGTAACTGTACTACTACTACTACCTACCTTCCACATGATCCTCAATCATCATTTGTCGCAGGAATGTTGTTTCAACATTGTTTAGAAAGAGAATTACCTACCTAACTGTAATCCGTATGAAATTGTTTACTATACCTATTAAAGTAACTTTTACTTGTAAATTATGTGTATATTACATATTTACGTGTAATTATTTATAAGCACAGAAATAATTTTCAACAAAACAAATATTTAACTTTTCATTTAATCCCCGGTCATCAATTCGATTTGATTATATTCGGGAAAAAAATTTCACATGGTATCCCTCGGCTGCACGCACACATATAAATCGGCCGCCATTGCGGGTCACAACACGATGTATCCGAGTGTTCACTCTTGATACTCTATGGTCATAGCCGGGCCGGGCGCATTGAAAAGCCTTTGACAGATTTAAAACGCGAGCTTACAACGCTAGACTATTCAATCAGTCATTCAAACAGTCATTTCAATTGCATAAATCACTACTTTATTTCCTCTCGCCCGCCCTTGGGACTGCAGTTTGTTCGCTCCTACATTTCAGAAGCCATTTCGAATGGCTTTAGAAATACTTCACGTTCTGGTTACATAATTACCTACATCTTGTAGTAAAATGTTGGGCATGTGCGAAGTACAATGGAAGAGTGCTAACGACGATATCCTAGGAAATAATAGAGGGCAATGACTTTGACAGAAGACGGAAATCGGTGACGATGCCATGCCGATCGCCGAAGCGCCTTGGCAATTCCGAACCCGAAATGCAGTTCCGTCACTCAACTTATCAAGGAATTTGACAGGTATCTATGAGTTCTCGTAAAGACTTTTTCTTCAAATATGAGTACCACAGCCAGCCTAGTAGATGTTAATGGACCAAAGTGGATTTGTGCACTTACTTAAAGCTAAAGCGAAAGAAGTTTCCTTTCAAAGGGCACTCAATACCATGCTTGATATACCGTGTCGTTAGAATACCCCTCCATTATCTACGCCTATAAAATGAATTACCAACCTATTTATAAAACAAACCCCATCGATGATTACATCTGTTTTACATTTCCAATTGCTTGTAGGTACACAACGAACGCTCAGCGGCGGTCGTGGTGACCCGCCCGTATTTTCAACATTAAAATGCCCTGTTTTTACTCCAGTACAAATAAAATTGCATTTTTATATTCATGAATTTTATTTTACTGTTCCGATAAAACTCGGTTTATACTTTCTGAGCTATTATACCCTTTAAAACACTATTATTATTGAATTCGTATTAGTTACGGATATACCTAAATTATCCAGTAACGAGAACTGTGCGCTTACCATGAGTTTTATTTAAACACGAGACGATAGCGGCTGCCAAAAAAGAAAGTATTTGCAAATCACTCCGACCAGTTAAGAACGAGCAAGATGGTACCGATACTGGTATATTTAGTTTTAAAGTTATTAAATTTACTAAATTGAATTCAAGAAAGTGATTATGTTCTAGTTCGTTGAGTAGAGAAGATAAAATAAAATTTTACTACGTTGAGCTTGTGGCCGTAATTAATGTAACAAGATCGTTTATACTATACGTGCATTAAGTACTAAGTAGGTACTCGTAGATGTTTGTCATTGTCAGAATTTGTAGTGAAAACTCCTTTGTAGCGAACTTGCATGTAAGTCTCAATATTCTCGCCAAAATGCATGTTTCAACGAGACGTGTACAAAAGCGTCCTATCTAGTATTCGTGGAACTAGCCAGCATCAGCGGCGGACGAGGGTCATAAATTTACAAGGATTCTGTACGACAAGAGCATTGCTCTATGAAAAATACTAGGTTGCGTCTCGACCGCCGAGCGTAAGCAGTATTCCTGCATTTTATATGCCCGGAGGTGTAAATCCACCACTCTGTTGGCAGGTAAAGGTACATCAATTTGGGTTCCTTTACATTTATTTATAATTTTAGTATCAGTAGTAGTAAAACACTTTATTGTACAAAACCAGAGAAAAACAAAACAGATGTCATTTTCAAATCACTGAATACAGGTTCTTGCCATGGTTTTTTTGCTAAAACTAGGCTCCCGATTAATTAAAATTAAATAATAAAGAGTAATTTTTTTTTTCATGTCATAAAGTGTTTGCCATTGTCATTTAGGAAATTTTACGTACCTACCTTCCAAAGCTTTGTTTCAAAAGGCTTGTTACGATCGAAATACAAAGAACAATAAACACGCAGCATTCTTAACTGAAACAAGAAATTATGTAGATTGTAGGTACTTGTACATATAAGCAGTCGGATTCGGATTGGGCCCCTCTCATTGTATCAGCATTAGCCAAATCCTGCGCGATCCGCGCTGCGACTCTTCTAAAGTTTGCATTTAAACAAGCAGCTGAGATGGAATGGAATTCGAAAGAAAAAGACTACTAACTCGTTTTGTAAAACAAAATAAAAATACTAAAAATATGTTCGGTAGTCTGTATGATCTTACTCGGTTTTATTCTGTGAAGAATTTATTTTATTTTATTTGAATACTAAGTAGGGTGCGTAAGGTGCCTGTTTTGTTCCTTAAATACTCGTACGACTACGGGCCTTTTGGTAGTGATAAGCGTAACAAATATTTCATATCGAAAAACCTTCCAGTTATGTACCGAATAACCAAATAAGTAATAGTGCATAAATATGACGTACTAATTTATGTTTTGGCTCTTTCCAAAATACAATTGTGTAAGTTTGAGGAAATTGTTATTGACGAAACCTTGTAATGTGTTTATGATTATTATAATGCTATGTTACATTGTAGGTACTAAGGTTTAAGTTGTATAGGTATATATTTTTGACGCTGACTGTACTTAGTAATACATAAATAAAATACAAATCTCTTCCTTGCTTTTGTCTTCATTATTTTATTCTATTCATGCTGTCACTGAAAACGCTTTAAATTACTACCCCATACCTTACATGTGTTACATTAAAGTATTATAACATTTAATTGAAATAAAATCTGTGAGAGAACCTTCGTTCCCGTTATCTTCCGGTCCAGGCTCTCGACACGTTTAGGGGGTTTATGTGGCATTACAAACCAATTACATCAATAATGCTAGCTCCCGTTCTTTCTCTTCCGTGATCGGTTTAGAGCGGTCGCGATACACCGTTTAAAATGTACGTACTTACTTGTAACATATCACATTAAGTAAGCGTTACTCAGGAATGTGAGACCATAACATTAAATACATAATAGAGATAAAAGGTAGAAATGGGGTGGAATCTAATAAATTGTCGGTGCGGAAGCGTAAACGATGTACGTGGAGACGGGCACGTACCGGCGCGCTCGCGCCCGCCGCCGCCGCCCGCGTGCCGTCGGCTGCCGGCGCGCGCCGCAAATGAGCCTTATTAATCATTCTCATCATCGTGCCTTGACTTCTGAGCTTCCTTTGCTCCCTGATTCTCATTAATAAAGCAGACTTTTCCTTGCAAGGTATTTTGAAATCAAAATCTTAATTATGTTCTGCTAAAAAATATGCACAGATCCCTGTTTTAACCCTGACTCGATTTTTTTTGTAACCTATATACCTACACTTTGATATTTATTTTCTTACGGCCAGGGTTACCAAGGTCAGTTACTCAGTTTCATGTTGGAGTTGTTTCGTTAATCCATTTTTGTACCTACCAAGCATCTATATATGATCACAAAACTTTACGTGCGTCTTTTATTATTGTTCTCATTAAGTTTAGTATGAAGAGTTTGACCCAGTAAAATTAATTTATCTCAATAAAGATATAGGTATATGTTTTGTCTTGTTTTGATGCAGATGCAATGCAGCTAGTCCCAGATATACGATTTAATGCTCATAAATAATATCGATGGATACCGTGAAGTAACATGCGAATCGCTCCTTTAAAAGTGGGAAAGGCCTAGGCAAAATAGTTTATCTGTGTGTGTGTGCTAATTGAGCGTTTCACCACGCGCCGGCTGCCGGAATGCGCCCGCCGCACATTCGTTAGCAATATTCCGCTAACGAACCAAATTAATGGCTATTAAGTTGAATAACGTAGCACTTTGCGCTCGAAAACCATACGCACTCGCAACATACATGATTCTACTCAGCTTTAAGTTTTAAATGCATGCAAGTCACAATCCGATCACCGAATCAGCAAATACTCCAAAACAGCGATAGTCAACGCGAAGCTAAAGCTAAACACTCATTGCCCGCAATGCCCGCACTTCAGTCTCTAATTGTCAGTAGCTGCAAAAAGTGGATTTCGAAATTAATGCGAAAACTGTATGAAAGTGGTTTGTTCTCGTTGATGATGATGTAAGCGAGCGAAGCAAAGATTTTACATTCAACATAGGAAACACCTGTTAACCAGGGGCCCCCATTGGTCACCTAAAAGTGTGAATTATGTTGGACTAGGTTAATTTGATTCAAATTGCTTGAATAAATTTGCTTTCTGATCGTTAGCGCGTGAATAGTGGAGACATAAAGACGTCTTTGTCCACGCTGGGCTGACTATAATCAGATGGCAATATAACTTAGTTCCTAACAATAATGTTAGACAAGATGGTAGGTAAAATAGACACATTATATGTTTTTATATTGATGATTACCTATAGCGTTAACTAACTTAGATGCCACACGATCTTGTGCTATGACCGGTTGTCTTTGGGTATTGCCAACAACACATCGCACACCGCCAACGGAAACCCTTCTTATTAATTAACTCATTAGACCAGTCGAGCTGTCGCGCCGATACCTGATAGTAGGTATTATATGTGTATATACTTAATACCTACTAAGTATCAGAGTAAGCAATGCAACGAATAATACCTACATTTTAGAATACGAATACTAAGTATTTTCTGCTGTTTAAGTGTATACCATAAGTATATACGTAGAGAACTTAACAGCAGTCGCACTTTTTTCTATGCCAAAGTATCTTTTGATTTTCAAATTATAATTCATTCAAGGATTCAAACCCATACACACCCGACCCCGATCACAGCGAACCCGATGATTATTTGTGTTAACACATTTGAGTACCGGAAAACCGCTAGAATGCGACTCAGCTAAGTTTGCCTCGATTTTGACGCAGCGCACACTGTGAAAGTGTTAAGTATACGCAGTCTCTAATATCAAAATCGATGCAAAAAAAGCGTGATCCGACTCTAGGCGGGTTCTCTGTAGGTACGTAGCAGTTGTCCTACAAAACGCCGAGATCGGCTACGACTTACGAGCATAGCGCGATGCGTAGTGTAGGTAGTGTAATTAGATACTTGAAATAAGCTTATACTCATAATATGTTCTTTCTACATATTTCTAGGATTTAAACTTAGTTTATTATTATAAAAAACCTTCGTTCTTATGGCTACAAAGTTGGCATGCTGAAGTACTCCAGTACCTACACGGTTTGTCGTTGTCCTTATTTTTATCGTGAGACATGCCGTGGACGATATTTATGTATCTTCTTCTCTCCTCTTGTTTTCAGTATACTTGCATTCACTGCTGGACATATGCCTCTTTCATGGATTTCCATGTGGTTCTTGCCATGCGACGATTCTGTGCCATTTCGGCCCTGCCGTCTTTTTAATATCGTCCAACCATCTAGCTATATTATAGCTATATAATATATTTGCATGTAGACGAAAGTAACTACTTGCTCTACCAGGTTGGGTAGATTTTCACCCCTAGATTCCGGTACTCCTTGATATTGGAGACTGGTTTCACATAGCTGTTGTCCCAGTTCTTCGGCGCAGTCGTCGAAAATGGAGAGTGCTGGTTGAATTTTTACCGTGTTGTTTTTACTCGTATGTGTGTTTTGAATACTTGAATTGACATAATTATTAATCCAAATAATTACCAGTAGTTTACCTCCAACTGTAACCTTACAATATGGCATAAAGAAGTCATTTAAAACTCAATTTCAGAATGATACCTTACAATACTTTGTATGCACTTGCTAAATTAGAACTTGTTAATGCCGTGATTGTATAATGGCGTATAATCCTGTGCTACCTAGAAATATGCCCTGTAATTAATTATCAAGCTTTTTAAACATTTAAGTTCGAGTAGGGCTCTTCAACAAACGTCAAAACATAAAAAATGAATACTGACATAAATTTGAAAATATCATAAATAGGACACAGATTTAAAATTATCTTGTTATATATTGAGGAAACAACCGTATCTAAGTCTCTATCTCGGTTCTGCTTGCTGCATAGATAACAACCCTCTCGACAACAACAGGGTTTTGTTCAAGTCCAAACCGATAAAGGTTTGTCATTAACTCTTTTAATCAAACGAAAGATTGTCAGGAATTGTTTTCAATTTATCGATGTAAAAAGTGAAACGAAAGCAGACGGTGGAAACAAGAAAATCCAGAGTATTCCAAGTGTCAACCTGAAATAAGCTGCATAAGCTCATGCGATGGGAGAGCCATAAATTAAGTTTTCAATTTGCCAATGACGTATCGCAAAGATGGAGGGGGAAGAGGGCTGTGTAAATTCGTACGTATTTTGTAGCGGGTCGACTCCAGCAGTACCTACCTAAGTATAATATTCCGTTAGTGAATGTTTGGGTCCCACTTCGGACTGGTTGCATGTAGTAAATGCAACGCAGCGCTCCATTATGTGGCCCATAAATCAAGTGCATTGAAATCGCCTTCCTCCTTCGTGTCGGTGAGCCATCGTCGAGCGGCGGATATTTGAACCAATGCACTGCCGAACCGGCTACAAAGTACAGAGACCTCTACACTGACGGCCCTCGTGTACCTACTTGTTACTGGCCCGTTTAATATTGCAACATTATCTCATATTCAAATAATATTTTACTACTAGCATAGTGTGTCGAATTCGAATTTCAGAAGGGCATGTCAATAATTTCATAATAACTCGCACCGCGCCCAATATAATATGCGCTTTTGAAAATTAATATTATAGTAATTATTTCGAGTATTTTTATTTTAAAGAGATACAGCGCAAATTTTAGTCATGCAACCAAGCTTTTACTTACTTTAACGGCAACCAATGATATTATAACTCATGGATATTATTTCCACTGCCTCTCTCTCTCGTAGCCGGGCCTAGACCGCCCCTTGGCGTGGAACGCTACCTACGTTTATGCGCTGACTTCGTTCCACGTGGAAGGGTTGGCTTGGAAACCTGGAACTGCCGCTGACCAAGCCCCAACATTGAAGCACCGTAAATACTCATTCCTGACGAATGTGAGTCTGCGTCGCTAGCTGAGGAAACCGACACCAAAAAGGACGTGAAAAACCGTATCGGAACCGCTCATGGGCGCCTCATTACTTCATAAGGAGTCTAGGAAAAATACCAAGAAAAATATAATTGTGTAAATCCAGTCAAGAGCATGTCAGGCCACGCTTCGTGTATACGTAGCTACCCACCTATCACGAAAGTAATTGTAGGTACTTAGTTTACCTAAAAAGAGGTACTTACGACATTTTACTTATACCTAACACATTTAACATCACTAAATACAGCGTCTTATACTACTTTTTCGATTGTCAAGTCTGTGCTATTTTTAGCTGGGGATGAGGGACTAAGTGCCTGACGAACGAATTTCAAGTCTTCGTTATGCCCTTTAAGCTTTTGGGATAAAAAGGCGCTAAAATGCATATTTATTATAATACTGTATGTAAATATTTAATGGCATTTGAGTTCATAAAAGTGCATAAACCGGGAAATATGCGAGATCTATTAATAAGAACATAGAGTTGCGTGGCACCTTGCTGGGTGGGAGTGTGGTGTGCAGTAGGCTCTCGGTGTCATGTTCAGATTAATACCTAGACTGGGAGACATGATCGCCCAGCTCAGCGAAACGTCAAACGGAAATTGAAAATTAATTTATGTTCCCAAAATTTCATATAAAGCCACTAGAGATTGTAAATCTATCTTACCTTAGAAAATGGTGTTTCCTGGATACATATGTACTTAGTCAATACTTGATTGGTATACTTAATATTACAATGATTTATGATTATTTTACAAGACGTTTAAATTAATTTAGTAATCATATCAATCGTTCTAATAAAGACATAAAACAAGTGGAAGGTTTAACACTAGAAGAAAGCAATAAGAACATGTGTAAATGTATCTGAAGTGTGGCTGTAACGCACTCGCGGGAGGGCTCCAGAAAGAGTCGTAAATAGTCTCGACGCTCACTTATAAATTAGGATCATAAAGCAGTTGCCGAACTTTGTTGGCGGCGCGACGGCCATAAAACAACGCTTACGTCTCCGAGGGGACCCGCGGCGCTGTCGCCTGCGATCTTTCAATTACGAAAAATCCAACCAAATGCATATTGCGAGCAATTAATCTGTTCCATCTCCCAAGTTGCTCAAGTCGACTCATTTGCTTACTTGATTCAAGCTAGCGGCAGCTGTTTGGCCGGATAAGAGTCGCGGAATATGCTTTTGGGTGTTTAGACAAAAAGTTACGCTTCATTTTAAAATAAATGCAGAAGTTAACACAATTTTCAAAATAATGGAGGCTTTATATCTCAAATACTGCATCGCAGTGGATACAAAAGGGTTACATTTGGAAGTCATGCCCGGTGGCCAGTGTTGACAACGTAATTATTGAATTATGCCGCCTGGTTTCCGGATGCGCGGCACGCGTTAAAGCAAAAGTTTCATAATTAATCAAAATTTCAACAATCCCAGCCAATGACCATTTTAATTGGATTTCATTGCATCCACTACAGTTCATTACATGTTTAAAGCAAGCTTTCAGCAAGCAAAATTCAGCAACCTTGACTAATGCGCTTTGTCTTTGATGCATCTAATTTACAGAGGCGATCCGTAGATCTCGATTATTACAAATTTTGACTGAGTTGGGTAGGTACATTTACTATGGATAGTCAATAAAACAGGTAAGTTAGCTGCGAAGTCCCAACGAATATATTTAAAGATCCACCACTACTACTTTATTTTGAGTCCGTTAAATCGAGTTCGCAGGAATAGATGGCGAGCTAGGTACGCTAAATGATGGGAAATGTTCGGTTCATAAGCCGTCAATTTTCACCTTTACGCTGCAATCAGGTATTTGTACCTCCAATCTCCAGACTCGGAAACTTAAAGATATAAAGTATGAGATATAACCTCCATTATTTTGTAAACTGCTTTAAACTTATTAGAAATATAAATACAAAATATAAAGTCTTAGTCACTTTTTCTGTCGCATATGAATCCATAAACCTAACAGTTTTACGGCCTCTTTGCTGAGTCGAGGTAGAGGTAAAAGCATTAATATAGGAGAATTTATGTTTTCGGTGTATTTAAGTACTTATTTGTCTATAACTGTCTATTATTGTATATCCTCGTCTAATAGTGCCCACAACAAGACTAAGGACTGGGACAAAGTCGTAAGATCCCAAAGTGTAACAATATTTTTTTCTTGATTCCGTTAGATTACTCCGACAAATTCGAAAAGCGCCATAGTTTTTATGGCAGATGTTCCGAGTTAGCTTGTCATTCAGAGGACGCAAAATGGCTCGGAAGTAACGCGCGAAGGCGAGTCCCCGCAAACACTTTGTTCGAAGTTGAAGTTCAGAAGTTGTCCCCACTTGTCCCACACTCATAAACTCTACAACGACAACTTACTCACTTTACTTCACTTTACGTTTAGAGGACAATATTTATATTGTAGTACAAACAGAAGTAGACTGACATAAAAGTGGTTAAAGTTTTTTACGGTACAAGTGTACGTGTACATGTATATCACTTAGCGCCAACTGAACCAACCAGGTTTAGCGTACTAACCAAGAGTTAAGCGTTTATTTCATATGCAATTAGTTAACGTGGGGTTATCGGCTAACCCTGGTTGGCGCAAGTGGCTGACAACAGCCAAGTCAGCGCACATTGTCTATTTGTATCGGAGTAAATGAAATCGTACTATCACCGGCAGGGCGGTCGGTGTATGATAGTACGACCGGAAGGTCAGCCGGTGATGTTTAAGAAGAAAAAACACGTAAAGTATTAAAATAAATAAAACTGTGGACTATTTGTGAATTGTAACACTTTGGAGGTTTATATTGAAATTGTAATTTTAATAGCAGACGCCTAATTCTAAAAAATTACGACATAGAACCTTTCAATGATGAATTTATGACAAATTTTTGCAATGATTTTCTATCTAGTAAATTTCATTAAGTTCTAAATCGTCTACGGTTTTTGAAATCTGATGAATAGATAGATGATGACCAATTTTTATGCAGTATTTAAAAAAGAATGATTTTATTTGAACTGCTTATAAAACATGAATGAGTGTTGTCAGGCCCTTAAAGGGTGACTCACACTAGCACGGGTCGGGACGAGGCGGGACGGGAAATCTCAAATCTGTCAATTTCTATAGAAAGAATCACGTAATAGCTCGGAGCCCTCTGATGTCACGTGACGCTGTCTATAGAAATTGACAGATTTTCCCGTCCCGTTCTAGTGTGAGTCATCCTTAAAGTATAACAACAGTCTGGAACATTTTTGGATCCACCGGGAGAAAACTTTGCAAAAGCTCAATTTGTTATATTTGCCTCTAGTGCTACGAGCTGGCCTGGCAACGATAAATTTATTTTTCAACCGACTTCAATATTTCTAAAGGAGGAGGTCCTCAATTCGTCTGATTTTTAAATTTTTTTTATTTATTTTTTATGGACCTCAGAACTCCGTCATTACTGAACCGATTTGAATTTTTTTTTGGTTTCTGCAAGTTTCAAAATCCATTTCTGATGATGGGATCCATGAGGAACTGAGGGAACTCCTCAAATTTGAAAGGCACATGCATAGTAATGTGGGTATTTTCTTAAGAAACTCGAGCATTTCTTAACAAAACCTACCAGTTTGGTGGAGCAGACCTGATGATGATGACCAGGGATGTCAAAGAGGAACTGCTCTATAATTCGCGGGCCCCAGCTGTATCTTCTGATTTAAGACATTCATTTTTTGTTTGTTACGAAATGCCTTCGAGGTAGTCCTATTTGATTTTAATTATATTTTGATAATGGATATCATGAGGAATTAATGGAGCTGATGCTGAACCCTGGCAGTACCTTATAGAACTCAGGTTTGGTAAAACTTACGAGAGTTCTGTTTTCGTCATTCAACTCGTGTTAACGAGCAATTAGGGAACCAGTTCTCAAGATAGAGCTGATGCTGAACCCTGGCAGTACCTAGTGGAACTCAGGTTTGGTGCAACATAGGCGACTGCTGTTCTCATGATTTGATTTGTGTTAACGAGCAATTAGGAGAGCAGTTTACAAGATGGAGCTGATGGTAAACCCTGGCAGTACCTAATGGAACTCAGGCTTGGTGAAACATACGCGTGTGCTGTTTTCGTTCATCGACTCATGTTAACGAGCAATTAGGAGAGCAGTTCACAAGATGGAGCTGATGCTGAACCCTGGTAGTAATATATATGTAAGTTTTAAATACGATGTAAGGAAAATTAACAAAATAAAAACATAAATTAGCACTAATTCGCTTACTTTAACTTATACCGGGAAGTCCAATTGAAGTCGGTTTTTTATTCTTTAAAATTATTTTAACATAAAGTCAACGAAAAGAAATAGATACTTACTTCAACATCATACACCGCCATATCATATATATAACTCATACAGTCAATAGAAATCAGTCATTCACGGCAAACATTCCAATTGTATTGACCCTTGAAAGAGTGGCGTTAAAGGAAATAGAAATTATATTTCCCCGCACGCATGGCACCGGGACGCGTGTAAATAATTCAGTCGAACAGCTCCATCGGAATAACAACATCTGATCTGTGATTGCTTGCGATCCATTTTTTCTTTTCAACGGTGCCTACGCCGTTTTTTGTTGACTTACAACTTCTTTTATGTATCTCCAATAGATACATTTTCGTTTAGCCATTTACTTCCAACACTAATTTTTCACAGTAAATACTCATTTAATTATATCTGATGTAACAGATATATTAACTGCCCTGTACCTATGCCTGCGTGTAGGTAGTTTATAATATAACCCTGAGTAAGTGTAACGAAAAGAGAAACATATAACAATAATATTAGAGGTACATAATTTACAATATTGGTTAATCTCAATTTTATGTAATTAAAATAAAAAGTATCTTTTTCTTTATTTATTTATTTAAACTTTATTACACATATCGCCGAAAATTGTACAACTGGCGGACTTAAGAGGCCACAGTAGTCAAATTATCATTCAGACGTCTAGACATGAGACTTTAACATATTTCCTTCAAACTGGTAAACGTGAAAACATGATTTTTAACAAAAGCCTCGATACTTTTACTTTTAATTTTTCACATGTTTTTGGTCAGAAAGTCGAAACCCTTGAATTTATAAATATAATTCTCAATTAAATTGTTGAGTAATAACTAGTTCTTAAGCTTTTATCTACAGAAATTTTAGTATAGTTGTAAACATCAATTATTATGAAATGAAATTTGTTTATTTGAAACAACATTAGGTATGCAATCTTTTACCTAAAAACACATTAAACAATTGAAAGCTTTGTTGTCCCAAAAATGATGCCACTCAGCATTTGTCGAAGCACCATAGTGCAGCGACGCTGATTTTCAGTGGACCCTACTTATGCGGTTTACTTTGACGCGCCCGCCTACTATTGCCTTTTCATTTCTCGCGTGCTCTTGCAATTAGATCTATCCCGCTCTCTTTTGCTCGCATATGTACACTCTTAATGTCAAATGGCTCTTCCAGTCCACCATAGGGCCAAACACAGACATTTAAGTTGGTGCAGGATATTCCTAGTTACTTAATGGGAACAATCAATCATCATAATAGATCTGAATAATGTATATAAAATAAAGCTATAAACATAAAACACATACTCATAAAATAATCAAGATAAACGAATACATATTATTCATATACCTAAAGGATAGAGGAAATTATGTACGTAGATTCTTCTTAAAGACCGGAAAATTTATTAATACCAAAAAAGGGTTTGGCATAATTCAACCCCCTAATTGTTTTTTTTTTATAAAATCAACGTGAACGAAATGACAAGAAACAGCTTTAACAAATATAATTAAGTAAGAAAATTTTGTTAAAATTCAGGGACGGGTCTTTGATTTAAAACATTCTCACTTTTGCGCCGCATCGTGGTGCACGTCACGTATTGCCGGCGTTGCCTTGTTTGCAGACCGCATACCGTGCGCGCCGAACGACTATTGTGCTCTTTCTTTTGTACTACACTGTTGCATTAACAAACCAAAGGTTGGTAAAAACTGCCAGTAAATAATTTTAAAGAAAAAAAAACCAACTTCAATTGGACTTCCCAGTATAAGTTAAAGTAAGCGAATTATTGCTAATTATGTTTTTATTTTGTTAATTTTCCTTACATCGTATTTAAAACTTACATACATATTACTACCAGGGTTCAGCATCAGCTCCATCTTGTGAACTGCTCTCCTAATTGCTCGTTAACATGATTTGATTAACGAAAACAGCACACGCGTATGTTTCACCAAACCTGAGTTCCATTAGGTACTGCCAGGATTTAGCATCAGCTCCATCTTGTGAACTGCTCTCCTAATTGCTCGTTAACACGAATCAAATCATGAGAACAGCAGTCGCCTATGTTGCACCAAATGATGACGATGATGATAAATTATAAGATATAAAAAATAAGGTCTTCAAATTTAGGTTACGCAGATGGCTTCTTAGCCATATATTCTATAATGTAGGGTAAACCTTTCAGGGAATGAACACCCCCCAGTGCCTGAACAAAATCACGTTTTTTGCATCAAATAAGAATTATAGTGATTGCTATCACTTGTCACTATGCTATGCAATGGAAACAAATTGTAAATTTATTTTTCATTGGTTCATTAATTGTTTTTTTAGTTAAATCATTAGGTTTTTCGGCACACAAAGATGACTCCAAAGGAATAATCGGATTTTGCGACGCCGACTGGGCTAGTGATACACTGGATAGAAGATCGTGCACGGGCTAGGTTTTTCTGTTCCATTCCAGAATGGTTGCTTTTCATGGAATTCTTGTAAGCAACAGACGGTGGCACTTTCAACCGCAGAGGCCGAGTATATGGCGATGGCTGCAGCGACTCAAGAAGCTCTGTGGCTGCAGCAACTGCAGGCTGAACTAGGCCAAGCTGAGGATGGTGCATTTTCTATCCATTGTGACAACCAAAGCGCAATTAAATTGGCGACTACAGACTGTTATAAACCGAAGACTAAACATATAGACACTCGTTTGCATTTTCTGAGAGAAAACATTGTGAAAGATAAAGTGAAGTTTTTATTTGTGAACAGTTCTAATATGGTGGCCGACAATTTGACAAAAGAGCTACTTTTGTAAAACATTTTTTTTACTGTGTAGATAAAATGGGTTTGCGTTCTGTGTTAGAGATTAGAACGCAACCTCTATGTTAGAATTTATTTTTCTGTTCCTTATGACATATGTTGTCACTATTTGGTTAGATAGCTTTCATTACATAAAATACATCCGTGTTTTACGTTTTATTTAACTCTCCGATATTGCTTTTAATCCATCAACAATATCCCCGCGCACATCCGAAGATATATCCCTAGGCTGCAACTTCTGGATCACTGGTCCCCAAGTTGGTGATAAGTTAAAAACATCCCCCCTATTAAAATTTCTAGGGTGTTTCTTGATTTCAATTGCCTCTCAAACTACTCGATGATAATAATCGCGTTCAGTGGAGACAATTTTTGGTTTGTGGAATTCAATCCAGTGATTTACGCCAGATGTAAGAAGATGTTCGGCGATCGCGGATTTGTGTACTTGGCGGTTTTTAACTGCCGCTATGTGCATATGTTTTGTGGGTAGTTTAAAATTGTATGTTTACCCCAAATTTCTACATAGACTTTTCGTCGGGTAGTTACACAAATCTCTGTTTTGACATTTTGCTGGAACATCAGTTGGCCGCGACCATGACCAGTGAGACCTGTAAAAAAGTGAATTCGCGATAGACCCGTGTGAAAATTACGTTTAAATATGCGTTCAAAACGCGAAAGTATTAAATGTTATATATCTAAACATGGCCTTGAACAAGATAAGATTATGGAATTTGAAATCAATTTTTATTGCAATTAGTAAAAGTAAAAAAATAAATTGATTCAGAGAGTAAAACGTCCTAGGGCGGACTCTATTTTCCACGCGCTCCATATGGGATTTGAAAAGTTGCATTTCAGTTGCGTTTTCTGCGGGAAGTGTTGTGTTATTTTGGATGTTATTTTAGCAATTATTGACTTTCACATTTTTAAACGGCCATGCAGCACTCCTACGCTGCAATAATGTTGCAACTTTTATCTAATCTTTGTCCTTACCACTATGCCCGTCTAGTCTAGTAGGTGTGTGATCTGTGTTCTGCAATGTAGGGTAGGAAGGGACGCAATACGACTGGGAAGGTTGATGGATATGGTTCAGTGGAGAGACTGCGATAACATTTTCTGCAAATGGTGCATTTGTGGATATCAAACTGTATATATACAGACTCAGGCACATATTCACCCTTCAAGGCGCTATTACCAAAACTTCGCGATAACGCAAGAGATTTCTGTCGAAAATGTATCTATTTTACGGGATGAAATTCCTATGTTTTATAAATGTATTTTATAAATGTATTTTATAAACGTATGATTTATAGACCGTTTATTTTTTAACGTCGCTCTTAGAAACGGTTACGGGTTGGAAAAGTAGGGTCGAGGCTTTCGTTAATATACATATGTACACACTGAAATTTACCTAATGATTATATGATATAAATATGATTCGTGAAATTTATAAAATTGTATCAACATGAGCCATGTACTTGATCGCGAAGGTGATGGCAGCTTATTTGATCACCCATCATGGGTCAATGTGTGGACTCACGATTGTGAAGAAAGTCCCATGATCGCGGCGATGATGGCCACGTTTTTAATCGCTCATCATGGCAGATTGTGAAGAAGAGACATTAAATTTACTATTCCGTGGCACAAAGTATACAGAGTCCAACCTTCATACAACCGCGCTGAACTGTTACACTACTAGAAGCGAAATTCGTGTGTCTGCTGGCCACAAACGCCGTATCACGTACACACAGAAACCGGTTTAAACAAGCTTAGTTTGTGGCGAAAGTCAGGGTGTGCACTTAAAGTGGGTGCACGATTATTGTATGGAATTCGCTCACTGGTTTCGACCGGTGCAATCAGTCAACGCAGGGCAGCTTGTAGCAAGTTGTTGGGGAGTAGCGACGACACGTACCTGAGCGCTCCTGGGGGACTCCGTCGTCCGACCAAGTCCTCCGCCTCTGGCTTGCCTTAACCGGCCGTCCAGACTGGGGTCGCGAGAGCTGTGTTCTCGAGGGTAGATGTGAAAACCTAAGTGGCGAGTTGGCTATATGTTTAAAGTCCAGTGACACCTCTCTAGTAGAGGGCTGAAGGTAGAGAGTCCCTACCCCCAGCCCTCATACCGGTGTTGCCCTCGAGCCATCTTAGATGTTTACCAGATTGATTACCATTTTGTTAGGCAGACGTCTGATTTTATTTTCTATAATTCAGTATTTAGTCCACCACCTTCACCTAATAGTCCAGTATATTTTAGATTCCATTAAATCTCAATAGTTTATAGACCCTGGCGGGTGCTGCCTCTGCGTGCGTCCCATGACTCAAGCAGGTGCAACATCCGCTCGGTGTACCCATTACATTTCATTAAATTGTCGAAAGGGACTCTGCGTGTTGGCTTCGGCTCCGCGTACGCCTCCCAAAGGTCCGGAACACCACTGTTCCGTGATGGGAAAGAAATAAAATCCTTCATAATGAATGGTCTAAGCTCCGCGAAAAGGTCTTGCTTCATCATGTGATTTAAATCGATATCCGAGAAACTCAGAGGTTCTTTATAACGAATCTTATGTCGAAATTATGAAAAACGGCCGCCATCTTGAATTTATATTGAATTTATTCCTGTATAATTTTTATCGTGATCGGATAAAATTGAAGAAATTCAAGATGGCGGCCGTCTCTAGCTGTTTTGACCTAAGATTTGTTATAAAAAACCTCTTGGATCCGCAGATATCATTTTTGTCATGATGGTGAAAACTGAAGAAATTCAAGATGGCAGTCGTTTCTCACTGGTATGAAATGACCTCAGATTGGTTTTAAAGAACCTCGCAGATGCTCTGATATAGTGTTTTGTCATAATCAAATCAAAAGTAAATAAATTCATGGTGGCGGCCGTTTCTTGCTGTTTTGACCTTAGATTCGTTATAAGGAACCTCTCGAATCCTAAGATATCCATTTTTATCATGATCGGATTGCAAGTATTGAAACGGAAGAAATTCAAAATGGCGGCCGTAATTTGTATGTCAGATGTCAGAATTTTAATGTCAGATCAATTATATACGTTAAACAAAATCTTTAGGTTTATCATCCACCTGTACAAACCCTGCCAGTTTAGTTTTAGTTTAGTTTTGCGCGTTCTTATGAAGCTTGGTCTCTGTATAATTTCTTCTCATGTGTCTGTGGTCTGAACATACAAAGAGGCAAATATATAATTTCGAATTAATTCCCGGGCGCATTCGATAAAAGCTCAATTGGAGTGTAAAGATGCAGTTTTATAGATCGCCGCACGTTAATTACCATTATTTGATCGCTGCATTTTGAACACAACTATATTGTCATAATTTGCTGATACTTACAAAACAGGTAGGTACGTATTTCAATAGCTTGTTTCAGTGTATTGCCAATATTGTGTAAGCACTAATTAGTGCTTAATATCAAGTGTTGGGTAAGAATTACTGGTAACAATATTTCTGAGTACGAAAACATACAATAATTGAATTAATATAATTTAAACTTTTGTGAATCATACTGACATTAAATTGCAACGGTTAACACTCACGTATTTTTAATCACAATAGACATGTTTCGACTGCATCGGGCAGTCATCGTCGGACAGACAGATTGGTGTTGTCACCTTTGCGGCTCGGACATCATCGGGTGATGCCCGAGCCCATGAGTGTTAACCGTTACAATTTAATTTAGGCTACATATTTGCACAATAACGCGCTAGGCACACCGAAGGATTACAACTATTACAAGGAGCTACTCAGCCACCCAATTTTTCGATATCCACTACTGACACGTTCCTCAATACTCTCAGTATCACATTTTTGTAAATATTGTCAGAGCGCGGAGCGACATGACCTCTCTCTGCGAGCCTCCGAAGGCATGTAAAGGCAATGTCATAACGTCGCATATTTTAAAGCGCTAGACAGAGCTATTTAAAGTGCAATTTATGAAAAAAAACACTAGAGATTTATAATTTTTGGATAGAGTAGTACCTCAAGTTCATAACTGCATAATATTGTCTTCTGTTACCGCGATTGTTATTCATTGAAATTAAACACTTTACAACGGATTAATCGCCCTTCAGGCAATGTATTACTAGTATTATAAGCCCCTCTGGGCATTGTAGACCAACCTTTTGTTTTTGTTTTAATTATTTTTATATTTCTGTATGTAGGTAGTTTGCACAAGTAAGTTTGTTGATTGACGGAGAGAATTCTCATTCTCTCAGTCATCATCTTAACTCTGTGAATACGAGTGCTGTAAAAGGCTCGAAACGTAGGGTCATGGTGTTAATAAACGCGATTAATCAGGTAACTATAAAGTGTTTAATTTACCATACCATAGGTGTCAATAGCATCCATTGCCGAAAACTGTTCTACAAAATTGGTTATATTTTTAAACCAATACCTATGTATTTTTATAATGAAAACCCTACCTGGGAAGTGTAATATCAATTGAAATAGTATATTTGTTAAAATTTAACATACTATTTTGATATTTTACTCAAATACCCTCCTCCTCAGAAATATACGCAAGCCAATACTTATTTTCCCCGCTATTCAAATGAAGATGCTATTGGTCTTACAAACTTTTAATGAGGACTACCGCGAGTCTATTTTCCGCTAGAGGCGCTAGTGGAACGTGGGTCCTACGGGAACATTTCAAACATCACTTTGACAGTTCTCTCATACTAACACAGGACCCACGCATGAGTGGCGCAGCCTGGTGAGCGACAATACGGTAGCTCCCATTAGTTAAAATAGTTTCTTTCTGGCGCGACAATACGCGTCGAAATGACTTATATTGCCAAGAGAGGCCGTGCATGCGTAATAAAACTGTCAATTCACTTAGACACTGCATGCGATTAATTTACTAATTACAATACTGTCCTGGGTGCGTAGCCAAGATGCCAATCGCTCACGCTCAGTCGCTAACGAAACGCAACTGTCATTGTCACACTAATAAGGAAGAGTGATAGAGAGAGGTAGTTAGTTAGTTAGTTAGTTTTCCTGGGCTTTTTCCGCAAATCGACATCCATTGTGCCTATTTTGAGGTAGCTACGATACGTTATTAACTAAGATCGGACAAACGCCCGTCATTTCAAAAATATAACCCTGTTCCGTACAGTACAGTAGAGACTTCCTTATGTTAATAAAAAAATTAGTATTTTATGGATTTATTGGACCATAATTTATATCCAGTGGCAAATTAATTAATGATTAACATTCCGAAAATTACTTTCGCCAATAAAATAGAATGACAATTTTTTTTCCCAAATTTTCACTTGTGAGCCTATAACGACGTGAATTTAGGACCCATTTATGCGTTGAAAAAGTCCGTTTACAGTCTACGGACGTCATAGGGGCATATGTAATCGTTGACATTGGTATACAGTTTTTCCAATAAAATATGCTTGTGCCTCGGAGGTAATTTTTTTATGCATTTCTTTCACGCTGACGTAATAAGGATTCCTATTCAAAATTGCTTGAAATTTTGATATAGCTCTAGATCTAAAACTCCCTTGAATATTTTGTAAAACAGTATTTATGTCCTCAACAATTTTAAATTATTCTTTTATGTGTAAATTCGTCTTTTGTAGTTCAAGATTCTTTTGTGGAATGACTTGGACATATCTTGTAATGTACAGAAAATCTTTTTTTAAACTTCGGATTTTTATTGATTTTTTAATCTTCCGAATCGCGGAAGATTCGTTTTTCAAACCATCAGGTCACAATCATGGTCATCAGAAGGGGTTGGGACCTCCTAAATAGATATTTTGTGTTAAGTAGATTGTTATTTAATAAATCTCATAAAATAAAATATGTTAACATCATAAAATAAGGAATTCTCTACTGTACGGAACAGGGTTATATTTTCGAAATGACGGGCGTTTGTCCGATCTTTGGTTATTAAGCGTGAGCGATTGGCATCTTGGCTACGCACGCAGCTAAGCCGAAAAGCTCTATCTCAATCGGAGTATCTTTCGAGATAAGTAATTGACTTTTTGTGAATTATACTTTCGCACCTCCAAAAACTATATTTTTTTAAATATTTTCAATCTTATGTATGTATATGTATTTTTTACAATAGATATTAATGTCCTAACTAAATTATCAATAAATTGCACTATTATACATGATTTGGGAGTTGCAGCCATTTTGCTTAAAAAAGGGATTTCCAAAAACGACATACTGCTTTTAGGCTTTATCTGGTCTTAGAATATTTCATACAAAAACAGATATTTTTTTATCGATGTAAATACTGTGACAATTTGTAGTAAAACTAGATTTTAAACATTTTTATTGAGTTTAATACTTGTCCCAATCAATAGGACAAAAAAATTAAGAAAATATGTTCTTTCCATAATAAAAATCAGAAGTTGGGAGTCCACGCAAAAAAGACATCCTATAGCAGGAATCAAACTGGACAAAGTTTTTTTTTTCTGTTTAAGGAATTCCTGCTGATATGGTGTTTTGAGTTGGCTGGGGAAGTTTGTCCAATTTCAAGAACATTGCAACAATAATGCTTGCTGTTATGGGTTCATTATCGAAATCAGTTTTGTAGCTAGTATCAAAACTGTCTCATTTAACTTACACTTCAACTTCAACATTGTCACTAATGTAAGGTCGTGGTAACAGCCGGGACAGTTTGTACAACAAACCATAGTAGTTTGTGCTTGCTACTCATGAAAATCATCTATCGTAATTTTTTTTGGTGTGTACATTTTTTCCAGCACTGTTTCGATCTGACTGTAATCGAGATGGCCCTAAAGCTCTTAGTAATTTGATTAAAAATTGAGATATAAAAAACTTCTTACTGGTTTTATTGAAGGATTTAAGTCAAATAGCGCTATTTTGTTTATACCAGTAGATGAAAAATTGTTATAACTACCGAATGCTGTAAAAAATCTGAAAGGGCGTATCTCAGACAAAGCGCCTTTCGGCCTAACAGTGTGCGTAGCCAAGATGCCAATCGCTCACGCTTAGTAACGTATCGTAGCTACCTCTCTCTATCACTCTTCCTTATTAGTGTGACGATGACAGTTGCGTTTCGTTGGCGTCTGAGCGTGAGCGCTTGGCATCTTGGTTACGCACCCAGGGTGCCATTAGATCAGGCGATCGGCGATCAGATAATAGCGATTTTCTAGGTGGGCGAGTGATTATTTAAGGAAAAGTACTGGGCAGAATACCAGACGTCTTTGAATAGTACAAAGTGTGCAGATTGTTTAAGTCAATTTAGCTACTAGTTTCATAAATGCCTAGTATTTGTTTCGAATAAGTCAATTTTTTACACGCTAGAATACAGATAATTCATTGACTTATACGGTATAGAATGGAATGCGTATCCGTGTGTCCTAAGTCTCTTTGGATCAGATGTACTTACCAAAACGTGAATATTTTACTTAAAACGAACCTAAATATCACGATTTCAATCTAATTTTTTTACGTATTCCGGCGTACGGTTTTCAAAATATTTAGTGATATCACTGATATGTGATGTGCAGTCCAATGATTTACAAAAGATTTCATCAATGAACAACGATTTTCTTTAGCCAGCAGCAGAAGTAGTTTTGTAACAAAGACGAGCCGCTGTGTATACGTACAGGAATACTAAAAGTTTACAATATATTTAAACCTTTACGATATTTGTGTAAACACGTTCACGTGGGCATCGTAAAAGTATTTTTATGAACAACCCAACCATATTCCCAATATTCAAAACTACATTTCGTATTTAAGAGGCCGCAAGGCACTTTAACAAACCTTACTTTGTTACCATTTTTTAGGGTTCCGTAGTCAACTAGGAACCCTTATAGTTTCGCCAAGTCTGTCGGTCTGTCCGTCCGTCCGCGGATAATCTCAGTGACTGTAAGTACTAGAAAGCTGTAATTTTGTACGAATATGTATATCATATCGATCACGCCAACAAAGTGGTAAAATAAAAAGTGGTTATAATTTTTCCCGTATACGTAAAGTGGGGGTGTTTATTTTTTCTTTTCAACCCTATAGTATGTCATATCATTGGATAGGTATTTGAAAAATAATGAGGGTTTACTAAAAACAGTTATTAGTTAATATTTTCGGAAATAATCGCTCTAGAAATTTAAAAAAAATTGTCTAACTTTTGAACTATGAGTTCAAAAAATATGAAATAAATTACAAAAGTACAACTTAATAAGAACTTAATTAGAAAATTATTTTGAGCTTAATTGGTTGAACGGTATTTGAAAAAGTGTACAAAATAATTTCTGAATTAAGTTTGTAATTTAACCGTATATGCAAACATTTTTTTATCTTGAGTACTTAATTTATCATCCCGCACGTATCTTACTTCTAATAAAAAAAGAATGATTTAAATCGATTCACGCGATCAAAGTTACCCCCGAAAACCCAACATACATAACCCGTCTAGTTTGTATAAATTAGTAACCCAATTTCCCGAGAGATGGCGCTGTACCGTGGTCTACTTCGCGCTGTTAAGATTTTTGCGGAGTTGATGGGATCGGGACGGGTGTGATCGAAATTATCATCGAATTGTTAATTATTATAAGCATAGTGAGCATGGTATCTAAATATTAAAACACTTTTTAAGGTTGCCTATTGTGA
The DNA here is from genome assembly GCA_949128165.1 of Lathronympha strigana. Taxonomy (NCBI): domain Eukaryota; kingdom Metazoa; phylum Arthropoda; class Insecta; order Lepidoptera; family Tortricidae; genus Lathronympha; species Lathronympha strigana. The sequence continues at coordinate 9,932,716 of OX421905.1, read as the reverse complement.
CGGACGGTAAACTACGGAACCTTACACTGGCCCGACATGTTCCTGGCCGGTTTTTTATCATAAATGAGAACGAATGTGGTAAAGCAAAACAATTATCAAAGCGGAAACATTTCAATAATAACTATTGGTTATAACAAAATGTATTTTGAGCTCTTCACCGGTTCCCCGAGTAATCAATTTAACTGCCACCGAAATCATTTCAGTAATTCCAAATATTTTAATTGACAAACAGAAATTTTGCCCCGGAAATAGCGATTAAAACGTGCTTGCATTTACGGGACGTTAATTCAATGAGCAAACATCAAGTCAGAGCAGCAACGAAATCCATAATTATTGTACTCTTTACCAAAGTGTGCAGTCAAATGGACACAGCCTGATTGGGAATTAAAAAAACAAGTTATTTATATGGTATATAAACTGCTTACATAAATACAAACTAGTTTTTATTTTTATTTCGGTTAGCAACCGGTCATTAACCGATTTTTCATACAGTTAAAAACCGAAATGCATTCCGAAGTTTTACGAGTTTAATCATTGTTGAATCAAATATACCTATACTATACATAAACTAAGTCCCTATATATATTTGCAAAATTTCAAATTAATATAGGCACTGAAATACATCAGAATTACGTACCCACGGCCAATATATATTTCAAAACATATGGTACATACCTACTTATAACTTACCTACAAGAAAAGAGGAAGTAGTAATTTTGTGAATATAATGATAATAAAAAAATAGTTTCAAAATATGTATAGTAAGTGTAACTTAAAGATTATTATTTATGTTTTTATAGCTTTGCTTAGTTTGGGGCTAGATTGATCTGTGTGAGATAGTTCCCAAATATTTATTTATTTATTTTAGTATATCACTTTTTCGGTTGTTCATGAGGTTCATTTTTAAATAAATATTTATGACTTTCAGCGCTATATCGGAAACCAACAAAACAAAAATGGTACATTTTACTAAAAATAATCACATATAAAGGTATGAGTAAAAACAATGAGACAAAAACCGATCTCATGAATATAGGTAACGTGTATACCTACAAAACATTACAAAATGTATGACTTTGTAAAACAACTTTTGGCTGTAAAATATTTTAAGCAAGTCTTCCCGTGGACTTCAGTTGAATAAGCGAATTCCGCTCCACCTCCGCAAGGAAACACAATAATGTGTCACGTGACGCTTAATGTGCGAGTTAATTCACACAATTTACCCAAAGGTTAATCTTACAAAAAAGTTGGCGGTTCATTATGAGATCCACATGCCTAAAATGCCGTTCGCGTGACTCCGTATAATTATCACTGGAAAGCTCACGTTTACGGATGTTATTCATTTAAATTTCATAAAGGAAAATTATTAGTTTTACTGAAACTTTCATCCAATCGTATTTGTTGGAAATTGATCGCTAATGTAGTTCTAACTTCGTATACCATCATGCCGTATTGTTTGACGCCTAATGGATAAATTGTCTATCAAAAAATGTCTTAAATATATATCAAAACTTTTGTAGTCAATTACCTTGGGTTGCCGCACTTATGTGTCGCCTGCAAGTTTATAAATTTAAGCAACAGAACATAAAATTTACATATAACTTATTTGTACCGGAGGTGCGTCGGCTCGTAAATCTCGCGACAAGGGGATTTCTGTTTGTGAAGTTCTTTTTTATTTGCACTTTATCTATGTAACGCAAAGGACTGAATACTCCCGCGCAACTCCGGAACCCGCTCAACTTTAATAAATCAATTTGTACACTTATTCGTACTTATATGTTTTCGCCGAAACGAGTTCGCAAAGTGACGGGGACCAACTCTGGCTCTGAATGTTAAAATGTCTACTTTGTTACTGTATAATCTAATCATGTCTGGCCCAAAGGAAATCTCTTTACGTGATTTTAATAATCCTCTTTTGATGGGTAGATAATCTCTATGTAGGTACAACATATACTTGGGCAAGATTGTTATATCAAACCTAGTCAGTATATTCATTATAAAACAAGAAAACTAATTTCAGCGTATATTGATAATTCTTCATACAGATACAGGGGATAAAACGGGGTTAAACGTTTGAATTAACGCAGGGTGAAAACTATAGATGCAAGAAAGTTGAAATTTGCACAGTAGGCTTATACAACGAGTAAAAATAGTAAGAAGCGATTTAAAAAAAATCAACCACTTAAGGGTATACATTTATCATTAAAATACAAGAAGTAATTTTAGTGTTTTCTGCACTTCATCACAGACGGGTTAAAAACGGGTTCAACGTTTGTATAGAGTTTTAGTGATTTTTTAAATTAAATTTTGTTAGTTGGTTTGTAGACTATAAATTGTAAGCAAAATAATTAATTTCAGTGTTATTTATTTATTTTCCTTACACAATAAACGACTTTGAAATACTTCTTCCCTTCCTTAAGGGCTTTTAAAGTGAGGTATGTAGTAAAACCTGAAAACGTGAAACGAAAATGTTGAACCTTCGTGATTAAGTATTTCGTCATCATACTACTAAAAAGGTAGGTCCGTTTTTAGTAGTTTGATGACGAAATGGTGTATAATTATGTTGTATATGCTAGACAAGCAACTTTGTATATTAACTAACGCGCGACATTATTCCCACGGAAAAACACTTAAAACATTGTTTTTAGGGTCCCTTGCCCAAAAGGTAAAAGGGGACCCTATTACTAAGGCTCCGACGTCCGTCTGTCCGTCCGTTTGTCCGTGTGTCACCAGGCTGTATCTCAAGAACCGTCATAGACAGTTTAGATTTTCACAGATTATGTATTTCTATTGCCGCTATAACAACAAATCCTAAAAGGGCTCCCATACAACAAACGTGATATTTTTGCCGTTTTTAAAATAATGGTATGAAACCATTTGTGCGGGACTCCAACTCGCACTTGGGCGGTTATGATTTAATTTTCAACCGACTTCAATATTTCTAAAGGAAGAGGTTCTCAATTCGTCTGTTTTTTTTTTCTATGGATGTTACCTCAGAACTCCGTCATTACTGCACCGATTTGAATTTTTTTTTGGTTTCTTAAAGTAGATGGTTCCAGGTTAGTCCCGTTTTTTTCAAAATCCATTTCTGATGATGGGATCCATGAGGAATTGAGGAAACTCCTCAAATTTGAAAGGCACATGCATGCTGATTTGGGTTATTTCTTAAGAAACTCGAGCATTTCTTTACGAAAATCATCAATTTGGTGGAGTGGATCTGATAATGAAGACCAGGGATGGCAAAGTGGAACTGCTTGGTAATTCCCAGGACTATGATCCGATTTCAAAAATATTTTTTTGTCTGAAAATAGATGGTTCCAGGTTTGTCTCGTTTTTTTTCAAATCAATTTCTGAGGATGGGATCCATGAGCAACTGAGGAAACTCCTCAAATTTGAAAGGCACATGCATGATGATTTAGGTAGTTTCTTAAGACACTCGAGCATTTCTTTACGAACATCATCAATTTGGTGGAGTGGACCTGATGATGAAGACCAGGGATGGCAAAGTGGAACTGCTTGGTAATTCCCAGCTCTATCATCCGATTTGAGACATTCATCTTTTCTTTGTAAAGAAATACCTTCAAGATAGTCCTATTTGATTATAGTTCTATTTTGATGATGGACTTCATGAGGGATTGAGAGAACTCCTCAAATTTTAACGACACATGCATTCTGATTTCAGGGTTTCCTTAAGTAACTAAAACATTGTTTTGGGGGAGCCAACATTTTGATGAAGTGGACCTGATGATGAAGACCAGGGATGGCAAAGTGGAACTGGTCAATAAACCTAGCTCTACTTATTCTCCTAGTTGTGACATTCATCTTTTTGATTTGATTTATATTCTGATGATGGAGTTCTAGAAGAATTCAGAGAACTCCTCAAATTTGAACGGCACGTTCATTGTGATTAGAGGGTGTTCATAATTAGCTTAGGCATTTTCTTACTGTGGCCATCATTTTGCTGGAGTTGACCTGATGTTGATAATCAGGGATGGCATAATGAAACTGCTCGATAATTAACAGTCTGTCATCCAATTTAACACATTGTTATTTTGTTCGTTTTAAAGGTCTACAAGGTAGTTCCGTTTGATTATACTTCACATGTAATGATGGAAGTCCTGGGACATTAAGAAATTTTCAATCGTACACGTGCGGTGTATTGGATATTTGTGAAGTAAACTGGCTAACTCAAACAAATTCAAAATTTCACTTTTACCGGGAACCAAATGAAGTTGGTTTTTTTTTTCTTAAAAAATATTATCTACGAGGTTGCGAATTTGTAGTGCCGTATTAACTGTTATGTTGGACTTTTATGCAATTATGTTGAATGATAATAGTAGTTTACGGTAGGTACATATGGTGCTATAATATTACCGCACTAGTGCAATAATGAGCACTTTATGTGCCTATGTCAAAACTTCAAAGGGCCATATGTAGGCCTACTGTAAAACGTCGTACGATACACGTGCGAATAGGTAATTTGCAACTCGTGTCGATTTAAAACACTCCCTTCGGTGGTGTTTTATTCTATCGCCACTCATTGCGAATTTTCTCCTATTCACACTTATATCGTAATGTACTATTATGCAACAGTGATATAATAAGTATCACTGTTGCATAAACTACTATAACAGCATTCATATATAATATATAGTTTTACAGATTTCTCTTTTGAAACACTTTTTACACTCGTTCTTAGTTCTGAATCTTCTTTTTGCTTTCGCTGGCTTCTGTTGAACAGAGATAGAAGAGGTAAAAATTAACTTAAATCCCTTTAATACGACTAGAAACATATGTAACTAGGTAATTTTTGTATAAAGAAAAATGTTTTACTATTTTATTAAAAGTTGCTACACATAAAATAAAAGTCATAAAAACGGAAGAGGAATATTCCTAACTCGATGAACAACTCTATACGGAAGATTTAAATAATACCTTAACTCGGTCGTCAACGCAAAATTATTGCATCTCGTTGCAAATATAAACGTCCAGCAACAAAAACAATGTTAACCCTTTGAGAATCACTTAAACGAGTTAGTCGTTTCGGTGAGTACCAGAATAAAATACACGTCCGTAACGTTTTGTCTGGACTGAGCCTTGTCCATTTTGCATCACAAAGTTAGATGTGTTTGTCGTTCTATTTTAAACGCGATAACGCCAACTTTCCAGTCCTCGAAATGTGAATACCGTGTTGCGAAAATGTGACTACCGGAAAGTGTACAAGTAACTCGGCTGTCCTTCCGCGGCACACATTGTCGGCGGCTCGGGCGGAGGAGACAGCGGCGGAGAATGCAGGTGTGGAGGCTTGGAAGAATAATAAGCATGGAAACATAATTACCGTTAAACTCCAAAAAATAAATATTGGTAGGGCGTAAAAAGTGGAACACAATTTTAAACGACTTTTTTGTTTGACGTTATTAGTTTATTTATTTATATGTGGATGGGCTCTTATCTATAACACAATCACTACAGAACAACGTTTACAAGATATAAAGTTACAGTAGCCTGAAAATTAAGTCTGCTTTCTGAATTCTGCGTTATGCTTCCCTGTCTGTTATTAGTCAGTATATCGCTATTTTCGACTAAGAGTGGTAGATGTTGACATGTTTTCTTATTATTCTTATTGTAAAAATATGAACAAAATAAATAACACAACAGTAATATGTAAGAATGGTATACTTTTTATACTTTAAGGTCAACCGGGATAAAGGCGTCACTGTTTTTTTGGATATTTTGTAGTGTCCTTTAACCTCAATTTATGAAAAATGTAACCAATATATAGAAATATTATTTCACTCTGCGCCTTCTACAACACTTTACCCAAATAATTCGAAATGTAACTTTTCCGCTACTCTACAAAGAAACGATATATACAGGTTTAAAAAAAAATGGGAATTTAGCCGCTTTTGGCCCGGTTGGGTTAATGGCGTCTTTTAAAAATTATTGGTGAAATGTTACAGTTAAGGTTTCAATTTTTCCTGAAATGCAATTTCGATATAGTATTCTAAGGGATGAAATCAAAACGAGGCATCAAAAACAGCTAACATTGACCTTAGATGAAAACAGTACAATCTGGATAATTGCGTTCTTCATCTGTAGACGCATTTATACAATCCTGATTTCCAGTTGTTGTAAACCTATTAGTCGTTAAGATAAAAATTTGCTATGAGGGCTTTTATTATTTCTTTTGCCACTGATTCATTTATCCACTAAATAAAATAATCTATGTTATACCTAAATGAGGAATAAAAATATTCAGTTTATATTTTGAATTACAGAAATATGTCTGGAGTCAAATATTTTATTCTAGAGTGATACGAAAAGAGGGTAGTTAAAATAATATATAATATACATAGTACATATTGTAATATATACCTAATGTTAAAAATACGTACCGGTGAAAAGGTTGATGATCACTGAAATTGGGCCAAATGCATTGCACAGACGCAATTACCTCAAATTCACAGACGCATTTTGCCAAGTTTAAAAAACAACCTCCTAGATATCGTTATTGATATTTTTCCAAAACTAATGGGCTATAAACAAAAATAATGTACGTTTCAGTAAAGTAATATTGATATCATTGACTACTAATGATTATCAAACATCGAAAGAAAAACAGGGATTTAAGCGGACTTTGTTAGGTTAGCTCCTGCACACTGCAGTCATCAGATCATTACAATACGATCCGCCAAAACGTCCTCTATGTTACTTGTTGCCCTCGAAGTTGTTCAGGCCTTTATCCCTAGATGGCGGGAACGGTAGAAACTAACGTTGTTTTAGAAAGAACTCGAATAGATGCAATAACCCCATAGTGGCAATTATCCCGGGCGATCTTACTATGTATGAGTTTCATACCTTCTTGATAATAATATTATATGTACGTTAAGAAACGTACATACTCATTGATTTAATATGTCCCTCCGCTGCCGCCTTTAATAAAGACATCAGTCTTAGGGAACAACCAACCCTCGGGCCATTTCTATTCAAATTTCTTTATTGTAAAGAACTATTCTCGTCACAAATAATATTTTAAGATAGCATTTGAATATTAAAACAAAGACCTGTCAAGTTTTAACAAATCTAAACAAAGTAACAATTTGTCTAATTTATAAAGTACTTTTTATGAACTTCTTATTTGTTATTTAAAATGTTACTTTGAATTTACTTGTTACGAACAAGTGGCAGATTGTAGAATAATAACTTATCCTATTACTGTCTTTATTTATTTTCAATCTTAAGTTAGGTTATTATAATATGATACAAAATACATATAAACATATTATAAAAAACCTAACCTAGAGTGCCGCCGGCGACGAGGCAGGGCCCAGGCTGAGAGAGGAACCGCCGCACTATACGCACCGTGTCCAGAATTACTGCCTTCTGCATCTGCACCCTTGATCCCTCCACCTAGCGAGACTCTGTCAAGATGTTGGTCGAGACTCTTCGCTATGAGACCGTTCGCTAAAACGACTATCGGGACAATGATCGTCGAGTCAACATTCCACATGGCGGTTATTTCGTGAGTTATGTCTAGCTAGGTACTTACTGGAGTTGTCCTTCTCGGCCTTCACGAGTTTCACGTCATGGGGGATGGTGACTACGGCGCGCACGGCCCGACGCTGCGATCAATCAACCAGCACGATTTCAGGCTTCTTGGCTACAATAGTCCTGTCCGTGATGATAGATCGATCCCAATAGAGCGTGGCACGACCATTTTCGAGAACTGGCACAGTACGTACTTGTAGTACGGCGCTTCGTAGTCCACAAGATCGTATTTAAGAGCAAATTGCTGGTGAATAATCCTGGCTACGAGATTATGTCTGTGCAAGTACTCGCCGTTAGCATGATGAGAACAACCGGAAATAATATGCCTGAGTGACTGACAAATGTCGACCGTACCGTCCTTCAGGATATATTTCCGGTAGTTATTCGTCACGATAACTTCGCTTGACTCTGAGATTCGCCTACACTTGTTTACGATAGAGTGATGTATAAAATATAGTTCTGTATAAAATGTACTTAAATGAGCGTACTTATTAAATTAATGAATACAAGACACCAGAGTACCAGATTATTTACCAAACCGTATTGCCAAGTTAGAGTAGCATTTATGAGCCTCACTATTTAACTGAGTTAAGTACAAACACTGTTTTTAAATACCTCAACCATAAATTGAAATATAATATGTCATATACTAAAGAAAGACACCAACTCCATCGGAGGCCAAGCCGGGGCCTGCTTTAATAACAAATATTTAATTAAATAATTAGATTTGTTTCAACATAAAACTGCAACCACAGTTTGAAACTCACACATTGCCCTGAGATCCTTCAACCTCCGTCGCAGTTTATCTTACCATTGTCTAAATGTCGCATATTCATCAACTTCAATAACATATATCTTAAGTAATATAAGTAAGAACTGTGAAGAATAACGCTACAAACCGGCACTTGCACGACCCTGTTAACTCCGGGTTAGTTCGCTAATCAGACGTTATCTATAAAATTCCTGTGTGGTTCTAACTCTGGTGGTGTAAGTGTTCCTAAGCGCCACTTGTATCACCCATGGTAAGCCGCTAACCCGGAGATAAGCTGTCAAAATTCCAAGGAATAAAACGTTTAAGACCGGGTTAGTTGGTGCAAGTCAACCTAAGAAAAGTTAAGTATAACGTAATGTCACAGGTCGCTGTCAGAAACAACGGATAAAATTACTTGTATTTTTTAGTCAGTGCCGACATTCTAGTTCAGAGATCAAGTCTTTAAATTCGTCGCTCTGTCTAGGTCCACAGCTCTCTCAGTGAGTGGAAAGTTTTCACCTTTAATTTATATGAAAATTTCTTTGGCATAAGTTAGTCACATTATTCATTTGCCGGCTTGGAAAATATTATACTTCATTTGAAATACGAGATATATGAATAAAATTCTGTAAGTAGCTATTATGAAATAATGTCAAATATGAGATTACTTAGTTAAATATAAATCATTTATTCTCGAAATATATACAGTAAGTGTAAATTACCTAACTACCTACCTCTACCTACCTTAAATCTAAAGTAGGTCCTTGAGGCATTGTACCTAGGATGCTGGCGGCATTTCCTCGTTGTATCGCAATGCTGATACGTTGTGCGAGGAAGCCACCAGCTCTTCGGTCACCAGTAACATCAACCAGACGTTTCGCGATTTCTACGAAAAATTTGCGTGCGCTGGGACCCCATGGACCAAGAGTTTCGACCCCGAATGGTACAAAAAGGTACTCTCTGCCCAGGCTCTTATATTTATTACGTTTTAAAATTTCGGCGCATTCAGCCGCTCCGCCCGCTTTTACATTAGTTCGTTGGAGATGGGACGGCGCCAGCGTGTCTACACAGGTAGCATCCCACACTAGCATCCGTCCCAAACTCCAAGGAACCAAGGACACCCCATCAGGTCTCTTGCCATCATCCCTGAAAATGCCAGTCGGCTCAAGGAGAGCAGGCACGTTGATGGTGGCAAGAGACCGACGGATTATGTCATTAAGAGATGCATGTCTCGAAAAACGGCCTGCACTTTTTTTACAACACAATCCATGGTGTCCCAGTCGGTCCACGTCTGTGCCACAAGGACATGAGTGTGGCGCACACACCGAAACCCCCAGTCGCAAACCAGTCGCCAGTCTAAGGGAGGTCGGATCCAAGAAAGTACCAGTATTGGGCGAAGGATGGGCATGAAGCCAGTAACCAGCTTCCCGGGATCCGACCGCCAAAAGCCTCGCGCGATCTGGACCTGTTGAGTTATTTAAAAGAGTATTGTAAGTTAAATCGCAGTAAACATTATCCCAACTCCTTTGTGAATTTGGGTTGTCTGGAAAGTCTTTGCCCGGGCAGGCAATTTTAAAAGCATTTTTAGCATCCTCAAAGCTTGCGATCTCATAGTTTGTGGGCAAAGCCCTTAAAATATTTCCTATGAGACCGGCTGTGCTATGAGTGGATGCTAAAAAGGCTGGGGATGCCACACTGGAAATTTTGCGAATTCCTAAACCCCCGAACCGAATAGGGAGGGACGCCTGAGACCAGGAAGGCTCATTGAGCTGAATGTTTAGAATCATCTCTAAACTAATTTTAATCAAATCATCTATGGGTGATAGTAAATTTAGATATTTCCAAAAAGGACAGCATCGGAGCACATATGTAAATTTAGGGACAAAAAGACAGAATTTAAGAATCACAAGAGCATAATGAGGGCTAATTTCGAGTAAACGATTCGTGTGACTTTTGAATTTTGATATCGAGTTAGAAATATAGTCGGGAAAAGATTCTTCAAATATAGGGGAGCCTAAGAGGCAAAGAGAACGTTTGTCTACTAACTTGATATTAGGAGCCAGATCGTCAAATTTGTGTTTTAAATCGGCAAAAATACAAGATGAATTTTGAATGAAGAGTTCGCATTTTGCAAAATTCAGTTCTAAACCAATATTTTTGAAACTACTCTTAATGAGAGACAAGTCAGAGAGCACAGTATTTACGTTGCCTCCTAGGGTCCCGTCATCTAGGTACCAGACATTGAATTTTGATTTCAATTTTTGGATGATTGGATTTATAGCCAAACTAAAAATTGCTGGGCCGAGAGGGTCACCCTGCTGACATCCAACCTCAGAAGATAATTCATTTGACTTGTACATTAATTTAGAAGAGTCCGAATAGCAAAAGAAAAGGTAATTGTACAGTTCAGGAATTTTGTCCCTAATTTCTGTCAGCAAAGTGTCCCTATTAACCGAGTTGAAAGCATTTTTAACGTCAATTTTGACTACAATTTCTCAATCAATCAATCAATCAATCAATACTTAGTTTGTTAATATATCAGTATGTACTACATGAAAAATACACCCATGCATAAAATCATCATCATCATCATCATCATTTCAGCCGAAAGACGTCCACTGCTGGACATAGGCCTCCCCCAAAGATTTCCACGATGACCGGTCCTGCGCCACCCGTATCCAGCGGACTCCTGCGACCTTCACCAGGTCATCAGTCCACCTTGTGGGGGGCCTACCCACGCTGCGCCTTCCGGTACGCGGTCGCCACTCGAGAACCTTTCCGCCCCAACGGCCATCGGTTCTACGTGCAATGTGCCCCGCCCACTGCCACTTAAGTTTAGCGATTCGGAGAGGTATATCGGTTACTTTGGTTCTGCTGCGGATGATCTCATTTCTGATACGATCTCGCAGAGAGACTCCGAGCATAGCCCTCTCCATTGCCCTTTGGGTGACCATAAAATAAGTTATATTAAATATAGTTTCAAAATATCAAGAAAGTCAAAGACAATCAACCAAAATTGCTCAAGACTCTTGAGAGTTCATGAGTCGAATGAAATCACGTAGAAGATAGTGGAACTAGCTTAGAAATAATGCGAATGTCGCATACATAATGACTCCCTACCGTAACCTGTGTTCTAAATAATTGCATTATTGTATGATAGAAAAGTTATTTTAACAAGCATATCAAAAAACCCAGTACTCAGTTTAAAGAAACAAAAGTGAAATAGGAAGAACGACAGTTAACTTCCAGTTGAAATTAATGAAGATTACAAAATTCACGGCCATTGAGTTCCGCGCTTCGGAGAACCTTTGACTCTAAGTCGCTTGTTAAACTAAATTGAGAGAAATAATAGGAGTCATTTGTTTGGTTTAAAGGGTTAAAATTTACTCTCGGATATATTTCTTAACAATCAACCGTTTAGCTGTTTAATTAACCCAATTTTATTTGTTACGATTATATCGAACCACGATTATTACTGAAAATATTGGGCTATCAGTTTCTTTTAAAAAAAAACCTATAAGTAGTTATTCAGTTCAGATGCGCCCGTGGCCTGGAACTTTTCTTGCCTCTTAATCGGGCCTCTATAAGCCTATTTATTGAAATATGTCTAATTTAATTTAAGCCTCCCTTTTTACTTTTTTTATTTTGCTCAACTTTTTGATACTATATTGGCGTAACTAACCAGACCCCTGTTAGTTTTTTAACATATTGCGGAAGATAATTTCAATTCGAATGGAATGTATGAACTACTTTTTTGTTTTTGTTAAGGGCATTTATGTGTGATGTTTTATATGTATTCATGTATTTGTATACTATATATATATATATCTTTGTCTGAGTGCCCGTGACACAAGCCTTCTTGAGCTTACCACAGGACTTGGCCAATTTGTGTAAGAATGTCCAAGAATATTTTTTAATTTTTTTATTGTATTGTATTGTATTTAGTTAGGCAAATTTAAGAAAAGATGCCAAAGTTTAGAAGGTATATTTGGGTATGTATAAAATATATATCATAAAAATAAAGATGCAAAAATAAGCTTCACTTAATGTCTAATTATCATGTATGAAAATAAATTAGGTGGTATAAAAATTAATAGTAAAAAATCTAGTTACAATATTGTATAAATCAACCACCTCGCAAAATAAGCTCTGTAAGAATTGTGTTTTTGGATACTAAATAATATCGGCTGTAGTGTCTGTGAACCTCACATTTGCATCTGTGGGACTATGGTCGAGAGTAACGGTCACCACGCGTTGAGTTGTTGTCGGTGTGCAGGGAGGTTTCCTCGCCACCATGCCCTCAATGATATCGTTAGGAGGGCTCTGGTCTCCGCTGGTGTCCCATGTGTGTTGGAACCTCCTGGCCTATGTAGGTTGGATGGTAAACGGCCGGATGGGTTGACATTGGTCCCCTGGGAAAGAGGAAAATGTTTGCTGTGGGACGCCACCTGCGTTAGCACTTTTGCGGCCTCTTATATAAGCCGTACTATGGCAACGGCAGGAGCCGCAGCGGAGTTGGCGGCTGCCCGTAAACACGAGAAGTACGCGGCTCTCGAAAATTATTTATTTGTCCCGCTGGCGGTAGAATCCACTGGTTGTTGGGGTTCTGAGGCCAGGGTATTTTTTGGGCAACTGGGTAGACGTTTGCGTGAGAGGGGTCTCGATCCCCGCTCCGGGTCTTTCCTTTTGCAGAGGCTGTCCATTGCAGTTCAACGTGGTAACGCGGCGAGTGTAATGGGCACCTTTGCACCTGGAGGACTACGGAGCGATTTTAATTTTAATATTTAGTTTGTTTTTGTAGGACATTTTTATTATATTTGTATTTTATTTGTAATTTGTTTTAGTTTAGTCATACTTATGGATTTTTGTTGCTGTTAAATTAATTGCATATATTGTAAATTTATTTAAGTTGAAAATTAATAAATATTGTTCAAAGAGTCTAAATAATATTAGTCAAAAGGAAATTCATTTCACTTCAAAAGGATTTTCACTTTAAAAAGTAAACCGGACTCTGAAGGTGAAAATTATAAAATTCAAATGAAAAAAATATATTAAATAAAATTTAAAACGGGTCACTCACGTAATTTAGTCGATTTTCGCTCGACATGTTTCGTTCTTTACGAAGAACGTCATCAGGAGCGCCCACTCGCGACAGAGGCAAGTCGTACACTGTCGCGAGTGGGCGCTCCTGATGACGTTCTTCGTAAAGAACGAAACATGTCGAGCGAAAATCGACTAAATTACGTGAGTGACCCGTTTTAAATTTAATTTAATATGTTCGAGTCTCACGAGAGTTTTATAGAAAAAAATATAACTTACTTTCTTCCTTTTTGGTCGGTGTAGACGATATGATTTCTCACAGCAGGCGTTTGGCGAACACGGCCGAGCGAGTGTGTCTCCATGGTTCGGTCGGAGCTGTCAGCGATAGATCTCCCGGGCACTCCTGCGCCACCCCGGGCGAACCGCACTTCCAAACTGTCCGCAAGAGCTCCCCCAGTTACTGACCGCCCGCCTAGAATTATTCGCCCGCCTGCCTGTTCTGTTCCTACCCGTTTAACAACTTCAGATGGCCAGCTTGTTAGAGCGCACTGCTACCAGACATTGTATACACAGTTTCAACTTCTTAGCGGCAAAAGTTTTACCCGCTTTGTTGAATATGTTTGTTAATACTGTCCAGTTAGTTAACTTGACTTCAGAATTCAAAGTACAAGTGGCAGCTGTGCATGAATGAACGATTTGATGATGTGATTGATTAGGCTATGTAATAATATTATGCAAAGATTAGTTATTACGATTCTTTTTTTGTTATAATCTTCCCGCTATCTAGTACCGGCTGGTATCTATTCAGCTGGGAAAATCCATTTAAAATACCGTACTTATTCTGCTTCATGGCGGCGAAGCATGCAGCAGGATAATTTATGCTGTTATCTTTCGTACATGAATAGTGCTTTGGCTGAGTCTCGGATATCACAAATTCCTGGAATAGCTCGTAAAATAATGCATCAATTTGTTATTACGCGTTATTAACAGCTGTTGTAAATTATATTTAAGGTTTTTTATCTATTTAAGGTAATCCTTTTTTCGCTATATGCGAGTTATTTAATTAAAATATTTAGAAGAACACATACAGTCATATAGACCACATATATTGTCAGGCATATAAGTATAACCACATAAATCTTACATTTAAAAATACCAGGAGGTTTATAAAGTTTTAAACAGAAAATTTATCAACACAAGCATAAGCCAAAAGGTAGGTACAATACATAAAATTAAGTAAACAATAATTAAAAATTACTAAGTTCGAATAAAATAATGTCACAAAAATAATTACAATGAGAGAAAATAAGGAATAACAGTAAAAAAAAGAAGTTAGAACTTTCAATGCGAATAAGCTCTGATGCTCTGGTGTTGCGGGTGTCCATGGACGACGTTAATCGCTTACCATCAGGTGATTCGTTTGCTCGTTTGCCCCCTATAGCATAAAAAAAAAAAAAAAAAAAAATAAGTAAAAAGTCTATGAACTTAAGCTATCAAAATTGTACTATTATAAAGTTTATATACTACTTATAATATTTTTCTCCTTAAAAGGTTTTCAATACTATTAAGAGAAAATATGAAAGGGGAAAAAATCATATTCAGGTGTTTAATACAATACTTGGGTACTCGTCTGAGAAACGTATGCTGTGCATATTTCTTGGGAGCAAAACTAACATAAAATATGGGTCTAGAACGTAAGAATCCATACGAAACATTGAAGTGTATTTTTTGTAAAAGTTCGGGAGATAGGCTGATATTTTTACAAATTTTGTAGAATAACATAATGTCTAACTAAATACAGCCTACGATTATTAAGGGAAGGGATATTAAAGTACTTCCCGGCCGTCGAGGTAACATCAAAGTGAAAACCTGTCCTGAGACTAAGAGATTTAATATAACTTTTTTGGATCCGCGCCACTCGATCAATATGTACCTGATACTGCGGCGACTATATAACACCACCGAACTCGAGAACGCTGCGTACAAAACGGAAAAACAACAATCTATATAACCTACAATTCATTTCTTTATAAAATTTTCAGCAGCAATGTACCTAGGTACTATAAAAAATTTGACGCTGACAGTTGTCAACGAATGTTAATGCGAGTGTGTTTGCATTACATTGCGGACCGAATTATTTTCTATAGATAAAATTTTAATTGCGATTCCATTTAAAAGTTACCTCATTACATTTCTTATGTCCTATACTAACCACCGATAAGAGGTTCGCCCGTATTCGATTTACACACTGTATATTATAACTTTATCTTTAGTTACTTAGTTAGCTTTATTGGTATGCATATGTAGCTCTAGGTATGTACCTATCCGGTATTTAACTGTAGGTTGTAGAAATAGTAGCATATTTTCTCTTCGTGATTATTTCAAAGACGGACTGTTTCAACTAATGTTACTATAATTAATTATCAATAATGCCTGATTACCGGAATTCAGATATTTTTGATAAGTTTAAAAAGATTTTGTTTCTTAACGGTTTTCAGAATTGAACAGTTTTCCTTCAATATGTGATAAGGGAATGTAACGGGTAAATTTTTAGTATAAGAATTAGTAGAATTACCAGTAAAGTACCGGATAACCGGTAATTCTCTATACCGGTTTGCATTATATGATTATTTTAATGTAAGAGTAGGTTGATATTTTAAGATTTAAGTTTGTAAGCAATATGCTGAGGTAAGTTAATGAGACTACATTGTATGTATACCTTTATTAGAGAAAAGCGAAGTTGGGACAGGAAAAGGACCCGTGTACCGCGAGGTACATAAGACTGTTTACATAAGAACATATTTACCTTCAGCGGGTAGGCGGAGCCTGGATTGAGGCGGGCTTATTTGCCATCGACAAGGAGGTGGAGTGAAAGTCGTTGTTTATCGATGCCGACAATTTATACAAGGCTTTAAGCTGACGTAACAATTTTCAGGGGCATATACCTAGGTTTGATGTTAAAAAGAAATACATACTAGCTAATAATAGTTTTTTTTATATTGTGGGACAATTTTACACAAATCGACCTAGTCCCACGGTAAGCTCAATAAGGCTTGTGATGTGGGTACTAGACGACGATATATATAACAGATAGATACATATAAATACTTAAATACATAGAACACATCCATAACTCAGGAACAAATATTCGTGATAAACACACAAATAAATGCCCTGACCAGGATTCGAACCCGGGACCTCCTGCTTCGTAGGCAGGGTCACTACCGACTAGGCTAGGAGGCCGTCAATAGATTATGTAGATTTATGATAAATGTTTGGCCAGTAGAATGGAGACGTTTCGTTTATCTAATTGTTTTAAGGCTTTATCACTTCACAAATATTTGTCAGCGATGCTGTTATGATCGGTGAGCAGACAGGAATGTGAGCCGGCCAGAGTGCGTGTCGCCGCCGCCGGCGTCGTCGGCTCGGCGAGTTGACTAACTACAGACCATTTTCCATTTACTTATGATTTTTAGATATTTCATTGAGTACCTACCTAGATTATTTGGAAACCTTATTTTAATACAACATTTCGCATTCAGGAATACAATTTATATCATTTCACGAAACATTGTTACTTCTCAAGTTATTCTTTGTTTGTTTTTTCTGGTCAACATTTCTTAATACGTATTTAAACAAATTTAATTCATTTGCCATGTTTAAGTTATTTTAATGATTAATAATCTTAGTAGCTAATATTATATCACCTTATGGACTGTTATTAGGTATAAATTAAATAAAAGCCCTATCATTATTAGATAACACATTTTTTTTAATTGTTTTTCAGTACACGGCACATATCCCAATTTTTTATACAAGATACCTACAAACTGAATTACGTATTCTTACTTTAGAAAAAACATAAATTTATTAGTTTAGCCTATAACCAACCAATCATCATTAATCTCAATACCACCTACACTAAAAGGCCTCTACGTAATAAGTTGTGAGCGGGGCTCAGCGCGTGAGACAGGACTCGTGCGGCCGCCTGCCAGGCTCGCGGCCAACTGAACTCCAAACCCTTCCCGCCATCGTATCCTGCAGCTCCTTCAAACACAACCAAATAGCAACCTTAACTCTTTAACAATTACGTCCTCTTTTCCAACACACTGGTGTCATGAAAGCCTTCACCAACAAGCAAGTAATAAATTGAAAGATGTGCCAAGAAAATCTAATTCTTCCACCGAGAACGTAATGATGTCTTTAGTACTGACGATGACACGAAGCTCCCGATATTCATCTACCAGGTCCTCTAATCGAGAGGCTTTATGTGTAAGAGCAAAGAACTCATTTTTGGAGATGTTGAGCGAGAGAGGCGGTCGTAAGGCTCGAGGGGTGGCGCGTTGACACGCGCATGCGTCTATCTTTTTAACATTTTGTAAACTCTGAAGTTGTACGACAACGTAGTTTTAGCGCCACGAATATCCCCGACTAAGTTTTTTTCAACATGTAGTTCAATGCTTGTAAGTATTGATTATTGATTATTCATGAAACGGACTCATTATTTTCAGTCATAATCTTTTAAAAAGTTACACTGGATATCTCCAACGAAAACTTTTGGCAACTTTTATTGCTTTCTTTAACTTTTATGACAGTTACAGAAACAAAACTTCTAAAATTTATAGAAACTGAAACCTCAAACTCATATAAGACTTAACAAACTGGAATAATCAGTGAAAAATAACGCAATGTAATTTCATCTAATTGCAATTTATTATGCATAAGTATGATAACACAAAACACTGCATCAATATTCCTTCTGTGTCCCTTTGACCCAGAATTCCTTCTGTAAGGATATCTTTACGTTTCCCAACGTCGATGGCTAATATTGTTATTAATAATAGGATGCACGCGCGGAGCGGAGAGCGCGTCGGCGTCGGTGGCGGCGGCGGCGGCGGGCGGCGCGCTGTAACTCTCAATATGAGCTTTGTTACCGCCATGCCGCCATTTCTTGTGTCACTGCATTGAATATATCGGGCGCTTTCCTTTGTGCACGGAATATTGCTCGTCTTTTGTCGGAATGAACGTTACCTCCCCGCGAGTTGTTTCAGCGAAGAATTTCGCGATTGCAAAGTAATATTTCCCCTTAAGAATTTCGATGTGTTTCTTTCATGTCGGAGATGACTTTACTTCGAATTATATTGTATCGGGAAAATGTTCGGAGTTCGGTTTCTAAGTCGATGATTCTTTTGTACTCTTTAGAATGACAGATCATTGCTATTATGAGGTGATTTTCATAAAATATGAATTCCATTAAATTTGTAGCGTAGGTATAAAACTGCGGTACGCTTATTAAAGTAAAAGGAAACAAATTACATAAATCCTTTTTCCGCGTAATTGCATTGGCTTTGCCGCTTCAAGTCCAATAGTCTTCTGACCACCAATTAGGGTTGGATTAGCAGCGGAAGGCTACAATCACCTCGTGTAATATACTCTCGGGATTGCTTGTTAACATTTCATATTATGCTTTGCTAGCGGCATAATAAAATGTGTACAGTTTATTCATGTATTATTTAAAATAGTATTAATGTAAAGTAGTACCTATTCAAAGGTATACTAATAAAATGTATGCTTGGGTATTCAGGGTTCTTATTAGGGGGTGAAGTATTATACTTCACCACCAAGTATTATACTTCAACAAATAGGCTTGTGTTTAGGGTTCCGTTGTCAACTAGGAACCCTTATAGTTTCGCCAAGTCTGTCTGTCTGTCCGTCCGCCCGTCCGCGGATAATCTCAGTGACTGTAAGTACCAGAAAGCTGTAATTTTGGACGAATATGTATATCAAATTAAATAATATTTAAAACGGGTCACTCACGTAATTTAGTCGATTTTCGCTTTTCCGTTTTAAATATTATTTAATATGTTCGAGTCTCACGAGTGTTTTATAGTTAAAATTGAATATGTATATCGGTGACGCCAACAAAGTGGTAAAATAAAAAGTGGTTATAATTTTTTTAGGGTACCTCCCGTACACGTAAAGTGATGGTGATTTTATTTTCGTTTCAACCCTAGAGTGTGATATATCATTGTATTAAAAAAGTTTTTGATACTTAAAGTAAATATTTTCGGAAATAATCGCTCCAGATGTTTAAAAAATGTGTAAAAATGAAAAAAATACAAAAGTTACAAGAACTTAATTCGAAAATTATTTTGAACTTGATTGTTTCAATGTTTTTTGAAAAAGTGTACAAAATAATTTCTGAATTAAGTTTGTAACAAAATGCATTTTTTTTTCTTTAGTACTTCATTTATCATCCCGCACGTATCTTCCTTTTAATAAAAAAAAATTCAAATCGATTCACGCGATCAAAAGTTACCCACGAAAACCTAACGTACATAACCCGTCTAGTTTGTATAAATTAGTAACCCAATTTTCCGAGAGATGGCGCTGTACCATGGTCTACTTCGCGCTGTTAAGATTTTCCCTGAGTTGATGGGGTCGGGACGGGTGTGATCGAAATTCTTAGGTATTATTCATACAATCGTAAATTGGAAAAGCCATATTAACTTTTTGTGTTCAAGACTCGACCGTTTCATATTCGCGTTAAGAAAGTTAAGACAATCTGTATCTTAAGAAGCAGCTCTCACTGCTTATCATGGTTACATCTCATCCATTCTCAGTTACGGTCTCATCCTATGGGGTAAATCTGTGGACGTAGAAAGAGTATTTATACTACAAAAAAATGTGTTCGTGCCGTAGTTAATGCTGGTTTTGGAACTAACTGTCGACCACTATTTAAACGACTTAATATTTTGCCTCTGGCCTATATATCGAGGGTTGCCTGGTGAAACCCAATAAGTGACAAAAAGTGAGATTTTAAAGTAAAAACAGTTTGAGATGGATTCGGTATCGCTCAATCTAATGGTAATATCGGATAAGCAGATTTGACATGTATTACGGAAATATGTCGATTTGATACCCGATAAGTACTTGATTTCAAGTTTTAATTTAGAACTAAATACTACAAGTGCATTTAAGGCTTCAGTTTTTATTATTACTTAGTGCAAGAACCACACAATACACATTTATAGGTATTTAGTGCAGAGATATCTATACTAAATTAAACTAAACACACATCGTAAAACCAGATACTATTACTTATCGGGTATTACCTCAGTACGATTCGAACCTAAAAAGGATTTAAGTAAGAATTAAAATACGTTAAAACCATTTATCGGGTTTTACTTTTACGATATTATTTGTTAAATGTACAAACTACTTCAAGGTAAAACCGAATAAACAAATGTATAGTACTTATCTAAAACATTTTTTTGATGAAATATTATGTTAAGTCTAGTTATCGAATTCTAGCACGGGCCTTTAATAAATTTCTTTAAAAAAAATCCGGGGAAGAACCCAATAAATATGTTTGACGACCGCAAGGTCATGCGCTGCCTCGACAAGTAGCGGCTGGATCGCAAGCGCCCCGCCGCTGCGTCGTTGCAAATTTAATTGGAAATAGCTGTTAAAACTTGTGACGTATTGTGTTAATGATGGCTGTGTATGTGTTAAAAGTTTTGTGATGGGTGACCGAGGCAGAAAATTAGTGCATCAGCTATGCTAGAAACAGGTAAAATCTTATTTTCTAACCTAGAAATACATTTAGAATTGTCGTATAAAATAAGATTGGTACTTAATTATGTTATGACTTAATCGCCTGAACGATAGGTAGGTATACGTCGCGTTTATAGTACCTACTGTCCTTAAATACCTAACAATAAATCTAAGCTATTGTAAGATTGTAACCGTTAATATGTCGATAATTGTTGTTGTTTCGTTTAGAGCGAACTTATCGGGTTTTAGCACTATCTATTAATCAAACTACGCGACTTTGAGTGATGCTTACGGTACAAAATAACAAAACAAACAAATGACATAATCGCCTGAACGATAGGTATACATCGCGTTTATAGTACTGTCCTTAAATACCCAATAATAAATGTAAGCTATTGTAAGATTGTAACCGTTAATATGTAGATAATTGTTGTTGTTTCGTTTAAGAGCGAACTTATCGGGTTTTAGCGCAACCTATTAATCAAACTACGCGACTTTGAGGCTTACGGTACGAAATAACAAAAAGTACTTTAAATTAATACGTTTAGTTAAATTATTAAATAATATTAATAACTTTTTTGCATTCCAACTGAATGAGGCAACTCTAAAGTAATTTTTTGTCTTGTTTGAATGCATCTGTCTTTAATAAGTATAATTTTCCATAACCCAGTATTTAATCCACCACTTTCACCTAATAGTCCAGCATATTTTAGATTCCATTAAATCTCAATAGTCTATACACCCTGGCGGGTGCTGCCTCTGCGTGCGTCCCATGACTCGGGCAGGTGCAACATCCGCTCGGTGTACCCCTTACATTTCATTAAATTGTCGAAAGGGGCTCTGCGTGTTGGCTTCGGCTCCGCGTACGCCTCCTAAAGGTCCGGAACACCAGTGTTCCGTGATGGGAAAGACATATCAATAATAATACATTGCTTTAATAATTGTATAAACATACACATATAAATATAAATATACCTACATATAGGTACATACATAAATAAATAATGTACCCAAGTATAAGTATGCGGAACATCTATCAAATGAGCAATTTAGAGAGGTGTTTACGTACCTTGCACTTGAAGGAGAATTTGCTCTGTATTTGCGTGTATTTCAACCTTGTTTGTAAATACACGCTTCAGGTTCTTATGTAAACAATAGTTTTGGGATTTATTTGACGTATATTTGTTTATTTGAATTTTTTCGCGTTTGAGTCTATTGGGGTGCTTTCGTAAACTCCGATTGTATGTGATTTTTTACTGTACAAATGCACCCCATGGAACTAAAATCAAGAATATAATTATAACAGGTAAAAGAACTCATAAAATGACGAATCCCAGGTAGAAACGAATGCCTCCTTACGTGTGGGATAAATTCGTACAATTCCCACTTTTTAGGAAAATCGTTATATTAGCCAAATTGTTTTGGATCAAATCAGAAATGCACTGTTATTATAAACAGATAACTGGACCATGCAATGGCATTAATTTAATTTTTAAATAACTGTTAGTTTTTATTTTACAAGGCCCAGAGCAAAAATTGTACGAAGCCTACCCACTTTCCCCTATGGTGTTATAAGATCAATCATTATAATTATGTAGTTACATGTATGCCTTTATGTGTACTTACCCGAGTTTATAATCCCGTGACTGCCCGTACTTATATGATTTTAAGTGATTGCGTTTTTGGTACACATTCTTTAATTTATTCAATTTCAGACAATGACTCCTTCAATCTTGATGAATCGTTTTGCCGCCCAAAAGCACAATATTGTCATCGATGATAATAGTAAGGCAGACTTTTGTAAGTATTTTGAAGATTACGTACATACTGGGTGATTTTTGGGTCATGGAGCAAGAGTGAACAGGGTGCGTAGCCAAGATGCCAATCGCTCACGCTCAGTCGCTAACGAAACGCAACTGTCACTGTCACACTAATAAGGAAGAGTGGTAGAGACAGGTAACTACGATACGTTATCAAGCGTGAGCGATTGGCATCTTGGCTAAGCACACAGGGTAGGTATCGGGGAAGAACACACTACCCAACTTTCACTACGACAATCATGAAATCGTGAAAAATAAATCTTTGATTGTTAAATATCGATCAACTAATACTTAGGAGAAACTAAATATCAATTAGCTCTTCATTAGGAGACCTTTTTTCCCGAATTCGTGGTTGTCCACAGAGAGTTGTGAAAGTTGCTCAGTGTGGCCCTCCCCAGTACTCTGTTAACTGTTGCTCCATGACCCAAAAATCATTCCGTATAAAACACCTATACGGATTACTAGGGTAGATTAACTTTTTTATAAGTGTTTTATAAGTAGGTAATAAAACCTATAAGTAACATTAACAGCTTTTTAATTTTTGCGAAAACCCAATAAGTCGACACCCCTTGGTAAAAAACGTTTTCTTACAGGAAAACTAAATTAGTTATATAGCTAAAACACAAATTAACTTAAAGTAGATAAAATTACTTTACACGGAGAACTTATAAAACTACGAATTTACTTACCAAATTAGTGTTTGATGACCATAAATCTTTAACTTCATTTTTCTCGAAACTAGGTTTCTCATACTTATTGGGTTTCACCAGGCAACCCTCGATATATGTATTAGAAATCTGTATTTTTTCAAAGAGATACCCACAATATTTTAAAAAGTTATCCTAAGACCACAATACCAGGGTCTTTTACATCAACCACGTTGTATGACAGACATTTACAGAAAAAATGCATACCATATAGTTGTCTATCAAAGTATATAATAAATTACCTGTAGAAATACAAGCACTGGATGGTCATAAATTTCATAGAACACTTAAAAATTGGCTTCTCTATAGATGTTTTTACACGGTAAATGATTTTATGGCTCATGATACGTGATATAAAATTGTAACATCATGTATCTGTAGCGTTTCACTAGATTTCCATTAGTCAAATTGTAAAACTTATCTTTAAGG
Source organism: Lathronympha strigana (assembly GCA_949128165.1). Classification (NCBI taxonomy): domain Eukaryota; kingdom Metazoa; phylum Arthropoda; class Insecta; order Lepidoptera; family Tortricidae; genus Lathronympha; species Lathronympha strigana. Next base: position 9,908,864 of record OX421905.1, on the reverse strand, counting down.
AACTGTAAAAATGTTTGCATGCTGTTCATTAACAGCTGGAGAAGGTTACGTTAACAAAATTATATCTCAATAACCAATTAAGCTATATCTATCAAATTTGGGTATTCCGTTAGTCTCGGGGGTCTAAATGAGTAAGAGAGTAATTAAGTAGATTTTGAGTATGAAAGGGGTCAAAAGTGCCTCCCAATGGTTCGTGCAATATACAGACTGCAGCTGCGTTGCCTGAACTGTACACGCAGCCGCGTGTCTAGATTCGCACTACATCCCGTAACAAAGTGATAAAAGCGCGTTGCATGCGGCGCGTCCCGGAGCGGTTCAAAATCTGAGCCACAGTCGAGCAGATTGTGCAGCCTTATTTTCTAGAGATCTGATGCTTAATTTCATCACTTTAGTGATGTTTTAATTATTACATGGCCCTATGCTTCTCAGCTGGAGAGTACGCGTGCCCGGTCTGGCATCGGTCTCCGCATGCCGACCTGGTGACTGCTGCGCCAAAACGACACTTGTCGCATTACCACGGGCTGCCTAAAGCTGACTCCTCTCAACAAGCTCTACCCACTCGCGGGCGTCGCCCCTCATGAGACCCGTAGAGAGGTTGCCTGCTATGTCGAAAAGCAGAAACAAGAATGTGACAAGCGCCACCCACTACATGGACATAGCCTGCCACCTCCTCGTCTTAAGAGTTTCATACGGAACACCAGTCCGCTGCGGGGTGACCCCGTCTAATATGCGCCGCAAGCTATGGCGAACCCGTTGCGCCCCGCCGTACCAGTACGTGCATGCCTTGGAGCTGCTACCACCCGGCCATAAACAACCGTGGCCGATCTGGAAATCGCTGAATAGGCTCAGGTCCCAAGTTGGCCGCTGTAAGCATAACATGGCCCGCTGGGGTCTGCTCCGTGGCTCTTCAACCCAATGTGCCTGCGGAACGGCGCTGCAAACCATGAAGCACCTGTTGGCCTGCCCAGCGTGCCCATATTGCTGCTCAGAGCTCGACCTGATGGACGCGACGCCCAGGGCTGTAAACACCGCCACGTATTGGGCATCTCAAGTATAAGGAGGCAACCTTGACACGAAGAAGAATTAGTACATTTATTAAACAACTTATTAAAATCAAGGTGACTCCCATTCTTAAAATGATCTGAGGGTTCTAAGTCTGGGAAAAGGGATCTAATCAACGTCAAACGTCGTAAATTGCATATGCATAAGTTTACATCACTCACTTCGTTATTTCATATTCAGTGAGGATATATATCTAGTCGGAAATAGAGAGTTTGCATTTTATTTTTAAAAAAGATAAGAGTTTAGGTAAAAAATGATTAAACGCTTAACTTAAATACAAGACAAAAATAGAGTAGACTTGGGTATATTTTAAATCCCGCAAGGAAAATGTCGCGGAATGGAATAGTTTTCCTCATTACAAAAATATAACCGTCAAAAGCGAGAACTATAAGTATATCATAATAAATTCAATATACCTAAATTCGCACTAAATGCCGTAACAACGTGATAAAGGCGCGTTGTGGTTCAACGTCTGAGCCACCGCCGAGCAGGTTGTGCAGATTATTGCTTATAGCTTCCAAGAAACATTACGGATCTGTTTCTAAAGATCTTATGCTACAATCTTAAGGGACTACTTTAGCTAAAATAAAATTTATGCAATTCCCTGTTAATAATCAAGTTTTTGTGTATCGGTAGTTTGTAGAAGTAACTTTTGCATTTTTTCAGTCATCATTTAACCTATACTATGATAACGAGGGTTGTAAAGGGCTCGAGACGTGGGGTCACGGTCATACATAAATACGGTAATTCTGTTTTAAACTGTTGAATGATCAATGAATGATAATCATTCTGATTGATTAATAAGTAATAATTATTGCGATGTCTCTGTTCCTACAGAATGCGTCACGTGATCTCCAAGCTACAGCGTGACCCCACCCCGTGTCTCTACCATAAGTTGTTATGGATTTTGACACGGTTTCTACATTTTAAATGTAGTTTAAAGTGGTCCCGGAGAAAAAGATTCTCCGACCACGGGGGCAATGTCGCCCTTGAAACGTCAAAGGTTGGTTTTTAATGTTTTATTAGGCCCCATTGTAGTACATTTTAAAAATGTGTGCAAATTGTGAAAGTTTAAATAAACATGAGCAATCACAGAAAAAATGGTCTTATTTGCAGATGACAGTACAGTAATTTTTACAAGTCTAGAACTATCATCATTTGAATCCCATGTCAACAAAACAATGGAACAAATAATTGACTGGCTAAACAAAAATAATCTCTCTATAAATTTGAAAAAAACTAAGATCATGAATTTTAAACGGAGGAAAGAACTCATTTCTAGTCAGAAAATCACATATAATGACCAGGATATAGAAGACACAGATGCAACAACATTTTTAGGACTTAGAACATTAAGTTGGAATAATCACATAGATAAAATCTGTAAAAAACTAAATACATACTCATATGCACTATTTAATTTACGGAAGGTTGTCACCAACCACCACAACCAGTCAGCTGTTCTTACTGCCTATCACGCTCACGTCACCTCGACTTTGAGATACGGTGTCATATTCTGGGGCAATAGTACTGACAGAGAACTAGCATTCCTGGCTCAAAAAAAATGCTTAAAATCAGTTTATGGTATAGAACGATTAGAATCTTGTAAATCCTACTTCATCAAGCTAAACATTTTGACCCTACCGAGTCTTTATATATACGAAGTTGCAATGTACATCAAATCCAACATCGTCCACTTCTCAAAATACAATAGTTATCGTCAACATTACAAAATAAGTTCTAGATCATTTAAGACAGCGTTACTTTAATTTAAATTAACCTGATATGTGTAATGCTCCATTGATTGTCAGTGAATGCTACCTAAATTGTATTTAATGTTATTGAAATGCATGCTGCATGCTATCTGCAGTTATTTGTGTGCCGTATAGCGAAACATAGTGTAACTACTTTTAATATATTGTAAGACCTACTGATGTACCCACCTATGTTTAACAAATAAATAAATTTGAATTGAAAACATTATCTACAGCTGCAGGCAGCTTCCACCTGCTAGCAACTATATAGATATCTACAGTAGATTTCAAACACGTGGTAAGCACTCTCGCGTGAGTCCGCGACCGATATTTTACAGACATTGTCTTCAAAATATTAAATTCATAGGTCAATTGAATTGCAACAACCCCTTGTATGTGCTCTAGTGCTAATGTGTCTCGCCCTCGCCTGCCGTATGTCTCGATCACGGCCCCGGCGACTAATTAACGCTGGATTACCGCGGCCCGCGGCCCGCAGACCCCTCGTGAACACTAAGCCGATAATGCCCACTATACTTTTCAGTTTATTGGTCTTCTAATTGGACTTACCGATCACTCTTATTCGGCTAAGTTTATAAAGTTATACATGGGTGGGTACCTAGTTTTAGTTAGTGTTGTTACAGGTTAGATTACCTGTATCGGCTACGCCAAGAAAGTGAATAAATAATAAAAAAAATTTCTAGTATTACGTAAACAGTAATATTAGGAAAATAATTATTATTGATACCGCTGTCATTAGAGTCCATTTAACTCCATGATATGCCAATCACCGCTCAGTCTCAGAGTCGTGAATGTTTGGGTGCCGCGCGTAAACACGAAAAAATGCCACATTCGCGGCACCTAATAATTCAAATAATTTGAATGAATGCCAAAAATCGCATAAGTAGCCTATATAATTTTTGTCACAATCGTGCCGTCTCAGTTCACATAAACAGGAAAATTTGACTAAAATATAAATTAACGCAAATTAAAAAATACGGGTACCATTATAGATGACTCACAGTAGACCGGGACGGGACGGGCCGGGCCTTGCACGATCTGTCAATTTCTACAGAAAGTAAGTCCGAGGGCTCCGAGTTATCACGTGACGCTTTCTATAGGAATGACAGATCGAGCACGTCCCGGCTCGTCCCGGCCCGGTCTACTGTGAGTCATCCTTTAATTAGTGCATTAAAAAAAATTAAAGCTTTTTTCAAATACTTTAATATATTCAATAAATGTTTTGATTCGTGTTTTTTAAGTAGTCACAATAGTCACATTGGTATATATTTAAAAATTATAAATTGAAAAAGATGTCATATACTACAGAAAAAGTGCCCAAAGCCCCCAGTTTTCAGAGCTGGAATCCAAATAGCGACCTCCCCCTTTCGCGGCAGCAGCCATACAATAAAAAGTAGCACTTAAAAATATGAAATTTTGTCAATTGATGTGTTTTAAACATTTAACTCAACTCCGTCCGCTCAAATAAATATTACTGAACTCGAGAAGCAACTTGTACTATTTGTAGGTAAAGCAGAAGGATGTAAAAGTAGGGTTAATTCAGTGGACACAATGTAGCTAGTTTTGTATTCTCCGGGCGCTTCGGCCGGCAGCAGCTAGCCGCAAATAACAGAAAGAGCAAGTCCTCGGGGCATCGCTTAGCTTTTCAATTTCCCTTTCGGAATTATTCGTGATAATCGAATGCCCCGGCCGGGCTCTCGGGGCACAATCGCGATGATTCATTCATGAGACTAATGTTGTAATTCCAATGAGAAACTAACTGTCATTCCACTATCGGTGATAGTTTTGGCGTCTAATATGTATAAGCGTAAGCATGACAATTTTTATTATAGTGTATACTTTTAGATTATCGTAGGGACGACTCACACTAGAACGGGACGAGATGGGGCGGGATGAGACGATCTGTCAGTTTCTATAGAAAACGTCACGTGACATCCGAAGGGAGAGATATCACGTGATTCTTACTATAGAAAATTTTGCTACTTTGCTAATTTTTATTTATCTACTGTACTAGCTTCCGCCTGGGACTTCCCAAAGCCAAAGGGCCAAATAATTGCCAACCCCGCCTCAATAATCTTCCAGTGTGCATTTTGCTATTCAAGAAACAAAAATCCAAAATAACAAACATTCACAAGCTTATTATTTGATATTAGAACCCTACTAAGAATTTACTACATTTAACTAAATTAACACATTTCAGTGCTAATATCTCAATATCGGGTTCTCTGTTTGTAGGCGCTTCTCGTTACATACGCAATACGCATTTCCCCGTGTTATCGGATGCGCTCGTAGCGCGTAGGTAGCACAGCACACGCTGGCACTGAATGTGTGCAATCAATATTGTACATGTTTTTCATTTGACCGAAATTGTTTTGTTTAGCAGTAATTGTGATGTCTCGAAGGTAGGGGGAGCGCTGCTCGGGTGCAGCGGCGGTGCAAATGAGGAGGCGCGAGGTATTGTCGCTCCATTAATGAGCGGGTCGGCGGGACAGCGCGCGGAAGAGGAAAATTAAACTGCTGGGCCCCGGGCTTGCGTTCATTACGCCACGCTACCCCACTGCAATATTTGTGAATGCAGCGTTAAAATAGCACTGCTGGAAACTTGCGTAACCACCCAAACATTGGAAATTAGAAGACCGAAAACAATAGCCGGCGTAGAAACCGGTCTATTCTACTTTTCTTTCCCAGCGGAAGGCTCGTTGTTTGCAGCCGAGTTGTAAGTTGTCCGAGCTTGTTTTCCATTTATTCTTCATTCGGAATGCTGCTAGAAATATATTAAAGCTAGAGTCCGTGGGGCATTGCTTTAAGATTTCAATTTCCTTTCCGGAATTACTTGTTCTCTAATCGAACATGCGTCGGGGGACGGGGACTGGGGCGTCACAACCGCAAATTACTCCGCCACGCCGTGCCGTGTTTAAAATGTATTATTGAGATACGTTCTTATTGTACACTCAGTAAAATGATGTGTAATGGATTTTAATTATTCATTTGTGCTTGCTGCGCAATAACGGTGGAGGTAATACTTTGATATTTTCGTTTGTTATGAGTGCTTAGTTTCATTACTTTAATTGCTTGTATGTTTTAGTTTTATGCGGGTGCCTTAATTAAAAATAGCTCAAACAAATACTTAAATTAAGAATTTAGGATATTCAAGAGTGAGAGTTCTGGATAAAAACTACTTACTTCAAACAACTTAGTCGCATGTTATGAACATTTCAAAACAGCAAAGTGCTCCTCGGTCCACACAATAGAGGCTTCTATATATTCAAGTATCACCAGCAAAGGTTAAAGGCCAAGGATGTTAATTTTTTTTCAAGTTTTGCTTCTGTTGGGCTAACATTGAAATATTTTGCCATAGTCAAACAAGTAATAAACATTATAGGCATAATGATAATTTTTTTACAATTTACCTCTTATAATTTCTAAGTAAAATACCTACCTATCCACCATTCTAACGACTAACATACGAAGTGTAATTTCAGTTAGTCTTTATCATTTAGATATAAAAATAAATACTCGTATATGAATTAGTTAAAAATAAACTTCTAAGCGGAGAAAGTCGCAGGCTGGAGCTATAGACATATTTAATAGGTTCATATTTATTGATTCGTGAAGAGGTTCTAATTTGTGGAGGATTTACGATATGTTTTTATGCGTAGAGCAAGTCAGTAAGTTATAGCAGAGCGGGCAGAGGCGTGCGACAGGCGGCTGCTGATTGTAAAGCGCTCACAGACGGAGCCTATTCGATTTCACGGCTCGCCGCGCCCGATATTTATTGTCATCGGTGCAGTTGTACGACACGCCGCCTACTGAACCGCTCTGAAAAATATCTATTCACAAAATCAGACGTAAACAATACGATCATTCCACCCGTACTTTTATACGTAAAAGGTTTCGGCTTTCATTCCACGTAGGCATGTTGGCCGCTCGGCGTTAACAATCACTTCTTGAATGTGTTTGCAGGCACACGACACCTTGTCTCGTTAGTAAAAAGTGATGGCACTAGACGATTTATCACCTGCATACGACACGGAAGGCCCCTCGGAGTCGAGCTTCCTTTCCAACAGCCGTCAGCGGTGAGAACTGAAATGAAAACAAACGTGTGAATTTATAGCAAGCTATAATAACGTCGGTAAAGCAACTCCCCGAAGAGACAGAGCTAGTTACCCGCAATGTTATGACATCCTTCATGATTTAAGCAAGATACGCAATCCATGGGATTGTGCGGGAAGAGCCGTCACTGGTGTGATATGGCTGCCCGCTTAGCGGCACTAATCATTAACATGGCCTGCTGGACAAAGCTATAGCTGAAGTCACATTCAACTAAAGCGTAAATCGTAGCGCGGTGGGCACTTAAGTCAATAATGGTGGTGATAGTTAACTGGTACGGTGCCAAGTTGGCGGGTATCGTTGTTTTAATTCAATTGTCTCGCGGCTAATGCACTTGGTTGAGCAATCTTAACCCTATCCGGGATTATTACGGTGTCCGGTCTCTGCTCGGTTTAAGTTACACTGCACTCTGTTGGTTGAACGTATCTCGATCTCGTGTACTACGATTAGTTACACTATTTGTATTGTTGTCTAACGTAGGGTAGAGCGGGGCATATTGAGTAATTTTGAAATCGTAGTCCTTTATTTTCTTAATGGTATGCGTTAGAAAGATGAAACTGACTTCGATGACTAGGAAATCTATCTCGCAATAAAAATCGCCAGACAGATTTTATTTATCGTGCATTATTTAGCAAATATCTCCTCTAAAGTGATCTAACTGAGAATTGCTTAACTACCCCTATAGTGAGATAACTTGAGCATAGGTATGGGGTAAATTGAGCAGAGAAATATAGACCATTTACATGACAAAATAATCCAACAATAATAAATTTCTATAAATATACTTGTATATTAAATTATAAAATAATAATAATAACAATAATGATGCATCGTGATGTGGTGGCAGTAGACAAGAATCTCACACCGCTCTCCTTGGCAAAAGAGAATTGGCGCAAACCTGTGGTACTAAGCACCGAGGACCGCAAGACGGTATGGAAGAGCAAAGAGCTACACGGGCGGTTCTACAAGGTCCTCACGGGCCCTGATGTAGATCTGCCCGCATCGGTGAACTGGTTACGATTCGGGGACCTTTTCGGAGAAACCGAAGGTTTTGTCTGTGCAATTGCCGACGAAGTTATCATGACGAATAACTACCGGAAATATATCCTGAAGGACGGTACGGTCGACATTTGTCGGGCATGCCGCCGTCCCGGAGAGTCACTCAGGCATATTATTTCCGGTTGTTCTCATCTTGCTAACGGCGAGTACTTGCACAGACATAATCTCGTAGCCAGGTTTTTTCACCAGCAACTTGCTCTTAAATACGGTCTTGTGGACCACGAAGTGCCGTACTACAAGTACGCACCTGCGCCAGTTCTTGAAAATGGTCGTGCCACGCTCTATTGGGATCGATCTATCATCACGGACAGGACTATTGTAGCCAATAAGCCTGACATCGTGCTGGTTGATCGATCGCAGCGCCGGGCCGTGCTCGTCGACGTCACCATCCCCCATGACGACAATCTCGTGAAGGCCGAGAAGGACAAGTCCAGTAAGTACCTTGACTTGGCTCACGAAATAACCGCCATGTTGACTCGACGATCATTGTCCCGATAGTCGTTTCAGCGAACGGTCTCATAGCGAGGAGTCTCGACCAACATCTTGAGAGACTCTCGCTAGGTGGATGGATCAAGGGTCAAATGCAGAAGGCAGTAATCCTGGATACGGCGCGTATAAATAAATAATAATAAATATTGTGGGACAATTTTACACAAATCGACCTAGTCCCACGGTAAGCTCAATAAGGCTTGTGATGTGGGTACTAGACGACGATATATATAATAGATAGATACATATAAATACTTAAATACATAGAAAACATCCATAACTAAGGAACAAATATTCGTGATAAACACACAAATAAATGCCCTGACCAGGATTCGAACCCGGGACCTCCTGCTTCGTAGGCAGGGTTACTACCGACTAGGCTAGGAGGCCGTTATATAGTCCGGCGGTTCCTTTCTCTGCGGCCCTAACCACCGGCAGCCTGGGCCCTGCCCCGTTGCCGGCGGCAATCTAGGTTAGGTTTTTTATAATATGTTTATATGTATTTTGTATTGTTTTTGTATGTGTTTTTGTATTTTACTTTTATAATCATATTATAAAATTACCTAGCCTAAGAATTACAGAAAATAAAGATAATAATAATAAATAAAACAATCTCAACCTACCTTAAAAACTATTGGGACCTAAACTATATGTACAAACGTCCCCTATACCGCTGCCACCAGGCAGGATGCCCATAAGGCTGGCTGCGTTACCTCGCTGAATGGCTATGCCGATTCGTTGGGCTAGGAACGATCCAGCCCTATGGTCACCGGAGGACCGGATAAGCAAGTAACTTAATTTTTTAAAAAGCTTCAATGCTTCCGGTCTCCAGGGGCCAAGGGTCTCCACTGCAAACGGCACAAATATGTAACTGTCCCCTAAAGCTTCATACTTGCGTCGCTTAGTAGCCTCAGCAGCGGCTGCAGCCCCACCAGCCCTTATCGATGTCGTGCCCAAGTGGGACGGCGCTAGGGTGTCGACACATGTGGCATCCCAAACTAAAGGCCGACCCTGTTGCCAGGGCACAAGTGTCATCCCATCGGGTCTCTTACCGTCATCACGTACCAGGCCAGAAGGCTCTAAAGTGGCCGGTATGCTGACGCTGACCAGAGCCCGACGGATGATGTCGTTTAAGCTAGCGTGGCGGGACAGGCGACCCGCGCTCTTCGAGCAAGCGAGGCCGTGGTGCCCCAACCGGTCAACTGTTGTGCCACAGAGGCAGCGCTGTGAGCCGACTACATTAGCCCCGAGTCGCAAGCCGACAGCTATACGGAAACTGTTAGGGTCTAGAAGGTTTCCGTAATTAGCTGAGGGGTAGGCATTGAGCCAGTACCCAGACTCCCTTTCCGATATCGCTAATAAGCGGGCCTTGTCAGATACATCTGTACAAGAGTTAACTAGATCTGTTTGTACCCGGCGGCAAATGGGTCCATCCCAGAGTCTCTGGCTATTGCCATTAAAAGGCGGTTCTATCCCTGGGCAGGCCAGTCTCCATGCGACCCTAGCCTCCATGAAGTAAGCTATCTCACAATCACGAAGTGATGGATGTAGTATTTTTCCAGTGAGAGAAAGCGTACTGTGCACCGAGGATAAGAAAGCCGGAAGGGCGACGCTGGAGATTTTACGCAAACCAAGACCACCGAACCTTACTTTCCAGTAAGGTAAGGGCAAGGGTAAGGGTAGTTTTCCCTTCCGGGAAGCGATGGAAAACATTCTGGAATCAATTTTAATGTTTATAATTTTCTCAATTTGTGTCCAAATAATGTTGTCTAAATTCTCGCAAAGATTTGTAAATTTCCAAAAAGGGCTACAACGCAAAACATAAGTAAATTTTGGTACGAAATGACAATAACGAATTATAAATATGGCCATATGTGGATTAATTTGAAGAAGGCGATTTGAAAACGAATTAAAATGTTGTATATTTTTATTAATGAAGTCTGGGATAGCTTCATCAAAGACCGGCGCGCCAAGGAGGTGGAGCGAGGCTTTGGTATGAATTTTGATACCCGGGCAGAGATTTTCAAATGATCTTATGATTTCATATATATTTTGGTTAGCTGAGTCGACGTAGAGTTCACATTTGTTTAAATTTAGTTATAAGCCTATAGATTCAAAATTGGATTTAATGGACATGAAATCATTTTTGACAGCGCTAACTTCACCTCCTAGTGTCCCATCGTCTAAGTACCAGGAATTAAATTTTGAAGTAAGTTCGGTGATGCATGGATGGATGCAAAGACTGAAGATGGCCGGGCCCAGGGGGTCGCCTTGCTGGCAGCCGACAGATGAAAGTATAGTATGACTATTGTATTTGAGGTGTGTGGGGGAACTGTAACATTGCCAAATGTATGGATAAATATTAGGGACGGAATTCTTAACTTTGTTTAAAATTACCTTTCTATTGACTGAATTAAAGGCGTTTTTGACATCTAACTTTATAAAAACTGAATTAAGGGATTTATTGAGAAAGGTACGGCAAGCATGGACCGCTGCTTCGCAGCCACCTTTGCTTCCGAAACCAAGCTGAATAGGTTGGAATTTAGGTTGAAGGACTGGAAGGATATGTTTACAACAAATTTTAGAGGTCGCACACTGCCGTCCTTTTTCGAAAGGGCGCAGAGGTTAGCTCCATAGAGGGTCTTAGTTACTTCCTCATTTACATTACCACTAAGCATTAAATTTACTAGGCGAGTGATGCTTGTAAGTAATTCAATAATTATTTTGTTGACTATATACGTATAAAGTTGTCCATGTCCACCCCTCCTTTCTTTTTTTTTATACCATGGGTATTTTTTTATCTGATTTCTACTCAGAATCGCGAGCTATTTCGATTCTCATACGAGAAAAAAATTGTCCCAAAATCTCAATACATTTTAAACTTTCCATTTCGTTACCGCCATACAAAGTCTATGAAATAATGGTAATGGAATGAACAAAAACCTTGGGACCTTTTTTTCCGTAATAGGATTTTATTTTTGAATTTTTATATAATTTCAAAATCTAAACCTATCCTCGAATCATCGAAAATCAATGCAATAGCAGACGTGAGTTCTACCGATCTCGTCAGTCGATGTGTGTTTAGCGTGTGCGAACCGGCAGTTGCAGTGCGGGGCGCTGCTTACGAGCCGTGTCTCGCTGCTGTTGACGCGCTCCGAGGATCTGTTTGCGAAATTACTGGTTTGCTTAGGATAATCATTCCCTTTATTACCTAATCACACGACTGGCCATTTTTGACACGGTCGAACACTCTCACTTTCACTCTGGCACGAACACATGACAAAAACAATAGCTGAAGCAAGAAATAAACACTTTGACTTTGAAGAGACAGACAGACGGTCAAACAGACATACATAAGCATTTTTGCTTTACCTGAAACAAAGACTAACGCTCTGTCAATTAAAACTTGACATCAATATGCGTCCTACCCATTGGCTCACTATCAAAGACATCTTTCCCAAAAACATCGAAATACAATGCAGCAGCAAACGTGAGTTCAACCGATTCCGTCGACCGATATGTGTTTAGCGTGTGCAAACCGGCAGTTGCAGTACATGGCGCGGTAAACGAGCCGCGTCTCCCCGCTGTTGATACGCCCCGAAGATTTGTTTGCGAGATTACCGGTTTGCTTAGGTTAATCATTCCCTTTATTAACTGCTAGCTTTTGACGGCATACGTTTGTCAATTACACATGTTTCATTCATTTTGAGAATAGTTCACACGATTATAATTATGGCTGGCCATATAATCAGTAAGTTATAGTACAAAGCATAGCCATGTTCACAAAATTTATAAAAATTGGTTGAGAAATACAACCAGTAGAGAAGTACAGCCAGACAAATAGACAACTGGATAGACAGGACAAGCATTTAAGCTAACGCGAAGAACTTTGCTACCGCTCAATCAATTAAGACATGACATTGATATGCATTCTATCCCTTGGCTCACTATCAATGAAACCCTTCCCGAAACATCGAAAAACAATGCAACAGCAAACCAAACCGTAGACCGATGCATGTGTGTTTAGCGTGTGCAAACCGACAGTTGCAGTGCGTGGCGCGGCATACGAGCCGCGTCCCCCGCTGTTGACACGCCCTGAGGATCTGTTTGCGAGATTACCGGCTTGCTTAGGTTAATCATTCTCTTTATTAGCTGCTAGCTTGACGGCATACATTCCGTGATTGCACATGTTCCAATTATTTTAAAGATAGTTCACATGAATGGATAAGGGGCGAAACATCAGTGAGCTATAACTATAACTTGTTTTAACACGTTCGCTGCGATATAAGGCTTAAATGCCCTATGCATGTACTCCCACTCCGTGCGGAGGCGAAAAACGGTGAACTTCCCGTGGTGCGGGGGGGTGTATAATGAGAATTTCTATATGTACAAAAGAGACAAGTATAGGTTTGAGTTTAGGACTTTAAGGGCTACTAAATAAAGCATTAAAACTGTGGTAAGGTTTTTCGGCCTGATAACGCACTGATTAATATTTTTTTCGATTCCTTGCGGGTAATAGGCCGTAAGGCCCGACATAGATCACAAGGTCTCTCCACCCCTTCCCGCACTGTTGTAGGTGATAGAATAGTTTACTTCCGATTAGTGTCGTGACATCATTAGCGGGAATAGACGTAAATACGATAGTGCACTATTCAAGTGTTTGTTTACGTTTTTGTGATAGTTCATGGTGTTTTATCATTTATTATGCCTCGGTCAAATAAACGGTGCAGAAGAATGCTGGAATTATCGTTTCAGCAAAATGAAAACAGTGAAAGTGAAAATTCTGATGCGGACAAATCGAGATGGAGAAAAGTGTTTATCAAAAATAATATAAAAAATAATGACTCGCAGCAAAATCGATCCGAAATAAACATCGTCAATCCTGGGCCAAGTAAGGAACCGGAAACTGTCCCAGAGCTACAGCGGAACTACGTGAGTAGAGGAACAGCGAGCACAATTACAATTACCGCTCCTAAAAAACGCAAGTATAATGTGCCAGAGCCTGACACCAGCCGACTTTCTCCTATTCATTTGAAACCGTTATTTCAAACCGATCTAGAAAATACCCCTAGAGCCCGGAAAGTACAACTGTTGAACGAAGGTGACAAAGAGTCGATTTACGTGAGCCCTAGTACTGGTAAAACCTTACAAGTTTTAGTAAATGCTGAAACGTTACCAAGAAACAACCCACAAACTCAATCCATTTTCCGTTCGCCGGCAGTCTATGACACTAAAAACGCGTCGACGTTGACAAGCAGTTGTAGTTCCGTAAGCGATATATCGTGTGCAAAATCTCTTCCGTGCCCGTTAAACAAAGATGCAATTGATGAATTATTAGCTGGACCATCTTTTGAAGACCAACAAAACGAATCGTTTTTGGAAACCAGCTCTAATAACATGAATGCAGCCTCTCCAGCCCAATCCCCAAATCTTCGCAAGACCGTTCGTAGTCCGTTAAATAATGATGCAATTGATAATATAGCAGCAGGACCATCTTTTGAAAACTATCAAAACGAATCGTTTTTGGAGACCAGTTCTAATAATGTGAATGTAGCCTCTCCAGCCTATTCCACAAATTTTGATAAGACTGCTCGTAAGATAGGGGAATCGGTTGACATAGAACCTACCAATGAAGACCACTCGGACACGGATGAAGATTTTAACCCAAATCTAATCAGTTCTCAATCAGATACCAGTAGCACTTCTTCCGGAAGCGATTTCTCGGTTAGTGAAGATGATTCCGAAAATGTCGAAGAAATGCAACCCAACGTAATTCCTCCAGTAGCAAATTCTATGGACGAAGATGAGTGGCAAGATATTGATGATACGATTCCTAATTTCGAAGAATTCACTGAAAATTGTAAGATAAACATTCCCGATGATGCAGTCACCCCTGAAGATTATTACAATTTATTTGTTACAAAGGATATTATTGCTAAGATGGTCGTAGAAACAAATAATTATGCCCAAAAATTCATAGCAGGTAATCAAGTTAAGCCCAAATCACGAGTTCGAGCTTGGATTCCTACAGATCAAGAGGAAATGAAAAAGTTTTTGGGCGTGATTATGGTGATGGGTTTAGTAAAACTACCACACATAAATGATTACTGGTCGAGAAAGAGTATTTATAGAAATCAGTATGTGGTTTCAGCTATGAAGAGAGACCGATTTCTGCTAATTTTGAAATTTTGGCACTTTAGTCAAGAGGACCCTGATGATAGAAATAAACTTGCTAAAATTAAAGATGTGTTTTCTATGCTGCTTCAGAGATTTCACACGGTCTTAATACCCGGAAAGTATTTAGTAATCGATGAATCGATGATACCATGGCGGGGACGATTAAAATTTCGACAGTATTTAAAAGGTAAGTCCCATAAATACGGGGTGAAGCTGTACAAATTATGTACGCCGGATGGGTATACTTTCAACGTGAATGTTTATACTGGCAAAGGTGATAATGGCAGAGAGTTAAATCACGGAAAAGAGACTGTTTTAAGATTAATAAGGGGCCTTGAAAATGAAGGAAGAACCGTAGTGACTGATAATTTCTACAATTCAATAGATCTTGCAGAGGAGCTTATACGCAAAAAAACATTCCTTTGTGGTACTTTGCGTCCAAATCGGAAAGGTCTCCCAAAACGCATAGTAGCATCAAAACTAAAAAAAGGCCAAATAACTGGTGCAATGAATGAGAATGGGGTTCGAATTATAAAATGGGTGGATAAGAGACCAGTTAATATGATTTCTACATGTCGGGATCATGATTTGATGATAAAGGACACCGGTAAGATAAGACGTACTACCGGAGAAGCAATTAAAAAACCACAGTGCATCATGACCTACAATGAAAATAAAAAGGGTATAGACTTTAGTGACCAGATGTCATCGTACTACACAACCCTAAAGAGAGGAATCAAGTGGTTTCGTAAAGTCATGCTTGAATTGCTATTTGGGACAGCTTTGGTCAATAGCTGGGTGGTTTACAATATTCGGCAGCCAGTTCCAATTTCAAAGAAAGATTTCATCGAAGCGATCATAGCAGCATATACCAAAACGCCAATCACGGATACTAACTCAGGTAAGTCTATTATTTATTATTTCAATCATTTAAGGTCACCCGAGGCAAATGCAACTATGAGGGTAACGTAACGAATTAAAATTGCTCTTAATTTAATATATAATTTTTATAAAGATCAAGCTCTGTTTTATTTTGACAAAACAATAATAGTTCTATGTTCGCTCAAACAGTTGTTGGGTCTTACAAATTGGATTAAATTAAAATGTATTTCAATTAGTTACATTGGCACTTACGCAACTATGACATAAGTGCATATACATAATTAGTATTGTATGAAATATTTATTTAATAATATCATGAGTAATTTTCATGCAGTTATATGATAATATTATGTATCTATTTATATACAGAACTAGCTTCTACCCAGGTTTCAAAATCGGTCCAGCGGTTTAGGCGTAAAGAGATAACATACAGACAGATAGGTAGTTACTTTCGTATTTATAATATTAGTATGGCAATAGATCCCGCAATGTAAATCTAGTTCCCGCAAAACGAGCCTTACAGTTAATTGGTGGGTAAGGCAAGAATTATTAGTGAAAAAATAATGCCATATTAATAATATATATTATTTACTTTCAGATGGTCAAAATGAGGTAGTCTTAAAGAAAAAACACAACTTCGAAAAGAAAGGTGAGAAGAGGAGAATTTGTGCCGGCTGCTACCAAAAGCTGCGTGGTACACTCAACAGCCGAGAAGCAAATAGAAAAGTAAAGAAAATAAAATCTTTCTGCGTAGAATGTAAGAAAGGATACTGCTTGTCATGTTTCTATAAAACTCACATGTAATTAATTAATTTTTCACATATAATGTGAAAAATAATACTGGCTGTCTATTTTTTTTGATTCTTTAATAAATGATATAAAAAGGATATGTCGATAACTTATTTCCCATCACTAATACTTCCTAAAATAAACCTATTATTCAGTGCGTCATCGGGTTACAAGGCCTTACATGTATTTTTGTATATATCTCTCAAGTAAATAGTAGGAACCCGGGGCGAAGCAAGTACTGTAACCACCAACTCGTCGACTATCGATATTGATAGGGATGTGTCCACATTTTTCCATTTTTGTATAATTATAGTCATTTATATCAGTCGATACCTTACTAGGTCAATGAGCCCCATATCGCCGCGGCGTAAACATTGAGTATCAGGCCAATCGGCCATTTAACGCACCATATAAAAAAACGTCAGTTTTAGTTCCGCAGCGAACGTGTTAATCTTACACTTTTACTGTGAGGTGTCACGCATCACATTTTTCATTAAATAATTGCCACAAAATTTGAATAAACAATTAATACGACCATAATCATAAATCCGTAGGATGTACAATGTACATTTGTAGAATTTACATATTTATTATAGGTACAATAGATACGACTATATGCTTCAATGGCCGCGTGTTTGAAACGAAGCAATTCTATATATTACACGTTTATTGCAATCATTTATGTAAGATTTAGTACGCCGTAAAATAGATAGCTGTCATAAAACTCTTACACCGTGATTAAAATAATCGTTTCAAAAACAGTTGAACGCCGCCCGCTCTTTCCACTTTCCCTGATCTGATTAAGTTACTTGCGAATTCTATTCAGACAAAGTTTTCTTTAATAAACTATTAAGTATGAATTTCTATAGTCCTTTCAACTTAGGGATTTTTGCGGAATTTCTGTTAATAACGCTTAATTTTTTTGTATTCTACGCTAGTGGTAAACAAGCGTACGCAGTAAGCGGTCAGTGTAGCCTAAAGACGCCTGCAGTTTTAGAAGCGTCATATGCGCAACGCGAACCTTTTCAAAACCTCTCAATGATTTTTTTATTTATTATTAATCAAGCAATAACAATTGTAAAACACTTATTTCAACTTTCACACATTATAAATTTACTAAAAGGGGGCTTAATCGTGTAACACTTTGATTAGAAGGTATTGATATCAACCCTCAGCCAGTCTTTCTCCGGGACGACGGGGACAATGTCGCCCTTGAAACGTCGGAGGCTAGTTTTTTATAGTTTTACACAATTTATTTTAGTACATTTTTAATATCAATTATAAACAGAGTACTGAACTCGTCTCCCAAAATCTGAAAATAGAAACTTTACGCGTCCTTGCTCTCGTTGAAAATAAATTATTTTAATATTACAGCGGGTGCAAAATAATGTTGTTGGCTGTTTTCCGGCAAGATTACGAACTAATTACATTACAAAACAAGCTCTTTGCGGGTAAATTATGCATGCACTCCCGGATCATTACCACCCGCCTGTTGGCCTGTTCAAATCTTATAACCCTGGCAATGCAAAAAACAAACATTACACAGTCTAAAATAGATTAGATTGTATGAAATTGCTGGTGCATTAGAACGGCTTTCACGCCCAAATTAAAGCTAAATGGAGGCTTCGTTTATTATTGTACGGTTATACCGGGATGGCCTCTTTAATACTGTCATTGTTCAGTGTACTTGGAATAAGCTTTTAAAAGCTGGTAGTTGGTTAAACGTATAGTATAAACAAAACATACCTAAGTTATCTTTCATTTCACGATAGAGCCAGCTTTGTCCTACTGCTGAGCCGCAGCCTCCTGTTTCTGCCACATAATAACATAATTTACTAAATATATCTAAATAATGTCAATGAAAGTGAACTTTAATAATAACTCGCTCGTACCATTTAAATGAAATAGTGTTTTTTACCTCACACAGGTACTTTGTTGCTCAAGAGCAATTACTGATTTTGGTTCGAGTGTGGCACAAAATAATCTTAAATAGGTATCTTTGGCATCCGAACTCTCTTAAAAGGTTGAACGATTAAAGTGTTATGTCGATTTGTTTTTTTTTTAATTAAATATTTTTTTTTAATATAAATTTAAATAAAAACAAGATTTAGTTTACTATAAAACAAACAATGCCTACATTATTTCATTATAATATTTGGAATATTTAAAAAAATATTTTATTTAAATATTCTATGAAAGTGTATAAGAAACCCCTATAGTCATTCTCACTACTGAGGTCAAATAAATACCTAAGAATGTGAAACTCGAGAACATTCATTTACCTACATCGAGAACATCCTTTCTTGCACTTTATCGCTCACAACATTCGAGGTTCTAAGTATTAGGTATATGAATACTACGCTTGATCTAGACTTGAACTACTGAACTGAAAAAATACAAATGTTGCTATCTTATTGCACAAATATATGAAATAGCTATTATAAGTATGTATTTGAAAGAGTTTAATATTGAAGTTAAATAAAACCTTACAGGAATAATTTGACTACACATGAAAACTATCTTACAAGAGGCACATAACAGAGCCGAGCAAGCGCCGCAAGCGCGAATTCGGCAGATATTTCCGAATTGAAGGCTAACATTCAATCCCTGGTTGGGCCAGGTGAGAGCACTTGTAAAGAGATATCTCACTAAGCTTTTCGTTCATTCTTTACCCTTACTGTGAGTTTGACGTATAGATACCATGATTATTCTGTGACGATGTTTTCGGATCATACCCTAATCTAATATTGTATTCTGTTACCGCGATTGTTAATAATTGAAATTAAACACTTTGGAACGGAACGGATGAATTGCGTTTATTAACACCATGACCCTACGTTTTGAGCCCTTTGCAGCACTCGTTTTTACAGGGTTAACATGATGACTGAGAGAAAGGCGATTAATTCGTTCTAAAGTGTTTAATTTAAATGCATACCCTAATCTGTCAAGCAACTATAAGTATTTTACATTTTCAAAGGATTATTCGAGTACAGTTTTGTGAATCGTAGCACACGTGCGCAGAAAGGTGTGTTATAGAGTCTCCCAGTCTACTTGGACAATCCGTCTTTTGTATGTATGTAAGTATGAATGTTCGTTTAACGATAACTCAAGTATCATTGTTCGGATCGTCGTAAAATGTAGCAGGTAATTAAATGAGATAAATATATTTCGTAAGTTCTAATACAGAATGAAGTTCGTCTATGTTCGTCTATCACTAAGTCCGTCTTAGCTATTGTATCTATAGATGTGATAGTACAGACTGCGAAAGTTTTAAGTAAACGAAAAAGTTTCATAGAAGTTTAACGTTTCAAATAATACTTCCAAGTTTGACAGTCCATTTACATGGAAGAGAAAACGTGGTCTGACTCTAGTAATAGAGCAACTACATATGTAGTGGCTCCCTAACCTATAAATTACTTTACAATGCATGTGTTTGAAAAGTGCGCTTTCTATGAAGCCAAATCGTGCGGAAAGTTGTACTTTTCCACACGATTTGGCCGATGAAGCCAAATCGTGCAGAAAAGTGTACTTTTCCGCACGATTTGGCCGATGAAGCCAAAATCGTGCAGAAAAGTACACTTTTCTGCACGATTTGGCCGCAGTGCGTTTACTTTTCAATTATTTTTCCATTTTGTACTCCGCTATTAGGAATCCTTTTTTACCATTTTAGTAAGGAAAGGAACCCTAAAAAGATTGGGCTGAAAATAAATTCATAATAAAATTAAAAAGGGGTATAAGCGCCTTAAAGATCGCGCTCAATAGCGTAAAACAAAAAGGATAACGACAAGCGTTTATTATTATTGGTATTCAATCATGAACATAAGAAGTGTACCTATCTATCCGCTATCAGCCCGATACAAAAAGTATATTCAATGTAAGAAAACTATAAAATAATATCATTTTTAATTTTATTAATTAAATTATTGTCATGTAACAATTAAATTATTTTGTTATGATATGATTTTTTATTTACTCGCACAATGCATAGTAAAACATTGTATGAAACACATGCGTAAAGATGATTTCGAAATCACTGACTTTCCGCACATGTTGCATAAATAGCTATAAATATCTTCATAGTATAAAATCTTGGTCTTATAATATAGGATTAACTAATTACTACCCAGATACCGGTTATCCTTAGCTACAGCGTACAGATTAACGGCGAGCGCGGTAATAAGATCTAGTTACGAATGCTCGCACACCTCGCCCGCTCTGGGGACCCGATGTTTGCCCTCAATTCGGAAAGATCCCGCTAATCCCTCGACTCCACTCGCTGCTCAGATACCTGCTTGCGAAGCTCTTATTCGAATACTTGTAAAGGATAACTCACACAAGAACGGGCTGGGACGTGACCGGACCGATCTGTCAGTTTCTGTAGAAAACTTCACGTGACCTTTGAAGACTTCGAGCTCGGACGTAATTATTTCTATAGAAATTGATAGATCGTTCCGTTCTAGTGCGAGTCATCCTAAAATGAAATTTGCGATTAAACTAAAAACCACGTAAAACAATCATTTGTTTAGCATATCGTCGCTGCGCTTGTAAAATCCGCTATGTTAAAAAACATAACTTTACAGGAGACACAAAAAACATATTTATTTTGTTACTGTTCTAAAAATTAAAAAACTATAAATGACAAAAATTTAAGTGTCCAATGGGACACTAAATAATATAAGTTTCATAAATATTAACTTCTTATTTTGGATGCTACAATTTTTTTTATTTATATTTTTAGCACCTAGAGGAATTTATTTGTGTTGTAAAAAACAATATGTGCTTGCCAAGGCACAAAATGGGTTATTGTTTCAAAAGATTGACGTTTAATTCCACCACATAGCGGATTTATCGTACATAGAAATAAATAAACAAAAATACAAACTCAATGTAATCAATTAATTTGCCAGTAACCATTAGTTCACTGTTGTAATTGTTTTAAAGATAATAAAATTCAATACTATGACGGTGTTTTCATATGTTTTGTCAATGACATAGCTACCCACGTGTTTATTAAATCCGCTGTGTGCCAGCGCAAGGCGCAATATCCTTAGAAAGCTTACCGTGATAAAAGCCGCTAGGTGCTATTGGACCACTTGGTGCCTTTTGCGTGGCTAAATTAGGCTTATTTTACAAAGCTGATTTTTACTTTTTCTGAACCAATTTGAATAATAAAAAATGGGTTTTTGAGAAACGTGCACCTTTAAAGTAGTTTTCAAATATATAAAAATCTATTTTTCTGAAAAAATCACATGTTGGATTTTACAAGCGCAGCGACGATATATTTCATTTGAAGATCCTTCGAATTTGCAATCCCCGTATTTCATTATCTTTAGGAGTTAGAGGGGATATTTTTTATTTTGAAACGTATGAGTATAGGTCATTGGTACCTATGGCACTCCAAGCCGAAAACAACATATGTGCCAATTTTTACCTTGTACTTTTGACAAATGAAAAGAATGTAAACAAACCAAACCACGTGACTTGGTACTTTGGCCAGTTCAGTTGGTTTACATGTTTTGCAGTAAATCAACTATTATACTTCGTATCCAAATCGAAGATTACATATATTTACTAGCAGCAGTACACGGTTATGTGCTGTCCTTGTCACACATTTAGAGTTATAATATTATTCAAAAAAAACTGTTCTCGCTCTCGCCCGCCGGGTAATTAGGAACGGCAGCGCTCCCAGCGGCGTGGTTGATCATTACATGTTTTTGTGTCTGTCCGAGTCACACGTATTTTCTCGCAAAAATAGTGTTTTAGTGTATATCTATTTCAGATTGAAGGATTAGGGTGAGTGATTTTACACATCTTCAGAACGATGAATTCAAATTACAGAATAAAACCGCGGCCTAGTTGCCGTTTAACGAATCTTCTTTCGGAAAGTGATTTTGTCCAAATGTTTGATTTTGCTTTCAATATATGTGTGGTAGATTACAATTTAAAACCGAATGTTAGTGTGGTGTATTAATCATATAATAACTAAAAGAATAGATCAAGGAATATTTACTTTGTTCGAAATAATGCTTTTACATCTACCTTCTTTTTTCTAAGTAATATAAGTAAAGTACATGTTAAAGGCACGGGTTGTTGTTCGTAGATTAACATACAAATTTAAACCTAATTAAGAGAACTTTAAGGTTCGTTATGTATTTACGCGTTATAGTATTTACGCGTTATAATTCGTATCAGGTTTGTGTACCAGACCGTATACTAAAAATTGCGCCACACGCCATACTCGAGGGTTAGCCACTTACTTCTAACCCTGGTATTTAACGAAAACAAATGTAATCTCATCTACGCAATGATTTCATCTACCTTTCCAGAGTTCTGAGATAATTATAGTAATAAGTATTGAAGTATGCAATGCTAAAAAATTATGAAAGTCGACATGAATTTCACAAATTGTAGTAAATTCGGTTAACAAAATGGCATCTAAAAGTAATTTAAAGTAAAATAGCCATAGAGGTTCCCTCATTTATCTATAGTTTTGTTAATAAAAGCTAGCTTATGATCCGGATGTTGCCGTTTCGAATATCGTCGAGCCTTCGGGACAATATAGGTATTTTAGAGGTTCCCCATTTTATCCCTAAAAGGGAGGTATGACCTCTTCAATTCTTCATGTTTGTCTTGTATTATTCGTGAAAGACAGCCTCGATTTGTCAGCTAAGAAGTACACATACTTATAGCGCTTCTTGTACGTCGTCTACCTACTTCATTTATATGAACTGTCATAAAAATATACTCGCTTATAAAGAATCATGAGCTCGCTGAAATAAGTAACAATGACTACAATCAATAATTATCATCATAATGTTGCAGAGAAAAATTGTAAAATAAAAATAAGATAGGTTTCGTATAAACTACGTTCCTATTTACGAGTAAGCCTATTTCAGGTTCTATCAAGGAAATACTACTTTAATGAGTCGGAATATATAATCTTGATCATGTTTTAATGAAGTCAAAATACTATGACATTGCGATTTTGAGTCAGTTAAGGCTCTAAACTAAAGGGAAGTGTAACCGCAGCGGCAGTGCCGTATTACCCTGTTCCGCTAAATAGCGCGAATGCTTGCTGTAGCCGCTGCAGGGGTTTAATTTGCGACCTAGTGTCTATACGATTAAAGAAGGATAATTTATGTTCAGAGGTGTATTCTTTGAGTATAGGTAAGTTATTTAAGGTAAAGAATAACTTTTTTGTTTTGTTCAGACTCGAAAGAGGTTATTATTTTTTTCCCTCATATTTTAGATACCGTAAACCGTTCAATATACAACGATATAACCAGGTCAAAAATATGATATTTTGGTTTATGTAAAAATTTACAAAATACAATACCTACATAATATGCGGAAATTACAGGTATATTATGATTGGTGGTTCTTTAACAAATTGCACACCTAAAAGGTGTTCAATCGCTTTCCTGCATGCTCGGAGCGAATAACGAGAAAACTGGTTAAAGACACAAAATAGTTAAAGTTTTTTGTGGTTTTTTGCATAACAATAATACCTATACTTACTGATTTTCTTTATCAACTTTACGTATCCCCATCACGAAACAAGGATAGTTTGGTTCGGGAATTTGAACCAATATCTGACGGCGCAGTCTTGCAAATTGTTGCGGTTAGTAAAAACGAATTACAATGCAATGCAATGCATGAAATTATATAAATCATATGATTTTTACATATACATATTATAATAGAAGTATTGTAATTTGTACATGTAGGTAGTGAATGTTGTGGATCACATTTTTATGATACCTACATATAAAATTGTAGATGATATCTTTACGATAATAGGACTCAACACGACTTAATTAAAATTAAGTCGGATATTAATATGGTCGTACGTACCTACTATTAAAACCTCACCGTTTAGGAAGGTGGTAACCAAAACGGAATAATTTTACGAAGCTGAGTGAGTTTGCTAACAAAAACCTCATTGGAGAGTAAATGGTTTTAACCCAATTGAATTATCACGAAACTAATATTCCTGTTTATTGAAAGCATGAACCGATATATACTGAAGTAATACAAACAACGACTTAAATTTTGATTTATAGTTTCCTAGAGAAACTTCATATCATATATATATACACATATATATATACGAAACGAAAATATATTTTTTTTCGTAGGCTATATCGATGAAATAGGCTTAATCTTATTAAATACCCTACGCTGCTCCGCTTTAACAGCGCCGAGTTACGTGACATAAATCGTGTGTAAATTTGTATAATTTTGCTCCGTTTCAACAATTATGCCACAAAAATTGTGTCAAATAAGCTTGCTTTAACAGCGTTGAGCTTTAACACGTTAATTATGTCAAGGATCGTCCGCTTTAGCAGCGTTGAGGTACTCCACATTAATTGTGTCGAGGATTCCAGAACTTTGCTCCGCTTTAACAGCGTTGAGGTACTCCACATTAATTGTGTCGAGGATTCTAGAACTTTGCTCCGCTTTAACAGCGTTGAGGTACTCCACATTAATTGTGTCGAGGATTCTAGAACTTTGCTCCGCTTTAACAGCGTTGAGGTACTCCACATTAATTGTGTCGAGGATTCTAGAACTTTACTCCGCTTTAACAGCGTTGAGGTGCTCCACATTAATTGTGTCGAGGATTCTAGAACTTTGCTCCGCTTTAACAGCGTTGAGGTACTCCACATTAATTGTGTCGAGGATTCTAGAACTTTGCTCCGCTTTAACAGCGTTGAGGTGCTCCACATTAATTGTGTCGAGGATTCTAGAACTTTGCTCCGCTTTAACAGCGTTGAGGTACTCCACATTAATTGTGTAGAGGATTCTAGAACTTTGCTCCGCTTTAACAGCGTTGAGGTACTCCACATTAATTGTGTCGAGGATTCTAGAACTTTGCTCCGCTTTAACAGCGTTGAGGTGCTCCACATTAATTGTGTCGAGGATTCTAGAACTTTGCTCCGCTTTAACAGCGTTGAGGTACTCCACATTAATTGTGTCGAGGATTCTAGAACATTGCTCCGCTTTAACAGCGTTGAGGTACTCCACATTAATTGTGTCGAGGATTCTAGAACTTTGCTCCACTTTAACAGCGTTGAGGTACTCCACATTAATTGTGTCGAGGATTCTAGAACTTTGCTCTGCTTTAACAGCGTTGAGGTACTCCACATTAATTGTGTCGAGGATTCTAGAAGTTTGCTCCGCTTTAACAGCGTTGAGGTACTCCACATTAATTGTGTCGAGGATTCTAGAACTTTGCTCCGCTTTAACAGCGTTGAGGTACTCCACATTAATTGTGTCGAGGATTGTAGAACTTGCTCCGCTTTAACAGCGTTGAGTCTCTCCACATTCATTGTGTCGAGGATTGTAGAACTTTGTTCCGTTTTAACAGCGTTGAGTTTCTCCACATTAATTGTGTCGAGGATTGTAGATCTTTGCTCCGCTTCAACAGCGTTGAGTTACTCTACGTCAATTTTGTTGATGATTGTACAACATTGCTTCGCATTAACAGCGTTGAGTTTTTTCACATTAATAAAATCGTGTTGAGGATCGTACAACTTTGCTCCGCATTAACGGCGTCTCCTATTACATATTCTACAGGAATTGTGTAGAATGTAATAAAATTTTACTCCATCAGGTTGTTTTTACCATGATGAGACTTCTCTTCAATAGTAGCATTCCGATTATCAAGATATAAAACACTCCACGTGTCTGTTCTTTATTATAACAATTATTTACAAAAATAGTAATTCTCTTGCTGCTGTAGCGTACTGGTCAATATTTCGTTATCCTACAGTAGAATCGAAGACACCTGCCACTTTTTTATTACAACGTTCTACTCAAAAAGGAAAAACTTACCGTATTAACCATTACCAACCACTTGAATTATTGTTTGGTCTCAGTATAAATCTGTATGTATATTTTATAACAAGATTTCTTTAGTACTAATCTTGCAATGAAGAAACTACTGATAGCTTGTTTTACTAATTATACAACTTGTTTTTGTCTCCCTTTTTTACTTCGATATGAAATACAGGCATATCTATAGTATACAATCACTATGCAGGGATTCGTCAGTACAGTTCAATTAAATGAACGAAGTATAATTTAAAGCAGGTATATTCAAGTAATGTTAAAATTATATCGACGATAATACACACTCCAGTGTTTTGTTTCACCTAAAAGGTTATTGAAAGTAATTTCATTCTTTATTAATGTCGTTCCTCACTTGGACACGCACAGCATGTCATGCATAAGTCCAATCTAATAAAAATATTCATATAATATTTACATAATAGTACCGTTTTATTTTATTAGGCACTCATGTATGAAGCTAATTATCAGGAACCCATAGGAGCGTACGGATTTGACTTCGATATTTTATTTTATTTTTCCTACTTATATGTAGTATTACAATTCTCTAAACATCTGCTAGTAAATATATGTAATCTTCGATTTGGATACGAAGTATAATTAATAATCAAACGAACTTACCTGTGAAGTTTGATTGGAATTATACGAGTATCCAAATCGAAGATTACATACTCCCACCCTCCCAGACCCTAAAAATTAAAATAAAATCGTCTCTGGTCCTAACACAAAAATATCTATGTGCTCTAAAATAATGATCAACCACGCCGCTGGGAGCGCTGCCGTTCCTAATTACCCGGCGGGCGAGAGCGAGAACAGTTTTTTTTTAATAATATTATAACTCTAAATGTGTGACAAGGACAGCACATAACCGTGTACTGCTGCTAGTAAATATATGTAATCTTCGATTTGGATACTCGTATAATTCCAATCAAACTTCACAGGTAAGTTCGTTTGATTATTAAGTATATTTGGTTCTTGAGCTAATGAATGGTTTATTAGACTTAAATTAAATGTCAAAATTACTCTGAGACAAATTCGCCTTTAATAAGTGTCTTAGAATTTGAGTTACCTAATTATTATATCGACGTAACTTTCCAAAACACCTAACGTACCCAATAAAGCTAAAGAAACGCCGGATCAGGAAAATCCAATTAAGTACACTAAGTATAATTCCAAGTGTAATTGATAGCAATTACCATACGTCAGCCGCTCAAATAAACAATTTGCATGGAGATCGCTCACTCGCGGGCCGCTGAGATAAAAGCAAAATCCTCGCGGGCGCTCAAATTCTTAGAGCAGCCAAGTCTGCCCGACGGGCGGTAATAAAAACGGCTTAAACAGGATTTTAACCGCGAGTTCTTCGCCTTAATTAAATTGGATTTGTGAGTGAATGAAATATACGTGAAAAATTCCGTGTCGATTATGTCAGGGAATGAGTTTTGAAATCCGTTATAGTAAGCGGATTAAGATGAGGTTTCGTCGACGGAAAATTATTTCAGTATCAGCGGTGTTGAAGAATATTAACGTTCGTGTTAACGGTAACAATGTGGACATTTTCATGGACGGCTTCATATCCGGCATGGGAAACATTCACTCTAAACACACGCAGTTTTAACGTCGTTTCATATGCAAATTGGGACAAGTTATTTGATTAGTCTATTAACAACAAATAACCATAGTTATTAAAATTGTATAAATTTGCAAAAGTGGCGTATATTTTAACGAGCGAGCGAAACGAGCGAAAATCTCCGAGTCTGCTAAAGCAATCCGGCGTTTGTATGCTTGTATGTATATGTGTATGTTAATACGATGATAACTCAAGTATCGTTTGTCGAATTGTTATAAAACTTGGCAGGTGGTTAGATAAGATAAATATAATTTTTGAGTTTGAATATGAGCCGAATCGGTGAAAAGCTTGTCGAGATATAGAGGTCTCGAGTTCAAGTTCGGGGCGAACCACGTATATCAGTATATACTTGGATTATAATGATACTGAAGAAAATAATTCACGTAATCATATGTTAATGGCGATTTCAGTTTAATCAATAGTGGGCCATATATGTTCAGACATATCCGCCGGATCTGCCAATTAATTGCCGGCCATATACGTTCGGGCGCTCCGTCGAATCTCCATCGTTGGTATTATGTCCGCCGGGCATCCACCAGACAAATTTCCCATACATTGATTGGCAGATTCGAATTGCTCACTTATAGCAGTGCAAAGTGCACTGTAAGTCGTTTTGAAATAATGTCATAATAATGAAACCAGTTGAAATTCAACGTTAGAAGCGGTCCCGTGAAAGCAAAGACATGCGACAGGAAGTAACAGCGGGCGCGCTACGCGTCTACAGCTACGGCTACGCGTGTACAGCTACGGCTACGCGTGTACAGCTATGGCTACGCGTCCATAGCTCCTTACGAGTGCTACGACCTGCGATGTTACCTCATTGAATTTCTTGATGCAGTTGTTGTAAACGTACTCACTATTTCCTCTTTGGTTTTTGAAGCTAGACCAATAATTTTATTCTAAACAGAATTATTGTGTTATTATCTGTGTCGTGGCCTGTTTCGCTTTTTTGATATTTATGTTTAAAAAAAAAACTACAATGTCAATAAAAGTAAAATAGTCCAATACAGATATTGCTGATAATATAATTATATAAATATAGCTTGAAAAACCAAGGGTGAAACAGTCGAATACTTATGTATGGAGAAATGACCTGTCCTGTTGGACAATACACTGCCATGTCGAATGGACATTCGAATAACGAAAACTAAGTTATTTTAGCATTTGGTTTTATTAATATTCTGTACCCCTACCAGATGAATTTTCAACCTTATCCCTGTGTGAGATGATGAATAAAGTAGTAGGTACATACTTAATATTGAAGAACTTTTCACTAGCGACTAACATTATCAAGTTCAAGTTCAAAACCTTTAATTCTACTAAAAACATTAAATTACTATTAAAATTGGGTTGGATGGAAAAAGAGCAAAATATTAAATACACAAGGTACACTTGTACCTGATTATTACTTAATTCAAGTTAAGTAGCAATAATAACCACCAGAACACTAAGAAACCCAGAACAATAATTAACGTTGACTCACACTAAGACGGGACGCTATGGGACGGGACGGGGCGGGACGGGATTTCTATAGAAATAATCATGTGATAGCTCGGAGCCCTCGGACGTCAGGTGACGTATTCTATTGAAACTGACAGATCGTCCCGTCCCGTCCCGTTATAGTGTGAGTCATCCCTAATAATTGAAATCAAATGCAAATTTACAATGAAATCGAAAAAAAAATACCTTACCATACATTCGGCAAATCAAGAAAGAAGATAAGTAAGTATAAATTTTTCTATAGGACAGCCGAAATTTTTTTTTAAATAAATACTAACATCTATCTTAATTTAAATGTTTAAATGAAAGCTATAATTACTACAGTAATAGCGTTTTAATTATCACTTCTAACGTCTTTCAGCTGTGGAAAATTACAGCCGTAAACCATTTAAACGGGAATAAACGATTCGAGATAACCAGGAATTAAGCTATTAATATAATACAAAAACATCTGTCCTGAACATCATCATCATATCATATCAACCACGACCACTGCTAGACAACTCTTGTAAACGTTTTCAATTCACAATCTTTGTATTTTTTTTAATTTCTAAGGCCCACTTGCACCACCCAGGTTAGCCACTTACCCGTAGTTAAGCTGTCAAATTCTTTACAAAAAAAGGCTTAACTCCGGCTTATGTGGCTAACCCCGGGTGGTGCAAGTGGGCCTTAAAAGTTTAGCCACACAACCCGGAGTTAAGCGTTTTTCGTATGGTATATGACAACTTAATTTCGGGTTAGCTGCTAAAGGATGACTCACACCAGAACGGGCCGGGACGGGACCGGGCCGCGCCGATCTGTCAGTTTCTATAGAAAACGTCACGTGACTTCGGAGGGCTCCGAGCTCGGACGCGATTCTTTCTATAGATATTGACAGATCGTCCCGCCCCGTCCCGTGCCGTTCAAGTGTGAGTCACCTTTAACCCTAGGTCACGCATGTGGACCTTAGAATAACAAAGATATTTTAATATATTTACTTATTACCTACTAAATTGAACACGCTAAACTGTCCACAAAAGAGGGCGTAAGTGAATTAAGTATATTTATTGACATTCCCTTATCTGGTCCTAATTCAATCAAAGTGCCTCGATACTGCATAACATTATCCCCCAATTAACATTCGTAGGTCGATTTTTAAGGCGGTTTGTAACGCGGGCCGGTGTAGGCAATAAAGCGTGGTCCCTTATCCGTCATCCCGTCCTTAGAGATTTCTTCTGGGGGAATAATTTACGTTGATCGCCCAGAAGGGGAGCGTAACTGCCTCACTGAAACTTTAAGCTTTCGCTCAGAACGGTTGCGATTCGACGTACTTAACTAATAAATTGCTTTTAATCATCGAGAGCTAATTAGTTGCAATGTATAAGTGATACAGGTTTTAATATCAATTGATAGACAAAAGTGGGCAAAGGCTATCAGCTATACAACGGGGAATTTATTTTAAACGCGCGCCATGTGTACGGGTTTTATTTTAAATTCTGCAAGCGGCGGGCGCTGATGGCGTTCCATGTCGATGACTGGGAATAAAGCCTTTGACGCCTTTTGCTGCATGCATGGTGGCAAGACACTTCAATTTTAACATTCATGCGATCACGTTCGCAACCCCCATTAAAAAACTTTTTTGATAAATAAAATGTGTGCGTTTATTTTGGTATGCAGCAGCCTTCACTTCAATTGTTTATTTTTCACTAATGTAGTCAGTATTTTCAACTATTTTATATAAGGATGACTCACACTAGAACGAAACGAGACGGGACGGGATGGGACGATGTGTCAGTTTCTATAGAAAACGTCACGTGACATCCGTGGGCTCCTAGCTATCACGTGATTCTTTCTATAGAAATTGATAATTCGTCCCGCCCCGCCCTGCCTCGTTCCGTCCCATCCCGTCCTAGTGTGAGTCCACCTTTATCATAAACCCTCCATGATGCATTCAACATTAAATCATAATGATTGCCTTTTTTATTACAACTAATTTCTTATCTGTGAACATTTTATTGTTGCTAATGGGAGCTACCGACGTGTCGCTCACCAGGCGGCGCCACTCATGCGTGGGTCCTGTGTCAGTATGAAAGAACTGTCAAAGTGACGTTTGAAATGTTCCCGCAGGACCCACGGTCCACTAGCGCCCCTAGCGGAAAATCGACTCGCGGTAATCCTCATTAATAACTTCGATTTCGATGACATATTTTATTTTCAAAATTCGAACATTTACAAAAAAAACCAAGAAAGATTTGACCCCTATTCAAATATCAGTTGAGATGACGTTTAGTTGGGAATTAAGTGACAATAGCAAACACTGTCGCACGCACTATGCTTTCAGAAAAAAAAATTCATGAAATCCGTAATGGTGGTCAATATGCAGCTGTAACGCTCGGAGACGCGGAAAGCTCAGATATATACTGTATCAAAATTCAAAATTCTAATAAATATTCTGCGAGTTAACCTCATGGGCACTTTTACAGTAAGCATTACGTTGAAGCATTTGCATGTACAAAGATTTACAATAATAGACAAGAACAGTAAAATTGTA
The DNA here is from genome assembly GCA_949128165.1 of Lathronympha strigana. Lineage (NCBI taxonomy): Eukaryota > Metazoa > Arthropoda > Insecta > Lepidoptera > Tortricidae > Lathronympha > Lathronympha strigana. Next base: position 9,877,018 of record OX421905.1, on the reverse strand, counting down.
AAAATTGATAAATCAACAGGCAATAGCTGGGTAAACAATACGAAATATCAATTTACTACGTACTTATTACACCATGGCAAGAGATGTATAGTCTCTATAGTTATTAATAAATTAAGTTTGCCAATTTATGGGTGCACGTTTTGAGTGGTAATTACGTTTCCATACATTATTCTTCCAAGCGTGTAAGTATTGTGATCGAAAACTCGAAGTTAGTTAATGAGGCGATGTTTAACATTCAGCGCAGCCCACCTCGTGTGGAGTCTTGTTAGGAAAAACATTGCCCTCTTTTTGGGACAGTCGGGGTAAAGCAAATGACGCTCCCTGGCGGTTTGTCTGCGAACAACATGGCATGGCATGGTCTCTCGACGTCATTACTCGGCGAAACCATAAACGATTAGCGCGAGTTAATCTGCCGCTAGGTCCGATGCAGACTGTTATATACCTACAGTTGATACTAGTGAGTGCTATTGATTGAAAAAACTTTATTATAAAAGGGTACTATTACCTATGTATACGCAGCGGCAAATTTGAAATTGTGTACTGAATGACAATAATTTCTTACTAATCATATCAATAACGTCGTGTATATATATTTTTTACCAAAAAATGTCATCAATATACTACACTTTTTCAGTACAATAAAAATTCATAACATTAAATAATGGGTTCATCGTCTATTTGACTAAGGTGAAGACGTCATTACGCCAGTGGCGCCAACACGTAAGTATTTACCTATAAGTCTCAATGTCTCTTATTAGTGTACATTAGTTGGCGTTTGTGTAAAGAGATTCACTAAAGCGAATCAATTTATAAAAGTACATTATTTCTCAATATCTATCTCTATTTATCCGTTATACTTAGTTTAGCCATGCCTGTCTGTCCGTCCGTCTGCGGCTTGGCTCAGTGAAAGTTAGTCGTAGAAAGCTGTAATTTGATATGAAAACAAATAGGTACACATGCCGACAAAGTGGTAAATTAAAAATAAGGAAAAAAAAGTACTCGTGAAGTGAAGGGGTGATTTTTTTTTTCGTTTCAACCCTAATGTGTGAGGTAATTTTGGATATGTATTTGAAAAACAATAGGCGTAGGATGAAATAATTTTTTGATAAAGTGAAAATTTTCGCAAATAACCGCTCCAGAAGTTAAAAAAACGTTTCCCTCCCCTCTAACTTTAGAACCCCAAGTCCAAAAATTTTGAAATAAATAATAAAAGTAGGGCTTTATAAAGATTTTTAAGGAATATTAGTAATTATATTTCCTAATTATATTAACCCATTCTTGTTTTTTTTACACAAACTCGTATTTTTTTAGTAAATGAGTGTATATGTGTCGTACCTACTGCCGCGAAATACTCCTTTTTGCTAGTTATGGTCATGGTATCTACTAAAACCCCTTCTAGGTTAGCTAATTGTGACGGACGGTTAACTACGGAACTCTACACTGAGTGTAGCCCGACATGCTCTTGGCCGGTTTTTATTTATTACGTTCAATTCTCTTTCAAAAGGTAAACCATCGAACAATATCGTATTTTATATCAAATACTTACTTAAAAATTCGTTACCACTCAATATACAGTATGTATCACAACGAAGAGCAAACCTTAAGACTGGTTGACGGGGAACTCGAGAACAATGTAATGACGTGCATTTCACGTGCCTAAATACATGTTTTATGGCATAAAATTACTAAATGAATTACTCGAAGACCATATTTTTGCAGTCGGTTAATGGTTTTTGTAACATCCTATAGGGTTTGTTTACGTTTTTGATTTTTGGCAGTGCATGCGTATTGCGTACTGTTGATATGTAGCTAGGGGCAACTAATCAACATTAACGTTGTTATGTCAATGCACATGCGCTTTGTGTTCTGTTTATAAGTAACCTAGGTAATTATTTTAATAATGGCTGTAGTCATAGGCAACGCGCAAGCGCTTTGTTACCTGTTTATTTGTAACTATGTAAAAATCCAAACTTCAACAAGGTTTGACGCCTGTCTGTCAGTTGGTAATTTAAGAAATGTCATTTATAAGATTGTAAACAAATAATACAGGGGAGGTGCAAAACAATAATAATAAATGTATATTTTTACCTCACCTAAAACCTGTCGTATTTTTGATGAATTAGGTACCATGCTCATATTTATGATCTAACGGGTTTCTTTTTTTGCCTTTCGTTCTGATACATACTGTATACAGTTTCATAGTTTCCTTCTTAGTTCCGATATTCATGTTACAATTTCAAGTTTACATTTAGCATTTTCACCAGTGCTTTGATTTACAATTTCGTTTATTTTAAAATACTCTGCATGCATCGAGTAATGGCGTTATTCATAAACACATCAAACATAGTTTAGCTCAATAATTGAGCTCAGTTTGATATTTGCCTGTGTTAGAAATAAAGAAAACATTTTACAATTCGAAACAAACACTTAGAAACAAAGAAAACCAAGAGCCTATTTTACTTTGGTAGCTTGTAACTTACTGTATAGATTTTGTTAGTTATATTTGTGAATAACAAATATTTAACTAAAACATCTGTTAACATTTTACGAACAAAGTGGCATATTTTTTTTAGTTATGACCAATGTTTAAATTAGGTATATGAAATCTGATATAAACTAAATAAAAATTGGGACCGAGTGGCATGACGGCTATATCAAGCTGTGCCTCATATAAACTTGATAGGTTACATGAAAGCATATTTTGGACCAATATATTGCATATGTCTAATAAAATGGGAAGCTTTATCATGTCACCATAAAGAAGAGTGCAGTGCTTGGTGGATGTAGGTTTGGCATTAATTCTTGTTTACGGCATTTGCTTTTAGTAGCCGAACGAGTGGCGCGTGAACGGCATCCGGCACCCGCGCGACACTACACAACTACCTTAAGAATAACTGTAGTATGCACCCACACGAGTTATTTACTATAGTAGTTATATGCCGGAGGAAAGGAGATGCAATCACAGTAAGTAAACGCAGACGCTAGAGAGTTTAGTTATGTAAAACTCATGGTAAGGATATAGAAGTTTGGCAAACGGTACGCGGTGTTGGCCTTGAGCACAGAAAACAGCAGGAGCACTTTACAAATCAGGCACGTAAAGCCAGTAGTGTGTTTCTTGCTCTCTTATTATGGTGAAGTAATTTCCAAAACAGTTTTTGCTTTCAGTGGAGGGATATAGATATTATAAATTGTATATCAAGGGCATAAAGACACCCATTTTAGATGAGGCTATTTATTCGTCCGAGTGCAACGAGGACCAATGTAATAGCCGAGAATGTCTGATGCTGATGCTGATGCCTGAAGTATACACTCTACTTTTCACTTCGATTGTAAGAAAAATATAAGATTTATTTCACTTTAAATCGTTGAAAATGAAACATCCATGCTCGCGCGCTTGGGTTCTCATCGTCGCGCGCCACTTGCCGGGAACGCCGGGCGCGGGTCCGCTTCCAGCGCCGGCTGCGTGCGTTGTTACTTTATGCCCTATAGCATGAAATAGTTATTTGTACAACAAGAGAGCAAAGTTCGTATTTGTTCTGAGTGCCAATTTTGAGTCCTGAGCAAGCGAAAGATTCTATAATAGAATCAAGAGCGTAGCGAGTGATTCTAATTTAGAATCTTGAGCGTAGTGAAGGACTCAAAGGCACGAGATGCAAATAACTTTTGGTCTCGAGTTGAACATACAACTTTTCACCTCAGCAGGAAGAAAAATAAATTAAAACCAAAATGATCGGACAGGAAGGCTTTATTAATTTTAGAATACTACTTTATTAATTTAAGAATACAAAATATTACCTCTTACTAAATTTAAGAACATGAGGTTAGATTTCAAATGAATCTTTATGGCATTTGCGTCCTTATTAACAACCAACAAAGTATTACCTGTACCCGCGATTTGGCCGGGAGGAAACTTAATTCGGCGTTTTTGACCGCTTCTTTCAATTCTTCGGGTGTTGCCGTAGCTTCATCGCTATCACTACTAGTATCACTCATGTTTTCAGTTCAGATAACTTTTATCTTTAAAGCAATTCAAAAGAGAAGCTTCTCATATATATATTATTATACTCTTTGGAGAAGCTATTGAGGAAATTTTCAAATTGAGGATGACAGCCGAAACACTTTATTATTTTTAATCGCGTTCGGATACTAGATATCGTTCACAACAACGTAAATGGTAAATTGTAGAAATTATTTTACTACAGATTTACACGTGAGGAAACGTGAATCAACAAATGGTTAATATTATACTTATAAATATAAAATAAAAATCATAATATTTTAAAGTGAGAGATATTTAAAAATGAAAACGTACGAGTTTTTGAACGTGGTTCTGGCTCTGTTTAAACATGATATTACACGGGGCGATTTATCGCAAGCCGTCACTGCCATCGTCCTTCGTGCACTTCCTTCATCTCACATTGCCTATTCCTGTTTTGCATAGTAGGGTACGACGGGACGGGCCCGACAAAACGCACCGTCTAGACATGTCCGTACAGACAGGTCAATCAAATTGGCTTTGATGTGATTGTATGAACGATATAATCTAATGAGGACTACCGTATTTTTGCTCACCAAGCGGCGCCACTCCTGCGTGGGTCCTTGTCAAGCGTCATTAGTATGAGTTAGTATGGCGCGAAACCAATATTAGAATTGATTATTTTTCATTAATGTCCATGTTAAAAGAGGTACATTCAATTCTAACTATTTTATATAACCTCTAAATTTACGTTAAATTAGGGCTGTGTTATTTTACACTTTCAATTTAAAGCTTATTTTATATTTTTATTTATTAGCCAAAGTAATATTTCTTTAGTATTTAATATATTTCTATGTAATGATTCCTCTAAAAGTGTATATTTTCGAAATAAGCACGACTTAAATTAAAAACTAATGAGAAATGTACTGAAAATGACATATAACCTACCCACGTTCCACTAGCGCCCCTAGCGGCAAATTCACTCGCGGTAGTCCTCATTGTTAGAAAATTGGCCTCATCTGGCTGAATGGGCCAGGATGCCGTTTAATAAAGAAGTTGCATGTCTTGACTGAACATTGTCAATCTGACGTTTATTTTCCTCACGCTCGCAGCAAAATCGCATTTTGCTCACTGGTTTCGCATATCAAAGTAAGCCTTTTCGAGCTGCTGAGGTGAAAAGTATATTTTCAGTAGCGCCACTAGCGCCACTTTACGCAAAATTAAATTGCCGCCTGCCGGCTCCGTCGGGCAGAAAAATAGTATACAAACCTCGGCCGTTAAATGGGAAAGCCTCGGATCACATGTTAGTCGACCTCGGCTTCGCCTCGGCCGACAATTACATGGGATCCGGGACATTTCCCACTAAAACGGCCTTGGTATGTAATCTACTATTATGTCGCCTAACCTATTCCGGATTCATTCAACGATTAAAGTGAAATAAAACCTAATATTTTAGTTACAATCGAAGTGAAAAGCAGAGTGTATAGTTCAGGCATCAGCATCAGCATCAGCATCAGACATTCTCGACTATTATATTGGTCCTCGTTGCACTCGGGCCAATAAATAGCCTCGTCTAAAATGGGTTTCTTTATGCCCTTGATAAACAATCTACTATTTCGTTTGGTATATATTGATATCACACCATCGCTCGCACTTATTCGTGTACCAAGTGAGGTCTTTAAAATCTCAATAGCGCCCCTAATTTAATGACGGTCAGGCTAGGTTTCTTGCCCTTTTGCCAGTTTTATTTTTGTGCTTTGTTTTTATAATGCGTATTAAAAATAAATATAAATACCACTTAATTATTTCAAAATTATAATAAATAAATGAAATGATTTAACGGCCTCCTAGCCTAGTTGGTAGTGACCCTGCCTACAAAACAGGAGGTCCCGGGTTCGATTCCTGGTCAGGGCATTTATTTGTGTGTTTATCACGAATATTTGTTCCTGATTTATGGATGTTTTCTATGTATTTAAGTATTTATATGTATCTGTCTATTATATATATCGTCGTCTAGTACCCACAACACAAGCCTTATTGAGCTTACCGTGGGACCAGGTCGATTTGTGTAAGATTGTCCCATAATATTTATTTATTATTATTATTATTAAAACCCACCTTTATTTCTAGGAAGCCAGCAGAGAAGTGGGGTAGAGGCTGTCAATGGCCAGGGCAGTAAAAAAAAAACTTTTTGTATAAGTATCGTTTTTATTGGCAGTATTATATACTACTTAGATCCAAAGAATAATTAAGTATGTGTAATTGGAGGTCGAACTCCGTAGGAGTTTGGCGTTATGCTTTATACTCGTATGCTGTGAAGGCGTTAATCTCATTATTAAATCAATAAAATGTTATGCACATTTTTTTTCTAAATACTTGATGAAGTAAGAGGGTAGAAGATCAAGGCTATGCGTAGGTAGAAACAGATTTCAGCGTAGGCAGTTCGCGCGGCATGAAGCCTAGTCTCTAAGGACCAAGATCATATCAAAAGCATTATATTTATGAGCTTTTTAGGATCCCGCACTAAAACGTACCAAGATGATAAAAACTTATAAATTCATATTGTAAGTACGTTCTAATAAAATCGATTGGCGCAATTTCTATGGCGTCATTACTCTAGCACGACAGTACTATATTCATAATCATAAACTTAATAACTAGGGACATTAAACAATATACAAAAACAACAGGAGATTTAACAAAAGTACGCTACATTTCTCTCGGAAACTCCGAAAAATTACTCGTTCATCATTTTAAACTGAAGGTTGTAATTAAATATTAATTTGCAGTCAAAAACCACCCTCTCGTCGTCATCGAGGTAGAAAATAACGGAAGTATTTAAAAATAAGACGGTATTTTTCAAGAGGTTGAAAAAACAATTAATCATACCGTTCTTTTATGGCGCACTCGATTGTTCTATAATAGTGGGGTGGATCCATTGTTATCAAAGCAGACTAGCAATAACAAGTGTTCAACAAAACGATGAGCTATAGTTTCCGAAAAGGTCGCCAATGGATTATACTTTTCAACATTCAGTTCCAGGCATTATCATGATTTATGCTCCGTGAAGGACGTTTGTAAATGGAGTCGGTGGAGTGTTCTGTCGGTATTTAGATAATACCTTCAAATAATGGGCGCCACGATGCGCATTAATATTTAGGTAAATCTTATTAGGACCGCCTAAATGCTGCGATAATATCATATTGTTTTGAAATCACCGTCCGCGTTTCCTCTCTTATGCTCGAAAGGGTCCCGTCCTCGGGGACAACGAAAGCCCCTGAATATTCATATTATTATTACGAACCAACTTACCAGCTGAGCATCGCTGTAAATACATAATACCTCAATTATGATATAGTTGAGTGTTTATTTGGACATTGTTGTAAGAAAGCAAAATGTGCAGCTAACAAGCAAAATGTAGGTACATTACAAGAATAAATATACCTATAACATAATAAATACTAAAGTATTTATTGGTTTGCTTTAAAAGTTGGCTGGGATATTATTGGCAGTAGCATTTTAGATGTAATTGTTGTGCTGATTTCCCCCGGGGCGAGGTTTCCCGCGCCTGACGAACTAACCGGCCCACGTGCTTCCCGCCCAAACAAATACATAATAACAATCATATTCCTACGTTGCAAGTCAATACATCTTTACTTGCAAGATTTTTAAACTAGCTGATGAACACTTTTAGGAAATATATACGTATTTAAAAGTACAGGCACTCGGTCTAAAAATAAGTAAACACTTTAAAACTATGTTCCGAATAAATTTGACTACTATTGCATTGTTTGTTTCTCTACCATTTTTTAGTCTTCGAATCCTTCGAATATACCGATTGCAAAATACGAATAACGTTAAATCAATGATGTGACATTAAACATCGCACGTGAAACAATTTTTGAGCTGTCAAAATATCGCAACTGCTGTTAATTCCGGCTAATATTTGTAGCAACCGTTACAGGCCATCAGAGGTCTGATATAAACATGATGGATAACGCTCATATAAAACGAAATAAGCTGGTGTGTTATCAACGCAACGCATACCCAACGCCAGTATAACGTTAACAGTTTTATTTGATGTAAATCGTTTTCGAATGTTTGCAATGCCGTGAAATATTACGACAAAATTTCAAGGATAAATAAAGCACAACTGTAGCCCGTTATGTCAGACGTATGTGCATGCTGCGATTGTCATCCAAACATACTACTGAAATTGAAGTGATTTATTCAATTGCGCAGGTCAGTCGACTCTATTTTTGTATTCACTACCATAGAAAGTCAATAATAATTTGTCCATAACAAAAGAGATTGCCGATATTTGTACCATGTGTCAATAACGTCCAGTGCCGACAAGTGTTCCATTAAATTTGTTATATTTTTAAATCAAATAGCAATTTTTAAAAGTGCAGATCTTACGTGGGAAATGTAAGATCGCGTTTATTAACACCATGAGTACCATGACCCTACGTCTCAAGCCCTTTACAGCACTCGTTTTCACAGGGTTAAGATGATGACTAATAATTTGACGTTTATTTTTTGATTTTAGTTTAGATTTATTGAGAACATTTAGATATATTATTTTATTTATATATATTATTAAATCAGATTTACTACACTATTGATAAGTTACAGAAGGAATTAACTCATAAAATGTTCATGCAATTACACATGTAATTGCGTACCTAAACCTAATACCGTAGAAACATACAACTTTGCCCGCATTTTGCGATATTTTCATTTTTTTCGACTTTTGGCCCATGTTACATAACTTATCTGTGGCACTCACAAGTTAGCATACTCTTCTTTGTGTGTGTGAGTAAATTATAGTAAAAATACCTTTTCAGCCCTCTGGCCGGTAAGCGCCACTTTACGCAAAACTAAATTGCCGCCTGCCGGCTCCGTCGGGCAGAAAAATAGTATACAAACCTCGGCCGTTACATGGGAAAGCCTCGGATCACATGTTAGTCGACCTCGGCTTCGCCTCGGCTTCGCCTCGGCCGACAATTACATGGGATCCGAGGCATTTCCCACTTAAACGGCCATGGTATGTAATCTACTATTACAGTACATATGGTGCTTCATTACCGCACTAGTGCGATAATGAGCACTTTACGTGCCTATGTCAAGAATTCAAAGGGCCATATTTAATCTTCCGCGCCGGAGTTACTACAGAAATCCCCCCTTGGCCTCCCCTACTAATTGTACTGTAAAACGTAGTATGATACACGTGCGAATAGGTAATTTCCAACTTGTGCCAATTTAGAACACTCCCTTCGGTCGTGTTTTAATTTATCGCCACTCATTGCAAATTCCCTACTTTTCGCACTTGTATCGTAATGTACTATTCTGTAGTCTAGAAAAAATAAGTCTCAAACAGGCAGGCCAAAAAAAAATAAAACAATATAAGATTGCCCATTGTTGCATACAATCTCTTAAATTCAGGATTATCAACTTTATGGTCATGGTTCTTAAAGGCTAAAATGTATAATATACATGACATAGTTTTATTATGTCTTATGTGAATAAAGTTCAATATTCCACCTTCAAACTTATGTGGGCATAGTCATGAAAAAAAGGGGAAAAATTCATACAAATTCTGAATTTGCTTGAGTTGTCAAATTTCTTTTTTCCGGCTAAGGCTTAAGAAGGTGTAGCATAAGGATAATGTGGTATTTTTTCATTAATCGTAATTTATTGGTTAATAAATGAAGGTAGATAATTAATTAATTTGTAAACAGACCGCTAATACTTACTAAGTATTAATCGTTTATTTACAAATTTACCCATTACCTACCTTCATTTATTAATATTAAGTATGTAATGCATGAAAATGACTCGCCGTAAGTCAATCATATCATGCTAGTGACAACCCTAAGGGTAAAAATGTGGGTAATGATGTTGCAAAAAGTGATACGAAAATAAGATTATGACAATACCCACGATCATAATTACAAAAGTAATACCTGAGGTATAACGTGCTGAGATGTTAAGTATATCGTTTTTAAACTGCATATTAGTATCAGTTAAAATTACATAGATGAAGGACTCTCCTAGTCTAATATTCCACTGAAGTTTTAGGAATATTTTTGGCCCGCTAAAAAACATGTCTCCACTCCCAACCGGCTCACGTGTGAGTGAAATGAGATCACGAGAGAGACATGGCAAACCAGTAAGCCAGAGTTGTCAGTAATATGATTAGCTATAAACCACAGACTAAAAAGGTGGTGTATCTGTTACTAGTTTTATGATATCTCGTTTCTACTGAAATGTGACGCGCTGGGCAAAGCTATGTTGAAAAGGCAAAGTTGTAAGTTTCTACGGTACTGTTATTCAATTTCTCGTTGAAACAGGCTATAAATAATTGTGGTTGACTATGTTTCGGCATGACGTACGTTTAAATTGACTGACACTAGAAATGTCACTTACAAGAATGTAGCATAATCAAAATCTGACTAGGTCTTCCGTTTGATATTCAAAATGGCGGTTGCGTTTCTTGAATAGTTCTTTGTTTTTGTGTGCTAAATGTTGTTTAATGTGTAATATTTATAGCTTATTGTGCAGTAAACTAACGAAGAAGTGTGCAGCTAATGAAGAATTAATCCTGAAACGCGTGTAATCGCGTTATTGAGTTATTAATCGGTTGCCCTGGGATTTTGGCCTCCTGAAATATTTATTACGTATAAGCTGTAAACGGAATAAATAGCAAGGCCAATTACCGAACAACGTCGCCCAAGAGGCAATATACTATTTATATAAAAACACTGATATATTAATACGGGACACTGGCAAAATTGTCCAATTCTCGGACAGAGGCCATATTATAAAAGAAGAAGAAGAAAATCTGACTAAATTAGAAATAGACTATCAATGAATAAAATGTATGCGGAAACTGGTCTCATCAAAAAAGTGTTCATTATTGAACTTGACGCAGTCATATCATAATTTGCTTTCGTAATAATTGAATTAACTTAGAATCTGACCTTCTCAGAATTTAATCTTTATTAGACGTACTCAATATTAAACTTATTACTAATATGACCACATGTTAGTTACACGATTTTAGATTATTACTAAATAGGAAACTGGAAACGTCGAGATTGAACCTAGGTATTATGAATTTGGTAGCCTCCGCCCGTGTAACCAACAAAACGTGATTAAATTACTCAAAAACGAACCTAAAAAGCACTATTTCAATATTAATTTTCTACTATTCTATCTATTCCGGCGTTTGTTTGCGATTTTCGTTAGGGTACGGGCCTCCATACATGAAACGGCTATCTCCTTGAACCTCTCCAGGTTGAGAAGTAAATGCTCTCAGCTAAAATTAATTTGTTGCGGTCGAGGAATTTATGATATTAATTTTAACCATGATTTTGTAGTGTAGGAAGTGTTTTCGGTCAATGTTAATGTTTTTATTTTTATGTGCCATTTAAAATTAGTATAAAATGTGTATAATAAATATAAATGTAGGCTTTTCAAGTTGAGAAAGAATAACCCAGCGTTTATCGGCACTTACAAACAACATCAATCATACACATAATGGCCACGTTCCCCGACTCACGTTCTTTAATAATTTGTCAGCAGTGACTCTCCACGCCTCACATCTCCGATCGCTAGGCCCTTATTATAGTTATTGCTATAGTGTACTTGTTGAAAAATATTATTTATTGGCAGATAAATAAACTTTGAAAACAGTAGTCAACCGTCAAATATAGGCAAGCCTTGCAACAAGCACTTCCAAATCGTCATTTACAAACAATACGGCAATTTATCAATTTTGTACTATTATTACACAGAATATATATCCAACCGGTACATATGGAGGTCTAAAGGGGAGTTCTATGTTCAGCAGTGGACGTCTTATGGCTAATATGATGACATAGCTTAGCTGTACAGATATCAACATAAAGAATAGTCTAGAGAAACTGGCAGATCGTCCCGGATCGGATCGGATCGGATCGGATCGGATCGGATTGGTGTGACTCATCCTTAACAGTGGTATAGGACATAAATAAATGTAATTAGATAACTTTTACTTATGGTGTCTCTACACTCTCGGCCGAATGTTTCGTCCGAATGCCTCGGGCGAACGCAAGGATACACACTCATTCGAGACGGAATATATAGAGAAAATTTAAGCTTTTTCAGGTAGTTTGTGCGAGTTAAATTAAAAGGTGTCTTAAATAACTTCACCTTCAGCTATGTGAAAGGTGTCTTAAATAGTTTCGGTAACCGAAGCTTTTAAATCACCCAAATTACCTAAAAACGCTTAAATTTTCTCTATATAGTCTGTCTCGAATGAGTGTGTACAGGGGTTGCATTCGGGCGAAACATTCGGCCGAGAGTGTAGGTAGAGACACCATTATAATTGCGTTTAGTATTTTATCCATACATTCATTGCGTTAAACGCTCTGCCAACGTCAACTTTTACAGTTTAGCTACGTTCACGGACGGTAAGTGACGTCATCTGTCATGGGCCAAAGGAAACAAAAAACTACGCGAATGCTATAGCAGTCGTGTCCACCAATGTGTTAACAATACATTGCTGCTAAGAAAATATTAAATTTAATTATGGGGTCATAATTAAGTGTAACAAAAAAACAACTCTTAATTAATGATAATACTAATTAATTCCATGTCTGACACTCACGTATTTTTAGTCACTATGCGCGACATGTTTCGGGTATCTTAGGATGCCATTATCAAGCGTCAACAACCATACATGATAATAAGCAGCTCTGTCCGCCCCTAAGATGACCGTTTTGAGATGTCTAACATGTCGCGCATAGTGACAAAAAATACGTGAGTGTTATCCGTAATTATGTAGCTCTATTATTTAACTCTCTTCACAGCTTAAATGTTTTCTGTTTTGTTGCTTAAGGGTGCAATAATGATCCCTGACGTAACACCTACACTACTTCTTTTGACAAAACTAAATATCTAATGTGAAAATATAATCAAACTTTGTTTTTTGTATAGTCTTTATTTACTTTAATTCTTAGGCTGGGTTATATTATAATATGATTATAAAAGTAAATTACAAAAATACATAAAAAAACAATACAAAATAACCTAAAAAACCTAACCTAGGGTGCCGCCGGCACCGGGCAAGGCCCAGACTGCCGGTGGTTAGGGCCGCAAAGAGAGGAACCGTCGGACTATGCGCGCCGTGTCCAGGATTACCGCCTTCTGCATCTGACTCTTGATCCAACGAGAACTTCGTAGCTTGAGCCTCTCGAGATGTTGGTCGAGACTTTTCGCTATTAGACCGTTCGCCGAAACAACTATCGGTACAATGATCGCCGAATCAACCTCCCTCCCTCCCTCCCTCCTTATTACTTCTTCCATATCGTCTTGCGATCCTCGGGGCTTAGCACCACAGGTTTGCCCCAGTTCTCGTTTGGCAAGGAGAGCGGCGTGAGGTTCCTATCTACCGCCACCACATCACGATGCATCCCACACTCATCTTCATCATCATCATCATATCAGCCATAAGACGTTCACTGCTGAACATAGGTCTCCCCTTTGGACCTCCATATGTACCGGTTGGAAGCGACCTGTATCAAGCGTCTCCCGGTGACCTTCACAAGGTCATCTGTCCAACTTGTGGGTGGACGTCCTACGCTGCATTTGCCAAGCCGTGGTCTCCACCCGAGAACTTTTCGACCCCATCGGCCATCTGCTCTGCGTGCAATGTGGCCTGCCCATTGCCACTATAGCTTGCTAATCCGGAGGGCTATGTCGGTGACACGTGTATAACTAGTCATTGGGTTATAAAACAAACAACTGTAAATAGTGTAAATACTTTGTTTACTTGTATTTGCATGTATAATATTATATATGCCTACTTAACGCAAATAAACGATTAGAATTTGAATGAATTATTGTATTGTAAGTTTTCTATTGCAGCAATGACAATAAATTATCAAAATTCAAATTAAAATGATAATAAAAAATTTAAAGCGCGACTTGGTCACAACAATAATGCTAATAATTGTGGTCGGAGTTGAGAGTCGGAGTCGCGCTCCCAAAGCATATTTACCCTTGAAGCAAGACTCCGACTTGCACTTGGCCAGTTGATTAACTAATTAAGAAATACTGCTTCTTATAAAAAAACTTACTTTACTATTCCACAAATGTATTGTTAAAATACAATTGTTAATCACGTATCCGCACGTAAGAAGCGTTGGTGCCCAGTGATAAGAGCGTGCAACTTTCAATCCGAAGGGTATAAACCCTGGCACGCACCAATGAGTTTTTCGAAACTTGTGTACGTAGTACCATTTGATATTTACTAATCGGTGTACGGCGAATTAAAACATCGTGAGGAAACCGGTCTAATCCCAATAAGGTCTAGTTTACCCTCTGTATTGGAAGGTCAGATGGCAGTCGCTCTTGTAAAACTAGCGCCTGCGCCTGCGCCAAATCTTGGGATTAGTTGCCAAAGCGGACCCCAGGCACCCTGAGCTGTGGCATAAGCTGGTAAAATGCTAGAAGACGAAGAAGACTAACGTATTCATTAAAACCTATCAATGATGCCCCTTCATAAATGTCCGACTGTTTCATTAATGTGAATCGGTTGTCGGTTCTAAACTCATAGATCAAGCGGCAGCACGAAACCATTACACTTTGTTGACACCAACGAATGCCCTTTACACACCCCGCCCCGAGCACACAAAGATTGAGCCGTGGAATTGAAAATGGTTGCTATGAACAAAAATTTATTCAGCGCACGCTCTCCGCATATCGTCACTGCATGAAACTATTTTTGTTTCATTTACTATAGATTGAGCTGTGGAATGCAACTTGTTTTCTATTGCCAATGATATTCTTTTTATGTTTATTCGAAACGAGAAGTGTTTTTTTGTTATTTAGTCCACGAAAACTCTACTAACGCATTTTTAAATATTTTAGGTTGTTTATTACATTAGCTACACATCTATATCTTACTATATTTGCCGATTTCTAAGTCTGAACTTTTGACACATCAAAATACCCGTAGAACGTAAACGCGCAAGACACTTTGGAATTATAAACAAAATGCCATAAAGATATTACAGCTAGTCATGTAGGTACATAAACACAATATTTCACTTTTCATAAACATTATGTGATGAATGTTACATTTTTTCATACATTAGTTATTGAATATTTTACGATAACAATTTAGCATGCCAACAGTTACGGTCTACGTCGTTTTTTTTTTTAAATTTAGTGTTGTGACCATGTCTGCTGTTCCAATTCATACAACTGTCTGTTAATCGATAAATATCGATCTTGTTATCAATAGGCAATACAGTAAAAAATCAAAACAAAACGATTAAAACGAAAATAAAACTAAGTACGATGTGGAATTATTTTTATTTAAAATAAGACAAATTAACTATGAAGATTTTTATCTTACAAAAATCCAATAATCACTGAATTTGACAAACGATTTGTCTTAGCCTCATCACTAAGTACGTCAATACTCAAGTGTCAAAAGTTCAGACTTAGGAATCGGCAACTATAGTTCCCGATTTGTTTATATTGCAAAACCGAATAGAAAGTTGTACCTATGTGTACAAATTTAAATTAAGAATAAAAGATTTGAATATTTTCTTGATTCATTTATTTCTTTTTTATGGCATTGTCGCATTGCTGTCGCAATGGGAACGTCAGTCATTTTATCAACAGACAGTTTCATCGCCCATTCGCCGCGGCTGTTCTTATTTCCGCAATCGAAATATAACCTTAATTCGATTGATATATACCTACATCAACCGAATTACAGAATGTAAATAAGCCTCCTTTCTAAAGTAATAATATGCCTATAATATGCTTACCTGCCACCCAAACAAAAGCGATTTTATAGAAATATAGAAATGATTTTCAAACGCTGTTTACTCCTCCAGTTGCGTTTAATCAAAACGAGGTGGTTATTAAGGTGCATTTTATTACCACCCACTACCTCGTTCTTAAATGTCCGCGCATTTCTTGCCTGACACCACATTTGAGTATTACACTAAGTGCCCATTCAAATTTCAAAGCTTTATATAAAAAATTGTTTACAAAGGATGCAAATTTTAAATGAGCAGTTTGCATGTATTTTAAAGTAATGTTGACAAGTTTTGTGATTATCGATTCTAAGGTGCTCTTATATTTAAGTACTTAAATTGTTTTAATTTTCTAACAAACCCCGCTTCTCTAATACAGAATGATGTTTTAGTCATTTGCCAAACGCTTAAGTAGTGAATGTATAGGTAATACTGAACAACCATCACACACGCCGGAACGTATGTAAGAGCAAACTTTATTTTCAACTCAACGAGTTTTTCAGTATGACCTATACAATCACTACTTAGAGCTTGGTCAGTGCCTAAAAAATCAACCTGTATTTAATTGATATTCTTCTTTTGTTATTTTTAAGTCAGCTATGGCATGGCAAACTAACTAATTCATCTCAGTAAAAAATTTAGTCTCCGACGAGAGTGTATTCATACATTAGCTTTAATTATCGTCATTATGTCTTGCGTAGCCAAGATGCCAATCGCTAACGCTCAGCCGCGAACGAAACGCAACTGTCATTGGCGCACTTATAAGGAGGAGTGATATAGAGAGATAACTACGATACGATACGTGGCGTGAGCCATTGGCATTTTGGCGACGCACCCTGATACTCCTGATGATTGTCAAATAACACTTTATTAAATTCAAACTACACAAATCTTATACTGCACTTGAATTAACTGAGTGAGAGGTGATTCTTTGTCATTTAAATTAAACGAAATATAAACCAATTTGATTAACTAATTTCAATTTAGTTATTGGTGTTTGTTTACATTTAAAACTTATTTATTCATAATATTTTTTGTATTGAACATACACTTTAAAACCACTGCTATTGGGTTACAAGATCCGTGTCCAATTTAAATCCTGTAACATATAATTTGCGCAGCAACAGTATACGTATATATTAGCCTTCAGCCCCTCTCAAGCTGTTTACCCTGTAAGTATTGGGAAAAGATCGAACTTAATCCCAGCGGGTTCGGAGCGCTGCGCTGAGTGTGATAGATACTGAAAATTGCATAAAATCCATCAACACAACGATTTTGTGTTCGTGCAGCGATACCTTTAAGTTGTTGTTTAACGCTAGTTACACACAAACACGTTATATTGTTACAGATAGACCATCTTACGGTTAGTACTAACTGTATTAAGTTAGGCTCGGCTTGTCTAATTTTCAACCGGTTGATGAAAGGAAAGCCATACTGGCTCCGGCTTCAACATTTGACGCGTCTCAAATACTTTAGTATCTTATACCAGAAAGTAAAAATTATTGAAGAACACTGTACAGTGTACAATGTATAACACAATGTATTAGAAAGTTAATTCTTAATAAAACTTGCACAGGTACTTGCTGTTCTGCCTGTAAGTACATATACAATAATACGAGTATAAGAATATCAAATAAATCAGTTGTCAACCAGAATACTAAATTCCAAGAAGTCGCCTTAATATCTATATCAAAACAGAGTCATTCAAAATGAATGTCTCTCATCGAGAATAACATATTTTTTCCGCCGCTTCTGCGGCGCAATAGGTTCACTACGTCAGCGTTCGATCGGAGGGCGGACCCTTGCACATGTGGCGTCACGTTATACGTGCGTCATGCATAATACTGTAAACACTTTGAATCCTTACAAACGTGAAAAAATGTATTGAGGAAAAAATAAAGAGGGTTCGCCTGTTCGAAGGACCTCACCATGCCAAATAAAAAAAATCTCTTTAAAAATTATGTTTTCCTAATCAGAATACGACACTAGTAATCCCCTTAAGGATCTCTAGTATTTTTGTTATTTAATTTTTAGGTACCACGAGTCATCAGTCTTATAAGCGAATGCTAATGCTGGTCTGTTATACAATACCCGCAGTTGAATTTATGGCTTGTTCGGTTAAATGTCCCGAGTTTGTTATATGCACTGCGTTGTTATTATTTATATGATTGGCAAACTTCCCGTAGAGCCGGTTGCATTAGCAACAATTCTCTGTCCACCAAAGAGCGGCCATTATGAACTACTAAAACAACATTAGTGGCGAAGTAGGACTCGGGCACACTCAGGATTTAACTGGACTCGTTAAATGTTGCTTGCGGGAATTTGACTTGTATATACGAGTATGTGTACATTTTTGACTGCACCTATAACTGACGTGTGTATCTCATAAATCAAATTAATCATGTGACTTAATTTAATAAATAATACTTTAAAACTACTAGTAATTTAACATCAATGCCTACAATTAGGTTAGGAATGATTGATACCCCGACTTTACACTGGTGTTATTCAGTATTGACGTTAAGTGATGGATTGCCATATAACGGTAGTTTTTACAAAAAAATACATCTGTTTATTATGACCCACTTATCGCCCATGACATAGATCAGATAATTCACTTTTAAGCATAAATTAATACATTTATTACCGAGGGATATTACCGAGTGAATTCAATTAGGTAAGTCGTGAAGTATGAGCTGTAAGTACTGAATATTTAGTAAAATATGTAATAATTCATTAACCTATGGCTATGAATCATATATCTATAAATCATATATATCATATGAATCATTGGCAATGCGCAAACACTAACCGCCTTATTCATAAAAACTTAACAGGCATATATTACTTAAAGTATGTTTTGTCCCTTATCAACAAACGCCTATTCCAATCTGACGGATAAGGATAAACAACAAATTTGTTGACGGAGGTTTGATGAGCGTTTATGAATAACGGCATTAGTTTACTGTTTATTTGTAACTAGGTAAAAATTCAGAACTCAACAAAGTTTGACGCCTGTCCGTCGGTTGATAAATTTAGAAGTGGTCATTTATAATATAAAATCGTAAACAAATAATACAGGGGAGATGCAAAACAATAATAATAAAAATATTTTTTATAGTTCACGTCAAAACTGGCCTAATTATAAACTATGTATTATTTTTAAGCTGAAACGTCTGTGAAGCTGCGGTCGGTACCAAATTACTTGGCAGATGAACTATTTAGTATGGGGTAACGCATTGTTACTTACGTTCTGTATTATATTAACGTTTTAAAATAATTGGATCCTATTTTTATGATAAAAACAAATATATATATATATATATATATATATATATATATATATATATATATATAAATATAAATAAAAGAGCATTTTGACAAATCTGTTAAATACGCGCGTCGTTGCAGGTTGAGCCCGCGTCCTCCGCGCTGCTACCCCAGCCGTGATTGATCGCTGTTATAACACGGCTCAGCGCCCATCGCCACTCCAAGCCTCGCGACAACACAATCGGTTAACTCCCCGCAATTCCTTACATATGAATTCTTAATGAAAAATATGTATATTTCACGCCATGTCACAATGAGACCCATGAATACTAAAAATCTCATCGTTTGTGAATCGTGCGTGTACGAAATTGAGCCGTAAACCAGTTACACAAATGACGATGTATGACACAAATTGAGGAGCCTTTTCCCATGTGCGATTTAGTGCAAAAGTTACATTCACGATGACTATAAATCATGACATCTGATTTAAAGGAATGATACTCGTCGTCAGAAAACAATTGGAAAAACGTGAGCGGAGCACAGATTTGCCCCAGCGGCACGCGGGGCGATCGCTATACGTCTCGTACCGCCCAATGCATACTAAGTTATGACTTCAGTTTCAATTTTATATCCCTTTTGTATACGTCCATAAAACACTTTAATATGCACTTTTGGTGCTTTGTTGGTGTTGAGTTGTAATGTTTCATGAAGTGGGATTTAAAACTAAAATGGATGCAGCGGCACAAGATTCGCAGCTCGCTCAGCGCACTCGTACGTGCATATATCTGACAGCCGCAAGTCCTCTCGCCTGCGAGCCGAATCCTTGTAAATAACTTATTACATGTTGCAAGTTCCCAGCGTGACTGCTCTCGCGTCGCGTGCTGGCTTCAATCAACTGACTTGAAACAAGGAAATTTGCTTTAAAGCTGCAAATTTTGTAAATAGTTGTGCACCGTACGGTGCAAAGATGATAAATAATAAAATTTATTAACAGCTTAGTAACTTCAGATTTAAACATTTTAGTTAACACATGACATAATTCTGTAAGTAGGTACTTAACTGCTTAGCCTGGTAACATTGATTTTTGTTAGTTATCTACGCATAAATCTACCTTATTAAAAACTATATAACAAGGAAACCGACTTAAGAAAGGATATAATAAAACATTATCCATGACACGCCACCGATTGATATGTTTGAAGTACTTTTTAAGCCAAATCGCTATTATATACAAAATCAGTAGAAAAACATATCCCCTTAGTGACTTTTAAGTAAGTTTCCTCAAATAGTAGTTTATGCAACAGTAATATGAAGGGTTGTTAAAATTCAGGGGTCGATGTTACAAAACAAAGCCAATTGTGACGTGTTGCATACACAAGTTTTTTTACGACAGCAAAAATTGCGATAAAAGCGAAATCTTAAATGGTGGCAGAATGTGGAAGATGTATGCCCACTATATAAAAAAAATAACAGTGCTAAAATATTATATGAAAATCCATAGGAGCATCGTTTAGCAGTGTTCTTATGGATATGGACGTTATAATGTACGAGTATACCTACTTTTTAAATATCGCTGTCATTCGTCTAATTGACAGATAAATAATAAATAATAAATAAATAAATAAATATTTGCGGGACAATCTTACACAAATCGACCTAGTCCCACGGTAAGCCCAAGAAGGGCTTGTGTTGTGGGTACTAGACGACGATATATAAAATAGATAGATACATATAAATACTTAAATACATACAAAACATCCATAACTCAGGAACAAATATTCGTGATAAACACACAAATAAATGCCCTGACCAGGATTCGAACCCGGGACCTCCTGCTTCGAAGGCAGCGTCACTACCAACTAGGCTAGGAGGTCGTTCGAAATATCGCTGTCATTCGTCTAATTGACAGATAGAAGTGGTGGAGTAAAAAAAATACGTAAATACCTAGTTGTCTAATCATATAATTATAATAAATTATATATTTATAATTATATAATAATATCCTGTTTGGAGTCGAGACCCTAGGTGCGTGGGGTCCCAATGCCCGTCAACTTTTTTTAAAAATGTCGAAAAGGCTTCTCGACACTACTGGTGACCAACGAGCTGGCAGCTTTCTCGCGCCACGCATTAGCATTGCAATACAGCGGGGATATGCAGCCAGTATCGTCGGCACCATGCCGCGGGGGGCAATTTTTTAAATGTATTTTAGTTTTATTTCGTTTTATGTAGTATTACTTGGTAATTTTTGTTTTTGTTAGGAGTCTATTGAATTGGATATTTATTTATGTGTCTGCCAAATAAATCATAAAATATTTTGCATTTAACTTCATAGATTCAGTCTATGCTAAGTTTCCTAGTTTTTGATAGCACTGTGAAAGTATTAAGTAAACGTCATAACGTGCGCTTACCCACCGCTTTCAGTTTCAAGTAGTTTCAGCCATTGTTTAGTATAATAATTGGTAAGTAGTTGTAGTTTTACTTCTTTATTTTAACTATAAAACTCTCGTGAGACTCGAACATATAAAATAATATTTAAAACGGGTCACTCACGTAATTTAGTCGATCAAACAACAAATCGAACAAAATCATCAAATCGACTAAATTACGTGAGTGACCCGTTTTAAATATTATTTAATAAGTTTTACTTCTTATAAAAAATATTGTGTACCACCATTCTATTCATTGCCTTATTATACTTAAATTGTAATTTCTCCCTCTTTGATTAACCTTGGATGGGCTTAAAACCAGCTAAGCTGTGCCCATACCTTTTTCCTTTGTCAGTGCCTAATTCTGTATTTTATGTTCATTGTTTTGTTCAAGGAAATAAACGATTTGTATTTGTATTTTTTGTATTTTTATAATTTCACAGAAGTTTGACGTTTAAAATAACACTTTTAAGTTTGACAGTTCATTTGCTGAGAAAAGATAACGTAATTTGACACAAGTTTATAAAAAAAAAATATTTCTTCAATTTCATTTTTGAGGTGTTTTGATATAAGTGAAACAATACTACAAAGCATACTCCTCAACAAACCCGAATCGTTCAACAGGCAAATCGAAGACGATGATTCGACTTAATAACTACCATAGAGTTCTACATCTCTTTTTATATCGTACTAGTTAATTTATTTTCCACATTGTTTGCCCAGATATTGGCGGTTGTATTATCCGTATTTAGAAATATTGCTATTTTTTTCCAGATTTTGGTATAACGTACATGTACTGCTTATTGTATTATAGTAGTACCCTTGAATATTTAATTCTCACCACCAAAAAACTACCCAAATACGTGAATCAGCGGACGGAGTTTTGTCAGCTTATGTTTGTGAAGTTCCACATGTCATTCGAGGTCTACTTTACCGAAACTGAGAGTTTATGAAAGTAATACATATATGTGCATTTAGAAATTGAGTCCCGTTAATTCCTCCTGCACTCGTTCACTCACACACCAGAGCCACTTTTTCCTGTTAAACAAAAAATCTCTTTTCATACTCGTACAACTGAAATTGAAGTCAGTTCTAGAGTTCAGTAAGCAAACCTTCAAGAAAAGAGCGTACTCCCACCTTAAAGGCCGGCAACGCACTTGCGACACCTCTGGTGTTGCGGGTGTCCATGGACGACGTTAATCGCTTACCATCAGGCGATTCGTTTGCTCGTTTGCCACCTATAGCATAAAAAAAAAGCAAATTTTGCAATTTGTGGCATAAGTACTTATTTATTTCAAATGTCGCGAAGAGAGGTAATCTTTTAAGCGCCACTTGCACCATCAGAGTTATTAAACTAACCCGGAGTTAAACGCTCATTTATAATGGAATTTTACAGTAAACGTCGGTTTAGAAAACTAACCCGGAGTTTAGCCGACGGTGCATGTGGCGCTAATGGAGTGAAAACGGAATTAAACGTTTTTAACGACTTCTACACGTAAGAAGTGGGTGGTTTAAATCTAATTGACATTGTTTTTCCTACGTGAAATATATTTGCGAACAAATATTGAATATAGAGACAACACTATTAATAACAAACTGGCACACTACCCTTCATAAAACAGCTAAGTACTAAGTAAAATCAATAAGCATAAATCGAACTATTCAATTAAAATGGCTCGGAACCATGACAGTGCTACTTGCTATTCAAACATATGCAAATTGCAGACGGACTATGCAATAAATGCCGATACGGAGATCACAATTCGACAATTACCATTAAAGCGGGAATAGCATTGTGTACTTATTTAACGGCACATGTTACTGTAACACAACTAAATTAAAAATGTTATGCACCGCGCCAAAACAACAACACTACCACTAGATACCTAGTAATTATAACACTACAAAATTTAGATAAAGAAAGAAATACATTTCTGTACGACTATAACGATATAAAAATTAAGTTGTGTGTGCATCACAAAATGGACTCAACTCAGCATAGTGCCGCTAAGAAGCTTTTAGTTTATAAAATTAAAATTTTACCATTTTTTAATTAAGTATTGTTTTTTTTTAAAGTAGTATATTGAAAATGAAACATCCATACTCGCGCTCGTGGGTTCTCCCCGTCGCGCACCGCTCGCAGGCGGTCGGGAGCGCGGGGAACGAGGCCGCGGCGAGCGCGCGCCCCCTGCCAAGTTACTTTATTTATACCCTAGAGCATGAAAAGCGATTTTGTGTCGCCCAGCCACGAAATAAAAGCGAATTTTTCGAGCAAAAGAAGTGAAATAGTACATTACGATACAAGTGCACATAGAAAAAAAATCGCATAGAGTGGCAATAGAATAAAACACGACCGAAGGGAGTGTTTTAAATCGACACGAGTTGCAATTACCTATTCGCACTTGTATCGTACGACGTTCTACAGTATATATGGCTCTTTGAATTTTTGACACAGGCACATAAAGTGCTCATTATCGCACTAGTGCGGTAATGTAGCATCATGTGTACTGAAAAAGTTTATCATTGTGGGGATCATTATATGCGGTTTTTGAACGCATTATAGAGGGCTTATGATATATTAGTACTTATATAAAAATATTTCCCTTATTATCCTGCAAGTAGTGTGACTACACATTGAAGTTATAGAAAAAAGCAATTTCTATAAAAGCGATTAGTAGTTTTTTTTAATATAAAATATTGTAAGGCTTATATTTAAAACAATAAGTATGACTTCAACTTCTGAGATCAGCGATCGCCTATATTTGAAATAGAAGCAATGTTCGGGTGTGGTGTTGCGATAGAGCGGATTGTGCAAATCGCGGCGAGCACCGCAGCGCGCTCGGGCGAGTCTTAAGCCGGCTGTTATGTGGGCCTTATGGACCCGCCACTCGGCTGCTGTATTCGTGCTTACACTACACACGAACAAATTCTCACGCTTAACCTGAACTTACATATACAAATCCATACCTGAATTTAACAGCCTATTTCTACACGTTGTGGATTTTCAATCACGTTAAAGAAGGTTCTTAATTCGACTGATATTTTCTAGTATGTTTGTTACATCATTCTGGTGATTATTTTGTTGTTCAGAAGGATATATATATACAGTATGTAAACTAACGAAGATCATTTAATGAAATCCGTTAATGCTTAGATCAGAAAAATGAGCATGGTACCTATTCTATATCAATTTGGACACTTTTACCTTAGGTAAGTATTAAAAATATATGTATTATCCCACCAAAAACATAAATGTGAAAGCAAAGTTCCATATGAGAATATCGTTATTTGTCGACTCCGCCGACCAAAGATCTGATATCTAAATGGTTGCCAAGTTCCGTAGGTAGAAGTTAATAGTATATTGTGTATTAAGGGCGGTAAACAAGACGATACGAATGAGCATGAATTTAAGCCCGAGTCGAAGACGAGGGCTTAATTTTAGCACGAGTTCGTAATTCTTGTACCGCCCGTGATACATACAATGTTTTTCATCACATTTGCGAGGAAATAAATAAACTTTCAAGGCAGATAAAGAAACAATAATTATTAGCGGTGGTGTAGTACCACAATCCACATTACTCCGGAGTGAGCGGCGACTACGTGCGGCGAACGCGTGGGGGGCAGGTCCTCGGGGAGCTCCGGGCGGGCGGTAAAGTAGTATAAGAATCCTTTAAGACCATGGGCTTAATACAGCTCATTAAGTCTAAGTATGCCTGCATATAATATCACCATTTACGAGCAGGTGTGATGAAAAGAATGTTATATCTTACCTAATTGCTTATATCTCAACAACCAATTAAGCTATATTTATGAAATTTGAGTATCCCTTTAGTCTCGGAGGTCTAAATGGATGGGTAAAATTTCGTGTGCTTATATTCAGTTGATTTTGAGTAACAAAGGGTTCAAAAATGCCTCCCGATGGTTCGTGTAAATTTACACACTGCATTACTTTTTTTTGTATTGTTTTACAATCTTATAAATGATATCTCCTAAATTATGAACTGACAGAGAGGCGTCAAAGCATGTTGATGGCCAAATAAAAAATACAGGAAGCGCTTGCGCGTTGCCAATGACCACGGCTATTATTTAATGATTACCTAGGTTACTCATAAACAGTATTCAAAGCGCTTAAGCGGGTCCCAAGGCAACGTAAATGCTGATAAGTTTCCCTTAATTACATAACAACATTACGCAATACGCATGCACTGTCACAAATCAAAAACGTAAATAAATCTTACAAAGACTATTAACCGACTGCAAAAAGAAGGTACTTACTCAACAAATTCATTTAGTGATTTTACACATTATTAAACATGTACTTAAGTACGTAAAATGCACGTGATTGCAATGTACTCCAGCTTCCTGTCAGCAAGTTTCAAAGAATGATTTCCGTAAGTTTATATGTTATTAATTCTGTATATCTTATCTTCCCTGAGATTAATATGTTTAACTTCTAAAACTAACAATTTTCATGCGTTTATTTCATTTAAACATACTCTTGACTCGTTTGTAGGATATTTTTCAACATACTTTTGTTTTGTGTTATCGATAGCACCCGCATGCTCTATCAGTGACCATTAGCGTAAATTATAGCGGTCCTGCAATTACCGGTTCATATAAAGCGTTTAATACCTAATGGAAAACACGAGTACCTTATAAGCTGATATAATGCCGTATCAAAAAAAAATATCTTTAAGGTAGAAATGAAAATGCAACTGGAGGACACTTTTAGACGCAAGAAACAACTGCATAATCAGCTTTGAGCCGATTAATATCGTCGTGCCCGCAGGCCGTCCGTCTGCGCTCGATATTGCGGAGACAAAGAAATAAATGATTTCCACTATTTCTCTGTCTCTTTGTTTTTGATACAACATGAGTATTAATAAATAAAAAAATAAAAATAAAAATGATTTATTCGTTAGCAAACAATTTTTTACAGTAACAAGGTAGATGTCTCTTTTTAAGTATTTAAAAATACTTGTGCTAAGGGACACCGCTCTAATGTCGTCACCACGCACTGGTGGGCTAGCCAATCCTCCTGCCCACCCCGCTATTAGGGACGATGACCTCATGCGTGCAGTGGCAATTCAAGCGGGTGCCATAGTGAGCGCACGGCTGGATGGGCTCGAGGCTGAGGGTCGTCTGCTGCCGGCCCAACAACTGCGACCGACACTATCAGCCGACAAAAAGAAGCGGGCAGCGAAAACTACAGCCCCCTTGGCGGAAGTAGGGACTGCTGGCTCTAAGACGGTAAGAGTCATAGATGCCACTAAGAAGCCACAGTCCACTACAGCTCCTGGAGTCGCTGAAAGCGCCACCGGAAAGAGGAACAAGAAGAGGATAAAGGGTGCGACTCAAGCGCTGAAAGAACCAGCATCCCGCCCGCTACCACCTGCACCCAGCTCCATGTCTCAGGGATGGAATAAGGTGACGGGGGGCAAGAGGGGCAAGGGCAAGGGCCAACAGAGCCAAGCTCCGTCTTCTACCCAGCAACAGACGGAGAAGGCTAAAGCCAAGAAGCTGAAAGCTCCACGGTCAGCGGCAGTCGTGCTGACCTTACAACCGGGAGCTGTGGAGAGGGGCCTCACTTATAAGGACGTCATCTCGGAGGCCCGGACCAAAGTCCAACTTACGGACCTAGACATCCCCGGTGGTCTGCGTTTTCGGCGCGCAGCAACTGGGGCATGCATCCTGGAGATCCCCGGAACATCCAGCGGGGACAAAGCTGACAAACTCGCGGAGGCGCTCAGAGCAAAAATCAGCAACGAGACCGTACGAGTGTCTAGGCCCTCAAAAACTGCTGAGATTCGCGTTACCGGCCTAGATGATTCTGTCTGCGCGGAAGAAGTGGTCGCTGCGGTGGCACTTGCCGGAGAATGCTCCGTTGGGGAGGTGAAGGCCGGAGAAATCCGTCGAGGATTTTCGGGGTTCGGCACGGCGTGGGTTCGGTGCCCTATTCTTGCAGCAAAGAGAGTGGTAGCAGGTGGCCGTCTCCTGGTGGGCTGGGTCTCTGCGCAGGTAAAGCTGCTAGAGCAAAGGCCCCTGCAATGCTACCGGTGCTTTAAGAACGGGCACGTGAGGGCGCAGTGTAAAGCGGAATCGGACAGGTCCCAGGACTGCTTCCAGTGTGGTAAGGGCGGTCACAAGGCAGCGCAATGCACTTCTCCACCGCACTGTGCTGAGTGTGAGGCTGCTGGGAAGCCAACAGGGCACAGGATAGGCAGCAAGACGTGCACTGCGCCAAAAGCTGCCAAAAGCAATAAAGGGAGTAAAGCTGCCGATGGCCTCCTGGCCCCCTCGCAGCCGGTCGAATCGCCTGCCACGGTACAGGCTGCGACTGAGGAGGCTCGAACAATGGCCGTCGATTAAATGGCCACAGTTGAGTTCCTTCAGGCGAACCTCAACCACTGTGCCAGAGCTCAGGATCTCTTCTACCAGAGCATGGCACAGTGGTCGATCCACATTGCGGTCGTAGCAGAGCCGTATAGGGTTCCTGCTCAGGACGAGTGGGTCGCTGATTTGGACGAAACCGTGGCCATTACAACGCGGAGCGCTGCCGGCTCCAGCCCGTTTAAAAGCGTCAAAAAAGGCCACGGTCACATCGCGGTTGTCTGTGGGGAATTGGCAGTGGTTGGAGTCTATTTTTCCCCCAACAAAAGCCTCGCAGATTTTGAGGGTTTCCTTGCCGAGGTCGATGCCGTAGTCGGTCGCCTGCATCCTTTCCCGGTCATAGTGGCAGGCGACTTCAACGCGAAATGTGTGGCGTGGGGAAGCCCAAGAACAGAGCCGCGAGGGCAGGCTCTCTTTGAGTGGGCCATTGCTTCCAATCTCACCGTCATTAACACCGGAACGGTGAACACGTGCGTGCGGCAACAGGGCGGCTCCATTGTGGACATCACGTTCGCCAGCGCCGCCCTGGCGCGCCGTGTCCAGGGATGGGAGGTAATGGCAGACACTGAGACGCTATCGGACCACCGATACATCCGGTTTGGAGTTACAGCACGCTCTGCACCCCCTCCCCCAAGGCGGAACGACCCGGCCGAAAATGGCCCGCGCTGGGTTCTCAGAAAACTCGACCGGGAGTCTCTGGAACTGGCGGCCTTGGTGCAGACCTGGAGTGCGGAACCTGAAGGCGCGGTAGACGTCGAGTCTGAAGCGGACTGGTTCCGCAAGTGCATGACAGAGGTATGCGACGCCGCCATGCCCAGAGCTAAGGCCTTCTCTCCTCGACGCTCCGTGTACTGGTGGTCTGCAAACCTTGCGCAGTTGCGCGAGGAGTGCGTGGCTGCCAGACGCCGGTACACGAGGCACCGCAGCGGACAGCGACGAGAGGCAGCGACCGAAGCGGCTTTGTACGCCAGGTACAAGGACGCGAAAGTGGCTCTAAAAACCGCCATGGCAGCAGCCATTGATCGGTCACGGGAGGAGTTCCTGGAGATTCTTAACAACAATCCGTGGGGGAGGCCATACAAGCTTGTTCGGAAAAAGCTTCGACCCTGGGCCCCCCCACTGACGCAGAGTCTCCAGCCTCAGCTGCTTGATGACGTGGTCTCGGCCCTGTTCCCACACAGGCCGCTGCAGCGTCCTCCGCCCATGGCTCCGCCTAGAGCAGCCCAAGGGCAGCAAGAAGTGGAAGCGGAAACGCCACCTGTCACCGAGAGGGAGTTAGGAGCGGCGATACTCAGGCTTCGAGCCAAAAACACGGCTCCTGGGTTGGATGGAATACCAGGCAGGGCGTGGGTGCTCGCCATGGAAGCTGTGGCGCCGAGACTATGTCGGCTGTTCAGTGCATGCCTGGATCAGGGCTGCCTTCCTGGCACATGGAAGGTTGGGCGGCTGGTCTTAATTAAAAAGGAGGGTCGTCCTGCGGAGTCCCCATCGGCGTACCGGCCCATCGTGTTGCTTGATGAGGTTAGCAAAAGCAAGCTCTTTGAGCGGATTATTGCGAACCGCCTCATCAGGCACCTAGGGACGGACGGGCCGGACTTGGCGGAGTGCCAATACGGTTTTCGGTGCGGTCGCTCTACCGTGCACGCGATCCTGCGGGTAAAGGAGCTCGCGGCGGATGCAGTGTCCCAGGGAGAGGTCGTCTTGGCAGTGTCGCTCGACATTGCCAATGCCTTTAATACCCTCCCCTGGGAGTGCATTAACGAGGCACTGCTCTACCACCAAGTGCCCCACCATATCAGCCGTATTGTGAGGGCCTACCTCCATCAGAGGTACGTGGCCTTCCCCGGGCAACATGCGTGGGGCAGACGGGAGATGGTGTGCGGTGTTCCACAGGGGTCGGTGCTAGGACCACTCCTGTGGAACATTGGGTATGATTGGGTCCTGCGGGGAGCTCTCCTGCGTGGGGTCACCCTGATATGTTACGCGGACGACACACTTGTGACGGCGCGGGGGGCCTCGTTTAAGGAAGCCGCTATCCTCGCCACGGCGGCAGTTGCGCACACAGTGGGCAAAATTAAACGGCTGGGCCTAGAGGTCGCCCTGAACAAATCGGAGGCCATTTGCTTCCACAGACCTCGCAGGGCGCCCCCGGTGGGGGCTCAGATCATCGTGGGTGGTGTCCAGATAGCCGTCAGACCAACTATGCGGTATCTGGGCATGACGTTGGATAGCCGCTGGAACTTCCAAGCCCACTTTGAGCAACTGACACCAAAGCTACTTGGTGCGGCGGGTGCGCTTAGTCGCCTGCTGCCGAACATTGGAGGGCCGAAGTCGTCCTGCCGGTGTCTCTATGCGGGAGTAGTCCGTTCGATGGCCCTGTACGGAGCCCCAGTGTGGGCTGAGGACCTTAATAGCCGGAGCTCCACCCAACTGCGCCAAGCGCAACGGGTAATGGCGATAAGGTCCATACGGGGCTATCGAACGATTTCTGGCGAGGCTTCATGTGTGCTGGCAGGGTCTCTTCCATGGGACCTGGACGCAAAAACCCTCGCATCTGCCTTTTTCTGGCGTGAGGAGGCGCGAGCCCGAGACTTCTGGCCAGCGCCGGCAGAGGTGAGAGCAAAACGGGAGGAGCTCTCCCGTGAGGCAGTCGCCACGTGGATGGAACGTCTGGAGAGACCAAGTGCTGGTGTCCGGACGATAGCGGCGATCCGGCCGGTGTTACCACAGTGGCTGGAGCGGTCACATGGTGCTCTCACCTTCCGGCTTGTGCAGGTTCTCTCGGGGCACGGCTGCTTTGGGAGATACCTGCACAAAATTGCCGGCAGAGAGCCCACAGAAGAGTGTCACGAGTGTGGTGCCGCATCGGACACCGCACATCACACGCTAGAGGCATGCCCAGCGTGGGGGCCGGAGCGTGACGACCTAATTGCGACAGTAGGACAGGACTTGTCGTTACCGGCCGTGGTTAAGGCCATGATAGAAGACGAGAAGTCCTGGGAAGCAGCTAAAACCTTCTGCGAATATGTCATGCTGCAGAAGGAGCAAGCGGAACGGGCCAGGGAGGTCGAACCAATGGCCGACCAACGGCGCCGCAGACGCACCGGGCGCAGGCGAGTCGCCAACGACCGCCGCCTGCCCCCGTAAGGGAACTTGGGATGACAGGCACGGGGACGTCTGTCATCCAAACACCTCCAAGTCCCGGCGAGGGTGGCCATTATATATGGCAAACGGCGATAGAGGACAACATGGGCTTCCGGAGGTGGTCCGGCTAACGGACAAGTGCTGGTGGTGCTGTAGAAGTTAAGCGCAAGCGTTCCTGCAGCCCACCGCTATAGCACACTGGCGGCAGACAGAGGGGTTTTTAGTGGGTATACCTGGGGTCTCATCAGCCCAACAGGGAGTCCCACATAACCGTTCCGGGTCCGTCCCCGCACCCGGACGGTATGCGTAACGCATTTTCCCCTCTCAAAAAAAAAAAAAAAAAAAAAAAAAAAAAAAAAAGGGACACCGCTCTACCGTAGTACAATATCTGCATTTAACAAAGGTGATGCAAAATAACTTAAGTAAAATACGAGTTATGCTAGAACTCATTCTACTACAATGTTATTATATTTATAGAGTTATGCCTAAAAGAGAGAAACATTACTTAATTTCAAAAGTACAAAAATACAGAATTTAAAGTAAACAGGGCAAGGTAAGAGGTCCGGTTTACTTAGGAGTAGGAGATTTGTGTGTGTGTGTTGTGTGTGTGTCTGGGTGTGTGAGTGTGTATGTGAAATGTGAATGTGAATGCGTGCGTGCTTGTGCTTAATAGATGAATAGATAAAGATTGTCGGTATGTGTGGTGTGCTACGAAAGACAGCGTGATTAACGTGAGTATTCAAACATAAATTACCTTTTTGGTTACTTTTCTATAGTATTTTTTTTTTAATTATAGGTTGTATTATGAACATTTAAGTTGATATCCAGCATCAGCCACTAACTTCACTCAAAAGGAAAAAAGTGGATATTTTATATAATCAATACTTTACCGGCCATTCTAACGTGCACGTTACTGGCGCCAACTTATTTGCACTACTTAATTAACATAGATACTTATAAACGAAACAAAGAAAACCTTGAATAAAAACTGCATACAGCTGGGTCGGCTCACCAAGTCACCAAGCCTGCGGATAAGCCCGATGATATCGAAACACCACTTCCTTAGGCGAGCCATAAACACAAATTTAGCGTAGGAGTAACAGCGAAAATATTCTAGGTTGTTCAACGAGTCACCGTTGGTCCCGTGCCAAACTGTGCTGGGTAATGTAATTGTTTGCTGCAACATCTAATGCACTGGTAACGACGGAGGTAACGCGGTGCCACCTTTCAAAATGGCAAGGAAATGGACACATTCATATTTAAGATGCAGATTTTTTCTGCAGCATCCAGGGAGCGTACATTTCATGCCAATGACAGACAAATGAAGTCAAGCTTCATAGAGCATGTTTCAGGTTTTACGTTTGAACTAATAGTGCTGTCATTGAACACTGTCATAACTGTTACGTTCGAATTACAATGGAACGTTGATAGACTTTCTCTGTCATTAACTCATTACGTATTTAAAAACATCCTGTGCAAACACGTCATTATGACGAAACCGGCATGAATTGTACGCTCCCTGATCCTGAGCATCACTAAAGATATTTTTTTTTCATATATAACTTGTTTAGTTTTAAAATCTGACAAAAGTCACACAGCGAAGTAATGTTGTGAAATGGTTTGGAGCATTGATTATTAAAAACTTGGATTAAAAAAACTTACAATTATTAAAAAGTGAAATAGGTATTATACAATACAATACAAAAACTCTTTATTGCACACCTTACAAAACATTACAGAAAAAAGAATATAAATTAAAATAAAAACACACACAAAAAGTAGAGGTAAACAACAGGCGGTCTTATCACTAACAAGCGATCTCTTCCAGACAACCTTAGGGTAGCGGAGCAAATAAAACAGGAAATAAAGAAACAGTAGGAGGTGCAGAAACGAAAAGAACTAAAGCAAAAAAACTCATACACAATTATAAAATACATATATATTTATACATTTATATATACTAATAAATACTTATATAAACTCAGATAAAGCAAATAAAAACATATATATATATATATAATAAAAGGATGACTCACACTAGCACGGGACGGGACGGGACGGGACGGGACGGGACGGGACGGGGCTTCCGATGTTTCTAAGCTGTCACCGATTACCCACCGACACGGGACG
Source organism: Lathronympha strigana (assembly GCA_949128165.1). Classification (NCBI taxonomy): domain Eukaryota; kingdom Metazoa; phylum Arthropoda; class Insecta; order Lepidoptera; family Tortricidae; genus Lathronympha; species Lathronympha strigana. The sequence goes on along the minus strand of OX421905.1, from coordinate 9,843,863 downwards.
GGCCTATCCGAGGTGTCCGGGCTATCCGGGCTAGACGATTTTTTCAAATGTCACTTTTGTCTAGCCTCGCGCTCTTGCGCGCGCATCGATGTTATGCAGGTTTGCTAGCTGTCATCGACTTTAAATGTCAATGTTTTTTGCTTCACCGTTTTAATAATATTTAATCTTAGCGATTGCTATTAAACTATTAATACATAATAATACATTATATTTTTATGTTCCTGCATCGTGTGTAATAGTAATATGCGTCGGAATATACTTGTGGAGTTTGTCTTATGTACATTATCGCTCGGCGCTTCATTCCAAGAAAAATAGTCAGTCTGTTTGCTGCTTCAGGTAAAATATAGATATTAGGTATCATCATAAGCAATATTTAAATACAAAACACTATATAATTATTAATTATGTGGGTTTGTTGTGTAGTGTATTCTACTGCAACATCATAGATACATACAAAACTATACTGAGCCGATTAGCTTTTGTGACGAGGGTGAAATGATGATGAGGATACATTTGATGAGTATTTGTGATGAGGGTACATTATTGGCGAGACGAGAAAGTAAGGGACTGACTGACGAGGTGGTTGCTGGGGCGAGGCAACCCTTGTTTCCGCCACGGCACCTTATCTAGTGCTTTTTTCGAACATTTACGTCCAGGCGCGGCCTGCGGGGCGGGGCCCCCGGGGCCAGGAGGTTTTTTTTTTCCACTAGGAGTGGAATTAACCCTACAAAATCCATTATTATCCGCTGCGTCCGCGCCCTGCTAGAGGTGGTTAAATGATTACTTAGATACTTTACGTCTTTTATTTGGGAATGAAATGAGACTGACTTTCTGAGCATGTTTGTGAAATATTTATTTAGGTACCTACTTACAACTGACTTTAAAAGTGGAGGAAGGATTAATCCTTCGTCTACCATGCCCGGTAATTCGCGGGCTATCATGTACTTTGATACATAATAAATAAGTACCTCCTTCCCTCACCCTGCCTACATTAGAGCCCGCGAATTAAGGGGCTTGGTAACGAAGTGTTACAATTTTAGCGGCCTAATTAATAAAAGTAAAATTGAAATGGATTCCAGTGAAAGCCAGCATAACACTAAGGAAGTGACAAATAATAATCCTTGACTTTGTTTTTGAAAGAAGCAAGCGACGCAGCACGTCTTAATTCAACAGACAGGGAGTTCCACAAACAAACTGCTCGGATAGTGAACGAACCATTATAAAACTGAGAAGAGGAACTAGGAACAGAAAGAAGTAAATTCTGCGAGGACCTACTAGAAATTAGAAAGCTAAACCGTTCTTTGAGATAGCGGGGCGTTGCAGGAGTAAAAAGGACACTATAGAGAACACTGAGAATGTGAAGATTACGACGATAACGAATAGGAAGCCACTTAAGTTGAACTCGGAAAGAAGACACATGATCATATTTGCGCAAGCCAAATATGAACCGTATGCATACATTCTGAATACGCTCCAGCTTGCTCAGATGCTCCTCATTGAGGTCAAGGTAGGAGATATCGGCGTAATCAAGAATCGGAAGAAACAGAGTTTGAGCAAGCGCAATTTTTGTGGAAATGGGAAGGAAATTACGAAGTCTTCTAAGGGAACCGACAGCAGCAAACAACTTACGACTGACCATCCCCACTTGTGGTATCCAAGATAAGGTGCGGTCCATAATGATACCTAAAATTTTTACCTGGTTTGAGATAGGAACCTGGATACCATCAAACAATATAGGAGGTAAACTAGAGAAGTCCACGCGAGATATCAGTTTGGTACTGCCGATAATGATGACTTGAGTCTTAGAGGGATTGACTTTAAGACCATAATTAGTGCTCCACTGTAAAATACGAGTCAAGTCATCATTCATACGCTCTATGACAGAAGAAAGATCTCCAAGTACACCCTGCGAATATAATTGGAGATCGTCGGCATAAAGATGGAATTTAGAAGTAAGGTTGAGTGTAATAGAATTAATAAATATAGAAAATAAGAGAGGTGACAGAACGCCGCCTTGTGGAACACCGGCCAACGTATCACACCAAGAAGAACGAAGAGCTTCTACCTTAACTCTCTGTCGACGACCAACCAAATAGCTATTAAACCAACCAATCACCGACGGAGACATTCCGATAGAACGCAAGATACCAAGCAAAATATCAAAATCTACAGTATTAAAAGCATTGCTGAAGTCCAACAGAGTTAACACTGTTAGCTCTCTATTATTCATGCCGAAACGAATGTCATCTGTGATTTTGATAAGTGCAGTAGTAGTACTATGACCTGACCGGAAACCTGACTGAAATTGATTAAAAAGATCATTCCGGTTCAAGTAAGAAGTGAGCTGTTGATGTATTAGCCGCTCCAAGACTTTGGATAGAAACGGGAGGATGGATATTGGACAATAGTCTGAAAAAGAAATTGGAGTAGATTTTTTGGGTAGCGGAATGATCTCGGCATCCTTCCACTGGACGGGAAATGCACCGGATGTAATAGAAAAATTTAGAATATCAGTAATTATTGGAAGGAGTAAATCAAGAAGAGGAAGTAACATGTTGCGGCCAATACTATCAACGCCCACGGCATTCGAAGTGATACTACTAATACTTTTCCTAACGTCATCGTCGGTGAATTGATTGAAGTTAAAACAAGGGAAATCTGAAGAAGGAATAGAAGAGAGATAGTCAAGAGTACCTGTCTTACCAGGGCCGTTAAATACGGAACTCGATGAGAAATGCTGGTTTAACAGATCAAAATTAACATCATGAGGATTTAAGTATGACTGAGTTTTCCCAACACCCAAAGTTTTAAGGAATTTCCAGACCTTTGCCGGATCACCATTTTCAATAGAACTATGAATATGGCGCCTTTGCGCATCTCTGCATACAGTGCTACAACGGTTGCGCAAAACGTGATACCTGGCTTTGTTTTTCTCCGAACTGCGTACCTTGTATCTGGACTTAGCAATGTTCTTTTTATCTATTAAGTTCTTAATGTCAGCAGTAAGCCAAGGAGCAGGAAGATGCTTAACCTTCACAGCCCGAACGGGTGCGTGAACATCAAAGAGCTGAATGAGGAGTGAATTAAAAAGTGCCACTTGATCGTCTACCGCACCCGCGCGGGAAACAGCACTCCAATAATATGCAATTGTTGTAATTAAGTGGGTAATAGTTATTTATTATACAAGGGGGCAAAGTTGTTGTTCAACTCTCGGGCTTATATTGAGACCCGAGCAAGCGAAAGATTCAAAAATTTTGCCACGAGCGTATCGAGTGGTTCAATAACTGGAATCTTGAGCTTTACGAGCGTCTCAAGGCACGAGGCGTGAGCAACTGCTCACTATTGCGAGGAAAATACAGACTAAACACGATTATAAATGTTATCCACATGTAAGTTATCTTGAAGAAACCCTCAAAAATCAATTTCAAAATTTGTCATAGTGTAGGTACGCTCCTGGTACTTAGATATTGCCAACAGCTTACCAAGTGCGGGATAAGACATTTTCACATGACCAATTTAAGGTTTAAGGCTCCGATTGCGCATATTTACTATGGGCATATAGGACTCACTTATACTGGACTGGTGGTAAGTGATAGGAATTAGATTACTTTGCCCCACATGTGGATAAAATGCGTTTTTCCACGCTAGTTTTAAAGGAAAAAACAGCGCTTTCCGAGCTAGTGAGGGGAAAAGTATTTTGTTACTGAAATTAAATATGTTTAAACCTCGGGTAACGGATCAAGGTTGATCCGTAAAGGTATCATGCTGTTCCCGTCTTTACCAGCGTAGCAGCTGTCAATTTGCTTGATAATTAGGTGACGAATTTGAGCACTCCAATTGCAGTGACGACAGTTGCAGCCGCAAAAAAGCACCAGCGACGCTACTACTGTAGTCCCGAGCGGAATTTTACCTTAAATTGCACTTTTACTATAGGTATTTCAGGTGATTCAAATGGAAATACATTACAATAGGAACTAATATATCGTCGATATCAAACAGAAGGCGGCTACAGCAAATACAATTGAACGCACCTTATCCATAAGTCATAAAAATGAACGATTCAACAACGGCTAGAGCTAACACAAACCGACAAACAAGTGACGTAACCGTACCTGTAAAGATATGTATGTCGATGGGTATAATTGTGGGGGAATAATGAAAGAGCCCGTTCTCCAAACAGGCTAAAATATAATATGTAGGTACTCAAAAATTAAGAAATTAATTAATAAAAAATATTATTCTCGAAGACCCGAGAGTTTGAAACGGAGACACAAATAAAAATTAACAAAAATTGCACGAATTGAGAACCTCCTCCTTTTGAAATTATGAAGTCGATTGAAAAGAAACAATATCCGACGTTAGGATACGTGTGTACGTGTACTACCTGCTGTCACAGCGGATTAAGCCATAAAAAAGAAAGAAGATACAGAAATCCAAAAGAAAAAAGATAAAGCCATAAGCTTTTAAAACAAATAAAAGATATCATAGCACAATATTCCATTAGAAAAGCGACATAAAAGTGTGCATTGTTCGACAACAATTATTCGTTATAGGGCGACCTGGGAAGCCCCTTATGAACCAAAGCGGATTGACACGGTATTTTCATTAAATTTGTTGTAACAAGTAAAAACTTGCTTTTGCCAAAGAATTTCTAATTAAAAATTTAAGCTCTTCACGACATAGCAATATTTCAGGCCCGTGAAGGTATTTCCAATAAAGGACTTTGCCAAGTCATAATTCTTGAAAGTTCGGGTAATGAGATGTGGATGTTACAGCATCTTAAGAGTAAGATATTGTCTAGGCCTCCGTTTCCCTGCATGGGCGTAAAGCTTAAGAAATTAGTTCGCGCTCCACCCTACGTGAATGAATGTTAATGAAAAGCGTAGAGTCGTATCATGTACTTAAAATAACTTCATGCGCATGTTATGAAATAGAAAATTATGTTAAATATAGCCTAGGTCGGTACCTAATTCCACCGAGAAGAGGAATGGCGCAGCAAATGGCGCATAAATTTAACTTCGGGAATAAGTCGAGGGCATTAAGAAAATATAGATTACATGTACGGAACATAAAAATGGTCTTGCAGCGGTAACCTACTGCCTCTGGATTTATGTCTTACATCTACCCACACTGTTAAAATACAGTATTTTTTTCAGATTCAGAATATAATTTCGTTAAAAAGCACTTTGGTTTTGACGATTGATATTGTTAATACATATGTTTTTTTCTATAAGTGTACATACGTACAAGTTATGCGAAATTTTTGCTTATTTTAAACAAATATCATGTCCTCATTTTAAATTACAAACCAAGTTCAATATTCTATTGGTTCAACAAAAAATCCGCCGTTTCGGTTAACAAAACTCCAAATATTAAGTATTTAACAATTAGGAGTCAAAGTTTCATAATACTCGCACGCAGCCGCCGGGAGTCTCACTAATGGGCTCTCCAATTTTCTTCACCGTATTGCTCTCGCTTATTATTTCTTCATATAGAGCATAATTTGCGATATTATTTCTTTCAGCATTCTTGTTTTTACTAAGATTTCCTGGTGTTTATAACCAAGAATAACTAGCTTAAACTCCAGGGCAGTAAGGACACTGTTCCATGATTCGTATCAGTACTAATCCACTAAATACATGTTATGCTGTGTTAATTAACATGAATATTTTTTTTCTCTTTGAGTACAAGTTGTTTTTCTTAAGAACGTGGTTTGATTATGATGTGACACAAAATTGATGCTTCTCTTCAATGTTAGCTTTTATTATTATTTATTGAAAATACCGTTAATAAAGCCACTCTTACAACTACGACACGGAGTTCCACCCAAAGCAGTATTTACGGAAACGAAAACAGTTCGATAGCGGTGTACCATCGAGGTAAGAGGATCAAGCGTCCGTAATGCCCGGCCTGCTCACTGCACCCGTCTATAGGCTACTTAAACTTATACTATATAGCTATAAAATGCTCTATAAATTTGTTCTTGATCCGGTATCAATTGCAGTCTTTGTCTATTATTTGATGCAATCGCGTAGAATATAATTGCATTCCATCTCGCCTGACCGATTTTCTGGTTTGCCCGACTAATTTCACTCTTAAACAAGAAGACATACAGTTTTTAGAGTTCCATGGGTATAGGGTAAGACCTTATTACTAATACTTCATTTTTTGTCTGTCTGACTATCCATCCGTCTATCACCAGGCTGTAACTCATGAACCTTGATAGTTAGACAGTTGAAATTGATAACAGATGATTTATTTCTGTTGGCGCTATAACAGCAAATACTAAAAAACAGGATAAAATAAATATGTAAGGGCTCTCATACAACAAACGTGTTTTTTTCCGTTTTTATAGAAAATGGTACGGAACACTTCGTGCCCGAGTCTGACACGCACTTGGCCGGTTTTCAAAAGTAGGTAAGTACGCTGCTTTATAATACAGTGAATATTACCGCTGAATTTCCTCTTCAGAACACGACGAAAAATAAATTGCAATGTTTTTTTATACCAACTTGAACAAAAAGCCTTTCATCGTGGCTTGTCAGTAGCTGATCTCCTCTCTTGATCCACCCTGATGGTACAATAACATTCAAATAAATTCTTGCCAACATTGTAATAATTTTCAAGTATTCCATGACTGCTGAACCCGAATATCTTTAGTGCAAGCGACAAATTTACATAATACGGGCGTACACGAGCGATCTAAGCTCCGAGAAGGCAGAAATACGCAATCGTATCCCGAAAGTCAACTTTTGGAAAGTGGTCACGTAAAATTTTACGTTTGAGCTCTGCATCGGTGCACCGACAGCGTTTCGAGGCTAATCCAATCAGAAGCAATGGCGCCGGACATGGGTGTCAATTTTGCGAAGCAGCGGCTGTACGCTCACAAGCAACATCATAATAGTCTACAGTTTCTAGCTTGCCGTTATGAATGAGTATATCGGTGTTTGTACGTAGTTGGAACTTAGGAATTCCGTTGTTAATAATTTTCTAAAAAGTGCATTTTTGAACTTATCGTTGCAGCTTGCTAAATGTAAGTGATGTTCTACTATCATACATTAATTCAAATGAAACAATTTAAAACTGATTAACAATACTATATTATCATGCTATACTAAATACACTTAATCGATTGACGCTCCCGAAAGATGCTGCGTTATTAACGCCCCACGATGCAAAGGTGACATGTTGTTGTATGCATGACTTCAACTCTGGATAAATATACCTGACCGGTTTCTTCACAAAAAATCCAAAGTCAACAAATAAAATTCAAGAGCTACATTCCTAAACAGTAAAATGTATTAAGCATTAGAAATATCACATTACATTTTAGAATGAATACCTATCGTACCTATACCGAGAATAAAATATAAACTACTCGTATGAATAATTCTAGAACAACCATTAATTCATTGAAAAGCTCCCAATTGTGTTTCTCATTTATGCATGATACAGACTGAACCTTCGGCAATTATTTATATAGAACCTGCTAGCCTGGTACACGTCGTGTCTGTAAATAAAACAGGCAGGGAAGCTTTAATAGTTATTATTTACGGGCCCTAATAACTGGCGGGACTGCACGCGCTGCGCTGCCCGCTCCGGACTCACCTGGAATATTTTAAGGGCCGTTAGCCAATTTCTTTGCGTGGTGCAGGCAAAATGCATGCTAATACTAAGCGGCTAGCGCCGTTCAGTTAAATTATTCTATTCTTTGTATTTTATGTGCTACAGTAGACCTAAATCAGCAGAATTTCAGCTTTGACCGTTAGATTCGAAGGTGCCGCCGTCGGTTAGACACAAATTAAATAGCACAAATTAATTTTGTAAAAAAAATCATTAACAAATAATGCCAAATGCGTTGTCGAAGTGTTTGTTAGGTGCTAGAATTAGTTACCTATGTAACTACTTAGTTACTGTGCGAACATAATACCTATTCAGTAAGTGTAAATAAGTGGAGTGCTTCATCGTATCTATCTTCATATCGAATTCTAAATTTGAAGAACATTATTCGACCGCCTTATTAAATATCTGTAAGTATAATAAAAACCATGTTTGAATGTAAAACGCGCGGAGCCGGTAGCAGTAAACGATTTGTCGGCGTATTAATAAAACGATTAAATGAAGCTCCGGCGGTAATCTGAGAGCGAGCGGCGCGCAGCAGATGGCCACAATTCCCAAACTTTGATGACGAACGCCCGACGTCGACGCCGCGGAATCAACCGACGATTTGTGGACTTTTGTTTCAGACTCCGCCTTGAAAGGAACGAGTTCTTTGAACGCTTCTTTAAACAAGAAATCTTGCACTGAAAAGGCCATTCCTAAAATCTTCTTCTAGCGTTTTCATGGCTTATGCCACGACTCGCGCTGCCGGAGGGGTCTGCTTTGCCAATCTAATCCCATGATTAGGCGTAGGCGTTAGTTTTAGTGTAAAATACGCCTTATTGAGATTAGTCCGGTTTCCTCACGATTTTTTGCGAAAAGCGATGTAAATTTCAAATAATATTTCATACGTAAGATTCGAAAAACTCACTGGCAGTCGGGGTTTCAACACGCGACCTTCAGATTGAAACTCGCACGGGCCACCAACGCTCTGAAACAAGGTAACAATATTCAGGTAAACTCACTAATAGGCATTTGACGAAGCTACTTCGATCGGTGTCCGTCGTTTGATGAGTCGTCAAAATTGCTTCCGCGCTGTTAAGTGCAGGAAATTGTGACATCTCCATCGACACACCCGTCAAATATTGACTGCTTTTACAGGCCGTATGATTTGTGTTTTGGAAGTGCTTTAATTACTAGTAGCTTCTTGTAATTGCTAAGTGAACATTCGATAGGGAGATGGTAGTGGGGATGTAAAGTAGAAAGTTTAAATCGGATACTTTATCCTTCATTTAAGAAAAAGTAGGTTAACCAAGAACAATCTAGTCGGGCTTAAATAGGCCCCACCAAGCCAATTATAGGTAAATCGATAATCCGACAAAAATAAAATTACGTGTTCAGTGCTTTGCGAAACCAAGGCACTCATTTAACCTAAATCGGGTGCGTAAAATGTTTGTTATTAGTTGAAAATCGTATTCACTTTATTATCCCTAATTATTCGTAACTTATTCTCAAACAATTTGTTGTAATAACTCAGAAACATGAAAAATGCTTCCTAGAATTAACTAAGAGGACCGCTGACCTCCTAGTGGTACCCTTATTTAGGGATTTTGCATTGCAATAAAGTAATAAACCAATCCGTTTCTGCCGTCATAATTTATTTATACAGTCTGTCCGGTCAACGATGTCGGACCCGTTAAGGGCATGTATTACCATCAATTTCAACGATAAATCACCACGTGTTTTTGTTTTAAAGTCAACGGTAATTAATTGGCGGCATTTTTAATTTTTTATTCACCTGAGCACGGGCGCTCGTGGTATTTTTGCTATTATCTGTCGATTATTTGACCTATGAATACAAAAAATATCTTATCCGATAGCTAAACGTGTAAGCAATCGACAAAAGCTAATAATTGTACGTAAACAATCCAATAACAGAGCAAAAAAAAGAATTAAATCGAATAATCATGACAAAGTTGCATTATGTTTTGGGTTTTTATATTTTTCTTGTAGAAACTAGGTCGTTTACCTCATTTTTTATATATTTTTGTTTGTTCCAGGATATTTGCTTGAAATGCATACTAAATTTGTAGCTCTATCTTCGATAATTCAAAAACAACATGTGTTCAATATGGTCAAAGTTTCAACAATAACACAATCGACGTAACTGAAGTAAGCTGAAGATAGCGGGACATTGTTATCACAACGCAGAGCTGGCTGATATCAGCGGATTAAGCTTAGAATTACCATCATATTATCTAATTCCCTCAAAGGTTAACTGGAAGAGATCCCTCATAGGAATAAGTTCGCCTTTGTTGTATCAAATTGTCTATGTTACTGTGTTTCTTGTATTTCTTGTGTTATTGTACAATAAAGCTTATACATACATACATACATACATACATATTTTTTTATTCCTTTGTTAAACCAGCATATGTTTCGTTCATTGAGTTAACCATGAATCAAGGTCAATCTGCAATCAGTTGTTACTGCAAAAGTGTTTATATTTAGTGATAATAGACTAGTTTTCACTGGAAAAGCCCAACAAATATTGGTCCAAAAAAGATGCGTATCCATTTGGCATCAGAGAAATATCAAAAATACTCCGAATTCGCTCTTAAATGTTTCATGATCTTTTGTTTTTTACTTACTTGTACTTGTTTTTTTTTTGATTAAATAAAAACATGTAAAAAGTGCAAAGAGAAAATGACCCGTAGCGGAAAATGGTGTTATGGGCAATATTTCGGCAACAGCAGCTGTGAAGTAATGGCGCCGCCACTTTACGCGATGCGATTACGACCACCTAAACATTAATTATAAGTAATGTCCGTCATTTATCTGCTCTAATCACTATGCCAGAAATTACCCTCTACTGTTGCAAAAAGATATGTATTTGTAAATATTTATTATTCAAAAGAAGCTTTATCGTACAAGTGAATACTGTGTGGCTAGTTACTGTCGTATATTTCACGCTGTTTGTTCGAAATTTCTGTGATGCAAAATTTAACTAAAAAAACGTTTTTTTATTTATTACATAGACTACGAGTTAGAAAAAAGCGTTGGTAGCCAAGCGGTATGACATGAGACTTTCAATCCGAAAGTCTCGGGTTCTTATCCTGCCGGCTCGTACCAATGAGTTTTTCGGAACTTATGTACGAATTATCATCTGATATTTAGATTTACCAATCGCTTTTCGGTGAAGGAAAACATCGTGAGGAAACCGGACTAATCCCAATAAGGCCTAGTTACCCTCTGGGTTGGAAGGTCAGATGGCAGTCGCTTTCGTAAAACTAGCACCTACGTCAAATTGGATTAAGTTGCCAAAGCGGAGCCCAAGCTCGCCGAGCCGTGGCATAAGCCGGGAAAACGCTAGGAAGAAGAAGAGACTACGAGTTAGAGCGTTTTCACATTATACAATCCAATCCGATATCCTATATTATCGGAAACACAAATTATTAAGCCAATATTGTCGGACCGACATCGAGATCCAAAGAGGTAGTATGCTCAGAAAAACTTTATAAACTATTTTTTGCACCACTTGCAGGTGAAATAAATTACATTCTATATATTGTATATTTACATGAATAAATTAAACTATATAATTAAATACTCATTTAATACTACATTTACTAAATCCATTTTGTTGAATTGGCTGAATAAAATTACCAGTGCCACATTGCCAGACATAAACCAAAAAAATTAAACCGAAAAATGGCATGTTCACTAGCAATTTAACTGAAACTAAATAAAAGAAAACACCATTGTTGTATATGTAGGTAGAATGGATATGCATGTATAGTGGGTAGGTTGGATGGAAAATAAATCAGTTCTCCTTGGTTTGGCACACGGGTTGTTTTATTATACTTTCATTAAACATTACATGGTGTCAGGTGTGAATATATACGACGGATACGTAAAAAAAAGTGTAACTGATCATCGGTAATGAGTGTCGCGGTCGGGAGTAATGCTGCACCTAATGCTGCGCCATACACAGCGGTGCAACAGCCACCCGCCATGTTGGAAACGGGCAACTTAGCCGATAACTGGCGGGATTGGAAACAAACCTTTGATTGGTACCTAATTGCTTCGGGCCGGGAAAAATCATCAGATCGTGAAAAATGTGCACTATTACTTCATGTTATAGGGAAAGCTGGGCGTGACCTATATGAAGAATTTGATATCAGTTCGAGCGAACAAAGTGTTTATGACGTGTTGTGCAAAAAGTTCGCTGACCGTTGCGATCCCCAGAAAAACGTAAATTTCGAGCGCCACTTATTTTTCGAGGCATATCAGACTGATGAAGATTTTGATAAGTATCTAGCGACGCTACGTGTTAAAAGTAAAACGTGTGATTTTGGATCTTTAAGGGAAAGTTTAATTTTAACGCAAGTGATTCGGGGTATTAAGGATGGTCAGTTAAGAGAACGAATGTTGAGGAAAAGGGATTTAAAATTAGAAGAAGCAGCAAGCTGGTGTCGAGCAGCTGAGGTGGCGAGTGAGCAAGCAGGTGCAGTGCGGGGTGGGACGAGCGCGGAATCGGCGCGAGGAAGTACTAGCGGCGCGCCCGCCGACATCGAGCAAGTTCGTACGCACCCTGGTCGCCGCGCGCCGACGCCGATGACATCACGCATCACAGTGCCGGGAGCGCCGGTAATGCGGCGTCAGCAGCAAATGCGTGGAAATAATACCAGATTTAAGTGTCCCAACTGCGACTACGTACATGAACGTGATAAGTGTCCCGCGTATAATGCAAAGTGTTTTAGGTGTGAGCGACAAGGGCATTTTATGAGGTGTTGTAGAAGCAACTACGTGCGGGAGATGCAGATTGCAATGGACGAAATAAGCGATTGTGATGAACTGATAATACAAGGAGTGGAGATAATGTCGGTGGACAGCAAGGGATGGTTCGAAAGTGTGGACGTAAACGGAGTTCCTGTGACGTTTAAGCTGGACAGTGGTGCCGACGTTTGCGTCATGTCGCGTGACAGCTTCAGAGCGGCAGGATACAGTGAGGACATTTTGAGCAAAACTGGTACGGTTTTGCGGGAGGTTAGTAGGAACGTTTTACCTGTAAAGGGATATTTTATGGCTGAATTGTGGCATTATAACAGCAAGAAAATATGTATAGATAAGATTTTTGTTTTAGACATCAATTGTAATAACTTATTATCGCGAGATTTGTGTGCTGAGTTGAATTTAATAAAAAGAGTACGGGTGCATGAACTTTCGCATATTGATTGTTCCAATTTGAGGGATAAATATAAAACTGTGTTTGAAGGAATCGGTCGTTTGCCGGGCGTTCATAGGCTGACTGTAGACGAGTCAGTTCCTCCGGTCGTAAGATGTTCAAAGAAAATTCCTATTAAATTAAGACCACGCTTGCAAGAGGAATTGAATCGTCTGCAGGAGCTCGGCATTATTGAACCAGTGGACGAACCTACCGACTGGGTGTCTAGTATTGTGCTGGTGGAGAAACCAGACGGCAAGCTGCGGTTGTGTATCGATCCTCAGCACTTAAATAAAGCAATTAAACGTAGTCACTTCCAACTTCCTACACTAGATGAAGTTACAGCGAATTTATCGGGAGCCAAGTATTTCTCACATTTAGATGCAAGCAAGGGTTTTTACATGATTGTTCTTGACGAGAACAGCTCAAAGCTTTGCACATTTGCCACACCCTTTGGCAGATGGAAGTTTTTAAGACTCCCATTCGGCATTTGTTCAGCTTCGGAAGTATTTCATAATGCGATGGTCAAAATATTTACAATGGAGGGGGTGGAATGTTTCATCGACGATTTGCTCGTGTACGGGAGGACTAAAGAGGAGCATGATTCAAGGTTAGAGGCCGTGCTACAGCGCGCGTTAGATAATGGAGTGCGATTTAATAAGGAAAAGTGCGTGTTAGGTGCAGCAGAAGTAAAATATTTAGGTCATGTGTTTAACGCTGAGGGTATGCGTCCTGATGGTGATCGCGTGAAGGCCATAAGGGACATGCCTCCTCCGGGTGGGAAAAAAGATTTAGAGAGGTTCCTAGGAATGTCGAATTACGTGTCGAGATTCTTACCAAATTATGCCGAACTAGTCGAGCCACTGAGAGGACTTCTAAAGAGAGATAGTGAATTTCAGTGGCATGAGATTCACACAAGAGCGTTCGAAAATATTAAAAAGTGTTTAATGGAGGCTCCAACGCTAAGATATTATAACCCCGGGGAGGAGGTGGTGGTATCGGTGGATGCGAGCTCGCGCGGGTTGGGCGCATGTTTGCTGCAGGGCGGGCGGCCTGTTGCCTTCGCCGCGCGCACGCTCACACCCGCCGAGACACGTTGGGCGCAAATTGAAAAGGAACTGTTGGCCATATTGTTTGGATGTCAAAAATTCCACCAATTCATTTATGGCCACAAAAAGGTGTTGGTGGAGAGTGACCACAAGCCCTTGGAAGCAATATTTAGAAAAGCACTTAATGATACTCCAGTAAGGCTGCAGAGGATGCGCTTGCGGCTACAGAAATATTCATTAGAGATAAAATATGTTCCCGGGCGGCTGATGTTTGTGGCCGACACGCTGTCGCGGGCCCCACCCGAGTTGCCCATCAACGCATATGATGACAAGGTAAGCAGGGACGTGGATGTCCATGTAAGCGCCCTTTACGATAGTGTAAATTTCAGCGCTGACAAGCTAAAACTAATCAAAGAGGAAACAGACAAGGAACCGGGGCTCAATAATGTTAGGCAATATTGCCTAAAAGGCTGGCCACACACCAAAAACATATTGGAGAGTGAGGCGAAGCCCTACTGGGCTATTAAAGAAGAACTACATGTTATAAAGGATATAATTTTCCGAGGCAACCGAGTGGTGATACCCACTAGCCTCAGAAAAGAAATGTTACACAGAATTCATGAAGGACATTTAGGCATTGAAAAATGTAAGTACAGAGCTCGTGACGTCATGTGGTGGCCAGGCATGTCGTCGCAAGTGGAAGCGCTGGTGGCGGCATGCGAGACGTGCGCTGAGCGTCGCGCCGCGCAACCACGCGAGCCGCTACTTCCGCACGACGCCCCAGGAAAGCCTTGGGAGGTGGTAGCAACTGATTTATTTGAATTTAAAAACAAACATTACATATTAGTAGTCGATTATTATTCCAAATACGTTGAAGTGGTTTCCTTAGCTGATATTCGAAGTGAAACAGTAATCTCACAGCTAAAATCTATTTTCGCACGCCATGGAATCCCTAAAAAACTCGTTTCAGACAATGGCCGTCAATTTACCTCAGCGGTGTTCCAATCATTTGTTGAAAAGTGGGAATTTGAGCACGAAACGAGCTCACCATACTACCCTCGATCCAACGGCCTAGCCGAAAGAAATGTGCAGACTATAAAAAAGTTAATGGAAAAAGCGCAGAGTGATGGCACAGATCCATATTTGGCGCTTTTAAACTTCCGCAACGCTCCTATATCCGGCGAAATCTACTCCCCGGCACAGCTTCTCATGGCGCGTAGGCTTAACACTAGATTGCCTGTATCAGAGCAGTTACTAACGCCAAAGGTGCCCACCTCGACGATTGTCGGAAAAAGTAGGGAAATTAAGGGTCACAAAGCGAAACAGCATTATGACAGAGGAACCCGACCCCTTAACCCGCTCAGTCCAAACGAGCAAGTACGGGTTCGGGAATCGAACAATGGCCGCGATGCGCGATGGGTACCGGCACGCATTGAAAGTGAAGCCGCACAACCTCGCTCCTACTGGTTACGTACCGCGGACGGCAACCGATACCGCAGGAACAGGCAGCACATCTTATCTCAATCGCAAGCCAAGCAGGTGCGAAACCAATTCAGAACATTGCAGGCACCACCACAAGCGCAATTGACAATAAAACCTCATTCAAAAATCCAAGAACAAAACCATAATAATCTAACACACAAATATTACGACGATTTTGATGATAACAACAACTCATATGATACACAATCGCAACGCACTGCCAGCGATAATAACCCCGGGCGAGCGCCTACAGGTAGCTATTACGTAACGCGCTCTGGCCGGCAGGTCCGTCCACCTGATCGTTGGTAGGTAATACACATACCTAAATAGTTGTACGCACGCGAAATACCTATCCAATTGTTAAAGCTTAAAAAAAAATGTACCTACTGTATAACGAATACGTGTAACGAAATATTATATTTCGCATACAACTTAAATAGAATTAACTACAAACATATGCACGTACAATACATACATTTAATTTACGTAATAGTAATATAGTATTATATAATAAGTAGTAAAGAAAAAAAAAATGTTATGTAGTCATGTAAAATATAAAAACACATTGTAAAATAAATATGCTATTTAATGATTATACCCACTTAAAACCTATGCCGTTATTCATGAATCCGTTGGCTAATTTATTGTTTCCCTTTATCGGTAAACTTGCATGTCAGTATCTTAAGATCTTAAGAACGTAAGTTAACTATGTATAACATTATAGGCCTTGTGGGTTTTTTTTAATGAACAAGGAGAATAGGTATTAGATAAGGTTTTGATTCATGTAATAAAGAAAAATAATTAGTTACATACATAAGTACCGTTTGTGCTTGCAAATAATTATAAATAAAACAGTTTGTAAATCTTGTTAGGCTTTTGTAAAATAAAGTCAAACTAAGTTATGCAACCTTAATTGCAAGACCTAATTTAAATATGAGATATATTAATAAATTGTTTGCTATATAAAATAATGCACATAATAAAGAGAGGACATGTTGTATATGTAGGTAGAATGGATATGCATGTATAGTGGGTAGGTTGGATGGAAAATAAATCAGTTCTCCTTGGTTTGGCACACGGGTTGTTTTATTATACTTTCATTAAACATTACAACCATAAATTGAAATAATGTGAGTATTTTTGAATAAAGTTATCTATTTATTAATAAATAAACTATAGTATAGGATAAAGTAAACTAAACATCTTGCCGCAAAGCCGTGCTGCCTTTTGCGATCACATATACTACAACAAACATATAGGTAGGTTCGTACATATAAATAGTATAACAAACAAAAATATCGGTCCGACAGTTAACGGGGCGCCGACATGGTTGATGTTATCTGAAGTGCTACCTCCGATATCGGATGTAGTAAGGCCTTCGGAGAAAAGTAGCTGCTAGAAAATGCCTTATGGCTTTAACCCGTCTTTTTGCGTTGATGTTTAGTTTTAAGCACTATAGATTAGTAAAATTAGATAATAACCACTAAAAAGCACCGAGATAGAAGCAGATTCAGACGCATTCAAAGGGAAAATGTGTAGCAAGGTTTTGGAATTTGTTTAGTCTCCGATGCCATGGCGACCGTAAGGACGACATGAATCTGTATTGAGAAAATAGTGCCATCTCTACTGTTTCGCGGTTACTGCTAATATTCCTTTCCCTGCCTTGCAATTTTCTGAAATTTAATTGTTTGGAAACAATTAAATTACAAACAAACATTAAACATTTTTGTTATATATTATTGTTTCATACTTAATTATGTTTTAGTAACGGCGCCCAACTGCGGCCTAACTGTAACGGCGTACAGATGAGCACTGGTTCTCGATTGTGCGAAGTCGCTCATTTCAAGGTTGGCACACGCGAACTCGCAGAATGGTATGGGTTACTATATATATTGACCTCGTTGTTAAAAAAACATATTCACCCTCTTTAGAGTCCTATTATACATCCGATATCGGATCGGATAATGTGAAAACGCTCTTACAAGTAGCATAAGAAAAAAACTCAATGGTTGCTAACGCATATTCATCTGCACCCTTTAACCCTTTATAGAAAAACGGTTTAAGAAAGACCACCCCATAACATTATCTTTTTGTATTTTTACTTGTACAGAAATTTAGGGCTAGGTATATTGTACCTACATTGCCGATGAGGCATGAATTGAGGATGTTTGCAGTCTTGCCCGATAAAATGGCTTGCATCAGGGATTACCTTAGGTTGACCTTTCTTGTGTCCTTCTTAAAGTATAGGAACAGGCAAAAAGATTAAACTAAAATAACATTTTGTAATCATCACTATCACTATATAGTATAAACAAAGGTCGCTAGTCAAATAATAATAATATAACTAAGTAACTGCTAATGACCAAAAGAAATAAAAGAAATCGAAGAAATCCTACGATTTTCTTTATAATTTTTCCATGAATGTTGTAAACCATAAGCACCTATAATAATCTGAGACTTATAAGAATATTCCGGAAAAAGTACCTCGTACACCTCGTACCTAAATATTTGGAGATACTTTCAAGACACTAGATATTCCTGCAAGATAAAATAAAGTTTAAGAATGAGCGCCTACCAAACGGCGATGTACCGTTCGCGTGAACGCTGCAGTTGCGAGGCAGGTAACGCTAAATGTTTCACGGTTTAATCAACCCCAGCCATCAGGCAAGACAAATAGTCAGCTCATCTGCATCTATACGAGGCGGCGAAACGTAATATGTTTCCAATTATTTTTCCACTCTGTTTTGATTAGTTATCGAACAGTTTGCAGATTGTTGAAACAAATCAAATTATTGAAACAAATATTTTGATTTTCAACCGAGTTCACAGTTTCAAAAGGAGGAGGTTCTCAATTCGTGTAAATATTTTTTTTAATCATTATTTGTTTCATATTTTGTTACTTCAAAAACTCCGTCATTACTGAAACAATTTTAGAAATTCTTTTTTTTCTGAATGTAGGTGGTTCCAGATTGATCACATTTTCTTCAAAATCCATTTTGAATCATGGGATCCATGAGGAATTGAGGGATCTCCTCAAATTTGAAAGGTAGATGCATAGTGATTTCTTAGGGAACTCGAGCATTTCTTTACGAAAATCATCAATTTGGTGGAGTGAATCTGATGATGAAGACCAGGGATGGCAAACTGGAACTGCTTGGTAATTCCCAGCTCTATCATCCGATTAGAGATATTCATCTTTTCTTTGTAAGGAAACACCTTCAAGGTAGTCCTTTTTCATTATAGTTCTATTCTGATGATGGAACTCATGAGGAATTGAGAGAACTCCTCAAATTTTAACGGCACATGCATTCTGATTTGAAGGTTTCCTTAATTAACTTGCACATTGTTTTGGGGGAGCCAACATTTTGGTGAAGTGGACCTGGTGATGAAGACCAGGGATGGAAAACTGGAACTGGTCGATAAACCTAGCTCTACTTAGTCCTTTATCCTAGTTGTGACATTCATCTTTTTGATTTGATTTATATTCTGATGATGGAGTTCTTGAAGAATTCAGAGAACTCAAATTTGAACGGTACGTGCATTGTGATTAGAGGGTATTCATAATTAGCTTGGGCATTTTCTTATTGAGGCCATCATTTTTCTGGAGTGGACCTGATGTTGATGATCAGGGATGGCACAATGTGACTGCTCGATAATTTCCAGTCTGTCATCCAATTGAACTTTACTTCAGGTGTAATGATGGAAGCCCTGAGACATTAAGAAAGCTCCTCAATTTTCAAACGTACACGTGTGGTGCATTGGATATTTATGAAGTAAACTGGCTAATTCAAACAAATTCAAAATTTTACTTTTACCGGGAAGGACATAGGTATGTAGTCGGTTCTTTTTTCTTAAAATGTATTTCTTAAAGTTAGTTAGTTTACAGATTGACAGAATTTTCGTAACATGTTCTGTTTAACATAAATTCGGAGTACGCATATTTCATTTATTTATGTGCGGTAGTATTTCGTAGCTAGGCCGATTTTATGCACTTATACGAGTACCTACGCAGATTCGTCAAACGTGGAAAACTCGGTTTTGGGTTGGGTTGATTTTATTTTGACGTGAAATATAAATATTTAACCAAGCTTCACGTTTGAAAACTGTTAACACAACTACAGTGTTTATCGTAAAAGCCTCCTAGAGCCTTACCATGACGTCTTACAGCGATCCAGTTTAGGCTCAGTTGTCTGGAAGCGACTCTGTTTAGGTACTCAAGTAAATCGCGTTAAGACGTCATGGTAAGGCCCCTGGTCCCCATAAGTTGATTAAATATGTAACCTATAACTACTTTGTTGGTTGTCTATAAGGTGCAAATGGCATAAAGATTTATTTGCAAATGCACCTTACCAACAACCGAGAAAGTAGTGCCTCTTACTTAAGTGAAGCACATATTTGCTCGTTCATCTATAACGGAAGGTATGAATAATAATTAGAGGATGCCTCACACTAGGACTGGACGGGACATTCTGTCAATTTCTATAGAGAGAATCACGTGATAGCTCGGAGTCCTCGGATTTCACGTGACGTTTTTTATAGAAACTGACAGATCCTCCCGTCCCGCTCCGTCCTGTCGCGTTGTAGTGTGAGTCATCCTTAATTATGAGCTCTAGGTACAACAGGTACATCAATTGTGATCAAATCCTCATTTTCAAAATTAACTAAAATGTCCTTTCCGGGACCCCTTTGACTGAAGTAGGTATATATTTACCAACGTAATGATATTTGTATCAACAATATTAGCAGTGGGTGCAGCATGTATTGGATTCTTTGTTGGGCTCAGCGGTCGGCGGCGGCCGAGTGCTCAATCGAACTAATGGCAAGAACCGCAAGCGCAGTCTCCGGGGACAGACTAACTAAATATGTAATGGTTATTCGGAGCGCTCTCAGTACACTTAGACCCCACTCGCATTGACCAGATAAAGTTGCCTACGTGCGCTTAAATTACCGTCAGGGCAACCTTACTTAATGACATCATGCCTTTACTTTCACTACAAATGTAGGTATTAGTACTCATTTCATTGATATTATAAATACACATGTTTAAATCAAGCTGTAAAACGCGTTCCAATGAATAGCGTTCCTAAGTTCAAAAGGAATTTCAGTAAGTGTGAGTGACTGCAGTAAAACAACTTTTGAGCCTTATTTACTCGTTCCGAAATTGCACTGGGTTTAAGCGAGATTTCATTTGTATAGGAGCCGGCATAATCTGGAATAATACCACAGTGGCGCGGCGCGGGCCTTCAAAGACGGCACTCGTCCGCGCGGCGGCTGCCGCGTGTAATGAGTTTTTTTAAATGCGCAACACATTCACACCACGCCGGGCTCCACCGGGCTTAACTCCTCCAAGAGCAGTGGTAATAGTACATTTCGATGCTAGTGCGGAAAGTATGTCATTACGTCACGAGGCCCGAGGTATCTTGCCACGAGCCGTAGGCGAGTGGCAATACTCGGGACAAGTGAAAAATGACATATCTGCACGTGCATCGAACGACGTTTTTCAATAAAGATGCGAAAAAAATTAAAATACATAAAGAATTTGAAAGTTTTTTTATTAATTCCGTGACACGATTGTAATACAGTTGATATATTAAGAATATTTCCAAAATGTTTATCTTATCTTCTTTACTTTCTCATTTTCAATCTATAATAAACAAAATAATAAATCGCATGTGACAAATCGTATCGTCATGTCTTAGAGGCCCTTCGAACATGTTTACCTGATTGAAAAACGCCTCTACTTTGACTGACGTTTCGTAGGCTCTGTTCCGTTTCATACACACAGATTTATAAGAACTGTTTTCAATGTTAATATTTTTAATGAATGATCATTAGTATGATGAAGAAGTAATTATTGAAATATGAAATATCAATATCTTTAATATTATTGCGTTAATAGTAGGTATTTAGTTTTATTACGGCTCGGTAAACTTAACGAACAATAATACTCTTCGGTAAGCAGTCATGAATTGGAACACAACTAAATTTAAAAAGATTGGAAAAGTAAAAAGCACTAGTTCGCAAAAACAAACTTTGCGCACGCAAAACAGCCAAAAAAAGGGTACTTTTTGAGCAACTGTATTGAAAAAGTAATATCGTTTAATTATAAATTGAGAGCATTTATGCGGTTACGGCGGAACGGCCAAAATTTGGAAAGAAATTATATTAGTTCGGGGGAAAAAGTATTTTCGTATTTTGTATTGAAATTCTAAATGTGCATAGAAAATGCTGCATCTTTAACATCAAATTTCCCTGACTAAAATACCCCAAACGAACTTTGTGCCACTTTTAAAAATACTACCATGATGGGCTCATAAATATCACAGATTTTTTCCACTGCTTGATTCGCAACTTTCGTTTGTTTTATATCAAAATTTTAAAATGTATAAGTTTCTCCGTCAGATTCACTCGTTTTGATGGGTAGAAAACAAATAAAAAATGACAGGAAAATATACATATACCTACTTATTTGAAAAAATACTATTTTACTTATCGTATTAGTAATAAGTAAAATAGTGATTTTTCTTATTTATAGGTAATCTTAATATATTATAAAAACCAAACATTAATAAAAATTAAAAACGTAAATATTATATTTTTGTATACTAAATACGAAAAGATTTTTTTTATATGTTATGGGAATACCTATGGTGAATATACAGGGTGTAATCGTTAAGTGTAGCCAGGCGATTATTCCGTAAATATAAGAGATATTAGAAATTTTCTAACTGATATTGAAAATGCGTTACCTAATGAGTAAAATTGCCTTAATAACTTTTTTGAAATAAAAGTATTTATGTTAAAAATATTAAGTTTAAACGCTCCCATACGATTAGTACCTACGACGGCTCACTCTCAAAGTAGAACGTCGGTGCCGAAAGAGATAAAACTACTTGAGATTCATTATTTGCAGGAATGAACTGTAATAAAATAATAAAACCATCATAAAATAGTAAATCAAACATTTATTTTTGTTTTTGTGTCAGTTAAGAAACAACAAATACGTTTTTCTGTTTCCGCAATTCCGAAACTTAAATTGGCGGGAATGAAAATAACTTTCTTTTTTTTAAACAATTATGGCCTGGAAAAAAAGTTTAGCTTATGGTCCTTTAAGCCAAACTTTTTTTCTTATGCACTTCAATAACACACACGGACCTGCTCGACGAACTGCGGGGTGAAACTCCGTGTGTGAGTTGCTTTATAAAATAATGGATTGAAATACGTAACTTTTGTAGTCATTTAAAACGGGTAGATAATAATAGATCAGCACGTGTAACTACTTGAAAATGATAATTGATTGATATGGAATAAAATAAAACAATTCATGAATCATTTGATAACGGTAAAATGACTAGACCGTACAAACTAGTCTTTCAACGAACGTCGTACTAAATGTATGGGAGCGTTTAAACTTAATATTTTTAATATCAATACTTTTATTTCAAAAAAGTTATTAATGCAATTTTACTCATTGGGTAACGCACTTTCAATATCAGTTTGAAAATTTCTAATATCCCTTATATTTACGGAATAATCGCCTGGCTACACTTAACGATTACACCCTGTATACCATAGGTATTCCTATAAATGATTTAACTAGTTCGGTTTTCTTTGTAATTTTACATACTAACCGCCTTGTTCATAAAATTAACTATTAGTTTATTTATGTGTTCCTCCTTTCTTATATACGCAAATGTAAAACTGACAGAAAAGGACAAACAATCATTTCGCTAGTTAATGTTCGATTTACCTATTACTTTTATCAATAACGACAAACATATTTATATAATGCGTTTTCAATCATAAACTTACCTTCTTAGGGCGGTCCATTACTGATGCCGCCATCCGATGGCTCTTTCTACTTCTCTTTTTTTTTCTTGAACTGTAAAATAATTCTATTTTCAGGTACAATATTAGTAATATAACTAACAAAATATAATATACGGTATATTACAAGCTGCCTACCTTAAATTTAAAATAGACTCTTGAGGCATTGCATCTAGGATGCTGTGGGCATTTCCTCGTTGTATTAGTAATTAATTCCCGTTAAAAATATACAAAACGGATTCTTCATAACGAATAAAAGAAATGTTACATCGTGTTTCATGCACGCGAGCGACGAATTAAATGTATGATCATCGGCGTTAAAGATTTCAGTCGCCTTTAGCGAAAGTATTCTATAAAATTTTAGTAAAAATAACTTATTCTAGGATGATTTTGCTATCGCCAAACTCACGATTCTCTCGCGGGTGGCTCTGTAAAACTGCAAGTTGAAATCCAAGAGAAGCCGTTGCCCGATCTTCGCTAGACTATTCAAAATTGGACGGATTATGAGGAATTTAAAGTACAATGACTGAGTATGAAAAGGAGACGTATTTTTTAAATTAGACAAATTCTCCCTTTGTGCGATAAAGATCCCTTGGGAATGCATGCATTTCTAGAAATCACACTGGTTAAAATTCTTTGTTGTGTTGATTATGAAGCATTCAATGTAATAAAAGTAAATTATTTTCACGCGGGAGGTACGAGCAGCTAATAGAATTTTTGTTTGAGTTACACAAACTTGGATCATATGAAAATTATGTGTAATTTAAACCATTTTCCTGGTCAGCTAAAGGCATAATAGGTGATTAGTAGGTATCAAATCAATTTTTGAATCACTAGATGCTATTGTATTGTATCACGGACTCGTTGATGGAACCTAGTCAATAATTTTGTGAACGCAAAACAGCTGGAAATACAAATTTATATACAAATAATCATTCTGGTGGCATTAAGTAATTTTGGTCGTTTTCAAATTCCCACAATAACAAAAAAAATACCGTATCATTTTTTTTCAATTTCAAACTATATTAAAAAAAACTACAAACCTGTCTTAAATACAGTTCACAGTTAAAAATTGCTTATGCAAAAAATGCTTATGCAAAAAATGCTTATGCAAAGTCCACTTTTCCGGTAACAAATTAGAGCGTAAAAGGCTCTGTTTATGGTCAATAAAAAATTGAAAAGTTACTTCCCGTTAAATTCCCGTGATCGGGTAGCCCAGTGGTTAGGGCGTCTGTCGCGAAAACAGGAAGCTACTAGTTCGATCCTAGCCCTGCTAACAGTGGGCCTTGGTCACTTTTTCTGTAGTATATGACATCTCTTTGAATTTATAATTTAAATAAGTATATTATATATAAGTATATTTAATTCATCGTGTGCAAATCTTTCCTTATGTCTTCTTATGCACGTCAAGATTTAGTTAAATCAAATGTTACCGTATTAACTATTCTAAAACTACGGAATCAGGATTATCATTTCGACCTAAAATTTTTTTGAAATAAATATGAATATTTTTTATGAAATATGTATTGTAAAGTCAGCATAAAATTTAAAAATTCGTGTTATTGGATTCAATCATCTTACTAGTGACAATATTTTTAATAAAATTTATACTAAGCCAACTAAATCTAACTATACAAATATTTAGTTACATGTTAATTTTTGTTATTACTATTTATTAAGTTCCGCGTGTCCCGATACTCATAGTTATGAGTATCGGGACACGCGGAACTACCTAAATTTTACCTAGTTAGGTAAAATTGTTGTGTACCTTAAAAAAACTCGCAAGAAAATACACAATTTAAAATGCGTTACAACGTGATGTCATGCGTTACTCTACAAAGGCCCCGTCTCCAACGTTCCGAAGACGCCCCGGGCACCAGTAATTACTCTGTGTTCCTTACGAGCCCTCTCTAAACCGTCGGGTGCACCCGAGCCTGCTCGCGGCTCACGTGTGCGCCTAGCTTCATATACCGCATACTTTTGTTTCATTCGTTAACTTTATCCTCCTGTCCAAACACGCATCGCCAAGGTAAGGTGTAGGCAG
The DNA here is from genome assembly GCA_949128165.1 of Lathronympha strigana. Lineage (NCBI taxonomy): Eukaryota > Metazoa > Arthropoda > Insecta > Lepidoptera > Tortricidae > Lathronympha > Lathronympha strigana. Next base: position 9,818,635 of record OX421905.1, on the reverse strand, counting down.
TAAAGGCAGGTTGGCTGTAAGTCGTGTAGATGTAAATGTCATCTGTTCGGCCTTGGTCCAGATTCCTGTAGAAAAGTGAAAAAACGCCCTGTTATAATTATCTGCTTCCAGATACACACTTTTAAAGGTTGTGTGGTGCTGTGTACTGTGTAACTTCATAGTCGCTTTCATAAAATTTAATATCAATTAGCAGCTGCGATTTTATGATATTGAATTACCTTTTTTACGTTTTTTTCGTTTTATTTGAAAGAGGAGCATACACAACCGGCACAATACTGCTGCCGGACCTACCAGCACTGCTACTGGTCCCCGTTCTTGGTGTGGGACTCACGCCAACCGGAATGATTTTGCCCGCTGCTGGCTGACCCTGCTGCCACAGTCTGCCCGAACCTGCTTCACCTGAACGCCACCCCGTCTACGAAGTTGGCCTACGTTCCTTAAATATTTTCCCCTCTACGTCCTACTGCTATAGTGACCAGTTACTAATTATAGCTGAAAACAAAGAACCCTAACGCAATTTTTTTTCCTTTTCTTCCTTCAGTCTCTCCTCTTCAAAGATACGTATTCTTCTACACGTCAGTTGCGGGAGAATACGTAACGTGACAAAACATTCAAAACTAAAATTTATTTGAGATTTTAACGATTTCTACTCAAACAAAGTCTGGCGGAGACTAGTAATGATTATTATTATGATAAGTTTCCCGTACCGTATTATATAAAGTAAGGGCAAAGCACATTGCACACGCAGTACGGCGGATGCGGAAGGAAGGCCTCGCTAATTACTGAGCGCTGAAAGCAGGGGAAGTGCCGCGCGCCAACTGCGCGCTGACAGTCGCTGTGCACTCCGCAAAGCGTACGACCCATGGAAACTTCCATAAATAAGAAGTAATCAGCTACTCCTGAAAGAACTCATATTATGTTTCAAGTTTTATGGTACCTACTACCACTTGCACTTCCCAGGTTTAGCGCGCTAACCCGGAGTGAAGCAGACAAATTCCATACAAAAGAACACTTTACTCTGGAGTAATATGTTAAGGGCCACTTGCACCACCCGAGGTTAGCTACTTAACCCGGGGTTAAGCGCTTTTTGTATGGAATTTGACAGCTTAACTCCGGGTTATAGGCTAACCCTGGTTGGTGCTAGTCGGCCTAACCCCGGTTGGTGCAAGTAGCCCTTTATGAATTACGGAGAATTTAATTGCAGCAAAAAGCTGTTAGCGAGCATAACGTGTGAGCATAACGTGTTCAGTAGGTACAACTATATCAATATGTGAGTGAAAATCGCTTACGCAAGAATGATGCAATGTGTGATTAGGGACCGCGCACACGACTCCACCTCGTGTCCACCCACTGTATTTACCCCAAATTGATCTTAAATCGCTTTTTGTTTACGCATCCAATCCCGAAGTAATTTCATTGTAACATACAATTTTATGGACTCACTGTCTTTTTAAGCTCTCGGGAGTATTTAAAATTGGTATGTTTCAGCCATATTCTGTTACAATTTCTAAATACTTGTGTGTAAATTTAATACGGACGAACCTCTAAACGGTGGTTAGTATAGGGCATAAGATGTAATTATGTAAATTTTACTTGGTATTGCAATTAAAATTATCTCCATATAGTCCATACAAAATAGACGACGATTGGCCTTCCCGGTAACAGTTAAATTTTGAGTTACTCTGAGTTAACCAGTTTCCTTCAAAAATATCCAATTCAACATACGAGTACCTATGAAAATTAAGGAGCTTTCTTAATGTCTCATAGTTTCCATCTCAAGTAAAATCAAATGGTAAAACTACCTTGTAGACATCCAAGGTCACGAACAAAATATCTCAAATTGGATGACAGAGCTGGTAATTATCGAGCAGTTTCAATATACTATCCCTGGTCTTCAACAAAAAAATACCCCAACTAATTATGAAAACCCTCCAATCTCGATGAACGTGCCGTTCAAATTTAAGGGTTGTCTGAATTCCTCAAGAACTCCATCATCAGAATAGAAATCAAATCAAAAAGATGAATGTCACAACTCTTTACCGACCAGTTCCACTTTGCCATCCCTAGTCTTCGTCATGTTTGTTTTATTGAGCACCCGATATCGAGTGTCGAAATATCGGAGCTCAATAAAACAAACATACATGGTAATTATCCCGTTTTAGATATTAGTTATAATGCAAATGACCAAGTTTTTTTGTTTCAAATTTGTGTAATTTTTTTATTTAATTACTTGCCTAACCGGCTTCAAAAAAGAGGTTCTCAATTCGTCGGAATCTTTACTTCTCCAGTTACAAACCTTAATTTAATTGACATTGACACTTCTGTATTTTGGCAGTCATGTAAAACTGTGATTTAATTACACAATTGTAAACGTTAATGAAATACACACTGTCGACTTAGTATAATTATCCGGTTAGGCTAGACGTTCGTGTGTAGGTAACGCTCACAATTTATCGCCTGCATATCCTTTCAGCGGGTAGATAATGACCGCAGTAAAACGTTTAAGCACGAAATAACTGCTGCTGGAAGCCGTTATTACAATATTATGAATGGTTTCCCCTGGCGCTGCTTACCGGCACTTCGCAGGCTCGCGTACTTACACTGTTTGCTGTGTTTGATCTTTACAACTCCCTTTTGGCTGTAATACTTATTTTACTTGAGTTAATGATGTTGATTGTGTTTAATCGCAGTCCATCTGGTTGTGTAAAGAAATTTTCTAACGGTCTACATAAGTCGGCAAAATATAATTCAGGCATTTAGGCATTGTATAAAGTGCCACGCAGTGTTAACTTACATAATTAGATGACTGACAATCATATTAAAGAAATATACATTATAACGTTGTCTATGGTATTCCATAAGAACACTGCTCCTATGGATTTCCAAACAAAGGGCTAATACTTATAGTATTTTTTTTCTGTAGTGGGCATACGACATGTTCCACATTCTGCCACCTTTCGAGATTTTGCTTGTTTGGCTAATTTCGCTGTCGTGGAAAAACTAGCGTATGCAACAGCTCATAATTGATTCTTAAAACCCTCGGGTCTATTATTAATATAGTAATAATTTTGTAAAAAATAACGGCGACCCTGTTTTTTTACCTGGTTGGAAATGAGCGTTGTCTAAGTAGTTACCAAGCTATAGAAAAGTATATAAGCATTCTAAGCAATACGGACAACCCTATACAATACCGGAGTAATATAGGTACAAATATCACACCAGAATCTTAAAAATAAAACCAAAGTTTAAGATTAATCAGTGCAAATTTAAAAATACAAGAAGCCTGCAAACCGATGCTAATATTAACCCTCCGGTATGGGTCACATCGGCTCTTGGTTGTGACGTGCCTACTAAACTTAAAACTATCAATAAAATGGACTGGAATTGAAGTGTATTTTGGGACTTTTGTTGCCGTTTCTATTTCCCATTTAGCTATTTAGGTAAATACGATAGGCGTCTAAAAACACTGATGATACTTATAAGTGATATTCTATATAAGTAGTTAAATAACGACATAAATAATACTGACTAAGGGTTGAAAGTAATTGACCTGAGATACCATCGATCCCGCAAAGTAGGTGCAGCGAATTCAGTCTATACCCAACATTTAAAGTCCATTATTCGATCACTTCATTTTCTATGGTTCCAGACATTTTCAATAGCTTTTTTCAAAAGGCAAAAAGAGAGAGCAGTGCACCGCCATGAATTATTGGGGGTACAGAGAGTAGTGGCATTATTCATAAAGCTAAAGCTAATCATTGTTTGTCCTTATTTGTTAGCTTGATATTTACCTTGGTTAGAAAGAAAGAAAACATAACAGAACTAAAATGTCTCTTAACTTTTTATGAATAAGGGGTAGAGTCCGTCTATGCTGTTTCATACATTTTGATAGGACAGACTGTGACAGTGTTTCGTAAACGTCATAATCACATAGAAGTTTGACGTTTAAAATAATACTTTGACAGTTCATTTGCTTGGAAGAAATAACGTGGTTTTTCAACCTATTTCAAAATTTCAGAAAAGAGGAGGTTTTCAATTCGTGTGTTTTTTTAATGTTTGTTACCTCAGAACTCCGTCAATACTGAACCGATTTAATTTTTTTTTTTCTTAAAGCAGATGGTTTTAGATTGGTCCTACTTTTTTCACAATTCATTTCTTATGATGGGATCCATAAGGGATTGAGAGAATTCCTCAAATTTGAAAGGCACATGCATGATAATTGGGGTGTTTCCTTAAGACACTCGAGCTTTTCTTTACGAAGACCATCAATTTGGTGAAGTGGACCTGATAATGAAGACCAGGGATGGAAAGTGGAACTGGTCGGTAAACCTAGCTCTACGTATCATCCGAGTTGTGACATTCATCTTTTTGATTTGATTTCTATTCTGATGATGGAGTTCTTGAGGAATTTAGACAACCTTGAACGACACGTTCATTGTGATTGGAGGGGTTTCAGTCACTGTAGAAATATAGGTACATAGTTACCGCCGTACAAAGTCTATGAAAAAATTGTAAGTCATTAAATAAAAAAATTACACGTATATTAAACAAAAAAAACATGATCATTTGCACTATAACTAATATCGATATCGAGTGTCGAAATATTGGGTGCTCAATAAAACAAACATACATGGTAATTATCTCGTTTTAGATATTAGTTATAAAAAACTCTAAATCTGACATGCAATCTGTCCCGAAAGCAATGATATCAGTTAGAAATCTTAGTGGTAGCCGTGCACGTGTATCGGATATCTCAATGTGCACGTAAAGGGACGCGCCTTTCCTTTGGCAATAAAGAGACCATTTAATCGAAGCTTATCTGCCCGGAAGCATTCATTAGATGATTGCCTTACTAGTGGCCCCTGCTCCACCCTGCGACATTTTACCTATTAAATCCGACAAAATACTCCACACCGGTTTTTAATAGCGGCGCGCAAGTAAATTAATGATAACAATAACTTAAGCAATTTGGAGTGAGTCAATTGAATAAGTGGATAGGAAATATTTGTAACTTTCAGGGCGGCTAATAAATTACAGGAGCCGTGAGGTGGCGAGGATCGAGGACTAATTATAAACATTTTCCAAACACGAAATACTTCGGTTACTAAGTGCCATTTGCGCCACCCTACTGCACCGGAGTTACATAGCTGTCAAGTTGCATACTAAAAACGCGTAACTCCTGGTTATTGGGCTAACCCCGGGTGAAGCCAGTGGCGCTAAGAGATTTAAGTACATAACTTTTAACGGCCTCCTAGCCTAGTCGGTAGTGACCCTGCCTACGAAGCAGGAGGTCCCGGGTTCGAATCCTGGTCAGGGCATTTATTTGTGTGTTTATCATGAATATTTGTTCCTGAGTTATGGATGTTTTCTATGTATTTAAGTATTTATATGTATCTATATCTATCTATTATATATATCGTCGTCTAGTACCCACATCACAAGCCTTATTGAGCTTACCGTGGGACTAGGTCGATTTGTGTAAAATTGTCCCACAATATTTATTTATTATACATACTTTCGAAATCTTTGACACATGTTTGCACATTACATTTCTGCTTTTACAACCGTACCTCCTATGCTCATAATTTACCAATTCCTAAAATTATATCACAGACCAAACATTTATAAATACATACATAAAATATTATTTCTAAGCCTAATAATCTAAAGTATCTCCTACATCTGTCCTAAACCAATACGAGTGAATGGAAGGGCAGTGTAAATGTTTTTGTAAATACGCAGAGCAAATAGGAGGAGACACGACGGCCCTTGCGTCGGATACTGCTAAACGAGGCCGCGCCAGAGCAAATAATTCTATTAGTAGGACTTGAACGGTTTCTCGCCGGTTGATGTATCTTGCTGCTTTAAAATCTTGATGTGAGTGTACTTAAGTGAAGTTTTCTTTTCGATTGCTAGTAATTATTGGTACTATCTCTTCGTTTGGTTAATTTAATTGCATGATGATTTAAGTTCAAATTTCATATTTATGTTTGTGTATTAGTTAGGTGCAAAGGCCTCTAGAAACTATAAATTGATAAAAATTAAATAATAATCCTATTAAAAACCAAGAGTCTATGCTAAGTTTCATAGATTTTGATAGCACAGGTTGAATATGTAAAGTAAACATCATAAATTTATAGAAATTTGACGTTTAAAACAACACTTTGAAAGTTTGACAGTTTATTTGCTTGGAAGAGATAACGTGGTTTGACCCTAGTTACGTAACATTTTATCTTCACTCAATTGTTTTATATTAGAACTATGAAAAGCGACAACACCCTTTAAACTAATTAGAAATGCAAGTCATAAACCATACAAGTTGCTACTTTCAAAAAAGATGAAGCCGACACTCCACTATACACGTCGCGCCAAACTTCGATACTACAACATAAATCTCTATCAAAAAATAATAACAGTACCTAATAGTAGGCAAGCACATAAGGTAGGTAAGCAGTTCAAAAGTGGTGCATATCAGAGAGGATCGCGCAAGTCGCGGCCGCCAGCAGGTGGCTTAAATTACCGCATTTGTTACACGTTTACACGAAACTGTATCAATATTTCATGCGGATTTACACGAGCTATCGCGAGGGTTTGCATTTTGCTGTACTAAAAATACGCGCACTTGCTATCAACCCGCGGTTTTTGCCTATTTGTGTTACATACTCGTATTTTTTATTAATTAAGCACTGTAAGATAAATTAATGTTGGTAGAGTAGTTGTATATTTATGAAAATAGTTGTTATCCGACAAGAGACCTCTTTTAAATAGCTTTACTCTTCTGTCTAATTTTATTTTCATAAAGTATAACGGCCTCCTGCCTGTTAAGCTGAAGATTTCGGGTTCGAATCCTGGTAAGGGCATTTATTTGTGTTTATCACGAATATTTGTTCCGGATGGAACAAATATGATGGTGGATGGTGGTGGTGGTGGTGTACGATGGTGGATGTTTTCTATGTATGTAGGTATGTCTTTTTTATTATGTATATCGCCTTTTACTCAATAAGGCTTGTGTTGTGGGTACATAGAAAAATCCATAACTCAGGAACAAATATTCGTGATAAACACTAGTGGGACTAGGTCGACTTGAGTAAGATTTTCCCACTGTGGGATTAGGTCGATTTGTGTAAGATTTTGCCATAATATTTATTCATTTATTATACCTACCTATATATATCGTCGTCTAGTCCCCTCAACTCAAGCCTTATTAATCTTTTTTACTGAAATGTGGTTAACTTATACACCTAAAGGTTACACAAACATGACTTGGTATACCGCTATGCAGGCTGACGAGAAATGTCAAGTCAAAAATTCTTCGATTGATAGATTGATCTATTTGGCAGTGGCATTGCGGCTGAACTAGCGCTATTTATTAAGGACTTCGATAATACTCAGAGACAAAAAGTGAAGTTGAATTAACCACCTCGAGCAAGTGTCGAACTCTTTAAGCAGGGATACACGTTCATGGCGTAGGTATATTGGAACCACAATCCCGTTAGATCTGGAATACCTATTATATTAACTACGTAATGTAGCTTACAAGACTAATAGCAAAACTCTTAAGAACAGTGAACTTTTCTTCTTTCTTTTAGTTGTACCGAAACCAAGACAACCTGCAAAGTGTTCAAGTGAACGTACAAACTATCATTTCAATGAGACTTCTGAATCCTTACAATGACAACTCACTCAAACGTAAAGCGAACTATTTCCATAAGAAAGGCATTGCAAAAGTTTTTCAATTTTCAAGTGACGCAGGTATGATGGCGAACTTTGGCTTCGGACGCTGCGGCGTGTTCGCATCTCAACTTAGGTAACGTTTTGTTACCACCACCGGAAAACAATGCATTTCCGGCGGAAGTTCCATTGTGATATATTTCGGATTGGTTATGCCGGAATTAAGGCGAATTGATAGACACATTTATAAGTAATTGCCCCATTGCCAACTCAATATAAAACAGATCACGAAGTACAATATACCCAGTACGCGAAATAAGGTGAGCTGAAGTAACTATTCTTCGCGAGAAGACATAATATAGGGCTGATACTACCCGGTAAAAAAAAAACTAGACATAAGAGGAGCGGAATATAATTATATACAAGACATAAAAGATAATAAAATTCCTTCTTACCCTTCTTGTCGTCTTGCCCGTTGTACTAAAATTCAACATTAAACATCCCGTACTGTAAACAAAAACATGTCATGTTTAGTTATACGACAAGTACCCGAATAAATATATATATATATCAATCCCCGGTGTTCAAGAAAAAAAATACCCGGTTGTAACCCCTCTATATTATGTCCTCTCGTTTCACAATCATGTACTGTGTGGAATTATACATAATCTTGATAAACAGATACAATCTTGAAATTATAAGGGCCATATTACACTATCATATATATGATCATGGATCGAGATGCCTCTCTTTTTTTTATAAAAAGAAAGGCATATTAACATTCTTTTTTTTTCACTTTTCAAACTAATACTTTATTTGGCTATAATATAGGAAAGTTTCCATAAAACAAAATTACTAACGGTTTCTAAACTAGTACCCTATTTCTAAATATATTTATAACCCAACAGTGAGGTAAGATTTTAAATTGATAAGCGAGCTCATTCAGGGGCGGCCATGGACGGCATTATGCAGCATCACGCCGGGATCACGGGATTGTTTCCTAAAACAGAACTGAAGCCCTGCGTGAATTAACGAGACCGTTCACTCTGCCACTCGCCCGCTACATTAGGGTAGACACAATATAATTAACAATTTTTATTGTCTTATAAAAACTAGTTTTAACTGAAATTAAATTTTCTGGGTTACATTTGGAAAAAAAACTAACAAGTTTGTATTAGAAAAAGCAGTTGAAAACAGTTTCACAAAAGCACTTCGCAAAACGGGCGTTTTCTCTAAATATATATTTCTCAGAGACGAAACAGTGGGTAAAAGCATGTATGTAACATACTTGTATCAGATACCATAGAAAAAGCAATCGAACAAGTTTGCACAATGTCTATTTTACTACTGATGTGGAAGAGCGGCTTATCCCCCGAGGCTTGCATTTATCTACCCAATAAAACTCCGATGAAAACACTCGATGACGTCCAATATGATCCCGGCTTCCCGAAGGGTCCTTATGCGTAGTCACATCAACTATTTTGCTTTATTACGCCATGTTGTAAGGCTTTATGAGGCCATTTGAAGTAATAGGATTTGTTCTGCACAAATTCATCCACATTTCACTTTCATACGTGATTTGTTTAGAAATCTGTGGCTGAAACTTCGGTACTGTATGAATGTTTTTGCGCGTCTTGAGCGACGCCATATAATCAGTATAATCAGTTAAAATCCATAAATAACCATATTTTCAGGGTTCTACATCAAAAGGGCAAAAATGAAACCCTTATAGTTTCGTAATATCTGTCTGTCCGTCCGTATGTCGTACTTAGCTGTTCTAAGCATACCTATGTTAATAAAATTGTCAGCTAGAGGTGTACCTATTTTGTGTGCCGAGATTCGCGGACAACATTGTAATCATGGCCGAATCGTTGCAGGATTTACAACATACGCTGAACAGCCTAGCTGACTCGTCTCGTCAGGACACGTCGGTCTCCGGATGGATTACAATATTGTCCGCGAATTTCAAGTGCGAGAGGTACTACTTGAAAATGATTTGATTGACATTGATGCCATATCCTTTCCAGTTTAAAGACTTCAGTAAAAAAAGTTATCCAGTTATATTTCTGGCAAATAAAGGCTCGTCACGACATCAGCTCCATAAAAAAACGACACCTAAGACTGCTCAAGAGCAACAGCAGTGTAAAGAGTGGTGGTAGAGATGTGTCATGAAACCAAATCGCCACATATTTTTCATATCACCCTACACTCGAGAACCATTTCGCGCTCCACTTCGGACAGCTCGCTAAGGCAAGTCAAGAGGCGAGAGGAGACCCGCCATCGATAAGGTACCAATCCCTAAGACAGCGCTTAGTTATGTTGAATCGATCCAAGCTCGCCATATGTTATGTGGTGTTTAAAAAGTAAATACAAAAGTGCTGTACAAAATAAACACCACTCAATCATTCAGTTGTAGGTACGTAAAACCCTTGAAAACGAAGCGATTTGACCTAGATAGTAGGTAAAATAACATTTATTTTCAAAATATATACAGTCAGTGTAACTTACCTAACTACCTACCTTAAATCTAAAATAGGTCCTTGAGGCATTGTACCTAGGATGCTGGTGGCATTTCCTCGTTGTATCGCAAAGTTGATACGTTGTGCGAGCAGCTCAAGGAGAGCAGGCACGTTGATGGTGGCAAGAGACCGACGGATTATGTCATTAAGAGATGTCTCGAAAATCGGCCTGCACTTTTTTTACAACACAATTCATGGTGTCCCAGTCAGTCCACGTCTGTGCCATAAGGACAAGAGTATGGTGCACACACCGAAACCCCCATTCGCAAACCAGTCGCCAGTCTAAGGGAGGCCGGATCCAAGAAAGTACCAGTATTAGGCGAAGGATGGGCATGAAGCCACCAACCAGCCATGAAGTAACCAGCTTCCCGCGATCCGACTGCCAAAAGCCTCGCGTGATCTGGACCTGCAGAGTTATTTAAAAGATTAAACCCATGTTTTCTACCTTCAACTTTCAATTTTCAAGTGACGTCACAATTAGGTTTTACTTATTAGTGACGCCACATACCCGGAACGTTAATACTCTTTATCTGTGTCAACTTTAGTTAACTTGAATAATTTTAAAGAAAAAAAACCGACTTCAATTGGACTTCCCGGTAAAAGTTAAAGTAAGCGAATTATTGCAGTTAACTTCAAACATATTAATCATCACCATATGAGTAACTACCTTTGAAAGTTAAGGAGGTCTCTAAATGCATCAGGGATTGCATCATAAGATCACAGCTAAAATTAAATGGGACCACCTTCGAGGTACCTTCTCAAAAACAAAGGAAGAATGCCAGCGAGCTGCTGCGCGCAGTGTGAAATCCGAAACATGTCGAGCTATTTTCGACAATATTGACGGGGGTAAATACTTACGGGGGTTTTATGTAGAAAATGTAATTTATGTTTTTATTTTGTTAATTTTTCTTACACCGTATTTAAAACTTACATACATACATATATATTACTACCAGGGTTCAGCATCAGCTCCATTTTGTGAACTGCTCTCCTAATTGCTCGTTAACATGAGTCGATTAATGAAAACAGCAGACGCGTATGTTTCACCAAACCTGAGTTCCATTAGGTACTGCCAGGGTTCAGCATCAGCTCTATCTTGTGAACTGCTCTCTTAATTGCTCGTTAATATGAATCGAATCATGAAAACAGCATTCGCCTATGTTGCACCAAACCTGAGTTCCATTAGGTACTGCCCGGGTTCAGCACCAGCTCCATCTTGAGAACTGTTCCCCTAATTGCTCGTTAACACGAGTTGAATGACGAAAACAGAACTCTCGTAAGTTTTACCAAACCTGAGTTCCATATGGTACTGCCAGGGTTCAGCATCAGCTCCATTAATTCCTCATAATATCCATCATCAAAATAGGTATAATTAAAATCAAATAGGACTACCTCGAAGGCATTTAATAACAAACAAAAGATGAATGTTTTAAAGATAAAGCTGGGGCCCGCGAATTATAGAGTCTGCTCCACCAAACTGGTAGGTTTTGTAAAGAAATGCTCGAGTTTCTCAAGAAAATACCCAAATTACTATGCATGTGCCTTTCAAATTTGAAGAGTTCCCTCAGTTCCTCATGGATCCCATCATCAGAAATGAATTTTGAAAAAAACGGGACCAACCTGGAACCATCTACTTTCAGAAAAAAAACATTCAAATCGGTTCAGTAATGACGGAGTTATGAGTGAACATCCATTATATAAAAAAAACAGCCGAATTGAGAACCTCCTCCTTTAGAAATATTGAAGTCGGTTGAAAAAGAAAAAATATGTAACTAATAATTTTGGATAATCTAACTAACGACCTAAATAGAATGATCGTTTTTTCAACGGTAGTTTACGTTTCAGTAGGTAATAGGTATATAATAATGAGTACCAAACATTGGTTAGCACCATCGCCTTAAGACACTTCAGCTCCTTACTGTGGATTTTAGTTGTCTGCTTACAATGTTTCCCTTTTTCAACAGACTTCTTCTCAATTGGTCTGTTTTTTTTTTAAATGTATGTTACCTCAGAACTCCGTCATTACTGAACCGATTTTAATTTTTTTTTTGTTTTCTGAAAGTAGATGGTTTCAGATTGGTCCCGTTTTTTTCAAAATCGATTTCTGATGATGGGATCCATGAGGAACTGAGGGAACTCCTCAAATTTGAAAGGCACATCATGCATGCTGATTTGGGTGATTTCTTAAGAAACTCGAGCATTTCTTTACGAAAATCATCAATTTGGTGGAGTGGATCTGATAATGAAGACCAGGGATGGCAAAGTGGAACTGCTTGGTAATTCCCAGGACTATCATCCGATTTTAAAAAAATATTTTTCTGTCTGAAAATGGATGGTTCCAGGTTTGTCCCGTTTTTTTCAAAATCAATTTCTAATGATGGGATCAATGAGGAACTGAGGGAACTCCTCAAATTTGAAAGGCACATGCATGATGATTTGGGTAGTTTCTTAAGACACTCGAGCATTTCTTTACGAACATCATCAATTTGGTGGAGTGGACCTGATGATGAAGACCAGGGATGACAAAGTGGAACTGCTTGGTAATTCCTAGCTCTATCATCCGATTTGAGACATTCATCTTTTCTTTGTAAAGAAATGCCTTCAAGATAGTCCTATTTGATTATAGTTCTATTCTGATGATGGAGTTCATAAAGAATTCAGAGAACTCCTCAAATTTGAACGGCACGTTCATTGTGATTAGAGGGTGTTCATAATTAGCTTAGGCATTTTCTTACTGTGGCCATCATTTTGCTGGAGTGGACCTGATGTTGATAATCAGGGATAGCATAATGAAACTGCTCGATAATTTACAGTCTGTCATCCAATTTAACACATTGTTGTTTTGTTCGTTTTAAAGGTCTACAAGGGCGTTCCGTTTGATTATACTTCACATGTAATGATGGAAGCCCTGGGACATTAAGAAAGCTCCTCAATTTTCAATCGTACACGTGCGATGTATTGGATATTTGTGAAGTAAATTGGCTAACTCAAACAAATTCAAAATTTTACTTTTACCGGGAACCAAATAAAAAATAAATAATTATATTGTTCGAATACCTTTGTATATAGGTACATCTGGTATCTAGTGAAACACTGAAACTGTGAGTCAATTTATTTTAAGTGGAATATTGGCGGTGAATGTAGCTCGAAATAGTCGAATTATCGATTCACGAAATTTTCGCCACGTGAAACAATCTACGTAAACCGAATTTTAGCGCTGATGATTCATTGTAGTATGGAACTATCTCAGCACATTTTAATCTATCAAGCTTATATCAAAAACCATTCATGTTCTTGGTCTTGTTTTTAAATATCAATGAAATGCAAGTAATTAGCTTTGTTTGTCTGATATTTCCTCGTAGGCATGTCCTCTCAGCAGGTTAAAAAATATTTTCATTATACTCACTATAGGTATAAATAAACCCATCTCTCTAACTCTATCTGTACAATAACTTTATCCCAATACAGGCAAAAATGTCCGTAAAGCAGTCTGACCCACATATATCGGCAAAACCAAACGACGTACAGCTGTTGGCAATGTTTCCTACCGGCCCGAGTTGATAGGGGTCTGCGTAAATTATTAACAAGTCTGCATGAAGGTGACGGTTAATGATAACGTTAACTAGATTTTGTAATAGAGGCAGCTGTGAGCGACCCGGAGTTACGTCCCGCGTGAGACGGGCAGCAGATTAAAAATGTAACACTTCAGAATGAGTTGAATTCGGCATGGGCTTGGGCGACGCTGGCGCAACCGGCAATCCCGCCAGTGTTGTTATGACGCCTGGACCGCGTGGTCGCCTCCGCGTCACTCGGCGTGATAACTATTTACTACTGTCCAAGATTACCTGGAAACATCCTTAATATATGTTTCGGATTGAGTGCCCGTGATCCGAGAGACTGAAGGTTCTGATAATCGGTGATTTTATGGTGAGTTTGTAATTTTTTCCCCATTATCGAATTGTTGGAAATTATCAAACAATTTCCAACAATACGGAATTCCAACGGAATATGGATATTCATCCATATTCCGTTGCAACTAATTATTTTGTATTACACGTACTAGGTAAGATCTGACTTGGCAAATATGTTATATAAAAAACAATTGTATATATTATCAAATGTATTTATAAAGCACACAATTTCAGTTCGGATTGATTGTAGCACCGACGTTTATAAAGCTGGAACACGACTAACGAAAGACAGGGACGCTATAAACGTCACTATTTACGTGGAGAGAACAACGGTATCCGCTCCAGAGCTTCTATTTTTGCGCTATATCGTTTATTACGAGGGCCGGCGGCGGCGCGGCGGCGGCGCCGGCCCGGCACGGACGCGCCGGGGCGGCGCGACTCTCCACCGACCACTGCACCTAATATTATATTCTGGAGCACGCCGCCTCGCGCCAGATATTTCGAGTGTTGCATCCACTACCTATGAATTTACCTAGACTCTCAGTCACAACTAAGCATCCGCTGAACTACCCTTTTCGCGCATTGCCGCCTCAGCTACGAGTATTTGTAATAATATTTATTTACTTCTCATTAAGATTGTAAACGTCGCGCGTCGCGGTCAAGAGTCTCTTTATGAAGAAATGCTTGGTGCACTTGGTTTAGCGCAACGTCAGTAGCGCGCGGGTACAAAATAATAAATAATAACTATTATTAATTATTGAAAAATACAATTACAACATAGGACCAAAAAAGCTAAGACTTATAAGATCATTAGTGAAGTTTTCATACGCCTGAACTAGAATTCTTTGTTTCAGGCGAATGCACTTACAATTCACTTATCTACACATACATAATACTATCAACGCTTGAGTAATCAAGTGCCATAAAACACTAGCTTTTTAACAATCATATCTACACAAGGCAAGTACCTAAACAAGTAAACACCTAAATGGAAAAAAAAAGCCTAATACCAGCGCAGAATATAGGATAAAGTATTCGCTTGAAGTGGGGTCTATTGTATAGACTTGCGGAGCACGCCCGACAAAGCCCTGTGCTATACCTTGATAGAACGGTAACATATATGCTCGATACTCTTGATAACAAATTAGATAATTCATCGGCCCGGGCGGGCGGAAAAGTAGAATGGAAATCCATTACGGCCATGGGCTTATTACGGCTTATTAAGTCTAAGTTTGCTTGCATATAACATCACTATTTACGAGCAGGTATTAATTAGACAGCGAAAATGGTATTATCATGATATTGATGATTGTCTTAAAAATGGAAGTTGAATTTATTTCACATTATGTTTATGTTTCCCTAAAAACAATGGCTTCTGTCCGAGAGTTTGACAATTTTGCCAATGTCAATTTTATCAAAATATCAGTATAATAATGTATTGTATATTAAATATATTGCCAGTTTGGCGACGTTCTTCGGTAGCTCACCTCGCTACATTGTAAAATTGATAGCTAAACATTATTACATTACAATAGTGTCTGGGGGCCGAGATCCAGGGACTACCGAGTAATGACTAGAGTATGGTTAGCTGCGTCTCAGAATTATTTTTTTATTAGTTGTTATAGTATGACAAGCCAAGGCAGCAGTAGTTTTTTTTTTAATTTTCATACAGAAAAAAAAGGACGCACATAATTTAAAAACATCTACTGCAGCCTTGGTTTGTCCGACTATAGCTTCTTCGTTAGTTCACTGCACAATAAGCTATCAATATTACACAGTAAACAACGTTTAGGAGATAAATAACAAAAAAATATTCGAGACATCCTTGCCATCTTGAGTATCAACCGAAAGGTCCACTTCACGTCAAATGAAATACTTTATTGTATATGTCATGCTAAACATCTTGTCAGTAAAATTTTCACATGTTGATCATTTTTAGACGGATTTTTTTTGTTCGGTAAATGAAAACAAAAATAAATATGGAATGATTTCTTAATTTCTATTTAAAGTTAATGGTTTTAAAGTAAAATATCATCTGTATAATATCCGTAACTAATTTGAAAACATGTTGTGTTAATAATATGAAGTACTACACTTTAGAAAATTTATATTTTAAATTAATTCGGAGTGTGCAAGCAGTCTATACATACTTGTACATACATAAATAAGTGCTTAATACATGAGCGCTGAAAAAACTAGTTAAAGCTTAACGATTTTAAACTGCAATATCTATACAATTGTGTTACAATAGTACATTACTGCAGACGCCGGGAAAGAAGGGCTTAACGGGTGAGTATGTATATAGACGAGCCGAGCGTTAGCGAGGCCGGGTAGCCATACGAAGCCGTTAAAGCCCTTTTCACGGCAAGGCATGTATAGTGCTTTTCTCAAACATGCAATGAAATAAATAAAAAAATCTCCAAAAATATGATAGTTTTATTTCTAGAAAAATTAAAAGTTGACTTGACGAATTAATATATCTAACACAAATATTGCTATTTAGTTCGTGGTGATTCCAACGTGAATTTAGTCTATAACGATTGATAACGATAAAACAGATGATCCATAAATATTTCATGATGTATAAATATGTCGCAATATAAAATGAACCAAACACGAACAGCACTTGTTAGTCTGTGACAATGAAAATTATAACCTCTTTACAATTTTTTGTAATTCCTACTTATCCTTAGATAGACAGACACAGTTCTCACTTAAACAAGAAACCAATTTAGTCTAAAGGGTTATTGTAATAGTCACTAAACACGCATGCATTTTGGGTAGCCATATGTAATTTAGAGCCCATTCAATTTTACTTTCGCATTTCGCACTTAATTCTGGTGGGGCTCAATGAATAGTCATTTCTTCTTCAAAACTCGACGACAATATTATTATTATAAATAACAAGGAACAATAAAACCATTGAAGTAGAATAAAGGAATCAAAGTTATTTAACTTAACCTCCAAAATTATTAAAAAACTACCTAGGCGTTTTTTCACACGCGGTTTGAGTAGACGCTTTTACGTTTAAATTTAATATTTGAAATGTACCTATATTTGTGTGAGTAAATTTGCAATAACGTGTTGTTACTTATGTTCATGTCGATGTCCATTTTATATAAATAAAACTTCAAAATATCATTACTTATTTTTATTTTTAATAGGCACTGTGGCAGAATGTTATCATGAAACAAAACGGCACGGTTTGAGTAGACACTTTTACCGCTAATGTTTAAATTAATAATGTGTTATTTGTTCTGTTCATGTCCATATCGATTAAGTATCGACTTAATATATTCGAATATATAATTTATTCCTTTTTTTAGGCGTACTGGCAGAATGTCATCATGAACCATAGTAATGAAACTGTTATAATGGCTAAAAACCATGTTGCTGTGTCACACATTTATGTAGAATAAAATGAAAAAAATATTACTTCCCGGCCTAGGCCTTCAATTTTGTATGAAATTCCATTACGTGTTTCTCCGGTTGCCCCGCCTGAAACGTGGTACTTTGAAGCCTATTATAACGAACGTTATAACAATATTTCATTGCATGTTTGAGAAATAGTAGATTACATATCAAGGCCGTTTTAGTGGGAAATGTCTCGGATCCCATGTAATTGTCGGCCGAGGCGAAGCCGAGGTCGACGAACATGTAATCCGAGGCTTTTCCATCTAACGGCCGAGGTTTGTATACTATTTTTCTGCCCGACGGAGCCGGCAGGCGGCAATTTAGTTTTGCGTAAAGTGGCGCTTACCGGCCGGAGGACTGAAAATATAATTCTTTTACCGTGCCTGGCATTGTCGAACATGTTTTTATTTGTTATTTTTACAAACAAACTTTTTAAATGCTTGCTGTTAATTATGATCTGGAACACAATTATTAAAATACTGTACGATCTTCCCAAGCATCTTGAATAGAACATGAAGTTATAAGCAATTATCAAATATCAAAATGTCACTTAATGCGAGTGCATTATAGTGCCGTTCCTTGTAAGTCTGAATATAAATAATGTAGCGCTAAATGATCTGCATTGCAGGCCTGGAGTGGATTTGCTATATTCAGTTAAGCCTGCGCGACTGAAATTTTTATGTCAATTGATTCCATTTCTATCCAATATCAATAGTTTCCTTGGGGTCAACTTTCGGTAATGTACAAAAAACCCAGAAATTAAACAAAACTGTTTTCATACATTTACTATGGAGAAAAAGTGAACTTTATTTAAATTTTTCTTTCACGCTAATCGTCACGATAGTACTGTAGTGTTTTCATACAGTCATTCAGCATATTCCCACTAAACGACAGTTGGCTCGCAATGGCTGTCTAAATCCCCTCAGGCCCCGCCTATAGATCAACAGTGCCAGGTGTCAGCGCATAGTCACAAAGTGCAAGGTACCCATTACAGTCAGTTTGACCAGGATCTGATCTCATTAGTGCATAGGCCGAGAAAATCATACTGTGTATTTTCTTATGCTTGTATTGCTACTCCGAAAAAAAGGGAGTTATATACTGGTATAGTTTTTAGGGAAGGAATTCCTTTCCTTTTCTTTATAGCGAAGGTCACAGACGAATGCTAGTCTACATTAAATACATAAGTACATATAAATTTTAATGCCTGTATCCACTTTGTCGCTCATAGAGTCAAACTACGTTCTCTTCTCTCTTCCAAGCATCTGTCAAACCTTAAAGTGTTATTTCAAACCCCAATGAAAGTATGAGGTTTACTTAACACTTCCACAGACTGCTATCAAAATCTAGGAAACTTAGCATAGTCGGACTCTAGTTAGGTTTTTTACAGTAAAAGGCGCTCAGAGAAGGCCCCTTACATCTTGCCGCCCCGAGTTTGGGCGCCCCTGGGTAAATACGGCCCATACAAGTCGCGTAGTCAGCGCAGAATTAGGCGGACGGAAATACAGAAAACCTATGTCACAGCGTGAACTATTTTAATAAAACTTTGTCGGTTTTCAGCAGTGTTATTAACTTCGGCCGATTTCCCGTTGTTTTTGAAAAGCCTCCGTGTTATATTCATTAGTCGGCGCGGAGCGGCGTTCATTAGCGCACTCGCTGCGCTTTATCCGCGCCTGTTTTGTCCCAACCTTGTTATTCATTCCCTTTAAACTGACTAATAGGCTATATGCAAAAAATATGTAATTAAAGATGCTTATCTAATACAAAATCCGAAATGTTTCAATGATTCATTGGAATTACAATTTGTATAACTTGATATATAAGGAGTTTATGTCTTTTCAAAAGACTTATGTTTGTTTGGAATTCTTAGAGAAGTAAGTCTTTTTTTAAAGACACTCCTCATTGTAATAAGTTTTAAGAAAAAACACACCGTGACGTTTCCGGTAAAAGTGAAAGTTTTTAGTTAGATACTAGTTTAGTACAAAAATATCCAAATTACCATACGTGTAACTTTGAAAATTGAGAAGCTTACTTACTCACTAGATCAGAACTAAAATCAAAATGGAATACCTTATATAATACAAAATGGAAATAAATATATAAAATAATTACTATAAAACGACTACTAATATAAAACAGGTGAGAATGAAAATAAAATGATGAATACTTTATTCGAATCAACACAGTACCTAGGTATAATAAATCTAACGGGTTCTTACGATGGTACCTATTTACTGCGATGGTTTGAAAAAGTGTCGTAATAAGTAGTATATAATGACAAAGTTTCGAAAGACAAAGTTAATATTCCATAACCAAAACACCTACCTATTACGCTCTTTAACGATTCACCTGCATGATTAATTTTGTTACACGCTGTTTGTAGTTAAAAATGTTTACCAACATGTAGGTATGTAAACGAAATTGCTTAAAATAGTCAAAACCTAAATATTTTAACAGTTATCTCTATTTGCTGATGTTTTATACAAACTCGGAATCCACGAATTTCTTAATTAAATAATATTTTTAAGAAGCCGACTCCATACTTGCCGAGCATGTGTGATAAAAGCATTCGAATTTCCGATCAGGTTCTTATAACAGTGTAATTGATTTGTTTTTTTGCATTGCTGGTTTCACAATCTAGTAAGCCGCGGACGTAGCAATCGGCCAGTAGCTCAGTACGAAATGGAAATGGATTTTATGCAAAATTGCATAAAATAATGATTCTATACCCCAAGTACATACCTACATATCAAAACGTAGTATTTGTCAATCAAAATAAATAATGGATTTGGTTTTTCATATATGAGTACCTATGCTTAACGAGGTTCAAGGTACTAAAATAACAGAAAGTGTTCTATCAAAAACCCGACTGCAGAAACACCTGAAAAATCATAAAAATATCTTCACTATTAAAAATATCAATAACTAATAACTGACACCCACCAACCAGCTGAAATCTGCCGCGACGTGACTCGTTTTTTCCCGAGATCCGTTCAAATTTTTTCTTCGAAGATGGAATACACGGTATATTTACTTCGGTGTACACTGCATATAACATAAAAAGAAATCAACACTACCTTCTTTGATGCAAAGAAAAATGTACCAATTCCATGTATTAAAACCATTGACTTGTCAAAAGAAGACAAATAGAACAAAAACGTCAAAAAATGTGGGTCAGAATGAAATTATCGATCAGTTTTGCATTGATAATGATATTTATGATACAAACGATACATTTAATGTTTCATACGAAAAAAGCTTACTGGCGTGAGCAGTGTAAAATTTTATATAATTTAAACTTTCGTGAGTCATACTGATATTAAATTGCAACGGTTAATTAACACTCACGTATTTTTATCACAATAGGCGTGACATGTTTCGACTGCATCCTAGCCGAGCCGCGAAGGTGACAACACCACTCTGTCTGTCCGACGATGACTGACCGATGCAGTCGAAACATGTCACGCCTATTGTGATTAAATACGTAAGCTTTAGCCGTTGCAATTTCATATAGTGTAAAATTTAGAACAGAATAAAAACTGAGACAAAAGCTAATTATACGAAGCTATTTTAACCTATTAGGCCCATTTGCACCACCCGGAGTTAGCCACATAACACGGAATTAAGCGTTTTTTTGTATGCAATTGGACAGCTTAACTCCGGGTTAGCGGCTAACTTTGGGTGGTGCAAGTGAGCCTTACAGACTTAGGTGGAGATAAATGTTAATGTATTCCTTTTATTGCGCGGCTACATGGCCTAGTAAGCCGCTGACACTCCATTAGAGTCTAATCATGTCTAATTGCATTTAGTTGTAATCCTTTGTTGCAGGATTATAGCAGATTGCTGACAAGGGTATAAAGGATGGCGGGGGACGCCCCGGGCGCGCTGCACGGGTGGGGCTGCACGCCGACTGGGGACACGCCGCCGACGGTGGCGTGCGAGAACGCCAGCAAGCCGGCGTGCCTGCCAACTCTGCTCAGGGGCTGGCGGAAGACTGCCCTGTTCTGCATACTAGCATTTCTAATGCTGTTAATTTTCCTTAATATTGGACTCACGCTGTGGATCATTAGTAGTTTGAAATTGAGATTGGTAAGTGACCTACGAGATGTTTCTCATACGTAGGGTATTGAACATACAGTAGGAGTTTTATCATACTCCACAACTTTTTACCATGGAACCAAAAACCGAAAAAGCTATAAAAGAACCTTTTAACTAATGAACATTTGAATTCCCGGCGATGTTACAACCGCCATGTTCACAAGAAAACTGAAGTCTGCAGATACGTTGACACTTAAAAATAGTCATAAAGATCTACCCTCTTTCTTATGCGTTTATATTCACCACAATTGGAACTCACTCGAAAATCACCTCGACAACACACACTCACAGTATCTTCGCGATCAATCGCACAAACAGGCTTAGAGGCGTTTTTAATTATTCCAAGCACTGGATTTCACGCTTTTATTCCCTATTGAAATTTTTACACTCGGAAATTTCAATGCAGCAAAATAATACATAAAGGCAGTGAAGAACAACGATGCGAAGAAATCTGCCATTGTTGAACACCTGCAATCAGGTACCAATCACTGGATCTAGTTTCACGCACCACGCGTATTTTCGACAGAACGCCGCTATATCCCGAGAATGGAACCATTGAAATATCCAAGTATAAAAATTTTAATAGGGAAGGATTTCAACTGTCTAAAACGTAGAATCTAGTGGAGTGCTAGGAACCCGTTCATTAGTTAAAATATCAAAAAACCGCGATAGTAAAGAAGTGTACAAAAATACATATTCCATAAATTTTGGCTAATTTATCTAGATACAACCGCAAGCGCTCAAAAAAATCAAAGCCATCTGGCTCAATTGTAGGTAAGTACTTCTAATCACAAGCAAGTCAAGCACAGATAAGGTACGCACAATATGCTGGACTTCCGCAATCAAGATGTGCGTGCATAAATAGCGAGAAATATATTTCGTATTATATTTAACAAAATTTCCTATTAAAATGTTTGGAGCAGATATCGGATACCGGTATTTTCTCTTTACAAAAATAACAGAATTATTTTCTTTCTTTGACTTATTAAATCTTTGATAACGGGGTAAACTAACTATGTGGATGCTACCTAAATAAAAGATTGTGTGTTGTGATACTTGTGATGCACAATTAGATTTTAATTTCTCATGCTCTGAAAGTGGGTTTTTGTTTATCTATGCAGCGGGTAGAAAACGATGGATCGCTATAATATATATTCCTCTTATACGCACCAAGCAGAACAAAATGTCAACAATATTCCTATTTACTCAAGCCAAAACAAGTCCATGGGTATAGTTCTTTCGCTCAAAATATTGGAATTTATTGTAGCTACTATCATGCGTACAGATGTGAATTCGTTAAAACCACTTAGATTTTTCGGATCAAATGTAAGTGTCTCATTGGTTTACATATGTAGCAGTGACAAGAAGGAATAAACCTAAACTTTTTTTTTTTTACTTTAATATGTGCAGGGAAACACTAGCAAAAAGTTATACAGCCACACATTAATTCATACTTACTTATTTATGCAAAATACAAAATATTAGTCATACTATTATAACAACCCAACTCTGTTTGTAGTAAAGCGCTGCAAATTAAAATATTGTGGTTTAACAACACAGTATTTGAACAAATAATTCGAAAATTGTGTAAAGGTAATCTACTTTGTGTGTGACATGTAACTTTAATTAATTTTAGTTTTACGATTTCTAAGAGAATATCTCCTATCAACATTCAACAATGTACTTAATTCAAGGAAAACAGCAGCTATTACTCAATACAATGGCTGGTGTAACATTATTTGGTGATAATATCAACATGTGATGTTTGTTTTGAGTATTTTGAGGTTAGGTTTTAGGTTTTCAAAGTTTTCTATTGCAAACATTGATATATCAATATCGAATGAAGTTCTTTTTAATTTTAGTAGGTATTACATTACATAATAAACTCGAAAAAGGGTAAATAAATGAAGTCCAAGAAAACCGATTATGAGTTTATCGCCCGGTCAAGGCAATTGTTGTAGAATTTTGTTGAATTTATTCTCACCACTTTTCAGTAGAAAGTAAACCGGAATAAATGATTGATAAGAAGAAGAAATGATAGTAAACAGTGGAACAAAGTTAGCTATGCTTTTTTTCAAAAAAAGAAAATATGTTACTGTGTTGCTGTGTTATTCTACACTTTTGTAATATTTCCTTCAAGATTTCCTTCAAGAAGATAATGGAGTAGTTATAGCTTTATAGTTGTTTTTATTTTACTTTCCTCGCATTCGAAATGAAAAGTAGAGTATTTAACTCGGGTAAAAGGCACCCTATTCCAACTCGCACTATTGGCGCTCTCACTTCGTTCGAGCGCCAAACTAGCTTGTCGGAAATGCGTGCCTTTCAGCCCTTGGTTAACAATCTACTATTTCAACACACTTGCTCGTAACGATGTTCTTAACGTACTGCTTTTAGGCTCATAATCCAAGATATTAAAAACTTACATGAAACTGTAGAATATTGTCATCAACCGACGACGAAAAGCATAGCTGGGCATTAACTCGTTAATCCGTTAATCGTTAATTAACGAAGTTAACATTTTCATTAACGGATTAACTTTTAAGTTAACTTAAGAATATGTTAACGGAATCATTAACTTCCGTTAAGTTTTCCTAAGTCCGTTAATCGTTAATCCAGTTCCAAAATACTTACCAAAAAGATACCTCACATACCGCGCCACGCAGCAAAAAACCTGTTTCCACCCGACAAAATTTTTCAAAAAAGAAGAATTTCTCAATTCATGTGTTTTTTATTATTATTATTGTTTATTTTTATTTTATTTCTATGTTTGTTACGTCAGAACTCCGTCAAAACTGAACGGATTTTAAATTATCCATGGTGGTTGCAGATTGGTCTCATTTTTTTTTTAATTCATTTCTGATAATGGGATCCATGAGAAATTGAGGGAACTCTTCAAATTTAATAGGCTTATGCATGATGACTTGGGTGTTTTCTTAAGAAACTCGAGTATGTTTCTTTACGAAAATCATCAATTTGGTGGAGTGGAGCTGATGATGAAGACCAGGGATGGCAAAGTGGAATTGGTCGGTAAACACAGACATTAATTTTTTTTATTTGATTTATATTCTGATGATGGAGTTCTTGAGAAATTCAGATAACCTTCAAATTTTAACGGCACGTCTAACGTGATTGGAGGGTTTTCGTAATTAGTTGGGGTATTTTCTTAATCAAGCCATCAATTTGCTGCAGTGAACCTGATTTTGTACACCAGGGATGGCATATTGAAGCTGCTCGATAATTTCTAGCTCTGTCCTCTAACTTGAGACATTGTTATTTTGTCTGTGACCTCGGAGGTCTACAAGATAGTTGCATTTAATTTTACTTCAGATCAAATGATGGAAGCCATGAGACATTAAGAAAAAACCTGAATTTTCAAAGGTACTCTGATGGTAAATTGGATATTTTTGAAGGAAACTGACTAACTATAAGTTGTAGATCACTAACTCAAAGATGCCCTTTTTACCACGTGTTAACGGATTAACGATTAACGTTAACTTCCGTTAAGTCTTCCGAAAAGTAGCGCTTTAACGATTAACGAAGTTAACTTTTTTTGTAACGGATTAGCGATTAACGAAGTTAACTATTTGATTAACGGTGCCCAGCTCTGACGAAAAGGTATCGCAAGAAGCTTCAACTAGTCAATAAAGGACAGTCAAATTCATACCTATGCCAATTAACATATAGGAATTCTGACATGATTTTGTCAAGTACGAGTAAGTTAACGTATTTAACAAAAGTTAATAATCACGCATAAAATTGATTTTTCCTTACAAGTGCGTTGAAAAACGTAGTGTGAAACGTATGTGCATGGTCATTATACACATCGGCATCCTTATTGCGCATTCGCTTTCAGCTCGCGCGCACATTATCGCCTCATGTATAATGACCATCATAGCACACTTGTATCACAATGTAGGTACTATTTTTTGGTATAAGGTATGATTATTTTAAGAACAAATAAAACGAAGAAAAAATAGACAGACACACATGTGTTATTTTGTCACAGATTTTCGTATGGGTCATTTAGTATCATAAATTACCTACCTATTTTCATGGCAAACTCATAAAATAGGTAAATAAAATGTCAAGTTCCAATTTGTATTAAGTACAACTAAGTATCATTAAAATCGCTTTAAAAGACGGAGTAAGAAAGGCAAGGTAAGGTAACAAATGAAATTCAACAATGAATACATAGTTTATGCAGTTTGTAACGGCGGTTCGTTAATGGTTATTACTTGACTCAAAGAGATACTGCCATGTTATACATTTAATTAAGTCATTTGCCTATTTATTAACTACTGAGAACGCAGGCACAAGTTCCTGGGTATGTTTTTGGCAAGATATACCTAAGTAGTACAATTTTGCATAGGTAGGTAATTAGAAATGTTATGTATAAAATCGGTATGTTTTTCTATAAATGAGTAATTGTGTAAAACACAACGCAGACCACGATAATTATGATTTAAGAAATATTTAGGGTTTAATGTAGACTAAATAAAGATAAATTATATAAGGTAGTGTTTAGGCTTATCCAAATAACAACTCGGGTATTACTGAGACAGGTAATTACGTTAGTTATATTTTGTTACAGGGTGGATTCGGTCCAATAAACATTGTGAAAGGAGGGATAGAGCTGCAAGGCCAGGCGTTCGTAATGGACAATTTGATAGCATCGTCAATAAGCTCGCGCGTCGGGCAGCCGATAATGCTGCACTCTCACCGCAACTTCAGCGTGGTGGTCGACGAGCCGGAGCGGAAGGAAACCGCAAAATTCGTGCTCAGTAAGTTTTACCTTATCTACAACCGCTTTTTTCCATAAAACTTGCTAATTCTAGTAAAAACCATGAGCCGACTTTACGAAAAAAATAATAATTTCCATGATTCACAACAACCGTTTTCAAGAATAAAAAAAACCGCCCAAGTGCGAGTCGTGCTCGCCCACCGAGGGTTCCGTACAAAGGATGCTCCCCATTCAAAAATACTGGTGACACGGAACTCTCAGTGTGCGGCAATCATACGGTTTTCGATTTTTTTCCTGTATGCTACAAATTGCTAAGTTTCGTGATTCTGGGTGAACGGGAAGCACATTTTTATTCCCATTGTATTTACATTGTACATTTGTATGGAACATGCGACATAAATACCTACCCCTAATTTTTTATTGTGTTGATGTAGAGATTTGGTTTTTTCACAGCTTCAAGCGACCGCAGAGCTGTGTATGTGTTATTCATTTCAACTAGCTACCTTTACGCGTTCCCGAGATAAAGGGTCTTGACACTCTTGACAGACAGACGGACAACTAAGTAATTCTGTAAGAGTTCCTTTTTTCCCTTTTGAGGTACGGAACCCTAAAAATACGAGTGGGTAGAGTAAGTAAGTCACAATTATGATTAATGCGCTAAGGTTGATGCTGATGGTGCTGCAATCGTTTAAAACAAGAACATATCATTTCATTAGGTACCTATATCGATATCCAAAGTGCCATCAAGAAGGTGCTTATGCCATAGACTTAGGTGCTAAAACAAAAGACAGTTGAACGTATGTAACCTCTCGCCTTTAATGCCCATTCTACTCTTCATATTTTTTTAGAAAGGGATAGCATTGAATGCAGTGGACGTATATTCGAGGTGCGGGACGCATTTGGCGGCGAAGTGTTTCGCGCATCACGCGACGAAGTGCGCGTGTTCAGCGACATGTTGGCAGTGGACGGCCCCGGAGGGCTCGCGGTCAAGACGGCGGTGCAGACGCCGAGCGTAAGGGCACCGCCTGGATCTAACTTGCAGTTAGTATTACTGTCTGTACTCTTTAGGGCACTTTACAGGCATGAAGTGTTGCTCGCATGCGGCGAGCGTTAGCGCACGGCGGCCGTAGCATGGCGTAGCATAACGTGTAGAAAGCTTGCTGACGGCCTTAACACATGACTGCTAGCGAGTGCTACGCGCTACGCTCGTAGCCGATTCCGTAGTTTTTCTGCTTTGTAGCAGAAAGCGACCACCCACAGAGAACTCCCCTAGCGGGTTCCCAGCACTCAATGTGTTAAGTGACCAGTGAAAGAACTTGTAAACCGCACATTAGTGTAGAACAAAATATTGGCAATCTGTTTAACAGTACGCCCTTTAAAAAAAATTGGTAGAAAATCATTTAAAAAATTATAATTTTGTGTTAGGCTATTGAAATTTTATTTTTTACTACAAAGAAAAAAAATCCAACACGATACTGGTTACGTCCATCACCACAATTTTGTTACACTTATAACGATTCAATCCAAAGGTATTTTTTTTGCGAAAATCCAGGTTGGAATCCCTTACAAGACACCTGGATTTGATCGCGCCGCAATCCATTCACCTGGAGAGTCGAGCCGGAGGTATTGATGTCACAGCTCACAGCAACATCAAGCTGGATTCTGTTGTGGGCGCTGTAAGTTTTTAAATGAAGCAAAAAAAACCTTTCTTGATTATCTAACCAGTCGCGTTCCACAATTTTAAATGGTTTAAATCAATTATCATATTTCTTTTACTTTTTACTAAAATATCAGCGGTTTAATATTATTTTGTATTTTCAGCTAAAAATCGACACCCCAAGCATTTTCATCTCAAACCTGAAAGAGGCTGTGAAAACCAACTCCGTCCCGATCAAGCATTTGAGACCGCAGAAAGTGTACCAGCTGTGCGCGTGCGCGTCGGGCAAGCTCTTCCTCGCGGCGGCCGAGGTCTCCTGCGCCGCCAATAACGCAGACACAGACTTTTGCAGATGAGAAACATTATTACTACTAGAGTGAATCTACATTTTTTTGTTGTTTTTCTGCCCTATTATTGTAACACCGTCAGCCAGTACCTAAATAATAATACAGTTTGTAAGAAGTGTTGTATTGTATTCTAGTATCATGCTGCATTGACGGACCATTTATTGATTAGGCTAATTAAGCACAATAAATACAACGAAACTTTAAATTTATAGGTAGCAAAGAGTAAAAAACCTTTAAAATGACGGGCATGAAAATTTGACCCAGTAAACAACGAAAAATATAAATATTAACCGAGTACCACCAATCCACACCGGACAAATCAACGCAAGATCAATGAGAGTTGTGTGCGGGATGTGTTTACAGCGCATGTATTGCGTTTTGATGTATTTGTCTTTACATTTGATGTGTATGATTGCGAGGATAAATGATTTCCGCCACAAATATTTTCCGAGTAGTGATGTTTTCACGCAATGATCCCGTGAAATGGTCGCGATAAGTCGTTCGCGCAAAGCGCGATACGGACGCCGGTAGCTCTTGTTATAGAATCTGGAGAGTCTCTTATTACATACTCGTGCATTAGCAGTCTGCAGTTACATTACCATTTACCATTGTGGTGAAATGTAACACTTTAAAACAGATAATCGCGTATATTTACTACATTCCTTTACACCACTCGCTGTCACAGGCTTGGATGATGTTCCGTTATAAGGATGAATTACGCTAGCCCGGGACGGGACGGGGCGGGCCGTGCCCGATGTGTCAATATCTATAGAAAGCGTCACTTGATTGCTCGTAACCCTCTGAGGTCACGTGACCCTTTCTAAATAAATTGACAGACCGGACAAGGCCAGGCCAGTCCCGTCCCGGGTTAGCGTACATAAGTCATCCATTAAAGTGATTCATTTCAACGAGTAGGTACTAATCGCGATAAGCGAAGAAACAATTACACCATTATGGTGCTCATGGTATGGTGACCAAACACTAGCTTAATTTAGGAATTCTGCATAAAATGCTGAATGCAAATAAAATTCTTCATATTAAACTAAAAAGTTCGGAAGTAATATGAAAATGGACGCACCTGAATTTTAAAAAAATGGTAAACATAACTTAGTGCCAACATAGTTTAAGATAACGCAATTATAACCTATATTGTTTATTATTGCGCCTTAGGAATTCTGCACAATGCACCCTATGCACAATAATTAAATTTTAGTACAAACGTGTGATCATAGAATATTTAAACATAGGAATTAAACAATATAATTATAAATATATATATTCAATTTTACATGTATTTTATTCCGTCACAATTCTTTCGCTTTCCTGCAGGTAATCAAAACCTGTTTTCAGACATAAGGTACAAGACCGTCGGTTGTCGACACTGGTTTCAAATATTTATGAGAATAGCGCTTTCTGGGCTAAAAACAGGACGAATTTGATGTACTATCACGTTCATAATTGCATGGGTAGTTTATGAATGAATTCATTCATAAATTGCCCATGCACTTTTGAACGCGTGTGTACCTAACCCTGCATTAATTCTACGTGGATATGCTGAATGAAATATATGAAGACTATAATATACAATTAATACAAAATAATGATTTGCCGTGTGGTGACGGGTTAAGATTTTCATCACCCTCATTCCTCCCGTGGGTGTCGTAGAAGTCGACTGTGGGATATGGGTTCAAGTGTGCTGTGTTGTGAGCGGGCTTGGAACCGGTACTTTAAAAACCTCGTAATTGCACAATATTCTGAACTATTTTATCAATCATTCATTCATTTTATTTATTTTCAAGATAACATGACCTCATTATTTGTTAGCAGGTATACACAAGACAATACAAATTTCACACTATATTAGTACTTAAAAGTTAGGTTGGACTTAACTAATTTAATTATTTTAACAAGAAGAGGACAGTAGACATGGTCAGCGATCATCCTTAAAATGGTGTTTGCGCTAACCCTGATTCTATGTTCTATTTTTATTTTTTATTTATTTCTTTTTGTGTCGACATTTATAATTGTATATAAATTAATATTTTAGTTTTACATTTTGACATTCCTTTTAGTAATTTTTTTATTGTATCTTATTTTTATTGTGTTAACTATTGAAGTTGAATTTCCTTATTATTATTATTTATAAAGTTTGAATTGTTAAACGATCATTAGACAAACAGTAGTATAAGCGAAAATGTATATTTAATTGTATGAGATTTGTGTAATGTGATAAATAAACTAAAACTAAAACTATGCAGTAAGGACGCCGCTTTTTTGTGTATAATTGCTGCAAAGCCGTCTGTCCGTGCCTCTGCAAACATGGCAGGAGCGCTGCAGAACCTGGGTAGCCCAACCAACACTCTAAAGGCGTATATATAGATATACACTACGCGCAGAGCGTTATATGATCGTTTATGCTCTTTATGTAAAAAATACGGAAAACAGTAGGGTTAATCACATGACACAACACACTAAACAAACACCTACTCGTATATAACATGGATATAACAGATAGTCCCATGTGCAGAGCCTGCATGGGAAGTGAGGAAACAGCAAAACATTTTCTCCTAGACTGCAAACAGGTAGAAGAATACAGAAGTAGGTATTTGGGGGCTCCAAACACACTAAGGGAGGCATTTAGCAACCTAAAACAGATGCTTGGTTTCGTTGAGGAGCTGGGGTGGTTGGAATAGGGCTACCTTGTTAGCACGCAAAAAAGGCACAATGGATGTCGAGTTGCGGAAAAGGCCCAGATAAACTAACAAACTAACTGCTCTTTTTGTGTAGCATTCGATTGTGCATTTAGGTAACATCTTCGTTTTATTAGATAACCGCATCAAAAATAAAATTATAAAGAAAGTACCGAAAATAAATATCGACACTTTTGTATGGAGAAAATACCGGTATTCAAGCCCTGGTCGTGGACAATGGGCTAGCATGCTAGCAGCCTATCACAGTAATATCACAGCTATGCGTAAAGCAGTGTATGTACCTATAATAATTAGGCATTAAAACACTCGTGTAATTAACACTTCGAGTGTGGGTCAAACACTCGAATTTTAATGCGTTTCATTATATAGTCGTTTAGTCAGTAAACAACTATTATGCTGCATCTATTTGTGACATAATGATAATAAAATAATAAAAAATAAAAAATTTATGTACTAACACAAAACACTCCGCATTACAAAAACAAAATAAAAAGATAAAGATTTTA
Source organism: Lathronympha strigana (assembly GCA_949128165.1). Taxonomy (NCBI): domain Eukaryota; kingdom Metazoa; phylum Arthropoda; class Insecta; order Lepidoptera; family Tortricidae; genus Lathronympha; species Lathronympha strigana. The sequence goes on along the minus strand of OX421905.1, from coordinate 9,787,063 downwards.
TCGTTAATAAAACAATCGACCGAACTTGCAAAGTTCGTTAGTGATCCTGTGTTTGTATATACTTTTGCATCTTTGTTGGACGATAACTCGACTCTCGAGTATCGTTTGATCAGATTGTAGTGGGCAGGTGGTTACCTGAGACTATAATATTTTTTATACTCGAATATGAGCCAAATCGGAGGAGAGATTGCTGAGATATGGGTAAGGGGCGCGAGTTACATAGATAAACCACTAGCACTCTTATTTGAAGCTATTCCCGCGCTGTGGTGGCTGGTGGCTGCCGATGGCGAGCCGCCGCACGCGTTGTCCGTAATTAAAACCCCACTGTCCTAATTGAGACCGCAACGACAACATTTTGTTCCTCGTGAACACTCGACATACTGTTAACGAGCCAAAGCATTAGTACTGTGTTACCAGTTTAACCACGCGCCTTACTTAAATGATCGATGTCACAGATTTAACAATAAAGATAATGTAACAACATGCACAGTGGCGTGCGTTATCTTAAGTTAAAAAAAAATCTAATATTATTTACGTTTAATTGAATAAGGTACTAAAGTCACATACTAATCTCCATCCATTTCTTTTTAGGGTTCCGTAGTCAACTAGGAACCCTTATAGTTTCGCCAAGTCTGTCTATCTGTCCGTCCGTCCGCGGATAATCTCAGTGACTGTAATGTAAGTAAGAGCTGTAATTTTGTACGAATATGTATATCGGTCCCGCCAACAAAGTGGTAAAATAAAAAGTGGTTATAATTTTTTTTTGTACCTCCCATACACGTTAAGTGGGAGGTGTTTTTTTTTTCGTTTCAACCCTAGAGTGTGACATATAATTGGATAGGTATTTGAAAAATAATGAGGTTTTTTAAAAACAGTTTTTGACAAAGTTAATATTTTCGGAAATAATCGCTCCAGAAGTTTAAAAATATGTGTTCCCCTCTAACTTTTGAACTATGAGTTCAAAAAATATGAAAAAAATGACAGAATTGGAACTTAATAAGAACTTAATTGAAAAAATATTTTGAACTTGCTTGGCTGAACGGTTTTTGAAAAAACCGTACAAAATAATATCTAAATTAAGATTGTAATTTAACCGTATATGCAAACATTTTTTTTTTATCTTAAATACTTAATTTATCATCCCGCACGTATCTTCCTTCTAATTAAAAAAGAATGATTCAAATCGATTCACGCGATCAAAAGTTTCCCCCGAAAACCCAACATACATAACCCGTCTAGTTTGTATAAATTAATAACCCAATTCCCCGAGAGATGGCGCTGTACCGTGGTCTACTTCGCGCTGTTAAGATTTTTCCGGAGTTGATGGGGTCGGGACGGGTATGATCGAAAGTATCATCGAATTGTCAATTATTGTAAGCATATTGAGCATGGTATCTATTAAAACACTTTTTAAGGTTGCCTATTGTGACGGACGGAAAATACGGGACCCCACACTGAGCATGGCCCGACATGCTCTTGGCTGGTTTTTATTTATAATTGTTCCTGCTTGAAAAAAATTGTGACCGCAACAGTAAGAGTTAATAGTCTGATTTCGAAATCTGACTGTTTCGTCACACAATTTTTCAAGATAAATGGCAGGTGCCACCCCTCGTTCCCCACTGCAGCCATCAGACTATTATGCTAAATTTCAGTCCAGTTTGCACCAGAAAATTTGTAAAATTTAGCATGTAAGTATGTTTGAATTACAAACTGGTTCATGATTGGAAGAAAAATATAATCTTCCATAAACATAACTTGTGCTTCTTCGTTAATTGAAGAATTTCTAAACACTTGACTCAGAATAAAGTTAACACCTTGGGTAGGAGTGTTTGAGCATTAATTAATTTTTAAAGATAATAATTAACGAAAAAAAATTTGAGTGATATTTAAAATTGAGATATTGAAAACCTGTGCTTAGGTACTGTCCCCTAACGCGTTCGGTGACAGTACGTCGATAGGCGGGGTAGAACATATTTTTTGCCAAAAAAAGTAAAAATATTTCTGAAAGATTTATCCTTTTGTCTCCTGCGTCTCGAACAGAATAACGGCATCAAAAAATCGAATTATCCTTTTTAAGCTTAAAAAACTTTATTCGTAAGTAATCAAATAATGAAATGACACTGGACGGTAGAATGACACAATCCAAAATGGTCGTTGAAATAGGGTTAAGTGTATTCGTTGTTTCGCGTCATATAAACACTATAAACAGGGACGCGCACGTTTATTTTTATTTTAGTTACGGCTCTTTAAACAAAGGGCCAAGGGGCATATACTTGTTCCTTCATGGTTTATGCACGCAGAATCTTTCGAGTGCTTTACTAAAAGTGTTGCTGATCATTCAGTAGCTTGTACTTGTCCGAACTTTGAAGTAGAGATCAGACACAGATTTTAGTAGTTTTATTAGACCTCAATTCCCATTTGCTTATGTAATTTATAGTCAAAAGAATTGAAATCCAAATTAGCTTTGGTTTTCTTCCGAATATATTTTATACGCCTCAACGGTAATGTTACCAAAATTACTACAAAGGATTAATATATGTATATACAAGAGGTGACCTCACTTCGCTTCAAGGCATAGCGTGTTCGGCTACAACAATAACTAGATACGTATTACAGAATGGGACATGGTGAGTTTTTACCTGTAATTTCATTTAATACATATTTTTTATAATACAAACTAATGTATAACGAAGTAAAGGAGGTAAACATCAATTACTGCCTTGGATTCAAGTTACAGAGCTATATAAGATAAATCTCTCTACAGCTGACAAAAATTGTAACTTTTAGCAAAAATCGGATGGAAACACAAAATATTAAACAAAGATAACCGAATTCGGTCCATGTGTATAATGCAACTCACCAAGTTGTGTTTGCGTTTTTGTATGCAAGTAGCATACAAGTGGGACATCCTTACGTTTTTGCAGCGAGGTAAGAGTGGAGCGGTCGTGGCGAGCGGAGCCCTGAAAGTGTCCGGCCGCAGACTTGTCCACATTATGCAGATGAGGCCGCAGGTGCTCGTTATGCCCTGCGCCGCGCGTATAAAAACTTCGCCAGCCAAACGACCACAGCTCACTATTTCTAGGTGATCCTTGTTTTTGGAACAGCAGATGTAAACAAATATTAATAGTATATATCGATGGTGGATATTGGGTTGCTGCATAAAACTTAAATGAGTTAATTCTTATTGTCAAACTTATTAACAGAGCGTTAGTGAACGTCTTCGTATGTCATCTACAGGTCGCAGTTGTCATTAAATTTTGTGAGCATGTTCTAGACGTTCAAAGATTTTTTGTCGTTTCGCTTTTGGAAAATGTTTAAAACTGTAGAAATTCTATAACATATTTTTCTATAATGTACTTACTGCATCCGTGTTATTTAAATTTAACAGAGCATTAACCCTTTTGAACTTCGCTGCAGTCGGGTAAAAATCTAGCAGTGAACTCTCGGGCAAAAATATTTTACACCTCATAAACCTTGCAAGTAGCTTAAATTTTAATCCATTTTTTTACCAAGCGTAATGAGGAACCAGAAATGTGATTTTAATTTTATTCGCGCCTGCAACCCACCTGCTTTTAATCACAATCACGCGCGCGCGTGTCTTCTTACGCGCGAATGAAGAAAAAGCGACTAACGGATTATTTTTCGCCTTACTTGCCCTTTGTGTTTATCTTTCACACGCTGTGCGCCATGTGCGATTATACGCTTTGATTAGGTACTAGCTAAAAATGTGTCTTGGTTATAATTTATCACGTTTTATGTTATTAATAAATATTTGTCCCTTTGTATACCTTCGATAGTCATTTTGTCATTATTTTTTCGCCACTCCTACCTAAGGGCCTGTTCACACTAGCGATTCTGTTCGGAGATTATTAGGCGATACGAGATCGCGGCGTGCACGCAGCGAGCTCGCCGCGGGATCGCCGCAATTATTTTATCGCAATAATATCAGTTGTTATAGTTGCTTCCATGCGTCGGCTCGGGCAACCGGCCCGCCCTCCATCCCATCCATCCAGGGGTGGTCTCGCATGCTCCATTGCCAACATTAGAATTTCTAACTTTACGCACACAACACACTACGCAAAACAATAATTGATAGAAATCGTAGTTTTTTTTACTAACGTAAACTTCACTATTTATGGCTTTAAATCACTACACCGCTGTCACCATGTAGTATTCAATGAAACAGCGCAAGTCCATGACAACAACTGATTTATTAAAAATAAGCGAGGGTACATGTGTTAATCTTAAAGATACCCACAACACACATTTAAAACTAGCAAAAAAACGGAACCTCTAACAACCATCCGATTTGAAGCTCCGTTACTTCGGGGTAAAGAAATATCGTTGTAATTAAATATTAACAATATGTCAATCAAAGCGCTTTTTTCCTTCTGGGGTCGTAAAAATGTCTATCAGTCTTACTTAACAAAGTTACTTCGCAAATTTTGTTTGCACAAATTTCGCCGGACTCAGACACAGGTGACACGCCTGACATTGATAAACGCTGCTGGTAGCACTTTCAATTCACTTTACAAAAGTTACGTTCATTGACTTTAACACAATACTTTATAGTGTCATTTCTCTTGCTACTTCTCTATGTCATGTTACATTTAATTAAATATATCTGGGATGTGGTTTGCGAAGAAGTTTTAGGAATCGGACTACATTTTATTTTCAATACCTAACGTTGGGTTTATAGCCAAAACCTTCTTGTACAACGTGACGTAGAGTCGCTACTAGAACAAAATTGTGCGATGTGAGTAAGAGTTCTGAAATTTGGACTAAGTATAGCTAGACGGTCTCAAAATAACAATTTTTAGATGTGGGGAGAGGGGTGATAATGCAAGCGGAATGGCTTATTTTAATATTTCTTTACTTATCAGTTAAGCTTGCTAGGGGTTGTATGGTAACATTTTCGTATAAACGTATAAGACATGGAGAATTAATTTTTGACAATATACATCTCCAGCGTCATATAAAAAAAAACATCGAGGCAAAGGTAAAACACTCACTTTTCAACCGACTTCAATATTTCAAAAGGAGGAGGTTCTCAATTCGACTGAATTATTTTTTTTTTTTTTTTTATGGATGTTCACTCATAACTCCGTCATTACTGAACCGATTTGAATTTTTTTCTTGTTTTCTAAAAGTAGACGGTTCCTGGTTGGTCCCGTTTTTTTCAAAATCCATTTCTGATGATGGGATCCATGAGGAACTGAGGGAACTCCTCAAATTTGAAAGGCACATGCATGCTGATTTGGGTGATTTCTTAAGAAACTCGAGCATTTCTTTACGAAAATCATCAATTTGGTGGAGTGGACCTGATGATGAAGACCAGGGATGGCAAAGTGGAACTGCTTCGTAATTCTCAGGACTATGATCCGATTTTAAAAAATATTTTTTTGTCTGTATATAGATGGTTTCAGGATTGTTCCGTTTTTTTCAAAATCAATTTCTGATGGTGGGATCCATGAGGAACTGAGGGAACTCCTCAAATTTGAAAGGCACATGCATGATGATTTGGGTAGTTTCTTAAGACACTCGAGCATTTCTTTACGAACATCATCAATTTGGTGGAGTGGACCTGATGATGAAGACCAGGGATGTCAAAGTGGAACTGCTTGGCGATTCCCAGGACTATTGTCCGATTTTAAAAAATATTTTTTTTCTGAAAATAGATGGTTCCAGATTTGTTCCGTTTTTTTCAAAATCAATTTCTGATGATGGGATCCATGAGGAACTGAGGGAACTCCTCAAATTTGAAAGGCACATGCATGATGATTTGGGTAGTTTCTTAAGACACTCGAGCATTTCTTTACGAACATCATCAATTTGGTGGAGTGGACCTGATGATGAAGACCAGGGATGGCAAAGTGGAACTGCTTGTTAATTCCCAGCTCTATCATCCGATTTGAGACATTCATCTTTTCTTTGTAAAGAAATACCTTCAAGATAGTCCTATTCGATTATAGTTCTATTTTGATGATGGGCTTCATGAGGGATTGAGAGAACTCCTCAAATTTTAACGGCACATGCATTCTGATTTGAGGGTTTCCTTAAGTAACTAAAACAGTGTTTTGGCGGAGCCAAAATTTTGATGAACTTGATCTGATGATGAAGACCAGGGATCGCAAAGTGGAACTGGTTAATAAACCTAGCTCTACTTATTATCCTAGTTGTGACATTCATCTTTTTGATTTGATTTATATTCTAATGATGGAGTTCTAGAAGAATTCAGAGAACTCTTCAAATTTGAACAGCAGGTTAATTGTGATTAGAGGGTGTTCATAATTAGCTTAGGCATTTTCTTACTGTGGCCATCATTTTGCTGGAGTGGACCTGATGTTGATAATCAGGGATGGCATAATGAATATGCTCGTTAATTTACAGTCTGTCATCCAATTTAACACATTGTTATTTTGTTTGTTTAAAGGTCTACAAGGGAGTTCCGTTTGATTATACTTCAAATGTAATGATGGAAGCCCTAGGACATTAAGAAAGCTCCTCAATTTTCAATCGTACACGTGCGGTGTATTGGATATTTGTGAAGTAAACTGGCTAACTCAAACAAATTCTTAATTTCACTTTTACCGGGAACCAAATGAAGTCGGTTTTTTTTTCTTAAAAATTATTTTCTTTACATTTTTTCTTTACATTTACTTAACATGATATAATGTATTAAAATTCAATTATTTTAAATAAAAAAATACTGTGAGATAACATATGTATTGTAATTTGTAATTTTTAAGGGGACTTATTATACAAAAACTAATTGAAATAAATGTTGGACCTGTTGATAATCTCAGAGACTATGCAAAAAACAGACTGTTTGGTCTTACTATAAATCTTGACAAACGTGCTATTTGCGTAATTCTATTCTCTATAATAGATTTATATATTTTTGTACTATTATACATTATATAGAGTAAAAAACCGGCCAAGTGCTAATAGCTATTTTGAGACCCTCCAGCTGTGGTCCAAATGTCTGAACTCTTAACTCGCAGCGCATAGTTTTTCCCGTTAGTGTCTATACTAAATGGGAGGCACATGTGTACATTGTAGCTCATATACTCATACAGGTGCTATACAGAGGCTCGTTACCCATCCATCCATAGTTAATCTAAGTCTTTAACAATCCTAACTTGCTCTGTGGAGGATAAGTGCATCCCAATTCCCAATGTAGGTACTTTAGAAAGTTTAGAGAGCCGCTAACCTGCCTGTTGTTGCACATGTTTTACCTGCAATACGCCAACAGACAGTAGAACTTTCTATAAAACCATATATATAAGAGGACACACACAAACTATTTGCGCATTTTCCATAAAATGAAATTTCTTTTCTATTCGAACGATAAATATTACACGAACGATGTGACAAAGAAGTCAAACGCCCGGATTTTATACACGCCTTGCATATTTAATGTCACACGTCGTTTTTAAATATTCCGCAACAGTGAACGAATAAAGAGATAGTCAAACGAAACTAAATACGCGTAGGAATAAGGAACTAAATGTTTTAGACTAATCAAGGAAGAGTACAATCGGCTCATTAGCATTTATACGAGGTGCTTACCCACGCTCACTGGAGCCCCATCAATAATTTGTATTTGGGCTCTCCGCTGGAATAAACGCTTACGGGTAAACTGCAATAATTAGACAAGTACCTGGTAATTGTAACTTGCATTTTGATCTCATTACGCATTAAAAAAATGAAAATGTTACTAAAACGGAACATAACAAACATTTGGAGTGTTGAATTGTGCTCCAATATGCCTGTAATTTTCTAACTGTTCAGATTTAACACACGTCGTTATCGCGGGTGCAAAAACGATTTGACAGTACAGGAAGATTATGAAAAACAAGCATTAACAGACTCGACACTCATTTTGAGGAACATCTATGCCTACTCGTACGAGTTAAAAACTTATCAACATTAGGTATTTCTAATACCCAACCTCCATACTTGACTTGAGTATCAATACATGCTTAAATAGATTAACTATGCAGTCGCAATGCAAACTCTTTAGTCTTTTTTCCTTTTTAAAGACCGTTTTTGGACTACTTGTATAACTCAAAAACGTTAGTTATGTTGTTTTTGTAAACATGCCTTCAATTATTATAGATCTTTTCTAGCGAAAACTCTCCGGCTCCACGTGTAGAGAGCTTCTTAGATGCTTAGTAGCTGTAGGCAGAATATGCCCGCTTCTACCAAATAGACATTCTGTTATATGTGCTCTTTATCTAGTTGGTTATTGTACCCGCGATAACGACGTATGGCTTCAGAATAAACAATGACAGTTGTCTTTCTTGATCGTGAGATACTGTCGCGGCACTCTTGTGCTAGAGCTTCAGCATTGACTGAGATCCTGTGACTATTCTCTAAAGTCTAATCTAAAAACGAAAGTCAAATCGGGAAGATATGTACCTACTTATTTAAGTCCTTGTTATAGTTTGTTGTAAACATTAAGCTTGTAGTGTATAAATAAATATCATATTATAAAATAAATAAATAATAATAATAGTATTTTATACAATCGTGACATAATGAAGAGCTTTTCAGTCGAGTACGGTACTCGACTTTTAGTCCACGAAACTTGCTGAGTGGCCTAAGTAAGGTACGAGATTCACTGTTATACAGCACTGTTATACAAGAATTTCGGTAGCATCAATACTAACATTAAAGTACTTATTTACTCACTTAGTTTCGGTGCAATGTATTAAAATTGGTTCTTTACCTAAGCAATCGAAATAAAATAATATCGGATTTTTATACATACAAAGCAATTCGGTTGTTATGTTCAACACTTATTGAAACTGTTCTTAAGTGTTGTCCTTTTATGTAGGTACTCTATAAATGTTTGATAGGGCCATCTCGGGAAATCTCTGTCTCCATTCGCAGAGGGTCTGCGCTCAAATAAAACTGGAATCCCAAATATTATTCCACGACATTTTCCCTGTTCCTTCGATGTGAACTTTTATTTTTATGTTCTTACGTATTCTTTCTTATCAGAGCAGAAACACGCTTCCAGTGAGATTTTGAAGCACTGGTTTAAACCTTTCTTTAAGGACGGTCTTTTTGCACACACCTTTTATTATTCCTCACTCTTAATAAAGTTACGTAAACTTATCTAGTGCATTAAGTATGTCAAGACATAACTCATGTGTACCTAGCTACAGATAGATACGACGATTACATTTATAACAAATAAAAGTCTCTGTTAGCGAGAAAGGCAAATTAAATAAGGTTTCCTGATTAATGAAAACTTTGTCGGAGTAGAATAAGCCTCATCTGTAAAATTATCCCGAACATATTTCGGCTTTGCTCGCCTCGTATTAGTATGCCGTACCGCAGTAACCGAAGTCGAATCACAAAAGATATCCGGAGCGCGACTTGCACAAGGGATGAAAGCCAACATTGTGTAATCAAAAGGGTCGCAATCTCACCTCACCCGCGCCGTCGAACACTGCTTCATCAACTACGACTCTTTCCACTCATTGTGACGTTTCGTTTTCAAAGCTTCATTACCAAAGCTTTCGGGAACAACATTCGATCCATAACTCATACTGTGTTCTCTATTACCTTTAGAATAAACCACGTGAATTCCCACAATTTAGATCGCATCTCAAATTTAGATCAAATCTCGACATGGCGCGTAAATAGCGCATGTCATAAATAATGAGCGGCGCGAGCCGACAGAAGCGTCAACAAAATATTTTTTGGCCCGCACAATCTGATAGCGCGTTTCATCAAACATTCTGATACGAGAGCGAAATAAATATTCACGCTGTTATGCTTCAATGTCGTGACGATCGAATATTTGTGCAAATGCCTTGATAGGAAAGGTGCGACTCAATATGGCACAAACGTTTATGCCACACCGCGCCCTCCTCACCAAGTGCCGCAATAGTTTCACGTTTGAATTTCTTGAACAAACATTATTACTGCTCCACTGGCGAAATGTTCGTCTGAAACAATTCGCAATAGCGGGAACTTCACTGTCAAAGGAAAAGAAGAATAGCAAATCTGAACGCGTTTAGTTCGCAATAAGGTTTTCGTTCAATAAACAAAACACGTGTGCGTTTACTTTGCTAGTGTTTGTTCTAGTTCAGCCATGTTTAAGAGTTTAACGTAACAGCAGCAACATAGACCCCTCGGACTTAGTATCTAGTCTTAACATAAGGTATATATTCCGTTACGAAATAGGAAATCCTTTGGCAAGTTGAAGACGAGAACCGTACGTAAAACGTAAAAAAAGCCCTATTCCGCAAATCCCTTATTGTTACTGCTGCACATTGTCTTGTTAGTATTTATTTTCGTTATATTATCACAATGTACCAAAAGCGGCGCCTTAATTATTAGAACTCTATACCCACCGTAACTCACGAAGAAAAGAAAATCCAAATGGCCCGACTTCCATGTAATCTACACATGACAAATGGTGCCAAAATTTCAAAACCATGTCGACTTTATTTTTTATTTCGGTGAAATCAAATTTGTCGACCTTGCCTTTTGTGTAGTTTTTAGGGTTCCGTACCAAAATGGTAAAAAAGGAACCCTCATGGTGTGACTCATTTTGTCTGTCTGTCTGTCTGTCACATCGTTAAATATAAATATATACCTACACTATTAAAGCTACCGATTCGAAATTTGGAATAGTTATAAACAAGGTTAACCCAGTACATTGGGAGATTATTTATGATAATTATGTATATGAAAAATGCTTGATAAAAGAAGGGGCAAAAAAACCCGAAAAGGGCTTAATTCGCACAATCTTAGTCAATCTTAGTCAGATTTCGGCCTATCCAGCTTTTTAGTCATAGTTGTTGAACTGAACTCTGTCGTCAGGTGTACCATACTGAGAAGTATGGTACACCTAAGTGAATTAAAAATGTCGGAAACTATACCTAATGAATAACTTTTTTTTTATTCTACGACGGTGACAAACCAGCATACGGCACGCCTGATGGTAAGCGGTAACTTAGCCCATATTTTCAACCCTGCCAGTGTGCTCGAGGATGATTTTGTGCGTTTATTCCATGATAAGTTTGCACAACATACAAGTTTCCGGTATTTCATTCGAAATTTTAAAATTGGCTAACAAAAGAAGCATTTTATGACATGCTAGACAATTATGACAATTATTTAATTAAATTGAATGCGAATCCTAATATTTATGCCTAATCTTAAATTTTAATTTTATATAATGTGTTATTTTAAATCTTTTATGGTAATTTACATGATTTATTTGACATTCCTATTTCATTTTAAATTTATTTTTGACATGTAAAATTGTGTAATTTTATGAATAAATGAATATGAATATGTGCGTGTGTGTGAATTACATAATAGCAAATCATTCTGTAGCTTCGGTTAGTGTGCTAAATAGTTGTCTGGTTGGTTGGTTGGTGGTTGTTGGTGTCTATTTCAGCACCCTACTATAAGTACTTACAGCTACGGAACCCTTCATTGTGCGTCGGACCCGACACGCACTTGGCCGATTTTTTGCACCTGTTTTGAACCGCTGCTGCAGACATAATTATTTTAATCATAAACAGAGCTAACTGTCGTGAAACGGTGTTGCGTTTCATTATTACATTGAATTGCGAGTAAAACCTTAATAAAGCAAATTAAAGGTACCAGAAGTAAAGGAGTTACTTAAGAAACGACTCGTCTTGCCACAGGCAGTAATTAAGAAACCCAGTCTTTGTGATAGAGTTAACTCGCTCAGACATAATGTTCAGTTTTGCAAACTAGATTGAAATCGTCTTTTGAATGTTTTTCATTTTCTGTTAATTAATTAAAGAAATTTTAAAGTTAACGGATAAAAAATAGGATTACATAACTTTTCAAAGTAATAAAATCATCCTAGATTAATTAACTTTTATATGTACCTACTCAGGAAAGTCAATCCCACCAAAAACATAAATGTGAAAATGGAAGCCAAGTTCCATATGAAAATATCTTTTTTTTATTGTAGACTCCGCCGACAAAATATCTGATATCTAAATGGTGCCAAGTTCTGTAGAAGTTAAAGAATGTAAAGTTAAAGATTTGACTTGGCTAGTTTTTACCAAATGAATTAATGTCTATTCCTATGAATTTTTGCGATTTTTGGATGCTTATATCTCAATAACCAATTAAGATATATTTATGAAATTTGTGGATCTCGTGATTCTGGGGGGTTTTAATGGATGAGTAAAATTTCGTATATTTATATTCAGCTGATTTTGAGTAACAAAGGGGTCAAAAGTGCCTCCCGATGGTTCGTGTAAATATACAACACTAAAGCTGCGTCGCCTGAACTTGGCTGGAAGTGGACACGCTGCCACGTGTCTAGATTAACGATTCTCTTCTCATTTTTATAATGGTTAGATAAATATTAATTTTATCCGTGTGAATTACCTATTCAGCAAAGTTTATTCGCCTCTCCTGCCTGCGGGAATTCATTCCCGCAACATTCAAAGTTACACTTTTTTAAATTTTGGACTCTTTCGTTTCTTCGTGTCTTAATAAAAGCGACAAGTTTGCTTTGCTCCTTTATACATAATAATATGTGTCATAAAATGCTACGTATAATTTGACAAAGTTATTTTATATTAGTTTTTATTTGTGTCAGTGGCCCAGCGGTAAAACGTGCGATTTGCAATCCGAAATAATCCGAAGGTCGCGGGTTCAAAACCCCGGCTCGTACCAATTGCGGGCCATATACGTTCGGGCAATACGTCAGATATCCATAGTGGGTATTTCCGCCGGGCATCCGCCAGACAACATTCCCATACATTCCTCGACAGATCCGGCAGATATATGGCCAGCCCGAACGTATATGGCCAGCAAATTGAGTTCTTCGGAACTTATATACGAAATATCATTTGATATTTAATCGCTTTTCGGTGAAGGAAAACATCGTGAGCGAACTGGACTAATCCCAATAATGCCTAGTTTACCCTCTGGGCTAGAAAGTCAGATGGCATGGCAGTCGCTTTTGTAAAACTAGCACCTACGCCAAATCTTGGGTTTAGTTGTCAAAGCGGACCCTAGGCTCCCCGAACCGCGGTATAACCCGGGAAAAACGCCAGTAAAAATAAGTTTTTATTTTACAAATAATTACATCATATTACGTTATGTAAATTCAATTAGTGTAGGCACCGCATTGTACTAGCAGTTTGCCAAGATTGTTACTTAATTCACTTGAAAGGTAGCCAAGACAAAAATAATCAAGCTTTATTAAAAGCCGTTCGGATTAGCCCGTGTTTTACGGTGCTCATTATTAACCAGTGGTGTTATATTAACCGCCCTTGCAAACCGCAGCCTTCTTGGCGCCTCGAGACGTTTCCTTCGATTGCGAGGAGCAATATTGGCCACAAATGGCAAATATTATTAGACTGCGCCTCGGATAACGATGATACGATCCACAGGCACGTAGCTAATGCGCAGGGCTCATTACATTGTGTTGACACCGACAAATGCCCTTTTACATATTCTCAGTGAGATCCCGAAGATTGAGCCATGAAATTGAAAACGATCCCTTTGAAGAAATTTATTCAAGGCACGAACTGCTTTCCCACTCCGATGAGGAGGAGATTTGCTCGTTTATTTTTATGAAATTATACAAGGAACACTCCATTCTCGTTGAGCTGTCGAAATAATATGATGCGTGCCTACTAATTACTCATAAATATAACAGGTAAGTATTTGTATTTATTTACCTTCATGTTAATCTATAGGTGTTGTTTTGGTAATACTTTTTTAATAAATGCAAACTTAGTCAATTTAGTCACTTGAGTGTGACGACCCAATCGCCCATTGGTTTCGACCGGTGCAATCAGTCAACGCAGAGCAGCATGTGGCGAGCTGTTGGGGACGCTCCTGGGAGACTCCGTCGTCCGACCAAGTCCTCCGCCTCTGGCTTGCCTTAAACGGCCGTCCAGAGTGGGGTCGCGAAAGCTGTGTTCTCGAGGGTAGATGTGGAAACCTAAGTGGCGAGTTGGCTATATGTTCTAAAGTCCAGTGTCACCTCCCTACCCCCCCCCCCCTTACCCTCATACGCGCGAGAAGCAGTATGCTCCCCGCGTTTTTTTAACATAATCTTCATTCACATTTTGTTCATATTTTATAATTTAACGTGCGACATTATATATGTTTATATATAAATAGCTATGAAAATAACCAATAAGTAAGTCGTTTATTCACCATAAATAATAACTATTTCTAAAACTAAATTCACATTCAGTGCTTAAGTGTGCACAAAGCAATCGCCGCGGGGCGGACGGACCATTCCGAAACATGTCGAGCTATTTTCGATATTATTGACGTGAATAACCCGATATAAGCATATTCATATAAATTTAAATGAAACTAAACCTACAAACCACCCTGACTGGTTCCCGACGCAAAGGTGCCCATCACGCTAGGTGCGTTTCCGAACCAATAAGTAACTAAATATATAAAAGAATAAGTTTAATTACTGAACGACTGACTGACTGACTGACTGACATATCAACCCACACCGCCCAAACCGCTGGTCCCAGAGATTCCAAATTTGGCACGTAGGTTCCTTATAAAGTCTAGAGGTGCACTAAGAACGGATCTTTCAAAATGCACCTCCTAAAGGGGTGATTTGGGGGTCCAAAGTTTGTATGGGGAAACAAGATTAGTTGGACTATTCTATTTGAAACTTTACAGGAGTATTTATAAAGATGAATGAGTTAGCATGTGTTTCAAGTTTTTTGAGAATTCAACCCCTAAAAGGGGTGAAAAGGTAAAAAAACAACATGGATATCGTTTTTATGGGTTTATCAGGTCGCTGGTTACGAAAACAACGTTAATTTTAAAATCCAACGTGGCGATCGTAAAATGCCATCCCCCCCTGTTGGGGTGAGATGGGGTCGAAATCTAAAAATATCAATATGTTTATTTCTGGTTCTACATAGAGATTCCAAATTTAGCAATTATGTTCCTTATAAAGCGAAGGGGTGTACAAAGAAAGGAGTTTTACAAATTCATCTCCAAAGGGGGTGAAATGGGGGTAGAAAGTTTGTATGGGGAAACATGTTTATTTAAACTATTTTATTCAAAACTACACAAGAGTATTCCTAAAAAGTAAATGAGTACAGACGTGTTTTAGAGAATTGAACCCCTAAAAGGAGGAAAAGGAGTGACATAGTCAAAAAAACATCATGGTTATCGTTTTTATGGTTTACCGCGTCGCTGGTTTCAAAAACAGCACTGATTTTCAACTCCATCGTGGCGTATGTATGTACCTACCCACTCCTAAAAGGGTTATCTTTACATGTGAAGAAATTGCAAACGAAACATCGAAAGTCACAATTAAAGCCCATCTATTAAAATAAATCTCCAACCCATATTAATATACAAACTCAGTTAAAATACCGTTATGTTTAAATTTGACATACCGTACAGCGCTTATCTACCACGGACGTGAAAATCAAAATATCAGTTTTTATCAGATCGTAATAAAATCAATATCTGAGGATGGATCCTCAGATATTGATTTTATTACGATCTTCAGATTATTTTCGTAAGATTTTATTACGATCGAGGTTCTTCATATATATATTTTTTAAAGCCATTCAGAGTGTCCCACTGCTGGGCAAAGGCATCTCCCTTGGATCTCCATAACTCCCTTTGTTTTGCTTTATTGGGCCAATTAGTCAGAAAAACGTACAAGTCATCTCGCCATCTCCGTCTGGGCCTGCCTTGTCCACGCCTACCTTGCGGCATCCACTTGGTAGCTAAGTAGCTATATAAGCCCACCTATCCGGATGCATGTGATCGACGTGGCCGGCCCAGCCTCATTTTAGCCTGGCAGTCTTCTTGCCTATATCAGCTATGCGTGTTTTAGATCGCAGCGTAGTGTTTTGGACGCGATCTATCCTCGAGACACCTAATATGCTGCGCTCCATTGCACGTTGGCAAACCTTCAGTTTGCACTTCTGACCCTTCTGTAAGCGACCATGTTTGGGCACCGTAGGTTAGGACAGGCAGAATATACATGTCAACGAGTTTGCGCTTAAGGGGTCATCGCCATCTTGAATTTATTGAGTTTTAATCTGATCGTGATAGAAATCGGTATTTGAGGATCCGAGAGGTTCATCAATAACGAATCTGTTGTCAAAATTGCAAGAACCAGCCGCCATCTTTAATCACATCTTGATCGTGTTAAAATCGAGATCTTGATCTGAGGATCCGAGAGGTTCTTTATGAAGAATCTGAAGTCAAAACTGCGAGAGTCCGCCGCCATCTAGAATTTCTTCAGTTATGATCTAATCGTAATGAAAACCGATATTCGAGGAACCGAAAGATTATTTCTAACGAACCATCAACGCCAACATCCACGGGCACCATCTCGAATTTCTAGAGTTTTGTTCGTACCTACTTTTCCAAAAACCGCATTAAAATCGGTTCAGCCAAATGCGAGATAATAGCGGACAAACATACATATGTTCATTCAAATATACGGGTCCAACTGGGAACCTCTTTATTTGTAGACGGTGAAAATTACGTTTAGTACGCGGGCGAAGCCGCGGGAAATAGCTAGTATGGTATAATTGAATTAAACTTATGAGCGCCGAAGACATAAATTACTCAGTGGAAACTTGTTCTAGGACTTTCCTAACTTTACAACAATAAAAATCTGAGGAAAGTGCTCACTACTATTTTAAGCTTTTAACTTGCATTTAAGTTCGAAGAAGAATTAAGATCGAAACGAAGTACGTAAAATAAAAGTTGAAACTGAATACTATAATAAAGTAAGTAAGTCCTGAGTGGCATTGGCAGTTTTAAAATCCGAACTTGATATTGACACCTTACTTATACCTACTTACGAGTACATATCCCTCTCTTAAATATAGGTAAAGTCTGCATATATGTTAATAAATGTATTTTTTTAATTCTAATATCGTTTTCCATTTTGCCCGACTGCGAAAGGAGGGTTATGTTTGTATGACCTAATGAACATGATAACAATGGATTAAATGAATATGAATATGAATATGAATAATTTATATGCATACAGTAAAACTACCCCAATTTGCTTCTTTTATAAGTTTTCAATCTTTTCAAAACAAGTTCAACCTAAGGCCTTCCAGTCCTGTATCGTGCTTTATCCTTAAAAAGATATTTAAAAGATACTTAAATTACACTTTTACTATATTAATATTACCTAGCAGTGTATCAGCTTTTCTGGAGCTTCTTAATTCCATTCATAGTAAAATTATATGTCCTATGGAGTTGGAAAAAGATTGTACACTAACAATTTTACAGAACAAACAAATTATTTATTTTCAAAAAAAAATACACATTATTATATTTACTGAACTCATGATCTGATCATTTACGACGTGTGTGTATGAATGGATGTATGCGTGCATGGAATGTAAACGTTAAGTTAAAGAGAGCTGCAAAATCTTATGGGCGTCCCTCAGGGGTCCTGCCTCTCAAACAACTTGTTCAGTATCCAGCTGAACGACTTGCCAAAGGCGATACAATGCACAGATTAACGTCACATCACAGATGACGTCACATCAGTCGTCAGCACTACCTCTGATCAGAACTTGGAAAAAATCGACCGAATTTGACTCTTTACAGGTAGTACCCGTTTTTTATCAATAAAGTACCATTCGGGTTTAGGTTTTGCATAAATATTGTAAGTTTTTAGAAGTATTTGTCATGTTTAATGGCGGAAAGTACATATTTACTTGTTTGCGGGGCGTATTTTGATGATTTAAGAGCGCACCGACTTTTTTCCGTGTGTGCGGCCCGTTATCAGTCTTATGTTAAAAGTCGTTAACTTAAAATTCGACATTTTTGTAATCCTGCGATGCCAACGATGAATAAATTCATCTTATATTCGGTTGAGTATTTGTACGATTTTATTAAATTAAATGACATTCTAAAGAAGTTGGCAAGGTAAAAAAGTACATGTGAGTTTTGGGTTTGTTAATAGATTCATTTTGATGAGAAAACTAGGGTGCAGGGTATCGAAGATCTGATGATGGAGCAGAAAGGTTAGTTGACGTAATACCCCCGTGTTTGGGCTTGTTAGTTTTGTTTTGGCGAGCACTTGGGCCGTAGGTGGTGTCCGAAGTCTGATGA
Organism: Lathronympha strigana; assembly: GCA_949128165.1. Lineage (NCBI taxonomy): Eukaryota > Metazoa > Arthropoda > Insecta > Lepidoptera > Tortricidae > Lathronympha > Lathronympha strigana. The sequence goes on along the minus strand of OX421905.1, from coordinate 9,768,949 downwards.
TGGAGCAGAAAGGTGGCCACCGGAACTCAAGAATAAGTTGATGTAAAACCATCGTGTTTGGACTCGTTAATTTTGTTTTGGCGAGCACTTGGTCCATAAGTGGTGTCCAAGGTCTGATGATAGAGCAGAAATATGGCCACCGGAACTCAGGCGGTAGTTCGAGTTAGACGCTTCGAACATTCGGGGCCGACTGACTAATTCGGGTGTAATCATCATAGTAATCATCAGCTGAACTTGACGTCTAGAGTGATTGACAGTATTGACACTGACATATAAAGTGACAGTGACAGACAATTGAAGGGTACGTTTCGAAACTAGTCAAGGCCGCAATCTCAAAGCTTTCTAGTTCTTCTTTTTTTCACAAGGGGACCGTTCCAAAACATTTCACTTACCAATGCAAATTAGATGTTTATCTTCTGATTGGAAAATACAGTATTTATATATAACTAAGTTAAAAGATAAAAATGACTACTCGAAGGATGTTTCTTCAGGATGAATTGAGGAATAAACAAGCTCTGTGTGACAGACTATTAGCAGAACGAGACGATAATGAGGCAGAAATTCGGTCTGTCGTGTCACGAAACTCTGCATTGAAGCGGCAATTGAACGAGTTGTCCAATCACTTGGTTGAGACTGAAGAGCATAGAGATTCTTTACAGCTTCTTGTGGACAGCTTTAAAGACTGTCAATCAGTGCACGAGACCGCCCTCGAAAAAGTATCTTTCCTACAGAAACAGCTCGCAGAAGCTCATAATGATATAACTATTCTGAAACAAACCAAGGGACATGATGGGTTATCTACTCTATCATTGTGTGAGGAATTATCATCATTTTCCGACCAGTATTCGACCAGCATATATCCTATGGAAAGTATAAATAGCCCCTATAACGGGAATAAAAAACAATCCATGAGAAACTTAAAGATAACGCAAAAAATTAGACAAAGGTCACAAATAAAGCATTGTTTAAGAATTTGCAAGAAATATATCAGACTAAAGAAGGAATCGTTGGAGATGAGTGCCAGATTACTAAACCAGAGTGCTGACCTCGAAAACCTTACTACAAAACTAAATTCTGCCTACGGTCATATCCAGGAACTCTCGATTGCTACGGCAGAACTTACCGAACTCAGCAAGCAGAACCGGGAATTAACAGAGTTGCTCTTAGATAATCCTACAGATTCGGAAGCCAAAGACGATAAAGACCCCAATGTCCCGAAAGCGGACGAATCCGCACTAATAACTGCATCAACCCAAACCAGCAGACTCAGGTGTGTAAGGCCACCGAAAAACGGTAAAACCAGTGCGGCCAAACGTCGCCAACGTCGTTCTCGTGTTCGTCGCACCCGCGCCGTGCTTCAACGTCAGCAACTAGGGTCAACGGGTTCTGTTGCTGCCTTAACGACAACTTCATCCTTGACCTCCACCACTGAATCGTTTCCTCTTCAAACTGATGGCCATGACACACCGCAGCCATCGGATATGTTGCAATCTGCGGCTAGTGGTCTTACTAGTTATGAGATACCAGACACCACTACTTGTCCGCCGCCCCACGAGCACACACCGCTGAAGCCAGTCGACGAAGATCGAGACCAACATGGCGGGCTCCTGGGTTCTAGAACGTTATTCGAATGCCTCCCTCTGTTGAAACCTGAGGAACCGAAACTAGATTCTGAAACTGAATCCAACAATATAGACTCTAAAAGTGCTCAAACTAAAATTGGTTATTCAGCTTGTAGAACTAATAACGAAGTTATAGTTTTCTCGGATGAACTAGGCAGTGGTCTCGGGAAATTATTAAAGCTACATTGTCCCTATTATAAAATTATAAATTACTGCTATCACGGTGCAAATTTGCCGACACTTGTAGATAAAGCACTGATGCACGATTTGTGTTATTTTCGGGACAAAACGGTAGTATTTTTATGTGGTAACAGTAGTAGTTCTAACATTGACGAAAAACAAATCAAACATTGTTTTCGACTTCTTTTGAAGCTTTACGAAGATTGTAAATTAAAGAATATAATTCTGTCGACATTACCCTATTTATCAGATTCAACAAGTAATACGGAAATATACAATATAAACCGATTGTTACATCATTTCGTACAGTTTCAAAGGACTGGATTTTATCTATTTGATATTAATACATTTAATTATGACCATACGTTTGCGTATAACAAGTACAATAACATTAATAACAATGTTACCTACACAAGGAGAATGAAGCATATAATTGCCAAATTATTATGTTTTGTAATTAAAAATGATTGCTTTTGTAAATCTACGACAACCGTGATCCGTCTTAATACGGAGACAGTAGGGACGTTAAATGAAAATAAAAGTTTAAACTAAGATCGTCGACAGCGCCCGCGCCCGTGGCTGCACGCGCTCCAGTGTGCCGCCTCGGTCCGAGCAGCCGCCAGCTTTCCACGGAGCTCACCGGTTTAGAGAATAGCAGAAAGTCGACAGCGACACTTAATATTGTTCATCAAAATATTCAAGGGTTAGCCAGTAAGGAATTGGAAGTAAGTTTATTCATTGACAGTTGTGATATACATGTTCTTTGTGTGACGGAACACTGGCTAAAATCCCACGAAATCATTTTCAATTTTAACAACCACATTGTCATGAGTTCTTTCTCTAGAAAGAAATCTATTCGGGGTGGTTCCTTACTTATTGTGAATAATAAACTTAAATGTAAAGAACGCAAAGACATAGTTCGTTTGTCTGTCGAGAGAACAATTGAACTATCCTGCGTGGAACTGGACCAATTTATAATAACTTGCGTGTACCGGCCCCCATCTGGGGATCTTGATATTTTTGAATCAATTATGGAGGATGCACTAAACAAAGTTTTTAACACTAATAAATGTATTGTTGTTTGTGGAGATTTTAATATTAATTTATTTGATGATTCCAATGCTTCTTTGAAACTATTAAACTTGTTTAAATCGTTTAATTTAGATAATCTTTTTTGTGAGCCCACGAGAATTACAGATACTTCTGCGACCTGCATCGACAACATTTTTTGTGACAAGAACCCTATAGCTAAATTGGTTTTTGACAAATTAGGGTCAGATCATTGTGGCCAATTTGCAGCCTTTAATGGCAGGGTGGATATACCGATTTCAGACGTCATATACCGACCGGTCACACAAAAGCGATTGGAAACTTTTAGCAATAAAATTAGATGTAAACTTGAACCCTTATGGATGACAATTGAAGAACCCAATGTTTTTTATTCTAAATTATTTTATTGCATCGAAAATGAGTTTAACGCAAATTTTAAAGTAAAAAAGGTAAAAGGAAGGGCTAAAGCAAATTTTAGTGAGTGGGCTACGCCGGGAATTCACAAATCGAGGACTAAGTTATATGAATTATACGCACTAAGGGCAGAATACAAAAACCCTAATTTTTGCGAATATGTCAAATTCTACAGTAAACTGTTTAAACAAGTATGTATCCAAGCGAAATGCAATTTCTTTGCACGTAAAATAAGAGACTCAAATGATAAAGTCAAAACTGTCTGGAAAATTATTAGAAATGAAACTAGTAAGAATGAATCTCATAGCCCAAAATTTTGTCTTAAGGTATCGAACCAACTTATAAAATCTGACTTAGATGTTGCAAATGCATTTGAACGTTTCTATGCAAATATTCCTATTGAAACGACCAGCACATTAAACTCTTCTCCATCAAAAGCGGAATCTTTGTTGAAAAAAAATGTGCCGGAGTGTGAAATAGTCTTTTCATTTAAGTACGTTACTCCTCAAACCATTGTAAAGGCATTTAGGACATTACAGTTGAAAAAGACAGAAGATCTTTGGGGTTTATCAGTGAAGGTATTACAGGCTATTTTACATTATATTGCGCCGCATTTGGCTTCTTTGTTCAATAGATGTATCGATGCAGGAGTTTTCCCCGATTTAATGAAACATAGTCGCATCATTCCTTTGTTCAAGTCCGGATCAAAATCAGACCCCGCGAATTTTAGACCCATATCTATTTTACCTGCCGTAAGCAAAATTTTTGAAAAAATTATCCACGAACAACTATCATTACATTTTATCAAGAACAATCTACTCCATAGCGATCAGTACGGATTTACGCGTGGCAGGTCGACGACTGATGCAGGCGCAACCTTAATAAAACATATATTCGAAGCATGGGAACAATCACAAGATGCAATAGGTGTGTTTTGTGATTTGTCGAAGGCCTTCGATTGTGTAAATCACGATATTCTCATTCGAAAGCTCAACCATTATGGCATAAAATATAATTCCCGCGATCTCCTAAGATCCTATCTCAAAGGCCGAATTCAAACTGTGGAAATAAATAAAGTAAAATCATCTGGATCAGTTATATCTATGGGTGTCCCTCAAGGGTCAATTCTGGGTCCATTGTTGTTCCTTATATATATTAATGATCTACCTTATTCAGTAAATCAAAAACACAAATTAGTTCTTTTTGCAGATGATACTTCAATCATATTTAAAGTTAGTAGAAAGCAAGAAAATTTTAGCGAAGTAAATAATACATTGTCTTCTATAGTCGAATGGTTCACTACAAATAATTTGCTCCTCAATGCGAAGAAAACTAAATGTATTCGTTTTTCACTACCCAACGTCCGGCATGTACATAATTCACAGATTGTACTAAAAGACGAAACTCTTAAGTTCGAGGATGCAACTGTATTTCTTGGCATTACTTTAGATTCCAAATTGCAATGGAGCTCACATATATCCACTTTGGCAAGTAAGCTTAGTTCAGCTGCTTATGCGGTCAAACGAATTCGTCAGCTTACTGACGCCAAGACGGCAAAGCTTGTATATTTTAGTTATTTCCATAGCGTCATGAGTTACGGCATTTTATTGTGGGGCAAAGCCGCTGATATTAATTCTGTTTTAGTTTTACAAAAACGAGCTATACGCAATATTTTCAATTTAGGTAGACGTGCCCCAGTAAAACATTTGTTTAAAGACGTAAATATTCTCACAGTTGCCTCACAGTATATATATGAAAGTATAATGTACACTCGTAAGAATCTGAATTTATTCAGAATAAATAGTGATATTCATAGTTTTAACACAAGAAATAAAAATAAATTAGCTATTACAGGATACCGGCTCCGTAAAGTTAGCACGTCATTTATGGGAAACTGCGTACGGTTTTACAATAAGTTACCGACTAGTATTCAAGAACTGTCAATGAATCAATTTAAATGTACTATTAAACGACATTTGGTAAAGAAAGCTTACTATACAATTAATGAATTTATAGATGATAATGATGTTTTTTGTAATTTATAATTTATATAGATTGGATGTATATTTTTTAAACATATTTGTACAGGTTTAATATGTAATTTAAAAACTGACTTGTAAAAGTGCTATCATAAGCCTATTTACAAATAAACAATTTGAATTTGAATTTGAATTTGAATTTGTTGCTCACTTGTTATATTTCAACGATCAGATTTCATAGTTATTTTGTATGGCGGATTTTGAGGGCGATCCTTACAAATGAAGAAAAATAACCGCTTCCGACTTCCAAATTGTCCCTTTCTGTACAAGACAAGGCATTTTGACCTAATAACTTTTTCAAAGCCGGTATTTGCTATACCTATTCCAAATTTCAGGTATCTATGTCAAATGGTCTCTGAGAATAACCTGTTTTAACCGATTTGCAGTGCCGGTCTGATCCAATAAGTGCTCTGAAAACAAAGTTTTGTTCGGAGCACTAAAAGCAGAGTAAAATAAATATTTAAGGGGGCTCCCATGACAACAGAGATGTTTAGCAGCAGAGACGTTTTAAAACTAATGGTACGGAACCCTTCGTGCGCGAGTCCGACTCGCACTTGGCCGGTTTTTTTTATTGACGGGGAGAACTCGCATTCTCTCAGTCATCAACATCATCTTAACCCGAAAACGAGTGCGGTAAAGCGCTCGAAACGTAGGGTCATGTTGTTAATTAACACGATATATCCGTTTTAAAGTGTTTAATTTTAATAAATAATAATCGCGGTTACAGAACACAATGTTATTTCCAGAAAGAGTAGTACCACTTGCTAACCTAAATTGGGAAATTAAAAAGTAAAAAAATGGCTTAACAATCTACTTCCGGATCCACTTTTAAAACTGTTATAGCCATTATCTAATAAACACCTTATACCTACCCCTTATTAATAAATTTAAAACAGCATTGCATTGTCTAATTAATAGACGAGGACAGGACGAGGACGACCTTTATAAATAATATTTACATGCCGGTTTTGGCATCTCGCATAAAGCTTGTACAAAGGTGGGTAAAATGACATATTGCACGATAAATGTGTTTATGTTCGCAGCCCGCTTTATATGGTCCCAACAACCAACTTTTGTACTTTTTTACCCAGCTTGCCAGCCACACGTTCACTGTTAGCCACTCGAAACTCCCAACCTCCATTATCGCAGAACCGAATTTATTATAAATTTCCTCCTAACTTTTTTAAAGCAAAACAAAACACTGCTGAGCTTCACTATCATTTATTTAGCGAGTCGCACTTAAATAAAAAGTTAGCGTGTGCAGCATTTTTTTTAGCGGCAACTCGGTAAACAATCGACGTCCGCAACTTTTTGTTGTCGTACTTTGTACGAAATAATTCGAAAGCACATTCCTCCCCGTCGTTTAACGTCATAACTGGCGCGTAATGACCTCATCGTATAAAGAAGCAAAAATATCGCGAACGCAATTCGTCATGTCATTATGCAAGGAAAGGGCGAACTTTACGACTATAATAACGCGAGATGTCTGACTCGGTGCGCTCATGAATGGCGAAACGTTCTTTATTGTAGCGTGTTTTATGCTAACGATTAACCTTTTAATGTAAACCGACCACCCTCCAAATTAAATCGCCTATCGATGATTTAATATTCAGTGAGATATATTTTGAATATTCATTTATAGCTGCGCTGCACGTTATGCTGCATATAAAAAGAATTTTAATTTATTTGCGATATGGACGCACATTTTAGGCGTATTATGTTTATAAAAAAACTGGCCAAGTGCGTGTCGGACCACGCATCATTGAGGGTTCCGTACCGTCATGCGATGAAAAAATTCGGTTTCTGTTTAAAGATTTTTAATTTTCAAAAGAAATCAAAATAATTCAATCTTATAGTTCTTCTTTTAAGTTGTTGAAATGGCTCTGTTTCTGGGGGGTTTTATCCGAATAGCCTTACCTTACCTTTGCATCTTCCTTAGAGGCGAGACACACTTTCAACATTCTGTTTTTATTATCCCTACGCTTACCTAATTTGTAAGTTAGTTTCTTATTATCTTGATGCTTTCGTCCAAATCACTTGCCTGTCGCTTTTCTGCCGCAGAAAGTTGATCCATTCTAAGCTTTTACAATATGTCTATAAAAGTAAAATATAAAACAAGATATCAAAAACTACATATAAAACATAAACAAATTATAAAAAACCGGCCAAGAGCGTGTCGGGCCAGGCTCAATGTAGGGTTCCGTAGTTTCCCGTCTGTCACAATAAATATCCCCACATAAGAGTTACAAAAAAAATTTAAGTTAAAAATGCAAATATAGGGGTCTCGGCGGCGAATACAACGTTGTTCCGTTCGGCGTCGAGTCGAGACCCTTGGCCCATGGGGTTCGAGCGCCCACGCCCTCTTTATGGATATTTCAAAGAGGCTTGTGGGCACTACCGGCGACCATAGAGCTGGCAGCTTCCTGGCCCAACGCATTAGTATTGCAATACAGCGAGGAAACGCAGCCAGCATCTATGGTACCATGCCGAGGGGGGAATATTTAATTTAACATTTATTTTATTTTAGTTTTATGTGTTGTACTTGTTATTGAAATAAATAAATATTTTTTTATTTAAATTGAGTTGACAGACTAAGTACTATTCAAAAATATTGGTATTATTACTATTCAAAATGTACGAGAACATTTTAATGCCGAAGAATAAGTAATTACAACAACAAAACAAAGTGTTCAATCTAACTATTTACTGTACGGGCAACACTATGTATTTTATAAAACTACAAAGGCCTTAACGGAGAGACAGTTTAAGTATTTGCCTACCGTAAAGTAGCTAGTTGTTAGTACGTATTAAGTAATCGCATACATACAAATGAATATAACAATATCACCAAGATATTAAATTTTATCCGCTATGCAATTTAATTAAACCCAATTTCTCATAAATCTAAACAGAACTATAACTATCAATCAATTTTTCCACGTACAAGTTAAAATTATAGTCACATGTCACAAATTAACTAACTTTTTACACTATTTCCCACAATTACAATTCCACAGAACACGTCTCAATTTAATAATATCAATGAACGACAGTTAGACAACGAAACGGGAGACCAACCTAACAATCCGATCACACCCGTCCCGACCCCATAAACTCAGGAAAAATCTTAACAGCGTGAAGTAGACCACGGTACAGTCAAGTGCAATAATATGGTTCGACATAATCGTCTCATAAATATGGTACTACGCTCTTATTACACCGGCATAAGGTGCTATGGGACATATTTTTGAGTAAGATGTACACCACCATATTTTTACACTTGACTGTACAGCGCCATCACTCTGGAATTGGGTTACTAAGCTACTTTAAAATACAAACTAGACGGGTTATGTATGTTAGATTTTCGGAGGTAACTTTTGATCGCGTGAATCGATTTGAATAATTCTTTTTTTATTACAAGGAAGATACGTGCGGGATAATAAATTAAGTACTCCAGATTAAAAAAATGATTACAGATACGGTTAAATTACAAACTTAATTCAGAAAATATTTTGTACAATTTTTCAGAAACCGTTAAACCAATCAAGTTCAAAATAATTTTCCAATAAAGTTCTTATTATGTTCTACTTTTGTAATTTTTTTTCATATTTTTTGAACTCATAGTTCAAAAGCTAGAGGCACACTTTTTTAAACTTCTGGAGCGATTATTATCGAAAATATTAAAATATTAACCGATATACATTTTCGTACAAAATTACATCTTTCTAGTACTTACAGTCACTGAGATTATCCGCTGACGGACGGACAGACAGACAGACTTGGCGAAACTATAAGAGTTCCTAGTTGACTACGGAACCCTAAAATCTTACCTAGAGTGCCGCCGGCTACGGAGCAGGGACGCAGAGAAAGGAACCGCCGGACTATACGCGCCGTGTCCAGGATTACCGCCTTCTGCATCTAACCCTTGATCCATCCACCTAGCGAGTCTCTCAAGTCAAGATTCGCTGAAACGACTATCGGGACAATGTTCGTTGAGTCAACATCCCACATGGCGGTTATTTCGTGAGCCAAGTCTAGGTAGTTACTGTCCTTCTCGGCCTTCACGACTGATCACGAGATTCTCGTCATGGGATGGTGACGTCGGCGAGCACAACCCGACGCTGCGATCGATCAACCAGCACGATGTCAGGTTTATTGGCTACAATAGTCCTGTCCATGATGATAGATCGATCCCAATAGAGCGAGGCACGACCATTTTCGAGAACTGGCGCAGGTGCCTACATGTAGTACGGCACTTCGTGGTCCACAAGACCGTATTTAAGAGCAAGTTGCTGTTGAATAATCCTGGCTACGAGATTATGTCTGTGCAAGTACTCGCCGTTAGCAAGATGAGAACAACCGGAAATAATATGACTGAGTGACTCTCCGGGACGGCGGCATTCAGGATATATTTTCGGTAGTTATTCGTCATGATAACTTCGTCCGCAATTGCACAGACAAAACCACGGAAGAAGGACTAAAGCATGGAAGTAGTACAGCAACTGTCAAATGACAACAGTTTCTAGCGGCCTTGAAATTGGCAGTGGATTTCTCAAATGTCGTAAGTCTAACCTAACGTGGCTTTTACGACATTTGAAAAATTCACTATCAAAATATGCGACTAATTTAAGTTGTAATGCATTGATACCGACTGCCAAAGTACAACGACGTATTTAATTTGGCTGCTTGGCCGAATTACATCAAAAGAGATCAGCAAAACTGTTGACAACCTACGGAATCGGAGAAATAACAAACATATATACATCTCTTTTTGACATTTCCTTTACTTGGTAAGGAAGTGAAGGACGGGCTTATGTCTTTGATGTTCTTAGTTTTGACGGGGGGCTTGGACAAAACCTTCAGTTTCTCCGATAAGGTCCCCGAATCGTAGCCAGTTCACCGACATCGGGGCCCGTGAGGGCCTTGAAGAACCACCCGTGTAGCTCTTTGCTCTTCCATTCCGTCTTGCAGTCCTTGGTGCTTACAGATTTAGGCCAATTCTCTTTTGCCAAGGAGAGCGGTGTGAGATTCCTGTCTACTGCCACCACATCACGATGCATTCCACACTCGTTGTTAAGGAAATAATTCCCAAGATTGTACACCTCACGATTGTAAAGGTTATTATTATTATATTTTTTTTTTCTATTCCGCAACGTTACCTTTTCTGTTCCTGCTTAGTGTTGGGGGATAGCTTCGGAGTGCGCTCGCGACGTAGGTCGATGCTGCGGTGTGAAGTTGTCAAAAATATGCACCCGTCTCGCTTGTCCAGCCAGCTGTTATCACAAGATTTTGCTGGCACTCACAAGTATTTGGGGTAATAGCTCAAATCTTCTTTACGCGAATTTGACACTTTCTGTTCTAGGTACTAATACAGATTATAGTTGTGTACCTAACGATGATTTAAATATTTAATTACTTAAAATTTTGCGGCACGTTTGCTTTGGTTGCTCACAAGAGGCTAACCTCAAACGTTGTGCAAACAAAAAGGCGTAAGTGCCTTCATAATATCAAGACACTTACGTTCTTTTGTAATAAATAGTTTTTTGACAAAAACTCAAAAACGGCCAGACCAAATTTGTTCATAATAATTTTCGTGGTAAGTTTGTCTTATATTCTATCTTCCTGATTTTTCCACATTTTTAGAACCTCCCATTCAAAAGTTAGAGGGGGTGGGGTTCTTTGTTAACCTACTGTATGTACATACCTGTCATTTGACCTATCAAATGATGTACCACAAGTATATATTAGGCAAACACATTTTTTGTTTTACATTTAGTTATATGTATGGGGCGCCCCCCTAAACATATTTTTTGTTGCAACTTATATGCAAAACTAAGTAGCGGCACACAAAATACACCTCTAGCTGTAGTATCATCATCATCACCATATTATTTATAGTTACTGAGTAAAACCGCTGTGACATACGGACGGACGGACAGGCGGACTGGACGAAACTATAAGGGTTCCGTTTTTTTTCATTTTGGTTACGGAACCCTAAAAAGTTACCAACAAGACAATTTAATTTGTTCCCAATGACTGGTAATGCGATTGGATGTTTTGTCAAATCATGCGGTTAATGAAACTGTCTCCTTGTTTAATTTGTCCACTCCGCCCAAACCCATTCTGTTGGCTTTTGGATATTTAGGCTGTTCATTCAAGGGTTCAATAAAATTAAGGATTCCCGTTTGTGAAAAAGGTCAATGTGGGCCACCACTGTTCAGGGGTTTGATGGATTTGGCGAAGGAAAACTTCAGGTTTTAGAGTTTGAGACGTGTACTCTCTTAGCAAGTGGTTAGCGAAGTGACCACTTCGGAAGCAGTTAAAACAAACCTTATAATTCGGCAGCAAGTTAAGTCGATCGGTAATACTTAAGGCTAAAAACTGAGGGCAGTTATTTAAACTATGCTCGCCGCTGCATTTCGGGCACAGTTTAGGCGGCGCAGTGACACCGTGTTCAGTGGTTGGCGTAGAAAGCAATATCCTATGATGATGCAACAACTCTAAGGTTTCAATTAAATTAGCACGATTACGCATAAATGTGATAAAATTATCAAATACATATATACACATACGTACATTATTATCTAAGCTTCCTTTGTGTTCTTCCCACTTGCGAAACGTTTTAGTGTCCAGGTTTTTGCTAATAATGTAAATTAGGAGTGAATCTAATGTTTCACGGGTTCGCCTAGGGATTCTAAGCATCTTAAATTTTTGTTTACGTGGTCAATAATGCTTTTTAATTGTAAGGATGACTCTTTTGTGATAGGTTCGACGTTAAACAGAGCAGACATATGATTATGCAATGAAATCATTTTGTTTTCGTACCGCTCACATAAAAGATTCTATGCCACCTCATAATTACTCCCAGAAAACTCAACAGAATTAATAACTAAGGCTAACTAACTACTAACTAAGGCGCAAAACCCTCTAAGGATAAGCATCAAATAATGAAATTTATTAATGCTATCAATATCATCATTAGAATGGATTAGACTCGCAAAGGTCGTATCACGAAAACCTAACCAATTCTCGTATGAACCTTGAAATTTCGGCAACTGAATCGTTGGTAACTTAACTAGTTTATGATTATTCGAACTACTACGCGACCCACGATTGCTATACGTACATGATGAAGGGTGTCGTATTTCGGCGGTCCCGGGGCAACCTGCCGAATCCTACGCCTGATCAGACGACGACGCAACAGAGCCACGTAGTTACGTCGCCTAAATTAACTTATAAGTAATGTTAAGTTTTTCTATGTTTTGATTTTTGTATTTGATGGTTTCACTGCCTTGATTTTTACTGTTACGCTGTGAACTGTTTTTTGAAATAAAAAATAAAAATAATAAATGATTCAAGCTTTTCACGTTTTTTATTAAAATTACTGCTCATATCATAAGCCCGTGCGAGTAGGTACAGAGAAATAGTTATTTTGAAAATCATCCCTTTCAGACATAAGTGCAAGTAAAATTTCCCTACTCGCAACTGCAATTGACTAGCTTCAGCTTGAGTTAACGCAGATTCCTTCAATGCGCCTAGGTAGCGAACAGGGTTAATTGCCCTTTGTAACTGCCTCTTTTACGAATTAATTCCTTTTCATTACTCATTCTGAGAAGCTGGCGTACGTAGACCTTGAATGTTAACTATGAATATATTTAAACACGATTATTGTAAATAATTTAATGATAATAAATAAATAAATATTGTGGGACAATTTTACACAAATCGATGCTTCGTAGGCAGGGTCACTACCGACTAGGCTAGGAGGCCGTTAGTGATTAAAATTCAGCTTTGTGTTCGGTTTAGTCAATAAGCTAAAATAGTCTAGTTCATACGATTTTAAAATTATATAATAAATTAATTAATCAAAATAAAATGTAAATAATGACTTGATTGATGTAAAACAATAAAATATACTAAACTATTATCCTATTGTACCTATTAACAAAGACTACATGTACATAAATTCAATCACAAATTAAAATTCATTAAAAATAATAAAATTATTCAATTTACAATAAAAGCATATAATGAATTATAAATTGAAATAGATGTCATATACTAAAGAAAAGGACCAACACCGACGAAGGCCAATCCGAGGATCGAACTCGGGTCTTCAGCTTACGCGGCTAACGCCATATAATTTATATATAGTAAAAGTGTTACTAGTGTTACTACTTTAATAAAAAATCAAAAAATATTAAATAAAATAATCTGATCTGTGTCAACAAAAAGTTGAAATAATAATGAATTGACTAGATGAAATATCACATTTAATAAAAATCATTTTTATTAAATGATTAAAAAGACTACAACGACTAAAATTACAAATTTCTGACCTTTTACTTTACCTAATACTAAACAATTGTAAAGTATGAATGCTTAAAACGTTAAAATTTATTATTTAAACATGTGAATCAATACATTATTTAATTACTTATACTATGTAATCGTTAGTCATGCCACCGCTGCTCCCCATCGCTTCCGGTGCAAAAGTGCCCATAACGCTCGCGGCATTACCACGTTGAATAGCTATGGACAGCCTTTGCACCAAAAACGACTCGGAGCGGGGGTTGTCTCCCTTTTGCCTAAGGCGACGACCTATGTCGCGCACAAACTGCCTCGCGTCCGCACTGTCCGCACCCCAGCAACCCGCCGATTCCACCGCGAACGGAACGAATATGTACCCCGAGCCAAGAGGAGCATATTTCCGCCGCTTCATGGCCGCCTGAAATTCGGCCGCCGCTCCGGCCACTCGCGTTGTCCGAACGACATGAGATGCAGCGAATGTGCAGACACACGTCGCGTCCCACACCAAACATCTTCCCCTCTCCCAAGGCACCAAGGTTAATCCATCCGGCCGTTTCCCGTCAGAACGGCTAAGTCCTGGAGGCTCAAGCACAGATGGAACCCCTGCCGATCTGAGTGCCCTATGGACCACATCGTTGAGGGCATGGTGACGCGGATGCCTACCGACGCACCGACGGCAACTTAATGCGTGATGGCCCTCAGCACCCACCATGGAACCGCAAATGCATATGTGAGGTTGGCATACATCGCAGCCCAGGCGGAGCGCAACGGACACTCGCAACGAGTCGCCGTCCAATAACGTGCCCAATTGAGGCGATGGCAACGCCTGCCCCTGACTCTGGCCGTGACACCGCCAGCAGTCTTGCACGATCGGTGACCCCAGAAGCATTAGCCACAAGCAAGTTCAACGTGGCCTTGCAGCCCACATCATCCCACGCCCGCTGAACATTGGGGCTAACCGGGACGGTCGCTCCTGGGTTGACCGCCAACCACTCCCTCACGGCATCGTCCACATACGGTACACTTACCCCATCGCCATTCATGGAAAGAATATTAGCTACTAGGTTAGCGACCCCATGCGCCGACGCCAAGAAGGCCGGCAGACACACATCCTACACACACCGCACCCCAATTCCCCCGTAACGGATCGGTAAACTCGCCTGTTTCCACTGAATATCGCTCAGGGAGACATTTACCACTGACTCTATTGTGGACCTAATGACCGCGTCAAAAGTGTCAATGTCCCCAGGGAATAACCAAGCAGGAGCCGTGCGCAGCAGGTAGGTAATCTTTGGGACAGCGAAACACTTTTGCATTAAAACCAGAGCAACATGTGGATTTAAATCTTTGAGACGCCCGCTAGCAAGCACAAGGAGATCTCTACTAATTTTCAGGGCTTCAGGAACTGCGGAAGGAAAAATTGGCGCTCCAAGAAGATAAAAAGAGTTAGTGCTAAGTTCCGATAGGCCAGGAAGCAAAGCAGAAAAGAAAGAGAAAAGAGAAGAAGACTGCGGACCACAGGGAAAAAACTCACATTTGGAGGTATTCACCTCGAAGCCCAAATCCTTTAGGCGCGGCAGCAAGACCAGCAAGTCCCGCTCCACCTCCTCTGGTTTGCCTCCGATGGTACCATCATCGAGGTACCAGACGTTAAGGGGAGACTTGAGCTCGGTAATAATCTTCTGGATCGCTAGCCTAAAGGTGAGTGGTCCAAGAATTTCCCCCTGCTGAGCCCCCACCTGTGAAAGAATAAGGTCAGTTCCGTGTCCCAACTGTTCTCATTTGACAGTTATCGTACTACTTCCACGCTAGTTGAAGTAAGAGAGGTGTGGGCACAGCGGATGCATATCGTTTAGTGTGGTAGGGCACAGCACAACGAATGTCGTCTCGCTCAAATCTGGAGCAGAGCCCATCTGGGGAAGTACCTAAACCTTACAGAAAACCGCAGTTAAATAACACTAGACCCTACTCATTGTGTTGTGTTTCTGTTGGTGAGTAAGGTCGCCAGAGCTCCAAGAAGATTCGCTGTGTTGACAGCTGAGGACCCACGGAGCAAAGCCCTTGGCCCGTTTGGCTGTCAACACAGCGAATCCTCCTTTTTTTTAAGGGTCGGCAACGCGCATGTAACACCCCTGGTTTTGCAGGCGTCCATAGGCTACGGTGACCGCTTACCATCAGGCGGGCCGTATGCTTGATTGTCACCGTCGTAGTATAAAAAAAAAAAAAATAGTTATTCTTCCGTGTTTAACCCTTAATAATTTAATTTTTTCTGTCCAAAAAAAGTTGTTATTTTAAATAATGGCTATGTGTGCGTGCAATTCAAAAATAACAAACATGATATGGTTTCCGTTTAATGTACAAATATCCATGATTCAGCTCACCAAAGTGTTGTTTCAATCTTCAAAGTATGCCGGATAACAGTGGCGGTGTTTCGAGTTATATTTTGGTGAGGTTTATACACTTTATTCACTTTTAAATAATAAGTTAAGACAGAGCAATCGACAAAGGTACTATTCATAATCGCAGGTAGGAGGTTAATCATTCCTAACACACTCAACAGTGCTGAATTCCGTTGTCCTGGAATCTTCTTCACTCAAGCCTCGGCTGCCTTAACATCCACAGTGATAAACAATGGTATTTAGGTATTCCCTTATTCCTCCAATAGTGCTGGTTCTTCACTGATATCTGGTTCGAAGGACCATGTTCAGGGGTCTGATGGATTTGTACTACGTTATTTGTGTTATTATACAGTTATCTGTTATTTTGCCTCAAAGTTTTTCTTTTTTACTCTTTGTTAGATATTTTTATAGTTTTCAAACAAAACAGACTATTAGCTAATAATTAACATTAAAATTATAATTTTATAAGTTACACAGTTTAATTAAACATCATCCCCCTTATTGCATACCAGTACCACGAATATAGAAAATTGGCATTGTCGGAAACCTTTTTGTGACTTAAATAAGCAAGTGCGACCGAGAGGAAGATACATATTTTCGATCGTTCTATTTTCGTGGTACTAAGCTAGACAATGACTAATTTAGCAGGTGCACTTTTGTTTAGCGACTTAAAATATTAAATGTTGCCATTCATACCTTACCATTATGAAAATTGATTGTGTATCGTCAAGTCGTTGTTTTTGTGATCTCGTAAATAATTTGTGTTTAAATTGTTAGTATTTTTTGCGATCTCATACTATTATTTATTACCGTTGATCAATAATTATATTGTATTATTTTTTTCAAAATTTATCTAGCTACTTTATTTTTGACTTTTAAAAACCGGCCAAGAGCATGTCGAGCCATGCTCAGTGTAGGGTTCCGCAGTCCGTCACAATAGGCAACCTAAAAAAGTGTTTTAATATATACCATGCTCAATATGCTTATAATAATTAATAGTTCGTTGATACTTTCGATCACACCCGTCCCGACCCCATCAACTCCGGAAAAATCTAAACAGCGCGAAGTAGACCACAGTGCCATCTCTCGGGCAATTGGGTTACTAATTTATACAGACTAGACGGGTTATGTATGTTGGGTTTTCGGGGGTAACTTTTTATCGCGTGAATTGATTTGAATCATTCTTTTCTTATTAGAAGGAAGATACGTGCAGGATAATAAATTAAGTACTCAAGATAAAAGAAGTCTTTGCATATACAGTTAAATTAGAGACTTAATTCAGAAATTATGTTGTACAATTTTTCAAAAACTATTCCACCAATCAAGTTCAAAATAATTTCCCAAGAAAGTTCTTATAATTTTTTCATCTTTTTTTAACTTATAGTTCAAAAGTTAGAGGGGGGGACACATTTTTTTAAACTTATGGAGCGATTATTTCCGAAAATATTATATTTATCAAAAACAATTCTTAGTAAACCCTCATTATTTTTTAAATACCTATCCAATAATATGTCACACGCTAGGGTTGAAACGAAAAAAAAAATCACCCCCCACTTTACGTGTACTCTAAAAAAGAAATTATAACCACTTTTTATTTTACCACTTTGTTGACGTGACCAATATACATATTCGTACAAAATTACAGCTTTCTAGTACTTACAGTCACTGAGATTATCCGCGGACGGACGTACGGATGGACAGACTGACAGACAGGGCGAAACTATAAGTAACTATTAGTCAATTTGTGTAAGAATGTCACGTAATATTTATTTATTATTATTTATTTTATTTATAAGGGTTCCTAGTTGACTACGGAACCCTAAAAAGATTGATCCCTCTTTACACCCATATGCCGATCTTGTCTTAAAAACAGAAAAATATGGATAAAATTAAATTTCAACTGTATAGCCCAGAGTTCTAAACACATTTTGCAATGGTATTAAATAACGACTCCAATACGGTGGTTGACATGCTTTTTGGTTTACAGATACCGCTGCAATGAGTACTAGACGACCTTACCTTATTCAACACGGGAAGACCGTCTATTTGCCGAGTTTTAAAAAAAACTCCTTTTTTACAAAAGTATTTAATTGCTGTTTTTACTAATTTGTTTTAGCGACATATTGTAAAATATAATGTTTTTCGTCATGTAGATAAGTCTAGCTCGTTTATTCTAGAACAATGAACGTATACAATCCGATTAAACTTTATTTTAAATAAGGTATGGCTGGACTTAATTATGCACATTGACCTTAGGTATGTACCTACTCAACAGTACGGTACTAACACAATAACCAATCAAAGGCATCCTTGTAAACACTTAATTGGCAATGCATAGCTGTTTATGCGTCGGCTGCACGTAGCTGTCCGTCGCCAAGAGAAAATTTCATTAACGCCGCACATGTTCAATTATCGAATAATATTGGCTGCAGCCTACTGATACTGCGATACAGTAACATAACGTGCTCTCCGTAGATAACTATCGATGTTTGTGTCATGTTAAACTTATCAGCCTATTAACTAATACAGAGGCCATTATCAATTAATTGCTTTTAGTCGATATTTTAATATATTAATTATATTATACATCAATAACTACCTATCTGTTTAAGCATGACTCACGGTAGACCGGGCTAGGCCGTGACCGATTTGTCCGTTTCTATGATCGGCTTGGAAAACTCGAAGATGGGCCTATACCACGAAAATCGAACGATTGCGGATTTGTATCTCCATCTCTGCCACACTTGCATATTGGAGTGACAAAGAGGTTTTCCCGTCAATGCCAATTTTCGATGTTCGTGGTAGGCGTGCTGGTGATGCTTTCCATAGAAATTGGCAGATCGGTCACGGCCCGGTCTACCGTTCGTCATCCTTCTGTGTAATATTATTTATATATTGACAGATTTTACTTTCGAACAAAAAAAAATTGCCCAGGTGTAGGTACAGTCACGGACTTTAATTGATAGGCCACTTAGAAGCTCCGTAATTTGGCAGCTTAATACTAATTGCGCAATGAATAACCACGGGGACCATTGTTTAAACGTGGCCATAGCAACCCTGAGAACAATACCAACAAAGAATTTAAACAATCTTACCCAGTCATGGGTCACATATGTCAATGTGTGACACGTTTTAAATGGCGCGAATCCATATGTCAAGTCGCGCTTGATATATATTGCTATTTGTTCACGTCCATATAACTTGAAAGTAAAAGGTGAGTTTCCGAATCTCCCGTTAGATGGCGCTGAACCGTTCGTAAACTAGCTAATGAAATTCTTATCGAGTTTGAATCTAGTTATTAGCCTATAATCTATAAGTGCAAAACCTCGTGGCATAAGGAACTTGGATTTAAAAAATAACATTTATTGACTATGATCTTAGTGAGAAATAGCTTTCATGCATATCTCTTTTTTCAAATAAAAACTCGGTGGACTGGTGAATGTTGTATTGATGTCAAAGTAATGTCAAAGACGATAATAGGGAATTTTACATTTTGGTGAATCGGCATTAAACTATTACAGTATTTATTATAATAAATTCGATAATCACAGTATTTATGCGATAACGCCAACCGCTTTGTCCGAATAAGATCGCCAAATAATCGTGACGATATAGAGATTGAGAGATCTGCTATTAACGGAGAGTTTGTTGTTAAACAACATTATAGAAACACGTTATGGGTAAGACGATATGCCGAAGAAGGAAATGTGATCATTATCAAAAGAACTATCACCCCACTTTCGCGAAGCCGAATATCAAGGAAGAGAAATACTGGACTGAAGTCGACGAGTTTACATCTACTTAGCGTTATACGGAACGTTCTGATGTGGATGTTGAAATAATCTAAAGTCATTTCAATGGATTTGCATTATATAATTCCCCCATGGGAGAAGTTTGAACGCTGGTATTTAAATTTCTTAATAAACTAGTTTTACAAATGTTCAACAATGGCATTTTTTATCATACGGTTCATTGTGTTTATGATTTATTTATTTATTATTTCAATAATAACTAAAAAATAACAAAATATAAGAGACGTAGTAATTCTAAATATTCTTATAATGGCGGCAGTTCATTATTGTTGTTTATGATGTCATTCATGAACGTCACACTTTTATCAAGTTAGTAGCCTGGGTACTACGCATTCTCCGATATCAAAGACCAATCATAATTTTGCCGTTACTATCGCTACGCAATAACAATGAAGTTGCTGCTAGGTTACGATTCCTAAAGATCTGGTTCATTGGTTATCTTTGGGTGTAGGAAGTGATTCTGCTGTGCTGTCAGGTTGGTAGTTCCGGCTCTCAAGTAGGCCAACATGATAAGTCAAAAGATTCTGACGTAAATGACATTTGACGCGTTGTAAACAAACAATGATAGAGATAGAAATATAATTTTGCTCTTTTATTATACGAGGATTTGTCATTCCTTGTTAAAATATACGAGTATATACGAGTAACCCCGATTTGTATTACACGGCTAAAATATGAACTTGGCAAGTGGCCTATCAATTAAAGTCCGTGACTGTACAAGCAAAGTCCACCAGATTTTGCCGTATGTTTTTATTTATTATGAGGACTATGCATCTCAGTACGGACCAGATGGTCCCGGTTATACGTCTACCATATCATGCGTCACTGTCGCACATTATCTTCTTAGGGCGTGATAAAGCGTGATAGCAATACTGGCGGGCGGTAAAGGTGCGGCCAGATTAAGCAGCTAGCATGTCGGCAACACGTTGTTTAATTTTACGGTTGCCTGCACGCAATATTTATATCATCAGCCGCTACATAGCCATCAGGCGGTTCTGGCGGCTAATGGCTGAAATTATTTAATATACGTTATAATAATAAAATTAACAATGCAATTGATATCCTCAGTTTATGCAAAAAAAATCCATATCCAATATCGAGTTTAATATGCTTGCGATAGTTGCGAAACAAAAGATTTTAATTTGTATTTTTATTTTTTTAATACATTTTATACTTTGGTATAGTACGAGCGATATGGACCTTTGTCTGAATTAAAGTGATTTTATTTGTTTATTTATTTAAAAGAAACATAATACATACCTCGATTTAGATTTTCTGTAATTTTCTCATGGATTCCATTATTAGATTAGAAACATATTTCTATGGGATCACCATAGAGGTGATTCTGTTCAAACAAAAAATAAATTGGAGATTGAAATTGGTTCAACGTTAAAAATATTTGATGACACGACAAAGTAATAGTTTTTCAGAGCGTTCGGTTTTTTTAAAAAAGAAGGTTTGAAAAAGACTTAATTTAGTAATCATTTTTCTGATTGACGGAAACGAGTACTGTAAATGGCTCGAAACGGTCATGGTGTTAATGAACGTGATTAAGCTGCTACGTGGGTCACTAAATAGGAAAGAAATGAGATGCTTGAAATCTGTAAAACACTCGTATGTACACAGATTTGTCTAAGTAATCATATAAATAAGAATTTTATGCCACACCTGGCCATAAAGTGCCTTTTTCCGCACGCTACGCGTACGGAAAAAGCCGATTTCTGCCCAAGTGTAGGCATAAAATGATGTACCTAACACGTGAGGTAATAAATAAAGCCCTTGATCGCATATTTACGTCCCTCGCTTGCAGCTCGGGTCGCAAACATCTGCGATCTCGGCCTTTCTTTGTTTTAACCACACTAGTTAGGTAATATACTATTACAGCCGTTTTAGATCATCGATTCGCACATCTTTTTGAGACACGGTGGGGCTGAAACGAGCACATTTTCATGCTCTTTTCAACCGACTTCAATATTTCTAAAGGAGGAGGTTCTCAATTCGTCTAATTTTTTTTTTCTAATGTATGTTACCTCAGAACTCCGTCATTACTGAACCGATCTAAAATTTTTTTTGTTTTCTGAAAGTAGATGGTTCCAGATTGGTCCCGTTTTATTCAAAATCGATTTCTGATGATGGGATCCATGAGGAACTGAGGGAACTCCTTAAATTTGAAAGGCACATGCATGCTGATTTGGGTGATTTCTTAAGAAACTGTATCATTTCTTTACGAAAATCATCAATTTGGTGGAGTGGATCTGATAATGGAGACCAGGGATGGCAAAGTGGAACTGCTTGGTAATTCCCAGGACTATCATCCTATTTAAAAAAAAAATTTTTTGTCTGAAAATAGATGGTTCCAGGTTTGTCCCGTTTTTTTCAAAATCAATTTCTGATGATGGGATCCATGAGGAACTGAGGGAACTCCTCAAATTTGAAAGGCACATGCATGATGATTTGGGTAGTTTCTTAAGACACTCGAGCATTTCTTTACGAACTTTATCAACCATTTTTTTTTTTGGTGGAGCTGACCTGATGATGAAGACCAGGGATGACAAAGTGGAACTGCTTGGTAATTTCCAGCTCTATCATCCGATTTGAGACATTCATCTTTTCTTTGTAAAGAAATACCTTCAGGATAGTCCTATTTGATTATAGTTCTATTTTGATGATGGAATTCATGAGGGATTGAGAGAACTCCTCAAATTTTAACGGCACATGCATTCTGATTTGAGGGTTTCCTTAAGTAACTAAAACATTGTTTTGGGGGAGCCAACATTTTGATGAAGTGGACCTGATGATGAAGACCAGGGATGGCAAAGTGGAACTGGTCAATAAACCTAGCTCTACTTATTATCCTAGTTGTGACATTCATCTTTTTGATTTGATTTCTATTCTGATTGGAGTTCTTGAAGAATTCAGAGAACTTCTTAAATTTGAACGGCACGTTCATTGTGATTAGAGGATGTTCATAATTAGCTTAGGCATTTTCTTACTGTGGCCATCATTTTGCTGGAGTGTACCTGATGTTGATAATCAGGGGTGGCATATTGAAACTGCTCGATAATTTACAGTCTGTCATCCAATTTAACACATTGTTATTTTGTTTGTTTTATTATACAAGGGAGTTCCGTTTGATTATACTTCACATGTAATGATGGAAGCCCTGGGACATTAAGAAAGCTCCTCAATTTTCAATTGTACACGTGCGGTGTATTGGATATTTGTGAAGTAAACTGGCTAACTCAAACAAATTCAAAATTTCACTTTTACCGGGAACCAAATGAAGTCGGTTTTTTTTTTCTTAAAAATTATATATTACGACTTTTAAGATTTTAATCTGAAAATTTTCGCATTCAATGATTATATTCGGCAAAAAGGTAATTTATTTTCTCTAGTTAAGTGAGTTTTCGACAATGTTGTGCCTTCAAAAGGGGTATAAATAAATAAATATTATGGGACAATCTTACACAAATCGACCTAGTCCCACGGTAAGGTATAAGTAACCTCTACTAAGACCATAGAAGCGGCTAATTGCTAAAAACAGTAGTTACGAAATCTCTTATGTGAATATAGGTCCTAGAGATTGTATCGGCAGGCATTCATATTATTTTTCATCTCCACCTTGGGTGGGAGTGAGGAAGCCTCAAATAATATACTGGAGTTACACATTTTCATACAACAAATTTTTCGCGAGTAAATTCCCGTAGTAGCAAAATAACTTCTCTCTTCTCTTTCTTAAATTTTGTAAATATATTTTTTATATTTACAAAACTTGAGAAAATTTGATAATGGTGTTTAATTTATACTCCAAAATGCTATTTAAAACTTATAATAGTTTTGAGAGGCTAGAAATCTATCCATGGAACGCACCCTTTCCATGGATAGATTTCTAGCCTCTCAAAAGTCTCAAAACTTTCATAGTGACTTAAGGTAAAGTAGGTATGTAATTTCAATGACTTAGAAAAAGTTAATGTAAAAAAATACTAACAAGGAAAAAATAGATATATACTGTATCTGGATCTTCAGCTATATATGGATACCTAGTGGACAGTTGATGTCTATCCACTCGTACGAATTAGAGCGCAAGAACTAACTGCATTTTTCAATTAGATCCCGACGTAGAAGCTAGGACTGTTGCTCTTGTGCGGAAACATTTCTGCGATTGTTACCTACTTCACAATAGCACGGAATACCTCCATATATAATATGTATAGGTTGAACAATTATGGAGTGGTAATGATAAATGATAGAAAAATCTTAATGGTAAAAGATGAATGTACTGGCGTAGTTTAGCGCAGTTTTAAACTATGCATCCTAGAAATCGATTTTGTAGTTTGGTACCACTGACTGCCTCAACTACTAGACAGAATATATAAGACAAACCGCGGTCGCCGCACAATGCAGTCCTGCACTAATTTACTATGGAAGCGCGACCGCTTATTTCACTTGCACTTATGTTTACGATCTTTTTTCGTAAAAAGTAAAATGATTTACCTACAATTATTGTTTGAATGGTGAACCTGGAATATTGTAGTGTAAAATGGTGTAGGGTGGTAGTCGGTCGCATAAGTTTACAAGTAAAACTGTGCATATGTGTGGTGACCTCGCTCTCTTTTTATAAACGCATCGTAATGCGGTGACTGTGTACGGTCGGCTTCATAAATATAATTGCACCTGTATTCAAATTTGAACCTTTTTCACCAGTAATAATTTCCGAAGTGTATACATATTTATAGACGTGACTGTACTCGTAGTCTGTGTTTGGTACTCTAAATACAGAACATAAAAATAAAGAAAGTAATCAAAAAAATAAACTGCATTAAATAACCTAAATAGAAACTAAAAATAAAAGAAAACAAGTCTAATAAATAGTAGTTAATTTTTTTAAATTTACATTGACCAATTTTTCAGCATAATAGTGAGTTTATCAGTCAGGATCCATAAAAAATGGTAAATTACTCAAAAAGTCCCATATACTCTTATATTTTGATTGATTTTCGTCGATCGGCTTCGCCATATTATTATCAAAAGTATTTAGTTTTTTGTAAATAAAATATAAATTCATTAAAAAAATTACAGTAAGCATGTTTCCGCTGTTCGCAACGCTATCCGCACCGTCGACGTTGCAACCATCGGATAAATAATTCCGGTCGCGCGATCCACTTGAACTACAACTAAATTACGTTTGTCGCGGCTGTCTGCAATGCCCGCTGATGCTCTTTTTATTAACACGCCACGCTAGGATAACTGGATGTCAACGATACGACACGAAGCTAATTTACTTTCTTTCTATATCAAATCTGAACGTGAAAGCAATTTCAAGGAAACCTGTAACGTTTTGAAAATGTAGTTTCGAATTATATTATGGAACGCAATTAGGTACACATTGCTTTTAATGTACCGTACAACTTTGTATGATATGATATGACTTCATGTATTCTAAATGAAGGTAGTATTCCGCTCGCGGCTGTTGTGAAACGAGCATACCTGATGTTACATCACCAGTTTTGACATTCTTTCTTCCTTTCAAAGCTTCCTCACTTTTTGGCCGACTGACTAACTAACTTATTTTTAGAGCGAAGTTGTTGTTGTTGTAGCTTAGGGCACCCCGGAAGTGCATTGGGCCTCCACAAGATCCTTCCACGCAGCATTAAGCTAGACGAACATCTATTTAGTTTGTCGGTTAGATTATTAAAAAAATATAGATCATGTATTGTTTATTTTGTTTGACAAACTAAAATCAGCACGTGTCTAATAATAACCTAACTGACGAATTAAATATAAATAATAATAATTAAGTCGAAATATTACAAACACTCGGCGTTACTTTCGCATTTATAAAATTAGCCGGGTCGACATATGAAAAATTAAGTGTATATTCGTGTGCAGCTTTTTATTTAACCAATAAAAAACCAACAGGTATAGTTTTACGAGGCTTTAGATCTCTAGGACACTTGTCTGTGCACCTTTGGTATACCTACACTTAGACCAAGCATCGTAAACCAAGATATACGTACGCTGATATTGCAAGGGAAGGAATTTCAATAAAGTCGAGATGATTTTAGTCATTTGTCTAAATGCGGCTGCGGTAAAGGAGATATATGTTACTAAACCCGATTACCTTCTTGGGCTTCCCTTGTGTTCAAAGCGTTTACTGGAGCGGAATGCTTCAGGAGGTAGGAGCAAGTATTCATGTTTAATTTCGCCCCATAAGAGGACCCGTAAAACCTTTTATCTGGACCCAAATTCCTCAAGAAGAATTATTTCTCCTCGTATGCGTCTTTAGGGTTATAAAAATGAGTTTCGCAGACATTGTTCTTTAAGGTAATAAGAATTTAATCTTGGTCGATCCTCGTATATCTAAGTATTCATGCGCGTGGCTAATCGAGTATACTCGTACGTACGTATTCTCACTCCTACATATATAGTAGGAGTAAGAATTGAATCAAAACTTAAGGCAGCATGTTATTTTGGAATTGTAGATATTTAATTATGGTTAAGGGTGGAGAGCAAGGTGTTTTAACTGCTAATCTTGTATTTGTAATTCAAGACCAAAAAAACTACCTACTCCAATGTTGCTACTGCAACAAAATGTCTCTATGATAGTAATGTTCCTTTTTTACAGAAAAACATGCAATTTATTAGTTATATTAGTCCTCTGATTAAAATAAATAATCATATTTTGTTACACAAGTACAAGCTACTTAATAAAAAGTTAAACATTCGTGATTTTTAGTTGCTAAGCGGGTATTTTACTTGTTACATATCAGGTGTTCATAAAATTTGGAGCAATCATTTGAAAACTGAAGCTAAGAACAAATCCAGTTGAAACTCATTATATTGACACACGGCACTAATTTAAAAATTTGGGGAAAATAGTGTCTAAAAATAGGTAGCTCAAATTATGGTTGTTATCGCCCCGTCATTGTTATTGACGGCCGACGATGTCTATTCAAGTAGTGACTTTTAGGGGTCTAAGTTATGCAGCTTAGACCCCTAAAAGTCATTTAATAGCCCTAATTGAAGTTGATATAACGCTGATTACGCATAACATTTAAATCGTATAACATTATTTCGCATAATTGAAGTCGCATAACGTAAATTCTCAAAACGATAAATTCGGGTAAATGCAATGAAATGAGCATAACGTAACTTTGCATAGCGTACTCGTAATAAATAGCATAAAATAGTCGAGGTTCTCTTGCACGACACCTTGCACTTTGCGTCTAAGCGCTCACACTTGGCTCAATCGATCTTTAGCTAATTCTGACTGGATCTTGAGCCTACTGTCATTTAGTTGGGGGAAGGGGGGAAACTTTGGTCCCTTTTTTGCTAAAACCATTCATAATAGAGCATGCAGCATAGGTATCATTTATTTGTGATTAACACTCTATGGATCTGTGGTATCTGAAAATATGTTTTTTTTTTCGGGCAAAACATAAGGATGAGGAATCCATTAAAAGATAATTATATGACTATATCATTAAAAATAGGGTTTATTTATGAACGAACAATTAAAATTGACGTTTTTATTCGGCCACTATTTTCCCATGGAAATCGCAACATGATGATTTGAAGTTAATGTTGACGTTAAGTTGGCATATGTAAAAATTTGACATAATAACAATAAGAATCTTTAAATTTTCATTATGCTGTCATAATTATCCATTTTTTGGTTTTTGCTTTTAGTTTTAGCGGTACAGTGTTACAGCTAAATGTATAACCTACATATAAACCTTTAATTTAAAAGACTATTAAGATAGAATTAATTTATTTCCTTGCCTTGCCTTGCCTTTATTTCTATTAGCTTTCACTTTGAGATGACCATCATGGTTTTTTAACATCGTAATAAATATGTCTAACTGTTGTATAAAAGAAATTTGGTACCCCCAAGTTACCTATACCAATTTCAAATTTTTGGCCTGCTGGCCCATGGGCTATGATAGGCATTTGTAATTCAAGACCAATATCTAACGGCTCTAAAGACCCAATGCCATAACAATTATTTTCCATAATGTAATGGTTGGCCTAAAACCCAGTTGCCCGAATTATTTATGGCATAATATCAATATCCCTAATGTTTTTTGACATAATATATCGCTAACAACGATTATTCTCATATCGCTTGCCATAATTATTTTAGTGTGCCCTCTATTTGGCATAATTTGTTTTGACTGAAACGTTTTTGTCATAACAGACATGGCATAATTAATTTTTTATGCCTAATTATGTACAATTACATACACTGCTTTATATACACACATATCATGAGCTCTCCGTGATGCGTTCAAACCGCATATAATTATATCGACCGTCATTACGACTGTTATGAATGGTTTTTTTTTTGATAATTAATAATTGACATTATTTATTTTTTAAATTCAGGAACTCACTAGAATTGGCCTCAATTTCATCAAATAACGTGTGACTTGCGTGCAACATTGCTTGCAATTGACTCGTTTCGAACTAAACGTCATCTCGACTGATGTTAGAATAGAGGTCAATAGTTATTTGTACAACAACAGAGCAAAGTTCGTATTTGTTCAGAGTGCCAATTTTAAGTCCTGATCAAGTGAAAGATTCTAATTTAGAATCTTGAGCGTAGTGAAGGACTCAAAGGGGCACGAGATGCAAATAACTTTGGTCTCGAGTTGAACATACAAGTTTTTACCTCAGCAGGAAGAAAAATAAATTAAAACCAAAATGAACGGACAGGCAGGCTTTATTAATTTAAGAATACTACACATTAGTATTGCTTATACGTGACGTTTTTTGGGTTACGATACCACTTTGTTGATTGTTGATAAGTTGCTTATGCCATAATGATTCTAAAGTACCTTATCAACAAATTAGTGGTATCTTTTACTAAACTTAACTAGTAACTTCATATTATATTAACAAAATATTACCTTTTACTAAATTTAAGAACATGAGGGTTTGAGGTTAGATTCCAAATGAATCTTTATGGCATTTGCGCCCTTATTAACAACCAACAAAGTAGTACCTTTACCCGCGATTTGACCGGGAGGAAACTTAATTCGGCGTTTTTGACCGCTTCTTTTAATTCTTCGGGTGTTGCCGTCGCTTCATCACTATCACTACTCATGTTTTCAGTTCAGATAACTTTTATCTTTAAAGCAATTCAAAAGAGAAGCTATTGAGGAAATTTTCAAATTGACAATGAAAGCCGAAACATTTTTTTCATTTTTCATTTATTATTTTTAATAGCGTTCGGATACTAGATATCGTTCACAACAACGTAAACGGTAAATTGTAGAAATTATTTTACTACAGATTTATACGTGAGGAAACGTGAATCAACAAATGGTAAATATAAATTAGAAAACATATCTACTTATAAAAATAAAATAAATATCACAAAATTTTAAAGTGAGTGATATTGAAAAATGAAAACTCGTAGGTACGAGTTTTTATACGTGGCTCTGGCTCTGTTTAAACGTGATATTAGACGGGGCGATTTATCGCGAGCCGTCACTGCCATACATTAAAATTCATGTTTAATTATTTTCAAGTCAATTATATCTGTATCCGGTAAATCAAATTTGTTTTAAGAGTACTGTACAGGGATTCCGTCCTTGCTCCAGTCCAGGTCGACGGCTTTGCCGGTGCGGGCGCTGTGCTCAGCTGCTGTAGCCAGCTTGCTGATAGCCAGGGTCTGCCAGCTGGTGACCTCCATAGGCACTTTGTCTGTAACAAGGTGACGAATTAGGATCTCTATATATCCTGTTGCACGCTGTTTAAAACGAGGGAGAAAAATTGTATGGCATTTTTCCGTAAACTATTGTATAAAACTTCCAAGTATAATTTTTTTGACCTTGGAATCTATAGTCTATAGTGTCTATACAATACTGTGTGGATATCGTATTATGTAACAAAGAAAAATTACATCAAATTGTAATACTACTTCTTTTTGAGTAAGTGACAATAAAAAAAATTGTTGTTTATACAACAGTGATATGATAAGGATTCATTGTAATTGTTAATAGTACCGAAAATTTTAAGAACCAATTTTAAGCTGTTGCATATATACTAGTTTTTCTACAAAAAAAAAGTGAAATCTCAATACGCGGCAGAATCTCAAATGTGAAATTTGTCGTACGTCAACTATTGGAATAAAAAAATACAACAGTGTTATTATATTATATAATTTAAACTTTCGTCAGTCATACTTTAAATTGTGATAGAAATACGTGAGTGTTAACCGTTGCAATTGAATGAGTGTTATTATATTCTATAAAAATCCATAAGAGCATCGCTTAGAAATGTTCTTATGGAATACCATAGACAACGTTATAATGCCTACTTTTTCCATATCGTTGTCAGCAGGTAATCTAATTGACCGATCGTGCTGGAGTAGAAAAACTATATTTCGATCAATCAGATACATAACTCAAAAAAATATATAAAAATAATACATTGAACGACATCGAGGAAGTGTTCCAACTCCTTTTGGTAGGCGCGCTTGTAGCGAGACGGGAAGGAGTAGAAGATGGGGCTCTGCTTTATACCGTCGTGGCCGATGTAGGCCTCGGTGGAGTGCGCCGGCTTCTCGTTTTCCACCTTGATCATTCCTGTTGAATAAGCACGTGTTTTTATTAATAAAACTTCCATGGACAACAACTACATACGTACCTAGAGGAGCACATTATACTCATGCAATGTCAGTTTTTTAGGGTTGTGTTGTCAACTAGGACCCCCCATAGTATCGTCACGTCGGTCAGTCTGTCAGTCAATCGGAAGATAATCTCAGAAACCGCTAGTACTAAAAAGCTGTTGCGTAGTACGAATATGTATATCTATCAATCACGCCGACAAAGTGGTAAAATAAAACGTGGAAAATATATTTGTTTAGGGTACCTATCCCATACATCTAAAATGATGGTATTTGTTTCGTTTCAAAAAATGTATCCGTCCCCCCTCTAACTTTGGAAACGCAACCCCAAAATTATAAAAAAAACATGAAAAAAGAGCTCTATAAACACTTTCATGAAAAGCTATTTTGTACTTGGACAGTTAAGCCATTTTTGTGTTTTTGTTGAACGTCGGTATATTAAGGTAAATTACCTGCATTCGCGATAGGCCCATTCTATGTTATATAATAATGTGTAAAAAACGCGGAAGTTTAATGTGTCATAATCTCTTAGTAAAAGGGAGTATGGAGTCGTAAGTCCTGCGAAGATACTTAAACCCCTTCTAGGTTCGCTTAGTGTGAGGGACGATTAACTTTGGAACCCTACACTGAGCATAGCTCGACATGATATTGGCCGGTTTTTTTAATAATAATGTTCCTAGTGTCAAATGTAAAATAAATAAAATATATATTGCGAACAATTTCACACAAATCGACGTAGCCCCAAACTAAGCAAAGCTGTACTATGTGTACCTATTAGGCGACGATTTACAAATAACTCAAGACCAAATAAATATTCGTAATACACGTAAAACACAGGATTCGATCCTGGTACCTCTAGCTTCATAGACAGAGTCACTACATTGGCTAGAGACGTAGAGACCGAGCCATTAAGTTTCAATTGCTATGGCTACTACAAGCTACTCGTACAGTCACATAAAGCTAAAAAAGGTATGCTAAGGTGAATTAATGTTTATGACAAAGCATATGATATGTTTACCCTTGTTTCCAAAAACCTCAAGCCTCTGGTCGTAGCCGTAGGCGGAGAACCGGCTGTTATCGCCAATGGCCACGGCGCCAGACGGGAAGGAGAGCAGGAAAGCCACGGTGTCGAAGTCATCGATGGCCTTCACCTCGGGGATGAGCGCGGTGGCGTGCGCCTGCACGCGCGTCGGCAGCTCGCCCATCACCCAGCACGCCATGTCGAAGTCGTGCACCAGGCAGTCGTGGAATACACCACCTGAAAGTGTATAAAACACAATAGTAGATTACATACCAAGGCCGTTTAAGTGGGAAATGCCTCGGACTCCATGTAATTGTCGGCCGAGGCGAAGCCGAGGTCGACTAACATGTGATCCGAGGCTTTCCCATTTACCGGCCGAGGTTTGTATACAATTTTTCAGCCCGACGGAGCCGGCAGGCGGCAATTTAGTTTTGCGTAAAGTGGCGCTTACCGGCCGGAGGACTGAAATAGTAGATTGTTAACCAAGTGCTTAAATCACCTATTTCAGTTAGACTGAAATAGTGCCTTTCACCAAAGTTAAACACTCTACTTTTCATATCAAGTACGACGAAACAAAAATACAGGTGTATTTATGAAATATACTAGAAAATTAAAAAAAAAACTTTTATTACAAAGAACCAAGTAACTCAAAAACGGCTGTAACAAATTATTTCAAAATAATTATCGTGGTAAGTTCGTCATACATTCTATCTTACTGACTTTTTTTCACAATTTAAAAGTTAGAGGCGGGACCGCGGGAGGAATACACTTTTTCAGACTTTCAGAGAAATTACTTCTGAAAATTGTCGATTAATCTAATTTTTGGGCCAGAAGTAGATATTTAACAAAATAAGCACATTTTTTTCGCTGATTTCGATTTCGAGATCTGAAATAGTACAAAAAAATCAGGCGTCGATAGCTCAATTGGCAAGGCGATGTGTGTGACCTGTGTTCAGAGAGGTCGTGGGTTCAAATCCCGCTCGACGCGGATAATTTTTAAATTGTTCTTCCAATTATAAAATTGTAACACTGAAATAGTACATTTCGATGCTAGTGCGGAAAGTATGTCATTACTGCATGAATGCCGAAGTAAGTTGCAACGAGCCGTAGGCGAGTAGCAATACTCGGGACGAGGGAAAAATTACTTGCACCCACCCGCACGTGTATCGAACGACGCTTTCCAATCCAGAGGTGTTCTTTTTTTAAATACAAGTATAATAACTACTTTGAAGGTTTTATTATTTTTTTCTGTAACACTATTCTGAGAAAACTAGCGGAGTAGAAATAACCCATGAGAGCGCTGCATGCTCACCGTTTGCAAGTGGGTCCGAGATGAAGAAAAAATAACATATGAAGAATTTGGTCTTTTGAAAACTTAAATAATTTTTAAGAAAAAAAAACCGACTTCATTTGGTTCCCGGTAAAAGTGAAATTAAGAATTTGTTTGAGTTAGCCAGTTTACTTCACAAATATCCAATACACCGCACGTATACGATCGAAAATTGAGGAGCTTTCTTAATGTCCTAGGGCTTCCATCATTACATTTGAAGTATAATCAAACGGAACTCCCTTGTAGGCCTTTAAACAAACAAAATAACAATGTGTTAAATTGGATGACAGACTGTAAATTAACGAGCATATTCATCATGCCATCCCTGATTATCAACATCAGGTCCACTCCAGCAAAATGATGGCCATAGTAAGAAAATGCCTAAGCTAATTATGAACACCCTCTAATCACAATTAACCTGCCGTTCAAATTTGAAGAGTTCTCTGAATTCTTCTAGAACTCCATCATCAGAATATAAATCAAATCAAAAAGATGAATGTCACAACTAGGATAATAAGTAGAGCTAGGTTTATTAACCAGTTCCACTTTGCGATCCCTGGTCTTCATCATCAGATCAAGTTCATCAAAATTTTGGCTCCGCCAAAACACTGTTTTAGTTACTTAAGGAAACCCTCAAATCAGAATGCATGTGCCGTTAAAATTTGAGGAGTTCTCTCAATCCCTCATGAAGCCCATCATCAAAATAGAACTATAATCAAATAGGACTATCTTGAAGGTATTTCTTTACAAAGAAAAGATGAATGTCTCAAATCGGATGATAGAGCTGGGAATTAACAAGCAGTTCCACTTTGCCATCCCTGGTCTTCATCATCAGGTCCACTCCACCAAATTGATGATGTTCGTAAAGAAATGCTCGAGTGTCTTAAGAAACTACACAAATCATCATGCATGTGCCTTTCAAATTTGAGGAGTTCCCTCAGTTCCTCATGGATCCCATCATCAGAAATTGATTTTGAAAAAAACGGAACAAATCTGGAACCATCTATTTTCAGAAAAAAAAATATTTTTTTAAATCGGACGATAGTCCTGGGAATTACCAAGCAGTTCCACTTTGACATCCCTGGTCTTCATCATCAGGTCCACTCCACCAAATTGATGATATTCGTAAAGAAATGCTCGAGTGTCTTAAGAAACTACCCAAATCATCATGCATGTGCCTTTCAAATTTGAGGAGTTCCCTCAGATCCTCATGGATCCCATCATCAGAAATTGATTTTGAAAAAAACGAGACAATCCTGAAACCATCTATATACAGACAAAAAAATATTTTTTAAAATCGGATCATAGTCCTGAGAATTACGAAGCAGTTCCACTTTGCCATCCCTGGTCTTCATCATCAGGTCCACTCCACCAAATTGATGATTTTCGTAAAGAAATGCTCGAGTTTCTTAAGAAATCACCCAAATCAGCATGCATGTGCCTTTCAAATTTGAGGAGTTCCCTCAGTTCCTCATGGATCCCATCATCAGAAATGGATTTTGAAAAAAACGGGACCAACCAGGAACCGTCTACTTTTAGAAAACAAAAAAAAAATTCAAATCGGTTCAGTAATGACGGAGTTATGAGTGAACATCCATTAAAAAAAAAAATAAAAAAAAAAATTCAGTCGAATTGAGAACCTCCTCCTTTTGTGAAATATTGAAGTCGGTTGAAAAAGGAAATTTGTTACAATACCTATAAGTATTAAAATTTAAACTGTTTCGATATTTACACTTAAAGACAAAAATGTATATCCGATTGATGTGATTCAAATAATGCATTGGTTTGGACAATACGAAATGATTAGACTATTTACAGTTTTTTGTATTTAATAAGCTACTTTCTCGCACGTATGCGAGAAAGAACCACTTTCTATGCATAAGTACTTTCCGAGCTATTGCATTGTAAAAAAATAATTTATGGCACACTTGGTATCGCATACAAATTGCATGTGACAAATCGTTCGAACATGTTTGCCTGATTAAAAAACGCCTCTACTTTGACAGAGGATTCGTAGACTCGGTTCCGTTTCATACGCACAGATTAATAAGAACTGTTTTCTATGTTTAATAAAAAATTTATACAATTGTAAAGCACGAATCAAATCAATGATCAATTAATGAATTTATTAAATGTAATAAATGTTTTGATTCATGTTTTTTGTTTTTTTAAGTAGTCATACTACTATATATAAATTATAAATTGAAAGAGATGTCATTAAGTCCCCGGTGAGCAGGGCTGGGATCCCAGCCCTGCTCACCGTTACCTTGGTCACTTTTTCTGTCTTTGTCAGTTATCAATTACTGCACGAGTGCCGAGGTGATGAAGAGGTAAATAGTGAAATATGAAATACCAATATCTTTAATATTTTTGCGTTAATAGTAGGTTTTTGGTTTTATTACGTCTCGGTAAAGTTAATTAACTCTTCGTTAAGCAGTCCTGAATTGGAAAAGTAAAAACTAGTGCTTTTTACTTTTCCAACTTTTACCTTGCAAAAACTTTTCGCATGCAAAACGGCCAAGGAAAGAGCACGTTTTGAGCAACTGTATTGACAAATATTATTTAGCATTTTAGAGTATAGAAGTCATCATGATCTAGTAATCTAGTGATGGCCAAACTATATCTAGGGATTTTGGCGTCTTCCGCGAATACAGAAAATGCAGGTTCGATTCCTGCCCTTCATTTCATCATATTTTCTTCATATCGTGATTTTATTACAATATAAATAAGACTAACGATAATTTATATCCCTATCAGTTAAATACGTACATTGTCCCATTATAAAAAATATATATTTAACACGTTCATAATGATGATTCTAACAACTTCTACGCGAGCGGAGTCTAATAGAGTTAAAATTTGATTAGTCAACAATAAAATAGCATTGGTTTAGCACCTGAAGTCTTGAGGTATTCAATGGAGGGTAGCGGTGAGTCTCTGGCGGTGACCTTGAGGATCTGGATGTGGCCGACCTCTCCTTTCCTAGCCCTCTCCTTCAGGGCCCTGTAGGACTCGTCGAAGCGGCGGTTGAAGGCGGCGAACAGTGCCTTGCCTTTGACCTTGGCGGCTTCGTAGCACTTCTTGGTGTCGTCGATGTTCTCAGCAATTGGCTTCTCACAGTAGACATCTTTGTCGCTGGCGAGTGACTTGACTACTATGTCGTGGTGGGTGAAGGTGGGAGAAGCGATGAAGACAACGTTCACACTGTAAATCGTTTGTTCTCATTTAACAAACATAAGTAGAAAAAATTACCCAGAAAACAATGATACGAGTATATCATGGGTGCAGTTCTCGTGAGGATAAAGTGACATATTTTTATATAAATGAGTCTGCATACTTTTATAGTTCATATGACCATTCTATACAATTTACCCGGTTTTCTTAAAACAATTCAAAGAAGAAACACAGACAATATCACCCCAATTTGGGCAGAAAAATTACGAGTGCATGAGAGATAAACAACGTTTACGGCCGGAAAAGAAAAATATCTGGCTTTTAGTCCGGTCAATTGAACCTCAAGCGTCAATTTCATCTGGACAGTCTACTTCCCGGTTCCATCCGTACAAATTCGTTTAAATTTATAACAAGACAGTTCTAATGTGCAAGTGGTTAAAAACCAACCCAAAAAAACTGACTTTATTTGGCCTTTCCGGTAAGAGTGAAATTGTGAATTAAGTAGTTTGGGTAAGCCAGTTTACTTCGAAAATATCCAATATTTGTAAATTTATCTGTGGTACTCTAAAATGTTACTGCCGGTAAAAACTAGCCAAGTCAAATCTTTAACTTCTACAGAACTTGGCATCCAATTAGATATTAGATCTTTTGTCGGCGGAGTCGACAAAATAACGATATTCTCATATGGAACTTGGCTTCCATTTTCACATTTATGTTTTTGGTGGGATAATAATGAACGTCTTTGCACCTAGAGGGGACCATCTCCGAATGTACCACACACCACACGCCTTACGCGTACGCCTTTGCCTCGATGACCTATTTTTTTCAGGAGGTAATGTTAAAATTATAGTTCCGTTAATTCCTGCTGGTTGGTTTGCTGGTCATTGCTCTGAACGCATTTTAGAGCACTAATAATATGTGCGTAGATAAAATAACTTACGTCTTATCTTTATAGACGCGGTCCGCGTCCTTGGAGGTGATGAATATCACGTCGTCGCTAAGTTCCCAGTAGACCTTGAGTTCTGCAAACCTCTCCTGCCTGTCGTCGACGATGTACTTGACGATGACGCGGGAGTTCCGGATGATGCTGGTGAGGTGGATGGAGCCGGCGCGGCCGAGACCAAAGATGGCTCCGACTACTGGGGCTACCTTCTTCTGGGCGCTTGCGTTTGCAGTCACAGATTCGACATACCTGTAAAATACAGAAAGTACTCGTAGGGTTGGCTTTAGGAAAAGTGGCCCAGTTCTGCCTTAAAATATGAATCTTATGTCAACTTGATCCATTCATGAAAACCGTCTTAGTAACTGGCCAAAACATTATGTCTTATCACAGGTGCAATGCTTATTCAGTAATATTACATAACCAGACGAACAGAATCAGTCCTGCTAAGCATAAAAGGCCGTTATATAAATTAATTAGATACAACAACATGTTTACATGTTTTAATACAATGATTAAATTGTAGATTGTACATCAAGGGCATAAAGTGGCCCATTTTAGACGAGGCCATTTATTATATAGTAGCCGAGGATAAAATGGGTACTTATGCCCGAAGTATACACTCTGCTTTTCACTTCGATTGTAAGGAAAATATTAGGTTTTATATCACTTTAAATCGTTGAAAATGTAACATCCATACTCGCGCGCTCCACCTGCGATGTTACTTTATGCCCTAATGCATGAAAAGCGATTTTGTGTCGCCTAGCCACGACATAAAGGCGAACTTTTCGAGCAAGAGAAGTGAAATAGTAGATTGTACATCAAGGGCATAAAGTGACCCATTTTAGACGAGGCCATTTATTGGTCCGAGTGTAACGAGGACCAATATAGTAGCCGAGGATAAAATGGGTATGTAAGGAAAATATTAGGTTTTATATCACTTTAAATCGTTTAAAATGTAACATCCATACTCGCGCGCTTGGGTTCTCCCCGCCGCGCGCCGCCTGTAGGCGGCCGGGCGCGTGGGGAGCGAGGCCGCGGCGAGCGCGCTTCACCTGCGATGTTACTTTATGCCCTAGTGCATAAAAAGCGATTTTGTGTCTCCTAGCCACGACACAAAGGCGAACTTTTCGAGCAAGACAAGTGAAAAGATCATTTCAGTTCAAATGGAATGAATGACAAACTTTTTCAATATTGTTGTTAGTTTTTGAAAAATCTACCAATTTCTTACAGCTATTTTACCATTTTATGATCAGCGAGCTATAAACATCTATCTGGTTGTCGACCTTATTGCTATTGAATCTTAATAAATCATTTTTTTCTTGTTCAGTATATAGTACCTATTGTTTGATATGATGCCAACAGCTGCATTCTACCATCGCACCGCTCGCCGTCGGCAGGGTGTTCACCCGCATACCCTGGAGCCTAAATGGTCTCGTACCGTGCGGTTTAAGAGGAACTTCCTCCCGTATGCTTGTTTGTCACTGTCGT
Organism: Lathronympha strigana; assembly: GCA_949128165.1. Taxonomy (NCBI): domain Eukaryota; kingdom Metazoa; phylum Arthropoda; class Insecta; order Lepidoptera; family Tortricidae; genus Lathronympha; species Lathronympha strigana. Next base: position 9,730,534 of record OX421905.1, on the reverse strand, counting down.
AGTATATGTAAAAAAGATAGTCTTCTACGGAACGGTTTTTTAAACATGCACCTAAAATTCTATGGCTATTCCATTTTCAAAATCCACTGTTATTGAGATATCACTATTGTGCCTATCACTATTGACATTGAGAACGAGTTGGTAATAGTTGTGTAAATAAGGTCAGGCAGGTCAGATCTCAAGTAGTTACGCCAGTGAACTATCGTTCACGGTCTAGGTTAGGTCAGGTTGGATTATATTATAATAATATGCGAAAGATACATCTACAAAACGGTACAGTGTGCATACCATGAGTCGCATGTCGCATTCTATTGCGACTGCCGTGTTCGAAAGTATGTCCGTCTCGCTCCTACCACAGTGTGCGTACCATGAGTTGCATTCGATTGCGGCTGCGGCATTCGACGGTATGTCCGTCCCGCTCCTACCACTCCTCTGGCAGGAGCGAGACGGACATACTATCGAATCTTGGCTAGGTACCTCCTGCTACTCCCCGCTACCTCAAAGAACGTTTTAATTATGTAACCTCCGCTAGGTGTGCTGAAAACTTGCTTCTTTCAGTTCCTTCTTCCAGCTCCAAATTTTTCACGAGCTCCTTTTCATTCCAGGCGGTTATTTTATGGAACTCTCTACCTGTCGACATTAGACGTGCTAAGTCATTGCCAATTTTCAAAAATAAACTGAAAGATTTTTATTTTTCTTCTACCTAACAGTTTTCCTACTGTTATGCTGTGTTTTGTAATATTTATGTGTATGTATGTTTATATATTTTTTGTATATAAGTATGTGTATGACTTCCCTTTTATGTAAAATTTTTTTGTTATATTAATTAATTAAATTAATTATGTACTCAGTTTTGGTTTACCTATACATTGTTTGGATTTCCATGTGTATTGACTCCTCTACCCAAAGGTTGTCTGGAAGAGATCGCTTCTTAGCGATAAGGCCGCCTGTTGTCTACCAGTGTTTATATTTTAGTGTTTAATGTATATTGTTTTTATTTCCTTGTTGGTGAACAATAAAGAGTATTTGTATTGTATTGTATTGTACCCAGACTTTTCGGCAAAATGATTTTCAGCGAGAGAGAACCAACCAGGTCGTTCTCCAGTTGACGCCGCCAGCCAGTCGAGACTATCCTGGCACATTTCTTTAAAAACCGTTCAAACGGCGCCTGTAATAACGGCGGCCTACTTTTGAGAGTAATCTCACATTCTTTTGAATGGCTACGAAGCAGGAGGTCCCGGGTTCGAATCCTGTCAGGGCATTTATTTATGTGTTTATCACGAATATTTGTTCCTGAGTTATGGATGTTTTATATGTATATAAGTATTTATATGTATCTATCTATTATGTATATCGTCGTCTAGTGCCCACAACACAAGCCTTATTGAGCTTACCGTGGGACTAGGTCGATTTGTGTAAGATTTTTCCCGTATATTAAAAAAAAACTCTTAATAAACATAATACCATTGCTGCTTGGAAACCATGGGTCTATTAGAAACTATAAGAGGAAATGGAACAACTCTCTTCTCGTCGTATTCAGTTTGCTACATTTTAGAAAAAAATTAGGTTAACGTATTCGTCTAATGCTAAAGCTTCATTTGTAACATAATATTAATGAATAAGTATTGCGATAGAAATTAATATAAGTAACCTGTTTATGTCTAAGGTAGGTAGGAGGTAGGTAGGTTTATATTTTGAAAATAAATAATTAATTATTCGTCATTATCATGGCAGACACAACAATGTCCTTACCATTCGATTGTGATCGTAATAGTTGGTACCTAAAAATGTTTACGCTTATGTGTTCAAAATTCCAAAGGGTTCACGGTTTTCAAATAGGCTTGCCGATATTGCGATAGCTATATCTTACTCGGTATGGAAATAGTCCTCAGCCGGGTAACTGCTTTTAAAGGTGTAAGGAGAAGGTCCTGCAAACTTCTTGGTGGCCATTTTGTGTAACCTGAAAGATATATGGAGTAATATAGCTTCATTTGTATTGTAACTTTATGAATAAGTATTGTGATAGAAATTAATATAAGCTGTTTATGTCTAAGCTGTTTCTCTGCCTATTTACATTTTCAGTATTCGACGTCAATTAGTCTCAGAAAAACTTCTAAACCGTCCCGTGAATAAAGTTTTGTAACTTTTGTACGGCATTTAACAAACAACTAGTAACATTGAGAATTTAAGCTAAGATTCAGTTCACCTAAATATATCGTAATCAGGGAGCCTGGATTCCACTTTGGCAACTAACCCCAAGTAGTCTTACGAAAGCGCCATCTGACCTTCCAACCAAGAGGGTAAACTGATGGGCAAAATTTATTCGAATGACGGATGACGGATGACGAATAACCCAATTATTCGCGGATGACGGATGAATTTTCGGATGATTATTCGTATTCGAATAAATTATCCGCGAATAATTCGCCGAATGAATTGCCACGAATAATTTTTTAAATACCTTATCAACTTCTGTTTAAAATAGCTATCTAATTATGAATTCATAACTCAAGTTTCATTTCAACCGCCTAGTTTCATTGACACAATTTCTTTTAAACATTATGGCCTTACTAGTTTATATGGAATGACCCGGAGAAAGGGGCAAAAAATTACACTTAAATTCTAAAGGACTTACTTAATTAATAAAATCATATCATAGAATAGAAGGCAACTGTAACTTAGTGGCAGTGGGCTGTTTTTATCAAAATTGCATGGGCAATTTATGAATTAATTCATTCATAAATTTCCAATTCATAAATGATTCAAAAACTTTATTAAATATAGTAAATGATTTTTTATTTATAATTTTGTATTATATATCGTATTAATATAAATATATAATTAGGATTATTTCTATACATTTCTAAATCATTATTTATAATGTAACAAAAAGCGATAATTAACTAGTAATCCGCAACGCAGGCTTCGTCAGGCATGGCTACAGAAGACAATCAGCAACAGGCTTCGTCTCATACAAAACAATGATGAAATCCGCAACAGGCTTTGTCATTCTTATTCACTAAAATGGATATGGAATTAATTTTATATTCGGTTATTTGAATGAGAACTACGAGGCCCTTTTTAGACCGAGATAGTATATGTCATTGAAATGTACAGAAACTTGACAAAATCTATGCCATAGAAATTAGGCGGTTTCTTTGCTCAGATTTTCTTCCAGCCCGCATAGGGATTATAAAAGGACTGTAAATAAAAGTGCACTTTAGAAATCAACATGGATTTATTAATAATTCGTAATAAAAATCATACGTCATGATATTCTTTGTTTGAAAACCAGAGTAAATAACATTAACTACATATAGATCATATTGAATAGATCACTAAAGTCTTAGACGATCGTGAACTTTAGTAAAAATTTGTCATTTTAATATATATGTTTCTTTTTTAAAATTTAATAGAATAGCCAAAAAACCTTTAATATTGTTAGTAAATTTATAGGAGTAATATAATAAGTAAATCATTCGTCAAGTTAAAAACCGGTCGAAATATTTATTCGCCGATAAGTTACTCGCGAATAAATCATCCGCGCATAAATCATCCGCGAATAAATCATCCGCGAATAAAAAATTGGTGGATTATTCGTCATTCGAATGATCATTTAGATAATTTTTTATTCGAATAATGCCCATCTCTGTAATAAAACTAGGCCGTATTGGGAATCGTCCGGTTTCCTGACGATGTTTTCCTTCTACGAAAAGTTATTTGTTAATATCAAATGATATTTCGTAAACCTATAAGATCCGAAAAACTCATTAGTGCCTACGAGCCGGGGTTTGAAGCCGCGACCTCCGAATTAAAAGTCGCACCTTCAAACCGCTGGGCCACCAACGCTCCGCAACCGCTTAATGTTTATCGACATAAGTCATAATCATTTATTTGCAACCATGTAATTACATAAGTTCTTAAAATAAAATAAGTAGTAGTAGTAGGAACGATTTAAACCAATCATATGCAGTACCACGAATACCAATTCCGTATATGTAATTTATGTAAGAGAATATCATGTCGGACACTATCGTATGCTTTGATATTGTCCAGGAGCAACCCAAACGCGTATTTCCTATTATCCATCAGTTTTAAAACTTTTCGCACTACTTTCTAAATCCGTACTGTCGTTCATCGAAAACGTTATATTTGTTACAAAAGGATGTAACACGATTCGCCATAATAGATTCAAATTTTTAGAAAAGGTGTTGAGCATAGCAATAGGAAGGTAGTTGTGACGTTGTGAGTGTCTGAAACGCCTCCCTTTTCATATATTGGTTTTATAAGTGAGATTTTTACACTTTCTGGAAATATTCCAGAGACTGAAAAAAGGATTGGTTTATGAGGTCTGTAAGAGAATCTGTTAGTTCAGAGGCGCATGCTTTGACTAGTGAAGGGGGTATCTCATCAATTCCATAACTAGTTTTATTTTTTAGCACCTGAATACATGTAAACGTTTCGGAGGGTTGCACAGGCGATAAGAAGAAAGTGTTGCTAGTTGGGTTAACGACAGGGGCGGCCGCGTGGCAAATAATTAGCGGGGTTTGATCCTACGGAGGCAAAATAGGTATTGAAACTGTTTGTTATCAGATTTGGGTCGTTTGTTGTACTGCCATTCACGTGTAAGGACATGTTTTCTGTTTTTTTTACTTAGTTTTATTGGTTTGTTCAGCTACGATTTGCCAGAGTGTTTTTACTTTGTTATTGGACTTGTTTATTTTGTTAATATTATTTAAAAAAAATAAGATATGTATACACAGATCGGTTTAGAATTTTATCATATACTTTAAAATGTTGTTTTGTTTGAGTTAGTAGTATTTTTAGGTGGCGTTTATGTTCATTGTCGTTTTGGTTTGGGTTTCGGTTTAAACTTTTTTATGCCACACCTGGCCATAAAGTGCCTTTTTCCGCACGCTACGCTTACGGAAAAAGCCGATTTCTGCCCAAGTGTAGGCATAACATTATGTACCTAACACGTGAGGTAATAAATAAAGCCCTTGATCGCAGATTTAAGTCCCTCGCTTGCAGCTCGGGTCGCAAACATTTGCGATCTCGGCCTTTCTTTATTTTACCGCACTAGTTAGGTAATGTACTATTTTGGATGCATCTGTCAAGTATGTTTTTAACCTCAGTATGAAATCGGCCGAAATTCGCATTTATCGTATTTTGGGAATTATTGATGACGTGAAATCTGTATTTTGTAATTCTATTTTGAATTTATTTATGTTCTTATTTGAACAAAAAAAAAGGGAGTCATATATGAGTATTTACTTCTCTGGGCCTATATGTTGTGTGATATGTATTGTGACGTTACTAAAACTCCTCTATGGTTTGAAAAGTTCGAGTGTTCGAGCTCAACGACATCAACCTCCAGGGTATTGATATCGAAATTTGTAAACAAAATATCGAGACATGTTTTTGACTGAGGTGAGATTCTAGTCGGTTCTTTGACATATTGGTGAAAGTTGGCGTTTCTAAAAATATTTAACAAGTTTTGTGACAGAGGCGTTGTTTTTAGTTCATCGACATTTATGTCTCCTCCAATGATTACCTTTTTCAACCGACTTCAATATTTCTAAAGGAGGAGGTTCTCACTTCGTCTGAATTTTTTTTTTTTAATGGATGTTACCTCAGTACTCCGTCATTACTGAACCGATTTGAATTTTTTTTTTGGTTTCTTAAAGTAGATGGTTTCTGTTGATGGAATGATGGGATCCATGAGGAACTGAGGGAACTCCTCAAATTTGAAAGGCACATGCATGCTGATTTGGGTGATTTCTTAAGAAACTTGAGCATTTCTTTACGAAAATCATGAATTTGGTGGAGTGGATCTGATAATGAAGACCAGGGATGCCAAAGTGGAACTGCTTGGTAATTCCCAGGACTATCTTCCGATTTAAAAAAATATTTTTTTGTCTGAAAATAGACGGTTCCAGATTTGTTCCGTTTTTTTCAAAATCAATTTCTGATGATGGGATCCATGAGGAACTGAGGGAACTCCTCAAATTTGAAAGGCACATGCATGATGATTTGGGTAGTTCCTTAAGACACTCGAGCATTTCTTTACGAACATCATCAATTTGGTGGAGTGGACCTGATAATGAAGACCAGGGATGGCAAAGTGGAACTGCTTGGTAATTCCCAGGACTATCATCCGATTAAAAAATTTGTTTTTTTCTGAAAATAGATGGTTCCAGATTAGTTCCGTTTCTTTCAAAATCAATTTCTGATGATGGGATCCATGAGGAACTGAGGGAACTCCTCAAATTTGAAAGGTACATGCATGATGATTTGGGTAGTTTCTTAAGAAACTCGAGCATTTCTTTACGAACATCTCCAATTTGGTGGAGTGAACCTGATGATAAAGACCAGGGATGGCAAAGTGGAACTGCTTGGTAATTCCCAGCTCTATCATCCGATTTGAGACATTCATCTTTTCTTTGTAAGGAAATACCTTCAAGATAGTCCTATTTGATTATAGTTCTATTTTGATGATGGAATTCGTGAGGGATTGAGAGAACTCCTCAAATTTTAACGGCACATGCATTCTGATTTGAGGGTTTCCTTAAGTAACTAAAACATTGTTTTGGGTGAGCCAACATTTTGATGAAGTGGACCTGATGATAAAGACCAGGGATGGCAAAGTGGAACTGGTCGATAAACCTAGAACCTTATTATCCTAGTTGTGACATTCATGTTTTTGGTTTGATTTCTATTCTGATGATGGGGTTCTTGAAGAATTCAGAGAACTCCTCAAATTTGAACGGCACATCATCATCATTGTGATTAGAGGGTGTTCATAATTAGCTTACGCATTTTCTTACTGTGGCCATCATTTTGCTGGAGTGGACCTGATGTTGATAATCAGGGATGGCATAATAAAACTGCTCGATAATTTACAGTCTGTCATCCAATTTAACACATTGTTATTTTGTTTGTTTTAAAGGTCTACAAGGGAGTTCCGTTTGATTATACTTCACATGTAATGCTGGAAGCCCTGGGACATTAAGAAAGCTCCTCAATTTTCGATCGTACACCAATCCAATACGTGCGGTGTATTGGATATTTGTGAAGTTAACTGGCTAACTCAAACAAATTCAAAATTTCACTTTTACCGGGAACCAAATGAAGTCGGTTTTTTATTCTTAAAAATTATTCAATATACTTTTTTTTTACAAGTTGTATCAGCTTATGTAATTGTTCAAAAAATATTTCGGGTTTTCGAGAGTTATTAGGCCAATATACAACAATTAATATTAAGTTTGTTTTACGAATCTCGATTTCACATGTTTCAAAGATACATTCTATGGATAATTTACTAATAATATTATCTGTTAACTCTGAGTAATCTATCGTATCCTTTAAGAATATACACACTCCACCCCACTATCGTTTAACCTGCAGTAACAACTGACTAAATTAAAGCCTTCTAGTTTTAACAAATCAAGTTTACACGTTGTAATCCAAGTTTCACAAATGCAAAAGGCTTCAATGAATGGCTTATCATCTATAACGGAGAGATTAATATGTGGTACCTTAAATACATACAATACAGGTTGTAAACTAGAATGCTGGTCATCTGATTAAGGGCGTAATCAGTATGGTATTCTAACTAGGAAATATTTAGGACAAGAAAAAAAATGTACTACCTACCTATTGCGTTCAAAATTGTATAGGCAATTTATGAATGAATTCATGCATAATTTGCCGGAGGGTTGGTCTATTGGGACGGCTCCATACTTTTATTCTATTTTGTTTCCTAATCAGTTTACTATACTGATCCCCTTGGCTAAACGGATCAGCATTTTTGGTAAGTACCTGAATTATTAGTGAGAAAGAAAGAATAACAGTGTTGGCTATGTGCTCAGGCCAGGGTTTGCCCTGGTTACTGTAAATGCAAGTAAATTGTTTATTTTATACGGTCCCGAAATTTAATTAGCAGTTTACGGTTCAAGTAAAGTCTTTACTTAATACTTGGTTATCCTAATAAAAATGTATGTATAATCAAAAATTCTAATAGGCTAGGCGACAAAAAAATCTAATTAGTCCGTCTGTCAGATTATTAAAAAATATACGATACGTATATTTTCTTTTGTTCGTCAAATTAAAAATGACGGAAATACAGGGCTTTAAAGTTTCGCGTGACGTCACACCTGAGTACAATTCTTACTCTAAGGTGACGTCACCAGCCCCCACCACGGAACTTTGACGCTCTTCATATTCGTCAATTTTAGTTATCTTGTAAAAGGAAAAAATACGTTTCTAATAATTTTTGATAATCTTTCTGACGGACTAATTAGAATAATAGTTTTTCAACCAAGTCATCATCCCTATTCTACGCAGACTAAGTCTCTGGTAAAAGCTAGTACCTATAATATAAAAGCTAGTATAGAATAATAAGAATGATTTAGTGCAATCATTGTCATATTATCGCGTAGTGGTCGGACCAGGGTCCATCTCATAAATCAAAAATATGTACAGACAAATGTAAAAATATGAGTGCACACATCTTGCTCAAAAATATGTCCCATAGCATCTTATTCCAGTGTAATAAGAGCGTACCTAGTAGGTACCTTATTTATGAAACGATTTTCTTGACACATTTTTGCACTTGACTTTACCTAGCCACTAAAACAGCATTTTACTAAAAATATTTTATTTAACATTTAAAACTTTCGCGATTTGAACACATATTTAAACATAAACGCAACTTGCATAACTGCAGCTTGGTGATATTGAGATTGCTGGCAGGGTAAATAAGGTAAACAAGTTAATTCGCGTTAGACCCGTTTAATAATTATGTTTAAATAAATATTTTATTTGCAATACTATTACTTTAATTAGTTAATATTTAAAACGGGTCACTCACGTAATTTAGTCGATTTTCGCTCGACATGTTTCGTTCTTTACGAAGAACGTCATCAGGAGCGCCCACTCGCGACAGAGGCAAGTCGTACACTGAGTGTACGACTCAGCAGCAATAAATATTTTATTTGCAATACTATTACTCACGAGAGTTTTATAGTTAAAATTACTTTAATTAGGTTTAAATAATACTTACCGGTTCCGTTACCCGTCGTCAAAGTACGCGGACGACGAGTCGGCGGCGGCCTTATATGTGTCGGCCGCTGCACTGCGATAACTGCACGCGGATACCAGATCAGGGGTCGTTTATGGTACCATCACATTGTTTATATCATTTTACAATAACAAACTTCACTTGGCTTAAAATAGAGTTATAATATTTCTGACTAAATAACAGGAGACTGAGAAATATAATTATTGGTGGAGGTGATTCCGCAAATAAGATAATTAACGTATTATAAACGTATAAACGTATGAATAAATTTATTATAGCAAACATTTTACCACTCTTAAATTAATCTACCTAGTCCCCCAGTGATCCCAAAAAATTGTAAGCATAATATCTTTATGTTGGTATAAATTAGATACCTACTAAAAGAAATCAATAGACAGTGTAGTCCAGTCCATCTTCGAACAAAACATAATTATGAGCGGATCTCGGGAAAAACAAGTGACGACGCGGCAGATTTCAGCTGCAGGGTTAGCATGGTTGCCATTTTATCGCTTATCACGCTATGCGTCACTTTCGCACATACATACTTGTTAGAACGTGACAGCAACGTCGGTAAACGACAAAAACCCGACCATCATAGACTAGCTGGTTTCAATTTACTAAGCTAAGGGGTGTCAGTCATCAGTTATTGATATATTTATTACTTAAGATGTTTTAAGATTTTTTAATTATTTTTTTAAGTCTTCATAAAGGTCTTTCATGGATTTTTCTATGGGATTTTCTACAAATAAATTTTTTTATCGACTTTTTTGTTTTATCACTTTCTCGGCATGACTGATATGTATATTCATACTTGATTACAGCTTTATAGAACTAACTAAGTAGCTGATTACGGAAACCTGAAAACTGAAATATTTCCAGACTTTTTTTAGTTTCTAAAGTTTAATGAAAAAATTGTAGTTTTTTGACATTAGTTAGGTACTACAAATATTTGAAAGAATATTAAATTTGGAACAATTTGAGGCACCTCGCATCACCATTTATAACTTTTAAGATACAATACATACAACGCTTCGCAAATTGCCAATTTCTCTGAAAATAATGAAAATTTTGGAATTTTTTTTCTGAAAATAATAAAATTTTTGGATTAGCTAAAGTTTTTAACTAACTATTGGCATAAATATTCATGCTAGGAAAAAAATCAATAAGAAATGTATTAAATTTGTAATAATATGTGTTCACATGTATTAATTTAAGTCTTGCAGTTTGAGGTGTAAGCTACAAAGCTTCAAAAAATGCCTTTTTTCATCAAGTTTTGGGTTTAGCTAAAGTTTGCAACTAAATATTACCACAACCGTTCTTGCAGTGTATATAATCTAATCTATTAAGATGTTTGAGCGCATTTAATACCCTTTCATTTAAATGCAAAATGAAGTTAGTAAACATTCTAATTGTAAAAAAAATACCAAAGGACATAAATGGTATGTGGTAATGGTGTGTAATGCTAAATGGCAAGCTATCCGTCTCTGGAATGCGCTCCCTCTGAGGATTAGACAAGCTCCAAGCAAATTAGCTTTCAAACGTTACCTTTTCAAGCACCTGCTTGATCAGGTTTAGTAGGATTAGTAAGGATCCCTTAACGCACATGCAATTTTATGTATATTATAGATATTTATTAATTCAAATTCAAATCATTTATTTTCAGACTCCGGGTCCATAGAGGGTTAGTAGTACAGTATTCAATCTTAAATTAGTTTAAACTAAGGGTTAGTATTTGTGACATTACATTTTATGTATATTTACAACGAATGGTGGAAGATTTGTTTGGCAGTAAGTGAATCACACGGCAATGGTTCAGATACTGGCAATCAAACCTGTCTGCAAATGCTCTCAGGATGTCATTGGCACTCTCCTCGACCCTACGCACCAGGGACGTGCATCTTTTACGCATGGTGGTGTAAAAGCAGTCCACCCTTGCAACGAACATCCCCGATGCACTACAAAAACGGGGTAGTCCCATTAACATCCTGAAAGCATTATTATACTGTATGCGCAGGGCGTTGTACTGTCTTTGCGTATAAGAAACCCACAGAGTGCTCGTATAGAAGTTGGTACAAAAGACTCTAAAAAGCGTTAGTTTAACCTCTGCAGAGCAACGAGCGAATCTGCGGGCCACCATGTTAGCTCGAACAGACAACGCCCTTCTTTCTCGCTCAATATCTGCATTGTCGTTCAAGTGAAAAGCAACCACATGTCCGAGATATTTAAACTGGTTTACTCTGTTTAGCGGTGTGCCATAAACGTATGGGTGGAACAGGCGGCAGTGGTTTACTTTTGACCTGAAAGACCATGCATTCACTTTTTTTTACATTATATTGCAGACCGTGGCTAAGTGCATATCTTTCACATATGCCTAACAACGTCGTGAGCCCACAGAGGCACTCAGCAGCACCATGTCGTCCGCATAACTTAAATTATTTAGACATACACCATCGATGCGGCAGCCAACATAGGTACTGCTGAGCTCTATCAGCGCATTGACATACAGGTTAAAGAGCATGGGTGAGCTTTTCCCCCCCTGCCGCACCCCGCATTCCAACCTGTATGGTTCAGAGTATGCATTCGACCATCGCACCACGTTCTCCTGGTTAAGATACCAGAATTTAAAAATGCGCTGTAGTTCTGTTGGCATATTAGTGGTACTAAGCTTTTGCCACAAGATGTCATAGTTAACCAGGTCAAACGCTTTCGACAAGTCGAGGAAACACGAGTAGACAGCTGTCCGCCGGTCTGTGTAATACTTGACAGTCTGCTTTAAAGTCAAGATAGCCATTTCCGTCGACAACCCTGGCCTAAAGCCAAATTGATTTCAATGAATATTTAGATGTTTGTCAAGTTGTGAACTGAGCAGGCCATCGAGTACCTTAGAGACCACAGTTGCCAGTGATATAGGCCTATAGTTGGTTTTGTCACCTACATCACCACTCCTATTCTTGACTATTGGCACTACAACAGTTCTCGTCAGCGCATCCGGCAAGTATGAATGGCTGATACACAGGTTATAAAACAAAGCAAATGTGGACCAGCATGCTTTAGATGTTCTATACTAAGGCCGTCATGGCCAGGAGATTTACCACGCGACATAGAACTAACAACTTTTTGAACATCTTCAGCTGTAAACCTCGCTGCAATCTCCTGCCCCCACGACTCTCCTTCAGGCACCGATCGCAAAACCCCTAGTGGCGATGTTACACTAAAATGTTCTTTAAACATACTCGCAACTCGCAATACGTTCGTGGTCGCTAACACCATCTATGCTTGCCGGCAAGTTGGCCTTGCCATTCAACCTCTTTGTCGACTTCCAAAAGCTACGAAAATTATGATTTTTATGATGAGATGCCAAAATATCTATTTTTATTAATATATTAAATACTAGTATTCCTATGTAATTATATTTAGTTGTATTATATATTGGTAGTTATATAGTAGTGATATTAGGTAATTTGTCTTTTTATCCTTAGTTGTGTAATTTAATTATTTTCACTGCACCCACCTTAATTATTTCTGTTTGGCCCTATGGTTGACTGGTAGAGAATGCCCAAAGGCATTAAGTCCGCCTTTTGTACACTTTTTTTACGTGCAATAAAGTTAAAATAAAAGAAACAATAAATAATGGTATGTTTCGCTTGATCGGGTTTCAATATAAGCCTGAGAGTTAAACAACAACTTTGCCCCCTTGTAAAGTTAGTTAGTTATCTTGGGCCTTTTTCCGCAAATCGACATCCAATGTGCCTATTTTAAGTGATTATGAGGTAGCCCTACTCTAGCCACCCTAGCTTCTCCACGAAACCAATCATCGTTTTAAGTTTGCAAACTGCTTCCTTTAGTGTGTTTGGAGTCCCTAAATATTTACTTTGGTATGCTTCTACCTGTTTGCATTCTAGGAGAATATGTTTTGTTGTTTCTTCTTCTTTCATGCATGCTCTGCACATACGGCTATATGTTATACCTATTTTGTGTAAATGTTTGTTTAGTGTGTTGTGTCCTGTGAGGAGTAGGAGTCCTACTATTTTCCGCAGTTGATGTCGGGCATCCTCAGTAGAGTCTTCGTGAGTTTAGCTCTGGTAGGACTTCTTTGGTTTGCCTACATGTATCTAGGTCCTGCCAGTATTTGTTTTGCAATTGTCTGTAATGTTGGTTTAGCAGATTTTGAATGTATGATAAAGGTGGTGGTTCTGGTCCATATACCGGTATTTCTGACCCTCTCCTTGCCAGTTTATCCGCTGCCCCCTTGTATGATAAATTACTATTTCTCTCTTAGAAGGAATTTTCTTCTTCGTGTAAAGGGATCTAAAATTTTACATTAAATTAGAAGGAATTAAACGTACACTTTTCTGTTTAAGGACTCGGTTACGTTAGCGAGCATTATTTGGAGGTATCGTGGAGGTAGAATGATCGAAGGTGGTGGCGGAGGGTATGGCTGACTGCTTAACCCCGAAACTCCTATCCCTCATGATAGGAGTTTCGGGGTTAAGCAGTCAGCGGAAAATTGAATTTCTTGGCGTTTCCAGATGGTTAGTGTGAAAAGTAGTAGGTACATATGTGTTAACAGACCACTTCAACTACTAGACAGAGCATACAAGACACCTCTTGGTTACCGCACATATACAGTCCGACACAAATTTAGTATGAAAGCGTAACTGGTTTTTTTCTTTAGTTTTAGTTCCACCCACCAAACCGTCCGAGTTCGAAGCCCTCGGAGGTCACGTGACGTTTTTTCACGTGACAGATCGGCCCGACCCGGTCGCATTCAGGCCTGTTCTAGTGGGACTCATCCTTAATGCGGTGCCTGTGTACGTTACACGTAACAAAATTATTTTCATCTTAGGCGTGCGTGAATACCAAATCAAGATTTTATAATAATGGGATTCTTACATTACTTTTTACTACTAAGAAAACAAAACGAACTTTGAACTTTTGCTTGACGTAGCAAATGTCTGTCTGCTACCTGCACCTATTTAAAAGTTTGTCTTACCTATTAAAGTTGTGCGGCTAAGCTGTTAATCGCAACAAGATTATTTATTGTGAACAGTTGTAATTCCGGCGGTGCGTGCCGAGGAAAGGAATTAGGAACTTAGATTGGCACCAGGAGTTTTTGCTGACTTTCGTTGAAGACTAATAAGGCAAACTCTTTCTTCCTACATTCCACCACCCATCGAGTTCATTTTATTAAATAAGGGTTAGCAGAGCTTTACCCAACACCAAACCTTTACCTAATAAAAACTTTAAAAATGGTCTATACGTAGGTATGTTTCTGTTAGTGATGCAACGAATAGTACTTTTACGAATAGGAATATCACTTTTTGAATTTTACGGATACGAATAATGGGTTACAAACATACGTTTGCCGTCGTTGCCAATGTTGCCATAGATTAACATATAGGTTACCAACTGCAAATATAAATTTGTAATCAGAGTATATAGAAAATTTACTGCTCAACTTTTGCTATAGTAAGACCTTCCTCTTTTTTGGTTTAAAGTACTCACCATGTTTTCTACGTGTCGTGTTTGTATGAAATCTACGATTAACACAAACGTAACTCTAGATTACGAGGAGCCAAAGTTTTTTTCCTGTATTTTTTATGTTCTGTACTGCGAAAAACGAAAACTTTCAATTTCGGATGTGCATCTCTTTCGCTTGAATAAACACGTAAAGGGAAGGGGGGGTATCTACTAGTTTTCGATTTATTGGATATTAGCCAATGACTTTCCGATAACCTATATACGAGTATATGTCATCATGTACGTAAACATGATGGGCGCAACCAACACAGGCAACTTCAAAACTTAATCTACGAGTAATAAATGCCTGATTTTTTTCTGGTTTTTGGTATTACAATGACTGCTCGAAGCGTTCAAACCATTATTTCATGTTTAGCTATTGGAAAATAAAACTTTTCTATAATAGGTTAAAGTCAAGATACTTAACTACTCGATGGTAATAGGATCGTTTCAGCCTAATCTTAATTGGAAGTGCTAAAACGAAGCTTAATTGTTCAAAAAGTTACTTTGTTGTACCTCGGACACCAAGAATATGTTGTACCTTGGCCCCTATCTTCCTGCTACTGTATTTTTTTTAACTGAAGGTTAAATATTTACCATATTTGTATTTATTAGTTATCTGCGTTTTAAGTGATCAAGTAATCAATCTTAGAAAAACTTCGTTAAATGGTTTAGGCAAAAATAAAATATGACAATTGCTAGGCTACGCCCGCCGTCAAGTTTTGTTGATAATTTATTTTATTAGTTATTAACTAACGTTACAAATAATATAAATAAAATATTTTAATATCCGTGGCAAAATAGAAATATTGCCAACTGTCCTAGAGATAAGAGATAAGAGATCTTTATAGCATTCCAAGTACCTACTTATGATACTAGATAGGTACAATGGACCCTGACAGGGTGTCGCAAATTATGATTATGTACGTATAGTTAGCCTAATACATACCAACAAATTACATTTAATTTGTAACAATTAAATTATTTATAAGACTTACTAAAACTAAGTAACAACAGTTATATTTTTGAAATCAGCGACATTAAACATATTACTAAGAACTAGAACTAGAATTTGAACTTAAACTACTTCGTTTACGGTAAGCTTAACATTGCAAGCTACAGTGTCTCATCTTCCATGAATTCAGCAACAGTATAATAGTATAATAACATTTTCCCCTCACTAGCTCGGAAAGCGCTGTTTTGTCCTTCAAAACTAGCGTGGAAAAACGCATTTTATCCACATGTGGGGCAAAGTAATCTAATTCTTATCACTTACCACCGGTCCAGTATAAGTGAGTCCTATATGCCCATAGTAAATATGCGCAATCGGAGGTCACACCTAAAATTGGTCAAGTCTTATCCCACACTTGGTAAGCTGTTGGCAATATCTAAGTACTTACCAGGAGCGTAAACAGTACCTACTCTATCAGGGATGTTGCGAATATTCGCATCCGCATCCGCAACCGCGGATCTTCCGCATCATTTTCAAAATCCGCATCCGCATCCGCCTCCGCATCAAGTCGATGCGGAGCTGATGCGGATGCAGATGTGGAACAAGTCGATGCAGGAACGTCTCGGTAAAGGCGCACCTGCTAGTTAAAGTAGGCAATTTCACCATTACCCAATAGGAATATTGTTACTTTTTCCTGATTCGTCGATAGTGCTCTTGCGTCCTTGAAGGATAGCGACAAGAAATGACGAGTTTGTTTATTTTGATTTTAGGACGGTATTGTAGGACGAAGGGTGTCGTATAATGAGAAGTTTATTAACTTACTTATTAGTAAATAAACATTGTGAAGAGTGATTTGATTAGTTGTGTTGAGTGTTTCGTTCGGTGGTTAAAGACAATGGCGCCGCCCTCGCAAAGTGCAATTTGGACTTATTTTAAGGTTGACGATCGTGCGTGATCAAGAAAAGGTATTTGTCATCTCCGCCGCCAGTGTTCCTAGTGAACAATTGTTCAGTGCTGCGGGCCTTATTTATGACCCGCTGAGAAATCTTCTTAACCCGGAAAAGGCAGCGAAGTTATTACTCGCCTATATTTATGTCTAAATTTTAAACTGTCCTTTATTTTCAATAATTAATACAAAATTTTAATTGCGAATTGTCAACAATCCCATCCTTGCCTCCTTATGTGTATTCTATCGCTTGTACAATGGGTTGTGCTCTGAGGAATTGTTTGATATGATGCCAACGGCTGCATTCTACCACCGCAACACTCGCCGTCGGCAGGGTGTTCACCCGCATACCCTGGAGCCTAAATGGTCTCGTACCGTGCGGTTTAAGAGGAACTTCCTCCCGCGGACGCTCCGGCTGTGGAATGAGCTCCCTGCCACTGTTTTCCCAAAGGACTACAATATGGGGTTCTTCAAAAAAGGAGTGTTAAAGTTTCTAAAGGTTCGGCAACGCGCATGTAACACCCTCGGAGTTGCAAGCGTCCATAGGCTACGGTGACCGCTTATCATCAGGTGGGCCGTATGCTTGTTTGTCACCGTCGTAGTATTAAAAAAAAGGTTTTTTTAATGTACCCACATAACATCCGCATCCGCATCCGCTTCCGCGGATGTGAGCCTTTTTATATCCGCATCCGCATCCGCATCCGCGGATGTCAAAAAATTGGCATCCGCAACATCCCTATACTCTATGACAAATTTTGAAATTGAATTTTGATGGTTTCTTCAAGATAACTTAAGTACATGTGGATAAGATTTGTAACGTATGTAGTCTTTATTTTCCTCGCAATAGTGAGGGGGAAAATGTTGTATTACACTCGGCGGCAAAGTTTGTTCAACTCTCGTGCCTTGAGACCCTCGTAAAGCTCAAGATTCCAGTTATTGAAATCTTTCGCTTGCTCGGGTCTCAATATAAGCCCGAGAGTTAAACAACAACTTTGCCCCCTTGTATAATAAATAACTATTTTCGACCAGTAAAGATTTTAGACGGTTGGAAAAGTGTAGATCTGTTTGCTCGAGTTTTAAATGTAAGGGGATTTTATTATATTTTTTTTCTACTCCGGTACTTTTATCTGTCAATTATATGGTCCAGCAAACAAATATAAAAGCATGTCTTACGCAATTTCAAAAAAGTCTATGTAGTCTATTCTTCATAAAGACCCTAGGGTTATTATGTGATATAATCATTATATCACATAATAACCCTAGCGCTCCTGTTAGCAGTTGCATTATATTATAATGCAACTGCTAACAGGAGCGCTACCACGAAGTCCGAAAGTCGTACTTCGGATAGTGCCATCCCTTTCGCACATATGTAGAATAAAGTGAGAGCGAAGAAGACGGCACTATCCGAAGTTCGATTTGCGGACTTCGTGGTAGCGCCGCAGAGGTGCCCTGTGAACACCACAAATAAATAAAAAACAACACTAAATTTACAACGAAAATCAAAACTACCAACTTAACAAACAACTGAATTCATATGGAACAATAACAAAACTAAAATAATTGCTGCCAACATAAGGAAAAACGCAAGTATGAGAGCTTATTGCCTGCAAAATCGCGGCGTCAGTACGATAAATCGTATAAGAAGTTCATGGCGTGGAGACTTGAACACCAGACTACGTCATTCTCAGAGAATGTGCTACTGGCTTACTTTAAAAGCCTCGGCGAAAAATTCAAGCCGTCTTCACTGTGGGTGGAATATTCAAAATTAAAGTCAACGCTTAATATATACCACCAGACCGACATCTCTCAATACGCCAAGTTACTAGCTTTTATTTAATCCCTAGTCGTAGAAAAAGTAATGTATGCAACGTTGTATAAGTAGGTCAAAAAGGCTCATGGCGTGTTTATTAACAATTTTCGGCTTCGCCTCAAATTGTTACACACGCCACTCACCTTTTTTGAACCCTCTTATACAACTATTGCATAAAATACTATTTATGGCTCTGTAGTTAGCTCACTCGATAAATTTTGAGATGCTCGAAATTTGAAAATGGAACGCACCCATGTTATATGTTTTTAAAAAGCAAATTTATTTAAAAATAGAACACTAGTATCCAGTACACTCTAATTTCAAAAATAGATTAGTTCCAGTTGTTTTGCTACAACGTTTTCCGTGGGTTTTCTTTGAAACGATGGAGCTGAACCGCGAACATTTTCGTGCTATGATATATTACGATTTTAAATTTGGTTTAACCGAACAACTGACTTTGCAGCGATTACAATCGGCATTAGGAGACTCTGCTCCATCCCGGGAAACTGTTTTTAGATGGTTTAGTGAATTTAAAAGGGGCAAAACCAACCTCGAAGATGAACACAGAAGTGGTCGCCCTCAAACAGCAGTAACTGCAGAAAACGTATGGACTACTGAAATGTTAGTGCGAGAAGACCCACGAATTACATACACGGACATCGAGAAGATCCTAGGCATTAGTTCGGGGAGTGTTAATATCATCCTACATCAACATCTTGGAGTAAGGAAGCTTTGTTGCCGTTGGATCCCGCGTTTGCTCTCCGGAACTGAGAAACAGGCTCGTGTGGATTGGTGTCATGAAATGCGTTTAAAATTCGAAAACGGAACATCAAGACGTGTTTCTGAAATCATTACTGGTGACGAAACATGAATTTATCAATATGATCCGGAAAGTAAGCGGCAGTCGTCAGTATGGGTGTTCTCAGAGGGCAAGTTACCAACAAAATTACAAAGACCTCGAAACGTAGGCAAAAAAATGGTGGCTAGTTTTTTTTCTCGGGGGGGACATCTGTCGACTTCAGTGCTGGAAAATCATAGGTCTGTTAACTCGGAATGGTACACTACAGTAGCATTGCCGCAAGTTTTCCAAGCAGTGCGGGAGAGGAGACCAAAGGCTGGACTTCGGGGAATCATGCTGCATCACGACAACGCCTCTTCACATACGTCCCTCAGAACAAAGGCGTTTATTGCAGAACTGGGGTTGAAACCTTGCCTTATCCACCCTACAGCCCTGACTTGGCTCCCTGCGATTTCTTATTGTTCCCAACAGTGAAGGAAAAAATAAAAGGCAAGTTTTTTTCGAGTGCCGAAGAAGCCGTAGCTGCCTATGAAGGAGCGATTTCTGACCTATCCGATCAAGACTGGCAAAAGTGTTTCCAAAGTTGGTTTAGACGAATGGAACTTTGTATAAATAAAGAACGATGGAGAGTATTTTGAGAAAATGTAAAATAAATAGTGTTTATATCTTCAATAGTCTTTTTGTATCTCAAAACTTTTCGAGTGACCCACGTATGGTCCGTTCTTATAAATTTCTAATTTTGGTTCCGGTAGTCCTAAATATTGGTTGCGTCGAGGGTTTTGGCAAAATGTAAATAGATGGAGGTTTTTTGGTCCTAGGTCCAAGTCCAACTATGTCCAAGGTTCAACAGTTTCCCCTATAAGCAGGTCACGAAAAAAAAGGGGTAAAATAAAAAGTGGTTATATTTTTCTTTAGGGTACCTGCCGTACACGTAAAATGGGGGGTGATTTTTTTTTTCATTTTAAACCTAGAGTGTGACATATCATTGTATAGGTATTTGAAAAATAATGAGGGTTTTCTATAAACAGTACTTTTGAGCTATGAGTTCAAAAAAAAAGAAAAAAATTACAAAAGTAGAACTTCCGCCTTCTGCGTCTGTCCCTTGATCCAACCACAACTTCGTAGCCAGAGCCTCTCGAGATGTCTTCGAGACTCTTCGCTATAATACCGTTTGCCGAAACAACTATCGGTACGATGATCGCCGAATCAACCTCCCACATGGCGGTTACCTCGTGGGCCAAGTCTACGTACTTGCTGGGCTTGTCCTTCTCGGCCTTCACGAGATTCTCGTCATGGTGGATGGTGATGTCGACGAGCATGGCCCGGCGCTGCGATCGATCTATTACAATGATATCAGGCCTATTGGCTACAATAGTCCTGGCCGTGGTCCGTGTCCTGTCTGGATAATAGATCGATCCCAAATCCCAATAGAGCGTGGCACGACACCATTATAATTTTTATGTATTTCCCATTACGGAACAATGGTGTTTCCGGACCTTTGGGAGGCGTACGCGGAGCGTATGCAATACCCTCTCAGGGTCCATTGTACCTATCTAGTGTCATAAGTATTTGGAATGCAATAAAGATCTCATATCATTCACGGCAGTCCGCCGGCACTCCGGCATGGCTAAGTTATGGCTGGATGTAGCGGAACTAGCGGACACACGGTGTTGAAGTGGCCCAGCCTGGCAGTCCAATTCGCACTTATTCGTTGAAAGATGCGCAGCGCTGCGTTGTAGCGCATACACTATACTCGAATTCAAAAATCACCGCCATTTCGTATATATCATTTTTAATAATGAATTATTAATATTTTATGCATTGTCGCATTCCTCAATTGTTTTTTAATGTAATTTGGTGCAACTCGGAATGCAAGCGGTGGGCGGAGCTAGCAGAATGTTGCCGTACGGCACGCATCCGGCAACGACGGTACTTTATTACGTGCCGGAGGTGCCGGGCTGCCGGCGGACTGCCCTGAATGAGGGGCTTAAGGATGGATGTTTAATTTTGTACGTTATCCATGCTAATTATTAATCAGTGCTTTGCTGTGACCATTGTCAACAGTGACATAATATCACAATTTCAAAACGTACTCTAAATTTGGATTGGATGTCTAAATTGACAATGACAGTAGAGAACAGACAGACAGATGTCAGTGCTAGTTAGTACTTTAATACATGTAAAGGCTATAAGCTCTATAAAGTTATTGATTTTCGTTACTGTACTCTTATTTTTAACATTAATAATAACTATTTGTAACAATTAAATAATAATGAGAGCTAATTCAGCAGTAATATATTTCATGGGATTACTACATGTATCCGTAAGTAATTATTAGTATACTTCTATTTGGTTATCTTGGACTTCCCATTTGCAAAATACGCTAAATTGATCATTCAAATATAAATTATAATACCGAAATAAATCTTGCTGCTGGGGCACAACTCGATATGAAATATGAGCTTTAAAATATGCCCAGTGTTTTTTTTAGGTTAGTTCCAGGGGGGACCGAATAAATGTTTTAAAACATAGATAGAGACAAAGGTATTGAAGAATTCTGCAAAACAGTTACAATCAGAAAATACCTACCTACTCATTAATGTTATTTCAAAGCATATAATTTTGAAAATATGATTTTTCTTAAGAGGTAAATTTTTCAAATGTTTTTAAAAGTTAAATTTCAAATGTTTCTTATTTTGAAGATATTGGGGATGATTTTTGTCATAAGCACAGGAACAGTATGCTAAATAAGCTTTAGCTTGCCTAATGAATCAATTTTAGATACCACAATTGCTGCATAGCATATACTTCTGTCAGACTTGTTCAATCCAGATATATATCCCTATATTCCAGATTTCGTAGAAATCTCAAAAAGAGTTTTTGTTATTATAGGTTTGCATTGATTTTGATGGCTGGCTTAACATCAAAATACAGCACACATTGAACTGCAAGGGTGAGCAATTCTGTTCTCGTGGGAATATCTCTTTGAAGAGTATTCGGTCTGGGACGTCTGTTATTGACCAAATTCATTTTAACCAACAACATGTTGAGGAATTACAGGTAAGAAACGTTTCAACTAATAACAATTAGGTTTAAAGGTAACATTTTTGTGTATGATTTTATAATTAACTTGCAAGCCAAGTAACATATTAATTAATTAATTCAAAAATTATGTAAAGTATTAACAAATTGCTAAAGCTTATTTTCAAGGTAATGTTTTTGTGTATGATTATATAATAAACTTGCAAGCCAAGTAACATATTAATTAATAAATTCAAAAATTATATTAAGTATAAGCAAATTGCTAAAGCCTATTTTTTTATATAATGGCACCAACAAATTGCTCTGGATATTTAGCTTAAGATCATGTTTGTAAAGATGCTTAGGAAACGAGTTACTTGATAAACATATGAAATAATCTATGAAGTTAAAATCTTCCTAGTGCTAGCCACATCTCAGGAAGCCTGATTTGGTGCGGGCACTAGTTTTTGAAAGCGACTGCCATCTGACCTTCCAACCCGGAGGGTAAACTAGGCCTTATTAGGATTAGTCCGGTTTCCACACAATGTTTTATTAAGTCTCCATTTTTTTTTTTTTCAGAAACTGGCTGATGTAGATGGCTTCTACTCAATAAGATCCTTGGTCACATCTGCTGATAACAAAGAGACAGAGTTCCTATCGTCAGTAAAAGCCCAAGCTTTTCTAGACAATGGTTTGTCTGATGTGATCAATGCCTGGATCCTCCCAAATGGTGCTGTGATAGCTGTGAACTTCCAAGTGGGTAATGGGACCCAGTCAATAGTGCATGGCAGCAATAATGAGTACAAGTTGAAGTCCAATTTCTACCTTCGTCACATTGATCAAGCACCAGTGTATGTATTTCAATCCTCATATATTTTTGATAAAAGTGTTTATAAAGATTATATTGCATGAATTATTAAAATAAAACTACTAAACAGAATTGAGTCTACTGCTACACTAGACTGGATGCGTAAAGTTTATAAAAAAAGCTGCCCCAAATTAGACTAGATGACACCATGCTTTATCCTAATTTAGAAGGTTACATTCTAATAATGATTTCGGTTCGTTCCAACCAAATATCATTATAACAGATTATCCTAATAATGTCTAAAGCTCGAAATGTCTTAAGCCTATTTCTTAAAATACCTTAGGCTCTATCGCGTTTTGAAAAATGTTCAGTACTACCATTTCCCAAAATGTCTTAAACTCAAATTAACTAGATACAAAAAACGTCACATTATCAAAATACTCGGTATTTATTGAAAATATTTCAATTATGTTAAAGTTCATTCATTATCATTTATTTAATGTAATTATCATTAGCCCTGCTCACAGGAGACCTTGGTCACTTTTTCTGTAGTATATGACATCTCTTTCAATTTATTATTAAAGGTGATTAAAGTTTACAGTTTTTAAGCAATGAGTAATTAACAACTTGTAAACAAATTAAATTATTTTAAACTAACTTCATTATTTACATTTACCTAACACTAAAAATAATGCGTAGTTAACATTTTAGGTATTATGACTATTATGAGACAGTGTCATTTTGATCTTTGGAACTGTCAACAAAAGGCATTCTTTGAGTTTTGGTTATTAGGATTATTATGTTATTATTATATTTTCACTTTCAGTCTTAATAATTGTTAATTTTACCAACTATACAATTTGGATATTAGATGTAGTGTGTACATGTTATTATGACATTTTATTATATTGAAAATAAGTCAATTTGGGAATGTAGGTAAAGTATGTAAAAGAGCTTTAGGATACTTGGCTGGAACGAACCGGAATCCTAATAATAATACACTATTGGCGTAGGGATGTGACGACCCCATCGCCCACTGGTTTCGACCGGTGCAATCAGTCAACGCAGGGCAGTTTGTGGTGAGCTGTTGGGGAGTAGCAACCCCACGTACCTGAGCGCTCCTGGGGGACTCCGTCGTCCGACCAAGTCCTCTGGCTTACCTTAACCGGCCGTCCAGAGTGGTGGGGTCGCGAGAGCTGTGTTCTCGAGGGTAGATGTGGAAACCTAAGTGGCGAGTTGGCTATATGTTTAAAGTCCAGTGACACCTCTCTACCCCCAGCCCTCATACCGGTGTTGCCCTCAAGCCATCTAAGATGTCGCTTTTTGTGGGGCCCATCTTATGTGGGCGAGTCACCGTCAGCCGGAAATAAAATTGATTACCATTTTGTTAGGCAGGCGTCCGATTTATTCTCCATAACCCAGTATTTAGTCCACCACTTTCACCTAATAGTCCAGTATATTTTAGATTCCATTAAATCTCTGCGTGCGTCCCATGACTCGGGCAGGTGCAACATCCGCTCGGTGTACCACTTACATTTCATTAAATTGTCGAAAGGGCCTCTTCGTGTTGGCTTCGGCTCCGCGTACGCCTCCCAAAGGTCCGGAACACCACCGTTCCGTGATGGGAAAGACATACCTTATATTTTATTTTATTACTAAAACATTTATTGTATTATAGACCAGACACCGCATCCTACATACAGAAGCTTGAACGTGAACGAGAAGCTAGAGAAAAGGGAGAGCTCAAAGACAACAGATCATTTTTAGCGAAATATGTAAGTAATGCATACAACAGTCCTAGTGCGGATTTAAAAGTGACCTCTCAAAATAAAGTAGTCCAGATAATGCCCGGAATTGCGTGGCATGTACAGCCAGCTGCAGAGAGAGAGAAGTAATGGATCCACCACATGGATGGAACCATTATAGGTAAATAGGCATCTGCAGCTGGCCGTAGCTACGAGATGTCGAGCGCTTTGCCGCGTGTAATTTGGACCTTCATAAATTGCGAAAAGGAAACAAATAGGTACGTTTTTGGCAAACATGAGAGCAGTTCACAAGATGGAGCTAATGCTGAACCATGGCAGTACCTAGTGGAACTCAGGTTTGGTGCAACATATGCGAGTGCTGTTTTCATGATTCAATTCGTGTTAGCGAGCAATTAGGAAAGCAGTTCACAAGATGGAGCTGATGCTAAACCCAGGTAGTAATATGTATGTAGGTATGTATGTAAGTTTTAAATACGGTGTAAGGAAAATTAACCAAATAAAAACATAAATTACATTTTTTTACATAAAACTCCTGTAGACCCGTAAGTATTTACTCCCGTCAATGTTGTCGAACGCTCGACATGTTTCGGATTTCACACTGCGTGCAGCAGCTCGCTCGCATTCTTCCTTTGTTTGTGAGAAGGTACCTCGAAGTTGGTCCCATTTAATTTTAACTGTGATCTTATGATGCAATCCCTGGTGCGTTTAGAGAGCTCCTTAACTTTTCACTCATATGGTGATTAATATGGTTGAAGTTAACTGCAATAATTCGCTTACTTTAACTTTTACCGGGAAGTCCAATTGAAGTCGGTTTTTTTTTCTTTAAAATTATCTTAAGGAAGATACGTGCGGGATGATAAATTAAGTACTCAAGATAAAAGAAGTATTTGCATATACAGTTTATTTATTTATTGATACAGGTTTGCCAACAGGTGCAATACTATTACTAAATCAGTTAAATTACAAACCTAATTCAGAAATTATTTTGTACAATATTTCCAAAAACCGTTCAACCAATCAAGTTCAAAATAATTTTCCAAGAAAGTTCTTTAAGTTCTACTTTTGTAATTATTTTCATATTTTTTAACTTATAGTTCAAAAGTTAGAGGGGGGGGACACATATGCAAACACTTTTTTTATCTTGAGTACTTAATTTATCATCCCGCACGTATCTTTCTTCTAATAAGAAAAAAATGATTCAAATCGATTCACGCGATCAAAAGTTACGACCCGAAAACCCAACATACATACCCGTCTAGTTTGTGTAAATTAGTAACACAATTGCCCGAGAGATGGCACTGTGTTTCCGGAGTTGATGGGGTCGGGACGGGTGTGGTCGAAAGTATCATCGAATTGTTAATTATTATAAGCATATTGAGCATGGTATCTATTAAAACACTTTTTAAGGTTGCCTATTGTGACGGACAGTAAACTGCGGAACCCTACACTGAGCATGGCCCGACATGCTCTTGGCCGGTTTTTTTAAACTTCTGGAGCAATTATTTCCGAAAATATTAACTTTGTCAAAAACTGTTCTGAGTAAACCCTCTTTATTTTACAAATACCTATCCAATGATATGCCACACTCCAGGGTTGAAACGAAAAAAAAATCACCCCTCCACTTTACGTGTATGGGAGGTACCCTAAAAAATAAATTATAACCACTTTTTATTATTTTACCACTTTCACGCCAACGACCGATTCCATTCGATTCGTACAAAATTACAGCTTTCTAGTACTTACAGTCACTGAGATTATCTGCGGACGGACGGACGGACAGACAGACAGACAGAGCCAAAACTATAAGGGTTCCTAGTTGACTACGGACCCCTAAAAATCCTCCTTTTTTTTTAAAGGGTCAGCAACGCGCATGTAGCACCCCTGGTGTTGCAGGCGTCCATAGGCTACGGTGACCGCTTACCATCAGGCGGGCCGTATGCTTGTTTGTCATCGTCGTAGTATTAAAAAAAAACTATAGTCTTGTGTATATGTATGTGAATATATAATTATAAAAACTAAACATATTACTTATAATTTGCAGTGGATGTACATTGTGCCTATCGCCATCTTCGTCATGATATCCGGCGCTACCAATCCAGAAGCGGGGGCTCCAGCTGCGCGTTCATAACGTGTTTTTATATTCAATAGATATCATTATATTTAATTCTAATTCTGTTCAATTTCTGTATAACCCCTATAACCTGCGATATCTTACAAAAATATGAAGCGAAAATGTGATTGTTTTTAGTAAAAGCTACCACTTAGACGCTAGCCGATAAGGCGCTAATGCCATAAAAAAAACATTGACATACATGAGAAACATACAAAGCCAATAAAAGATGTCCACAAAATATAAATACTAACATGCAATAACAAGGTACAATGAAAACATGTGCTATAAATACTAACTACTCGTAACATTAAGTGCATGAAATGGGATTAAAAAGTTTACTTGTACGTGAGTGTGTGCGTGTAGGTGTGTTGCTGTTGTTTTGATTCATGTCTTTAAGTAGGCACACTACTATATATAAATTATAAATTGAAACAGATGTCATATACTACAGAAAAAGTGACCAAGGTGAGTGAGCAGGGCTGGGATCGAACCAGCGACCTCCTGCTTTCGCGGCAGACGCCCTAACCACTGGGCTGCTCGATCACGGCAACGAAAGTCCGAAATTCCCTAAGTATATGCAAACCTTTCTTATTTTAAACGTTGGTGCGTTCCGCCCATCCTACAGCTCAGACTTACGTCCAGTGCTGCCTTTTAGATAATCTAGTTATAATGTAGTTAATTTATTTACTACATTCACACAGGTACGTGTTCGCACGTGAAATCCGAGGAAGCGAAACGATAGTTCACTGTCTGTCTCAATACTCTCGCGCTTATTTCGAATGCAAATGCTTCTGCTTTGTCATGACAGGATCCGAATGTATGCATTTCAAATTCAATAAATAATTAATTTAAAAAAAACAGTTTTTATATCAAACAGTTTTAATTATATCTTAATACAATATTATTGAAAGTAAAAAGTGGTGCTACATTTGCTTCATGAACATATTAAGGCTACTAGACTGTCCATCTGTAGCCTCAAATCAGAAAAAACAATGAATACATATAAAAAATAAATTGTCTTATCATAACATAACAATAAAGATATTAAGCCCCAATCTTCTCAATCTCTTCAGCATCTTCAATGTCAAGCAAATGAATCTTTTTGCCAAAATGTTTTTCAATAGCTAAGCATATTTGCATAGCCAGAGAAGAATCAATCAAATTGATTGCTATTCCAGCCTTACCAAATCTTCCTGTGCGCCCAATTCTGTGCAAATATGTTTCACAATCTGCTCTCTTCTCCACATCCATGGGCATATCAAAGTTAACTACCAGAGTAACCTGCTCCACATCAATGCCTCTAGATAGCACATTAGTAGTTATAAGAACTTTCTCTAGGCCAGCTCGGAAACGGTCAAGAACTGCTATTCTTTGCTCCACAGTCAGCTCTCCAGATAACACTGCCACTGAGTGCCCATCTTTTGACATTTTCTCGGATAACCAGCCAGCAGTCTTTCTAGTGTGACAGAATATAATTGCTTGCCCAATAGTAATCACACCATAAATGTTGCAAATAGCCCTATATTTCTCCTCTGCAGTTTTGCATTTTACATAATACTGCTTTATGTTGTCTAAAGACTCCTCTTCCCTCGATAATCTGATAATGATTGGATTGGGAACTATGATTTCTGCAAATTCCATTACAGCGACATCATATGTCGCAGAGAAGAACATCATTTGGCATGTGGAAGGCAAACACTTGTGAATTCTGATGCACTGGTCTTGGTGTCCCTGTCGGTCTATCATCACATCAGCTTCATCTAATACAAAAACTTTGATCTTGTTTAGATCAAACATGCCAAACTTTACACCCCAATCCAGCATTTTACCAGGAGTCCCAATAATTATATGGTCAGTGATCTTGGTGCCCCTTGGCACTTCTTCCCCTCTGACAGCATATTTCAATTTAATTTCAGGACAGAACTTAGCCATTTTAGCTGCTACTTCACCAGTCTGGATTGCCAGCTCATATGTTGGGCTGAGACACAATACTTGAGGATAGTTGTGATTTGTGTCCACTCTACTTAACATTGCCAACACAAATGCGGCTGTTTTTCCTGTTCCCGATTGAGATTGGGCAATCATATTCTGAGGGGGATCAGCCAAAAGAGTAGGTAGAGCAGTTTCTTGAATTTTAGAAGGTGCATTGAAGCCCATAGAATATACACCTTTAAGCAAATTTGGCTTTAAATGCAGGGCCTCAAATGTCTTCACAGAGTACAGAGGTGAATTTGGATCTTTCCTTTGCACTTCAATGTCCAACTTGGATTCTACTAAACCTTGGCGGATAATTTTCATCAATAGTGAGGTTTCTGCTGGATTCGCTGCATCACCAGATTCTTCAGAATCAACTGTCTGATCATGTGATTTCTGCTTTAATCCTAAACCAGCTACTTTGTTTGAAATCTCCAACTCCTCAGCCTTTTGACCCCACTGATTTGCCATGTTGTATCTGAAACCATTGCAGTATAAATGAAACTGGTCTTGTAAAAATAATTTCACCACATTACTCAACATTTCTTTCGAAGCTAAGAATTCAGAATTAATGAATAAAGCACTAATGGAATAATCCTTTGTATAAAACTTACCAGCAACTATTTTATACGGGAACAATAGTTTCAAATTAAAAGCCGCTTAACCTTTCGACACCCAAGCTAATTTTCGGTCGTGCAAATTGTATACAGATATCAAACTAGCAGTCTGGCATTATTCCAATTATTTAACACTTAAAATGTACATACAATACAGAAATTAGTTTCTGCAACAAACCACGCAAGGAAAATTACAAGTAATCAAGTAAAGAAATCCTATCCTGTCCTGTCAGACAAACAACTACATTCGTGAATGAATGGAATGATTAAAAGAAATGAAAATAAATAATGACCCGGTTCCGGTACACAGACAAAGTATAAAGCCCCTCATTCACGGCAGTCCGCCGGCACCTCCGGCACGTAATTTAGCATCGTGAATGTCGTTGCCGGATGCGTGCCGTACGGCATCATCCTGCTAGCTCCACCCACCTCCTTGCAGTC
Organism: Lathronympha strigana; assembly: GCA_949128165.1. Lineage (NCBI taxonomy): Eukaryota > Metazoa > Arthropoda > Insecta > Lepidoptera > Tortricidae > Lathronympha > Lathronympha strigana. The sequence goes on along the minus strand of OX421905.1, from coordinate 9,700,685 downwards.
CGAATTGCACTAAATTACAGTAATAAACAATTGAGAAATGCGGCAATGCATAAAATATTAATTATTCATTATTAAAAATGACATAAGAGATGGCGGCATTTTTTTAATTCGAGTACAGTGTATGCGCTAAAACGCAGCGCTGCGCATCTTTCAACGAATAAGTGTGAATTGGACTGCCAGGCTGGGCCACTTGCACACCGTGTGTCCGCTACATCCAGCCATGCCGGAGTGCCGGCGGACTGCCGTGAATGAGGGGCTACTCATTGGAGTCATTGGACCCGGCTGAGAGTGGAGATTGACAATTATTGACATTGAATTTTTTGACATTACGAGAAGGTGGTTAATTGGCTATCCTATGATTCCCATGGATAGTAATTATAAATATTCATTATTACATTGTATAGTATACAAGTCCGTCGTTGATCCAGTCTTTATCATTATAAGGGTGATTTTAAATAAAAAACGAATACCATAAAATACGCTATGGTAATAACTTAAATAAATCAAAATACATAATTTTTCAATAATAATAACATTAAGCCGAATAATAAAGTTGTGTTTATCAGTGAATAAATAACTTGATTACAAACCATGGAAGAAGTAGATTCTATAATATTACATTTTCTTCGCCAACTAAATGTGTAAGTAAAATATAATTTATTTATGTTATATATGTTTTGTTGGTTTTGGTATAACTTTGCAATGAACTTTTCAGAAACATTGCTGAGGATGTCAAGAGCATCTGTGAATTGCCCGTAGAGGCCATCATTGAGTCTGCCTCAAAATGCCTTAGTGCCATCAGTACATCTATAAAAGTGCCAACTAAATTACCAGCAGGCATCTCACACAGAATTGAAGTAGCTGCACAAATAGCATTGATGTGCAAGGTAACTGTTATTTGATTTTCCCCTTTTAACTTTGTTGGTTGCTTTGATTTAATACTTTGGCAACCTAATTTCAAGATTTTATGCAAGCACTAGCTTTTCAAAAGCAAATATGTACTTTACTTTCCATCCCAGTGAAGGTACTAGGCCTTAATGGAATCAATCCATTTTATTATAATTTATTTCCTTGTTCAATGTTGATAGCATGAAAGTTCATGTTTCATTTGTCATGTCGTCGCCCCCATGCTAAACTAACATATCTGCAATTTTGTCAAAATTTAGTTTTTAGTGTAAATCCGTATCAAATATGACAATGCACAATGTCACCAATTTTAAGACTTCTATCTTTTTAGCTTTCAAAGTTACATTTATACGAATCTGAATTAATATTTTTTTTATCCCATGGCAGACTTGCGAAGTGTAGATAAGGTGTTTTTCCTTGGCCCATAAAGTTATGACACCTAGGATAATTAACGAATCTGCCAATTTCGTTAATTTACTTTGGTGATTAATAGCCACCTATACTAGTAGTCTAAAGCAAACTTGCGAATATGGCAGATACGGTTGTTTACTATGGTGTCATCTATTCCTCATCCATGTTAATAAATTATACCATATTTGCGAATCTGTAGATTCGTTTATTTACCATGATGGCAACTCTTACTCAACCACATAGTAGACAACTGTACATTTGCGAATCTGCCACATACGTTAGTTTATGGTGGCACTTTATGATTATCTACATTCATAACCTTTAGCATAATTGCGAAACTGCCCATCCGTTAATCTACTATCGTGGCAAATATAACTTAGCTACGAAGGTAGCCATTCCATATTTGCGATTCTGGTATATTCGTTACTATACTACTATTATACAGTACAACATCACATAAATAAGCCTTTTAAATTTTGCGATTTTTGCATTTCCGAGAGTTTGTACCTATAAATAATTCGTTTGTACGTGAGATTTAAAATTGCATAGCCGTTTTATGAATGATTTAATTCATAAAGTGGGTATGCAAAAAGTGGGTGTATGCAATTTTGCAGCATACAGTACCTTTATAGTTACTTAAAGTAAATATGCGAATCAAGCATTTCCGCAAGTTGATGATAAAATAAATTTATCGTTTTGGGTTGTATTTGAGCTTCTTTTTTACATTTTGTGAAAACAGGAGTGTTTTAAAGATGAAGAGAAACAAGAAGATGATTCTTAAAGTTTTTGAAGAAGAAAAATATGGCGAATATTCAAAGAGTATGTAGCTATCTCAGTTCAAATTTGTAAGCTAAACTAATGTTTAACAAACACGATAACAGAAAATAATTTAAACACAATAACTTGATAAGAATTATTTTTCACTTCACTTAGCAAATAAACTTTGAATTCCAAGGAAATTGAATCAATTTGGGGTTATTGTTTTTTGTGCTATATTTCAATTAATTTAATTTTTAACCTGTACAATGAATTTTAAGTAAAGCAGTTGTGGAACCGCACCAAATGATTTAAATAATAGATCATGTTTTCTATGAGCTTGGACACAGCCACATGGAGTGCGAGTCAGTTCACTCCAAAATTGAACAAAGGGCTAAAAATTTATCAATCTATACACCTGATGGATGGACTCAAGTAATGAGATCGGCTACGATGATCATGACGAGTTTCTGAACTTTAAGTAAAATTTGCAAAAGAGGCTTCGAAACGGCTACGAAAAAAGAAGAAAAATTAAAAAATAGTGAAACTGAAGAGAATGGGTCTCAAGAGAGAAGAAAAAGTAAAAACTAATTTAAATGATGCAGTGTGCATTTAATATCGAAAAGAAAATCCCAAGTCAATCTTTATAAAACTGATTACAATGCTGCAATGACACAAATTTCACACAACCAAAATTAAAAGCTAAGAGAGGAAAAAGTACCGCAATATTACCAGTTTCTGCTGTTCCAACAAAAATACCCATTTCAAAGGCAAAATAAGGGGATCTCATAAAACTTTGTCATGATAATCAGATACCTAGGTACTATCACCCTTATTATGAGAGTCTTCCAGATTCTGAAGAAGTAATTGAATGCTTACCGGAACCCGATGTCGACGAATATTAGTTTAGTGTGTCTGTTTAATACTACTATGCGAACATATTTTCTTTCGGCTGAAAATGTAAACCTGTTGCTGAATAAATAACAAATGCACAAATTTATTTTTGTTTTTTTAACTAACGCACTACTAATTACCATTTTAGGTCCACACCAAAAGAATAGCATGTTACCTAAATTAAGCAGTTTAAAACATCTACATCTTAATCACTTCCAGTGTGTTACGAATGTTAGTAATCCATTCATATGGCTGACTGGCGTAATACACTGAAAGTTGGGGTAGCGAACCAGCAATAAAACTCCCAGTAGCTAGTTTTCTTACACACACCTCAGATTTGGTTGGACCCGGTCCAACCGATCTCTCTGGAGCGCAAACTCAGAAGGAGTATTCCAGAGTAGTAAATATCGTGTGATGTCGTGGAAGGGTCCTGGATTTTCCCCAGGCTACCATCCCACTTCACAGTCCGTACGCTCCAAAGCTCAGTGCATGGAGCCCCTGCCAGGTTCAAAAAAAAAAAAAAAAAAAAAAACACTGAAAGTTATTCTAATAACTTTCAGTGGATTAATGTAGACGATTTAAACTGTTTAATTAGGAACAAGAAGTGACGGCCTTACCAATACATATATGAGCTCCGACCATTACCAATACGTAATGGTTGTAAGTATTTCGCTGTGAAATGACATTGTAGGTATTATATTACAACATACTCTTGTTGGAATAAAAAATAAGTACAGATTCGCAGCTCAATTTTTAGTACAACTGAATAGAAAGGCATTCATACACACCATAGTAAACACACGAAACTGTCATTTTCGTAACTTTACCTCGTTTCAAATATAGTAAAATGATTTTTAATTTGCGAAAGTGGTACTTTCGTGAGTTCACTATGGTGAAATATCTTACCTTTTTTTTGCTACCTATGGAGATGCAACATTGCGAATGTGCTGTAAATTCTAATTCCAACAAAATAATGCATATCTGAAAAATTAATTATGTAGTACATGCATTGAGAAATTACTGTATGTAGACTATATCAATACAACTGCAAATACTACTTCAAAACAAACGAAATAAAAAAATTTGCTGTTTCAAATCGCTCCCCTTAAAAATTTCTTTTTTTACAGTTATGTTAGTTTAGCATGGGGGCGACGGACTACATTGTAGTCCATTGCCATCTGCACTCACCTTTTAATACTTAGAATAGCAATAATGTCTTAATTGAATTGCATTGAATTTGGGGGAAGAGACTGGATGCACCAAGGTCAAAACAGGGAAATATGGAAAAAATGGGAGGAGGCCTTTACCCAAATGGGATCCATATCTCAAATACCAGTGGAGAATAATATACTAAATTACTTTTCTAAAATGTAAACAATTTTGATATGTGGAAATAAAGAAGGCTTTATTATTATTAATGTCTTAATATATTTTTTACCAACTAGCTTTAAAAACAGGAGGTTCTCAATTCAACTATATGTTTTTATATTTATTTACAGGATCTGGGTTACAAGAATGATGTTGGCTACCAAACCTTTCTATACTATAATGAAGCTGAGTTACGGCAGGTTTTTATGTTCCTAATAGAGCAGTTGCCAACAGAGAACCATGCCAACTTTACTCCAACAAGCCGGAAGTCCTCTCTTATGCAAGCTATAAGTAATAAGATCCAGGAGGAACTTGCAGCTGTGTGGATCCCACCTTGTTGCAATCCTGCCAATACACAGGCAATCGGTGATAGTGTTCCTGTTCCCTTGGGTGAGTGTCTTGTAGGAGGCTACATAATATTATTCCTAGTATATCTAAGAAAAGAATTATAGCTATTATGTATAAATTTTAATTATTATTTCAGTCACACATACAATGCCTAAAACAGACCTTAATGAACAAGAAATAGTATTGAAATTAAGGAAAATGCAAGAATGTAAGCAGAAAAAGACAATTGAGCAGAATACTTCTGACAATAAAAGTAACTTTGAAGTGGTTATTGATGATAAGTTTGTTGTACCTGTTAACTATGACACCAACAAATCATTAAAGGAGTTAAAGGAAACAGCAGTGATTCTGAGGCAAAAATTAGATGAACTCAAGAGTGATAGCAATCTTATGGAAGCTGAATATTTACAGGTAACACAGCAACTTTTATTACCTAAGCTTTTACATGTATGTACACTAAGCAACAAGATATCTTATCACTACAACTTTGTAATTGCAAGAAAGCAATTCGCTTTAATACATCATTAGTAAGGTTGGGCCATGATTCCAGGATCCCTTTTCCTTTTTTACTAATTATAAGAATTATTTTGTTTCAGGTCCAAATATCAAAAGAGAAAATTGAATCAGATTTAAGAAATGTCAAAAATATCCTACATAGCATTGGTATAAGTGATCTAAACAATGAAGATGCGGCCAATGTTCTCGAAAAAGTACAAAAGAATATGAATTTGTTACACAGGAAGAGTGAGGAGCTGACTTCTTTGAACTTATCCTTAAAAGTAGAGGTAGACAAGATCAGAAACAGCATTGTTGATTCTGAGGTAAGTAGTTAAGTACATTTAGTATAGAAATGAAACACTTTAAAAGTTTTAAAACTGATTACTTGGATTGATTAGCACTATGACCCTACGGTTTGAGCCCTTTACAGCACTCACTGGGTTAAACTATTAATCTCTTTCAAAGTGTTTTGTCGATCAATACTAATCGCAGTTATATAATGATAGACAATATTACATTTTATCATATTTTTTTATAATTGTTTTCAAATATTAGTAACAACGGTAATTTTACAGTCTGAAAAGAGCACAGCCAGAAAGACCCTGATTGCCTTAAAAGAATCAGCAAAAGCAATGAAAGATGAATTTGATAAAAAGGAACTAAATAGAAATCAGCTGAAGCACAATTATGAGGAATTAAAGGGAGGTAATAAAAGGTAATTTTTTTTGAAATTACTTACAGCATGTTTTTTTTTTTAATTTCTGTAATATAATTTATAATTGTATTTTTCATAGGTCTATTTATACTAAGAGAATCCTTGAAATAATCAGCAATGTAGACAAACAAAACATGGAAATAAAAAAAATCCTTGATGATACAAGAGAAATACAAAAAGAGATTAACACACTGGAGGGGCAACTTGACAGATGTTTTTCAATTGCTGATGAGACTCTGTTTAAGGTATGTTTATATCTTGTGTTGTGTGTTTAATGTTTATGTAACAATCAGGTGATGTTATAGACATAGAGGTACAATTATGTATATTCATACAATCATACTCCACCAAACACCAAACTGTAGCCTGTAGGTATTGTATTAGGGCCTTTGAGGGTTTGGTTGAGTTTGAGGGGTGAGGTTTTTTGAGGCTAACCCAGATGTCAATGTAGAAAACTACACGCGAGGGCTCTTTGGACCCCCTATAGAACCTCGCGTAATTTGTGCACAAGCCCATACTTACAAATATATAATAATTATACATACACAGAAAAGAAGATTCTCCTTTGGTATTCAGGTAAAACCAAAGTCTCAGTATACAGGCTGAAATAAAAAGGACCGTTCAAATTCTACATAGTGAATGTATACTTAATTTTGCTGTTTAATACAAATCGGCAGCATTCCACCCACGGCGGAATGTATGAGGCAAAAAAAAATTCGCGCATTTTTCGGCATTGCACCCTATAATAAAAGTTATTTAGTATTTATATATCATCCATGTAGAGGTGAAGGGTCCTTTTTATTTCATCTGTATATGTGTCTGTCACACTAGACATTTTGTTTTAAATTTATTTCCAGGATGCTAAAAAAGATGACCAAGCTAAGAAGGCTTACAAATTACTGGCCTTGTTGCATTCAGAGTGCAATACCATTGTTTCACTGGTGAATGACACTGGTACTTTTGCCAGGGATATTGTAGATATAGAAGACAATATTAAGACTGAAAAAGCCAAAAGGACAGAAGACACTTTAGAGAAGATCCAACTTGATCTAAGAAGGATGCAAGAAGAATGTATTTGAGAGTGTTGAGTTTAGATTTGGATTTTATTGTGTAAAGAGCATAATTTCAGAAATAAAAGCAAGTAATATTGGAAATACTATTTAATTTACAATGCATTGCATTACTAATTATCTTCGTTTTGGCAATATTTCAGGTGGAACATAATTTTCATCAGATTTCCCTAAAGCCTTCTTTTTAGTTAAACTTTTATCCTCCAGCTTTTCTTTTTCCTCAATTTGAAGATCAATCTTCTCTTCATTTTCAAAGAACCACAGTTTCTGCTCTTCCTGTGCCATTTGTGTCTGACTCTTTTGAATATGTTCAAGCCGCTTAGCTCTATCTAGGCGCTTTGTTTGTTCTTGTAGCTTCTTTTCACGTATTTCAATCCAAGACTTGAATAGCTGCAACAATAAAAACATTGCTTAGTGAAAGTTTACAATAAAAAATGTAGGTACCAATAAATAGCAGGTGTAAGAATATAACACTAAACCTGTTCCTGGGTAGCAATGTCCTTGTTTTGGTTCTTATTGATAGCATTTTCAATAGCATTCTTCAAGGAGTTTTCTAAAGATGCTTCAGCCTTTTCAGCTGTGCTCAGAACAGAAATGCACTTTTCTACTATTTCCTTTGCTTCAGGCTCAACCTTTTTAGATTCCTTTTGTAGTATTTCAAGTACTTCACCATACATCTTTAATGATGACTTACTAAGTTTTTCACATAAGGCCAATAATTTGTCATGTTTTTTATATACCAACAAACCAATAATTTGCAGATTGTTATTAAGATTGTCACTAGATTTTTCAGAGATCCAGGCTAGTGTTTTTCCAGAAGCTATAAAAGTATCTTTAATGTCAAAGTGGTCATCAAAATATGGGTTTCTTAAATATTTGACTCTTATTTTCACTTCTTCAACTTTTTTTTGCTTTTCTTCAGAGGGGCTAGGCTCTGGTGGAGAGTATCCATAAATATACTTATAGCAAGCATACTGACTAAGAGTACAAGTGATTTCATTGCTGAAGTTTTCCTGCAGCATTACCAAACATGCAACATTAGCTGCTAACCCATAATTTTGTACAGTTATCAACTTATTTAACAATATATTTGCAGTATATTCATCAAGGAATACACCAAAGTTAAGAGGATCCTGTAATATTTTGATCAAATCTTCAATATTACCAAATTCTATATAATTCCTGATGGTGGCATGATGAGTAGACTCCAAAGTATTCCCAGTTTCTGCGGACAATCTTAGCTTGTGAAGGAGTTCTTTAAGTTCTTCAAGGTAAGCTGATTCCTTCACAGAGTTTGCGAATACATCCACGTCTATGGCGCTTATGACGCCTTTAGTGGAATAGTTCTGGTCGACGTTGTTAAAAAAGTCATGTAGATTGACTTTGCTTAGAACTGAAGATGAAACCTGAGCGTTCCAAGATCCATTACACTGATAGTCATTAGTTAAAAAAGTTTTCCTTTGTATGAATGGCAAATAATTTTGCTTCAACGAAATTTTTCTTAGGTTTCTTATCATCATTACAGATAGTCTTCTTTATAAAGAACGATAAAATAAACAATATAATTTAAACGATCTTCGACATAACCTCATTTACCAATCACTATCGTACTCCACGGCTCCACGGACCACTCATGTCAATCTCGAGTCTCAACTCAACGGATGACACTGCTGACAGATTGCACTGTCGAGTTGCCAGGTGAAAAAATATAATGAGGCGTTCAACCATGGATTAATAAAGCTACTGTTACACTGAGCGCCTACCACGAAACGCGAACGAAAGTATACCTCCCTTTCGGACTTGTGATTTCTCACTCAAGTGCGACAGAGAGGTGAAACTTCGTTCGTGGTTCGTGGTAGGCCTTCTGCTCATAAAGCCCCTCATTCACGGCAGTCCGCCGGCACTCCGGCATGGCTGGATGTAGCGGACACACGGTGTGCAAGTGGCCCAGCCTGGCAGTCCAATTCGCACTTATTCTTTGAAAGATGCGCAGCGCTGCGTTGTAGCGCATACGTTGTACTCGAATTTTAAAAATCGCCGCCATCTCGTATGTAATTTATAGTAATAATAATTAATATTTTATGCATTGCCACAATTCTCAATTGTTTATTACCGTAATTTAGTGCAATTCGGACTGCAAGGAGGTGGGCGGAGCTAGCAGGATGTTGCCGTACGGCACGCATCCGGCAACGACATTCACGATGCTATATCACCGTGCGTTTACATGCTCGGGCTCTCGGCCGAATGTTTCGGCCATGTTAGTACACGATGATTCGAGACAGACTATATAGAGAAAACTTAAGCCAGACCAAAGACAATTTAAGTACTTTTTCAGGTAGTTTGGTTGAGTTAAAAGGTGTCTTAAATAATTTCACTTCGGGTAAAGCTATTTAAAAAGTGTCTTAAATAGTTTCAATAACCAAAGCTATTTAAAACACCGTTTAACTCACCGAAACTACCTGAAAAAGCTTAAATTGTCTATGGTCTGGCTTAAAATTTATCTATATAGTCTGTCTCGAATGAGCGTGTACTGGTGGGCCGAATCATTCGGCCGAGAGCCCGAGCATGTAAAAGCACCATTACGTGCCGGAGGTGCCGGCGGACTGCCGTGAAGGAGGGGCCCCGCTCCCAACCCCTCTTGCTAATAAGCACAAAGCATGCTAATAATGAGCATGTGTAACAGTAGCGTAACTAGCATGGATAACATACAAAATTGATATACATCCATCCTTAACTTACCAACTAAAGCAGCTGTCAAAAAAGATGTTCAGGTACTTAGAGTGTGTAAAGCTACTGATTCACATGCTCATTAATAGCATGCTTATTAGCAAGCGGGGAAGTGGGAGGGGCCCCGCCCCGCACCCAAACCCTCTTGCTATTAAGCATGCTAATAGGCACAAAGCATGCTAGTAATGAGCATGTGTAAAGCCCCTCATCCACGTGTTACCTGGTTACTAATTTTAAGTTAATATTTGCATGCTTAACCGGCAAAATATGTTAATGTGCTAAAATAGAATAGAACACCTTATTGTACCATATTTTATGCAAATAAATTTCATTTCATTTCACGGCAGTCCGCCTGCGCTCCGGCATGGCTGGATGTAGCGGACACACGGTGTGCAAGTGGCCCAGCCTGGCAGTCCAATTTGCACTTATTCGTTGAAAGATGTGCAGCGCTGCGTTTTAGCGCATACACTGTACTCGAATTAAAAAAATGCCGCCATCTCTTATTTCATTTTTAATAATGAATAATTAATATTTTTTGCATTGCCGCATTTCTCAATTGTTTATTACCGTAATTTAGTGCAATTCGGACTGCAAGGAGGTGGGCGGAGCTAGCAGGATGTTGCCGTACGGCACGCATCCGGCAACGACATTCACGGTACTTTATCCGTGCGTTTACATGCTCGGGCTCTCGGCCCAATGTTTCGGCCATGTTATGGTGCGTTTACATGTTCGGGCTCTCGGCCGAATGATTCGGCCCACCTTAGTACACGCTCATTCGAGACAGACTATATAGATTAAGTTTAAGCCAGACCATAGACAATTTAAGCTTTTTCAGGTAGTTTCAGTGAGTTAAACTGTGTTTTAAATAGCTTTGGTTATTGAAAACATTTAAGACACTTTTTAAATAGCTTCACCCGAAGTGAAATTATTTAAGACACCTTTTAACTCAACCAAACTACCTGAAAAAGTACTTAAATTGTCTCTGGTCTGGCTTAAGTTTTCTCTATATAGTCTGTCTCGAATCATCGTGTACTAACATGGCCGAAACATTCGGCCGAGAGCCCGAGCATGTAAACGCACGGTTAGTACACGATGATTCGAGACAGACTATATAGAGAAAACTTAAACCAGACCAGAGACAATTTAAGTACATTTTCAGGTAGTTTGGTTGAGTTAAAAGGTGTCTTAAATAATTTCACTTCGGGTAAAGCTATTTAAAAAGTGTTTTAAATAGTAGCTATTTAAAAAGTGTTTTAAATAGTAGCTATTTAAAACACCGTGTAACTCACCGAAACTACCTGAAAAAGTTTAAATTGTCTATGGTCTGGCTTAAATTTTATCTATATAGTCTGTCTCGAATGAGCGTGTACTAGGGTGGGCCGAATCATTCGGCCGAGAGCCCGAGCATGTAAACGCACGGTATTACGTGCCGGAGGTGCCGGCGGACTGCCGTGAATGAGGGGCTTAACTCCGCCCACACCCTTGCAGTCCGAATTGCACCAAATTCCAGTAACAAACAATTGAGAATTGCGGCAATGCGAAAGGGAGGCATACTTTCGTTCGCGGTTCGTGGTAGGCGCTCAGACTACGAAATCGAAGAAATAAGCATACATACATCTCTTTTTGACACATTATTTCATTCATAAGGAAGTAAATTTCGAGCTGCATCTCTTTAACTCTGCAGTACAAATACAAATATTAAATTGCAACGGTTAACACTCACGTATTGTATTGTATTTTTATTACAATAGGCGTGACATGTTTCCACTGCATTGGGCAGTCGTCGGACAGACAGTGGTATTGTCACCTTACCGGCGTAGGTAATAAAAATACGTTAGTGTTAACCGTTGCAATTTAATATCAGTATGACTCACGAAAGTTTAAATACTACTTACAAATGTTCGCGGTAGTAGGCCTGATTAAATTGGCTATTTGGTTTGGACGTGTGGCGTTATTTGTGTAAAATGTACTGACATCAATTTTATTAAGTACCTGTTCAAGTCGATTGCCGCGATATCGATTGCATTGTAGGCCTTGGCTCGGGAAAGTCGTAAATTTATGTTGAGCTGATTATAACATTTCTCTTCACGCTGGATAAAATTAAACATTGATTGTGGGTAGTTTTTTAATTCATAACAAATACTCTACAATAAATATGTATGTTACTCCCATAATTATTTATTGATCATTTTCAAAATCAGCAGGATTCTTGCGGCTGAGCCTGTGGTGTTCACGTTCCACTCCCTCATAAATCAGGTATCCAATGATGAATGCTACAACCAAGTACAAAAATATTTATATACCTACTACATGCTTTTCCGGATTATAGTATGCAATATTATAAAAGTATAAGGCCAGGCCGTATTTATTTTTTGGTGTAGAAAAATATTTTTTTGCTTGGATGGAAATTTTTATGTTTTCTACTCAGAATTACAAGCTCTTCTACAACAAAAAATAAAAACGCTCATAAAAGTCACTCCAATACTCATAGTCAGTAAACAAAAGCTATAAGGATGTGCCACCATTTGAATTTAAAATCAGTGATGTTTATTTGTATTAATACTTTCCTACCAAGTGAAATGCTTCCCCTGAAAAAATAACCACATCACATCCACTCAGATAAGCAAGGTTTTACTGGATTATGGCTAATTGATATGCAAAATGGCAATGTCTAGTCAGCCACAGTAGATCCTACTCCACAGATTCAGATCTGCTACATGGCAGTAGCCAATGTAGATATTGTTAGTACCATTTGTATGCAGGATTTTTTCTGTTTTATGTCACAGGATATCACCAACGTAATTTCTATGTTTAAAGAGAAAGGGATAATGTACGACTCTTTTTATTATTACTTCATATTTGAATAAGAATGAATGGAAATAATGGACAAGAAAAAAAGGGATTTAAATCTAAATAAAATCTTATGTCTTAAATATAATCAGAAATGAATGAAAATTTATTAAATTTGATTATGCAAGTATTGGACACAAGTGTACATACATAATTATATGTTATCTCCGTGACATGAATGCATCCTAACTAAATGTACCAAAGGATAGAAAGGTAAAGTTCAAGACATCCAAATAAAAAAAATACAAGGATAAAACTTACGAGGTGCAACCCTGAATACGCTCTCACGGAACCTTCGGAAGATATTGGGAAGGCCGTTGGAGATTGCGCCCGCATATGCACGTTGTTCATGTGCAGACAGCTTATAGGTTATCAAACCACGGATCTTAGCTAGCTCTCCGAAATGCTTCCCCATTTTGGCTATGAATTATGTAATTTCTATAGCGTACACTGTTCTCGGGTGACACAGTGCAGCATAAATCGAGAAATGTCATATCATAATAACTTTTTCAGTGACGACAGACTGGATACAAGAGATTATAGAATAGTTCCGAGCAAAATTTGCCAAAAATATTTGAAGGGGTCTACAGATGTATCAATTTAACTTTTTACCCATCTACACGAAACAATCGCGACGTGCTCAATCTGGAACAAGAAGCCCAAGAAGTAGCGCTGCGGAAGTGGAGATGGATCGTGCATACCATTCGAAGAGGAGCAATGAACAGTGCCAGTCTCGCTTTTGAGTGGAAGCCTCAAGGCGGAAAGCGAGCTCGTGGACGCCCTGTACACATGTGGCGGCGGAGCGTGGAGAGCGAGTTGCGAGCCGTAGGATTGAGCTGGAGCGAAGCCAAGAAGGTTGCTCAATATAGAAAGGCGTGGAAGGATCTTGTGGAGGCCCTATGTACTTCCGGGCTGCCGTAGGACCTACAACAACAGTATATTTTTCACTCTACACTGCGGGTATTTGCGTTTTGCCTCGCTCGCACCAGTTAAATTTTTCCTCGGTGCGAGTGAGAAGCAAAACGGAAACCCTCGATGTGCGGTGTCTGCTTATAGAAAATACTTAAATCGGTACCGTTTGTAGAGCCCTTTAGAAACACTACCGACCGCCGACCGGGCAGCCACTGAGCCAACGTCATCTCTCTGTTTGATTTGACGTTTACTTCTAACTAAACATTAGTCTTTTTTTAAGTTATTTAGTCTATAATAATTTTAATATTTAAAATTAACTCGTTTTTTTAAATGATACTCGTCTCTTTTTATTAAAATGTGCAATGTTACTATATTTTTTCAACTGTGTCCGGTCTTTTCATCGTGATTGGTATGTAAATCGGCGTGGAATTAGTTTTTAGCGAAAGTACGAAGAAAGTGTAATTAAAACTGCCTATGGCTTTATTTGATTGCAAACGCGGCGTGTTAAATTGAAGTAACCTTTATTTTATTAGTTATAGTTGGTGCTCAAGTTATTAACTCGGAAATAAATCAAATTCGATGCTTATTTCGATAACCGACGATATCCATTAGGTCTGATTATACTTTAATATACATAAATCATTTATAATATAGTCTTATATTCTTATATTTGATGTTTTTTTTTGTATATAGGTAACAAAAACGACGGTAATTTTAAAGAAAAATATTAATTACTGGCCAATAAATAATAAAAGGCGCTGCTTTACCTATTTTAAAACGTCATCTTTATTTGTTTAAAACTTAATCAAATTTTATAAGTTAGGTATATCATGTTAGAATTAACTCTTCAAAACCTCTGAGCCGGTTTTTTGGTTACTCTATGACCAATCATCATAATCTAATATGATTAGCAGACCCCTTTATCAGTGGTGAAAATTTATTGAAACGAGGGTGGCCAAAACTACATGAAGTCTGAAATCCTTAATTCGCCTATTGTACATAACTTCGCCTTAGTAAAATATGTACATTGTAATCTATGCAAAACACATTACAAATAATATATTTCTAGTTAAATGTAGTGAAACAAGTAGTTTAATTTTAAAAATAAAAACCATCATATATCATTATTTCACCTTTGTTTTCCAATTTCACCTACTGTAATGGAATAAGATCAAGAAAATTATGTATATACTCATTAGAAGTTGTACGCGTTGAATGACCTTACTTGAATTTTATGATTTATGGTTAAAAAATTATATAACAGTTGTTAAGGCGAAGTTATGTACCGAAGGCGATTTTAGGATAGGTAGTTTTGCCAACCCTTGGTTTCAATGAGTTTTCACCACTGATAACAGGGTCCAATGATTAGGCCTGATCATGTCATGGATTCACTGAATTTAACAAATTATAATTATTATTATAATTTAAATTACAATTATTTTGTATGTCTTTCCCATCACGGAACAATGGTGTTCCGGACCTTTGGGAGGCGTACGCGGAGCCGAAGCTAACACGCAGAGGCCCTTTCGAAAATTAAATGAAATGTAGGGGGACACCAAGCGGATGTTGCACCTGCCTGAGTCATGGGACGTACGCAGAGGCAGCACCCCCCAGGGTGTATAAACTATTGAGATTTGATGGAATCTAAAATATACTGGACTATTTTAGTTGAAGGTGGTGGACTAAATACTGGGTTATAGAGAGGTTATAGGTTAGGTATACGCGGGCTAGTTTCCGCAACTCGACGTCAAATGATGATGCGCCCTTTTTTCGTGGTGGGTTGCCGGCACTACTCCTGCCAACCCAGCTCTTCCAGGAAGCCTAGCAGACCCTTGATGTTGCCGACGACTTCCGGGAGAGACCTCGGTGTACCGAGGTATTGAGCCCGGTAGTTTGCCTCCCCAGTGCATTCGATGATGACGTGGGCGGCTGTTTCTTCTGCCTCCAAGCAGGCCCTGCAGAGTGAGCTATCTGTAACACGCAGAGTTTGAAATTGTTTGTTGAATGAGGCATGTCCTGTTATGGCGCCGGTCAGAAGACGAAGCTGGGGCCTTTTCAGCTGTCTCAGCCTCCGCGACAGCCCGGGGGTGATTATCGGGAGGGCTAACCTTGTTTGCCTGCAGGTTCCTATGTTTGACCAGTATTGTTGGTGTTTTACCCTGGTGTCTTGTCGGAGAGTGCTCCGCAGCCAGGCGAATGGCAGGGGTATGATCGGTTCTGGCCCTACCACGACCGTCTCCGAAACTTCCCTCGCCAATATGTCTGCTGCATCGTTCCCTCGCGAGTTGCTGTGCCCCTTGATCCATTGTAGAGTTACGTAATTGTTTTTACATACCTCCAACAGGATTGTGTGGCACTCGTGGACTAGTCCCGAGGTTAAAGTATTACTCGCAAATAAGGTGGTGTCATCTGCATACCGCAAGTCCGCAATTTTGTATCCCCCGATGGTGACACCATCTGTCCAGTCTTCGAGAGTAATTCGCATTATATGCTCCGTGTAGATATTAAAAAGCAAAGGTGATACTATGCATCCTTGTCGCACCCCCGCACTTGTCCAACAACTTGTGACAATATGTCTGTAAAAGTATTAAAATATAAATAAATAAAATAATTAAAAATTAAAAACACGACTGCTGGTTAAAAACAAACTGAAAAGTCTAAAATAATTTTCAGATAGTTCCTTAATGTAATGAATTCTGATTAAATTATACGTTTAAAATTACGGTCATAAATACATAAAGCTTTTCTATACTCCAATGGCATAAACCAAAAAAGTTTTTTTAGATTTATTACTGTGAGTGTATCTACACATACGAGTAGGCTCTCGTCCTTTTACTATATTTTGTTACGGTTGCAGTCGGGGGCCTTGATATAAGTAAGTAAGTATTTTGCGTACTGAAAGGACGTGGATGCGTGTGTTATGATGAGGTGTCTTGGTAATGGTCGGTCAAAGAGACTCAAGTATGTCCCTGGTCCGCGCTATGAGCGGTTAAGCGGTTGATGTGTGTTGAAAGGTGGTCGAAAGGGCCTAGTGCGCCCGGTCTACGCCGCAGGTGGCTAGTCGAAAGATCCGAGGGCGTCCGGTCTACGTCGCAGGTGGCTAGTCAAAAGGGCCGAGGCGCTCCGTCTACGCCGCAGGTGGTTGTGGCTAGACGAAAGGGCCTAGCGCGCCCGGTCTACGCCGCAGGCGAACGTAGGCTGCTCGTAGCGGCCTAGCGTGCTCGGTTCACGTCTTAATTGACGTAGTTTGATCGAAAGGGCCCTCAATTCCCGGTCCAAATTGTGCAACAAGAAAGGAAAAGTTAGCTTGTTTCCCAACATAACTTTTAATAGGGGGATGTAGAACAGTTCGTGTTTTCTCTTTAAATATATATTAACATATATGACGTGTATGTATACATTTATTTATTTTATTTTATTTATTTAGGATTACCAACAGATAATACATCTTGTACGCTCTTATATCTAATGTACAATCATGTTTGATGTCTATCTAATTATAGGTAACCACAGCTAAGTTAGTGTCTTCTACCAACGAACATTCGATTCGACGCTTTCGATTTATATTATAATCAGCATGTAAAATCCTTTATTTTGATACCCCGCTTATAGGGTTTGGATACTTTGGATGATTAATTATTATTTGCGTTTCTATTGTATTTTATTCAACGGCTTCCCTATAGCTTAGTTGCTAGTGACCTGACCCTACCTACGAAGCTGGAGATCTCGGGTTCGAATCCTGTGAAGGGCGTTTATTTGTGTGTTTATCACGAATATTTGTTTCTCTATGGACGTTGCCTATGTATATAAGTAGGTATATATTTTATTATGTATATCGTCGCCTAGTACCTACCCATAGAACAAGCTTAGTTGGGGCTAGGTCGATCGGTGTGAGATTGTTCACATAAATATTTTATTTTATAACCTCCCTGAACTACAATAAGTTACAAACACATAGTTACATTACATAGGTATATTCTTGGTCGGTTTTCAAAACTTTTCATTTATGACCCTACCCGATAGGTTTGTAAGATATTACTTTTTTTAACAGTTTAGAGCAAATGGTCCGCCATATTGCTTTTTTTGGTCGTCATATAGCCTATGTTACTCGCAGTAGGTATCATAAGGATTCTAACGAAGCCTTTCTATGAACTATAGATTTCGTTAAAATCGATTTATACATGGTATCTTTAGACGCATACACATTATATTTGAATTATGCACACCCGGGGGCCGAAATATCGTAAGCACCACGTCAACGGTTATTATTTGTGTAGATGTGAGGCATAATTTCCATAGCACTATGAAGAATTTTGCGTGTTTTCTCTTTAAAATTATATTGAAACAAATAAGATGTATATAGGCTCTTAGGATTTATGATCGGTATGCAAAACGCTCGATTTTGATACCGCGCCCATAGGGTTTGGGTTATTTATTATTCTTTGCGTTTTTATTGTATTTTAAATAATCTCGCTAAACTAAAATAAGTTATAAACATATAAATTGTATATATATATTCGTGATCCATTTTCAAAACTCTTCATTTTGATACCCTTCTTGATAAGTTTGTACAAAATTAATTTTTATGCGGCACTTAACCCATTCAATGCCGAAGACGCGAATTCGCGTCCTGTGTATGCGTAAACGTGATGCCGAGGACGCAAATTCGCGTCCACGAGTTATTTGTTTTTTTTTGCTAGAAATCAACTGTACTTAAAAGCTGATACGAAAATGTTATTTTATTTATGAAGGATAATATTATACCGTCGCTGGTTTCTGGATTCAGTGCATTTGTAATTTTCATAATTCTTATCTCGGATGCCGAAGACGCGAATTCGCGTCCTGTGTATGCGTTAACGTGATGCCGAGGACGCAAATTCGCGTCCACGAGTTATTTGTTTTTTTGCTAGAAATCAACTGTACTTAAAAGCTGATACGAAAATGTTATTTTATTTATGAAGGATAATATTATACCGTCGCTGGTTTCTGGATTCAGTGCATTTGTAATTTTCATAATTCTTATCTCGGATGCCGAAGACGCGAATTCGCGTCCTGTGTATGCGTTAACGTGATGCCGAGGACGCAAATTCGCGTCCACGAGTTATTTGTTTTTTTTTTTTTTGTAGAAAACAACTGTACTTAAAATCGGATACCAAAATGTTATTTATGAAGGATAATATTACCTATACTGTTGCTGGTTTCTGGATTTAATGAAATTGTATTTTTTTATAATTCTTGTCTCGGGTGCGGAAGACACGAAGTCGCGATGTTGCTAGAAAAACAATTATTTAAAAAAACTTTTCCCGAGGTGATTTTTAAGACAAATTGTAGGTATACTGTTACCGGTTATTAAAACAGTAATACTAATACTCAACATTTTCATTTCGGGTGAACCGGAGGCGGATTCCCGTCCCATTATGTTTATAGGTAAATAAATGTCTTTTACCTATTATCGTAAGTAATTTAATCATGTGTTATATATTACATTACAAGGGATTGAGATTGTATGAAAATCTTAATGCGGTTCACAGAATTAGGGTTTCTGATTTCTCGGCCCATTTGTATTCTCGAGTTTCGAGAAATCTCGAGCCCAATTTCTCGAGTCTTCTCGAGTCTCGAGTCATTTTTTGGAAGATAGTAATTTTAATGTTTTTCGGATACCACCGTAAGTATTTATTGTTTATTACCCTTTTTAAGGCAAACCTCTCAATTTAAACCAACCTATAACGACATCTTTTTGTATTTTTTCCTTAGATATTACTTTTTTACAACAATGAATTTGCGATGAGGTTTGAATTTAGCATTTTTTCCAGTCTTAACAGCTAAAGAGTTAAGACAATTATCCTTTAAAGCACTCGTTGTCACTAAGTATAACATGATCTCTCATACGACGGGCTAACAAAACGGAGTACCTATTCCATGTATTCCTTACACATAGCCGATGTCCAGCACAGCCAAAAAACGTCGCAATCTGCCTCCATCGAATTAATAAGCCTAGCCATTGAATAAAGTTTGATCATTCTCTCATTGTCGCCAGGTAAAGCGATACTTTTATAAGTTGCTACGCGTAGCTATTCAAATCAAAAGGTTCCTGATTTCAATAGTGAAGAAAACTTTCCTGTATCACCAGCTTGGGATCCTGTACATTATTTCGATTTAACACGAGGATCAAGTTAAGCACGGGACTGGAAAATTATTACGTCAATTGTCTCAGAATAAATCAAATATAAAAGGAAAAAATACGGAATGAGTAATTTCTGAATTTTAAACAGATATCATGTTTGTTATAAAAATATATAATATTCTGTGGATATTGCACGTTGCTTGCAGTCTCAAGATTCCAATTTCTGATATAATTATCATCAGACCTAGGAATTGGTGGGGCAAATATTCTTTACAGGTAGGGATTTCCTATATCAATAAACTTAATTATCGAAGTTCATCTGTATACCAGTGATCGCCCTAACATTGTGTGTGTTTATGTTTACATTGTGTGTGCATAGCATATTTTAAATAATCGATTATATAAAGGTAGATCGTAATACATATTCCACTTCAAAATAGGATTTATCAACCAAGACGAAGACGCTTCATGTCCGAAAATGTAAAATAAATTCTGGTTGTTTACTTTAACAATAGTAGGCGGAACATTCATGAAGAAATATATTATTACGAGTCAAATTTCAAAAATCGTTTTTAGAAAATAAGGAAAGAATTGAGTTATTATTTAATTTGATTTTTATACTTTTGATAAAAAAAAAACAAGCAAACATTTGACTGATCACTAGTATATGGAACTAGCATCGATAATTCAGTTTATCGATATAGGAAGTCCCTACCTGTCAAGAAAATTTGCCCCACCGATTCCTAGGTCTGATTATCATCGTCACCGCTGACTTCATCCGAGTCTTGAATAGTTGACATTTTTGGGTAGTTCAACCATAATAACTAATACGAGTAAGTATCATTTCTGTAAGAAAAATGAATAAATAGACAGGTGGAAAACGTCTTTTTGATGTAGAACCATAAGTTAAGCATTAGGACTGTCAAGTCCGAAATTAACTTCGACGTTCGGTCCATCAGAAGACTTGATACTTCTTGACTTCAAAAAAGCCAGCTAGTTGCCTTGAATTCAACAAATCGTGATTAGAAGCCATTGTCACGACTTTAACACAGAACCAACTTACCCTACTGGGCTTATTGTAATGAATATTACTCATAAAAACAAAATATTAAAAGTACTGTTTATTATTCTTATTCAAGTACTGGGCGAAAAGGCGTGTGCCCGTCGCGCATGACTCGAGAATTCTCGAGTCATGGACATTTTTTTCTCGTCTCGAATGAAACCAAAATTCTCGAGTTGTCTCGAGTTCGAGAAATCCCGAGCAGAAACCCTACACAGAATACACCTACTTACCAAATTTCAACAGTATAGGCCTTATAGTTTAGGAATAAAAAGGCTGTGACATACGGACGGACAGACAGACAGACATACATGACGAATCTATAAGGGTTCCGTATTTTGCCATTTGGCTACGGAACGGCACGTTTTATAAATGAATAACTATATATATATAAACAAAAGGTTGCAAAAACATGTCATTTTATTAGTCTAATAAAATAAGTGTATAATTACTAACAATATATTTACCTATTACCTATCTCTATCTATTATTGGGCCATTTTAGATGCTTTTTTCGATTTTACTTTATTTTTCAATTTCGAAAACTTGAATGTTCGTTATCGTTATCGTTAACTGACGCCACCAGCCAGCCGTTCAGCTGCAAGGACGCGGAGGCGCTGGTCACACCAAGGAGGAAGGGACGGAGAGCCTAGTCGAGATTGCTCGAATGTACGTACCAGTACGGTCCGGGTCGGTCGGTCAGAGGCGTATAATTTGGCAGTTTAACAACCTCCGTCCGGACTTAACCCGTCCGAGATGGGACGGGTATCCGGGCCTTCTTGCATATTCTCTCCATCGTCTGCCGCCTTGGCCTGCCCAACTGGCCCTCCTGCCCGAGACACCAGTGGGCCAAAAATACAGGTTGGGAGTGTAGGGCTTGTGCAGTTAAGGAGGGGAGTTGACGGGAGTGAGAACCAGACCGAATACTTGCATCGTGCCCAGTAATAGGGAAAGATAGATATATACATGTGTTGATATATACAAGAGGGATAGTGACTGCGGTTTAGTCGATTGACTTGATTTAAATCTTTGATGCATAGTTAGTTGGGTGCTTCATTCATTTTGCCCTGCCTGTGTTTGATTGGTCTCGTCTGGCTCAGACTCGGTGTCAGTCTCCGGTTGTTTGTAGATAGTTTCCACTTTCTTCTTGAATTTTTCTGTCCTGCGCTATATGTTTCCAGTATGTTTGGCTTTTTTTTTGTGTAGCGGGTTATATCATGGTCCAACGAGTCGAGCCATGTGAAAATTGGCCTGCCCACTTTTCTTTTGCTTTCCCTGTATTCCAAGGCTGCGTGAAGGAGGTGTGGTTTAGGCCGTCGGAATATGTGGCCGTAGTAGAATAGCCTACGTACTTTAATAGTTTTCGTAATTGATTTTCCTTCTATGTGTTGTATTTTTCGTTTTGGCGGGCATTTGGAAACACCAAGCATCTCTTTCAAAATATATCATTCATACTTTCTAAGCCGTGACCTATTGCTCCTTGTGATTGTGAGGGCCATACATAAGCTTGACACCGTAGGTCATAGACGGTGCAATGACCATTTTGTATAATAACCTCGCTATTCTCCAGTCTATGTTCTATTTTTGTATAAACTAAGATAATATTTTGGCATTCCGGATAGCCTTGTGGGATCTGGTTTTAATTGCGGTTCGTCTGTCATGACCGGCTGTTATGTAAGTGCTCAGGTACCTGATTGTCTCAATGGGCTTTATTGGTACTCTACCCAGGCTCCTTTGTTGTTGTTCCGCTACCGGAGGGCCAAATGGGTCCCTAATAATGAGTTTTGTTTTTGTTTCGTTAATGACGAGGCCTACTGTTTGTAAAAGGGTTTTTAGTTTACTTATTAGCCGGTCGAGTGTTTCTATGCAGTCACCTATCATAATGAGGTCGTCTGCGAACGATAAAATTAAAGGAAGAGTGATTTCATTGTCCTGGTTGAGCGTGAGAGCCTCGTCTTCCTCTTCCAGTGTCTTTAGGACGTCATCAATTAAAATCGTAAATAGCCTTGGTGATAACGGGCATCCTTGCTTAAATCCTTTACCTTTGTTTATGATCTCTGTGGTTTGCCCGAACCATGAAATGAACGTCCGTTCCCTCATGCAGGCCGCAATAATTCGGTTGGTAAGGGGAGTGCTAACTTGGCTAAGCAGGATGTCCCTTAAAGCGGTAAGGTCTACGTTGTCAAACGCTTTCTCGATGTCTAATGCTACTACAAAGATCCTTTTACCTTGCCTCTAGTTGAAGTCCAATACCCGACGGAGGGTAAACAAATTATCATCCGTGGACCTATTGTTTAGAAAGGCGACTTGGTAATTACCTGAATTTTATACAGAATTGCGAGCTCTTTCGATCCCAATAAGAAAAAAAAGTCCTCTCATCTTTTTTCCACTTAGTTACGATTTTTCCATAGACTTTCACGTCCGTAACTCAGTGGAAGTAGCAATAAATGTATGAAAATTATTAATTATTACGGCTGTCACGTCTATACTGAATACGTTTTCGACAAAAACTGTTTTTAGACGCAAAAACATCACTTACGATGCCGAAAACGCGAATTAGCGTCCTTCAAGTGTGAAATAACCTAATGCCGCAGACGCGAATTCGCGTCCTTCAAGTGTGATATATAACCTAATGCCGCGGACGCGAATTCGCGTCCATTGAAATGTTAACGTGATGCCGTGGACGCGAATTCGCGTCGTCGCGTAGAAGGCGGCGGCAGTGCGTGATGATTAAAAATATGAGGCGTCGGCAATGAATGGGTTAATATGGAGTACATAGTCCGCCATATTATTTTAGTTACGTTATCATATAGCCTATGTTACTCTCGGTAACATAAGGATTCTAACGATACGTAATTTGTCGAAATCGGTTTAGGCATTCCAGAGTTATGGTGGCACACAGAAACTCACAAACAAATTTGGATACATGAACCCCTTGAATACATAACACTCTTTTTTGTTTTGGGCAGTCGTGTAAAAAACGCTGCTTCAGAGATAGATCTGAACGATATTGCCTCAGAATCAAAATGTTTAGGGTACTTCCCGTTGGCCTAGAATCACCAAATACAAAAAGTAAGAGCTTGTAGCACAAGTACAAGAAAATATCCGAATCGTATAATTGCCGTGCACGGAGAGTTCCATGCCTGTATGGGTGTGGGGGGAGCAATGGGAGCATCCTTTGTGGGCGTAGGGTTCCCCTAGGTGGGCGAGTCCGACTCGCACTTGGCCGGTTTTATGAAATTTTGATTACCTGTGCCGTGCCTACAGTGACATTCGGACATTTGAAAGAAAGAAAGAAAAAAGTTTATTCGGGACGCTTCAGTGTACAAAAATATAAAAGACAGAACGGTTAGAATTAGCGTCACCGAAAAGGTTTCTACTCAGCTTGATGTCAAGGTACCTTTTGCGTACCTTGACGCTGGTCTTCCGCAGAAACCTTTTCAATAAAACGTGACAAGTTGCACAAACACACAAACATGCATGTAATATAAGGATGCTCTTATTTTTCATTAAATAAAACCTACATATATATTTACTTTACCTATATAAGTCTGAGATCAACATCAACAGCCTCAAAAGCTTATTATTCGGACACCAAAGACGAATTAATAGGTATAAGAATTATCAAGAGAACAACATTTTTAATTTCTCTGAGTGAGTGATTATGCACGAATTCGAAAAGATCCAGTTCAAACACCAATACACAATGTTCTTATCATCGTGCGTCCAAAACTTATCAATATTTGCGGTTGAGTTTAAAAGCCAACCTACCTACCACTTTGTCGGTCGTTGATATGGTTAATTTTCAAATTTTGTATGGTATTACCGCCTTATCGACAACCGAGAAAGTAGTATAGGTATACCCAATAAATAGTACATTACCTAACTAGTGTGGTAAAACAAAGAAAGGCCGAGATCGCAGATGTTTGCGACCCGAGCTGCAAGCGAGGGACGTAAATAAGCGATCAAGGGCTTTATTTATTACCTCACGTGTTAGGTATATCATTTTATGCCTACACTTGGGCAGAAATCGGCTTTTTCCGTACGCGTAGCGTGCGGAAAAAGGCACTTTATGGCCAGGTGTGGCATAAATAGTACATTTCGATGCTAGTGCGGAAAGTATGTCATTACTTCACGAGTCCCGAGGTATCTTGCGACGAGCCGTAGGCGAGTGGCAATACTCGGGACAAGTGAAAAATGACATATCCGCACGTGAATCGAACGACGTTTTTCAATACAGATGCGAAAAAAATTAAAATACATAAGAACGAATTTAAAGTTTTTTTATTATTTCCGTGACACGATTGTAATACAATTGATATATTAAGAACATCTTCAAAATGTTTATCTTATCTTCTTTACTTTCTCATTTTCAATCTCATAATAATTATTTCTCATAAACAAAATAATAAATCGCATGTGACAAATCGTATCGTCATGTCTTAGAGGCCCTTCGAACATGTTTACCTGATTGAAAAACGCCTCTACTTTGACTGACGTTTCGTAGGCTCTGTTCCGTTTCATACACACAGATTTATAAGAACTGTTTTCAATGTTAATATTTTTAATGAATGATCATTAGTATGATGAAGAAGTAATTATTGAAATATGAAATATCAACATCTTTAATATTATTGTGTTAAAAGTAGGTATTTAGTTTTATTACGGCTCGGTAAAGTTAAAGAACAATAATACTCTTCGGTAAGCAGTCATGAATTGGAACACAACTAAATTTAAAAAGATTGGAAAAGTAAAAAGCACTAGTTCGCAAAAACAAACTTTGCGCACGCAAAACAACCAAGAAAAGGGCACTTTTTGAGCAACTGTATTGAAAAGAATATTTACGCAGGCGCACATTTAGTCAATAGTCAATACATTCTAAATTCCTTAATATTTTCAGATGTGATACTCAACAAAAGGCTATTCTTAAAATAACTTTAGCATAATGGATGAAATGAAGAAATCCATTATTTTACCAAACAGCAACAGGAGGGTTAATGTTGGTATGTTGAATGAAATCCATATCAATTAAAACGAAGTACCTACGTAGTTTAAGTAATTTTAATTTTCTTCTTATTATTTCATATACTGGGTGTTCTTGAGGATTTGCTTAAACTTCGTCACGTGGTGTGGTATAATTATGGAAACAGAATGGTATAGGCAGTTAGTTTTATTACATTCTTAATTATTTTTAGCAGCATCCCTAGCTTAGTTGGTAGTGACACTAGTGACCTTGCCTAAGAAGATGGAGGTCCCGGGTTCGAATCCTGGTAAGGGCCTGCCCACATGTCTACGGTGCGGCGCCGCCACCGTGAAACGGCACGGCGATGTGCCGACTGCCGTGGCACGGTGGTTTTTACAGTGCCGCCACCGTGGTACTGCACTGCACGGCGACCTGCACGGTGCCTTGTACGGTGCCGCCGCCGTGAGAACGCACGGCGCCGTGCCGCGGCACTGCATCGGCGGACAGCGCACGGCTCGGTAGTTTTATTTTGTTGTTAGCCTGGTCAACGATCAACAATGATTCTGGATGGAATGGTCAAAAGCAGAAAGTTTAACTACGAGATGTTCGGAGTCGAGTCCGAAAAAGGTTTAAAAAAGGTCCAATTTTTTGTATTTTTCTTATATGTATTTCGAAAACGGTACTATTTTAAAATTTGGCAAATAGCAATTTTTCAGTCATAGTTGGGGTTCTTGCTAAACGTTGTATAAATTATACACTTCGTGACTCACTGATTATGCGTGAATTGGCACAGTTGATTCGTCTTAGCAGCATTAGCAGGATAATTACGTCTTTCGCGGTTCATATCATGACAGAACTAAAGACTTGAATATATTTGAAACTATGTTTGCCAAAACCATCTAAATTGTTAGCCATTTTTAAGCATGCAATCTAAGTAACAACAAAATAAAGCCACCGTGCTGTACGCCGTCCGCCGATGTGGCGGCATCGTACCGTGCCGTCTAATGGTGGAGGCACCGTACAACGCACCGTGCGCCGTGCCGTTTTACGGTGGCGGCACCGCACCGTGGCCATGTGACAGGCCCTAAGGGCATTTATTTGTGTGTTTATCACATATATTTGTTCCTGAGTTATGGACGTTTCCTATGTATACATATATATATGTATGTATTTTGTATTTATCTATTTAAGTATGTATATCGTCGCCTACTACCCATTTGCTTAGTTTGGGGCTAGGTTAATTTGTGTGAGATAGTCCTCCAATCCTTTATTTATTTATTTTAATCGTTAATATAAAACTGGCATTAGAATTAACTTTACTAAGTAAGTAGAGCACATAATTCGAATCTTTTGCACAAACCCCGCGTACACAAAGATGTATACAAAAAAAATATATTTAACATGTGCATAACAATTTTTAATAATTTGCCGGTTGAGCTACAAATACTGTCGAGGGGAATATTCAAACGGAAATTAACAAAATGGCTACTTGACCAACGTTTTTATAGCGTTAAGCATTATTTAAATTTTAAGGATCCGATGACATTGTACTACTTAGTTATATTATAATATGTAATATTGACATTATATATATATTAAGGTGCTAACAATTTAGTCACGGATATTTTTACCGCTGATAGTAGGTACTCGGTTCTCGGAGTACATTTAGGTATGAAACATCATAAGTTTTGTTATGTTTTTTTGGAGAAAACTAGGAAACTAATTTGCAACGTTAAAACACCCTGTTAGTGTGATTATTAAATGAGTACTCATTGAACATATTTTCGTACCTCTTTTACCTAACACCTAACTGGCCACTAAACTTCAAATCAAATACTCGATTGTCAACGTCATGCTAAACATCTTGTCAGTTAAATTTGCACATGGTGATTATTTTTAGACGGAATTATAATTATTATTTTTGTTCGGTAAATGAAAACAAAAAAAATATATACAAAGGTTTCTTAATTGTAGTTTAAAGTTAATTGTTTTAATACAATGTATTATCTCTTAAAATATCCGTGACTAATTTGTTAGCACCTTATATATTGAATTATTGTAAATATTTTAAGTTACCTTGAATTAATATTTGTATGCATGCTTGCATGCTGAATACACAGATTTTTTTAAATGTTTTTATTATAAGCCAATTGTTACTGTATTCTGACAAATAAAAATTTGAATTTGAAAGTGACAACTACGACATATTAATGGCATGTAATTATACTCACACTATGTTGACACACTTGTGAATACCATACGAGTTAAAATTAAATTAGTGATTATGTATCATTTAGAAATGGAGCTAATTAGAATACCCAGTATCTTTGAGAAATAAACTTAATTTAAGCTAAAGAATGCGCCCTTGAAGTTAAAGCTATTACTCAAAAACATGTTTACTTACATTAATAAAGTCGACTCATAGCTCAACTTGTTCATGTGTGCGAAAAGCTACCGTAACGAGAGCGCGTCCAACGAAGGATATTCGACTTTATTGACGTCGTGTAATCCTATACAGGTTGTTATTTTTTTAACCAGTAATATTAAAGGCGATTGACGACCGGTTGGCGTAGTTGGTAGTGACCCTGCCTGCTAAGCCGACGGTCCAGGGTTCGAATCCCGCTAAAGGCATTTATTTGTGTGATGAACACAGATACCTATTTGTCCCTGAGTCATGGATGTTTTCTATGTATTTGTACACGGTGAAATTTAATCGGTAATCAGGAGTTGAAAAATATTAATTGTTAACCTAAATAGCATTCAATACGTGAGATCTCATGGAATATACTTCACCATCTAATTAATAACAGTAGATAAATGATGTCGTTAAAATTGAAAACCACTGGGCACATGCACTCCCTACTTTTATTAAAAGGAATTAGTGTACGTCAAGTGCCATCGCGATGGCGGGGAAATTGACAGACCAGTCGTCAATAAATTATTCCCGCAATTAGTTGTTTTACCCATGGCATGGCTTAATTGCCAAAGAGGTTTTCAACTCTTTAAACTACACCGCTGGTAGGGTGACAATAAATTTCAATTAAAATTTAATGTTACCTTTTAAATTAGGTATGATAAAAAAAAAACTTAATTCCATGTAAGTGCCACATAAATACATATGATCGCCATCGATTACTGAGTTAGAAAAGTTGGTTCCTGATTACCGATTAAATTTCACCGTGTATATATCGTTGTCTGAGTACCCGTAACACAAGCCTTCTTGAGCTTACTGCGGAACTTAGTCAATCTGTGTAAGAATGTCCTGTAATATTTATTTATTCAAATAGACATATTCACGGGAGTTTCCTTTCTTATTATATGTAGAGGTACCTAATTTTAAAAAAATATTTTAATACTAATATTGTTTTCAGGATATCTCAAATATGCAAGTTTAGTCATATTAACAGTTCAAAATGCAATTCTGGGTCTCAGTATGCGATACGCCCGCACCAGAGATGTGGAGATGTTCTCGGCAGCAGCTGGTAAGTTTGTCTGTTTTGCGAAATTATATTTCCCCAAATGTTTGGGTTTTCCCCGCACGCGCTTCTAACTAGAACAAATCCGGAGAAACCCGGGTGGATGACAACCCTATAAAAGAGAAGGTCTGCCGAAATAATTATACATATTGGCGCTGAAAGATGTGATAGCTTCTATTCTATAGTTAACTGCAATTTGCAGGGGAAGGTGTTTCAAGTTAAAACTCTACTTTTCGTTTCGAATTCAAGCAAAGTACCTACCTACAATGCATGTGTACTTTATAAAACTAAACGAAGTATGTTTAATCTTCTTTAAATCAAAATTTATATTACTATATAGAGAATGCATTCCAATATTTCATAAATTATATTTTGAAGTGTGACATTAAATAACGATAAATTGTTCGTACGAAAACGAGCTTACTGTTACTGACATTAAGCATTAAGTGTCAAATCCATACACAGAAGTTCACAGAACTACCAATCCTGTTAAAATAAAACTTTGTCGGCACTTAACGAAACGTCACGTTCCTAACAAGACCATATGAAAAAGTGCTGAAACTGCAGCAGTTTTATGGCGTCTTTTTTTCGGCCGATTTCGTATCCAGTCCTTTTATTTCAAGATATGTATGGTTTCGTTTCGGTCAATGCAGAAATATTCACGTGAGGTCTTCTTGAAAAAAAAAACCGTGATTTTTGTGACCCCTTAGGATCTCGCGTAATTTGAGCACAAGCCATGACAATAATTTGAATTTTCAGCTGTTCTTTTAGCAGAGTTAGTTAAGTTTTTAATCTGCACTGCGCTCGTGATGCATGAGTCGGGCAGCATAAAGAGAGGCGTCCAGTCAATATATTCCACGGTGATATTGAACCTTGAGGATACACTGCGAGTGTGTGTCCCATCATTCTTGTACATAGTACAGAATAATCTGCTTTATGTCTCTGCATCTAACTTGGATGCTGCCACATACCAGGTAAGAATCGTTTTAAGTATGTACCTAATAATATATGTATTAGTATGATTCAAGAGGGCGCCGACCCTCCAGTGGCGCCTTTATTGGGCCGATCGTGTTTTCTAATAAACCATTCCATTTCTCTATACCCCTACCCCACTATACTGTTATCGACGATGACTGCCCGATGCAGTCGAAACATGTCACATAAAAATACGTAACCGTTGCCATTTAATATCAGTATGACTCACGAAAGTTAAAATTATAACATTTAACTTTTATTATATGGCTCAGCGAATAAAATGTCCCCCTAGTGGGTAAAGTGTTCCCCTCTCTTCCGGTTTGTCACGGCCCGGCCATCTTGTATTTATACTTTTATTTTAATGCCGATTGTTTTATTTTCAGGTGACATATCAGATAAAAATATTGACTACTGCATTTTTTGCCGTTGTCGTACTAAAAAGGACTCTCCAAAAATGGCAGTGGTGCGCCTTGGCATTGCTAGCCAGTGGCATAGCACTGGTCCAGCTTTCCTCTGATAACGGGTCAGCAAAAGTATCAACTACCCACTTGCCACAGCAATCCAGGATCATCGGATTTGGGGCTGCTCTAGCAGCCTGCTTTATATCCGGCTTTGCTGGTATCTATTTCGAGAAAGTCTTGAAGGAATCTGACATATCTGTAAGTGCCTATTGTTTAATATTAGGTAGATATATTCAAACATTTTATGAATAAATAGGGAAAGATCCCTAAGAGATCATTATCCCCGTTAACAAGAAAACTTTTAGAAAATCGTCTTAAAATATCGGTAGCTGTTCTCCAGAGCTGCTTGGTAAATATTCTAGTTTAATATTTTAAGTTTGCTTACCATTAGTTTTCGATAGCGACTGCGCGATGTGAAAGTATTTGCAACTTGCTCATACAAATACTTTCGAACCGCACGTCGCTAGCGATTGTCATTCTACTGCAACTCAGTACCTACCGAAACAGAAAGCCTGAGGGCCTACTACGAACCGCGTTGTTCGTTAATCTCTTTACGTCTTTATCGCTCAAACGTGCACGAGCGATAGAGGGTAATAGACGAAAGTACGAACGAAGTAGTTCGTGGTAGACCTTCTGTGCTCAGTTCATTGGGCAATGGTAGCTTCGTTCATTTGGTATCTTTGCTAATTAATAATCATATAACCGTCATTTATTTCAGATTTGGATGAGAAACGTTCAGCTAAGTTTGCTGTCACTACCATTTGGAACGATAACTTATCTCGTAAACGAAGGCTCGCTGAACCACCTTCTCAAGGGTTTCGATGGCTTTGTCTGGTATTTGGTCGTCCTGCAAGCCGCGGGCGGTCTTATAGTCGCCGTGGTAGTCAAATATGCCGACAATATACTAAAAGGCTTTGCTACTTCGGTAGCGATTGTAATATCCTGTGTAGCGTCTATGTATATATTTGACTTCCACTTGACTTTACAGTTTGCTATCGGTACTGTGTTAGTAATTGCGTCGATATTCCTTTACGGTTATGTACCCCAGAAAAAAGCTGAAGTACGGACATCGCTTAGTGTCTAGAACTATGTCTAAATGTTACTCAATAGGCATAATGTATAATGTTATTTAAAAGCCTATAGGTAAAACCTATTTGCTAGGAAATTACTGAGATTTAATTAGATATATGTTTATTTTTCCTTGCAAGGTCAACCTGCGATTTGAAAATTAAATGCTGCTTTACATAATTTAATATTTATGCAAGTAATTGATTATATTTTAAGTTTAAGATTAGGTATTTTTTGTAGGTAATGATTTAAAGGCTGAAATCAGGTTTTATTTAACCCAATTAACGGCGGGACTGCGAAAAGGTATTGCGTTAACTTTTTTTTTTGAACCTGGCAGGGGCTCCATGCACTGAGCTTTGGAGCGTACGGACTGTGAAGTGGGATGGTAGCCTGGGGAAAATCCAGGACCCTTCCACGACATCACACGATATTTACTACTCTGGAATACTCCTTCTGAGTTTGCGCTCCAGAGAGATCGGTTGGACCGAGTCCAACCAAATCTGAGGTGTGTGTAAGAAAACTAGCTACTGGGAGTTTTATTGCTGGTTCGCTACCCCTAACCTAGCCGAGAAGATTCCAGCAAGAAACTCAGCTAGGTCCGATCGCGGTCGGATTGATGCTATCCGGTACGCGGCGGTACCGGGTCGATAACGGACTGAATGTGTCTATGTCGCGGGGTGGGCGACCCCGCCGGCGGGGACGCTGGTGTGTACGCGGCGCGTCGGGCGGCGGTATCGCAGCGCGCCTTCTTTCGAAGTCGGCTGCGATTTCGTCGTCCGGGTCCGTGAGTGTGTGCCTAGGTCGCCGGACTGAGCGACCCCTAATCAGTGAATCGTGAGCAAGAAGTTCCGGAGGTGGTGGAGAAGTGGGCAAATAATTGGCAGCATTCCTGACTAGTGGATTCCTATGATGGGAGGCGTTATCGAAGTAACGCCGAGCAGTTTGCTTAAAGAAACCGTACATGTAGTTAAGCTTCATGTCGCGGTGCAAACTGAGGTTCGTCTGGTACCACGGGGCACCAGTCGCCCTACGGAGGAAACGATTCTGTACGATCTGAAGCGGCTTGAGACGTGCCTTACTCATGTGGGAAAAAATGTCGAAAAGCCGAACCGGTTCCACCCTCGAGTCCAACGGCATATTGTCTGTTGGGTGGAATATTATCGCTGCGCTCTTATCCGGATTCACTTCAATACGCCAAAGACGAAACCATTGGCCTAGGTCAAAGATTGCATCCTGGAGGTATTTCCGAATAAGGTCGTAGCGAGTGTGCGTCATATAGAGCGCGGTGTCGTCCGCGAACAACCCTAGTTCGACACGCGGGTGCCTAGGTAAGTCGTTCGTGAACAACGAATAGAGCGTAGGAGAGAGGACGGAGCCTTGCGGGACTCCGGCCCTGATAGGGTGTGGGTCTGATAACGTTCCCTCAATTCGGTAGCAAAAGCTTCTGTCCGTAAGGAAATCTCGTATTATGAGTACGAGTCTGTCCGGCATTCCGATTTGATATAGTTTGTATACCAAACCGTTATGCCAGACCTTGTCGAAGGCTTTTGCAACGTCAAGAAAGATCGCACCAGTCTTTAACCCCCTAAATCGCGAAAACCCGAAGGTTATGTGCTCCGTGAGGCGGTGCACCTGGTGGACGCTCGAGTGTCCGGATCTAAAGCCGAACTGCTCGTCAGTAAGAATTGAATTTTCAGTCGTGAAACTGAGAATTCGGGTGAGGATGATGCGCTCATATAGCTTCGCAAGCGAGCTAAGTAAGCTGATGGGCCTATACGAGGCGGGCGAACGCCGGGATTTTCCCGGCTTCGCGATCCCGATGACCGTTGCACGTTTCCACGCGGCTGGAAAGTGACTATTGGCCAGGGCGGCATTGAAGATGCCAACCAGAATGAGGATGAGATGAGCGGGTAGAAGCCTCAGCATGCGGTTTGATATGCCGTCCGCACCTGGTGACTTCTTTACGCGGAGTGCCCTAACCCTATCACTGACTTCCTTAACCGACACCGGTACTAAGGGTGAAGTTACGGGGAGACGCGATCTCCTTTCCACCTCTGAATTTACCCTCTCGACATGGGCTTCATCGGCAGGCAGGAGGCTAGGCGAACATTGGGATTCTAAACTACTGGCTAGGCATTCAGCTTTCTCACTGTCCTCGAGCATTGCGTTAACTGCGAGAGAGCAGTCCACAGTGTGAAATATGACCTTATTTGCGGACATCCTGTTTGTATGTGTTTAAAAGAAGGATAATACGAATATTAAACACATTTAAAAACTCTCATGTTGATATCTGTAATAGTTTCGGAGTTATATGAGAAATCGAGAAAATTCTATGAAAACCATAGAAACGTCTTTACTCAAAGTCTTATTACTTCTACTAAAAAAGAACGATATCATATCATAACTATACACTAAAAGTACCCGTTCATCTATATAAATTAGCATAATTACGGTCAGTTTGCTCACTAAACTTAATTTTATATGTTTTCATCACATATTTTTTTCTCGTTAATCTGGGCATGGTCGCATTTTTTTTCAATGTTAATTTGTTTATTACAGTAACAACTACTACCACAAAAAAAATCAAACGCAACAACATCAAGACTTCGGAGATATGAATTTTCAAAATGTTACATAGGGTTGTCACTATTTCCTAAGTCGATCTTAATGTCTTCTTATTACGGTTCATATCTTAGGTACGATTTCATATTATTTATGTGTGATAGTTATTTATGTGTTGAAAGTATAAAAAAACTACATTCCAACACGTATGTCATACAAAATTTTATAACGCATTACGAGTATAATGCACGCTGCATGTCCTTTACGCCTATAATTATTTGCGGTAGTCACTAAATCATGTACTTTCCGAGCGTATGCATTATAAAATAAGTCTTCATCTCTCGGGTACACCTACTTAGAATGTAGTAATATTTCTACCCATATTCCTTGAGTTTTCAATTATTTTTTTATTAATTTGTTTTTTTTTTTACTAAAAAATTAACACAGCTTTACAGTTTAATACCAATGCACTGTGAAAATCAGAAATTATACATAAAAATATATATAAAACACAAAAGAGAGACAATAACAAACAAAAATCAATTAGTACTAGGCGACGCAATAGCGTGGCTCCGTTGCGTCGTCTGAACCAGTGGCGTGGGATTCGTCAAGTTACCCCGGAACCGCCGAAACACGACGCCCTTCGGCCCGAAGTCTGCGCTCGCGATGGTGTCCTGCAGCGGCAGCAGTACGCGCACCACAAACGAGCTGAAGTGCACGTAGTGGCGCGACTGCAGCTGCTGCACCCTCAGCGTATAGCCAGTCTTCCGGTGGACATACTCCACCACGTCTTTAGCCACGGCGGAGTAGTGCAAGCGCGACACGTAGAGCGCTCTACAAGGCGTGGCGACCCTTAGACCTGAATTAACCGGCTCGGCCGTGCCTTGCAGAGTCTTACGAGGCGCCCTGCTCGTACTTGGACGAATGGCTGGTGGACGAACTCTATACTATTTTGGTAGCGCTTTCATGTGGGCTGTCGATTGATTGTGCAAAATTTGAAGAATTTTGTAAATCTGTTGCTTTCAAATATTTACAGACGTATTCTTGGTTCTATGTATATGTCGGTAACATTACATAAAATTTGAATGCATGGTGGTCGAATTATAGAATCCAGCGAAATACCTATAGGAATGCTTTCCGAACAGGCAGGGGAATCGAGAAATAAGTATTGGCGTTATGATAGACAACACCATTTGATTTGATTTGATTTGATTTGATTTATTACCGAGCTTTAGAATGTTCAGACTCGTATTTATCTTTGTTAACACAACAAACCCGTCAAAAAGAAAAAAAGCCTTTACCCAAGAGTGTCCTTATCTCATCAAAGTCACAGAACATAATTCAGAGCCCGATTACACTGAAGCTGATAAAATAATTTTGACTACAGACGAACAAGTTATCCAAGACTGATCATTTAAACTGACTTTCCACGTTGCTTATAAATTGATAGAATAATTCACACAAAAAAATATTACTGTCTTAATTCCATTTTGTGACAACCCTATTTCCATAGAAATCCAGAAAAAACATAGAAATGGGATATCTCCAAAGTCTCGCAAGATATAGATTCAGGATTTTTACAGCTTAAAGGTAAAACTATGTAGCAAATTTTACAAGTGGAAATAAATGCGACCGTGAAATAGTTAATTTTTTATATATATTTTATTTAATTATACAAATTACGATTTTTTTTCAATTCCTACGCAATTACAGTCATGTGGGTTTAACTCGTAGTATATTATTGAATACCGTATCATATACACTAGGTTAATATGGATAATTTTGAGTCGTTTGTAATTAATAGACAAAAACATTTTTCCAAGAGGTCAATGACCTTTCATAAAATAAATTATATCTCCGTTTTAAAGTAAGTTATCGACATAGGTGTTTCATAACCCTCTTCGTTGACCTTAGGTGCACTAATTTCAAACATAAAAAGAGGATGTCCGCAAGTAAGGCCATATCTCACACTGTGCAGTCTTAGTGTTATTATTGTGGCATGTCTCCACTACACACACCTACACTGTACAGATTTACAGTATTTGGTATAGGGTAAGTTGTTCATCAATGAAACAGTTAAAGTTCAAATCTTTCTATCTCTGGTGTTTTTAATGTTATGACTGTTTTTGTTTTTCGGACAAAGATAAACAATTTAGTTGGCAATTGTATAGCATTATTTTAGTTTAAACAAATCAAATCACTTAATTAAATATTTTGATTTGCTATGAAAGTAGTAACACTACTAAGTATATATAAATTCCCCCATTCATTCCATACATTCTTGTTTCTTACTTATCTTTAATAGTGTTTTATGCATTTTTCATTAAAAAAATGTTTTGTTCCATTGTGTCCTCGTGCGTATTTTCAATGACACACCTGATTTTACAATGAAATAATTACAATTTACCACGAAACAGGGTTAGTCAACATTGAAACAAACTTACCTACATAATAGTGGCATTATATATATTCTTCAAACAATAGATCGTGAGCCCATCCATGCTTGATATTATACACTTTCTTGTAACATTTTTTTTTGTCCATATAAAATACCTATTTCATTGAGAAACGACATTTTTTTTGAAATTTATTTAAAATAACTGCATTAAGTAGTGAACGAATTTAATAAATAATTAGCTCCAGATAAACTGAAATACATATATAACACAACGAAAGACTCAATAACGGCAATCTCTTTTCTATATCTTGGTTTCACGAAGCGTATATTAATAAAGTTACTTTTGGGTTACGAAATCACAATAACTCTCGCAGCCTCGTGCTCCTCCGAGGCTTGCCTGCGTACTAGAGAGGCATTGGGGTTCCCTGACCTTGTCCTACCTTGATAGTAGGTACTAGTTAATAAAGCCGCGTTTCCGAAATATTGCAGTTTCACTGTGTTCGTTTGTTCCATTGTTGAACAACCTTCCCTACGCCCAAAATCCATCTGCACATTTAACCTTACAGTCGAATGTGGGAACAGAAGGAATGTGGAGCGAATAAAAATAACTTGGCAAAGGGTGAGAGATTCCTAAAATATAAAAATCAACAATTCTTGTAAATCATAAGGCAGTAGGTATATTATTTAAAGCCATATAAAAAGCCATAGATTATACCTATTTTATTTTAAATCTCTAAATCCTTATCTGATTTTTTTTTTATAGAATCTGTACTGTTTATGGACTGCTAAATTCATTCCATTGCCATCCCAGTCACTCTCTATTAACACTGAGTATGAGTTCACTCTATATATTGTATATCATTATTAGTAAATAATAAGGATTTAGTCAAAACAATAATTTTGATACAAGCTTTTATCGCTGACTGTACTTTGGTACCATAAGCATGTAAAGTCTCAGCTTATTCAAATAATGGAAGTTAGTCAAATTCAGCTTGCAAGATTTGACCCTAACAAACGCACATAATTATGTTGAATATTAAATAAAAGCTTGTAAAATAGTGTATTACCTGATAGGTAAATTGAAATATGATTTATTTCTTAGACAATTTACTAAACTATGTATAAGTACTTAAAAATCTACTATGAAATGTAATTAGTGTCCATTGTATTTTTTTTATTATATTCCATTTACAATGAGTTTGTAACTTTTCTTTTTCTCATGCCTTCCAGCCAAGTGTCCAGCTGCTGATCTGGTGTCTGAGGGTTTAGTTTATAGTAATCTTTAGGTGGTTTTCCTTCCTCCAGACGCACAAAGTAATGGGAGTACTTGTAGCGCACTTCACCAAGCCTCCCGCGAGCATGCCTCCTTATTCCTTTAATGACATTCCCCAGACCAGAATATGATTCAGCTGCAATAAAAAAAATATATACAACCAGCATAAAAGTTTTAATATAATTCCTCAATACCTATAATAAGTTGTGAAAATTGGCTGGTAACACCTAAAATGTATACTGTACTATAAGGATTTTATAAAAATCCATATTGGGTACACTGGCTAAGTACATAAGAAGGTAAATTTTTGTTGGTAATACATACCTATCCACAAATTACTTCTAAATTCAACATTGTGCTGAGTAACAGCTAGCTCCTGTGCTTCAAGAATAGCCTTCTTGACATATTCGGCTCCTTTTTTGTTAACAAAACTCAACTGTTTCACTGCTTCATCTACTGTCATACCTCGCACGAGGCATGCAATATACCATAGTTTGTCAGGGCTGTATTTTATATTGGATATTTGATGGCAAACAAACTGAAATAAATATTATTATTATATTACATAGAACTGTACAGACTACGAAAAATTAAAAAGATGTGGATGGCTTTCGTCATAAACATGTCTCATATATTATATGTTTATATGTATGTATTACTTATATGTTATATACTCAATTCTTTAGTACACTTACAGCTGGACGTCTTTCCTCACCGATTTCTTGCGGAGGAAACACTTTGTTATTGTGTGACAAAAATTTTTTCGGCAATGTCGATTTTGTCCATGCTAACGATGGAGCAGAGGTATGAATGAAATTAAATTGAATAATTTTAGATTTTGGCACACATAGTTTTCTGAAAACGTTCATGTTTCTTAGAATTTTAGGTGCTGTATATTTACTGACAAAATGCAGAGCTCCATAAATAATACTCCACTAAGGGTCCTAAAATATCCTAACCTCTCAACTACTCTCAAGCAAGTCTCAAATTCAAGTCAGTCTCATTTGACATTGACAGTTGAAATGACAGTAGGCATATCTTTTTTTTTAACATTTATTTTACGGCCTCTATTAAACGGCCTCCTAGCCTAGTTGGTAGTGACCCTGCCTACAAAGCAGGAGGTCCCGGGTTCGAATCCTGGTCAGGGCATTTATTTGTGTGTTTATCACGAATATTTGTTCCTGAGTTATGGATGTTTTCTATGTATTTAAGTATTTATATGTATATATCTATTATATATATCGTCGTCTAGTACCCACAGCACAAGCCTTATTGAGCTTACCGTGGGACTCTAGGTCGATTTGTGTAAGATTGTCCCACAAATATTTATTATTTATTTATTTTCAACATATATACCACATATACTCCAAAGAATATAATACTAAGAGATATACACAGTAAGTGTAACGTGTAACTTCTGGATAAGTTAGGTAATCTATAAATAGGTCCTTGAGGCATTGTACCTAGGGTGCTGGCGGCATTTCTTCGTTGTATCGCAATGCTGATACGTTGTGCGACTTGTGCGAGGATGCCACCAGTAACATCAACCAGACGTTTCGCGATTTCTACGAAAAACTTGCGTGCACCAAGAGTTTCGACCCCACTATGGACCAAGAGTTTCGACCCCAAATGGTACTTACAAAAAAGTACTCTTAGCCCAGTCTCATATTTATTACGTCTTAAAATTTCGGAGTTTTCAGCCGCTCCGCCCGCTTTTACATTAGTTTTTTGGAGGTGGGACGGTGCCAGCGTATCATCCGACCTAAACTCCAAGGAACCAAGGACACCCCATTGGGTCTCTTGCCATCATCCCTGAAAATGCCAGTCGGCTCAAGGAGAGCAGGCACGTTGATGGTGGCAAGAGACCGACGGATTATGTCATTAAGAGACGCGTATCTCGAAAAACGGCCTGTACTTTTTTACAACACAATCCACGGTGTCCCAGTCGGTCCAGGTCTGTGCCACAAGCACATGAGTGATTGAGTGTGGCGCACACACCGAAACCCGCATTCGCAAACCAGTCGCCAGTCTAAGGTATCTATAAAGTACCAGTATTAGGCAAAGGATGGGCATGAAGCCAGTAACCAGCTTTCCGGGACCGGGACCGCTAAAAGCCTGGCGTGATCTGGACCTGTAGAGTTATTTAGAAGAGTATTGTAAGTTGCAGCAGTTGTATAGCAGTAAACATTATCCCAACTCCTTTGTGATTTTGGGTTGTCTGAAAAGTCTGCCGGGGATGGCAATTTTAAAAGCATTTTTAGCATCCTCAAGCTTGCGATCTCACAGTTTGTGGGCGAAGCCCTTAAAATATTTCCCATGAAACCGGCTGTGAGTGGAACTTATCTAAATTAAATTTAGATATTTCCAAAAAGGACAGCATCGGAATCAGTATTTAAGAATCACAAGAGTATATGAGGGCTAATTTCGAGTAAAGGTAGTTTCGGTAGTGTGTCTTGAATTTTGATATCAAGTTATGCTGCATGTACACTCTCGGGCTCTCGGCCAAATGTCTCGTGAAACCATTTAGATTCTCGTCGACATTCGGCCGAGAGCCCGAGAGTGTAAAGGCAGCATTCGAAATATAGTCGGGAAAATATCCTTCAAAAGGGGAGCCCAAGAGAATGCCGGGAATCGACTGCCGTACCGAACCACGGCTTTCGTACGATTGTTGCCGACCGTCTAGAAACAGCTTAAACTTTTGTCATTTTCGTGAATTCGTGACGTCAAAACAATATGTCAGATTTGATTGTACGTGAAATAGAAATAAAACGTAATCTAACCTCGTTTTCCTTTAATCACTGATTTTAAATATAAAACAATATTAAGGATTAGGAACCTTGAATCATCAATCGCGTGCGTTAAGACGAGTCTAAAAATGATTAAGTGAACATTATATTTCAAGCTTTTGAATTTATTATAGAAGACTGACTTGGATTCACTAAATAATTATGGCAGATATATTTGTTGCCGTCGTTTGTTCCTCGAACATGAATCGTAGCATGGAAGCTCATGCATTTCTGGCCAAAAAAGGGTTTAAAGTGAAGTCTTTTGGTACGGGAGAAAAAGTGAAATTGCCGGGTGCATCGGCCGATCGACCTAATTGTTACGAGTTTGGAGTCCCGTACGATGACATTTATAACGACTTGTTAGAAAAAGATAAAAATTACTACACCCAGAATGGATTGCTGCACATGTTGGACAGAAATAGGAGAATCAAGCCTTGCCCTGAGAGGTTCCAAGATTGCAATGACCGTTTTGATGTTATCATCACATGTGAAGAAAGAGTGTATGATCAAGTGATTGAATGGTTTGGTTCAAGAAGGTCCATTCACAACCAGCCAGTGCATGTGGTTAATATAGACATACAGGACAACCATGAGGAGGCTACCATTGGTGCATTTCTCATAAGTGACATGGTGTCTAAAATGGCACAGAGTGATGACTTGGACAATGATATTGATGAATTATTACATGACTTTGAGGGAAAATGCCATAGACCCATTTTGAATTGTATTATGTTTTATTGATATAGTCTAAGGTCCATACCTCCCAATTGATTATGACATTTTTAAGCATTATGAATTCTCATTTGTCTCATTTCTAATTTAATTATTATACCTACTTTTGTTTATTATAATTTGCTAATACATGCTTCAATGTCTCAAATTAACTGTACTCAAGCAAGTACAGTAGGCACAAATGAATTAAAGGAACAATTGTTATAGCCATAATAATCTGTAATAGTTAATTAATTTAACATATCTCTGTGACATGCTTCATCACTTTCACCAGTATGGCTACTATCTATCAAGAGTTTCCCGAGATATCTAGTACTAAATAACAAGTAGGTACTATAGTATTTTGTTATTGACATATAAACATACTTAAAATATTTCTGTGTTTTATAGGAACAAACATTGGGTGTTTTAATATTTGTCTGCTCAACTATGTTGATGGCCTACCTTTTTTTTGTAGTAAGCATTCAGGCAGATTACCTGAAATTGACTTTTCCATCCACATACTTTACTAACAAAGACAGAGTTATCCCAATCCTTATAATTCTCTTATTTACACAAGAAGTGGTGAATAGCTGTAAGTTAGTAACCCCGTCTAACTCCAATATTTTTCAATTGTAAAATTGTTTAGATTAGCCACTTTAGTACGGAAATCCCCAAACATCATCTCAGACAGTGATGGTTTTTGTAGTATCCATATCCATTTGAAAATTGCTAAAAAAAACCTTCCTTGCCTTAAAGATAAACCATGCTTAAAATATTTAACATTTCAAGAGATTAAATTCATATTAGACTACACTATTTCTCAGGCCTGTTTTGATGCATACTATACCTATTACACCATATCCTATACATTGTATAGGATGGCGTAATAGGATTTAGGAAGTAGACAGACTCGAGTAAGGGGTATATAGAGCTGTATGGTGATATGGAATTTGTCTATAAACTAACTCAACAGATAAAGCTTTCCATTAGCTTACGAAAATAGTATGCCATCATTTTGTCTCTTCACATACAAAGAGATTTTTCCTTGGATGTTGAACCAGCAGCTCAAAAACAGGAAACTGGACATAGATTTCCCTCCTCCCCACCCCCTGGGCTAGATTGGTAGGTAAGTAAACTAAGAGTGTTATTCACCATAGAGAACAGCTTTCATAGAAAACAATAGATCTTGGTACTGTCCCAATCAGGTATATCTGACCGGCCAAGGTTCTGAAATACAACAACAACTGATATACAACAACCTTCTGATAGTATAAAAAGTTCAGATAGTACTCTGACAGTTTAAGCAGAGCCTATTGACAACATACCAAATAATTACAGAATCCCTTGTTGTCAAGGTATGCTGCTTGCTATGAAAATTATTACTCTTAATTAACTTACTTCTCCCTGGTAATAACCAGTTATGGGGTCATCAATGACATCATGCCCACCCAGGGCACGAAAAAAACTCCTAAGGAATTTTTCGATTCTTTTGACGCTTACATGCTTATTATATTAGCAAGAGGGGCTTGTAAGCATGCCCTTCTTCCATGAGCATGTAACAGTTCCTTTACATTGTTATTGGCGACCAATAGTAAGTCGTTTTTAACAGATGCAATCGTATGCGAGCGGCCTCGGTACGACGGGTACCAGCTTAGTGTGCAGCTGAGTGGATGCTCGAGCAAAGAGGAGCGGTGCACAATGTTAAACATGCAGTCACATGCTGGTCGGCCTCGGTCTCTGTACCGGCAGCTGAAACTCCATGACAGCTTGACGCTTTCTGCCGAACGCGCCGTTGCAAGTTAGACTCTCGCAGAATCCGTTCCGTGCACGAAGTGTAGGCACTTCACTACTTCGGCAAGATGCAAATGTCAAACGAATTCGAGTGTTTTTACCCAGTCCCTATCTTAGACCACTTGTGGCAGGAATCGAATAATTTAAATTGAATAAGGAACCAATCGTATATAGATATTCAGATAAACTGTCAATTATACAAACAGATACATTCAACAGATAAGTGACCCGCTGACCTAATCGAGATCTAAATAATACACTTATTTAAACTTTCACGATTTTCACACATTATATATTTACTAAAACGGGGCTTAATCGTGTATAGATTTTGAAAACAAACCTCCGACGTTTCAAGGGCGACGTTGGCCCCATGGTCCCGGAGAAAGACTGGCTGAGGTTGACATCAACATCTTCTAGCTGCGCGGGTTTTACGAACTACCCGCACTTGGTCTTGATTATAAACTTGAACATTTTGCGCACTAGAGATGTGACTCTGTCGACACACTACACTCACGATGTCCGATTTTTGAGCCGGTGATATTCGATTACGCTTACATTTATCAATGACCGGATTCCAAGTAGACGAGATTCTAAAACCGTCATCCCGATTTAAATTGGGGTATTTCTTGATTTCAATGGCTTCCCGTACTTCTAAATAAATATCTAAATAATAATAAAAACTTATGGCTCACAAACCCAATTCGAAGTTTTGGAGTCGATTGGATCTTAATTTTGACTTAATTCGACCATGCATCCATCATCTAGCTCGTGCTTACTTATAAGAATTATAGGTAAATGCAAGCAATAATGCGCTATTGAGTTATAAAAACAGGTTGAGTTCTATTGTCGAATTTTAACAGTCAAATCCACCTGCTCTCTTAGAAATTGAGACAATTTTTTAAGTATCTTATTCGACAAGGGATAAAGTTAAAAATGCATTCATTCTAACCTTTTTTATAAGTGCCTAGTTGGCGCTTACTAAAACAAAAGTAGACAATACCATTGTATTAATAAGTAGGTACAATGCCTTTGTGTTAATACAAATCCTTTGTGAGTTTATGAGCTCAGTTTAAGATTCAGACTATACGAGTTAAAGCGGTAGACAACGCTTTTTCTATGACCTCTTGGATCTCTCTCGTGTACCCTGCCCCTCCCTTTAGGTAGGTAGGTACTGCACCGGAGGTGAGATGAGGAGCACCCTATTACCTCCTAGAATTACACTACCAACCCTATCCGAGTAAACGGATCCGAGATATTCATTTATGGGTAAAGAGCGATCTCTTGTATACATAATTAATCATTTCTTAATTTTAGTACCTATTTACTACAAAAACCGTAAGTGTTAAGTAGTTCTGTCAAACCATAAGTGTA
This sequence comes from Lathronympha strigana, assembly GCA_949128165.1. Taxonomy (NCBI): domain Eukaryota; kingdom Metazoa; phylum Arthropoda; class Insecta; order Lepidoptera; family Tortricidae; genus Lathronympha; species Lathronympha strigana. The sequence continues at coordinate 9,656,209 of OX421905.1, read as the reverse complement.
ATTAAATTACCTTTACAAATAACAGTGTTTATTTAGGTACAGCAATTACATGACGTACCTAATAAGTACCTACCTGTATTTAAATTTTGACGAAAACTTTACTCCACATTTTCTCTTCTTGCGTCTTTATGTATTTGAACTATGTTTTTCTATAGCGTCCGTAGCGTCGTTTGCACCACGCGGGGTTAGCAAATTAACCCGAAGTTAGCTGTTAGGTAGGTAATCAAAACCGCTTAAAATCGGGTGGTGCAAGTGGCACTTACATTATTGTGTGATGGGCGCTGTGATGTGTGAAGTCTTTCAATACCTTGGGCCGCCATGGGACCATGTTAAATTAACAATACCTATGGGAGAACAAGTACATACGGGGGGCCCTTCTGCGAACATCGAAAATTCCAAATCTCGATTTGCATCTCTTACGTTCGATTATTTAGGGGAGAGATATAAATTTTCGTCCATTCGAATTTCGCGGTGGTATCGTCTAACGGTAGCTTCGCCTGAGGAAGTGCAGTATATAGGTACCTACAGCAAACCGCGAACTTAGTTTTCAATCCACGAAATTAATTTTTGCTAGGTATTAGACTAACATGTAGGTGAAAAACTCACTTCGTGATTTATCTTTACGTCACTCAGCCCTTTTGGCGTCTGTACGTATTTCTTATTTAGCGAAATGCCCCACTGCTGTGTTGCGCTGCGTCTCGTTTTGCCATAGAAAATAGGTACTTAGCAGCGTCAAAGTATGCGCGCTTTACCGTAAGACGGCAGTGAAGGGTACTAGAACCAACTTTTATAATTAATTCGACAGGAAATTACCTCATTGAAAAACAATATACTTACCTACATGTCACCGTAGAATTATGAGCACCTTTACTTTATAAACTAATGCGCGAGATGGTAAAATTTGTAAACAAACGTATAAGTTAGGTTAGTTTATTATATCCCTAGTCAAACTATAATCTGTCGGTAATTCACAATTTAACGGTGACATACATATACTTATGTACATACATTTGTGAACTTGTCCATAATAGTTGTACGTGGAACTCAAAGTAAATGCAATGTCTCTGATAACAGTGATAACGCAGAATGCCGGAATGTAAAACGAAGATGTGACTTGTGCGATATGTAATAAGATTACCTACCACAAGCTATGCGTAAAACCTATAAGTACCTATTTTTGTAATCTAATATGTAATCTGGTTTTTTATCATAAGTCATAACATAATAACATCGCTCTTACGTAACGGTGTTGCTTTAGATAACAAAATAAATATGTAATAAATTTGAATATTTGTTTTTTTTTCTGACTTATACCTAGAAACATAATTTCCAATTTCATATCTGTTCGCGGTAAGGCCTACAGGCAATGACGAGAGTCTGAGACAGGATATGCAGATGCGGATGCTGTAGACATCCTTTGTTTTTAACTTAGTGTTCGGCTCCACAGCACAGGTGCGATGCATTGCGTTGCGTCGCTTCATTTCATAGAAAAACGTTGACGATGTGGCGTATGTATGCGTATTACAACGAGTTATGAGCGCTCAGCGAAAAAAGTGGGGCCCAACCCCAAAGAGACTGCACGGGTGCGTAGCCAAGATGCCAATCGATCACTCTACGTAACGTATTGTAGTTATCTCTCTTTATCACTCTTCGTTATTAGTGCGACAATGAAAGTTGCGTTTCGTTCGCAACTGAGCGTTAGCGATTGGCATCTTGACTACGCACGCTGCACTGCTTTGCGCATTCAACGTCAGCGCTCACAACTCATTCCCGCGACCTGGGCCCTTACCAGTTACCATGACAAACCTCAACTGAATCGCGTTAAGACGCCATGGTATACTGTGACGCAACGCATCAATGGAACCGGTCTTTCCCAGTAAGTAAGCAAAGTACAACGTAGATACTGCAACCGTTAGTTTCATGTTAAAAATAGGCTCTATTCTTAAGAAACCCTTTAAAACGGATTACCTTTACATTAACTCGTTGACACAAATCGAAGCATCATTCAAAGTGTTTACTAAATGGCGGTATGTAACCGACGAAAATATTTATACGTAGGTACCTACTTTGTCACTAGCCGTCCCTGATGATGAAGACCAGGGATGGCAAAGTGGAACTGGTCAATAAAACTAGCTCTACTTATTATCCTAGTTGTGACATTCATCTTTTTGATTTGATTTATATTCTGATGATGGAGTTCTAGAAGAATTCAGAGAACTCCTCAAATTTGAACGGCACGTTCATTGTGATTAGAGGGTGTTCATAATTAGCTTAGGCATTTTCTTACTGTGGCCATCATTTTGCTGGAGTGGACCTGATGTTGATAATCAGGGATGGCATAATGAAACTGCTCGATAATTTACAGTCTGTCATCCAATTTAAAACATTGTTATTTTGTTTGTTTTAAAGGTCTACAATGGAGTTCCGTTTGATTATACTTCACATGTAATGAAATGATGGAAGCCCTGGGACATTAAGAAAGCTCCTCAATTTTCAATCGTACACGTGCGGTGTATTGGATATTTGTGAAGTAAACTGGCTAACTCAAACAAATTCAAAATTTCACTTTTACCGGGAACCAAATGAAGTCGGTTTTTTTTCTTAAAAATTATATCTTTGACATATTTTATCGTCGGCAGGGTGTTCACTCGCATACCCTGGAGCCTAAATGGTCTCGTACCGTGCGGTTTAAGAGGAACTTCCTCCCGCGGACGCTCCGGCTGTGGAATGAGCTCCCTGCCGCTGTTTTCCCAAAGGACTACAGTATGGGGTTCTTCAAAAAAGGAGTGTTAAAGTTTTTAAAGGGTCGGCAACGCGCATGTAACACCCCTGGAGTTGCAGGTGTTCATAGGCTACGGTGACCGCTTACCATCAGGCGGGCCGTATGCTTGTTTGTCACCGTCGTAGTATGAAAAAAAAAAACATTGACTTTATCGATTAAGGAAATAAAAAAGCAATATACGATTTTAAGCTAACATGATCATTTACATTATTCTTAATTACTATTTAAAACGAGATATTTACCATGTACGACCTATATTTATTTTTGTGAGTGGTAAATATCTCGTTTTAAATAGTAATTATAATTAAAGACCATTTTTATTTTTATAATTTTTACCAGTTTCGATTCCCAGATGAGACAAGCGAATTTAAAAAAATCTTTTAATGCAGTATTTTAGAGTTCCGTACCGGTGCGACTGAGTCTGTCTGTCACATCGTTAAATATGTCGAGAACTACTTAAGCTACCGATTTGTGGAGTAAGTAGTTAATTATAAAAAAAGTTAACGCAGACACATTGAGAGAAGATTTATCACATATTTAATGTATTTTCAATGAAAAATGCCCAATATAAGACGGGACAAAAGTTAAAAATCTAGTTACTGGGTCATGCGGGGTGTTATTTGAAAGGGCTCGATTTGCACATTCTAAAACAATTTAAAAAATACCAATAAAAAAAACGTAAAAAAAGGTGTTTTTACACACCTTAATATTCCTTATCATAAACATTACAGGAAAAATGTAACATTGACCTTAACTTCATAATTATTTTTTAAATAAAAAAACTATCCAAAACAAAAGTTGAAATTTAACCAACTTCTATTGTTATATTTCTTTAAATTTATGTGATATCATGCTAAAAGTACTATCCTATAAAGTAAAAAAAAAAATGGTTCAACAATATCAAGGAAAAACAAATTCGCATACTAACTCCATGCCGTACAAACGACTGACCCAATCTGTCGATCGATACACGTGGCTGATCACATTTTTATTTCTAGGTGTAGTTGCAACATATAGTTTCTAAAGGAACCCTCGGTGCGCGAGTCCGACTCGCACTCGGCCGGTTTTATTTCCTTTAAGTAAAACTAGCTAACTTAAGGATTTAAGGCACTTTTCCTTCAGGGCCCATTAAAACTGTTTCTAGTAAGTAAACAGATTTAAGTTGGTACTTACTTAAGTAAATGAAATAAAGCCGGATTAATACTTTGCATTATTCTGATGTTTTTAATGTCTAATATAACTTCAATATATTAGTATTTCTTAAAACAGGTATGTAAGTAATATCTAATGGTAAAGTAGTGATTTACATAGTTCAGTTACATTAAATGTAAGTAGTGTAAGTACCTATATCATTTAAAATTATCGGTAGCACGTTCCAGTACGTTGGCACATCCGATCCGATCAACTCAGTTGCTTGAAAATGTTATCTTTCAGTTCGAAATACCTGTCCAATCGTATCTTGGCGTACCTGCAAAGTATAAATATTTATGAAAAGTATCATCATTATCATCATAACTTAAAAGAGTTGCGATATTGTTGGTGGAGTAATTGCGACCGTTCTCTTTCCTGGGCCAGCACTTAAAAATGGCTCACCTCCTATCTGATACGACATGGCTTCAATCTTTTCCTTTATTTGGCCAAAGCAGGTGGATTTATTAAACTAATTTTATAGTCCTCTGCTTTATAGGGGCGCAATGGCGTAGTCGCAAAACCGTAGCCAGGTCCACTACCCAAATCCTCGGGAAAGTGAGCTGCCATGTATCTCAATAGCAATAGACATGAATTGTTTGGCAACCGTAAACGTCGTCATGGCATCTCAGTGACACAGATGACTGGCAAATAGGTAACTTAAGAGCCGACTTAACAAAACTGTGCCAGCATTTAATGGTGTTCATTCAGCAGTTCAACTTCACGACATTTATAAGCAATTCAATTAATATAAGGACAACGTGTATCAATTGCTAAGATACGAGTACCTTCTAGTATTACGTCTTCGTTGATCAAATCAATGCATGGTCATTAATTCAGTATCATAAATGCTACTTTATTGTTACCTACCTACTTCCCCTTGAATATAAGTTTACTATCAACCTTGACAAAGGAAAATGAGCAGTCGAATGTAAAATACAATAGGGTACCTGAGCGCCGTTGAATTCTTTTATGGTGCTATGGTGATTATGCTGGAGGAAATACCCGAGCTACTAGAGTGTGTCTTCGCTAAGTTTCCTAGATTTTGATGGCACAGACTGTGAAAGTGTTAAGTAAACGTCATCATTTCATAGAAGTTTGACATTTAAAATAACACTTTCATGTTTGGCAGTTCATTTGCTGAGAAAAGATAACGTGGTTTGACTCTGTCAATAAATAAATATATTGTGGGACAATCTTACACAAATCGACCTAGTTCCACGGTAAGCTCAATAAGGCTTGTTTTGGGTACTAGACAACGATATATACCTATAATAGATAGATACATATAAATAATTAAATACATAGAAAACACCCATAACCCAGGAACAAATAAATGCCCTAACAAGGATTTGAACCTAAAAAGCCATTAAATCATATCCCAATCACTAACTATTTAAAAAGATAAAATCACTAATTATAGATAAATCATCATCCTGATCTGATAACAATAAACTCCTATTTAGGACTGTTTAAGTAAGAAAATTTTTGTGTTAACACAAACATTCCTACAAATTATATACTTACAATAAACATAACCCTCGTCTGAATAAGAAAGATGGAACAAGAATAAACGTACCTTCCAAAATCGAAATCGATATCAGACAGTTCGAATTGCACCAATGACCACACCCCCCACAAAAAATGAGAGGCCAGCGTGAGATGCTGGACTTCCTCGTAAACTTTCTCAACCGCCATTTGGTCTGGGGCCTCCTTGTTCAGAAACTCGGCCAAGTAAACGGTTATCCAAGACATTTGGAACTCCTTGCTGGGATATTTGGTGTAGTCGATATCATCAATTGATATACCTAAAAGCAAAAGCATCATCATAAAAATGGCCAAGTGCGTGTCGGACCACGCAAAATTGAGGGTTCCGTATCCGTTCCGTACCATCATACGAAAATAACCGACTTCAATTGGACTTCCCGGTATAAGTTACAGTAAGTGAATTATTGCTAATTTATGTTTTTATTTTGTTAATTTTCCTTACATCGTATTTAAAACTTACATACATATTACTACCAGGGTTCAGCATCAGCTCCATCTTGTGAACTGCTCTCTTAATTGCTCGTTAATATGAATCGAATCATGAAAACAGCACTCGCCTATGTTGCACCAAACCTGAGTTCCATTAGGTACTGCCAGGGTTCAGCAACTTCAGCACCAGCTCGATCTTTTGAAATTTCTCTCCTAATTGCTCGTTAACACGAGTCGAATTACGTAAACAGAAGTCACGCATGTTGGACCAAACTTGAGTTCCACTAGTTACTGCCAGGGTTCAGCATCAGCTCCATCTTAAGAAACGCTCTCCTAATTGCTCGTTAACACGAGTTAAATGACTAAAACGGAACTCTCGTAAGTTTTACCAAACCTGAGTTCCATAAGGTACTGCCAGGGTTCAGCATCAGCTCCATTAATTCCTCATGACATCCATCATCAAAATATAATTTAAATCAAATAGGACTACCTCGAAGGCATTTTGTAACAAACTAAAGACGAATGTCTCAAATCAGAAGATACAGCTGGGGCCCGCGAATTATAGAGCAATTCCTCTTTGATATCCCTGGTCGTCATCATCAGGTCTGCTCCACCAAACTGGTAGGTTTTGTAAAGAAATACTCGAGTTTCTCAAGAAAATACCCAAATTACTATGCATGTGCCTTTCAAATTTGAGGAGTTCCCTCAGGTCTAGGGCATGCAAATACCGAAAATTCTCAATACCGGTATTGAAATTTGATATTGGGCCTCAATACCGGAATTCCGGTATTAATACCGGTATTGAAGTATGCCAGACAGTAAAACATATTCTTGAGCATAATTTGTTTGTTGTAGGTCTCGTTTTTTACAGATTTAAAGCATCATTATTATTTGACAGTAATTTATTTATTTATTTTATTTTTTAACTAGATCTTGCAACGTTACAGCTAGACGCCAAATGCGCTATAAGGCTAAACTACAGATAATGATGATAAATAGATGATATGAAGATGTATAATTAATAAAGGGAGAAGTAGTAAGGTGTTTACAATAATAATAGTAGACCCGGAAGATTTCCGTTCTTAACGAATATTATAAGTACCTAATTTAAATTTTTGTACTTCTATAAAAATCCTAAATTGGGACTTCGTTTGACTCAGACAATTATGTTTAAATTTATTTTTGTGAGGAGCATTTGGAATATATACTTAGGTACATGCAAGGCAGTCCAGTGTTTTTTATGTTAGACTTAGTCTTTTCTTGTTTTTTTTGTACAATAAGTACTTTCACACTAATCACACTGTAAGGTGCGTTCGACTAAGATCGGACAACGGGTAAGATCGTATGATTCGATTTAGGGCCCATTGCGAGGATTTTTTTGAATGATGGCAAGCTGACACTATGACACATGTGGTGTTTGCCTATAATTAGCTGTGCAATAAATTTAAGACTTTCTAAACTGTATGTAACCATGTAACCGCTGTATGTAACCGCTGTTGGCAGACCTAATAAATAAAAAATAAATAAAAAAAAAATGCACCATTTAATGCTGCTCCTACCTACAGCCCGTTCTTGTTGCTCCGACTGACAAGTCGTGACTCGTGAATTATGTGCAATTAAGTAAAAATGTCCAAAAAAAGTATTTTTTGCTGAATCCGGAAATACCCTTCGCCAGTTTTTGTTATATTAATGGTAAATCTTTGCACGTTATAATGTTTTAATAGACTGTATATTCATTTCATTAAATTTGTGACAAATCTGTATAATTGACTTCACGATACGACACCTGTGGACGAAGATCCGGTCTTATCCGAAGTGGTTTAAGATCGGACGCTAATCGTCATCTTCAAGAATGCTCCAACTTTTCGCGAGTCACAAACGTTTACACTACAGTCTGTAACCGGTATGCATGCGTTTATGAAAACGATTAATAATATGTAATAAAAACGGAGACGGATTTAAAAAGCGTGTATCTACTTTGTATCCTCTTCTTTAGACCACTTTTTCACTATTTTCAACTTAATATTTATTTACCACCTAGGGGGTCATTGACCCCTTTGAAGGGTCATTGACACTGAAAAAGGTTGATAACCACAATTTCTTCGACTTTTTGTACTTATATAAGATCGGACGGAAAAAGTGTAAAAAAAACCGTGTCGGAAATGAAATGAATAGAATATTTCATCATGATCATTTCCTTAAGTATTTGAATTACGTCCGTATCTTATACACAAGCTGAGAAAAAAAATTGAATCCAACGTCATCTGAACCCACCCAAAATCGCCCGAAACTTTGCCGAACGCACCTTATTCGTTTATAAGACTGTAATGCTGTGTAAATATATGTGTAATAAATAAATAAATCAGAAATTACTGAAGTAATTGCTGTTCATATATTTATGAAAAAATTTAGTGTTACTGACTCTGTTGTAAAAAATTTATTGAAATTTAACCCTGCTCAGAAGTATTTGAGGATCTCGCCCGCTACGATATATCTGATGGCGACTGTACAGTGTGTGCGTCTCTGTCTGTCTGTTAAATCGTTAAATATCTTGAGAACTACTCTAGTACTGGAATAGTTATAAACAAAATTAACGCAGACACATTGAAAGAAGATGTATCACATATTTTAATTTATTTTCAAGAAAAAATGCCTGATAAAAGAGGTGGCAAAAATTAAAAGGTTTTTTTTTATTTACCATCCCCCCCTCCCCCCATTATCTCCGAAGTTTATGAAGGAAAAATATGTATTTTTTTTAAAACAACGTTAATATTATGATAAACATTATAGGAAAAATATAACATTGACCCCAACTTCATTTGCTTTTTTCTAATAAAAAATAACTTATCGGAACAAAAGTTGAAATTGAACCAACATAGATTGTTTATTTTTTCTTTAAATTTATGTGATATCATGCTTAAAATACTTCTTGTTTTATAACTAAAGCAAATAAAATATCAAGGAAAAACATACGACTGACTCAATCTGTCGATATGTCGATACAGGTGGCTGACGTCAAATTTCTACTTCTAGGTGTAGTGGCAACATAAAGTTTTTACGGAACCCTCGATGCGCGAATCCGACTCGCACTTGGCCTGTTTTTATAAGTACTAGATTGGGCGCCGACCACGAGATTAATAAAAAACGATTGAATAAAAATAATGACAATCATTCACTACATGTAATGTAACTAAAGTACCTACAGGCGTTAGCTGCGTTGCTGATCTAACCTACCTACCGTATTCCGTGACCAACTCATATAATTAATACTTAATATTAAATCAACTTACCCACAAATTCATTGAAGTGGTTTGCTATATCATACGCTTGATAGTTGTAAGCGGCGTATTCATAGTCTATAAAAGATATGGTTCCTTCATCCTTGTTGTGGATAACGTTTCCTAGAAGTAAATCATTGTGAGCAAACACGACCGGGCTCTGGGTTTTGGTTACATATGACTTTAATCGCTCGTATTCTATCCTTAGTTTGGTTAGTGAGCCAAAGCTAGCGACAAATCTATAAGAGACGGACAGAAAACAATAACGGTCAATTTTAACTTGGATGGTATACCATGATGGGTGAGAGTGCGATATAAATGAACGAAATGGTGTGATTAAAACAATAGACATTTAAACGTTACACGAATTTTGAGTGAAGTAGGTATACGCAGTTTCGAAGACCAATTGGAACTAAGATCCGACCGAGACTACTTTTTTTGTCTGAGCCACCGAGACTAAATTTTATAATAATTATGATATACTTATAAGCAAAATAACGTATGTTCCACAAAAAATAATTAAACTTTCGTGAGTACAGTCAACAACACAGCTGTGAATACCTACAGCCAAAGTGCCAAAAATATGTATATACGACCTTAATTCTCTGGCAATAACGTTCTGTATACATATTTATGGCACTTTGGCTGTATTCACAGCTGTGTTGATGACTGTGCTGACATTAAATTTAAACGGTTGAAACTTGAAACTCACGTATTTTTGTCACAATACGTGTGACAGGGTAACATGTCACGCCTATTGTGTATAACTGATATATTGATTGGATATGGAATGATACCCGAGCCGCGGAGGTGACAAAACCACACTGTCTGTCCGAAGATGACTGCCCGATGCAGTCGAAATTGTGATAAAATAAGTGAGTTTTAACCGTTTAAATTTAATGTAAATATGTAATAATCAAAATAAAACTATTGTTTAATATAGCCAACACTGAAACAGTAGGGTAAGTTGTTCATCAATGAAACACTAAAAATTAAAATCTTTCTATCTCCGGTGTTTTTAAAGTTATGAGTGTGATTTTTCGAACCAAGATAAACAATTTATCTGGCAATTAAAAAAAATGTTTATTTCGGAATTGTATAGCATTCTTGTTTCCTATTTATATTCAACATTTAGTGTTTTATATGCATTTTTCCAAAAAAATTGTTTTGTTCCATTGTGTCCTTGTGCATGTTTTCAGTGAAGCATCTGAATCTTTACAGTGAAAAGATGAAATAATTACAGTCTACCATGAAACAGGGTTAGTCAACATTGAAACAATGTTATATAATAGTGGCATTATATATATATTCTGCAATCAATTGCTGAGAAAGAAAAAGAGACTACAATGTTAGGATTTACTTGGTTAATTTGGAAATATTTCCGACATACTGAATTATTTAGGATATTGCTGAAATACACAAAAGCTTAAGACTGCTTCAGTGTCGTAGGTTCGCAAGGTGTAGGTACTAAGAATGTTAAAATCACCCTTTTTAAGGCGTACTGCCAGTCATTTTACACAAATATATTATGCAAATTTTATTTTCTGAAATAAATAATAATTTAATTTATTGTACGCAATTTGAGTTTCATTGATAGTCAAGAATCGGGTAAGCACGTACTGCGTGCTGCGAGAAATTTACTCCTTTGGGCCCTTGGACAAGATTGCCAACTAGGTGGACGTAGAAGGATCCTGAGCACCCCCATGCTTGATATCATACACATTTTTTCAACATTTTTTTTTTCATATAAAATACCTGTTTCATTGAGAGACACCGGGGTATCTTTTGAACTATTTAAAAGAATGCATCAAGAAGTGAACGAATTTCATTTCTCTTTTCTATCTTATATCTTGGTTAAAAAACACAAAACGTATTAAAGAAATTACTTTTGGTGTACGAAATCACAATAATGCTCGCAGCCACGTGATCCTTCTCCGAGGCTTGCCTGCGTATTGGGGAGGCAGTGGGGGTGCCCGACCTTGTCCTTCCTTGATAGTAGGCATTAGCCGTCATAGCCGCGTTTCCGAGATATCGCAAAGTTTCACTGTGTCCATTTGTTTCAATGTTGAACAACCTACCCTACATATTCAGCCAAAGTTTGAGAAAAAATTCACAGCTTATACCTACCCACCAAACTCGCAAAACGTTTCAAGACAACAACCTAACGGCTCTCGGCTTAGTCCTTCAATGGCCTAGGGATACAATTGGTTGACTGTACATACATACAACCAAATAACTGGAAATTATTTTTCCTTTGGTGACCAAGCAAAACCAACCATGCCATAATAATTTTAGTGTTCCCCAACATTTGTGTTTTATCCCTTTGGCATGAAAGTGACACAATTACAGTAGCAGAATCATGTGTATTTGCGTTGTTGTCGTTGTGCCAGTTCCAGCGTAGGAAAATAGTGAAGGCAACGGCATTTGATAACAACGATAAGACACGAGATGACGAGTGGAAATTTTCAAATCTTTAAAAGCATCCCACAGTTATAAAGTTACGTAATAAAAATAAAACAATTGACCAATGTGTCACCAATTGATCAATTTGTATAATCAATTCATACAAATATTTTTTATTAATTCGCCCTTGTGTAATGTTTAGATTGATCATATTGTCAAACGGCGTCTATTAGTATGTTGTATATTAAGGACGGTGAAAAAAATACGAACGAGTGTGAATTTCTACCCAAGCCATAGGCGTGGCACACAATGTTTTTCATCACACTTTTTTCATTTATCTACCTATAAAATAGCTCAAAAATTAAATGTATAAATCATTTATTAAATGTTTTGATTCATGTTTTTTTTTAAGTAGTCACACTACTATATATAAATTATAAATTGAAAGAGATGTCATATACTACAGAAAAAGTGACCAAGGCCCCCGGTGAGCAGGGCTGGGATCGAACCAGCGACCTCCTGCTTCCGCGGCAGACACCCTAACCGCTGGGCTACCCGATCATCTCACCGGGGGCCTTAGTCACTTTTTCTGTAGTATATGACATCTCTTTCAATTTATAATCAGACTAATATTAGTTATATTTCTCCATCAACACTTTAATTTTAAATTTTAAGGGCTGTGTGGGGGGGGTACTTTAACAGTTCAATTCTTTAAATGTTTTAAATACAAATATTGTAACTTTTTCTTTACCTCTTCTGTTTTGTTTCATCTGTAAATGGTTCTGGCAATAAATTTAAAAATTGCTCAATTTTATCCCATACCATGGGGGTTTTTGCTACCTGCAAAGTAATAAAAAATATATTGGGAGCACTTTTACAAGTCAATAAGTAATTTACAATTATTATTTACATACTGTAGCTGCAGCTCATGATACTGAAGGACAGAGAGTATGGATAGAAAAAGAAAGTCAAATATAAAAAAACATTTCTATTTAAAAAAGGTGTCTAGAAACTTTGCATTATAAATGTAAAAAATAAAATTTTGAGATAGCTTTGCTTAACAGAGTTTAAACCTATCATATTAATATTTGTATTTATTATGCATGACAAACTAATAATAAGTAGGTACTTTGTTAGAGCATAATGGAAATCATGGTTAATTGTTTAGGTATAAGGACTGCAACTAGATTGTAGCTAACTGGGGTCACACATTCCAAATGGAAAGCCATTTGCCACCAGGCCAGGCAAAGTTAAACCTTATGCTAATTCAGAAAGATTGACTATTACCAACCTCACAATCCAAGAGAAGTAATTTCCGTTCTCCTAAGTCACCATAACAGATAATCCTTTGTTATCTTTATAATTATGCTTTATTGTAAAGGTAACAAAGGATTTAGCTTGTTATTAAAACATATAGAAAAATAATATGCTAGAAACATACCGCAGGTCCTAACTGAACTTTATGCATTTTTCCCATTTGCTTTGCTACTAGCGGCCAAACTTTAGGTTCCAAAACTGTGTCTACATTCAGAGTGACTCCTGGATAGTATTCATAAGCTAATCCATTCTCAAATACCCCATATATTGTAGGGGCCAGACCAAGAACATTGAGTCTCTTAATGTTCCTAGGGGAAAAAATGGATTAATCAACTTAATAGTATATAAAGATACATAAATATTTGGGTAATATGGGTACTAAGTGACAATATACATACTTAATAGATAAACACAATTAAAAAAATATTTATTTGGTTTGGTACACTATTACCAACACATTATGGACTGTATGTATATCTTATGTGTATGGAATATTTTTTTAAATATACATGCTTGTTCATGAGGACAGAATGCTGACTTTTCACCGGACAATATAATATTAATTGTGTTTTATAATGCTAAACAGCTGGTATGTTGTTACACTTTCGTGTAGTTTCAATGCCTCTTTCTAATAACCATATTTGTTAGAAGGCAATGCAAACACCAAAATAGTAACTTGAACCTTTTTCTTATAAAACAAAAATAACGTTTTTATTGTTTAAAGTATGGAAATAACTATCATATATCATGCTTACCTTAGTTCAGCAGTCCTATCAATAATCAAATCGGTTTTATTTCCATAGATGCGGACAAGGACAACATTATTTCCACTGCTCATATCATTAAATTGAGTTTGTGTGTATTGGCAAGCCACAAGTTTATTTGTAATACCATCTGTGTACAACTGGAAAAAATCCATTAATGACCATGATTTCATGGTAAACAATATATTACGCAGCGATTTTAATTATATACCTTAAACTTTATATATTCTTTTGACCACTCGGGCCGTATAACTTCAAGAAGCTTAAATATTCCAGTATAAATATCATTTTCCTCAATATGGACCGGCACAAAAATGTCTCCAGCAGGTAAGCAAACAGAACTCATTATTTATTTGAGAAAACTCTTTAAATGACGTGAATTCAGATATTAAAGTATGGTTCAAAATTTAACAACACAGGTCTGGTCAGTATGCCCAAGACAGACAGAGTGGTGCATATTAAATTGCGGCAACTGTTTATATAACATGCCTACACTGCTCGTACAATAATAATTCGCGATAAATTCATATTTGTTCAGATAATTATTTCGCAAACCATACGATTAGTCGATATACATACACTGGGAATCTCAAACAAAACGTCAGTTGTCAGCCTATTTGACATTGACACATAAATATAGATAAAATATAAACTATATAAACTTACCGTGCGTTTACATGCTCGGGCTCTCGGCCGAATGTTTCGGCCATGTTAGTACACGATGATTCGAGACAGACTATATAGAGAAAACTTAAGCCAGACCAGAGACAATTTAAGTACTTTTTCAGGTAGTTTGGTTGAGTTAAAAGGTGTCTTAAATAATTTCACTTCGGGTAAAGCTATTTAAAAAGTGTCTTAAATAGTTTCAATAACCAAAGCTATTTAAAACACCGTTTGACTCACCGAAACTACCTGAAAAAGCTTAAATTGTCTATGGTCTGGCTTAAACTTAATCTATATAGTCTGTCTCGAATGAGCGTGTACTAGGGTGGGCCGAATCATTCGGCCGAGAGCCCGAGCATGTAAAAGCACCATTAGAGGTTTATACAATGCAAGAAATTGCATGCAATTTAATTGAGCCGTTGGACGGGCTACAAAGTGTTTCATCTACAAGTAAAAACGCCCACATTGTTCTTATAGGCATGAATTTGCAAGAATTTGAATTTATTCGAAAGGCAACACTGTATTTCTGTCAATTTCTAGAAAATTCGGGCACGCACCGCACTACAAACTGCTAGCGACTGCGAGAGACTACAGCGACAAACCGGCAATTTGTTCTGAGCGTATTGAAAGTGATTTCACCGACGTGTTTTTCTTGCTTGTGAAGTCGAAAGAGAACTTCATTAGTTTTGCAATTTTAGAAATAAATTATTTTGTGTCCCAATGGCTGCGATGTCTGTCATCGGTATTGATTTCGGCAATGAATCTTGCTACATTGCTGTCGCAAAAGCAGGTGGCATTGAAACAATAGCTAACGATTACAGTCTTCGAGGTACACCGTAAGTAAATTTTAATGTATCTTCATGACACAAAAATGTCCTAAATCTTTTCATTTTACTACACTTCCAATCACTCATTCACTCAAGTTTAATATTTGATGATTTGCACTTCATGTTAATTTCGATACCTTGTATGGAAGTAAGACCTTTTTTAATTTGATAATGTATTTCATCAGACTTTTAAGTTATTTGAAAATAACGTCTAGAAATGTATTGGAATCTAAAACTATTCAATTTAACCATTTCTTGACATTTTTTTGGTTATAATGTGTCATTCAGTCAAGTCAATGGTACGAATCATCTAACGATTCTTATCTTTTCTTGACTGACTATAATGTATTTACATTATAGTCAGTCAGTAGGTGCCCCTGAAACAATTTAGAGGTTAGTTTCTTTTGTCATGTTTCAGATCATGTGTTGCATTTTCATCAAAAAATCGAATATTGGGAGTTGCTGCAAAGAATCAGACAGTTACAAACATGAAAAACACTGTTTTCGGGTTCAAAAGATTGTTAGGCAGGAAGTACTCGGACCCACATGTCCAGAAGGAACTGAAACATTTCCCTTTCAAGGTGGAGCAAAGACCTGATGATGGTATTGGTATCCGAGTGCATTATCTCGGCGAAGAAAATGTTTTCAGCCCAGAACAGGTATAATAGATAAAATATGGATTTCTGCTAGATATCTTTTTTGGCTTGTTAGCATCATGTACTTAGGCACTGGGTGTTAGTTATCAAAACTAGGTAAATTTATTAAAAGCCATTACACAGCACACAGTAGTGTACCTTAAAGTTGATTGAAAACTTATTTGATTGACTTCATTCATTATTTATTTATTTATGTATATTTATTTATTGGATAAAGCTGTATCAAATGTTTTTGTCATTATTTTGTCCCATCAGCCAGGAGACAACAGTAGCACAATTTGTTAGATTTAAAATTGTACTATCACCAACGCTTACCATTTGTAATCCCTATTTAAACTGCATAAGCACTAATGGTCAGTTAAGGGTGTAGCTGTATGTACTATGTTGTAGGTAAGCCATTACGATTTTGCATGTTTTGAATTTTTATGCTCTAAAACTGGCGTAATTCCATTGACTGAGTTTGACCCTGGGTACCCAGCAAGCTGACAGGTCTCGAGAAAGGTCAAAAAGTGCCCCAGGAGACGGTCATAATAAAGACAAGGAATAGTTGATTAACCCACAAACAAGTAATTGTTTAACTAGAGTGCTCTTCATATTTAAGGTTAAGTTGATACTAACAAATTCCTTTTAATTACTCCTTTTTTCAAATTCAAATTCAAATTTTTATTTGTCAGAATGCAGTAACAATTGTTTAAACTTTCACGATTTTCACACATTATATATTTACTAAACGTCGGAGGTTTGTTTTCAAAATCTATACACGATTAAGCCCCGTTTTAGTAAATATATAATGCAGTAACAATTGGTCTTATACTAAAAACATAAAAAAAAAAACTGTGCATTCAGCATGCATACTATCAACATTTACAGAGTTGCCCCACAGGATTAAGCCATAAGATAGCACTGATGACACATAGCCATGGTAAGCTGTTAGTGCAGCTTCTTTGGAGACAGTTAATCTTAGCCTTTTTAATGCGAACACAAAACGATTTAATTTATTACCTATTTGTTCAATTTGGTGTTTCCAATTAAGATTTTGGTCTATCATTATACCCAGAAATTTTATTGAATTTGTTTCGTCAACTATTTGATTTTCATATTGTATTGTAATTGGTATTGGATTTGAATTATATGATTGAAATTGTATAAACTTAGTCTTAGATATATTAATATGTAAATTATTCATTCTCATCCATTCTATAATGTCAAGTAAAATATATGTTGCAATTAAAAGTATTTCAACTTTGATTTTACACAAATAAGAAAAGAGATTTGATTATAAGTATACTACACTAATACACAAATAGTTCAATAAATTAAAAAAATCTTAACTTAAAATTCTTGTTAATGCTAATTTAAATTACTTGTTAATGTTATATACAATATTTTACAGATAACAGCAATGTTGTTTACAAAGCTCAAGGATATTGCAGCAACAGCCCTAGGCACTCAAGTAAATGACTGTGTCATCTCCGTGCCATCCTACTTCACCAATGCTGAGAGGAATGCTCTGTTGGATGCTGCTGCTATTTCTGGTGATTTACTTGATACACATTATTATTTTTTGGTTCCACAAATTTCAGGAGAACTTAACATCTGTGAGACATTAGTATAGTATTCTGACTTGTATTCATTTGAGAATAACATACAATTTTTAATAGGGCTTTGGACCAATTTGTTATGTGGTTAAATTAAATCATTGAAATAAAATAAACACGTTGTTTTTACAATCCAACCAAAGTACATTAAATAGGTAATCAAACACATGCTGTATAAAAAGATATTGGTACAAATACACACCTCATGTCTGAAGTTCAAAATTATTAGAATGAATAACATCCCGCAATGTATTATGAAATGTGAACCCTTGATTTGTTGAATCATTAATTTCTGTAGAAGATTAACGAAAATGTTATCACTTGGCATTCACATAAAATATGTTGTTTGTGTATTAAATTAAATATTAATAACAAAAATAAAAAATGAAATGAAAACACAAACACGAATTAAAACAAAACTAACCTACGAAATCTCCCAAGTCGCTTCCCTGCGGGAGGGTGCCCACAACACTGGCCACATTCCCCCGCTGGATGGCAATGCCTAACCTCTGGCCGAGAAATGAGCCAGCCCTATGGTCACCTGTAGATTCAAAAATCCTATTTAAAAAAAAATGTATAACTTTTAACTTGACTTAAGTTGGTATTTGCTTGATGAATATTGGTTATCCTTGCTTATAGGGCTTAATGTGCTGCGCCTTATGAATGAGACCACTGCAACTGCTCTCGCCTATGGTATCTACAAACAGGATCTGCCGGCCCCTGAAGAAAAACCTAGAAATGTTGTCTTTGTAGATCTTGGACATAGTTCCCTGCAGGTAATTTATAAAAAAAATGTATAATTGCTCAAGTTTTTGTTGTATATTTAGTGTCATAAGTTAGTATGTCCTTATGGATTGCAGGCGCATTGGCCATTGATGGCCTAATTACCTAAGGCAATAGAGTTCAATTAACCCTTTGACCGCCGTTGTCACCTATACAAGACAACGATAGTACGATACACTAACGCCGTCGTCTTGTATACAAGACAAAGTTTCAACCGCTTACTAAATGGTAAAATAATAGAATTTAAAAATTATTTTGTACTCGTATCAACTTGTTGACCCTTTGTTTTTTCATACATTTACTTTTTAAGCAGGTATATGAATCCATTGTTTCATAATAAAGGATTTAAAAAATATGCTTATAATTTCTACATTTTTCCGTGTCACTGTCGCCGTTGGCATGTATAAAAGACAGCTAGGGATGGGAAAGTTCAATTGATGTGCAAGTTTTTAAAATGAATATGTTTTCACGAATCTGGTTTTATTTAAGCGTTCAAACATTTAATTGCCAATTATTGTCATTGTTGGTAACTACTCGTAGTAAGTAGGTATATGTAGAAAAAAAGGCATAATAATGGATAAAGTTTAGGCAGCTTCTTCAGTAAATTGTCCATTGCGGTTTATTTGCCGAATAAATTATTGACCGCAGTGACAGCGGAGGTCTACATTTTAACTCGATATATATATATAACCGATATATACAGTATGTATCACAACGAAGAGCAAACCTTAAAACTGGTTGACGGGGAACTCGAGTACGATGTAATGACGTGCATTTCACGTGCCTAAATACATGTTTTATGGCATAAAATTACTAAATGAATTACTCGAAGACCATATTTTTGCAGTCGGTTAATGGTTTTTGTAACATCCTATAGGGTTTGTTTACGTTTTTGATTTTTGACAGTGCATGCGTATTGCGTACTGTTGATATGTAGCTAGGGGCAACTAATTAACATTAACGTTGTTATGTCAATACACATGCGCTTTGAGTTCCGTTTATAAGTAACCTAGGTAATTATTTTAATAATGGCTGTAGTCATAGGCAACGCGCAAGCGCTTTGTTAACTATTTGTTTGTAATAGACATGTGTAAGTAATGCGAGTAATATCACAAATGTAATGTCACTCGACCGCGTGACGTCACATTACGCATCACTCCGAGAAAACAAGCATCACACCAAACATCACTCGATGCGACATTACCCGAGCATAGCGCTGTCTCGAGCAATGCGAAGAGCGGGCGACTGATACCGTCCCGCTCGTACTCGCTGTGCGCTGCGTGCCGAACGAGCTACCACCGACCGGGTGATGTTTCGAGTGATGTCTGATGTGATATCTCACTGTGATGGTACGTTTTCGAAGACGTGATGTAATGTTGCATTACTTTTTGAAGCACTGTTTCGCGCATGTCTAGTTTGTAACTAGGTAAAAATCCAAACTTCAACAAGGTTTGACGCCTGTCTGTCAGTTGGTAATTTAAGAAATGTCATTTATAAGATTGTAAACAAATAATACAGGGGAGGTGCAACACAATAATAATAAATGTATATTTTTATACCTCACGTAAAACCTGTCGTATTTTTGATGAATTAGGTAAGTACCATGCTCATATTTATGATTTAAACATTAACGGGTTTCTTGTTTAGCCTTTCATTCTGATATATACTGTATATATATATTATTAAATCCACCTGTTAGTTTTCTCCGAAAACCCTCCGGTAAGTATGTAAATTTATCGAGACACGATGCGCGTCCCTAATCTTATGGTTTATAAAGTTTACGTACCGACAAGCGCTTATGCCGTTGACTCAGACGCTATTATTACTTAACTCGCGCGTAAACAGTATTTGTCAGTCGGATCTAAAGACGAGCCCTGCGCGCCGTTGACATGTATAGAAGACTACTCGTACAGACTAGTGCGGTGATATTACTTCATGATTCGATAATGTTTAGTTGTTGTTTTTCATGATAAAGTCCTTTATTTTCAACATTTTCTTGTATAGTAAATCTGTTTAGTTTAGAAATTTTGAGAGAAATCTATGTTTGGAAATAAAAAAAGGCAAATTGAGAAGAATTCCACCTTTAATTATGAATATCGATATCACTATTTGCAATCCCTAAACTTTTTATTAGTTGTTTACTTAAAATTTGCTCTGGCGTGTGAGTGAGCGTCTTGGTGAACAGGGTCCGGCGGCCAAAAGGTTAATAATATTTATCACAGTTTTGGTTAATACATCAGAGATTATAAAACCTTATTTGTGATTGTTTTTAGTAAAAGGTACCACTGATGGTTGCCAATAAGGCGCTAATGCCATAAAGATTTGTGTAGAAATGAACTTTATCAACTACCGACAAAGTGGTACCTTTTTACTTAGAACAAGCTCAATTATAAAAATAGTTGGAACATGTGTCAATAATAGGTACTACTAATAATGGGCACAAGTGACCATATGTTTTGTATTGAACAGGTGTCCGCCTGTGCATTCAACAAGGGCAAGTTGCGTGTGCTGGCCACCGCCACAGACGCGCACTGCGGGGGTCGTGACATCGACATGGCTTTGGCCGAATACTTCTGCCAGGACATCCTGAACAGACTTAAGTTGGATGCTAGTAAAAACCAGAGGTGAGGTCTTATTTACCTGCCTACCTACCTACCTTTTCATTATTCACGCTTTACTTTCAAGTGTAATTCTATGTAGGTGAATGGACATCCCAAAACAGTGATTGTCACGCTGGCGCCACATCTATTATATTATAAATATATATCAAGATATACATTAAGACATTTCATGGCGTTTTGAAGTAGACTTTAAAGTGTAGTCCTTACCTTATCCGAAAATAAATTAATAAGTACCATTTAAGTTGAGGTATTGGCAGAAGAAGTTGCGAAACAGGCAAGCTGTTTAAAACTATCTTGGCACTACCTTATTATTATGTTAAGATCATTCTAAACACCCCATCCGCTCAGCTACTTCTAATGCTGACTGCACATGTGTACATTGATGCGCGCGAAATCGCCTCTCGTTTCAAATGTATAAAATAGAAAGACTGTAGTCAAGTTCGGCAGTTGAGGTAGCAGTGCATGTAATTTACACCGTTTTTAATTTAATTTTCCAGGGCTTTCTTCCGTTTGATTCAAGAGGTTGAGAAACTGAAGAAACAAATGTCAGCAAACAGCACTAAACTGCCCCTCCACGTTGAGTGCTTCATGGAAGAGAGAGACGTGTCAGGCGAAATGCAGCGCTCGCAGATGGAGGAGATCTGTGCTGACACCTTCAATCGAGTTGAGAGGACCCTTAGGGCCATACTGCACAATGCTAGTGAGTTTTCAGCTTATTGGTTTTGAACTCAATTTGATACCTGTTTTATGAGTGATGAGAAAGTGACTTGCTAACGATTATTTGTATACTCTAGTAGATATGGATGGTGTTGATCCTGTGACAATAGATGCTTTATGTACATTATACTTTATACTAAAAATACGTAAGTATTATAAATTATATGTATTAAGTATAATATTAATATGTCTCACAATAGCTTGTGTACATATTATCAACCTTGTGTATAATACACCTCATTTCAGAATTTTTAATTATTATTCACAAACCAAGAAATCGCTGGGTCAGTTGAGTCGGTTATCATAAAGTGGTTTAACGTTTTTTGTCTAAGCAATGATTGATTTTTCAATTAAATCTAATTTAAATCCGAAAATCTTGTTTTTAGAACTACGTCCAGAGGACATCAACTCGGTAGAGATTGTTGGTGGATCTACCAGAGTCCCGGCTGTTAAAGCTCTGATTGAGCAAGTATTTGGCAAAGTCGCCTCAACAACTCTTAACCAGGTGAGTGAATAAAAATAAAACTGATTTTTGTAAAAGTATTGATTATAGCAGGTCTATGGATGTATGGAACTCTCCGCACGAACTCAAATCGATCGTATTTTTCTTATGTCGGTACCGACTCACGCGCTGCCCGTACATCCCGTTATAATACATCCCGAGCGTCAATTGTTTTTTGCGTGGTGTTCATAACGGTTTGTATTCGCTTTTTCTATAAGAAATAAATATCTTTATATACCCACATGTCATTAGCCCTCAATAATGCGTTCGAAAATCGCATATAAAGGCCCCCATAATAATAAACTTTTTTGTTACATCAAATTTCTTATCTGTGAAAATGTAATAATACCTAAATTATATTATCGTTTTCGATAATATTATTTTTGTTCAAATTTCGAACACATCTGACACAAGAAAATTTGATTTGACCTCTATTCTAATATCAGTCGATATGACGTTTAGTTTGAAACGAATTGTCAATTGCATACAATGACGCACGCAAGTCGCACGTTATTTTGATATCGAACGATATGAAAATTGGCGCCAACTCTAGTTTGTCTCTGAATTTCAAAACTTCTCAAAACTTGAATGTCAGAAAAGTTTTAATTTTAATTGAAAGTCGCAATGGCGGTCGATATATATGCGCTTTGAATGCATCATGGAGAGCCATGATATGTGTGTATATAAAGCAGTGTATGTAATTGTAAATAATTAGGCATTAAAACACTCGTGTGATCATAACGAAACCCACCCTCGACTTTTAATGCCTTTCATTATATACAATCACATAAACTACTATTCTTAAGAACTAATAATTAATCTGTGATTATAACTAAGACTTTAAGATCCTCTAACACTTGGCTGTGTACTTATAGCACAGCGTCCATACAGTGAGGTAACTTCATACACGGCCAGCGGCTCGGCTCGGTGGTCGTGCTGAGGCTTAGGGTTGTCCAAAACTATGCGAAAGATATTACAGTCTGACTGGCAAACTAATTTCAATTTTACACCCCTTAAAATACGCCGCCGAATTTTCATAGAAATTCGGCGGCATTTCCTCCCCGCCTCCTTCCCCGCGCGCCCCCCATCGATGACCCAGAACTCGGCGGAGTTAACCCACTGTATGGAGTACATCCTTACGCTGTGCTTATAGTTTACATGCATGCATGTAATAGTGTAGTTCAGATGCATTGTGTACATATGTGATGTCGGTGGTGTTGCGGTATGGCAGGACGAGGCGGTGTCGCGCGGCTGCGCGCTGCAGTGCGCCATGCTGAGCCCGGCGGTGCGCGTGCGCGAGTTCAGCGTGGCCGACGTGCAGCCCTACGCCGTGCGCCTCGCCTGGGACGCCGCCCGGGGCGAGGACGGCGACCTGGAGGTGTGTACGACTAGCCATATCACATGGAATATCTATCTGTTTCTGGCGCTGCTTCTTGCGAGTAGGCGATGAGCTATCGGCCATTTTCCCGCCTAAAAAAGAACAAAAGATAATCCCTTCCGTGTAAATAAAAAAGAAGGATATGTATTAATAGTTCATCACTGGCGGCGAGTACTTTTCCTTAAATAATAACTCGCTCACGTAGAAAATCGCTACTATCTGATCGCCGATCGCCTGATCTAATGGCACCCTGGGTGCGTAGCCAAGATGCCAATCGCTCACGCTCAGTCGCTAACGAAAGGCAACTGTCATTGTCACATAGTGTAATAAGGAAGAGTGATAGAGAGAGGTAGCTACGATACGTTATTAAGCGTGACCCTGAGAGATTGGCATCTTGGCTACGCACGCAGTGCTTTACTATCTCTATTTCTGGCGATGGGAAACCTAATGGACTTATTTGTTGTGACCCAAAACAAAACTATTGAAGATTCGGGAAACTTATGTTATAGGCTTTCTAAACGGTCGCCACGTTCGCCAACATAGCTCTCCATGGTCCAAGACCAGGGAATTTTCGGTAGCAAAACTTGCCTACCTTGGCTAACTTTCAGTGGCTACCTTTGTCAGTGGTTAAGTTACCTAATTAAAATTTCAAAATTGTTTTTTCCAGGTGTTCCCGGCTTTCCATCAAGCACCATTCTCTAAAATGCTGACCTTCTACAGAAAGGAACCCTTCTCGGTCAGAGCCTACTATACCGACCCTGTGCCCTACCCTGATTCGTTCATCGGTAAGTGTCATCAATCATTTTTCTGTTCAGTGGTTTTGGTAATTATATTAGTTAGAAAGCTTTTGTAACAGTAGCACCCACTCTAGAAATCGTTTTCCCATAGGTCAATGGAACATAAAGGATGTTCAACCAACCGCCGAGGGAGAATCGCAGAAAGTTAAATTGAAAGTTAGAGTCAACATTCACGGAATCGTCACTGTCGCGTCCGCATCACTGGTAGAAAAGAAAGCGGACGCCCAGAACGAAAGCATAGAGATGGAAAATAGTGAAAACGCCAACAACCAGGAAACCCCCATGGAAACTAACGGGTCACAAGATCAACAGCAGAATGGGCCCGAGAACCAAGAGGTGAGGGAAGACGATATGCAAGGGGAGCCTCAGCAAAGACAGTCGTGGACACAGAGAGTAGGATCGTGGTTCAGCGGGGTACGTGTCGGTAGCGCGAGTGTCGAGTGATTTGCGAGATGTTTGCTGGCTTATTCACACTGTCCCGTCTATTCAGTCTTACTTTTTATTTCGTATACACTCAGGGTACACAAAAATTGCTCTGGATTAAGGCATTGATCGATTTGACTGCCGCCCTTTCCTCTTATTCAATTTCCTGTTTACAAAGGCATTGCGATCTTCGCATAAAATAAATTTGTACTTTTCTCAACATCATTCATGCAACTGGACACATAATAGATCCACGGAAAATGCACCAATGCTTCGTACTTTTGAATGTTTTGATTGCATAAGTTTATGGTTAAACAGTGTATATTGACAATATAGTATCAAGATTGAATAGACCTTATTTCGTTTCACAGTATTCTTAGACACTTGTAGTACACCCTGAATGAGCCAGCAGACATCCATTGCTTTGTAACATCCCCCTCCTCACTCCGAGGCCCCATTTGCACATTATTTTCATCAGGTTTTTGAATACCGCCTTAGATTCCTTTTATTTTCAAGCATTCGTAAAGTGAAGTTTCTTTAAAGTTCTGTCTCTGTGTCCGCGCATGTTTTTGTCCTTACAGTTGTTGATTTGTTTCTAACTTTCCTCTCGCAGCGTCGGAGTTGAAGATTTAATGAAGTAAGCTTTCTTTTTTTTTAGTAGTTTGTGGATTCTGAAGAGCTGGTGCAAATGGGTACACCGCGCCGCTTGGAAAACTTTCCTCGTCGTGGCAGTTTAAACATTTTCCAAGCAGCGTCGGTGCGGGGGAAAAGTTCCATATAAGGTGTGAACCGTTCGTTTGATATTTCAGGAATCTGACGATAAAAAGGACAAGTCGAAGGACAAGAAGAAAGTGCTCGTGAAGACCGTCGAGCTGCCGATCGACGCGCGCACGCATGGCTTCTCGCAGCACGATCTCGATTCCTACGTGGAACAGGAGGTGAATGTCATATAATAATATGTATACTAATTTAATAGTACATTACTGCAGAGGCCGTGAAGTAAGAGATTGCAGGACGAGTTTGTGGTAGACTGGATTAAACAAGTCCTGCAATCTCTCTTCCGTGTCGCAAGTATCTAGTGGTCGTTGGCTGTATGTAATTTTTCCTTTGTCAGTTTAGTGTTAGTACGCAAATTAAAAAAGTTAGAGCAGCGGACAATAATGTTTCGTTCATACTTACGCCATACATTACTTCACGGCCGCCGGCCAAGAAGTAAATGGGGGGAGCCGTAAACAAGGAACTTCATTTCTTTCAGTTAGTGCTAAAGGTAATAATTGTAGTAAAATGTCGGTCGCGATTGTTCCCCCAGGGCAAGATGCAGGCGCAGGACCGGCAGGAGAAGGAGCGCGCCGACGCGCGCAACGCGCTGGAGGAGTACGTGTACGAGCTGCGCGGCAAGCTGGGCCCCGGCGAGGCGCTGCACGCCTTCGTGGCCGACGACCAGCGCCAGCGCCTCGTCGCCGCGCTCGACGCGCTCGAGGCCTGGCTCTACGAGGAGGGCGAGGACCAGAACAGACAGGTGCCGTATTACAACTGTCGCCGGTAGCGGGGACTGTTGCCATATTGTATTGACGAAGCGTGAGGGTATGCGCTGCGCCGTGCACCGAGTGCCGAGTCGGGGAGCCCCTCGCTGCTTGGACTCGCTATGTCAACTCTTATTTTCATTTCACTCTGTTGGAGTTTGTCAAGACACGAGTTAGGGTAAGCGGTAGTAATCTTGCCCCCCCCCCAATCATTGGCCCCCTATACTTAAAATCGATTTATTTAAGATATACGTTTGAGTAGAATGTAGAAAAAAATATTTGTATTTTTCTTTGTTGACAACAGTATATAGTGTAATTGATAGTTTTCCAGCATAATAGCTGGAACACACGTAAAAAAACATTTTGCAACGATCGAAGCTACAAGTGTGTTTTATTAAGCAAATCATAAGAATTTAGTACTTTTAAACTATTATACGCTTTTATTGGTATTCAAAATGTAAAATTTTGTGTTGTATTATATTAGTTATATTTTCTATTCACTATCGTCAATAAAAATAAACAAATCTAGTGATTGGCCCTACCATGGTATAATCATTGGCAGGGCCAATAAACACAAAGTACAATTATTGGCATGCCAATCATTGTACTCTTGGTATGCCAATATTTGTACACTGGGGGCCAATGATTGTACTTTTGTCCCATTTTTTGGTTTTTGCATTATATTTCACAATTGGTTGTAAATATATTTATGTCACACCTGGCCATAAAGTGCCTTTTTCCGCACGCTACGCGTACGGAAAAAGCTTATTTCTGTCCAAGTGTAGGCATAAAATGATATACTTAACACGTGAGGTAATAAATAAAGCCCTTGATCGCATATTTACGTGCCTCGCTTGCAGCTCGGGTCGCAAACATCTGCGATCTCGGCCTTTCTTTGTTTTACCGCACTAGTTAGGTAATGTACTATTATGGTTGTGATTTATTCAAATTTTCAACATTTCTAGGGATAACTTGTTATCAAAAGTTTTACTATAAAGCATCTTATTTGGGAAGGAAAAATGTTGAAACTCGAGGTTCACCTTAAAGGGCCAATGATTGTACTGCGTACCCTATTGTGTTTCGGTCCTATTACATAATTTGACAATCGAGCCATACATATTGGAAACGTCTGCTTCACGTGGTGACCGTCTCCCGGCGCAGGTGTACGTGGACAAGCTGTCGGAGCTGCGCACGGAGGGCGAGCCCATCAAGCAGCGCCGCCTGGAGTTTGAGCTGCGGCCCGGCGCGCTCGACGACTACTCGCTCGCGATTCAGCTCGCCAAGAAGGCTGTTGACTTGTATAAGTGAGTGGATTTTTAAACTTCGAAGGCCTTTAAACGTAATGACGACAATAAAAGTTTTGCCTGCCTTCGAAGCAGTAGGTCCCGGGTTCGACTCCTGGTCAGGGCATTTATTTGTGGGTTTATCACGAATATTTGTTCCTGAGTTATGGATGTTTTCTATGTATTTAAGTATATATATGTAATATTATCTTCTGTTACCGCGATTGTTATTCATTGAAATTAAACACTTTAGAACGGTCATCATCTTAACCCTGTGAAGACGAGTGCTGTAAAGGGCTCGAAACGTAGGATCATGGTGTTAATAAACGCGATTAATCCGTTCTAAAGTGTTTTATATATATGTATCTATCTATTATATATATCGTCGTCTCGTACCACACAACACAAGCCGTATTGAGTTTACCGTGGGACTAAGTCGATTTGTGTAATTAACAAATATACTTCTATTCTTCTGTTTGCGATCTAACTGCGGGCAATTTGTAGCACATTTAACAAATGATACTGAATAGTGGTAATAACAATCGCTACTAAAACAAAATCGACCAAAATTGTGTGCTGTAAGTTAAGATTTCTGAATTTTAGACTATAGCTAGAGGGTCTCAAAATAACTATTTTCAGATCTGGAGGGAAAACCAATTCCCCCCTTGAGCATGTGTGTGGAATGGCTTCTTTTGATATTTCTTCACTTATCAGTTAAGCATGCTAGGGGTTGAGTGGTATCATTTTCGTATAAAACAGAAACGGAGAATTAATTTTTGACAATAAAAATGTGCAGCGTCATATAAAAAAAAAAGAATTATCGAGGCAAAGGTAAAACACTGACTTAGTTTATTTTCTTTAAAACATGATATAATGTATTATTATTTAAAATAATAAAAATACAGTGAAATAACATGTGTACTGTAGTTTGTAAAAGCATAAACTTTATGGGGACTTATTATACAAAAACTAACTGAAATAAATGTTGCACCTGTTGCTAGTCTCAGAAACTAAGCAAAAAACAGACTGTTTGGTCTACCTATGATATATGAATTTAACAATTTGCGTAAATATATTCTCTATAATATCTGTAATAGAGGTATATATTTTTTGTACTATTATACGTTATATAAAATAAAAAACAGAACCTCATTTGCAAAAGTAACTAAAGTAAAACTCTTCATCGCTTCACGTCATAATGGCGGGTGGACCTCGGGGATTGGAATGAATTTTAGCCTGATATTTGTTACCTTTTACGTAGGTAATATTTAGTACCTCAAATAAAATTCTTTGTACCTCTCCTGGAAACAAGATATCTTAAAATATAGGTCCGCCCGCCAACCTGACGTTAAGATGGCGGGTGGACCATTGGAAAACGTACAAAACCTGCGGTATATGTCATGATTTGTATATAATAATTACTAAAAATAATAATCTCTATCAAATTGATAACACAAGTTTACATACAACAAAATGTATTTTTTAAACTTTGCAAGTACGCGCGGTTAGCCACTAAGTAATTCGCGGCCAAGCAAATAACGACGCGACTCAGCAGTTGGCATCCATGGTGTACGTTGCTGAGCTGTGCAGTTTATTGTAAAACATCGATGTTAGGTGCCTGTTCAGTTTATAAATATGCTTTTGAGTTAAATAAAAAAACCGGCCAAAAGCATTTCGGGACACGCTTAAGGCGCAGTGTGTCTTGCGAACACATTTTTTAAACATTCGTAGCGCGTACATAAATAATAATGTGGCTTCCAAAACATATAGATTGTAATTTTGAGGACTTGGTTAAGGGACTAGATCGACTCAAAACATGAATTACTAACTTTCGCTCGATAGAAAATCATCGCAAACATAGGTCTAAAACCCACTATTAAAAATTCCAAAAAAAATATCCAATTTAGCTACAAACATGGGAATTATATCTAATTTAGCGTATTTTTATGCTTGATGGAACTTATCGATTACTTTTTGAAAATAAAAAAAAACTAAGAAAAATACTTTTTTAAAACCGAAACTGAATACCCCGATCGCACCCGGCCGACCGCTCAGTGCTCGTTGAGCTGCGTTTGAGGCCGGACCTGTGTCGCTGCCGCTCCGCGCTGCCAAGTGCAACTTTTGTGAATTTTAAAGTTATCCACCATGGGAAATAAAAAAAATAAGAGAAGACGGAAGAGATTTAATCATTTGATGATAGCCAGGGCCAATGCAAGACGAACTAATGCCATCCGGTGAGTACGAACTGCTAATGACGCAGTAAAAGAAATACAGTATTACACTTTCACTCCCATTTAGCTTACGTTCTGTCTCTTAGCTTAGTAGCTAAGAACGATTATTTTCAACCGATTTCAATATTTTCAAAGGAGGAGGTTCTCAATTCGTCTGTTTTTTTTTTATGGATGTTACCTCAGTACTCCGTCATTACTGAACAGATTTGAATTTTTTTTTGTGTCTTAAAATAGATGGTTCCAGGTTGGTCCCGTTTTTTTCAAAATCCATTTCTGATGATGGGATCCATGAGGAACTGAGGGAACTCCTTAAATTTGAAAGGCAAATGCATAGTAATTTGGGTATTTTCTTGAGAAACTCGAGAATTTCTTTACAAAACCTACCAGTTTGGTGGAGCAGATCTGATGATGACGACCAGGTATGTCAAAGAGGAACTGCTCTATAATTTGCGGGCCCCAGCTGTTTCTTCTGATTTGAGACATTCATCTTTTGTTTGTTATGAAATGCCTTCGAGGTAGTCCTATTTGATTTTAATTATATTTTGATGATGCATATCATGAGGAATTAATGGCTGATGCTGAACCCTGGCAGTACCTTATGGAACTCAGGTTTGGTAAAACTTACGAGAGTTCTGTTTTAGACCGGGTTACTCACGTGTATAAAGTCGAAAATAATAGTATGTCTAATACTCACGGGAGTTTTCTATTTAAAATTACAAATTATGACTTTCCATTTTTATGCCACTCGCACAGATTAGGTATTTACAGCAGAGCGCGGCTCGCTGTTTTTGTGAGTCACCAGGCACATTGATGATGGAACAGAGAGGTGACCACCGGAACTCAAGAATTAGTTGATATAATTCCCTCAATCAATCAAGCAGCAATATAGTTAACAGCAGTTGTTATTATCAAACGCAAGGTCAGTTGCACATATCTAATTTTTAGTGCTCCGTAACCAAATTTATAACTATAATAGTACTGCAGAGGCCGTGAAGTAAGGGATTGCAGGACGAGTTTGTGGTAGACGGCCGAGTCGTAGACGAGAATAAAACAAGTCCCGCAATCTCTCTTCCGGCCGAGGCATGTTTATTGCTTTTCTCAAACGTTGTGAGGAAATATTAAAATTAAAATAACTACCAGGTAAATAGTTAACAAGAAAAAAATAGTTTAATTTGCCACCTTTTTAATTTTTTAAAGATGCCATTTGAATGAGCTATTCAAGCACCATGTTTAACCGCACATAAATATACATAGAACGATAGAATTTGTTTTTTTTTTAATGTCGCAAGTATCTAGTGGTCGTTGGCTGTATGTAATTTTTCCTTTGTCAGTTTAGTGTTAGTACGCAAATTTAAAAAGTTAGAGCAGCGGACTAAATGTTTCATTCATACTTACGCAATACATTACTTCACGGCCTATGGCCAAGAAGTAAATGTGGGGAGCCATAAACAAGAAACTTCATGTCTTCATTTTGTGACATAAATGTATACATTTCCGATCATGTTTGAGAAAACAATATTTATAGAAATTTGGAGCTAAGATGTACGTCCCTGCTTTATGAACCGCTATAGGTACAATAGGGTTTCAAATAAATTATTTATTTGGGCATATAAAAAATTAATATAATTAAGATAAATCTACCGCCCTCGGATTGCATATATACCTTAATATGATATTGAAGAATGTCAAAATGTTATGTAACGGAAACCTTTATCACGCTGTTTCTGACATGCCCTTGGCCGATGTTTATATTTAAGAAAGCTAGTGGTGGACATAGGCACCTGACTGCTAAAAACATTTGGTTTACTAATAAAATACATTCTACATTCGGATTCGATGTAGTACTGTTTACACTACTACTGCGCTATCTTACAATACTCGCGCACGGGGGGAGACGAGCGGGGCGCTCTCCGTGCCCGTTGCCAACCTCACCCCCTGACACGGTATTTTTCGCTGATTTTACGGCGCCTTAATGTAGGATTCGGTAGTTAACAGTCCGTCATAATAAGCGAATCGAGAAGGGGTCTAATTAAGTAGATTCCATGACGATAACTAACAAAAGGGAGTATCTTCGTAGCACTTACAACTCATACTCGTATACGCCCTTTAACTAAGAGGATATGACTTTTTGGAATTTCAAAATCTCAGCAGGCTTAAATAATTAGTGAAAAAATAATATATAAACCATTCCGCTTGCACATTCACCCCCCTCCTCAGGCAGGAGGAGAATCGGTTTTCCCTCCACATCTAAAAATAGCTATTTTAGCCACGCACAATATTTCCCGTTAGCAGTCGCTATACTTGAATGTTTTAGGGCGGGTGACGCGAAATACAACCACCTGGCGGAGGCGGACGTCCAGAAGGTGGCGGAGGCGGCCGCGGCCGCGCTGGCGTGGGTGGAGGCGGCGCGCCAGGCGCTGGCGCGCGCGCCCAAGCATCTGCCGCCGCACCACACCACGCACCAGATCCGCCAGGAGAGGCAGGTGCGTACCGTACCGACTACCGACTACCGAATGCGACGGTTCACCCTATTTTATATTCATTTTCTTTAAATCATTCTGTATATAATCAATTTGGTCGAAATTGGCTTTGTGCATAAACTGTTATGGTATAGTCAAGTTTAGCATAGTTTGATTCTGCAGATTTCAATTTGCCCGAATACTGTTTGTACATATAGTTACTTCCGAATAAATTTTAGGCATAAATTATATATGCATAAAATCATTGTGTCGATTTTATAAATCTGACGAATACTGTCGAGGTCACAGTTCTATTCTAACCTAACATAACCCACTTTAACCTAGCAATGAATTACTGTCGAAGTCGCAGTTCTAACCTAACCCACTTTGCCCCAGCAGCAGTGAGTTACTATTGAGGTTGCAGTTTGAACTTAACCTAACCTACTTTGCCGTAGCAGTGAATTACTGTCGAGGTCCCAGTGCTAACCTAACCCGCTTTGCCCTAGCAGTGAATTACTGTTTAAATCTAACCTAACGTGCCTTTCCGAAGCAGTGTGTATGAGTAGAGGTTGCAATTATTACCGAATCTAGCTCATTTTTCTCTGCGGGCAATCGACATACTCGTACA
Source organism: Lathronympha strigana (assembly GCA_949128165.1). Classification (NCBI taxonomy): domain Eukaryota; kingdom Metazoa; phylum Arthropoda; class Insecta; order Lepidoptera; family Tortricidae; genus Lathronympha; species Lathronympha strigana. The sequence continues at coordinate 9,623,411 of OX421905.1, read as the reverse complement.
TTCGAAATTTGAATTAAAAATACCGAAATTCGAACAGAAAAATACTGTACGCATGTGACAAGTCCACAGATTTGCACGCAATTACTGCAATGAAAATCTCGAAATCCTAGAACATTGCTTTTCTGCTTAGCGAAAAATGTATGCGAAGTAAGTTGGGGATAATGCTAATCCACAACTTACTTCGTCATAAGTGTAACTCGGCCTCAATAATTGTATGTCAATATATTTTCGGACAAAGTAATATTCGGAACCTTGTCAATTATGCCAAATATTGTTTCTGCTACTTTACAATTTGGCGAAAATCGATTATGTCTAGAATGTTATGACAAAATCGTTTCGCACAAAAAAAATGCCACATAGAGGAAACCCGAGGGCCACCTCCTACACCACAGAAACATCGAAACATATGTATCTTATCTCCCTTTCTATCACACTCGATTATTCGAAGGAGACGCATTCTATTTTCGCGGCAGGTACAGGTTGGCCAAATAAGAACGATACACTTTTTAATTAAGGTCCGACCGAGACTTCTTTTTTTGTCTCGGCCGAGACCGAGACCGAGATTAAATTGAGTTCTCGGCTGTGACCGAGACCGAGGCCGAGATTTTATAATAAATACGAAAAATTTCCACAAAAAAACATGTAATAGTCAAGAATTAAACTGTTGTTTAATAGCCATTACTAAAACACAACATTTACAGTCAAAGCTTGAGAAAAAAAGTTTTTTCTTAAAATACCCACCAAAATCGCAAAAAGTGTCAAAATGGATGGTTCGGCCAAGGCCGAGAATCTCGGCCCTTTTTGGCCGAGAGCCGAGACCGAGATCTCGGCTCGAGTTTTGGCCGAGACTGCCGAGACCGAGACTGAGATCTCGGTCGGACCTTATTTTTAATAAATACTTTATAATTTTAAAATTTCATTGAAAATTTTACCTCTAAAATTTAAATTTCCTCTTATTTGGCCACTCTGCACTTAATTTTAGAACTTACTACAGATTTTAACAACATTATTAATTCTCTTGCAGAACTTCGAGAACACCGTGAATCCGATCCTCAACAAAGCAAAGCCGAAGGAGAAGACTCCGCCGCCGGCCCCCACCGGCGACGGGCAGGCGCCCCCCGCGCCCGCGCCCGCCCCCGCCCCCGCCCCCGCGCCCGCCGCCGACCAGATGGACGTCGAGTGAGCCGCCGTCGGTCCGTCCTCCGCGACTCGTACTCACACTGCATGACCCACAACTAACCTCTTCACCGTCAATATTCTGTGGAAACTAATTATTCACTGTCACTGTGATGTTGTTATGAGTTTCTTATATATTTAGCCGTATCACTCGCGATGGACCGGAGACACTTATGGCGACTACTAGTTTCAGTAACGTTCCGATATATCTTGGTGCGAGAACAAAATGGCAGTTTTGCTAGATTGTTAGCGCGCCTCATTTTGGTACTCGACAAGTTAGATCAGCTTCGAATTCATCAATGGCCGCACCGCGGGCGCTGCGAGCCAATTTAGTGTGTGTGCTCTAAAGATTCTTCGTTAGTTTTCTACCGACCGAGCACTTAGTAAATACTTGTTGCCTTTATTCATTGTTTTGTTTTCGCTGTCTTTTCGGGTCGAGAGAAAACCCGTAACATACTGCCCTAGTATTTTGCCGATAACTCGAAGAAAATAAAACGTTTTCTTTATTAACACGTGTCGCTTAGTATATCTTATGATTATGTCAGAGCTGAAATGATCGACTCGATACTTTCGAATTTGAATCGATTTAGGTACTTGTATTATATTCCTATAGAGCATTTTCAACGTATGCTTTGTTCTAAATTAGTAAATGTAACAAAATTGTATATCTATAAATTAAAATGGAATCTGTCTTGATAATAAACTTGTATATTACAAAAATATAGAATTTAATAAGCAAATAGAGCCCAGTCGCACACGTTATCCGCGCAGATCATAAACAGATTTAGGGTTACACTATACAAGGACCAATTCGATGTGGACACGAATGTTGAGAAGCATACTACTAGACTATAAAGAACCAAAACCGGCATGTGGCGTAAAACTTTGAATCTTACCTCCGACGTTTCGAGGGTGATATTGTGCCCGTACCACCACGGATCCACGTATCACGTCGGAGGTGAATTTTCAAAGATTTTACGTGGTTAAAGTTTAAACGAGGCTTACGTTTTGGTTATTTATAATGTGTGAAAATAGTGAAAGTTTTAATCAGTGCTATACTACTAGACTATTTTAACATTGATAGCGCGGGTGAATGACTTGTGTGTTCGGTCAGATATATGTGATATTATATGTATCGGGCGAGTTTCGGCTCTCAACAAAGCTATTGAAGTTAACTCATAGTAAATTATTATTTATTTTGTTAGCTGACCGCAAATTTTATTATCTGCCTCCGCTGAAGACCGTATCTGCATTATTAGGATACTTTCGCCGTGCTCCTCAAAAGGGGTACGATCAATAACACGATTTTACTGTAGGTAGTTAGTATAACAATGATATTCATGTATGACATCAGTGTCCGGTGCATCTTTGTGCCGACTGGACGTTAATAACAATATTTCTAATTGAAGCATCGCTGAATAGCATTAACCATTAATGTTTAATTTTAAATTGTGATTGAATGCCTTTTGTAATATTATTTTGCAGTCCGCTCGTGTGATTACTGATTACGTTGTTGATTGTGAGATAGATCCTACATAATTGGAAAGTGAGGTATTGTTTGATATGCTCTAAATATTGTTTAGCATAATTTTATTTAGTTAATTTTTTTAACTTTTAAAGCAACAGGATTTTAATGAATACTTTTTTGATAATATTGGATACTATCCATCACTAATGCACGGTTATTAGTGTTATTATAATTTGTACCTAGAGATGTCTTATTAAAGCAAGTGCGTGTATTTCCATGGTATCCGTGGTAACGTTGACTATTCACGTGAAGGTATTTCACTTAAACAATTAAGTAATTTTTTACATAACAATCACGCGTAGGTGGATGAATGAATAACACGTGTGTAAATTCTCGCATTTGTTTTATAATTAATTGGTATTTGTAAGTACCTCTAGTTTGATCGGGGGTTAATTTTATAGTAAGCGCTCTTGTTTTCTTTATAATAAAAGTAAAACAATCCCTTTGATGTTATGCAGCATCCTGACACAAATGTGAATGTTATCTTTACAGGAATATAACTTATAGTATAGCATTAACATAAGGGCCAGCAAGTGGATTGTTGACTTTTGTACCGCGCACAGAAACAGGAGACATGATATTCATGTATGACATCATAGAAATAGCATAAACTATTATCTTAACTATTTTACCAACTTCTAAGCAGGTTAATGCATTCTTTCGAAAGATACACGATCAGCATACGCTCACAATATTCTTGTATCTCATAGCATTTATTTTCTTAATTTGGTTACTGTGATTAAGTTATTAGTCATAATTTTGTCAATTGGACTTTTCCTTACACAACGGAGAAAAATTATTCAACCAATAATATTCTTACCAAATACTTAATTTAAAAAAATCTAAACCAGTGTCCTATGTTTTTTACTTGTTACAAGCAAGTACCCACATGGAACTAGAAAAGCAGGTTCGTTTTTTTACCTTTGAGTTTTTGGTAAAATAGCAATTCAATATTCGCATTACGAATATTCTCACTTTACAAACCGCCTACAAAAGTTTAGGTGAGCCTATTTCATTTTTTTAGTTAGCACAGTTACGATTGAATGGTGGTAAAAGTATTTTTGACTTAACATTATCAATAAATAACACACTGGAAAAGGTCCATTGGCCTATAATTTACATTCTAAAGCAAATGGTTCAACCATTATATGTTATTTTGTGCATTTTGAATGTTAAGAGCTTAGTAAATGAATGATTTAACAAATCTGTTTTATTTCTTATTTCTGTGGACGGACCCTTTATAGACCTCAATTTTACTCAATTCACCTATGAGGAACCTCGTATCGCTATGCCCTCTATCTATGTAGCGAAAATGTTACGACAAATGGAGGGTTAGTCATTTATTTAACATCAAACTCGGGTAAATCCATCTGTCAGATTATGCGATTTTGGTATTAAGAAAAGGTAATAAATAAATAAATAAATATTACAGGACATTCTTACACAAATTGACTAAGTCCCGCAGTAAGCTCAATAAGGCTTGTGTTACGGGTACTCAGGCAACGATATATATAATATACAAATACATAAATACATAGAAAACATCCATGACTCAGGAACAAATATCTGTGTTCATCACACAAATAAATGCCCTTACCGGGATTCGAACCCAGGACCATCGGCATAGCAGGCAGGGTCACTACCAACTAAGCCAACCGGTCGTCAAAAGGTAATAAGGTAGATATTTGCAGAGAGGGTCGAATGGATTTACCCGAGTTTGAAGTTAAGCGACACAATTGTTGACCACAATTTTTTGCAATTTTTAGGGATCCGTAGTCAACTAAGAACCCTTATAGTTTCGCCATGTCTGTTTGTCCGTCCGTCTGTCTGCGGCTTAACTCAGTGACCGATAGTACTTTTTTTAAACGATATGGTCAATGTTACATTCGTCCCGTAATATTTGTAAAAAAACATATTTTTCCCTCCGTAAACTTCTGAGATAAAGGGGGAATAGTATTTCTTTTTACATTTTCGTTTATACATAAAAAACATTGTTTTAGAATTAGCAAATCGAGCCCTTTCAAATGATATTTTACATGACCCAGTTACTAAACTTTTAACTTTTGCCCCCTCTTTTACGACGCAATTTTTCATTGAAGATTAAAATAACTATACCTATATGAAAAATGCGCTCTCAATGTGTCTGTGTTAAGTATGCTTATAAATATTTCAAATCGGTAGATTTACTACCTCTCGAGATATTTAACACTTTACCAGGCCCCTAAGAACTAGCGTGTCTTCATACGTACTGTGTATACTGTTACAACCGTATTGAACACCTCGTAAAAAATGAATTTACGAAAGTCGGAGATCTTCCTTTAAACCAGGAATAAAAATGTGGGTTACAGTTATCCCATCGCCTGTCTAAGTAACTAACTGTCATTCGATTTTGTCTTATTATATTCTTGATCAGGCGAAGGGATATATTCCTCCCACATAGTATATCGGTTATCATAGGCAAGGTTTAACTCCAGATCTACTACGAAATATTATATCAATCACTGAAATAGTATTTTTTCTACTCGCCGACTTTAATCTGCCAATTACGAGTAGGTACATAGACAAAACTATAAGCTTATACTTTTCGATATTAGACAGTCCAACTCAACTATAATATCTCATTTCGATACGCTGTAGGCAACTATAATAGAACTTCATACAAATTCTATACTTATGTCCGATGCCGCCTGGGACTTTGCCGAGCGCGCGCCTCACGCCTGCGCCGACCGCGCCGGCCTGCCGGCTATCTTTTTGTGTTACATCCTTGTTAAGTCAATGAAATTGAATGATGAAATTGTTCCTCCATAGATGATGATGATGATGACTCGTAGAAAAAGTATTGTATACAATCGTAATATAATTAAGTTTTTCAATCTCGTACCTTACTTAGGCCACTCAGCAAGCTTCGTGGCCTAAACACGGTACTCGACTGAAAAACCCTTCATTATATCACGATTGTATAATAGTATTTTATACATTATTTTAAACATTATTTTATGATCTTCATTCACGGCACGCTTCAAAATCCAATAATGTATCTTTGGCCGTTTAAATCCACTATACCAGTGATGTTAGTGGTTTGTTTACAAATCCGAACACTTTTCAAAATTTAAGAAAAACACGGATATTTTATAGTATGGTACATGAATTCGCTCTAGGTTGAACACAAAAACAGTTTTATTAATTACGTGAGTTTTTATGATATGACAAGACAATTTACCGGGCCATGGGAAGAATAGCTCCCGCACAGTTAAACTCTAATAAGGCCATGGGATAGTGTCAACCCACATCCTAATTCTGCTCATTCACAACCATGCATAAATATTTAGCGATCTTTACGATTACATTACCTTTCAACACTCAAAATCTACAAAATATCAAATAATTGTTCGACCTATGTACTTCTGTTTCATAGAAATAGAGGAAAGGGTTCGAATTTCTCCGTAGTTTACTGAAATTAGAGTTCAAGTGAATTTAAACGGCTGTCAAAGATATATTACGCGATTTAGAAGCGTGTTATGAATGAAGATCATAAAATACTATTTTCAGGGATTGATAATATATTTTGTAGGAGGCTTGGAGTTAAAACCTGACTACGGTAACCGATGTAAGATGTGGGAGGAATATATCCCTTCGCCTGGTAAAGGGTTAACGATGTGACACACAGACAACTGAGTCACACCAAAATGTTCCTTTTTAGGGTTCCGTAGCCAAAATGGCAAAAACGGAAGCCCTTATAGTTTCGTCCAGTCCGTCTATTATAAAGCATATGGCAATGATATTACAACCAGAGGTATATTTTGTGTGCCGCTATTTAGTTTTGCACAATAATTGCGAAAATAAATATTTTAAGAGGGGGGGGGGGGGGGTACTCCCTACATGTAACTCAACACAAGATTTTTTTATATGTAATGAAAGATTCCTTGAACAAACATTTGATTAATAGAATATTTTCAGAAATATTCGCTCTGAAAGACTGAAAATGTGTCGTCGTCGTCGTCGTCTCTAACTTTTGAACGGGAGGTCGAAAAAAATCAGGAAGATGGATTATCAGACACACTTACCACAAAAAATATTTTCAATCGTATGGCGGTACGGAACCCTCAACTATAGGTGTTCCGACACGCACTTGACCGGTTTTATTTCTATGACCATGGTACTTATCTATTTAAGCCCTTTTTAAGTTCGCCTATCCTTCCATTGGCTAATCTTTGTAAAGCCATAAAAAAAAGTTCGCCTATTGTGACGACGGTAAACTACGGAACCCTACACTGAGCATGGCCCGACATGCTCTTGGTCGGGTTTTTACCATTTTGGTACGGAACCCTTAAAATAATAAAAACAACTTTGAATAAAGTAGGAAGCATCCAGCGGCGGCGTAAACAGAAAATTGCCCTGGGTGCCTACCTTTACTACGCAGCCACTGGTGTATTTATTATAGTATTCATTTAAGAAATTAATTATTGCCCGTCCCTAAACAATCAATATTTGAAATAACTGATCAGTCTTTTCAGCTGGTATATTGTACCATAAAAGTTCCGAGCGGTGGAGAGCAAGGGTTTATGAAAACGAAATAATTTATCATTAGGTACTTTTTAAACATGTAAAACGTGACTTAAGTATTGTGAGTTAAAGCTAGGCTGGAGAGTCAATCTCCAGTCTTGTCGGTTAAGCCATCAAGGTACGGGCTAAAGTTTAACTCACAATACTATAAATATTCTAGCTTATTTCTTCTTCTTGGGGGGGCACTTCCTCTCTTCCGGCGGCGGGGGCGGTGGTGGATTGGGGTTGACTTCGTTTAAATAGTCTTTTGGATTTTTTCTTTTCGATTGTAAATATGCATACTCTACGTAGGAATACCAAGCGTAGCCTAAAACGAATGCTGTAAAAAACGTTATTTTAAACGAAGTGTAAACCTACCTATATTATGGGGCTTAGCCCTTTATGGCCGCTCCACGCTCCACACAATGGGCCATTATACGGGACGTAGCTATACAGCAGAACCGGATGTCAGTATTGCGTAACCCCTCTTACTCATAACTGCGTCTGTTTATCATTGCCTATCATGACCCATTGTGTGGAGCGGCCATTACTTGTGCACTCAGCCACAGAATAAATAATAGAAAGACTCAGCAGCACAAGTAGCTGAGCGAGTGGGTGTTCAAAATGATTTTGACATGACATGACACGCACATTACAATATAACACTCTTTTTTGTTTTGGGCAATCGTATAAAAAGTAAGGTCGTGTCTAGATAATTTTGAACACCTTACCTGGTTAACTTCTGCTGCTGACTGTACCATCAGGTGAAGTAAGGTAAATAGGCAGGTAACTTAGTTCATTTTGTTGAAATAAAATGCACTTACGGGGCAACCAAGTGAATATAGTAGCAGTTGTCCTCGGTAAAACATTTGGAAGACCTTTACTGAGCAATCCTGCAATTGGATTTAGTTCATGGGGAGATAATTTGTAGTAAACTATTCCGCGAATAGTCGCTAATTCGCCAAAGTGCTTTCCCATTGTATTTACTTAATACTTATTTAGAAAACTCAGAATGTTGACATAAAAACGTCAAATATTTTTGGCATAAAAAATCGAAAGTGGAATCAATACCTACTTACATTTTAAGTCAGTGGTCACCAGTCTTTTTTTAATTTAGATATACTTGCATGTAACTACTAAAGAGGTACTACTAGGTAGGTACCAGTAGGTGCACATGTTGTACACATAAAGTCAAGATATATTGAAATGAAACGCTTTGAAACGGATAAATCACGTTTATTAACTACATCACCCCACGTTTCGAGTCTTTTACTTATTTTTACTTTTACCTATTATAACGCTCGTTGTCACAGAGTTGAGTAGCGATTGAAAATAACTCCTGGAACTCGAAACGTAAGGGAATGTAATTAAAGAAAGTGATACGAATCCATTTCGAAGTGTTGCATTTCAGTCAGCTCAGTACCACCAACTATATAGAGAAGATTGAACCAAATTGTATAATTTATGGACCCCTTAAATTGTGGCGTTTTCAGGCTAAAGGTAACTTACTGTCGGTATTGAGTTTTTGGTACCTACTTATAGTCCACAACATTCTCTTTCATATGCAGAAAAAAACAGAGAGCTAAGTTAAGTATTTTTTTAATGATTTTTGAAGTTGCATCATACTTACAAATGTACTATTTTGACATATTTGAGCTTAAAGTTTGAAAACCTAAAAAATCCAGTAGTAGGTTGAAGTTATGGAGATAGCGGTTTTAAAATGTTCCGCATACATTATAGTATATATTTATAACAAACAACTTTTTTTCTCTAATATTTTACCTATTATGGAAATAATACAACATAATGCACGTAGGGTGTCAAGACAAGAAACAAAAATAAAATATTTTTATAACTCCAAATGGATAGATTCTCAGCCGGTTTATGTTGATTTCTGAACATCATGAAGCTAAGGATTATTATAATTAATAGTACCTACATTATTGCAGAGGCCGGGAAACCGAATTTCGTGGATGAGTATGGGAGGTGCCGGCGGACTGCCGTGAATGAGGGGCTTTCGGCACGCATCCGGCAACGACATTCACGATGCTATATTACGTGCTGGAGGTGCCGGCGGACTGCCGTGAATGAGAGGCTTAATGGTGCTTTTACATGCTCGGGCTCTCGGCCGAATGATTCGGCCCACCCTAGTACACGCTCATTCGAGACAGACTATATAGATAAAATTTAAGCCAGACCATAGACAATTTAAGCTTTTTCAGGTAGTTTCGGAGAATTAAACGGTGTTTTAAATAGCTTTGGTTATTGAAACTATTTAAGACACTTTTTAAATAGCTTTACCCGAAGTGAAATTATTTAAGACACCTTTTAACTCAACCAAACTACCTGAAAAAGTACTTAAATTTTCTCTGGTCTGGCTTAAGTTTTCTGTATATAGTCTGTCTCGAATCATCGTGTACTAACATGGCCGAAACATTCGGCCGAGAGCCCGAGCATGTAAGCGCACGGTAATATAGTATCGTGAATGTAGTGGTGCCTCTACATGCTCGGGCTCTCGGCCGAATGATTCGGCCGCGGGCGAATGCACCCTAGTACACGCTCATTCGAGACAGACTATATAGATAAAATGTAAGCCAGACCATAGACAATTTAAGCTTTTTCAGGTAGTTTCGGTGAGTTAAACGGTGTTTTAAATAGCTTTGGTTATTGAAACTATTTAAGACACTTTTTAAATAGCTTCACCCGAAGTGAAATTATTGAAGACTTGGTTACCGTGCCTCTACATGCTCGGGCTCTCGGCCGAATGTTTCGGCCATGTTAGTACACGATCATTCGAGACAGACTATATAGAGAAAATTTAAGCCAGACCAGAGACAAGTTAAGTACTTTTTAGGTAGTTTGGTTGAGTTAAAAGGTGTCTTAAATAATTTCACTTCGGGTGAAGCTATTTAAAAAGTGTCTTAAATAGTTTCAATAACCAAAGCTATTTAAAACACCGTTTAACTCACCGAAACTACCTGAAAAAGTACTTAACTTGTCTCTGGTCTGGCTTAAATTTTCTCTATATAGTCTGTCTCGAATGAGCGTGTACTAGGTTGCATTCGCCCGCGGCCGAATCATTCGGCCGAGAGCCCGAGCATGTAGAGGCACCATGACATCTCTTTCAATTTATAATTTATATATAGTAGTGTGACTACTTAAAAAAAAACACAAAAACATGAATCAAAACATTTATTACATTTAATAAATGATTTGATTCGTGCTTTAAAAATTGTAAAAATTTAACAATTTTATATTTACATGAAATTAGTTAAATATAAAAGTACCTAATGCAGTTTTGTATAAAAAAGTGGCCTCGAAGTTAAGAAAATATAAAAGTAATGCAGTTTTGTATAAAAAAGTGGCCTCGAAGTTAAGAACTTTTAGCACAGTTTTTGATGAAAAGTGATCTAGGGTACCACTGTCGCTGTTCATAACTCTAGAGAAATAACAATTCTACTTGCATTATTTAAAATATTATCTGCACTATTATGTGTGAATTATCGTGAAATATAATCAAATACAGAACCAATTAAATTTTCTTAGCTAAAAACACATTAATATAGTACGAAAATTGAGTTTTCGGGTATTTAATTATTCTTGTTTTTCGTAGAAATCGCGAAACGTCTGGTTTATATTACTGGTGAGTGACCGAAGAGCTGGTGGCTTCCTCGCACAACGTACCTAGGTATCAGCATTGCGATAAGTACAACTAGGAAATGCCGCACTCCGCCAGCATCCTAGGTACAATGCCTCAAGGAGCTATTTTAGATTAGGTAGTTAGGTAAGTTGCACTTACTGTATATATTTTGAAAATAAATGTTATTTTATTACTAACTTTAATTAATTAAATTTAATACTGGGTGTTTCAAAATCAGCAATGAAATATCCAAACGTGATAATATTAATGTCAATGTCATGTCATGATTGTCATGCATGTGTGCATGTCATACTTTGTGTTGTGAGAAGTTAGTTGAGAGTGGTAGCGGGCAAAAAATAAATGAAACGAAGGCTAGCGAATGAACGTCGATAGTAGCAGGGTCACCTTCAAGCGATTGTGAACTTAGGTTATATTCACTTACTACCCTCGGTATTCGGCTGTTTCATTTACGCTCTACTTATAACAATACTATAACACCTACTCGTCAGTATGAGCGGTGAACCTCAAGCAAAACGCACCAAAATGAGCGCCCTCGACCAGCTGAAGCAGGTATCCACGGTCGTCGCAGACACCGGGGACTTTGAAGGTTAGCTTACCTACTGAATTAACTGAATTAGCATGCAGTTGACTACTTCATTAAACTTACCTTTTACTTTTAACTTTAGATTGAATCATTCTTATACATGCCTAGTGTCAAATCAAAGTTATTAATTAGATAATGTGATTTAATTACGAAATGATAAGAGATTATTTTCAGTTTGTAAAACATCTTTATAAGTATCAAGTCCTCTGTTAAAAATATCTTAATCTGTACAGTCAGCAACAAAGCTAAGAATACAGCCCAAGTTCGAAAAAGATGTATATAGCTCCTTAGTGTTCGGGCAATAAAGTCCTGTATATATATATTTGGCACTTTGGCTGTACTAAGGTTGGTTGCTGACTGAACTAACTGCACAGTTATGCTAAAAAGACTAAAATATTATGCTTAATACACGATTTTAAGCTAACATGGTCATTTGCATTATAACTAATATTTAAAAAGGGAGAATTACCATGTATGTGTGTTAATATTGGGTGCTCAATAAAACAAACATACATGGTAATCATCCCGTTTTAAATATTAGTTATAATATTATGCTTGCTATGCAGAAGTATACTGTGTTGGTAATTAATTATATTGCTGTATGTAATACAATTTAAAGTAAACAAAGTTCTGATGTGATACTATTATGAAATAGTAGATTGTTAACCAAGCGAAGAACGGCAACCATTTCAGTCGAGGCATTTTGTTGAGGAGCTCGAAAATAGTGAGAGTGCCAATAGGTACAGACTGAAATGGGCTTTTAACCTGAGTCAACCACTCTACTTTTCATATTGAATACAAGGAAAGAAAAATTCAGGTATTTTAGGTATATAAATATAATGTAGTATGAGAGGTTTGAAGCAACTTTTATTTTAAAATTTTGATTTATGGTGATCATTTATGGTTTCGGGAAATAAATTATCAGAAGGGAAACCATATGATGCCTCATTTGAAACCGATTACCAAATTTAATTAGTGAAACTTAAGATAAAAACGCATTTGGAGAGTAAAAGACCCTAGGGCGTAATTGCTTCATTTTCCCACCTGCTTCATAGGTAACAATCACCCATTTTCAAAACATGAGATATGAAAAATACTTTAACTTATAGGATCCATTATTTTCTAGCAAGTTTACTATTGATAAGCATGGTTTATTTCAGCCATGAAAGCTTACAAGCCCACAGATGCAACCACCAACCCGAGTCTGATCCTGTCAGCTGCTGGGATGGAGCAGTACCAGCACATACTCGACAAAGCCATCAAACATGGCAAGGAAACTGGCAGGTGGGCATAAATGAACCTCTAACAATTTAATTGAAATGTGACGATGTACAAATAATACAAATAAATGACCTATCTATCTAACATTACTTCAAACTCTAAAATCTGTGTCATTCCATGGAAAAAACATGTAAATCATAATATCTATGCTTGTCATATAATTTAAACTTTCGTGAGACATATTGATATTAAATTGCAACGGTTAACACTCACGTATTTTTATCACAATAGGCGTGACATGTTTCGTCTGCGTCGGGCAGACCTCGTCGGACAGACAGAGTGGTGTTATCACCTTCGCGGCTAGGACATCACTGCCCCAGTCCGCCGTAGGTACCGGCTCGCGCGCGACGAAGCGGGAGCGGGGTGATCCGCGCAATCCGGCGCCGTTGTAGCGGGAGTCTGAATTGTCGGATCGTCTGACGGGATCAACGACAAGCACACCGAACTAACCGTGTCCACTAAATCGTCACCAAAAACATTCACGTTCCCTCTAGGAAGCACTGGTTTCCAAGCCGGTGGCAGAGTCCAACCTCCATCGCGGTTGAAATTAGGGCGACGTCCGATTTCAATGGCCTCACGGATCTTGCGTGGCACATAACATTTTTCCCGTGCCAACACCTTCACTTTATCGAACCGAATGAAATGCGTCGCGTCCGTACCGCAAGTATGTTCCGCCACCGCCGAATTCCTTACGTCCTGATTTTTCACGCTACGAATATGCTCTGATAATCTCGTAGACACATACTTGCGGTACGGACGCGACGCATTTCATTCGGTTCGATAAAGTGAAGGTGTTGGCACGGGAAAAATGTTATGTGCCACGCAAGATCCGTGAGGCCATTGAAATCGGACGTCGCCCTAATTTCAACCGCGATGGAGGTTGGACTCTGCCACCGGCTTGGAAACCAGTGCTTCCTAGAGGGAACGTGAATGTTTTTGGTGACGATTTAGTGGACACGGTTAGTTCGGTGTGCTTGTCGTTGATCCCGTCAGACGATCCGACAATTCAGACTCCCGCTACAACGGCGCCGGATTGCGCGGATCACCCCGCTCCCGCTTCGTCGCGCGCGAGCCGATACCTACGGCGGACTGGGGCAGTGATGTCCTAGCCGCGAAGGTGATAACACCACTCTGTCTGTCCGACGAGGTCTGCCCGACGCAGACGAAACATGTGACGCCTATTGTGATAAAAATACGTGAGTGTTAACCGTTGCAATTTAATATATCTATGCTTGGTTTTTAGATGCAAAAGCAAGTCTAGATATTTCTTATCGTAATTGAACACACATCTTAATGTAATGTAATTACCTATAACTTTTATCTATACAGTAATAATGTATAAATTGATCTCAATTACGGGGGTGACATTGTCATTGTGTGACAAAACCCCTTTCTAATTATATTTAATAAAGATTAAAAAAAAAAGGATTAAAACATGTAATAAAATGTAACTTATATTATTCTTGTCATGGAATGACCCAACAAGTGATACCTATACAGTTCATTTGTTTCTGGCCAGGTGTCCAGGGGTGACCAGGGGTTGACACAGTGCATATCACCAGCCTCTAATAAATTTGATTGAATTTTAATTTGTGTAATGCTATTTATATTATCACAGTGGCTGATATATTGGATGATAGTTTTATAGAGATCAGAAAAGGGGATTTTGTCTTTCCTTTCAAATTTAAATATAATTTGGTGAATTATTATATGCATACAGAAAATATTTGTTTATTTGCAGATTATTATTTTAAGACTTAATTTTGTATGCGCAAAAATTTTGCCTTTCCATAGTCCGCTACATAAATATGTATACACACCTGTATTCAATTTTGAACCTAGTAATAAGTTCCGATGTGTATAAAAATTTATCCTTTTGTCTGCGGCGATACGAGAGTCTGGTGTCTGTCATTGGCACAGATTATACGGATTATCTGGAATGACGATAAAGACGACGATACTGGATCGTGGTGAATATCGTATTCGAAAAAAAGGTCGATTTGTGTAAGATAGCCCCATAAAACATTTATTAAAAAGTACCTAATAAAAAGATTTTTAATAAAAATAATGACTTAAGAATGTTCTGCAATAATCATAATTCATCATCATTATTTACTAATAATTTCAGTGCCATTGAGGAACAAGTTATGGAAACATTGGACATGCTGAGTGTACTTTTTGGATGTGAGATCCTGAAAATCATCCCTGGCCGAGTGTCTGTTGAAGTTGATGCAAGGTAAATACAAATATTCACCATTTTTCATTGCCTGCCTTTAGGCATGGCTGGTAAAAACTTATGCAAAGAACAATCAGCATACATATACAAATCATAATGATTCTTTATAATATTAGTCTGACAAGGATCTGTTCTCATTTGTGCGTGACGGAGAGGCATAATGTCTTTTTCTTACGCTTAATATCGCCACTCTGTAAAAAAAGGGAGGCACATAGAGTTTTTTTTAATCTACTGTCAGACTTGGTTTGTCAGACTATACCTTGCCTTTAGGTATGAATTGTAAAATTGTATCAGTCACTTCGCTAGAGTAATCTGAAAATTCCAACAGCAGAAAAATTATGGAAAGTACATACATAATAAGGATAATTTAGTAAGTTAATTTCATTACTTTGTCATGCCAATTTTAAACCTATATGTGTCATACTGTTTTCAGACTCTCATTTGACAAAGAAGCCAGCATTGCGAAGGCTATCAAGCTTATCAACGCCTTCTCCGAGTATGGCATCAAGAAAGAGAGGATTCTCATCAAGCTGGCTTCCACCTGGGAAGGCATCCAAGCTGCCAAGTAAGTTTAATTCTCATCCCTATTTCCCAATAGCATCGTAAAGCAGCTGCTGATTTGGACAATACAATATCAGATTTGTAGATTAGCTTATTTATTATATTATATCCACTTACTCGCAAGTCTTTACCAAGTAAATTTGATAGATACAGTCACGATCTATGTTGTGATTGTTGTGAAGGCGCTAGAATACTTGTTTGGATATTTTAGAGCACCTTAACTGCTCCTATAAATTGAAAGAGATGTCATACCGGCTGGAAATAGATTTTGGGTCAGTGAGGGCAACTACCAGATCACGTATTGCTAGGCGAAAATGGTCTTAGGAGACCTTCCTTCGATTTCAAATTAAGGCTGCGAGAAAATGGTCATTTTTGACAAACTGTTTTTTTGATGCCAATCTATTCCATTCCTGTCCAGGATCAAAAGCTTGTATTGGACCGAAAACAATTTTCCGGCTAGAAAAGCCATAAATCGAGAAAAACTTTCCCCATACAATTTGTATGAAAATGAAAAAAAAAAAATCAATCGATTCCATTTCTATCCAGTACCAATAGTTTCCTTGGGGACAACTTTCGGTAATGTACAAAAAAGCCAGAAATAATCCGTAGTTGACTACGGAACCCTAAAAAATATACTTACTCAATAATTTTGTGGGAAAATGTTCAAAACTGTTTCATTCATCCGACTATATACTGAACAAGAAAAAAAAAAATGTTTTATTTACATTCAATAGCAAACCAGAAAACCAGATAGATGTTTGAAGCTCGCTCATCAAAAAATGGTAAAACCGCTGTTAGAAAATGGTGTATTTTTCAAAAACTGACTACAATTTTGAAAAAGTTTTTCATTTATTCCATTTCCATTGAAATGATATTTCAATTTTTGTATTAAAACATGTAAAAATATTTTTGTAACTATGAAAACTCATGGCAAAAAGTTCAGCTGAATCGATCAAATTTATATACCGGGCTCTTAACGTTTAAGGTGCGTTTCGCCAATCCTACAGCTCAGACTTACGTCTAGTGCTGCCTTCTAGATCATCTTTACAGATTATTTTCAAAAAGAAGCAAGGGTGAAAAAAGAATTGGAAAGCACGAATCAAATAATTTATTATTTGTAATCAATTTTTTTATTCATCTTTTTTGTTTTTGGGTTCCGTACCCTAAAAGGACCTATAGGATCACTTTGTTGTCCGTCCGTCCGTCTGTCTGTCAAGACCCGTTATCTCGCGAACGAGTAGAAGTAGACAGTTGAAATGAATACCACATACACAAGTATGCGGTCCCATGAAGGTGTGAAAAAAAAACTACCTACGTCAACGCAATCAAAAGATACGGCCGTTTATGTCGCATTTCCCATACATTTGCAATGGAAATATATATTATTACTAGCTTTTGAAACGTAATTTTCAACCGGCATACAAAAAAGGGGGTTTTTTTATTTATTTCACGTGCGCTAAGTTGGATTTGAAATCATTGTTGAATTTGAAAATCGTTGTTGTTTTCGAAATCAGCGACACAATAAACCAGAAAAACGATACCCATGTTGTTTTTTTACTATATTATCCCTTTTCCCCCTTTTGGGGGTTAATTTCTCAAAAAGCTTGAAACACGTCTTTACTCATTTATCTTTAGGAAAATTCCTGTGAAGTTTCAAATAGAATAGTCCAACTAACCTTGTTTAAATTTTGAAAAATCCTTTCTTATTGCACCTGTATACTTTATAAGGACCTACGTGCTAAATTTGGAATCGCTAGGACCAGCGGTTTGGGCTGTGCGTTGATATGTCAGTCAGTCAGTCAGTCATTCAGTGTCGTAATATCAAATATAATAGCCGTGTTAGCCAAATGTTAGTCGTAATTGAACATCAACAATTATTGAAAAGAAAATTTAACATTGGAAAGGTTAATGAGAAAATATTAATGCGCATTAATTTTAATGTGCATTGATCCTAATCGGCATTAATATTAATGTGATTCGAGTGACTAAAAATTAAGTAATGTTTAGTGTTTCCCTGGACATTAAAAATGAAGTTTAAGTGTGTATTATAAAAGTTATTAAAATTAATATCGCACATGTATATATATAAGCATAAGAAGCCTTGTAAATTTAAAATTTTACGATTCATCTTATTGAAAAAAAATTAAATTGAATTTTTTATTGTATTTAATTTAATTTAATTTCATGTCATTATTATATATTTTATTATTTTATTTTATTTTTATATTATTTTAATTTATTATATTTAATTTAATTTAATTTAATTCAATTCATTTCATTTCAATTGAATGTGAAAATTGAAATTCAAGTGAATAGTGCTCGCCTACACCATAAAAGGAACCTACGTGCCAAAATTGAAGTCTATAGGACCAGCCGTTTGGGCTGTGCGTTGATATGTCAGTCAGTCAGTCAGTCAGTCAGCTACTTCTTTTATATATTTAGATATAGGCTACTTTCCCGCGTCGAGCAAGATTCGAACCTGCGACCTCTCTGAACACCAGTCAGATAGCTCTGCCAATTGAGCTATCGATGCCTACTCGACCCGGGACAATGTTTCCACTGTTTTTTTCATTTCTTTACACGTCATCTACCAGGAGTGTCGTTCGCAGACATCTCTGCTACAAAATAATTTATTATGGCAATTGTTTCAGGGAGCTCGAGAAGAAACACGGTATCCACTGCAACCTGACACTGCTGTTCTCTTTGTACCAAGCTATCGCGTGCGCGGAGGCTGATGTCACGCTCATTTCGCCGTTCGTCGGCCGGATCCTGGACTGGTGAGTAGCTTTATCATAGATTAATGGATATTACAAGGATGTAAACAAAGGACTCTGGGAAAAAATGGGCCAAAAAACAACAGAGGTGAATTATGTCATTTGATAGGTCTTTTTATCTACTTATTTTCTTCCTATGGACACCAAGTTGAATTCCATTGCAGAGATATTATTTTTTTGGTCAGTCATAGCTATTGGTCAGTAAATGAATGCAGCACGGCTATCATTCTATGCCATCATCGACGAGCGGTTGTGAATATTAAATTTTACGTACAGTCAAGTGTAAAAATATGGTGGTGTACATCTTACTCAAAAATATGTCCCATAACACCTTATGCCGGTGTAATAAGAGCGTAGTACCATATTTATGAGTCTATTATGTCGAACCATATTTTTGCACTTGACTGTACATGATACCCACTACCCGCAGTACCCACCCACACTTGTATCTCCAGCTTTCTTCCATTTTTGCCCATGGTCCTTTGGGTTACTGTCCTTACGAAAACTGCTTATAGCAGGTAGGTACGTGTATTTATCTAAGCCTACCGTTTAACTGAGTATCGTAGTTACGAATTGTAGTATTGTTAAACAAGCGCCATCGCATGTTTCCCGCTGAAGCCGCAACAGCCTTCCTATCGAATGACGGGGGCTGTTTGTATTTCTTTAAGACTACATACGGTTGTTTTTGGTAATTTTAACGATCCGATCATTGACCCGGATTATGATGGATTTTCTAGGAATTTGTCCAATACCAATTTACGCCTTTCAACTTCAATGGTCTTCATTTTGAAAATACATACTTATTTATTTAATTGGCTCAGATCAAAAAGAATCTTGGCATCCGAAACGAGATCACGCCACCTGTCCCGATCCAGCGCGGTTTCCTGCCATGAACCGGCACGACGTTGCGCCAGCGGTACCTGGGACGCCCAACCGGTCGACGTCCGGTTGGTCGCCCCAAGTATGCTCCTTTGACTACCCAATCCTCCCCCATTCTGAGTAGGTGACCGATTCAGCGAAGTCTGTGGGCTTTCGCTTCGCCGATAATATTAGTATCTCTAACGTTTGTCTCCGGAGGATTTTTGAGTTCTTTGGACACGTAGCCCGCAGACCCGGCGAAGACCTCCAAAAGCTCATCGTTACTGGGTAAATGGAGGGTAAAAGGCCTAGAGGAAGGAGCCCCGTGCGCTGGACAGACCAGATTCGTACCACACTCAACTTTAGGGTTGCTGAAGCAATTCACGTTGCTGAAGATCGAAGTCGTTGGCGGAATATCGTCAGCGAGAAACTGATGACTTGATAAGTCACGACCCCCGGCATTGGGGTATCGACGCAAGGAGGAGGAGGAGTTTCGTACTTTTGCTGAGATCAATTGCAATCTCCTCCCGGGTGTTTTTCTATCAGTGACTGTGCACCCGAGATATCGAAACTTGCCAACCCCCTGATAGACGGTACCATCCACATCACCACATGGAGACTGTCACGGCAATCTCGCGTGTTTTTATACCGTTTCATGTGGACATATTCGGTTTTTGCTTGGTTGATCCTGAGGCCTATCTTGATTGCTTCCTGGTACAGGACCTTAGCCTGCGCCTCGACCACCTCTTCAAATCTTTCCCCAACTAAGCAAGGTCATCCGCGTCTCACCTTATGCCTTCCGCCCAGCACCAGCCCTATCTTTAAGGTTAACACCTTCCGCACGACATGCTCTAGAGCTAGGTTGAAAAGCACAAGTGGTAGGGCATCACCCTGATTTAAAATATATTATATATACCAATTAAAAGCATACTTTTATCACGAGCACTTCAAAATATGGACGTCAAATTGCGATAGTCAGTTTTTTTTATTTTTGACATTTAAGTTTTTAAAATTTTGCGCGAACTGCGTGCTAGTTCTAAATAAACTATATGCTTCATGGCTGGTTTTTTTGAAAAAAAAAAATTGCCCAACTCTGTCAGTTCAGGACCTGAACGTAAGAATATTATGTAGTTCATAGCTATATGTATATTTTCAAATAATTGCATAT
The DNA here is from genome assembly GCA_949128165.1 of Lathronympha strigana. Classification (NCBI taxonomy): domain Eukaryota; kingdom Metazoa; phylum Arthropoda; class Insecta; order Lepidoptera; family Tortricidae; genus Lathronympha; species Lathronympha strigana. Next base: position 9,603,043 of record OX421905.1, on the reverse strand, counting down.
TTTTGACCCGTGTACGATGTTAATTAGGTACTTCTACAGTCGCCATTAGTTTTATCAAAGCAGCCAAGGTGCTGACTGTAATATTTTAACACGTCACTAACCGTCGTCTTGACGATAAAACCGTGTTCAGATATTTTTGAGCACCATGGCTGCTCCGTCATAACTGATGGCGACTGTATGCCTACCTATATAATTACTAATCTTGCGAGTTGCGGTAACTCTATAACGTTGACGTGACAATAATTACGTATTGAATTTAATACCGTATTTTGCATGATCAAACGACATGACATAAACAAGCTAATTAGCTTTGACCACATCACTAGAGCTCTGATTGGTGACACCCGATATTAGTAGGTAATAGTGTCGGAGCGTCAAAATTTTCTGTGGATAAACCGCAGCCGATTTGGCCTGCTATTTCTTTGAGTTGTTAAGATAAAATGTGCTAGGTGTGCTAGAACGCCCTGTCACTGGCAGGTAATTATATTTTTTACCTTCGAGCGCACGAATTCGAATATGGGTAGATGCAATTGTATTGTGGGGGATGGGCTAGCATAGCAACCTGTAACTACAAATTGGTTGAGTAGGTCGAATATAACTTATCATTCTGGGACCTAGTTAACTAGTTTAAGTAGGTACTACTAGGTACATTTTTAGGGTTCCGTACCCAAACCAAACCGCTGTCCGTCTGTCTATCTGTTCGTCCGTCTGTCACCAGGCTGTATCTTATGAACCGTGATAGTTAGACACTTGCAATTTTCGCAGATTATGTATTTCTGTTGCCGCTATAACAATAAATATAAAAAAACAGAATAAAATAAATGTTTAAGGGGCAACAAACGTGATTTATTTGCTCGTTTTTGCTCGATATTGATAACAGCAACAGGTAGACGCTTGAAATATTCACAGAATATTTAAGGGGGGCTCCCACACAACAGATGTGACTTTTGCCGTTTTATAGATAATGGTACGGAACCCATCGTGCGCGAGTCCGACTTGTGCTTGGTCAGTTTTTTATTTGATTATTGCAGTACTAATCAGTTTTATACATTATGTTCAACTAGACTGCAGATAACTGTAATGATGACTTCATACCAACCGCCGCTTAAACGCTACGATTAGACTATACTTTTTGAATGTCCGTGTCCAGGTACGTGGAGCACACAAAGAAAACCTATGAGGGCAAGGAGGACCCCGGCGTGTTGTCCGTCACCCGCATCTTTAACTACTACAAGAAGTTCGGCTATAACACTCAGGTAATTAGATTTCAGTTTGAAAGTCCAGAGATTTATGTTATATAGACGGGGTAACAAGAAATACGAGGGTCGTGCTGAAAGTATTTAGATTCGCCCACTTAGAGATTATACAGTAAAGGACTCATTTATTTTCTTAAAATATAACTCTTAAGCTATTTTAAGAGGTATAACTTATTCGGTTATCATCAGTATTTTATGATCTATGGACGTTTAAAAATTGCAAGACAGGCGTTTTTACAATATTTCAACCAAGATTTTTTTTGTGAATCAATTTTATATAATTTATTTCAAAGTGTCCTCAGCTAAAAAGCATAAAAGAGCTTAGATCTGGATTTCATAACAAAGGCCACCTCTTGTCGGACTTTTTTTAGTAGATATTAAACTTTTATTTATTTATGGATGGGTTTTGAGATGAACGTTTTAACAGGCATCCTCTAATGTCAAATTGCATTTATGTGATAAATATTAGAGCATCACAAAAAGTTGCATATCAGCAAATTCGGGCAACTTTAGGCTTCCAAATGAATCGTGAAAAAAAAAATCTTTCTAAACACTTTTTCTTAAAAAAGCTATGATATCAATGGACTCCATTCAAAACTCTGAGAACCAAAAATTTACATACAAACAGTGATCTAGGAAAAATGGGTCTTGAGCTTTTCAGCTTGGTACAATTGTTCTACAAATGTATACTTATTGACAGAAAGAGTTAAGAAAGGGGATAATATAGTTGCGTCATTAATACAATGAAGAATCTAAATACTTTCAGCATGACCCTCGTAATTGCACGCAAATCTCGATATTTCGTAAAAAAAAAATCGCAAATACTTTTGTATTACTCCTCTTGCAATAGGTACGCACTGTTTTTGACCATTTAATCAGCCGGGCCGGAGAGGCAATGTCTGTCATTTTCTAAACAAAAAAGTCGGCCGATTTTTACGGGAGAAGAGCACGTCAAATGTATGGCTATTCGTAAGTAACGTAAAAATAGCTGTCGGTCCGTAGCTTACAGTGTGGGATTTGCCATCAGTTTTGACTACCTTAGTTTTATATTTTAATATATGGAATATAATATACTACATCCGACTGTAAAACTCCCGGATGATTATCTTGCCTAGTTTATGTACATATAATGATTTTGTGTAGATTACCTTAAGAAATGATGCTTATTGGATTTTCTAAAATACCGTCAATATGGCTCCAATTTTTAAATAATCATATCTGCGTTATTTTAGTTTGATTTTATTTCACCTTACCTTACCTTCACCGTACCTTTTATAGCATAGAACCGTTTTGTTTAGAAATAAAATACTAGAACTGTCGGATTATCAAGCAAAAAAAGATTTTTTGAAATGTTAAAAAGTAAATATATCGCCACTCAGGATCATAGTTTGTTTTAATTAGAATCTTAAAAAAAGGATGCACGTAAAATGAGAAATTACGTTTCTTAGGTTTCTATGGACATTTCTCGAGTTTTTAATTATCTCTAAAACTCCAAAACTATGCATAATAAAATGTTCGGAGTTTCACTTAGAGCTTCAATTTCATGAGATTAATGCGATGAATTAAAAACTGAAGATAGTCAAAACTGATCGAAAATCCCACACTGTGGCGTGGGTCCGTACAATGAGTCTGCATGTTTGTCATATGCATTCGGCAGAGGGCCTGTCAGTTGCTACTCCGTCTGGTTTAATACTCATAGCGTAGAGTGTGTGACGGTGCGGCTCGGTTCGCTGCGTCTTGTTTATTGCTGCTTGGTTCCTTTTTTTAAATGTATAATTTAATAACTAGATGCTCCACTTAGGGCCTACGCTAGCTGACGCGGATTACCCGAAACCGACGCCCTTCTAATAAGAAATTGTATGAACAGCGCTAAGTGAAGCGGGCACACGGAGCGGGTGCACGCGGCGGGTGGATGTGACGTCAGCTAGCGTAGGCCCTTAAGCGAAGTGGGATATCCTGTTGCATTGTTTTAAGTTAAAGTAAATTGATATTCGAACGCAGGTGATGGGTGCCTCGTTCCGTAACACGGGTGAGATCCGCGAGCTGGCGGGCTGCGACCTGCTCACCATCAGCCCCAAGCTGCTGCAGGAGCTGGCGGCCAGCGACCAGCCGCTCAAAAAGGTATTGCTTAAAGGCCCGTTTTGATAGGGACCTGGAGATTTAAATGTGAACCGCTGCCGTGTGCTGGCCTCGTGGCCTCAGCCTGACTCTAACTGTGGCTTCGATAGACGTAATACTTTTTGCGGAACTGGAGTGTTGGTTATTCCAATTTACCGTTTGAAGAAAATATCAATTATTTAACCTTTATTCTACAGCTACCTACTATAATATTACATATACGGGAATGGTGTCATGATGAATCGTGTGGTTTGATTGTTTACATTCTTAAAATCTTCATACGAAGGAATAGACTATAATGTGGTGAATTCGTGATGAGTATTCTATCCTGTCGGTAATTATACCGATACATTGTTAACTGAGTAGTAAATATACGTTAATTTCCGTGACCTTCAAGATCGCTTGAAACATCACTCGAATCAGATATACGTAAGCAAATGTGAACTTTGTACAGTTGACGTCAAAGATATGTTTACACTTTGACCATTGTAATAATGTGGAAAAGTGTAAACATATTTTTGACGTCGACTGTACCTACCAAACCTATTGAAGAACTTTTATTATCCTTGCGTTACCTGCGCCTGTATCCCTGGCTCTCTGGTGGCCATGGGATACAATAACTAACTGATAGTCCGTCAAGTATTTAAGAACACGCTCCATGAACGTCCACATTCTTAGTCAACTCGCGCGTTGTCGTCGCTTTCCTTTCCCCCGCCACGAACTTCGCACATAGCCAGTTTTCCAATATACTTCCAAGTGAAGAAGTTACGAAGTGTGCGATTTTAGGTTCAAAGATCTTTATTTTCCTCATAAGAATACATACATATTCACTTATATGAGAAATTTTACTTAAACATGCATTAAATATTCTATTTTTATCGGTGAGCGAATACTTAAACTTAACTTTTAAACTTTTCAATAAAATTTACTGTATATTAGCTAAAGTACGCGTGTCGCGATCATGCTCTGGCAATAATTTGGACGAAAGCTATTAATATAGTTAAAACAAATTAGTATTTTAGATCATGCACGAAATTCCATATCTCAGTCATAAATTTAATTAAGTAAATAAATAAATTATTTAAAAATAAATTTATTAATTGGGTGGATTTCAAAAAAAGTGTACATTTCAAAAAGAAAAATGTCCTCATCATTAAAAAATCTGTATAAAAATAAATATTGCAGTCACACGCATTCCAAGTAATTCATAATATAGCACACCTTATATTCTAGTAGGATTTTTATACCGTTAATGAATATAATCAGTAAAAGTATGTTAGAAAAAATAAAAACTAAAATATTGTTTTTTTCTCCCATACAAAATTCATATGTCCTCACGACACCCCGCGGTAAACAAAAATTCATAACTTTAGCATTGAAATGAATCATGTGGTGATTTTTTAAGGAGTTCTTTAATATACACAATTGTTTCTAGAAAACCATTTTTTAGACGATTTCTGTATTATATGTTTAACAAAATCCTATGTTGAAGTTCGGGGACAAATTTCGTTCCATTGTGTTACACAGCTGTGTTACGCCGTATCAAACGGTTAAATGCGAAATATGAACACACCAGTGATATAGAACGTCTGGCAACAATTCTAGGTTGCCCTGACGCCAGCGCATATTTCGGTATCTATACCTATTGGTTTTCACGCAGTGGTGAGGTAAAGTGTGTTTTTGTATTTTGTCGAAAAAATTACCAAATTTGGATCTAAGTTTAAAGCATGAAGCTTATTGTTTTTTCTCAGTATTTTTACATAATTCGGTAGATACATTACTTGACTATACACATAGGATTCACAAATCCAGAAATTATTTGTCTTCTTTTGTCTACATCAGGTGAAACACGTGGTGATAGCCATTTTTGCTTCCATTGTGTGATTTTTGTGTTACGTAACTAAACTTAAGGATCGTTCACATTGCAATTTTCAACCAACTTCCAAAAAGGAGGAGGTTCGCAAATCGTCGTGTTTGAATGTTTCAGTGGTTTTTTTTAATAAACATTGTTTTATTTCCATATATTTGCCAAATTTACAAAAAAAAACAATTATTTCCAAGTTCTATGAAAATCAATTATAGTATCTTCACATAAAACAAACTTTTTTTGTACTTGTGAAGTAGTCCTTATAATATCCATTGTGATATTTGTGTCACATTTTTGTGAATATTCCATTGTGTTATTGTACACTTTTTTTGAAATCCACCCAATTATTGATTTAAGTAAAGCTTTCGATTTCCATTCAAAACTATTGATTTAAAAAAAGAAAAAGAGTGTCCCGTTTTTTGGTCAGTTTCGTAACGCATTTTTTCATACGTTTTGTATGGGCCGTTACAAAACTGTAAATTATTTTGTATGGAAAATCGAGGACCTGTTTTCATTAAAATGGTACACATTTTTAACGCCCGGACGTGTCATGTTATTTCAGTCAGTGTCAATACTAAAACTACCGATGTCGATTGAAGTAGCATGAGAATTTGAGAAATACGAACGTTTTCGAGAAAATAAGGAAGCAAACATTATGCACTACATGTGTACAGTCGAGTTCATAAATATATGAGCATTTCCAAGGCTTCAAAAATGTCTATACACCCTTAGAGCATTGACAAGAAGGTGTAAGTGTTTACATATTATGCATTCAGCTGCACAGATATTTATGAACTCGACTGTACATATTTTTTCTCTATAAACTTCAGAAAAATGATTAGCTTATATTATAAAATCCCCCTCTTCCAGGTACTTGACCCAAAAACGGCGGCACAGAGCGACATAGAGAAGGTATCGCTGACGGAGGCCAAGTTCCGCTGGCACATGAACGAGGACCAGATGGCCACGGACAAGCTGTCCGACGGCATTAGGAAGTTCGCCGCAGACACCAGGAAATTAGAGACCCTCATCCGGACTCTGCTTGCCAATAAGTAAAACTACAGGGTGAATGTTTAACCTTTTCGACGCCGTGCTGAACAAAAACTGTCACTCAGACGCCACGTCACCGAAGTCTCACAACTCGTCGAAGTCTCAAGTTGAACTTTCTGGTTATGCTTTTAGGTCTGCCCTGTGGTCTGTGCCGGGTTAATCCGTTGGTGGCAGCGAAAAGGTCAACATAATGTTATAGCGTCCATTGTTCTTACCATACAATGCGCAACACACCTTTGATCGAAAGAAAATGTCATATTGGAAATATTTCTTATTTATATAAAAGCTTAATACTAGATCTGAGCATCAGCTCTTGTTTTTCTTTATAACACAACAATGGGAAAAAAAAGTCTTAAAAATGCTGAATGAATATTCATTAGAATATAAAATTTTGTGAGTAATCATCTTCGTAATCTTGACGATACATTTGTGATATCATGTCTTTATCGTGAATTCGGCGCCGAATAAAAAAATATTACGTATAAATAAAGTGTAGTCTTCTATGTAAATTTGTGTATCTCTAATTTCGTTTTCATATTATTTTTGTTTATTCATTTAACATTTGGTAAATTATGAAGGGATACTAATTTTATTCATTTCTTAATACTTGCGTTGATGCTCAAATTTATATACACTCCATTATAATTATCTCAAATTATAAATAGGTACAATTAATATGGTTAAGTTTTCACTTTGCAATGTTGATAAATGTTTTTTGAAGTTTTTTTACATATTTTGGATTTTCTTTATACGACTGTTAATATAAGCGTAAATATCTATACAAAGTTTGTTTGTATAATGATTGTTATACTTAAGTACAAAATTGGGACCATAAATGTACATTCCTCTATTGTATGATGATTTATTGTTGGGTAACTGTTGTAATAAATTTGGTAATTTGCAACTATTTCGACCTTTTATTTATCACACATTTAATAACTTATGCAATACATAAAACTTGTGTAATGAATAGTGACGTTCAACATAATGTACAAGTTGGTTGTCAACAGGCTTCTATTATCTTGTTTATATGGAGCGTAGCTGTAAACAGTGATAACGGTGCCAAAGACAATGGGCATGAAACCTGTGAAATCTACAACATCAAGTGTCAAGTTTCAACTTCAACATAATTACAATTTTGAGATAAATTTTGTGCTAAAATTCTTGTCACTACTAATCGGTATCTGGCTATGATATGACATTACAGTCTCTTTACAAATTTAATAGCATTTAATATTTTTTTCTTCTCTCCTATTCCGAAAGAACTTTACCAAGGGGTTTGTTTCTGGGGTGAGTAAATAAGAATATTGTTGACACTTCGTTCTGCTTGGTGAGTACAAGTCGAGAACCGAGAGAAATATATTTTTGCGACCCTAGGGCCGCCATGCATCGTTTTCCACCCACTTTCAGAGCATGAAAAATGAAAAATATTTTTAATTTGGGTAAGATTAATTTGGTCTGCAAAAAATGTTTATCGGCCCGCTTCGAGATTGCTCAACCCAAGAAAGGGCAAACCAATAATTGGCGACGACGTTATTTGTGTAAATCATGGACGCGGCTATTTGGTTCAGTTCAACCTAACACTCCTCATCGCTTCGCTCGTCGTCGTACCTAACGGTGACCCCGGGAGCTTGTTTTCATTCAAATAACTCGGTCTTTGGCGTTTCGCCGGCCGCAGCCGCTGTACAATTGCTTCCCTCGCTCGGATCACGCACTATTTTATAGACATATATACAAGATACAGGCTTAGCATAGTTTGGAGCTCGCCGGACATCTATGGTGTAATTTATGTGTGTATATTATTGATAATAGATTTATTCTTATTCTTATTCTTTTTGATTTGATTGAATGATTTGATAGCTACGCGTAGCAACATGGAAAAGTATCGCTTTACCTGGCGAGAATGAGAGGATTATCAAACTTTATTCAATGGCTAAGCTTATTAATTCGATGGAGGCAGACTGCGACGTTTTTTGGCTGTGATGGACTTCAGCTATGTGGAAGGAATACATGGAATAGGTACTCCGTTTTGTTAGGAGATCACGTTCTGCCCAGTGACAACGAGTGCTTTAAAGAATAACTGTCTTGACTCTTTAGCGGTTAAGACTGGAAAGAATGCTTAATTCAAACCTCATCGCCAATTCATAGTTGTAAAAAGTTATATCTAAGGAAAAAATAAAAAAAATACAAAAAGATGTCATTATAGGTTGGTTTATTTATATTAAGAGGTTTGTCTTAAAAAGGGTAACAATATTTCAAGAATGAATACTTACGGTGGTATCCGAAAAACATTAAAATTACTATCTTCCAAAAAACGCCACGACACTCGTCAGAAAAAAAGCCAATTCAGCTGAGCCAACACGAAAATTATTATTATTTTGGTACTTTTAATGAACGCTGGCAACCCCTTCCCACCACCCGATCGATTTAATTTTTTTTGGGTGCACACACAGTACAGAGCAACGGTTTGAAAAAAAAATTAAAGTCGCTGAGCCCACATTTTTTTTCTTTTTTTTCCCCACCCCACTACACCCGCACCCACCGCCCGCGGCCTGCCAGCGCGAAGATTATAGGAAAAGGTTGTTCAGGGAAGTAGCTAACGGAGTTTCAATACAGCTGAAGCCACATGACCGATTTGGTCGCTAGCTCTTAGACTATTATGAATGTTGTTTTTTTTTCTTTCTAATAAGTAACAATTCACAAGATTATGAAATTGTTATGAGGGTTTACTGTTCTTCTAGAAAATCATTTAGTGAGTAATAACATTTGGTACTTAATCAAATATGATTTCAGCTTTACTTTAAACTGGTCGACTTTCAGAGATTTTATGGAATTCGGGATTTTGTTAAGTAAAAATCTTAGGTGCCATTCCTAGCATATTCTTGGCAAAGAGTGCAGTATTGTGTTTAGTATAACATATATCTTTCCCATCATGGAACAATGGTGTTCCGGACCCTTGGGAGGCGTACGCGGAGCCGAAGCCAACACGCAGATGCCCTTTGGACAATTATGTATACCTATATATATATATATACGCGTCGACTTGAGAACCTACTCCGTTTTCGTTGGCTGAAAACTGTATCAGAATCGATAAAATGGCTTTTAGGAAATATGAGCGATGGAAATTTAAAACCGTAGATGCTCAAATTGTTTTCCCCTGGAAGTCGCCTAGGTATCAAAATACACCTGTTATGATTATCTTTGCAAAGTCACACGACATCGTCACAGATCATTCGAGTTTATAATATACCAGGCGCTCCAACAAAGACGCTTTTTAGGGTTCCGTACCTCAAAAACAAAAAACGGAACCCTTATAGGATCACTTTGTTGTCCGCCCGTCCGTCTGTCCGTCAAGACCCTTTATCGCGGGAGTGCGTGAGGGAGGTATCGAGTTGAAATTTAAAATGTAAAAACATTTATTTTCGAAATATATTATTATACAGTAGGTAGGTACGTGTAACTTAACTAAAGACCTACCTCTACCTACCTTAAATCTAAAATAGGTCCTTGTGGCATTGTACCTAGGATGCTGGCAGCATCTCCTCGTTGTTTTATTTTTTCCTTCGATATCGGAGGTAGCACTCACATGTGCGACCCCTATCAGCTGTTCGACCGATATTTTTGTTTGTGTTATATTTATGTTACACTGCATTTTAGTACCTATTTTGTTTGGAGTCCATAGGGAAGAATGAAACTGCATTTTGCAAGCAAAAAAAGTTGTGCTGGTGAAAAAAATCTGCAAAATTTAACTAAATAAAGTACCTACTACTAATAGCTGTTCATGCTGACAAAGAAAATGCAATACGGAGAGTACGATTCTAGTGATTAAGGCTCCATAGTCCATAGCAATTTAATAAAAGATTTATGCTCGCCGGCCGCTGCTTAGTTTCGTGGGCTGCTTGCTCGCTCTTAGACCACGGTTTACCTTCAACTTCGATGTTTACCATACCAACAAACAGCTGCCAGACGTTCAATTTAGTAGTAAGGCCCATATTACATTATCAAATATCTTTGATTTTCGATCTATATGCCTGTCCTTTTCTCTAACGTGAAGAAAAAGGACGGCATGTAATCTATGGTCAGAGATATGATCATATACGTTACAGTGTAATACGGACCTAAGCGAACTGTAAAGTTCAAAAGAATCGCAAACTAAACAGGGATGAGTTTATGTTCCTGCACTAACTCTAGAATGCATTCCACATCGAATTATGTTATAGGTATATTAGGTATTAGCAGGGAACCGTTACACGTGACACTGGCTACCTCTGAATTAAATCAGCAGCAGGCGCTAATGGCTCTGATATGACGTACTACTTTCTTCGACTGTTTTTAATTTACCATTCGCGTCGGGTGCCCGCTCCGAGCGCACGCACGCCCCGTTACCGTCAGTCAGAAATTCGAAGCGCGCTTGAATTCTATAATTTAACGGATTCTATAACATAAACTTATCTCCCCCTTGACGATTGACAAGCTTTGAGTGAAACAAGTGATAGTTGAAAACTTTTGTGGAATGAAATGTTGATAAAAAGATTTTATCGGCTTACTGTACATATTATGATGGACACCATTGGAACAGTTTGTTAACTGTGGTTTTCGTAAAGGTATGTTTTTATTTTTATTTGATCTAAATTAGTTACGGAGTCTAATATTGTACTCGTAGGGTAGAGGATCCAAAAGATGAACAACCCCCAATAGATGAACTTTGTTCCTAAAAATCCCAATTAAATCCTGACGTACTTTACAAGCTTAGAAATATTTTTTAGTAAAACTTTTAACATTTACCCTTCATATACCTTTAAAATTTTAAATAATAGATTAGTGTATGTGGTTGTGACTGTTGTGAGAGCTTACCGAAAATATGCCTCGTGCCGAAATCGCCATTTGTATGGAATTCTTATTAAGAAAGGCTCTTCAAAATTTAAGGAAATAAATTCGTATAAAATTCATAATTATTCTACTGACATGCTTTTGCTTGGTAACGATTCTAGACTAATCCCGCTACCCTTTACGTTATTAATATAGGCATAATTTAACTTATTTTATTAAATATTAACTGTTCAAGTTATGGTTCCAATATTGTGTGATTTATCCAATAGGTGAACAGCGTTGACCAACTTTTGGGTAAATGTTAGTTTTTTGAAATACTTCCTAACTAACTAAATAAATCCTAACGGTAACGGTAGATACTCCATTTATGTCTTAAATTTCTATAGTCTGACAGCCCTCTCAGCGCAGTAGAAAAGCGCGGCAAATTTAAAAAATCCTTGGCTAGCAACACTGTTTTTGAATAATTCGAAAATTGTCCATAATCCATGTATTATCTGTGGCATGTAACTTCTATAAAAAGTTTTCTTACGTTTGTTTACAAATTTTAGTTTACGATTTCTTAAGTAATATCTGCTTTCAACATTGAATAATGCACTAAATTCAAGGCAAATATCAGTTATGATAATGATACGATAGCAAATGTAATTTCTTTTCGTGATATGTGATGATGATTGGTTTTGGGATATTTTGAGGTTAGGTTCCAAATTTTCTATTGCAAATTACCAAGTGAAGTTATTTTATTTCAGTTTTACATGACATGCTAAACTCTAAAAAGGATGCTAAATGGAGTCCAAGAAAACTGATTATGAGTTTATCTCCGGCTCAAGCCAATTGCTGCCGAATTTTGTTTAATTTATTTTATTCTCAATACTTTTCAAGTACAATAGAAAGCACCTAAAAATATATGAATAATGATAAACAAGAAGAAGAAATGATAGTAAAAAATGAAACAAAGATTAAGTTAACTATGTTTGTGATTTAATTAAACAAAATATATTATGTCGTTCTTGTGTTAAATATTCTACACTTATGTAGGTAATCTTTCAACATTCTGCAATGATTTCTTCATAGTATTTAAAGCAAAGTTTAAAATTAAACGAACACCAACATGTCATGTCACTTTTATTTATTTATACCCTTTTATGTTAAAATGAAGTTCAATACAAGTTAAACATAACATGTAGGAAGGATTTAAGTCTTTTTACATTTACACGCTTTTTTCACTTTTGAGACTTCATGCATGGTGATCTAATCAGCTAATCTTGTACAATGTTCCATTTTTATCTGAAAAGTTATCATTTCACTATTTAGTATCAATACATTCACTTTACTTGACTTTGAAAGTTTTCGATATAGCAATCAAATTAATTGTGGTCTTGTGCGTTCCAAACATTGTATTTATGATAATTGTACTGTACAGTATACTTGGTCGTATTTGTTTATAAATTATTCAGTTTCTTTACATACACCGCTTCTTATTCACATTACTATAACATAACTTCGTAATCATATGAGAAATATTAAATAATTTATTCACCCGTCATTGTCGGTTTTCATTTTGAGATGATAAACAAAAAAGTGCGATAGGCAGTAAAAAAAAACGATATTTAGTTCGATGTACATTGCTGTTTTTCTTAGAGCAACGCTCGCTTTTCGATTCGTCCGAGAGTGTTGCTATATTTCAGTTTGATGTACACTGCTACTGCGCTGAATGGGCTGTCTGAGTATAGTTTGCTGTTCCTTGATATTTTGACTAAAAGATGAACGGTACGTTCCTTGTCTAACTCAATTATTACGGGGCATATTTTAGTATGGAAACGGGACTGTTCACTGGATTAAACTATACCTAAAACATGAACTAAGAGAATTTACTAGTTCATCTATTGGGCTGCATTCCAATACATGAACGATTGTGTTACTTTTCTTAGTTCATTTCATCAACATCGTGCCCAAAACTTGAACGAACTAAATTTATTCGTCTTCCTATACTACCGTTCACCTATTGGTGCCCAGCCGTGCATAATTAGGGTACTCCCTTTTGCATTTTACTGGTTCATCTTTTGGGATAAAAATGTTCAGAGTTAGTGCACTTTGTTCATGTTCTGGGGAAATTGGGCCATCTCGGAACATAATCATTTTGTTTGGAATAGTTTAATCTAAACTAGACTATATCTAGTACAGTATAAAAAAATAAATCTTAATGAAAATTGGTTATAACATGCAATTAAATGACGTTATTACTTCGTTATAATAGGCGTTAAAATTCAAAATGTTACTTTGTGGGCTGAGCAACTTGAGAGAACTGCATAAAAGATTTATTTAATTTAAATTCCACATACATTTTTGAAACGTGATCATGGCGTTCAACTATTCAAAAAAACTTTAAGTAATAATTTCTCTTTTTATTTTACAGTATTATTCATATAAAATCGACATGAACATAGCAAATGGTTACAAAATTACATTCACAAAATAAATACACATTTAAAATATTTAATTTAAACATTAGCGTTAAAAGTGTCTACTCAAACTGCGCCGTGAGAAAAAAATATGAATGAGTTTAATTCCGTTTTTCTATTGTATTAGTTTAATTGTTCTTTGTTGATTATATTTAAAAGATAAAAAAACATTTATTTTCGAAATATATACAGTAAGTGTAACTTAACTAACGACTTACCTCTACCTACCTCTACCTAGCTTAAATTTAAAATAGGTCCTTGAGGCATTGTACCTAGGATGCTGGCAGCATTTCCTCGTTGTATCGCAATGCTAATACGTTGTGCGAGGAAGCCACCAGCTCTTTGTCTTTGGTCACCAGTAACATCAACCAGACGTTTCGCGATTTCTACGAAAAACTTACGTGCGCTGGGACCCCATGGACCAAGAGTTTCGACCCCCAATCGTACAAAAAGGTACTCTCTGCCCAGGCTCCTTTATTTAAAATGTTATTTTTTGTCGAATTAAGTCGAAGAAATGAATAGTAGATTGTTAACCAAGGGCTGAAAGGCGAGGATATCCGACGAGGTAGTTTGGCGCTTGAACGAAGTGAGAGCGCCAAAAGTGCGAGTCGGAAATGGATGCCTTTTACCCGAGTTAAACACTCTACTTTTCATTTCGAATGCGAGGAAAGTAAAAAAAACAACTATAAATTTAAAAATACTACTTTAACTTCTTAAAGAAAATCTTGAAGGAAGCATTACAAAAGTGTATTAGTACATTTCGATGCTAGTGCGGGAAGTATGTCATAACAAATCAAAAATGACATATCCGCACGTGAATCTAACGACGTTTTTCAATACAGATGCGAAAAAAATTAAAATACATAAGAACGAATTGAAAGTTTTTTTATTATTTCCGTGACACGATTGTAATACAGTGGATAAATTAAGAACATCTTCAAAATGTTTATCTTATCTTCTTTACTTTCTCATTTTCAATCTCATAATAATTATTTCTCACAAACAAAATAATAAATCGCATGGACAAATCGTATCGTCATGTCTTATAGGCCCTTCGAACATGTTTACCTGATTGAAAAACGCCTCTACTTTGACTGACGTTTCGTAGGCTCTGTTCCGTTTCATACACACAGATTTATAATAACTGTTTTCAATGTTAATATTTTTAATGAATGATCATTAGTATGATGAAGAAGTAATTATTGAAATATGAATATCTTTAATATTATTGCGTTAATAGTAGGTATTTAGTTTTATTACGGCTCTTGGAACACAACTAAATTTAAAAAGATTGGAAAAGTAAAAAGCACTAGTTCGCAAAAACAAACTTTGCGCACGTAAAACAGCCAAAAAAGGGCACTTTTTGAGCAACTGTATTGAAATAGTACATTTCGATGCTAGTGCGGAAAGTGTGTCATTACTTCACGAGTCCCGAGGTATCTTGCCACGAGCCGTAGGCGAGTGGCAATACTCGGGACAAGTGAAAATGACATATCCGCACGTGAATCGAACGACGTTTTTCAATACAGATGCGAAAAAATTAAAATACATAAGAACGAATTTAAGGTTTTTTTATTATTTCCATGACACGATTGTAATACAGTTTATATATTAAGAACATCTTCAAAATGTTTCTCTTATCTTATTTACTTTCTCATTTTCAATCTCATAATAATTATTTCTCATAAACAAATATAATAAATCGCATGTGACAAATCGTATCGTCATGTCTTATAGGCCCTTCGAACATGTTTACCTGATTGAAAAACGCCTCTACTTTGACTGACGTTTCGTGGGCTCTGTTCCGTTTCATACACACAGATTTATAAGAACTGTTTTCAATGTTAATATTTTTAATGAATGATCATTAGTATGATGAAGGAGTAATTATTTAAATATGAAATATCAATGTCTTTAATATTATTGCGTTAATAGTAGGTATTTAGTTTTATTACGGCTCGGTAAAGTTAACGAACAATAATACTCTTCGGTAAGCAGTCATGAATTGGAACACAACTAAATTTAAAAAGATTGGAAAAGTAAAAAGCACTAGTTCGCAAAAACAAACTTTGCGCACGCAAAACAGCCAAAAAAAGGTCACTTTTTGAGCAACTGTATTGAAAAATAATATACGAGTCCAGAGGCGTTACCATGACGGCTTAACATGGCAGCAACTCAGTCTAGGTCCCAAACTTAATCGCGTTAAGACGCCATGGTAAGGGCCCTGATTTGTATCAGGGCCCTTAGGACAGATGTATAGAATGAACAATAAACGTATGTGAGTGCGTATGTGTGAGTTTCTGCCAGTCGCAATCGCAGGGCTTGCCCTAATTTAATTTATTTAGGTTCAAAATTAACATTCAGAAGAGCAGTCGATATATTTTTTCGCAAACGGCGCCAAATTTTTTACGATTTTTTTTAGTTGTAAGGAAGCGTGCTCAGGTAATATCCTCAATGGACGACTGGAAATGGAGGGCCCAGACAGTACCAAGACTTTTACTGATTAAAAACCTGTGCCCACTATTACAAAAGTGCAGGAGTGGATTGTTTTGCCAAAAGGAAAGAAGAAGACAGCTAGACACCAGTCAATATTATTACAACCATAAAATAGTTAAAGATTTTACTACATTACACTTAGGGTCACTTGCGCCAACCAGGGTAATCAACCCGGAGTTAGCTGTCAAATCCCATACTTTATAAACGCTTTACTTTTGGTTAGCGGCTAACTAGGTGTGGTGACCCATAGACGAGCATTATTGTAAGTAATTTCACATTGTACGATAATTATTTCTTAGAGGCATTCACATTGCATTCTCAGCTAGCATTTAATTGCTGCAATCAGATGCTCCCCCTCTACAGGATAATGACAGTTAGGATGTATATACTCGTACGTAGAAACAAGCCTGACAAGAAAACCAGTCTTGTATATCCTGCCACTGCCCGACGCTCGCCTTCAAAGTACGGTAATTAACTCTGGTTTATGCATTTCTAGGGTATTTTTACACCGGATGCATTTTCTTAATTGAATCTCTCTCGTTATTGATTGGTGTCATTTATAAAATTGGCCAATTTATTGCAGATTTTTCTCTGAAGGAGTAAGTAGGTAGTTTGACCCAAGAAAAATAAATATAGTTGCCGATTTCTAAGTCTGAACTTTTGACACTTGAGTATTGACGTACTTAGTGATGAGGCTAAGACAAATCGTTTGTCAAATTCAGCGATTATTGATTTGTGCGATGAATTGTTTGATTGTATTTTACTACTACGGATTTATTATTTATTTATTTATTTAAAACTTTATTGCACAATACAAATGGCACAAATGGCGGACTTAATGCCTTAAGGCATTCTCTACCAGTCAACCAATGGGCTAAACCAGAAAGATTAAGTGGGTGCAGGGATTTTCGTGTTGAACGGACTTGGATTTGTATTTGATAAGACCGAGAAACTTCGACAAACTGCGCATTTGACATACGATTTTTTCCAAAATCATCTTAGGCTCGTTCAGAAATCAATACTGTTGATTTCTTAAAATGTAAGACAAAAAACCTTCATAGTTGATTTGTCTTATTTTAAATAACATTTTTTCCACATCGTACTTAGTTTTATTTTAATTTTAATAGTTTTGTTTTGATTTTTACTGTATTGCCTATTGATTACAAGATCGATTTTTATCGATTTACAGACAGTTATATGAATTGGAACAGCAGACATGGTCCCAACACTAAATTTAAAAAAAAAACGACGTAGACCGTAACTGTTGGCGTGCTAAATTGTTATCGTAAAATATTCAATAACCAATGCATGAAAAAATGTAACATTCATTACATCATGTTTATGAAAAGTGAAATATTGTGTTTATGTACATGACTAGCTGTAATATCTTTAAGGGATTTTGTTTATAATTCCAAAGTGTCTTGCGCGTTAACGTTCTACGGGTATTTCGATGTGTCAAAAGTTCAGACTTAGAAATCGGCAACTATAACAATTAAGATATGCAGGTACCTACATCCTTACATACATGATCCGTCGTCGATACATACGAGTACGTAGTTATATAAGAAGTGCGTACACATAAAAGTGACGAATGTTTTAGTTAATTAAGATTTCTTGTAGGTACCTAATATACTATAGTATACCAAGTTTATTTTTTCTACTATTACTGACAATCAGGTTGGCCAGACTATACGTAGTTGGTAGCCTAGTAGGTATGGTTTAGAGAAATATTGAAATATTGACAGTATAGTTTCTATACTACCAACTAACTACATATAGTCTGGCCAACGTGGGGTCTTACCATGACGTCTTAGCGCGATTCAGTTTAGGTTCAGTTTAGGCTCAGTTGTATGGAACCGAATCAGTTTTGTTAGTCAACTGAATCGCGTTAAGACGTCATGGTAAGGCCCCTGATTGTCAGTAGTGGAAGAAAAAATAAACTAGGTACCGGAGGGTAATAAGGCCTAGTTTAGAGAGATTTTTCATAAAATGGAAAATTGCTGTTCTAATCGACTTATTTTTAATTTAATGTTAATAAGCTTTTTAATTCTAACATCACATACTAGGCTGATAAATTGGGGGGTAAAATTAAAAACAAAAACACTAAAGATTCTTAAAACGTTTCCTATTAGGCCTTTTTTACCCTCGTAGGGTCAAAAGGCTTACGACTGGCCTGGTATTAACAAGAAAAACTATTTCTATTCACGTTATGTATTAAGAACCTAAAAATTATTATAAATCAGTAATGTTAAACCCGCGTAAAAATTGAAGAATAGGTCAAATATTTGGTCAAATAACTCTGAATTAGCTTCCAAAAACTTAAATAAGTACGTTTTGATAACTAAAATCTCAATCTACATGATAATAATCAGGTTTTTATGTAAACCTAAACAATAATTAAGCATTTTTTGCTAAGAATACAAAAATAAATATTTGATACTTACTGAGATGTAGGCCTTATTTTACATATGGCATATGGCCATCATTTACATATATCAGATAAGAGGGCAATAAGGCCTAGAGAAATATCTTGCGGGTCTTATTAATCACTAACCGAAAATATAAATATAAGTACTATGATATAAAAATACTGAATCTCAATACGTTATTAAAAAAATATCACAGTAAAACCAATTAATAAAAAAACAAATGAGTGCAAATAGACATGGATAAACATTATATTTGATAAACCAGGCTGACATCGCGACAATAGTCAAAACATTTCTATGAACTTTAGTATGCAGCCGACATGCCAGCACAGTGAAACAGGCGGCTGTTCTTTGAGGAAGTACCAACTGTGAGGAAGTACCAACTTGTAATTTCTTTATCGTTCACTAGATGCCACCTACCGAGGCGCTTAGCGCACTTTAAATACGATTTTGGCGACTTAGGCCTATTAACCCGATAGGCCTTATTACCCTTAAAAACCGGTACTTTTGTATCCACTCGTCTTCTGGGGATGCTGTTAGTAGCGAAAGAAAAAAAGTATTATTCTTACAAATTAGAAGAGATCTTGACCAAACAATACTTTTTTCTACTCCAGCACTTCAATCTGTCAATTAAATTACTGACAGCGATATTAAAAAGTAAACATAACGTTATCTATATCCTTAAGAACATAGCTAAACAATGCTCGTATGGAATTTCATACAATATAATAAGAAAAACACTGTTGATTTTTTTAAATTCGTAAAGATTCGACAAATTCTACATTCTGCTGCCGCCATTTGACATTCCGCTTTTTTCGCTTATTTCTATGTCGTAAAAAAATTAGTGTATACAGCAGCTCAAAATTGGTTCTTGTAATTCTCGGGTCTATTATTACAAAACTTATTATATCACTATTGCATAAACTACTTTAATACTACGAACTAGTGTTTTATTAGATGCACGGTTTTGTGATAGCCTACCTAGTGTATTAAGTAAAATCAGTCGGTATGGGAGCGTGTGAACGAGTCGAGAAACCTCCGTCTCTGTAGCCGCCTTGCTCTCGACTCGACGATCAGCTCACTTTCCATCCATTCATGGAGTTTCCAGCTTTTTTCTGCCGATTTCTTTCGGACCTTTCTATGCTTTATGGCGTACCTGTTTAATTATTACCTATAGTTCATATTGGCTTACTTCATTTGAGTAAACACGTGTCTAATACTTTCTCAATAAATATTAGGTTATAACCATACGGTCATCTTTTAGCATTTATGTCGGTAGATGAGTAAAAATAATCGTTACCTATTGCTACTTTCAGCAGAAATTAACAGTGAGATACACCCTCCTGACGACCGAATATCAAAATTTGCCAATTTAAATTTAAACTCTGTCAAATTGACAAAGAGTCAAATTTTCATTGGGGCCTATGTACTGCGTATAGGACGCGGGTAGTCAGGAGGTTAAATCGGTTATTACTTATTATCTTATCACCGGTGCGGCGAGACTTTCTAGCGTGTTGTCTTGGAGGCTTATTCGAAGAATAAGGTTTATTATTTATGTGTGCGTCACAAAATGATTACATACAGGTTGATACAATAAATAAGTGATTATTGAAAACGTATTTGTAGACAAACTAGATGCATAACCGCCAAAATTCAGCAGTATAAAGGATACTATAAAATATTCCTATAGGGTAAGTACGTTTTTGGATCAGAAACTAGCGTCTGCATAAAACTCCTATCTATTCTTCCTCGCGTTATTCACGGCTCATGGGAGCCTGGGGTCCGCTTGACAACCTAATCCCGTGAATTGGCGTAGGCACTAGTTTTTACGGAAGCGACTGCCATCTGACCTTCCGACCCAGAGGGGAAACTAGGCCTTATTGGGATTAGGTCCGGTTTCCTCACGATGTTTACCTTCACCGAAAAGAGACTGGTGAATATCAAATGATATTTCGTACATAAGTTCCGAAAAACTCAGTGGTACGAGCCGGGGTTCGTAGTCGTACCCGCGACCTTCGGATTGAAAGTCGCACGCTCTTACCGCTAGGCCACCAGCGCTCTGATATCTGCATAAAACACCATGATAGTAAAATATTTTTGTATCTAACGGTTAAATATACCTTTCGGACATATATATTACCTATTTAGTCTAAATATTGTGCAGATTATGCTTATATTATAATGTTTTTTATTTTTCTTGAATAACAAAAACCCATTTTGTTGTTGTTTACAAAATATTAAGAGGCCCCTGTATAAGAACGGCACTCACACCTGACGGAACATTATTTTGATATATGGGTGAATTGCAAAAAAAGTGTACGCAATGAATATTCATGAAAAAGTGACACAAAGGACTACTTCATAAGAACAAAAAAAGTTTGTTTTATGCGAAGATGTTATACCTAATTGATTTTCATAGAGCTTGGGAATTACTTTTTTTATGCATGAATTTGGCAAATACAATACGATTCATAGACGTAAAATAATGTTTATAAAAAAAAACACTGAAACATTATGAAACATAACCAAAAAACATTCAAACGCGACGAATTGAGAACCTCCTCCTCTTTGGAAGTTGGTTGAAAATTGCAATGTAAACGATCCTTTAGGTAATTTTTTTTGTGTTACGTAACACAAAATCACACAATGGTAGCTAAAATGGGTATCACCATGTGTTTCACCTCATGTACACGAAAGAAGACAAATTATTCCTGGATTTGTGAATCCTATGCGTATAGTCAACTAATTTATCTACCCAATTATGTAAAAATACTGAGAAAAAACAACAAGGTTCCTGCATTAAACTTAGATCAAAATTTGGACTTTTTTGCGACAAAATACAAAAGCACACTTTACCTCACCACTGCGCGAAATACAGATACTGAATGCGCGAAATACGAAATACGCATCCAATACAGATACCGACATACTGTGCGCTGGCGTCTGCACTACCTAGAATTGTTGCCAGACGTAGGTACTGTACCACTGGTGTGTTCATACTTTGCCTTTAACCGGTTGGTACGGCATAACACAGGTGGGTAACACAATGGAACGAAATTTTCCCCCGAAATTCAACATAAGGTTTTATTTAAGATGTAATGTAGAAATCGTCTAAAAAATTATTTTCAACCGACTTCAATATTTCTAAAGGAGGAGGTTCTCAATTCGTCAGATTTTTTTTTTTAATGGATGTTCACTCATAACTCCGTCATTACTGAACCGATTTGAATTTTTTTTTTGTTTTCTGAAAGTAGATGGTTCCAGGTTGGTCCCGTTTTTTTCAAAATCAATTTCTGATGATGGGATCCATGAGGAACTGAGGGAACTCCTCAAATTTGAAAGGCACATGCATGCAGATGGGGGTGATTTCTTAAGAAACTCGAGCATTTTTTTACGAAAATCATCAATTTGGTGGAGTGGATCTGATAATGAAGACTGTGGATGGCAAAGTGGAACTGCTTGGTAATTCCCAGGACTATCATCCAATTTAAAAAAAAAATTTTTTGTCTGTATATAGATGGTTCCAGGTTTGTCCCGTTTTTTTCAAAATCAATTTCTGATGATGGGATCCATGAGGAACTGAGGGAACTCCTCAAATTTGAAAGGCACATGCATGCAGATGGGGGTGATTTCTTAAGAAACTCGAGCATTTCTTTACGAAAATCATCAATTTGGTGGAGTGGATCTGATAATGAAGACCAGGGATGTCAAAGTGGAACTGCTTGATAATTCCCAGGACTATCATCCGATTAAAAAAAAAATTTTTTTGTATGATAATAGATGGTTTCAGGTTTGTCCCGTTTTTTTCAAAATCAATTTCTGATGATGGGATCCATGAGGAACTGAGGGAACTCCTCAAATTTGAAAGGCACATGCATGATGATTTGGGTAGTTTCTTAAGACACTCGAGCATTTCTTTACGAACATCATCAATTTGGTGGAGTGGACCTGATGATGAAGACCAGGGATGGCAAAGTGGAACTGCTTGGTAATTCCCAGCTCTATCATCCGATTTGAGACATTCATCTTTTCTTTGTAAAGAAATACCTTCAAGATAGTTCTATTTCATTATAGTTCTATTTTGATGATGGATTTCATGAGGGATTGAGAGAACTCCTCAAATTTTAACGGCACATGCATTCTGATTTGAGGGTTTCCTTAAGTAACTAAAACATTGTTTTGGGGGAGCCAACATTTTGATGAAGTGCACCTGATGATGAAGACCAGGGATGGCAAAGTGGAACTGGTCAATAAACCTAGCTCTACTTATAATCCTAGTTGTGACATTCATCTTTTTGATTTGATTTATATTCTGATTATGGAGTTCTAGAAGAATTCAGAGAACTCCTCAAATTTGAACGGCACGTTCATTGTGATTAGAGGGTGTTCATAATTAGCTTAGGCATTTTCTTACTGTGGCCATCATTTTGCTGGAGTGGACCTGATGTTGATAATCAGGGATGGCATAATGAAACTGCTCGATAATTTACAGTCTGTCATCCAATTTAACACATTGTTATTTTGTTTGTTTTAAAGGTCTACAATGGAGTTCCGTTTGATTATACTTCACATGTAATGATGGAAGCCCTGGGACATTAAGAAAGCTCCTCAATTTTCAAAATTATCTATAAACATTTGTGTATATTGAAGAACTCCTTAAAAAAAGTCACTCGATTAATTTCAAAGCTAGTTATGAATTTTTGTTTAAGTACGTGAGGACATATGAATTTTATATGGGAGAAAAAAACAATATTTAAGTATTTCTTTTTTTCGTGAGGAGTTGAGGACATATGAATTTTGTATGGGAGAAATAAACAATATTTAAGTATTTATTTTTTCTAAAATACTTTTACATATATATTTCCCTTACCTTAAAGGTACTTATCAAAATCCTATTAGAATATAAGGTGTGCTATATTATGAATTACTTGGAATAGGTACGTGTAAATCGTGTAACTGCAATAATTATTATTATACAGTTTTTTTAATGATGAGGTTTTTTACTTATTTGAATGTACACTTTTTTGCAATCCACCCATTTGCCAATCGCTTTTCGGTGACGGAAAACATCATGAGGAAACTGGACGGCCCTGCTAAGCAAAACTGCAATATATATAATTGAAGTTTCACGCAAATATGCACCTTCAATTCTAAAACCTTCTGATTTTGAGAAATTGCGGTTTTGCTAAAGAGGGCAGCTGACTAATCCTGATTAAGCCTAGTTTACCCTCTGGGTTGGCAGTCGCTTTCGTAAAACTAGTGCCTACGCGAAATCTTGGAATTCGTTGGCAAAGCGGACCCCCAGGCTCGCCGAGCCGTGGCATAAGCCGGGATATCGCTAGCAAGAATGAATGAATGATGATTTATTTGAAACACACAACACACAACGATGTTTCAAGATTGGAAGAAGCTATCGAGTAGGTAGGTACGGTTACGTAGAACTCATGGTAAGCACACTGCCATTCAAAAAGACAGTGAGCGTAGACGCCGTATTTCCCAAGGTCGTTGATTACTGTCTCTCTCTTAATAAACTTACATTACATAGCAATAGAGAAAGTTTCACGTTCGCGGAAATTTGTTTAACTATTTAAACGTTTTTAGTCTGGGCATATTTGTTCGTTTGATTATAGGTCGCAATCGTGCTAACACATATGTCACATATTAAAAGTATTAGCATAGTATGAAACATATAGGTTCTTACTGCCTTATAGAACCGGGGTTGGTGTTGGTGTACTTGGTGTACATTCGTCGCATATAAAAGGCATTAACGGTGTGAGAAACACATATGTTTTTACCGCCTTTTAGAACTGAGACAGTATCTGTGCCCACGGCGTTGACGCAGTGCGCAGGTGCAAGATGTGTCTGGTTGCGCAAGAGATGCGGTCTCCACTTCGTTTTCTATTACAAAAGCTTGGCTTGTAGCTGGGACTGGGAACCGCATGGGATAAACGGTGTATTGTTAAATTGTTATCCTATATTGTTAGTGTTGATAAGTCATTATGTCGACAATTTTGTCGTGCATATTAACAAAACTAGGACAAGGGCTTTTATGTTATCCTAAAGACAAAGGCAAAATAGTAGATTGTATAACAAGGATACTTATATTTACGGCGATTTCAATGTACGCCATTTAATCCCGAATGAAACGATGTTTTGATAATAAGTAATAGTTGTTAAATAAATGTTAGAGTAGAATCCTAAGCGTAATGAGGGAAGCCTTGCAAGCGTTATCGCCCAAGATGAAAATCATTTTGATACAACGACAAAAAAATTACATCATAATAAAACCACGATGCCATTAGATAATTCCCAAAAACCGAATTGGCACTTTTTTGTTTAAGGACCCTTAAACAAAAAAGTGCCAATTCGGTTCCTCCTAGAGGGGAAGATCCCTCGTTACTAGGCTTGGGATTATTCAATGCTTGGTGTGGTTCTATTAAAATCTACGGATGTTACTTTTATAAATAAAAACTTTTCTGAACTTTTTTTTTATTTGTATAATAATATATCATGCTGTAAGTACCGTCTTTTAAATAAGGTAAAAAAACTGTTTACGTAATTAAAAATTATCAAGGAACAATTTAACAAACTCGCGTAGGTACTAAGTCTATGTCGTGCAAACGAGTGACCCGATCTGTCGATACATGGGACTGACGTCAAATTTTTACTTCTAGGTGCAGTTGCAACTCAAAGTTTTTACGGAACCCTTGGTGCGCGAGGATGACTCGTACTTGGCCGGTATTTTTAATTGAGAGCCATATTCGTTGGGATGACTCTTAACTCTGTGTGGTATAGTCATATAATCAGCTGTCAACCAGATATTATTTATTTATTTAAACTTTATTGCCCAAATTACAAATAAAATGTACAAAGGCGGCCGGACTTAACGCCTAATGGCAATCAGTCAACCATAGGGCCAAACAGAGACATGAATAATAAGTAAATATTAGGCTCAAATTGATATTAAATTTACTTACACTTTTAGTTTTAGTAGCATTTACCATTCCATTGTTGTCAGGTGGCTTTTTTATTACCCTTAATTTTTGTTACCCTTTTTTTTTAATGGGAGGTAAATCCATTATAGATACTTCAGAACTGCAGGGACAGTGCAGAAACTATGTCGGGCTCTCGCAAACTAAAAACCCCCCGTTGAACCTCTTCGACGCAATCAGGGCGACCCTGGGATCTCCAGTGGAACACACCAGCGTCACGCCTCTGTGGGTCCTACCTTTTATTTTGGACGATAGCAGCCCCTAATGCTACTGTCTGCGACCCCGAAGACTCCTTTTAGTCGCCTTTTTCGACCGGCAGGAGATACCGTAGCTGTAGTCTACTGCCAAGGCTTCAGGGCGCTAATTTTCTTACCCTAAAGTCAGTTGGGTAACTCCTGTTTATGGGATAGTCGATCAACGCTACGATAAGTGGCTACTGGTATTTGATTTTGAGATAAGTAAACGACAAGTTAACTGACACAACAAAGTAATTAGAAGTAAAGTCGGCAACTTGTTTGACCACAAACTGGCCGGGCCAGGTGTCTCTGGTCAGGCATTCTAGGATAACTTGGTATCTATGAATAGCATCGGACACGGGCAGGCATGCTGCAGGACCAAGTCCAGTCAACGTTGGCACTGACCGTTGAAAATTAATATCACGGTTACTCTGCGTCAAATCCTAGAGGTAATTACTAGTGTTTTAATATAGGGCACTTAGTGTTTTATCATTTATAAAGTCTGGAATAGGACAATTTAGGTACATTTTTGGATGGAGCAATAAGGCCATCCGCTACTATATTCCGTGTTGCAAATTTTGCCTTAAATACTAATTTAATTCAACTAGGAATGTACAGTTTATTTAAAACAAAGTAAAGAAAATCATTCAATCCAATTCACTCAATTTTAATGTAAGTAACCCTATGTTTTACTTGATCTAGACTTGAAGGAAGAATTGTATCGTCTGAAGAAGCGCAAAGCTGATAGTCCCTAATCATTTTTTTCATTGACTTCTGTATTCCCAGACCACTAAGAAATGTGTCTCAAATCTTTATTGTCAAAGCTTCATTTAAGTGCAATAAATTGGAGATTATATGCCCCTGCCATCTCTTCCTATAGCTACGAACCCGTTGATGTAAGTAAATTACAGTATTTACAGTCAACCTGGGCTACTACTACGAAAAACGAACGATTGCGGATTTATATGTCCATCTCTGTCACACTTGCATATTAGAGTGACAAAGATGTTTTTCCGTCAATGCCAATTTTTTGATGTTCGTGGTAGGCCTGCTGAAAACTCAGTCATAAATAAATGGAATGGAATAGAGTTATGCAATGTCCATTTCAACGTCATTTTATGATTTCAATAGAAAAAAGTATATATGTTTATTAACTTATTAAGGTTTACGATCTTTTTTGATTGGAGTAGGGGTCGGTGTCGGTTAATTGGCGGCTTGACCGGCCGGTTTGTCCGCCATCATTATTGTACGGCATACATTTGTTCTCTCGTACTTTTATAAAGAGAAAAGCCTAACCATAATAAGTAATTGGTTGAATCAGGCGTTACTTTGCGGAATCCCATATTAATTCCGCCAAATTATAGCAAAGTAACATTAATGTCGTAATAAAATAATAAGCTTTTTTGGCCTCAAGCTGCGTTTTTACCTATACTAATCCTACTAAGTACGTACGTACTAGGTACGTACGTAGTCCTAGTAAGTACTTGCTGTGAAAACATGAAAGCAACAATATATTTTCAGTTGAGTCTTTATTATGTAATATTCGAGACAGTGTGTACCTTAACACATCGAATTATAATTTATAAAAAGCGCTTTGCTTGACGGCACCACCACTGTAAATTTTTGAAAATAAAAATTTGAGTTTTAGCCAATCGGATTTTGCCCATTCTATTTTCTTAAATATATTATATGCACTTGCCTAGGCCAAAAAAAATCTAAGATCTTAAAAAGCCTTTCCAGGAATTAATTCCCAGCAAGCTGGATATCGTTTCAATAACTTTCAAAGTAACTGTCAAATTTTGGGTCGTTTTTCGGACGGTCAGACGGAAAAGTCATTCAGTTAGGTATTAAGAGAGGAATGAGTATCTTAAACTTCAGTATGGGTACCCTATAGTTACCTACATGTAACTAAAGTTTTTTTTTGCATATGCGTACTTGTGGCACATCATCTAATAGGTCTTTAAAAATAACTTTGAGGTTTTGTGAACAACAATTTGACTGTCGCTAGGCTGCAGGCTCACATTTACTTGACTGTCAAAAGTCAAGCTCAACTCCTGAAATTGTGCAAACTCGCTTGCCACGTCTTTAGGCCCTGAAAGTATTAAAATGATATCCAGCTTACTGGGAATTAGTTCCTGGAAACTATCTAATTTTCTTGGCCTAATGATCTGAAGTTTGACTGAAGCTAAATGACAGGTACAGTCAGCTCTGAAAGTTTCGTAATTTTAGGACGACGAAGACTTACGTGGTAACGAAACAAAACAATACAGTGGCATGACAGTTAGACCGTGTCAAATTACCAGCAAATGTAACGTAATGAACTGAACTGTAATTTTTGAACTGACCGCTTGCTACGCCGGTGTATCTCTAGTTATTATTGGATCGAAGTAGTATCGGGTTTCAATTCTAATTTTACTGGCTTCAGTGGGGGAATGTTGTAACCGTATCCCTTATAAGATACGTGCTTGGCACCAGACTTCCCGGTTTTAACCGGAAATTATTCCCCTCTATACAACAAACAGGCACCCTCGTTTTGGTTTCTGTTCCCTAGCAATATTGATCCATCATATCGACATTATTATGAAGTACGTTGAATGAATTCTGTCTACTACATACACTACTACACAGTCTACTACAGCCTTAGCCAAAAACGGCTTCACGTACTACGCTATGTTCGTTATCTTTGAGTTTTATCATCTAAACAGAAATACCGGCAAACCAGAATGTTTCCTCGTAAACCAGAACAGGTTTTTTTATTGCTAGGTACTTCCACGCATATAGAACAGGATTAGAACAATTGTCAAAAATAGTGTTTTTGCATTTTAGTAAGCGGCTTAACTGAGGCCATTGCTCTCGACTAGACCGAGAAAAAAAACAGGGGAACAGTTGTTAGCTGGGCCGCGGGATTCACGGTTGAGCGCCCGCGCCACCTGCGCCGGCGCCGCGTTGGAGTTTGGTACGCCACCCGCCCGATATTGCACACTACCTGCCGCTGCCCTGTTTGCTAAGTTTATGTTTGAGTCAGTTCAAAAACAATGAAAAGTCTAGTTTCAGCTAGTCGGTAAGGTAAACGGCCCAGTGGATGACACTATAAGTAAGTGACACATTTTTACAAATAACTTCTGACCTATCAAACATACCGACTGCGTACTTGCGCAAATATGTAATTCATATAAATAGTCATACGGTATTCCGGTTTGGGGCAAGGCAGCTGACATACAGACTATATTTGTTTTACAAAAAGAGCGATTCGTTTTATATATAAGCTAGG
Source organism: Lathronympha strigana (assembly GCA_949128165.1). Lineage (NCBI taxonomy): Eukaryota > Metazoa > Arthropoda > Insecta > Lepidoptera > Tortricidae > Lathronympha > Lathronympha strigana. Next base: position 9,574,039 of record OX421905.1, on the reverse strand, counting down.
TAAACGTGCATCAGTATGGGAGCTACTTAAAGTACCTAATTAATATTTTAACTGTAGCAGCCCAATGTATCTATGAGAATATAATTCATGTTATAAGAAACATAGATTCATTCAATAGAATTTTTGATGTCTCTAGCTATAAAACTAAGAAACAAAAATAAGCTAGCTATCAGGAAGTGTCGTGTCCGTAAAGTATTTAAGTCATTTCTTGGACAATGCATTCATTTAACAAGTTACCGGATGAAGCATTGCAATTGCCCTTTCCCGCTCTTAAGAATTAATTGAAGAAATCTTTGATGTCGAAGGCTTATTGCACAGTAGAGGACTATTTAACAAACAAACATGCATGGCTCATATCAGAAACTGTAACGAAACCAACAAAAAAAATAATTGCATTTGACTCCTGCTTACAAAGTGAAGGACCACAGTTCACGAAATAAATCATATCAAATATTTGTGTATACCGTGTAAAACCGTAAAATTTTGTTTTATTTAATTTATTCATTTTTTATTTGTGGTCTTTCTGTTTCACTATTTTCTTTAGATACGGTTTCTTGTAGAATGACATATTGTAAATATCTTTACTTACCACTTTTGTAATTTGTTTTGAAAAAATAAATCCCGCCAAGTTTCTTGCCGGTGATAGGTAATCTTCTCGGGCTGTGGTGTAGGGTTAGAACCGGTATTAGTTTTTTTTGACGTTTATAAGTGCATTGTGATGTGCCTTAATTGAAAAATAAAGATATTTATTATTTTATCATTTACAATATAGTAAGAGTAAGTATTACTCTCTATATACGTATCTGTTTTACATAAACTGATAGCTTCCCAACTTTCACCTTTTCTATGTGATTCTCAACATGGTTTTAGGACAAGTAGGTCAGTTGACTCCAACCTCCTCACTATGGTGGACATGTTGTCGGGGCACTTGGATAGGGGTGAACAGGTTGCTGTCCTCTATCTAGATTTTAAAAAGGCGTTCGATCGCGTTGACAACGACATCTTACTTCACAAACTATGCCGTATGGGTTTCTCGCCTAAGCTCCTAAAATTTTTTGCTAGTTACTTGTGTGATAGGAAGCAGTTTGTCAAACACGGAGCTTTTGTCTCAAGGGTTTATACAACGCGCTCGGGTGTTAGCCAAGGATCGATCCTAGGGCTAGGGCCACTGCTGTTTGGAATTATGATCAACGATCTTGAGGAATCCGTTGAACATGCCAAATGCCTACTATACGCCGATGATCTTAAACTAATTCTTGATATAAAAACTATGGCTGACTGTATTAAGTTACAAAACGACATCGATTCGGTTTACAGTTGGAGTACCACTAATAAGCTGCATTTCAATGTTGCCAAGTGCTCTGTGATGACATTTAGTCGAGCAAAAAACCCGATACATGCTGAATATAAACTTGATTCTGAGAGTGTGAACCGTGTTTTAGCAATCAAAGATCTGGGAGTTCTGTTTGATAAACACCTTTCTTTTCATGACCACATAAAACAGCTAGCCGCTGACTGCTTTAAAAGGCTGGGATTTGTGATCAGGAATGCTTGTGACTTCCAAAATCAAAGCGTGGTTAAGCTACTCTACACATCGCTAGTTCGGAGTAAACTTGAGTCTGCGGCAATAGTTTGGAATCCCTATGAGAGTAGTTATGCTTTACTTCTGGAGAGAGTACAAAAAGCCTTTTTAAGGTTTTTGTACAAAAAAGTGCATGGGTACTATCCTTATTTATACCCTACTAGATTCTTGCTTGGGACTCTCGGCTTCAACTCTTTAGAGGTAAGGCGTAACTACAAACTTTTGACATATGTATGTAGTATACTGAGGGGAGATAGTGAGTGTCCTGACTTGGTATCAAGGCTAGTGAGACTTGCAGTGCCGTTTGTGCCTAAAAACCAACTCAGGCCCCGGTGTACCGATCTCTTGGCTGTTCCCCAGGCGCGTACTGTATCCTATAGGAACTCTCCAACGCTTCGAGCCTTGAGGATGATTAACGAGTTCTTGTCATCAGCACCTGAGTGTGATGTGTTTGCTAGCAGATGGGTAAATGTGTGTCGTAAATGCCTGAGATACTGCGAGATGGCGGATGGATGTTAATGTTATACAATAGATATATATATATATATATATATATATATATATTATTATTTTTTTGACATCAAACTGTATTGTTAAATTGTATTTGTAATGTCTGAATTTTTCCAGCGCTTTGGTGCAAACTGTAAAGCTGTGTAAAATGTTTGTATATAATAAGTAAATAAAATAAATAAATTACAATACAATAACGCCCCAAAATTTACTTATAAGAATTATATGAAACTACGCTCTTTTGACTCTGTAAACAAGATTGTTTTTAAAATTCTCATAGCGGGTTACTCACGTCAATAAAGTCGAAAATAGCTCGACATGTTATGCTATGAGAATTTTAATATGTTTCTCACGGGAGTTTTCTAATTAAGATTGTTTTTATCACATATTTTCGCGCGCTTGGTTTTGTAAGATACTTATTGGCTACAGATAACTGGACGTAATATGTACATACATCAATTATAACGAGTTGATCTCATAGATTCCGGCAACAATGACCTCAAAAACGGTGACACCTCTAGGCCGTCAAAAACACAAAGAACAATGACGACGTTCATCTGTTTTAAAATCTAGTTCAATGCAGCCGTTTCCATTAGTTATGCAAACTACCAACTGATCTACCACTGAGATTCCTCCATCTGATTGGAAGCAACCGTTCTCGAGTCGCGTCACGTTTCAGGAATAGGGAATTCAAACTTACGTATTGTATTTAGGATTGCGTAACAAAGTTTGTATTAGAAGGCTACTTTTAACCAACAAGTTTATTACTTTCACTTCCACTCAGTACCTACTTTAAATCATGCATATTTATATATACATCATTGTAATGTGGTAAAATTACAGTTCATTCAATTATCGAATTAATTGCATTGCGGTATCTTTTGAGGCTAACCGGTATTTATGTAACAGAAGATTGGGTAGAAAGGTTTAGTCGCTCGTTTGCGCTTAACTAATCTCGTGGTTGTCGGAGTCAAGTGAGGTAAAGGAACTAATGTCGCTGTTTAGCGACGTGTCAATAAGCGTGATGTACGGAACGGTATGCATTGGTAGCCAGCGAGTTGTACCGGGAGGCTGTGCACCGGGGTCGTTGCACTGGCCCGCGGAGGCTGCACTATAGCCCTGCCCCCGCCCCGGCCCGACCTGACATCCTTGCACCTTTGACAAACGACGAGCAAAACAGCATAGGTACACTGAATTTGCTAGTTTGTATTAGTTGCTCTTGTTCCTTTGTGCTCGTCAATACCTATTTCAAAATTGCACTTTAATTTCGCAGTTCTCTCAGTATAATTTTCCTATTATTTACGTTTTCCATTTTTAGATGTTTATCCACTTTTATTTATTCATTAACGTTCCTGACTTGAGACAGAAATAAGCAATATACCTTAGCATTTAAAACGACCTTTGCTTAGCACACCGCCTTCTTGTACTAGTGGTATAATGTCAAGGAAAATGGCGAATAGCATCTTCAAGTTTTGATTCACTAGGTTTATACTAAATTTCTCATAATACAGCGCAGGTTTTTGATTATGCTTTTACTATGAATAGCTACGATATTTGTCTTATTTTTTCTTCTAGCGGTGTGCAGACTACCTATTTATGCTTCGAACGCGTCTTGTACCTAACTCACCTAATAGTAGGCGTGTATACAGTAAAGTTATATAGTTCAGGGTGATGAACCTTGTAACAGTGTGATATATTACACTTATACTCAACACTATAATAAAATATGTAATAGGTATTCATAAAATATGAAAAATAGAGATGTCAACACGATTGTATAAAATACCTTATGTAAATTTCAATTTCAATATTAGATACAGTTATGAAACAGGATTATATAAATATGAGAAAATATTAAAAAGAAATAAGCTGCAAAGAGCAGGAAATAAATAATTACCGATCGAGTGTCAAATAAACGGCCCAGTGAAACAACGGTGTTTGGTTTGAAATTCTTGTTGGCTACTTAGGTTGACAATGATGTATGAGAATCCATTACCAATGCGTCTAGCTAAAGCACCAGAAACATGGTGTTATAACATGGTTTTGTAGTAGGTATGATGGCTATGCTATGCTTAAAGTATTAGTGATGACAAAGGTAATATCACATGTGGTTACCGGAGGGTCTCTCCAAATCCCTAACTAATAACAAAAAAAAGGTAATAGATTTACTATGCAAATGAAAAAAAAAACATCAAACATGGGCCATTTTTTTAACAGTTGTCCCCCCCTTTTTTTAACATGAGTATTTTTTATGTTATTTCTACTCAGTATAACGAGCTCTATCGATTCTTAATAAGAGAAAAAATTGTCACAAAATTACTATACATTTTCCATCACGTTACACAGTCTATGAAAAAATTGAAACGAAATGGAACAAAAACCTTGGAACACTTTTTTCTCCTATTGAAAGAGCTCGCGATTCTGAGAAGACATTATACATAAGAATGTCCAAGAAAAAAAAGGTGGAGGGGACAATTTTGAAAAAATTGGCCCTCATGACCATATGATAGGTAAGTGTCGAAGATTATTTAAATAAATTAACTTCGGTCTCAACACTTGAACTAATATGTTTATTGCGTTATGCATCGACACGAGATGTCGTCACAATAATAACAATACATTCCAGTGGAATGTGTTGTATGGAATTATTCCACTTTACTTGTGCACTTATATGTTGCTTAAACATACCTACATCGAAGTAACTAGGTACTACTTGTGTAAATAATAAGTAAATAGTACTAAATCATGTCTGAATTAAGTTTAGTGGCGAAACTGTAACGGTATAATTGGAAATTCCGCCGATTTTGCACTTATTCTTGGCCCGAGCCAACCACAAGCGATCTACTTTTGTACGGCTGTTAATATTTTATCAATGGCATTAAGCGGCGCGTGAACAATTTCACAGTCAGCCATTTTCTCGGCTTCTTAGTTTTAGGTTAATCCGGATAAATACCTGTAGACTTACGACTCTTACGATACAGCGACAGAAAAGGTAGACATTAAAAAGTGGCAGCATCGTAGTGTCGTCCCTTTCAAATCAATGTATGAAAGAAAACGTAACGACACTAAGATGTTGCCATATACTTATTTGCGATGCCGCCTGCGACTGCCGACCGCGCCCCCCGCGCCTGCGCCGACCGCGCCCCCCGCGCGCAATTACATCTTTTTGTGTTACATCCGTGTTAAGTCAATGAAATTGAATGATGGAATTGTTCCTCCATAGATGATGATGATGACTCGTAGAAAAAGTATTGTATACAGTCGTAACATAATTAATCCGTCATAATCTCGTACCTTACTTAGGCCACTCAGCAAGCTTCGTGGCTTAAACACGGTACTCGACTGAAAAACTCTTCATTATATCACGATTGTATAAATACTATTCTAAAACTATGTGTGCGTATACAATATAATAATAGGGCATGTGATATATCATGTATTAATTGGTTGTCTTTTTCATACAACAATTGTCAAATTTATTTTGTGGCCTTTTTGTCCATTTGATTTACGTTGTTATAATTTTTTGATAAGTAAGTAAAATAAAATATTTTTAAAGGGCGCGGACGGGATTCCTAAACAAGGGACGTGACAAAACAATTTGGTCAATTTCCATCATTAGTTTAAAAATCAATTTTTAGGGTTCCGTAGTCAACTAGGAAAGAAGTTTTCAAAATTCATCTGCAAAGGGGGTGAAATGGGGGTACAAAGTTTGTATGGGGAAACAAAATTAGTTGGACTATTCTATTTGGAACTTTACAGGAGTATTTATAAAGATAAATGAGTTAACACCTGTTTCAGGATTTTTAAGAAAACAACAGCATGGGTATCGTTTTCATGGTTTGTTGGGTCGCTGGTTACGAAAACAACGTAGATTTTAAAATCCAACATGGCAATTGTGAAATATCATCTCCCCTGTTGGGACGCGATGGGGTCGAAATCTAAAAATATCCCTACGTGTGTCGTTATATGTTTATTTCCGTTTCTAGACATACCAAATTTAACACTTAGGTTTCTTATAAAGCGTAGGGGTGCACAAAGAAAGGAGATAGATTTCCAAATTTCTTCTCCAAAGGGGGTGAAATGGGGGTACAAAGTTGGTATTGGGAAGCAAAATTAGTTGGACTATTCGATTTTAAACTTTACAGATGTATTTATAGAGATAAATTAGTTAACACCTGTTTCAGGTTTTTTTAAGAAAACAACCCCTAAAAGGGGGAAAAGGGGTGAAAAAGTAAAAAAAACAACATGGGTATCGTTTTTATGGTTTGTCGGGTCGCTGGTTACGGAAACAACGTAGATTTTAACATCCAACGTGGCGATTGTGAAACACCATCTCCCCTGTTGGGGCGCGATGGTGTCGAAATCTAAAAAATATCACTACGGGTGTCCTTATATGTTTATTTCTGGTTCTAGATATTTAAAATTTAGCAAATTTAGGCTTTTTGAGAAATCAACCCACAAAAGGGGGAAAAGGGATAATATAGTAAATAACCAACATGGGTATCGTTTTTCTGGTTTATTGGGTCGCTGATTTCGAAAACAATAACAACTTTAACATCCAACGAGGCGGACGTGAGATACCATCTTCCCTGATGGGGTGCGATGCGATGGGGTTGAAATCTGAAAATATCAATATGGGTGTTGTTTTTATGTTTATTTCTGGTTCTAAAGATTCCAAAATTGGTACGTAGGTTTCTTATAAGACACCTTTAAATCCAACTTAGTAAATAAATAAAACCTCCTTTTTTGTATGACGGTTGAAAATTACGTTTAGTACGCGGGCGAAGCCGCGGGTTAAAGCTAGTATTCACATAATTCTGTATTTGTTACTTATCAGTATATGGATATACACAGTAATGCTTCAGTCTTATCATTGGATCTTCTCTTATTTTATCTCGAAGTTGAACCAAAATACAAATAGATTATTTCAACAATGTGTACTGGCGAAGAAGCATTAAGTAAATACGCGTGTATAATATTCACCAATTTCTAACCAATCGATGAACATTCGACTGTTTAAGTATAGTTAAACACTATTATGTTTACAAAATATGAAAAGTTCACCGGTATATTAACTGGAAAATGGAAAATAATATTTTCAAATTCAAGGCATTTCAAACGGTAAGTCTATCCTTTCTTTCATCTCTTTCATGCCAAGTCCCAGTTCAAAAGTGCTCAATATTCCATATACTCGTAATTATGCAATTCAGTCAGATTGCCTCTGGCCATGGTGGCCCGCTGCGTCCAGCTCATATGGTGTTTCGAAAGTTATAATCAGTCTAGTTGGCGTCAGGCACGAGCTCTCTACTGAATATAGAAAATCATATGACCATCAGGTTTTGGTTTAGTTGCACCATTTTGAGAGCCACCATCTTGATTTATTATTGATGACAAATGATGTCCCAAGGTCTGATTTGGAGCAGAAAGGTGACCACTGGACTGGATCAAAGATCTTATTGAGCTGGAAAAAAATCTTATTGAGCTGGGGTAAGGTCCATTTTTATGCATGGCTAATTTAGATGCTATTTGTATTAAAATATTTTTCGAACGAGATTGAAAACGTCGGGGTAAATCTCCGATTCTTGATTGCAGATCTGGATTATTTTTCACGAATTTACATGATTCTAAAATATATTTTCTCAAACATGATCGGAAATGTTTGCATTATTGTCACGAAATGAAGACATGAAGTTTCTTGTTTATGGCTCCCCACATTTACTTCTTGGCCTTAGGTCGTGAAGTAATGTATGGCGTAAGTATGAACGAAACATTATTGTCCGCTGCTCTAACTTTTTAAATTTGCGTACTAACATTAAACCGGCAAAGAAAATTTAAATACAGCCAACGACCACTAGATACTTGCGACATTAAAAAAAAAACTATTCAAGCCTCGGCCGGAAGAGAGATTGCAGGACTTGTTTTATCCGGCCGGCGGCCTCTCTACCACAAAGTACAAACTCGTCCTGCAATCTTTTACTTCACGGCCTATGTACTAGGTAACGTAAGGATGTCGGGTTTATAAGTAACTCTGGTGTGTCGTTATAACTTAACCATGCATGTACAAAAGCATAGTAGGCCGATAAGGTGGTTTTCATATCAGACCAGTGTGCGTAGCCAAGATGCCAATCGCTCAGGCTTAATAACGTATTGTAGCTACCTCTCTCTATCACTCTTCCTTATTAGTGTGACAATTGGCATCTTGGCTACGCACCCAGACCAGCATGCCTACCACGAACATCGAAAATTGGCATTGACGGGAAAACGTCTTTGTCACTCCAATATGCAAGTGTGATAGAGATGGAGATACAAATCCGCAATCGTTCGATTTTCGTGGTATAGGCCCTGACCAGACAAATTTACGCACAAACTTACGTTTCGTTTTTTGCTACTTCAGCATTTTTCAGTCATATTAGTTGTGTGGGGAATCCATTTTATGGTACCTATTACTTAAATATTCTCTTCTGTCAAATTAGTATTTAGAATTAGTTTGACTAACTTTGGTTTTCATCTGGAATGCTGGCTTTCTTCTAATGTGATCTTGAGTGCTATATGTACTCGTATAATGGCATAACATGGGGATGACCGTTACAATGGACCATTTCAACTGAAACGATTTATCTAAGATGCTTATGCTGGTTGACAAAATAATAAGTTCATTGTTTGTCCGTTTCATGTTTATGGTCTAATGTCTGAAAATATTTTCATTAACTTTTGGAAACAGAAGAAACAGAGATAGCGTTCGTTTTTCTGTGTATCAATAGAAGAACGAAAACTTATATCTGTTTCTATCGCATTTTTTTAAGGGAATGAGATGCAGCACGTAAATTGGGATTTTTCCATATTCGCGGTAGGCCCTCAACCTCAAGTATGGCTATTTTTTCCACCATCGTGGTATATAAATATTTTTGTAGATCTTAGCGCAACCCAGGGGTGCATAGGGCCCCCATAAGATCCTTTAACGCCTTTGTCTCATGAGCACCCTTCTTGGCTTCGCTCCAGCTCCGTCCTACGGCTCGCAACTCGCTCTCCGCGCTCCATTGCCACGTGTGTACAGGGCTCACGGTATATAAATATGCTTATGTTAAATTTCCCGACATCTTTTCCAGACCCGACATGTACGCGACGTCAACGGCGTCGACGACGTCGGGCTCGCGCGGGCCCAGTGTCGCCGTTGACCGGCGCGTGCGCGTCGTGCGCCTGCTGCGCGCGCGCCGAGCCGCGCCCGCCTTCGGCTTCTCGCTGCGCGGAGGCCGGGAATACGCCACGGGCTTCTTCGTGTCCAAAGTGGAGTTTAACTCGGAGGCTCATCTACAGGGGCTTAAGGTAAATCTTAAAACCACGCTATAGTCCAAAACCTACCAACGGTGGCTCAAAATTGACTTCATCACCAGTGATCGGAAATGAGCTAAAATACCTATTCTTCGCAAGAGAACAGAGTGGTTATAACCGGTTAAAAAACCGGCCAAGTGCAAGTCGGACTCGCGCACCGAGGATTCCGTACAAACATTGCAACTGCACCTAGCAGTAGAATATTTGGCGTCAGTTCCATGTAGGTTATCACTTCATTAAAAAAAAAACAATGTGAAGCTGTTCAATTTCAAATTTAGTTCATATAAGTTTAAAAAATAATAATAATAGGGGTAGTAAGTAGTAAAGTTTGAAGTAATAAGGGTTACATTCTAATAGTCATAGAGTTCAAATTATAAGGATGAATCCGAAAGTGTGATATAAGTATTTTCAATTAAGTAATCTGTGTTTTCCTTTAACTATTATACATATATGTATCGATAGAAAAAGGTTTTACTTGGTTCTTTACATAAGGTACCTACCTACTTATGTTCTCTCGCGACGCGAAGAATAGGTCGGTACCTATTTTAGCTCGCCTAAGTTCATCACACTTCAACATCACACAAAAGGTTCGTAAATAGTTAATTTCGACTTCGACCAACACCAACAACGTAAATAACTACATTTTGTCAAAGGTTTTTTAATTGTGGGTAGGCAATGAATTGCAAAATGTTGCTTCGATGTTGTGCAAAAGCAGTTTTACCTACAAATCAACAGAGGATGAGGGATTTATATTTAAAGGAAGGTATATCTGAAACTGTTGTTTGTGTGTATGTGTATATAAAGGAGACTACTAATATTACATTACTATGCACCTATATATAATATGTACATATCTTATGGACGTTATCTACCAGGTGTGTCAGACTTTCCGATCTTTTCAAAAGGGTGATAATCGATATGTGATAACGAAATAAGGACTTACAGCAACGAAATTTTAAAACGTAATAAATATAAGACCCTGTACTGAGAATACGATTTTGTACCATTTGGCGTCGAAACTCTAGGTCCATGGGGTCCCAGCGCACGCAAGTTTTTTGTAGATATCGCGAAACGTCTGGTTGATGTACCTGGTGACCAAAGACCTGGTGTCCCCCTCGCAAAACGTATCAGCATTGCTATACAACGAGGAAATGCCGCCAGCATCCTAGGTACAATTACTCAAGGTTTAAGGTAGGTAGAGATAGGTAGGTAGTTACACTAACAGTATATACTTATTTTAAAAATAAATGGATTATCAAATAATATATACCAACTAATACTAAATAAACAACACACATAACTAAGTACACCTAGATATTTTTCTAGCAGGAACAACATTTTCATCGACAAGCCTATTATCGATAAACTAGTACATACCACTTCAACGGACTAATTGTGACATTCTGCGTCGATTTGAAAGGCAATTTCGGTGTGTGTGTTAGAATCATAGATAAAAGAAGTAGCTAACAGAGGCGTAGCGCGTGTCGCAGTGATGAGGCCAGGTGGCCATATTAACTGTTCGACGCGAGCCAGTTGCAACTTGCAACTTAGCCGCAACCGTAAAATGTGCTCCGCTATTTTAGTAAAATGCCGAATTGCTGCGTTGTTACCAAAAATAGGAGTGAAAACAAAAACTTCAAGGACTGTGGAGTCACGTACCACATGAATTGTATTCATTTTATTCGTTATTAGTTAATAAAATCGTGCACTATGACAAATATATCCAGTGCCGTATGATTTTTCTCTATTGGGCTAATTGGTTGAACTGATCTGTAACAAATTGTATAAGTATGCGTTTTACATTGACGATTTGGTAAGCAACCGCGCAATGTATCTAATTCCTAGCGATATCCATAATCGCATGATTATTACTTGGTACGGCCGCTTGTGACTTGCTGGGAACTAGAGAAGAGATGCACCCGTGCCGATGTGTGTCGATAAATGTTTGGCTTGATTGTACTGATAAGAAATTACATCGGCTTCCAGTAGGTTTGAGTAATAAACAAATTTATTTTGTATCTATCTATTTATTGTAGTGTTGTTATCCATTAAAAAAAAAGGGAAACATCGAGTATGTTAAAACCCAAACTTTTGAATGTTTTATGTCCACAATTGTTTTTTATGTTAATATTTGATGACACGTCTTTATTGGTTTGCCTATCTTTAAACATTTGTATTATCTGATTCCCTGTAACAATCTGAATAATGTCATTATAAACAACCATATCCATATTGAAGATAGTGAATAAAATCTGAATATATGCATTTCTATTTTGTGTAAAAATACTAACGATTTCTTTTTTATCTATTCAAGTTTAAGGTTTTTTGTTCGATGAGTGTAAGACTTTTTGTTTCCGGGAGAAAATTTAACATTGACATTAACTGTATCGACAAGTGCAATAAAATACCGTTTTTCTTTTAATTTGCATCGGATTCGACTCCTAGGCGAGACAAGCAAAAATTAAAAAATCTTTGAAAGCAGTTTTTTTATGTTGCCCTTGAGTAAAACGAGCTAACTTAAGGTTTTAAGGCACTTTCCCTCCAGGGTCTATTATAATTTCCGACCTGCATACAGGTAAGCCCTGCTACTGTTAAGTGTGTACCTACTTAACAGTAAATAGCAGGGCTCATTCTGTATACAGATCGGAAATTATAATACTTACGGGTCTTCTCTGTTTCACTCCACACCTGCTCAGAACGCTTGGATATTCTTCAACGTATTATTAACGTCAGCTGATTTGAATTGATTGCATTCATTAAGATTAGATCTATAAAGTATTAGGGTCTGTCTGTGCTAAGTTTCCTAGTTTTGATAGCACGGACTGTGTGTTAAGTAAAAGTCATTATTTCATAAACGTTTGACTTTAAAATAACACTCTAAAGTTTGACAGTTCATTTACTTGGAAGATATAACAGGGTTTGAGGTAATCGATCAATTAAAGAACGGTAAGACCATGCTGGCGATATAATGGCCCATACTACACACCACGTTTGGTACCTGCAATACAATATCATCTTGTAGTTACTTTATCAAGTGCCATGCGCCCCTGCGAAACGCGATGTGTATGAATATGGTCATGTTTATAATTATTTTTACACAGCCTTCACTGCAATATTTTTACCAAGACTGCATTGGTTGTTATAGGATTTTACTGTATTAATTATTATTAAGAGCGTATCAAATATCGATGGATAACCGTTTATCGACTTATACTGCTCTCTAGCGCCGCGTCACATGAGCGCTTACCGCGCGCTTTAGACAATCACAGCACGTCTCTGGCCACACCCCGGAGACATAGTACCCTGTAAAATTTAGCTTCGTTATAAATCTTATTTCTTCTTATCTCTCATATCTATGGTTAGAATCAAACCACGTTATCTCTTTCAAGCAAATGAACTGTCAAACATGAAATTGTTATTTTAAACGTCAAATTTCTATGAAATTACGATTTCGTTACTTTCACAGTCTTTGCTATCAAAATCTAGGAAACATAGTAAATTCGAACTATATGGAGTGACTTATGGGATAATTAATTCACACGATGAAAACAAGTAACTTATAAAAGTTTTCCAAATTATTTCTGAAGTTATGTAAAATATAAACAAATTGATAATGCTGTTATTATTATTTACTTTTTGGCGCAACCTACATACGAGTACCTATATTTGTCTTTGTCTCTGATTCGAAATAAATAATTTGAATTGAATTGAATTGAATTACCTCTATGATGTTGAAGTGTTACTTATTGATAACAGGGCTGTCGATGTTTTTATTGTGTACGTTGTTCCTACTAGAAAAATATCTAGGTGTACATAACCTAACAAGATAAATCTGTCACAAAAAGCCATAGTCACACGTTATTCGAGTTCACCCTATGAACTATTCCACTACACACACGATTACCCACATCCGAGGCTTGTCGCAAGACGCATTCCATTCTTTCCGCGCTCACGTAACTGGCGCGGTTTCCTTCGGCAGCACTCGATAGACTCGATTCACAATGAAATGGACCTGCGCGAGCAGCGTTGTCATCATCTAGGTCAAATACTTCATTAAGTTCATTGTGAAGTCCGAAGTTGCCAGTCATTGGTGATTTATTAGGTAACCGATTGTGTAGCGGGCGTTGTTTGGACTTAAGTGATTATTGTATGAACTTCACAACTAAATAAAGCTAACTCTTATTTTAAGGTACCGTGAAGGTCATGGTGACAGACGGTGCCACCTTACATCTTAGGCAACCAAGTTGCGTTTATTTGTACACACGCGTTCAAAAGTGCATGGGCAATTTATGAATGAATTCATTCATAAACTGTCCATGCAATTTTGAACGCGTGTGTACCTGCGTACTACACATATATGTACCTAACACCGGTACTACTCAGAAAATCACCACATCAATTAATAATGCGATTAGGTAGGGTTGGCTTATTTGAGTAACTAGGATATGACTACCTAGTTGTACTGCGGGGCTTACTGCGAAGGATTCAGGCTTCTATCGATCCAATCTCCTTTCCCAAGGAGAGGATGAAAAGAAGACCCGGTCAGGCAGATCATCTGCATTTGATAATGATATTAAATATTGAGATTGATTTTCAAATTATACCTTGTTTAGTGCATAAGATCTCCAACTTTCTTAGTGAAATTGTGAACCAAAAGATTTATTTGGAATTGTTATAACGTCTGCACTACAGCTTAATGATCACAGCTACGCGTAATTAGATATTTTGAGCAAAACTCTTAGTCCGGATTAAATTTCACACGATTACTTCCTTCACAAAGAAGTTACGAAAAATTCACGAGTACATCCGTCGTTATTTCAAGTTAACAATGAGTTGTTTTGAGACAATTGTGGAGAATATTGAGAAACGCTCATATATGTTTACACTTCGAGGGAACTGTATTTCCGAACAAGCGAACGACATACGAAGTATAGGTACCTAAATTATGTAAGAAAGTGATGTATCTACATAACGTTATTATAAATATACAGGGTAACATCAGCCTCTGAAAACCTCCGAAATCCCATAGGTATAAGTCACACTGAGCAACTTTTATTAGGTACCTATGGGAAATCACGAAAAAAAAAAGACGCAAATCCCTTCGGACCCCCAAGTTATTCCCTTAAATCAAATACGAGTACTAGTAGTCGAAACTCTTGGTCCATGGGGTCCCAGCGCACGCAAATTTTTCGTAGAAATCGCGAAACGTCTGGTTGATGTTACTGGTGACCGAAGAGCTGGTGGCTTCCTCACACAACGTATCAGCATTGCGATACAACGAGGAAATGCCGCCAACATCCTAGGTACAATGCCTCAAGGACCTACTTTAGATTTAAGGTAGGTAGAGGTAGGTAGTTAGGTAAGTTACACTTACTGTGTATATTTCGAGAATAAATGTTTTTATTTCTAATACGAGTATAAGCCATTTTGACCTAAGAATCAATGCCAGTATTTGCTATATCTATTCCAAATTTTAGCTTTCTACGTCAAACTTTAGTGGTCTCTGAGATAAAGGTGTTTGAGAAACGTGTGATTTGCAGTGCCAGACTGATCCTATAAGTGCTCCGAAAACAAAGTTTTGCACGGAGCACTAAAAATTACACTCCCAAGTCTCCCATACAAAATGTAAAGATCACACAACCAAAATGTATGAAACAACCAATCAACTTTGTTTTCACGATTTCGGGTTTGGTCCCATAGTAAAAGTTACTTAGTATGACTTATACATTATGGGATGTCTGTGAGGTTTTGTGTGGCTGGTGTTACATCCTTTTATTTTTATATTTATTTAAGTAATCTTTAGTTCACAAAAAAAAACATATCGTATAACTAACGGCAAGGCGAACTTAATACACTAAGGCATTCTCTCTACTATACGTACAATAAGATTTATAATAAAATACATACCATGACCGACGACAAAACCGTTGTAGTTCTTAACAAGTTATGTATAACCGATTTACGTAATACTAGCTGTTTCCCACGACTTCGTTCGCGTGGATTTTTAAAACCCCCATAGATGTTGAATTTAGCAATAGTACATTTCGATGCTAGTGCGGAAAGTATGTCATTACTTGAGGAGTCCCGAGGTATCTTGCCACGAGCCGTAGGCGAGTGGCAATACTCGGGACAAGTGAAAAATGACATATCCGCACGTAAATCGAACGACGTTTTTCAATACAGATGCGAAAAAAATTAAAATACATAAGAACGAATTTGTAATACAGTCGATATGCTAAGAACACCTTGAAAATGTTTATCTTATCTTCTTTACTTTCTCATTTTCAATCTCATAATCATTATTTCTCATATGCAAAATAATAAATCGCATGTGACAAATCGTATCGTCATGTCTAATAGGGCCTTCGAACATCTTTAGCTGATTGAAAAACGCCTCTACTTTGACTGACGTTTCGTTGGCACTGTTCCGTTTCATAGACACAGATTTATAAGAACTGTTTTCAATGTTAATATTTTTAATGAATGATCATTATTATGATTATCTTTAATATTATGGCGTTACTAGTAGGTATTTACGCCTCGGTAAAGTTAACGAACAATAATACTCTTCGGTAAGCAGTCATGAATTGGAACGCATCTACATTTAATAAAAATGGAAAAGTAAAAAGCACTAGTTCGCAAAAACAAACTTTGCGCACGCAAAACAGCCAAAAAAAGGGCACTTTTTGAGCAACTGTATTTAAAAATTAATTGTTAATAGTAACCATTGTAGTATGATTAGCCTAGGTACTGTAAAATCTTTCTGTTGCTGTTGATTACCAAAGTTAAGTCAGGACATAAATGCTACATACCTAGAGACACATAGCTAGATTTTGGATTGGGTTTCAAGCTTTGGATAACACTTTGCCAGCATGGACTCTGATCATTAAACTGCTGACCTTTGATTAGTATTTAAATAGACATATGTCAATCGTTAGGTACTATCATTAGCAATTCTTATTTGGCACTTAAGCTATAAGACCGCCTGTTGCTTTTATTTTTAATCTTCCATCAGAAAGAGAAAACTTCTACCAAAATTGTGGACACTGGTTTTCAAAGGGGCTCACGTCTGAGTTCCTAATACTCAGACGCCTGATGCTAATACTCAGTGCCAGACAGAATTCTAACATTCCCAACCAAAGGTGATAATTGGTTATAATCCAGTCATTGAACTGACAGCTTGTATGGAAATTTTGACAGTTTGGGAAATAATTAATAATAGGTAATTTTTTTAGCGTAACGGATATTCCTTAAAAACAACCATGAACTTGGTGCTTTTTGGGTTTTATTTAACATAAATCTCAAATTTTGCTTTCTTTTACTACTACTTCTTTACTATCTCTTAAGCAGGGGTAAGTAGGGGAAACTGGACCTTGGACATAGTTGTACATAGGACAGTTGGCAATATTTCTATGTTGCCTCGGATATTAAGATATTTTATGTATATAAATATGCTAAAAATATATACGACTTTATATATAAATACCAAATATTTAAATAAATATAATATAGTTAATAAAAAATATCCTGTCCAAGGTAGGTACAACAGGATATGTCCAAAGGGTTTTGTTCCTTGGACACTTTTCCCTATAATGGGTCTTATGATATTCGAACAAATAACAGTTTTGCAGCCTTTCGTTTTTTTCTAAAAATCATAAAATTTGATGCTCGTAGTGCATCAAATTTATATGTATTTTAGTGATTTTTTATTGAGTAATCCCACTTCAAAACTCATTTGACGTTGACCAGATTGCAGCAAAAATTGTGTTTTTTTTCGCGTAGATTGTAGCAAAAATTGTGTTTTTTCGCGTATATACTATTTATTATAAAAAATAAATTCGAGTTTTGGCTCTTTTACTACCTAAAATAAAGATCAGTGTATCAAAAATACATAATATATTTAGTAGTTGGAAAAATTACCTATACCTACCTTATTTATAATTTGTGTTGAAGTATATTTCAGCGGCGTAAGTAAGGCCACTTAAACTCTTTACATCCCCTCTATTTTCCCCCTATCGCTGCATTTCCAACAGTGCAATTTATATTTTTAATATAATGGTTGCTTTTACGACGACACAATAGGAGATAAGAGGCTACACAAGTAAACGGTAGACTCTTCTTACTGCACGACGGCTTTCTACAAGTGTAGGCTTGCGTGCGAGTCTTTTAGTTCATCTAAGTAACACTTACGGCTATTGTGTAACACTTGCTAAAATAGAAAACCGTTAAATGCTGTCCTTCGTTTAGTCAACAAGCTCATACCTACTTTTGTTCCATCAGATTCGAAGCTGGTTACGTAAGCCGTCATTACTTAATGCGATTGTATAGTATGTTTTATGGGCATGAGCGATATTAATTGAATTTTCTACTTACACGAACGCAATCAAATCCCTCCAGCTAAAAAAAAGGAGTCCGGAAAAAAATTATTTCGAAAGTATGCTATGTAGCTGTAGCGAAGTAGTATTGTTTAAGATTTGTATAATTGCATTTTACGTATGGTTATGGATGATACTCGTACATATACCTACGTTTGGAATAGTAATTCGCACATAGGTACCTTTTAAGTATAGATCAAGATGTGAGAGAGACCAGAATTAAGGACTTAACGAAGATTCTCTATTGTTCCTATACTAAATAGTATAGTATATTCCTTTAAAAAAAAGAGATTATTAGATTTACACACTGTATATACCTACTTGTTTACGTTTAGTTTATCTAGGAGCCATATTTATTTCTATTAACTTGAATAAAACAAAATAATAAAAAAACATTATCTAAGCCTACCTTAAAAGCTATTCGGGCCTAAACTATATTCTACAAACGTCGTCCCCAATAACGCCTGCCACCTAGTAGCTGCAGCGTGCCCATAAGGCTGGCTGCGTTTACCTCGCTGAACTGCTATGCAGGTATAGGTACCTAGAATCACAATTTATGATATAGGTACTAGGTATAAAAATCCATTGCTACCAATAAAATATTATGCTGTGTACTCGTGCAGAATGACTCATATTGTTTCAGCAATTGGCGAAAAGAACGAATGCAATAAACAACGGTTTAAACAAAACCTTATCATCGCAGTGAGTCACTCGCATCGACAGGTGATTGTTAGTTGCATGGAAATGGAACAATACAACTGTTACACGAGTTTACACAGCTGCCACCCAAAGAAGAAACTCATACAAGTCATACGACCATGATCAGTTTTCAGCATAGGTCAAAACAAACGTATTGAATCTCGAGACCCATGTTCGCATGATATT
This sequence comes from Lathronympha strigana, assembly GCA_949128165.1. NCBI lineage: Eukaryota > Metazoa > Arthropoda > Insecta > Lepidoptera > Tortricidae > Lathronympha > Lathronympha strigana. The sequence goes on along the minus strand of OX421905.1, from coordinate 9,555,358 downwards.
TCACGACCATTAATAAATCTGTTTAAAGTGACCTTTTGGACACGGTCATTTCGGTACATTCACTTGTTGAACATTCGAGTATGCGTGAAAATTCCAGCTTCTTTAAAGATATGAGATAATTGCCACGCAAGTATTATAATGAAAGTAAATTTCGAAGGCCCGGCGACGGCAAGTCTGGTGGTCCTCAAGTATCTTGCAAAAAAGAGGAATTTTAACGAAAGTCTGATCGAAAGTTGCCCGATATGTGGGGCACGACGCGACCTGTCCGGCTTCTTTTACCGCCAGCCGAGACGAACGCGAAGAAAGTGCTGTTCGTCACAAGCCGAGACGCGTGCGCAACATGCGTGCCCGGTGACGTCACTCTTGACCACTGCTTAACTAATCGCTATAATATCACCACAAAAACTTTCCAACTACACAAACACATATTTCAAATAAAAAAACATTTAGAAGCGATAACAGTTCAATTTGAAGGTAAATATCAACCTTCAACGGTAGCAATTTCGCAAGCCGCTAGTAGTAGGTACCGGAGTGAAACCAACCGGTCTGTGGAAAGAAATAAATGACTGGTACCTAACTACCCACCTCAGTATAATCCCTTTGAGAAAACTTCGTTGTCGATCACTGACGGCCGAGGAAAGTAGGCCAGACTATGCATGGTTTTCAAAGCAGTGACGCGCAAAAACGACGCGTGTGAATCCAGTGACGTTTTTTAAGTGTTGTGTTTTGTGTTTTAAGAATTATGATTTTTAATTTTCATTTCTCATTCTCTGAAAGTGCGTTGTTGTTTATCTATGAAGCGGGTGGAAAACGATGCATCGCGGTCCTAGGGTCGCAAACTAATTTATTCCTCTTGGTTCTCGACTTGTAAGATCCAAGCAGAACAAAGTGTCAACAATATTATTGTTTACTAACGCCAGAAACAAATCAACGTCTCAAATTATTGTCCAATCTCTCAAATTATTGGAATCTATTGTAGCGATTATCATACGTAAAAATGTGAATTCGTTAATTTTTTTTTGTTTATCAATTCAGTTAAAGAAACATTTATTTTCGAAAAATATACAGTACTTAAGTGTAACTTACCTAACTAGCTACCTCTACCTACCTTAAATCTAAAGTAGGTCCTTGAGGCATTGTACCTAGGATAAATTAAATTCGTTAAATTATTTTGAGTTTTCGATGCAAATGTAAGTATCTCATTGGTTCTATATAGCGTTGACAAGAAGGAACAAACCTACAAGGTAGCTTCCTCGCACAACGTATCAGCATTGCGATACAACGAGGAAATGCTGCCAGCATTCTAGATACAATGCCTCAAGGACCTATAGAGGTAGGGAGTTAGGTAAGTTACTCTTACTGTATATATTTCGAAAATAAATGTCTATTATAATGAAAAAAAAAAACAAACGTTTTAGTTTTGATTTGTGTAAGGTTGGCTTGTAGCAAGCGAAGTGCGAACTGCCTCCGTGTTGCAACCGCGGCCCAACTAATAACTTTATGCTCCATTGTTATTTCGACATCTGACTGAGAAATACATTATTTATATTATTCTGGTACACCAGGGGGCCTTTGAGCATTTGTGTTTCCGACTGGTTTGATTTATTTATTAGTGCCAGAGGAATGCGGACTCGATAGTTAATAGTTTTGATTGATTAAAATTCGACACTTCAGTGATTTTATGTTTGACCGGGACTATTTGTACACATAAATAAGTTTTACAACTTTAATGAGTTTATGAGACACGATGCCTAAACCGGATCTGTGGAGACAGACTACTGATCGCTTAAAAAGGAGTTACGATCCCAGTAGGTAATGGGGAAACCACTAGGAAAAAGACACGCGATGCAATAAAATCGATAGATAGGTAATCTGTTAAAAACCTAATGTCTACATCTATTAAAATAGTTTGTTTACCAGTTATAATATAGTAGGTATTTTTAAGCGCCACTTGCACCAAACAGGGTTAGCCAACGAACCCCGGGGTAAGCGTTTTAAAGTATGCAATTCGCTAGCAGTGCCCCTAATTGCCCGAATGATTGTTAATCAACCTACTCAGATTCCGTAGCTTACCTACGTCGTTCGATCATTATTATGTCTCAAGCATCATCATCAGTATTGAATGTGAACTTAGAAGTCTCTGTCAACAGGTGGGCGACCAGCTGGTGAGCGTGAACGGCTACCGAGTGGACGACGCCGTGCACGGCGAGCTGGTCCACTACCTCGCGTCACAGTCACGCCTCAAGATCAAAGTCAGACGTGAGTCCCTTCACTACTTTCCCTTTACCTGCCGCATGAATTACTGTGATGCAATCAATGATGCTGTGGATTCTTTGAACGTTTACAAGTAATTCGGAGTCCCTACTGTGAATCGAAATGATTAAAAAACCGGTCAAGTGCGAGTCGGAGTCACGCACCGAGGGTTCCGGATAAACTTTATGTTGTAACTACACCTAGAAGTAGAAATTTGACGTCAGCCACGTGTATCGACAGATTGAGTCAGTCGTTCGTACGGCATGGAGTTAGTATGCGTCATGCGAGCTTGTTTTTCCTTGATATTTTTTATGACGTGAACCAATTTTTTTAACTTTAGTTATAGACAGTACTTTCAGCTTGATATGACATAAATTAAAAAAAAAAACTATCTGAGTTGGTTAAATTTCAACTGTTGTTCTGAAAAGTTTTTTTTTATTAAAAAAAAGTTCATTGAAGTTAGGGTCAATGTTATATTTTTCCTGTAATGTTTATAATAGGTATATTATATTAACGTTTTGTAAAAAAAACCATATTTTTTCATTCATAAACTTTGGAGAAAGAGGGGAATGGTTTTTATTTTACATATTCGTTTATAAATCAATAAAAATTCATTGTAAAAATTTCAAAAAAAAAATGTTTAAAAAAAAATGTGCGCGGAGTATTTAAACTACAACAGTGCCGAAATATCCCATTTTAGATTGTAGTTATAATGTAAATGACCATGTTAGCTTAAAATCGTATGATGAAATATATCTATTGATTGACCGCAAACAAGATAAAACCTTATAATCTGTGTATGCCTACTTATAAATGTATGTACACATATCCATGTCTTGCATACGGCGATGATAAAATTACGTTCACTTTGTTCCTACTAACTCATCGATAATCCATTTAACGCTCGAACGACACACGGCGTTTGCACACTCAATATTACACGTGTACCTATCTATCGATCTAACGTTGTTAACCGATAATGATAAATGTATCTCGCTAAACGGCTTTAATCGTGACGCAACTGACACCCAACTCTATTATTTTTTGTAACAATGAAGGTACAAATACCAATATGCTAATTAATCAAATTTCTCAGCGGTTACGCCACCTCGGAGGCGGGTGTGATTCTGGCACCGATTTTTTTATGTAAATTAATCGTGAAAGTGCGTAGGTAAATTCGGCATCCAAATCGCTTGTTGGGTTACGCAAATTTCAAGATTTGTCGTTACTAAAGTCTAGACTTAGTTGCAGACTATATTCCAAATAATTTTTATCATAGTCTAAGATCTACTCTCGAAAATTTTGAGAACAACGAAATCTCTCTAGGCTAGTTCCTTACTTAGCTTTAGGTGCTTACCTACTATTCTTACTACTGGTGTAAGTGAGGTCAGCTAAACTTATAGGTGGGAAATCGGAATGCTGAAGTAAAGCGAAAGGACGTTGTCTCATTTATAGGGCAGCGTCATTTTTTAGAATAAAAAGTTTGTGCCTAGGTCCTAAATTATCAGATATATCCTACTTATTTTTTAAGCTCCTGGATTAGACTATACTGCATGCAGGCCATGCAGCCCTATGCTGCCCCTGCTTGGTTTAATTTAATAGGTGACGATCTTGTTTAATAATCTGGCCTTTCTGTTTTATTTTCAGATGTGGGAATGATACCAATAAAAGAGTAAGTGTCTGATGAATTAATTATAGTTTCTATTATATTTGGTACTAAACTGCATTACTTATTGCCGACATTGTTTTTTATGTAAAGTTAAATTTAATTTCTGACAGCAGACTGGTCACGTCTATGAACTCTAATTTTAGCAAAATATTTTTTGATAACATATGTGATTCGAAGTGTCAATTGGGGTTCAATTTATAGCATAGCCGAACACGCGGTGTTAAAGCAAAATCACTTAAAATCGCCGTCAATGGAACTTACTAACAATGTAAACAAAAGGCATCACATGTTTTTCCTTGTATTTGCTCACTACCTCATCAAACACCACTGAAACTATTCACTACATTTTCTACGTTACATTAAAAAAACATATGATAAATAACTTATCTTGGAGATTTCATTAAAAACTTAAAAGTGTAGTTATTACAATCAATATGGCGGTTTGTTTACTTTTTTGTAAGTTGGATTGACGGCGATTTTTGTGATCGCCAATGTGTATTCGTACGAGTAGCGAGTAGCGAGGACGACGGAAATCCCGAACATATATGTGAATAATGGCCGTGGGGTGACCGGCTTTAGAATTGTCCCCCGCCATATCGTCCCGTGGTTGCAGTACATGCAAACATTGTATTCGTAAATGTGCTAAAAGTTGAAAGTCCTACTCTTATTTTATATGTGTAACGTGTTTCATGTAAGATAATAATCGGTTTCAAAATAGTAGGCAAATTTTGGTAATTTGGACCTATAATAAAACGTTTGAAAATTAGTCCAATAATATTAAACATAAACATCTCTGGAATAACAACTGAATATTTTGGCACCTTGATTAATGGTTAACTCAATGAACAAAACACACGGTTGGTTTAGTATAGGGTTATCGGTGCGATTACTATAAGTACTTAGTGATTTGCCTTGCGCACACGATGTGCTGTTACATTATGTCATAACAGTGAGGTCTATGTCAGATGTCCTCGCCGTAATGGTAAAAATCTTAATAGGATTTTTATTTGTCCCAGCAAAGCGCACGAGTCGCTGTCGTGGCAGTATGTGTCAGACCGCGCGTCGCTGGGTTCCGACGTGTCGTCGTCGCCGACGCTATGCCACGATACGGAGCGCATTGCCGATTTACGACTGTCCATCCTGGTTCCGCCTAGGGCCAAGTTGGGTTGCGGGTGAGATATGCTACGTACCTATATGATTTATCCTAGCATTGCTCACTAGTCCCATATTCGATTAAGCTGAAATTTCATAGGGCTATGAATGAATGAATGAATGAATGATGAAATTGCGATATAGGTGCTTCATAGCGCTACGTGCTACCTACATCATGTATTTGGATTTTTTATAATTGTTAGTTTAATTCATCAAGGCAATTCGAGTGTAACCTATGTTTTTTTTTATGTACAGGATCTGCAAGGGGCCCGAGTGGAAACCTGGCATCTTCGTGCAGTTCGTGCGAGAGAACGGGATCGCGCGAGAGGCGGGTTTAAGGCCGGGAGACCAGATTCTGTCTTGCAACGGCCAGGATTTTGCCAACGTTTCTTTTAACGATGTAAGGGTACATTCATTTTAGCAGGAATATAAAGTAATCTAAATAAGTACATTAACCAGCAAACCTCCACTCCTAATTCGAAGAGAGTGTAAACGAGGTAAAAAGCTCAACAAACTTCTACGCGGACGAAGCCGAGGGCGCAGGCTGGGTAAACATGACCGACTATACTATAAGGATGACTGCATGATAATAGAAAATAAGTATAACATTATATCTCATATACCTAAATCTTTATTAACCAAAATATAACCGTCCGTTCCGTCCGTTAATCCGTTACTGTCCCATTGCCGAATGGAGCTCACGCCTTTTGTTAGAGGTATGAATTACAAGATACAGTTATACTTATGTTAAAATTATTAACACTAAAATAATGGACTTTGGTGAAATAATGTTTTTTTTTTTTACTTTTTAAACCGACTTGTTTCAGGCTATATCAGCCATGAAAGCAGCGGGCCGCCTGGAGCTGCTGATCCGCGAAGGAGCCGGAACAGAACTGGTGTCCCCAGAGAGCTCCGGCTACAACAGTTCGGCGTCGTCCGCCGCTGGAGAGCGGAGCCCCGCGCCAGTGCCCCATGTCCCTCTGGCGCCTCCAGCGGCCCTGAGGCGGCGGCTTGCCAGTGTGGCAGAGGAGGCTGCTGATCGAGCCGATAGGTCAGTGTTTAGAACTTTATACACGCACGTAGCCCTCGTCGGTAAAAGGAACGGAGCCAGCATCGAGCTGGTGTCCCCAAAGAGCTCCAGCTACGATAGTCCGGCGTCTCCAGCCGCCGGAGAGCCGAGCCTCGAGTCAAGGGCTTGGATACCGGTATTTTCTACATATACAATTATTTTACGGTCTTCTGTTTATCATTTTATTTTTGATAGGTTTCTCTTATAAAACGAAGATGTTGCCTAAATGCACAATTGGGGCCTACATAAAGAACATACCTAAAATAATCTCGAATATTGGGAAATTTCGTTTTTTTTTTAAATACCTGTTCCAAGCCCTGTTCGCGCCGGACCCTCATGTTCCATTGGCCCCCGTGTTACCCAGTGTGACTTTGCCACCACTTGGACACGGTTTCCTTGACTGCCCGCTTTTCCCGTCTGAGAGTAAAACTTTCGTATCATTAACATTATCTAGGTACCTATTCAAAGTAAAAAGTGAACTTTACTACAGACAATTTAATATTTCTCAAATAAAATATATTACATGCAGGGGAAACAGTTGAACCTTGGACATAGTTTTACCTCGGACAGTTAGCAATATTTCTACGTTGCTATTATTAATATACTTCATTAAAATATTTTATTCACCTACATTATTAGTAACGTTATTTAATAACTAATAAAATCAACTATCAACGAAACTTGAAGGCGGCCGGTATTTCAAAGAAAATAATTAAATATGAATTGTGTCATGAAAAGTTGGTATTTAGAACTTTATGTAAATCAAGCATGATAATTTCATATTTTGCTACTAGACAATAAAACTTTTATATAATAAGTTACCTACGAGTATAATAAGTTACCTATAACAAGTTAAGGATCGTTTCAGTCTAATCTTAATTGGAAGTGCTAATACGAAGCTTACTTCCAAAAAGTTACTAAGTTGTACCTCGGACACCATGAATATGTTGTACCTTGGCCCTTACCTAATACTGTAAATATTTTTTTTAACTTAAGGTTCAATATTTACTGTATTATTTTATTATTTATTGGTTACCTGTGTTTTAAGTTACCAAGTAATCGATCTTAGAAAAACTTCTTAAATTGTTTATATTTTATTGTTTATCTTCGTAAGTATTTTTTCTAAGATAACTTGTACTACAAAACTTTATTTAATTGCATAAATATGATAAAAAAAGCTGTGAAAAATGATTTTATAAAAAAATCCTTATATTTTTTAGTATAGTTCATAAAAAAATTCGTGTCCGAGGTACAACGTAATATTTCCAAGGAAAATCAGGGGTGTGGTTGCTTGGACACCTTTTTTTCCGTCGACGTATCCCATCAAAATGAACGTAATAATCTTTTAATTTCGTATTATATTCGATTTTATGATATTCGGATAAACAATAGTTTTGTAGCCTTTCGTTTTTTTTCTAAAAATCATTTAAAAAAACTGTCCGAGTTAGAAAAGTATATATTTTGAAAATAAATGTTTAATCTCCCTTATTTATTAATTTTGTATAAAACGACAAAGTAAAAACGGCGTCCTTTAGCTTGCAAACTAAAAACTGAATCCTTATAGTAAACTTTTTTTATATAGAGCATATTTGCGACACTTCTAATAAATAGATTTAAAACAAGACAAAAACAAAACCCTACACACACACTTGCGAAACTTAGTAATTCTAAATTTTAAAACAAACCTATCATTTTGTTATTTTTTATGCCAGGTACTTACGTCAATCAATAAGTTTTTATACATGTAATTAAGGACAGTTAAATTATCTTTATAAGTTCATATTAAAATTATTAAAGATTAAGTATATACAAGTAAATCCTAGTGATCCGGAACCTTTGCTGTCGAGTGTATATGACTATGCCAGTGGCGGAGCGTGCATGAATTTGTAAAAGTGAAACTTTTCGGAACTCCAAAGATGTATTTATGTACAAAATATCATTTGATATTTATATTTGATATGTACATCATGAGGAACCCGGACTAACCCTTGTAAGGGCATGGAACGTATGGAACTAGATTGCAAAGCGGAACTCAGATTCTCTGAGCGATGGTAAAAGCCGCTAAAACGCTTTATTTATTGAAGTGCATGTTAAGCTTTTGATTAATAAAATGTTAAACTGTTTTGGTTACAGACTGAATATGAATCGGCTGAAGCGTCGGACATGGGACAGTTTAGACTTCGACTGGAAGAACATCGATATCCACAACTTCGACGCACCATCCGACATAGAACCTGATTACGATAGCCCTAGTATACCAAATAACCCTCACACTTACGAAAATAAAAGCAATATTAGGAAAAATAATATTAATAAAAAGGAAATAATTAGTAGCCCATCAAATAGAACTATAATTAATTTAACCGAGGACGGTGCCACCATACAATGTAGTTACGATAATCAATCGCCTAGGAAAAGTACATTTGCTAATCAGACGAATAGGGATAATGATAAGAAGACCATAGTCGTCGAAGTGCATCACACGAGCGCCCCTGCTTGTGGCAAAACACATTGCAATTACCCTCCTCCAATGAAGAAAGACCTCAGTTTGGATACTACGAGCATTTCTAGTTGTGGAACGTTATCGAGTGCCATCGCAGAGGAGATACAGAAACGAAAATTGGTAAGCAAACCTCTCAACCTCTACCTATTAAAACGGGTATTACATGGGGCATTATCGCATGCCCCTGCCCCTGGGTCGCCCTCCCTCGACTCCCTAGTTTCCCTTACGTACACTATACGGGGCGAGACCGATTATCACGACCCGATTATCGCCCCTTATATGTACCTAATAACTTAAAACTGTTTTAGTTGCTTAAAATTCAAAACATGCCATGAAAATGTTCAATTTCGGCCAGTTTCCTGTGATGTTTGTCTCTGTATTGTTGAGTAACTTGTTTGTGAAGATGTGGTGCATGTACCTACGTGTATTGATTTGCAAGGTTTTAAAAAACATTGACTATTATTTTAAAACTGTTAACTTTTTTTTACACTCTACTGAATTACATGTACACACGCGTTCACATTTGCATGGGCAGTTTATTAATGAATTCATTCATAAATTGCCCATGCAATTTTGAAGGCGTGTGTACATATAAAGTACATGTCTTAATATAATAAATTTGTACTGTTTGTGTGTTCCCAGAACAAGAACAATTCGAATCCAGAGAACAGCCTAGCTTTAAATCTAATAAAGAAAGCGAGCTTACCTATCGCGACAGACGACAAGAAGAAACAGCACGATGCTCTGATGGACGAGTTCAAGAAGGTTCACAGAAAGATGTTCTCAGGACAGGATCCTGGTGAAGCAATTAAACCTGGAACCGACAACGAAGTTGACAGTCTGGTAAGTTTTAAAAAAGCATAATATCACAATATTTGAGTAATTCAAAAATAGTTTGTAGTTTTCTTGCATATTCCGCATTTATACAACCACTGGCTCATTGAGTACAGTTGCCATCAGATAAACCTATAGGGGCGGCCAAGATGCTCACAAATATCTGAGCACGCCTCTATTGTCAAAGCTGTAGAGTGCTTGTTCAGACATTTATTACCACTAGGCGCTCGTATACATTTGATGGTAACTACTGTACACTGGACGGGTTACCACTTTCTATACCGGCTATATAATAGCGTCTACACTTCTGACTAACTATTTCTCATTCAAAAGAGAATGAATTAATAGAGAATAGAGGCGTATAGTCTAAGATATAATCGTGCCCGAAGTTGACACTTACTAAAAGAAAGAAAGACGGAAAAACGTTTATTCAGGACACTTAAATGTACAGAAATATAGCACTTTTAAACAATACGGTTAGAACAATAGCGTCACCGAAATGGTTTCTACTCAGCTTGATGTCAAGGTACAGTCAAGTGCAAAAATATGTTTCGACATAATCGACTCATAAATATGGGACATATTTTTGAGTAAGATGTGCACCACCATATTTTTACACTTGACTGTACACCTTTTGGGTACCACACTAGATAGCGCTTATATAGTGAAATACATAAGTTTGGTGTGCGATGTAAGTGATCGGATCTATGAGGCCATACAGACTCATCTTCACGGCCTTCCTTCCCCGGACCTCCAGCTTCGTATGCAGGGTCACTGCCATAGTTGGCACTGACCGTGCGAAGCTGAAGGTTCCGGATCAAAATTCCGGTAAGGACATTTATTTGTGTGTTTATCACAAATATTTGTTCCTGCGCTAGATGTTGCTAAGGGCCCCCCTTAGGTGCGTAAGATGGATATGGTGGAGAAATTCGCGGCCACGGGTGTGGCGTTGGTAGCTCAGTTGGCAGAGCGATAGGTCATAAATATCCCCACTTTTCCTTTCTATCTAAGAAATTTGGATTCGTGCGCAGACGTTTCTGCTTAAATAATAATTATTTATTTATTATCTAGTAAAGCTATTAAATTCGAGGCATGATTAGTATGATTACGCATGTCTCGAAAAACGGCCTGCACTTTTTTGACAACACAAGATATCCATGGTGTCCCAGTCGGTCCACGTCTCTGTGCCACAAGGAAAATGACAATGTCAATTTCGTTGATTGACGGATTTACTCGCAGTTCAATACCCAACGAGTGCAGTCGCCGGTTTCATCCTGAACTATATAGAGCAGTTAATACCACCATTAGAATTATTTTCATAGAACATTTTTCGACAAGTAATTTTAATGGTGATAACGTCTCAAAAAAGGTATTTCTGTAAATAGCCAATTGCGGGAAATTGTATATAATGTATATAAATATTTTTCAAAAGAAGCCAAAACGTACAAGAAAAGTGATAGGTAGTTGTAAATATTTTATCATTCTTCAAGAAAGGCTAATAGCAACAGGGGTTTCTAAAAGTACATTGGGAAGAATATTAAGCGAAGCCGACCAAAAACCTTTGGAACGCTACAGAAAAAGAAAACGAAAAAAAAGTTTGTTTTAAATCTGGATGGTTTTGATTACGATGTAAATAAAGATGGTATAAGATTTTCATTCCAAATTCACTTCCGAATTTGAAAAGTTTGTGATTGAAGCTAATAGAAGCGATAAATTTCAAGGGGTCTACGTTCACGCTAGTTTCCTAGCGTGAACGTAGTACGTAACTACGAAAATTAGGATTTCGGTATTGTAAAACAAAGGATAATCGGAAAACTTTAATGGAAAAACATGATTTGCCACTGAAAAGGAGAACGTCTTATTATAGCTTACACCGGTAGTGAAAATGGCTTTATACCTGGTGCGAATGTACAAATCAACAAACACAAAAGTGATTACCACAGATAAATGAATAACGAGGCCTATGAAAAATGGCTTAAAAATCAGCTAATTCCAAATTTGCCGACGAACTCAGTATTTGTAGTTGATAATACCCCATATCACAACAGATATACCTAAAAATTTCCCAATTCTAATACTCGGAATCAAGACATGATAGATTGGTTGAAAACTCACAACATTCCAGCAGACCCCAGCCTTAACAAACCACGAATATACGACATTATCTTGCGAAACAAACAAGATCATACACAATATTCCATAGATAAAATAATTATAATTACTAAACATGGTCATTCTGTTCCGCGTTTGCCACCGTACCACCCAGACTGTACGTAATTCCATCGAGAATATATGGGCCCAAATAAAACAATACGTAGCCCAGGCTGGGCTGGGCTGCCCAGCGTAATGTTGACAATTGACATGAAAGAATCTCAGAAAAAGTCAATATGATAGGTCCAGAAGATTGGAAAAAAGTTTGTCAGCACGCTATTAAATATAAATAAATAATAAATAAATAAATATTATTGGACAATCTTACACAAATCGACCTAGTCCCACGGTAAGCTCAATAAAGCTTGTGATGTGGGTACTAGACGACGACAAAAGAATATGAATAAGACTTTCGTATTTATGAAAATAAAGACGATTACAGTGACCAATTCATAATTAATACAAATGACTTTGATGATGACTAGGCTTACACTGTTAACTTTTATCTCATCTCATCTCTATTATTGTAAACGAAATGTATTCTCAGCTCTATATATTTTATCCCAAAAGCAATTTATAAATGAAAGTGAAAATATATATTATTCATTCAGAGATAAATTTATTTCAATAACAACAAATCCTCATAAAAACCTTAAAATAAAACTTACCTAAATAAAACTTAAAAATTAAAATAAACTACCTATAAATAAAAAAATTGCCCCAAATCGCTGCCTAGTGGAAGCGTGCCCATAGGTAACCACAGCGACAGCGAAAGTGTGACATTCAGTTTTCAAATGACCTCCGTCGTGCCTCCGTCCGACCGAATTCAAATTCTCGTTCCATTTCATTTTATTTAGATTTAGACAAAAAGTCTAATCGCAATATTGCAAATACGTGGAAATAAAAACAATATACTATTATGAACCGGAAATGAAGTATAGTGTAGTGTCATTGAATTAAGGTTTACTTTATATTGATGTTAGTTTGTTGTCGCCTTAACTTTTTACGATAACTTAAAAAAAAATCGAATTTATAAGTATCAAGTATAGTATAACATTCTCGAGCTACCGCTGTTAAACGAAGTATCTTTCTAAAATCCGAATCTTCTAAACGCTCTCGAGCTGTAGTCCTACAGTGGCCTAGGGTGCCAATTGGTTATCTGTACCTAGTTATTTGAAAGTCGGTAACTAGTATAAATTATACTACCTACTTGACATAAAGCCCAGCACTCTCGGTAAAGTAGTATTTATAAACAGTGAGATTCGTTACGGAGATGGTTTAGGCGTGGGTTGGTCGCATACTTAACATGTAAATAGGGAAACGCCCAGGTAGGTTTACCTTATAGGTAAACAACTTGATGATAGCCATTTGAAATGACTGTCATTAAAAATATATGCTATCCGACTTACAAAGATAGCGGACTTGGTGCTATTCGAGAAAATACATGAGCCACTTTAGAATAGGTACGTTCGGGTATATCCACCGGATCTGCCAAATAAATGTATGGTAAATTTTCCCGGCGGACTTACCCGCTATGCAGATCCTACGGTTTGCCCGAACGTATATATGGCCAGCTTATTATTTGCCAAAATAATAACTGTATTGGTACCAATAGGTCGAATCAGGTCAAATGTCAAATACAAAACGATGTTACAGGTCCTTCCTGTGGACTATCCAAAAGTTAAGAGTTATAAAGGTTAATATTCCAAGTTAACTCTTATCCACATGAAAAGGTACACCGTTTCTATTGCAGGAAAGACGTCATCGTTTTTCTCCATTATTAAGGCGAATGTAGCCTGGTGTAACCCAACTTTGTGTATTGCTACAGAGAAATTTCTTATACGGTTAACTTTTCGCAAAAAAGGGAATAGAATAGACACACTATTATTATAGATCCAGACCTCATGTTAATATTGTACAGTATATTGAAACGTATTCTGAAACGGTATCTAGGTTCGTTGGATATTGAAGGTCGCACACGATCTAAGCTGATTCTGTTGAAAAGTAAAACATGATTTTAATTTCGATTTACTAAATGCACTAAAAATAAAATGGGATTCAGACATGCCCACTAAACTGCAGAATAAAGGTCACTTAAAATTAGCTATTTAATCACTTACTTTTTATGTTAGATGCATATTGCCTACAAATACAATAGTACATTATTGGCGAGGGACGGAAAGTAAGGGTTTGACTGACAAGGTGGTTGCCGCCCTGGCCTAGGAGTAAAATGAACCATACAAATTCCATTATTGCCCGCTGCGTCCGCCCTCTAGCAGTTCGCGGACGCAGCGGTTAGAGAATTGGATACTTTACGTCTTCTATTTGCGAACAAAATGCGAATGCGACCATCTCTCAGAAAATAGTACATTTCGATGCTAGTGCGGAAAGTATGTTATTACTTCACGAGCCCCGAGTTATCTTGCCACGAGCCGTAGGCGAGTGGCAATACTCGGGACAAGTGAAAAATGACATATCTGAAGGCCTACCACGAACCACGAACGAAGTTTCACCTCTCTGTCGCACTTGAGTGAGAAATCACAAGTGCGAAAGGGAGGTATACTTTCGTTCGCAGTTCGTGGTAGGCGCTCTGCACGTGAATCGAACGACGTTTTTCAATACAGATGCGAAAAAAATTAAAATACATAAGAACAAATTTGAAAGTTTTTTTATAATTTCCGTGACACGATTGAAATACAGTTGATATATTAAGAACATCTTCAAAATGTTTATCTTATCTTCTTTACTTTCTCATTTTCAATCTATAATAAACAAAATAATAAATCGCATGTGACAAATCGTATCGTCATGTCTTATAGGCCCTTCGAACATGTTTACCTGATTGAAAAACGCCTCTACTTTGACTGACGTTTCGTAGGCTCTGTTCCGTTTCATACACACAGATTTATAAGAACTGTTTTCAATGTTAATATTTTTAATGAATGATCATTAGTATGATGAAGAAGTAATTATTGAAATATGAAATATCAATATCTTTAATATTATTGCGTTAATAATAGGTATTTAGTTTTATTACGGCTCGGTAAATTTAACGAACAATAATACTCTTTGGTAAGCAGTCATGTATTGGAACACAACTAAATTTAAAAAGATTGGAAAAGTAAAAAGCACTAGTTCGCAAAAACAAACTTTGCGCACGCAAAACAGCCAAAAAAAGGGCACTTTTTGAGCAACTGTATTGAAAAATTTTTCAATACAGGTGCTCTTTTTTTGGCTGTTCTCTGTTTTGGGTGTGCGCAAAGTTAGATTAGATTTTTCGAACTAGTGCTTTTTACTTCTCCAATGTTTTTAAATTTAGGTTTGTTCCAATTCATGACTGATTACCGAAGAGTATTATCATTAGTTAACTTACTTAGGTACCTCTTTAATTAAAAAAAAATCATCTTACAACTTTTAAATTTTTAACAAGAAGATTTATATTTTTCACATGTATAAAGTATAAATCTTCGCTTAGTAGATAATAAATACAAAACTTACGAAATTTTACTTGCCGAGATCTCCCACATTAATTTACGTAACTAACTATTTAATCATAGGTTGAGATGAGTAGGTACCTTTCGTTATCAGCAAATCTTTACTGTGGTATGGAGAGGTCATCTCAATAATACGCAGTAAAGGCTAGAGCCTTTACTGCTTTACTTTAGGTGATTTACCTAGAGGTAATGTCAAGATGGCGGCCTTTTCTACCATAAACAATAAATATACATATGTTTAAACGGTTCCCACGTTTCCTTTTGTGATTCCCCGGCTCAAATCAAAAGTTTACTAAATATCTTTCGCATAGTTTTTAACAACCCTGAGCTTTAGCGCGACCACCGAGCCGAGCCGCTGGCCGTGTATGAAGTTACCTCACTGTATAGAATAAATCCCTACGCTGTGGTTCTAGGGATAACGTTTACTTTGAGCACTGAGGGCCGATATTCTCGGTCGAGTCGGGAAGGGCCCAGGGCTGGTATGGTTGGGCTGAGGGCTGGTAAACGGAAGTACATGGGTCGATGTCTTCGGTAATGAGCTCCATTTTTTCTAGGCAGATGTAAAACGTAGATTTCACCAGAAGGTCCGGCCTAACAAAGATGGCACGTGTTTAGGGTGAGGTATTTCTTCTATTAAGGTAAATCCGGGAATCTGCGGTTTGGCCAACGTCACGATGGGTTTCCTGGGCATATTATAAGATATCGCATTGCGTCTCACGGCATATCTCCGAAAGGTTAGCGCTTTGTCATTTGAGGAGCCTCCTATATTGATAGAGATGACAGTCAACGCGGGTCTCGTGAAGCACCGCTGGTGATCGCATGTATTTCTTGGAACCATCGTGTTGACGAACGTTGCCTGGGGTAAGCCAGACGCTGTGATATATTCGTAAAAGCTTCGAGTGCGTCGTGCGGGGAGGCTCCTTTTGTGTACCCCGTTGTCCTTAATTACATGTAAAAACTTATTAAATGAAGTGAAGTAAAAAAAAATAAGTAGAAATTTTCTGCTTCACAGCGCTAGAGTGAGACTAAGTAAAGTTTGCATCGGTTTTGATATTAGAGACTGCGCAAATGATTTTAAACGTCAAACTTCTATGAAAGTATGACGTTATGACACTCTCACACTCCGTGCTGACAAAATGTATGCAAACTTAGCTTAGTCGGACCTTATATTATAGGATCACTTTGTTGTCCGTCCGTCCGTCTGTCAAGCCGTTTATCTCAGGAACGCGTAGAGGTAGCAAGTTAAAATAATACCACATACACAGGTCTACGGTTTCTTGAAGCTGCGGAAAAACCAAATCTCTACGTCTACGCAATGAAAATATACGGCCGTTTATGTTGCATTTCCAATACATATGCAATTGGAATCAATGACCGTATTATTGCCTGCCGCACACTGAGAGGTCCTTGCCACTTTTTTGTGGAACCCTCGATGGGCGAGTTCGACTCCCACTTAGCCTTGTTTTCACTTGCACCCTCCCTACCTGTAATGACGAATGCCCTATCTTAAATTCAACTCTAGCTACGGCCCTGAATTCGGACTCTAAACACGGAAAAACAGTTTTCCTTAAATAGAGCCTTACTGGATCTTTTTTTTTCTTATACATACAATGACATGAAAGTCGTTGCAAAAGCATAAAATAACTGATCAGATACATTTGGATCTGAGTACGTAAGTGCGTAATTAAATGTTTGTGTGTTTTCAAAACAAGTCGTATTTTTTGTTATATTATTCATATTGACAACAACCTGTTGCAGGAAGTAGGTACTTAAGTAATAACGGTTTACTGATTGTTGACTACGCCGACCCCTTTTTATCACAAATATGTAGTGCCATTAAATTTCGTAATCATAATCATACCATTCACAAGCCGTTGTTCACAATATCGTTGAGCGCTTTACAAATATAGAACGTCTCTTTACAGTGCTATTGACAAATGGTAGAAGCATTGACATATTGACCTTGACTGTAATGCCTGTGAGTACCTAATGACAATGACGTAAACTTGTTTGTTACTACTTATATGTAAACTGACATCTCGCCATTTACACAAAAACTAAACATACGTAAAAAGCATTTAACACGTTACCAAAAAAAGTCGTAAAACGCAAACGTTTGCGTATCGAGTTGCGATATGAAACAGAACCGAAGGGTAAAAAAACAATGATTTACACAATAGGTAATTATACGTATTTAGTCACGTGGTTACAAAATAAGAACCATCCACGTATCTCCTTAATGCCACCAGTTTAATGCTTGGAATGCCTTTAAGCGGCCCGCAACTCAAGCTATGTTAATCTACTCCGCATGAGGTAACTAACCAGTAACCGTACAGAGTTCGCTATTAGGTAGCAAATTAGCGCCCCTATTAAACTAATTAAAAGTTGGCTTTAATTTCATCCACTTATCTTTGAATCTCAAATAAAATGAAATACAAATGCGGTTACCGTGCTAGGTTTACCTTCACGTTGCATTATTTCATTTAGTAAACCAGCAAGGTTTTAAGTGTTTTAACCCCTTCTTTTCACCCCTTGTATTTACCGTGAAGTATATTACACTATGTATATTTTCTGTATACTTTTCTAAGCGTTTTTATCTGTTTCATACATTGAGATTTCGTGTCGTGTTCACTAAGCATACTAAGCATCGTGGCAATAAGCCAGTTACAAAAGCATCCGAAATCTTGATAAAAATGACAATAGCTTTTGTATTGCTGGATCTCAAGCGGTGGAGACTTTTCTAATTACCTGCACCGCGTAAGCCGCGATTGATAAAGAATTTTAATTACAATAACGAAACAGTTAGATCACTCTTCTGTTCGCAGTTTTGATCGCAATCGGCTACAATATGCTATATCTCCATGTAATTTCCGCAAATTCGTATAACGGGTTTATCTTCACTTGAAATTTCAACTTAATAAACACGGCGGTAGGTCGATTTAAGAGTGGATAATGTTGTGAGATACTACCGTGGTCGGTTATCGCCGATATTTATCTGATGACTGTACAATGTACATATAACGGTGGTTTTCCTGCTATAACCCAACAACTGGTTAAGTGTCATTCTAGAACCTGGCTTTACAAAATGCATTTGCAGTGTAGGCGCAGAAAAATTTTTGACCTTAAAACAAACGGATATCTACATAGAACTGTGTGCTTACCATAAGTTTTACTTAACCACGAGTCGATAGCGACTGTACGATTCGAAAGTACATATTTGCAACTCGTTCCGACCAGTGTGTCTACCATGAGTTGATATTGATTTCGAAGGATAGATTTCGACACGTAAGTTACAGTTGCATCACGCTTCCACCTGCAAGCACGAGCAAGTACCGAATTAAATGCGGATTTGACAGTGAAGTTTCTCTAGCCTGCACAATTCCAGAGTATTTCGCGTCCTGCTCTTTCTCATTGGTGGGAGCGAGTTACAAAACTTGAGAATAGAAACAAGGCGTTAGAGATGTAACTTACAGTGCGTTGAAGCTAGCGACTATAGATTTCTTCAGTAGATTTCAAAGTCGTGCTAAGCACACGGTTAGGAACGAGTACGATGCGTATACATTCGAATCGCGCTGTCGATTGCGATACAAAAGCGAGAGCAGTGTGCTTACCATGAGTTTTACGTAGTCACGAATCGATAGCGACTGCGCGATTCGGAAGTAAGTATTTACAACTCGCTTCCACCCGATAAGAACGAGCAAGATGCGTAGGTATACTTTATTTCGAATCACGCAGTCGATAGTGATCCAGAGCGAGAACAACTCATGGTACCGATACAACTAATGATACCGAAACTGACAAGTACTGAAATTGAGAGGATTATTATTCCAACCGTCCTTTTGGTTATACACCAGTGCACAGTGTAGAAAGATGTTCGTGAGTGCCGTCATATTTGCGGTGATGCTAAAAATCTCCGAGCTAAATTGAGTTTGTGCTAATTTAAAAGCTATCGTTAATTGTATTATGTTGCGTTGCACACAATCTATATTTGTCGCGTTTACGTATAAAAGAGTTTTAGATGATTCGACAAATACTTACCTATGTTTTCATAGGTACCTACTTATGTAAAAGCTACAGGTGGCTATTACTTCCGCGAATTTAACTCAGAAGCTCAGAACCTACTCTTAATTACATATGAGATAATTAAAGAATGTAAAGAAACAACCCACTTCCCTCTTATACAGAGCCAGATTAAAAAAACGCTTAAGCGGGCGCAGAGGATCCAGTGGCTCCCTCATTGGGGGGATTGTGTTGTCTAATAAACCTTTCCATTTCTCTATCATATATAACATTCATAACCCATGGTATCATCATTGTAGTCCTACTAATTCTCCATTCTTTAACGGCCTCCTAGCCTAGTTGGTAGTGACACTGCCTACGAAGCAGGAGGTCCCGGGTTCGAATCCTGGTCAGCGTGCGTAGCCAAGATGCCAATCGCTCACGCTTAATAACGTATCGTAACTACCTCTCTCTATCACTCTTCCTTATTAGTGTGACAATGACAGTTTGCGTTTCGTTAGCGACGGAGCGTGAGCGATTGGCATCTTGGCTACGCACCCTGGGCATTTATTTGTGTGTTTATCACGAATATTTGTTCCTGAGTTATGGATGTTTTCTATGTATTTAAGTATTTATATGTATGTCTATTATATATATCGTCGCCTAGTACCCACAACACAAGCCTTATTGAGCTTACCGTGGGACTAGGTCGATTTGTGTAAGATTGTCCCATAATATTTATTTATTTATTTAACTTTTTATCTAAATGATATAGTTTTATATACCTACGTTTTATGAACGGAAAAAGTGTCCACTTTTAGCCGTTTAGGTGATAAAGCAAAAAAATAGTTAATTAGGTATCATCAGGCACCATGCCCAAATCGATCGAACTTGAATGCATCCGGGATGAAAGGGTAATGGTAAAATTTACATAAAATTAAAATTTACGAATTTACGAAAACTAACTTGTCATTCTGTTTCCGTAACGGACCTAACTAGGTATATGTCGAAGTTCGAAGTCGAACGGAATTTAAAAAAATACCATGTAGGCACAAGGTACTAGCAAACGAACGCAGTAACAGTGGGTTAGAGAGCATTATACTGTATTTTTCTTACGCTAGTATTACCACCTCAAAAAAGGGATGGCTATAGGTAGGTTTTTTTGTTACTGCATTAGTTTGCTTGTCAGACTATAGGTATATATAGGTATTAGACGGCGTAATGAAATATACCTACACCGCTAGATCGATAAAGTTATATACATTCCTATCTGCCTGCCTACCGTTTGAAGGAGGCATTAGTCAGCACGTAACTAGACCTCTTGGTACTTAATTTAATTTTTACCTTGCTAGCTCGGAAAACCTTCCTTTGAAACCAGCGGGTAAAAATGCATTTTGGTCTGCGGTAAAGTAATTTGACGCCCTTGAATAACTATTTTCTTTGTACATGTACCATTTGTCAAAAATCTAAATATTAAAATAAATGAAGCTTTTTCTTCAAAAATAATATTTTCACAAGGTTTTTTCTTTCAATTCCTTCTTTCTTGCCCGTTTCAAATTTTAAAAGTTTTAGTCATCTTCCGCCTTTGCAATGCATAATCAAGATCGTTGATATCGCTATACGATTAGTCACTTTAACGCACCCAATCATCAACAATTATAGGTTTGCAATATCGAGCGGCACCGGCACGGAGATTTCGCACGATTCCGCCTTGCACTGATAACGCCGAGACCGACATCGAACCGGTCAGGTGGACTAGACGTCAGTCGCTCGCTCTCCGCACTCCGTCGCGCGCGCACACCGAAATCACAGTTCGCGAAAAATTCTCAGAAAACTACATACATCGACCTTCACACAGCCATTATTAATGTATTTACCCGTTTCAAGCACAAACGCATTAGTTCGATTGCATTCTTAGATTAATGCGTACCGCGTAAAGTGCCAGTGAAATTCGATCGCTCATAAACTTTATTTGCCATGGTCTGACTTCATCGTAAACATTGGAAGTGTTCGTTCAATATGAAAAATAATAAATCTAAGCCACTCGTCATCATTCAATGCTACGAAGTAAGTTGAGATTCCTAGTGCCCCTGTTATAACTAGAGCGAAACAATAACAATATGATAATAATATAGATTCACTCACAGAGAAGACGTAACTAGGCAAGAATTACTAGGAAAAAATATCATCAACCATAACTAATATGTTCGCAACAAAGTTTGTCAATGATAGGTAGGTACATCGCCGTGCCCAACCCATATCAGTATCAGTTAAATGGTGTCTAATCAAAATTGATTTTATCTGTACAGAGAAACACTTTTACGAAAGCGTAAATAAATCTGTACCTACCGAGCCATAAAAATAACAAAGTTACAGAAAAATATCTTGATAATTTGATAATTGTATCAACAAGATTTTTTCAGGTGCAAGTACATAGGCTTCCTTTCAAAATTTCCCCAGATTTGTCAAAGTTTAGACTCCGTCCGGGTTGCGTCCGGGAGGGTTTTTCACTTTCCACGTACATACGTAAGTGGAAAACCCTTTTGAGCGAGAGACATCCACACCTATTTACAAACATTTTTATTATTTAAATAAAAATTGTTTTTTATGGAATCCGGGTGAAATGCCAGCGAAAAATTTGACTGAATAGTCCCGGGCTTGTGTAGTGTACTTTACGTATGGAATGTCTGGATTCGGGAACTTAGGCGATAGGCTATCATCATCTTATCAATAATACCTACGAATAATGTGTTTTGCTAATTTACGGTGGTACCTAGTAGGTACTTATACCTAGTTGAGCTAACATCTGATAAACTATATTCGCTCTTCCGGTCGAAGCCGAAAAATCACCTGATATCGAAATTACACCTATTTACATTTTGGTTTCCTATTTCCGATCAAATACCTCATAAATTGTTGTTATGATGAGTAGGTATGCCATAACAAAGATTTCTCGACACTGGACGTAACGATGAGTATTCTGCCGACTTCAAAACAGCAAGAACGAGATTCCAAAACAAAAACTTTTGTCGGTCAACAGTTTGAATACTGTATGACAACAAAACTGTTGTGCAGGTGCATTGAATTATTTGGAGTCTAGACCAACTTGTTTAGAAAACAACAATTTAAAATTAAAATATATGATTATTATATTATTTATATTTCAAGAATAAATGTTTTGATTATTAACTATGTGTACAAGGTGCTCCGAGGTCAATGGAAGCGAAACATACCTAATACCAACTTGAAGATGATTTCGAAAAAAATATTTTTAGTGCATTTGAAGATACACAAAAAGCTGTTTGAGAAACAACTTATTAACACAACCAAAGTAGAGTAAAAAATCTTTTACTCTACTCACTAGGTACTTACTTTTACTCGTACTCTATGTGAAATCTCACGAAATGTTCCCAGGTAACTTAAATAAAAAACAAACAATTTATGTAGCTAACCTGAATCCAGTAAACTTAATACAATCAACAAGTACTTACATTAAAGTTACCTCCTGAAGTTTAATGTACTTATTATTTATTATTTATTATTTATTTAAGGAGAACCAACAGCTATAAACTTAACATAGACACAAAGATATACACAGAAAGCCAATTACAGGATCTCACAGGTAACCACAAAATATTCAAAATTAAAACTAATGCTAACACAATCGCAGACACACATACAAGAAAAAAAAAAGAATTATAGAAAGAGTGGACATAATAATAAAACAGGTTGGACCATTGGCGCGTGAAATTATGTAAATAAGAAAAAAAAATGTTATTCAGAAGAAGAAAAAAAAACACAAATTACAAAAATAAAACAAGAGGACGCTCACTTAAACCACCGCTCAACCAAACTATTCCTCACATTAGTAGGCTTACAGTTGAATATGTCAATATTCAGTTCTCTCGACAACTCATTCAATTTACGACCAGCGCGATTCATATAACTATTTTGTCTATACTTGGATGATGCAGTCTTAACAGATACAGGGGGATGGTACCTTTTAGAACGAGAGGGGGTGTTAAAAGAAATCATACTAAGCAGTTTCGGACAATTAGTAACGCCACTGGTGATGTTTAAAAAGAAAGTTATGTCTGCTATTTCACGCCTTTTTTGCAAGGGTACTAGGTGATGTTTCTTACAGATATTTAAGTAATTGGACGAACTATAGGGCTGTTTCAGTTTGAAGCATAAATATTTAATAAACTTTTGCTGAACGCGTTCAATTCGATCTATATAGGTATTATAGCATGGGTTCCAGACTTGTGACGCATACTCTAGTTTGCTCCTCACGTAAGCACAATAAAGCACTTAGAGTTTTAGCTTGGGTGAAATATAAAGAGTTGCGCATTATAAAACCTAGCGCCTTTAGTGCTCCACTAATAGTAGTATCAATGTGTTTATCAAATATAAGTTTAGAATCGTGAGTGACACCCAGATCCCTCATATTAGTTTTTTTCTCAAGGAGCTGACCCTTTATTTTATAGGATGATGGCATTATGTTACGTTGACGCGAAAAAGTTATCGAGAAGCATTTTGAGGGATTTAGTTCTAATTTGTTTACATTGCAGTACTCATCCAGTCGTACTAGATCAGACTGCAATAGCATTGAATCTTGATAAGACTTAACCTTTGAGAAAACTTTCATATCATCCGCAAAGCAAAGAAGTTTGGAATAATAAAAACACTTACCAATGTCATTGACAAATATATTAAATAATAATGGTCCGAGTATGGACCCCTGAGGGACGCCGCTCGGGATTGACACCCATCCTGACATGTAATTATTTACCACAACAGCCTGAGACCTATTATCGATATAAGAGGAGAACCACCTCAGCAAATCTCCATGAATTCCCAAGTCATATAATTTAGACAACAGTAATCCATGGTCTATTTTATCAAAACACTTAGTGTAATCAGTATAAATTACGTCAACTTGAAAACCGCTGTCCATCGCATCAGTAACATAGTCATTTAATAAAACAAGATTCGATACTGTGGATCTACGTGGCAAAAAACCGTGCTGATTATCGCTAAAGGAATGTTTGAAGGTTTCATACACTTGTTGAAAAATAATTTTTTCAAGTACTTTAGAAAGTATACACAATTTCGAAATAGGCCTATAATTAGTAATTTCCGTTTTCGGCCCCTTTTTATGGACGGGAGTGATGAACGCTGATTTCCATATGGAGGGTATTGCACCCTCTGCGAATGAGCGCCGAAACAGTAACACAATGGGATGCACTAGGTACTCCGCGCATTTAATTAAGAATTGGGCAGGTAACTCGTCAGGACCGGCTGACTTAGACGGGTCTAACTTTAGAAGAATATTAGTGACGGTTTCCGGGTTAAATTCGATGCTACATAAACTAGCCATCGAATCATGATTAGGATAATGTGGATGATTAGTGCTATTACCGTTTGGCGTTGAGAAGGTGGTCGAAAAATAATCCGAAAAAGCATTTGCGATGTCAACACCTGAGTTAACCATTCTGTTTCCGTATTTTAGGCTGCTGGGTAGACATTGAGAGGACGAACGAGACTTAATAAATGCCCAGAATTGTATTAAGTTGTTAATTGTATTAAGTTTACCAACCTTCTACAAAGATATTTATAACAAGGCGGTAACAATGTTAAGGGATCGATATTAAATTACCAGATAAATATCATTACACTAACTACGTAACTACTAATTTTCACAAGTATTACATTCAGTTTCAGTTTATTTATTCAATAACAATTTACATCGTGTTTGAATATTAAATATATAAACAACATGGTACAATTCAAGCAAAGCAGAGCACGCACAAAACAAATTAATAAATACAGTTAAAGAATGAAAATTAGACATGAAATACATGTCAGCAAAATAAATATTAACTACTTAGTCACTAAAAATTATCATTAAACAATATTTAATAAATGCATATTAGTAAGTATGTCTTTAGACAAATACACAATACTTTTTTCCCGTTGCTGCCGGTGCCGTATAGGTGATCAAAGTTCAATGTCGGTGACGTTGTTTTTTTTTGTAGCTAACGTAGTCTAGCCAATAGCCATGCTGTTGCAGTTCCCAAAAACATCTCATTGGTTAAGTGGTCCTCTAGTTCATAAAGACTTAGATTTTCTTAACGATAAATCCAGAATAAGAAATATACAATAATCTTAGAATAATAACAACACTAGAAGGTACGTTCTGTCAAGCGCAGTGAAGCCATTTCAATTGAGAAACTATTTCATTCGATTATTATAATAGGGAAAGAGATGGAAAAACCATATTTTTGGCTTCACTTTTCAATGCGTTGATTTTATGGTACTCTGGTAATTCTGTTCTCTAGTAGTTCCTGTTGGACCTATAGGTAGGTATCCCCACGCAAGCCTATCAAATGTTCGGGGTGTAAAGACCGATTTCACAAAGGGAGAAACAAGCACAAGCCCTTTACAGCACTCGTTTGCACAGGGTTAAGATGATTAACCCTGTGAAAAGTAGTGAAAACGAGTGTTGTAAAGGGCTCAAAATGTAGGGTCATGGTGTTAACAAAACGCGATTAATCCGTTCTAGTGTTTAATTTCAATGAATAAACAAACTGCTCGTAATTTTGACCTAAGTACATCCAACAGAACACATTTTCTTTAACTTTGTCGGTCTATAATTAATCCAAACCTGCTTTGAGTTGGCCACACGGTCGTAGCGTCCGGGTAGGGTAGGGGCCTTTCACGCTTGGTTTAGAACCCTAATCAATTCCAAGAAGGAGCTTATACCTAACGTTTGTGTGTTTTTTGCACATCTCGATTTATGATGAAAAATTCGCCCAAGGTTATAACTGTTATAAGATTGCATCTTTTCCTCTACTATAACTATATTACATACCTACTGCTAGATATTAATGCAGAATTGCAGATGACTGTAGCTGTGTAGAATAACTGAGACTTTCGATTTTGTTGAGTACTTTGACTATGATAGAGATTATCCGCATGTTTTAATTTTTTTGTTAGCATGAATGCGGATAATACATGAAGATTTTATATACTTACTCGCGTAAAATATCAATACTACCTACCTATATTTAAATTTAGGGTATAACAAAAAAAAATACTACTTTCAACATAACAAGCAAGCCTTTTAAGGGCATAATCATGATCGCGTCTTGATTAAAAATATCGAGTATTTTTAGCCTTTATCCTAATTTATTAATATATTATTTTTATTCAGGACCGCCAACAGACGCTATCGCTGAGGAAGATAGAATCTCAACCGGAAATCTTGACTAACGGGCACCAGCAGTTGACACGAGAAGTGACCAACGGACATACGCATCAGCAAACACGCGAATCTTTCAACGGGCATACTCAACAAAAACGAAATATTGCGAACGGGCATATCAGCGAAGCTTTGAACGGACACATTCTACAAAAACGCGAAGTATTGAACGGATTTCAACAAAAACGCGAAGTTGCAAATGGACAAACACATTCTAATGGACATCTGCAGCCAAAACGAGAAGCCACGGACAATCCTCCTCCGCCACCGCCGGTATGTATTTCCTGGCAGCTACTGAGCTACAGCGGGTCTCCCCGACTGGTGATGAATGACAAATTTAGTAGCTTTAGCACAAGAGTGCCACGAAAGTATCTCGCACTCGAGATAAACACCTGTCATTGCCTAATCTGAACAGATAGAAGGTGACAATAAGTGTATCATGTAAATCTCGAAATCCCAAGAAATCACTAACTATTAAATTAAAAAAATTTAATTAAAATATATTTATTTTCAGAAACATAGTATCAGAATAAGTGTTGAAGCCCCTGACTTCTGTGCTAGGTAAAAAACCTGTGTTACAGAAGTCAGTGTCCGCTCCTAGTAAAGTTACATTTTTCTTGAAAAACTATCGTGCCAATATTGACCTACCTACCAGTAAAGTGCGGGCTGAAATGTTCGGTTTCATCTACATTTATTTAACACTTGGGAATTTTGGTTGCAAACTTGTTTGGCAGTCATGACCATCATTTTAAACATAAGTAACTCAAAACTTACAAAAGTTTCGAGAACATCTATGAAATTATTTAACGATCGACATCCGTAGATTAGGCATTAATTACTGAAATTCTTTGTTCAACAGCTATAAGGAATTGCATTGGCAGAGCAAATCGCCAACAATTCTAAACTTTGCATCATAATTTACTTTTAGTTAAATGATAAATCGGTTAGGAAATCGGCCTTGATAGCAAAATTTTATTTAGCTCTAACTTCCTTTCAGATGCCAATTGCAAATGCCCAACAGAACGGAGAACATAAAAGAGTAGATATATCGAAATCGATTCCAAAAACACTTAACACAGATCTTGTTAATTCGTTGAACCAAAGAAATGGTTCGTTGGCACGAACGCCGACGCCCGACTATAATAACAAGACAGATTTCAAGACACAGTTTCAATTGAAGAGCGTGAAAGATGACAAGGCCGAGCTGGACTCGCTAGAGTCGTACACATTAAAGAATCCTGCGAACGTACAACCAAAGCCACCATCGAATTACTTTGTGCGAGCGCCGAATGGGACTGCAACTATGAAGAAGCACCTGAGACCGGTGTCCGTCACGATAGGGGAGTACGCCGGCGGCGGCACCAGCCGGCGGGAACCTTCCAAATTGGAGTTCCTCAACGGTGACAAGCCTGACGGACCTCTGCCGGCTGACGATGAAGAGCATATTTCCAACAGACTTCAGTCCGAGTTAGTGCTCACACTTTCTCGGTCCAATTTACGCAAAAAGACTGACGCAATGGTAAGTACAAAACATAGTAATGAGACATTGCAAATAAATGTATGAAGTAACATCCATATTGAATCTCTTTCAGGATTATCAGATAGTTCCAGATAGCCAGATAAAAGATAACAACGAAGATAGTGATTGGTCTATTGACAAAAATTTTCACGCCAGATATGGAAACAATCTATTGCCTCTACCGCCGAGCATAACAATACCCAAAGTATCGAAGCTAAAGCATTGAGCAGGCGTTACAAATGTTTTCAAATTATGTTAATTACGTCATTATCCATTGTCTGGTCAGAGATGATTTAAAATATATGTAAGAATGACCTCCATCTTATACCTAATAACTTGTTTGTGAACTCAGTCTTATTAACAAATTTCCTAATTTCTCACCAATATCACAGCACAATCAGTTTCGTTGGACACGCACGAGTGAAATTAAAAAAGAAACACTTCAGTAGTGTGAAATTTCAAATCGAAGTAGGTATTATGGTGGCGGTACCGCGGTTATTGAGGAATGCTAGTTTTGTGAACTTAATTAAATATATAGGTACAGTCGGCAGCAGAAGTAGCTATGCAAAATTATCTAAACACGACCTTATTGTTACCACAATAAGAGTGTGTCAAGATTATTTTGAACACGGTTCTCTACAACTAACTCTACCTTATTAATTATGAAAGTATACTTTGTAAGTATTTGTGTACTCTTGTTTCAGGCCGATGCAGGTCGATGATTTGAAGATTGGTCGAAGATCACTGTGATTTGTTATTACGATTACTTTAATTAATATTTGTATTGTCGCGTATCACATATTTAATTAAAGAAATAAACTTATCTCCGCGTATCTGTAAAAAAAACTAATAAAGTAACACAAGGTATGTTCCAAATAAAACAATAGAGAAGTATGTATGCAGATTTCTGTTTATAGATAAAAAAGTCAAGTCATGGTTTAATTTCTCCAATGAAATATACACGGTTATTGAACAGTCCAAGTTATTTTTCATATAAATAAGTATTATTCATCTTGAATCTGGAAAGGCAAGTATATAGGCAGGATTATACCCACATGCATACCTAAATGAGTGTGTAATGCATACGTAAATGGGGGTAGATGGCGCTGCCATCAAGTAAGCATCGACGCTGCGTTTTATTTTGTTTAAAATGTAGAAATAGTACATTACTGCAGAGGCCGTGAAGTAAGGGATTGCTGGACGAGTTCGGAGTAGACGGCCGAGTCGTAGACGAGGCTGGATAAAACGAGTCCTGTAATCTCTCTTCCGGCCGAGGCTTGAATAGTGCTTTTCTCAAACAATGTAAGGAAATATTTCAATTAAAACAACTACTAGGTAAATAGTTAATACCGAAAATATATTTTAACTAGCCGCCTTTTTTCTTTTCTAAACATGCCATTTGAATGAGCTATTCAAGCACCATGTTAAACCGCACATAAATATACATAGAACCATAGAATTTGTTTTTTTTAATGTCGCAAGTAACTGGTGGTCGTTGGCTGTATGTATTTTTTCCTTTGTCAGTTTAGTGTTAGTACGCAAATTTAAAAAGTTAGAGCAGCGGACAATAATGTTAAGAAACTTCATGTCTTCATTTCGTGACATCAATGCATACATATCCGATCATGTTTGAGAAAAAAATGTTATATGGATTGTGTAATTAAATAGGTATATATTCTATCATCTTGTGTTAGGTAGGTTCATAAAGAGTGAAAACTTATGCACTACATCGGGACTCCCAAACTTATTTTTCTGCGACTGTTTGGGAAGCCCTGCATGGTATGCATTGTAGGTACATAAATCTGTAATCTGTACCTATAATGGATTGCATGGTATGCATTGTAGGTACATAAATCTGTAATCTGTACCTATAATGGATTGCATGGTATGCATTGTAGGTACATAAATCTGTAATCTGTACCTATAATGGATTGCATGGTATGCATTGTAGGTACATAAATCTGTAATCTGTACCTATAATGGATTGCATGGTATGCATTGTAGGTACATAAATCTGTAATCTGTACCTATAATGGATTGCATGGTATGCATTGTAGGTACATAAATCTGTAATCTGTACCTATAATGGATTGCATGGTATGCATTGTAGGTACATAAATCTGTAATCTGTACCTATAATGGATTGCATGGTATGCATTGTAGGTACATAAATCTGTAATCTGTACCTATAATGGATTGCATGGTATGCATTGTAGGTACATAAATCTGTAATCTGTACCTATAATGGATTGGTGGGTATTTAAAAAAAAAATATGCTAAATTATTTCAGTGAATATAATGCTCTCGAGTTTCATTCGCATAAAAAATGTTTTTTAGGTACCTACGTTGAATTTTCTTTACATTTTCTGACTAATTGATACATCTACTAAAATAATTGCTCAAAGTATAAAAAATTAAAAGGTCAGTTTTTGGTTATAGGTAACTATATCGTATTTATATGAAATAAGGCTTAGCACTTATTTAAGAGGGCGTCCTACCCTCCAGTGGCGCCCTCATTGGGCCGATTGTGTTTTCTAATAAACTCTTCCATTTCTCTATAATAAGATCGTTGTAGTCCTACTAATTCCATTGTTTCATTTTACATATTTTTTGCTTTATCATCTACTTGTCAAAACGTGGCCACTTATTTCCGTTTAAGTGATAAAGCTAAATGTAAGTAATATAAAACTGTACCATACTCATCAAAAGTTGGGGAATTACAAGGACTACAACGATTTTATGGTGAGGTATAGAGAAATAATAATAGAATGGTTTATTAGAAAACACAATCAGCCTAATGAGGGCGCCGCTGGAGGGTCAGCCTCCTCTTAAACACTTTAAGACATCTTGTTTTTAAATGTAAAATGGTAAGCAAAAATATTTGTTTAGTGTAGGTAACCTGTAAATTATGTGTTTAGATTAGGTGTCAAATGTATTAGTACGAATTGCTGTTAAATTTAATTTTTATGGATTACCTAAGTCATAATCGTAATAAATAATAAACAATTGAATATTTATGAACATGAAGTGTTTTTTCTTTACCAAATCTAGTAATGCCAAGTAGTTAGTAGTAACTACTACTAACAACTATATATGCAATATTATATTTTTATATATTTCTATGCAATAAATGAATTATGAATTATGAATTATATATTAAGTTCATACTGAGCCACCTTTACTATGGGACCGCGAAAAAAATTGACTTTTTCATACATTTTGGTTATGTGCTCTTGACATTTTGTATGGGTAAGATAAAGTTGCTCAGTATGACTTATACATATGGGATGTCCGATGTTTTTAGTTGTTGCATGATGATGATGAGATGATGACCATGAATTCATAATAAAACACTGTAAAATGTTTGAACTCATTGACAAGACGACATCTTGGAATGGTAAAGTTATTACTAGTAGCAAAAAGTATGATAGATGAGGTAAATATAATTTTTAAGATCGGATATGAGCCAAATCGGTCTAGCGGTTGCCGAGACATAGGAGCGGCGACTCGCGAGTTAACGTTCGGGCGAACCCATGGCGAACCACATTTTTTTTATGTGGAGGAATGCATTTGGCATCCCGCCTAGCCGGGGAACTAGGACGGGTATGTGGGAATATAATTTGTTCATTTAGTTCCGAAGTTAAACGAAAGCAAAGTTTCGCATTTATGACACTCACTCACTCACTCATGATCATCAGAATAGAACTAGTGCTTCCTATAAACTCAGAGAGCTGAAATTTGGTACAGAGTTAGGGTTTGGTGGCCACATAAAGGGAAAAATATAAAAACTAGGATAATCGAAGAGTCGAAGACCTGGTGACCCTGATTAGAAAACACAAGAGCCCAACCAAACTATTAGAGATCGATATACTGCCTTTACAAAAAAATATTCAACTTGGTGGGCCGCTTCATTTGATGTCGGAAATCGAAGGTCTGAAGTATCTGATGAAGAACCCTCAGCTGGTCTCAGCTGAATTAGAGATATGGTAATGCCCCCTTCTATTATTGGTACAGTCACCATCAGATATATCGTAGCGGGCGATAAATATATGAGCAGCAATTATTTCAGTAATTTCTGATCACACAATGAGGTAAAAATAACTGAACGCACAAATCTTCACAGGTATCTAAGCAAGAGAAATGGTCACAAATGTCTGAACATTGCAGGAAAATATACCTTAGGCCGTTGACTTAAGTTCATTACTTTTTAGAGATCAAGCGGCTCCATCGAGACTTGGCTAGTTTTTTACAGAATGTTTTTGGTGGGATAATATATTTCGTGTGCAAAATATTGTCTGTAGGTTGTTTATTATGTGATACAAGATACAAGTACATAACCAAAGACAATATAACCACTACCTAGGTTCTATAAATGACGGTCAGTATTGACATTTCAGCATAATATTGAGAATGTTTGCTTTCAGCGCCTTTGACAACACACACAAAAATTAATTGCATAAAATTTATGAAATTGCTTAACGCATAGGATACTTTCACGAATAAACGAGAGAGGTACCTATCGATCTTGTCAATTAACATTTTAATGAAGGTTTGAGATAATTGAACATAATTTTCTAAATAATGTATGGAATAATCAAATTATTGCTCAAAAAGGAATGTAATGCTCAAGATACAGTATTGATAGAGAGCCCATTTAAAGAAGAAACACGTTATGGGGTTTTTTGTAATACAGTGATATTGGGTAAGTGCAAAAATAGTATTTTATACAATCGTGATACAATGAAGAGTTTTTCAGTCGAGTACCGTGTTTAGGCCACGAAGCTTGCTGAGTGGCCTAAGTAAGGTACGAGATTGAAAAACTTAATTATATTACGATTGTATACAATACTTTTTCTACGAGTCATCATCATCATCATCTATGGAGGAACAATTTCATCATTCAATTTCATTGACTTAACACGGATGTAACACAAAAAGATGTAATTGCGCACGCCGGCAGGCCGGCGCGTGGCCCGTAGGGCGCGGTCGGCGCAGGCGCGTGGGGCGCTGTCGGCGCAGGCGCGGGGGGCGTCGCAAATAAGTATAGAATTTGTATGAAGTTGTATTATAGTTGCCTACAGGGTATCGAAATGAGATATTATAGTTGAGTTGGACTACCTAATATCGAAAAGTATGAGCTTATAGTTTTGTCTATGTACTCGTAATTGACAGATTAAAGTTGGCGAGTAGAAAAAATTGTATTATCAGAGGTAAGTTAATTGTCATCATCATCAAACACAAAATTGCGAATTATAGAGGTAAATACTTTCTCAACCACAAAACAGAGACTAACTAGTCTCTCTATTTTGTGCTCCCAGCTCCCAGCCGAAACATCATGGGAGAGAATTCAACTTATGGTCTAAGAATTAGCTACGGAATACCTACCGATATGCATACGAATGTTGATATGTCGGTTAGAGGCGAAGTAGAGCCAGGTGACATGAAAGCTATTTAGTTCAGTTAATTAGGCAAGTACAGTCAAGTGTAAAAATATGGGTGGACCCATCTTACTCAAAAATATGTCCCATAGCATTTTATTCCATTGTAATAAGAGCGTAGTACCATATTTATGAGACGATTTTGTCGATACGTATTTCTGCACTTGACTGTACCTACATAGGGTAGTTGTGTACCTAACTGATTAGTCTGTCTATCAATTGGAATATACTTTGGTACCTACATGTAAAGTAAACAAACGGCTTGCTCGATAGAGTTTGCACGTATCGTGCAGCTAAATCCGCCACAGAAAAGCAATGCAAGCCTGCTTATGATTCTTAGTACAAATTTAGAAATACAAACATAGATAAAGTATCCCCCTGCACCCTGCATACATAATTATATCTATGCAGGGAAGGGTAGTGCCTAGGGGGCTAGGGGCACTCATTTTCAAGAGCAATGTTATTTATAACTTGAGCACTGTAGGTACCTATTTCGAACGTCAACCTGATGAATACTTACAAGGTATGTTATCGTCATGTATCACACGATTTGTTGTTTTACAGCCATAACTCCAAATAAATTTGTGATTGCCACTGAAAAAGACGGCGAATGCAAAAGGGAGAGCTGTACAGAAATTTATCCATATTTAGAAAAATACGCACTCGACTCTATTTATCCTTTGAACTCAATAAAATTATCCATATTTAAGCGCACACAAAAACAGTCGTTGAAAGTAGTCTTCAATGAAGTGATTACCAGATACTTTGAATTGGGAAATATGCAAGGAAGAAAGGTATTTTTTTTTGTTATACTATTCCTACTACCTACAAAGGTTAATTTTATGCTAGGGAGCGTGGGTCTGGCCGGAACATTTCAAACGTTACTTTGACAATTCTTCTTCAACAGAAGACCGATGCAACAGTGGGGCCGATACGGTTGCCTCTATTAGCTTTGTGTATACCTATGTTATTCGGTTTAATATAGTTAGAAAACCGCAAACTGTCAGCTGCAACAGAACGCGGAAACAAAATGTTAATTATGTATTCCCACTTTATCCCCCACTATAATAGGCAAGACTACCAGGCCCAGATCATGGTTACCGATTTTGAGAGCAACAATCCAGTCTAATTAGTTTACTATAAGAAAGTACTATCCTTATTGATACAGGCATCTATCTAGCAACTGTTAATCAGTGTATTGTGTATGTAAACGAACAAAACCACGTACCTACGTGACTCAAAGATTAGACACTAATGCATTTGTCATAGATACCAACTAATATCAAACATATTTAGTCTTACCTCACTTCCTTAATATCAGATATTTTGGCGACTTTGGTGTCGTCATGTGAAGGAGTTAAGAGCAAATTCTTCCAGATGGCCTTACTTAATAGAGGCTTCGCTTTCCCGTGTCAGCACTCAAAGATGGGATAACAAACATTTGTACCTAGGAACAATACGGCACACCGAAGATCAGATCAGACCAATCCCAATCCCTGGTATAGGGCGCACAGAAGAAAAATTGTTTTACTTAAAACCGCATTCTGAATACTGCAATGGTACAGAGCATTGGGTACAATGTAGTGAAGAAATTCAAGCAACAACGAATAACTACGAAGACATTACGTATACCGATGTACCTAACTCTAACATCACTTACACGTCCTTGATGACAACGGTTGGTATAATTGGCCAATTTTAAATGAGTGCGCGGCCGTTTTAGTTCAAAAATTCCTAAGTAAAATAAAACTTTTGTATTCTTTGTGCTGGTGATTTTAACTGCTAATAAATTAAGCGTTCGTCAGCCACGAAAAAAACATTGCAACCATATTTCATCGTAAGTATTCACTGCAAAGCCTGGAAAGTGGTATGTGTGCACGGCACGGCAGAGGCGCCCCCGCTTGGTTACTGATTGTGGGGGGTTTTGATATAAGCAATGTAGAGTTCTAATGTTAGTGAGTTGGAAATTCTATTTTCCCTTCACTAGCTCGGAATGCGCTGTTTTGTCCTTGAAAACTAGCGTGGAAAAACGCATTTTATCCAGATGTGGGGCAAAGTAATCTAATTCCTATCACTTACCACAAGTCCAGTATAAGTGAGTCCTATATGCCCATAGTAAATATGCGCAATCGGAGGTCACACCTTTATATGTAGTCTGTATTTTCCTCGAAATAGTGAGGGGAAAAATGTTGTACTACACTCGGCGGCAAAGTTTGCTCAACTCTCGTGCCTATTGAGACCCTTGTAAAGCTCAAGATTCTAGTTATTGAACCACTCGCTAGGCTCGTGGCTCAATTTTGGAATATTTCGCTTGCTTTGGAATGCAATAAGGATCTCTTATCTCTTATCTCTCAATATAAGCCCGAGAGTTAAACAACAACTTTACTAATAATACATAACTATTATACAACTTGATATAAAATTTATATTTCGCGATGTAGAACATTTTTACTTTATGGAAACTATGGGCTTGAAATACGTAAAAGATATGTACTAAATTATCTACTAAGTACATGGATTTCGCTTTTAAGAAGCATAGTAGGTACCTATGGTAAGTGTAACTAATTAAATTATTTTAAACGGTTTAATGACATTATTTTGAACCTAATTGTTGCTGCCCAAAAAACCGCGTTTTTTTTTAAACTGGTACACTGGCGCGATATAGAAAGGAAGAAAGAAAGAAAAAAATCTTTATTGCCATGGCATGGTAAGCTTTTTGTGCACAAAAAGGTCACCCCGAAAAAACCGGCCAAGAACATGTCGGGCCATGCTCAGTGTAGGGTTCCGCAGTTTACCGTCCGTCACAATAGGCAACCTTAAAAAGTGTTTTAATAGATACCATGCTCAGTATGCTTATAATAATTAACAGCGAAGACAATTGATACTTTCGATCACACCCACAGAGCACGGACCTCTTTAGTGTGACAACCTTACATATAGAGGAGCCTTTGGCTGTGATTCTCATAGAAATCGACCGTGTCAGGTAATTTTGACATGTTATTGTCAAAACTGCCATACGTGCTATTAATAGGGTTGTGATATGGGTCGATATTGTATATCGATAGATAAGGAGCAGTTATTAAGATTTCACTAAAAATTACATGGAGTAAAGTTATGCAAATATTTTTATTTCTTACCTTATTTTAACCTCTGTTTCAAAATCAGACACTCAAATGACTTCATTGTTATTTCATTTTATTACTGCGTTATGTTTTAAGTGAATTGTTTCTTATATCAGTATTCTATAATGAAGCGATGCTAGTACTATCTTAGTACAACATAAGAAGAGGATATTTAATTATTAACACAAGAGTAAATAAAGAATTGACGCAATTTTAACTACATATTTTATTTACAATAATTTAACTAAGGGTCTGTTTTACAATCTCCAGTTACAGCTATCTTTCAGATAAAACCTAACGCGCTCTCTTTCTTTACAACACTTTTATTTACAGTAATGTGCTATACACGAACGGTATAGAACAGGTGTATTAAGGGCAGTAAACAAGATATTCCGAACGAATGTGAATTTAAGTCACAGGTTGAGTCGAAGACGAGATCGTAATTCTAGTACGGCTCGTGATACACACAATGTTTTTCCTCACATTTGCGAGGAAATAAATAAACTTACTGCAGATAAATATACAATCGTTATTAGCGGTAGTTAGTAGAACATTCAAGCAACACAGGAAGTGGTGTCCACATACATAAGGTACCTCTACCTCTTCCGAAGTCCTACTAGAGAGACTAGTCCGTATACAAAAATAGATCGAAGTGTGCAAGATTTATTATTGTAGTTGTATTCATTGTTTATGTGTCAGTTTCACCATTATTGATTGCTTTTTGTATGTATAAATGTGTGAGAAGTGCGCCTGTGTGCACGTTTCCCCTCGCAAAAATTTGGACGGGATTAAGATGTTGCTGTGACGTCTCCCAACATGTTGAAAGCCTCTGTTGCTCGAAGAGCTCATTTGTACAACTACTGGACATAGGCCTTCCTCAGGGACTGCCACAGACACCCGCAACCTTTACCAGTCAGCCAGCCAGTCGTCAGTTTATCTTGTGGGAGCCTTCCCACGCTGCATCGTCTGGTGCGTGGTTGCCATTCGAGAACTCGCCGACCATACCACAAGCCCGTAAAATGGGCGTCATTACAATGTATTCGAGTTCCCATCAACCAATTTTAAGGTTTGCTCTTTGTTCTGATACACACTGTATATTGTATTGTGTATTTTTTTAGTATTTCAATAATATTTAAATAAAATTCATCTTACTATTTTAGTAAGGCATATGACATACACTATCGATAACAAATGCAGCTTCGTGTCTCTTCCCTATTTCTCTTGCCCATACTAATTTTATATTGAATTAATTACATATTATTTAATTACCTGTGATACGAAACGTTTGAATTTTGTTTATTTACAAATTTGCTTTGGTTGCGGCACCCGATTATTGAGCAATGTGGCATTTTTGAAGTATTTTCATTTTATTATTACTCCATGACGGTCCAAGGGGTACTGACTGCTACTAACTGTCACATATGCGCCGGGCGCATATGCGAGACACGAGTTTTGGCTCTCAAGCCGTCTCTCTATAGGCGCGTCGCCCTACGACTTCCAATCTCTTTGATCACACCCGTCCCGACCCCATCAACTCCAGAAAAATCTTAACTGCGCGAAGTAGACCACATAGGCCATCTCTCGGGCAATTAGGCTACTAATTTAAGTATACAAACTAGACGGGTTATGTATGTTGGGTTTTCGGGGGTAACTTTTGATCGCGTGAATCGAATTGAATCATTCTTTTCTTATTAGAAGGAAGATACGTGCGGGATGATGAATTAAGTACCTACTCAAGATAAAAGAAGTGTTTTCATATACAGTTAACACGTTCGCGGACGCTTGGTCACACCTCTGGGACACCTTTATTTTGTATGGGAATTTTACGACTGCTATTGCATACCTGTCACAACAAAGCTAAAATCAGGATTCTTATGTGACGCGAAATTCTATACAAGTCGAATGCAATGCAAGTCCCGTCATTATGAAACCATTTCTTTTACACTATGTGACACCAAATGCTATACAATTCGGATGCTTATTGTTGAAGTATTGGCTGGTATAGGTTGCTATGCTACCTATATGTTTATTATTTGATGTACAATCAACCGTCAATCATTCTGTTTTGCTATCTGAATAAATATCTCTAAATTCCACTGCGACTCTTGTGTTTCTTTAGAGGTTATGGGCCCAGTCTACAAAAATTTTCTGTTGCCAAATTGACCGGATTAGAAGATTACACGTCATGGAAATTCGCAATAAAAATGCTACTAGTTCGGGAAAAATGTTTCAAATTTACGTCAACACTACCGAAGAAAGATGATTCTGCAGAAATTGAGAAGGATCAGGAGGCTTTCACTTTGATATGTCTACATCTGGAGCCGCATCTGTATCCGTACGTGCAAAATCTTTCTTACGCTAAGGAGGTGTGGGATGCGTTGGCAGCGATTTTCGAAGACAAAGGTATTAACAGACGGATCTCTTTAATGAATAATCTCTTGGACGAAAAGCTAGAGAATCATAAATCTATGCACGAGTACGTCGCATCGGTCATGAATCACGCTCAGAAGCTGAAAGAGATTAATCAGAGCTTTGATGACGATTTGATAGCCGTAGTACTATTGAGAGGTCTACCTGATGAGTACAGGCCACTGCGGATGGCATTAGAACACTCTGGTATGAAGCTTACCTCGGAAAATGTACGTCAGAAGCTGTTACAAGAGGATTCCAGTCAGAGTTCTTCGAATGATTCCTCGGTTGCGAACTCGGCGTTAGTAGCAAGGAAACATGGTCAGCATTCAGTTATGAAGCTCAAGTGCTTTAGGTGTGGCCAGAAGGGTCACAAGAAGTCAGATTGCCCGAAGCTGGTAAAGGAGTTAGACGGAGAAGGCAAATCAACGGTTTCTACGAAGTCGAAGAAAGTTGCATTGTGCTGTTCACTGTCCGTACATGATTCCTTCAGCCCCGCGGCATTTTATCTGGACAGCGGTGCGTCGTCGCACATGAGTTTTCAGAAGCACTGGTTTAGAGACTTTATGATAACTGATAAGAATGTTGTGACATGTGCGAATGATGACAAATTGTCAAGCGAGGGTAAGGGTGACATTATGGTAAGTCTAAAAGGAGTTTTGTTGCCTATAAAAGATTGTTACTATGTACCCGACTTGAAAGTTAATCTTTTGTCGATATCAAGGTTGGTACAGAATGGATGGAAAGTGATATTTGATAGCGATGGTTGTAGGATGTTTCACCAGTCGATAGGCCAAGTTACGAGTAAGCTTGTGGTTACTGCTAGTGAAGTCTCAGGTATCTATATGTTGGATGAATGTTTTCCTGTTGTAGAAGGGGCTTTGGCTACAGTTCAGGCTGAGGACTCGTTGGCGCTTTGGCATCGGAGGCTTGGGCATGTAAATCTGGGAGATTTACGCAAGCTACCACACATCGATCTTGGAGGTAAAGGTGTAATGGAACCATGTGTTGCTTGTATAAAAGGTAAGGCACATAGATTACCTTTTCCAAAGGGTGAAGCAGGACGAGCTACTGACAAATTAGGCTTATTACATGCCGATTTGTGCGGACCAACGTCGGAACGTTCTTACGGGGGTGCTCATTACATGTTTGTTATTGTGGACGATTTCACTAGGAAATTGTTTGTGTATTTTCTTAAGGAGAAGTCACAGACTTTGAACTTCTTTAAGGATTTTGTGACGCATGTGGAGAATGAGACCGGCTTGACAGTCAAACGACTGAGAACGGACAATGGGACGGAATTTGTTAATAAAGATTTTAATGCATTTCTTTCCAGCAAGGGAATAAGGCACCAGTTGACAGTTCCCTACACGTCAGAACAGAACGGGGTCGCGGAAAGGTCACTGCGCTCCGTAACGGAGATGGCACGGACCATGCTGATGGATAAAGGCTTAAATAAGAAGTTTTGGGCGGAAGCTTGTAACACAGCGGCATACGTCAAAAACAGACTGCCTCATAGCGCCAATGACGGGAAGATCCCAGAAGAGTTGTGGACAGGGAAGGTACAGAAACTTGATCATTTGCGAGTGTTCGGGTCAACGGCTTATGTGCATGTTCCAAAGGAGAAGAGAAAGAAATGGGACGCTAAGGCAAAGCAGTATATTTTCGTCGGTTATTGCGAAGATACTAAAGGTTATCGCTTTGCAGATCTTAGCAACCCTAGACAGATTATTACAGGTCGAGACGTTACATTTATTGAAGGTTCCGATTTAAAGGCGTCGGAGACTGGTTCAAAGATGGAGTTAACATCATCTCAGAGGACTGTATGCAAAGAAGACAATGCGATTGTATGGGAAATCGATCCTTCTTCTAAGGTGGTTCCATGTACGTCAATGGCAGAGGATTCTTACTATGAAGACACAGTAGAAAGCTCGGACGCAGCTGGAGTACAAGTAGAAACTAGCGCAGATACTGCTCGTACAGCTGAGACCGAAGAGCCCAGTGAAGTTTCTGGACAAGAACCTGTCGTTGAAGATCGTACTGCAGGAACTAGTGCAGCTGATGTGCTGAGCGAGGTAGAACCTAGGGATCCTTATCCTCTAAGGAATAGGTTACGTGACGCGCAAAGCGGATTCTATTGCAGAGGTACTTGCGAAGTAGAGGAAGAACCACGATCATACAAGGAAGCATTACAAAGACCTGACAGTCATGAGTGGCAAGCAGCAATGGAACGGGAGTTAGAGTCCATGAAGGAACACGACGTTTGGAAGGTAGTTGAAAAACCACCAGGAGCCAAAGTTGTTGGTAACAAGTGGATCTACAAGCACAAGTATGATGCTGACGGAAACCTGACGTACAAGGCAAGACTTGTTGCAAAAGGCTTCACGCAGTCGTACGGTGTGGATTACTTCGAAACATTTTCACCCGTCGTAAGAAGATCGACTCTAAGATTATTGTTGGCGTTGGCTGCTGAAAATGATTTAAAGGTACATCATTTCGATGTAAACACGGCGTTTCTAAATGGTGATTTACATGAAAAGGTTTATATGCAATTACCGGAGGGTTTTGATGGTAAAGGTCAGAACGTGTGTTTATTGCAAAAGGCGATATACGGCCTTAAACAAGCTAGTCGCTCGTGGAACGAAAAAGTCAATGATGTTTTGTTGACAATGTCATTTCGACGTTCTGAGTTTGATAGCTGTTTATATTTTAAAGACGATATTTTTATATGTCTTTATGTGGATGATTTTATAATATTTTTTGAAAATACTAATAGTAAAATGCAATTGTTGAGCGGATTGCGGAAATACTTCAAAGTGAAGGATTTAGAGGAAGCTCGGCAATGTTTAGGCATGAGTTTAGAACGAGGAAACGAAGGTACGTTGTTCCTACATCAGAGGAAGTTTATCGAAACCGTTCTAAAGGACTATGGCATGGATCAATGCAAACCGGTGAAAACTCCATTGGAACTGGATCTGCATAAGGTTTTGGCAGATGGGGGTGGTGAGGAGTTGAATCGCCAAGAACAATTACGATACCAGTCGTTGGTTGGTGCATTGAATTACCTAGCCTGCAACACGAGACCCGATATCTCGGCGGCTGTGAGCTTCTTAGCTCAGTATAATTCATGTTGCCAAACTATACACATGAATGCGGCTAAGCGTGTTCTACGTTATATGAAAGGAACTTGTGGCTTAGGCCTTGTATTTCGGAAGTCGAAAGGTGAACGTAACAATCATTTAATTACAGGTTACGTCGATGCTGACTGGGGAGGCGACATTAAAGACAGAAAGTCTTATTCGGGCTACATGTTTAAAGTAGGACCGAATATGATATCCTGGGAGTGCAGAAAGCAGAACTGCGTGTCCTGTTCATCAAGTGAATCGGAATTCGTTGCATTATCTGAAGCATCCAAGGAAGCTGTATACCTCCAGAGGTTAGTGAGTCGTGTGTGTAAGAACGGGAACTCTAGGAGTGTCAAGTTGTTTGTAGACAACCAGAGCGCCATGGCGATGGCACATAATCCTATTGCTCACCGGCGAACGAAGCATATTGACATTAGGTATCATTTCGTTCGTCATTGCGTCAGTGAGGGTTTCGTTCAGTTGGAGTACATCCCAACTGAAGATAACCTGGCCGATGTCTTAACTAAGCCATTGCCCCGCGTTAAGTTTGAAAGGTGTGTGTCTGGTTTAGGTTTAGACTTGAGTGCTTGATGGTGTTGTGGGTGTTCTCATGATGGATGGTTGCTTGAGAGGAAGTGTTGAAGTATTGGCTGGTATAGGTTGCTATGCTACCTATATGTTTATTATTTGATGTACAATCAACCGTCAATCATTCTGTTTTGCTATCTGAATAAATATCTCTAAATTCCACTGCGACTCTTGTGTTTCTTTAGACTTATGCATGTTTGATATAATACCTAGTCAAAATATGATCTTATATGACACCGCATGTTACAGCATTCGACTATGTTGGCATGTCTGTCATACCGTTCACTCGGGTGAGCTGCTACGTCAACAACTATGATAAATTCTTTGCCATAAAGTAAAGTAGAAGTAATATTTCATCTAATACTTATAGGATTTAACGGCTAGGGCTAGTTCTTCACCAATCAGCACATAGGAAGTATCCGAACTTTGAATTTAATCATGTAAACTGCGGCCCTACACAAACAAAATACATGCCACATGCTTACCATAATGTTAGCGCTCAGCATCGACTACGAATAGTACGAATAGGCACAAATTCACGATTATATGACCAAAATAATTACTAAGTACTAAAATAATTAGTTGAATAGTAAGTATAAACATGCCTCACTTTTCTTTATTTACAGTAGTCAGAATCAAGTTGCACTACAAAAAACATTCAGTAAAGAGATTTGTTTATAAAACCACAACCAAAAACATACATAAACTGTAAAAAAAACATTACTAACGATGCTACAAACAATCCGTAAAATAGCGTGTGCGTGCGAAATTTGGCCACATTTTACGCGCCCACTCCCAGACGCACGCGCAGGACTACTAAGGAGACTTCCATACAAAGACGAATGCTATAGCATACGCGTCACAGAAAGGGGGGCACAATTTGAGATGTCACAGGATAATTTTTAACTGTCATAAACTATGAAATATAACAGTATGCATTCTGTGATTTTAGTCAATGGTAGAGGAAATGTTGGTTAATAATATTATACTGTGGCCAAGCGGATTGGTAAGCATACTGACGCAGAAATCTAAAGGGCGCGTCACCAGATGAAGTACAAAAACGGATGCTATGCAAATTATGCAATCCGCGTCCGCGAACGTGTTAAATTACAAACTTAATTGAAAAAATATTTTGGACAAATTTTTAAAAACCCTTTAACGGGTTCAACCAATCAAGTTCAAATTCAATCAAGTTCAACTTTTGTAATTTTTTAACTTATAGTTCAAAAGTTCGAGCCCCCCCCCCCCCCCTCCTCTAACTTTTGAACACATTTTTTTAAACTTCTGGAGCAATTATTTCCGAAAATAATAACTTTATCAAAAACTGTTCTTAGTAAACCCTCATTATTTTACAAATACCTATCCAATGACATGCCACACTCTAGGGTTGAAACGGAAAAAAAATCACCCCCCACTTTACGTGTATTACCTACTCTAAAAAAGAAATTATAACCACTTTTTATTTTACCACTTTTTTGGCGTGACCGATATACATATTCGTACAAAATTACAGCTTTCTAGTACTTACAGTCACTGAGATTATCCGCGGACGGACAGACAGACAGACAGAGCGAAACTATAAGAGTTCCTAGTTGACTACGGAATCCTAAAAAGTACACGTATGAAACAAGGTTAG
Organism: Lathronympha strigana; assembly: GCA_949128165.1. Taxonomy (NCBI): domain Eukaryota; kingdom Metazoa; phylum Arthropoda; class Insecta; order Lepidoptera; family Tortricidae; genus Lathronympha; species Lathronympha strigana. Next base: position 9,511,133 of record OX421905.1, on the reverse strand, counting down.
TAACTACAAATCTTTATTTTATTTACTATGATCTTGTCTTACACATCATCATGTTTCGCGTGCTCTTGCAATTAGGTCTATCCCGCTCTCTATCTGGTTTTCTTGCTCGCATATGTGGACTCTTAAAGCTGGGTCTATGTGTGAATGCTCGGGTCTGGACTTTCTGTTACCAGCAGCTGAGGTGTTTTACATATAAAGCTCAGCGAAAGCAGATGGGCTGTGCTACAGATTCGCAGGTTTGGAGATTTACACATGGATACCGAATCTAATTACTGTATCTAAAGGTTAGTCCCTAGATTGTATATCAGAGAAATCTTTATGAAGCTAAAGGTTGGTTCTCTGGGTAAGTTAAATTTACTTTATTACTTCACAGGGCCAAATGCCTCCTTACGCAATATATGGATGGCCCGACCTCAAATGGCAGACTTCACCGATGGCTGACCTTGTCCATTGACCCCCTTGCGACCGGAAAATGTTGGTCGACTCAGGATGGACAGAATCCTTTTAGAATAGGTACCTGCCGTGCCGCCATTAACTAATGGTCAGCACGCTTAAAGGCCCGTATTAAAAAAAGAGACGGTACTTTCGAGTAAATTTTATTTATTTAATGCATATTGATGAGCACTATTTTTATCATATTAAAATATTTTTTTTGAATTTTTTCAGTTTTTTTCTCGTCTCAAAACTTATAAACAAAGAAAGAAAGAAAGAAAAACGTTTATTGGGGACCATTCGGGACGCTTCAGTGTACAAAAATACAGAAGACAATACGAATACGAATTATAATAAACCTTATTTGTATGAGTTTTTGCTGATTTCCAAATAATCAATGGCGAAAAAAAAGTTATAAATTGTTTCTTTGATTATTTTTGTTATAATTAGTGCTATAATTTCAAGATGTTCGTTTTATTAAATATCTCAAATATTTTAATTTGACATGTTCTGTGAACCTCAATGTCAGTGTGACGTTTAATGAGTCAATCTTTAATTCTTTTCTTTAATCATTATTAACGGAGATGTTGTGCTTTGCCGCTAAATAAATATGGAAATGTAATTATTTTTTCAGTCGTTTGAATTAGACAATCACTTTAGACTGAAACAAAATCACAATGAACGCCATATGTAAATTTACGCGGACCTTAAAGTACATACAGTATGTCAATCCATTGTCTCGAGTTGTTCTAAATAATACAAAACTTGGTTATAAGCATGTGCACACTTCTGAAGTAAAGAGTGTTAAAATGTTTATGGAACACGAAAACCTTTATGCGTATGGAGTAATGGAGAACAAAGGATACACAGGAAAATTAAAACCAGAATATAAAGTGGTTCCAGTAGCAAAAGACCAATTTAACGAGATGATTCAGCAAGATTGGTGTAACAAATCCCCACAGGAACTATTTACAGTCTTGCCAGTTCTAGGAACATATTGCTCAGAACATGGTTTATGCATATCTAACAGTATGTTTGATAGTTTTATAGATAACCTAACAGACAACATAAAGCATGCATCTGATGAGGAATTGAAAGGATTATTCTATTCACTAGTTAAGTGGCCAGAAACTGAATCTATCAGAACTAGAAACTATATAGAGGTGTGGGCAGCTCTAGATGATGAGTGTTTAAAGAGGCATAGCAATTGGTCTATTGATCAAATGCTTTCATTTCTGTCCTTATTTTATTTATTAAATGTAACAAGAGTAAGTGACTATTCTACAAAAAGTTTACAGAGGATCACAAACAAGGTGCAGCAGTTAACCCCACAACAACTAGTTCAAACTATGTTCTATATTAGTGCAAATCGAAAATCACCTTATGACATGCACAACTTGGAAGTATATTTGGAAAACAATTTTTCAAAGTTCTCAATAGATGAACTGGCTATTATGTCAATGGGATTTTTCAAAAGCAAAACCCCTATAAGAAGTCTGGCATTGTGTGAAAGTGTAATAAACAAAATTATAGAACATTCTTCTGAGCTGCATGAAGTATCACTAGCAGCTCTGCTTAAGGTGATCCGTTATTCAATGAAATCTGATGAGAATAATAAAATACATGAGCTGCTGGAAGCTCTGCAGCATGAGGTTCCCCGACTATCCAACATGTGCAAAGTGCACATCGCTTTAGTTGGTACAGCCACACTCACGCTACACAAACAGTGTTTGACTAGAATTGCAGAATCTGTTATTAATACTATATCAGAAACTAGGTTAAAGGATTTAGAAAGACTGGTTTTCACTTTTGGTACATTTAACCACAGGCCTGAGACTAAGGAGTGCTTTTTTGAAAAGGTAGTAAATGAACTAAAAAAACCACAGCGTGAGGCCGAGGCAAGCAGATTTGGCCGGTCTTATGCTTGCACTATTTCATTCTTAGGGATGGTTAACATGTATCCAGTAGAACTCATGGATAAAGTGCTAAGTCCAGAATTTCTATTAAATACCTATGGAAAGTATTGTCAAAATTATGGCAAAGAGATTTTAACAATCCAGAATGCAAGAGACATTCATTGTAAAAATGAAACCCAAATGAATACTCTTAATACAAAACAAATATCAATATTGGCAAAAAAATTCACAGATTACTGTCCGAGTGAAAATTTTCATAAACAGTACAATTTCTCAGAGAAGATGTTTTTGGATGTTATGAAGGTATTAAAAGATAACCGAGGTGGTGATGATTATGTGATTGGTGATCATATTTTGACTCATCATCAAAGAGGAGGTAAGGGAGCACTTACAAAAGTTTTCAGGCAAAATATATTATCAATAACATTTGAGAGATTGCAAACTAAATAGTAATGGCATGTGTGACATTACATGTTTTTATTTCATATTACTTTTAATGTTATGTTTTCTTATATTTTAGATTTAATAATTTGCAATAGTCATGACGGCACACCATTGCCAGTTGCAAATGCTTTCAGCACTGCAAGCTTTGGTGTTTTACGGATGCTACCAGACAATAATCTGTGGACAGTTATCGTAATAGCAGGAAGAAATGCTGAAATAAAAAACACAGGATCACCAACTGGACCATTCCTATCTAAGCTTAGAGATCTGCGTGCCCTTGGTTATCATGCAGCATTGGTAATTAATATTACATTATTATCTTAATTTACTCTTTCAAAATCAAAATTGTTTATTTAGGAGAAAATATACATATTCAAATCATAATTATTAAAAATATAATTAAAAACTAGTGGTTGTGTGAACTTACCTGAAAAAGAGCCATTTCATGATCGCTCCATCTTACAGTTTGTATAGTCTTCATGAATACTTTAAAATTATTTATTTTGTATACAGGTTTCATCGAAGAAATATTCAAAACTACACTCAACAAGAGAAAAAAGTGATTACTTACAAGAATTAATCAAAGATGCTTTAAATAATAAAGTTTCCAACTAGCTGAAACCATATTTAATTTAACTTATAATCACCATACCATAACAACACAATAGAATGTGAATTGAGTCGATGATAATGATGATTAATTATAATGTGAGACAAAGCGCCAGAAGGAAGTGGTCTCATGTGGACTGTTTTCTCTCGTTCATTTAGTATGGCAATAAGCGGGAAAGTACGGTCCCCTGTAAAGCCCCTCTTTCACGGCAGTCCGCCGGCACTCGGGCATGGCTGGATGTAGCGGACACGGTGTGCAAGTGGCCCATCCTGGCAGTCCAATTCGCACTTATTCGTTGAAAGATGCGCAGCGCTGCGTTGTAGCGCATACACTGCGGGCCTACCACGAACATCGAAAATTGGCATTGACGGAAAGACCTCTTTGTCACTCTAATATGCAAGTGTGACAGAGATGGAGATACAAATCCGCAATCGTTCGAATTTCGTGGTACTAGCCCTGTGCTCGAATTTTAAAAATCGCCGCCATCTGGTATGTCATTTTTAATAATGAATAATTAATATTGTATGCATTGCCGCAATTCTCAATTATTTATTGCTGTAATTTAGTGCAATTCGGACTGCAAGGGGGTGGGCGGAGCTAGCAGGATGTTCCCGTACGGCACGCATCCGGCAACGACATTCACGGTACTTTATTACGTGCCGGAGGTGCCGGCGGACTGCCGTGAATGAGGCTCTCTCTTCATAATCGTGAGTACACGTCCACACATTGGCCCATGATGGGCGATCAAATTTGGGCTACATACCGTCCAGTAGATTTTTCAAATTTTTTGTGCACACGACACGATGAAATTGCCATTTTAATCAGATTGTGTTCAAAATTGTCCTGTCTGAATACCCCATTAGATACTGGCTGAAACCAAAAAATTGTTAATGGTGCTTTTTACCGTGCGTTTACATGCTCGGGCTCTCGGCCGAATGTTTCGGCCATGTTAGTACACGATGATTCGAGACAGACTATATAGAGAAAACTTAAGCCAGACCAGAGACAATTTAAGTACTTTTTCAGGTAGTTTGGTTGAGTTAAAAGGTGTCTTAAATAATTTCACTTCGGGTGAAGCTATTTAAAAAGTGTCTTAAATGTTTTCAATAACCAAAGCTATTTAAAACACAGTTTAACTCACTGAAATTACCTGAGAAAGCTTAAATTGTCTATGGTCTGGCTTAAACTTAATCTATATAGTCTGTCTCGAATGAGCGTGTACTAGGGTGGGCCGAATCATTCGGCCGAGAGCCCGAACATGTAAACGCACCATTACATGCTCGGGCTCTCGGCCGAATGATTCGGCCCACCCTAGTACACGCTCATTCGAGACAGACTATATAGATAAAATTTAAGCCAGACCATAAACAATTTAAGCTTTTTCAGGTAGTTTCGGTGAGTTAAACGGTGTTTTAAATAGCTTTGGTTATTGAAACTATTTAAGACACTTTTTAAATAGCTTTACCCGAAGTGAAATTATTTAAGACACCTTTTAACTCAACCAAACTGCCTGAAATTGTCTCTGGTCTGGTTTAAGTTTTCTCTATATAGTCTGTCTCGAATCATCGTGTACTAACATGGCCGAAACTTTCGGCCGAGAGCCCGAGCATGTAAACGCACGGTTACATGCTCGGGCTCTCGGCCGAATGATTCGGCCCACCCTAGTAAACGCTCATTCGAGACAGACTATATAGAAAAAATTTAAGCCAGACCATAGACAATTTAAGCTTTTTCAGGTAGTTTCGGTGAGTTAAACGGTGTTTTACCGTGCGTTTACATGCTCGGACTCTCGGTCGAATGTTTCGGCCATGTTAGTACACGATGATTCGAGACAGACTATATAGAGAAAACTTAAGCCAGACCAGAGACAATTTAAGTACTTTTTCAGGTAGTTTGGTTGAGTTAAAAGGTGTCTTAAATAACTTCACTTCGGGCAAAGCTATTTAAAAAGTGTCTTAAATACTTTCAATAACCAAAGCTATTTAAAACACCGAAACTACCTGAAAAAGTTTAAATTGTCTATGGTCTGGCTTAAATTTTATCTATATAGTCTGTCTCGAATGAGCGTGTACTAGGGTGGGCCGAATCATTCGGCCGAGAGCCCGAGCATGTAAAAGCACCATTAAATAGCTTTGGTTATTGAAACTATTTAAATAGCTTTACCCGAAGTGAAATTATTTAAGACACCTTTTAACTCAACCAAACTACCTGAAAAAGTACTTAAATTGTCTCTGGTCTGGCTTAAGTTTTCTCTATATAGTCTGTCTCGAATCATCGTGTACTAACATGGCCGAAACATTCGGCCGAGAGCCCGAGCATGTAAACGCACGGTAACATGTCCAAATTGTATGATCTGTAGACCCTTTTACCAAGTGTCGTAGTAATCATAGACGAAAACAGCCGGAATGTTTTTTTTTGGACCAATGACATCGCCATTACCCGCTATTTCGCGGCATTGCAGTCGTATTTTACTATAGTTGTGGTGTGTGTGGTCTCACTTCGTCTCGTCTGTTCTGTGGATCTGTGACCGGCGGTGCAGGTTCGGTTCAACGACGATTGTATTGTGATTGTAACGCTACGCTAATTATTTTGTAGTGTTATGGAATAATTCGCAATTTTCTACTTATTTAACAATTTGATTCTGGCACCATGTCACAAACAGAAGAACCTATGGAAGTGGGAGATGTTGGAGAGAATTCAGTAAGCATTCTGTTAATTTACGCTTTGTGGTGACATCAAGATTACTTTTTTATCATGTTTTCGTGTTGTTGCGCTATTTAATCAGAATCTGTATTCAATTTTCCGTAGAATGGTTCTTCAAGTGACACCACTTCGTCGAGAGGTAAAGAAGGCGACTTCGAAAGTAAAATAGAAACTGACCGTTCAAAGCGATTCGACTTTTTGTTGAAACAAACTGAAATTTTCTCGCATTTTATGACAAACACAACAAAATCTGGAAGCAGTCCTCCAAAAGCTAAAGCAGGAAGACCTAAGAAAAACAAAGATCTTGACACATCTGGGTCTGCGGGCGAGTAAGTGAACCAAATCGAATTGTACACATCATCATCATCAGTCGTTCCCTCAATGCTGAGGATCGTGACATCATGTCATTCTTTTGAAGACCAGATTCCTCCATAGGTTCCTATCTCTCGCCAAATGCATTGTCTCGTGCAGATTTAATTGCATGGGTGTAGTTATTTGGGAGCACCATCTAGTAGGGGGAGGGCCCCTGGGTCTCTTGCCTTCAACTTTTCCCGCAAGGCTCTCCCTATTGTACACATAAGAAATGCGATTTTCAAATAAATTTTAATCCGAAAGGAAATACTATTATGACTATAAATAGAGCTACCTACCGAGATTATGTTTATACAAGACTTACAAAGAAGATAATCTGAATGTAATGAAAAAGTAAATTTACTATATTTTTTTTATTTCAGTCATCGCCATCGCAAAACAGAACAAGAGGAAGATGAAGAGCTGCTTGCAGAGACCAACACAAAGGTTAAGAGCATCTTTAGATTTGAGTCCTCTCCGCATTACATTAAAAATGGAGAGATGCGAGATTACCAAGTTCGTGGCCTCAATTGGATGATATCACTTTACGAAAACGGAATTAATGGGATTCTTGCTGATGAGATGGGTCTGGGAAAAACTTTACAAACAATATCACTGCTTGGTTATATGAAAAATTTCAAGTAAGTTTTTCATACTGTGTGAGGTTTAGTATCATAGGCAAAAAAATTTTTATTTGCTTTATTATCATGTTTAACAAACTCCAATAAAATCACCTTATGCTTCATAGGAGTATACTAGTAAGACAAATCTGTCAACACAAGGGGTGAGCGGTCAAATCCGGTAAGTCGAGCAATCCCATTTTTTAAATTCGAACTATGTGCAATTTACGCAAAGTTGTTATTTCAATGAAAAATTATCTCGACTTATCGGGTTTGACCGCTTACCCCTCATTTTGTCTGAAAATAAGTCATGTTTTTCTCTACTTTGTACAAATACAAATTGTTCAAAAAGTGGCTTCATACTCCTTCCTTTTGGAGTTTAATTACAAAAAATCTTTCTGGAGCTTCAGATAATATTATTTTTTTCAAATTTCAACCTACCTTCAACGCTGTACATTTTCTATAGATTAGGGCATCCAATTCTGTATTTTTTGTATGGCCAATACTGGTATTGGAAGCCCTGCTCTTGATCACTATATGTATAATACAATGAAAAGGAGAAATAGGATAAGTGAATAGGTGACAATAGCTCTTTGTTGCTTCTACCATTTCTCCTTTTCAGCACCAATATTCTTATACAAATGTGTTCTAATATTGTTTTATTGGTTTTTATTATATTTTTTAAATCTTTATTAAACATAATTAGAAGATTTAATGAGAGGGCCTGATAAGTGGGGCAAACTTATAACTCATTGGTACCCTAAGGATGTGCATAGGACTAGAGGTGGTGGTGTGGGGTACACATGAGATGGACCGATGATCTAAAAAGCCTGATCTAGAAAACCTGAGAAGGATGGAAAAGTTTGGAGGAGGCCTGGGCGAACGGACAAACAAATACCAATATAATAATAAGAAGGCAACAAATACCAATAACACAATTTAATAAAACTTTATAACTTCACACAAAATGTAAATTTAAATACAGTCGGAATAAAGGCTAATATAAAAACATAATTAGAATGGGGGTTTGTTACACAATGGGTGACGAGTGAAGAGTTTAGAATGTGTCTTAATTATCGTGTGTTTTAGAAACATTCCTGGACCACATATTGTGATTGTACCAAAATCAACACTTACAAATTGGATGAATGAGTTCAAAAAATGGTGTCCATCCTTGAAAGCTGTCTGTTTAATCGGAGACCAAGAGACGAGGGTAAATATTCATTTAAGATATTTATTATATTCATGTTTAACAATTATTCTGTCCACATAGTTATTAAGTTAACAAATAAATCAATTTACAAGCACATTTGTTATAAATTATACAGAAAACATATTAATATACTTAGACCGGGTTACTCACGTCTATAAATTCGAAAATAGCTCGACATGTTTCGGGACGGTCCGCGCCCCATAATGAGATGAGTGAGAAGCGCTTGCGCTGATTGCTCTGCGCACACTGCTATTTTCGACTTTATAGACGTGAGTAACCCGGTCTAAGTATATTAATATATCTAGAAAACCTTTAAGTACATATTTTTTTTTATTTTATTATACTCATCCCTTGTACCTACTATAAGATTTTAATGCTATTCATAATTGACATTAGCTACTCAAATTGAATGCAGGCTGAACTGTTTGGAACAACTTAAAGTTAATGATTTATTTTACAGAACACTTTCATTCGTGAAACCCTCATGCCAGGAAACTGGGATGTCTGTATCACATCATATGAAATGATCATACGAGAACGCTCAGTATTTAAGAAGTTCACATGGCGTTACATGGTGATTGATGAAGCCCACAGGATCAAGAATGAGAAGTCAAAGCTGTCTGAACTGCTCCGAGAGTTCAAGAGTATGAACAGACTATTGTTGACTGGTACTCCACTACAGAACAATCTTCACGAACTGTGGGCTCTCCTGAACTTCTTGTTGCCTGATGTCTTTAATAGTTCTGATGTAAGTTGGTCTTTTCTTGTGATAAAGAAATTTATTGTCAACAATTTTCAATAAAATGCATCACAAGGCTCTTTTAGACTCTTCTTTTTTAATAAATAACACAAGTTATAAATTAGTTAGTAATATATGCAATAGACTCATGTTATCTTAGTTGATGAGGTGCCCTTTTGGTTTTAAAGTTTATTTCTGACTTAAGTTATAATCCTTCATATGTGGCAATATAAGTTCATGTTGCATACTTTAGCTTTTCAAGCATTTAAATGTACTAATACCAGTATCAATTACAAAGGTTGTAATCACATTGCAAACTCCATAGGACTTTGACTCATGGTTCAACACAAATGCGGCACTCGGTGACAATCAGCTCGTGTCTCGACTGCACGCTGTACTGAGACCGTTCTTGCTCAGACGTCTCAAGTCCGAAGTGGAGAAGAAACTGAAACCCAAGAAGGAGGTGAAAGTGTATGTGGGTCTGAGTAAAATGCAGAGAGACTGGTACACAAAGGTGTTGATGAAGGATATTGATGTTGGTAAGATAGTTTTGTTGCAATTTATTCTACAACGAATAAAGAATGTACCTTTGTATGAATGTGCCTTCTGGCATTAAGTTCGCCTTTTGTACATTATTTACTGTGCAATAAAGTTTTAAATAAATAAATGTACCAAATAGATACACTACCATCCTATTTGAGATTTTACTTGTTGAATTTCAGAACTTAATTTTCTAGGTAGTTATTTGCGTAAATGTTGCAAGTTTGTTTCCTTTTCCTTATTCATGTGCAAAGTTATCAGATTTTTGCCAACATGTATAACTGATTTAATAAACCCACGAGTTCACAAGTTTTTATTCTTATTTTAGCTATATGCAAAAGTCAAAAATATGTACAAAACAAAATACAAAATATTTTTCCAAGATGTTGCAGGTTACATTCAAACCACAGCCAAAAGGTGGACAGAACTATTGTTTTTCTGAGTATGTGATGTGTATGGTCTCACACATCACATACTCGGAAAGAGGTCTTATTACTCCTTCTTTCTTAGTCAACGGCGCCGGCAAGGTAGAGAAGATGCGGCTTCAAAACATTCTCATGCAGCTCCGCAAGTGCTGCAACCACCCGTACCTGTTCGACGGCGCCGAGCCCGGCCCGCCCTACACCACGGACGAGCACCTCGTCTACAACTGCGGCAAGCTCGCCATCCTCGACAAACTCCTGCCCAAGCTGCAGGAGCAGGACTCCAGGGTGCTCATCTTCTCGCAGATGACCAGGATGTTGGATATTTTGGAAGATTATTGCCATTGGAGACAGTATAAAGTAAGCTATTGGTATATTTATCTTTAACAAATCTAGGGTTTAATTCTTCAACAAATTACTAACTATAAGGACGCCCATACCAACCTTCGCGGCCTTTCATACCTCAAATAACATAGAAGCGCGACCCCTTATTTCAGTTGCGTAGTTCACAGTGTATACCTATGTAAATAACACATATTTACATAAATAAAGTTTTAAAAGATAAAACGGTGAAGGCATTTTATTTTACAAGTACAGTGCGGTGCCGTGTCTGGGTAGTCTGTGGTTTGAACACAGATGATCAGAATGTATAAACATCAAGTAACATATACACGCTACTTTCCAGTATTGCCGGCTGGACGGGCAGACGCCCCACGAAGACCGCAACCGTCAGATCGAAGAGTACAACGCCGAGGGCAGCGAGAAGTTCGTGTTCATGTTGTCAACTCGCGCCGGTGGCCTCGGCATCAATCTCACGTCGGCCGACGTCGTCATCATATACGACTCCGACTGGAACCCGCAGATGGATCTGCAGGCCATGGATCGAGCGCATAGGATCGGTCAGATGAAGCAGGTAGGTGTCTTACACTATGATGAGCGAGGAGTACAACGCCGAAGGCAGCGAGAAGTTCGTGTTCATGTTGTCAACTCGCGCCGGTGGCCTCGGCATCAATCTCACGTCGGCCGACGTCGTCATCATATACGACTCCGACTGGAACCCGCAGATGGATCTGCAGGCCATGGATCGAGCGCATAGGATCGGTCAGATGAAGCAGGTAGGTGTCTTACACTATGATGATCGAGGAGTACAACGCCGAAGGCAGCGAGAAGTTCGTGTTCATGTTGTCAACTCGCGCCGGTGGCCTCGGCATCAATCTCACGTCGGCCGACGTCGTCATCATATACGACTCCGACTGGAACCCGCAGATGGATCTGCAGGCCATGGATCGAGCGCATAGGATCGGTCAGATGAAGCAGGTAGGTGTCTTACACTATGATGATCGAGGAGTACAACGCCGAAGGCAGCGAGAAGTTCGTGTTCATATTGTCAACTCGCGCCGTCGGCGGCGGCATTGATCTAACGTCGGCCGACGTCGTCATCATATACGACTCCGACTGGAACCCGCAGATGGATCTGCAGACCGTGCACCGAGCGCATATGAGCTCTTCTTGTCAATTGAAATCGCCGTGTGGTTCTCCACGCGGTTTCGTAAGTTTAATCATATTATTTCATCATATTGTTTTATGAGATATAGATACATAAAACATTTATTGATGTTACCTACGTTCGCAAATTGACGTTTGCATAACAAGACAGACTAAAAAGACTGTCAGACACACTTGTGATCCTAGGTGACTAAAGTTATTGTTTCGTTTTAAGGTACGGAACCCCAAAAAATAATGTCTTATTTGTAGTGGGACCAACTCTTTACAACTCAGTACCCTCTAATATAAGAGACTCAAGTGGGTCTGATAAAATATTTAAAAGAAAACTCAAGGTGTGGCTTGTAGAAAAAGCTTACTACAGCATAGATGATTTTTCAAATCCCTAGTCAAAATGAGAACGTTGACCCTACACTCAATAAAAGGGTAAATGTCTAATGTACATAGTGCTAATTGTATATAAGTATTGTATGTGTTTTTACCAATAAATATCTGTATCTGTAGGTGCGAGTGTTCCGTTTCATCACGGACAACACAGTGGAAGAGAAGATCGTGGAACGCGCCGAGGTGAAGCTGCGGCTCGACAAGCTCGTCATCCAGTCCGGCCGGCTCGTGGACCAGAAGAACCAGCTCAACAAGGACGAGATGCTCAACATGATCCGGCACGGCGCCAACCACGTGTTCTCGTCCAAGGACTCGGAGATCACCGATGAAGATATTGACACCATTTTGGCTAAGGGAGAAACTAAGGTAAACTACTCATAGACTGTCTTATCCCTAAAAGACACAAGTCTCGCTCCGCAGTATGTATGCTGTAATAAAGTTTCGAGATGTAATGTTAAAACAGATTATAATATATGTCTATTTTAGAAGTCGTCTTAAAATTGTAGGATAGAGTTGATATTTATCCAACAGAGTATCCACTCTTAATAAATCTTGCGATTAATATTTAATCATTAAAGTGTAATATTTTAAACGGGTTAAATCGCCATTTCGAGTCCTTTATTTTGTTCTCGTTGTACAACGTGGAATGAACATGTATCATTGGCTCTTCATTCTTGTACTTATTTACAGACTGAAGAGCTGAAGCAAAAATTGGAAAGTCTCGGCGAGTCTTCACTGAGGGCTTTCTCTATGGACACACCGGGCGCGACGACAGATTCCGTTTATCAGTTTGAAGGTATTGTATCATAGATATTATCTAAAAATATCTAAACCTATTATATTTAACAGAATTTTGAATGTTAATAAATCTCTGAATATGTTTTTGTTCGTAAATCGTATTATATTGATGTTGATTGTATCAAACGAGGGATTCTAGCGTATCTATACTGGACCAATATATGAACATGTGGTACTATTATAAAAAGGCGGCGATTATTTTTCCTTTTGCACTTCGCAGCATTCTTGCTTTCACATCGTACAAGAAACTCCTTACATACAATTATTTTAAAATCGTGCAATTTAGAGCTATATTTGCCATTTTATTCTATCAACTAGTCTCTTCAGATTTCCATTTTAAATTTCTGGAAACCTAATGATAGTGATTATCTGAAGTGTCGTTCGGTTCGCAGGCGAGGACTACCGCGAGAAGCAGAAGATTCTGCCGATGGGCAGTTGGATCGAGCCGCCCAAGCGCGAGCGCAAGGCCAACTACGCGGTCGACGCCTACTTCCGCGAGGCGCTGCGCGTCTCCGAGCCCAAGGCGCCCAAGGTGCAGGTACGTACCCACGCTGGACGCTGGACGCTGGACGCTGGATCACATGCATACAAATACTTGAGACATTACTTCAAGTGCAAATGGGAAACTAACAAATAAGGACATACAATCAATTCGCTATTTGAGGTATGATTTACGTTGATGAATAATGGTGTCGTTCGATTTTTTAGGTAGTGGGACGCTAGCTATTTTTATATCCATTTATGTTATATCTTAATTAGCTTTAGTTTATAACATAAATACTTATGCCTTATAAATACTTATGTTTATACATAAATACTCAACTCTAAGGTTAGCTGGAAGAGATCCCTTACAGGGATAAGTTCGCCTTTGTACTTCGATTCTTTTCAGTTGTTTTGTGATTTATTTTGTGTACAATAAAGTGCTTACTACTACTACTTAGTAGTAGTAGTAGTAGTCTTAGTAGTTGTAGTCTACTACTACTACTACTACTACTACTACTACTTATTTTTCCTATAATAATGACTGAAAAGTCACTAAAACATTGTTCATACATTGAGTGTCGAGAACCTCGTTGGGCGGGATTTCTATTCGTAGTCTCGTTACTAAACAACGCAGGAAAACGCCGAAGTCGACTTTAAAGCGAACTGCGACACTAAAGTAAGCGACGTGCTTAAATATCTACTTTATTCTGTTTGTGTTAAGGTAAACACCTAGCCCCACAAATAAATTATTGTTTCAAATTCCTACTACTATCAAAACACAGTTAATCGAGCAAGTGGCGATTATTGACTGCAACGGTAAGGTCTAAAGTCAGTTAAATGTGTAAGTTGTGTACCGGGGTGTGCGTTATGTGGATCCCGCCCTAACGTGTTTGTGTGTAACAGGCGCCGCGGCCGCCCAAGCAGCCCATCGTGCAAGACTTCCAGTTCTTCCCGCCCAGGCTCTTCGAGCTACTCGACCAGGAAATTTACCACTACAGGAAGACACTGGGGTGAGTTCCTACGTCACTTTTAGGCAGCTATTTCGTTTATTCCTGCTGAGTTACGGGTATTGGTAGAAGAATTAAGGCGAATAATTACACACATAAAAGGTACCTACTGAAAGTAATTTTTATACACATTATAAAAACCTTCAGATTCTTTTTCATACTTGACATTATTTGCCTGACATCAACTTTGATGCCGATACTTACTACCATGCTCACGCAGAAGGCAAAATAACCTTAGATAACGCGACACAAAAACACTCCTAATCTGGACACACACTTATAGTTTCTTCGAGAATCATAATCACATCACTGAGCATACTCCTGTATCAATGAACGATGACAACGTCGATCAAATAGATAGCGTAGGTCTGAAATGCACAGCATTTGTGAACCGCTAGCGCACTGCACGTCACAAGCGAAGCACTACGAATTTGTCAGCAATAATTTCGCTATAGCTTCAAATTCAACATGATTTATTTGTTCAAAACAGGTATATATATACATAAGTGCAGGTCTTAAAATGTTAGCGTCGTTGTGTCACTGTGTTGTGCCGTAAAGCGTACAAATGATTTATTTTTGCATTTAAGGGACTGTAGCTACATGCAACGCACAGTTAATTTTAAAAACAGTCAGTTGAAACTCATTTATAGTGTAATATGCTGTAATAAGCTTGAGTTACTATTTATTTATTTATAGTTTAAAGCAGCTACGTCTGCGAACGATACCAAATTACTTGGAAAAAAAGGAAAAGTGGAAAAACCCGGGAATTTCGGGGCCACCCATGCGTCTCAGTAGCTCAGTTGGCCGAGCGATGGGCTTGTATCCCAGAGTCGCGAGTGCGGGTCGCGCCCGAGGCTATTTTTCAGGTTTCCTTTCTTTAGTGTTACCACAGCGTAGGGAAGTATTCCATACAGTGAGGTAACTTCATACATGGCCAGCGGCTCGGCTCGGTGCTCGTGCTGAGGCTCAGGGTTGTCAAAAACTATGCGAAAGATATTACAGTCTGATTGGCAAACTTATGAGGAACTTCCTCCCGCGGACGCTCCGGCTGTGGAATGAGCTCCCTGCCACTGTTTTCCCAAAGGACTACAATATGGGGTTCTTCAAAAAAGGAGTGTTAAAGTTTTTAAAGGGTCGGCAACGCGCATGTAACACCCCTGGAGTTGCAGGCGTCCATAGGCTACGGTGACCGCTTACCATCAGGCGTGCCGTATGCTTGTTTGTCACCGTCGTAGTATTAAAAAAAAAAAAACTAATTTCCATTTTACACCCCTTAAAATAGACCGCCGAATTTTCATAGAAATTCGGCGGCATTTCCTCCCCGCCTGCTTCCCCGCGCGCCCCCCATCGATGACCCAGAAATCGGCGGAGTTCACCTACTGTATAGAATACGTCCTTACGCTGTGGTGTTATTCTCGGTATATCCGGACTTGCCTTTACAATAAGGAATGTTGTAGATACAAAGTGCCGCGGAACCCCGAGCTGGGCGCGGACGCGGCCAAGATCCAGCGCGAGGAGCAGCGCAAGATCGACGACGCGGAGCCGCTCTCCGAGGAGGAGGTGCAGGAGAAGGAGCAGCTCCTCACGCAAGGTACTGTCGCAAGATCCAGCGCGAGGAGCAGCGCAAGATCGACGACGCGGAGCCGCTCTCCGAGGAGGAGGTGCAGGAGAAGGAGCAGCTCCTCACGCAAGGTACTGTCGCAAGATCCAGCGCGAGGAGCAGCGCAAGATCGACGACGCGGAGCCGCTCTCCGAGGAGGAGGTGCAGGAGAAGGAGCAGCTCCTCACGCAAGGTACTGTCGCAAGATCCAGCGCGAGGAGCAGCGCAAGATCGACGACGCGGAGCCGCTCTCCGAGGAGGAGGTGCAGGAGAAGGAGCAGCTCCTCACGCAAGGTACTGTCGCAAGATCCAGCGCGAGGAGCAGCGCAAGATCGACGACGCGGAGCCGCTCTCCGAGGAGGAGGTGCAGGAGAAGGAGCAGCTCCTCACGCAAGGTACTGTCGCAAGATCCAGCGCGAGGAGCAGCGCAAGATCGACGACGCGGAGCCGCTCTCCGAGGAGGAGGTGCAGGAGAAGGAGCAGCTCCTCACGCAAGGTACTGTCGCAAGATCCAGCGCGAGGAGCAGCGCAAGATCGACGACGCGGAGCCGCTCTCCGAGGAGGAGGTGCAGGAGAAGGAGCAGCTCCTCACGCAAGGTACTGTCGCAAGATCCAGCGCGAGGAGCAGCGCAAGATCGACGACGCGGAGCCGCTCTCCGAGGAGGAGGTGCAGGAGAAGGAGCAGCTCCTCACGCAAGGTACTGTCGCAAGATCCAGCGCGAGGAGCAGCGCAAGATCGACGACGCGGAGCCGCTCTCCGAGGAGGAGGTGCAGGAGAAGGAGCAGCTCCTCACGCAAGGTACTGTCGCAAGATCCAGCGCGAGGAGCAGCGCAAGATCGACGACGCGGAGCCGCTCTCCGAGGAGGAGGTGCAGGAGAAGGAGCAGCTCCTCACGCAAGGTACTGTCGCAAGATCCAGCGCGAGGAGCAGCGCAAGATCGACGACGCGGAGCCGCTCTCCGAGGAGGAGGTGCAGGAGAAGGAGCAGCTCCTCACGCAAGGTACTGTCGCAAGATCCAGCGCGAGGAGCAGCGCAAGATCGACGACGCGGAGCCGCTCTCCGAGGAGGAGGTGCAGGAGAAGGAGCAGCTCCTCACGCAAGGTACTGTCGCAAGATCCAGCGCGAGGAGCAGCGCAAGATCGACGACGCGGAGCCGCTCTCCGAGGAGGAGGTGCAGGAGAAGGAGCAGCTCCTCACGCAAGGTACTGTCGCAAGATCCAGCGCGAGGAGCAGCGCAAGATCGACGACGCGGAGCCGCTCTCCGAGGAGGAGGTGCAGGAGAAGGAGCAGCTCAAATTCAAATTCAAATTTCAAAATTCAAAATAATAATAAAATTTATGGACCTACGATGGCTGAAATAATGAAATTTGAATTTGATAAAAGGCAGCCAAATAATCGGCATCCCAATAATTCGTGTCCATTTTTTTTGTTTTGGATTATTGGGTTGCTGTTTATTGTACTGTAAAAACTGTGGCTTAGGATTATTGGCCCGCTACTGAGCTTGTCCAACCCGATAAAAGGCAGCAAAATAAATGGCAACCCAATAATCGGCGACATCGTGGTCGCCAATTATTGGGTCGCCGATTATAGGGCTGCCTTTTCGCGGGATGCGGATTAGTGGCACCCCTCGAGCGTGTTGATGTAAGACAAGTTAGCACTGAGCGCGGCGGGTTTTAGTACATAATCAAAATGTTCTGCCCACCTCTTTAATACGGTATCCTTATCCGTAACTCGGTACTGCTTGCCTTTTCAGTTGTCTTTTGTTTTATACTATGTAGATAGATGGTCTCACTGAGCAGTTATAATATGAGACAATTCCTTCTTTACAAATGTTAAGATCAAGGTCATTATCAATTTGTATCTACAACTTAAATCGCCATCCATCGAACGTGCTAATGATGTAAACAAAAGGCATCACATTGTTTTGTTACTGTTTCTCCTTGAATTTTGTCCTCATCAAACACCACTGAAACCATACACTACTGAAACGGTGGTATTATCGTAACATAAAAAACCATAAATAAATATCTTTGTCTTGGAGATTTAATTAAAAACTTGCAATTTAAAAGTTAGGTTATTTCGTTAATATCGGCGGTTTGTTTACATAGTTAGCAAATTCGATTGGCGGCCATTTTAGGCCTGGTTATAAAACCTTCTTTCAAGTTGAAGTTTTTGTGAAACACATAACAACCGTACGTTACTTCAGTCTTAAGGTCTTGCGATTGTAACCCATATTCGCGCAATAGTGTACAGACTAAAGCGACTACTTTTCTAAAGTAATCATAATCATTTATTCGTTGCAACCATGGTATTACATTAGGTGTTCTTAAATTTAAAAAGTACAAACATGGACCCTACTAGGGCGTAGCAACAATAAGTGGGTACTTAATTCTAAATTCTAACCTAACCTAAGCACACAATTACACAATCTAGGAATGTAGCATTACAATCTGTACCATAATCATATGTAATTACTGTGTTGTACATTCCTATGATGTAAAATGACCGATGAATAAAATTACTACTGATATAGGCAATGAAACAAGTATCTTATTTTATAAAAAGTTTTAACTCAAGTTTAGACATGTCTCGTCCTATGATAAAGAAAAACTCTGGCTAAAGTGCCTCTGATTATATTAAAACACAAAGATTTGCATTTGTATTACAGGTTTCACGAATTGGACCAAACGGGATTTCAATCAGTTCATTAAGGCTAATGAGAAATATGGTAGAGACGACATCGATAACATCGCTAAAGACGTGGAAGGCAAGACCCCTGAGGAAGTAAGTCTATTTCCATGAAAATATATGCTGCAATTTGAGTAATAAACTGATAATATTTATAATACTTATAATTTTGAATTGCAAGATATGTATGTATTATGTGATCTTGACTCAGCACAGAGACCGAAATAGGTACGGTTAGCTGCATAAATAAATTTCTTGAATGCTACTTTTTCTCTGTAGTTGACTGTACATTCGTAGCAATCGAGTGTTATGTTATTACTAGGGTTTGTAAAAACCGCCCGAAATCCAAACCCGGTTTTTAACCGAAATGTCAATGCTCAAAACCGGGTACCCGGTTTTTAACCGGTTTTGGTCTATTTTTTTTTCTGTCGCTTTATAAGCCATTTTTTAATATTGCATAAGTGTCACTATCCTCAACGATACTTCCTGACATTCACAGGACGGTTTTAAACATTCAATAAATATTATTAAACAAAAAAAAACTGGCATGAGTTGGTATGCAAATAAATGTTGGTAAATGGAACTGGTACGGTTGGCTTCATAAATATATACCTATGTACCTGTATTCAATTTTGAACCTTCTTCCCCGTAAGAAGTTCCGAAGCGTATATATATTTAGACGTGACCGTACCGTAGCAGACAGAACTACATAGAAACAATAACGGCTATTTTAAATGGAAGCAATCTAAGTTTTTTTATTTGATGTTTGTTTTTAATCTAAAAAATTACACTGCTAGCCGAAGATTAGATAAGAAAAAAAATATTCGCCCGGTTGCAATGAAATATTGATTAAAAAGAGAAGAATTTCTTTTTATTGTTATTATCTCGGGAATACAGAAAAAGTAAATGTCGAAGTAACACGTCGAAAACACGAATAATGAACACAGTAGAATCCGGTTATAACGACGTCAAAGCGACCGACGATATTACGTCGTACTAAACAAACTGTCCATTTTAAGGTTCTTTATTTATTTAATAATCATTATATGTTATTCATTATATAATAGTTCATGTAACTCACCGAACAAGCGTAATTAAGGATATATTGCTCTTTAGTGAATGAAATTGTTGATCCATAGACTTATTTACTCGTACTACTCGATAACATTGTAGCTAAGCCATTGTAAATTGCCGATAAAATATCAAGACGAAATCCTAAGTTTTAGAACTTTTGTAACATTAACTTTGAACAATGGTTTCCGTCTTGTATGCGTTGTTCGGTTACAATGCACGTCACCGTTGTAACCGAACAATTTCATATGAAATCCCATCGTTAAAAGCGGTCCGACGATATAAGAGTCGTACTATACGGATGCACTTTAATAGTGGCTTGTACGAAAACCAACCATCTGCCTATATTTTCATCGCTAAAAAACGTTTGGTTATTTTATGCGGAGTCGTACTAATCGGATTCTACTGTATACAATACAATCTGTTTCAAAAACTTGTTTTAATAGCAAAATCTGAAGAAAATATTACGTTTTTATTACCGTCTAGATTTGGCGAGCCAGCGCTTAGGAAATTGCAGCTTTGGTCTTGTACCAGAGATCCACACCCTGCGCGAGAATCGAATAGAAATAGTCATCGCTAAAAAACGTTTGGTTATTTTATGCGAAGTCGTACTAATCGGATTCTACTGTATACAATACAATCTGTTTTAAAAACGTGTTTTATAAGCAAATTCTGAAGAAAATATTACGTTTTTTATAAAATATAATGTTTCGGTTAAAAACCGGTTTTTGATGTTCGAAACCGGGTTCAGAACCGAGCCCAAATGAAGGCGGGTACCCGGTTTTTTCGGTTACCCGGGTACCCGGTTTTCATTCCCTAGTTATTACCAGATTCTGAGCCTTACGTCGCGTTGATTACTAGAAAACGCTTTCGACATGTCACTTACCCAGAATTGGCAAATGCCAGTAATACAAACTAATCATTATTTATTTAGGTTATGGAGTACTCTGCTGTATTCTGGGAGAGATGCCATGAATTGCAAGACATCGACAGAATAATGGGTCAAATAGAGCGAGGAGAAGCGAAGATACAACGAAGAGCCTCTATCAAGAAAGCATTGGACGCCAAAATGGCTCGGTACAGGGCTCCGTTCCATCAACTCAGAATTTCGTACGGCACGAACAAGGGCAAGAATTATGTTGAAGAAGAGGATAGGTAATAACTTTGTTATGTTATATTTTAATACCGTATACATAGGGGGTATACATAGGTATCTCGCGGTCAAGAAAGACTCCTGTCGTCTTCTAATAGTTCGGATTAGACAATGACGGTTGTCTTTTTCGACCGCGCGATAGGTAATTGATTTCAAAATCTTGGTAAAACTAATTTATTATCACCTGGTTTTACTCTAATGCCAGATTGCCTCTGTAGAGGTCGCCAACCGTCTAGTGGTATTCCCATTATTAACGGAAGATCATGGGCACATGATTGTGTGCTCTAATAAACCAAAATCCCCATATATCGGTGCGTTATTAGACGGTCGGCGCCCTCTTGAAACATTCAGACTACCGGTTATTTTAAGAGAAGAGGACTCTATAATCGGGATCTTTGTACTACAGCTTTACACGACTAGAGGTTTTGTTAGTGGTAATATATCTTAAGATTCTTACGGTAGACGTTGCTAAGCGCATACGAGGAGCATGGCAAAGAAATTCGGGGCCACCGGGTTTGTCTCGATAGCTCAGTTGGTAGAGCGATGGGCGTAGGGAATCCCAGAGTCGCGAGTTCGAGTCGTGAGGTGATGAGTTTTTCCAGATTTCCTTTCTGTCTATGAAACTCGGATGTCTCGTTTGGCTGGGCGGGAATTTAACGTATTATAGACAGTTATAGTGAGTCCGTATAAAAGGCAGCCAAATAATCGGCAGCCCAATAATTCGTGTCCATTTCTTTGGTTGCGGATTATTGGGTTGCTGATTATTGTACTGCAAAAACTGTGGCTTCGGATTATTGGCCCGCTACCGAGCTTGTCCGACCCGATAAAAGGCAGCCCAATAATCGGCGACCCAATAATTGGCGACCACGATGTACATGGATTATTGGGCTGCCGATTATTGGCCCGTTTCGAGATTGCTCGACACAAGAAAAGGCAGCCCAATAATCGGCGACCCAATAATCCATGTACATCGTGGTCGCCAATTATTGGGTCGCCGATTATTGGGCTGCCTTTTCGCGGGATGCAGATTAGTGGCACCCGTTATAGTACTCGATTTGATGTATTTTGGTATTTTTTTTGGAGGGAACTCGGCGGTCGCAACGGTAATGTTAGGAAGCCAGTGGGCAACCGTCAGCTACACACAGTGACGTGACCTTGCAGGTTCCTGGTGTGCATGCTGCACAAGCTGGGCTTCGACAAGGAGAACGTGTACGAGGAGCTGCGCGCGGCCGTGCACGCGGCGCCGCAGTTCCGCTTCGACTGGTTCCTCAAGTCGCGCACCGCCGTGGAGCTGCAGCGCAGGTACCGCGCCGCAGCGGACTTCTCGTAACTTCATACGCGGCCAGCGCGAGGCTCGGCGCTCGTGCTGAGGCTCAGGGTTGTCAGGGGTGATATTACATACGAAACATTTTAAACGGCCTCCTAGCCTAGTCGGTAGTGACCCCGCCTACGAAGCGGGAGGTCCCGGGTTCGAATCCTGGTCGGGGCATTTATTTGTGTGTTTGTCACGAATATTTGTTCCTGAGTTATGGATGTTTTCTATGTATTTAAGTATTTATATGTATCTATCTATTATATATATCGTTTTCTAGTACCCACATCACAAGCCTTATTGAGCTTACCGTGGGACTAGGTCGATTTGTGTAAAATTGTCCCACAATATTTATTTATTTATATTATTTATTTATAATTACAGTCTGTCTGGCAAACTAATTTCAATTTTACACCCCTTAAAATACTATGAAAATTCGGCGGCATCACCTCCCCGCCTCCTTCCCCGCGCGCCCCCCATCGATGACCCAGAAATCGGCCGAGTTCACCCACTGTATGGAGTACATTCTTACGCTGTGACCTTACCCACTGTTCATTCACCGGTTTGGAACTTTTTCCCACGAAACCCATTTCTGCAGGAAGTTTTATGCCAAATCTCGTAAAAATCATACGCGTGTTTCACACACAGAAATGTGTATCGTGTTTTCTGGGATGATTTGGCTGGGTTGTTTTTTCACCCGACTGCGGCGAAGCCATCGGAAAGTCGTGTTTTAAGAGTCCGATAATTAAATAACGCATATAAATTGGAATTGCTAAGATAGTATGAAGTATTGGTATTGCAAAAACAATCTTTTGATAAAAATAAATTTTTATTTAGTATCCAAAAACACAATTCTTACAGAGCTTGTTTTGCGAGGTGGTTTATTCATTCAATATTGTAACTAGATATTTTATTATTTTATTCTCATACCACCTAATTTGTTTTCTTACACGGCAATTATGCGTAACTGAAGTTAATATTCATATAAATATATATATGTGTTAGTATAGTTAATATTGTGATAGTGATTGGCCCTTTTTCAGATGTAACACGCTAATCACTCTAATCGAAAGAGAAAACCAAGAGCTAGAAGAGAAGGAACGGGCGGAAAAAAAGAAAAAGGGGCCCGCCAACCAGAACACCCCCAGTGGCGCTGCCAAGGGCGCCGCCAACAAGCGCAAGGCTGACAACACGCCCGACACCGCACAGAAACACAAGAAGAAGAAGAAATGAGCCGCGGCCGGCCGAGGCCGACTCAACACCCACGCCAGATAAACATTTACTACCACAGGCGTATTTCTGCTAGTAACTGCCAACAATTAGTGGGAATACACCACTCCATCTCCCTGCCTATACACACCGCGTCTCCCTGCCTATACACACCGCGTCTCCCTGCCTATACACACCGAATCTCGCACGCACGCGAGAGGATAAATGTTTCTTTTTAACAATATTGGTTAGAAAGAAACGGGTAGGCTAACTCACGCGCGGACAGACTGTCGCAAACAAATCACTTGTGTTCGACTGTGTAGCTGGAAATACGCAGTGTGTAAAAGCTGTAGACGCAATTTATTCTTAAAATCCGCCCCTCTAGAGCTAAACACAAACAAAAAAATCTGTACTTTTGCCGTGCTTGTAATATTACGCTTATAATATAACGTTAAGCCAGCATGGCTACCACGAACATCGAAAATTTGCATGGACGGGACAGCCTCTTTTTCACTCCTATATGCAAGTGGGACAGAGCTGGAATTACAAGTCCGCAATCGTTCGATTTTCGTGGTATAGGCCTAGCGTGCGTAGCCAAGATGCCAATCGCTCTCGCTTAACACTTTCGACACCGCGTACCCGCCACGCGGGCACTCGTAAACTTTACTCAGATGCCGGCGTACCCGCTAGTCGGGCAAGAGCTATAAACCTACACGCGACGCTAAAGTACCCGCCAGGCGGGCAAGCATTGCATCTTCGCTACGTCCGCCGCTTGCCCGCCTAGCGGGTTCGCGGCGTGTGGCATTGACTTTCCCGCCTAGCGAGTACTGTCGGTTTCTGGGGTATTGTTCGAAATTTTGCCTCGTTGCGAAAGTGTTAATAACGTTTCGTAGCTACCTCTTTCTATCACTCTTCCTTATTGGTGTGACAATGACAGTTGCGTTTCGTTAGCGACTGAGCGTGAGCGATTGGCATCTTGGTTACGCACCCTGGTTTGTGGGTAGCGCCGAAGAAAGATATAACCACCGATATGAGTTGGCGACAATAGATCTGGAAAAGAGCGTGTACCTTCGTGCACCTTAAAGCATGGTTTAAATGTATGAATGGTTGTTAGGTTCGACCCTTAGAATTATTTTTACTTCCCTTTGTTTGTTCCACGCCTGGTTCGTGGCGGCAGTTATAATTAAGAACTTTCTTCTTATCGAGATAATGTGTGTTAAATGAATGAGTATTGTAATAAATTGTGTGTGACTACGATCCGTTTCGATGTAGCTTTGAATTCCAGTATTTTGTAAGGTCCTAACTTATTTTTTAACTTATCTTCATAAGTTTAAAATTCTAAAGAAATGTCAGCCCCGAAATAGTATTTATATCATGTAGCTGCCAATATCAGGAAGGGTGGTCAATGTTAATATTGTGATTATGCATGATCAACTGAAATGGGTGAAAAATTGCCGAAATAAGGCGTGGATAATACATAGTACAATAATAATGATTACTTTACATATTCAGATTCTCGAATAGTGCCCATCTGTGATGATACCCTTCCGGTCAGAGTCGAATTATCAGTGAGATGACCTAAAACTACGAGCGTGTGATAGGTTTTTGTAAATCTATTAGAAACAAGTGATATTTTTACCTATAAAGCGTTAATAACAGGTCATGAGATTTTACATTTATTACAATAAAGTGATACTCAATCCGTTCCATTTGTTTTATTGATTCTCAATAACAAGCTCTCAATAATTATAGTAGGTACATTGGTTGCTTACGAATTATACTCTGATATTTCAGTAGTAATAGTAAATTAATTGTTGTAAAATTGACATAAGACATAGCCATACCTCTTTTTTCATAAACCTTAAACTCTATTAGCTAACTTTGGTTTTTTTTTAGTTAACAACACAATTATTTAAGTGACAGGTTACAAACAATTATAATAAGATCGGAGCAACGAAACAACCAATTTTTTTAACTCCTGAAGTCACTTTTACACATGAGTTAATTAAGGTTTGTAGGACGTTTATGAATAACGCCACGAGTACATATAGCTGATGCTGACATGTTGACTTTACCCCAACTAATAAAAAATCTGGATATAGTAATCAATTAATAATAATCATTCATATTGAATTAAAGGCATTTAAAAACCATGGCATTGCTTGGGAGTGTTACGCTAGTGCTTAGAACTAATCAAGTGTTAAAATTTTTTTTTTTTATCAATTACTCCAAACATCAGGAGCGCTATTCGACTGATTCTTGAAATATTATAACGATTTTTTTTAAATACTTCAGCCTTCAATTGAATATTCGCTCTTTACATGACTAGCACCACCCTAGCAGATAGAAGACACCAGTTATCTGGCAGTTGACAGCAGTATTATGCACAGTCTACGAGACAAGATGAGGGTTCTGTTACCTCATGTCGTTTATGTTAAAACATGCTATAATAAATCGAATAGCGCTCGAAGTTAAATCACTTGCTGCCATTTTTTTATACCAATATATTAAATTGTAGATAAACCTTACTTCAGTGCGACGCTTATATTCGCGCGCACAGCGTATTTAATGGAAATGATAGATCGACATGAGTCCCCTGCTGCTCAACGGGTTTAAGCTTCATGTTTTGTTTTACAGGGATATTGACGTCACACTGAACTAAGCTGAAGGCATATAAACCTCATTAAATAATTAAATTTTGACACTATTTAGGATATTGCGTATAATAATGATAACGATAAATATAACATTCAACGTTGACAATCCGCATGGGTTCACGGCGTGGAGCCCGCGTCGTCGGCCGCGCCCGCCGGCGCGCCGAGCCCGTACAAGTGCCCGCTCGTACTCTCAATGTTGCCATCGAAGAATATCTGAGGAAATAAATCACAGTAAACGACAACTCAGCTACATACTTAAGAGGCCTTACGCCTTAGAAAAAAACTTCAACCTAAATTATGACGAAAGTATAGGTAGGTAATTTTAAAAACTTACATTCTTTTTTGGTGTAATCATGTATACATGGGAAAATTAGTTTTTTTGCTAAAATTTGGTAAATTTCGTGTAATTTTCTTAACTGAGATACTATCGCAATATAAATATAAGTACATATAAAGTGTATGCTATTAGATCACAATACAGGCTATTTAAGATAGTAGATAAAATAAAGAAATTTATGTTAAAAACTCAGATCACCTCAACTACTAGACAGAGCATACTAGACCACTCGCGGTCACCGCACACATGCAGTACCGTTCTAATTTAGTACGGAAGCGCGAGCGCTTATTTTAGTTGCTCCCACATTTACGATCTACTCTCGTGAAAATTTAAATTATTTCCAATTATTGTTTTTTAGGGGTGAACCTAGAATATTTTAGTATAAAATAGTGTAGGGTGGTACCGTAGAAATTCGCAAGTAATTTGTGCTTATGTGTGGTGACCCCATTATCTTTGTAAACGCATGATAATGTGGTGTCTGTGTAGTCTGTGGTTAGATCATACCGAATCATGAGAGAAATTAAAGGAATAAGGAGTCCTTATTAAGAACTACTAGGCAGAGTTCTATATCGGCGTAAAACAATGCCAGAGTTCCTTTTTTGGGTTTCAAGGAAAATGGGGGTTACCCATTTTGGAGTAATTTGGGAAAAACCCCAAAGTCCCTAAAAATATAGTGCTTTTTTACCATAGAATTCATGGACCATCGTTGGCAACCCTGTTTTAATACAATTTACTTTAGTGCCCTCTTATTTTAATCCAACATGGTATTACTAGATACTTAGCACTGTAAAAAAATGCCTTTATAATGCTTGTATTTTGTTATGGCGTCTGTACGCCAAACATTTAATGTTTATTTATTTATTTAATGTTTGGTGTAGGTACACAGCTCACAATGTTTCCCGTTAGCGTCTAAAGGTATTACTATTACATTACAGTGGTCTTGCAAATCTAATTTCATATTTTAATAGCCCAATTATAAAAATACATACTTATATTAAATAATTACATAATTATTCTAAAATAATGGTGAAAAAATATTTAACCCTCTTATTTTACTCCTCCAATGTATATTCCAATGTATGTAATTTGTGATAGTATTACCTCCTTAATCTTGAAGAACGCCATGCCGGTGAGGTGCGAGTCGGAGCCTGCCTGGTGCTGCGGGCCCACGCGCCGCAGCTCCAGCTGATCTGCGACCTCCTGCAGCCCCCCTTTTAGGTTTTTGCAGAGTTTCATCAAATACTGCAACATAAAAATGAATAGGTACTTACAATTTACAAATGCAGGCAGCTTTTTTACCGCTGATAAAGGAATGGTAGCTTGGGTATGGTGATCTGTCATCTCCATACAATTTATAAGTTTTCAACACAAATTAGGCAGTGTGCATGATTGAAGCGTCGCCGCCTGTCTGAAAGCCTCTATACTCTGTACATTTAGATATTAAAACAAATGTAAACAAACAAAGCCACGTGACTTGCTGGCCAATGAGGTGACAGCATTTAGTATCCGTCATCATAATGGAATTATGTCATTGGCCCAACACCTG
Source organism: Lathronympha strigana (assembly GCA_949128165.1). Classification (NCBI taxonomy): domain Eukaryota; kingdom Metazoa; phylum Arthropoda; class Insecta; order Lepidoptera; family Tortricidae; genus Lathronympha; species Lathronympha strigana. The sequence goes on along the minus strand of OX421905.1, from coordinate 9,483,394 downwards.
GGCCACGTGGTTTTTGTTTACATTTTGTTTAAATATGCAAGAGTAAAGACTTTACTATATAGGACAGGATTCTAGGATTTCTAGGACCTTTCTAAAAAATCTTACAGTTGACAGAACTACATTTTGTTTTCATTGCAGGATAAACTATGACATTTGACTAAATAATTCCAACGTGATAAAGAGTACAAATACCAATTTGCCGATATAGCAACTTGTTGCGTTATTTTTTTCACCGCCTTTTTAAATGGCAAAAAGTAAAATATTCTAAGAACAACTTACTTTGACATCATACACTGTTGGGAAGTACAATCGAAGACTTTCGAAGAAATCATTCTCCTCCTGAGGCAAGTTTTGGTCTGTTAACAGCTTTAGTAGGTATCCAAAATCGTAGCCAGAGTGGAAGCTCAACCAGTTTATGTTATCCATCAACACTATGCCTGAAATAGATGGTAGAGATGAGATTTTGTACTATATATGTATAAAACTTACGTTTTTTATTACCTACTGGAGATAATATTCCAAAGGGTCACAATCCTAGAATTGTTGGATTTAGAATCATACATAGTTATGTATACCTACTTCAGAACAATCATGTTTAATACATAATGTAAAAAAAATGAAACCAACCTGAAGACATGAGAAGTTCTGCAAACTCCAATGGTTCAATACCATGTTCCTCATGTTCTCTAAACTGAAGCCCAGAATTTTGCAGTAAGTCGATAGAGTCCTGTGCATACATATCCTCCCTAAAAAACAATTAATCAAATGTATGAGAAGGTTTTCTATGTGCCTAGTGTATACCTAACCAAAATCAGTGCAAACTATTAAGCAACTAACCTAACTTTGGTATTTTTTTTACGTATGTTATAACCAATTTTCACAAAGATTTTTTTTAAATATTATAAGTACTACGTATAGTCCAGTTTAGATTACAGTATTCCAAACCTTCCTTAAACCATCAAATATTTTTATAAAAATGACCATGTGCCGAAATGGGCCAATTTCCCCAAAAGATGAACCAGTAAAAATGAAAAAGGGAGTACCCTAATTATGAACGGCGGGGCACCAATAGATGAACAGTAGTATAGGAAGACGAATAAATTTAGCTCGTTCAAGTTTTGGGCACGATGTTGATGAAATGAACTAACAAAAGTAACACAATCGTTCATGTACCTATTGGAATAATTGGAATGAAGCCTAAGTAGGTAACTAGTATGCCCAGATGAACTAGTAGAATCTACTAGTAGGACTAGGTAGGACCTTGCCTACACACAATCTCAAACTTGATGCAATGAGCTCTTAACACCATACTTAAATGGTGTAAAGAAAATGACTTGTCTATAAATCCGAGCAAAACGGTAGTAGTGCCGTTCACTAAGAAGAGAAATCTGGAAAAACTCGGAAAACTACAACTTAATGGACATGTAATAACACTTTCGAGTGAGGTTAAGTATCTAGGGGTTATTTTTGACCAAAAGCTAACATGGAATCCTCACTTAAAAAACATCACACAAAAAGCTAAAATGGCCTTATGGTCATGTTGTCGAATGGCAGGAGCAAGGTGGGGATTAAGACCCAATATTGCTATGTATGTGGCTTTACACAGCGGTAGTGCGGCCCATCATTACATACGCCTCCGCAGTCTGGTGTAGCAAAGCCAACCAAAAGACAACCATAAACACCCTGAATAGCCTGCAACGCACGGCTTGCTTGACAGCAACAGGGGCCTTTTTCTCAACACCGGGGGCAGCCCTAGACGCACTGCTCAACATCACACCACTCCACCTGCAAGTGCAAAAGGAGGCCAAGCAGTGCGTCTACAGAATAAGCACGCTAAACAAGCCTAAATGGCGCTCCCAAGCGCTAACCAAACTCAGGGCTTGGGTTTTCGAGAACAAAACCCTCAGCATGCCTTCAGATGACATGCATACGGAATGTCATTTTACCAGACTGTACAATGTGGAAATACCCCAAAGACACAAATGGACCAACGACCAAATGATTGTCGAAAAGGGAAGCCACATTTGGTACACGGATGGTTCCAAGAAAGTTGGAAAAGTAGGATGTGGTATCTATGGTGAGAGGCCTAAGCACAGAGCCAGCGTCAGCATGGGCAAACTGGCCTCAATCTTCCAGGCAGAAGTCCTCGCCATTAACATATGCGCGGAAATCAATCTGGACCGAAACCTAAGAAACCAACACATCTACATTAACTCGGACAGTCAAGCTGCTCTGCTAGCACTAGAGTCCCTAGAGGTTAACTCTAGACTAGTCCAGAACTGCAAAATAATCTAAACGCCCTGGCTAACACCAACAAAGTTACACTTAGATGGGTACCAGGACACTCCAACATTATTGGAAACGAAGCAGCAGATGAACTTGCCACAAAGGGCGCGGACACGCCCCTAGTTGGCCCGGAACCGTTTTGCGGAGTTACAAAAAGAGAGTATGCACTCTCTGCTAAACAATCTTGAAAAGATGAGGGCAATCGCAGAGTGGAAATCCGTAAAAGGAAACACACACTCGAAAGCTCTAATAATAGGGTTCAACAACAAAAACGCTAAAGAGCTCTTAGGGCTCAAGAGGTACAAAGCCTGTGCGGTGGTCAGAATTCTGACTGGGCATTGCAAGTTGAACATGCACATGTTTCTAATGGGTAAGAAACAAGACGCAGCATGCAGGTTCTGCCAGGAAACAGAGGAAACCGCGATGCACATCCTCTGCTCCTGCGGACCACTAATGCACAAAAGAAGTATCCACCTTGGTAGGCACGAACTGCAACCTCATGAGATATACAACATTACAGCCCAAAGAATCTGGAACTTTCTGGACTCAACAGGAATCAGTAATGAATTATAAAGGGCTGCCACAATAGATCACAACTGGTCGACGCGGCATCTTTATTAGCCCAAAACTACAATAATAATAAATAAAAATAAAAAATAAATAAATACTTGCTCTTAAATACGGTCTTGTGGACCACGAAGTGCCGTACTACAAGTATACGCACCTGCGCCAGTTCTTGAAAATGGTCGTGCCACGCTCTATTGGGATCGATCTATCATCACGGACAGGACTATTGTAGCCAATAAGCCTGACATCGTGCTGGTTGATCGATCGCAGCGTCGGGCCGTGCTCGTCGACGTCACCATCCCCCATGACGAGAATCTCGTGAAGGCCGAGAAGGACAAGTCCAGTAAGTACCTAGACTTGGCTCATGAAATAACCGCCATGTGGGATGTTGACTCGACGATCATTGTCCCGATAGTCGTTTCAGCGAACGGTCTCATAGCGAAGAGTCTCGAGCAACATCTTGAGAGACTCTCGCTAGGTGGATGGATCAAGGGTCAGATGCAGAAGGCGGTAATCCTGGACACGGCGCGTATAGTCCGGCGGTTCCTCTCTCTGCGGCCCTAACCACCGGCAGCCTGGGCCCTGCTCCGTTGCCGGCGGCACTCTAGGTTAGGTTTTTTATAATGTGTTTATGTTTTATGTATTTTTTTTTTGTATGTTGTTTTATATTTTACTTTTATAGACATATTGTAAAAACCTAACTTAGGAATGAAAAGAAATAAAGAGAATAAAAATAATACTATTAACTGAAACCACATTTGCAATATTTTAAGCCCAGGGTCCTTTGAGTATAGGACTGCCATCTCGTACATTGCCGAAACCGGGCAAAAAGTTATCCCAGACATTGAAGCGTTGACACTAAAGAAAATAATAAAAATTTATAAATATATTATTTTGATAGGGTTTGCCTGAACCAAAAAATGTCCGTGTTTAACCTGGATAGTTGTAAAAATCCGGCCTCCCTCCCAGACGGGCTCTAAACTAGGACAAATTTGGGGAAACTGGGACAGATGGCAGCCCTATTTGAGTATAAAGTCATAGCTATTGTTCGAAAATTCGTATTCCTAATTACTATATAAATAAATCATTATAAAGATCTTACTGCAAATTGAATTTGAAGTTGAACTGCCATGTTGTGCAGCCCGGAGGCGTCTTTCCGTTCTCATCCATAAATGTTAGCCCCAGCTGAATTATCCGCAGCAGATCTACATTACACCTAAAATAAAATTGTTTTCCATATTATTTATTGAAGAGCCTAAGGTGTCCCACTGCTGGGCAAAAAACCTCCCTTTCTTCTACACATCCGTCTTAAGCAATAACCTGCCAGTCATATTGTCGACCATAGGTTCTATTAGGGTAACAGACAGGGGTTTCCGATTTCCATGTTCCTTACCTAAGGTTGACAATATTTTATTGGCATTATAACTTATGACCTTTAATAATGGCTGCAAATTATTGCAATAGAATACTATCATACTTTAGCCCTTGGAGTGCCTGAATGCCGGCAAACAGTCAATTTAGTAAGTCAAATTTGACATCTGGCACCTGAACAGTTAGCATGATTAGTAGGTAATTGGCATCTGCCAGCCCATTATTACTGAAGTTACAAGTGTAATTAGCAGCTATAATTAAAACAATTACCTGAGCAGCTGGTACTGATAATCTGCTGTGGATCTAAATTCACCAATAGGCCTCGCTACCACGCCAGGGAACTCTGTGTCCATTGCCACCCAGTGGTACTTTTGGACAATCTGTTGAAGGCACATTTTTTATATAATATGTTTCAAAAACAACATATTTGTTCATTAATCATATACTTTATTTCAATGGACCAATAGGGAAATGGAAATAATCAAATTGTTATAGTCCTTTATAAAAATATTTTGTGTGGAAAGACAAGTATTAAATCCCATGACTCTTTAATCATATCACTGCTCTCCAATTCATTACTGCTTCAGCTTTGGTATGTAAATATGTAATCTCTTGTTTTGGATGTCTTTTACCATATAATATGATAATGTTTTCAATAAACTAAACAAGGCATCAGTCATAATTTATAATAATACAAAAAATGTTTACCTTTCTAATAACATGAAATTCTTCATGGAGATTATGGTTCCACACATTTTTTATTGCACATTCATCTTTTAATGAGTTCATATTTACGCCGAAACTAGCGGTTGGCATCTGAAGAATCATAACTTATGGCACGTTAGCGTAATAGCGGATATAAGCACAATAAATTACGATGAGTTAACTTCAAGAAGCATAAATTTTACTTATTTTTTGTGTATGTCCCTTGGCATAAACAGTCCTCAGAAGGGTAAAACTGCACTTTTTCTTATCAAAAATGTTGACTGCAATTGGAACAGCAGGGGCACCTGCGCAAAGATTTATTAAAATCAATAAATAAGCCGGGAATAAAAGCGTTCGATGATTTTTGTTTACAAAGCGATCCCAAACATAATTGAAACGAAAGGATTATTATATATTTATTTAAACTCTGAACCGTAACTATATATATCAGATAATTAACTAGCTTTAAAAGATTCCGCGGTTTAAGTTTAATTCACGTTTGCCAATGCAGTTTGCATTCTATTTTCTTATGCTACTACTGCTGCGCTGCGCTGACGTGATTATGACAGTGACAGAAGGGAAGACCATTTTTCTCCAAAAGGGTCTACACACGATTGCGATTTATCGGATTATTGCTAGTATTACACGGCGCGATTTTACGGGTCGCCTGTGTAATCTTTGAGTTTTAAACCAGACGGAGTAGCAATTGACAGGCCTTATGGTGCCTCTACATGCTCGGGCTCTCGGCCGAATGATTCGGCCGCGGGCGAATGCACCCTAGTACACGCTCATTCGAGACAGACTATATAGATAATGGTGCTTTTACATGCTCGGGCTCTCGGCCGAATGATTCGGCCCACCCTAGTACACGCTCATTCGAGACAGACTATATAGATAAAATTTAAGCCAGACCATAGACAATTTAAGCTTTTTCAGGTAGTTTCGGTGAGTTAAACGGTGTTTTAAATAGCTTTGGTTATTGAAACTATTGAAGACACTTTTTAAATAGCTTTACCCGAAGTGAAATTATTTAAGACACCTTTTAACTCAACCAAACTACCTGAAAAAGTACTTAAATTGTCTCTGGTCTGGCTTAAGTTTTCTCTATATAGTCTGTCTCGAATCATCGTGTACTAACATGGCCGAAACATTCGGCCGAGAGCCCGAGCATGTAAACGCACGGTGACACTTTTTAAATAGCTTCACCCGAAGTGAAATTATTTAAGACACCTTTTAACTCAACCAAACTACCTGAAAACGTACTTAAATTGTCTCTGGTCTGGCTTAAATTTTCTCTGTATAGTCCAGATATAGAAACTCGATCGTGTATCTCAATATCTTTTATACGACTAAGCGAGAACGATAGAGGTACACTATTCTTACAAAATATTGAAATAAAATGAAATTATTTCGGACAAAAACATCCATATTATATTAGTAATGACTTACGGCTGTGTTATATTAACTAAAGTCATTGAAGTATAAAAAAAATAAAAAATATAATTTGTACACTTCTTATTCAGTAAATGATACATCCGAGTCTAAAAACTCTACTTCTTCATACACTTCTTCCTGTACCTCAATTTCTTCGTACTTTTCTTCTCTTTCAACCTCCGCTTCCACCCACACTCTCCTCACTGTCAGTGTCATCATCACTTCGCACATTTATAATAAATGGTATCAAATCATCCATTAATCCATCTTGTTGCCTGTGTTCTAATTCTATTTTTTTTACATGTTCGGCACAATTACGCCAGTCATCCGGACTATTCCGGACTAACAGATGCGAATACTTGTTCCACATTTGCTTCCATATCCTTAACTGAACCTGTTACATTTATGCTGCCAACTTTTCACTTCGCTATAGACTCCATATTAGTTCGATAGGATAGTTTAAGTGACAATGGTATGGGGGTAACCGCAATACTTCGTGCTCATTTGCTTTTAACAACTCATCAATATAATATATTGGCTCGGGTTTGTTGCGTCGTGCTAAGATTAAGAGTTCACGCCTGGATAATGTTTCTTCCCAAGAAATGTCATTTGAAGTAAGCCAATCACGGATTTCTTGCTTCTTCGCACCGGTGTTTGGTGGCCTGGTAATCTGAATAGTATGGTAACTCGCGTTATCCATGACTATAACGCTTGGTGTATCCAAATTAGGCAGTAGCTTATCTTGAACCCACTTTGAAAAATTGGTAGAGTTCATGTCATCATGATAATCGGCTGACTTTGACTTGCTGCTAAATATTAAAAAAGCATTGTCTACAAATCCTAATTCAGTGCCTGCATGTACAATTACATACCGTTTGCCTTTTGATATATTAGTGACCATTGAAGAACTACTTAATTTGGTGGAAAGCTTCGAGCAAGTGGAAAACCACTTCCTACTTGGTCGGAAACACCTTCGTTGGAGGTCTTTATTTTACTTTATTTAGAAGAATTACTTCTTGTTTCTGACCGTGTATCTAGCGCAGCTACAGGCACAGGACACAGTAAATATTCTCAGAGATAAAAACAAGCAAGATCGATTGTTATTCGCCCCTCAAACTTCCATATGGCAATTTTATCGAAATCGTTACAGCCCTTTCTGAGATCCCGAAAATAAATAACATAGAAACAAGATTTCATTAGGTAGGTAATTATTTTTCATCCATTTCTTAGGTAGAGGGGGGGGGGGGGGTTAGGATCATGCGTCATAACACTCATAACGTCATAGCACGGGGTTGTTAGATCTTACTATAACTTGGTTATCTTTTTAGAGTTCCGTAGCCAAAATAGCAGAAACGGAACCTTATAGTTTCGCTCAGTCGGTCCGTCCGTCTACACAGCGGTTTTACTCAGTAACTATAAAGCGTATGGGAATGACGTTACAGTGTATTTTATACTTAGTTTTGAAAGAAAGAAAGAAGAAAGAAAAACATTTATTCGGGACGCTTCAGTGTACAAAAATATATAGACAATACGGTTAGAATGATAGCGTCACCGAAAAGGTTTCTACTCAGCTTGATGTCAAGGTACCTTTTGCGTACCTTACCTTGACGCTGGTCTTCCGCAGAAACCTTTTCAATAAAACGTGACAAGTTGCACAAACACACAAACATGCATGTAATATAAGTATGCTCTTATTTTTCATTAAATAAAACCTACATATATATTTACTTTTATATAAGTCTGAGATCAACATCAAGAGCCTCAAAAGCTTATTGTTTAGCGGTTGGCCACATTGCAGCAAAGTTATATAAAGGGGCGGAGAAGCCAAGAAAGACGCCCGTAGAACCCAAAGTCAAAAATATAAGATGAATGAAAGATGAAAAACTGGTTAGTCGACAATTTTCACATTTTCTGTAAGTTAATAATATGCTTTTTGTATTTAAGTAAATTTAAAGGAGTGTATAGATAACGAGTTACGAATAGGTGGCGGTATATTGTTCCATCCAGCATTTAGTGGCCGAATATCTGAAACTTCCACGAAATGCTGCTGTGTTGTGCCGTGGGTAGGTAAGACGAATAGCACCTCTGATATGACATTGAGAAAATTGTAACTTAGTACTTAGATACTGGGGCGTTTGCATACCAATAAATTGCGAAAAAAAATGTTTTGGCATACATGTAACTAGATGTGAAAAAAAAATCCCTCAAAGTCTGCCTCAGAGTCTAGTCTGACAAGCCAAGGATGCAGTAGGTTTTTTTTAAATTTATATGGGACGCACATAATTTAAAAAAATATCTATGTCTCCCTATTTTTTCATACCGAAAATAAGGGACGCACATAAGTAATTAAAAAAAAACTCCTGCAGCCTTGGCTTGTCAGACTATACTTGTGGCACATCATTTGGTACTCGTAGGTCTTTAAAAAAAACTTTAAGGTTTTATTTCATGAATAAGAATTTGATTAGTCAAATATTTTCAGAAATAATCGCTCTGAAAATGTAAAGCTACTGTCATACATGCTCATTACTCGCATGCTTTGTGTTTATTAGCAAGAGAGGATGGGAGCGGGGCCCCTCCCACTTCATTAATGAGCATGTGTATCAGTACCTTAAAAAAGTGTAAAAAAATCAGAAAGATAGAACATAATACGAACTTGTCACGAAAATTATTTTGAGCATATTCTGTCTAGCAGTTTATGAGTTTCCGTCAAAAATACTAAACCCTCCTTTATGCGTGGTTCGACATGTACTTGGCCGGTTTATGTACCTAACGTCTGTGCTCAGATAGCGTTAGTTTTAGGGTTCCTTACCTCAAAAGGAAAAAACGGAACCCTTATAGGATCACTTTGTTGTCCGTCCGTCCGTCTGTCCGTCAAGACCCTTTATCTCGGGAGTGCGTGGAGGTATCGAGTTGAAATTTAAACTATATACTAAGGTCTACGGTCCCTTGAAACCGTATTCCGCGTTTTCCTAAATTCATCCCCTAAGGGATAAAAAAGGGGGTTGAAAGTCCGTCAAGAATTTTTAATCATTTTTATGATGACGGAACCCTCGGTGGGCGAGTCTGGCTCGCACATGGCCGGTTTTTTTTTGTTTCTGTGCAACGCTAACGTGCATAAGAAAAACAACGCAAGTTTCAAACACAATTTATTTATATAGCTAGTGCAAACATTACCGGTAAACAAACTAGTATAGCATGCGTAAAGCGCAGATTGCTCTCTTTGTTTGTCGAGGTATTACTCGATTCCTGACTCGGCATGGCATCAAGAACATTTGGTTTGTCAGTGGTGTCACAGGTAAACATCGTGCTATTGACGCAATCACCTTCCAAAGGACTGAAGAGAGAATTTTCCGGACATTGCACTAGCCTTGCTGTAGCCATTTGGGTCAACCCTTGCACGCAAGCGATATACATACTGCAATTTTTGACTGTGCTCTCAAAGTTTCCTTGGTTACTGCAATTGTATTCAGGATAACACTGGTAGCTAGTCGCGTTCGTGCATTGGTTGTCTATGTGGCTGTAGACGAAGTTCTCGGGGCAGTTAAGGTCTATCTCTGTGTAGACGCCAGCAGTGCCTTCGAGACACATGGTGTATCCTTGGCAGTTCGGTACGTTCTCATTCGGAAATCGACCGCGGGCTGAACACGAGTTAGCTTCGCTGACGTGTAATGAACCCTGTAATGGAGACAATAATCCTTTTAATCCTTTATCTGTTCAACTCAGGTCTCCTAAATCTACAGATCTCACGGTCAAAATCCTTCGATTAACCAAAAGAAAACAATATGCGTTGTTGATATGTTAAACACACATGCACATGAATCACTGGTATTGAACATACTTAGGCTAAATAATCAGTACAGTATACTAAAACCTAAATTAATAAATAATTGATACAAAAACAAAGGTCGTTGAAACACTACGGAAAATATAGGTAGTTAAGAAAATTATAGTTTAGGTAGATCTAAACTCGAGAATTTAGGTACGAATAACAAAAGACTCACTATGATAAACACTGTAAAAATCCAAAATAGTGTCATTTTGAACAACAAAATAAAATAGTCAGTAGTGATCCTTGGAAGACAGTTAGTTTATGGTACTTAGCTTCACTTTTAAATAAAGTAATTAACGAGTAACACTCCCATTTATCTCGTACGAGATAAAACGATTACTTGCCTACATACTGAGATAGCCTTTAGTACTGTATGTTTGTGTTTATTACTCTTTGTAGTTTGTTATCGATACACTTGTTTTCAGAAATACCAGCCTTCCATTTTGGTATTCAAATGAATACAAAATATATCTAGCAGGTAGTTTTCGTTGGAACTATGAACTCGCGAAATAAAAAAACGCCTTGAATTAAAGTGACACAAAAACAGGCTATTAAAAAAAAAACATTGGTACTTATATGTAGGTACCTATACTATTTCACAATAAAAATCAGAAGGAAAATTTCTTAGTGAGTAGGTACTATAATTTTAACGAGCGAGCGAAGCGAGTGTGTTTTCCAAGTTTACTGAAACATTTCGGCGTTTGTATGTATGTTTGTATATTTATTTGAGGACAACTCGAGTATATTGTTGATCGGATGCTCATGTTTGTCAGCAGGTTACCTAAGTGAGATAAAATATTTTATAAGTTGGAATATGAGCCAAAGTCAAGAGGTTGCCGGGGTATAGGGGTCGCGAACTCACAAATGATGTCCATTTTGATACCAAAATAACGACGTATCTTTCTAATCCGTATTTCCACAGCATAGGTAAGTTTACCGACGATCAGTAGGTAACGGGTGTTGCTGTTTGTGCCTGTTCGTTTGTAGATATGAGATATTGTAAAAAAATTAATCAAGACTGTTATTTAGGAACCAAACTCGATCAAGGTAAGTACCTAAGTAATTTTACATCTTGTAAACTCGTATTAAAGTAAAACATTCTCAAATCGCTGTCAATGGAACTTCCTAACAATGTTAACAAATCGCCATATTGACCGTTATAACCTAACTTTTAAGATTTTAATAAAATCTCCAAGGTTAACTTATTTATCTTATGTTTTGTCTGTTACGATAATAAGGGCATTTTCAAAAATAGGGTACCCTGCTTTTTTTTTAAATATAGAAAGTTTTGGGTTTTTTATAACCAGAATCACGAGTAGGTACCTACTATTGATTTAAAAATAGAAAAAGAGTGTCCCGTTTTGTTTGGTCAGTTTCGCCAAACAAACACTCTTCTTTAACGCGTTTTTTCATACATTTTCTATGGGCCGTTAAAAAACGGACACTTTTTCGTATGGAAAATCGAGGACCCATTTTCATTAAAATGGTGCACTTTTTTCCGAAAATGCCCATACAACCGTTTCAGTAGTGAATGGTTTCAGTGGTGTTTGATGAGGTAGTGTGAAAATACAAGGAGAATCAGTGACAAAACATGTGACGCCTTTTGTTTACATTGTTAGGAAGTTAAATTGACGGCGATTTTATCTAAATTATTATACTGTCTGTGGAAAGTCAAGCGAAATTAGAGGCAGCATTTTCCCAAAATAGTGGAATTTTGTACTTTGCAACGTTTAACGTTAGGGAAATGTGAGAGGCAATTCTAATGCCAAAAAAAAGGATTATTATTAACGTGAATTTTACCAAGTCAATGAACATCGACCATCGTACAACACTATGTTAGTATTAGCGAGATAGCAGATAAATATGTAAAGACACAAAGTTTCACCTACATTCCACACAACAATAAATTAATACACTTTAGAGGCCTTACAGCTAGCCCCGGAGAATAGTAACCCCAGTTGCTGATGTTCACCAATGGCCAAGGTGGCAGGCGCTTGGATCAAGCAATAGGGATAGTAGGTATAGGTACGTAGGGTCAAGTGGCCCTAAGTTTGTTATATTATACCTTTACCTATCATAAATTATAGTACCTATAATATGTCAAAATTAGGGCCACATGAACCACCTGGACCTGGGGCCTTACCATGACGTCTTAACGCGATTCAGTTTAGGTTGTGTTTTAAATAAATAAAATAAATAAATATTGCGGGATAATCTTACACAAATCGATCTAGTCCCACGGTAAGCTCAATAAAGCTTGTGTTGTGGACACGACGATATATATAATAGATAGATACATATAAATACCTAAATATTCGTGATAAACACACAAATGAATGCCCTGACCAGGATGGGACCTGGATGGAAGCGAATCAGTTTAGTTTAGGTCGTTAACTGAATCGCGTTAAGACGTCATGGCCACAAACCCGGAGTTAAACGTTTTTTATGTGGAATTTGACAGCTCAACCCATCGGGTTAGCGGGTAACCCTGGGTGGTGCAAGTGGGCTTTACAGTAGAGAGGTGTTACTGCTCTCAAATTTAAGGCGCTAGCTCTCTCTTTATAAAATAATTTGATTAAGGCCCACTTGTACCAACCGGGGTTACCCGCTAACACGGTGTTGAGCTGTCAAATTCCATACAAAAAATGTTTAACTCCGGGTAACTTACCCAGAGGAAAGCGTTTTTTTGTATGGAATTTGACAGCTTAACTCCGGGCTATCGGTAAACCTTGGGTGGTGCAAGTACCGCTAAGTAGGTTAATCATAAATAAGTGTAGGTACTTACATAAGTGAGTATGGATATAAATGTATATTTAACTAAGTATGATCTATTTCACATTTACAGACTCTCTGCGTATAGTAATGGAATGCTAGCATAATGGAAAATATGTGTGTATTAAAGATTAAAATCCGACATACTTAATGTTGATATCACATGAGGAAAATACTGTATGATTACGTCTTTTTATTTGAGTAAACTAATCGGAAGACTTAACTCGTAAGTAGGTAGGAATTTAATCTGTTTTTCATTTGCGCGAAGAAAACGTGATGTTTAAGGTGGACGTGACGGATCATTTTTCATACCTACAAAGTTTTTGCAGGTTTATGACGAATTGCTAAATATTTTTATTTTTTCATTTATTCGATCACATTAAGTTATTTGCGCGATGTTGATAAAATTAGTAGAATTATCGTGTTTAGCGCCTTATTTTTGTGTTTTTTAGATTTCCATACAAAACGACAAAAACGGAATTATACTTAATTTAAAATCGTAATTCATTGAATCAGGCGTTACTTTGCGGATTTCCATATTAACAACGAAAAGAAAATGGAAAAAACGCACATGTTCGTTCATTTGCACGATTTTGTATATATATAATTAGGATTCATATACATATATATATATTTTAAACCTGCAATAGTAACTTCAGTACGTAACCATATCCCGCGCTTTTTATTTTAGGGTCCCGTACAAAAATGGTAAGAAGGAACCCTTATGGTGCGGTTCAGTCTGTCTGTCTGTCCGTCACATCGTTACTAGCACGAGGACTAGCTTCCGATTTGAAATTTGGAATAGTAATAAACAAAGTTAACCTAGACAAGCAGACACAATGAGGGAGGATTTTCATAAATTTAAATTTTTTTTTTAATGGAAAATGCCCGATAAAAGAGGGGGCATAATTTTTGTGTTTACTTACTACGTTATATGGGATTCAAAAGGGCTTGATTTGCACATTCTAAAACAATTTTTTTTACAGTGATTTTTTTCATTTATAAACGAAAATGTAAAAAAATACCGTTCCCCCCTTTATCTCCAAAGTTTACGTAAGCATAAATCTGAAATTTTACACAACATAACACTTTCATAAATAATACAGGAAGTAATATTCATATTTATTATAAAATGAAAAAAAAAATCTTTTCTGAACGCAATTTGAGTTTTAACTGTCTAAGATTATAAATTGAAAGAGATGTCATATACTACAGAAACAGTGACCAAGGCCTCCGGTGAGCAGGGCTGGGATCGAACCAGACGCAGAGGCGTTTGCCAAGCCGTGGTCCCCACCCGAGCACTTTTCGACCCCATCGGCCATCTGCTCTGCGTGCAAAGTGGCCTGCCCATTGCCACTTCAGCTTGCTAATCCGGAGCGCTATGTCGGTGACTTTAGTTCGTCTACGGATCTCCCCATTTCTGATGCGATCACGTAGAGAAACTCCGAGCATAACCCTTCCGACCGACTCAAAGTCGCTCGTTTGAGCGACTTTGAGTTTTGAGATGAGGCCGATAGTGAAGAACCACGTTTCGGCGCCGTAAGTCATCACTGGTAACACTAAGGTATGTCGGACGAAAAGACATTGCGTAGTTTCCCGAACGCTGCCCAACCGAGTTGGATTCGGTGCTTGACCTCTTTCTCGAAGTTGGACCTACCTAATTGGATTACTTGTCTAAGGTAAACAAGTACGAGTCAACAACTTCGAGTACCGAGCTTTCAACAGAGACTGGGATGGGCATAACATTGGCATTTGACATAAGTTTCGTCTTGTCCATGTTCATTTTCAAGCCTACCCGTTGAGAAACTCGGTTGAGGTCATCGAGCATCGTGCTGAGTTCCTCCATGGACTTTGCCATGGCGACGATGTCGTCCGCAAACCGAAGATGAGTGATGTTTTCACCGTTTATCTTGATGCCAAGTCCTTGCCATTCCAGGAGCTTAAAGGCGTCTTCCATTGCTGCAGTAAACAGTTTCGGAGAGATAACGTCTCCGTGCATTACGCCTCTTCGCAACGGAAGCGCCTTCGTGCTCTGCTCCTGCACTCGGACCGACCTTGTGGCGTTACTATACAAACACTTCAACACTTCGATGTACCGATAGTCAATATGGCATCGCTGAAAAGGCTCAAGCACCACCCATATTTCCACCGAAGCGAAGGCTTTCTCATTGTCCAGAAACGCTAAGCATAATGGCAAGTTATAGTCTTCGGTCTTTTATTATATAATTTGCCGCAGCGTGTGGATGTGGTCTATGGTACTATAGCCTCTTCGGAATCCGGCTTGTTCGGGAGGCTGGAAGTCATCAAGTCTGTGTTCAAGACGATTCGTGATAACCCTTGAAAACAGTTTATAAAAATGGCTCAGAAGAATGATGGGTCTGTAGTTCTTCAAAAGGCTGTTGTCACCTTTTTTGAAGAACAGCACCACCTCGCCTCTGTTCCATACTTCAGGCGTTTTGCCCTCGGACAAGACGGAATTAAAGAGCTTCTGGAGGACTTTAAGTACCGGTGTTACACCCGCTCTCAGAAGCTCAGTGGCGATTCCGTCATTGCCCGACGCCTTGTTGTTCTTAAGCTGCTTTAGAGCCATCCTAATCTCGTACAAACTGATGTCCGGGATATCTTCTGTGTAATGTCGGGACAGCCTAGCTCTTGGATCTCGTACCAAGCTGTCAACGGGCTTTACGACCGAAGTGTTTAACTATCCATAGAACCTCTCGATCTCACCTAAAACCTCTGCTTTTGTTGGCGCTATGCTGCCGTCTTCCCGTTTCAACTTTGTCAGCTGACTTTGCCCAATAGACTTGTCCTTTGCGAACACTTTGGAGCCTAGGTTTCGCTCAATAGTCCCTTTAACACGGTTAGTTTTAAAGATACGCAGATCATGTCGCAATGGCTTAGATATACGTCTGTTGAGCTGCCTACTCGTATATGACTTCGCGCCATCCGGAGACTGCAGCTATAGTGAGCGTCTTTTAGCCATAAGGTTTAAGGTTTGCTCGGTCAATTTCTGAGGTCTATCTTTACGGTGGGGTCTAAAGAACTTAGACCCTACCATGTGGACGGTTTCCACTAGCCCGTCGTTAATCGCGTACACTGAAGCCAAGTTCTCTAGGCAAGAAAAGCGGTTAGAGAGCTCGAATTAAAAGCTTTCGGGGTTTTGAATATGGGCTCGAGTGGGTCGGAGCGTCAGCTCATTCTATATTAATTATCTTACAACAGCCTAGCCTTATTATTAAGCCTTTTATTACCTCCATAGATATATATATCTATGATTACTTCATACTATTTACACTTTCTTGGATATAACTGCACCGCTAGTTCTAAGTTTTATTGACTCGGTTAAAATGCATAGCGGAATAGGAATACCATTTGGAGTATTTGTTGTAAGTACCTACTCTATTTCTTATTCTAATACAACGTACTTTACGATAGGAGTTAGCAACATATCGGGTTATGAACCGACCTGCAGAACTCTATACTGAGTATGCTCAATGTAGAGTAATGTTATGTAATTTTTTTTAACGTATGAACTTCGTCGGAAGCTCTTTATTTTAAATGTACACACCTTTAAACGATAATGATTGGGAGCGTTGGTGGCCCAGTGGTAAGAGAGTGCTACTTTCAATCCGAAGGTAGCGGGGTCAAGCTCCGGGCCGTACCTATGAGATTTCGGAATTTATGTACGAAATATCATTTGATATTTACCAAACTCTTTTCGGTGAGAAAAAACATCGGGAGGAAACCAAACTAATCCCAATAAGGCCTAGTTTATCCTCTGAGTTGAAAGGTAAGGTGGCAGTCATTTTCGTAAAACTAGCGCCTATGCCAAATTTTGGGCTTAGTTGCCAAAGTGGACCCCAGGTTCCCTGAGCCGGGAAAACGCTAGAGAGACGAAGAAACCTTTAACGATACGTTCATGTGTTTTCAGGTGTTATACGGTGTGTGGCAGGTGCAGTCGGTAGTCACCGCCAACTGTACGGCGGCCGGTCGCTTTCCCGACCCCACCGACCCCACCTGCCAGAACTACACCCTCTGCGTCTACAACAGCGTCACCGGCAAATACCTGGCCTACTACAATCGCTGCCCCACCACCTCTGTATTCAACCCTAACGCGCAGAGCTGCACCACTTCTTCCGCCTACGAATGCAAAACTTCTACAGTCAAACCAGCAACTGCATGTGTAACCGAGGGATTCTTCGAAGATAAAAGCTCGAAGGACTGTACGTCTTTCATTGCGTGCGTTGCGGTTGATGGTAGTTTTCTAGAAACAAAATACACTTGTGCAACTGGGTCGTACTTCAATCCGAATTTAGGGGATTGCTCGTTCAACTACGTATGCTCCAGCGTGTGTAGTATAGCGGGGAGGTTCTCCAACACGGTGGACAAGACCTGTGCAACTTTCTACAATTGTGTGGCGGTGCCTGGAGGTGGCTTCGTGACAGCACTGTACACTTGCCCCTCACCATCTTTGTTTAATCCCAGCACTAGGCTCTGCTCAACAAAGTACACGTGTATATAAAGTTGACTAGGGTGTAGAGTTTGTGAAGTTAGGAGCTTACAAAATACAAGCCCCTGTTCTACACGCATGAACTCTACAGAGTTAGGCGTGTAGAGCAAAAAACATGGTTCTACATATACACGTAATCTGATAACTTTTGACCAGCGTTGAAAAAGTCTTGTAAAAATCCGTTTGTTTCCAAAGGTCTCGTTAATTTCGGATTCTTTCCGAAAAAAACAATGAAAGTTACTGCTCTAATTTTAAACTCTAAATCAGTGTATGTTAAGTCTAATTTACATCTACAAAAGAGGCTACATCAATTACATCGAGCAAGAAATAATGAAATACCTAGGCGGAAAGAGTTGACAGCGATAGAGACATTTATTACTGAAAAAAAAAACGAAAGTTTCAAAAAAATAGATATTAGTTTTTTCCGGAATTTTCAACAGATCTTTTGACACGCTTTCTTTTCTCTGTCTTTGTTTGTCGCACTGTCTCGCCTTGGCAACATTTTACGTGAAGATTTTAAAGTTTTCGAAGAGAAAATATTTATACGATGGTATTAGGTACTAGCAACAGTTGACTTGTATTTTTGCTCGACAAGATTTTCTTTTCTAAAATGAGGATTTAAATATTTAGTGTAACAATAATAAATTATAATCTCTTTGGAAATGTGTGTCATTTATACCCAAAGACAATTTACCCCAGAACACAGATGACCTTATCTTGCCAACGGCAATATAACAGCCTATTTAGGAAAGGATTACATAGCCTTAGGTATCATTTGTGACGAATGATTTTGGCAATCGGCTTAATGACCAGTATTAAGTTTACAATCGAATATGGATATGGTACCTATATAATGCGGCCGTGTCGTAGGATTTTACAGAGAACAGCAGAATGGACAGCAAATTCGGCGTGGCTGTGTTCCTTGTAAGTGATTTCCTAGTTATACGAATTTACTGAAGTACATTAAAAAAAATTGTTGCACAATGAGTTTTAGTAGTATTTTCTATGTAAGATTTTTATTAGGGAATGCAAACCGGTAAAAAAATGTATAGGAATTACCTACCGGAAAATTAACGGTAAATTTCATACAACATATTTACCGGTTACATTTCTAGGTTTTTGTACGTGCTTTTACATTTAATTCTAGAAAAAAGGTGAAAAGATAAATGTGTCATGTATTGATTAATGACATCACCAGTCTCAAGTTCGTTAACAGTCAGTTAACAACTAGATTTTAGTTTAATGATTAGATCAGATTTATAAATTGTTGGGACGCCAGGGGCTCCTAAAATGCAAACATTGCAAATAAGTAGGGTCAACACTTCTACTTATTTTTTAGAGTCTAGAGTTTTATAATTATTTACTGTATTTTATCAGTAACCCGCGACGGAAAAGAGGGGGATTTTATAAATTTAACATTTGTGTCTATGAGTGAGTAGTGTGTAATAGGTATGTGGTCCAGAACTGCAAAAATAATCTAAACGCCCTGGCTAACACCAACAAAGTTACACTTAGATGAGTACCAGGACACTCCAACATTGCTGGAAACGAAGCAGCGGACGAACTTGCCAGAAAGGGCGCGGACACGCCCCTCGTTGGCCCGGAACCGTTTTGCGGAGTTACAAAACGAGAGGCATACTCTCTGCTAAACAATCTTGAAAAGATGAGGGCAATCGCAGAGTGGAAATCCGTAAAAGGAAACACACACTCGAAAGCTCTAATATTAGGGTTCAACAACGGAAACACTAAAGAGCTCTTAGGGCTCAAGAGGTACAAAGCCTGTGCGGTGGTCAGAATTCTGACTGGGCACTGCAAGTTGAACAAGCACATGTTTCTAATGGGTAAGAAACAAGACGCAGCATGCAGGTTCTGCCAGGAAACAGAGGAAACTGCGATGCACATCCTCTGCTCGTGCGGACCACTAATGCACAAAAGAAGTATCCACCTCGGTAGGCACGAACTGCAACCCTGTGAGATACACAACATTACAGCCCAAAGAATTTGGAACTTTCTGGACTCAACGGGAATCAGTAATGAATTATAAAGGGCTGCCACAATAGATCACAACTGGTCGACGCGGCATCTTCACTAGCCCAAAACAACAATAATAATAATAGGTATGTGGGTGGAGTGAGGAAAAATGTTTTATATATTTTTAAAACTCTTTTTTTATATAATACTTTATACTTTCGCGTTTTATAGATATAATTATAAACGTGCAAAGAGTCTATCGCGAATTTAGTTAATTTACCTTAATATACCGACGATAATAGGTACGGCGTTACGATACATTTTCATGTGTCATGGTCACGGCTTGAATCTTTTTTTATTTTATAAATTTAAAGAAAAAAAAACCGAATATTGCAGTTAACTTCAACCATATTAATCACCATATGCGTGAAAAGTTAAGGAGCTCTCTAAATGCATCAGGGATTGCATCACATTTAAGATTACAGCTAAAATTAAATGGGACCACCGTCGAGGTACCTTCTCACAAACAAAGGAAGAATGCAAGCGAGCTGCTGCGCGCAGTCACAGAATAAATAATAGTACAAGTACAGAAGACCCTCTGTTTTGATGTTCACGAATGCCGCCTTTTTACGTGCCTATTAATTATTATTAGCACGGACCGCACGCGAGCCGCGCTGTCATTGAGTTCTATTGCCCGGCGCGAAGGTCGATATTACTCCGCACCTCGCCGAAGATAGGGTTGTCATTTTTTTGAACGACGTCGGTGGCAAACAAGCATACGGTCCGCCTCGGCGACAATAAGATATTTCAATGTACATATCACCTACGCATCTTGTACCTACCCTTGATCCAATAATATACACACACAGAATACGCGAATTATAAATATTAAATAGCACGCGTGGTAATATCTACATGCATAAATTATTACACTTAGCAGCTACTTAGGTAAATAACACCGAAAACATAACAGGCGTGTGACCGCAAACCGTAACGAAGATCGTAAAGTCTATCTCCATCTCTGTCACACTTACTATTCGAGTGACAGAGACGGAGATAGACTTTACGATCTTCGTTACGGCACAGAATACATATTAGTACAAGTACAAAAATCCCTCTCCAACAACTCGTTTAAAGAAATAACGACTCATGTTACGATAATACTAAGTTAAAATTCCGACCGCGCAACGCTGAATGCCTACAATTATATTCACGTAAAGTGCGCTCGTTCCTTTTGTGATAATATCAATGTTGTCTTCTTTTAATATAATCTTAATACTTAGTTACTACCTTTTTATATTGCTCTACTTTAGCTCGAATAAACCTAAGATATGTCTAAGTGGTATGTAGGTTTAATTCTAATAAATTTGCGTGCAACTAGTTAGGCATAGGTACTTACTTAGATAGGTACCTTAATTGACACAGGCCTGATGAACCTACCCAAAGGCCTTGAATAATTCCGCCGTTTAGTTATTTTAGTATAAATAAAATTCTGTGACGGCGTTCGAATCAGTACGGTATGCGACGAACAACTCTCGCGCGTGCGTCACCGCTCGCCCGTGAGTCCCTACTGATTTGGCCCCTAGCAAGGGGTACTTACAGTTCGATACCTACACGCGCGAGTGGGACAGGCCTGGCGCAGTGTGAAATCCGACACATGTCGAGCGTTCGACAATATTTACTCCCGTCAATATTGTCGAAAATAGACAATATTGACGGGAGTAAATACTTACGGGAGTTTTATGTAAAAAATGTAATTTATGTTTTTATTTTGTTAATTTTCCTTACACCGTATTTAAAACTTACATATATGTATACATACATATTACTACCAGGGTTCAGCATCAGCTCCATCTTGTAAACTGCTCTCCTAATTGCTCGTTAACACGAGTCGATTAATGAAAACAGCACACGCGTATGTTTCACCAAACCTGAGTTCCATTAGGTACTACCTGGGTTTAGCATCAGCTCCATCTTGTGAACTGCTCTCCTAATTGCTCGTTAACGCGAATCGAATGATGAAAACAGCACTTGCCTATGTTGTACCAAACCCGAGTTCCACTAGGTACTGCCAGGGTTCAGCATCAGCTCCATCGTGTGAACTGCTCTCGCAATTGCTCGTTAACACGAATCAAATCATGAGAACAGCAGTCGCCTATGTTGCACCAAACCTGAGTTCCACTAGGTACTGCCAGGGTTCAGCACCAGCTCCATCTTGTGAACTGCTCTCCTAATTGCTCGTTAACATGAATCGAATCATGAAAACAGCACTTGCCTATGTTGCACCAAACCTGAGTTCCATTAGGTACTACCTGGGTTTAGCACCAGCTCCATCTTGTGAACTGCTCACCTAATTGCTCGCTAACACGAATCGAATCATGAAAACAGCACTCGCCTATGTTGCACCAAACCTGAGTTCCATTAGGTACTGCAAGGGTTCAGCATCAGCTCCATTTTGTGAACTGCTCTCATAATTGCTCGTTGATATGAATCGAATCATGAAAACAGCTCTCGCCTATGTTGCACCAAACCTGAGTTCCATTAGGTACTGCCAGGGTTCAGCATCAGCTCCATTAATTCCTCATGATATCCATCATTAACATATAATTAAAATCAAATAGGACTACCTCGAAGGCATTTCGTAACAAACAAAAGATGAATGTCTCAAATCAGAAGATACAGCTGGGCCCGCAAATTATAGAGCAGTTCCTCTTTGACATCCCTGGTCGTCATCATCAGGTCTACTCCACCAAACTGGTAGGTTTTGTAAAGAAATCATCGATTTTCTCAAGAAAATACCCAAATTATTATGCATGTGCCTTTCAAATTTGAGGAGTTTCCTCAGTTCCTCATGGATCCCATCATCAGAACTGGATTTTGAAAAAAACGGCACCAACCTGGAACCATCTACTTTCAGAAAACAAAAAAAAAATCAAATCGGTTCAGTAATGAGGGAGTTATGAGTGAACATGCATTAAAAAAAAATGGCGTAGGGATAGTATGACGACCCCATCGCCCACTGGTTTCCATTGGTGCAATCAGTCAACGCAGGGCAGCTTGTGGCGAGCTGTTGGGGAGTAGCGACCCCACGTACCTGAGCACTCCTGGGGGACTCCGTCGTCCGACCAAGTCCTCCGCCTCTGGCTTGCCTTAACCAGCCGTCCAGAGTGGGGTCGCGAGAGCTGTGTTCTCGAGGGTAGATGTAGAAACCTAAGTGGCGAGTTGGCTATATGTTTAAAGTCCAGTGACACCTCTCTACCCCCAGCTCTCATACCGGTGTTGCCCTCGAGCCATCTTAGATGTCGCTTTTTGTGGGGGCCCATCTTATGTGGGCGAGTCACCGCAACGTCTGCCGGAAATAAAATTGATTACCGTTTTGTTAGGCAGACGTCCGATTTTATTCTCCATAACCCAGTATTTAGTGCACCACTTTCACCTAATAGTACAGTATATTTTAGATTCCATTAAATCTCAATATTCTATACACCCTGGCGGGTGCTGCCTCTGCGTGCGTCCCATGACTCGGGCAGGTGCAACATCCGCTCGGTGTACCCCTTACATTTCATTAAATTGTCGAAAGGGCCTCTGCGTGTTGGCTTCGGCTCCGCGTACGCCTCCCAAAAGTCCGGAACACCATTGTTCCGTGATGGGAAAGACATAATAATAATAAAAAATTAGACGAATTGAGAACCTCCTCCTTTAGAAATATTGAAGTCGGTTGAAAATTTAAATATAATGAAAAAGGAAAAACCGGCCAAGTGCAAGTCGGACTCGCGCACCGAGAGTCCCGTACAAACTTTGAGTTGCAACTGGACCTAGAAGTAGAATACTTAACGTCACTCCCATGTATCGACAGATTGGGTCACCTTGTTGCTTGATAATTTTGATTACATAAACCGTTTTTTTACATTACTTTAAAGTCGATACTTACAGCATGTACTCAAATAAATTGAAAGTAAAAAAACACAATCTAAGGCGATTCAATTTCAAATTTAAAAAAGATTTATTTATTAAAAATATATAATATTTTTTTCGGTTATATTTAGATTTATTTATTTCCTTCGTAAACTTCGGAGGCACCTAAGGGAGGATATGGTTTTTTTTACTTTTTTGGTTTATAAATAAATTTTTTTTACTGAAAAAAGAATATAATAAATTGTTTTAGAATGTGTCAATCAAAACTACATTTTTAATTATTGTCCCCTCTTTTATCGGGCATTTTTCATTAAAAATCAAATAAATTATACTTATAATAAATCCTCTTCATGTGTCTGGGTTAACCTTATTCATAACTTCGCACCATAAGGGTTCCTTTTTTTCCTTTTTGGTACGGAACCCTAAAAATACGTACGTGTCTGAAAATGCCCCCTATTTTCTGATAAGCTCATAAAATAGAAAAGTTGAAAATATAAAATATTGTCAAATTTAACTGTTTCTTGAATACGGATTGAAATTTTACAGCACCCTCTCTTTTTTCGTGAATGAATGCGTTGCCTGCCATATTTATACAGTTAATATAAAAAAATCTAACGTTGTATTATACCTATCAGGTGGTCTGCTGCGCGTGGCAAGCCCACGCCGCTTACAACTGCACGTCGGCTGGCCGCTTCGCCGACCCCGACGATACCACCTGCCAGAATTACACCTACTGCGTCTACGACAGCTCCACCAGCACCTACCTCTCTTACAACTACGTGTGCCCCACCACCTCTGTCTTCAACCCTAACACGGCCCAATGTACCGCGTCCTCCAACTACGTCTGCAACGTCACCAACACAACATCTTCGGTGTGCACAGAAGACGGCTACATCGCCGATCCTGATTCGACAAACTGTACCTCTTACATAGAATGTGTCGAGGTCAATGGTACCTTCGTAGAAACTACGTATGACTGTCCATCTGATACATATTACGACCCGGACACTACTTACTGTGAGTCGGACTACAACTGCACCACCACTAGCACCTTCACGTGCACGGCAGAAGGGAGGTACGCTAACTCTACGGATACCACGTGCCAAACTTACATTTACTGCGTATTGGCGTCCAATGGAACTTACTTCGAATATGACTACACTTGCCCGACTACGTCCGTATTTGATCCCGATAGTCAAAAATGCACCACAAGTTACACTTGTACTACATCTTAACAACGAATTACTTAATTGTCTGATCTGAAATAACGACGGATAGCTGTTTTAAAAAACCGGCCAAGTGCGAGTCGGGCTCGCGCACAAAGGGTTCCGTAGCAGCAAATATAATAAACTTATTATGTCAATTTATACACCTGGTGAATGGAGCCTAAACTTATAAGGTTCAGCCATCGTTTTCAGTGTAAGCACAATAACTTAACCAAAATTACAGTTAAATCAACCTATCTCAAAAACTATAAGAGATACTTTGATCAAACCAAAAATCGTTGAAAGAGTTAATTAGCATGCATCACCTCTATTTTTTTTAGAATTTTATACCCCGTAGTTATAAAAATAGAGGGGGGGGGACATACTTTTTACGACTTTGAGAGCTGATATCTCAAAAACCGTTCACTTTAAGAAAAATGTTTTTTAGAAAACTTTATATCATTTTAAAAGACCTTTCCATTGATACCCCACACGGGTATGTACATCGAAAAAAAAATTTTCATCCCTCAGTTACATGTATGGGGGGCCCCACCCCCAATTCTTTTTTTTACTATTTAGTGTCATAATTTTGTAGCGGTTCATACAACACATATTCCCATCAAATTTCATCACTGTAGTACTTATAGTTTCCGAGTAAATCGGCTGTGACAGACGGACAGACGGACAGACGGACAGACGGACAGACGGACATGACGAAACTATAAGGGTTCCGTTTTTGCCATTTTGGCTACGGAACCCTAAAAATGGATCACTGAAACGAGTTTATAGTCTGACAAGGATCTGTTCACATTCGTACATAAATAGTCATGCTGTCTTTTTCTTACACTTTTATTGCCACTCCGAAAAAAAGGAGGCATATATAGTAGATTCTGTTATAAGGGATCAAAATGATATATTACCGGCGAGGGCGTACATTGAATTCCGAATGAAGCGATGGATTAGATTGTATTGGATGGTAGAATCCTGAGCGCAATAAGGGATCAAGCGTTAACGGTCAAGACGAAAATAATTTTGATACCGTGTGACACATAGTGCTTTTCACGCCAACTAAGAGGAAATAAACAAAAAAGCGAAAATAGCATCATACCAACACCACGGTGCCACTGCTCAATGCCCGAAAACTTACAAATGTGTATTCCTTGAACAGAAAAGTGTCACTTTGATCCCTTCTAGCTTAAACAGAAAAAACCCCTTTATGAAAGGTGGTGTGAAAAAGATTTTTTTATCTACTGGCAGATTTGGTTTTTCAGACTATTTGTGTATATTATCATGTGCTAACGTCTTATTGGTTAATTATATTGTAGCCTGATATGTTGTTTGATTTCTTTTATGATAGACACGACGCCTATCAACCTGCGACATAGCAAATTTAATATGTGATAATGATAACTGATAACGAGTTAAAAGAAAGTAAACACAAGACAGTAATGTAACAATGGCTTATGCAGACCTAGTGTCTTAATGTAAACAAGTTGTCAAAATGTCCATGTTTGTATCTGGAGGGCCGACGTCTAAATTTTCTGACTCCTCGTTTCTTTTGTGTTTTAACATCAACATTCTCATCTATCTTCCTGATGTTGGTACTCTCCAATACCAAGAGAGATACGAGTCTTTTGACTGTTTCCTGATTATATTTAGAACTCCTGGTCTCGTCTGACTTAACTCTAGTCTTGAATTCAGGACTCGCACTTTCCTTTTTCTGCGGCAATGAGTTTATTTTATTGGTATTCGTTGTAGTTTCATAAAAATGTTTGAAATACATTTCTCTTGCCTTATTTATGTATGATGACGGTATACTGATTTTAATCTTTTTTTCGCCAATGCGCACAGTAGTTGGTCTGTCGTGTTCATAAAATACATCATCATTTTTAGTGAGGAGAAAAGTATTTTCCGTGTAGGAGTCTTTCCCGTATTTGTTGTAGTTGATATCGGGAATATTAGTTACTAAGAAAGTAGACTTATTGATGCGTCGCACTTCATATGTCTCTACACAAACAGCAAATTTGTTAAAGCTGAAAAGTATACACTGTATCAATATAAAATAAATATTTACTACATTTACATTCATGGATTTTGACGTTGATGACGACGTGGGGTTTTGAAATGTCGTAATGACATACCGTTTTGTCTATGATTGTTGTTATTGACTGATACATAGACAACGCTTTAAGAGGGGGCAGAGTGTTTTCAACGTAAACGACAGTTACGGTTAAGACTGTGGCGTCCTCAATTATTTGCAAAGACATACAAGATGCATGTAATTATTATCTCAAAGAGTGTGTCTACCATATTCGTGTATTTATAATCTACAATAATGTACAGTTTAGTAAATATGTCTACGCAAAGACGCAGCAAAATTGAGAAAAACGCGTGTCAGCGTTTATGCCAAAGTGAATGAAAAATCATTTGCTTTATTTTTAAAAACTAACTCTATCCAATCTCAAATATACAAGCTACTGAATTCGTATAGTCTCATTACATAATACTGGTTCATTAATTAATTATGATTTTTTTAAAACGTCCTAAAAATCCGCCATACAAAATTACTATGGAATCTGATCGTTGAAATATAACAAGTGAGCAACACCCGAAATAGTCAGTCGGCCCCGAATGTTCGAAGCGACACCACGTCTCTCTGCGGAGCGTCTACATCTTGAAATAAATCGATGTTCATTGTGTACGTATACTGCGTTATAGGTAGCAAAACGGTATAAGAATTTTTTTACCATTTTTTGTGTTTCCAAAGGAAATAGGCAATAGCAACCAGTTCAAAATGAATGACATACAGAGTTAGTTTCGTTTATACCTCATTGTATATAGTGTCACTTGGACCGTAGAAGATGTCCAAGGTCTGATGACGGAGTAGAAAGGTGGCCACCGGAACTCAGGAAGTAGTTGATGTAATACCCCCGTGTTTGGACTCATTTGTATTGTTTTGGCGGGCACTTGGACCGTGACTGGTGTCCAAGGTCTGATGATGAAGCAGAAAGATGACCACCGGAACTCAGGAAGTAGTTGATGTAATACCCCCGTGTTTGGGCTCGTTAGGTTTGTTCTGGTGAGCACTTGGACCGTGAGTGATGTCCAAGGTCTGATGATGGAGCAGAAAGATGACCACCGGAACTCAGGAAGTAGTTGATGTAATACCCCCGTGTTTGGGCTCGTTAGGTTTGTTCTGGTGAGCACTTGGACCGTGAGTGGTGTCCAAGGTCTGATGATGGAGCAGAAATATGACCACCGGAACTCAGGAAGTAGTCGATGTAATACCCCCGTGTTTGGACTCATTTGTATTGTTTTGGCGGGCACTTGGACCGTGACTGGTGTCCAAGGTCTGATGATGGAGCAGAAAGATGACCAGCGGAACTCAGGAAGTAGTTGATGTAATTACCCCTGTGTTTGGGCTCGTTAGGTTTGGTTAGGCGAGCACTTGGGCCGTAGGTGGTGTCCAAGGTCTGATGATGGAGCAGAAAGGCGGCCACCGGAACTCAGGCAGTAGTTGATGTAATACCCCCGTGTTTGGAGTCATTTGTATTGTTTTGACGAGCACTTGGATCGTGAGTGGTGTCCAAGGTCTGATGATGGAGCAGAAAGGTGTCAACCGGTACTCAGGAACTAGTGGGTGGAATACCTTCGTGTTCAGACTCGTAGATTTTGTTTTGACGAGCACTTGGGCTATACATGGTGTCCAAGGTCTGATGGTGGAGCAGTAAAGTGTCAACTGGTACTCAGGAACCAGTTGATAGAATAGAATACCTTCGTGTTTAGACTCGTTAGTTTTGATTCGACGAGCACTTGGGCCATGCATGGTTTCCAAGGTCTGATGATGGAGCAGATATTTACAAATATATTAAAAAATTATAAATTATATTTATTACATTAATATTTATAAATTTTGTAAGGTTGACTCCGATTTGGATAAAAATCGATATCTGAGGATCCGGCGGGGTGATTAACATGAATCTTGAGTCAAATTTGTTAAATATTGTTTAAACCGACGCCATCTTGGATTTTGTAAGATAAACTCCGATTTGGATAAAAATCGATATCTGACGATCCGGCGGGGTCCTTACCATGAATCCAGAATCAAAATCGTAAAATACTGTAAAAAGCGACGCCATCTTGGATTTTGTGCGATAAACTCCGATTTGGATAAAAATTGATATCTGAGGATCCAGTGGGGACCATGACATGAATCTAGGATCAATATTGTAAAATATTGTAAAAACCGACGCCATCTTGGATTTTGTAAAATCAACTCCGATTTGGATAAAAATCGATATCTGACTATCCGGCGGGGTCCTTAACATGAATCCAGAATCAAAATCGTCAAATATTGTAAAAAGCGACGCCATCTTGGATTTTGTGAGATTAGCTCCGAGTTGGATAAAAATCGATATCTGAGGATCCAGCGGGGTGATTAACATGAATCTTGAGTCAAAATTGTAAAATATTGTTAAAACCGACGCCATCTTGGATTTTGTAAGATCAACTCCGATTTGGATAAAAATTGATATCTGACGATCCGGCGAGGTCCTTAACATGAATCCAGAATCAAAATCGTAAAATATTGTAAAAAGTGACGCCATCTTGGATTTTGTGAGCTTAACTCCGATTTGGATAAAAATCGATATCTAAGGATCCGAAGGAGTGATTAACATGAATCCAGAGTCAAAATTGTAAAATATTTTAAAAACCGACGCCATCTTGGATTTTGTAAAATCAACTCCGATTTGGATAAAAATCGATATCTGACTATCCGGCGGGGTCCTTAACATGAATCCAGGGTCAAAATTGTAAAATATTGTTAAAACGGACGCCATCTTGAATTTTGTAAGATCAACTCCGATTTGGATGAAAATCGATATCTGAGGATCCGGCGGGGTCCTTAACATGAATCCAGCAAAAATGAGGAATTCTAAGATTTCTAAGTTATAACCTTTTAACGCCCGAATAATGACGCGCCGGTGTAGTAGTGTGCGTGCGCGCACGCACACAGATAGCGAGCAGTGCGGGGCCGCTAAATGCCTATTTCGTGTCCGCGGCAAACACTCTGCCCGCTCTTAAGTAGTTTGACCAGGATCTGTTCTCATCGATGCAGGGTAGGGAGAGTTATTACTATCTTTTTTACGCTTGCATTCGAAAAAAGGGAAGAATATAGAGTTTTTTTTAAGCTACTGAGCAATGTATTCTGACAAACCATGTCAGACTTTAAATGTATTAGGTACCCTTGGACTAAGCTTAGAACATAGACATTGCCTTCTATGCAGTAAAAGGGACTAGGATAAAGTCTCGCTTTAGGCCTTACGACTTTTTGTCGCCCGATAATTTTGTTGCAAAAATGCAATGTATATGTTAGTATGGTATTGTCCTCAGGCCACTCGCATAAAAGAGCCTTTTAAGATGATTCCTACAGTTCGTCTATGCTAAGTTTCCTAGATTTTAATAGCACAGAATGTGAAAGCGTTTCTAAAGAAGTGAAGTACTTAGGTATAATCCTAAATGACAAACTAAACTGGAGGAAACATCTTAAAATAAACTAAACAAAGCAACAGTAACCTTCTGGCAATGCCGGAGGATGGTGGGCAAATGATGGGGGATTGCCCCAAACATCATACCGTGGCTATACAAAATGGTAATAATGCCAATGATCAGCTATGGCGCCGTCGTGTGGTGGCCTGGCACACAACTAAAAACAACCATAGACAAACTAAATAAAACGCAAAAACTAGCGTGTGTAGGAGCCACAGGCTGGCAAGGTCTTAAGGCCTCGTGGACGAACTAGGGTGGTTAGAGTAGAGCTACCTCGCTATCACGCAAAAAAGGCACAATAGATGTCGATTTGCGGAAAAAGCCCAGAAAAACTAACTAACTATGTGAAAGTGTTAAGTAAACGTCATAACTTCATAGAAGTTTGACCTTTAAAATAACACTTCAAAGTTTGACAGTTCATTTGCTTGGCAGAGATAACGTGGTTTGACTCTATCTATGAAACATTCCTTCAGTTGAGCATACAAGGTATACAGAGTGATTCATAAGACGTGAACAGAACTTACCCTACGCAGACCGTTCACCATAAGATTTTATTAAAACAACTGACTCTTCCTCTTTTTTAAAACTTTTTGTTAAGCGCAGACATTTGATTGTCTGCGATAATGGTCACCCTAAAACAGCTAATTAATAATGATAAAACCCGTTTATCTGCAATAATAACAACTTGATTATGAAGAAAAATCAAACGTCACATTATGACAATGTCGTTTCAAAAGCTACCACTGACGCAAGTATTATATTTGTAGAGTGACCATACTAAGCTAAGATTAAAACTTGATTGTTTTCATTATTTCAATATATATATATATATAAATATATAATAAATAACGCTAATCTTATTAAGTCTCATCATCATCATCATTTCAGCCGAAAGACGTCCACTGCTGGACATAGGCCTCCCCCAAATATTTCCACAATTACCGGTCCTGCGCCACCCGCATCCAGCGGACTCCTGAGACCTTCACCAGGTCATCAGTCCACCTTGCGGGGGGCCTACCCACGCTGCGCCTTCCGGTACGCGGTCGCCACTCGAGAACCTTTCCGCCCCAACGGCCGTCAGTTCTACGTGCAATGCGTGCGTTATTAAGTCTAGTATGCAACAATGGATTATAATTTCCTGTTACCGTAGGGTTAATTCCCCTGCATTGTATAAGTCATGTCCTGTTTACTTTTTATGCCGTTTTTCATATGGACTATTAGGATAGGTACTTTATATTTAGGTTGTGGTGAACCAATGATTTGGCGCGACGTTTCCATTAAGTATACATTTTTATTGATTTAGGTACATAGAAATCCCTTTTTTGAGTATAATATTCATTGTAATATTCATTGTAAGGCACTATACCAATTTGCTGCATTGCACGTGTAATCATTCGCCGATGGTATCGCGCACCACAGAAAAAAGTGAATGAAGACCATACAATGAATCTCGAGAGTCAGCGCGGAATCAGGGTCAAATTTGTCTAGCAAATCATCCAAATACGCTAAGCAGCTTCCATAGAAGATTTCTTATAAAAATACACCTTATGGTAACGAGATACGAGTTGAAGTGGTATATAAATACAAAAGACACTTACGTTGCTCTAAGGAAAGAGCCTGAGAGTGTTCCCCGTGTCAGTATTGTTTTCAATGCCACTGAGAACACGCTTCTTAATTGCTACTTCCGTTACAGAACTTTGGAGGTGTAGAGCGGTTTTCTAACATATTTATACCATAATCCATAGTTTAATTTTGCAAACAAATAATTTGTTGTCATGTTGTAACCCAAATGCATCAAATATATTTCATAATTTATAATCATCATTGTGCATTTTAATTTTATGGGTAGAAGTTTCTCGGTATGATTTACATATTCAACCTTCCGGAAATTGTCAGACATACAAAGTGTTTTTGAGCAATTGCTTTGAATTCAAGGGTGTATTCTTTAGCTTAAATTAAGTTAATTTCTCAAAGACACTGGTATTCTATTTAGCTCCATTTAGAAAATAACTACTAATTTAATTTTATCTCATATGGTATTTGCAAATGTGTAAACTGAGTATTCGACATGACATTGATATGTAATGGTTGTTCCTTACTTGGTAAAGGTAATTCTAATGCCCGTTTTACATGAGCGGTTGATGCAACATGTAATTATTTTGAAAAAAAAATTTTACGAATTTAATAAAACTAACTATGCCATTCTGTTTCCTTAATTATACCAAGCCACATGACGAAGTTAAAGCAAAAGACATAACACAATAATTTTGTATGAATAAAAAAAAAAACAATATTTAAACTGTTAGGCCCACTTGCACCACTCTGAATTTGCCGTTAACCGGGAGTTAAGCCATCAAATTCCATAAAAAATGCTAAACTCAGGGTTATGTGGCTAACCACGGGTGGGGTAAGTAGCCCTAAGTTACGTAAGAAGTACCTACTCAATATCAGGTGCCTGATATTTCAGGCATCTATTGTTTATTGAACCAAAATAAGTTGAAGCCGTGTTGGTTCAAAAATAAATACTTAATAAACAAATAATACTCTACAGTATTTGGCATTGCACTTTGTTCTTATAGTTCACCGTGCGATATACCATAGATATACGCTTTCATTCGCGTGAGTCTGGGGTAACCCCGATCGATTTTAAATCCACGATATAACGGATGGAAAGGTGTAAGAGTCAAACCACGTTATCTCTGCCGAGCAAATTAACTGTCAAATTTTAAAGTGTTATTGTATACGTCAAATTTCTATGAAATTATGTCGTTTACTGAACACTATCACATTCTGTGCAATCAAATCTGGGAAACTTAGCACAGATGGGCTCTAACCACAGAGGCTCAAAAGAGACAGACCTATTAAATATTTTATTTGTAGACCGGAACTTGGGCGGTGGGGTAGGTACCTGTAAGAAGAAAGGTAACAAATAATAATGATAAGGTGGAGTTCCCCTAAGGATTTATAATCACGTGTTAATTGTAAAAAATAAAGAAAATAAACATTTTTGATACGCTGTAAGAGGCCTTTGACAAATAATAGGTCATTTTAACCAACTGTTAAGCGTAAATGATACTCTGATCTACATTTTAGGTAGTAAAGGAGCGATGCAATATAGCGATGAGCTTTTTTGAAGGATGCTTAACCTACCCTAAAATGTTTGCCCATAAGTAGGCGCCAAAGTTAGTCTGGTTATTCGGGCCAAACCTGTATTATTTTACTGATTCTTCAGACATCACCCATGCAGGCCGCGTAGCATTTCGCAACTAGAATAATAAACATCCCACAACTTTTAAACAAAGATTTCAATCATGATCACTGCACCTGATGATCATAGACTACAGAGTGAAGTGCCCTCCTATGGGATGTAGGCTGCATTATAAAGATCCTAAATACTTATTGCCTTCACGCCGCCGCGCCGATAACTACTTCCGAGTAAGGTGTAGGTAATTTAAACATTGTTATTAAACTTACGGTGTGAAGTATCTCATCAGGTTGAAGAGATAAGACGCTATTGAACTTAAGTTACTCAACATTTGAAAATTCTGTAATATTTAAAACCTAAATTGATATTTTAAAGTGCACTCAGATCTAAATTAAAATTTTAGTTATATAACACATTAACTTAACTAAACATCTCCACCATTAAACAGCTGTCAGGTTTCCGCGTCTAGTAATATAATGGGTTTGTTGCTTGCTCTATATTTTCAAAAGTCCATAACTTTTGTCCGTACTCGCTCAAAAAAAAACAATCAGAGCAGAGGCAAAATGTTCATGATTTTGAACTCAGAATGTTGAAAAAGTTTCGTGGTCTGAGTTTTGAAAGTTTATTAGAAAATGCAATTTTTTTTAATTTTGTGAGACATTAAATAAAAGCAGAAGCTTGGCTAATTCATGAAAAATACTAAGTACTGAATTCGCCTTGTTCTTCTCGTGTTGTGTCAATGGGAGCTACCGTATTGTCGCTCACCAGGCGGCGCCACTCATGCGTGGGTCCTGTGTCAGTATGGGAGAATTGTCAAAGTGATGTTTGAAATGTTCCCGCAGGGCAGGACCCACGTTCCACTAGCGCCACTAGCGCCCCTATCGGAAAATCGACTCGCGGTAATCCTCATTGTGTGCACCCAAAACTGTCTTTTCTTTTTGAAGCTTCTAGACTCCACAAAAGTAATGCTTATTCTTTGGAAGATAAACTTTCTAGCGACATGCTACACGTGCTAAGACTCGGACGAAAATGAAACTCCAGAATTTGAACGCCTTTGTGTGCGTTGAAACTCTGGACTGGAGCGGTCAAAGTGCAGAACTCGGAACTCTAGCTAGTCCACTCTCTATCTAAACATTTAAATAATGATGATTTAATCAATGGCTGAACATGCTAATTTTAATAACAGTTTAAGGTAGAAAATGTAGTACCTACACTTATAAAACAATCTACTTTACCTATCTAGTGAAATATAGTAACGCATAAATCGCGCAGCAGCATTACGAAAGTCCACTTGGTACGAGACACGCGCTCACGCGCCCCATTCGAAATTTTACAATTTCTCTGAATAACAGGACAAACCATAGAATACTAATCAATGAGTTTCACAACTTACTGGCGCAATACCTTTTGAAATGTACACATTGTACAATAAGGATATTGAAAAACCATTTACTTGGTAATGTTGCTTTTCTCTCTGGAATGGCCACGTAGGTATAATTTATTTTGCCAGTTAACGACAATGGTTTTACATATAATTAGTACTTACGTGGGATAAATGCAATATAGGTATTTGCGTTTTGTAAAATTTTGTAATCAATGTTTACCGCTAATGCAATGTTTGCTTTACCGTAATCACCATCGAAAACCATTCTCCTTCTTCTTCTTCCTAGTGTTTTCCTGGTTTATGCCACGGGTCAAGAAGCCGGGGGTCCACTTTGACAATTAATCCCAAGTTTTGGTGTAGGTGCTAGTTTAAGTGACATAGGGTAAAATAAATAATATTGTCTTCTGTCACCGCGATTGTTAGTCATTGAAATTAAACACTTTATGAATAAAAGAAATATAATTAGATGAAGTCATCAACTTAACACGGTGAAAACGAGTGCTGTAAAGGGCTCGAAACGTAGGGTCATGGTGTTAATAAACGCGATTAATCCGTTCTGAAGTGTTTAATTTCAATGACATAGGGTAAATTAGGACTTATTGGGATTAGTCCCCTTATTGGGATTACTTAGTTACTTACTATCCCACCATCAAAAACCATTATAAAATGCTTAAGTAGG
Source organism: Lathronympha strigana (assembly GCA_949128165.1). Taxonomy (NCBI): domain Eukaryota; kingdom Metazoa; phylum Arthropoda; class Insecta; order Lepidoptera; family Tortricidae; genus Lathronympha; species Lathronympha strigana. The sequence continues at coordinate 9,448,011 of OX421905.1, read as the reverse complement.
TAATTATTCTGACATCAACAAGATACGACATGCAACAATGTACAAACAGCAACACCTTTTACTGACCACCGGGTGACCTTATTCCGTTGCGATAGGGATTACAAATGGCCAGTGTAGGTGATGATATTGCATGAAAACAAAAGAGTTAGTAAACATGCGCAGGCGGCTATCGTGCTAATAACGCTTCCGCGAAGTACGGAAGCACCACCGTGCATAGCTGAAACGAGACGCATTTCATTATGACTTATGATAATGTCTAATATTATAGTTAATAGGCCGTGATATTATACCGTGAAGTATTTTTTATTAAAATAGCGGAATTACATGTAGTTTTGGTTGTAATGTGATACTTTCGTTCTCAATTTAACTGTTTTCCGACGACACCAGAAGGCCTACCACGAACCACGAACGAAGTTTCACCTCTCTGTCGCACTTGAGTGAGAAATCACAAGTGCGAAAGAGAGGTATACTTTCGTTCGCGGTTCGTGGTAGGCGCTCTGAACGGCAAAACAGTAACAGTTTTTGTCGACAGATTTTACAATGTTTGATATAATCTACTGAATCTGGTATGGTACCAGTGAGTTTAAGTAGGATAGGTGGCTAAAAGTCATTGACACTGGTTACACGCACGATTTGGAACTGTAACTGGAACTAGAAGTATGTGACTGGGCAAAATCCAGAACATGATTCACGATCCGCTAAGTACACACTTGATATTCACTACGATCCCGTATCGTCGATCCAGGTCGTGTCGTGTGTATGCGAAACATATAAAAAATCCCTTAAAGCTAAAAGTCCGACACAGATATTGATAATACAGGCCACGTCTTATGAATCACCCTGTATTACAGGGTGATTCATAAGACGTGAGCAGGATTAACCCCACGGTTTGAGTTATTGATAAGCTATCGTTGCATACTAGACTTAAGGAGATTATCGTATCTTAAATTATGAAAACAGTCAAGTTTTAATTCCATTGCCGATTGTCACTCTTCAAATAAAATACTTACTTGCTTAAACTTTTGAATCTTCTTATCTCACTTGACATTGTCATAATGTGACCATTCATTTTCTTCATAATCAAGGTGTTGTCATTACAGTTACAGAGGTTTTATCATTATTAATTAGTGGTTGTAGGGTGGCCATTATTGCAGACAATCAAAACCGTACTTAACAATAATAAAAAAAGACGAATGCGACAGTTGTTTTAATTAAATCCTATGGTGAACATTAACTGTCTATGTAGGCTAAGGTCTGCTCAAGTGCTCACGTCTTCTGAATCATTCTGTAAAATTCTGTTATGAAAAAATCATTGCTCCTCCTTATGCAAAGCTTCAAAAACCAAGGCAGCACCCGTCGAGTACGTTTGTACTGATTACTTAAGAAATGCAAATGAATGAATAAAAAACTATTTTTGATTTGCTTATTGTAGGTATAAGTCAACTACAAAGATATGAATACAGCCAAAGTGCCAAAATATGTGTACAGGACTTTATTACCTGAACATTACGGTCGTGTATATTAACACCATGAACCTACGTTTCGAGTCCTTTACAGCACTCGTTTTCACAGGGTTAAGGTGATGGGTTAAGATGGAGTCATCAACTTGACCCTGTGAAAGCGACTTTATTACCTGAATATTACGGTCGTGTATACATACTTTTGGCACTTAGGCCGTATTCATATCTCTGTAGTTGACTGTACCAAAGTTGAAACAATGTATGACTTCTTTAGGTATGCTGGTTCCATCGTTCATCTTTGACAGTACATCATACGACCCCACGCGCAACAGTCTCTAGAATTTAGGAAGATACCAGGTATGCACTCTTCAGTTGGCTTAATCTCATAAACCTGTTTAAAGTTATCGTGAGGGTAAGTTATGTTGGGATCTATCGGGTTTCCCCGGACGCAGGATAATATAATCTGGATGTAACAAACAAAAAACAAATTATAGTGAACAGGGGTGTTATTCCACTTGGCTACAGAGATTCAACTGATCAATTTATTGGAACTGTAAGAGCACTGTTCAATAACACATGTCGTGTATCGCCCAAGATTTCACAAAAACAGTTAGAGCACCTAGGTACGGATTTAATTTATTTTTAGAATCATTACTCATTAAATCTTCTGAGAACCTAGGCTAATGTAAATTAGAGATGCCATGACAGGAAACTTTCAAGAGTTCGAAAACCTTTTATTAATTTTACTGTGCTTCCTATGGCTAAAACTACCTATTAAACACCAAAAGGCAGATGGGGTTTCAATATCTTGAAATAGATTGTCATCATTTTGCTTGGACTATTGATGATGATGGAATTCAACAATTATTTTTGAAGTCAGTTAAAAATAGTTCATTGGGTTATACAGTTCAAGTCTAGAAGTTCACCCGAACTCGCGCATCCGTCAAGAATAGGGCTCACTCGGCCAGCAGCTTTGTTGCATTCTTAGAACATGAGGGTACCATTTCTAGTTTCTACTAAGAAAAAGCCTAAACAGAAATAGAAGAAAAACTTTAATAGTTATTTTGGTTCGGGGAAAGGAATAACATTTGTTGACGTCAAATTATTAGAGAATTGTTTGATAGTGAGCTTTTTACCGTGAAAGAAGAGTAGAAAAATAATTTCTATACAAAATTTATCCATTATTAATTTATTATAAGTATTCTGAGGAGTTCCATCATGGCTATTGGCTGTTGATGGTTTCTACCTTACCATATTTCCAGGATCAGCTACCCAAAGCACTAAAATAATAGATAAATACAGAAATCCCTATGCATGTGCAGATAATATTTGAAGAATTTTCTCGATTAGTGTAGGATGCCATCATAAGGTTGTGACTTTCTGAAAATAGGACTATCTATGACCCTGAATGGATGAAAATATGAAGTTTCTGAGAAGTCAGGAAATATAAAAAAAAACCTAACAAAAATAAAGATCTCGACCACGAATTGAGAACTTCCTCCGAACTATTGAAGTCGGTTAAAAACAAACTGATGCATTTGTTTTATTTAAATTCAATCAGAATTATCTTGACAAAATCAAACAGAGTCATTGCCTTTCCGATTGTCCAGCCATTACCGATTCGGGATCGTCGCAGGGGATCGATAGGCTTAGAATTCCAATTATGATCTGTGGTGGTAATGCTTGAAATGGGTCAGCAGGTATGGGCCGCCCCCGCCCCATCGCCGCGCGCGCATCGTGCCACTCATTCGGTTTTTGCCCACCTTTCGACGCGCGCGCAGCCTCTGTCATTGTTCGTGAACGAGCATTTCTCTCGTGGGAACTATTGGCTCTTTTGTGCTTTATCCGCTATTCCCGAGCCGCTACACGACCGACCGCACGTAATGAGATGACTTTGTAAGTGTTATTTGTGATCGGGATAAACTACTTTGTGAATATGACCAAGTTGATGTGATGTCGTTTCCTAGTGAAAGTTGAGTGATGAGAGAACAAACAGAGTGATCGGGATCCTTCCTCTAAGATAAGCGGATACCATGGCGGTTGCACCGGTGAGCTATGTTTCCTACGTATATCATAACCTTATTGAAAATTGTAACGATACCCATTAAGTATTACTTGTGTGATGGGCATCATTTAATTGATGTGAAGCCGGTTTTGACTGAATTGCTGATGGGTGTTGATATGAAGCTTTTGATTATTTTATTACTACAACAGATTGAGGTTCGATGCATGAGACAGATCATGGTATTATAAACTGCATTTTTCGGGGCAATATAATGGTCTTAATTGATGTGTTATTATCGCGCATTAAATTATGTTTATACAGCTAATTTTCCATTGATTTCCCATGGGAATAACTTAATTCTTTGAGCTATATAACTTTCTTATACCTACAGAACTTAGAAATCTTAGAACTGGAACCTAAAAAATATAGTTTCATATTATTTGTCATAATTGTGAGGGTAACTTTATCTTTATTCTGTAGTACTTAGTATAGAGTTGGTATAGATAACTTGAACTTTAGAAATAGACATTTTTTAGTTTTAGTAAATCATTCCCAGAGTGGAGAGAGGGTAATATTAACAGACCAAACCTCATGCGGGAGGAAACACACGCACAGCTAGTTATTATATATGTATACCCAAAACCTTTATGTTTAATTCTGATACAATAAGGTATAAAAATTTATCTTGTACTTATAATTAATATGATCTGACTGTTAGTGTTAATTGTAAGTAGGTAATAAATCTTCTTCTTCTTCAAACTTAAGAGCTGTGCTCTTGTCGGTGGAGCAATCAACTCATCCGGTCCTCTGCCAACTCCTTAACCTTCTGGTACGACACAACCTGAACCTTCTCTTTTATTTGGTTAAAATAACTTTTTCTCGGTCTTCCTCTTCCTCTCTTAAGTAATAAATATATAAAATTAAATAAATAAAGAAATAAAAAGCGTTTGGCACCGACTTCAAACTTATCAGTAGGTAGCTCCTATAAAAAGGATACCTAGGTACAGGTCCCTACTAAATACGAATGTATATCTACATTTAAATTTTCCCTTTTTGAAGTCGGTTTTCTTTTTTCTTAAAATATTTTTGTTGTATTGTATGTAACTACCTCGTATTTCCTTTACCAAATAAGGCAATTTGGGCATGTACCTATATTAAGTTATTACGTGTTAAGTGAAAATATGTACCCGTAGGTTCCAAATTTGAAAATGTTTTAAAATTTCGTTTTTATTAGGAGACGAGATCTCATAAAAAGTGATACGTCTAATGTGTTTTTGTAGGCGACGTCATTCACTGATCTTAACAAGCCACTTCCTAAAGTAAACATTTTCAACCCTTTTTTGTCGCTTCGACAACAAGCTAAAAGCCTGATAAAAACTACTTTAGGAACACAACATAGTTGATAGTTATCTAAAAAGTTTTAAGTAAGTAGTAAGAACTATATAGACTAAGTAATAAAATAAAACGTAAGTGGTACAAAGTCGTTCAAATCTGTAGAAACAGGTAGTGGGTTATCGGAACAATTGACGTAACTGATCATGCTAAGCTTTCAATAGATTAGATATGTTAATCGTTTTACTTTGAATATGTTAATCGTTTGACATAATCCTGTCTAGAACCTACACGTAACATAAACAGACATTAGTTTGTTGAATCGTCATGTAATCATCCGAGTGAAACTCAAGAAAAACGTGAATGAGCTTATTTCACGAGCGGCTCAAGTGTCGTCGAGTATACTCTTGAAGAAAGTTTTAACAGTGTCCTGACGGAGTGCTGTATCATTGGTAAACATTATGGTGTAACTCAAAGTGATAATATCATACCAAATAGACGGCCGTGGCGATGTAGGAAACCAGAGTTGCACTGCATTAGGTCAGACCTTTAAATAACGGAAAAATAGTAGATTGTTAACCAAGGGTTGAAAGCCAATAGTGCGAGTCTGAAATGGGCGCCTTTTACCCGAGTTAAACACTACTTTACATCTCGAATGCTAGAAAAGTAAAAAAAAAAAAACAACTATAAAGCTAAAACTACCAACTCCTTTAACTTCTTGAAGAAAATATTTAACACAACAACGGCATAATATAGGTATTTTGTTTTATTGAAAACAAACATAGGTAATTTTGTTCCACTGTTTACTATAATTTCTTCTTCTTATCTATTATTTATTCTGGAAAACTTTCTTTTATACTTGAAAAATGCTGCCAATGAAATCCAAAAATTCTGCGCGGGTGATGAACTCATAATCGGTTTTCTTGGACTCCATTCAGTACCTACCTTTTTCCGAGTATATCATGTAATGTTAATGTAATACTGAAATAAAGAAAGAACTTCATTCGATATTGATATATCAATGTTTGTAATACAAAACCTTGAAAACCTAAAACCTTACCTCAAAATATCCAAACAAACATCACATATCATCAAATAATGTTACACTAGCTATAATTGTATTGAGTATAAGCTGCTATTTTCCTTGAATTAAGTACATTGTTGAATGTTGATAGCAGATATTACTTTATATATCGTAAACTTAAATTTGTTAGCAACCACAAGCAAACTTTTTGTTAAACTTACATACCACTGATAAAACAATTTTCGAATTACTTAAATTTAAATACAGTGTTGCTAACCACGATATTTTAAATTTGCCGAGCTTTTCTACTAACAGAGTTGGATTGTTCTAGAAGTACTTATGACTAATATTTTGTATTTTGCATAAATAAGTAAGTAAGTAGGTAAGTATGAATAAATGTATGGATGTATATGTATATAACTTATTGCCATTGCTTAAATTTATAAAAAAACTTTTTAGGTTTATTCCTGCTTGTCACCGCTACAAAGAACTAATGAGACACTTACATTTGCTCCGGAAAATCAAAATAATTTAACGAATTCACATTATTACGCATGATAGGGTGAAGCGGGACATTAATATTATCCTTTAATACTATCCTAAATATTACAGTGGAATAATATAGGTATATATTTTTAATATTATATTAAAAAAAAACATATATAAAGAAAAATTATAAATAATTTCAATTTATAATATATAAAGAAATTTTTCTGAACTTAATTTGTAATTTAACCAACTTAGAATGTTATTTTTTCTTTCAATTTATATGATCATGCTGTAAGTACCGTCTTAGGACCTAGGAGCAGTGTTCTTATGGAATACCATAGACAAAGTTATAATGTATACTCTTTTAATATCGCTGTCAGTCATCTAATTGACAGATAGAAGTGCTGGAGTAGAAAAATAAAGTAAAAAAATTGGTTAACGTGATAAAAAATATCAAGGCAAACGCATAGTAACTCCATGCCGTGCAAACGAGTTAACCAATCTGTCGATACATACCTATGCGTGACGTCAAATTTATATTTCTAGGTTAAGTTGCAACATAAAGTTTGTACGGAACCCTCGGTGCGCGAGTCCGACTCACACTTATCTGTTTTTTTTTAATAATTGTGACTACCTACATACATTATCATAGGCAAACAAGATTTTGTACATAGACAAAAGTTTAGCAGGTTCTATGCATGCAAGTTATGTTTCGTCACAGACTTTAACTTATAAGAGAAGGTGCCCATTTAGCTGATTGTAAGTCCAATAACAAAAGGCCTTTTATATACGATATTTAAACAGGTAGGGCACGAACCTAAATCGATGTAAGTATGACTGTAAAAGGACGCAAGGAAAGTAAAAGTAAACATTTGTATACTTTTCGCCGCGACTGTCCTCCCGAGCAAACAAGCGATGGGACAAACGTGCTTGAGGATTTGTTAGCTCTTACTATTTATTTAACACGACTATGTGGATTGAAGTTCACAAAATGGAATGCTGCTCAGCTCAAGTTTAAGTCGATATTTTTTTTAATATGTTTTGCTCGTAATAGCTGGTGCTCGCGACTTCGTCTGCGCAATATCTTAATAAATTATAGCTTATGTGTTATTCTGATGTAAAAGCTATATTATTGTAAAGTTTTATTAAAATCCATCCAGTAGTTTTTACGTGAAAGAGTGACAAACATCAATGTACAAACTTTCGCGTTTATAATATTAGTAGGATTTAGAATAGCACAATAACGAAAAGTACAAATGGCGGACTTAATGCCGTAAGGCATTAGATATTTATAGGTATAGCTTGTATTAGGATACTTGTTTAGGTCTACAACGCGCATGTGACCCCCCTGGACCGCCGTCCATAGGCTACGGTTAACGCTTTCCGTCAGGCGGGCTGTATACTTATTTGCCACCGACGTGGTATAAAAAAATCCTAAAAGCAATATGTATAAATGGTATAACACCAGAATAACTATGTAAGTAAATGTCAAATTGATGATTCTATTGTCCATACATACAGCGTGTAAATCTAATACGGGCGAACCTCTTAACGGTGGTTAGTATAGGACATAAGAAATGTAATTAGATAACTTTTGAATGGAATTGCAAATAATATTTAATCCATAAAAAATAATTCGGCCCGCAATGTAATGCAAACTCACTCGCGTTTTATAAACATTCGTTGACAACTGTCAGCGTGAAATTTTTTATAGTATATTGCTGCCGAAAATTATATAAAAAAATTAATTATGGGGTCATAATTAAGTGTAACTTAAAAATATGTTTTAATTAATGATAACACTAATGAATTCTATGTTTGGTTAAATTTATCGCCCGTATTAGACTTATACGCTGTATAATAAAGCAGCTCTTAGAATTGGTAACAGAACACATTTCAATGATTTTTAGATTGTTTGTCTGTTTGTCTGTGTGCCTGTTTATTTGATCGAGATATATCCACGTTAAAGATACCGAAGTCTTTTTTTTTACTGAAACTTTTTTGGAGGAGCGGAACACGGCAGGGCTGTTTCATCAATACAGACCAATTTACGACAATCTTTCTCACATGGTAATAATAAACCGGTTTTGCTTAATCGTTTTGTGTTGTTTTAAGGAAAATAATTCAGTAATTTAATAACATGACATGTGTTTTTATGGCTGGGTAATGTTACGCCTAGGGCTGAAGCAACCCGGGTTAATATTATGTTTTTTACAAGTTACATTGCATCTTGTACCTACCTCTATGTGGTCGTTTTTAGTAAAAAGTAATGCCATAAAAAAATCATTTAGAAATGAACCTTATCAACAAGTGACAAAACTGACAAAGTGGTACCTTCTTACTAAAACAAACACATATTGCTAATAACATTAGCTACTCGTTATTCTTAATTTAGTGCATTGTAATGTGCATCATTAGTAACAGGCCATAGAACTTGAAACCCAACTTTTTTCTTAATTTTCAGGAAACTTATCTGAAATAAAATGAATGAAATGCGTACTGCGTACGAAGCCTATGTCAGTTATAACTTATAATATTTAACTCTATTGAAAGCTATTATAGTTCATGTTTCAACAATCTTTTCTATGATATGCATTACGGGGTTACCATATTTTTTTTCTGAAATTTTAATAATATTTGTATACTACAGCAACATACGTACATACTGTATCATCATATTTCATATACAGGCGTGTAATCATGCGGTAATACGCTGGTACTGGTCGGACACGCGCATGCGCTACGCTACGCACTTTCCATTTCGGCGCCCGCGCAGCGTATACCCGCTCTACACGTAACGAAGCGTTTTTTCAAGGGTTCCGGACTTTTGGAAGACAAGTGTTGCACAAACACTTTGCGATTTATTCGTTTATTCATGTTATTACGTACGTCAACAATAAATTGCAAAGTGTGTAATTGTTTCCGAATTGTGGTTATGGTTGCCTAGTTTCAGCTTCGAAACTTAGGTAAGTAGGAAGTTTATCCGCAACATTCATTCACACTTACGTATTCTACGTTTGTACGAATATTTAAAAAAAATACATTGACAAAGGCTTAAGGCACTGTAGAAAATATTCTAAGCTAGTAGGAGTTAATTTTCAAAGAAGTCTAAAAGGTCCGGACAGTGGACACGTAACATTTTTGCTGACAAAGTTTACTGTATAAAAGAGTAAACACAACTACCACCACACCACCGCACTATTAAGTGTTAAAAACAATCTTAATAATACTCCATAGGTACCTAGTAAGAGTATGCATCTTGAAAGGTTTAATAGAATTCAATACAGAACCCAAATAAAATTATGCGATTGCGATTCGTATGAATGTGCCAAAAGGAGCGCGAAACAATCGACGGAAACAATAACATTAAAATAAAAACATGTGTTCGGAACGGAGTACACTTTATAGCAATTGTATTTCTTGTACGGAAGTAAACTTTAATGCTTGTGATTTCTTGTACACTTGAATAACGAAATAATGTACTAGGTAATTATGTTCATACTTTTAGGTTTTTTTTTTTAAATCAATACAGTAAATCATCTTGGTGTAATTGTGTTATGTATTGCACGTATAGGTTCAGTAGTGTTGATACCTAAAAGCTCTAGGGGGAGGGGGGTGGGTGGGTTATATTCAAAGTACTCTTAAACACTGCACTGCACTTAAGTTCTCTTACACTCTGTGTACATGGTTAAAATTATTTAAGAGTACTTTGAATATAACCCACCCACTCCCCTCCCCCTAGAGCTTTTAGGTATCAACACTACTGAACCTATACGTGCAATACATAACACAATTACACCAAGATGATTTACTGTATTATAATAAGGGTCGGAACAAAACCAATGTAGGTACTGAGCTATTAAAAAAGTCTTTTTCTACTCGCCGACTTTAATCTGCCAATTACGAGTACATAGACAAAAGTATAAGCTCATACTTTTCGATATTAGACAGTCCAACTCAACTATAATATTTCATTTCGATACGCTGTAGGCAACTATAATAGAACTTCATACAAATTCTATACTTATTTTTCTACTCCAGCACTTCTATCTGTCAATTAGATGACTGACAGCGATATTCAAAAAGTCTACATTATAACGTTGTCTATGGTATTCCATAAGAACACTGCTCCTATGGATTTTCATACAATATATTAGCACTGTTGTTGTTTTTTTTTAATTTCTATAGTGGGCACAACATCTTCTCTATTCTGCCACGTTTCTAGATTTAGCTTTTTACGCTATTTTAGCTGTCGTAGAAAAACTAGGGTATGCAACAGCTCATAATTGGGTCTTAAAACTCTCGGGTCTATTATTACAAAACTCGGCATCGCCTCGTTTTGTAACGACGACCCTCAAGTTTTAAGAACCCTTATTATATCACTGTTGCATAAACTACTATTGCGATGCCGCCTGGTACTTTGCCGAGCGCGCGCCTCACGCCTGCGCCGACCGCGCCGGCCTGCCGGCCATCTTTTTGTGTTACATCCTTGTTAAGTCAATGAAATTGAATGATGAAATTGTTCCTCCATAGATGATGATGATGATGACTCGTAGAAAAAGTATTGTATACAATCGTAATATAATTAAGTTTTTCAATCTCGTACCTTACTTAGGCCACTCAGCAAGCTTCGTGGCCTAAACACGGTACTCGACTGAAAAACTCTTCGTTATATCACGATTGTATAATAGTATTTTATAAGGCAGGCCGGCGCGGTCGGCGCAGGCGTGAGGCGCGCGCTCGGCAAAGTCCCAGGCGGCATCGCAAATAAGTATAGAATTTGTATGAAGTTCTATTATAGTTGCCTACAGCGTATCGAAATGAGATATTATAGTTGAGTTGGACTGTCTAATATCGAAAAGTATGAGCTCATAGTTTTGTCTATGTACTCGTAATTGGCAGATTAAAGTCGGCGAGTAGAAAAAATACTATTATAAATGTTCAATCTTTAATAAAATATGGTTTATATTATAGGCCACGGCAATCGATAAAAGGATGACTCACACTAAGAATCACGTGCTAGCTCGGAGCCCTCGGATGTCACTTGACGTTTTTATAGAAACTGACATATCGTTCCGTTCTAGTGTGAGCCATCCTTAATTCTGCTCCATGACGGGACTATGCTACACATAAATTATTTTCAAAGCGAATTGCAATGTCACAGTCAATTCACATATCATGTGTTCCGATGCAATCTGCTATGCTAAATAATGCAATGGGCAAATTATCCATATCTCGCGAGTCGCGTCACATTCCGTTAAGGTCAACTAAGTGGTCCCATTGTTCTGCGTCTGCGCTGGGAACCCGGCTCGTCGCGAACCTCGTGAAAGCGCATTTTCCCAACCAGCTATATCTATCGTCATAGAGAACGGTTTAATACTAAATATGCTGTTTAAAAAATATCGCATTCCCACGACAACATGCATCTCTCAAACGTTAGGTCATAGTTTACAATAGTGATAATTAAAGTAATTATTACTCCATGTTTATATGCGTATGTAGATTCCTCAACGGCAAAGCAGTTACGTGATTGCTTATAATTTTTGCAAATTGAGTTTTGAAATTTCGTAGGACATATGTAAATATATTTAACTATACGTCTATAGCATTGTTTCCTCGATTATAACGGCTGTGACTAAATATAACATAAAGTATTTAGTGGGTAAACAAAGTGCGGAAACGCGCCGTTCATCTGTCGCACGTGCGTGCGCGCAGCGCGCACCGACCGCGGCTATGTAATTATACAATTAGCAGACGGCAACGTCCGTTATATATACGACACTCATTCTAGTCTAGAGTCTTGCATTTTCATCTGTGACGGTGGCAAGGACTAAATACGACATTGCAATCCACAAAATGGCCTCTCTAGCTTGGTTCGTAGTTAGGTACCGTGCCTACGAAGTTGGAGTTTCCGGGTTCAAATCCTGGTAAGGGCAAATAATTGTATGTTTATTACGACTATTGGTTCCTGAGTTATGGACATCAGTATGTATATTCATATTCATTTATTTCCTAAATGCACACATACAAAACACGTCAAAATAAAACAAAACAAGATTAATTAACAATTTTCAAAAATAATTTACATTAGGTACAACTTATAAAAATTTAATTTAAATTAATCAATAAAATACAATAACGTGCGACAGATGAACGGCGCGTTTCCGCACTTTGTTTACTCACTGAATACTTCATTATCATGTTATATTGAGTCACAGCCGTTATATTAATATATAGTCGTCTAGTACCCATAGTACAAGCTTCGTTTAGTTTACTAAGACTTTAAGTAGACTATTTCGGTCTGTGTACCCAAATATTAATTAATTAATTAATTTAAAAAACAACCTCCTCAAGGTTTTTACGACGGGTCTTGTAAACCTAACTGTAATCAGGTACTAACAACAATACCCTTCCTTTCCTTATGCTGTTGCAATTGGGATTACAAATGGTCATTTAACAGTGTTAGCGATGGAACATGCCTTATTCATTTAAAAAAATAATGACGCCTTAAGAAAAATTTAAAATATAGTTATCTCGATTCAGGTGTGTCTTTGATGACTGGATCTGGTTCATAAAAAAAAACTGAAATGATTTCAGACGGCGATGATTCTTAACGATTTTACGTTTCTTGTTGCTTTCAAATCCAGACTTAACTGGCTTGATTGACTTGAAAGCTGCTTAACAGGAGTCGCAAATTAATCCTTAATGGTTACGCATAATTGAACAATTTCCGAATTTTTATTGCTCGCATTACTTTGTCTTTCGACTTTCCGTTTCGTTACGGATTGAATGCGGTATAACTCGTAATCTTTTTAAATCGTGACGTTGCCGGAATATTAGTCGCTGTCGTGGACCTTTCACCCTGATCGTTAGGCATAATGTAAGAATCACCCATTCATGGCTCTTAATGTCCTCCCATTTACTTTCGATGGCGTGAACACATAAGTTTGCCCATCAGCGGGTTGTCATTAGGGAAATCGACTAATTTATCGAATTATCAAAAGGTCACGAGAACCATAGTCAGATTAGATTCTTTATTATTCGTTCGTAAGATACACGACTCGTGTAAACAATTTTACACAGATCAACCTAGTACCAAACTAAGCAAAGCTTGTACTATGGATACTAGGCGACGATATTCATACTTAAATAGTTAAATACAGACTTATATAAGTACATTGTACAAGTACAAGTAATAAGTACACTGAAAACGCCCATTACTCAGAAACAAATATTCGTAATAACCACGCAAATAAGTGCCCTTACCAGGATTCGAACCCGGGAATTCTAGCTTCATAGGCAGGCTCTCTAGCATCTAGGCTAGAGAGCCGTAACTTAAAATAAAATACACTTACATGAGTTACACGTGGTAAAATCGACCTTTATAGCTCTTAACTTTTGAATAGTCCACAGGAAAGACCTGAACATCAGAAAGTTTTTTCGCTATGCCATATAAACTCCCATGTCTGATTTTCTCACTTATATTTAAAAACTAGGCAATTCATGGAGCACAATGTGAATCGTATCGACATTCCGACCCATAGATCAATTTAATACGAACATGCAATAGACCGACTTGTTAAAAAGAACAGGTATACACATATCAACGTCCCTTACCGGAACACCCACTGCGAGGAACAACCGTGGAATTCACTTTCAATCCTCGGCATTACTTCACAACGCTGTAATCAACTTTATATATATTGTATCAATCATATCGAGTGTGGTGGCGAAGTAGAGTCAGTTTATGCTAAGTTTCCTAGATTTTGATGGCACACACTGTGAAAGTGTTAAGTAAACGTCATAATTTCATAGAAGTTTGACGTTTAAAATAACACTTTCAAGTTTGACAGTTCATTTGCTGAGAAAAGATAACGTGGTTTGACTCTAGTCAAGTTTAAACTTTGTTTGGTGACTTATTTATTCTTTCATATCTATATCACACGAAACTATTAAGCCTGCCTTAACAAATGCAATTTATTCTACTAATATTATGAACGCGAAAGTTTGTAAGTATGGCTGTTTGTTACTCTTTCATGTAAAAAGTACTGAATGGATTTTAATGAAACTTATAATAATATAGCGCATCAGCATCAGGATAACACAGGCTACAATTTATAAAGATATTGTGTGAAGCAGACGAAGTCGCGGGCACCAGCTAGTATTCAATAGTGTTATAGCACCAAACCTATCACTTCACTATATATGTATACTACTAGTGCGGGAAGCACAGTTTGACTTGTATGAAAAATCTACATTAATTCGCACTGTAGAGAAATCATGGCACGTTATTACCTATGTTACGAAAATAATATATTTAAAGAATTCTCCTCAAAAATATCTATATTATAGCAATAAACACGAATTAATAATTCAATCCAAAAAATATATGAAAACAATATATCGCACTGTGGAGATTTTATATTCTCGTAATCCCATTCAATCACTTATTAATAATTTATAGTTTTCTCCAGGTTTGCCTATTTACCCTGCTAACCACAATTTTTTAAAACCTTAATTTTTGGTTTACGAAGAACATTACAAGCAAAGTATATATATCAGTTATATGTAAATTAAGATATATTTATTGACAATGTTATACACAAAAATCTCCGACATAAAGTTATCCATTATTTTTCTGTCAACAATTTAAGCTTAAAAAAGTTATTAGTGGCGTAGAGTATATGGACAGATGGATTTTTTTGTGTTTTATAAAACCTCGTAAACATGTAAATATAAAACAAAAAATTCTCTCAGCTATGTATAATACTGCATGAGTAAAATCATATTTAGAATTCTGCGCTATTTGTATTACCCGCGCGAGATTTCACAGGCAGGTGGCCAGGTGTATCCATTCACGATACAAAGTACGGTAATCAACTTTCTACCTTGTGCATAAAGCGCACATTTATTCGTACATGATAGCAAGCGATCGTCGTCAGCGGCGGCGCTGTTTGATGTTCGCCCGCTTCCGAGTGATAGAAGCCGTAGTAGATGAAATAAGGTTTAATTTTCAACCGACTTTAAAATTTCAAAAAGGAGGAGTTTCTCAATTCTTGTGTGTTATTTGTTGATGTTTGTTACCTCAGAACTTCGTCAATACTAAACCGATTTAAAAAAAATCTTATTTTATCTCAAAGTCGATGGTTCCAGCTTGGTCAATTAATTTCTGATGATGCTGGTTGCATGTCTCATGTTTACGTTGAGCTATAAATTGCATAGAAAAAGCGTATTTAGGGTCGTCATTTAATGAGACGTCATCTAAATGTGAATTACGTAATAATAATATTTTATCCTTTTGTATCTATGCTTATACTAAGTAAAACATTCATTTTTAATAACTTTTATCATGATTCACAGCAACAGAATAAGAGTCGACTGTCCTTTACAAGTGACCAAAATTGCGGTTTACAATTTACTAAAATAGACCGAGAGTACTTTATAAAGTCTCAATTCAGAAAGTCCTAAATTTTATCTAAAATAATATCCTCCTGAGGCCTGGATAAAATATGACTACACTCGCATAAATGCCGAGAGTCCGTTGAGCCCTGAACTTTTTATAGGTTATTTTAAGGTCTAAAATGAGTTTATCGGATTTTCGCTGGAACAAAGTTGATTATATACCTACTCGATGCGGAACATTTTAGGCATATTTTTAATTGAAAATTATTTGGCCTTTACAAATGCTTCTTGGCTTTTATTCGATTAAGATTATGTACTTAATATGGCTAATATATGTCAATTTGTATGAAACCGGGTATTTCTTTAAAAATTAAATTAAAGTATAAGGGACCGTTAATAGTTATTTATTATACAAGGGGGCAAAGTTGTTGTTTAACTCTCGGGCATATATTGAGACCCGAGCAAGCGAAAGATTCCACTGGAATCTTGAGCTTTATGAGGGTCTCAAGGCACGAGAGTTGAACAAACTTTGCCGCCGAGTGTAATACATTTTTCCCCTCACTATTGCGAGGAAAATACAGACTACATACGATTATAAATCTTATCCACATGTAAGTTATCTTGAAGAAACCATCAAAAATCAATTTCAAAATTTGTCATAGAGTAGGTACGCTCCTAATACTTAGATATTACCAACAGCTTACCAAGTGCGTGATAAGACATGATCACATGTCCAATTTAAGGTGTGACCTCCGATTGCGCATATTTACTATGGGCATATAGGACTCACTTATACTGGACTAGTGGTAAGTGATAGGAATTAGATTACTTTGCCCCACATGTGGATAAAATGCGTTTTTCCAGGCTAGTTTTAAAGCACAAAATAGCGCTTTCCGAGCTAGTGAGGAAAAAATATTATTTTATGCAAAAATAACAATAGAAACTGAACCAGCCTGTTGGAAAAAACATAAAAAACCTACTTATTAAATCTTATACAGTATAAAACTGCTATGGCAAAATCAGTCTAGTTCCCTCATCACAATTAAAAGTTCTCGCATGATCAAAGTGACTTCTATGCTTAATACTCAAATATTTATACAACAATGGTCTAACAACAATTGTCAGAAACCTTTTATATAAAATATTTTTTTTAAAACTTAATTACAAAGAAAACAATGTCTTCGTATACGTAACTATCTAGTTGAGTATTTAAAATGTATATTATGTAGGTAATAAGGAAAACTTGTTTAAAACCAGTGTGAGGTCCTTACTGTTAATTCTAAGTAATTATTAAACATCACTAGGCATACTCAATTAATTAAAAACTGGCATCTAGTATTGAGAAATATCCTTAATAGTATTATGGAGAATCACATAACAATATAATCATTTAACATATTGTCGAGAAAAATAAAAATAAAGTATAGCATATTGACAGTCATTTAAAATGGCAGAAACATAGCGACCTAAGTATACTACTAACATAGTCCGAGAGGGCTTTACAAAATTCTTATTAATTTAACTCGTAATTGTAATTTATTGAATCTTGCGTCATTTTGCGCAATTCCATATTAACAACGAAAATAATGTTACTTTGCTATTCCGCCAAACGTGCTAGTCAATTAGTGCCAATCCGTTATACCTACTTGCGTATTTTTTGCATGCAATTAATGTTCCCACCCTCCCGCCGCAAAGAAATACCAATAATAAAAAACTCGACACGTGTTTCGTCTCTCTACGAGGCATCCTCAGGAGATGCAGGAGATCTTGTCGTACTAGGGTCCGACAAGTGAATGATGTCATTCATCATGGGCATGTGCCCAGACTGGTCGGCCATATTTATAACCTGGCCACCCCCCTACCTCGCAAGCAAGATGCAAAGAGTTTAGAGTTTAGAGTTTATTTATTTATCTCACAATATACAAAGTCACTTAAAACTACACATGGTACATTCTCAGGATTTTATATTGTGATTGTCAGTTACTTTAATTAAGATTGCAATACATTCAAAATGTCAAATTCATTAAACTTGTATTAAAATAATAAGTTATATAATCAAATGAAACAAGAAAATAAAAATATTATCAAAAAATAGAATACTTATATCACCATAAAAGGTTCGTCACTAACAATACTTAATAATTAATCAAAATATAACTAAAAATTCCAAAATGTCAACAAAATTACAATTTAAATAAAGTCAATTAGTTATGTCATAAAACTCATCTGTGGAATACAATGGATTATCCAATAAAAAGTTTCTCAGTCGACTCTTAAATTTACTGTCACAAGAATCGTCTTTCATGTCTGGGGGTAGTCGCTCATATAAAGTCGGACCGATGACGCGTGGGTTCTTTTCTGCAAGCGCCATGCGACGTGGGACGGTTCTTAGGCGTCCTGTTGAGCGAATAACTTTGCCAGACACGTTTACTTTCGTAAAGGATGACATACTATTTCTGACAAACATTAAAATCTCGAACAAGTAAACTGAGAAGTGCGTCATGATCCGGTACTTTACGAAAATGTCCCTACATGGGTGTCGTGTTTTTACGCCAGCCATTGCGCGCAGTGCATTCTTTTGCTGTATCAAGACACGAGTCGCATCCGTCGAGTCTCCCCACATTAGCGTGCCGTACGACATTTGCGAGTGAAACATTGCGAAATAAACCGATTTTAATGCAACTTGTGATATTAGGGGTCTTAATTTTCGCAGTACATAAACGGCACTACTCAGTCTACCACACAAATTGTCAACATGGCACTTCCAGTTCAGGTTTGCATCCAACACAAAGCCAAGAAACCTGCACTCAGTACATAGCGGCATGGGGACATCAGAGATACAAGGTGGAAGGGAAACTCGGCGTCCTGAAAAAATCATAATATTTGATTTGCTAACATTCAGCAGTAGTCCGTTAGATGCAAACCACTTCTGCAGGTCTCTGCATGTGCTATTGATTTTCTCACTTAGTTGTTCATAGCTTGCCGCGCTTACTATGACGGTAGTATCATCCGCGAACAGCACTGGTAATCCAGAAGTAATAGCGGATGGCAGGTCATTGACAAAAGTTAAAAATAAGGTGTTTCCCAGTGCCGATCCTTGAGGAATTCCTAAATTGATTCTACCAGTGTCAGATGAAAGTGTTCTACCATTCATAGAGAGCTTCACCACTTGCCTTCGGTCCGACAAAAATGACTCGAATAATCGGTAAGCCGTATCCCTGACGCCGTAACTAGCTATCTTATTTAATACTAGACCATGATTTATTACGTCAAAGGCTTTCGATAAATCGCACATAATACCCGCCACCTTGCGCTTGTCATCCAGACTTGTCACGATTTGGTCAAAAATGTTGTGTGCGGCTCTTGTTGTTGACATTTTTTTCCTATACGCGAACTGGCATGCCGTAAGCAAGTTGTTTGCCTCCAGGTGAGTCATTAGGCTGGATGACAGAATTGACTCCACAATTTTGGAGATGGTGGGTACTATGGTAATAGGCCTGTAATTCGTGACGTCACTTTTAGTCCCCTTTCCTTTAAATACCGGACAAACCCTTGCATTTTTGAGCGGTTGTGGGTATACACCAGTTTCGAACATGCTGTTTATTAATGCAATCAAAATGTCAGAAACGACCGGCCAGATACATAGGATTATATCTAGGGATATATCATATGTATCCACGGTTTTACGCGTTTTTAACATTGACTGCATTGTCTTGTTCAAAAGATCGTGCGTTATATTAGGCAAACGGTAAATAGGTATGTCCGTGGTACGCAGGTGTTGTATTAGGTACTGTGAACACTGGTGCTCATCACTTTGTATTAAATACTTATTCGCTATATTTGTAAAATGATTATTAAAAATATTAGGAATATCGATCACTGGCACTTTATTGTTTGTAATTGGGTCAGTTAAAGATGTAATATTAGATCTGTTTTTAAGGCCGACTTCGTTGTTAACAATCCTCCATACTTCCTTACTCTGATTTTTACTTTTTTTCAATCGGTGTTCTATATGCGTTTTCTTAGCGTTTAATGTCGTAGAATGTATTAGTTCGGAATAATGTTGTATGCAATCTGATATAATGGGGTTGTCAGGGTACTGTCGCCTTATTTCTACAAGATCTTTATGTTTTTGAATATAACCAGACAATTCGTTAGTCAACCACGGGGTACAATTATTGCGTTTTAATTTTATTTTTTTGAATGGAAAACGTAAATTAATATAATATGTCAAAATGTTCAATAATTTCTCAAATTTTAAATGAATGTCATAAGTTGCATCATAAATAAAACTAAAGTCATAACTCAAAATGTCAGCATAAAATAATCGAATAGTTTCCTTAGTAAACAACCGGCGTTCGACAACTGGGGCTGCGTTGTTTTTTGCGTACGTTTTTTCCATAGTGAGCACATACAGTTGGGCGTTATGGTCACTAATAGCAGTGTCCACCGGCGACACTGTAAGGCAGTCTCGCATATGGTTCGCTATGCCGCAGTCAATGCACGATGCCGAGTCTGCAGTCACGCGGGTTGGAAATGTCACAGTATTAACACAGCCGTAACTGTTAAGTACATCGTCGACCTGTTGTCTTAAAGTATTAGCAGTTAGGTAGTTTACATTGTGATCGCCAACTATGAGAAACTTTTTATTTTCGTCAGTCAATTTTTTTAGCAATAATTCCAATTTCTCTAAATAAATGTCAAAGTCTCCATTACATGTCCTATATAATACAACAATTATTAAATTAAAACAAGGTATTTCAATAGCCGATAGCTCTAATTGGTACGGAACGCTGAGATCATGTAGGTCACTACGATGTTTGTACGGCGTACCCTCACGCGTAAAAATGCCTACCCCACCATGGGCGCCGGCGCGCGTCCGGCAGTACCCGTTCGCGAATTCGTAGCCACATAACCTCGAAAGTTCCAATTCACTTTTTCGGCACCAAACTTCACTTAAACAAAGTACATCAGGTTTAGTTTCATTACATAATAAATCAAGTAGTGAAGTTTTACTAGTAATGCTTCTAACATTTTGATGAATCACTCTAAAAGTTGTTGTTACCTCGCTGCCGCTATCTCTCGCTGAGCGTTGGGGTTTTTTGGCTGTACGACATTGAAAAAACGTACCGCCACACCAACAGGCCAATTTTCTTCATTCTTCGCGACCTTCACCTTGCCCGCCGGTACGTCCAGGCGAAATGAGGTGTAGTTACCACGGGTGACTACCAGCTGTTGACATACTGGTGATGTGATCTTCATCTTGGTCTGTACGTGGCGGATTACGTCATCAGCGGTGGTGTCCTCACTGAGATTATACACGTGCAGGCTAACGACGCGGGGAGCTGCTGCACGAAGATCACTGGAGCACGGAGGTTGAGGAGGATCAGCGGGGGTGACTGGAGCAGCAAGAAGTTCTGTATTAGCTATGGTGTCAGCGGTTTCCTGGTGACCCTGTTTGACGTTGCTCTTCGCGGCATATCGACGTGAGCGAGTACTACGCTTGTCAGTGGCGAGTGACGGATCAGTCGCTTTGGATTCTGTCAGCTGAGGTGCAGTCAATGCAGGGCTTGACGATTCAGAGACTGGGGTCATGGAGGCGTTTGGCTTGGGACTCACTGGACTAGTCGACGTGGAAACCGATGACTGAGATGCAGGTGGATCTTGCCTACCATCAGCTGCCCGATCATCGTCTAAGAATATCAGACCCTTTGGGCCGGATTCGTTCAGTGGTGTATATGTGTCAGTGTCCAGTGATTCAGCATTAGCATTTGTGACAGTGCGTAATATTGTTTTAATGTATTTGTTCTGGCATGTAAGTAGTTCTTTTTGTTCTTGAATGATATCAAAACAACATTTTATCTGTATCTTCATGTCACAAATCTCACTTTTTAAATTTGAAACAGTGTTCACCAACCTCGTAACGGCCGCTGCATTCGTAGCCAGTTTTGCCATGTTTGGAGCCATGTATAGTTTTCTTTTATATGTAATTGGACCGTGTAACTATTAATTAGATATTTAATTCTTAATTAGATGGTAAAATATATGTTTAAATAATTAAATGATTTAATATATAGAGGAGCTTTGATTTTAACAGTTATCCACACAGTAGCGCCCTCTAATATTCTCTAATAATCTCCTCTAATAATCAAATATTCGTAATAACGGTGATGACGCTACATTCAACTGTTCGTTAACAATCACACCCCTGTTGTTGTACCTAATTGTTTCTAACTAAAATATTAAAAGAATGATCGTCAGACAGGTTATGGCCATTATCCAACAAATGCTTCGCAAAATTTGACCTTTCTGGATGGTTATGCCTGTATGCCGCAAGATTCTTCTTATACCTTGTGGTGAAATTACAGCCCGCTTGCCCAACAAACACCTTATTACAATACTCACAGGTTATAAACCAGACGTGTTCCCATTCTCGATTTTATCTTTCCCATTACAAAGTTTCGAGCGCAAGGTATTATTTGTCTTAAAAGCCACATTAATGTCGTTAGATTTCAAAATTTTGTAAATCGAATCTGACAATTTACCAACGTACGTAATGTTCGCTTTAAACTTCCTAATGGGATTAGAGGATTGTGCTGCATACAACACATTATTTATCAAATTATTTTGCTTCTTTCTGATTACAACCCAATATCGCCCGATTTTAAGCGCAAAAATTTAGGGACTTTATAACGGACACTCGGCGTTTATGCATAGCTTTGTTTTTTAGTGCTCGGTCTCTTATACACGTGTCTCGATTTTGGCCTTTATAACGGACTCAGGGACTCGTGAAGTTGTTTCATTTTGCATGAAAAACAATGTTCTTTTGATAAGAAAATAATACTAAAATAGTCATTAGGTATATATATTTTTTTAAAACGAAATTTATTTATTTATTTAGAATATTAAATTTTATGATTGACATAATCCAATCCACAACGTAGGCTTCGTCAAGTCATTATAATTGTATTGAAAAGAAAACTAAACTAGTAAATATCATTTTTTCTTTGAAAAAAAAAATGAAACATTTTATTTCTTAAAGTAATGACTATCAAAATGAATATCTAAATCTGATTGCTTGTCCCATTTTACAGTAAGCTATAAGTCGGATAGAAAAAGCGTCGTCATTTAATTTGTCGTCATCAAAATGTGAATTACGTAATAATGATCGTTTATTCTTCTGCTGTTTATGCTTATACTCACTTTTAATAACTTTTACTATGATTCACAGCAACAGAATAAGAGCCGACTGTCCTTTACAAGTGACCAAAATTGTGGTTTACAATTTACTAAACAAACTGAGAGTACTTTATAAAGTCCCAATCAAAAAAGTTCTAAATTTTATCTTAAATATTATATTTACATCCAAAATAATAATGTATTTTCAATAAACACACAAACAAACATCTCAATTATTGAGATTTGTAATATACAAACTGTAAACAGATTCAAATTCGAGATTAAACTTACCTTCGCATGGATGATGGGTTACCTTGATTAACATTTCACGATGGACTGAGCGAAATATTCATTATTTTTATTTAGGTTCTTTTTTAAGAGAGAATTATAACGAATATATTTTAGATTCGTAGTTAGAGCCATTGGTTCTCCAAATCACGCCGTTTTAGTACTTACTGTTAGTTAGCTTCAAATATTTAGTCCTGTATAAAAGACACCGGTTTTTTTCGATACACCTCATTTAAAAAATTCAAGTCTTTACGCATGTCACTATTTAATATTAAGGCCTTTATAAAGGACTCGGGGGCTCACTACATTACATTCATGTTAAGTGGTAGGTATACTGACCCGACTTTTAAAAAGGAACATTTTGAATAAAAACTATGTATGTATGCTACATAATATGTGGTTTTATTTTCACAAGACTGAATGTGTATTTATACCTATGTATATACCTAACTTAGCTAAACCTCATTTTGTGTGTTAAGTAAGCAACATTAACAAAAATAATAATGGCATAAAACAGGGATCTGTGAGCTTTTGATTCTAGACAATCCACTTACAATAAAAAAAACATAACTAAACTACAATTCTTACAATAAAAAAAATACAACAACTAAACCTGGTTCTTTTAACATGTGGATGGGATATTATAACTAATCCTTTTAGACCTGCTTACACAACACAAGGTCCGAGCCGCTAACCCGGAGTTAAGCTGTCAAATTCCATACAAAAAACGCTTAACGCCCGAGTTATGTAGCTTACCCCTTAAATAAGGAGTGACTCAGCTTTTGATCTGCACAACTCGCCGTCATGTTTTATTTGTCACACACAGCCAATCGCGTGGTCGCCTGGTTCTAAAGGTGGCATAACTGTAGTAGATGAGGATTCATCTTTACTTGTTCACATCAGTATTTTTAAATTATTGGGCTCTGTTCAGTTGTTAAACAGTCGGCCAAGGTCAAGGTCGGTGTCACTTGCCGATAGTACTTTAAAACACTTTCGCAACCAGGCAAAACTTCGAAGCTTCGAACAATACCCCAGAAACCGACAGTACTCGCTAGTCGGGCAACGACGTGCAACTCAATGCCGCACGCCGCGAACTAGATGGCAGCACCTACGTTTCGTTGGTTTGCTGATAAAGTTATTTTCGATTTTATATAGTGTAAATAGTATATAATATATGGAGAAATTTATGCAATGTTATTCTTCAATAAGTATTGCTTTTTCTTTCATAAAAAACAGAGATGTCCATTTTCTGCGCTTAGCATTATTTCTTGTTTGTTAACGAAAATTCCCTATTTCTCTCTAAATAAAGAAGTCTCTTGGGAGAAAATGCCAACGTCATCTTAAAACTACTGTTAGATTATATTGTATTTGTTTTCTCCCACTGTACGAATTTCTCAGGCATAAATAATAAAAATAAAATAATTTGTGTCCATTAATACTACAATTTTGTATTTTATCGGGAGAAATTTAAATCTTGTATTAATATTATCATCATAAACCACTATGTAAGATATCTCCACGGTGCGAATTATTCTGTACTAAATATACAAGAATTTAAAAAAAGTCATATATCTAAAAAACGGAAGTTGATATCGAATCATAACTTCACAGTTAGGTATACAATACGATAAGGAATTAACCCATACAGAGAAATTTGGATGTCCATTTAATGTGACTTCAACTTTTAAATGACTCCACTATACCTGGTTCCCGCGATTTCGTCTGCGCTAAACTAGCCTCGCCCACGACTTTGTTTGCGAAAAAGTCGTAAATACTTTCAATCCTCTTTCCATCCCCTTTAAATTTGAAGACCTTTATACTTAGTGGATGGGAAAAATGTATGTGTGTATGCTCCAAGCGTTGGTGGTGAATTGTACGACTTTAAATCGCGTGTTTAAATCCTGTCGGCTCGAACCAATGAGCTTTTCGGAACTCATTTACGCAATATTTCAACGGCCTCCTAGCAGTCCTAGCCTGCTCGATAGGACCCTGCCTACGCTGCAGGAGGTTCGAATCCTGGTCAGGGCATTTATTTGTGTGTTCATCACAAATATTTTTTCCTGAGTATGGATGTTTTCTATGTATTTTAGTTTTTATATGTATCTATCTATTATATACATCGTCGCCTAGTACAAGCCTTATTGAGCTTATCGTGGGACTAGGTCAATTTGTGTAATATTGTCCCACAATATTTATTTATTTACCTACCAGTTTACCCTCGAGGTTGGAAAATGATACGACAGTCGCTTGTGTAAAACTAAGGCCTCTGTCAAATTTTGGGGTTAGTTGGCGAAGCGGACCTCAGGCTTCCGGAGCTGAGGCTAGGCCGGGATAACGATTGAAAGAGGGAGGGAGAGATATGAATGCTTCAAATTTAATGGTCCTTGATAGTTGATAGGGCATGAGTTGTCAGTCAGTCACTATATTACGCCGACTATTTTACATATTTGCATTAATAAGTAATTAAGACTTTGCCAGTTTTGCAATCTTCGTGCAAGTGTTGATAAATTGAGTGACAGAAGCCGGCCCGATCCCAACGGCATTGCCACTCAATTTAGTTATATCTTGACTGGCCATAATCAATGATATATATAATACCAGTAGTTAGGCACTAAAGAACTTACTGCACCTACGCACTACCTACTTTGAATCATGAAAAGAAAACCTCTCAATTTAGATATCCATAATACGTACCAATAACCGAAGTATCATTAACTTACCGAACCCTAAAAGCGAAGTAGCGTTATCAAATATACGATTATTTTTATGTTATACCTTTAGCGCCACATGCACCATTCGAGGTTATCCAACTAACCCGAAGTTAAGTGTTTTCAGTATGGAATTTGACAGCTAATTCCGGGTTAGTTAGCTAACCTAGATTGGCGTAAGTAGCTTTTAGTTAACTTAGACTCGGTCTGGAGCACTTTAATGTATGCAAACTTTTCCCAACACATGGTTAAGTAGAAATTTCTGGGCAAATAGAAAACATATTCATTGGGACACTTGAATAAGCACAAGTTTGTACCTACGTCTATCTTTTGTTGAACTATGAAATTTTAAGTACGCAAAGCACTATTGTACAGTTAATTCGGCATATCTAGTGCTCTGAAGGCCTTGTATAAAATTGTACGACATTAACTTCTCGATCGCGTTAGCGTATCGATAGTTCAAATTATGTTTGCAGAAGGCCTAGTATAAAAATTGTACGACATTAACTCCTCGACCGCGTTAGCGTATCGGGAGTTCAAATTATGTTTGCCGTTTATTTAAATCATCCGGCAACTTTCATATTTTGACCCCTCGATACGCTAACGCGGTCGAGGAGTTAATGTCGTACAACTTTAAGAGGCCATCAATACGGTTTGTACGGAAAAGCAACAAAAGCTGTTTTTTGACGTTGAAATACAAAGAAACTGTGAGCTGTTTGTTAAAGTTGTTAACTATGTTTGATAGCTTATTTCCTAGTGTTTAACTTGTAAGCTTCTAATTTGAGTAAAACTCAATGTTTTAACTTTTACTATACAATTATTGGCAGTTGTTTTCTGAAAAGCGCACGGAGACAGAAGTTTGACTTCGATTATTGTTAACATGATACATGAAAACACATGTTTTTCTAGGTTGATATAATATTGCAACATGGTTTTATTTAACTTATAGGCCTCATATTTCCAATAATTTACACAGATACCTATCTAGTTCGACTTTGAATATGCACATTTTTCGATAAAAATACACTGCAAACGCAGGGATTTTCGCAGTAATTTTGACAAAATATTGGGATGATTTGTATACAACATTAAAGTTTATTCTTTTAAGAACATGCTGAAATCGAAAAAATCACTTTTTGTTTAAATTCCGTATTTTTTTTTAAATATTCAAATGGTGTATAAAATCCAATCCGCGCTAGCCTAGTCCTCAGTACCGCGCGCGCGCTCGTAGAGGTAGGACCTGTGTTGTTCTCTGTGGACTGTACAATTTGCTTGTTTTGTTGCACGAGTACGTGCTGGAAGCGTTTGGAAAAGTGAATAAACCGCGACCAACTACTGAGATAAGCATTTTACATTTTTGACTATATTATAGACCTGTTTGAAATAAAAATTTTAAATGATTTTATCGAATGTGATTGTACCGCAACCAACCCTTCTAGATACTTTCAGTAATACAGAGTGTTTATTAAGACGGACAGTATGGAGAAATTTTAGGTGTATTAGGGTGACGGTACCCATTATGAACACTTTAAGCTGACAGACAGGAGTGATGGACACTATATTCTTAATTCAAATGTCATATGATTGTCAATTGGTTGACACAAAATAAATGCATGAAACTTATTTCCTCATAATAAAAGTGACTGTACGTTACTGGTTCCTTGTCCATTAGTGGTGCCACCGCCCTAGTCAGGGATAATCATATTGCTATATGAGCAAAATCCGGAATAAAACCGGCCAAAAGCGTGTCGGACCAAGCATAATTGAGGGTTTTGTAGCGTTATACGACATAAATATTGTGCAAGCAAAAAGGCATAAGTGTCTTCAAAATATCAAGGGACTTAACTGTATGTTAGCAATTAATAGTTTTTGGCAAAAACGGCTAGACAACCTTACCACGAAACTTATTTTGAACAAATTCGTTCAAAATAAGTTTCGTGGTAAGGTTGTCTTATATCTTAACTTCCTAAAGCTTTCACATTTTTAGGGTTCCGTACTTCAAAAGGAAAAAACGGAACCCTTATAGGATCACTTTGTTATCCGTCCGTCCGTCCGTCCGTCCGCCCGTCTGTCTGTCCAGACCCTTTATCTCGGGAACGAGTAAAGGTTGCAAGTTAAAATTAATACCATAATATACACAGGTCTGCGGTCCCTTGAAGCTGCAAAAAAACCAAACTTCTACATCAACGCAATCGAAATCTGAAACTGCCGTACACTGAGAGTTCCATGCCACTTTTGTGCGGAGCCCTCGGTGGGCAAGTCCGACTCGATCTTGGCCGGTTTTTTGGACCTCCCGATACTGGATCAACCAATTTTTTGTACAAGAGACCTTTAACTTATTTCTAAGGACCTATCAGATGATGTGCCACAAGTAGATATTTGACAAAAAAATGGAACTCAAAAAACGGCATTTTTATTTTTTGTTGTACAAAAATCACTTTTTGCTAAATTAGAATTTTTTATATTTATTCTACTCAGAATCGCAGCTCTTTCAATCCTAGTAGGAAAAAAAAGTGTCCTAAATTTTCCATACATTTTTCAAACTTTCTAATGTGCTACCGCCATACTGAATCTATGAAAAGATGGTGGCGAAATGGGAAACAAATCTTGGAACACTTTTTTTCTCCTACTATGATTGAAAGAGCTCGTGATTCTGAATAGAAAACAATTAAAACTTTTCATATTTTCAAAAAATGATTTTTTTACAACAAATAATAAAAACGCCCAAAATATGCCTCCGGATTTCAGTTAAAATTACAAAACGTTTAAATAAAATTATTTAATTACACGTCCCTTTTTTCATCTTATCGGCTTTGTAAACTTCAATATAATATCACCACCCCAAAATAGAATTCAGATTGAGTTTAAATTTTGAAAAAAAAAACTTTTTAGTAGTTAGGTATGCTTAGAAATGTACCAATATATGTATGAATATGAAAACAATGAATTGGATCCGGAGGCAGAAAACAAAATCCTATTCCAAAATAACTTCGGATACTATTTAGAGACATTTGACGTTTGAATAAAACTATTTTTAATCTTATGATAAACACAAAACAAATATACAAATTACTCGTACATTTTCTAACACCACGTACGCCAAGTAATAGTTGATGTTCTGGCGCAAGTATCAATAATGTTTGGTCCGCGCGTCAAGCGTCGCGACGCCATTAGCCTCGCGACGGTGCTTACAATCAATGAATGCTCGCTCCCGTTCGCACTAACCGCACCTGCTATGCCGTTCGAAGAGCATGGCGATAATAAGTTTGTATACCTGATTGTAGTGTGTGTCCGCACACAGATGCGCGTTCGGAGCGCAACTGGCGGTAATGATATTGAAATGCGAGCGGGCGGATTTTGTGATAGCACTCTTAATACTAGGCCTTCCGTTTATTTAAATCATCCGGCAACTTTCATATTTTGACCCCTCGATACGCTAACGCGGTCGAGAAGTTAATGTCGTACAATTTTATACTAGGCCTTCTGGAGTCCTGTTTGTTTTTTTTTTTTTTTTTTATGCTATAGGGGGCAAACGAGCAAACGAATCACCTGATGGTAAGCGATTAACGTCGTCCATGGACACCCGCAACACCAGAGGTGTCGCAAGTGCGTTGCCGGCCTTTAAGGTGGGAGTACGCTCTTTTCTTGAAGGTTTGAAGGTCGTATCGGTCCGGAAACACCGCTGGCGACAGTTCGTTCCACAGTTTAGCTGTGCGAGGCAGGAAGTTTCGGGAAAAGCGCACAGTTGAGGACTGCCAACCATCTAAATGGTGAGAGTGGAAATATTGTCGCGTAGGGCGATGGCGGAAAGAAGCGGCAGGGATTAATCCGAACAATTCCTCGGAACACTCCCCATAATACATGCGATAGAAAATACAGAGTGAGGCCACATCTCTACGCAGCGCCAAGGGATCAAGCCGATCAGAAATACGTTGGCAGTTGACAATTCGAGCTGCTCTCCGTTGGATGCGGTCTAGAGGAAGAAGCTGGTACTTAGGTGCCCCTGCCCAAAGATGAGAGCAGTATTCCATATGCGGGCGAACCTGCGCCTTATAAAGCTGTAGGCGATGGGCCGGCGTGAAATACTGCCTCGATCTATTGAGCACACCGAGCTTCTTCGAGGCCAATTTGGCCTTACCCTCTAGGTGGCCGCGGAACTGGACTTCACTCGAGATGTCAACGCCAAGGATTCCAATACTGGCTGTGGCAGATAGGGGAGTGCTCTCAAAACGAGGTGACGCGACGAACGGAAGTTTTTTTGCGGTGAACGCGCAAACCTGTGTCTTTGTAGGGTTAAAATGGACCAAATTAAGTCGACCCCAATCTGAGACTTCTTTTAGGGAGGTCTCAATTTCGGACACAAGTTTGTTCCGGCTCTCAATGACGTTTTCCCGGGAAATATTGGCGCGGCCGGTGTAGGAGGCATCACCCGTACTATCATCAGCATAACAATGAATGCCGCTAGTTTGCAACATGTCATTGATATGCAGGAGGAATAGCGTGGGTGATAGCACACAGCCTTGAGGGACACCAGCATTCACAGACATTGAGTCTGAGCATTCACCGTCAACTAGGACCTTAATGCTTCTGTCTGCTAGAAAACTGCTGACCCATTCGCATAATTTCCCGGGGAGCCCATAGCATGGAAGTTTCGAAAGAAGTGCTTTGTGCCAAACGCGATCGAAGGCCTTCGCTACATCCAAACTAACTGCCAGTGCCTCACCTTTACTCTCTATCGCCTGTGCCCAGCAATGTGTCAGGTAAACTAAAAGATCACCAGCCGAACGACCCCTACGGAAACCGTATTGTTGGTCACTCAGCAGCTGGTGATCCTCTAGGTACCAGAGGAGCTGACGATTGATGATGGACTCCATAATCTTAGAGAAAAGGGAGGTTATAGCTATCGGCCTGTAGTCGGATGGATTTGAGCGGTCGCCTTTTTTAGGGATCGGGTGCACCAAAGCTGACTTCCACGAAGTCGGGACTACGCCAGAAGAGTAGGAGAGCCGAAAAAGACGCGTTAAGACCGGCGCCAACTCAGGAGCACACATCTTGAGAACAATTGCAGGGATTCCATCAGGCCCACTGGACTTATGGGTGTCGAGGGAGCGAAGAGCCTTACGCACAAAGCTTTGGCGGAACTGTACATCTGGCATACAGCTCTCGCACCGCGGTATAGTCGGCGGCGCTTGTCCCCCGTCATCCAAAGTCGAGTTGGACGCAAAAAGCTTACCCAGTAGATCGGCTTTGTCTTTTGCGTCGTGGGCCAACGAATCATTTCCCGTGTGCAGAGGTGGAAAAGACGGCGTGCAGAAATTCCCCTGGATAGCTTTGGCAAGAGACCAGAACGCACGAGTTCCCGAGGGGAGACGCTCTAGTTTCTCGCCAATCCTACCAATGTGCAACGACTTTGCTCTGGCAATGGCTCTTTTGAAGGACCTGGAGGCAAAGTTAAACTCCTTTTTTAAAGCGCTGGTCTTTACATCCTGTACCGCCGCTGCATTTACCCAGGCTTGGTAGCACTCCAGCTTTCGGCGAGACGCCTTTTTGCAGGAGCGATCAAACCAAGGCTGGGTTTTGCCACCAACAGGTACCGCAGAGAATGGAACGAAAAGTTCCATTCCCTGAAGCACCACGTCAGCAACAGAGTCAGCAGCGATATCAGGATCATCCGGCGTGAAGCAAACCTGCCCCCACGGGTAAGACGCATAGAACACCCGCATCCCGTCCCAGTCTGCTGACTTATAGTGCCACACACGGCGGCTACAAGCAACTCGCCGACGCGGCGGGCACGTGAGAGGCACTGTACTCCGGATGAGGCAATGATCCGAGGAACCGAGAGGGGCTGCAACGGATACATCATAGCCAACCGGGTGAGAAGTCAGCAGAAGGTCCAACAGGGAAGGTTCCTGGCTCTCCACATCTGGGATTCGCGTAGGCGCAGTAACCAGTTGTGTCAAGCCGTAGGTCAGAGCAAAGTCGTGAACAGATCTCCCCGCATGATCAGTCTTGCTGGAGCCCAGCCATTTTTTTATTTAATACCTACGATTTTGCATGGGCACTTTATGAACCAAATTCTTCCAAACCTTTTGCGATAGGTACTCCAATGCAGAGGTCAACGACACTGCATGCACCATCCGAGGTTGGCCAATAAACCCGAGTTAAAATAGTTAAAGTAGTTAGGCGTTTTAAGTTTAGAATTACCCTGGTTGGCCCAAGTGGACCTTAGAGCCCTGTATATTAAGAGTGCTATCACAAAATCCGCCCGCTCGCATTTCAATATTATTACCGCCAGTTGCGCGCCGAACGCGCATCTGTGTGCGGACACACACTACAATCAGGTATACAAACTTATTATCGCCATGCTCTTCGAACGGCATAGCTGGTGCAGTTAGTGCGAACGGGAGCGAGCATTCATTGACTGTAAGCACCGTCACGAGGCTAATGGCCTCGCGACGCTTGAAGCGCGGACCAAACATTATTGATACTTGCGTCAGAACATCAACTATTACTTGGCGTACGTGGTGTTAGAAAATATAATTTGTATATTTGTTTTGTGTTTATCATAAGATTAAAAATAGTTTTATTCAAACGTCAAATGTCTCTAAATAGTATCCGAAGTTATTTTGGAATAGGATTTTGTTTTCTGCCTCCGGATCCAATTCATAGTTTTCATATTCATACATATATTGATACATTTCTAAGCATACCTAACTACAAAAAAGTTTTTTTTTTTTTTTTTTCAAAATTTAAACTCAAACTGAATTCTACTTTGGGGTGGTGATATTATATTGAAGGTTACAAGTTATTAGCCGATAAGATGAAAAAAGGGACGTGTAATTAAATAATTTTATTTAAACGTTTTGTACTTTTAACTGTAATCCGGAGGCATATTTTGGGCGTTTTTATTATTTGTTGTAGAAAAATCATTTTTTTTAAAATTTGAAAAGTTTTAATTGTTTTCTATTCAGAATCGCGAGCTCTTTCAATCGCAGTAGGAGAAAAAAGTGTCCCAAGATTTGTTTTCCATTTCGCCACCATCATTTCATAGATTCAGTATGGCGGTAGCACATTAGGAAGTTTGAAAAATGTATGGAAAATTTAGGACACTTTTTTTCTCCTACTAGGATTGAAAAAGCTGCGATTCTGAGTAGAATAAATATAAAAATTTCTAATTTAGCAAAAAGTGATTTTTGTTCTTTCTCTTCTTTTTTTCATTCTCATTCTCATTCTCATTCATTATCGGCTTTGTAACCTTCAATATAATATCACCACCCCAAAGTAGAATTCAGTTTGAGTTTAAATTTTGAAAAAAAAAAACTTTTTAGTAGTTGAGTTCCATTTTTTTGTCAAATATCTACTTGTGGCACATCATCTGATAGGTCCTTAGAAATAAGTTAAAGGTCTCTTAAACAAAAAAATGGTTGATCCAGTATCGGGAGGTCCAAAAAACCGGCCAAGATCGAGTCGGACTTGCCCACCGAGGGCTCCGCACAAAAGTGGCATGGAACTCTCAGTGTATGGCGGTTTCAGATTTGGATTGCGTTGATGTAGAAGTTTGGTTTTTTTGCAGCTTCAAGGGACCGCAAACCTGTGTATATGGTATTAATTTTAACTTGCAACCTTTACTCGTTCCCGAGATAAAGGGTCTGGACAGACAGACGGGCGGACGGACGGACGGACGGATAACAAAGTGATCCTATAAGGGTTCCGTTTTTTCCTTTTGAAGTACGGAACCCTAAAAATGTGAAAGCTTTAGGAAGTTAGAATATAAGACAATCTTACCACGAAACTTATTTTGAACGAATTTGTTCAAAATAAGTTTCGTGGTAAGGTTGTCTAGCCGTTTTTGCCAAAAATATTAATTGCTAACATACAGTTAAGTCCCTTGATATTTTGAAGACACTTATGCCTTTTTGCTTGCTCAATATTTATGTCGTATAACGCTACAAAACCCTCAATTATGCTTGGTCCGACACGCTTTTGGCCGGTTTTATTCCGGATTTTGCTCATATAGCAATATGATTATCCCTGACTAGGGCGGTGGCACCAGTAATGGACAAGGAACCAGTAACGTACAGTCACTTTTATTATGAGGAAATAAGTTTCATGCATTTATTTTGTGTCAACCAATTGACAATCATATGACATTTGAATTAAGAATATAGTGTCCATCACTCCTGTCTGTCAGCTTAAAGTGTTCATAATGGGTACCGTCATCCTAATACACCTAACATTTCTCCATACTGTCCGTCTTAAATAAACACTCTGTATTACTGAAAGTATCTAGAAGGGTTGGTTGCGGTACAATCACATTCGATAAAATCATTTCAAATTTTTATTTCAAACAGGTCTATAATATAGTCAAAAATGTAAAATGCTTATCTCAGTGGTTGGTCGCGGTCTATTCACGTTTCCAAACGCTTCCAGCACTTACCCGTGCAACAAAACAAGCAAATTGTATAGTCCACAGAGAACAACACAGGTCCTACCTCTACGAGCGCGCGCGCGGTACTGAGGACTAGGCTAGCGCGGATTGGATTTTATACACCATTTGAATATTTAAAAAAAAATACGGAATTTAAACAAAAAGTGTTTTTTTCGATTTCAGCATGTTCTTAAAAGAATAAACTTTAATGTTGTATACAAATCATCCCAATATTTTGTCAAAATTACTGCGAAAATCCCTGCGTTTGCAGTGTATTTTTATCGAAAAATGTGCATATTCAAAGTCGAACTAGATAGGTATCTGTGTAAATTATTGGAAATATGAGGCCTACAAGTTAAATAAAACCATGTTGCAATATTATATCAACCTAGAAAAACATGTGTTTTCATGTATCATGTTAACAATAAACGAAGTCAAACTTCTGTCTCCGTGCGCTTTTCAGAAAACAACTGCCAATAATTGTATAGTAAAAGTTAAAACATTGAGTTTTACTCAAATTAGAAGCTTACAAGTTAAACACTAGGAAATAAGCTATCAAACATAGTTAACAACTTTAACAAACAGCTCACAGTTTCTTTGTATTACAACGTCAAAAAACAGCTTTTGTTGCTTTTCCGTATAAACCGTATTGATGGCCTCTTAACTAAATCTTATACCTATCAGTAGGTTTTTCATTCATTCAATTTCATTGAACATAACTTTGAGTACGCAATAAAAATTTAAGTATTCAGAACGCCATTTTTATTGCCTTCAGACGGACTAATATCTTAACATGAGCCAAGGTATTAGGTACATATATTTATGTTCTATAAAGTTACAGAAAATGCCTCAGTTTGTTAATCTTACTAAATTTCTTGTATGCCTGTTCTGGACGGCTAGGGCATCTCGGCGTGACTGCCGCCGATATACTCGTATAATTGTCATATCGTGATTAATATAATATTAATAGGCTGTTGGCATGAGTGTAATAAGTTTCATGTAGACCAATTGCCTACTTGCATGTTGGTATTTTAACTATCTATTTTGTGTAAGATGCATTTCCGCTTTAAATCCAGATACGTGACTCTTTTATACAGCGGAATCGCCATTTTTACAAGCATTGTATATTTGTTTGTGGGTGTGTTTATTAACGTCAGATTTTGCAAGCTGGATTTGACAACGTCTCGTTATTCGAATAAGGTGTAACTGCACATACTTATGCAGGATGAATGACAAACTGATCGGGTAACGAAGACCGGAGGTGGCCATTAGGAACTCTGTGTTGAAACAAACCCAGTGTTTGCGTTTATCAGAATTGCCTCGATGAGTAAAAGTTGACCATGGAAAGAAAAGTATTGTCAGCGATAAAACCTGTAACAAAAAATATCTGAGGACACGGCAGCGCCCCCTACAAGTCAAAAACAAAGGCACGGCCTTACCACATCCTTTTCTCGAAGCGGTTCAGGCCAGTTTAAACCTCCGCCTCGCGCTGGTTAAAGCTAGAACCCTGAATTTCCAGTGACATGTTGGCTATAACATGATATATATATATATTATCAATAGCGTTTGATTTGAACTTGCAGTTTAGGAACACGAATATAATACGAATATATATTATTAACACAAACTATTCAAATCGCAGAGGAACACAGAGTTTAAATAAAATAGGCAAGTCTCTGGAAGTTGCGTTCTATGGACACCTCCCGGTACTTACCGAATAAAATAACCGACTTGTAGCTGTAGGTATACATGTGACATTAGGTACATCTCAAAACTTTTTTATAACATAAGAACTGGGTAGCGAAACTTGTGTCTTTCTACAATGTAATGTTTTAGCTAAGATTTTTTGACAAAACACTAATACAAATTATAATATTCGTGATCTTCGAGGTATCACGTGACACTTTCTATAGAAGTTGACACATCGACCAACCTAGGCTAGGCCCGGCCCGGTCTAGAGTGAGTCATCGTTTAACCGATGACGTTAACGTTACAATTACAAGTACCTACATTAAAACACTATCGTACAAAGATTAATAGTAAGCGGGACATTTTTGTCTAGCTTGCTGTTTCAGTCACGAAGATGCTTTCTCTAGTCGTTCCCACCCCATTTGTCGTCTAAAGATGAGTCTCCATTGTTTACTAACGCTACAATATCGCTCACTAAAGGACGTAATAAGCTTGTCATGAGCCCGATTGTTTTCTTTATCAAGCTTTGTCAGATTTCCGTATCGTGATGGGTTTGCATAAGATAGTCAAGTCCAATATTTATTGTTTGTACGCTTTTTTAAATGTTACTCCATCCTATCGCAGTGATATTGATGGTACAGCCTAACAATCGAATAGACACCTTTCTGTTTTATATTGCAATGCAATTTTATAACTAATTATATCATTTTATATTATAAGGCTCATTTAGTCACATATAGAAATAAATGCCTCTATATATTTTTGCGAATGGAGAGCTCGATGTGCCTTATATATAGGTACATACACACATTGTACACAACAAGATTTTCTCTCTCTCTCTCAGTACTAACTTGTGACCTACCCTTTGCTTCTACCTTGACTACTTTTCTACTAGCAATCAGTAGCGGCGCAAAATCTCGATTCAGCAGCACTGCTAAAATATATTATCAAACTCAATATATATTTAGACCCCTGTCTACATATATATTGTTACAAAAATCCCGAACGAGACTTCAACAGCCGATAAGGTCAATGACCCTTGCGATGAAAGTGGAAAATTTTTGAAAATCGTAAAAGTATAGAAGATGATAGAGAAGATGTGAAAGATCAACAATGACAATGACTATCTTAAAAGAACCACTTTACATTATTCTATTAGTTCTAATGCGTGACTTCGTTGACTTCACTTGGTGCAGGTAGGTTCAGGACGTGTTTGATTTGATCTCTGCCCCTTTCTAGGCGACTATCCTACCATCTCTCGGTTTATGGTGCCAATGACCTTTAGAGCGAAGACTTAATAAAACAGACGTTGATTTTGATAGATGACATTCGAAATAAAGATTTTACTTTTAGTTCAGGTGATTTGATATTTTACTAATTTGACGAAAAGAGATTTTTTATATAATTCCTAATATTATGATTATGAGTGTTTTTGTTTAACATTTACTAATGCCTACATGTAGGTACCTACCTATATATTGTACCTAAATGATGTTTGGAATTGATCATTTTCTTTCTAACGTTTCCCCCGGCTTATGCCACGGCTCAGGGAGCCTGGGGTCCGCGTTGATAACTAAACCCAAGATTTGACGAGGGTAAACTAGGCCTTATCACAGAATAAATAATAGCTGGCCTTATTTGTATTAGGCCCGTTTCCTCGCGATGTTTTCCTTCACCGGAAAGCGATTTATCATTAAATATTTACTATATCAAATGGTATTTCATACATTAAGTTCCTCAAAACTAGAGTTTTAACCCGCGACTCTTACCGCTGGGCGACCAACACTATCTTTTTTATTTTTGGAATGCATATGCTGCTATAAATATGGTGTAAAAGTGAAAAATCGTTACTGTAGTATAGTAACGCATCTGGCATCAAATGGAAGTGTAATTGAAATTTGTCCCTACATCTTTGCATACGTCTGGTACTTACTTTCCGCCCTTGCTTTAGTTTGTACTAATAAGTATTAAGTATTCAAATAATACTGGCAAGTAGGTATCTATGACTTAACAGCACCTATTAGGTTTTTTTTGTACCCAGTCGATTTGAATTAGGTAAGTAATTCGAATTTCCATAATAGATCATAACAAAGGAAATTGAAGGTTCAATCAAGTGAATCACGGGAACCAAATCGTTATTACATTCATAGCATGTGTACAGCATCGGATAATGGCGAAGCAAATTCAATGATCACATTTCCGTACTTTCTCTCTGCAAATGACCTATGAATCGCTTAACATTTCTTAGGTTCATACTCCGAAGTATATGGCCAGCTATTGCTAAACTCAAAAAACGCGTATGTCTACTTTCCCAATCTAAGTAGCGATGGGCGCGCCCGTCTTCGGAAGTTCGGACATAGATCTCCCCTGCACTATCTTCTTGTTAATATACGTAGGTACCTGCTGACAGTGATGTGACTGGGACTAAGTATCTATCTTGGCAAGTTACAAACAAAAGGAGAGTGAAGAAGTATCAATAGATCACGATAGTCCACTGTCAAGATTAAAGTCACGATATTATGAGTACTCTGAACAAAACACGACGTCAATTGTCTTGACTGTTCGACTCCAATAGCTAAATGTTTAGGTACACTCTTGGCTCTTTGGTCTTCGTTGGCGGTATATGGAAAGTTGATTTTTATTTAATCGGCAGCAATTTGAACGAAATTGCTTAGGTTCAGAACTTTCCTTTAAACTTCCCCGGCATTGAGTTTAGCCCCGTCCCGTCCTAATGTGAGTAATCCTCAACTCGAACGTCGCGGGTTTGGACCGCAGCTCGTAACGATAAGCTTTTGGATATATTTTAGACACCGATTGTCATTTGGTATTTACCAATTGCATTTTGGTGAAGCAAAAAATTGTGAGGAAGACTTTTAGATGGATAGTCAGATGGCAGTCTCTTTCATAAAAACGTATGCTTGTGGTAAATCTTGCATTAAGTTTCCAAGCGAATCTCAGGCTTCCTGGACTGTGCCAAAAGCTGGGAAAAATCTTCGACTCGTCTAGGCACATGAAAGCTTGCGAAGCGCAATATTTATTGGCAGACTTTGCGTTTTTAGAACATGTTTTAGCAAATTTTAGACGTTTATAACAACGACACGACACGAGTAGCTATTTCCAAGAAGAATTCTTGTCATTCAATAAATATACTCTGTAGGTAGGTAGGTACATTTATCATGTACATTGTACAGTAGCAGCGCTTCGCGAGTTTTTCAGTAATCTTATCAATCCTTATCACAGTCAGAATCAATGGTAAGCTTAACCCAGTTTTCACTTTCGTGTTTTCGTCATGAGAGCCGCGTTATGTTATGAGAGCATTGCGTTTTGTCGGGCAATTAAGTAAAAGTTCTCTAGTTTAAGATCGTGTGAACTGAGTCTAATGTTCTGCGTGGTGGGATGACCTTTGGCGAACACTTAGCCAGAATTGCTGTAATAATAACTTATTTTGATAACTTTTTATAAGTATGCTAGTTGCTACTGTAAGAGTGTGACTAATGTGCATTAAGGCGATTTCGTCGTCCGTTGTCTCCTAAAATATGATTTTGTAATTTGGAATAATTTATTAAAAAACAAATAACATTATTCATAACCCAAATCATAAGCATCATATCCGCAACGCAGGCTCCGTCAGTCATGAAAGAAAACCAAAAACTTCAGGTTTTGTAAACATGCAGTTTTATTCTGAAAAAATATGCTAATTTGGACTTCTTTAGCTTACCATGTGTTATGAAATACATATATCACTCTATGCGCGCTAGAAGATGCTCGCCTTAAGTAGCTAACGCTTGACATCGAAGCAATACACTGGAGCTAATAATTATGGAAATGACTCGCGATTCCGTGTGACTAATAAACTTAGCAAACAATTTCACTTTTCTTCACGTATTTATTTAAATGATGCACCCAAATGTACTTGCGCAGACGTTTCGAAACTCGGGCGCGGACGAGGCCGGAATGGCCAGTGCTGTTTGTCTCGCTGCCAAATCATGCGTATTGCACGTGTTTTAAGTTTTAATAGGCGTTTATGTTGCAATTCCTTACAATACATTTCGTAATTAAATTATGGTAAATGTTACAAATAGACATTTTATAACAAATACGTATGCGCACAATAAATTTATTTCCAAAATTGATGCTTGACATTTGAAACAGTCTATATTTTCATACTGGCGAGTCCGTATGTGGCATATTTGGTCCTGAACGGGTATATCCATGTGCGGTTTTAAAATCGAAAACCATGTTTGTCGGGATGGTCTGGACTCAAGCAGAGACTTTTACACAGGATTACAGAAAATATTAAATCTAAGTTCCACAAAATTTAATGATTACGAACTTATTGATTCATGACATTCAATCCGACGATCGCGGGTTCAAAGCCCGGCTCGTATCAATGGGACTCGATCAGAAGGCCTAGTATAAAAATTGTACGACATTAACTCCTCGACCGCGTTAGCGTATCGGGAGTTCAAATTATGTTTGCCGTTTATTTAAATCATCCGGCAGCTTTCATATCTTGACCCCTCGATACGCTAAGGCGGTCGAGGAGTTAATGTCGTACAACTTTTATACTAGGCCTTCTGAACTTTTGTTTTCCCAATCGCTTTTCGGTAAAGGAAAACATCGTGAGGAAACTGGACAAATAAATAAGGCCTAGTTGATCCCATAGTTTGGAAGGTCAGATGTCGTTTCCGTAAAACTAGCGCCACGTCAAATCTTGGAATACGTTGCTAAAGCGGACCTCAGGCTCCCTGAGCCGTGGTTTTAGCTGGGAAAACCCTAAGATGACGAAGTTCACTCTTAGTTTAGATGCGGCGGATGGGTTAATTCACTGACGGGCTAATATTCGCACATAAATAAATTGGAGTGAATCAAAATAACAAAGCTGAATATTGTTAAAAAAAACAACATTTTTGCCTTTTACCATCTTACTGATAATGTGGAAATTAAAACATAATACGTAATATAATAAAAAATATCTTGCTTTATAAAATTGTATACTTATTAAATAAATTGTATAAAATTGTATATTGTATACTTAGTTCATAATTAAATTTAAAAACGTAGCATCTTCCGATTGCGTCCATTGGCGGCACATTATGAGAAAAGAGAAAAGTGCAAAGAATGGCAGCTCGTGGGACCCACTCCACAATGCCTCTGATATGTCACGCCTAGTGTTTCACTGTATTTTCTAAAAGTTGTTCTTCTCAATCGATAATGATATATAGGTTGATAACTTCCCGCTATTCTACTATGTTTCTCTGTCTCTAAATAAATACGACATTTATTTTTTTCAGATGCTCCCGTTTCTACTGCTTACTGTGGCCTCAAGAAGTAAAGGCGAAACCTCGACTGGATACAATTTCAATAGCGGTAGCGGAGCGTTTGGGGAGTTATTGAAGCCACCACCGCCGCCACTGTCTCACATACAACCTATGCCGTTTCACGGAGGCGCGAGTAGATCCCAACGGCAAAATATTGACCCAGGGTACAATTATCAACCGCCTCCACCGCCACCGCCGTCACAGACATCGTCAGAATTCAAATTCCCAGCTCCTTTTTACAAGCAATACAACTTTAATTTTGTACCGGCTCCTCAGCCCTTCACTACTCCATCTTCTTCGCTATTTCAAAAAGTCTCAAGTTGGTTATTTCCTTCTCAAGAAACCGATGCAGTATCAGCATATAACAACATATCGCCTCAAAAAAAAGATTGCAATCCTTGTAACTTAGTGCCATGGATTCCCGTAATAAGATATGATTTAGGTGGAAAAAGTTTGCAGCAAAATTTGATACCAACATACGGACCTCCAAGTCCCACTGCACAAAATGCGGTACAATTTAGACCAAGGCCGTTTTATTCACAAAACCAGGAGATACCTCCGATATCAACTAGGATACCGCAAGCAAATTATGGTCCACCACCTTTAGGTAGCAACAACGGCTATGTAAGCTCCACATATGGACCGCCGAGCCCAACTCATACGATACCAAATCCGACTAGCTCTACATTTATACCTAGCTCATTCCCAATTCAAAGTTCATCATTTGGATCGAGTTCATCGTATAACTATGACAGTAATTCACATAATGCTCAAAGTTCGACTTACGGTCAACCGATTTCTTCATATGATATTCCTAGTTCTACATACGGTGCACCGAGTTCATCGTATGGCCTACCGAGTTCAACTTACGGATCGCCGAGTTCAACTTATGGTTCACCTGTTTCTACTTACTCGACGGCTGCGCCCTTGTTCGATACGCCGAGGCCTTTAACATCAACATATTTACCTGTGACTCCCAGTTATGAGCCAGGAGTAATAAATAACGACCTTCCCCAAGATAATCAACTAAATGACATACAAAACACTTTTCCTGCCGAAGACTTAGAATTACCAAAAGTGTCTGCTCCTATAGGATTTAAAAATTCATATGGAGAGCCAATCCCAAGCACGTATGGTGCAGACATACCTTTTCCAGTATCAGCTACTGCAGCTGAATCATCTAAAATAAGGAATGAAGTTTTACCTGTTGATGGGACAAAAGTACTAAATCAGAACCATTCCTTAGCTCTGGCAAAACCAGCTCCATTTACGTTAAATAGAGGACGGAACATCCATACGTTACAACCAGTTGCTTTACCGAATTTAAGTGTATCTCCATTACCGCCAATATTTAATGCACGACCATTCCGACCATTACCTAACTTGCCATTAAATCATGCCCTCGGAATAAATCAAGCACCGCAAACATTAAATAATGTTAACATACAGCAAAGCTTACCCATTGCCGAATTTACTCATTCTATAGAATATCCTACATCTATAGTACAATCTCCAGTCATCGATATTGATGTCGGAAAAATATCAAACCAGTCTAAGGCCTACAGAAATATACCCAACGGATTTATAGTTGATAGTATTAGAGATATTTCCTCACAAGCTTCTGAAGATCACATAGAAGCTACAAAATCAAATCAAGATTCTAGTTTTGAAAGTACTGGAGTTGAGGTGGGCAATGATTTATATGAGCCAAATATACCTGCTGATTTAAAGTACAAATCAGGTAATCGCCCTTCTAATCACAAAAACTTCGCTGATTTAAGGGGAGTTAAAGATGAAGATGTAGATAGATATCGTACAGAGAGTAATTTACAGAATATTGATTCGCCACTGCTATATTTAAAACCTGGCGCCCCTCACAAGGAGTATACTAACTTCGTATTTTCAACAAGCAAACCATTAAATGTTGACGATTATGAAATTTACGATGACATTTCCACTACAGCGGCTCCAAAGCAATCCTCTTTTTCTAGTAGTGCTTGGGATGAAAGTAGAACAGATTACAGTGATGCATTTTCACATCCAACGGCAGCTCAAGAAGATTCAAATAAGCCAAAGATTGTTCAAATTATTATACCATATACTACTGGGCAACAAGATGAGCAAAATAATGAATACGAAGAGAATCAGGGGGAATGGATATCCACTCCTGAAGATGATTATCAAGCTAGAAAAGTGCCAACGAATACCGAAAGTTATTACACTGTTGATTCTAGTACAGATAATTACAGTACACCTAGTACTACAACTGAAGAACCACCCAACACTGAGCAAGATAATTACGAATCAGAGAGATTGAATACCCATTCTATACTGAACGATTTGTATGACGTAAAAGAACCTCCGTTCGATATTATAAAACTTCAACAAAATATTGATGACTGGACCGAACAAGAGTTTTCTAAACGTTTTAAAACTCAATCTCAACGCATTCGAACTAATGGTAAATATGCTAAGCAAATACCAGACGAATATTTTACTACAATCAGCCCTGTTACAAATTCCATCACCCAGAGCACATATAATTATGATTTCTATGATCACGAAGGATCAAGCAGTATTCGGCATTCTATCACTGAAGATGAAGGTCCAAGTACAAAGTTACACAAGGAGTATAATGCTATAGAGAGACCCAAAAATAAAGTAAAAGAACAGAGTAAAGATGAATATGACGATTTACAAAAACTTCATATTTATACTGCAGCGTCATCATTCCGGACTTCTACCACAACTCCTGCCCCATGGGAGGCGATTCAAACTTCGATATCTCCTCTAACAAAGGAAAAAGTGTACGTAGTGACATCGAAACCTTGGAAGGAATCACAGAATAAGTCACACAGTGTAAACGATTATGAGCATATATCATCTTTTGAGTCTAAGAAGACAAGCACAGATAACGAGGCGTCTGCGTCGGATAATCTTCCTTTTCAGTCTCCCAGGTTCTTCGACAGACCCAGCTTCAAAACCGGCGAGAATTCGGAATCCGTCCAGTCCGACTCTTCATATGGGTTTTCTAGAAATTGGCATCAAAGAAGTAAGTTATGGACTAAGTTTTCACTTAGTTTACAAGTTACACTACACAATTAAAAACGCTAATTATAAGTTATACTCTCGTATATATATAATTATTTTCCTATAAAATATGCCTACTATAGGCAAATACCTGTTGTACAAAAAATTGTATACTTACTTATTTTTTTCAGTAAATGATTTGGAGAATCAGAAGAAGAGTAACAGTACATCCTTTCCAGAAGGTTCTCAAAACATATCCACTAACAAGAAAGAGGTTTTAATCTTACTAATTTACTAATTTTAAATTTATATTATTTCTAACCAGGAAACCTCTTCGAACGTGTTTAGCATGACTCACACCAGTCCGACCGACCCTATCCGACACGGGACGATCTGTCAGTTTCTATACAAAACGACACGTGACCTCCGGGGGTTCCGAGCTATCACGTGATTGTTTCTATAGAAACTGACAGATCGTCCCGGATAGGATCGGATCGGATCCGACTGGTGTGAGTCAAGTGACATTTCGATGTGAACTTTCATGG
Organism: Lathronympha strigana; assembly: GCA_949128165.1. NCBI lineage: Eukaryota > Metazoa > Arthropoda > Insecta > Lepidoptera > Tortricidae > Lathronympha > Lathronympha strigana. Next base: position 9,403,111 of record OX421905.1, on the reverse strand, counting down.
AAATGTTCAATTTGATATAATGACGTAGGGAATATAAAGTGGATGTGTCATATGTTAGTTTAGCACGTTCGAATAGGTCTCCTGTAGTAATTACATACTCGTACCAAAATGGTGGCAGTGGGGCGTTAATTAATAGAAATTGATTACCAAAGGCTTGCCAATTTTTTTTATAGGTAGCCTAGTAGAGAAATTATTTAACAAAAAAGTCAAATTAGCTCCGGCTTACCTACGAATATTTTTAACGCGCCGCCACTAGTTAACAAAACTTTAAAATTTCATTGTCTAACTCTTGCGGTATCGTAACTATATCAGAATAAGAAAAAATAATCAGTGCATGAATCAATAACTAATAGTAACATTATTATTAATGCGTCTATCCTTCAAGTTCTGAAGTAATAATCTATTGCACAAATTATTTATACTCAATGGGAAATATTTATTTTACTTTTAAAGATATTTTGTAGACTTTAACGGCCTCCTAGCCTAGTCGGTAGTGACCCTGCCTACGAAGCAGGAGGTCCCGGGTTCGAATCCTGGTCAGGGCATTTATTTGTGTGTTTATCACGAATATTTGTTCCTGAGTTATGTATTTAAGTATTTATATGTATCTATCTATTATATATATCGTCGTCTAGTACCCACGTCACAAGCCTTATTGAGCTTACCGTGGGACTAGGTCGATTTGTGTAAAATTGTCCCATAATATTTATTTATTTATATTTATTTATTATTTATAACTCATTTTGCCCTAACTCTTAAACCTATGATGGCAATATAAATTAAAATATGAATAATCTAGCACCTTTTGTATAGTTTGCACTAACTAATCGTAATACATAATACCAATCAATTCATATTATAATTCATCAAAACACAAATACAATACATATACATATGTACCTAGCCTAGGTTGTTATGCAAGACGGAAATTAAAAATGTTTTGAACCAGAAGAATATGGTCATGGACCCAACATAATTCTTATTAACAGAAAAAGGACCTATTTCCCGTGATAAGATGCGCTTGAAAGTTATAATTTTTAAAGTTTTTTTGTGCACGATAGCAAAGGAATATGTAAAAACATGTTTAATGACATGTTTCATCACGTGACGTTTTGTATAGAAACTGACAGATCGTCCCGTATCGGATCGATTCGGATCGGACTGGTGTGAGTCATCCTTAATTAATCGTGTGTGGGACGATACCCTATGGTTATAATATTTAACTCGTAGGGCAATTAATTTAAGCAGTAAATAATGTAGCTTCTTAGAAACTTATTTCTATCTGTTTTTGTATGTAAGCACCTATTATAAAACAGTCTCAGTTTAATTTTAATGCGTCTCTCTTAAATTACATCATAGACTTAAAAGTACTATAAAAACTAAACATTTCTTAAATTACGTTTCCAATTCCATCTTTGCCGTCCTGCAGACTTACATAGAAAGGAGAAATATTAAAACTAATTTAATTTTTCAGGATACACACCCCACTACAGTGACTGCAGAACCTCCTGAAGACCTCAGTAGTGAGAAACGTGTAACACAGAAATCGAACGACGAGTGATTTTATTGTTACGCAAAATAGTACCTATTAATTTACAAAACCAAATGTATAGAAGAAGTGTAAAGACGTAAATACTTAGAGACATAGTGAAAGTGAGTGAGTGCAGACAATTGACAATGCAGATAATGAACTAATAGCGAATAATAGTATAGATATGTTTTATGCTGGCAAATTAAGAAGAATACAGAAAGATAATCGTATTCTTTTTTATTTGACATAATGTGAGTGTATTGTATGTTGCGAATATTATTATGTACTTGTCTAGTAATATTGTTCAATTGAAATTAAACACTTTAGAACGGATTAATCGCGTTTATTAACACCATGATCCTACGTTTCGAGCCCTTTACAGCACTCGTTTTCACAGGGTTAAGATGATGATGATGATGATGGTGTTCTAAAGTGTTTAATTTCAATGAATAACAATCGCGGTAACAGAAGACAATATTAATATTGTTCAAGTTTATTAAAATTATTTTATTTTCCAATTAGGTTGGTATGGTCTCTGCCATATTTCAATGATTTTGTGTCAATGAAAAACTATTAGGTATATTAACAGGATTATTTATATTTCCTAGTACTCGTATTATATTTTATTTTATAATTCGTGCGTTTGTAAATACTTTTTATGACTGAAAATATATATCTGTATATAATAATTATACAAAATAAGTAAGTTCCCGTGTTTTCTGTCTTATTAATCAGCGGACTTTATTATAACGTAACTATCCTTATCATAGGCATTTAAAAATATTCAAAATTGATAATTCCAACGTTCAGCTTCAGGTTTCATCTAACTGGTTGCTTCTTCCTGCTTATTGGATTTGTTCTTCATCTTAAAGTAAAGGAACTCGGCACTCCACATGATTACTGTGACCATCGTTACACAGTTCAAGATAATTATAGGTATTCGGTAATTCCCCGATAGCTCGCGGACTTTACCTGAAAATGCAGAAATAGTGCTCGTTAAGTAGGTATAACCAGTCCCTATGTGTTGACTTTCCTACTAAGTACCTAATTAATTCTGCAACTCAATAAATATATATACCTAGGTATACTAGGCGAGTCAATTTACAGTAAGCTGTAGGTATATAATTTTTTATAAATCCAAAAACTATTTAAATACAATTGACAAAATTGAATCGCCTCAGCATAAAGCTGCCCCGAAGGTCAGCACTGATCATCCGGCGAAACTATTTGTGGGCCACCAGCGCAGCGTGTAAAGACGGCCTAAGAATACTTAAGCTCTTACTAATGGACACGGTTTGCTGGGTCGTGAATTGATGCGCTGTACAAAAGCGGTATCGGAATCTTTGGATTTCATTTCATTTATTTATTTGCTAGAAATCCTAAAATTGGATTTGGATTCCGTCCAAAGATTGTCGCGTTCCCCCCCGAAATGAAACCCTTGCTCCGGTAATCGGGTTATCATCTATTTAAGTCGTCAAATTGAGTAATTTTACATTTCATCACGCGACTGAGAAGAAATGAGTTATTATTAACGTACATACATATCTACCTTTTACCTACTCAATATGCGAGTTGAATTGCAGTGTCACTCTATCTATAATGAACTTAATCATGTGTGCTGATTTCAAAGGAGTGAAGCTTATAGTAAGTACGTACCTACAGATAAAGTTAAGGACGTCTGGAAAATAAACTAAAAGCAAAAATAAAAATATAAAATAAAAATAAACTACCCATTTTTTACTAATTTTGTTTTCGAGCAGAACCGTCTGCATTGCAGAGCGGTACTACAATGCTAGAAATACCTACCTATAGGAAAAATGGGAAAGTTCACGGGCTCGGGGTAAGTCTCGGAAGCTTAGTCGGTAGAGCGATGGGCGCGTATCCCAGAGTCGCGAGTTCGAGTCTCGCCCGAGGCTCTGAATCTTTCCACTTCATCTTGATTTCTCAGAGCCACTTGCACCACGCGGAGCCAAATAACCCAAAGTTAAAATCCCCGTCAATCCAACTTGGAAATAATGAAAACAAACCGCCATATTGATTGTAATAACCTCACTTTTAAGTTGTTAATGACATCTCCAAAATTAAGTTATTTATCTTATGTTTTGTATAACGATAATACGACCGTTTCAGTCAGTAGTGAATCGTTTCAGTGGTGTTTGATGAGGTTGTGTGAAAATACAAGGAGAAACAGTGACATGTGATGCCTTTTGTTTACATCGTTAGTAAGTTCCATTGAAGGCGATTTAAAGCATTTTTTTTAATGGAATTGGACAGCTAACTCCGTATTAGTCCGGTAGCCCTGGTTGGCGCAAGTGGCCCTAAGTACCTACTTAATTCAAAATTATAATTTCTAGCGTGCTTACCTAAGATAGTTCCTAACGTGATAATAATGATACCATTGAAGAACATCTGTATTCCAGACGCAAATGGCAGTCGCTCTATGGGCACGTAGCTTGGTATCACAATATTCATGTATACTGTCCGCACACCTTTCGTAATCCCCATCGCCAGGGCTACGAATATCATTCCTATGAACGAAGTTGTGAACAGCATTACTGGAAAATAAAAGTAGTTCCATTTTTGTTTTGTATCTTGAACAAAGCAGACAATAGTGAATAGATAATATATTTTCGTCACGAAAACTCGTACATCACAAACAGTCGCTATCAGATGTATAGTAGCAGCTGGTATGCTTACAAATATCTGAGCACGGATTTATTGTCAAGGCGTTAAAATTTTATTCAGATACTTTTGAACACCTTGGCCGCTCTATCTGATGGCGACTGAACATACAATATGAACGCGTCCATAGACTATCGTAATGATTAGTGACGTTTGTATATCACCAGTTGCGTACGTAACGTAGCATATGACCGCTTGCGGCACCAACAAAATCGTGATGGGCATGGATACGTGTCTACGCTTGTTCTACTCTGGATTCAGAAGGCCTAGTATAAAAGTTGTACGACACTTACTTCTCGACCGCGTTAGCGTATCGAGAGTTCAAATTATGTTTGTTGTTTATTTTAATCATCCGGCAACTTTCATATTTTGACCCCTCGATACGCTAACGCGGTCGAGAAGTAAGTGTACAACTTTTATACTAGGCCTGCTGGATTCAATAGAACTAAGAAGTAAGTAATTAAGTACAGTGCGACAGAAAAAGATAGGAACTAAACACAAACCAAAATGGCAACATCACTTTTCTTGTCAAATATGTCATTATTTTCGTAAACAAACATCCGTCAAACAATAAACTTACAACTTGCTCTTATGCGACAGAATTAGATGCACAATATACAAAGTTGTCTGCTAAGGTTCAGTGGCGCCCTCCTTAAATGGCTCCTTTTTTCTGTCGTACTGTATACTAAGTACGCAGAGAGAAAGAAAGATCACCATTCCAACCTCAGGACCTCAGCTCAGCATTCCAACGGCTCGCTGGGAAACTGCGCGCTGCGTTTATAGTACAAGCAATATATTACGGCAAATATCTTAATTTAAGTACAACCAAGCGGATGTAACCTACTCATTGCCTAGATAAGCCCTAATGTTGAGTGAAAAACATCCACTATCCAAGTTGTCCCGATAGATAAATCATCGTATATGAACTTACTTGATCTTATGAAAACGACCATAACCAAGCTGACCAGGTACATGACTCTTGGTGACTTATTACACCACTCTCCTATAAACGGAGACACGAGCCGAAACAACGTGTCTGAAAATCCGATCACAGCCATTAAGTTGGCTATTTGTGAAGTCTCAAATCTTAGCATATCCTTAAGAATTATTGGAAGCAATAGGGAAAAATTCGTCTCCACGCAACCAGCCATTGATAATCCAAACATTATGTTCAAGAATATTGAATCTTTCAAAAGGGTCAGATCGAAAAAGTCAACAAACTTTTGGAGTAACGTTTTGTTTGATTCGACTTCTTGTCTTTTTTCGATGAAAACCTCTTTCTCTGGTTCACGTTTTCTAAGAAGCTCGTTCTCGAGAAATATATTTATTGAGCTGCCCAAATTTATTTCTTGAGATTCCCACCATTTATATCTAGACTCTGAAACCGATATTGGTTCTTCAGTCTTTTTACGTACATCTGGATGTGAAATAGCATTTCGTGTTTCTAAATTTAAACCATTTGTAAGTGATCTCATTGAGAGGCTTTTGGCAGGTGCCGGTTCATTTTCTTTTGACTCTGCCAGTTGTGGTAGTGATGGTACAGTACCTGAAATAATGTTGAATTCCAACATAAATCATTTATAGCTTACAATAGGTGTTCAATACAAACAGCACATTTGTTATATACATAGCTGGGCACCGTTGATCAAATAGTTATATAACTTCGTTAATCGATAATCGGTTACTATAAAAGTTAACTTCGTTAATCGTTACATCGAGAAGATTTAACGCAAGTTAACGTTAATCGTTAATTCATTAACACGTGGCAAAAATGCAATTTTTTATATATTTGAGTTAGTGATCACCTTATAAACTTAGTTTTGACGACTAGATTGTAACGCTATGCTTATTATCCCGTCACATTTTTTCGCAGTTTTATCATTACCTACTTGGTAGAACTTGACAATCGCGGCGCGGTGTATGCGGCATATTTTTGGTAAACATTGGGAACTGGATTAACGATTAACGGACTTGGGGAAGTTTAAGGAAAGTTAATGATTGCGTTAACATTTTCTAAAGTTTAATTTAATTTAATTTTAATTTTATTGATATTCAGGATAACAACAGCCGTAGATATAAACGAAGACATAGTAATGCTTACATAAAACAAGGCCAATAACAGTCATCCATTAGAATAATTAACTTAATGATTATAACAAAAATTTACGTAAATGTTAGTATGTTCAATACTTACAAATTCACTTAAAAGTACTTCCGTTAATCAATATGTTAACTTCATTAATCAACGGGTTAATGCCCAGCTTTGGTATAGTAGTATCTTACCATTTAGTGGAAGTCCTCCATTTATAAGTTCCCCCTGGTCATCTTTGTTAAGCGGTATCAGTTCTTGAGGTGGTGTTACCATGTACCATTTGACTGGCCTGAGTAAGCAGGCTCCAACCAAAGAGTGCAGGCAAATGGCTCCCAGAGTGAGTACGGCGTACCTCCATCCGTAGGCATACATGAGCGCACTCATTACTAGAGGCATGTAGATGGCTCCGAGCCCTGTGATTGACATTCCGACACCAACTGCTCTGCTTCTCTTCTCTTTAAAAAAGGAGTTTATGGCTAGTGAGAATGCCGCCATCACTGCTGCTATTCCCATTGCTGAAACACAAAGAATAAACATTTATTTTACTCGTTTGTTAGTTGTTGATAACAACAAGGGGGTTAATAATTGAGAGATTTGAGAGCTAACATTTTTGATTAACATATACCAACTATCGCGATCATAGGAAAATGTTGGTTTAATATTAATACTCACAATTTAAAATGCTATAAGAAAACAAGAAGAGCCAGAAACTGGAGGCAAACGCTGTAAGCATAAGTCCCGATGAGATGAGGATGGCTCCTGTGACGGCCACCTTCCTGTGAAAAATTGTACGTATAAAAAATTGCACGCTAACAGGCAAACACAGGTAAGACGGAGATCACGGGGCCTTACCATGACGTCTTAAAGCGATTCAGTTGATGACCTAAACGCTACGCTACGGAGCGTGAACGATTGGCATTTTGTCTACGCACCCTGAACTGTATAGTTTTTATCACCGGTGTTGAACAAATACATATTTAAGTAGTTGAATGTACCTGTATCCAAAGCGGCGCAGCACGGGCCCGCTAAAGAACGAGAGCAGCATCCCAAAGCCATGGTTTAAGGTGATAATCAGCGTGCCCTGAGCAGCCGGCAAGTTCACGTCGTGGAACGCCTCTTGGAACACTAAGCCAAAACCGGCTATTAAAGGTAGTACCACGACCTAGGACAAGAATAACCGGTAAGTGAATAATTATAGCAACCGCAACTTACGTATGAGACTTGATGTTAGTTTTAAACAGTTAGCGCTAATATAATAGCTATTATATTATAAGTACTCAATTATACAAAAAAGTGTATTTTTATCAGTTTTCGGCTGCGCTACGCCTATATTCATTGTGTGGGATAGGTAGGTGGTATAAATAACTGTGAGGGATTTTAGCAATTACTGGATACTTATGAACTTAACTAAGATTCAAAAATTGAATTATACCGGCTCACATCTTACAAATTGGCGAAGGGTAGCCAGAGCTCGGCACCAATGGAAATTGCTGGAGGAGGCCTTTGCCAAGAGGCACACTGCCTTAAGATATACCTATACTTTGACTCTTAGGCAGAATCAAGAGGCTATGGTTATGATGATGATGATGACATCTTACATATAAGTTTGCTACTGGAGTTTCAAAAACGAACGGTGAATATAATAGGTACGGGGTGTAATCTTTAACTTTTAAATAATATCGTCTGTACCCATTGAGTAAAATCACATCAAAACTTTGAAAATAAAGTTAGAAATATCAACCTAACATTTAGCACAGCACAACTAGGTAGTCTTAATTTCTCTACAGTATCTAACACATGATTAATTTGTAATAATAACCGAATGTATCGATCTAAATCGGTTTTTTACACATTCTTGTCTATTACCCTAAAGCAACTAATTGAGTTGTTAAGAAATCGCATTCTGTTTATTTTATCTCACTTTATTGTTTCATAATGTTATTTGATGAGATTTAAAAAAAAGCGAAGTTTCTCATTTGTGTAAGTATAGGTGATGATGATGATGAACTCCTAGCCGATTTCGGCCACAGCGACTGCCTGTACTGGACTGGACTAAGGCATTACTAAATAAGTATTCACAAATTAATTATTTGAGCGCTGCTGTTCTGCTCTAATGTGCGCCTTGAGATGACTTGCGTACCCAATTTTGTTAACAAAGGCACGAGCGCACTTTGGGCACGTTAATACACCAGCGACATAATTATAAGCGATGGATGCCGCTGGACGTGCCTTGAGCTCGTCTCGCCTCACATCCAGCTCTCTAAGCCGCTCTTCCTCATAGGAGTTTACCTTGGAATGGATGAGGGACCTCCATTCTGACCGCTGTGCTGCTTTTGTCTCCCACTCAGAGGGCTCTAAATTGCAACGTTTCATATGCCTTTTCAGAACATCCTTATATCGCAGGAATTGGCCACCGCTTTTACGCTTACCATCCTGGAGTTCTGAAAAGAATATGCGCTTCGCCACTCTACTGTCACTCATGCGGGACACGTGTCCACACCACCGCAGCTGTCGCCTCATTAGATACATCTCAATGCCCCCGACATTTGCGCGCTTCAGGACAGTTGTATTCCTGACTCGATCCGACCATCTGATATTCATGATATTTCGGAGACATTTGAGATGAAATCTGTCGAGTGTACGTATGTGTTTGCGGTAAAGGACCCAGGTCTCGGACGAATAGAGAAGGTTTGGCAACACGACAGCCATATAAACACTTACTTTCGTAGACAGCTTAAGGTCATGAGATTGAAAGACCTTTGGTCGTAACCGGCCAAAAGCAGCCGCTGCGGCACCTATTCGACCATTTATTTCGGCATCTAGGTCACACTTCGATGTAATTGTGCTGCCGAGATATTTAAATCTGTCAACTTGTGTCAGTATGTCGCCACCGATGCTTACACTAATTGGTGCATTGTGAGGGACTTCCGTGTTAGTCATGATCTCTGTCTTCTTCACGTTAATTTTGAGACCGAATTTTGTGCAAGTAACGTTGAGACTCGTCAATAATCTTTGCAGATCGTCGGCAGTATCCGAGACAAAGCAAAGGTCATCCGCGTACATAACTTCGGTCATAACCGCATGTGATACCTTCGTACGGGATTTAAGCTTAGCGATATTAAAAAGCCCTCCGTCCATACGGAAACGAATACTGATACCCTCCGGCGAGCCCCCTAAAGACTCACGGACCACTACAGCAAAATACAATGCAAATAGAGTTGGCGCTAAGACACAACCTTGCTTAACCCCACAGGTAACGGGAAAAAGGTCGGACTGTTCGCCAAGTATAGGTACTAAGTCCTAGACTCTAGTGTACTCACCACGAGTTTGAAATTTACTGTAAAAATGTATAGTCGCTAGCGTCTACGTCTGCGCATTGTCAGTGCATCTTGCTCGCACTTGCGGGTGGAAGCGGGATGCAACTGTAGATAATGTTGAAATCTGTCCTTCGATATATATATGTAGCAACTCATGGTCATGGTAGAGACCACGGAAGAATAACTAAAGCATGGAAGTAGTTCAACTGTCAAATGACAACAGTTTTGCTGATCTCTTTGTCCAAGCAGCCAAATTAAATACATCGTTGTAATTTGGAAGTCGGTATCAATGCATTACAACTTAACTTAGTCGCATATTTTGACACTGGATTTTTCAATTGTCGTAAGTCTAACATTATAACTACCAAATTACAACGATGTATTTAATTTGGCTGCTTGGACAAAGAGATCAGCAAAACTGTTGTCAACCTACGAAATGGAAGAAATAACAAGCATACATTCATTTCTTTTTGACACATTATTTAAATGGTAAGGAAGTAAAGGGCGGGAGGCTTGGTAGAGACAAAGTACGAGCAAGATGCAAATACTTTCGAATAGCGCAGTCAATAGCAATTCGAAAGCGAGAGCAACTCATGGTATCAGTACCATAGGTAACCTACCAGATGGTAATGAGTTATGAGCTTGTAGACTTTAAATGGTTCCTAACAGTGAGGAACCTATCGTATGTGTTGCTTTTTAAACTTATTCTACATTGAATCAACTGAAATAGATTCTACTCGCGTCGATAGGTAAATTAAGTAATGTTTAAAATACTTACATTATTTAAAGCATATGCAAATGTGACGACCCAGCCGTACCCTCCATCGGGCGGCACTTTCGTCACTTTCGGTGTAGACATTGTTACTTAGTTCCTTCTCACAATGTTCACATTTCCGCACAATGTTCACTTTATTCACTTAACTTTCTTCTCAAAGTTCACTTCATCAATCACTTGACAAAACGTTCTCATTGCACTTTGTTCTTATTGACTAGTGGATTTTCTAGCACTATCTTACTGCATGTTAGACTATGGTAGGCTATTTGCTTCACACGTCTTTGACTGACGAGATATTTGTAGACACTTGTTATCGGCTTGACTTTAGTAATGTCCCTGTTTGATAACGGTTTTATGTATTTAGTTGCGGCTGTAGTAATTTCTAACTAATTTATATAAATAAATACTGAAATGGTAAAGTATTTGAGGTTGCCTCGATGCGGACAATGGCCTAAATGGTACAAGTATAAGCCTGCTTTAAATACGACATGCATGCTCAGATAATAATAGTCTTACCTACCTACTGATAAATACTAATGTAATTTTAATTAGTAGATAGGGTTTTTTCCTTAAAATTTCAGCAATTTCTTGGTAGGTATTAAGCAAATATCAAAAGATTACCACATACATTTTCGCTGTGCTGTGACAGTAGTTTTTAAATATATCACAATAGGAATTTGCTGATTTAAACTTCCCGCGGGTGTTGAGTGTGATTCTTACTAGTGTTAAGCAAAAAATAGTTTAAGTAAGCATTATCAGTAAATCTCTAATATAGCTACATACTTGGATAGTGTTAAAAATTATCAAACAACGGCACAATCAGCCCCTACATCTGCAATTGCAGCCTTTGGTTCATTGAATAAGTCGCGGAGCCCTAAAATACTTAATTGCAACACTCGGAATATTCGTTGCGAAACAAATATCTACTACTCGTATTAATCAGCCCATTACCAATTCTTCACTTTACTTAATTTATTTATTCAAATCGTTAAGATGACACTCGAAAACTAACGTCAGTGTCTGTTCCATAATGTAGGTAGTCTGTTACATTATCACCAGAAATATCAATTTAATTATGAAATTGAGTGACAATAACGACCGTAACGTCATTTTGGCAATTTTCAAACTCGCGATAATTCGGTTCCATTTCTCAAATCATTAAGGAATTTAACAGATATCATAGCCCTTTTCTCGCTGAAGCCACAACGCTGCAACATCAGCCAACTAAACATAGCACATGCGATACGTATGTATCATGAGTATCATGACACTTATGACATGACACCATGTTAGTGCGTTAATTTTTAAATAAATTAATGAATTAATATGTTTGGGGACAACCTTAAATTTCTCATATTAAATACATATTACATAGGTACTTAGTGGCTCTACATCGATATAAAAACTTGAATAGGGATTCCGCCCTATTGTAACAGGGCCAAGCCTCCTCATCGGGTAATTAAGACAAAAGGCAGCTTTCTTTTTTAAGAAATAATTATACTATTCTTAGGGTTGATAATCACAACATAACGTTGAATATGGAAAAAGCAAATGTTTTAAAATTTATACCGGGTGTTTCCTGTAATAGGAGAAATTAATTTAATCTTAGGCAGTACCTACTCCCCAAACTGAACAACGTTTGTTCAGCGACGGTAGGTAGTCTTCCTATGATTTTTATTGCTCCTGTTACAGAAAATACCCGGTATAAGATTTGTTACATTGTCATGTCATGTTATATGTAGTAACTATTGCAATAAACCACTTTAATAGAGTTCGTTGAAACGGTAATTAACAAATATGGGTACAATTACATTTTGTAGACGTAATTATTTACTGAAGCAATGTGTACGTCCGATAACAAATCAGGTCGATCGGCATGCCTACCACGAACATCGAAAATTGGCATTGACGGGAAAACCTCTTTGTCACTCCAATATGCAAGTGTGACAGAGATGGAGATACAAATCCGCAATCGTTTGATTTTCGTGGTTAGGCCCAGGCGGCCTTAGGGCCTTGCCACACTAGCGATTAAAACTCGCGGTGAACTCTCTGCGCGATCGCCTTTGCTTTCAACTCGCCCGCTAACCGCTAGTGTGATGGCCCTAAGGTGGCTCCATCCCTAACGCTTGTTACCGTTCCTACAAATATGTTGTGTCACCGGAACTCCCAGTATGACACACACGCACACACTCACACACACACACACACACACACGCATGGTAACCATTGTATATCCGTGAATGAAATAAAACGCTACTTGTGATATATACTCGTATGTATGATAACATTGATAAAATGATAACTTACGACAAATATTAACTTCTTATCGAATCGTGTTAGATCAAATAGAGGTGATTGATTAGTATAACAGCAAGGAACGATTAACTGGTCACGCAAAATATTATCTGTTAATTTAATGCTAATCCAACAATCGATCAATCAATGCTCAACTCAATTATTATTCTCATTTTGGGTTTTGTTTCGCAAAGGGTCTTAAACGAAGCCATATTACCAAGCCCCCGCCGTCCATCCGTCTGTCAGATAGTTCAATGCTATCTCAAAATAGAGGCTGATATTTTTCTTTATCTCAGACTGGAATTAACAGCTTTATACCGGCAATAAAATATTAAGTCTATCTTTTGTATTTGATGGCAGGGATTCCTCTGCTGTACACCTTGCACATTGTGACTAGGTACTGACACTTGGCTCAGTTATTATTTTGGTGGTCATGAGTGGATTTTGCAAAGTGCAAGGTTCACATACAACATTGAGCTCCTGCTATTAAAGCCAAAAAAATTAGATACCTTACAGAAATCAATTCCCAACGAGCTAAAAATCGTTTTAATGCCTTCATTCGGTCCTCAATGTGTATCCCGAGTTTAACTCTTACTACCTAATACCTGTAAAAATGTAACATTATTAAACTCCGTACATCATCTTCCCTGCTAAGAAAAATGTATAGCCCGTTTGGATAGCTTTGGCTACTCTTTTCAGTGTAGGCGTTGTGATTTTTTAATGGCTTTTAAATAGTTATTTTAGTAATTTCTTATAACTTCAATCAATTATAGCATACACGTCATCGTCTTACACAATATACCTATTGTTTAATTTATTACTTAAAAAAAAACAAAACCCTAGGATAACCTCCCTTTGTTGAATATTACACTTATTACTGATTATCGTAAAGTGTCACCTTTAACTATTTTCACAATTTTCTCAGATCAAAGTCCACCTAATTTTTCAAATCATTTGTTAACACTTTTGACGGCTAACTTCCACTTATATGCCTTATGCCCTAAAAACAAGTGACACTCATTACAAACATAATAACACACAAAACAAAACACACTCCACTGTTCCTGTTGAGGTATCAACTCTTTTTTTGATAACACACGCGCTGTGAATGCGTGTGCGTCGCGCGCACTCGGTTGACCCCTAGCACTGCGCCTCCTCCTCTAGCTAATCGGTTTCATTGATTAAGAGTGCCGGTTTAAGGTTACTTCCGAATCGTTGCAGTAATGTGAGAATGTTTGGATGGTTTTCGTTCCAATCGCAGCGATAATCTTACTTACCTTATCTTATCTTTTGATAATAGTTCTCATTTGCAGAGTCTTACTCTCTTTTTCCTATGCTTGTATTGCCACTCCAAAAAAAGGGAGGCATATCGGTTTTTTTTTAATCTTATTTCAGACTTGGTTTGTTAGACTTAGACTATACTTACATACAATATTCGATTTTTGAATAAAAAAATTTTTTTTTAATCACTGACATACAAAACTTGCCAGTATTTTTTTTTATTATGACTATGTTATAGGTTATCTAAGGATTCTAAGGTCACCTCGAGGCCAGGTAAAACTTGGGGAGTGACAGGAAAACAGAAAGAGATAAAGGGATCAAGTAAAGGGCTGATAATATAAATAAAAATACTGCTAGCGTTATTATAGCGCTACATCGTGTTTACTATTCGAATATAACCTTTACTCAGCGAACGATCATTATGCAGCGTAATAGTATGTAGTACAAAGTAGTGTGTCACTGACATAGACAAAGACTTTTGATTCCGACATTAACAAAGACATTATAAACTTAGTAAATAAAATGTTGAACTAAATATTCGGGTAGGTACCACATAAAATAAAAACCGAGTACTTACGGTTATATATTTTTAATATAATTATAAGTTAAACCATTAATCCTAAGTTTTAGTTTATTATTTTAAATAATTTACGCTTTAGTGTCTTCTTTGGTTTGGCGTTTCGACCTGATGTATTTCTCAAGGCCCCAAGAGAGAGCAGTGAGCCACGTGAATATGTTTAAACAATGTAAAGTAACAGCTGTCGACGCGTTGTCTTTTACCCAACCTGAAAATTTAAAGTATTCCTAATATTAGACGAAAACATTATTCGGTAACATCGTTTAATGGGATTAATTTACTTTTCATTTCATAATATACTTAATTATAATTTGCATGGCTGAATTTTATATATATACATTTTACATACATTTTTTATATATATACATTCGTTTTGTGCCAATAAATTGTACCAGTATTGCTGGTTAAAAAATATGTTACAAGAGTGTAACATTTTTTAAACGAGCAATACGTTTAAGTTAAAACTTAGAGCCCTATTTGACTCAAGGATGTGACAGACGGTGATACACAATACGGTGCTAACAATCGGCAATAATGGTACTATCGCGTTAAAATTGCATGGGCAGTTTATGAATGAATTTTTGAGGTGCTCGAAATCTATCCGTGGAGCGCGCCCTTATTATATGTTTTAAATAGCATTTTGGAGTACCTATACATTAAACACCATTATAAAATTTTCTTAAAGGCCATAGTCGGATTTTCATAGTAAGTCAGCCTTTAAATCAATCAGACTCTGGTTTTTTTTGTGAGTACCTCTTATGGTGAAGAATATTTATGCTGAGTATTAACGTCCTATTGGTGACAGTTTTTGAATTATGATTTTTTGAGGTTTTTTCTTTAATGTGTTGTATTTCGGGATGTATTCAAGCGATTTGCTTCAAATTTTAAAATAACGTTCTTTATTTAAATATGCATCGATATTAAAAAAAACGGATACCGGTTGTTATATAAAAAAAAGAAAAAACAGACCAAAAAAAAAATCATATTTTTTTAATGTAGCTATGAAGTAGTGACACCTCTAATTTTTTTGTCTAGTTATAGCCCATACATTGGCCTACTACTTGCCTAAATATCAAAATTTTCCAAGCGGTACTTCCTACCAAAAATTAGCAATATGTGTGGTCAAGTTCTGCATTCAAATGGTGTTTTTCAAAGTAGTATACAATTTCTTCAATTATGTTTGAATTTTCTTATCGCTTCAAAAGCGATTAGCCGCTACTATGGTCCTAATCGAGGTTACTTATACCCCTTTTGAAGTTCCAAAATTGTCGAAAAATCACTAAACTAGAGGGAAGAGATTCCCCTTTTGCCAGCTATAATCATTGAATGCGAAATTTTTCAGTTTAAAATATGAAGTCTTAAAACATAATAGCATGTAAATGTAATTTCAGCCCCACCGTGTCTAAAAAAAACGTGCGAATCGGTGATCTAAAATGGCTGTAAAATTCTCATTTATGTAATTCGACAAATCTGTCTATTAGTTTTCTACTTCTGATGACAATAAGTTTTTAAAAAACATATAATACATGACCATACCATGTGCAGATTTCGAGCATCTCATTTATTTCCTAGTGACCCAGACAACACTTTTATATGTTGTATTTATTACGTGTACCTTTTACGATCACTTTATTAGTACTAAGTAGGTACTTCATTATCATTATGGAGTGAATGGACACTGCCATCCATATATGATAGCTAACATAATATGCTTACGTCTCAATGACTATAGTCTGACAACCCAAGTCTGAAAGTAGATTGTTTTTAGATGTATATACCTCATATAGGCATATAATTATGGTCTTCTTTCAGACTTGAATTGTCAGGCTATAAATATGACGAGGTACTTCACCGATTACTATATTTAAATTTAAAGTAAAAAAAGGTTGCGTCACTTAAATTCGCTGGTTGACTGTATATGCTAATAAACATGATTTTAACAATAAAATCGACTGGATTCAACAATACGAATTTGAATCGGGTCTTTCGACTCGATACCGCAGTGCTTTACCCACGTTCTGCGGTAGCCTAAGGTACTATTAAAACAACTTACCACTAAAGTGCATACTACAAAAAGATCAAAAGCTTTTATAAAGATAGGGTAGAAATAAGATAAGAATTACCGACAACAGGTCCCAGCAGTAGGTAAACGATGCCGGCCGTGAGCAGCTGGATACCCGTCGCTCCGGGCAGCTTATGCAGTGGCACGTGGGTGGGGATCACTAGCGCCATAAACACGGTCCGCAGGCCCTTGCCGAAGCCGATTATGACTGCCACTAAGAGAACCACGGAGTATATCTGGCAGTATGCTAGAACTGTAATGGAATGATGCGGTCAGTAAAAACTTTAAAAAAGTGATAAGTAGTATGGCAACTTGATGGACTAATAGTACATTACGATACAAGTGCGAATAGGAGAAAATTCGCAGGTGGCGATGGAATAAAACACGACCGAAGACACGACTGTTTTAAATCGACACGAGTTGCGAATCACCTATTCGCTCATGTATCGTACGACGTTTTACAGTACATATAATGGCTCACGAAATTTTGACGCAGGCACATAAAGTGCTCATTATCGCACTAGTGCGGTAATGTAGGACCATGTATACTGTAATAGTATTTTTCAGTCCTCCGGCCGGTAAGCGCCACTTTACGCAAAACTAAATAGCCGCCTCCCGGCTCCGTCGGGCTGAAAAATAGTATACAAACCTCGGCCGGTAAATGGGAAAGCCTCGGATCACATGTTAGTCGACCTCGGCTTCGCCTCGGCCGACAATAACATGGGATCCGAGCCATTTCCCACTTAAACGGCCTTGGTATGTAATGTACCATTATACAATCGTGATATAATGAAGGGTTTTTCAGTCGAGTACCGTGTTTAGGCCACGAAGCTTGCTGAGTGGCCTAAGTAAGGTACGAGATTGAAAAACTTAATTATATTACGATTGTATACAATACTTTTTCTACGAGTCATCATCATCATCATCTATGGAGGAACAATTTCATCATTCAATTTCATTGGCTTAACACGGATGTAACACAAAAATATGTAATTGCGCGCGGGGGGCGCGGTCGGGGCAGTCGCGGGGGGCGCGGTCGGCGGCGTCGGCGCAGGCGCGGTCGGCGGCGTCGGCGCAGGCGCGGGGCGCGCGCTCGGCAAAGTCTCAGGCAGCATCGCAAATAAGTATAGAATTTGTATGAAGTTCTATTATAGTTGCCTACAGCGTATCGAAATGAGATATTATAGTTGAGTTGGACTGTCTAATATCGAAAAGTATGAGCTTATAGTTTTGTCTATGTACTCGTAATTGACAGATTAAAGTCGGCGAGTAGAAAAAGTAGTTTATGCGCCTGTACATAATAAAAGACCCGAAGGCGAGTATCACACGAGTGTTTTAATGCCTAATTATGTATTAGTTGCATACACTACTTTATCTACACAAATATCATAAGTGCTCTACGATGGGTTTAGGGGTCACAGGGAAATAACGTGCAGTATTAGGTATTATAGTGCTACTTGCTACTTGTAAAATATCTTTAAATTACAAATATTAAAATAATGCAATAAAAAAATAATTTAACACATACAGAAACAATTTCTTTACAATTTTTCTCTCGTAAACAGTAAACAGCCAACAAACAAATGACAGTTCGGAATGGCGGTGTTTCGAATCAAGAATAGACACCTACATGAATTTGACTTGATTTATATTTTGTATGTATAAGTACGACAAGCATAAACTCTCATTTAATGGACGCCTCAGTTTCCAAGGGGATAACCAGTTAGATACAGGCACATATTGCGACAAGCTTTTATAAAGTTTAAATTGTGTAATAGGTACATATTACTAAATTGATTACTTTGATTTAATTGAAACTTTATTTCCATCTTTTTAGGTCACTGGTAGGTGTGTCTTGTTTTAAAAAGTTGTTTTCACAGATAATTTATTTTTCAGTTATTATTGGGCATATTTTTGCTTATCAACATTCGTGTTCTACTTAGCAAGCCCTTTTATTTGATACCCATATTGTGGTTGTGCAGAAAAAATAACGAGTCTGCCATCTTGGATAATCCGCCATATTAGATTTAATGTGACGTAGTATGCAGAAAAAATACTAGTCCGCCATCTTGGATAATCCGCCATATTGGATTTAGAATGAGATCACATAGCTAACCATGCATTGCCGTTTAAACTAAGCGTGTATACAACATTTCAGCTCAATCGGTTGAAGATAACTGGTTCAAAATTAACCCTTTGACCGCCGTTGTCACCTATACAAGACAACGATAGTACGATACACTAACGCCGTCGTCTTGTATACAAGACAAAGTTTCAACCGCTTACTAAATGGTAAAATAATAGAATTTAAAAATTATTTTGTACTCGTGTCAACTTGTTGACCCTTTGTTTTTTCATACATTTACTTTTTAAGCAGGTATATGAATCCATTGTTTCATAATAAAGGATTTAAAAAATATGCTTATAATTTCTACATTTTTCCGTGTCACTGTCGCCGTTGGCATGTATAAAAGACAGCTAGGGATGGGAAAGTTCAATTGATGTGCAAGTTTTTAAAATGAATATGTTTTCACGAATCTGGGGTGCGATTTTTGAATCTCACCGAGTGACTAATTCTCACAAAAATGAGTGATTTCCGAAAATTCGTATTTTTGAATCTCATCGGTGACTTCTGATTCTCACGCATGTGAGTTCAATTCGAATGCCCATACCCACTCGTATTTGAAATCATCGGTGAGTATTTTTGACAGTTGACTTATGTAATCTGCCAAAGTGTGTTGGAATTGGAAAACAGTATGTTGGAGATTTAACTAAATTAGCAGCGGGGCTCGCTGTAATTTCGTGAATTTCGCATATTTGTGAAAAGAATAAGAAATGGCAAGCCTGGAAGATTACATTAAGATGAAGATAACGGATAGCGAATATGGCAAAGCAGCAATAGAATAGAACGAGGCCTTTGAAGAAGCGCGTGCTGCGATAGAAAGGTGTACCTAATGGCATATTAAAAGGCCGATTCCGCTGTATATTAAAGCATAGAGTACTGCACTATGCACCGGAGAAAGCGTCGAAAATAATAAACAGCTGCGGGGTGGTCTACAACATCTGCATTCAAAACAATGTCGATCTTGGTCATGCATGACAATGAAGATGATGTTTTGGATTTTGGCCTGTACTTACCTGATTTGTTGGCAAGAGAAGCTCTACGAGCATCGATAGTGCGATATTATTATTTGGAAGATTAAGCCACCTAGCGAGTAGGTGTTCGGTCTATTTTGTCACTTGCTGAAGTTTTTGTTCATGTTTTGTTATTATAGTGCACAATAAAGCATGTTATGAATATCTCTTATACATTGTTTTTAATTCCTTGTACGTCCAAGTAAATTACTTATATCAACCAAACTTCCAGGATACCTCCAGTTAATCATAAGTTAATGTTAATCATAGTTCAGTTTTTGTCTATATGAGTAGGGTAAGGTTAATGTAGCTAATTCCATCGTAGGGCCTATTCTATCTAATGCTCGCCTGCATTGAATATGAATAAACACAGTATGCATCACTATAGACAGAGTTAATAAGCAGCAGGCTCTCCGGAGTTCATAAATTGAGTCATCAGCTGCATATTGTGCTTATATTCAATGGAGGCGAGCATTAGATTGAATAGTCCCAATGACAGAATTAGCCACAGTAACCTTATAGAAAGTATAACATGGGTATGTTTTTCACAAACACTATGCCTGTGCATTGGTAAGGTATGCGGGCTGAGAATGTTTGTATGTATATTAGGTACATGTCGCTTTTCAATTAAAAAGAGGATGTAAATTAGTTCTCAAATGTATCAGTAAGGTACACTTACAATGATAGGGCAATATAGAACAAGCAGGAGGCAGGCATTAGGTAGCGGTAGAAACTAAATGAAACAAGGGGAGTTTTTGTAGGCTTTATATATTATTTCTTGTAACTTAGGTATAGTCTACCTACATAGGCTCATTTTAAACAATTCAATACCTCAAGTCTGTTTAGCTTAGTGTAAGCAACTTAATTAGATTAGTTTCTAAACGCTTTGATAGTAGTCAATAGTTGCAATGTGCTTAAGCAACTCTGTGACTTCTATTTTATAGAAAGTCAAGTGTTAAAAGTTACAGTTATGTTAATGGAACACCAGTCCTTTGCTCCTAACATAATTAACATTTTAATAAGACCGCCAATAGCCTTAATCTTAGTAAATGTACATTAAGCATCAAAAATATCTATACAACTCTCATCTTATTACAAAAGAAATTAAGCGAGAGTTGTGTAGGTATTGCTGACGCTGACCGTACAGTCTGCAGCAGATGTAGTTAAGCATGCGGGGTGTCCAATATGATCTTGATGCACCCTTCTTTTGAAAACAATAAGATTGTGCTCAGACCATTTTGAACACCTTGCCTGCTCTACTCTACTACTTCTGCTGCTAGCCATATGATTACTTATACATTGACAAAATCAATCAGTTTGAATTTCTCAACTAAATAATAGGCAAATTAAATAAAGCCTTACAAGATACCTATTAATAAAACATCAGTCTAAAGCTTCGAATTTTACATTACCTCTTTATTATCAAGAAGTGCATTATAAGTATATTAAAAACATCAGCCTAAATATCTGAACTAAATAATAATCATCTTATAATCTAACATCATACATAGAATTTTTGTATCAAATCACAGCACAAGTAGGTAGCACAAATTGGCAGGTTTCACAACTTGCCACTTTCATTTAGAAAGATTGAGAGATATACTGTATGAGTTATCACTTTAAATGAGAGAGGTAGACAATCCAGTCAATTCAGCCATTCTACTTTTTCATCATTAATAAATTTCCTTTATTGACAGGTATGATCCAAATCAGATTGCAAATGGTAGTTAAAGTAAAAATACAAAAAATAAAAGGAACATAAATAAATAAGTTAAAATTAATAACTTAATTTTAATTTGGTATATACCTACGGGTATAGGTAATTAGGCTTTTATCTGTTGGTCTACAAAAACTTATTTTTTGTTCCACTCATGGTGTACAGAAAACCAATATGCATACATTGTATTGTCTAGATACTTAGACAAGCCATGGAGAATGCTGTTATCCAATGTTTGTCAGAAACTCCAAAAAAGTAGAGAAGTTGCATTGTCTTCTTGCCGCTTACCTGAAAGTACAAAAAAACATTCAATCATAATAGAGTTCTATTATCAGCTATTAATTAGATTTTCAATGTATCCTGATCCTTTAATAATTATGTAACAGTTTGAGAAAACATCTGGAGTTACAGATGTATGTGTATCAAAGATGGTGAAATTTAATTTGAATATGTTGCAGTCAACTACACAGAGGTGCACAACAAGTAATGTAACTGATTGTAATTTGATCAGTAGCCCTGTTGTGTAATATATTTATATCCTGGTCACAGCTAATAATCAACCTGGCAAAATGCATCAAAGCCTTCCTACAAGATATTAAAAAGGTAAACAGTCAGACCAATATAGTAGTTCATTTTTGCCTTTGGTTTGTATAAATTACTAATTTTTATATGCTGGGAATTGGTGTGTTAGTTAGTTGGTCTTGGCATTTTCTGCAAGTTGACAACCATTGTGCACTCAGCGGCAGAAATTGCTAAGTTGGTAAGGTGACCAAAATGATTTTGGCACTGCCTAATTATTAAGACAATAAAAGTGTATTAGGATCATTGTGAATACCTTGCACGCTGTTATACCATTGGGAAATTTCTCTGATATGATTTTAGTTATAAATTTAACCTGAATGAAAGAATAACAATGAAAATATCCTACCTTTCTCCACGCCTTCTAGTCCTGGAATAGCATTTAATTCGGCCGCTATATCCTGCCAAACTTTCAAAGTTGCTCATTGAGCTCATTCTCCCGCACAAGCGCTTGCAGTCGAGTTTTCTGTTATATTCCAACTTTCCTCTTTTGTGGGACTGGGACCGACGACGAGCATCTATAAAAGGGTCAATAAACAATTATCAGGTTAAACAACACTATATATTACGATAATAGAACATATGCCACTAACAAATGTACATACCTTTTTTTAATACAACTGTCGCTTTCTTCGAGTAAATTTCAAGCAATCCTTGTAGTTCTGACAATAAAATGTTTCCAAAACTAAGTTTTCTTTTAAATTACACTGACACTGACTGAGACTGACTGACAGGTAGGTACACCACGTTCTACGTTTGACCGATTTCATTGAACCTATTTTAAGTTATAGTATGAGAAATAAAAACCGGTATCTGCTTAAAAAGGAACGTCATGGGACGATTGTCTATGACTGAAGTTGTAAAATGTCTGCATGTTGGTAACCTGCGAGTGAGTTTCAAAAATACGACATTTAGTAATCGGTGATATCAAAGTCACCGGTGAGAATTTTAGTCACCAGGCGAGCTCAACTCACGTGTGAGATTCAAAAATCGCACCCCTGGTTTTATTTAAGCGTTCAAACATTTAATTGCCAATTATTTTCATTGTTGGTAACTACTCGTAGTAAGTAGGTATATGTAGAAAAAAAAGGCATAATAATGGATAAAGTTTAGGCAGCTTCTTCAGTAAATTGTCCATTGCGGTTTATTTGCCGAATAAATTATTGACCGCAGTGACAGCGGAGGTCTACATTTTAACTCGATATATATATATAACCGATATATACAGTATGTATCACAACGAAGAGCAAACCTTAAAACTGGTTGACGGGGAACTCGAGTACAATGTAATGACGTGCATTTCACGTGCCTAAATACATGTTTTATGGCATAAAATTACTAAATGAATTACTCGAAGACCATATTTTGCAGTCGGTTAATGGTTTTTGTAACATCCTATAGGGTTTGTTTACGTTTTTGATTTTTGACAGTGCATGCGTATTGCGTACTGTTGATATGTAGCTAGGGGCAACTAATTAACATTAACGTTGTTATGTCAATACACATGTGCTTTGAGTTCTGTTTATAAGTAACCTAGGTAATTATTTTAATAATGGCTGTAGTCATAGGCAACGCGCAAGCGCTTTGTTAACTATTTGTTTGTAACTAGGTAAAAATCCAAACTTCAACAAGGTTTGACGCCTGTCTGTCAGTTGGTAATTTAAGAAATGTCATTTATAAGATTGTAAACAAATAATACAGGGGAGGTGCAACACAATAATAATAAATGTATATTTTTATACCTCACGTAAAACCTGTCGTATTTTTGATGAATTAGGTAAGTACCATGCTCATATTTATGATCTAAACATTAACGGGTTTCTTGTTTTGCCTTTCATTCTGATACATACTGTATATATATATATTATTAAATCCACCTGTTAGTTTTCTCCGAAAACCCTCCGGTAAGTATGTAAATTTATCGAGACACGATGCGCGTCTCTAATCTTATGGTTTATAAAGTTTACGTACCGACAAGCGCTTATGCCGTTGACTCAGACGCTATTATTACTTAACTCGCGCGTAAACAGTATTTGTCAGTCGGAACTAAAGACGAGCCCTGCGCGCCGTTGACATGTATAGAAGACTACTCGTACAGACTAGTGCGGTGATATTACTTCATGATTCGATAATGTTTAGTTGTTGTTTTTCATGATAAAGTCCTTTATTTTCAACATTTTCTTGTATAGTAAATCTGTTTAGTTTAGAAATTTTGAGAGAAATCTAAGTTTGGAAATAAAAAAAGGCAAATTGAGAAGAATTCCACCTTTAATTATGAATATCGATATCACTATTTGCAATCCCTAAACTTTTTATTAGTTGTTTACTTAAAATTTGCTCTGGCGTGTGAGTGAGCGTCTTGGCGAACAGGGTCCGGCGGCCAAAAGGTTAAGTTGCAAGATTTCACCCGGATAAACATACATATTACATTGCAAGTTGAATAAAAGCTTGTAAAAAATTATCGTTCTCAATCACTTGACTAGTTTCATTACCTTCTCATTTACTCGTAAGTAGGGAATTTAAGTTTACCTAGATCTAACAAAACCTAGGGAATACACTTATGTGTTATATAATAATTTTAGGGACTTACCAACTCTTCCCATAGCCATTGACATGACACCAAAAAGGAAGAACGAATTGTTGTCCCATCCTATTTTTCCGGCTACAAAAGGGATGCAGAATCTCACGCAAATGTCCACTCCCGCTAGCAATGACATAAAGAATGCGACTTCCGATTTGGTCATACCGTAGTCACCTAATATAAAAGGTGTTAAAATAGAGAAATTTAGTTCATTGAAATTAGCTAATGTTATTCCGAGCATTAGGTTTATAAATGTGAAATCTCTCAGCAAATCTAAATCGAAGAATGTAGCCACTTTTTGGCAGAAAGTAAGCTGGTCTTCTTCGTCATTTTCATCATTTTTGTTTTCCGTATTTTCATCAAATACATCATCATCCAACTCACCATTAATTAATAATTTGAACTTATCTGGTTCTTCATATTCTTTTAAATACTCTTCCAGTTTTAAAGAAGCTTGTTTTAATACTTCACTTTCATAATTAAAATTATTTGATTTCCGTCTATATTTAGTACGATATGACTGATTGCTGGCATTATCTTTTAGATATTTTCGTTCATCAACATCTTCTTGATATTTAAGTGATATGTTGCTATGATTATTTTTGTTATACGTCTCTCCGTACTGACCATCCATTTTGAATGATTTCATACTCTTGCTGCCGGCTAAATGCTTTTCAGCTTTATCGGCAATAACTTTAGCTTTTTCTGGGTCAATATTTTCAACAACAACCTTTTCATCCGCTTTAAGATCTTGAGGAGCTTTGAGTGTGGGACAGTCTTCTATTTCCGATTCTGGAATCTGAACTTGAGTAATTGATGTTTTTCTTTTAGGTTTTAAATTATCTCTTTCTTGAGCCAGCGTTCCTAAATTCACAGCAGAGTTCTTTTTAGATTCATTTAGGTATAACTTGTGTTTGTAATTTTCTCGATCATGAGCTACTGTTCCCAGATTAACTGCAGAATTCTTTTTTGATTCATTGAGGTATAATGTAGAAGATTTGCGGGATCGATTTTCAGTTAGGTTTGACATTGAAGGTTTTTTCGAATTCATGCGAGAAGTTTTAGCGGAGGCATCTCTTGACGATATCCTACTTCTAGATTGTCGTGATTGACTAAAGTAGCCATCGTTAGCACGCAACATCATGGGTACTCCTGGGTCCGTGATTTCATATCCTGGGTTGACTGGATCATCTTCATTGTAAATGTACTGACTGGAAAACGCACTGAGATTTTTAAATTTTGACAAACGACTGAAATAACTCCTTTCTTTATCTTTTTTGTCGATATCTTCAGAGCTCAATAACTTTTCTTCGTCGCCATTTACTTGGTTAGTAGATTTGCAGTGCCATTCTACTGGTTGAAGGAGTAACGCGCAAGCGATGGCATGTAAGGAAAACCCGCTTATAAGAAAAATGCATCCATGTTCCCCAAAAAAGTAGATAAGACCGGTGATTATGTGTGGCCACAGCATAGGACCGAGACCTGTGGTAGTCCATGATAGGCCCGTTGCCAGTCTTCTTCTATTCTTCCAGTAAGTGTTTAAAGCAAGTGCATTGGCAGAGCTACTTATACCGTATCCAGCACCTGAAAACCAGAACAATGAATGTAAACTCATATTAAGAAAATCGAATTTACTGGTTTAATTTATTTTATACATTTCCCCCAAAACTTATTTTTAAACAATGGTAAAGCACAAATCAAATCATTTACTAAATGAAATAAATGGTTTGATTCATGTTTTTATGTGTTCTGTTAGTTTTAAGATTTTTTACTACTACTACTAACCTGACTCCATAAAAAATTTGATCTAAATCCATTGTAGATATTTTTTGCTTGACCTATGAATCGTAGGTATACCGACTTAGCCGAATGCAAATGGAGTCGATATTTAATGCAATTATGGGCAAAGAAGATATAAATATTACATGATTGCACGAGTGGTTATCAGATAAATTGCCTTGGCTTATGAAATTATGACGCTATTTAGGTGTGGTCACAGCAATAGACACGATAAAACAAAAACATTATTGGAATTGACTTATCATTGGTAGTTATTGCCGAATGTCACATTGATGATATATTATATGTCTGTCTCATGTAAATAGTATAAGGCCGGTAAGAAATAGCATGACTAAATGTATATAGAGTTATTTGAAATTATAGTGTCATGTATCTGTTTATTTATAGTACATAAGAGGTGGAACTGTTTATATATAGTTGTCATGGAACTTTTAAGAGCGAATTCGGAATATTTTTGATATTTCTCTGATACCTGTAAAAGTTGGACCAACTATTAAATGAATTAAAAGTTGAAAGTCCTACTCTTAGTTTATATTTCACTTGTTTCATGTTTAATAAAGGAATAAAAATTCTGGCGGTAATTTTTAACTTAATCTGCTGATATCGGCCCAACCTCCTTCGTTCCACTACTATTTCGAACCGACAAGACAGAAATTACCAAAAACCTCAATATTTAGCAGCTGAATGACCGGTGTCCATGTTAAAATGGTTCTGAAAAGTATAAACGACATAATGTGGATTATTTTCATATAGAGTCTCATTACTCATAAATTACCCATATGCCACCGTCGTGCCTTTACTATATACGGAATAAATATTTTTGTGGATAAATATGTAACATGAGGATAACATTTATGTAGAATACAAATTACCTATTTTCAGTAGTATCTTTCCCATCACGGAACAATGGTGTCCCGGACCTTTGGGAGGCGTACGCGGAGCCGAAGCCAACACGCAGAGGCACTTTCGACAATTTAATGAAATGTAAGGGGTACACCGAGCGGAATGGGACGTACGCAGAGGCAGCACCCGCCAGGGTGTATAGACTATTGAGATTTAATGGAATCTAAAATATACTGGACTATTAGGTGAAAGTGGTGGACTAAATACTGGGTTATGGAGAATAAAATCGGACGTCTGCCTAACAAAACAATAAACAATTTTACTACCGGCAGACAGTGACTTGCCCACATAAGATAGGCCCCCACAAAAAGCGACATCTAAGATGACTCGAGGGCAACACCGGTATGAGGGCTGGGGGTAGAGAGGTGTCACTGGACTTTAAACATATAGCCAACTCGCCACTTAGGTTTCCACATCTACCCTCGAGAACACAGCTCTCGCGACCCCACTCTGGACGGCCAGTTAAGGCAAGCCAGAGGTGGAGGACTTGGTCGGACGACAGAGTCCCCCAGGAGCGCTCAAGGTACGTGGGGTCGCTACTCCCCAACAGCTCGCCACAAGCTGCCCTGCGTTGTTTTTCAATAGTATCTTATTATTACCAAGTAACACATTCAATAAATAATGTACATCGTTATAAAAATACTTCTAAATAAATAACCTGATAAATATCCACTGATTAAAAATTAGATACCAATCTAGTCGCGCCAGGCTTTGTAATAATACTTATATTCAAGTACATAAGTATTTCGAAGCAAATCGTGCAACACAAAGGCAAAGCTTTGTGGTTTGCAGTAGGTCCTCAGACATCATTACATTTACGGCCATGGCATGGCATCCATATATCATGAAGATCCGATATACACATACACATTTAATCACTTTATCAGTCAAATAAAACGACCGGAAAAAGCCACCAACATTGAGCGTCGATGCTTAATCAAAGGTCATCTTGGGTAAACACAAACAAATAATAATATAAGTAGGTCAATATTCTTTTTTGTGAGAAGATTTGAGTGTAGATTTTATATTCGAAAGCCTTGTTATACCTTTTTATTTTTCGAATTAGAAAAATCGTGCGATTGTGGTGTATGTCGATTTTTAGGGTAACGGAGTTAAAGCTGTCAAATCTGTCTCTCATATTCTTTATTATAATATTAATAATGATAATATTAAATTTATTTTAATATTTTGAAGAGATTGAGATAATTTTTTATTTATTGAGGAATAGGTAAGCATTTGACTACAATCTCACCTGATGGTAAGTGCCGATATCGTCTAGGATGGAGCATGCTTGCCTAAAAGATGTCTATTCACTCGCGATTTAAAAAGATCTAAGTTATAATGGGCAGGGAATATATTCGCAGGTAGAGAATTCCACTCATTAGCTGTTCGCGTGACAAAGCTGGAGGCAAAGCGGGTTTGTTCGGAGTTTCCAATAAGCTTTCGGGTGCGACTATCGATGGAATCTAAGGCGGCCAGCTGGTATTTGGCGGAACCATCCCATAAGTGGCTGCAGTACTCCATACACGACCGGACTTGAGCTACGTAGAGCTGAAGAAGCTGCCCCGGTGAGAAGTACCGCCTGACTTTAGAGAGGACACCCATCCTACCAGCTGCGGATTTGGCCAGATTCGATATACGCCCCAAAGCCTAGGTTCCCCAAAGCACTCATGCCAAGAAGTTGAAGATGATCAGAGACCGGCACAGACACATCTCGGAAAATCGGAGACAGGTCAAAAGCATTCCGTTTCGCAGAAAACAGACATGCCTGCGTTTTGGTAGCGTTGAACGTGACCAGGTTGGCGTCACCCCAATCAGAAACTGCCCTTAGCATCGAGTTCAGACGGTCTACCATCGCCTGTCGACACGACTGCACCTCATCTCTTTTAGCCCGCGCGTTAAGGAGACATCTGTCCACGACAGTGCTATCATCAGCATACCCAAAGATACCTGGTAGAAGCATGTCGTTGATATGTAGCAGAAATAAGGTTGTGGACAGAACAGAGCCCTGAGGAACGCCGGCATTAATGGCCCATTGACTGGACGTGTAGCCGTCTAAAACTACCCGAATCGAACGTTCGCTCAGGAAATTTTTCACCCAGTTGCACAGGCTGGTCGGTACTCTATAAGCTGGAAGCTTGTTCACCAGGCTTGCGTGCCAGACCCTGTCAAATGCTTTAGAGACATTGAGAGACACCGCAAGGGCTTCACCGTGCCCCTCGACTGACTCGCTCCACAAGTGAGTAGCATGCACCAGAAGATCACCATTCGAACGACCCTTGTGGAAGCCATACTCGGAGTCGCTGAGCAAATCGTTATCTTCTAGGTGCGATAGTAGTCTCTTGTTCAGTACACGCTCCATAATCTTGCAGAGTAATGAGGTGACTGAGGTTGGTGGGTAATTGACTGGGTCTGCACGGCTGCCCTTCTTCGGTATTGGTTGCACGTTTTTGAGCTTCCAACATGAGGGTACAACATAGGAGAAAGCTCGGCTGCACAGCTTCGCAAGACAATAGCAGGGATTTCGTCAGGACCACTGGCTTTGTTAACGTCTGACGAT
Organism: Lathronympha strigana; assembly: GCA_949128165.1. Lineage (NCBI taxonomy): Eukaryota > Metazoa > Arthropoda > Insecta > Lepidoptera > Tortricidae > Lathronympha > Lathronympha strigana. The sequence continues at coordinate 9,373,224 of OX421905.1, read as the reverse complement.
CTCAGTAGTTTAAGGATTTCCTTCTGGTGAATATGAACGTCGCTTATGAAACAATTCATATGAGGATGTGCGGGTTGAAGCTTACCAGTTGATTCAAGACGTGAATTTTCAGCGAAAAGAGAAGCAAACAAGTCCGCTTTCTCTCTAGTCGTATGCGCCAGCGCTCCATCGGGCTTGACCAGGAGGGCAGCGATGGTCTGCAAAAGTTTCCTTCGACTGCTTTTGCAAGGGACCAAAACGCCTTACTTCCCGGAGGATACGAAGCTAGTTTGGCCCCAACACGATGGACATGGTCGAACCGAGCCGTGCGAAACTGCTTCTTACAAAGTTTGGCAGCTTTATTAAACTTCTTCTTCAGATCCCTCGTGTTGGAAGCACCGCGCGTACGAGCATCAGCCCTGTCTCAGTAAGCCGACTTCTTAAGCGCCTCAGCTCGGTCACAGTCAGCGTTGTACCATGGGCAAGCCTTGAAGCCAGTCGGAACAACAGAGAAGGGAATGAAATACTCCATGCCCTGAAAAATGACATCGGCTACTGCGGTGGCGCAGGCTGACGTATCACCCCAAGGAGAAGCAGGTGTTGCGCCAAGGATACGATGCGAAGAAATGCCGCAACTCGTCCCAGTTTGCCAATCTGTAACGCCAGACGTCTCTCACCGCCAGGGCCCTGATCGGGTGGTGAAGATACGGATACTGCTTTTACCAGACAGTGGTCAGAAGTTCCTAGTGGAGCATCAACTGCCACAGAATATCGGTCTGGGTTGGAGGTAAGCAGAAGGTCCGAATAGTTGGCTGTGTGAGATTCAACATCGGGAACCCTAGTGGCACAGTTAACAAGCTGGGAGAGGTCTAGAGAAAGTGCTAGTTTATAGTTTAGTAACTTCTCGCCCAGCATGTTCAGTCGTTTGGTACGGGAATAACCACTCCTGGTGGTGCGCGTTAAAGTCTCCAACCAACACTAGCTCCGTCGCAGGGTATCTCTGCCACGCTTCATCAGTTGCCTCACCAAGGTAATTAAACAACCTTGTTGTCTCAGCGTCTCCTTTATGCGATCTGTAGACACAGGCATAGACAGTTTGAGCTACGCTGGTGTCGACCCAAGCCCACAAAACAGAAAAATTGGATTCCTCAAGATTTCTTAGTCGCTTAAGACAGATGTCATTTCGAGTAAACAAACATACATACCCCTGCACGAGATAAGAATCTGTGCTCTAGAGTATACCCTGGGTAGTTGAGGTAAGACGAGTCAATCGGACATCTGATTTGCGATTCAGTAAGGAACAGCAGGTGCGGTTTGTCAGTCTCTAGGTGATGGTGGACTGCATCGATATTGGAGTGCAAACCTCGAATATTAAAGAGATGCACTTTTAATGGGAGAGAGTGCAACCGCTGTTGAACTCTACTTTTCTTTTTCTTGCTTTTCATGGTTGATTGAGATGTGAAGGAGAAGAGCGAATAGACGAGGAAATGCAAGTTCAGCGAGGTTTCATTGCCATCAGAACACATTCACAAACTCATGCGAGCCGCACTTAGTCTAGATTGGAGACTGCGGGGACGCCCGAACCCCCCGAGGCCACCTGGCCCTCCCATCCGGTCGCCAACCGGCAAGGTGGAGCCGTTTCAGGATTTTTCGCTAGTTGGCGGGGCAGCGTTCCAAGGGTGGCTTTCCCATTACTTGGGCCCCCTACTACCTGCGGTCGGCCAGCGGTGCACCGTGATTCGGATCCCGCTAACCTCCAGAGTCAGACGCACAGTGCGGCACACATCAGTAGTGCCACTGCAGTCAGGCTAGAAAATACTGCTCAGACACATCACCTCAACAGCTTTCAACAGACTTCATGACGGAACTCGGCGAACCATTATGGCGCCATGACTTAGTCTGAGGGGTTGTAATCAGCTACAGCTACGGCCTATGCCTACCACCGGTAAGATTTGTCACTTGATTAGCACCACCACGACACGTAGGCAAAATCAGCCGTTTTTTTTCTAATTCTAAAAAAACGAGGTACTTATAGTGGGTAGATATAAGTACTTAGTTATATTTCGCTGCCACAGAAGCATTTGTTTCCAAATTGGGGCTAGTCACAGGATGTGAGTCATACTCACACTCATTAGGTACTTCCTAATGTATTATGTTTATTTATGTAATTTCTTATCTAATTATGAATCGGTTTTGATTATTTCTTCTACCTATCTTTGATATTTTTTCGTTCGTAATGAATTAATGATACCTCCGAGTAGACATGGGCATTATTATCATCATTATTCAAGAGCTACGCGTTTGTCGGTGGAGTAATCCCCATTCCTCTCTTTTCTGTGCAAGTAAGTTCCATTGGATTTGGATTTTGATTTTTTATGGGACACCTATGAGGAATAAAAGAAGTAAGTAACTATTTCACTTTTAATATACAGTGTTTGCATGGTGTGCCGTCATTTAAAAGTGAGGCGTTTTCTTAAGTACCGCAAGCATTTTTCGGAAACAAGATATTTCTTTTAAATAAAATATATTTATACTTTATTTTTAAACATTAACTTACCATAGAGTACCGAAAACGATACTAGATATGTGACGAAGTTGTACGAGAATGTGCATAGAATCAATGCGATGAAGACCACGCATGCTCCAGTCAGCGATACTTGACGGTACGTGAATGTTTTGAATACTGGTCCGTTGGCTAACCCTGTAAAGTAAAATAAAAGGTTAGTTTCCTGTAGGCAATAGAGGTAATTCTAGAACATAATATAGTTTTTTAATGGTCTATTCAGTGTTCCACTAACGAGGAAGGACGCCTCTCTTCTGCAACTCTGACCACGGACTGACACTGGTCTTTCGTCGAGGCCCCCTGTGAGTGAGTGGTATCACGGACTATAACACAACTGGCAGTAACGTCATTGAACTTTTTTTCTTGCATTTTTAGTATTCCTACCAGACTTAGTTCACGGAACTATTAAGGGATCACTTTGGTGTCTGTCCGTCTGTTATGTTATTTAAGTTGCATCGTAGGTACAATTTTCCTAATTTTTTATCCATGGAGGGCATGGAGGCATTAAACTAGTGATGTAAACAACTCTCGTGATATAATGTGTATAATACACAAAATCTGTTCATGACACCTATGCGTAGGTACGTCCTCTACTTTAAAAAAATACTTGTTGTTCTTGATTTTAAGTTTATCTGAAATGTATAGTCATGTTAACAGCATCTTATTGAGATACTCAATTTTTAGCTTCAGCCAACTGAAGAGCGTAAATTAATGCAACTGCCTGGAGGGGGTACATATTAATTAATAACTCTATTATTAGCAACGGAAAATTTCTGCAGCGTTAGTCTTATAATACGAGAAATAATATTATAGAGCTATGACTATTTCTGACATAGTTACCTAAGTGTGGAGTAGTTTGTAAGTACCTATTAATTAAAACGGATTAAGTTTTTGAATGAACGACCGAAATGAGTGGGTTCTACAAGTCTACAGAAACAATCTGGCGCTTGGGTATGTATGTTTGTTCGACGATAACCCGAGTATCATTGATCAAATCGAGATTAAATTTTGCAGGTGGTTAAATGAGATAAAAATGGTTTTTTTTAATGCCAAATCGGTAAACGGGTTGCGTTCGAGGTGAAACATTATTTTAAATAATAGCGCAGGTTATAAAAAAGGAATACTCAATGTGACATGGTACACGAACGGCGTCACGCACCGACGCAAGAGGTCAGCGCCGAGTTCATGTTAATGATGGTGGTGGTCTCCGAGCTGGTGATGCCGAGGCTGGTGAAACGGTCGCGGAAGAGCAGCCCGAACTGTTGCAGCATGGGCAGCGCTGACAGCTGGAATGGATTAATGTTATAACTCAATAACTTTCAAATCATGATCAGGGGCCTTACTATGACGTCTTAACGCGATTCAGTTGACGACCTAAACTGAGTCGCTGCCTTACAACTGAGCACAGTTGAGAACCTAAACTGAATGAGGATTACCGCGTGTCGATTTTTCGCTAGGGGCGCTAGTGGAACGTGGGTCCTGCGGGAACATTTCAAATGTCATTTTGACAGTTCTCTCATACTGACACAGGACCCACACATGAGTGGCGCCTTCTGGTGAGCGACAATACGGTAGCTCCCATTGCGTTAAGAAAGACGTCATGCCCCTGATGTAAGATGACAATCGTTTGCAGAAAACTCTTGGGGAAACATAAACAATGTGTGGGAATGATCGCGTGACATTTGTCATTCCAATACATTTATTACTTATTATTTTACTTAGCAGGTCCTGGTAAACTAGGCAGTTATTTTATTCACGTTCGAACTGTTGTAAAATACCCGGGAGGGTAGTCTAATGTCAAGGTCCTACTTAAACTTCCTTTGCTCAAAAATAAAGTGTCGCTGCAACTCCTGGTGCCAGGCCAATCTTTTCCAGAACTTTTGCGGCTGTGGGAAGAAGCGTTAGCCGCGCCAGTTATCGCATTTTGAAAGATCACCCTTCATTGGGACTTTTACCATACCTTGTTTCCACTCATCGGGTACTCGTCCAGCTGGACTGGGAAGCTTCCCAAAAACGGGTCAATAGGGGATACAATAAAGTTGCAGATGTCGCAGCATCAACCTTCAGCATGTCCACGTGGATACGGTCTATACCCGGGGCTCTCCCTGGTTTCAGGGTCTTCACCGCTAACAACACTTCTTCGAAGGAGGGTGGTACCGTTGATATACACAGAAACTTATCTGGAAGGTCGGTACTGGCATGCTGGGTGACCGGGGATTGGGCTTGCTCCAACAGGCTCGAGAAGTTTTCGGTCCACCTTTGCAGCTGCTCGCTCGAGGTACACAGGAGGCTGCCGTCTCTACCCTTCGGTGGTTTCTTTGCTGCGCGTGCTCGGCGGCCACTAAGGCGGCGCGTGACGTCGTACAGCTCGCGGTGTTGGCACGTTCCGCCATTTCGTTTGCGGCTCGGCGGCGGTCTCTACACACAAGTTTCCTGATCCTCGAGCGGAGGGAGCTATAACGCTTCTGGAGACTGGACGTTTATGACTCTGCAGAAGATTGCAGCTGCAAATTTATTTGGTCGACATCCAGTTCTCCCTTGTCGGCTTCGAGTATCCGAGAACCTCTTCACCGACTCTCGTATAGGTGGTGCGGATTCGGCCCCACACAGATTTCTTATTAAACGATAATTTCAAAAAATATATATAGATAGTTTGAAAAATAATTTCATGTTTCTTCGAAATTCATCTTTTTAAGGGGTTAAAAATGGGTTTAAAGTATGTATGAAGGCTGTGTGATTTTTCAAGTGAACAAAATAAACAGTTAGAAAACGAACTATAAAGTAGTTCGTTTTCTGACTATTTATTTTGTAACAAGAAAACTTATTTCAGCGTTTATTAATATACCTCTCCAAAGGGGCTAAAAAGGGGTTTTAAGTTTGTATCAATGCAAAGTCGAAACTGCTGTTGCTAGAAAGTTGAAATTTACACAGCAGGATACTTATATAACTATTGATACAAACATTCCTTTCAAGTTGTTTATTAAGATCGAACAGATGTCACAATAACATATTTGAATAAAAGTCAATACAAAACATGAACCTGATGGCCAGTTCCAACACTCCCCCTACATCAGGGCAGATTTACTCACCACACCCAACAAGGCACGTGCTCTGAGAAAGCTTTCTTTGGGTAAAGCTTTAGTTAAAGTATCCGCTACCTGTTCACTCGATGGAACGTAGAGGACGTTGACCTTCTTTTCATGATGTAAATCTTGCAAGAACTTGTACCGCGTATCAATGTGCTTCGTCTTAAAATGAAACACCGGGTTTTTGACAAGCTTGATAGCGCTTTGATTGTCAACAAACAAAGTAGGTAGCACATCGCATCCTCGCACTTCTTTGTACAGACGACTGAGCCATATGACGGTCTGGGCTGCAAGACTGGCTGCAACAAATTCTGATTCGGTCGTCGAAAGACTTACACATCGTTGCGTTTTTGAAGACCATGACACAGCTCCCCCTGCGGCCAGGCATACGTAGCCAGATGTAGACCTTCTTGTCTCTTTGTCTCCAGCGTAATCCGCATCGCTATATGCTACGAAGGAAGTTTCTTTGTCTGACGAATACTTGTACAATATACCAAGACACTGTGTTCCCTTCAAATATCTCAAGACTCGCTTAGCGATTGCATAATGACGCTTGTCTGGTTTTGCGACGTGTTTCGATAGCACATTTATAGCAAAACTTATGTCCGGTCTGCTCACAACCGATAAATATAGCAATTTTCCGACTAATTCTCTGTAGTGAAAATTATTGACACTGCAGTCATTGTCGGGATTAAAATTTTCTGTCATCTGACTTTTGTCAATCGGAATGAGCACTGAGTTCGCATTGCACATGTCATAATATTTTAAAAATAGTTTTTATATATGCTTCTTGGTTAATAAATATTGATCCGTCATGTAGGTGACTTATTTCTAAACCAAGATAGCACCCAACATCGGAACTACGAACTTGGAATTCTGCGACTCGTTTTGCATGTCGGTCATGTCATTGCTTGTTTGTATGTCGGAGGTTCCTCTTCTGAAAGGCAGACACAGCAGTTAGACCGAGTACTTTGAAGCAATCGTCTATCCCTTAGATTATAGCGATTCTCCGATTCTTCATCATCGGCACGAGGAATTTCAACTTCGGTGGCATCGGATATACTCGTATCAGGTAATTGAGGTTGAGCTTCATCCGGAACATCCTTACTATGAGAATCGTTGTTTCTTTCAGTAATCTCAGATGTCTCTCGATCTTCTTCATCGCCCGTGACACATGGGAGCTTACAGAAGTCAGAAGAAACTGTTTCTGACCTGAACAGTACATCCCTTGAGATGATGACGTCATTCTTTTCAGGTATCCAGATACGATAGCCATCCTTATCTCCACAATATCCCACCAAATATCCTTTTATAGCCTTCTTATCGAGCTTCTTACGTTTCTGCTTAGGGATATGTACAAAACATTCTGTACCAAAAATACGTAGATATTCAATACAAGGAGTCTTGTCATACCAGAGCTCATAAGGTGTCTTCCCTTTAATCTGTGTAGGTCCTGTTCTGTTTATTACGTAACTCGCAGTATTAATGGCTTCAGCCCACAGCTTCTTCGGTAGGTCTTTATTATGCAGCATGCTTCTTGCTGCTTCTACAAGGATCCTATTTTCGCGCTCCGCGGCGCCATTTTGTTCAGCGCTGTACGGCATACTCATTCGGTGATGTAAACCAACTGCTTCTGTGACCCGATGCACTTCGGCATTGTTAAACTCTTTTCCACCATCTGTGAGTAATTCTTTAACAACATGACCAGCCGTTTTAATTTCAGCAAGAAATTTGGGTAGTACACAGGCTACTTCGGATTTTTGTTTCAAGAAATATACTCTTCTAAACTTTGTAAAGTCATCTTTGAATACCACAAAGTATCTTTTTCCGCCAAGTGACAATTCTGACATTGTACCACAAACGTCAGCGTTAATTTGATCGCCAGGTTTGCTACCACGATGTTGCCTTGTACCGAATGACAATCTGGTCATTTTTCCAAATACACACCCATCACAGTCAGCTTGTTCTGGTGAAAATTGAATACCGTTTCGTGTTAAGACTTCCTTTACATGTCTTTTGTTTTGATGACAAAGCCTTTCGTGCCAGATTTGTAGGCTTGTTCCTTCTTTGACAACACAAGCATTTGCAGTTATAACTCTCATCAAAAGTTTATATAGATTACCATCTCTGACACTAACAGCTTTAACTTGACCGCTCTTGTCTATAAAGATACGCTTCTGTTTATCAGCTCTCTCAATATAACCGTGGTCTAAGGCTGAACCAGCTGAGAAAAGGTTTTGTCCTGAATTCGGTACATACCAGACGTTGTTCAGGTGAGCACGCCTCCACTTGCCATGTACAGACATTTCGACGTCAATAATTCCTTGGCCGTAGGCGTACATAGCCCGATCATCTCCGAGGCGCAAAGCTCTTGGGTTTTCGAAAGGCGTGTAGCTTCTAAACCAATTGGCGTTTGACGTTACATGATGAGACGAACCCGAATCGACTATCCAGTGTGGACTTGAATCATTAAGGCGAGATATAACGCATCACCATCATCCTGAGTTGACTCATTACTCGTAGGTTTCTTCTTGTTGTCCCGCTTCTTAGTTTTCTTAAGCAAAAAACACTGTGAGCGCTTATGACCGCTTTTGTGACAATGTGTGCATTTCGCAATATTTTTACTAGAAATAAGAGCTTCGTCCGACGTAGAAGTAGAAGGATTCGTGTTGAGATCGCCAAGGCGCTGTTCGTAAAGACGCAGACGCTCCATAAGAGTAGAAATACTTCTGTTCTCTTGAGGCACGGACTCCCAAGCATTCTTGAACTTGAGATATGTTGAAGGTAAAGTATTCAATATCCTGTTCATAAGTAATGATTGAGGGAGCGATCCTTCTTCCTTTAGCTCGTCATTGAGTTGTTGCCACAAAGTATGCAGCTTAGAGACGTGCGTAGCAATGTCAGCTTCATCTTTTGTGTAGGTAAACAACTGACAATACAACAAGTCGAGTCTTCTCTCATTCTTCTGCTCATATACAGAATGAAGTATATCCCACATTTCCTTACCGGATTTTGCAGTAAGAATATGGCGTTTAGGTTCGGCGGATACGCTACATCCTATGATGCATTGCAGCAAAGCATCTCGTTCTTCAAATTGGGTAATTTTCTTTTGATAACTTGCGGTTTCACTAGCCGGCGCGTCTGCAGGAGGCTGAACAGGAACAATCTCGGTGCCTTTTACTATACCTTGCAGTTTGTGCATAGTTAGTTGAAGGTTTATATCGAACTTCCATTCTAGCCAATTGTCAAGTCCGCGTAGCTTTTCAATATTAAAGCGATCTAACTTTTGACCACTCATATTTATGAAACACACAAAACTCAAAAAAAATAAACAATATACTGATCCCAAATAGAAGAAACTAGTTATAAAAGGTAAAATATTTGTAAATATTCCCCATAACCTATTGATACAAACATTCCTTTCAAGTTGTTTATTAAGATCGAACAGATGTCACAATAACATATTTGAATAAAAGTCAATACAAAACATGAACCTGATGGCCAGTTCCAACAATAACAAACACAATAAATTAAAAAAACTATTTTAGCCCACTCTGCAAATTTCAACTTTCTGACAACATCGGTTTCGACTTTTCATAATTTGTATGGGGATGGCGTAAAACTTTATGTGAGTAATTTTAAACTTTGTGTTTAAATTTCTTAGTAAAAGACATTTCAGGGTTTTTCGAAATGTATATCTTAAAGGGGTTAAAAACGGGTACAAAGATTGTATTGAGGTTTTGTGAAAAAAGAATGCAAAATTAAAAACGTTTATAAGCTTAAAGAGAGTATTAAAAGTTTGTCTATTTACTGCTTATTGTAAAACGAGAAAATGAATTTCAGCTTTTATTGATATTCCTTTCCAAAGGGGGTAAAAAGGGGTTGAAAGTTTGTATAGTGCAGGATCAAAACTACAAATGCTAGAAAGTTGGAATTTGCATAGTGGACTTATAACGAACACAATATACCTATAATATAATAAGCGACGGATTTTTTAAATTACACTTCAAATATTTTAATGCCTTAGTAAAAATTTACAAACAAAATGAAATTTTACGCGTACGAAGTCATGGGCAACAGCTAGTACGGTAATAATGGTAATAAAGTTACTTAGTTACTTGCTATGTAGCGATTGTAGCGCAGTGTAATCAACATGTTTGTATCTCATGCCTGATTGTTTAGCGAGATTATAGACGTATTTTTTATTGCATAGGTATATATAAATAATAAGAGTAGGTATTAATGCCATTCTTGTATACATATGTCAAGGATGTGTCAAGGTAAATTTTATCTATACTTACTTATATAAAAATAAGTAAATTTCAGCGTTCTTGAATTTGAAGACTCTAAGAATTTTCACGATTATTTGCCTACATGGGGATTAACTATTAAGGATGACTCAAACTAGAACGGGACGGGACAGGGTGGAACGGGAAAATCTGACAATTTCTATATAAAACGTCCCGTGACATCCGAGGGCTCCGAGGTATCACGTGATTATTTCTATAGAAATTGACATATTTTCCCGTCCCACCCCGTCCCGTCCCGTCCCATCCCGTGCTTTTCTGAGTCATCCTTTAGGGAGAAAATCAGCTTGTTGTTCACGTTTTCCGAGCTATTTATTTTAAATTTTGCGATATATAAGACTCAAATATAAGCCGAACGGTTAGACTCGAGAAAAAATAGAGATTACTAATTAAAACACGTACCAACATTTACAAATTGTTTTAAGCTTATTTTGCTTTTTATTGTTTTAGTTCATCTAGTTAAACTTGATACGAAACAGAGCGGTGTTTAACTGAAATAGCGCTTGTTGTTGTTGTATACATTCAGTGAAATGGAAAAGGTATTTTAATTTTGTGAGTACTTACTTACTAGGTAACTACTTAGGTATTGTACATTGCCCTTGACAAAAATGCAAACATTAAGTATGACTTCATTTTAATGCATATTTCATAACAAAAAACAACGACAAAAACTCACGTTAGAAAATCCAGCGGCAATAACAATCATCCACCCCCACCCTCCATCAGGGGGGATGAATTCACCTTCCATTTTCACTTTAGATTTCATTTCCTTCGATTTTGCCATAGTTTTTATTCACCAACATTTATTTTCGTATAAATTATTTATAAAAGAACACGGGTTGTGCAGTCCTTGGTACGACACGGACAAAACTGATAACTTTTTATTGTGTTAGTTGTCAGATGCACATGTATGTGAAACAGGCACGCCTATTCATATATGCGTACAATGCTTTACTAATAACATATCTCGTACTAGGTACATTCATGGTTTTATTAGCAACTCATTCCGTTCGCGACTTCGTTCGCGCACTTAGTGTGACATTCTCATACCGCACCTCTCGCCTACTAGATCCTACTATTTTTGATCTGACTTGCTTCGAAAGTCGTTCTTTATCCATCGACATAGAAATAAATAAACTGATAACGCCGACCAAAAGTCGTTAAAAAATGTTTTCCACTTTTTGCGCAACTAAAACTATAATTTCTTCTAGTTAACCATTCAAATATTTGAACGAGCGAACTTTACTTATTTAGACCATAGGTACGAGTAATACCTATGCTTTAATAAGCATAGTAACTAAAACCAAACAAAAATTTTAAGTTTACTTGTTTTGTATGGTTAAAATCAGTTCGGCACTAGTGCACCACCAGCCGGCACCCATTTTTTGGGTGCCTACACGTTTTGAGCGGTACAGGGGGCCGATTTTTGAGATGCGACCGCTCAAAATCAAAGGAATTAACGTTCAAAATAATCGCAGACAACTGTTTGCGACTACAATTATCCAATAAATGTATTACTTACTTAATTTCATCACGATTATGAATTACTATGGCTTATGTTTATAAAAGGCCATTTCAAACTTTTCTAGTCAAGTTAAAAAGTCATATTCGAGCGGTCGAATACCAAAAATCGCCCCCCTGATCGGTTCACCAAAGCTGGCGCGGAATGTCTATGAAATTAATGACAGTCTCATACATTTTCCGCGCCAGCTTTTGTGAATCGATCTGTAATTACGTTTCCATTCTTATTATTCTTCCAAGCCTTTATAAAACTAAAGGACGGAAGAAAATTGTACTTCCTCGAAATGAACCTCTATTGTGGGTGAGTTTAGTTATTTCATGTATAAATAGTCCAATTTGGTTTGAATAGATGGCGCCACGTAACTGAAGTAAATTGTAGTCTCAGCCAGTTGTCCGTTTCGGGATTTTGTGAAATAAACGTTTAACTCCGGGTTGGTTGTTTTGTCTAACCGAGGTGGGTACTTGGCACAAATGGTGATAAGGTTTTGCCTATCAAGACCATTTACAATGTCATTAGGTAAAAATGTTATGTTCCTAGGTTTCACTTGAACTAAATCACCTTTAAGTTTACAAAAGATTGATAAATTCTGACACTAATAGGTTATCATTTGTATAGTATCTAATTATCTAAAGGCTAACACGATGAGTTGGAGTGTTCGATATACAATATGGCAATTCAAATGATAAGTGAATTAGGTATAAGTACCTATACTAATTTGATATTTTTTATTCATTGTATAGATAGTCATTATTCATTAAGTATGCGTTAAGTGTTTCAAACTTAAGAGGCCACAGTGATCAAATTGTTATCATTCAGAAGTCTAGAGCTTAATATTGATAACAACTAGGTACCTGATATTCACAAACATAAAATTTTAACTTATTTCCTACAAACTGGTAAACGTTAAATTACTTATGACTATTAACAAAAGCCTCGATACTTTTATTTTTCAAACACAGGTCCTTTTTTACATGTTTTTGGCTAGAACGTCGTAACCCTTGAATACATAAACACACGATTAGTTTAATACTTCAATAAAAACTAATTCTTAAATATGGTAAACGCTTGTTTGTATCTACAAAAAAATAGTTTCTCTATAAACAGCTATTATCTAATTACGCGGCTTATTTTGATGCGTCCGCCCACTAACGCCTTTTCATTTTAGGCATGCTCTTGCAATGGGAGCTGCCGTATTGTCGCTCACCAGGCGGCGCCACTCATGCGTGGATCCTGTGTCAATATGAGAGAATTGTCAAAGTGACGTTTGAAATGTTCCCGCAGGACCCACGTTCCACTAGCGCCCCTAGCGGAAAATCGACTCGCGGTAATCCTCATTAAACCTATCTCGCTCTTATTTGCTCGGGCATGTGGACTCCCAACTAGTGATGGGTAACTACCGGTAATATTACCAAAGCGAGTATTTTCCCAGTAATGCTACTGGTAATATTACCAAAAAATGGAAACATGCGGTAAGATTCAGGTTTTTAATGAAAAGTCGAGGTTTTTTCGTGGTTATTACTAAAAATAGATAGTATTAACATCCTTCGTAATGAAAAGAAGTGCAGGGTTGTTTTCAAATAGTAAATTACCAATCTTACCGGTAACTTACTCAATATTTCTAGGTATCTTACCAATACTACTAGAAATATTACCGCCTTGTATATTCAGCACAAAACTTTTTACTTGTTCCAGAATAAGTTACTAAATGATTTATTTTGATGTAGATATTGCAGTTTGTTAATTATGAGCGTTGTGTTCCTTCTTGTCTTGTGAAAACGAAAATAAAATAAAATATTGGTATTAAAATCAGTTTAATTGCAATAATAACAAAAAAAATAACAGAAAACAACGACCACATACCAATTACAATAATATTTGTAAAGATTCAGGTAAGTTACATATCACAGTCAAATCTTCGTGTTTTTACTATACGGCGTACACATAACAAAATAATATTTAACTACAAAAATATAATTCAATTCAAGTAGATACCTACTCTCAGTCTCTCTCAGTAAATCAGTCTTTGCAAAAATCACATTTATATGAGATAGATATACATTTGGTTCTAAAACTACTAAAATCACATTTCAATCAGGTACCGTCAACTGCTGCAATTTTGCCAACCGGCTACAACTTTGCCTGTTTTGAAAAGATTTTCTTTTCTACCAAACCGTTATCTATTTTTTACTTCTAAAAATGGTAAAAGTGGTAAGATTTATCTGGCAACCCATTTCAATATATTTTGTCATGGCAATACAGGTAGTTTCGAACTCCGTCGGTGTCAACGCTTGAAGCGACCACGCGTTTTTTCGGTGTGCTCAAAACTTTTGTTAAAACTGCGATAATACTACTTATAGCTGCTTGTGGAGTACTCATATGGGAAGTAATAATGCTCTTCTCGATGCTTTACATAGTTTTTCATGTAAATATACTCATTTAAGGCCAGAATGACGAGGGGCAATGTTGGGTAAGGTTTCTTAGAATGTAGATGCCCCAAAATTGCCTGGTCTAGGGTTGTCCCTTAAAGGGATAAGTTCGCCTTTGTACAAACTTTGTATTTCTTTTTTATCCAGTTTTTGTTTATCTTGCATTTGTACAATAAAGTGTTCTACTACTACTACTTGTCACTATTAAGTAGTTTTTTGTTGTCAACATAAAGCAGGTCTCATAAGCAGATCTGTTTAGAAAATTTTGGATTTTTTCAACGTAAGAATTAGCTAAACACATATTAATATATATGTTTTGTTATTCCTATTTATCGTTAATCGGTTGATTTAATTTATAATATAAAAAATACCCATGTGTAAAAAAGAAAAAGGTTTTATTATTATCCACTTCTATACCTACCTGCTATTTGCAGTTGTTTGAATACACAAGATTTAAAATTATGCAATTTTCTATAAAGTCGTCAAAATTCTTTCGTCTATTTTGTTTGGCACAACCCTATCTACGCTTGAAGCGATGTATGGAAATGCTGCAGAACATGTCACAACTTTGCCTATGTCGTAAAAAAAGACTTAAGTAGTTATTTAGTATTTTCTACTGACACCTGGACTTTGATATTACTGCTATCACTTTAAAAAGGCTTTCCATTTTTAAATACTCCATATATTACCACAGATAATCCACTGGGCAATGTTGCAGCTTTGGCTACAACTTCGACAGCAACTTTGAATGTATGGCTTGCAAGTCTTGCGACGAAGATGCACTGTCAGTACCAGTAATGTTACTGTCACTCAATGCGTATTTGACTTGCGTGTGTGATGTGTTTTTCCCATAACAATTAAATGTTGCCTTAACATCTTCGGGACATTTTTTACATTTTATGATATGAAATGCAAACTTGGTAGCATTTACAAAGTTGTACACCACACTGCAAAAGTTACACGTGTAACTTTTTAAATTATTTGAAGTCTTTTCTGGAAAATAGCAATACACTTTACTTCTTGGTTTCATTATTTATTCTTCACTCACTACACAACACAAATACGTGCACTCTGAGTCATGCAAAGGTCCGAACTGGGGTACTTCAGGTACCTACTAACTAGTCCGATTCGCGTCCATTGTTCTGTGTAAGATAAAAAATTTGAGTGAAAGAGACAAAAGATGTAAAACATTGGTGCATACTGCTCATTTAACTACGCCCATAACCAGTAACTTAAGCGTAATTCTCTCCTAATCGTACTCGTACTACAGTCTCGTATCTTACCGCCATTTGGGAATCTTACTGGTAAGATTGGAAAGATACCGGTAATATTACCAAACAGAATCTTACTGGTAACGGTAATATTACCGCCGCGCATCACTACTCCCAACTAGTTATACGCCTATCATGAGTTAATCACATCACGACTGAAATAGCTAGCGACTGCGTGAACTCAGTCACAGTGATGTTCACTGCTGTACTAACATAGATATACTGGTGCGAAAGAGATGTACTGACAAAGGCGCTAGCGAATGTGGCCCCGTGAAACTCATGGTAAGAGTACAAGTTCTGTAGTGTTATTGTCAGTACGGTCGGCTTCATAAATATATATGCATCTGTATTTCATTTTGAACTTTCATCCCGGGTAATAAATTCCGAAGTGTATAGATATTTATAGACAGTCACTGTCTGTACATAATATTTACACATGCATAGTATAAGTTGTATGCTCACATATAGTAGCATTCATAATATAACGGATCGTCCCGCAGCTATCAATTCAATATTAATTTATCGATACTTATCGTTACTAGGTCCCTACATAACGTACTTAACGTAGGTAGGTACGATCGATCTCAAAAGCCTCTGGGACGCCTTAGGAATGTAAAATGACACGAGGAATATCGTTTAAAGTTGGTTTAAAGCGTAATGGTTGGAATAGTGTAAGGCTTTTAGTGTCAATAAGGGTTCATAATTCGTCCACAGTGGCGGTAGAATACATGGGTGATCTAAAATACCTCTATAAGTAATTTGATTTTAGCTAAAAATATTACAATTCTAATTGTAAACCACGAATTAAATAATTAATTATTTATTATAAATGTTGGAAAATCGGAGATCGGGTGATCTAGTGGTATTAGTGGTAAGGGCGTCTGCCGCGAATACAGGAGGACGCTGCACACCGTATTCTGCAGTCGTATTTTCTGTAGTATATGAGCTCCCTGTTAATAAATATAAATAAATTTAGTTATTTTTTAGTCCTCCGGCCGGTAAGCGCCACTTTACTCAAAACTAAATTGCTGCCTGCCGGCTCCGTCGGGTAGAAAAATAGTATACAAACCTCGGCCGTTAAATGGGAAAGCCTCGGATCACATGTTAGTCGACCTCGGCTTCGCCTCGGCCGACAATTACATGAAATCCGAGGCATCTGACGCCAAAGAATAAAATTACCTTTAAATTATATCTATATATATATATTGTTCTAATTCTTTCTTGTTACTATTAAATTGAGGTTATTACTTCTTATACTATCAACTTAGGTGTTGGCGTTAACATGTTGGCGGTATACATAAGTTAATATTTCCAAATCCCACCTGAACGTCCAGTCGCCCCTCTGAGGGCTATGATCTGCTTCGCTACGATCTGCTGATGCCTGGAGATTATTTCCACCGCCTGTTGATAGAATGTAAAATAAGCACTAAGCATAGACGAGGTTATCTTGGGAGTCTAACTCCCTCTTTTACATACTACAACTAACCTTACATACATAGCACTTGGGATCCCATTTACCTGTATCTTTGTTTACTATTGTTATATATTAACCCAGTCTAATACTTAGCTTAATTTAATTAGCGTTTCAGGAGTCTGAGGGCCTCAAGATCTACACACCACTTCCACTTGCACAAACTCGATCTTTTAATCGCCATTTTCTTTTTACTTGTCTAACGGTTGGCGCCAAAGGCGTTTGTCATGTCAATGTTACTAGCTACAAATTTATAAGGATTAGTTCACACGGCTTACCATAGGTTCGCGATGCTCCGCGATACTCCCGACATCAAAAGGAAGAAAGAAAGCTTATAGAAGGGCTGCCAAGTGACGTGTCCACTCGGCAATCTTCTCTCGGGCTCGTTGAGCTGCAATTCGCTCTGGTCTCGTTTCAGCAGGTAAGTCACTCACTTCGCCCTCTTGTGGAATATCCTCTGACTCTTGTTGAACACTCATCTCTTGTTGATCAGTAACCTCAGTCTCGTTTAAAGGCAATTCGGTGCCCTGAACTACCTCAGCTTGTTCTGTACTAGCTTCATTTTGAACTTCCATGAGTTCCATGTTTTCTTGCGTCTTGGTTCGATTATTTCCCAGTTCAAGTCTAGTTTCAGGTGGTGCGATATTAAATTCAATGTTAGCTTGATCTATTGGTAAGGTAAGATCCATTTGTTCGACAACTGGAACTTCTACTCCTGATGATTCTTCGCTGCAGTCAGTTTCCAGTGGATATAGGTGACCGATGGATCTGGTAAACTCCATATCTCCAACCTTCACTTTTGCTACTCTACACTGTCCATCTTGACTCCTGATCAAGGTTGTTATCTTCCCTTCTTTCCAATTTATCCTTTTCTTAGAGTCGTCATAAATTTGAACGATATCCCCTACCTGTGGTAATTTACTTGAAGTTGATCTTGGCTGTTTGACAGAATATCTGTGCTTTTCCCTTAGGCTCGTTAGGTATTGTTTTATGAACATCTCCTTAAATTCCCCTAGAATCATAGTACCTCTTTTCCAGCTCGCAATAAGATCTACTTTCGTGGCAGTAATCTTGCCCATGTTGTCTATCTCCATTGGCTCAAGTACTATGCAGTTACCTAATCTCAGGAAATCTACTGGTCTCAGCACACGATCCAATTCTGTGCCAACATACGTCAGAGGTCTTGTATTAATGACTCCCTCGATCTCTTTAATAACTGTGAGTAACTGGTTGTCATTCAGCAGGTGTTTCTCCAATGTGCGCTTCATACAATGCTTTGCCAAGGCTACGATCCGTTCATAAACGCCCCCGTGCCACGGGGCCAGTTGCGGGATAAACTTCCACTTGATGCTGTTCTTTACGCAATACGAGCTCGTTAAAAGCTCTGATGTCAGCTTGAATTGAGATGCATTGTCTGACAGTATCATCTTCGGCTTTCCTCTGGAGGCTATGAAACGTCTCAACGCGAGCAGGCATTCTTCAGCTGTTAAATCCTTTACTATTTCCATGTGCACGGCTCTCACAGCAAGGCAGGTAAATAAACATACCCATCGTTTCTCCTTTCCTAGTTTAGTCGCTACCAAAACCGGACCAAAATAATCAAGACCTGTATAGGTATAAGGATCACTGTAATTTGCTCGCTCTGCTGGCAATGCTGGTGTAGGAGGAAGCTTGTACGGTCCTCCACCCTGTTTAATGCACTGGTTGCAAGTTTTAATTATTCTCTGTACTTGTCGTCTACCTTGAAGTATCCAGTATTTCTCACGAACAATATTCAAGGTGTGTGAAACTCCTACATGGTAGTTTTCTTCGTGGGTCTCACGGATAACCTTGTCTGTGAAATTAGATTTAGGTGGTAAAAGAATTGGGTGTTTCATATCATAGGACCAACGTGTATTCGACAATCTGCCTTTGCTTCTTAGCAATCCGTCTACATCCAGATACAGTCCTAAATTCCGGGTCAAATGAGTTTCCTTTCCACTCACCTCTTCTGGGAAATGTTCCTTTTGTAGGTTTATAAGTTCTGTTAACCGTATTTTATCTTCATTACTATCAGGTTCATCCTGAATAGCATGTCCCTGTTCTTGCGCTGTATTATGACCATCAAGATCCATATCAAGCTGAATCTCAGGCATGACTTTCTCACAATCGTCTACTGACTTCCCTGGATCATTGATTTCATCAATGACATCCAGGCCCTCCCCAGCAACAAGAAAGGTCTGTCGTTGTTCAGCTTGTGTAGTACTTGGCCAGTGTACTGGTTCTTTAGAAAGAAATTCAGGCCCATCAAACCATAATCCTTTCTTACTCTCCCACAGCTCAGGTCGAGTAGCTAAATCAGCTGGGTTTCTATTTGTGTCTACATAGCGAAACTCATAGTCTTTGTTTTCCTTGATCTCGTTAACACGACGCGTAATAAACGGAGATAGCAGTTTATTCGATTTGATCCAACCAAGCACAACGAGACTGTCCGTCCACAAGTATTGTTTCTCTATGGGTAGGTCTATGTTTGCTCTCACATACTTCATCAGTCTGCTACCAATTAAATATGCTAACAGTTCCAGCCGGGGTATCTTCAAATCCTTTTTATCTTCTAAGGGTGTTATCCTTGCTTTTGACATAAGGAATGCTATCTTAACTTCTCTCTCTCCTACTATACGTAGATATGTCACTGCAGCATATGCTTTCATGGAAGCATCTGTGAATGTATGGAGTTCATATTTTACCTTTGACTTTGATGATACATTTCCTACATGTCTTGGTATTTCAATCTCCCTAGTAAGTTTAAGGTTTTCTAATATTTTGGACCATTCCTGTACCAGCTCCGGTAGTAAGTTCATATCCCATTTAATCTTCATCTCACAGAGTCGTTGGAAAAATATTTTTGCTGTCAGAACGAGTGGTGACGCAAAACCACATGGGTCATATACCCTTGCTAATGTGCGTAATACATCCCTTTTAGTAAGCTTTTCATTGCAGTTTTTATCTGTGTTCTCATTAAATTTTAGTTCTAAACTGTCGTTCTCCACATTCCACATAAGGCCAAGAACCTTTATTCGATCCTTTTGTGGTGCTCTTAGAGGCTCAGGAATAGTTTCCATAAACTGCTTATCATTTGACATCCATTCTCGTATATTCATGCCCAACTCTTTGAAGACTCTTCTTGTTTCTTCGTATAATGTGTTAGCTTTGTTATTGTCTTCAGCGCATGTCACAAGGTTGTCAACATAACACCTATCAGCAATATTTTTAAGAAGTGTTTCATCTTGAGATAAATGATGTCGTATTGTGGCAGTTAAGAGAAACGGGCTTGAAATTATTCCGAACGGTACTCTACAGAATCTGTAATGAAGAAGATTGTCTTCAGTGGGTTCTTTTGACAGATCTTTAACCCAGAGGAATCGTGTAACATCCCTATCTTCATCTTGAAGACCAACTTGGAGAAAAGCCTTTTCTATATCTGCTGTTATTCCTACTTCTCCACATCTGAATTTTAGAAGTAGAGCGGTTAAATCTTCTAACATTGATGGTCCACGATACATACATTCATTCAGGCTCTTGTTATCTTTTACTTTAGCTGAAGCATCATATACAATACGCCCCCTTTTTCCTTCTTGTTTTACTATATGACCAGGAAGGTAGTGAATAGGCGGGTTCACCTGGTATATCGGTACTGTTTGAGGTTCCACAACTTCAATGATGTTAGCTTCAAGTTGTTCAGACAGGATCTGATCATATTCTGTCAATGTCACACTATCAGATCTCCTTAGTAGACCTTTCAATCTTCCATAAGCCAGATGGTAATTGGTTGGTATATCGGGAGGGCACTCTATCCAAGGCCACTTTACTTCATACCGTCCTACGCCATATTTGACAGTATCGTTAAAGACCTTTACTGCTTCTTCTTCTCTAGTCGTTTTTGGAGAGTCGGTAATTCCTATGCTTTCTAGTGCCCACAAGAACTTGACATCAACATTTCTTAATGGTAAATCTGGTTCTGTAAAGTAAGGGCAACTAGGTCCGTGACACTGGCAATATGTTACTATGGAAAGAGCATTGTCATGAATATTCCCATCTGTACTTCCTGTTAACATCCAACCAAAGTCGGTATCAATTAAATGTAAATTATTTCCCAAATAGTGACGGCTATCTCTTATAAAAGAGAAATAATAGTCATTTCCAATCAGTACATTAATGATATCTCCCAATGAGTCATCATCGGCTATGACATCTACAGGTATCTTGTCCGGAAAGTTAATCATTGGGATAGCATTGGTGATATGTGGAACTACATTGACTCTTACTTTCTTTTGTAGACCGCGTTTGGTTTGTAAGATTACTTCTACTGCCGGGCTTCTAATTTCCTTGGGTTTATTTGATCCAAATGTGTATACCATCAGCAGGTCTTCATCTTCCGTGTTACAATTAATGGATTGAGCTAGCTTAGATGTGATATAGCTCCTTTGACTTCCACAGTCCAGTAAGATGCGGCATGACTGTGGAATATCCCGTGTAGCTTCATTCCTTATTGTTGCAGTTGCTGTCTGCAAACAAGAATAACAGCACACTGAGCTAAAATTTACAGTTTTTTGATTAACCCTTACAGGGCTCCAAATTTTATCCTTACCTTCAGCCCCTGCTTGAGGTGCAACAGACTTCATCTTTTTTGGACAAAGGGCTCGATGATGTCGTCCCTTACAATGATAACACTTAAAGGGCATCTTGCAATCTCTTAGAATGTGGTTATCCTTGAGGCACAAATAACACCTGTTGCTCAGTTTCTGTTTCCGCTCCTTCAATGTGACATACTTCTGGCACTCATCGCTGTAGTGTGACTCCTTGCAAAAACAGCACTGAGCTCGAGGCCTTTTCTTTTCAATAACATTATCATTGTAAGATTTAAATGGACGCTTCCTATTAAATTGTTGACCATACTTTTTAGTCCGTTCAACTGCCTGAAAGGTACCACATGTTGAAGAACCCTCTGCGTCGATGGTACTGGTACCTGGTTTGGCTTTTGATACTTCTTCTTTATCGGTTAGTAATTTTGAGAGTTGCGTTCTGATTTCTTCTGTTGAGTCATTTTTAATTACTCTTTTAATTTCATACACTACTGGTTCTGGAAATTTGGAATATATTAGTGTCCTAAAAAAACTGTGCGACACATCTTCACCAAGTGCATTAAGAACACGCAGATGTCTCTCTATTTCATTATACGCTCTGCGGCAGTCGGTATTATTATCTGCTGCCGGTGTAACTTGTGATAATGCAGCATAATGTGCGTCTTTCATATAACTATCCCTCCCATACCGCTCCTTGAGAGTAGAAATAGCTATCTGGTAACTAGCATTTGTGGCTTGTAACCCTTCTATGACAGTCTTTGCTTCTCCTTGAAGGGAAGCCGATAAGTATAAATACTTATCGACGTCCGTTAGATCCCTCTGGTCTATTTGAGACCTGAATTGGTCCCAAAAAGGATACCAATTTAATATGTTCCCATTGAACGTAGGCAGACTTAGTACAGGCAGTTTACCTGTCAGTATCTTTGCTTTTGTTTGAACCTTGGCTTTGGCATATTCACTCTTTATTTTTAGCTCGCTCAGGACCTCTTCCGCCTCCAACTGTAATGCGGCTATGCGTGAGACTTCGTCCGCCGACGGATTGTTCACATATTTAAAATAGTTATTCAAATCATTCGTTAATTTCACCAGCACGCCTCCTAACTTCGATGCGGCTACTTCAGCTTCAATTAATTCATTTTGCTGAGGCTGTTGAGAGTTACTGATTTCACACATCTCCTTGGCTGTGGCGGTTAACTGCACAAGCCTGTCGCAAGTGAGCTTCAACATATTCTCCCATATTTGTTCCATCTTTAACTCGTTTGTCAACCTGTAATAGACCGTAACTAATGACCGTGTGTACACTTTGTAACAATCTTAAGTCATTCTTAAATGAAATCAACGCAGTAAATAATTATCAATACGATTTCCTTTTGAACTCACCATTAAGATGGCTACGCTGCGCTTCGTCTTATTCCGAATGTTTATTCACGAAATTTGGGTGAATAACTACACACCCAAGTACGTTGGATCACTCAATACACGGTATTTCAGCTTTTATAACCTTTTACATGGATTTTCCTTTGCAAAATGCAAACTGTTCCAAACTCAAACATTAGTCGCGGCAGTACACAAGAAATTTTTTCACTTTGACGTTTGTCAGTACAATCCCGCGCAAACGGAAAAAATGCGTTCGGAAATGTAAAAAACAGCAGTATTTTTCTAAGTAAAATTTTACAATAATCGATAATTCAAAATCGATGTTCATCGAACATTATTTCTAATTTACTTATAAGTGTAGTACATACGGTACAAAATATCTTTACCCTAATCTGCTCCATGAAATATCACCGTCAAAATCCAATCCAAATCCAAAATCATCAAAACCAGTTACTTAAAACGCTGGTCTCTGCATAACTAGTATTTAACCCCGTCACGTCACTAACAGTCCGAGCACGTGAATATTTATCACCTTTTAAAAACTAGTTGCTGGACTCTTGTCTGTTCTTCGCCAACGTCGTCAAATTGACCATGACCAAATACTCTAGCATTTGAACCCAGCACGTCGGGTCGCTAGCGGAACTATCCACCGTGTCTGACAAAACGCTGCTGTTCGTACAACACACATTGTTCTGCCCCAGGCACGGTGGTACACATTGATCTGCGTCAAATGTGAGCGAACGTCAAACGTCCACACCCAGCACGTCGGGTCGACAGATCCTATAAACATCCGCGTCAAAACAAGAGAGACCACCAAGGTGGCCCCACCCAGCACGTCGGGTCGACAGATCCTATAAATATCCGCGTCAAAACAAGAGAGACCCCCAAGGTGGCCCCACCCAGCACGTCGGGTCGCAGGACTGTTACCTGTTCTTAACCTGCGCCTCTGCGCAGGCCGAAAACGAAACTACTCAGACCCAGCACGTCGGGTCACTAACAACAGGGTTTACACAGAATTAACAGACGAAAACTAAAATAAACTACGTAGACGGGGCTCCAATTAACTTGCATTACGAGACCCAAGATCTTGTCTTACATGAGACTATTATACTCTTGACTTCCGAACTTCTGGTTTTATTAATGTTCTCATATTAATTTTATATTCTTCGGTGATGGACCACGTCGCATCACTATTTGACTTTTTAATTACATTATTAATATTCAGCGACTTACTCTGAGACACACAAAACACCAATAATCGATATACTTAATCGGTTTGGTCGCTACCAAATCGGTAAGATAAAATCGCATACTTAAAATTAATCGATAGACGGCGCGCTATTCCGCCCTTAGTAATAAATAATTTGAAACAGAAAAATACACCTCTTTTTTTTTTTTTTTGAGATGGCAAAGAAATGAGTGGTGCTATTCGAATTCGGAATGAAAACCAAACACGAAACAAACACATAAAATAGTTCATAAAATGTAACAAATTGTTTATAACAAAAATCTAATTTTGTTACAAACCTTCAAATGTCGAAACAAAACGAAACAACACTTATAGCCGTTCATTTTGGACCTGGAAATATCCCGAGCTATCTCCACCATGACGCCAAAGAATAAAATTACCTTTAAATTATATCTATATATATATATTGTTCTAATTCTTTCTTGTTACTATTAAATTGAGGTTATTACTTCTTATACTATCAACTTAGGTGTTGGCGTTAACATGTTGGCGGTATACATAAGTTAATATTTCCAAATCCCACCTGAACGTCCAGTCGCCCCTCTGAGGGCTATGATCTGCTTCGCTACGATCTGCTGATGCCTGGAGATTATTTCCACCGCCTGTTGATAGAATGTAAAATAAGCACTAAGCATAGACGAGGTTATCTTGGGAGTCTAACTCCCTCTTTTACATACTACAACTAACCTTACATACATAGCACTTGGGATCCCATTTACCTGTATCTTTGTTTACTATTGTTATATATTAACCCAGTCTAATACTTAGCTTAATTTAATTAGCGTTTCAGGAGTCTGAGGGCCTCAAGATCTACACACCACTTCCACTTGCACAAACTCGATCTTTTAATCGCCATTTTCTTTTTACTTGTCTAACGGTTGGCGCCAAAGGCGTTTGTCATGTCAATGTTACTAGCTACAAATTTATAAGGATTAGTTCACACGGCTTACCATAGGTTCGCGATGCTCCGCGATAGCATCTCCCACTTAAACGGCCTTGGTATGTAATCTACTATTATAAAACTCTCGTGAGACTCGAACATATTAAATACGATAACAATTTAGCACGCCTCCAGTTACGGTATACGTCGTTTTGACGTGACAACGTCTTAAATTAGGTTGCGGCTGGGAGTCACTTATGAAAAAGTGTAACGCTCGGTAACGTTACGATGAGTCACCGAACGAGAGAGAGGCCCGCCGAATGCCTTGCGTCTCTCTCCCACTCAACTATGATCGGTCTGCCGCGCGCGCAGCACTAGAGAATTAGGCGCATAGGCAAGGAAAGCGTTATCACGGGGTTTAAATTTTGCCCCTACACCATGTCGAATACCTACTGAGGTGATAGTTACGAGTGTAGAGGGTACAATTATGCGGAACAGAATTCCTGCCGTTGACGCCGAGTGTATCAGACAAGATGTGGCATCCATGCTTCGTAGGTCCCGATTGCCAAAGTGTAACGTACCGCGAGGTGAGCTGAGTGCGTTGAAGGAGCTACGGGACAATTTAGACGTGTTAGTTTTGCCGGCTGATAAGGGTAACGCGACCGTTATTGTTAACACTTACGCCTATGAAAATAAAATAACCACCCTTCTGAGCGACGAAACAACGTATAAAAAAGTCAATTATAACCCCACGTCGAGAGTGACTGCAAAAGTAAACAAGTGGTTGCAGGGTGTACCGGATGTAAGTTTAGCAGCACGATTACGCCCGCACAACCCAACGTCACCTAAAATTTATGGTTTGCCGAAAATCCATAAGCCTGATTGGCCATTGAGACCAATAGTCAGTCAGATTGACTCGCCGACCTACAAGCTTGCCCGGCACTTGTCGTCAATTTTACAGAACTTCACGGGCAAGACTGCGAGTTACATAAAGGATTCCAGGCACTTCATCAACCTGTTAAAAGATATCCAACTACATGAAGATGAACTCATGGTGAGCTTTGATGTGACGTCATTGTTCACTAATGTACCGGTAGATGATACTATTAAGATAATATCGAACCTAGTAGGTACCACTGATTTACCTGCCGAGTATATGGAAGCGTTCGAGTTATGTCTGAAATCTGGATATCTGATGTGGAGGGGAGATTTCTACCTTCAGGTTGACGGTGTGGCCATGGGTTCACCAATAGCTCCTGTTACTGCCAATATCTTTATGGAGTGGCTAGAAGAGAACGCTTTAAAAAGCACGCCTGTGGTACCTAGATATTGGTGGCGGTATGTGGACGATATTTTTGCTGTCATCTCTAAAAATGGTCTGCGGGAATTCACGGAACATCTTAACACCTTGCATCCGAAAATCAGGTTCACTGTGGAGGAGGAGAAAGAAGGAGAATTGCCGTTTTTGGACGTCCTGGTTATGCGTAAACCGTGTGGTCGAGTGCATACTACAGTTTACCGCAAGCCGACGCATACGGACCGGTATCTAAGGGCAGATTCACACCATCATCCTTCGCAATTGTCCTCAGTACCGAGAACTTTGATTAATCGTGCCTTGAGTCTGTGCGATCCGCAGCACTTAGACCGTGAGCTGAACCACGTGAAATGTGTGTTGGAAAACAACGGGTACAATTGGAGGCAAAGTAAACGTGTTGCGAACACATCGGCGCGTCGTCGATCGGCTGCAGTGGAAAGGTTGCCCTTATACCTGCCGTACATTAAGGGCGTGACGGATAAAATCGGACACTTGTTACGCCGTAGATATTGCATCAAGACGATTTTCCGTCCAAACACTCAGCTGAGACAATGGTTGCGTTCGCCGAAGGACAAGGAGCCCTTAAATGGTCCTGGGGTATATATGATTCCGTGTTCTTGTGGAAAGAATTATATTGGAGAGACCGGCCGGAATATTTCTACGAGACTCACAGAACACATACGTAGTATGAAAAACCGAGATGGCCGTGGTTCTGCGGTAACGGAACACGTATTGGACTCGGATTCGACGCACTACATTAGGTTTGATAGGGTAACCGTGTTGGCTAGAGAAAAATTCGTAGTTCAGCGGAAAATACGGGAGGCTATTGAAATAAGTCGTCATCCGAACTTCAACCGTGATTGTGGTTGGTCAGTGCCTCCCAGTTGGAAAACGGTTTTGGGTACCGCGTCAGTGGACTGTGTGAACGTGCCCTTAGCGAGTGACGTAGTGAGTGTTGTTTGCAACCCGGTTGGCAAAAGCGATGATAATGAGAACGAGGGTAGATCGTCCGCCGTGTCGCCCCCCGCGCCGCTCCCACCGCCAGCTGCAAGTACCAGAGCAGATAGGGCATTAGCCCGCAGTGTACGACTTGCCTCTGTCGCGAGTGGGCGCTCCTGATGACGTTCTTCGTAAAGAACGAAACATGTCGAGCGAAAATCGACTAAATTACGTGAGTGACCCGTTTTAAATATTATTTAATATGTTCGAGTCTCACGAGAGTTTTATAGTTAAAATTGCTAATCTATACGGGGAGATTTGGCAAAATAAAGTGAAAGCGTTTACGCGGTTAAGAGTAAAACGTAGTAAACTCGTAAGTGGTTTTAATTATGTGTTGCGGTGCCGGGACAACGGAGTGATACCGGGTTTTGCTCGCATAAAACCTGTGAAGTGCATTCGGGACTATGTTTCGTTTTTTCGTGTGGCGAATGAGAAGTTACTGGCGAAGATTATATCGGACTACCGTCGTAAAATTGCTTTCGTCGAATCGGAATTGTTTTCTTTGCATCTGGAGCTTAGCAACCATTTGGATGTGGATTTGTGGACTTGTTTGGATGGAATGTCATATAATAGAGCCGTGCGTATTTTGGGTGAGTCACAAAACAGACATGACAACAAATTGTCTCGCTTAGTTAAGAAAACAGAGCTACCCGCGCAAAATGTTGGTGCTAATTTACGGCCCTAGGGCGATAATGAGCACTTTACGTGCGTGCGTCGAATATTCAAAGGGCAATATGTACTGTAAAACGTCGTACGATAGATGTGCGAAGCGGGAATTTCCTCTTTTTCGCCCTTGTATCGTAATGTAATATTAAACCGCGATTACGTTTACAACACGCCCAGTTGTCCAGTTTATCATTAGTCGGCGACGTGATGTCTAATAATCACAGTAGACATGTATTAATTGTTAGTACCTAATCATTGAGGTCACGTGCCGTCCCGGCGCCCTACATACTTAGTTAATAGTTAGATTGTCTTTATTTCTTATTCTTATGTAGGCATTGTAACAATATTTAACATAAGTTTGGGCGAATTTGATTGTTATTCTTCCAATCCTATAATAGTAGTTTATGTGATTGTATACATATAATGAAAGGCATTAAAACTTGAGCGTGGGTCTCGAGTTTCATAATAACATCACACGAGTGTTTTAATGCCTAATTATTTACAATTACATACATTGCTTTATATACACACATGTATATCATGACTCTCCATGATGCGTTCAAAGCGCATATACAGGGTATCCCATAAATGACACGTCACAGTGACACTGGAGGTAGACCAGAGCTTACCACGAAAATCGAACGATTGCGGATTTGTATCTCCATCTCTATCAAACTTGCATATTGGAGTGACAAAGAGGTTTTCCCGTCAACGCCAATTTTCGATGTTTGTGGTAGACCCTCAGGTCAAGAGGTACCAAACCAACTTAACATGACCCCAGTAAAAGTGGCACGGTACCTACCTCGTGACCTGGTCTACCTCCAGTGTCACTGTGACGTGTTATTTATCGGACACCCTGTATATCAAGCGCCATTGCAACTTTCAGGAATAAAAACTTTTCTGACATTCAAGTTTTGAGATTTATATTTTTTAAATTCAGAGACAAACTAGAGTTGGCCCCAATTTTCATATTGTTCGATATCAAAATAACGTGCGACTTGCGGGCGTTATTGTATGCAATTGACAATTCGTTTCAAACTTAACGTCATCTTTGAATAGAGGTAGACATTGTCTTGTGTCAGATGTGTTCGAAATTTGAACAAAAATAATGTTATCGAAATCGATAATATTATTTAGCTATTATAACATTTTCACAGATAAGAAATTGGTTGTAACAAAAAAGTTTATTATTATGGGGGCCTTTATTATGCGATTTTTGAACGCATTTTTGAGGGCTAATGATATGTGGCTATATAAAATGTTTAATAGATGTACCTATGCTTAGGAGAAATATTAATTGGGATAATGGCTAGTTTGTTTCATAGCTTTTTGTTGAAACAAATCAAATTATGTAATAAAATATTTTCACTTGTTATTACAGTACACAGTACCACTACTAATATACCTAAATAATTTATAAATACACACTGGTTTAAAATATTGCATATAATAGGCCTAGTGGTTGTGGCGTTAGCCCCGTAAGCTGAAGGCCCGGGCTTGATCCCCGGCTTCGCCCCCGACGGCGTTGGTCTTTTTCTTTAGTATATAACATCTTTTTCAATTTATAGTGCGTTTTATATTAGATAAGTGGCAGTGTATAAAACTAAATCATATAGACGAAAATTGGGGAATTGTTTGGACTACAACGATGACACCATGGATTATAGAGAAATGAATTTTTTTATTAGAAAACACAATCCCTCTAATTATAGCGTCACTGGACGCTCTGTGCCCTCTTAAGAATGTTTCCAACAGCATATCAAAAACAAAATAAAATACATACTTCAGTATCAAATTGATTGAAGATTTCATTCAGTTTACAGGACTATGACGAAATTATATTACTGATAGGATAGTGTGGTTACATTAGTCATCATTTAATCAAATAATTGGATACAATACAATACAATACAATAACTCTTTATTGCACCTCAAAACAACAAAAATAACACAAACTGGATAATGATATAGGTAATACATATTAATATAATAGAAAAAGGGTACACGACCAGCGGGCGTGTTTCCGCCAGGCACTAAACGACCGACTTAAATGTCGTAATTAGTCATAAACATATACATTTGTTTGTTAAATACTCAACTTTTTATCAGATTAAGTGAAATTATCGTGTTATCTATTTGGAATGTGATAGGTAGGTAAATACCAAAGGTTTAGTGCTGGGTGAGTACCCAAGGTGCCAATCGCTAACGCTAAGTCGCAAACGAAACGCAACTGTCTTTGTCGCACTAATAAGGAAGACTGATAGAGAGAGAGAGAGAGAGAGAGAGAAAGCTACGCTACGCTACTCGGCGTTAGCTAATGGCATCTTAACCGCCCCCAGTGTGCTTATCATGAGTCTTATTCGATAGCGACTACGGCGTTCGGGGATATGTCCGTCACGCTCCTGCCAGAGTAATGTTAGCGTACCTAGTGTACCTACTCCTGTCTATGGGCAATCTGCCTTAATCTCCACAAAATACAAGCTATATTTTTTTTCACTAGGCGTTCGTAAATGTAGCTAGAAAAGCTTAAATTGTCTATGGTCTGGCTTAAATTTTATCTATATAGTCTGTCTCGAATGAGCGTGTACTAGGGTGCATTCGCCCGCGGCCGAATCATTCGGCCGAGAGCCCGAGCATGTAGAGGCACCACAAAGAATGAGGGGCTTTGGGTATTACCGTGCGTTTACATGCTCGGGCTCTCGGCCGAATGTTTCGGCCATGTAGTACACGATGATTCGAGACAGGAGGCCTACCACGAACCACGAACGTAGTTTCACCTCTCTGTCGCACTTGAGTGAGAAATCTCAAGTGCGAAAGGGAGGCATACTTTCGTTCGCGGTTCGTGGTAGGCGCTCAGACTATATAGAGAAAACTTAAGCCAGACCAGAGACAATTTAAGTACTTTTTCAGGTAGTTTGGTTGAGTTAAAAGGTGTCTTAAATAATTTCACTTCGGGTGAAGCTATTTAAAAAGTGTCTTAAATGGTTTTAATAACCAAAGCTATTAAAAACACAGTTTAACTCACTGAAACTACCTGAAAAAGCTTAAATTGTCTCTGGTCTGGCTTAAGTTTTCTCTATATAGTCTGTCTCGAATCATCGTGTACTAACATGGCCGAAACATTCGGCCGAGAGCCCGAGCATGTAAACGCACGGTTATGGTGCCTCTACATGCTCGGGCTCTCGGCCGAATGATTCGGCCCACCCTAGTACACGCTCATTCGAGACAGACTATATAGATAAAATTTAAGCCAGACCATAGACAATTTAAGCTTTTTCAGGTAGTTTCGGTGAGTTAAACGGTGTTTTAAATAGCTTTGGTTATTGAAA
The DNA here is from genome assembly GCA_949128165.1 of Lathronympha strigana. Taxonomy (NCBI): domain Eukaryota; kingdom Metazoa; phylum Arthropoda; class Insecta; order Lepidoptera; family Tortricidae; genus Lathronympha; species Lathronympha strigana. The sequence goes on along the minus strand of OX421905.1, from coordinate 9,342,162 downwards.
CTATTTAAGATACTTTTTAAATAGCTTCACCCGAAGTGAAATTATTTAAGACACCTTTTAACTCAACCAAACTACCTGAAAAGTACTTAAATTGTCTCTGGTCTGGCTTAAATTTTCTCTATATAGTCTGTCTCGAATGATCGTGTACCCGTGCGTTTACATGCTCGGGCTCTCGGCCGAATGTTTCGGCCATGTTAGTACACGATGATTCGAGACAGACTATATAGAGAAAACTTAAGCCAGACCAGAGACAATTTAAGTACTTTTTCAGGTAGTTTGGTTGAGTTAAAAGGTGTCTTAAATAATTTCACTTCGGGTAAAGCTATTTAAAAAGTGTCTTAAATAGTTTCAATAACCAAAGCTATTTAAAACACCGTTTAACTCACCGAAACTACCTGAAAAAGCTTAAATTGTCTATGGTCTGGCTTAAATTTTATCTATATAGTCTGTCTCGAATGAGCGTGTACTAGGGTGGGCCGAAACATTCGGCCGAGAGCCCGCGCATGTAGAGGCACGGTCACATGACCGCTCCACACAATGGGCCATGATGGGCCATTAAAATTACCGGCACCTAAAAAACCTGTCAAGTAATACCAACTTTTAATGGGTATTACATGGGTCGATCATCGGGGGTATCTCCCTCTATTAACTCCTTGGGTTCCCGTGCACCGCTTACACAGGCCGATGCAACTGATTGGCCTCGAAGATCCGCGGCGTGTAATACTAGCATAATTATTACCTACCTACCTACTTCGTGCGTGGGACCAAATCACCTAATTTATGTCGCGGTTTGGTCCGCCCGTCTGTTGATGCTTTAAATTTATCTTGCCGACAAATCAAATCCAAATTGTCGAGTCTGTAGAACTCTTTTGACCCGATTTTTCAATTTTGCATAGTTTGCCTAGTCTGTGGGGCAATCCGTCCGCGAGCGGTTGTTGCATTGAATTATTATTTTACTTAATTTTGATTTAAGCTTATATAGTTTTAAGTTTTGACTATTATAATTTTATCTGTTGCAAATATCGTATATGGATTTGTTACTAGTTGTATCTTGTTTTGTGAAAAGTTAACTATTTCCAATTATTAATTCTTTGTCTGATAGTTTACTGTCGATTACAATAGAAAGTGCAGAAGAATCGTGCTAAAATAAAGGATAAAATGGTATGCTGATGTACGACGCTTTTTGGACTTAAATATCACAACGGTAAGTTCTATTTGAGTCGTAATTATAACTTATAGGGCTATTAAGGCTACACAACTTTTACAAGTCTAGTTAGTACAATTTATTTTTTCGAAGTTTTCGTTGTAGTTGAAACAAAAGGCTATTGGAATCAATCTGTATTGACTGAATTACATGTATACTATATAACAATATGACTCTATATTGCAATGTAACACACAATTTATAGCCAATTGTGTTATTGTACTTTAAATATCTTAAATGTTGTTAACACATTTAATTAGTATTTATGCGTTGTAAATAGGTTCTCAAATTGAGTAGACTAAGATGTTTATCAAAAAATAATCGGATTCAGTCAGTGCTCATTTTTTGCAAAGGCTGTTGTTTGGTTTAGGTCTTGCAACTTTATTTTTTAGTTTGGGAGGTAAAGATCAGAAGTATTGTAAATACTTCTGATTTATTTAACTTATCCCTAAATAACCATCTATTTAAAAAACTACTCTGCATAACAATAACTTATCTATAAAAATTCATGTGCAATATAGGTCTTTGGGAGTTTGCTTTTTGCTGTCTCAATATTGCGCCAATATTCAATATTACACAATATTCTTTAGGGGGTAAGTTTCTTAAATTGAAATAAGCCAGTTCCCCTAATTGAGGAGCTGTTTAGCAGAGTTCACTAAAAAACTGAGGAGCTGCAATACATTATAATAAGTTTTTGGTGGCTGATGATTTCATGCATCATCAGTTACTACCTATATTCCATTATTCAAAATATTGCCAGACCAATAAACTTTCTCAATCTCTTGCAATTTTCAATAACCGTTGTTTTTAATTTACTTAAAACTAATTTTTAGCTTCAGGTATTGCATATAGACAGTTTAGTTGTGGTATTATATCTACAATGTGTATCAACAATGAAATATAATACATATTGATGTAAATAAATACCAAATGTAAGTAATTAAATCAGCAATTAGTGCTGCCGATTGTTAATTTTAGCTGACAGGTAATTTATTAATTATTGTTTCGAGGGTATATGTATTATTAGTAGACAAAATAAAAGTTTGATAAAATAATTAGGTGATAGCGATAGCATACTGAAATCCATAATTTCTGTTACCAGGTTTTTCTTGAAATTATAATGCTTTATATAAAAACCGTGCCTACTGCATGTCAGACCATGCACAAGGAAGGGTTCAAATTGTATAGAAATTATTGATTAGCCAAAATTACTGGTAATTTTCATACAAAACATTTCCCTGTTGCATTCTTAAGTTCCATATCTAAATATTGTCTTCTGTTACCGCAATTGTTATTCATTGAAATTAAACACTTTAGAACGGATTAATCGCGTTTATTAACACCCTGATCCTACTATAAAACTCTCGTGAGACTCGAACATATTAAATAATATTTAAAACGGGTCACTCACGTAAATGTCGAGCGAAAATCGACTAAATTACGTGAGTGACCCGTTTTAAATATTATTTACCATGATCCTACGTTTCGAGCCCTTTACAGCACTCGTTTTCACAGGGTTAAGATGATGACTTAACCCTGTGAAAACGAGTGCTGTAAAGGGCTCGAAACGTAGGATCATGGTGTTAATAAACGCGATTAATCAGTTCTAAAGTGTTTGATTTCAATTCCATATCTAAATTTCTTATGGCTGCTTGCCGCAACCAGGGTTTGTCAACTAACCCAAGTTAGCTGTCAAACTCTATAAAAAAAAATGAGACAAAGGATCCTGGGCCATTTGTGACCTTTTATGTACTTAAAATACTGGTGGCTCGGCACTCTCAGTGTCCAGCAATTCATATCTGGAACCCTAAAAACACTTATTTAGTTAGCTATCCATGGTGGTACAAGTGGTTCTAAGGAGATCAGCTTTATCATACAACTATTTAGTATAGTACCTACTTAATTATTTAAAGCACAAGTGTTGTTACCCTAAACAATATTAAATTGCAACGGTTAACACTCACGTATTTGCAATTTAATATCAATATGTCTCACGAAAGTTTAAATTGTATGACCCTAAACAATGTTGTATTAATGTTCCTAAGCCATGAAGAGAATGTGATAACTAAAGTTTAAGAGTTTTAAGTGAAGAGAGTCAGTTTTGCGTAGATTGCGAAATTGAATTCATGTTTACACAGAATACACACTAAAAGTATGTAGCTGATATTTTTTAGAGGATACCTACGGCTCGCACCAATGAGTTTTTCGGGACGTACGTACGAAATATCATTTGATATTTACCAATCGCTTATTGGTGAAAGAAAACATCGTGACGAAACCGGACTAATCCCAAGAAGAAGGTCAGGTCAGGTGGCAGTCGCTTTCATAAAACTAGCGCCTACGCCAAATCTTGGGACTAGTTGCCAAAGTGGACCTCAGGCTACCTGAGTCGTGGCATAAGCCGTGAAAACGCTAGGAAGAAGATGATGATGATGAAATATTGGCATGGTCATACGTATTTCAACACAAAATTGTTTGTTCTGTTTAATGGTTAAAAAGGAAGTTCGTTACGCTGATTAGTTACGCGGCTAAGTGCGAGTCGGACACGCCCACCGCGGGTTCCGCACAAAGTATGCTCGCACCCCATTTACGACCTTAGGGTCAGTCGCCATCAGATATATAGGAGCGTTCGAAGCGTTCAAAATATCTGAACAAGCACTCTAACGTCTTGACAATAGAGGCGTGTTCAGATATTTTTGACGACCTCGGACGCTCCGATATATCTGATGGCGACTGTACTTAAAAATACTGGTGGCACGGAACTCTCAGTGTGCGGCAATTAAACAGTTTTTGGGTTTTCTCTAGTAGGTACTTGTGCTACAAGGTCTTGAGGGTTTCTGATTTCTCGGCACATAGTATTCTCGAGTTTCGAGAAACTCGAGAATACAAATCTCTTGATTTGTTGATTTTCTGTGTTTATTATTCTTATTCAAGTTAATTTTCTTTAAGTCTAGTTGTACGGGGCGAAAAGGTTCGTGCCCGCCGCGCATGAGAGAATTCTCGAGTCATGGACATTTTTTTCTCCTCTCGAATGAAACCAAAATTCTCGAGTAGTCTCGAGTTCGTGAAATCTCGAGCAGAAACCCTACTTGCTTTTTGCGAAACTTCGTGACTCAAGGTAAACGGGAAGTAGGTACTCTAAACATTTTGATTCCCATTGCGAATGTATGATACTTAGGTACCAACCGCTTTTCGGTGAAGGAAAATATCGAGAGGAAACTGGACTGTACTCGATAAGGCCTAGTTTACCCTCTGGTTTGGAAAGTGAAATGGCAGTCGCTTTCCTAAAACGTGAGCGTAGTAGCCACGCCAAATCTTGGGATTAGTTGCCAAAGCCTGGGGTCCCCTGCTCCCTGAGCTGAGCCATAAACCGGGAAAACTCTAGCAATAAGACAATTCACGGAACAGAACGAAGTGTTCATTGTTGATCCAACTTTCTAACAATGTCAGCAAACCGCCATATTGATCGTCATAACTCATAACCTAACTTTTAAGTTCTTAATGAAAACTTTTGGATTCTGAAGGCCTAGTATAAAAATTGTACGACATTAACTTCTCGACCGCGTTAGCGTATCGAGAGCTCAAATTGTGTTTGCCGTTTATTTAAATCATCCACAACTTTCATATTTTGACCTCTCGATACGCTAACGCGGTCGAGAAGTCAATGTCGTACAATTTTTATACTAGGCCTTCAGTTATGTATCTTATGTTTTGTATGTTACGATAATACGATCGTTTCGGTATATAGTTAATGGTTTCGGAGGTGTTCGATGAGGTAGTGTGAAAATAGACGGAGAAACAGTGACAAAATATGTGGTCCCTTTTCCGAGGGCGATTTTACAAAATTAAATCTCGTGTGTATTCCTTAATTCAGTAGTAGCTAGGTCTCGTCGATGTCTAGTAGTAGGTACATATTTAACGTATGATTACGATAGTGAACCTAAAATCTGCAAATATGTAATTGTACACACGTAGGTAACGTGAAACTTAGCTTATGGTAAAGGTATTGAGTAGGTTTAGTATATACACATGCAGTGGACTTTGAACTATTGTGCTACATACCTACTACTTAGTCCTAGGTCCGACAATGTAACGAACAATTCAATCCTACTGCACTGAATAAAGTCACCACAATTTTGCTGTAATCGTTCTTCGTATAATTTATTTGTTTTAGCATCATTTTTGCCTTTAACCCAATGCAGTGTAATCAGGATCACACCCACTTTCCGTTACAAATCTGTAATTGTAATCAATAAAATAAATAATAGATAAAACGTGTAATTGGACCGACAATAAATGATACCTGAAAAAAATATTAAAAAAAAAACAACATTGTGTTCGAAGTAGACCATTTCATAGTATTTTTCATGTCGAAAAGGTCTTCGAACCTGCCCGATAATCTTTTCAGCTAAAGCAGCCTTCCGAATGAATACTCTATCGCGGTGTTTTCAGTTAAATAATGTAGGTAGGTTTTCAGTCACTAACCAGGGAAGTACCTCCTATAGAAAACATAATAATTAAATTCTAAATTAGTCATTTTCAGCGCGGATTCAGATCACTTTATCTGTTAATTAGGTACATTTTGAATTAATCTTTATAGCGTTAGCGCCTTAGCGCCTCACCGACAATCGACCAAGTGATACCTTTTACTAAAACAAGCAAAAACATTGAGATGTGATATGAGGTTGGCTTAAACATTTAAGGAGTCCATTAACCTGGTTCACTTTCCGTCGCGTTAACGTTTTATAAACATTACGGTCAGGTAGGCGAGGTTAGGACAACCAGTGTTTAAACCATGCATGCTATAGTCGCTACAGATAAAAGGCACTATCGCGGTCATATAGAAAAACTTGAATGCTAGTTAAATGTCAACCAGTGTTTAATCCATGCATGCTATAGTCGCTACAGATAAAAGGTACTATCGCGTTCATTTAGAAAAACGTGAATGCTAGTTAAATGTCAACCAGTGTTTAATCCATGCATGCTACAATCGCTACAGATAAAAGGTACTATCGCGTTCATTTAGAAAAACGTGAATGCTAGTTAAATGTCAACCAGTGTTTAATCCATGCATGATACAATCGCTACAGATAAAAGGTACTATCGCGTTCATTTAGAAAAACGTGAATGCTAGTTAAATGTCAACCAGTGTTTAATCCATGCATGCTACAATCGCTACAGATAAAAGGTACTATCGCGTTCATTTAGAAAAACGTGAATGCTAGTTAAATGTCAACCAGTGTTTAATCCATGCATGCTACAATCGCTACAGATAAAAGGTACTATCGCGTTCATTTAGAAAAACGTGAATGCTAGTTAAATGTCAACCAGTGTTTAATCCATGCATGATACAATCGCTACAGATAAAAGGTACTATCGCGTTCATTTAGAAAAACGTGAATTCTAGTTAAATGTCAACCAGTGTTTAATCCATGCATGCCATAGTCGCTACAGATAAAAGGTACTATCGCGTTCATTTAGAAAAACGTGAATGCTAGTTAAATGTCAACCAGTGTTTAATCCATGCATGATACAATCGCTACAGATAAAAGGTACTATCGCGTTCATTTAGAAAAACGTGAATGCTAGTTAAATGTCAACCAGTGTTTAATCCATGCATGATACAATCGCTACAGATAAAAGGTACTATCGCGTTCATTTAGAAAAACGTGAATTCTAGTTAAATGTCAACCAGTGTTTAATCCATGCATGCTTCAATCGCTACAGATAAAAGGTACTATCGCGTTCATATAGAAAAACGTGAATGCTAGTTAAATGTCAACCAGTGTTTAATCCATGCATGATACAATCGCTACAGATAAAAGGTACTATCGCGTTCATTTAGAAAAACGTGAATGCTAGTTAAATGTCAACCAGTGTTTAATCCATGCATGCTACAATCGCTACAGATAAAAGGTACTATCGCGTTCATTTAGAAAAACGTGAATGCTAGTTAAATGTCAACCAGTGTTTAATCCATGCATGATACAATCGCTACAGATAAAAGGTACTATCGCGTTCATTTAGAAAAACGTGAATTCTAGTTAAATGTCAACCAGTGTTTAATCCATGCATGCTTCAATCGCTACAGATAAAAGGTACTATCGCGTTCATATAGAAAAACGTGAATGCTAGTTAAATGTCAACCAGTGTTTAATCCATGCATGATACAATCGCTACAGATAAAAGGTACTATCGCGTTCATTTAGAAAAACGTGAATGCTAGTTAAATGTCAACCAGTGTTTAATCCATGCATGATACAATCGCTACAGATAAAAGGTACTATCGCGTTCATTTAGAAAAACGTGAATTCTAGTTAAATGTCAACCAGTGTTTAATCCATGCATGATACAATCGCTACAGATAAAAGGTACTATCGCGTTCATTTAGAAAAACGTGAATGCTAGTTAAATGTCAACCAGTGTTTAATCCATGCATGATACAATCGCTACAGATAAAAGGTACTATCGCGTTCATTTAGAAAAACGTGAATTCTAGTTAAATGTCAACCAGTGTTTAATCCATGCATGCTTCAATCGCTACAGATAAAAGGTACTATCGCGTTCATATAGAAAAACGTGAATGCTAGTTAAATGTTAACTAAGTGGTCTAAAAAACTTTCTCGGCTACAGAAGCAACTGAATCTCGGATGTTTTCTGGCTTCGCCCTCATTTGTTATTCATGCAAATCTTGTCCAACTTACGCTATCGTCATCGCCTGCACGTAGGCCAATGTCTGAGACGTCACTGTATTTATAAGGTATCATTGTAATGTGCAATGCAATCATCATTGTCAATTTAGCCGAAATTGTTGTATTAATTGTTGTTGTATTCTGTGAGCTGTAGACCTCGCGAGATTGGCACAAAGGTCGTAAGCGCCTTTGGGAGTCTATGGCGCTTAAAGCCTTTGTACCAATTCCCGCCACTTTTAAAATTTCCAAAAACTGAATCGACAAAAGAACTTTATGTAATCAACAAACTTGTATACAAAATTTGACAACAATTGGTTCATAAATGTGACCTGTAGAGGAGAACAAATGGACACACACACGAAAGCATTTCTAGCTGAAACGGAGACGCTTTGCTCACTCGGTCAATAAGCTCGCACGTAGGTACATATACTTAAAATTGCACGCGGAGCCTACGTGACGATCAACTTGTCTTGACACTTAACTAGAACGTATTACTAGTTAGCTGTAAGCGGATGCATTGCCGACGCTGCTAAATGCACACCGCGCTAAGCTAAACCTTTATTTAATAATGATCCTTTAGTATTAAACATATTTAAAGTTCGCAGCTTATAATACTAAAATGCAATGCTACACGATAACCAATTGAATTTAATTGATCCGTATCATTCGTATATACTTGTCCGTCTGATAGGGACGTCACTTAACGTGACATTGTGCAATTATGTTCCTTCCCAATGACCGACTTTTCTAGTGTGATAAGTTTAATCGACGCTCGATGTAACATACAAATCATACAATCGACTTATTTCAAGTACCGACCTCCCGTCTCTTGTCTTCAGTTGATACGTACCTATCTACAGTATTATATATTATATGATATAAATATAATTATATAGGTAGCCGACAGTTTCGTAAAAGTGCATTCATAACATTCATGCAAAATAAATTTAGAGTAAACCTTCTTCCTAGCGTTTTCCCGGCTTATGCCACGGCTCAGAAGGCGTAGTATAAATGTTTACTTGATGTATTTGACATTTACTTCTCGACCGCGTTAGCGTGCAGAGAGTTCATCATCCAACTACTTTCATAATTTGAACTCTCGAGTCGATAAGCTAACGCGGTCGAGAAGTAAATGTCAAATATGATAAGTAAACATTTATACTAAGCCTAGGGTCCGTTCGGCAACTAATCCCGAGATTTGGCGTAGGCTAGTTTCACCAAAGCGACTGCTATCTTACATTCCAACGCAGAGGGTAAAGTAGGCCTTATTGGAATTGGGATTAGTCCGGTTTCCTCACGATGTTTTCCTTCACCGAAAAGCGATAGGTAAATATCAAATAATGTTTCGTACATAAGTTTCTAAAACTCATTCGAAATTAAAACTTATTTTAAATTGAAGTTTTAGTTCTACATTTTGTAATCATAATACAATATGTATACACATACATAACAGATGGAATGATCAGTGAAAGATTTATCCATGGTTATTTTTAATCGCGTAAGACAGAAGAGATTACATTAAACGAACTGGAAACATTAAGAAACTAAACACTCTAGGGTTGACACGAAAAAAATAATCACGTTATGCCAGGGTAGGGTAGAGCATGGAATATCGGAGCCTTTTTGCAACACCGGTATTTTTTCGATATTGAAATTTCGAGTACCGGTATTTCGATACTTACAATATTTTCTAAGGGAATCATCATCTTAACCCTGTGAAAACGAGTGCTGTAAAGGGCTCGAAACGTAGGATCATGTTGTTAATAAACGCGATTAATCCGTTCTAAAGTGTTTAATTTCAATAATAAATCATAATTGATTAAACATATACATGCAATGAAATGTAATACCGCACATACGAGTACAGAGTTTTTGTAGTCTGGGTCAGGGTCAATGCCCCTTGTCGAGCTGTTTTCGGCTTAAGTAGGTGTTCATTATTCAGTAACTTTCAAGTCATATTTTCTTTGTTTATGCTGTCAAATGTAGCCTTAAGTGGAAGTACGTAAAGTGGAATGGACATTTTATGATTTCTAAGTAAGTAACACTATGTTTGAATTGGGATTTATATGCATAACTGAATTATTCAATACAACAATGAGTGGTGTGTCAAGTAGGCTTAGAAATACTAAAGACAGATGACTATAGGTACCTATTTCTGTGCGCTCGGAATATTAAATGCTGATCTTGATATTGCCCTAAATTCTCTAGTCTAAATTACAAATGAACGTCGTGTATACGTCTACGTCATGCTTTCTTTTATTACATTTATGGATGCGTAATAAATTTTGCTAACAATAAAATTTGTCCTAACTGTGAACAATATTTAGCGATAATATTACAGTAGTCAGTTTTGTATGCTGTTTGCCACCATTTCGATATTTTTAATAAAACCGTATAGTACCTTCAATAAATAGATAATTTCCTAGTGAACACTTTTTTACAATTGTCACGAGATCTATTAGTGTTTTAAAGAATTGTAGATATTTTTTGACATGCGAATGATCATGTGTCGGAATTTCGTGACAGTGAAATGTATATATGTCGTGTTTCCTGCGACAAAAGTTAAGAGCTCGTCAAAAGTATTCGTTTTTAATGTTAATAATGATGTTTTTATTTATAAATAACATGTTGGCGGTAAACAAGCATACAGACCGCACAATAGTAAGCGGCGCCCGTAGCCCATAGACGCCTGTAATACCAGTAATAATGATGCTGACAATTGTCACACCTGTCGCCGTAGTGAAATTGGGCCCTGTCTGGCTCAAGCAACTCTTGGATCAATCAGTTTAAATTAAATTAAATATTCATTTATTTCAGATTAAAAATCCATATAATTTGTTAGTTTGCCTTAACTACTTATTAACTAATATTAGTAACTTAACTAGGTACTATCTAATCTAACCTTAAAATCTAAATACATAGAGGTCGCCCTGTCAGGGCTACCCGGTGCCTCCATATCCTGCTGTCACACCTGTCAGATAATGCTTTCAGAAGGCTGTTGAACTGCATCTCACTCTTTGCATCAACGATGCTGCTCGCAACATGTAAATGCGATGCTTAAAACATGTAAATCGCACACAAACCAGTATCAATCTAATAATAATTAAATACGTAGATCTCCGGAATAAACCAGCACTGTGGCCGAAATCGATTAGGAGGATCATCATCAGCATCACCATCAAGATATATTATTCGTTTCCAATTTACCATGGTCTTATACCTATCTATATCTTTCGTGATAATTGCGACGTGGTACATATACATACCCCTTTTAGTAGTTTGTCTGTGTTCATATCAAATGTGTTTTGTATAGGTAGGTAAACACTAAACAGTTTCCCATTCATGATACAACCCGGTCTTTGAACAGAATGACAACTACAAAAACTGACCCAGCAATCAGAATCATTGTGATATTACATTTCCCTTTCGTACATAGGAAGAATTATTACAGAATATCGAGTTTAAATACAGTTTCGTTTCGGTTTGGCTCGTTTTCACTTTTTGACATTGTGTTTCTAACCTTATCACATAATTTAAATGTGCAGTATATAGGTAACCTATGCGCTATATTCAAACAGTCAATAAGCTTATCATTTCCGTAGATCATCTAGTCACGTAAGCGGATAGTTATTGTACTCATTTCACAAAATGTCCTATTGTCTGGTAGGTTTTCTTAGTATAATGTCACTAGAGAATATTGGCTAGAAACTGGAATTGTACGCTCGGGACATGCGACACCGTGTAGCACAAGGTTACCAGTGGATTGAAGGCTATTTTAGGACGTCCCACATCTGCTAGGTAAATCTGAGAGTTATTTGTAAACCGAATAGTTTTTATCTGAACGATAACGCGCTCTAATTATTATTTTCGTTCGATTGCGGGAAGCCCTCGAATATCAGAATATAATCGCGTGAATATATGCATGTAACCTTGTGGTCTAGATTCTGTGGAAATCTTGATTTTCGCGGTACAAGTTCACCCGGCAGCAGTATGACAGTTTAGTTTTTTTTAATTAGACCGTTAAACACGAACATTAGTCCAGTTAAAATGTCCAGAAAAGCGAACGATGTTAAGCTTAATTAAAATTACAACTTTAATATTTCACAAGCCAGTATAATTCATTATAAAATTAAAAGCAAAAATTATTGTCTAACAGTTTTGACGTTGTGCTATTTGCCGGCCATATACGGTATGTCCGCCGGACATCCGCCAGTAAAATTTCTCACATGTAATTTTATTAACAGATCTGGCGGATATGCCCGAACGTATATGTATAGCCAGCAATTGTTTAATTAGCGACACAAAAAGAATTAGGCTAGGGAAGTGTTGTTTTTCTACCACTGAGTATCACATTGACTCTTGACAAAACTGTGAAAACACGAAAATTGATGTTTAATGATAATGATGTTTTATTGACGTGTGATAGTGAAGCATAGAATCGTCATAACAGGAGTACGCTTCACTGATATTTCCTATACATTTTTTTTTCTGAAATAGTACAATGCTTTTTCCTTGTATTGAACTTAATGAGTGAAAGGCTATAAAATTTTAATTAATGCAATGTAAAAAAAAAACACTATAAGGAAATGTAGATTAACAGTTAAACCTAAAATAAAATTCTGACTTGTACGCAGGTATAATGTTAGATTGCGTTGCGTTAAAGGTTAATACACCGTTTCACGGGCTGTAGGTATTCTGTATCGAGCTATGTATATTAAAAGTTGGTGATGTTATACTTATATAATAACCGGTTTTGTTACCGAGAGACTTGTTTGCAGACTTCTTTATTTGATGTTAGCGTGTGGGTTAATGTGCGATTTTATGCCCAATTCAATGCCAATACCCATTATATCCAACATTAGGGTCACCAGGTGGTCATACGGTTCAACGGATTGCGCAATAATTTCGGTGTTATGCTAACAAGTAACAACAATCAAATTTAGGGTGGTATATTAATATACATATAACACTAACAAAAATATTAACCGACTTCAAGATTTCGTAGTATAATACTCCGCGCCGTAATTAGATTCCAAAAAACTAACCTCACTCACTCCAGTCACTCCCTTATTATTTTTTGATCATGTAGCATCTTCTTACTTTAAGTGAAACCTTCTTACTTCTCTACATCATAGCATTAAAATTAGCAATAAATGGATATTTTTGGCTTTTTTTAGTGTTCTAAAACATAGGTTATAGTTTTTTGGAATCTAATTATGCCGCAGAGTTATAGGAATTCATGGGAATTTTTGTTTTATTTGATAAGATACTTGTTAAAAATTGAATTGCATGATTAGTTGATTGATTGATTGCTGCTATGATGTGTATAATACGGGTATATTTTGTATAATAATAATACCGCAATTCGTATTGTTGAGAACTTCCTTCGATAGGTATCACAACACTAAATCTTAATACCAATAAAATAAAAATAAATAAACTAGATTCACGGCTTCAGCATACAGATAATTTAGAGGCTGTTTCAAAATTAAATCGCATTTTTAAATTTCATAATAACAGATTTGATAGCTGCTAAATCTTACAAAACTCTATTTCGTATATAAGTACCTAATAAGACGGTACACGTATCAGGGCGTACAGTCGGTGCCCTCACATAAGTATCCACCCGCGCTACGCGCTTGCATACGTGGGGTGGATACTTATGTGCGGCACCGACGTACAATACTGTATTTTTTTTACAATATTTCAGTTTTGCGCTATCACAAATTCACATCTCTTTAAGGTAAGGGTCGACACATGTGATAAGCGGGAAAGTAAGTAGTTAGGTACACGTTTAGATACGGCTACTTGTACGCATGAAACGCAGATCCCTACATTTAACACCTTTGCCACAAGATACGTAAAATGGTGTCGTTTTGAAAGAATTTCACGAACGGTATTAGACCAATATTATTAGTTTCCAAACTGTCAAATCGTATGGGTTTCCTTCCATGGCAACACTAATAATATTAGTCTAGTACCGTTCGAGAAATGGGCCCCAGACCTGTGAAAATAATGTGGTGTACATTTTGTCCACATGTGACAAAACAAAGACAGCAATATTGTTCTGCTGTATATACCTGACTATTATCTTTAGGGTTGATTCATTGTTTTTTTAACAACCTTTTTTGAAATACAATACCAATTATTTCATTGAAAATTAAGGGTTCAGCAAAGTGGTCACGAAAAGCAAGAGAGAATCAAGCTAAACTGCGACTTCGTCAAATAAGTGGCAACAAACAATCACCTATGAGTATTGACTTCAATCGTCAGTGTCAACTGAAATTGGCAATGAGGGAATCCTTGCGATGTGGTCATAGTGAAGCGAAATACCTAGTTATGGAGACTGTTCTTGGCGGACGCGGCCAAGGGCCCAATAGCATAACACATTCATATCTTAAGCCGGAGCTCTATTAAAAGCATATTGGTCTCGTTTCCTTTTTGTCATCCCACATTAGCGTTCTCCAGTGGAGTATAGGGTTATGTTATGTATGTTATTGTAAGTGTTCATTTGATTGCAAATGTACACACATGCACTTGGATGGGCAATTTATGAATGAATTAATTAATAAACAGACCGTGCAATTTTGAACGTGATAATACATTCACGTCTATAAATATGTATACACTTTGGAACTTATTACTGGAGAAGAAGGGTCAAAATTGAATACAGATGCTATGCTATGATAGATATGCTGACAACATAAAGGCAAAATAGATGTAGATTACAAATGACAAAAAAGTGTCCTACAGCAATGAGTAAAAAATTGTATAAGTTACCGATAGAAATAAAAAAAGAAACAAACATCAACGCATTCCATCGTAAAGTTAAACTCCTCCTTAACAAGACATTATATAGTGTAAAAGAATACTTAAATAGAGATTTCTAAATTAAATGTATATTGACGTTCTTAAAAGCGAACCAATCAATGACAAATTATAAGACTGAAGTTGTACTGTAAAATTAATGTGTAGTGAGTTAAATTGTATGTACTATATATGTAACTTGGGTACCTTGGGTGTACCTACTTTGACGATCTCAATATGTGTGCATATTTTTGTTAGTGTATAATGAAAAACAATGTATTGCTATTGAGAAATAAAGTTATCTATCTATCTATCTATGCTATTTATCACGCCGACAGTACCTAAATGCTAAAAAGATAATCTTACTTGGTAACTATGATTTAAAGATGTGTTTACCTTGTTTTCAATCATGTAACATAATAGTCGAATGTTATTACGATGATTAAGTTCCATACATTGTTTAGATATATCAGTAGGTAGGCAGACAATAGTGTCTGCTTACCTTTATAGAAATAAGATAGGTATGCAAATATTCGAATGAGGTAGCGAAGCGAGTGAGTTCTCCCAATCTACTTGGACACTCCGTCGTTTGTATGTATGTATGTATATGTGTTTGTTCGACGATAACTTGAGTATCGTTGATCGGATCGTCGTCGTGAAATTTGATGATTCGTGATGAGATAAATATATTTTTAAGTTTGAAAATGAGCCGAATCGGTCAAGGAGTTGCCAAGATATAGGGGTTGCGAGTTCACGTTGGGGGCGAACCACTAGTTATATAAAATGGTTACATGTTTTCTCATCTATAATTATTACCTAATAGTAAGCACGTGCATACTAAATGTTATGATTATCTTCGGGCACGGCACGGCACGCTGCCCCGTACAATATTTTCGTACGTAAGTACACTACCTACACTCCTAAAGTTATCCAAGCGATCGCCTCAGCTGGACTAGTATAAGAATAGCTTCAAGACCCCAAACAAACTTGGGTACGCACGTTCGCCATCAGAGTTCACACTGATACTGAAACCTTGTCGAGATGCGCTCTTTGAACTTTAAAAATAACTGGGTAGAACTCGGCCACGAACCAGTCGCGTGGTTTAATTTTTTACATTCACAGTTTGTTGTCGATGCGCTCCGCCGGCCGGCGATCACGATCAAAACAAACTCTACGATACCTTATATATAATATACCTACTGATTACTGCCGGCGTACGCAATCTGATATTAACTGATAAATATGAAAATCTATTGCCGATTATGATTTAGTTTCGTTACCTACTAGTGCTGTGACGTTCGACAGACGACATGTGTGTAGCTAAATGCTCTTCTTTGTCATTTTTACAGTCGTAAGTAGAGGTACATATTTGACATGTTTCAGGCTAATTTTAATTTTCAATTAGGTAATTCTGTTTGAAACGAGATGTACCCACATATTAAATTAAGAATACGTTAAACTAAATACACCAAATTGTTAACTGGATTTGATCAAAATTATCAAGATAATTTATTTTTATATATAGATACAGATTGATTGCTCTTCCGATAATAGTCGGTGAGATATCGGACAGTTATCACATTAGGTATCCATATTCCATATCTTATATACAATTGATGATGCCGCAAAACGTGCGGCACGGCGCCAAGTTTTGTGATGACATTTTGCGCTCGTATTTTGCTGTTACGAATAAACTGTACACGTATTAACATATTCTATATAGGTTCCTATTACCTCTGCCTGGCTTGTTTTTGTTTCGATCTTAAACGACCAGTAAATAAGCATTACAAATAAACAACTCGTGTATCGTAGCATAAAAAGAAACTTGATGTTGCGAACCGTTTTGTATCACTTGCAGTAGCTAAACGCTCCTTCGGGCTCGTCTTCGGCTTCAAAATTATTCTTAAATTGCACGCGCCCCTGGATTAACATTCACTTTTTATCGTCATTGTTCTTACGACAAATGTACTACAACGGAAGGGCAATGCGTATCAAATTCAGGCTCGGCATTAGACTTTTTCATTCAATTACATTTAAAAAAATACCCAAATCGAACATAGGTCAAAAGTAGGTACAGTCATAGTGATGAAAATGCACCGTAAAAGCTTTAAGTTCACCCCTGTAGTTTTGTATCTTTTGCAGGCTCAAAGGTGACGAAGGATCAAAATGACGGTGGAGAAGAGCAAAGGTGCTCAGATGAAGATGATCCCGCCCGCCACGCGGAAGGTCGCGCCCGACGGCGGCTGGGCGTGGATGGTCTGCTTGGGAGTCAGCTTAGTTAATGTAAGTAGGTACTTACCTACTTACATTAAGCTTTATAATATTATGAATGGTACCTACCTATCGAAACAGGGCTCATCCATTACTTACGTCGCAGAAATTTCATGTTTTACCCCTCTTTCCTTCTCCCTGTGCCCTATAATTATAAAAATTTGATTAAAAAATGATATCAGATTTACAGCAAACGAGAATACCCATACAAATATGAATTGGTAGAAAATACATCTGTTTTTCTACTTTTGTTTACAATCGAAGATTAAAAAGTTTCATACTTTACATTTTATAAATATTTTTGTACTCCAGCACTTCTAGAGTCAAACCACGCTAACTTTTCTCAGCAAATAAACTGTCCGACTTGAAAGTGTTATTTTAAACGTCAAACTTCTATGAAATTATGACGTTTACTTAACACTTTCACAGTGTGTGCCATCAAAATCTAGGAAACTTAGCATAGTCTGACTCTATGTGTCAGTTAGATGACTGACAGCAATAATAAAAAGTATACATTATAACGTTGTCTATGGTATTCCATAAGAACATCGCTAAACGATGCTCCTATGGATTTTCATACAATATTTTAACATTGTCGTTTTTTTTAATTTCTAAAGTGGCATACGACGGTCCACTGTCTACCACCATTCAAAATTTCGCGTATTACGCTATTTTTGCTGTCGTATAAAAAAAGAGTATGCAACAGCTCTTAATTGGTTCTTTCATTTCTCGGGTCTATAATCACAAAACTCGACTACCTACGTCTCGTTTAATGTGCAACTAAGTATACGAAACTTAAAAAAACTATCCATTGCATAATATTATAGTAGGTTTTGTCCTTCATATGACTGAGTTGAATGGCCTTACAAAATTTATAATGTGTCATTCTATCTCGGTGTCAACCCAACCGTTGAAAATAAATTGACGTTTGCTTATTGTACAAAAATACTTATTAACCATTTAGGTATCAGAGCTTAGAGTTAGAGGTTAGAAAATTGGTTAATTTTGTTTTGACATAATTTGAAAAGATAAATCCATAACTTCAACGTCAACTTTTGATACAATTAAGAGGGATGAGGAACGCAGATAAAAGAATCAGCTACAAGATAAAGCCTAACGGACCACAGAATGAAATTTGTACCTTAATAAAGCACGAATTAAACACATGTATACTTAATTTTTTAATAAAAATAATATACAATTTTAAAAAACTTAATTTTTTTAAAGAGCGGCCAAGTAAAGTTGTTTCCATAATTAAAGATACAGTATTTATGTCAGTAACATAGGGCGTAAAACAGTCATCAATGCCTGCTTTCATTGTTTAAATTAAAACACAAAATGATAAAGTTCACTCAACTGACGCCTGTTCTTGTATGGAAAACGAGTCTGCATATAACAGGACAATTGTTAATATTTTCAGCGCTTATCGGACCTTCTGTGCTCACGTATTAATTGACACAATTACTTTTAAGTGCGCTGCGCTGTGGCACTTTTTTATCTTTAAATTGATATGAATGATTCTACATATATAGTTTCCGTTTGAGTTGAAAAAAACGGACACAGGCCTATCGATAAGATAAATAATCCCAATACCAAGATTTAAATAAATGATTACAGTTTTTATTTATCAAAATATATTTTTGCCTTAAATCGCATGCTATAAATAATCTGAGTATTTCATGCTATTTTTACACACACACACACGCGCGCAAAAAGAAATACAAACCAAGTAAAATACAAGTATTATAAGTACAATAGATAGGTAAATCATCGGTTTGATTGACAAACAATGTTCAAACAAAGCAATATAAAATACATTAGGTATTTTTTTGTGCTGCTCACTTTTAGTGCAGGTTTTCTCTCGGGTTACAAACGTACATTTTTATGGTATTAGACGACCATTCCTATACGAACTACGCACGTAGGTATTCATCCCATGTTACAGTCCGTCTATAGTTTCCTAGATTTTGATAGCACAGGCTGTGAACGTGTTAAGTAAACGTCGTAATTTCATAGAAGTTTGACGTTTAAAATAATACTTTAAAGTTTGACAATTCATTTGTTTGGAAGAGATAACGTGGTTTGACTCTACATGCATCACGTACCTACATGGTACAACATTTTTTTAAATAATCTGTGTTATTGTTGTACCCTTGGTCACGGGACATGACAAAAGCAAAATACAAGTTGATTGACCGGGAGTTTGTTTCTATTGGGTTTGGCACAAAATTGTATAATAGGTTTGCATATATGTACGAGTACATATGCAACGCGTGGCGTAAATCATAACGTTATCTTGAATTTGATGTTATTGGCCCTTGAATTTTTCGTTACCAAGTATGATATTCAATCTTGACAATCTCTATTATTATTATGTGATAATTATTATATGAACACATAACTAAACTAAAATACACTACAAATGCTGATATTTAATTGATAGTAATCAGTCAGTCTATGGATTGAAAATTTGTGGTTAATTCTTAAATTTCTTACTACATACGTAAAGACGACGACTTACTATACGATTTTAAAACGTGTACATTTTTTCTTACCTTTAGAAGTGTAGCTATTTTTATAAAAAGTTATTCAACGCACAGAAAATCGCTGTAGTCATATGTGATAACAAGACATGTGATGATCCAATCGGCAACGCTCGCTCCTTTTACCGATCAAGTCAAGATCATATTTTCATATTAGTTGCATTATTTAATTATGCTCTGAACAGCTCGTTTAATCGGACAAATTAGATTTACGCAATTTTTAAAAATTATGAGCTATTTTTCGGCATGTACCGTAGGCGCAGATCCTTTTTTTTACATCATATTTGAATACTTATGAGCCTTTTACATTTTCAGTTTTCAACACGCTCATTGGAGCCATCGTTCGGTCTCCTGTTCAAAGATCTGCTCGACGAGCTGGAGGTCCGGACGACGGGCGCTTCGTTCATCGCGAGCACGCTCGACTCCGTCGTCAATTTCTCCGGCTTCTTTGTGGGGCCCGTCATCAAGACATTCTCCTACAGAAAGGTCTGCATCGTTGGCTCGACAATATGTGCCCTGGGTCTTCTCTCCACTGCGCCGGCGAACAGCATGGCCCATATCTTAGCCACCTACAGCATTCTAGGGGGTAAGTCAAATCACATTGGGCGCACGTGGAATTGACGAACGCTCTTATCAACACGTTTATGGCTGGCGATAATTAGCGGCCAGCTTTTGTTCGAAACGCTGTTGCCGGCGAGCTAAATAAACTCAAGATAACAGACTGTGAACCAAATTAGTTACGTTTTTAGTGTCCCCTACTAAAATGGTAAAAAAGGACCCTTATGGTGCCGCTCTGTCTGTCTGTCATATTGTTAAATGTCTCGGGAACTACCTACTTAAGTTATCGATGTAAAATTTGGAATTGTTACAAAGAAAGCTAACCCAGACCCATAGAAAGTGAAATTATTAAACATGCACTTTTGTGTGCCTGATATGATAGCGTGCAAAAATCTTAGTCGATTTAATAAATCAAGGGCATCGATTTGCACTTTCTAAAGCAGTTTTTGTTTATAAATATTTTTACAGTAAAAAAATCCATTTCCCCCACATCTTTAAGTTTACAAAGGAAAAATACTACATTTTTACTCAACGTTAACTTTATCATAAATATTACCGAAAAACATATAACAATATCAATTTCGTTTTCTTCATTATTTTTTTCTATAAAAATACTTTTTGAACAAGTTACATAAATTTAAAATTTTACCGCCTAAAAATGTTTTTTTCTTTGGATTTATTTGAAATCAATACCATGCTGTAGGTAAGTAGACACCTCATTTTAAAAATGATAAAATGTTATCAACCAAATACAAACCCTATGCCGTTCAAACGAGTGCCCCAATCTGTTGACTGCTGACGGCTGACGTCAAATTTCTACTTGAGATGCAAATCGCATCTTGGTTTTGGATGAATGCGATAACTTAAAAGTTTGTACGGGACCCTCGGTGCGCTAGTCAGACTAGCACATTTTCACAATACTTACACTTTACGAATTTACCCAAAAGTAACGCTTCGCACGTTGCAACATTGCGGCCGCTACGGGAAATACGGGGCTGCTAACCCGGATTTAAGCGTTTAAAAGTAGTTATGAGATTAAGCGTCACTTGCACCTACCAGGGTCAGCCGTTAACCCGGTGTTATCTGTCAAATTTCATATTAAATATGCACTTAAAGCCGGCTTAGTTGGTTAATCCAGGTTGGTGGATGTAGCCATTACCGGTTAACTCCGGGTTAGTTGGCTAACCCTGCGAATTTTCATACCAATATCGTTCTATATGGTTTTTATTCCACCAAGTAAAACGGCACATAATTTATCAAAATAATTGTAAAGTGGATTATTGTAATGAATCATTACAAATAACGCGGTTGCAGAGTGACAAACGAATAAAAAAATCGTTAGTGATTTAGAGACCCCATTTGAGTTGCGGTTGAAATACTATGAATTTTCTATGAATGGCATCTAATGATTCAAGGCATTTCAAGCGTTAAGCTAATACAATAACTACAAAAGGGATAATACTTTGTAGAAAAATGTCTCATTGTTTGTTAGTTTTATGATTGGCGTTTCTAAGTGTTAATATGATTTTATGCCCTGCTGTAAAACAATTTTATGTGTCGTTAAAACGATCCTTGTTATGGCTGTTGTTTTGCATCACTGCCAAATAACACGAGTTTATTTGCCCTAACAATCAAACGAATAGCTAAATTGAATTCGTTTTTAAGATGTATTTGAAATTGTTTTGTAGTTACGTAGTGCCTTGGCTACAATTTTTACGCTACGCCCAAAGCGGGTTGGATGGAGGTCTTTGAATTCCTTAGCGTCTGTATGCAGATTTCCTTACAATGTTTTCCTTCGAAAGGCAATAAATAAAGAAAACCAAATGATATTCAGTAAGTACAGAAGTATTGGATACTTCTTTGGTACGAACTAGGGTTTCAGCCGGACCTGTGGATTGAAAGTCGAATGTCTTACCGCTAGGTTATCAGTCAGATCAGTGTAATCAGCCATACTGCAATAAATTCGTATGAATAAAAAAAAAATGTAGCTAGTTCACATAAAGGTAATACTAATACTGTCCGTATATTTTATTAGACCTTTGAACAGCTGACAGGAAAACGGAGTATTTATCAGTAGGAACAACAATTCATTGTATGGGTTTAATGTGTCAATATTGCCTGTCCGTATAAGGAGCGTCCCGTTGTATCTCATGGAAATTTTGAGGCACTTATAATGTGACCTTGAATATAAATAGAAGCTGTTGACCACATATTTAAAGGCCGCTTTAGTCATAACTAAATTTAGCATTCTACTTTAATTTGTATGCTAACTGCCTTTACGCGGAAAGACACCTGTTTAAAGTTGAAACCTGGACTTTCGAGTAAATTTGTATTTATTACACAAATAAGCAGAGCAGTACCGAGAGTATACGATTGAATTTCGAAGTTCTTGATAAACCCAGTTTATTTCGCTGAAGGATTTCTTTAGTGTTTGTTGTTGAAGAAAATAATAAAATGGAGTTCAAGTTCAACGTTATATATAGCATTTCGTTTCTTGCATATTTTTTAGAAAATAACAATCGCTGGCTTTGTACTAAGTAAGTTAAACGTAAGTTGCAGTTAATATTTCAATGAATACTCAGCCAGCAATTAGCTGTTTCCGCGCTTCGACATAATAGTACAGATAGAATCGCGAATATACCACAGAGGCACCTGACTCCGCAGTCACCGTTTAATTAAAATAATCGCCTTGCTACCAATAAACACGTCACTTTCGTGCTAATTACTTATGTGAGTACGTAAATATGTAATTTGTTTTCATCCGGTTTATTTACACAAATAAGTACTTGATGTTTATTTTTAACACGCTTTTTAGTGGGTAGGTTAGGTCAGTAATACAAGCATCGCCAACAATGTTGACTGTCCATTTGTAATCCCTATTGAAACAGTATTTAAGATCTACCGTAGGTCATTTAAAGGCATTCCTGTTTGTACAGCACTGGAAATAGTTTAAAACGCCATAAACTAAACAATGCCATCTCTTACAACATTTAGACGACCGCTTGGCATAGTTGGTAGTGACCCTACCTGCTAAGCCGATGGTCCTGGGTTCGAATCCCGGTAAGGGCATTTATTTGTGTGATGAACACAGATATTTGTTCCCGAGTCATGGATGTTTTCTATGTATTTGTATATTATATATATCGTTGTCTGAGTACCCGTAACACAAGCCTTCTTGAGCTTACTGCGGGACTTAGTCAATTTGTGTAAGAATGTCCTATAATATTTATTTATTTATTTACAACAAGTACGACTTCCAGGATTCGGAGTGGGCCTTGCGTCATCATCATCATTCGTGTCCCTGAACCACTACTTCTCTAAGAAGCGAGGCCAAGCTGTGGGTCTCTCCATGGCTGGTACCGGTTTCGGCCTCATGGTGATGCCGCAGCTGGTGAAGCTGCTGCTCGAGGCCTACGGGTTCCGGTGGACGGTGGTCATCCTCGGCGGTCTGGCTTTCCACGCCGTGCTGGGGTCTTGCCTGCTCCAGCCAGTTAAACGGCATCTTAAGGAGGAACCTATTGACTGCGAAATGCAGACTGTTAAGGTTGGTATAATTCATAACTCTTATTTATAAAAATAGTAAGTTTGTAGTACCTACTAATTGCATTATAGTCGATTCTTGACCTAGATTGAGATTAAAAATATACTAAAAACTTCATGTTTATTACCTACTTGTGAGTAACAAAATATACTTACTGTCCCTGATTACATCTTTCAGGGGTTAAAACGGTAGTTAAAAAAAGGGAGTATGTACAAAATAAAGAGAGCAAAGGGAACAAATCGTGGTAAACAATATCGTGAAATATTGTTACTTTGACTGTGGAAAGTGGGGGCTTATTTTTACTAGACGAGCTTTTTCCAAAATAAAATCCCAAAAACCTAATTCGTCCACATCTGGACTTGGTTGGACAATTTTTTATTATTAGAATCGAAATAGCTCGTGATCTGATTCGAATGAGCCCAAGCAAGCCCAGATCTGAAAGAATCAGGTTTTCCGGTTTTATTTTGAAAAATGCTCCTCTACGTCTGCATCTAAACATATAAGTGTATCTGCAACCCATAGTACAAGCGTTGCTTAGTTATCTATTTATGATTTGGTTTCAAACTTCCACGCCTATCCATTCAGGAAATGGAGTGCATATTAGAAAGCGACGAGGAGGAAGTGGACAAGTTCGAGATCAACCCGCTGGTGGCGCACCCGATGCCGCGGCTCACGACGCAGCGCTCGGCCGGCAACATGAACCACCCGTCCGTGCGCACCGTGGGCATGCCGCGCGCGCAGACCGCAGACAAACCGCTCGAGGACTTCGAGAAGAATGCCAAATTAGGTTTAAGGTTCGTTCTACATGATTGTTGTTTGGCTGTAGTTTACGCGGACACACACTTACGGAGACACTATGGCATACCACTATGCCTTCAAACGAACTGACGGATGGGCAGCACCCGCCATTGCGCGTGGTCTTTGAGATTGTCTATTTCATTGTTTTTCAATGTGTCGGTCGCGACCCCCAAAGCAAAGCAAAAGCCGCAAAGCAGGGGTCGCAAAGCGTATGTTGGGGGTCGCGACGGCCCGTAAAGCCTTAGTAAAAACCAACACGGGTTACAGTTATCGGTGGGTAAGGGAGCGTGATTTTTTTTTCATACCGAGGGGGGCCGCCGCAAAGTAATACATGCTAAAGGGGTCACACCCACACCAGTAAAAAGTTTGAAAAACACCGGTCTATTTGACAATGGCCGATGTGCTTAACAATAGCTAGGTACTTTCTTTAGTACACAACTAGATGCGAATAGGATTTTGATTAGATTTTAACTTACCTCTCAGAGTTTCCGTTGTACAAACTATTTTTAATTTAGAACTAGGTCTATTAACTTTGTCAACAAATGTTAGACTTGATTTTTTTACTGTAACTAGTTCTGATATTTAAGGGGCTACCCGGCATATTTCACTGTTTTTAAAGTGAATAGGCTTTGTTCAACTCCAAGCACAACGCTTGAAAAAAATATATAATGTAGCTAGGTATTTGGTCTACATTTGGTTCCACTAAATTGTCGAAAAACATAATACATCAAGAGAAAAAAAAATAACCGTAAACCTTTTTTTCTACCTTAAATCTGTATCTACTCCCTTATTATGCGTCGTAAGTACAAGAAACTAAGACAAGCATTTTATATTTATGTTTACTTTAAACGCATCTACTGATTTTTGGATAGGTTTTGTACTTTTCGAGAAAAAAGCTATTACACGCATTTTTCCGAAAACGCCGGCTCGAGATGCCTGCGCGGGCGACGGGAGCCAGTCGTATAAGATGGCACTAGTAGCTTATAGGGTTGCGTCCTAGTACAAGCAGCTCTTCCTAGGTGACGACTTATGCTTATAACCGGTATTGTATAACCGGTGAGGAAAGGAAGCGGTAGGGGAAGAAAGCTCAAATCGCCGAGGTCATTGGAATAGGGGACGGCCTTAACTTAATCTGGTTTCCCACGAAGTGTGTAGCCTAAGTTCGGAGACTCCTGGTAAATAAATAAATAAACGATCGTTCATCTTTATTTTATTTTAAGGTCGATCTGTGCCAAATTGGCCCCAAAATATTTGAAGTATTAATTTATTTCGAAAGTGTTTGTCTATTTTAGTTTAAATACGTCGCTGTCGGTGGCGGCCATGCCGCGCGTGACGTCGAGCGCCAACGTGAGCGAGCTGCGCCGGCGCAAGGTGTCGGTCATCTCCAACATCTCCAACATGGACTTCACCGGCAGCTACCTGCAGCTCTATCTTGATGTAGGTCATGGTCCTTCCTTGTATAATACTAGCGACTAGGCGATCGGTTGTAAAAACAGTGAATAGTATGAAAATATTTTTATATGACATAGAACTTTGAATTTTTAACTACTAACTAGAATATAGTCAGTAATTAGCTCAGCACTCACCTACGCTAGTAAAACTTGTTATTTAATTTATTCCAGACAGCCGACGAAGATGCCTTACAAATGAAAACTATAAAAAAACCTGAGCCAGAAGAGGAATCAAAGAAAGGCTTCTTCAGAAGGTTCATAGATTTAATGGACTTGGATTTACTGAAAGACTGGTCGTTTTTGAACCTTTTACTCGGGCTCTCGCTGTTTTGGAGCGGGGAGCTGCAATTTAGAATGTTGACGCCCTTCTTTATCAGTGATTTGGGCTACAATATGGAGGACACGGCGTTTTGCTTGTCTATGACTGCGATCACAGATATTCTGGTGCGATTAATATTGCCTCCTATTTTTGACAGAACGACTATATCTAAGAAAATGATATTTTTCATATCAGCATTCTTTTTGGCGGCTACGAGATCAGGTTAGTAATATTCAAAGGTACGAAATACAATTTTAATTGAGCAGTTCTTTACTTTTTTCCTTGATTATCCCTTTGGGCTAATCGTCCGTCGGTCTAAGTCCACACTACACAAACCAGTTTGGGGAGCCAAACAATAGTACATTACTGTCGAGGTGTGGAAAAAGGCGATTTGCAGGCTGAAAATTATTTCGGCGACTTTAGGAGTCTGTTTAAATTAATATGAAGCCTGCAAATGTCTATACAGCTGAGTCAAGTATAGTGCTTTTCACAAAAATGGTGCAAATAAACCAAAACCTGATAAAATCGAAAATTTAAATTTCATACTTGCGGCCGTTGCGGCGGGCGTTTTGACATGCCGCCCGTTTTTTTTTAAATAAAATAAATTAAACTTTATTTTAACCGACATTAAAATTTTAAAAAAGAGGCAATTCGAGTAAATTTTTTTATAGGTAATTTGTAGTAATTTGGGAAACAAAATTGCACTAAACTTTTCTATCTGGATCCATTAATTATAAAAAATATTCTGGACAACTTGAAAGAGGGAGCAAGTACTCATCTTCCTAGCGTTTTCCCGGCTTAGGGAGTCCGCTTTGACAACTAATCCCAAGATTTGGCGTAGGTGCTAGTATTACGAAAGCGACTGCCATCTCTGAGCTTCCATTCCAAAGGCCTTATTGTTATTGTATCTGTATATTGTATCCTTACGATGTTTTCCTTCAGCGAAAAGCGGTTGGCAAATATCGAATGACAAAGTTCCGAAAAAGTCATTGGTACAAGCCGGGGTTTGGAGCCGCAACCTTCGTATTGAAAGTCGCACGCTGTTACCGCTGGGCCACCAACGCTCTAAAGAGGGAACAGGGAATAGTTCGTCATAATAGGCTAGACGACTGGAAAAATCTATTTAGTCCGTCTTTTAGATTATAAAAAAATATTGTACACGTATTTTTTCTTTTGTTCGTCAAAAATGACAAAAATACAGTGCGTTCAAGTTTCGCGTAATGTCACTCCTAGGTACAATTCTTACCTAGGAGTGACGTCACAAGCCCCTACCCCGGAACTTTGATGGTCTTTATCTTCGTCAATTTTAGTTAAATTGAAAAAGGAAAAAATACGTGTCTAATAATTTTAGATAATCTAACTGACGGACTAATTAGAATAATAGTTTTTCAACCTAGTCGTCATCCCTATTCCGTTTATTATTACAGTGCTGGCGGAGCAAACTGAATGGGTGCCGCTTATGATCTGGCTGTCCATCTGCGGGTTCTTCCGTGGAATGTGCCTCAGCAACTTCACGCTCACCATCTCCGAGTACTGCCCGCTGGAGAAGCTGCCGGCCGCCTTCGGCCTGCACATGGTCGGCAAGGGCGTCTTCGTCGTCATCATTGGCCCGATCATTGGTGAGCACATCAACATTACTGCGCTAACGAAACGAAACTGGCTTAAAAAAGGGAATAGGGAATATGAACTGTTTTTATACTGTTGTATGGTAGCTTATTTCATTATAATACTGTTAAATAACTTTCAGCGTAACAAAACTAAAATTTAGTAATTATAAATGGAAAGAGGATGTCATATACTACAGAAAAAGTGACCAAAGCCCCCGGTGAGCAGGCCTGGAATCGAACCAGCGACCTGCTTTTCGTGGTTGTATAAGAAATCTCTTTCAATTTATAATTTATATAAGGTGCTAACAAATTAGTCACGGATATTTTAAGAGATAATACATTGTATTGCATTGAGAATATGATGTCCCTTAACATAGATACATGTTCCTTTATCTCTTTCACACGCAAAATAAACACCATATCTTCATTTTATCGTATTGCAAACAATATCCTGCCTAAAGTTAATTCTGTAGGCGATTTGGAGACTATTTTTGATTCAAAATTGACTATTATTCCGCATATAGACTACAATCAAAAAAGCTTCGCGCATGTTAGGGTATATCATGAGGAATGGGAAGTTTAAAAAAAAATTGCAAACCAATAATTTTTAAGAAAAAAAAACCGACTTCATTTGGTTCCCGGTAAAAGTGAAATTAAGAATTTGTTTGAGTTAGCCAGTTTACTTTTCAAATATCCAATACACCGCACGTGTACGATTGAAAATTGAGGAGCTTTCTTAATGTCCTAGGGCTTCCATCATTACATTTGAAGTATAATCAAACGGAACTCCCTTGTAGACCTTTAAACAAACAAAATAACAATGTGTTAAATTGGATGACAGACTGTAAATTAACGAGCATATTCATTATGCCATCCCTGGTTATCAACATCAGGTCCACTCCAGCAAAATGATGGCCACAGTAAGAAAATGCCTAAGCTAATTATGAACACCCTCTAATCACAATTAACCTGCCGTTCAAATTTGAAGAGTTCTCTGAATTCTTCTAGAACTCCATCATCAGAATATAAATCAAATCAAAAAGATGAATGTCACAACTAGGATAATAAGTAGAGCTAGGTTTATTAACCAGTTCCACTTTGCGATCCCTGGTCTTCATCATCAGATCAAGTTCATCAAAATTTTGGCTCCGCCAAAACACTGTTTTAGTTACTTAAGGAAACCCTCAAATCAGAATGCATGTGCCGTTAAAATTTGAGGAGTTCTCTCAATCCCTCATGAAGCCCATCATCAAAATAGAACTATAATCAAATAGGACTATCTTGAAGGTATTTCTTTACAAAGAAAAGATGAATGTCTCAAATCGGATGATAGAGCTGGGAATTAACAAGCAGTTCCACTTTGCCATCCCTGGTCTTCATCATCAGGTCCACTCCACCAAATTGATGATGTTCGTAAAGAAATGCTCGAGTGTCTTAAGAAACTACCCAAATCATCATGCATGTGCCTTTCAAATTTGAGGAGTTCCCTCAGTTCCTCATGGATCCCATCATCAGAAATTGATTTTGAAAAAAACGGGACAAATCTGGAACCATCTATTTTCAGAAAAAAAAATATTTTTTAAAATCGGACTATAGTCCTGGGAATTACCAAGCAGTTCCACTTTGACATCCCTGGTCTTCATCATCAGGTCCACTCCACCAAATTGATGATGTTCGTAAAGAAATGCTCGAGTGTCTTAAGAAACTACCCAAATCATCATGCATGTGCCTTTCAAATTTGAGGAGTTCCCTCAGTTCCTCATGGATCCCATCATCAGAAATTGATTTTGAAAAAAACGGGACAATCCTGAAACCATCTATATACAGACAAAAAAATATTTTTTAAAATCGGATCATAGTCCTGAGAATTACGAAGCAGTTCCACTTTGCCATCCCTGGTCTTCATCATCAGGTCCACTCCACCAAATTGATGATTTTCGTAAAGAAATGCTCGAGTTTCTTAAGAAATCACCCAAATCAGCATGCATGTGCCTTTCAAATTTGAGGAGTTCCCTCAGTTCCTCATGGATCCCATCATCAGAAATGGATTTTGAAAAAAACGGGACCAACCAGGAACCGTCTACTTTTAGAAAACAAAAAAAAAATTCAAATCGGTTCAGTAATGACGGAGTTATGAGTGAACATCCATTAAAAAAAAAAAAAAAATAAAAAAAAAATTCAGTCGAATTGAGAACCTCCTCCTTTTGAAATATTGAAGTCGGTTGAAAACACACTTTATTATAGAAAATATTGACGCAGCCACATAGAATACGGTAGTGTTGTATGGCGTCCACATTTCGCTAGTCACTGTCTTCGTATAGAAAGAGTCCAAGAAAGATTTTTATGGCACTTAGCACGCTCCGTAGCAAGGCTCGGATACCGGTTAATTTTTCAAACCGGTATCATGTACTTGGCGCAAAACCTTTATAATTTGGTTACGTTCGTGAAACCGTTATTTTTAAACCGGTTTTTAGAGTAATATTTTTATAAAGTTCTTGTTCGTTTAATCGGTTTAGAACAATAAAAACCGGTTTTTGCGACGCAGGATAAACAAGTTACAGTCCAGTTAGCAAAGTTTAAAAAGCACGTTGTTTCGCATATTTAATCATTTTTAAGCGTGTTTTCTTCTGCCGCGAACTAAATATATTCAAAGAAATAATAATATCAAATATTGAAGAAATAATATTATAAATAATATAAATTCAGTATTTCCCACACTATTTTTACTTTTTAGTACGAGTATAATATTCCAAAATAATCACAAATTATGTATTAACAGTTTACTCCAGGTTTGCAAATTATACACTATTGCGGTTTAAAAAAATGTTAGTAATTTATACAGAGTGAATTTTTTATGGGTCAGTGAGGGCACCTACCAGATCCTGTGCTGCTACATAAAAACTATATTTTTAGACCTTCCCTACCCTTTCGATTTACACCGAATGGAGATAGGCGTTTACAGATTCTAGAATAAAAACCTACATGGTAAGAGAATGTAAGGTAATTTCTAGACAGTATTTTTTTTAATGGCGATGTATGCCACTCCTGCCTGAGATCAAAAGAAAATAAGTATGGAAAAAAAATCCGGCTATAAATTGAAGCCCACACAATAGTTTCTATAGGAATATTTTTTTTATTTTCATAGTTTTTTTTTTCATACTAATCGTTTTAATTAGCACAAGCCTAGTGGTACTAGGCCCATATTTAAAACAACTTTTTCCTTAAATCTACTATGGAGAAAGACTGAAGTTTTATTTATATATTCAATCACCGACGCGGCAGTCTAACATATGGGGAATACCTTGTTAAGTACCTCCCCCGAATATAGATTCGCGCGACCAGGGCATCATGATAAAAAATGGTATAAGAAAAATATTTTAATCTGTCATATTAAATAATAGTGGAATAAGTTACCTACTTACTTGTTAAAGGTGTTCATGTTTTTAAAATCTGGCAACATCAGTGAAACTTTAAGGAGTAGCAGGGTTACAAAGTTCCGACAAACCAAACGTTATCTTGACTTACTGGAGCGCAATAGATTATTATTTATTTTTTAGGAAATGTTGCGCGATCTGTACATCAAAATCTGCCACGCGCGAGTATTTCCCCGTATTTTTTGGCATTCAATCTAATTGCATAGTTTCTTTTAAGCAATTACAAATAAGTTTAATTCCACAAAAATATGATAATAACAAAAAAAAAACATTTTAAAATATGTATAGATAAGATGCCATAAATCCTCCGCTTGAGGCATAGTTCCTAGATGCCACGTAATTGATTTATTTATATTTGTACCTGTAAGTGATTTTAAAATTGATAAAAACAAATAATTACATACATTTATACCTCTTAATTAGTATACTTACATTTTTAGGGTTCCGTACCTAAATGATAAAAAGGGGGTTCCTTTTTATTATGGAGTGACTCAGTATGTCTGTCACATCATTAAAAAACGTCTCGAGAACTACTTAAGCTACCGATGTTATATTTGGAATAGTTACAAACAAGGTTACTCTAGACACTATTAGAGAGAATCTATCGCATATTTTAATTTACATACTATCAATGATGATTTGATGATGTTACTCGAGCTAAAGACGGCAGATGGAGCGAACGCGTACTCCACTAGTGGCGACGCGTAGAGAAACGGCCGCAGGGCCGTCCTCAACGAAAGTGGAATTACGACATTGTGCTGTATGCAGGCTCTACCTGGACAAGAATGGCGGCTGATAGGTGTTTTATGGAGCACGATGGAGTAGGCCTTTGCTCAATAACGGATAGCAAAAAAACAGAAATAAGTAATTTTGTAAAATGTATTATTTGGAAAATAAAGACTTATGTTAGGCATGTCTTTCCCATCACGGAACAATGGTGTTCCGGACATTTGGGAGGCTTACGCGGAGCTAAAACCAACACGCAAGATCATGTCGAAAGGGGACAATGTAATGAAATGTAAGGGGTACACCGAGCGGATGTTGCACTTGCCCGAACCATGGGACGCACGCAGAGGCAGCACCCGCCAGGGTGTATGTACTATTGAGATTTAATGGAGTCCAAAATATACTGGACTATTAGGTGAAAGTGGTGCACTAAATACTGGGTTATGGAAAATAAAATCGGGCGTCTGTCTAAGAAAAAGGTAAGCAATTTGATTTACGGCAGACGGTGACTCGCCCACATAAGAGGGGCTCCCACAAAAGGTGACATCTAGGATGGCTCAAGGGGGCAACACCGGTACGAGTATCAGGGATGAAGGTAAAGAGGTGTCACTGACACATAGCCAACTCACCACTTAGCTTTCCACATCTACCATCTATTATTATTATATTCTTATAATATTATTATCAATGAAAAATACCCGATACAAGATGGTGCTAAAATTTTAATTTTAGTTGGTGCGTCATCACGTAATGTGGGTGTGAAAGTGCCAAATTTGGACTAAAAAAAATGTGTTTTATTTCATCTATACTTAAACCAAAATGTAAAAAAAGATAATTTTCTTATTATGAATTTCATCCGTATGGGACTGATAATTATGTTTGTATTACATTTGAACGGCATCCTGCCTGTTGTTAGGACTAATAGGAAAATATGAAAATGCATTTCGAAAAAAAGTTTTTTTTTTGGTTCCATGTCCCATACAAACTTTTTATTCTGGATAGGAATTGAATAAATAAGCACAAATAAATGTTTGTAACAAATCACCTTTTTCTCGTAACCTGTAGATATGTTTTTCTTCTGTAAAGGCCACTAACATTTATTTAAAATCGAGGAAAGGTCTGAAGATCATTTTCGTGTAACATTTCGGGATCTGTTAGTTGACCCCATTGGCCCGAAAAGAAAATACACCCTGTATGAACTTATATTTTGATTTCTTTTAAATAAATTATTGACACTGTTGGCTGTCACCTATAAATACCAGCTCACTGGTTTGCCTATATTTTTTGACCCGTCTCTCGTATAGTATCGTAGATACATGTATGCAAAATCATAAAACTAAAATTGTTAAAGGAACCATCCGTTCGTACGTAATCTGGCAACGTTCGCGTCAAGTTGCTTTTCGGATAAACCGGTTAAATCTAGGATTTTATTATGTTCTTAAAACGTTTGCGTTCTTTTGATAGTTCGGAGTAAAACCGGTCATTTTTGTATGTGGACCGCCTTAAATACTTTAAAATGATGTCACTTTGACAATCGCAGAAATCTTCTCGGCCTTCAATTTTTATTCAAATTATTCAGAAATAAAATCGAAGTCCACCTACGTACCTTGTAGAGTACCACGTCTTGCCGCCTAGCCACTTTCCTGTTCTTTGCGTAGAACCGTTCTAGGATCTTCCTTTCCCATACCACGCATAAGCTCCAGGGGACTCCAATAACACTCAAGGACGCATTTAGCAACCTAAAACCGATGCTTGGTTTCGTTGAGGAGCTGGGGTGGTTGGAATAGGGCTACCTCGTTAACACGCAAAAAAGGCACAATGGATGTCGAGTTGCGGAAAAAAGCCCAGAGAAACTAACTAACTAACTAACCACGCATAAGCAAATTACTTAACAAATGTAGTGATTCTTTTGACATTCATTTGGACTCAATGGCCAAACTCAAAACTTAATTTATGCATTAATGTGTTTAATTTAGAACCATACATTATATACATATTTATTATTTAATTTAATTTAAGATAACATATATATATATAGCTATCGCGGAAAATTGTTTGTTCTTTCTTGCATGCTGTGTTTACCAGTAAGTAGTTATACGTGTAGCATAACAACAACTCATGTTTGTAATCTTCAAAGTATTAATGTTACTGTTGGTAAACCTATAATAAATAAATAAATAAACGGGCCATGCAATTCTAAACGCGATAGTACATGCTTTACGGGCTGGCAAAGAAATTGCTTGATAGTTGTTATAACGCATAGTTAAAACGCTTGCCGGCTTCGTATACGTCTATACATACTCACCCTTCAAATCCTTCTTTTCTGGCGTCTACAGTAATGTACTGTTAATACGCCTGCGTCGGACCAGCGAAGGCTCGTATGTAATATGATGTAAAAGATACTAATTACTAGAAGTGTTGAAAAGGACAAAGTTGCATGGGAAACTAATGTTCTTCCTTAACCTGTATTGTTCTTGGGTTGCAACAATGGTAAATTGACCTATTATCATTTCAAGCTTAATAAATTTTAATTTAATATTTTCCTTGTTTATGCTGTAAATGTGCAATAAATAGCATTTACCGTTTCCTATTAGCTTATTATGATGATCGCATAATTATAGTGCTGGTTTTCCTTTTACTAAGAAATGCTACCATTATTTATTGCTAGCGTAACTATTTGTTCCACGAGTATGGCTGTGTTCTACAGTTTTTAATTGATTACTTAATAAATTACTTACGACTAAAATATTTTACTAAATTACTTCTGTCCGAGAGTTGGACAATTTTGGACATTATTTAAAAGAAGAAGAATAATAGCAGTAGAATATTTGAATCGTATAACGATTCATTATTTTCAAAAAAACATGGTATAAGGCTGTGAACGACACAATGTAAAACTACACGCAAGATTAATATTACACACATACATTGATAAACTCACGCCTGTATTTCCAAAAGTGCTGGGTAGAGCTCATGATGCTGCGGAATTCGCAGTCAAGATAAATATTGTTTTATTTAAAGTAACCCTATACACCATTTTTCTACTGATAGAACTGGCTGACCAAAATTGAAAGTTTTAAATAGTTCCGTTTTGTTTTCAGGTTTCGTTCGAGACTACTCCGGTAGTTTCTCCCTCTGCATCCACGTGCAGAACGCGCTCATCATGTCGTGCGTGCTCGTGTGGGGTATTGAATACGCGCTGGTATTCACGCGCCGGCGCAAGGTCGTGCAGATTTAGTACGCGCCTACCGTCTCTACCCTAACGGGGCAACCACTTCGTGTCGCAGCGGCGCCGGCGAGCGGCAGCCACGAGAGCGAGAGTGAGTGAGCACGGTGTCTCGCTCCCACCTATGGCCGTTCGCCGCTGCCTCCGTCACGCGTCGTGGCCCGTAAGGTGGCGCCCAGTAATATGACCGTACCTCTATTGACGTGGTAATGAACGTCGTCTGCTATATCGACGCACAGGGTTTATATTACCAATGTTGTGCTTTTCGATTATAAATACATAGAGTACTAATGTGAAAATGGACGCAACTTCTGAAATGTACTTACGCTGGCTCAGATCCATATTGAGAAGTATGCGTTATTTTTAAGATTGGTTTTAAATATCTGAGTGATGTGATGATGTAATTTTAATTTAACTTAAGCCAATGAAGTTTTACTTATGCCAATCATGACTTTTATGTTTTGATATTACTTTCTTGTGATTACCTTTTAGTAATTTTAGCCGTGGCCACAGTGCATTTCGGTGTTCTATGACAATTTTTATATGATTTTTGTTAATATAATTTTTGGTTGGACGATTTATTAATTATATTAAATTAAAATATACTATCCGTAGCTTCTCTAGCTAAATGACAAAGCAATTAATTGTTTTAGCGTTAAGGATATTTTGTTATACCAGTACTTTTTAGTGTAAGTGTTGTTTATGGTATAAATTTTCAGACAAATATTACCTATAATTAAAATTATATTCTTGGCACATCAAGGAAATGGGTTACTAATGTATCTGTAATTTTTTTGTCAAATACTCATTTCCCAAACTATTCATCCCAAAACACATGTTTGCCAAGTATTCATTTTCCAACTAATGAGTTCGCAACCGTATCTTTCGCGGAATATCATATTCCAACCATAACCTAACCTAGTTGGAAGATAAAAATCGGCCAAATGTGAGTTGGCAAATAATAATTTGGTTGATATGCCAAGTGAATCATCGGCGCAAAGTTGTTTGTCAAGTGATTGTTTATTCGGCAAAATGAAATTCGATGTAAAGGCAGGAACCCTAAGGAAATATTGACTGAACATTTCAATGTTAAGTGACGTGATGTCAGAGTAACGTTAAATCATCAATATCATCATCATTGGACAAAACAATCATCTTGTCATTGGATTTAAATCCAAAGAACCAAAAAGTACCTGGACTTTGAAAAAACAGTTTACTTTTGAGGGTTTTTTGTACTTAAATGTAGTCAAGGTAAAATATAATATATAGATATAAGCAAAAAATCAATAATTCAGTACAGATGTAGGGCATAATTATTTACATACGGAAACGCCCGAACGTGTCATGCTATTTCAGTCAATGTCAGTACTGAAAGTACCGAGGCCGACTGAAGTAGCATGATAAATACGAGTGTTTCCGAGGAAATACGAAGGAAAGTCATTATGCACCACATCTGTAAATGGATGTCGTTTTGTCACTTTGTATTTGGATCTTCACCATTAGTGTTTGTCTGAAACCCTATGCCCTCTTATTATTCTATTGCTTTCCAGTGAATAGAAGATGGGTTATGTTTTTTTTTAAACTGGCGCGTGGTCGTAATATAGTTGTTTATTACCAGGCAGTAGTAGATACCTAAACGAATGTACTGTTTGTGTAACTAATACTTAAATATATTTTTCTACATATGCCGACAAGGGTGATCTCTAATTGAGATATTGACACACGTCGCCGCGGTGCGGCCGTTAAAATCAAACCTTTGAGAGCTGTGGAAGTGTCCTAACGTGAGCGATCGTTTCGCGCGCGATGCGGTGCGACGCGGTGAAGAATAAACAATTCGTGGTGTCCTACCTCCTGCGATTGACACGCGAACGCGATGCGACGCGGAAATCACAAGCCGTTGACACCTATGCAAGTGGCCTACGTGGGCGATCGTTTCGCGAAGGCGAAGCGGCGCGGGGTCTCGCGTTGCGGGAGAGATCAGCTGGTTTGGTCTTTATAAGCGAATACAACGCGGATAAAGACGTGACGCATGTAGGTCGATCACATATAGGTCAACCCAGATTTGACTAGCAACCTACAAAAATCAATTTAAAAGGTCAAGTGTGATACGTCTTGTAAGTAAAAAATAGGTAGGTACTTAAAAATATAAGATAAATTCGAACAATGTAAGCATTCGATTCAAAGAAAAAACTGCGATATTTTCCCGTATATAGGGTTTGCGATCTCGATCCAAAATATATGGAATTATCTGGATCCGGATTAGGTTGTGCAATAACCGGTGAAAATAGAAAACCGGCTTTTAAACGCCTCGACATGTTAAAAAAAAATTATTTTCAGCACGTGGTTTAATAATAGGCTAAACGACTAAAAAAATCTGTTTAGTCCGTTTTGCAAGAATGAAATTGTTCAAGAACGATAAATAATACGTTATGATAATATTACATTCAACATGCACTTAACTTTGATGCCAATCTACTTATACATTTTTATTCCTTTTTTTTTATAATTGTCTAAAATCCGCAACATAGGCTTCGTCAGAAGGATACAGATTAGGCTCAGCTACAGGCTTCGTCACATACTTACAAACGATGTAATCCGCAACATATTATACATAGTTAAGTACTTTCAGAAAATAATTATAATTTTGGTTATTAACCGGTTATATGAGTCAAAAACCGGTTTTTAAACGAGCCCAAAAAGTCTCGGTTAACCGGTTTGCCCACCCTAATACGGATCCGACGGATCTTCCATACATTTCGGATCCATATTGCAAACCCTATTTATTGATTTAGATTTTAGAAATCAATGTCACAAATCCAGTGACCTTACCATGACATTCACGTGCAGGAACGAGCATAACAATTGCAATTCATAATATTTGCGGATGCCTCCAAAGCTATTGCTAGCTCTGTACAATGCTTATTACATTAAAAATATTTGATTTGATTTTTGATTTGATTTGATTGGTTTCCGCTCGGGGTGCGTACACAAAAATCCAATCGCTCACGCTCTGTAGTGTAGCGTAGTTATCTCTCTCTATCACTCATCTGTATTAGTGCGACAACGACGTTTCGTTCGCTACTGAGCGATAACAATTGGCATGTTGTCTACGCACCCAGTAATACTAGTTTTATATTATTGTATTCTAACGTACATAGTTATAGACATAAATATGACAAGAGTTTCATGTAGCGCGATTTGAAGTTACGACTATATTATAAATTGAAATATACTACAGAAAAAGTGACCAAGGCAAGGCAAGGTGAGCAGGGCTGGGATCCAACCAGCGACCTCCTGCTTTCGCGGCAGACGCCCTAACCACTGGGCTACCCGATCACCCGTATCGTGATCGGGTAGCTCAGTGGTTAGGGTGAAATATGCGATGAAAACATTTATTACATGTAATAAAAAAATATTTGATTCTTGCTTTACAATTGTTATGACTAGTTTTCAATTTTGATTTTAATTTTAAAGATTTAGCGAGGGTGTTTTTAAACTAGATAACTTTTTATTTATGACTTAGATGGCGCTTGATCTACTTGTGGGACGATTAATATATTGATAATTGGTTCCACAATAAACAATAAAGTATTTTAAACGTTTGGTCATAATCATAAAGACGTCTTCCAAACTATATAAAACATAAGCTTTTTTTCGTTGGCGATTCGTTTGACTTCGGCAGTGCCAAGTCAATTTTTGACTAAGTATTCCTTAGCCTTAGCCTTAAAAAGTGGCAACATCGTAGTGTTGTCCCGCTCTCTTAAATACATTGATTTGAAAGGGACGGCGCTACGATGATGCCACTTTTTAATTTCTACTCTATTTTGCCAAGCTGTATTTCAAATCTATTAAATGAATAGGGTCAATCCACGTAAAAGTAGTGCGTCACGACTTCATTGCGTGATTATTTGAATTACAGATGCAAATGTATGTTTTAATATATGTCTAGGAAAGTGACTCTTATTTAGAGATAAATGATGACTTGACTTTGCATCATCAATAAAGTGAGCATGCAATAAAATTTTGACTCGTTACTCTTGCCGTGGATTGGCCCAATAGAGTAGGTTCCTAATTTTTATTAGGAATTTATGAGGATTATTTGGGTGAATCAACTATTTCTTGTTAGTATTCTACCCCGTCAGCCAGGGGACAAATGCAGCACGGTTTGTTAGTAGAAACGTTGTAGTATGTTCTACTGACATCATGGAAAGGAAATATAAATTAACATGTTTTGTCAATTTTAATGCCACCGTGATTTTAAAAGTGACCAAGGAGACCGTAATCGTGGCAACTAGTGACAAGAGATATTTGTTTAGCCCATTTAACCAGTTTTGCTAGTTACTGTTATACTTAAATTTCCTGAAAAATAAAAATAAGACATTGTGATTGGGAGGTTTAACTCCTGCCTAAAGGGTATGATGATACCTTCTTTC
Source organism: Lathronympha strigana (assembly GCA_949128165.1). Lineage (NCBI taxonomy): Eukaryota > Metazoa > Arthropoda > Insecta > Lepidoptera > Tortricidae > Lathronympha > Lathronympha strigana. Next base: position 9,302,552 of record OX421905.1, on the reverse strand, counting down.
ACTAGATTCGTTTATAATATGAATGATCCGCATCATCATTGTATGCTATAAACAATAAATAATTGTAATGTATTCGTCGTACGGCAGCATGTCCTTTGGCTAGCCGATTTTATGTTTCGTACACGAATTTAGACTTCTAAAGAATATTTTTGTAATAATCTTATTTTTAGATGGCTGTTTGAATTTTTAGGTGTACTTTATATACTTAGTGAGAGATTATATCAAAGACGCTATTACAATATTAGCAATAGCGCATTAATTGTATCTTATTATGAAAGTTGAATTTATATTGAAGCATAGAGACTTATTCCGATGTACTTCCATATTGATAGTGTTCACTGACTAACAATACATAAACGAATTTGTTCGACGGAAATATGTAGGTATCTATTTAGAAGATAATTTAAATATAAACAAAATAAAGGGCTTTTGGGAGTTAAAACAAAATTGGAGAAAAAGGCATATATACCTAATAATTTACATACGCGGCAAAAACAACTGTTTATTCCTGGTAATTTAATAATTCACTTCCATTAGGACATTATCAATCATCTGATTGCGGTTAATTCATTGAGTACTAATGTTTTGTTTATTTGTATACAGGTAACAAAAATGCTGGTTTTTACGTGTTTTACAATGAACTCAGTCTGTACTTTACAAATTGTAATTTCAGTGCGTAACATTCTTAAACAAAACATCAATCATAACTTGTTTGTACATACAAAACTTGACGGGAGGGTCCCATATGATATATCATGTCGGTATTTTTTATTCTGTTCATCAAATGATCAAATAACTTACTTATGTGCCTGTGTATCTAAATATCACGTACACATGCTTTATGTTATATACAAACCGTGTTGTAATAGGAATAAGAACATAATAAAATGAAAATTAAAATAAGAAGTGCCATTATGAATAATAAATGTACAATGTCTTACTGCTGCAATGTATGTGCCAAATTTAATGAATCGCTTCGACGTTCTGTGTGTATTTGCTTTATTAAATAATCTTCGGCAATCGGGCAAAATAAAACTATTCCTAATCACCAATATGTTTTTATGGCATATTCAAACAGTGAGGTGAGGTGCATAATCTAATCAGTCCAATTTATTGAGTGAGCGAGATCTTTATTTAAATGATACTACCGAATTCGCGATACCTTTATGATATCTCGGCAGTAAAATTTAACTGCTATTTTTTTTTTTTTTTTTTTTTTTATGCTATAGGGGGCAAACGAGCAAACGAATCACCTGATGGTAAGCGATTAACGTCGTCCATGGACACCCGCAACACCAGAGGTGTCGCAAGTGCGTTGCCGGCCTTTAAGGTGGGAGTACGCTCTTTTCTTGAAGGTTTGAAGGTCGTATCGGTCCGGAAACACCGCTGGCGACAGTTCGTTCCACAGTTTAGCTGTGCGAGGCAGGAAGTTTCGGGAAAAGCGCACAGTTGAGGACTGCCAACCATCTAAATGGTGAGAGTGGAAATATTGTCGCGTAGGGCGATGGCGGAAAGAAGCGGCAGGGATTAATCCGAACAATTCCTCGGAACACTCCCCATAATACATGCGATAGAAAATACAGAGTGAGGCCACATCTCTACGCAGCGCCAAGGGATCAAGCCGATCAGAAATACGTTGGCAGTTGACAATTCGAGCTGCTCTCCGTTGGATGCGGTCTAGAGGAAGAAGCTGGTACTTAGGTGCCCCTGCCCAAAGATGAGAGCAGTATTCCATATGCGGGCGAACCTGCGCCTTATAAAGCTGTAGGCGATGGGCCGGCGTGAAATACTGCCTCGATCTATTGAGCACACCGAGCTTCTTCGAGGCCAATTTGGCCTTACCCTCTAGGTGGCCGCGGAACTGGACTTCACTCGAGATGTCAACGCCAAGGATTCCAATACTGGCTGTGGCAGATAGGGGAGTGCTCTCAAAACGAGGTGACGCGACGAACGGAAGTTTTTTTGCGGTGAACGCGCAAACCTGTGTCTTTGTAGGGTTAAAATGGACCAAATTAAGTCGACCCCAATCTGAGACTTCTTTTAGGGAGGTCTCAATTTCGGACACAAGTTTGTTCCGGCTCTCAATGACGTTTTCCCGGGAAATATTGGCGCGGCCGGTGTAGGAGGCATCACCCGTACTATCATCAGCATAACAATGAATGCCGCTAGTTTGCAACATGTCATTGATATGCAGGAGGAATAGCGTGGGTGATAGCACACAGCCTTGAGGGACACCAGCATTCACAGACATTGAGTCTGAGCATTCACCGTCAACTAGGACCTTAATGCTTCTGTCTGCTAGAAAACTGCTGACCCATTCGCATAATTTCCCGGGGAGCCCATAGCATGGAAGTTTCGAAAGAAGTGCTTTGTGCCAAACGCGATCGAAGGCCTTCGCTACATCCAAACTAACTGCCAGTGCCTCACCTTTACTCTCTATCGCCTGTGCCCAGCAATGTGTCAGGTAAACTAAAAGATCACCAGCCGAACGACCCCTACGGAAACCGTATTGTTGGTCACTCAGCAGCTGGTGATCCTCTAGGTACCAGAGGAGCTGACGATTGATGATGGACTCCATAATCTTAGAGAAAAGGGAGGTTATAGCTATCGGCCTGTAGTCGGATGGATTTGAGCGGTCGCCTTTTTTAGGGATCGGGTGCACCAAAGCTGACTTCCACGAAGTCGGGACTAAAGCATAGTTCAGTTAGAACTGGCACGCGGTTGGCGCAAAATTTTAAAAACTTAAATGTCAAAAATAAAAAAAAATACTATCGCAATTTGACGTCCATATTTTGAAGTCTTCGTGATAAAAGTTTGTTTTCAACACGTTTCTGTATTTTAAAATTATAGAACATGGAAGTTGAAAGGCGAAAATTGATAGTGGACAAATTCCTAGAAAATCCCTCTTGGTCCGGGTCAATGATCGCTAGATCTTTAAAATTACCAAAAACAACTGTATGTAGGGTCATAAAAAAGTACAAGGAGTCCCTATCTCTCGATAGGAAGCCACAACTCAACCGAAGATCTGGCACTAAGGACAAGAACTTGGAGAAAAAAGTGTTAAAGGCTATCAAAGGTAATCCAGGTATGTCGGATTATGATCTGTCTCGCAAATTCAAAATGAGCCGCAGTACTTGCAGACGTATTCGCCTTCGAGCTGGATATAAGAGCTATAAAGCCATAAAGAAGCCAAACCGAACTGTAAAACAGAACAAAACGGCAAAAACACGAGCGCGTCTCTTATACGACCGCATTCTGACAAAATTCAAAGGCTGTCTCTTATTGGACGATGAAACATATGTCAAGCTAGATTTTAATCAACTACCAGGTACCAAGTTTTATATGGCCAAAGTTAGAGGGGATGTTGACGAAAAATATAAGTTTGTAAAACTTGAAAAATTTGCCAAGAAACATATGATATGGCAAGGGATCTGCAGTTGCGGCCTTAAGACCAGCGCTTTCATTACATCATCTACAATGACGTCCGAGGTTTATATGAAAGAGTGTTTGCAAAAACGCCTTTTGCCTTTTATTAAAAAGCACAATGGCCCAGTAAAATTTTGGCCTGATCTGGCTAGCTGCCACTACTCGAAAAAGGTTCTCGAGTGGTATGCTGTAAATAATATCGATTGCATACCCCGTGATATGAATCCTCCGAACTGTCCTGAGTTTCGGCCAATCGAGAATTACTGGGCAATTATGAAAAGTAAATTGAAGAAAACTGGTAAAACGGTACAGGACATCAATTCTCTGCGCTCCACGTGGACTCAAGTTGCTAAGAAAGTTGAAAGAAGCCTTGTCCAGAAGATGATGAGCACTATTAAGAATAAAGTCCGTAATTTTGCACGTAATACTAATTAATGTACATAATTTCAATAAAAACTGTTAATTAAACAAATATTGTTTAATTTTAATCACATAAAAGTAATGTATCTTAATTTACTTAAAAATGCTTGGACTTCGATTGCGTACCATTTCTATGTGAACTATGCTTTACGCCAGAAGAGTAGGAGAGCCGAAAAAGACGCGTTAAGACCGGCGCCAACTCAGGAGCACACATCTTGAGAACAATTGCAGGGATTCCATCAGGCCCACTGGACTTATGGGTGTCGAGGGAGCGAAGAGCCTTACGCACAAAGCTTTGGCGGAACTGTTACATCTGGCATACAGCTCTCGCACCGCGGTATAGTCGGCGGCGCTTGTCCCCCGTCATCCAAAGTCGAGTTGGACGCAAAAAGCTTACCCAGTAGATCGGCTTTGTCTTTTGCGTCGTGGGCCAACGAATCATTTCCCGTGTGCAGAGGTGGAAAAGACGGCGTGCAGAAATTCCCCTGGATAGCTTTGGCAAGAGACCAGAACGCACGAGTTCCCGAGGGGAGACGCTCTAGTTTCTCGCCAATCCTACCAATGTGCAACGACTTTGCTCTGGCAATGGCTCTTTTGAAGGACCTGGAGGCAAAGTTAAACTCCTTTTTTAAAGCGCTGGTCTTTACATCCTGTACCGCCGCTGCATTTACCCAGGCTTGGTAGCACTCCAGCTTTCGGCGAGACGCCTTTTTGCAGGAGCGATCAAACCAAGGCTGGGTTTTGCCACCAACAGGTACCGCAGAGGATGGAACGAAAAGTTCCATTCCCTGAAGCACCACGTCAGCAACAGAGTCAGCAGCGATATCAGGATCATCCGGCGTGAAGCAAACCTGCCCCCACGGGTAAGACGCAAAGAACACCCGCATCCCGTCCCAGTCTGCTGACTTATAGTGCTACACACGGCGGCTACAAGCAACTCGCCGACGCGGCGGGCACGTGAGAGGCACTGTACTCCGGATGAGGCAATGATCCGAGGAACCGAGAGGGGCTGCAACGGATACATCATAGCCAACCGGGTGAGAAGTCAGCAGAAGGTCCAACAGAGAAGGTTCCTGGCTCTCCACATCTGGGATTCGCGTAGGCGCAGTAACCAGTTGTGTCAAGCCGTAGGTCAGAGCAAAGTCGTGAACAGATCTCCCCGCATGATCAGTCTTGCTGGAGCCCAGCCATTCGGCATTATGGGCGTTAAAATCGCCAAGAACGATGATCTCAGCGGATGGGATCTGCTGCTGCACTGAATCCACAGCCGTTTGAATCTGCTCCAAGAGTCGGTCAGTTTCGGCATCACCGCTATGGGACCTATAGAGGCACGAATAGACGCGAGGATGATCATCACAATCAACACGTAGCCATAAGGTGGAAAGGTCCCTACCTTCAAGATTGCTGAGGCGACGAGAACTGATATCGCCTCTAACGTACACACACACTCCAGCCCTAGGCAGAAAGGAATGCTCTAGTTCGTACCCAGGGTAGGAGAGGTATTTTGTGTCCGCTGGAGACGATATCTGCGTCTCTGTCAGAAAAAGCAAGGCCGGCTTAGCTGTCTCGAGGTGATGATGGACAGCATTAAGATTAGAATGCAAACCCCTGATGTTGCAGAAATCCACAGCGAGCGTGGCAGGGGCTGCCGTAGCCGTCTTGCTCTTGCCTCGGGAGGATGGCGGATGGCGGAGCGCGGATTTGCCCCCCCCAGAGTACGAAACGGGGCGCTCTCGGCGTCCACGCTCAGGCACGACAGTACCTGAGCATGGAAGCCCAGAAAGGGATTCTCCAGCGCTAGAGCAGCTGGTACCCTCCTGGGGTAGCTTATTAATCTGCGCTGTCATCGTCATTAAGGGGGAGGTTGGGGGGATTGGAGCTCTGGAAACCTTACTCACCGTGAGGAACACAACACCACATACCTACAAAGTAAGTAGTGATGTTATTATGGCTTCGGTATTCTGTAAGGTGGAGGTACTTCCCCAGTCAGGCTGCTCCAGATTCAAGCGAGATGACGTTTCGCTGTGCCCTACCTCACTTGTTGGACGTAGTTTAAGGACATACCCGGGTCCAAATCTATCTTGGTATTAAGATATTACTATACTTTGTGAGGTCTAAGAACCCCTTTTTGCCACATGTCAACGCCCATAGAACGTAAACGCGCATGTCTAATCGAAATTATGAATAACATGCTGTTATATTATTATTATTAATCATTTATTTCAGATGCCAATTGATACATATAAACTTAAGACTAAAAACCACATAAAATATACATTATCATGAAATAAAATCATTACCTACATAAAACGCAATTCAAAATAAAAAACCAATCAAATTTAATTAATATTTAGGTAATATTAGGATTGTTCATGTATATACATATTAATTCATATGCATGACATTACGATTATAAAATAAAAAAATACATTTAAAAGCAAAAATAATATTTAAACCCAATGGGGAAAAAAGGTGAATTAATAATATATACCAACAAACCATTAATGTACATGTACATTTCAAAATGATCGATTCTACCAAATCTTTAATAATCGCTAGATTTGACATACAATACGTCTTAGCCTCATCCCTACAAACTGCAACAGACGAATGTCAAAAGGTGGTTCTTAGTGCTTTAACTATAAAACTCTCGTGAAACTCGAAGTCGGTAGTGCACAACTTGTCTCTGTCACGGGTGGTCGCTCCTGATGACGTTCTTCGTAATATACTAAATTCATAAGTGACCCGTTTTAAATATTATTTAATGTGGTTCTTAGAGCCTACAAATTACAACATAAAATTACTCACCACCATAAACTCCATAATTATCTTCGTAGGAATGTTGTCGATAAGGGTAGTGTTAGTGTTGTTGCATTACCCCACTTCAGACATAGACGGACCCTGCTTACCCCATTCATACAGAACCGGTCAGGCTAAACCTAAAGCGGATATTCGTCTCCAAAGCTGTCGCTAGCGGAGGACAAGGATAAATGCCAGGATGTATAAGAGGTACCTTGTACCCACTTGTTCCGCGTTGGTTATAAATGTTTGTTTAATCTTTATTAGTACAATAACCTTTGTTATATGATGTCTGAGTTAAAAACTAGATTATTATCTGCTCTCTAAAGGAAAAAGACTAAGCATGATCATCATATAATCTTAATGCGTTTATTTCCTTTGGAAAGCACCTTTTATGTTATATGTGTATGGTGCAAGATTGTTGGTTAACTTGTAGGTTTCATCTGTAGCGTGAAAATTAATAACAATAATAACAATTATTTTATACAAAAAAAGATGAAAAAAGACGATGGAATTAAATTATATCAGGTTACCGAAATATTTTGTTTCATTTTGTAATTATGTGACCCCCTGTTGAAAAATCATCGAACTACAAAAAGAGTAAATTGAGGCGAATCAACGATTATTTCTTTGATAGTTCCATTGAAATAATAATTTCCTGCACTAACTTAAATGTTTCTGTTTAGCGCTATGGTTGACTGGTAGAGAATGCCATTTGGCATTAAGTCTGCCATATGTACAGTTCTCTGTCTTGTGCATTAAAGTTTAAATAAATAAATAAAACGGCGCGCCGATGGGATTTTTTTATTTTATTTAAGGATTATTTTAAGGTTTTTTTTTTGTAGATCTTACATTAACATAATAACATACTCGTATATGTTGACAAGTGATACTTTTGAAATTAAAGTAATTCTATACCAAAGATTACAATTTCGTATTTTGTATGAACTTGGCAATTATTTTTACCTCGTTTGAGCGAGCTGAAAGCTGAAAGAAAATCGTCCTTTTTAGGGTTCCGTAGTCAACTAGGAACCCTTACAGTTTCGCTGTCTGTCTGTCTGTCCGTCCGTCCGCGGATAATCTCAGTGACTAAGTACTAGAAAGCTGTAATTTTGTACGAATATGTATATCGGTCACGCCAACAAAGTGGTAAAATTAAAAGTGGTTATAATTTATTTTTAGAGTACCTCCCATAGGTACACGTAAAGTGGGGGGTGGTTTTTTTTTCGTTTCAACCCTAGAGTGTGGCATATCATTGGATAGGTATTTGTAAAATAATGAGGGTTTACTAGGAACAGTGTTGATAAAGCTAATATTTTCGGAAATAATCGCTCCAGAAGTTAAAAAAAATGTGTCTCCCCTCTAACTTTTGAACTATAAGTTAAAAAAAATATATAAGTAGAATTTAATAAGAACTTTCATGGAAAAATATTTTTAACTTGATTGGTTGAACGGTTTTTCAAAAATTGTACAAAATAATTTCTGAATTATATTTGTAATTTAACTGTATATGCTATATGCAAACACTTCTTGTAGGTATCTGGAGTACTTACTTAATTTATCATCCTGCGCGTATCTTCCTTCTAATAAGAAAAAAATGATTCAGATCGATTCACGCGATCAAAAGTTACCTCCGAAAACCCAACATACATAACCCGTCTAGTTTGTATAAATTAGTAACCCAATTGCCCGAGAGATGGCACTGTGGTCTACTTCGCGCTGTTAAGATTATTCCGTAGTTGATGGGGTCGGGACGGGTGTGATCGAAGGTATCTTCGAATTATAAGCATATTGAGCATGGTATCTATTAAAACACTTTTTAAGGTTGCCTATTGTGACGGACGGTAAACTACGGAACCCTACACTGAGCATGGCGCGACATGCCCTTGGCTGGTTTTTTAACATATTACTTTATTTTATACCTTAACATAACCTTTGAAAAAAAAGGTTTTTGTTCTTTTGTTTTTTTTTCTAATTTTATTTATTTATTGTGTCAAAAAATTTACACAGCATTACAGCGAACTAATACACTGCGAAATTTATAATATACATGCATTATTTATACAACTAGGTACATAATACAGACAAGAAAACACGAAACAGAACAAATGTGAGAAAGGGAAACTACTTAATAAAAACATAACTAAGATTTAGGCGACATAACAGCGTGGCTCCGTTGCGTCGTCTGAACCGGTGTAGGATTCGGCAGGTTGCCCCGGAACCGCCGAAACACGACTCCCTTGGGCCAGAAGTCCGCACTCGCGATGGTGTCCTGCAGCGGCCGCGGCATGCGCACCACAAACGAGCTGAAGTGCACGTAGTGACTCGACCGCAGCTGTTGAACCTTCAGCGAGTAGCCAGTCTTCCGGCTAATGTGTACTTAAATCAAATTTCTTCATAAACAAGACAGCGACTTTTTTGATATCAAACAACATGAAAAATTAAAGATTTATGAACGGTAATCAACAGGTCTTAGCGGCCTTTTATATACCTAAATGGAGTACCTAATAAAAATGCTGTCGGTCCGTTTAAGCGTGTAATCGATAAAATTTGACGTGAAATAGTTATTTATTATACCTACAAGGAAGTAGAGTTGAACAAACTTTGCCACCGAGTGTAATACAACATTTTTCACCTTTTATTACCGCGAGTAAAATAAAAACTACATACGTATACCTACGATTAAAAATCTCATCTACATGTACCTAAGCGATCCGATATTTATTTCCTACTATTCTAAACTATCGTTTAAAAGTCAATGCTACCAGTTAACTATAAGAAACCATTCAAAACTCAAGGTCAAATTACTTTCCCCACTTGTGCATAAAATGAGTTTTTCTCCGCTAGTTTGATATCTACAAGTAAAAGAGCGAGCTAGTGAGGTGAAAAAAACATTAGTTTTCTTTGGAGGGTAGCCTATTCGGACTGCTTGTCCCATACACAAATGTTTTTTCCTAATCAGTCTAGTCAGTAGTCATACTTATCACGCCCTTAAACATATTACTCCAGTATTTTTGTTACATATTGTATAACGATCTCTTCAAAAAATCATGTGCGTTATGGAATATAAGTACATACTTACTTCAAAATAATTAAACTAGGAGCTTTGCAATAGCCCTAATACAAAATTTCTGCTAACTTAGCCACATCAGAAGTAGGTGTACCTACCCATAAACTTTGTGAGGTCTAAGGCCCATAATACACTACTAGTGACCAGCCCCGGCTTCGCACTGGTTATTATTATACTTATAAACCTTCCTCCCGAATCACTCTATCTATTAAAAAATCCGCAACAAAATCCGTTGCGTAGTTTTAAAGATTTAAGCATACATATGTATATACATACATACAGACAGCGGGAAGCGACTTTGTTTTATACTATGTAGGTGATACCGTATATGATCATATCTTCATAGATTACATGCCGTACTTTTTCTGCACGTTGGAGAAAAAGGGAGGCATATAGACTAAGAACCACTTTTTGACACTTGTCAACGCCATAGAACGTAAATACGCATGACCCATTGAAATTATAAATAAAATCCTGTTATAGGTAATATTAGGACTGTTCATGTAAGTACATGATAATAATATTTCATGGTTTTTAAACAAAACTTAACCGTCTTTGCATTTTTATCGATGGTAGTGATTAGGTAGGTACATATTTAACGATAATAATTCATCACACAAACAGTTACTCATTGTGTCTCTTTCTTTAAAGCAGTGTTGTGACCGAGTCTGCCATTTGACATATGACATTTCCGTAAGTTGATAAAAACCGATTATAAAATAAAAAAGATACTGTTCAAATAGGCCAAGGAAATGAGATGAATATACTCGTAAGTCTTTTCCTGGAATTAATTCCCAGCGAGCTATCCCTATATACCCATCGTGTTAATACCTTTAGGCCCTGCTGGGAATTAGTACCTGGAAATTTTCTAATTTTCTTGGCCTATAAGAAAAAGAAAATAACAAGAAACCTGATGTGAAGAAAATCGTAAATAATAATATAAACCAACAAACCACAAAACACTTGTACATTCAAAAATTTTGTCGCTTAAAATCAAACTCTGGTAAATCCATCTGTCAGATTATGCGATTTTGTATTAAGAAAAGGCAATTAGGTAAGTTAGATATTTGCTGAGAGGGTCGAATGGATTTACCCGAGTTTGAAGTTAAGCGACACAATTTGCTGGCCATATAAATGTATGGGAAATTTGTCTGACGGATGTCCAGCGGACATACCCATTATGGAGATCTGACGGATTGCCCGAACGTATAAAGCCGGCACATTTTCTGTTTACTCGACTCTACCAAATCGTCAAATCGCTAGATTTTTCAAACAATCCTTCTTAGCGTCATCTCTATAAACTTTAATGCACAAACGTCAAAAGGTAGTTCTTAGACCTTACAAAGTATACTTGTTGCTTGTTACCTATTGGAGCGAAACTAAGACCTAATTAATATACTTTCTAAGGCTACTAACAGCCCCTCCCCCGCGATATGCTATCCCCGCACGATATTATATTACAGACGACGTGAGTGGAAAGTGAGGAAGTGGCGATTCGATACGCGAAGTCGCGTATAGTAACGGATTAGCTTTATTTTATTGGTTTCCCACTCGTTTACGGTTCACGGATCACAAAGTTATTTCTGGGAACTTGACACTAATTTGCTGTCTAGATATATATCTGCTTAATAATTTGTAGATATACCATATCATTTGAAGCGGGGTACCAGGTACCAGAGTCCCTTGAGACCCGATTGGTAAGCCAATTATTTTAGTAATTAACGACGATGGGAAAAGGGAAATGACTGTAAATTTCTATCGGTTACCAATTAGAAATGCATTTTTTGCGGTCTTAATGGTAGCTGAAAATTCCCATCTCTTAGCCGGTTACAAAGAGAGCATGATGTTTATATATCAGGATTTGTTCCCGGGAATAAAATCTAAATTTAAAAAGATGCCAATGATTAGATAAATAATGAAAGTAATCCTCTTGGTCAGTGTACCGTCACCGCTCCACACACCACACTGGCTAAATCAGGAGGATTGCAGGCAGGTCTTGCCCAGCATCAGCGATCGACTTACAAGGACGCTCGTCCAACTTGGCAAGTCCCGGATAAAAACAGTAACCAGTGTCGTAACAGGGCATGGACTGTATAATAAACATCTTTTTAACTTAGGTGTTACAGACATAGACAGTCCCTTATGCCGCGGGTGTATGGAGACAGCAGAGACGAGAGATGGATACAGGGCAAAATATCTCGGACCTCCGAGTGACCTCCCCGAGGTCTTCCAGAATATCAGAGGTTTGATAGGATTTCTCGGGGAGTTGGGATGGCTGGCCGACTAGCCATCCCCCACCTCTCTGCTACGCAAAATAGGCGCTAGTCGTCGAGTTGCGGAAACCAGCCCGTGATACAATAAAATAAGTACAATACAATAGTGTACCGTCTGCTGGGCGATTGTGAGCCTTGGTGCAACGCGATAGGACTCACAAACGGATGGTTGTGCGAATCGCTGTTTGCAACATTTTTTTGTTATCCTTATCGCTATTTGCTATTTGAATCAACGTAAACAAAGCTGTAAAACTGTATAGTAAAGTAACTAATTTTATATAAGACCCACATATCATTAGCCCTCTATAATGCGTTCAAAAACATACTGATAAATTAATACCTCAATAATAATAGACTTTTTCGTTACAACTGATTTCTTATCCGCGAAATATTACCGACTCCGATCATATTATTACATTCATATTTCGAACGTCTCTGAAATACAAGGAAATTTAATTTGATCACAACCAACTCAAGTTGGTCTTTGAATTTAAAAAAAATGGCAAAATTGAACGTCTGAAAAGTTTTTATTCATCAAAGCAATAATGACGGACAAAACATGCGGCTTGAACGCATCATCGAAAGCCAATGCTATGTGTGTATATGCATAAACCAGTAAATATACCCACATATCATTAGCCCTCTATAATGCGTTCAAAAACCGCATATAAAATAAAGACCCCCATAATAATGAACTTTTATGTTACAACAAGTTTCTTATCTGTGAAAATGTTATTAAGTATAGCTAATTTAGATTATCGACTTCGATAATATTATTTTTTAAAATTTCAAACATCTCTGACAAACAAGGAAATTTGGTTATTAAAACATTTATTTTCGAAATATATACAGTAAGTGTAACTTACCTAACTACCTACCTCTACCTACCTTAAATCTAAAGTAGGTCCTTGAGGCATTGTACCTAGGATGCTGGCGGCATTTCCTCGTTGTATCGCAATGCTGATACGTTGTGCGAGGAAGCCACTAGCTCTTCGGTCACCATTAACATCAACCAGAGACGTTTCGCGATTTCTACGAAAAATTTGCGTGCGCTGGGACCCCATGGACCAATAGTTTCGACCCCGAATGGTACAAAAAGGTAAATTTGGTTTAACCTCTATTCTAATATCAGTCGAGATGACGTTCAGTTCGAAATGAAGTGTCAATGCAAACAATGTCGTACGCAAGTCGCACGTTATTTGATATCGAACGACATGAAAATTGGGGCCAACTCTAGTTTGCCTCTGAATTATAATAATACTAGCTGATGCCCGCGACTTCGTCCGCGGATAATTTTGTTTTAGTGAAAATTATTTTGAAAATTTTAGTTTTTACAGTAAGGTACTTAGTATTTAATAAATATACACTGCTTCAATTTCTGAATAAAATAAATGCAAAATGGTGTCTTATACTTTACAAGTAAAACTTTTCCCATTCACAAATAAAAATTGCAAACTTAACCGGATGAAATGAGAATAAATAAATAAATATTATGGGACAATCTTACACAAATCGACCTAGTCCCACGGTAAGCTCTAAGGCTTGTGTTGTGGGTACTAGGCGACGATATATATAATAGACAGATACATATAAATACTTAAATACATAGAAAACATCCATAACTCAGGAACAAATATTCGTGATAAACACACAAATGATTGCCCTGACCAGGATTCGAACCCGGGACCTCCTGCTTCGTAGGCAGGGTCACTACCAACTAGGCTAGGAGGCCGTTCAAAGTCTTTTTTATTTCTTATTGTAGTCATCGTAATAGATTTCCGCCCCCGAAACCTTCTTTTCATACTCCACAAAAGGTTACGAATAAACCCACGCAAGAAAATAAGAAGTCAATAATTGCTTTCATACTCTACAATATCTTAGTTACGAATTACCCACGCAAATGAAGAAGAAAGTCAAGCTGCTTTGTTTTTTTTTGTGCGGGCGGCTCCACACAAAAAAAAATCCTTTCATTCTCTAGAAAAGGTTACCATTGAACCTACGCAAGTGAAAAAGAAGTCAAGCTGGTTACATTTTCTTTTAATGCATAGGGCCGCCCCTGAACCTCCCTTCTAGCCCTTGATTGCTTTCGTACTCTACAAAAATGATTTTGTGCTCCGCCTTTTGAACCCCTTTCTAACCCTTGATTGCTTTCATACTCTACAAAATGTAACGAATGAACCAACGCAAGTGAATGAAGAAGTCAATCTGTTTTCATGTTCTTTTAGTGCGAACCCCCTTTTGACCTTTGATTGTTTTCAAACTGTACAAAATATTACGAAATGTTACACAAGTGAAAAAAAGTGAAAGTCTTTTCATTCTCTTCATACTCTACAGAAAGTAAAGGATTGAACCTATGCAAGTAAAATAAGAAGTCAAGCTATTTTCAATTTCTTTTAGTGCGGGGGGCTCCGCTACGTGAACCTCCCCTCTGGCCCTTGATTGCTTTCATACTATACAAAAGGTTACAAATGAATCCACGCAAGTGAAATAAAGAGTCAAGCTGTTTTCATGTTGTTTTTGTATTTGTATATTTAACTCATACTGTCAATCTTCTAGATTGCCTTTCCTTACAAATTTGAAACTCCCTTTAAATTATAGGTACGTATTCTTACGTATTTAAGTAGGGACGCAGCTATATGCTAGAAAAGGACATGAATATCACTATCATATTCTCGCATATAGCTGCGTCCCTACTTACGCAAGTAAAACTTACCAGTGTAATACCAGCCTTAGAGAGTCCCTTTACGTGATGGCGAAGGTGGCGTCAATATTCATTCAGTCTAGAAGAACTCAGTCGCGCGTGCGCCGCGCTCGCGTCAACAGCAACGCGTGTCAGATACAACCGGCCACTATGTAAATCCAAATTTTTATTATGCACGTGTTAGCGAAAGCGCGACTCGCGCGCAACTGAACTCTTCTGACATGCCATCGCCAAATCTGCGTAACCCGCGAACCTATTTACCTTGTGAGACACCTCAAATAAAAGGACCTTTAGGTATCAATAAAATAATAAACATTTATTAAATTGATCCGCTGCCTTATATTCTTTTTATGGTAAATAAACATAAAAATATATTACTAAGAAATTGCTTAATCTAGGTTTACCTTAGGTTCACCCTTCGTAGAAAATCGCGCTAACTATCGAGATGCAATATAAGAACTATCTCGTTCAATATTGCCGAACTAGAAACGAAACGAGTACTTGATAATGTAGAAAAATAAGATCACCCTTCCGAAAAGATTGTCACTACTCGTCTTGTAAGAGTAGCGCGACATGTTTTTGGTTCTATTAGCAAAGATAATATGGGTAGGTGGTTGAAAATCTAGTGATCTCGGATACCCAGTATACCCACGTAAAAATTTTCACAACTCTGATGGCTGGAGCAGTATGCGTTGTCTCATTTTCTGTCCTGCTCCAACCGCGCGCGCTCAGTACTCTCCAGGCGCCGTTTGGAACGCATTTTTGTTCTATAAGCGTTTATCATGTTTGCATTTCCCATACAAAGTTTGACCCCCTTTTCAGGCCTATAACCTGACAGGAGATCCCCTTAACGTGTTAGTAAAGGTTGCATTTAAATCCACTCAGCCGTTTCCACGTGATGCTCGAACAAATAAACAGGCAGATAGACGAACAGACAAAAAAATCTAAAAATGATTGAAATGTATCAATTCTAAGAGCTCCTGTTTTTTTTTAATAGCCTATTTAGGTGTCCCACTGCTGGGCAAAGGCCTCCCCTCGTCTCCTCCATTCGGTCCTATTCTTAGCAGTTTCCCACCAATCTGCGCAGAATGCCTCTAGATCGTCTCGCCATCTTCTTTTCGGTCTGCCCCTTCCTCGGCCTACGCCGGTTGCGTAGTCCCGTGGGTCCCATTCCGTAGCCAGCTTGGCCCACCTCTCCGGGCGCATACGGCAGACGCGTGCCCAGCCCAGTCCTACTTTAACTTTGCGGTTTTTACACCCACATCTACAACTCGAGTCGTAGAGCGCAGTTCCGTGTTTCTGATTCGATCACTTCTTCGAACACCCACTATACTGCGCTCCATCGCTCGCTGGCAAACCTTGAGTTTGGACTTTAGAGCGTCTGTTAACGACCAAGTTTGAGCGCCGTAGGTTAGGATGGGTAGGATACACATGTCAAGGAGTTTGCGCTTCAGACACAGGGGAAGGTCACCCTTCATTAGCGCTTTCATGGACCAGAAGCTTTTCCAGGCGTTCTTAATACGTCTATCAATTTCAATAGACTGCCTGTTTTCGAAGGATGCTATCTGGCCCAAGTAAACGTACTCGTCGACATATTGAATATCCTGTCCATCTACCGCTACATTATGTTTTGCTTGGTTGGTCATTAATTTGGTTTTTGCTCTATTCATTGTGAGTCCAACCTCAAGGCTAGCAGTGCTAAGATCTTGAAGCATTTGTTGTAGATGGGATGCCCTGTGGGAGAACAGAACTATGTCGTCAGCAAAGCGCAGGTTTGTTAGCCTTCTACCGCTAACGACTCCTAACTCATTTTTTTTCAAATATCTTCAATATACAGATCTTCGACCCTACTCTGATAGAAAATAGATAGATATATAGAGGAGTATAGATAGATAGATATATGTCAGAAAAGTTTTCATTCATAAGTCGTAATTGCGCTCGACATAATTATAGGTATGCGGTTTGAACGCATCATGAAGATCTCATGATAATATGTGTAAAATGCAGTGAATGTACCTAATTGTAAATAATTAGGCATTTTCAACCGACTTCGAAGTTTCAAAAAAGAGTAGGATCTCAATTCGTGTGTGATTTTTTTTCATGTTTGTTACCTCAGCAGTCAGAACTCCGTCAATACTGAAGTGATTTTCAATGTTCTTTTTTATCCGAAAGTAGTTAATTCCAGATTGGTCACATATTTTTCATAATTCAGTTCTGTTGATGGGATCCATGAGGAAATGAGGGTACTCCTCAAATGTGAAAGGGACATGTATTCATGATTTGGGTGTTTTCTTAAGACACTCAAGCATTTCTTTACGAAAACCATCGATTTGGTGGAGTGGCCCTGATGGTGAAGACCAGGGATGGCGAAGTGGAATGCTTTGTAATTCCCAGCTCTATCGTCCGATTTGAGACTTTCATCTTTTGTTTGTAAGGAAATAATTTCAAGTTAGCCCTAGTTGATTATCATTCTATTCTGATGGTGGAGTTCATGAAGAATTGGAAGAACTCCTCAACTCTTAACGGCAAGCAACTTGAATTTTTTTTTGCGGAGCAACATTTAGGTGGAGTCTACGTGATGATGAAGACCAGGGATGGCAAAGTGGAACTAGTCAGTAAACCTAGCTCTACGTATTATCTACTCTACGTATTATTATTATAGTGACATTCGTCTTTTTGATTTGATTTCTACTCTGATGATGGAGTTCTTGAGGAATTAAGGCGACCCTCAATTTTGAACGACACGTCCATCATGATTGGAGGGTTTTCATAATTATTTGGGGCATTTTCTTACTGATGCCACAATTTTGCTGCAGTCGACCTGATGTTGAAGACCAGGTATGACACACATATTAAAACTGCTCGATAATTTCCAGCTCTGTAATCCAAATTGAGACCATTGTTATTTTTGTTTGTGACGTTTGGAGGTCTACAAAGGTGAAGTGAAGGTTAAATTAAATGTAACTAAATTTGATTTAACTTGAGATATAACGATGGTAACCATGAGACATTAATTCCTCACAACACAAAAGGCTAAAAAGTTAAAAATTACATTTTTCTGAAGAGTTTCCCTAACCTTTTCCCAGGGATAATTTTATACATAGGTGTGTATAAAATGATCCCTTAACTTTTACAAAAAACTCCAATACAAAATAACTGCGTACATATTATTTATGAAAAATAAGTATGCAGTTACAAAGATAAGTAAATTCACTACTCTCAACAATTGAAATCTTGCTTTTTTTCACCATCCCGTACGTCCCTTATGGTCAGAGAGGAAATAGAGGAAATTTGTGCTGATGAATTGAGTCAAATCCCATACGATCTAATTCTTTACCTATACGGTACCTACTATAGATACTTATGTAAATTGAGAACTTATGTAAATTATTACATAATGTTTGTTTACGGAATTATAATGTATTTCCTTATAAATTATACTCACAATAAACGTTTCATTGACGGAAACGTAAACAACTAGCCAATGAACTTCTATCTACATGTACCTATAAGGTTATATTCATAAAGAATGCTACATACACATTACGATAAAAAACACTTAGATACCACAACTAATTAAATAATAAACACCAACAGATTCATCCATAAATTGGAAATTAACAACTTTACTAACGAGCTTTCTGTTTTGTTTAGGTATTATTAATATCTGTATTAATAGTTTTTGATAATGCCACTTGCCTATGAATATTATGAAATGATATAACCTTCAAGTTCATAAATATTTACAAGACACTTAATGCTAACGATGCACCTCAGTTTAATTAAAGGATGATTAAACCATAAAAGTATTATACATTTATAGTTAAGCCGTCTTAGACAATGCTTTGAGACAATCCGAACCAATTCTAAATCTTTATGTAATTAGTCCCATTCACGGCGGCAGTGCCTTCGAAATAATTAATGTGGTGGCAGAATCAGTTAGGCGAGGACGTGCGTGTTTCTTGTCATAAAATGCTGCCTCTGGGAATTCGTCGCTGATAATGTCAAAGTACAACTAAAACGTGAACTATAACAGCAATAAGTAGATAAAAAAATATATATTGGCAAAAAATATCGAGCGCCTTTTTTTATAAACATGGATGAGGCTTTCGCGCATATGGAGGGTAATGGGAAGAAGTACTGCAAGAAGGATATGATCCCTCCAGATGGTGGCTGGGGCTATCTCGTGTGTCTCGGTGTTGGATTTACTTTTGTGAGTATTTTGACTTGCATATAATATGATATTATACCTAACCCTAAATATCTGTTTAGAATGTATTTATCTTTTAGATGAAGTTTTATTAGATTTCGTGAATTTCGCTTTATTGTTGAGGACGTTTATAAAAACTACGTAGGTACAATGATATACTTTGATATGGTTAGTAAAATACTTAGTTAATATTAGGTAGTGACCCTGCCTACGAAACTGGAGGTCCCAGGTTTCTAATCCTGGTAAGGGCATTTATGTGTGGGTGTCTGAGTTATGGACATTTTCTATGTATGTATGTATTTATCTAAAAAAGGATGTATACTTATCGTCATACAAGCTAGAGAACTATGGGTATACAAGCTTTTCTTAGTTTGGGACTAGTTCGATCTGTGTGAGATTGTCCCCAAACATTAATTTATTTACCTATTTATTTTTATAGTTTCATATATTTTCTTGTCTACTGGGTGTTAAGTAATAATAAATGGGTAGTTATGTGTTATACACTCTACTTTCACTTTGTTTGCGAGGAAAATAAACATTTTTTTTACGTTCCGGGACGATTATTTTCCAAAATATCATAAAATGTTTAATGTCTTTATCATAAAATGTTTTTAGCTAACCCCTTTTCTAATTCAAATACCTATAACGATTCCTCACAATTTAGGAAAAGACTAAAAAAAATCATTACAGTCGCAAAGCACAATTCAAATTTGCTGATTGTTATCTCGTGTTCCGGTATGCAGGTACTTTGTTACGATCAACTGAGGTACTTAATCATGTTTTTATGATATAGGCTGAAATTGTAATAAAAATAATTTTATTTATGACCCGCTTAAGGGCGTAATAAATATTGTAGTTAGATTAGATTATAGTCGTATATAATGAAATGCATTAAAACGCGGCGTCACCCGAGTTTCATAATAACATATATCATACCTGTGTTTTAATGCCTAATTGTTTACAGTCACATAAACTGGTTTATATTACACATTAAACACATATCATGAGCTCTCCATAATGCGTTCCAGGCGCGTAGTTTGTCCGCCATTACGGATTTGATGAATGAAAACTTTTTTGACGTTTTTTTTTAATTTTATTTTTAGTCAAAGACCAACTAGAGTTGGAAAACTAGGTCAAATCAAATTTCCTTGTTTTTCAGAGTCGTTCGAAATTTGAATGATATTTTTTAGGGTTCCGTAGTCAACTAGGAACCCTTATAGTTTCGCTTTGTCTGTCTGTCTGTCCGTCCGTCCGTCCGCGGATAATCTCAGTGACTGTAAGTACTAGAAAGCTGTAATTTTGTACGAATATGTATATTGATCACGCCAACAAAGTGGTAAAATAAAAAGTGGTTATAATCTCTTTTTTAGAGTACCTCCCATACACGTAAAGTGGGGGATGATTTTTTTTTCGTTTCAACCCTAGAGCATATAATTGGATAGGTATTTGTAAAATAATGAGGGTTTACAAAGACCAGTTTTTGATAAAGTTCATATTTTCCGAAATAATTGCTCCAGAAGTTTAAAAAAATGTGTCCGCTCCTCTAACTTTTGAACTATAGGTAAGTTAAAAAAATATGAAAAAAATTACAAAACTAGAACTTAATAAGAACTTTCTTGGAAAATTATTTTGAACTTGATTGGTTGAATAGTTTTTGAAAAATTGTACAAAATAATTTCGGAATTAAGTTTGTAATTTAAATGTATATGCAAACACTTATTTTATCTTGAGTACTTAATTTATCATCCCGCACGTATCTTCCTTCTAATAAGAAAAAAATCGATTCACGCGATCAAAAGTTACGACCCGAAAACCCAACATACATAACCCGTCCACGGACCTGAATACCCGTCTAGTTTGTGTAAATTAGTAATCCAATTTCCCGAGAGATGGCACTGTGTGTCCTCGACCTTTATAGGGTCTGGACGGGTGTGATCGAAAGGATCATCGAATTGTTATTTATTATAAGCATATTGAGCATGGTATCTTTTAAAACACTTTTTAAGGTTGCCTATTGTGACGGACGCTAAACTGCAGAACCCTACACTGAGCATGGCCCGACATGCTCTTGGCCGGTTTTTTTTTGTTATGTTATTAACAAAGTCGATGACTTTACATAGCTATAATAACACTTTCACTTTCAATTTCATTAAGTTTCAGTTATCATTTTTATTATTATTGGGGCCTTAATATGCGGCTTTTGCCAACACATTTCCAGCAGTGTCTATGAAATTTAGGCTAATTAATAATTTTAAGGAATAACATTAGGTATTAAGTAACCACCTATGAGTCATGATACTCGAAATAAATATTTCATTTCATTTTTAATTTTTTCATTTTTGAACGGATTATTGTGGGCTAATGATAAGTGGGTATATAAAATTGTAAAAAAATGTCGCAAGATATAAATGAAAAGCCATAAAAAAATCATTTTTAATACAGTTGTGATTTGGCAAATAAAGAAGTGATTACGTTATCGAACTTGCATTTAGAAATGGATGGATCGTAAAGTTTAAACAATAAATAATTCATACAATCTGTTAGTTTGCAATTGAAAGTCCCTATGGCATATTACACTTTCATATAGGATCTATGATCATTGATCATAGATCTATACGCGTCCCTTTTTCTTCAGTTGGAAAAAAGGCAAGGGAGGCATATAATTATATGATAAGATCATATCTATGATCATAGATATTATCTCTCACTTGGCATAATATTATTTGTCAGAAATACACTTCGCATACCACAGAAAAGACTGTTAGTCGAATGATACTTTCGCAGAGATATATGTAGACGTATATTATCATATTATGATATT
Source organism: Lathronympha strigana (assembly GCA_949128165.1). Lineage (NCBI taxonomy): Eukaryota > Metazoa > Arthropoda > Insecta > Lepidoptera > Tortricidae > Lathronympha > Lathronympha strigana. The sequence goes on along the minus strand of OX421905.1, from coordinate 9,280,832 downwards.
ATTATTATCGTATATTATCATGTTTATTATCATAGCTATGCTAGGAGTCTCTCTGCGAGATCGTATCAGAAATGAGACCATCCGCAGCAGAACCAAAGTAACCGATATAGCTCTCCGAATCGCTAAACTTAAGTGGCAGTGGGCGGGGCACATTGCACGTAGAACCGATGGCCGTTGGGGCGGAAAGGTTCTCGAGTGGCGACCGCGTACCGGAAGGCGCAGCGTGGGTAGGCCCCCCACAAGGTGGACTGATGACCTGGTGAAGGTCGCAGGAGTCCGCTGGATGCGGGTGGCGCAGGACCGGTCATGGTGGAAATCTTTGGGGGAGGCCTATGTCCAGCAGTGGACGTCTTTCGGCTGAATGATGATGATGATGATGATGATATTATCATTGCCATAATAATCAAGTACCTACACCGCACGTACGTTGTGTACGTTGCACGTAGAACCGATGGCCGTTGGGGCGGAAGGGTTCTCGAGTGGCGACCGCGTACCGGAAGGCGCAGCGTGGGCAGGCCCCCCGCAAGGTGGACTGATGACCTGGTGAAGGTCGCGGGAGTCCGCTGGATGCGGGTGGCGCAGGACCGGTCATTGTGGAAATCTTTGGGGGAGGCCTATGTCCAGCAGTGGACGTCTTTCGGCTGAAATGATGATGATGATGATGATGAATAATCAAGTAACATAATTTTAATTTGGCAGACTGTAGAAAGTCATAGCTTAACAGGGTTTACTCCCAAATAAATGATGCGAAAAGATTTGTTTTGAGTTTTGCGAAAAGCAGTATGCAAAAAATATTTCTGCCAAACGAAATTTCTAGTCTACCAAGTAACGTTATGAGTATATATTCAAAACAAAATTTTGCGAAACAAAATCCGCCACATAGGGTTGGTAGGTACCAATACCAAGCCGGTAAGTTAATTATACTTAGGTATATCTCGGCTTGATATCTACCAAATGTTTGCATATGCTGTGGAAAGCTAATGGGTGTAAACTACGGATTCTATTTGGAAAAAAATAGTACATTACCTAACTAGTGCGGTAAAACAAAGGAAGGCCGAGATCGCAGATATTTGCGACCCGAGCTGCAAGCGAGGGACGTAAATATGCGATCAAGGGCTTTATTTATTACCTCACGTGTTAGGTACGTCATTTTATGCCTACACTTGGGCAGAAATCGGCTTTTTCCGTACGCGTAGCGTGCGGAAAAAGACACTTTATGGCCAGGTGTGGCATAAAGTTAGTTTCTAATTATAACAGAAAATTTCTAATTTTAAAACTACTTATTGTATTGTTGTTCTCAAATGTACCTGTATGCTTAGCACAACTTACACTGTCGCCTGTCAGTTCATACATTAAGTCGCGGCCGATGTATGGACTCGCGCACGGGGGGCAGAGTGTTTGCCGCGGACACGAAATAGGCATTTAGCGGCCCCGCACTGCTCGCTATCTGTGTGCGTGCGCGCACGCACACTACTACACCGGCGCGTCATTATTCGGGCGTTAAAAGGTTATAACTTAGAAATCTTAGAATTCCTCATTTTTATAATCCTTTGATACAGATATTGTATTAATTCACCTAATATTTGTTCGGTTTTTCCAAATGATTTTATTATTTGTGTTTGTATTTAGTACTAAAGAAAGGTACCATTCTGTCGGTTGTTGATAAGGTTCATTTCTAAACTAATATTTATGACATTCGCGCCTTATCTCCGGCGCCTTATCTTCTTATTACCGGCAGAATGGCAAAGTGCCTTTTTCTAAATAAAAGCACATTTTTTATGATTTCATATGTGGCTATTTACGGCTAAAGGTACCTTATGGACGGTCGGCGCTTACGTCGCGTTGCAGCGCATTATTATCAGCGTCTTTGTTAACAGCGTAAGCGCCGATCGTCCATAAGGTACCTTTCACCGCAAAACGTCACATATTATGAAATCGTTAAAAAATTGTGTCGTTTTCTTGGTAAAAGTACCACATTGTCGCCTGTTGATAAGGTTTTCCAAGTGATTCTTTATGACAGAAGCGCCTTATCATTCTTATCAATAAGCGACAATGTGGTATCTTTCTTTACCCAGAAAACGTCACTTTTATAATATTGATTATATCAATATTTATAAATTTTGTAAGGTTGACTCCGATTTGGATAAAAATCGATATCCGAGGATCCGACGAAGTGATTAACATGAATCCAGAGTCAAAATGGTAAAATATTGTAAAAACCGACGCCATCTTGGATTTTGTAAAATAAACTCCGATTTGGATAAAAATCGATATCTGACTATCCGGCGGGGTCTTTAACATGAATCCAGAATCAAAATCGTTAAATATTGTAAAAAGCGACGCCATCTTGGATTTTGTGAGATTAACTCTGATTTGGATAAAAATCGATATCTGAGGATCCGGCGGGGTGATTAACACGAATCTTGAGTCAAATTGTAAAATATTGTTAAAACCGACGCCATCTTAGATTTTGTAAGATCAACTCCGATTTGGATAAAAATTGATATCTGACGATCCGGCGGGGTCCTCCTTAACATGAATCTAGAATCAAAATCGTAAAATATTGTAAAAAGCGACGCCATCTTGGATTTTGTGAGCTTAACTCCGATTTGGATAAAAATCGATATCCGAGGATCCGACGGAGTGATTAACATGAATCCAGAGTCAAAATTGTAAAATAATGTAAAAACCGACGCCATCTTGGATTTTGTAAGATCAACTCCGATTTGGATAAAAAATTATATCTGACGATCCGGCGGGGTCCTTAACATGAATCCAGAATCAAAATCGTTAAATATTGTAAAAAGCGACGCCATCTTGGACTTTGTGAGATTAACTCCGATTTGGATAAAAATCGATATCTGACGATCCAGCGGGGTCCTTAACATGAATCCAGAATCAAAATCGTAAAATATTGTAAAAAGCGACGCCATCTTGGATTTTGTGAGATTAACTGCGATTTGGATAAAAATCGATATCTGAGAATCCGGCGGGTTGATTAACATGAATCTTGAGTCAAAATTGTAAAATATTGTTAAAACCGACGCCATCTTGGATTTTGTAAGATCAACTCCGATTTGGATAAAAATTGATATCTGACGATCCGGCGGGGTCCTTAACATGAATCCAGAATCAAAATCGTTAAATATTGTAAAAAGCGACGCCATCTTGGACTTTGTGAGATTAGCTCCGATTTGGATAAAAATCGATATCTGAGGATCCGCCGGGGTGATTTACATGAATCTTGAGTCAAAATTGTAAAATATTGTTAAAACCGACGCCATCTTGGATTTTGTAAGATCAACTCCGATTTGGATAAAAAATTATATCTGACGATCCGGCGGGGTCCTTAACATGAATCCAGAATCAAAATCGTTAAATATTGTAAAAAGCGACGCCATCTTGGACTTTGTGAGATTAACTCCGATTTGGATAAAAATCGATATCTGACGATCCAGCGGGGTCCTTAACATGAATCCAGAATCAAAATCGTAAAATATTGTAAAAAGCGACGCCATCTTGGATTTTGTGAGATTAACTGCGATTTGGATAAAAATCGATATCTGAGAATCCGGCGGGTTGATTAACATGAATCTTGAGTCAAAATTGTAAAATATTGTTAAAACCGACGCCATCTTGGATTTTGTAAGATCAACTCCGATTTGGATAAAAATTGATATCTGACGATCCGGCGGGGTCCTTAACATGAATCCAGAATCAAAATCGTTAAATATTGTAAAAAGCGACGCCATCTTGGACTTTGTGAGATTAGCTCCGATTTGGATAAAAATCGATATCTGAGGATCCGCCGGGGTGATTTACATGAATCTTGAGTCAAAATTGTAAAATATTGTTAAAACCGACGCCATCTTGGATTTTGTGAGATTAACTGCGATTTGGATAAAAATCGATATCTGAGGATCCGGCGGGGTGATTAACACGAATCTTGAGTCAAAATTGTAAAATATTGTTAAACCCGACGCCATCTTGGATTTTGTAAGATCAACTCCGATTTGGATAAAAATTGATATCTGACGATCCGGCGGGGTCCTTAACATGAATCTAGAATCAAAATCGTAAAATATTGTAAAAAGCGACGCCATCTTGGATTTTGTGAGCTTAACTCCGATTTGGATAAAAATCGATATCCGAGGATCCGACGGAGTGATTAACATGAATCCAGAGTCAAAATTGTAAAATAATGTAAAAACCGACGCCATCTTGGATTTTGTAAGATCAACTCCGATTTGGATAAAAATTGATATCTGACGATCCGGCGGGGTCCTTAACATGAATCAAGAATCAAAATCGTTAAATATTGTAAAAAGCGACGCCATCTTGGACTTTGTGAGATTAACTCCAATTTGGATAAAAATCGATATCTGACGATCCAGCGGGGTCCTTAACATGAATCCAGAATCAAAATCGTTAAATATTGTAAAAAGCGACGCCATCTTGGATTTTCTGAGATTAACTGCGATTTGGATAAAAATCGATATCTGAGGATCGGGCGGGGTGATTAACACGAATCTTGAGTCAAAATTGTAAAATATTATTAAAACCGACGCCATCTTGGATTTTGTAAGATCAACTCCGATTTGGATAAAAATTGATATCTGACGATCCGGCGGGGTCCTTAACATGAATCCAGAATGAAAATCGTTAAATATTGTAAAAAGCGACGCCATCTTGGATTTTGTGAGATTAACTGCGATTTGGATAAAAATCGATATCTGAGGATCCGGCGGGGTGATTAACACGAATCTTGAGTCAAAATTGTAAAATATTGTTAAAACCGACGCCATCTTGGATTTTGTAAGATCAACTCCGATTTAGATAAAAATTGATATCTGGCGATCCGGCGGGATCCTTAACATGAATCCAGAATCAAAATCGTAAAAAATTGTAAAAAGCGACGCCATCTTGGATTTTGTGAGATTAACTGCGATTTGGATAAAAATCGATATCTGAGAAGCCGGCGGGGTGATTAACATGAATCTTGAGTCAAAATTGGAAAATATGGTAAGAATCGACGCCATCTTGGATTTTGTGATATCAACTCCGATTTGGATAAAAATATATCCAATATGGCGTCTATTCTTACCATATTTTCCAATTTTGACTTAAGATTCATGTTAGTCACCCTGCCGGCTCCTCAGATATCGATTTTTATCCAAATCGCAGTTAATCTCAAAAAATCCAAGATGGCGTCGCTTTTGACAATATTTTACGATTTTGATTCTGGATTCATGTTAAGGACCCCGCCGGATCGTCATATATCGATTTTTATCCAAATCAGAGTTGATCTTACAAAATCCAAGATGGCGTCGGTTTTAACAATATTTTACAATTTTGACTCAAGATTCATGTCAATCACCCCGCCGGATCCTCAGATATCAATTTTTATCCAAATCTGAGCTAATCTCACAAAATCCAAGATGGCGTCGCTTTTTACAATATTTGACGATTTTGATTCTGGATTCATGTTAAGGACCCCGCCGGATAGTCAGATATCGATTGTTATCCAAATCGGAGTTAATTTTTCAAAATCCAAGATGGCGTCGCTTTTTACAATATTTTACGATTGTGATTCTGGATTCATGGTAAGGACCCCGCCGGATCGTCAGATATCGATTTTTATCCAAATCGGAGTTAATCTCACAAAATCCAAGATGGCGTCGGTTTTAACAATATTTTACAATTTTGACTCAAGATTCATGTTAATCACCCCGCCGGATCCTCAGATATCGATTTTTATCCAAATCGGAGCTAATCTCACAAAATCCAAGATGGCGTCGCTTTTTACAATATTTGACGATTTTGATTCTGGATTCATGTTAAGGACCCCGCCGGATAGTCAGATATCGATTTTTATCCAAATCGGAGTTGATTTTACAAAATCCAAGATGGCGTCGGTTTTTACAATATTTTACAATATTGATCCTAGATTCATATTATGGTCCCCACTGGATCCTCAGATATCGATTTTTATCCAAATCGGAGTTAATTTTACAAAATCCAAGATGGCGTCGCTTTTTGCAATATTTTACGATTTTGATTCTGGATTCATTTTAAGGACCCCGCCGGATAGTCAGATATCGATTGTTATCCAAATCGGAGTTTATTTTACAAAATCCAAGATGGCGTCGCTTTTTACAATATTTTACGATTTTGATTCTGGATTCATGTTAAGGACCCCGCCGGATCGTCAGATATCAATTTTTATCCAAATCGGAGTTAATCTCACAAAATCCAAGATGGCGTCGGTTTTAACAATATTTTACAATTTTGACTCAAGATTCATGTTAATCACCCCGCCGGATCCTCAGATATCGATTTTTATCCAAATCGGAGCTAATCTCACAAAATCCAAGATGGCGTCGCTTTTTACAATATTTGACGATTTTGATTCTGGATTCATGTTAAGGACCCCGCCGGATAGTCAGATATCGATTTTTATCCAAATCGGAGTTGATTTTACAAAATCCAAGATGGCGTCGGTTTTTACAATATTTTACAATATTGATCCTAGATTCATATTATGGTCCCCACTGGATCCTCAGATATCGATTTTTATCCAAATCGGAGTTAATTTTACAAAATCCAAGATGGCGTCGCTTTTTGCAATATTTTACGATTTTGATTCTGGATTCATGTTAAGGACCCCGCCGGATAGTCAGATATCGATTGTTATCCAAATCGGAGTTGATTTTACAAAATCCAAGATGGCGTCGCTTTTTACAATATTTTACGATTTTGATTCTGGATTCATGTTAAGGACCCCGCCGGATCGTCAGATATCAATTTTTATCCAAATCGGAGTTGATCTCACAAAATCCAAGATGGCGTCGCTTTTTACAATATTTTACGATTTTGATTCTGGATTCATGTTAATCACCCCGCCGGATCCTCAGATATCGATTTTTATCCAAATCGGAGTTGATCTTACAAAATCCAAGATGGCGTCCGTTTTAACAATATTTTACAATTTTGATTCTGGATTCATGTTAAGGACCCCGCCGGATCGTCAGATATCAATTTTTATCCAAATCGGAGTTGATCTCACAAAATCCAAGATGGCGTCGCTTTTTACAATATTTTACGATTTTGATTCTGGATTCATGTTAATCACCCCGCCGGATCCTCAGATATCGATTTTTATCCAAATCGGAGCTAATCTCACAAAGTCCAAGATGGCGTCGCTTTTTACAATATTTAACGATTTTGATTCTGGATTCATGTTAAGGACCCCGCCGGATCCTCAGATATCGATTTTTATCCAATCGGAGTTGATCTTACAAAATCCAAGATGGCGTCCGTTTTAACAATATTTTACAATTTTGACTCTGGATTCATGTTAAGGACCCCGCCGGATCCTCAGATATCGATTTTTATCCAAATCGGAGTTGATTTTACAAAATCCAAGATGGCGTCGGTTTTTACAATATTTTACAATTTTGACTCTGGATTCATGTTAATCACTCCGTCGGATCCTTAGATATCGATTTTTATCCAAATCGGAGTTAAGCTCACAAAATCCAAGATGGCGTCACTTTTTACAATATTTTACGATTTTGATTCTGGATTCATGTTAAGGACCCCGCCGGATCGTCAGATATCAATTTTTATCCAAATCGGAGTTGATCTTACAAAATCCAAGATGGCGTCGGTTTTAACAATATTTTACAATTTTGACTCAAGATTCATGTTAATCACCCCGCTGGATTTTCAGATATCGATTTTTATCCAAATCGGAGCTAATCTCACAAAATCCAAGATGGCGTCGCTTTTTACAATATTTGACGATTTTGATTCTGGATTCATGTTAAGGACCCCGCCGGATAGTCAGATATCGATTTTATCCAAATCGGAGTTGATTTTACAAAATCCAAGATGGCGTCGGTTTTTACAATATTTTACAATATTGATCCTAGATTCATGTCATGGTCCCCACTGGATCCTCAGATATCAATTTTTATCCAAATCGGAGTTTATCGCACAAAATCCAAGATGGCGTCGCTTTTTACAGTATTTTACGATTTTGATTCTGGATTCATGGTAAGGACCCCGCCGGATCGTCAGATATCGATTTTTATCCAAATCGGAGTTTATCTTACAAAATCCAAGATGGCGTCGGTTTAAACAATATTTAACAAATTTGACTCAAGATTCATGTTAATCACCCCGCCGGATCCTCAGATATCGATTTTTATCCAAATCGGAGTCAACCTTACAAAATTTATAAATATTAATGTAATAAATATAATTTATAATTTTTTAATATATTTGTAAATATCTGCTCCATCATCAGACCTTGGAAACCATGCATGGCCCAAGTGCTCGTCGAATCAAAACTAACGAGTCTAAACACGAAGGTATTCTATCAACTGGTTCCTGAGTACCAGTTGACACTTTACTGCTCCACCATCAGACCTTGGACACCATGTATAGCCCAAGTGCTCGTCAAAACAAAATCTACGAGTCTGAACACGAAGGTATTCCACCCACTGGTTCCTGAGTACCGGTTGACACCTTTCTGCTCCATCATCAGACCTTTGACACCACTCACGATCCAAGTGCTCGTCAAAACAATACAAATGACTCCAAACACGGGGGTATTACATCAACTACAGCCTGAGTTCCGGTGGCCGCCTTTCTGCTCCATCATCAGACCTTGGACACCACCTACGGCCCAAGTGCTCGCCTAACCAAACCTAACGAGCCCAAACACAGGGGTATTACATCAACTACTTCCTGAGTTCCGCTGGTCATCTTTCTGCTCCATCATCAGACCTTGGACACCAGTCACGGTCCAAGTGCCCGCCAAAACAATACAAATGAGTCCAAACACGGGGGTTTTACATCAACTACTTCCTGAGTTCCGGTGGTCATATTTCTGCTCCATCATCAGACCTTGGACACCACTCACGGTCCAAGTGCTCACCAGAACAAACCTAACGAGCCCAAACACGGGGGTATTACATCAACTACTTCCTGAGTTCCGGTGGTCATCTTTCTGCTCCATCATCAGACCTTGGACACCACTCACGGTCCAAGTGCTCACCAGAACAAACCTAACGAGCCCAAACACGGGGGTATTACATCAACTACTTCCTGAATTCCGGTGGTCATCTTTCTGCTTCATCATCAGACCTTGGACACCAGTCACGGTCCAAGTGCCCGCCAAAACAATACAAATGAGTCCAAACACGGGGGTATTACATCAACTACTTCCTGAGTTCCGGTGGCCACCTTTCTACTCCGTCATCAGACCTTGGACATCTTCTACGGTCCAAGTGACACTATATACAATGAGGTATAAACGAAACTAACTCTGTATGTCATTCATTTTGAACTGGTTGCTATTGCCTATTTCCTTTGGAAACACAAAAAATGGTAAAAAAATTCTTATACCGTTTTGCTACCTATAACGCAGTATACGTACACAATGAACATCGATTTATTTCAAGATGTAGACGCTCCGCAGAGAGACGTGGTGTCGCTTCGAACATTCGGGGCCGACTGACTATTTCGGGTGTTGCTCACTTGTTATATTTCAACGATCAGATTCCATAGTAATTTTGTATGGCGGATTTTTAGGACGTTTTAAAAAAATCATAATTAATTAATGAACCAGTATTATGTAATAAGACTATACGAATTCAGTAGCTTGTATATTTGAGATTGGATAGAGTTAGTTTTTCAAAATAAAGCAAATGATTTTTCATTCACTTTGGCATAAACGCTGACACGCGTTTTTCTCAATTTTGCTGCGTCTTTGCGTAGACATATTTACTAAACTGTACATTATTGTAGATTATAAATACACGAATATGGTAGACACACTCTTTGAGATAATAATTACATGCATCTTGTATGTCTTTGGAAATAATTGAGGACGCCACAGTCTTAACCGTAACTGTCGTTTACGTTGAAAACACTCTGCCCCCTCTTAACATAATATGCTAGCCCGCTCTAATATGTGGCAAACGTTTTCTGAATAGTTGGCCCTATACAGGGTGTCCTTAGCCATTGGACTAAGCCGAAAAGTACATACGTTAGGATGTGAGTCGGTAAATCACCTGGTTTACCTATGTATATTATGGGGTTAACCACTCTAAAAACTAGATCTTTCACAGCATCTACACCATCCATAAAAATGCATGTTAATTTGTTTTACTTTGCTTATCAGACAGGATGTTTACTATTTACCTACGTACTAAATAGTCTAATCATAAAATTCATTCACTCTATATCCTTAACAAACTTACTTATATTTTATACTCCATTTTTATTACTTGACTTATATTTTTAAGCTTTTATATACCCACATATCATTAGCTCTCAATAATGCGTTAAAAATTGCAAATAAAGGCCCCCAAAATAATAAACTTTTTTCTACTCCAGCACTTCAATCTGTCAATTAGATGACTGACAGCGATATTAAAAAAGTATACATTATAACGTTGTCTATATTTTCATACAATAATATGAGCACTGTTGTTTTTTTTAATTTCTATAGTGGGCGTACGACATCTTCCTCATTCTGCCACTTTTCTAAATTTAGCTTGTTTCACTATTTTAGCTGTCGTAGAAAAACTAGCGTATGCAACAGCTCAAAATTGGTTCTTAAAACTTATTAAATCACTGTTGCATAATAGTACATTGTGATACACGTGTGCTATGATGGTTATTATACACGAGGCGGTATTGTGCGCGTGAGCTGAAAGCGAGTGCGCAATAAGGAAGCCGATGTGTATAATGGCCATGCACACACGTGTCATACGACATTTTTCAACACACTTGTAAGTAAAAATCAAAATTTACTTCGAGGTTATTAACTTTTGTTAAATACGTTAACTTAATTGTCAGAATCATGTCAGAATGCGTACATGGTAATTAGCATATGAGTTTCACTAACCTTTATTGACTACTTGAAGCTTCTTGCGATGCCTTTTCGACGTCGGTTGATGACAATATTTTACATTTTCAACTAATAAATCCCGAAGTTAAGGTCCAAACGTCACAAATAAGTAGGTATATTTATCACTACTAAGTACAACTAGATTTTAATGATAGCACTCGCGTTTTGTAGTTTCAAAGGAGCCTAATCCACATATTGTTATAGTTTTACTTCTAATTCTATTATAGTTGCATTTTATCATGATAATAAAGCGAGAAAACAATCAAAAATGTTTTACGTAAATAAGTTACCGCAGCGCGCCATTGGTGTATTTTTTTCGAATCGCGTTGCGCGCGCAAATTTGAGGCAAAGGCCCGCCAAACAGCCAAAATAAAAAATGAAATTATTTATGTTTGAAGCACAAATTATTGTGAATGTTGAATAATTTAATACAATGTCACGTACCTATATTCAATAATTCAGAAGGTTTTAATCCATGTTTAACTAAATACGGAGATATGGCTTTTTAAGGCATAAGTTATTATGCGGCTAAAAACAGTGTACTTTATTTGAAAAAAAAAAAAAACTTTCCAATCCGACAAAATTTGAATGTATCATCTGTGTACGTAACTTAGTCTCATCATCATCATTTCAGCCGAAAGACGTCCACTGCTGGACATAGGCCTCCCCCAAAGATTTCCACAATGACCGGTCCTGCGCCACCCGCATCCAGCGGACTCCTGCAACCTTCACCAGGTCATCAGTCCACCTTGCGGGGGGCCTACCCACGCTGCGCCTTCCGGTACGCGGTCGCCACTCGAGAACCTTTCCGCCCCAACGGCCATCGGTTCTACGTGCAATGTGCCCCGCCCACTGCCACTTAAGTTTAGCGATTCGGAGAGCTATATCGGTTACTTTGGTTCTGCTGCGGATGGTCCCATTTCTGATACGATCTCGCAGAGAGACTCCTAGCATAGCTCTCTCCATCGCCCTTTGGGTGACTTTGAGCCTTCTTATGAGGCCCATTGTAAGCGACCACGTTTCAGTGCCGTATGTCATCACTGGCAACACACACTGATCGAAGACTTTCGTCTTCAGGCACTGCAGAATATTGGACGAAAAGATGTGTCGCAGCTTCCCGAACGCTGCCCAACCGAGTCGGATTCGACGATTAACCTCTCTCTCGAAATTGGACCTACCTAACTGGACAGTTTGTCCAAGGTATATATAATCGTCTACAACTTCGAGTGTAAAGTCTCCGATTGTCACTGGAGTTGGTGCTACATGGATATTCGACATGATTTTCGTCTTATCCATGTTCATCTTAAGACCAACTCGCCCGGAGGCTCGTAACTTAGTCTCTTAGGTTAGGGTACAAACTTAATTTGATGGGGATATCTGATTACAACACTAGTTCAATAATATAATGAAAAAGCACGCGTGTTTAATATCTAGGATTATGAGCCTAAAACCGGTACGATAAGAACCTCGTTACGAGCAAGTGTGTTGAAAACTACTATTACATATGGTGCTACATTACCGCACTAGTGCGATAATGAGCACTTTATGTGCCTGCGTCAAAAATTCAAAGAGCCATATGTACTGTAAAACGTCGTACGATATATGTGCGAATAGGTATTTCGCAACTCGTGTCGATTTAAAACACTCTCTACGGTCGTGTTTTATTCTATCGCCACTCATTGCGAATTTTCTCCGATTCGCACTTGATCGTAATGTACTAGTTTTGTAGCACAATTACACGCGTTTCAGGACTAATTCTTCATTAGCTGCACTCTTCTTCGTTAGTCTACTGCACAATAAGCTATAAATATTACACATTAAACCACTTTTAGCAGACAAAAAAACAATTTCAGAGACGCCTTCATCAATGATGACATTTGTCAATAATCAAATTATTATACGTAAGTGAAATAAATAAAAACGACTATAAAAAAACGGCCAAGTGCGACTCGCGCACCGAGAGTTAAATAAATAAATATTGTGGGACAATCTTACACAAATCGACTTAGTAACTACTCCCACCGAGGGTTCCGTATGAACTTAATGTTGCAACTACACCTAGAAGTAGATATTTGACGTAACCAATTTTTTTAACGTTAGTTATAAAACAGTAGTTTCACAATGTCATCACATAAATAAAATAAAAAAAACAATTTAAGTTGGTAAATTTCACCTTTGTTCCGAAAAGTTTTTTTTATTAAAAAAAGGGTAATGGAAATCGGGTCCCTGTAATGTTTATGATAATATTTACTTTGTATTAAAAACAGATTTTTCCTTCATAAACTTCGGAGATAAGGGGAGGGGGGGAATGTAATTTATTGCAAATCGATAGCTTGAGTGGTTTTCGAGATATTTAACGATGACAGACAGACAGACGGAGTCGTACCATCAGGGTTTCTTTTTTACCATTTTGGTACGGAACCCTAAAAAAATTATGGTTTTATGGTTTTATACTAATGTATGAGGATTTGTAACGTTATGAGTTCTAGCTGAATACAGTACAGGCTGCTCCAAAGTAACAAATAGTAATTTGTTAATTCCTTCGTAACCACTGCACCGATTGTTATGATACTTTGTGTACTGGTTCTAAACAACGTAAGTAACGCATACTCGTATGTACGTTTCGGCTTTATCCAATGAGTAAGGCGTCCTGTATAATATGAGTGAGCTCCGCGTCAATTCCGAGCGTCTCAAAACTTATCGAGCCTTGGAAATCTTCTAGGCCCGTTATGATCACGGTTTAGTTTACTCGTGGTGCATTTACTAACTAAAAACTCATAGAAGGTACCTACTATAGTCGACCTTTTATGTTATGAAACTGAATTAATTAGAGCACGATATCTATTTATCGATTACAGGTAACCTATAATTGTTTCGCCTTCAGTATTGTATTGTTAATCATCTATTTGACCGTAGGGCTGGCTCGTTCCTCGCCCAACGAATTGACAATGCCAGTCAGCGAGGCAGCGGTATCGAGGCGTTTTGTACATATATTTCGGGCCCCAATAGTTTTTAATAGTAGAATCTAAACCTACCTACACTGTCTCAGTGTAGTTTTTAGGGTTCCGTACCAAAATGATAATAAAAGATTTATGGCGCCGCACCGCTATATCTGTCTGCCTGTCACATCGTTATATATGTCGGGAACTCATTATATATTCATGTGATATTTCTAATAGTTAGAAAGAAGGCTAACCCAGACGCATACAAAGTAAAATTATATAAGTACCTAAAACCTATTCTTATTTTCTATGAAAAATGCCTAATATGGGGTATCATTTGAAAGGGCTTGATTTGCGAAATCTAAAACATTTATTTAAAATTTAGATTGTAAAACTATTGATTAATGAAGGAAAATGTAAAAAGAAACATTTCTCACAACCAAACCAAATTGAAACATGTCACGCCTATTGTGATAAAAATACGTGAGTGTTAACCGTTGCAATTTAATATCAAACCAAATTGTGTCCGTAACGATACTATTATTATTAATATCACAGGAAAAAAAACACCCTGCTTATGTGCTTAATTTTTTATCTTTGATTTTAGTCGTTTTTTTACGTAGTAGGTGTGTAGTGGGCTTGTTATATGTTTTTGTGTGTTTTTCTATACCATTTTTTTTATTAAATAGCTTATCCGAATAAAATCCAGAATATATTTAAGATGAAATTAAAGAAAAAAAAAAACATTTGAAAGCTATTAATTATTAATTTTGTTTATGGATGAATACGATAGGTAACTAAAGTTTGTACACCGACCAACTGGCCGGTTTTTTTCTAGTACTGCTTTGACTTTGTAACCAATATTTTTTTGCTTTGTTTCAGATGCTAGGCTTTGGATCGTCGAACGCTTTTGGTATTTTATTTCACAATTTCTTCCGTGAACAAGGCAGCGCTAGTGGGCTTCCCCTAGTAATCGGGGTGTACAATGGGGCTTTATCAATATCAGGTACGTGCTACCACATATTCCTAGTTATTTGAAAACTACTTGTAATTAGTTAAGGGTCCTTATTTATTATTGTTACTGAAACTACCTGAAACACAGAGTGAGTGAGTGGGTAGGTACAGTCAAGTGTAAAAATATGGTAGGTAGTGCACATCTTACTCAAAAATATGTCCCATAGCACCTTATGCCGGTGTAATAAGAGGGTAGTACCATATTTATGAGTCGATTATGTCGAACCATAATTTTGCACTTGACTGTACACATGATTTTGGGGTTGTGATCGAGAACCTCATTTTAAGGGTTCCGTAGTCAACAGCTGACCCATATAGTTTCGTCAGTCCGAAAAATATGAAAAAAATCATGGAAGTACGGTTTTATAAAAACTTTCAAGGAAACATGATATATATATATATATATATATTTCCGCAATTGTTGTTCATTGGAATTATTAGAACGGATTAATCGCGTTTATTAACACCATGACCCTACGTTTCGAGCTCTTTACAGCACGCGTTTTCACAGGGTTAAGATGAGGACTCATCATCGTAACTTCAAGGAAAATTATTTTTAACTTGGCCAGTTAAGCCATTTTAGATGCAAAAAACATACCTTATCAGTTAAAAGGGCGTATAAGTCGGAGGAGCTGCGAAGATACTCCTTTTTATTATTAAGAGCATGGTATCTATTAAATCCCGTTTTAAGATCGTATATTGTGATAGCACTGAGCATGATCTGACATGCTCTTGGCCGCTTTTGACTCTAAAACAGAAATAACTATTTTTATAGGGTTCCGTAGTCAACTTGGAACCCTTATAGTTTCACTATGTCTGTCCACCGACAAAGTAGTAAAATAAAAAGTGGAAAAATACGTTTTTAGGGTACGTCCCAAACACGTAAAGTGGGGTTGATGTTTTCTCGTTCCAACCCTAAAGTGTGACGTACCGTCGTATATGTGCTAAAATCATATATTAATAAAGTAAATATTTTTGGAAATAATCTTTCCAGAAGTTCAAAAAAAGTCATGAAAGTAGAGCGCTATAAAGAGTTTCAAGGAAAATTATTTGTAACCATTTTAGATGATTAAAATGAATCATAAACTAAGGTAAGTAATAGTCCCAGTATGGCTAAAGAAGCGTCAAGATATAACATGGCACCAAATTATATGCAAGAATATCTTTTTCTATTTATCATCTGTAAAATAGTTATTAAAATTGTCTGTGTCATGCCTTGTCCTCTTGCTTCGGGAACCCGACATAACATGTTAAGTAGTTCTTTTTATTCTTTTGCTAATGACGAAATTACTTTGTCACATTATATATGTGTGTTATTAGCAAAAAAATAAAGACATTTTATACCCGGTCAGCGAACTAGTTTAGACATCATGCCAAGTGAATTTGATAGGTCATGATCACTCATGAACAACGTGAAATATGTTGATGCATTCCGTTCCATGAGTAAACAGGCCAGTGTGCTATTTAGAAACTTGCAAATTAAAATTTTTAGTCGCGCAGTGCACGTGAATAAAACCTTTCCGAATCTACAAAGGTAGTTGGTTTGGTCGGTTGATAAAATAATAACTTATACACTTATTATTAACTTATTATAACGTTTTTCATTATTGTGATAACCGCGGTAGGCAGATGAGCGCTGTTTGCTTGGGTTCCATTTAGTTGACACATCATACAAAGACAAATAAGGTCAGACAGTATAAAAACGTCCTAAGCTTGCAAAATTTAAAATGAAAGTGACGTCGGTAGGTTGATGTTGATACCTACAACCATGTAGAACAATAGACAGAGTAAATAAGTTTTACTCAATAAATGGTAAAAGGTAGGGAAAAAATGGAAACGGTAATACAAATTAGGTCATAAAGTGCTTTGTTTATGGTCAATCAACAATTAAAAAGTTTCAAATTTATATATGTATATACCAGATTACAGCTTTCTAATACCAACGGTCACCGAGCTAAGCCGCAGACGGACGGATTGACGGGCAGATAGACAAGGCGAAACTTTAAAGGTTCCTGGTTGATTACGGAGCCCTAATAATAATATAATTTATCGTGATATTACATTAAAAAGTAGGTATGGGTGTTACTACCCATAACCCATACCTACTCCTGCAATCAGGATAATAGTAGGTACATTACTGCAGAAGCCGGGAAAGAAGGGCTTAACGGGTGAGTATGTATATAGACGAGCCGAGCGTTAGCGAGGTCGGTAACCATACGAAGCCGTTAAAGCCCTTTTCACGGCAAGGCATGTATAGTGCTTTTCTCAAACATGCAATGAAATAAATAAAAAATCTCCAAAAATATGATAGTTTTATTTCTAGAAAAACTAAAAGTTGTCTTGACGAATTAATATATCTAACACAAATATTGCTATTTAGTTCGTGGTGATTCCAACATTAATTTAGTCTATAACGATAAAACAGATGATCCATAAATATTTCATGATTTATAAATATGTCGCAATGTAAAATGTACCAAACACGAACAGCACTTGTTATTCTGTGACAATGAAAATTATAACATCTTTACAATTTTTTTGTAATTCCTACTTATCCTTAGATAGACAGACACAGTTCTCACTTAAACAAGAAACCAATTTAGTCTAAACAGTTATCGTTATATTAACTAAACACGCATGCATTTTGGGTAGCCATATGCCTTCCGACATCTCGTTTGTCATTTGCGCCAGAGGGGGCAGAGTGTTTGCCGCGGACACGAAATAGGCATTTAGCGGCCCCACGCTGCTCGCTATCTGTGTGCGTGCGCGCACGCACACTACTACAACGGCGCGTCATCATTCGGGCGTTAAAATGTTGTAACTTAGAATTCCTCATTTTTATAATCCTTTGATACTGATATTGTATTAATTCACCTAATATTTGTTCGGTTTTTCCAAACGATTTTATTATTTGTGTTTGTATTTAGTACTAAAGAAAGGTACCATTCTGTCGGTTGTTGATAAGGTTAATTTCTAAACTAATATTTATGACATTCGCGCCTTATCGACAACCGGCAGAATGCAAAGTGCCTTTTTCTAAATACAAGCACATTTTTTATGATTTCATATGTGGCTATTTACGGCTAAAGGTACCTTATGGACGGTCGGCGCTTACGTCGCGTTGCAGCGCATTATTATCAGCGTCTTTGTTAACAGCGTAAGCGCCGCTCGTCCATAAGGTACCTTTCACAGCAAAACGTCACATATTATGAAATCGTTAAAAAAAATTGTCGTTTTCTTGGTAAAAGTACCACATTGTCGCTTGGAGATTAACTCCGATTTAGATAAAATTCGATATCTGAGGAGCCGGCAGGGTGATTAACATGAATCTTAAGTCAAAATTGGAAAATATGGTAAGAATCGACGCCATATTGGATTTTGTGAGATTAACTCCGATTTGGATAAAAATCGATACCTGAGGATCCGGCGGGGTGATTAACATGAATCTTGAGTCAACATTGTAAACTATTGTTAAAACCGACGCCATCTTGGATTTTGTAAGATCAACTCCGATTTGGATAAAAATCGATATCTGACTATCCGGCGGGGTCCTTACCATGAATCCAGAATCAAAATCGTAAAATATTGTAAAAAGCGACGCCATCTTGGATTTTGAGAGATTAACTCCAATTTGGATAAAAATCGATATCTGAGGATCCGGCGGGGTGATTAACATGAATCTTGAGTCAAAATTGTAAAATATTGTTAAAACCGACGCTATCTTGGATTTTGTAAGATCAACTCCGATTTGGATAAAAATCGATATCTGACGATCCGGCGGGGTCCTTAACATGAATCCAGAAACAAAATCGTAAAATATTGTAAAAAGCGACGCCATCTTGGATTTTGTGAGCTTAACTCCGATTTGGATAAAATCGATATCTGAGGATCCGACGGAGTGATTAACATGAATCCAGAGTCAAAATTGTAAAATATTGTAATAACCGACGCCATCTTGGATTTTGTAAAATCAACTCCGATTTGGATAAAAATCGATATCTGACTATTCGGCGGGGTCCTTAACATGAATTCAGAATCAAAATCGTAAAATATTGTAAAAAGCGACGCCATCTTGGATTTTGTGAGCTTAACTCCGATTCGGATAAAAATCGATATCTGAGGATCCGACGGAGTGATTAACATGAATCCAGAGTCAAAATTGTTAAATATTTTTAAAACCGACGCCATCTTGGATTTTGTAAGATCAACGCCGATTTGGATAAAAATCGATATCTGACTATCCGGCGGGGTCCTTAACATGAATCCAGAATAAAAATCGTAAAATATTGTAAAAAGCGACTCCATCTTGGATTTTGTGAGATTAACTGTGATTTGGATAAAAATCTATATCTGAGAAGCCCGCAGGGTGATTAACATGAATCTTGAGTCAAAATTAGAAAATATGGTAAGAATCGACGCCGTCTTGGATTTTGGTAAGATCAACTCTGATTTGGATAAAAATCGATATATGACGACCCGGCGGAGTCCATAACATGAATCCATAGTGAAAATTGTTAAATAACGTCAACACTGACGCCATATTGGATTTTGTAGGATTGAATCCGATTTGGATAAAAATCGATATCTGACAATCCGGTGGGATCCTTAACATGAATCCAGAATCAAAATTATAAAATACGATTTTGATTCTGGATTCATGTTAAGGACCGCGCCGGATAGTCAGATATCGATTTTTATCCAAATCGGAGTTGATTTTACAAAATCCAAGATGGCGTCGGTTTTTACAATATTTTACAATTTTGACTCTGGATTCATGTTAATCACTGTGCCGGATCCTCAGATATCGATTTTTATCCAAATCACATTTAATATCACAAAATCCAAGATGGCGTCGCTTTTTACAATATTTTACGATTTTGATTCTGGATTCATGTTAATCACTCCGTCGGATCCTCAGATATCGATTTTATCCAAATCGGAGTTAAGCTCACAAAATCCAAGATGGCGTCGCTTTTTACAATATTTTACGATTTTGATTCTGGATTCATGTTAAGGACCCCGCCGAATAGTCAGATATCGATTTTTATCCAAATCGGAGTTGATTTTACAAAATCCAAGATGGCGTCGGTTATTACAATATTTTACAATTTTGACTCTGGATTCATGTTAATCACTGTGCCGGATCCTCAGATATCGATTTTTATCCAAATCACATTTAATATCACAAAATCCAAGATGGCGTCGCTTTTTGCAATATTTTACGATTTTGATTCTGGATTCATGTTAATCACTCCGTCGGATCCTCAGATATCGATTTTATCCAAATCGGAGTTAAGCTCACAAAATCCAAGATGGCGTCGGTTTTTACAATATTTTACAATTTTGACTCTGGATTCATGTTAATCTATGTGCCGGATCCTCAGATATCGATTTTTATCCAAATCACATTTAATATCACAAAATCCAAGATGGCGTCGCTTTTTACAATATTTTACGATTTTGATTCTGGATTCATGTTAATCACCCCGCCGGATCCTCAGATATCGATTTTTATCCAAATCGGGGTTAATCTCACAAAATCCAAGATGGCGTCGCTTTTTACAATATTTTACGATTTTGATTCTGGATTCATGTTAAGGACTCCGCCGGGTCGTCATATATCGATTTTTATCCAAATCACATTTAATATCACAAAATCCAAGATGGCGTCGCTTTTTACAATATTTTACGATTTTGATTCTGGATTCATGTTAATCACTCCGTCGGATCCTCAGATATCGATTTTATCCAAATCGGAGTTAAGCTCACAAAATCCAAGATGGCGTCGCTTTTTACAATATTTTACGATTTTGATTCTGGATTCATGTTAAGGACCCCGCCGGATAGTCAGATATCGATTTTTATCCAAATCGGAGTTGATTTTACAAAATCCAAGATGGCGTCGGTTTTAACAATATTTTACAATTTTGATTCTGGATTCATGTTAAGCACCGCGCCGGATAGTCAGATATCGATTTTTATCCAAATCGGAGTTGATTTTACAAAATCCAAGATGGCGTCGGTTTTTACAATATTTTACAATTTTGACTCTGGATTCATGTTAATCACTGCGCCGGATCCTCAGATATCGATTTTTATCCAAATCGGAGTTGATCTTACAAAATCCAAGATGGCGTCGGTTTTAACAATATTTTACAATTTTGACTCAAGTTTCATGTTAATCACCCCGCCGGATCCTCAGATATCGATTTTTATCCAAATCGGGGTTAATCTCACAAAATCCAAGATGGCGTCGCTTTTTACAATATTTTACGATTTTGATTCTGGATTCATGTTAAGGACCCCGCCGGATAGTCAGATATCGATTTTTATCCAAATCGGAGTTGATTTTACAAAATCCAAGATGGCGTCGGTTTTAACAATATTTTACAATTTTGATTCTGGATTCATGTTAAGGACCGCGCCGGATAGTCAGATATTGATTTTTATCCAAATCGGAGTTGATTTTACAAAATCCAAGATGGCGTCGGTTTTTACAATATTTTACAATTCTGACTCTGGATTCATGTTAATCACTCAGTCGGATCCTCAGATATCGATTTTTATCCGAATCGGAGTTAAGCTCACAAAATCCAAGATGGCGTCGCTTTTTACAATATTTTACGATTTTGATTCTGGATTCATGTTAAGGACCCCGCCGGATCGTCAGATATCGATTTTTATCCAAATCGGAGTTGATCTTGCAAAATCCAAGATGGCATCGGTTTTAACAATATGTAACAATTTTGACTCAAGATTCATGTTAATCACCCCGCCGGATCCTCAGATATCGATTTTTATCCAAATCGGAGTCAACCTTACAAAATTTATAAATATTAATATAATAAAATATAATTTATAAATTTTTAATATATTTATAAATATCTGCTCCATCATCAGACCTTGGGAACCATGCATGGCCCAAGTGCTCGTCGAATCAAAACCAACGAGTGTAAACACGAAGGTATTCTATCAACTGGTTCCTGAGTACCAGTTGACACTTTTCTGCTCCACCATCAGACCTTGGACACCATGTATAGCCCAAGTGCTCGTCAAAACAAAATCTACGAGTCTGAACACGAAGGTATTCCCACCTACTGGTTCCTGAGTACCGGTTGACACCTTTCTGCTCCTTCATCAGACCTTATCTGGGAAAAGGGACCTTATTGTTGGTGGCGCTTACGGCGTTATGATTATGAACGACATTCGTATACGGATATCGCCTTACGCGGTTCAAGTACTAGTTTAGACAATTTAGATTTAATTTGCCTTAAACAAGCAGGTAAAATATTATTCTTCAGAAGCACGTAAAAATAACAAAATAGACTTACCCGATTTTGCCACTTGTGTGGCACAGTATACGTACACAATATATCTCAAGGTGAAAACGCTCCGCAACGAGACGTGGTGTCGCTTCGAGAGGTCGGGGCAGACTGGCTATTTTGGGTTTTGATCACTTGTTATATTTCAACGTCTAGATCCCATAGTAATTTTGTATGGCGGATTTTGAGGGCATTTAAAAAAAATCACAATAAAATAACCAAAGAGTATTTTGGCATAAAATAAAAATTCCAGAGTAGCTAACATACTTGAGATTGTATTTAGTATGTTTTTAAAATTACAGTAGTATATTTTTTTTTCAGGAGACGTTAAACGCTAACACACGTTTTCACAAGTTTAGTGAACTTTTGCGTTGATGTGTTTAGTAAAGTATACATTATTTTCGATTATTATGAAAAATCCGGTGTAAACATGCTCTTTGAGAACCTGTTAACATACATTTTGTATATCTTTGTAAAGAATTATGACCCTGAGACGTTTAACGGCAACTGCTGTTTTCGTTGATTTTACTCTGCCCCCTCTTAATTTAGAGCCAATTCAATTTAACTTTCGCATTTCGCACTTAATTCTGGTGTGGCTCAATGAATAGTAATTTCTTCGTCAAAACTCGACGACCACATTATTATTATAAATAACAATTGAGTAACAATAAAACCATTGAAATAGAATAAAAGAATCAAAGTTATTTAACTTAACCTCCAAAATTATTAAAAAACTACCTAGGCGTTTTTCACAGGCGGTTTGAGTAGACGCTTTTACGTTTAAATTTAATATTTGAAATGTACCTATATTTGTGTAAGTAAATTTGCAATAACGTGTTGTTACGTGTATGTTCATGTCAATGTCTATTTTATATAAATAAAAGTTCAAAATATCATTTCTTATTTTTATTTTAAATAGGCGTAGTGCCAGAATGTTATCATGAAACAAAACGGCACGGTTTGAGTAGACACTTTTACCGCTAATGTTTAAATTTATAATGTGTTATTTTATTTGTTATGTTCATGTCGATATCGGTTAAGAATCGACCTATATTAATAAAACTGCAAAATATAATTTATTGTTTTTTTTTAATAGGCGTACTGGCAGAATCTCATAGTAATGAAACTGTAATAATGGCTAAAACCCATGTTACTGTGTCACACATTTATGTGCAATAAATTAAAAAAATATTACTTCCCGGCCTAGGCCTTCAATTTTGTATGAAATTCCATTACAGGTCTCTCCAGTTGCCCCGCCTGAAACGTGGTACTTTGAAGCCTATTATAGTGAACGTTATAACAACATTTCATTGCATGTTTGAGAAAAAATAATTTTCATAGACAGTTATTACATTATTTCATTTTCAGGGATATTAACCATTTTCATGGGTTTTCATCAACTGTACGAGCGTATTAGCTTAACGACTTGAGATGCATAAGCAAGACTAAAGCGACTCTTGTCTTTTGAAACAGCTGCGTCCGTTAAATCTTTTAGGGGTTAAGCCTGAATCCTTTAGCAAACGACTCCCAAACGTAGTTATAATTCCGAGTTGAGTTGTATGTCTTATTTTAAAAGACTCAGTCTCTTTCATCACTAGGAAAAGTTGACGTTGACAGTTATCAACGAGCGTTTAACCCGAGTGTGTTTTCACCACGCAAAACAATACCTAAACACAGTGAATTGGCAGCAAAATTCTTAATTGATACTACGTTTGAATTAAATTGATTTGAATTGGGAAGTTCTTTCTTGGGCGCCTATGACCCCCGATTAATTATCGAAATTTCTTTCGAATGTACTTTCTTAGCCCAATCTAGCTCAAATGTCTATGAGGATCAAGTTTCTGTCCCTAATTAATAAACGGCCAAATGCAAATCGTTTTATCGATGCTGATAGAGCAAAAGGACCGATGCTGCAAGATATAATAGATCTTTATTCTTATGTCAATGCCCGTGAGACATTTCCATTAATTGAACGTGCGTATGATTTATCGGTTCATATCAATTTGTCTATTTTAATACGCGTGACAATGGTAGTAGCAAAGAAGCTAGGAGTATGTACTTTTATAAATTTAGATATTCCAGAGTCCTTACCATGACGTCTTAACCTTAACGCAATTCAGCTGGCGACCTTAACTTAGTCGCTTAGTACCATCGCTTATAATTTTGCAATAATTTCCATTACCACCGCTTATAATTTTATTGTGGCACAGTATGCCGATTACTTTTGTAAAGGAATCGAAATATCAGTACCGTAGGTAATTTTGGGTGTTCGGGGTTATTCGGCATGTGAGCCGGGGATAATAGTACCGTGACAATTGACACCGCGTTACAAACGACCCCGTTATAATTTTTCAGTTTATTTTTTCCTTCAATGATTATCTTTGTGTAAACATAAATAAAATAATGGATGGGTAAAGCGCATCAGTAAGGCAAAGGCACATAAAACTAGAAGGTAGTAATAATTACCAAACTAGATCGAAAATCTAGAAAAGTTGAGCACGTTATCCACGTGCCGTGTACTTGCCCACAGACTAAATATATTTTTTATTTTATTTTGAGGCGGGGTTGATTGTATCAGGGGGCAATAAAACTGTATGGAAAGAAAGATTTTAACTATAAAACTCTCGTGAGACTCGAACATATTAAATAATATTTAAAACGGGTCACTCACGTAATTTAGTCGATTTTCGTAAAGAACGAAACATGTCGAGCGAAAATCGACTAAATTACGTGAGTGACCCGTTTTAAATATTATTTAATATGAAAGAAAGATTGTTGAATAACTCGATATTGTGTTTGTCTTTAGTATAAATAAGACTTGAAATTGAAAATCAAACGAACTTACCAAGTGAAGTTCGATGACAATTATGTAAACAGCTTCATTTGACGCGATTTATTGTTTACATGCTGTAGTAGCGCCACCTAGCGTTCGCCTTGCACGGATTTTCAGAGTTTTTTTTTTTCGTATCCCTTCCACTAAACTACCACTCCTGAACAGTCCGGTCGGCGCTCTCGAATCATTTTGTTTAGAGTTCCTTACCTACCTTCACATTTTATTGTCATAGGGTAGGTGAGACAAATAAGAATTTGTATAGGGAGGGTATGCATAAATCGCGTCGAATGAAGCTGTTTACATAATTGTCATCAAACTTCACTTGGTAATATTGTCTTCTGTTACCGCGATTGTTATTCATTGAAATTAAACACTTTAGAACGGATTAATCGCGTTTATTAACACCATGATCCTACGTTTCGAGCCCTTTACAGCACTCGTTTTCACAGGGTTAAGATGATGACTGAGAGAATGCGAATTCTCCCCGTCAATCAAAAAAGTTACTTGTGCAAACTACCTACATACAAAAATATAAAAATAATTTAAAAATAAAAAACAAAGGTTGGTCTACAATGCCCAGAGGGGCTTATAAAGCTAGTAATACATAGCCTGAAGGGCATTCTATAATTAAAATTAAAATGTTTAAACCCTGTGAGGATTAACATACATACAACTTACGAACGCTTCCCTAACTGGCTTATGGAGCAGAAAGAAGCGACAAGAAAACTACCCCATTTTGCCTCTTTTATCCGTTTCCGAACCGATCCCCCGTTTCCCGTTTCCGTTTTATCCGGGTCCAAAAAGATTGAAAACGGATAAAAGAGGCAAACATAATTACATTCTGAATTAAGAACCATTATTCAAAAAGTTTTCAATTGTCCCCGATCTACCCTAAAACTGTGCCTAAATTGAACCTAAACTGATTAGCGTTACGACATCATGGTAAGGCCTAAGGACAGTTTTTTTTAATTCCACTAAAATTGATGACTTCCTTATTCTCTAGTAAACATATGCGCATGAAGGATCTTTATAAACCTATATTTTCTGTGTAAATATCGAGTAAATACGCATGCATGATTTGTATGTAGTAATTTAGAGAGTAAGCTCATTCTTATTTGCAGGATTTTTGAGTGGCATAGCTCTAAAGAAATATTCTTTTAGACAAGTGGGCCTGGTGGGTGCTGGTCTATTCGTGCTGGGAGATGTCTTGACAATCTTTGTTCAGCGCACCTATCAACTCGTTTTCACATTCGGGGTCATTAGAGGTAAGTTTTAGTAAGTCTACATTAAAAAATTAAAGGCCACCGACAAATAGTGGAACCGAAAATGCAAAAAAACAAGGTAATGTTGAATAAGCTAAAATATAAGTTTTGGAGGAAAAGTGAACTTTATTTAAATTTTTCTGTCACGCCATTTTCTCGTACCCTGTATGTTTTTTCCAAAATCTGTAAACGCCAGTCTTCGTTAATTTGAAATCAAAGGAAGGTCTCTTAAGACCATTTTCACCTAGCAACACGGGATCTGGTAGCTGCCCTCACTGACCCAAAATCTATTTCCACCCTGTATGTATATTATTTTGAAATGCTAGATAACCTAGATTCTTACCGAACTCTGTGCATTATTTCAGGGGCCGGCTTTGGCGTGATGATACCCGTCAGCTTTACAGCATTCAACTGTTATTTCACGAAAAGACGCACGGCCATGATGAGCGCTAACCAGACCATGAGCAGTATAGCCTCCATCTCGTTCCCCATGCTAGTGACGCACCTGCTGGGCGAGTATGGGTTCCGCTGGACGCTTGCGCTTATCATGGCCGTGGACCTGCATCTAGTCTTCGCTATGCTAGTCATGCATCCTGTTCAGTGGCACTTAATCAAGAATCCAGAGGCTACCTTAACAGGTATGTTTTGTCCAAGTGACATCATGATTTGTTATAAAGATACAAATTAGGTACAGTCTTGAGTACTTAAATCTTGTTATGAAGTTTAATAAAAAAACTTTGACGGGTTTTTACTAGCATAGTGCATCGCTAACTAATATATTTTTTAAGAAGAAAATGGATATGCACGGGGAAACAATATGTAGGAGCATTTATAAATACAAATTGTCGTCTTAAGTAGACACCAAAACCACAACGTACGAGTATGTGTCTTTCAAAACCACGCACTCTCCCTCATGGATCTCATCACCCGATCAGAGCCGCGAACCATCTTTCTTCTTACGAGCAATAAAATAAACTTCAAAATCAATTCATGAATATTTTTATTTAATGAATGAATGGACTATTCATTCTCGTACTTAACGGATGGTTTCTTTGTTCGAGCGCACATATTATTAGCAAAGTTAATAACTACATAACCCATCAAAAACAATGAGTGACCACACTAAGGAATTTTGACGTTCGATAGTGTTTAAACTGCAAGTTCTAATTAAATGTTATTGAGAATATATCGTGTTATATAACCATCATGTCACAAAAAATTTAGGGTATTAGCTTTGTCTGGCGCGAAATTACAGGAGGTTAAAAATCGCCTGAACTGATCTCGAGAAAAGGATGGCACGGCCGTGCCTTTACGACTATATTGCTCGACTTGTTGGGGGCACTACACTGCCCCAAGATATAGAATTAGCAAAAGATTCTTAATACATGTGTTTGTGTTATGTCTTAATTCTTTATTACTCATTTAATTCCATAAATGTCTACCGTCTAAATTCTCCATTGTTAGGTACGTGTAACTTTAGCCTCCCATTCACATATTAAATATCGCTTATTGTGCTACTCTGCTACTGTTACCCGACTTATAAATTAGATACAGATGTCTATTACAATGACTAATGAACTGTGAACGACGCTAGCAATCGTGGTATTGGAAACCACAAAATTTTGGATTGCTGGTACCTAACTTTGCCATTGCAAACGGGGACAACGTCACAACTGTCACAAGTAACAAGTGACGTTGCCAACACGTCATAAAATCGTGATCCAAACATCTCAGAAGATCCTAACCAATTTCTTGTCACCCAGAAACTGTTGATTAAACCGGATATCAGTTGTTACTTATGATGTGCTGTAGCACAGATACGTAGTCGCTCACAATGGGGCTCATAAAAAAGGCCCAAGGGGACTCAATGAGCAAAGGAGCGAGCTATGCTCGAAGTTTCCTGCGTGAACGCATCAGGAATGGGAAGGCACGAAGGAGAACCAAGGTGCATACACATAGCTCAGAATATCATCAGACTTGTGGTCGATGGTCGATAGGGCAGAAAGGTTCTTGAGCGGCGACCACGTACCGGAAGATGCAGCGTGAGAAGGCCCAGACTAGATGGACTGACGATCTGGTTAAGGTCGCGGGAGACCTCTGGTTGTGGGCGACCAAATACCGTTCTTTGTGGAAATCTTTGGGAGGTCTTCGTCCAGCAAGGGACGTCTTTCGGCTGTGATTTCACTAAACATATATTTTTGTGGTAGTACTATGCCCTAGCTTTGTGTGGGATCACAGACTCTCTGTGATTGGTCATCTACCAATCTAGTTATGCATGTTAGCGGAATATAGGTACCTACATACATCGTTGCTTCTAACAAATTGTGCTTGTATTGGCGAAAGACTAATATAAAATAGTTGATCCACCAAAATTAACCTACTGTCTTCGTTTAACCACCATTTGTGATGTCATTTAACACTTTCAGAGCTTAAGTCAAAGTGTGATGTCCTAAATGTTTCGAGGTTGAAGTTTGAAAATGAAGAGGCGATTGTAAAAATGTTGCCACCAGATGACAGTGAAGGAGAGAAAAAGGAAAAGCTACCAAAGCGTCATGAGTCATTACAGAAAAGCATAATGTGAGTATCATTTACATGACTTATCATTTTATTCCTTATAAACAAAAAGTCATGTCAATTCAATTCAATTTTTGTTGGTATGGCCTCCATCAAATTCTTGATGATTCCGCCAATGTCGAGTTTGGATAAGACACTGCCAGTATATTTTCTTAATTTGCGGTAGAAGTCGTAGTGCCAAGTTTGAATGTTTCTCCAGTCATAAGTGACAATAGGAGAAAATAACCCGCTATGTCATCTTTCCCCTTAACATTGTTAAGCCATCTAATGCGATGTTTCACAACTAAAGTTGAAATGGACCGAACTACGGCTGTTATGACAAATTTCCTATCCTATTGTCTTTCGAGCAAACTTTAATGCCGTTATCTGCTCATAAAACCTCCATTATAGTAGTTTATGTGATTGTATATAATAAAAGGCATTAAAACTGGTGTGTGGGTTTATGGTTTTAATAACATCACACGAGTGTTTTTATGCCTAATTATCAGTGATCGTACTATTTCCAGCATTTTTGGTGCGATGACGTCATATGAGACACGATAGTGACCTAGGGTTGCCAACGTGTATAATATGATTGAATTTGGTTATTATATTTGTGTAAAATATTTATTACTCTAACCCAAAACATTTTTAGTTGATATTTATGAAGCACCCCTACGACTTCGTTCTTAGCACTCATGCAGTAAATAAACAAAATGACTTAATATTATGCACTGCCATTACCTACGCATTATACTGTCTATGCTACTA
Organism: Lathronympha strigana; assembly: GCA_949128165.1. Classification (NCBI taxonomy): domain Eukaryota; kingdom Metazoa; phylum Arthropoda; class Insecta; order Lepidoptera; family Tortricidae; genus Lathronympha; species Lathronympha strigana. The sequence goes on along the minus strand of OX421905.1, from coordinate 9,251,211 downwards.
TATAGGTAGTATATCAATTCCTAAGCATAAATATGAACTATAACCTGAGAGAAGAATTTATTGCAACTGTACAATTGTAAATCATGAATTCAATCATTTATTATATATGTTTTGGTTCATGTTTTTTTTAGTAGTCACACTACTATATATGTACTGCCTGGCACTGGAAGCCTTGGTCACTTTTTCTGTAGTATATGACATCTTTTTCAATTTATTATTGCAACTGTGTTACATTTTCACATATACTCGTAGTAAATTAACCCTTCATTTTATTATGCATTATGCATATTGGGTTAGGTTTTACATGTTCTGAGAATATTTTCGGTATATCCGAATTGTTTATTACGCTATTTTATTTTTATTTTTTATTTTATTTGATTCATGGTTCAAACAATTTAATACTGGGCACTTCTGACAACCCTAGAACTGCACCAAAAATGCTGGAAAAAGTACGATCACTGCTAATTATTTACAATTACATACACTACTTTATTTTACATCGACCGCCATTTACGACTATTATGAATGAAAACTTTTCTGACATTAAATTTTTAACATTTAAGTATATTTTTATATTGTTGGCCCCAATTTTCATATCCTTCGATATCAAATAACGTGCGACTTGTGTGCGACATTGTTTGCAAGTGACACTTCGTTTCGAACTAAATGTCATCTCGGCTGATATTAGAATAGAGGTCAAATCAAATTTCCTTGTTAGTCAGAGATGTTCAAAATTTGAAAAAAATAATATTATCGGATTTGACAATAATATAAATTAGCTATAATAAGTTAATAACATTTTCACAGATAACAAATTTATTATTGATATTAATACAGCCCAAGTGTCATATAAATATGTATATACGTCCTTAATGTTCAGGCAATAAAGTCCTGTATACATATTTTTGGCACTTTGGCTGCATTAATAGCGGACTGTCGTGCGAGTGAGACAGAGGGCTAGTTTGACGCATTCAACTGGGCGGTTTCCCTAATCTCGTCCGCATATCTTTCAAGCTTGTTGTAAAAGTGATATTTAGTTTAGCAAAATAAGTACTACCCCCGTAGGTATCCATGATTAAGTGATAGAGTTTAAGGTTCAAAATACATAAATGCCATTCGATACATGCGCGAAAATTTTATTCTGTTTCAAACAATAGCAGACTTTTTACCCTTACATCAAATCGAAACAGAGTATTCTTGTTATTTACAGTAAAATGATCTGCGAGAATGTGGAACTAGATTTATTGAAGGATCCTCGATTTGTGAGTACATTGTTGGGCCTGGGTTTTGCTTTCGTCTCGGACGTTACTTACCTGGCCATGGAACCGACGCTACTATTTTCTTATGGATTTAGTAAGGTATGTATTACCACGTATTACTTTCCTGCTAGCATAGATATATTATGTGACTAGTCTTAATGTAGCACATTCTCGGTTTTCAACTAGGAAATGGACCTTATCAACAGTAGAGAATTTAATCGGTTTTTTTTGTATGCGGAAAACGCGGTTCTTAAATGAAACCGTATTTTTATAGAAAAACGGGCTAACCGTTGCATCCTCTAAACAACAGCCGACAATGTGGTACCGTTACCCTAAAAACGTACCTAACATAAATACATTGCACGTGCACCCCACAGTGAGCTCAATAAGGCTTGTGTTCTGGGTACTTGCGGATGATATATACTTATACCAGCTAGTCTATGATGGTCGGGTTTTTATCGTTTACCGACGTTGCTGTCACGTTCCAACAAGTATGTATGGGCGAAAGTGACGCATAGCGTGATAAGCGATAAAATCGCAACCATGCTAACCCCACAGGTGTAACAAAAATGATGAAACATATTTGGTGTTTATTTCAGATGCAAGTAGCAACATGCGTCATGGTGGGCGCGATAGCTGATTTACTAGCAAGGTTCTCTCTTGCCATATTCTCGTTTTTCTATGCTGTAGACAGCAGAAAAATATTTTTCGGTGGAACATGTATAACCATTTTCCTGCGAATTGGTGAGTAATACCCTAAATATGTTTTAAAGTAAAAAAAATTAAAAGGTGCTTTTGTAGCGTTTGGTTTTCGGCAACGGGTACTATTTTATTTTCTTTTTGACAGAATATTTTTTAAGTATTTATGAAAATACTTTCGTTTTCGTCTTTTCGTTTCTTTCAGTGTGTATATTTTCGTGCATAAAGAAGGAACCTTCTTTATGCACAAATGTCTCGGACACAGCAGTATTAAAAGAATACTTGAACATGGTGTCCTTTCACAATATATATATATGATAAAAGAACCGAATACCCAATCGGCCGAAAAAAATTTCGCCACAAAAGTGCAGCAGTTGCGACTCTTTTCGTATTTCATTTCATTTCATGTATGTATAGTCTTGTTTGGAACGTGACGTTCCGTAAGTGCCAATAGCCTATATACTTTTAACAGTGTTGGTAGTTCTGTGTATGAATTTGACACTTAATGCTTACGTCAGTAAATAAGTTATTTTTTGTACGAAACATTTATGGTTTTGTATCATCATCAATGCAAGTTCGCGAAATTAATTTTGACCCACATTTTTTTGACGTCGCTGCAATGTGTGTCTATTCCTTTTATTAAGTCAATGCCTTTCACAGATTTTATGTGTTGCTTTGCCTGCTTTTGAGTAATGCAAAGCACGGCATGCATATTCTCGTAGATACATTATACAATCTTAAGTAATTTATTTATTCAGACATTCCATATTAATTGCGATAGTAATATTACTTCTATTCTACCAAACGTGTTATAGGTACTTATTTGTGAAAATAATAATTTTCGGCCGTAGGGTGGAAAAATTAATTGCATGTAAAAAATATGCACGTAAGTATAACTGGTTGTCACTAATTGACTACGTTTTTGGCGGAATAGCGAAGCAACATTATTGACGTAATTAGACAACGTTCACAAACATTAAAATATGCTAAGGAAATCAAAGTACAGAAAACAGTAACTCTTTAGAAAATATTCAACGAATAAAACGGAAACTATAAATAAAAAATAAAACAGAAACATTGTAACAGTTGTAACTTGTCTATTACTTTTCTATTATTATAAATGTCTGCAAAATACCGGTTTTTTTATAGAGCAACAACATAAAAATCTATATTAGAGATATTTTTAGCTCGAGCATCGAATGTTACGCCACTGCAAAGTATCTAATTGACCGATTGTCAATGGGTCTCAATTAATACAATATTTAGGTCTAGGACACAGAAACTAGAACAATCTCCGATCAGCCTTAAAACTGATGCTAAACTGTTATCGGAAATGTTTAATGAGTATTGAACCTGAACTCAGTATGGCCACAGTATAAGGACGACTCAGTAGTGAAACTCAGGCAGCGGCGACGCTAAAGGTACCACTACCTACTGCGTTCGGGAGCACAGGGTTTTACAAAATAACTATAAATGTTACCCGACTTTGATAAAAAGTAAGATGTTATTATCTAATACTATTAGGTCTTAATATAATAATACCACATCACATCAGTCAGTATTAGATACACATAAAAAATCGATAATGCCGGTAGTTTACAAGCAGGTAGGAAGGTAGGTATGTATAATATATAAGATTTCATGTAAGCCATTGACACAAACATATTTAAAAAAAATACAAATTAAGTAGCTACATAGGTATTGTCCTGCATAGGTGTTGTACTGCAACTATAAGGTGCACGACACTAAAATATTTGCGACTTTTTCGCGACGTATGGAATGCCTTATTATTGAATTATAAAGTGTACTTAGTATTGCTTAGGAAAACAAGGGCAAGGTAGCGTCAATTCAATGTTTGTAACTGTTTGCCATACACCCATAATTCGTCGATCGTTGGTTCAATTAGGGAAACAGCCAGGGATTTACATGGCGCTTACCCTAATTGAACTATTGAACCAACGGTCGACGTATAACACACTGCAGTAACATCGTCTGAACTAGAGACATTTTATTTTAAGTGCTCTCGGGAACTCCAGACTCCGAACACCACACGGCAGATTCATTCTTGTTCATTCTCATTCGCTTACATGCGTTGCGGGCCGAGCGCGTACGTATTCGTACACGGCGCGCGAAACACACATACAAATCGCGCGGCGTACGTTTGTTAGATGAGTTACTACTGCCTTATACAGTGGTATGGCTTAACTAGCTCTAGTAGGTACCTAATTTGTGTGCCAAAGAAAATGTCACAATTTAGTTAAACTGTTCTTGAAATGAAAACGCAACATTTCAACGGATAATTACCTAATTACCTGTTCCATTGTTTGGTTTAGTACGTCGCTAACGAGAAAAATTGTGCGCTGCGAGTTAGTTCTGAAATTTGGACCAGAGCTAGAGGGTATCAAAATAGCTATTTTCAGATGTGGAGGGAAAACCAATCCCCCCCTGAGCGAGCCAAGCCAATAATACTAGCCTGCACATGATATTTGGATTAAACACCATACGATGTTATAGTCTTTCCGGTGAACTAATAAAAAGTTAAGGTTGATTTTCTTATCCACATGAAATGTGCTCATTTTCTATTGAGTTGTATGATAAAATCATTACTATGTATGTCCACAAGCTGTTAACTATTGTCCAAAGGAAGGGAAACTACAGTTTGGTGGGACACGCAAGTTTTCTCTCCTGTGGGCAATAGTTAATAGCTATATATCTTATTAAATTATTATAGCTCAATAGAAGAGGAGTATCTGCATAAGGAATGTGGAATGTGACTGTGGAATGTGACTGTGGAATGTGACTGTGGAATGTGAATGTGGAATGTGACTGCTTAACGCCGGGTTAGCGGCTAACCCTGGGTGGTGCGAGTGGGTCTTATACGAGTTAAAAGTTAGTCTCCAGGGTTCCAAGATACAGGCACAGCCTAGTTTGGAATCCGCTAGACAACCTTTTCTTGTATACAGTGTTATGATTAAGAATATTTTTATTTTTATTTTGTGTAAAAGCTACGTCAACTTTGTGTGTTTTTAGCGCTGGTGAGCTCTGGGGAGCTGTGGTGGGTGTTCGGGGTGACGGTGGTGTCAGGCATCGTCCGCTGCTCCGTGCAGGTGCTCTTCCCACTGGTGCTGGCCACAGCAGCCCCCGACCGCTTCCCCGCCGCCCTAGCGCTCCATATAATCTTCTCCGGATTCCTCATGCTTATGGCGGACCCCTTAATTGGTAAAATATTGCATATGCTTGAAAGTTTTCGACCGCTGCTAGCGTGACCCGGGTCACCCGGGTGGCATAGAGGTTATGGAATCTGTCGTGAATTTAGAAGACGCGGGTTCGATCTCAGCCCTGGCCACTGCAGAGTTTGGTCACTTTTTCTTTCGCATATAACATATGATCACTCTAAGCCGAGCGGTAAGACGTCAGACTTTCAATCTAAAGGTCTCGGATTCAAACTCCACTGGTATGTTTAAATTTGCGGAACTTATGTACGAAATATCGTTTGTTATAGATAGGTATATACATTATATTCATTTAAATTTATAAACATCATCATTTATTGGAAAATATAAAGTAACGGTAACAATTAACAAAAATTAAATAGATTAGAAATTAACAATTATAAAAAGGAACACAAATAATAGAAAAAAGGAAGTAAAAAAAAGAGAAAAAAAAAACTAAATGAAAACTAAAACTATCTTAACCTATGGGGCCTAACCTATATGTACATATGTCCCCAATGTTAACTGAATATGGAAGAGTGCCCACAAGGCTGGCTGCATTACCTCGCTGAATGGCAATACCAATACGCTGAGCGAGGAAAGAGCATACATAATAATATATAATAATAATATAATAATATATTTATAATGTATACATAGGTACAATAAAAATCACGGTTAACGATTGCGACACTTAAAACAGGTTCTAGAAAAAGGCTCTAAAGTTAAAAATCGTCTATGCACATTAATATGTCATTTGAGGTCACAATTAGGTTACTCAGACGAACAGTAACAGGTTTTGAGTCCGCAGTGAAGTATACAAGCTGTAGGTAATAAATATTCTAGTGATCGGTTTAAGGGCGTATTCAGTACCGTGGTCTGATTAGGGGAATATAAAATAAACACGAAGCGAAAAAAGACCACAAGAGTCCAAAAAAAAAATTTCTCGTGCGGTAATGCCGCAAGAGTGATAAGTAGGTACCTTTGCGCCGGGAATGTCATGGTGCGGGTTATTTGACTAGTAAATGTGGTATGTTTATGACATTGTATTATGTACTGTTTTACCAATTTTAATTGATAAGTGAAAAAACAGTAACCAACAAATGGTTCAGTAGGTAGAACCGACGACATCTGACAATCCGTTAAAAACCGTTTATTTTCCAGGTGTCATCTACGAAGCGACGGGCAGCTATAGCTACTGCTTCTACGCCATGAGTTTTTGTTGCATGGTCTGTGTTGTACTCTGGACTATTGAGTATATCATCTACTATAAGAATAGGCAACGATAAATGTTAACCTTTTCGACGCCATGTTAAATTCATACTGAAGTGTCAAAACTTAAGTTGAAATTTATGAATTTGTAAGGTCGCTCTGTGAAGTGTGATGTGTCGAAAAGGCTTTTCGACGCCAACTTAAGTTTAAGTTTATCTTATAACTTGACTGACAGTAAGTTACGAGCTTATAATATTTATAGTAGATAAAAATAATGAAAAGTGTAGGAGCTGACTTGTTGTTTTAGGATGCCAACTAAACCTCATTGAAAATGTAGGGACTGAAAGCATATCGAAATTCGAAGATTGCCTGTACCCCTGGCTTTCGGTCTTGTATTTTTAGAGAGACAGAGATCGATGGACTTTACAGTAAAATGGTTTTAAGTAAGATAGCGTTTTTCGTACTGAAAGCTATAGTCTAGCAATCTCTTTTCATTAGTAGAAAAAGCGACAAAGAAACATAATTAGTTTTGCCCCTGATTTATACTACTTATAAAACAGTGTGTATATGTAAATGCTGAATTTAAAAGCATTTTCATTAGCAGACACTCGTTTTATAAAGGTATCTATTAAATTGTATTAAAGATACTATTAAGTCTGATTTGTAATACAATTGAATTTATTAAACGTGAAAGTGATAATATCTTGTTATCTCTGATATCCGTACTATATTTTATTTTATTTTAATACATGGAAAACCAACAGCGCTACATATGTATATATTCCATATTGTAGAAGACGTCTGCGAACGAAATTTACAATTTTATAAATGAAATATTTCCCGCATCGAGCTGCGTCTTCCTAAGGCTTGTAACCGTATGAAAGAAAAAGTGGAAATATTCAGAAAGGTTGTGAGAATTTTTCCATTTTTCTTTCAATTATAAAATTGTACATTGTACTATACACATATAAAACATGCCTTTGCACTACACTCATTATGCACCTCCGAGCTCCGTTTTCGATCAAACCAGTAATTTCTAAGGTGATGTAAGAAATGTAATAATGTAGGTCTTTAGTAAAAGGTATCACTTTGTCGCTTGCTGATAAGGCACTAATGCCGTAAAGAATTATTAAGAAATGAACTTTATCAACAAGCGCCAACAAAATGGTGCCTTTTTCTTAAAACAATCACGTAGGTTGCCTAATACCCCTGGGTCGGGGTTATGCAATCCCACATTATTTATACTAACGGTAGCGTTACCTAGGTAGGAATAATGAACATTCTACAATAACGGTTTTTAATGTAGGTTTTTAAGGTAATAAGGTGTTCCTAAAGAATAGTTGTAGTTTTTGTACAATAAATATACGTATTTATATAAGTACCATATTTTATAGCTATTTTATATTAATTACAATAAAATATTATCTTTTAAAGCAAAGTGATTTTTATTTGTTAAATTGATTCATCATTTTTGTTAATTAAAAGGTTAAATGAACATTAATAATGTTGTATTGTAAATCTTTATTTACCTTCAACCATTTACACACAAACAAGTCTTATAAAACGCACCAAAGCTACTGAAGAAGTAGCAAATAAAATATTCTTCTTAAAGTCGAAATATAAATGTAATACATCTCTAATAATTATGACATTAATCTAAGAAAAAAATACATTTGAAATTCACACTGGTATCATAATAGTGAGATTGAGACTATTACACACAAACGTTAACTTAAAAAGTTTTTTAATCATTTATTTTTATTATCATAGTTAAAACGTAATACAATGACAAAACGCAAAACGAGCATTAAGCTCCGGGTAATAATTAATGATTAATTAAGAAATAGTTTAAGCTAAATTTAAGTTTTTAAAAATTTACCGGGCACTGTACTAGAGTACTTTGACCTGTATTGTATTTACACATTGTATATTTGTAAGTACAAACCTTTAGGGACATTTTTCTTTTGTCTTAACTTAATGAGTTTAATACACACGTATGTTTAAAATCTGTTCTTAATTCGTTTAATTTCATAAAAGGTAATTATAATTAGAATTGAAATAATATGCTACACAAATGATAAGTAATTTACGCATTGGACGGAACTCTTCTTCTTGGCTCAATCTTAACCCTGAAACCATCAGACCGTTTTAAAATGATGTCGGCTTTCAACATGAACTGCTCTTCAGGAATGTCTGAAATCATCTTGAAGTTTCTCAAAACCGTCGCAAGCAAGACTTTTAACTTCAGAATGGCATATTTGCGACCTGTAAAGGAAAATACTGTTGATTAAAGCAACAGTAATACCTACCATATTATATTTCTTATAATATTTACTCGTATTTACACACGTAGGTAGTTAAAATATTTCCGTAAACGTCATTAAGTTCATAACTTGAGATTTTGTATACTTTCAGATTATTCTTATCCTAATTAAATTACTTGACTTCATTATTACGACACTCTTAAGTGGAAGAATTTTTAAGCAAGTTGATAATTTTATTAAGTTAATTAGTAAATAATATTACAAATGAGTACTAGGTATTATTGTGTTAGTTTCTCTTACCCACACAACTTCTAGGCCCCGCGCTGAAAGGAATGTAGCTGTAGTAATGGCGCTCTTGAGTGTGTTCAGGCAAAAAATTGTCTGGATTGAACACATCAGGATCCTTGTAGTATTTGGAATTACGGTGAATCTTGAAGGTACCGATAACTATGGTCGATCCAGCCGGAAGAACATAGTTGTTGGTGGCTACGACAAAAAAAAATGGTTATAGAAAATTGTGTTGAAGATTATGAAATTTAACTCCCGAATTAGTACTTACCAATTTTTACGTCACTTTTCAGTTTTCTTGCAATAATTGGTACTGGTGGATACATCCGGAGGGACTCAAGAATGACTCTCTCTAAGTATTTCATGCGCAGAGTGTCTGAAAACGTAACAGGTCTGTCGGAGTCCCCGAAAATCTCGTACAACTCATCATATACTTTTGCTTGGATATCCTGATGTGTTCCCAGTAAGCAGAGTACGAAACTAGAACCAGCAGCTGTTGTGTCATGGCCCTGAATGAATATGAACTTAATGAAAACCTTATTTTAGAAGTTTATCATAAATAGACAAATCAATAATATAAAATTTCATACCTCAAACATTATGGTGTCCACTTCCTCTTTAATTTCATGGTCGCTTATTTTATTCGCGCCACTTTGAGCCGATTCTATCATAAGATCTAAGAATGCGAGGCGTTTCTTTTCCCCTAAAAAAGGTAAGTTTATTTTTAAAATCAACTAAGTATAATACCCTTATAATCAATTCATTTGGATAAAACCTTACCGACATCGTTTTCATCGTTAAAATCCAAATCATCTCGGTAACCTTTAAAAACAGAATCAGCCAAGGTTTTTACGTTATTGGTCAATCCAGTATCATCATTTTCTTTCGACCGTATTAATTCTTCAATTGATGCAGGTATTATACCTTTAGCTTTATTTTCCAAATACGTTTGCTTTTTGCTTTTGATTACCTACAAACGCAGTAAAATCTTAATATGAATAACCATGAGACTAAATACAAAGCAAAAATAGGTATACCTATTGTCTATTTATATTACCTTATTTGTTAGTCCATGAATAATGTTAAGTAGATTGATTTGCTGCTTGAAAAATGAAGTTAGTTTGAAAATAGCGTCAAATCGTAACCAGAATTTGTAGTGCCTCTGATGTATGATGTCACACATCCTGCAAATAAAAAAGTTTTAAGCGCATTAAACTTCACAAGCTGCTAAACAAGATTTGTATTATTATTTGAGTTGTAGTACTTGTAGTATAGAAGTTAGTAATATCACTTACTTCATGACTGCCATGGCATAGTCAAATCCAGACTCGTCTTGAGTCTTTCTCGTGATTCCCATAGCAGTTTCTGTAATTATCGAATTTAAACTATATTAAGTCATATTAAAATTATACTCTTAATAAATTTATGGATAACACTTACGTGAGTGTTATCCGTAGTTATCATTATAATAAAATAATAGCAGTTTCTGTAATGTGAATGTGAATATGTCAACGAAAAATAAATATTAAATTATGCAACAAGAGGTCTTACATTTGCACCAAGTAAACATTAGTACGGAAATATAATGCATTGTCTGCACTTAATTGAATCAACACCAGGTAAACATAATGCAATTAATGAGGCTAGAGTTGTTTGTAACGTTAATATTCATTAACCAAAAAGGTTACTTCTACAGCTATTATTAATCCGTTTAACAATTCATCATCATCATCATCATTTCAGCCGAAAGACGTCCACTGCTGGACATAGGCCTCCCCCAAAGATTTCCACAATGACCGGTCCTGCGCCACCCGCATCCAGCGGACTCCTGCGACCTTCACCAGGTCATCAGTCCACCTTGCGGGGGGCCTACCCACGCTGCGCCTTCCGGTACGCGGTCGCCACTCGAGAACCTTTCCGCCCCAACGGCCATCGGTTCTACGTGCAATGTGCCCCGCCCACTGCCACTTAAGTTTAGCGATTCGGAGAGCTATATCGGTTACTTTGGTTCTGCTGCGGATGGTCTCATTTCTGATACGATCTCGCAGAGAGACTCCTAGCATAGCTCTCTCCATCGCCCTTTGAGTGACTTTGAGCCTTCTTATGAGGCCCATTGTAAGCGACCACGTTTCAGTACCGTATGTCATCACTGGCAACACACACTGATCGAAGACTTTCGTCTTCAGACACTGCGGAATATTGGACGAAAAGATGTGTCGCAGCTTCCCGAACGCTGCCCAACCGAGTCGGATTCGACGATTAACCTCTTTCTCGAAATTGGACCTACCTAACTGGACAGTTTGTCCTAGGTATATATAATCGTCTACAACTTCGAGTGTAAAGTCTCCGATTGTCACTGGAGTTGGTGCTACATGGATATTCGATATGATTTTCGTCTTATCCATGTTCATCTTAAGACCAACTCGCCCGGAGGCTCTACTGAGGCTAACAAGCATCGTACTTAAATCCTCCATGGTCTCAGCCAAGACTACTATATCGTCAGCAAATCGAAGGTGAGTGAGGTACTCGCCGTTTACATTGATGCCTAGCCTTCTCCAGTCCAGAGTCTTGAAAACGTCCTCCAGTGCAGCGGTAAACAGCTTAGGAGAGATGACATCTCCCTGCCTGACTCCCCGCTGCAGCGGAATAGGCTTCGAGTTCTGGTCTTGGAGTCGGACTGACATAGTGGCGCTCTCGTACAAACACTTCAACACTTCGATATAGCGGTAGTCTACTTGGCACCGTTGGAGAGATTGTAGTACCGCCCAGGTTTCGATCGAATTAAAGGCTTTCTCGTAGTCCACAAACGCTAAACAGAGGGGCAGATTGTACTCCTCGGTCTTCTGTATAACCTGACGAAGCGTATGAATGTGGTCTACGGTACTAAAGCCTCTTCGGAAACCGGCTTGTTCGGGAGGCTGGAAGTCATCAAGCCTGCGTGCGAGACGATTCGTAATGACTCTTGAAAACAGCTTATAGACATGGCTCAGAAGTGAGATGGGTCGGTAGTTCTTCAGTAAGGCGTTGTCGCCTTTTTTGAAGAACAGTACCACCACACCTCCGCTCCATGCCTTTGGCGTTTTCCCTTCTAGTAAGACGGAATTGAACAACTTCTGAAGGGCCGTAAGGACCGGTTTACCACCCGCCTTCAGAAGTTCGGCTGTAATTCCGTCTTCACCAGGCGCCTTGTTGTTTTTGAGCTGTTTAAGAGCCATACTAATCTCGTACAGGCTGATGTCCGGGATGTCTTCGGTATAGTGTCGGGCCAGTCTAGCTCTAGGGTCTTCCGCCAGACCAACTTCGGGTCTGCTAGTAGACGTGTATAGCTGTCCATAAAAGCTCTCAATCTCACTCAGAAGCTCAGGTTTGGATGTGATGATTCTACCATCCTCAGTTTTTAACTTAGCGAGCTGGCTTTGCCCAACAGACAGATCACTTGCAAAAACTTTGGAGTTCTTATTTCGCTGAATGGCCTCTTCAATACACTTAGTATTGAATTGGCGCATATCGCGGGTGAGGCACTTAGAGATCTGCTTGTTGAGCCGCCGGTATAAAGTCGCGTCAACTGAAGATTGTAGAACCATTTTACTCCTCTTATCGAAGAGTCTCTGAGTGGAGTCTGAGAGCCTTTTGGTCTTATTTGTCCGTTGGGCCTTAAAAAACTTAGACCCAGCGCTATGGACAGCTTTCACAAACCCGTCGTTGAACTCGTCCACATCATCGCCTAGGCGATCGAAACGGTTTTGGAGTTCCAGCTGAAAGCTCTCGGGGTTTTGAGTTTGGAGTGCAGGACGGAGCGTAGACTTCATCAGTCGAGAGCGTTCTAGCTTAGGACATATATTCAATGTGCCTCTTACCAGACGGTGATCGCTTCCGGTTTTGACCATATTGATCACAGAAACATCATTGAATATATGTCTCTTCGTCGACATGATGAAGTCAATCTCGTTTTTAGTTGCACCGTCGGGACTCATCCAGGTCCATTCTCGCGTTTCTTAAAGAAAGAGTTCATCATGTAGAGTCCCTCTTTTTCCAAGAAACCAGCCAGTAGATGCCCCCGGTGGTTCCGACGTCTAACCCCAAATTGCCCCACTCTCAGCTCGTCACCATCTCTCTTGCCTAGTTTCGCGTTGAAGTCCCCCATAACAACGGTGAAGTAGGTTCTGGAGCTATGCATGGCTTTTGAAATATCCTCATACATAGCCTCCACCTCGTCATCGGAGTGTGCCGAAGTCAGCGCGTACACCTGTATGACCTTCAACGAGTACCTCTCGGATACTCTGAGTATAAGGTACGCCACCCTAGTCGACACACTCTCGATCTTCACCACGTTGTTTACGAGGGACTTGTGGACGATGAACCCGACACCTCCCTGGGACTGCTGGTCGCCCTCCCGGAAATAGAGCAAGTTGCCGGACTTTAGGATTATCGTGTCCTCGCCCTCTCTTCGGACTTCTGACAATCCCACGACGTCCCAACGCAACTTGCTCAATCCTTCCTCCAGTTCCGCCAACTTTTCGTCGGTCCGCAGTGTACGCGTGTTATATGTTGCCAGGGCCAGGAGTCGTCGGTGGTGGTAGCCGGATCTTTGCCGGAGATTCTTAGCACCCCTGACCCCGCTAGCACCCTGGCCGCTACCATAACCAGGGCACCGGGGGTCGCCGGAACCTCGGGGCCGGGGCCTTTGTGTACTATTAATTAGGGGGGTTTTTGCCGTAATCGCCACGCTTGGCATGCGGGTTGGCGATCGCAGTGTCTCCACCGTAACTTAGGGATGCTGCTGCCCATCCCCCGGTGGTCTTGGTCGTAGTTTAAGGACATACCCGGGTCCACAACGTTTAACAATTAATATTGCTTAACACAGTTGTTTAAATTAACGATTTAAATTCGGAATCGAGCGATGGTTGCTAATGAAAAATTGAGGGACGTAACTGCATTGTCGTCGAGTAAGGAAATTGCCACTACATTTTGGTCAGCAGTGTCAGCACCGACGCTCTTGAGAAATATCTCATGAGAATCTTCCCTGGAGAATTTTCTCAAGGGAGTTGATAGTTATCGTTATAATGTAGTAGACTGATGAAGCCACAACAATGATGTTAGTTTCCAGATGTCACGTTTAAACAGTGATTTAGGCCCCCTTGCACCACCCAGGGTATGCCGCTAACCTAGAGTTAAGCTGACCTATTCCATATAAAAAACGCTTAACTCCGGGTTATGTGGCTAACCCCGGGTGGTGCAAGGGGCCCTTCGTAGATATACTTGTTGAAAAGGCTAACCAAACTGTTGTTTCTTCCGTGTTTTCGCACCCAATTTAATTGCATTATTAATCGCAAAGAATACCTACTTACCAAGTAAAATATCCACAGTAACTCCACTCATGTAGTCGTGGACGTCGAAAGTTTTGCTCATTTCTGCCTTCATCTTGTTAACGACGTTTATGCTGTTCTGGTTGAATACGCTCATAAAAGATTTGAGGATGTTTATATGGAATGTGGGAGCTATCATTTTGCGATGGGATCGCCACTTTTCACCTGAAATAAGCCTCTATATGTAAGAAGTTTCTTTTACCCCTTTATACCGAAACACTTTTGATTCAGATTGCACGCATTTTAATGAATCAATACATTTTATACCACTTCCTTCTTCTTCTTCAATATCCGTACACTCTTGGCAGAGCGGTTGTGGTATACCACTTAGTCAACTTTAAATTAATTCCTCGTAATAAAAACTTAGGAGATAATAACCTAAAACTAGGCTGAAAACCTAAGTCTGAGAGTTGATTTTTTTAAATCTATATGCCTCCTATTTTACTCCGTAAGAAGGGAGGCAAATTATATGTTGATTTAATAAAAAACTGTAAAGAGTGTAACGAAGAAGAAGAATACATAATAAGAAAACTTAAAACATAAGTGTGGTTTGTATCCACGCTTGTATCCACAGTATAGTCTATGATGTTTAAGTATTCTAGTAGAGAGGCCCACTTAAATTGCGTTAGTTTTGACAGCTATTCCATGTTTGAAACTCATTAGAGTACTAAAATGGATGCAGTTATGACATTACAGAACCGGTCCCGCCGGGAGTCCCGCTGCTGCCATAGTAATATTGGTTCTAATAATGCTGGTTATTTCCTACAGTTTCTGATCGCATTTCAGAGTAACTAAAACAATATGTGTGTGGATAAATACTGCTTTCCTAAAGTTATGCACGTACCTGAACTGATGAGCAAGCCTTCTCCTAGCCACGGCTTAAAGAACCTGTACTCCGAAGCCTTGTCAATGTGCACGTGGCTGTTCAGAATGACTTCCACATCGTCCGCATCAGTGAGGAAGATGATCAGCTTGGAGCCAAGCCAGCCACGGATGACGCTGCCGTATTTCTCTCCGTACTGAAGACCAATGTTGACGAGATCTGTGTTAAGTAAAACAACAAATTTGAAGTTGTAGGTTTGAACAAGTAGGTATGTTTGTGTGCTTGCTATTTAAACTTCTAACTAACCCCCAGTTTTTGTACTGTGAAGAACGATGTAAGATGTAATAAAAAACAAAATGTAATGTAAATCAAATTATCTTTGATGTCTTCATTTGCAAACCTCTAAGCATTTGGCAATATTCTTATTGCGTTGGCACCCCTTAATTCACGTAAAAGTTATATTGCCACTTCATTTACGTTAGGCGCATCCGAGACTATCATTATATTTTTATTTAAATAATATAATATACACATGTATATTATATAATATAATTAATATAACTATTAATAATATAATATACACATGTATATAATAAACATGTGTATATTATATTATAGTCATCTTTTCCGCGTTTATTTCCCGATTAACTTATGTAGAAATCTAAATAAAACTTAATATTTGAAAGACTATTCATTATCGCTTTCTTCCAGGGAATTTCGTTCAAGCGAAATTAAAATTATTAAAAATATGCCTTCGTATCTCAGTATCATTCAGATATTTTTTAAAGCAGCTCGAAAGCCATAATGACAACAAACTTACTGTCAGGTCTCTATCCAAGCGTACATAGAGCGTTGCCGGGTATCAGTATATATAGCCATGGGCCCAGGCAACTTATTGCCCATTTTGTACAGTCTCGACCTCTGCTGCCATCGGTACAACAGCCATAGGCTGGAAGCCAGCACCAGCAGTGAATAGAACAGCGCTTTGGACCTGTATAGACTCTCTGACATCTGTTCCACTGTAGTCAACATCTTCTATAGTACAATGAAAAGCAAAAATGGCTTAATAAACTTACCATCAGGTCTTTTCCCAAGCGCTAACAGAGCGTTGCCAAATATCGGTATAGCCATGGGCCCAGGTAACTTATTACCCAATGTGTACAGCCTCGAGCTCTGCTGCCATCGGTACAACAGCCAGAGGCTGGAAGCCAGCACCAGCAGTGGATAGAACAGTGCCTTTGGGTTGTATTGAACCTCGGACAGCGGTTCCACTGTTGTCGACATCTTCTACAATGAAAGAAATTAATTTAATTTATCATACCGCACGTATATTACGCACGTATCTTCCTTCTAACAAAAAAATATGATTCAAATCGATTCATGCGATAAAAAGTCGACCTTATGTTGTAATAGTACATTACGATACAAGGGCGTAAAAGAGGAAATTCGAAACGAGTGGCGATAAGTTGAAACACGACCGTAGGGAGTGTTTTAAATCGACACGAGTTGCGAATTACCTCTTCGCACGTGATCGTACGACGTTTTACAGTACATATGTACCCTTTGAATATTCGACGCAGGCACGTAAATTACTCATTATCGCCCTGGGGCGGTAAAGTAGAACCATGTGTACTGTAAAGGTTTTTACGTGCCTGTGTCGAATATTCAAAGGGACATATGTACTGTAAAACGTCGTACGATACACGTGCGAAGAGGTAATTCGCAACTCGTGTCGATTTAAAACACTCCCTACGGTCGTGTTTCAACTTATCGCCACTCGTTTCGAATTTCCTCTTTTTCGCCCTAGTATCGTAATGTACAATTTCACCTCACTAGCTCTTTAATCCTTAGTAGTGGGAAAAGTAATTTGACCATGAGTTTTGAATGGTTTCTTCAAGTATACAGGTAGCATTAACTTTTAAACAATATGAGTAGGTAATAAATATCGGATAGCTTATAATGGGATGAGACTTGAAATCGTATACACATTTTATTTTCTTCGCGATCGTGGGGTACAAATATTATTTATATTATAGGTACTCGGCGGTAAAGTTTGTTCAACTCTCGTGCCTTAAGACATTCGTAAAGCTCGAGATTCCAGTTTTTGAACCACTTGCTACGCATGAGCGTATCTGGCTATGAAGCCATGAGGCTCAATTTTGGAATCATTCGCTCGCTCAGATCTCAATATAAGCCTGATAATAAATTACTATTTTATGTAACTCCAACGCACCTTATTGTATGTAGGTACTTAGAATATGTTATTATCAATATACACAATGCCGAACAAAAACGTCAAAAAATGTGGGTCAGAATGACATTGTAAGCAATTTTGCATTGATGATGACACAAACGATAAATGTTTCGTACGAAAAAGAGCTTACCTACTGACGTAAGCATTACTTAAGTGTCAAATTCACACACAGAACTACCAACACTGTTAAAACTTTATGGGCTGTTGGCACTTAACGAAACGTTCACGTTACAAACAAGGCTACCTACCTACTTATATGAAAGTGTGCTGCAACTACAGCACTTTAATAGAGTTTTTTTCGGCTGATTGGGTATACCTACACTTATTTTATTCTATATCTATGGTTATTAGATATATGCACGTTTGAGTCCTTTACTATGCATTCATTTGCAATTTGATTTGAAAAATCCATTACTCAAAAGTAAAACACGTACAACAGTAAACACACACAAAGAAATGTCCTTACCGGGATTCGAGCCCAGGACACCAGCACACTGCTTCTTACTCGGTAACTACAAGGGCCATTAAAGATCACATTTTATTATTTACTAAGTATTACTTACCTTTACTCCCCGATAAATAATTGTATGTAAAATACCCACGACACACACGAGCCTTCAAACGTCCAGTTGCAAAGTGAATCGCATTTTTTGCATTGCAGCATTTTATATGATGACTCTTTGACACCACACGGCTATGGACAATGAAATAAGGCCACGCCTGAGCGGGTGCGGTAACTGAACGTTTATTAGGTTAACCCAATACATATTTTTGCAGGCCATAATTAATAATTACCTCAATTTTCCGGCTAATTGGTCCGCGGTGTATTATGGATATAATACCCGTATAGATAAGTACCCGTGATCGGGCAGTCCAGTGGTTATAGGGGGGCGTCTGCCGCGAAAGTCGCAGGAGGTCGCTGGTCTGATTTCAGCCCAGGGAAACCGAACGATTGTCGATTTGTATCTCCATCTCTGTCACACTAGTATGTTTTTCCGTCAATGCCAATTTTCGATGTTCGTGGTAGGCGTGCTGCTCACCTGCCTTGGTCACTTTTTCTGTAGTATATGACATCTCTTTCAATTTATAATATAAAATATGGCTATAATAAGTAATAAAAATTATGCAGAAGTCATACACCAAAACACAACCTAGTCACACTGTAAATAGAAGTGGCCATCGCCATCACTGTTAACCGACCATTTGTAATCCCTATTGAAACGGCTTATGGTTTACCAGTTGCTGTTTGTTACTAGACGACGATATATGTATATAATAGGTAAATACTGTAAATAGTTATACATGGAAAATGTCTACAATTCTGGAACAAATATTACTAATACACACAAATGAACGTCCTATCTAGGATTCAAACCCAGCTCCAGCTACACAGGAATCACAGGCAAGGTCACAATGCTTATGACTGACTTTAAAACGCAGGCCTAAATTATTGAATTTTATTATAGAAGCTAAAACATTAATTATAGAAGCATTTTTTATACAGAAAGGTTACCGACTCATTGTGGGTATATAGGCGACTCATAGTTACCACTAAGAAGGAATATTGTAATATTCCTATCTATGTATAAAGTCGCCGACAACTATACTTATTTATCTAGGAGACACCACCTTATTCTGTAATTAATTTGTAGTGTCATAAAAGACAGGCCCTTAGGAGGTAAAGACGCCAAGAAAGTACATCCTGTGAAACGCAGCCTTTTTAACTGTGTCATACTTATTGTCACAGTTTTCAAACATTACAGTGAGTACCTATAGCAATGTCATTTAATTATTGTAATAACTAAATAAATAGAATTACTCTATTTACAATATATTATAAACTTTTTTACACCTTGGTCTAAAACAATTCTCTTGTCGATTATTTATGTACACATGAAAAATAAAGAGAGATACAAAATATTTTGTTTTCAAGTAAAAATGCAGTGCTAACTATTCCTTAGGCAGCTCTACTCCATAGGCTGGTGTAATGAATACTGATAGATGAATTACTGGTAGACTTAACGTTACTGACCCGAAAAGTATGACATCAATATAAAAAAAACCGCTGTGACATACGGACGGACGGACGGACAGACGGACTGGACGAAACTATAAGGGTTCCGTTTTTGCCATTTTGGCTACGGAACCCTAAAAATGCGGTGGTAGAATACTTTGACTTTTCTAATCAAGCGGACTGGCAACGTCTGTCATTTCCTATACAAAAATGCCTGCCATTTTTTGCGGGGGAGGGGCACGTCAAATCTACAGCTAGGTATTTGTACTCGTACGTAACGTACAAATAACCATGTCAGATAAACGTCAGTCCATACAATGAGTAAGATACTATGTCATACCCATTCGGCAGAGTATCGCCTGTCAATTGCTGCTCCGTCTGGTTTAAAACTCAAAGCTAGAAAAATATTTTAATAATAAAAAATATTACCTATATGTTTATATTTTTTCATCGTATTTTGTTGGAACTTGTAAATGATATGCTTCATTATTCTTTGAAACAGTGCCTAATAGTTTTTGATAATGTAGTTAAACGCTGTACATTGCTCAACACACTAAAACAGGCGCAAAATTCGGCGAAAATGTCTTCTTCGATAGATCTAGTGGATGGTTATTTTTTATTTATTAACGTTTTATAATATTATACAATTGTAAAATAATTTATTATTTATAATAAATGTTTTGATTCATGTTTTTTTTTAAGTAGGCACACTACTATATATAAATTATAAATTAAAAGAGATGTCATATACTACAGAAAAAGTGACCAAGGTCCCCGGTGAGCAGGGCTGGGATTGAACCAGCGACCTCCTGCTTTCGCGGCTAATAAAGTGTGATCAGCATGCCTATCACGAACATCGAAAATTGGCATTAACGGGAAAACATCTTTGTCACTCCTATTGGCAAGTGTGACGGAGATGGAGATCCAATCCGAAATCGTTCGATTTTCGTGGTGAAGCAAATTCTGCTGCTGACTATCGCGTGCGCACCGTTATGCCACGTGTTAAATTAGCTATTCAGCGCCTACATTCAACTTGCTTATAGGTTATAATAGTACATTGTGATACACGTGTGGAAGCCGATGTGTATAATGGCCATGCACACACGTGTCATACGACATTTTTCAACACACTTGTAAGTAAAAATCAAAATTTAATTCGAGGTTATTAACTTTTGTTAAATACGTTAACTTAATTGTCAGAATCATGTCAGAATGCGTACATGGTAATTAGCATATGAGATTCACTAACCTTTATTGACTACTTGAAGCTTCTTGCGATGCCTTTTCGACGTCGGTTGATGACAATATTTTACATTTTTAACTAATAAATCCTGAAGTTAAGGTCCAAACGTCACAAATAAGTAGGTATATTTATCACTACTAAGTACAACTAGATTTTAATGATAGCACCCGGGTTTTGTATTTTCAGAGGAGCCTAATCTACATATTGTTATAGTTTTACTTCTAATTCTCTTATAGTTGCATTTTATCATAATAATAAAGCGAGAAAACAATCAAAAATGTTTTACGTAAATAAGTTACCGCGGCGCGCCATTGGTGTATTTTTTTCGAATCGCGTTGCGCGCGTAAATTTGAGGCATAGGCCCGCCAAACATCCAAAATAAAAAATAAAATTATTTATGTTTGAAGCACAAATTATTGTGAATTTTGAATAATTTAATACAATTTCACGTATATTCAATAATTCAGTAGGTTTTAATCCACGTATTCAACTAAATACGGAGATATTACCTTTTAAGGCGTAAGTTATTATGCGGCTAAAAACAGTGTACTTTATTTGAAAAAAAAAAAAAAACTTTCCAATCCGACAAAATTTGAATGTATTATCTGTGTACGTAACTTAGTCTCGTAGGGTACAAACTTAATTTGATGGGGTTATCTGATTACAACACTAGTTCAATAATATAATGAAAAAGCACGCGTGTTTAATATCTAGGATTATGAGCCTAAAAGCGGTACGATAAGAATCTCGTTACGAGCAAGTGTGTTGAAATAGTATATTGTGATACACGTGTGCTATGATGGTCATTATACACGAGGCGGTATTTAATTGTGCGCGCGAGCTGAAAGCGAGTGCGCAATAAGGAAGCCGATGTGTATAATGGCCATGCACACACGTTTCATATGACATTGTTCAACACACTTGTAAGTAAAAATCTAAATTTTATTCGTGGTTATTAACTTTTGTTCAATACGTTAACTTAATTGTCAGAATGACGTCAGAATGCCTTCATGTTAATTGGCATATGATGTGAGTTTGACTGCGAATAATTGACTACATGAAGCTTCTTGCGATGCCTTTTCGACGTCGGTTGATGACAATACTTAACATTTTCAACTAATAAAAATCCACTTAAGGCCCAAACGTCACAAATAAGTAGGTACATTTATCACTACATCAACTAGATTTTCATGGTAACACTCGCGTTTTGTGGTTCCAGATTCCTAATCCACATATTGTTATAGTTTTACTTCTAATTTTATCATAATAATTAAGCGAGAAGACAGTCACAAATGTTTTATGTAAACAAATTATGTTTAAAGCACTAATTTATTGTAAATTATGAATAATTTAATATAATTTTAGATATATTAAATAATTCAGAAAGTTTGAATCCATGTATTCAACTAGATACGGAGATATTGCTTTTTAGCGCATAACTTATTATGCGGCTAAAAACAGTGTACTTCGTTTGAAAAAAAAACTTTTTATCCGACAAAATTTGAATGTATTGTCTGCGTAAAACTTACTAACTTAGTTTACCACACTAGTTCAATAATATAATAAAAAAGTACGCGTGTTTAATATCTTGGATTATGAGCCTAAAAGCGGTACGTACGATAAGAACCTCCTCATTACGAGCAAGTGTGTTGAAAAATCATTTAGAGTAAGTTTAAGGCATGTTACAATAAAATAAGCAGGTATTTGTGCCTTTATTTCGAATAGGTTTTTATTATTATTTCTAATTTACACAAATCTCTAGCTGGACTCTACTTAATTGTTTTTTTATTTTATTTACAAATATGTCACCATACCAGGACAATCAAACAATGTTATCAAGAGATTACCCGTCCGAAGTTGACAAAGATGTCTAGTTATGTACCTACCTACATACTTTGACAAAGACGTGTACTTTCCCACAGTGATAGAGTGACAGCTGGGGACAGTCGTATACCTATATAAGCTAAATAGCCTGTTTTTTCATTATTCATGACGCCAAGGACGTTATGGCTCCATCCACTGCAGCCGATAGGTATACGTCCCGCTGGCGTTAGGCTGGATTATAATGTGCAAGTACTCTGATAGCAAGATGAGAACAACCGGTGATATTATGTCTGAGTGACTGACCGGGACGGCGGCATGCCCGACGAATGTCAAGTCCTAGCCCCGGTAGTTATACGTCATGATAAGTTGATAACTTCGTCCGCAATGCACAGCCAAAACCTCCGGGTTTTCTGAAGAGGTCCCTGAATTGAAGTCAGTTCACCGACGCGAACTATTATAATAATACAATACGTAGGGATGTGACGACCCCATCGCCCACTGGTTTCGACCGGTGCAATCAGTACACGCTGGGCAGCTTGTGGCGAGTTGTTGGGGAGTAGCAACCCCACGTAGCTGAGCACTCCTGGGGGACTCCGTCATCCGACCAAGTCCTCGCCTCCGCCTCTGACTTGGCTTAACCGGCCGTCCAGAGTGGGGTCGCGAGAGCTGTGGTCTAGAGGGTAGATGTGGAAACCTAAGTGGCGAGTTGGCTATACTATAAATAAATTTATTCGCATGGACGATGGGCTAAATGTATGGCCAAATGCACTACGTAAGACGAGTAACAATATTATTTTTACTCAAAACCCTTTTTATTTGAATTTCAGTAATTAATTTGATAAGGCGTCCATATTTCACAATAAGATTAATGTAAACACATGAAAATGATGAAAAATTTAAAGATTAATTTTTTTATACATAAAAACTATTAACAATATTTTACGTAAACGAATAGGAAGTTATAGTCTTGATAATACGTGCGACCGTACGTGTCATATTCTGCGAAATTTATTCTGTGCGCCGAACAAAATGGCGTCGGACCGTGAATGTTTGAAGTAACATTTTTGAATAATTTAATTTAACCTAAAATATTTTTTTTTCGTTTACTTACCTACGGATGGAATGCCATTCCACGGCTTTTATTTTAATTTATAGTACCGAGCAAACACCATGTAGGTACGCACGAAGGCATTTTTTTTATTTTTACATGCTTTTTGTGATACATCCGTGTTAATTCACTGAAATTGAATGATGAGATTGTTCCTCCATAGATGATGATGATGATGATGATTCGTAAATAAATTATTGTATACAATCGTAACATAATCAAGTTTTTCAATCTCGTACCTTACTTAGGCCACTCAGGCAAGCTTCGTGGCCTAAACACGGTAGTCGACTGAGATACTCTTTATTATGTCACGATTGTATAATAGTAGTTTATGCAGCAGTGATTATAATAAGGGTTCTTAAAACTTGAGGGTCGCTGTTACCAAACGAGACGAAGTCGAGTTTTGTAATAATATACCCCAGAGTTGTTAGAACCAATTATGACCTGTTGCGTACCTACGCTAGTTTTTTTACGACATCTAAAATAGCGTAAAAAGCAACATCTACAAAGGTGTCAGAATGCGGAAGATGTCGTGCCCAATAGATATAAAAAAAAAAAACAGTGCTCATATATTGTATTAAAATCCATAGGAGCAGTGTTCTTAAGGAATACCATAGACAAAGTTATAATATAATGTATACTTCTTTAATATCGCTTTCAGTCATCTACCTATCATACCTAGTCATATACTATAAAACTCTCGTGAGACTCGAACATATTAAATAATATTTAAAACGGGTCACTCACGTAATTTAGTCTATTTTTGCTCGACATGTTTCGTTCTTTACGAATAACGTCATCAGGAGCGACCACCCGCGACAGAGGCAAGTCAAAATTACGTGAGTGACCCGTTTTAAATATTATTCAATAGAAAATATACTATAATATTCGAGTTGATTCATATCTACGAGATCTGTATCAACATTATATATTATCTGCATTTCAGGTGAATGATTCATCTGTGTAGATATAATGACGTTTTGTAACAATACCTGACGTCATGACGTCCTAACGCGATTCAGTTGTATGGCAGTTGTATGGCGACTCAGTTTAGGTCCTATGGTAAGGCTCCAGATTTAGAGTTCAGAATTTTAACTTAAGATCTTATTGCCTAAAATATTTAAATAAGTACTCAATAATCTTTATTTCATTGTAATAAATATAATTAAAATAACTTATTTCGAGGTCCTTATTTAGATACTTTTACAATATACATACATAGGTACTTACCTAAATACTAGGTTTACTTTCACTAAAGTTTTGTCGGGCAATTTCAAAACTTATTTTTAATATCTAAAAATATTGAATAATTCGATGTACTTACCTACCAATTTTTTTGATATGATACTAAAAAAACTTTATATAAATAAACATTGTAAATAATTTAGCAAATCTGGAGTATAAAAATAAAAAGCTAGTCAATCTGGCCCCAATTTCACCATGACGACAGGTGTGACAATTGTCAGCATCATTATTATTGGTATTCCAGGCGTCTATAGGCTACGGGCACCGCTTACTATTGCGTGGGCTGATGTAAAAACATCAATTTTACCACTAAAAACGAATACTCTTGTTAAGAGCTCTTGACGGAGTTTTCACAAGAAACACGACATATATTACGAAATTCCGATATAGTATATGTATATACTATAAGTACGTCTCATATCAAAAACTATTATTTCTCGTACAATTGTCATTAAGTCTTAAACAAAAAATGATCTATTTATTGACGATACACTATTCTACTTATATTATCGAAATGATGGTTAATAAGCACACAGCCTGCGCAATGGTGTGCGGTTTCCGTAGCCTGTGGACGCTTCAGACGCCAGTAAATCTCAGTAATTTTAGGTATTGTCACATTTGTCAGCGCGGTGCAATAGGGGCCAGGAAGGAAGCTGTAAGACAAGCAGACAGAGACAGCAAGTCCTTTTGCAGTCTTCAGCTAAAATGTAAGGAGCTCACACAACACATTCGTTCCTACTCGTATAACTTTTCTATTTCTTTGTATTTTATTAAATAAATACAAGTACATATTTTTTATTCGATAACCACTTTTACAAACTATTATTAATCTCTATGCTATTTTAAAATAAGTTTTAGGATCCCGTCCGGGTACAGGCAGTGTCATTCTTAGGTCCGATTATTTACAATATGTATAATATAAAAATAAAATACAATACAATATAAAACATAAACACATTATTAAAAAGACTTACCCAGAGTGCCGCACTCAACAGGTTATAATATTATTATAGTAAATTACTATATGCTCGAGAAATAAACTTACAGCAATAATACAAGAGTCGATTTTAGGAGAAAGAGTGAGAGAGAATAATAAATACATGTGTCCGCCTTCATTATAATCGATAACATCTTATTTATGATCTGGATAAATCAAATCTTGACTTGCGTGTCAATTATTCGATATTCACTCTTATTTATGTAATTATTTAAGTGCCATACTTTCTTGGTAATACGATTGATTGCGTACAAATATACTTAGCTTGTCATGATAAGATAGTGTCGTATCTATCAAGAGACCAGCAGAACAAAAGTTTGGTTCGGGCCAGTGGTGCAGTGCTGACCGGCAGTCTCACGATGGCGCACGGAAACGAAGCGATCTCTGCAGAGTTGGAAAAAATTCACAAGAAAAACTTTGAAAATGAAATTGAAGTTAATGATGTGTATTACAATACGAAAGCGCCGTATCGTAGACAGGTGTGTTTTATAGTTGATTAAGTGTGATTTGTGTAAAAAATGGCCGAATATTTAAAATGTTTAGTAGGTAGGTACTCGCATAATGCAAAGTTTTTGTGACGCTACATTTTCATTTACAAAATTGGATCATTCATTTGCGGTAACGGAGCCGAAGTCAATGCTAGATTTAAGCTAAATCAATGAAACAATCAGCGTTTTGTAGACTAGACTGACAGACAACGCACAATCTGAACTGTTTAAGGTAGAACCATGAAATTAAAAAATTTATTTATTTTCTCAGATTTTTCAATATTCGATACCTAAGGGGCATTTGCACCAACAAGGATTAGCCCACAATTAGCTAACCTCGTGTTAACAGTCAAATTCCATATAAAATAATCGCTTTACATCGGGTTTAGTTGGTTAACCCTGGTTGGCGCAACTGGCCCAGGGTTAAAGAGGGTTGAAAGTGTAAGGCCCACTTTCACTACCCGGTTTGAGTCACATGACCCGGAGTTAAGCGTTTTTCTGTATGAAATTTGACAGCTTGGTTAGCTGCAAACCCTAGGTGGTGCAAAGTTAAAGATTACGCAGATAAAGTTGCAGACGAAAGCTGGATCCTAAGAAACATATGGATAACGTATAAAAGAATCTTCCTCGTTGTAAAGCACAACTTCAAGTACAAACATCCAGTAATCACGTGTATCGTGTAACTCTTTGTCTGAATATTTAAGCTCGTCAGATATATTAGGCAAAAAGCACACTCAAGATCAGTGAAAACGGGTCACTATAGAAAATCATATGGTTATACATATGTTTAAGGAAAACCGTTTTAACACGAGTTTTCTGTAGCGCCGTGGTAATAGTACATTTCGATGCTAGTGCGGAAAGTATGTCATTACTTCACGAGTCCCGAGGTATCTTGCCACGAGCCGTAGGCGAGTGGCAATACTCGGGACAAGTGAAAAATGACATCCGCACGTGAATCGAACGACGTTTTTCAATACAGATGCGAAAAAAATTAAAATACATAAGAACGAATTTAAAGTTTTTTAATTATTTCCGTGACACAATTGTAATACAGTTGATATATTAAGAACATCTTCAAAATGTTTATCTTATCTTCTTTACTTTCTCATTTTAAATCTCATAATAATTATTACTCATAAACAAAATAATAAATCGCATGTGACAAATCGTATCGTCATGTCTTAGAGGCCCTTCGAACATGTTTACCTGATTGAAAAACGCCTCTACTTTGACTGACGTTTCGTAGGCTCTGTTCCGTTTCATACACACAGATTTATAAGAACTGTTTTCAATGTTAATATTTTTAATGATTGATCATTAGTATGATGAAGAAGTAATTATTGAAATATGAAATATCAATATCTTTGATATTATTGCGTTAATAGTAGGTATTTAGTTTTATTACGGCTCGGTAAAGTTAACGAATAATAATACTCTTCGGTAAGCAGGCATGAATTGGAACACAACTAAATTTAAAAAGATTGGAAAAGTAAAAAGCACTAGTTCGCAAAAACAAACTTTGCGCACGCAAAACAGCCAAAAAAAGGGCACTTTTTGAGCAACTGTATTGAAAAAATATTTATTAACTTCACAGTGCAACTAGATCAAGGACGCAATATTTAAAATAACGGAATCAAAAAACGAGTTCATATTTCTATAAGTAACGGAAACTAATAGGTAGTTGTGTCGTTTACTAAGGCCCTTGGACTGGTTCCGATGCATTTATTAACCTAAAGTAGTCTTTAATAGGCATTGAATTATGATTAGACAATGACCGACCGTACTTACTTGGCATTCCTGGTTCGCTTTTTAATTAGGAAATACGTGTGCTTTACTGGAGCCTACCGTTGATGACTCACACTAGAACGGGAGGGGACTGAGCGGGACGGGACGATTTGTCAGATCCTATTGAAACCGTCACGTGACTTCCGAGGGCTCCGAGCTATCACGTGATTCTTTCTATAAAAATTGATAAATCTTCGCGTACCGCCGCATCCCGTCCCGTCGCATCCCGTCCCGTCCCGTCCGTAGTGAGGGTCATCCTAAACCTGTCGTAGACTATACATATAGGCTAATAGAAAAAAAAAAAACAAATTATATTGTTAGCAATTACGAACAATAAAATGTAAAATAGGAATAATTTTGTGGAAATTACCTACTTGCAGTTTAAGAATGCGAAAGCGTTGTCATCTAAACAGAGAGTGAATCGTTGAATTGAATCATGAAATTTTGAAGTCCTAAGGGAATAAAAACGGGTTTCAATGTTTTTACGGCTTCTGCCCAACCAGTACAGTATATTCCTTTGTGTATCAAACATAAGTTCAGCGAACTTGAGATAATCAAACAAATCATGACTTCCACGTGCTGTTCTTGCTACATACAAAGTATGGAATTGTGATACATATGTGATAATAATGTAATTAATGTATGTACAAATTGCTAATTCCGCGACAATTAACCAAGATTAAGTTAATGTGTGTTCATATTTACGCAGACATCGTTATTCAAATGATGAATCATTAGAAATAATAATTTTGAATGACAAATATTGGAGCAGCCTTATTGACAAAGGTAGGTTCTTAGAAAACAGAAACGTCACATTTGTTAATTATATGTTTTGTTTACTCGTAGGTACTTGAAATAAAATAAAATGTATTATCGATTTCATACATTCCATTGAAAAATATATAGCAAAGCAACTATATCCATTAACGTATTCCACGGTCAAAATAGCATTACATACCTTGGTTTACCTTACATTGTAGTGATATAAGATATCACTCATATATGTATTACCTACTTTGTAAGAAGTGTTATAGATGAACATCAAATGTGAGAGTCAAATTCAGACTAGTATAATATTGTACATATATAGGTGTATATAAATCAACCCTGCTTCCATACCGGAGCTGCGGCGTACAGTACGGACTACGGATCCGGATCAGTGCGATATGTAAACTGCGAAACCCGTCTACAAATTGAATCATGTTGTTGGCAGGCACTGGCGGCGCTTGCTACAGTAATGCTCAACTGTGGAGTAGGCGCCACGGCAGGTTTTTCCGCGGTCCTCATACCGCAGCTCAAGCACGGACGCAACAAACTCGACCACAAGCTCAACACTGAGATGGAGTCTTGGGTAGGTATGTGTATCTTACTTTAACATAAAATTTAACTTTAAATTACTTTAACTTAATATTTTTTATCAGGCCAACACTTAATATCAACGGAAGAATGCCATCTGTGTCGCTTATTTGCTGTGAAAAAAGACAGTATTAAGTAGTTATGCTTGTTCAGGTGCAAATTATGACAAAGTTAATAGTTATAACTATTCTCAGCGATATTTGACTCTAAAAGTAACAATAAATTTGTTATTGAATAAATATGAATATTGTCTTCTGTTACCGCGATTGTTATTCATTGAAATTAAACACTTTAGAACGGATTAATCGCGTTAATTAACACCGTGACCCTACGTTTCGAGCCCTTTAAAGCACTTGTTTTCATAGGGTTAAGATGATGACAGATAAATCTTAACGATAAACGCGAATAATCTGTTCTAAAGTGTTTAATTCCAATATATAAATATTTAAAAAGTAAAACATTTATGTTCAAAAAATATGCAGTAAGTGTAACTTACCTCTACCTACCTTAAATCTAAAATAGGTCCTTGAGGCATTGTACCTAGGATGCTGCCGGCATTTCATTTAAATATTTTGACTTGTTATTAAAGTAGTAAAACTACTATTTCTCAAACATGATCGAAAATGTGCATTAATGTCACGAAATGAAGAAATGAAGTTTCTTGTTTATGGCTCCCCACATTTACTTCTTGGCCTTAGGCCGTGAAGGAGTAAAGGAGTTCTCTTTGCGAACGTAATTTATCTCTCTTCTTAATCGTATACTCTTTGGTAGAGTAGTCGGTCATAGAGGTCGTTGAACAGCCCTTTTTATTGTTTCTCGCCATTTCTCCCTTGCCGAGGCATTTCGCGCGCACAGGTTTAGGGGTGCTTCCGTGAGGGCTTTTACTTGGTCCATCCATCGCAATGGGGAGCATCCCCTAGATCTTGAGCCATTTACTCTACCCTGGACAACAAGTCTCTCCATAGCTTCGTCCTCCTTGCGCATGACGTGGCCAAAGTAACTCAGTATTCGAGTGAACGATTGCCGAGAGTCTCTGTTTGACCTTTATCTGCTGCAGAATGGAAACATTAGTGCGTAATTTATAGTTTTAGCCTAATAGTTATCTACTTATCTAATAACATCTTTTATTATTTCAGCTGCCGCCGCGTCCTTCGCGCTTATATTTGGCAACCTGATATCGGGATATTTAATGGAGAGGTATGGACGCCGAACTTCTCAGATCATGCTATCCATTCCATTTATGGCCGGATGGGCTATCATCGGATTTGCCGACAATATATACTTAGTGTTGTTTGGAAGATTCATCACTGGATTTTGCCAAGGCTGGCTTGGTCCTTTGGGTTCGGTGTTCGTGGGAGAAATCAGCAGCCCTTTAAACAGATCTGTATTTCTGGCCGGTTTGTCACTGGCAATTGCTTTTGGAGTTTTCATGTCGCATCTATTTGGAACACTGCTTCATTGGAGATATGCAGCTCTTCTGTGTGGATTGTTCCCGTTAATCGGATTCGTGTTAACGTATTGTGTAAAAGAGTCTCCTACTTGGTTGGCGTCTAAAAATCGAATCGATGACTGCATAGAATCATTCAAATGGTACCGCGGAACAAGCCCCGAGATGAAAAATGAACTTGACAAAATCATATATGAGCAATCTCAAAGAGACCAATCTAAAAGCAAATTAAAAACCTTACTGGCAAATATAAGGAAGCCTGAATTTTGGAAACCTTTGTGTATTATGATCGTGTTCTTTATTTTAACGCAGTTGACTGGAGTTAACGTCATTTGTGCATATACAACAGAAATGATGAAGGAACTGATCGGAAACCATGGAAACAGAAGTACGTCTAGCGCCGCTATGCTAAGTGTAGATATTCTAAGATGTGTATCCTTAGTTGTAGCCTGTTTTCTACTTCGGAGACTTGGCCGTCGACCGATGGCTTTATTTAGTGGAGTATCCACGTGTCTTACTTTAATAGCTCTATCTGGTTACTTGTATTTAGTCAATATCCGCGTTATAAGACATATATCGCCATTTATTTCATTAAGTCTTATAGCGGTGTATATCATTGTTTCTAACTTTGGTGTTGTGCCTTTGCCTTGGAACATGGTAGGCGAGCTATTTGCCACGGAGACGAGGGGTATAGGCTCAGGTTTTAGTGTAATGACTACCTCAGTAGCTTACTTCGGGACGATAAAAACTGCACCAGCAATGTTCGAAAGCATCGGACACCACGGAACGTACCTATTTTATGGATTATCAACAATGCTGGGAACTTTATTTTTATTCTTCTGCTTACCTGAAACGAGAGGGAAAACTTTAATAGAAATTGAAGAGTACTTTAGAAGCAATAAACATACAAAAACCAAATCTGTTCCTGATAATGATACTGTATAATTCTTTTTTATTTATTATATAATCAATTTTGACGATCTCTTTCTGTAAATAGTATATTTAAGCAGTTTAATATTTAATACTGGTTATTAATTTTGAAGTATAAAAGTTTTTATAAAGGTAATTGTCCTAGGTTGATGTATTTGAGACGTCTCTGTAACCAGTTATTACGGCACGAAAATGATAAATGTGGTAATTATGTATGAACGAGTAACTAATCATTATTGCTAATTTAATAACGTATAATATATTTGAACTTGAAGTCTGATGAAACCAATAAATACATAATAATTTGTGTCAGTGATAACACTGATAACAAATAAACGTGCCATACTACTCGCGCAGCTGTTCTTTTTACGGCCAAGGACCTTATAATTTACTGTAGATTAGTTAAAACAAACTGCTCCTAGTCTAACCATTAATTATTTCATATATGTTAATCCGCTAAAAGTGTAGAAAGAGCGAACTCTGTCTGGCAATATCGTACAATACGATTGAATTAAGGGTTTTAACAGCCTAGTTGTAATGATTAACCAATAATGGTAAATTATTTATTTCGAGATTAAACTAAATTAAGATAAGCGAGAGGTAAGATAAGATGTACAAAGTTATAAATACTTGATATTATATTATATACGTAAGTATATGAACTACCGACGACGTTTCGATCCAGTCCTATACAGCTCGTAAACTTTAGTCCTAGATAACAGTAAAGTTTCTGATTACAATAAATACTACACACTTACTTAATCAGTAAAATAAACTTTATCTAACTCGTATTATACTACGACCACAATTAAAAATCTTTCAAAGTTGTTAGTCTCATAAACCGACCACCAGTCGACTAAATAACACAAGTAGGTACCTACCTAACTATAAGCTTTATTTGATACACAATTTATGATGCTACTTTACATAATAACTTTATACATAAGTAGGTAAATTATATAAATGGCTTTGGTGTAATTTGTCAGTGAAAGAAATTATACTTTTTGAAATTACTTATTTAAAAATAATATTTAAATTTAAGTACATCATAATATATGCATTTCAAATCTATAAGTACCTAGTTTTATTTATATTACCTGACATGGATTTCCTAACATATTTTTTTAAATAGGAGATAGCTATAAAAATGTACCTGTTTGAATCGAGAACCCTAAAACAACACGTTTATGTATAAAAAAAAAGAGAAGACGAACTCCCCTTCAGAAGAACGTTTTTCTTGATTTTGACTTAGGTGCTTTATCATAGATTACTGGATGCCGCGTTGAAAAACATTGCAATAGGCCCAGGAGCCTAACTAAGATGATAATCGTTTCCAGAAAACGATATTGATAAGCGTAGAATGTATCAAATTGACAAATGTCACGTGATCATTACCATTTATTATTTTACGCTTAGCGTTTTCGTCAACCAACGTCAACCGATTGTCATTTTGTCCACGGCCTCTGACGCTGTTAATAAGAAGCCTCGCCAGGGTGCGTAGCCAAGATGCTAATCGCTCACGCTACAAAACGTATCGTAATTATTTCTCTCTATCACTCTACCTTATTAGTGCGATAATGACAGTTGCGTTTCGTTCGCGACTGAGCGTTAGCGATTGGCATCTTGGCTACGCACGCTGGGCCCTTATCATGACGTCTGAACCCGAATTAGTTTGAGTTCTTAACTGTGCTGAGGGGCCTTACCGTGACCTAAACTAAGTCGCTTCCATACAACTGAGCCTAAACTGAACCTGAACTGATTCGCGTTAAGAAGTCATGGTAAGGCCTCAGGGGCTCCAGGGGCCTTACCATGACCTCTTAACGCGATTCAGTTCAGTTTGTCCGGATGTTGAGAAACGACTCAGTTTAGGTCGTCAACTGAATCGCGTTAAGACGTCATGGCAAGGCCCCAGTTTAGGTTCTAAACTGAATCGGGTTAAGACATCATGGTAAGGGGGCAGGAATATGGAATAATGCGTTTACGTTTACGTATACCTTTCAACTGCTACCTTTACATTTCACAAAAAAATATGGAACAGCCAGAATCTTACTAAACAGTTATCTTGAGGCGTTGATGACAAACCTGCACTAAAATAGTCTCAGTAAAGTGGTTTTACGACTAAGTCACGACACCGTCACCAGCCCGGAAACCTCGCAAGTGTTGTGTCACGTGGACGTCTCATCCCTGCACCATCTGGGAGCAGCGGGTTCCCACGTTTATGGTACGCGACAGTTTTTGTAGGCGCACGACAAAAACCCTCAAGGATAACATCTGGAGAGTGGATTGGGCTATTTTTGGAGTGGCATGGTGAGTGTTTATGAAGTAAAGTGTGTTGATGTCCATAAATTAAATCTTTAGGGTGCAATAGTGGATTAAGTACACAATGTAGCTTACACCTTACTTACAAGCGCCCGTAGGCTGCGGAGGTTTGCTTGTTGGTAGTATAATTTTACAGAATCAGCCGACCCAGTCCCACTCACACATGGGTTTTGGATTCCTAAAAACTTACGAAGAAGTCAAAGCAATATCCGACTATTTTAGAGCGAATACAGGTAAACTTTTCAGCATTATAGGCAGACTAGTAGAGCGAAAAAAAATTATTTGAGCTTAGCTAAGCTATAACTGGTCCTATCAGGTACCAGAAGAGATGTTACAAAAGGTAAACCTCGGCACAGCGTACAATATTGTACCATTTAGGGTCGAAACTCTAGGTCCATGGGGTCCCAGCGCACGAAAATGTATTTGTAGAAATCGCGAACTGTCTGGTTGATGTACCTGGTGACCCAAGAGCTGGTGGCTTACAACGGTGAGATACAACGAGGAAATGCCGGCAGCATCCTAGGTACAATGCCTCAAGGGCCTATTTTATTATATATTTCGTAAGTTAGTTAAATCATTTAATAGCTTTAAAAAAAATTGCAATCGTAAAATGGGCGACTTTTGAAAGGAATTGCCATGAAACTGTTTTCAATTCTGTAACTTTTCTGATAAATATAATTCTACATAGTTAAACTATAGAACTACACTGCAGAATGGCATATAATTACCTTGCATTTAAATATAAGTACCTAACAAGGCCAGCGTGTATTAGGTACAGTACATATCAACATAATAACTAACGGGCAATGACATTGGGAATAGATAAGAGCAATGATACAAAGTACACATCATCATCATCATCGAGATTAGTCATAATTGCATATTTTATTAAGTATTAAATAAATAGATGTCTCAGCGCAGTGTAGGTACATACTTCGATATGTTTTCTTTTACTACCTATTTAAATAAAGAAAGTACTGTCACTGAGATAAGTAGGTACAGTAATGACAAATATCATACATTTTAAAGTAGTAATCTTGTCTTCTTTCAATTTAAATACCAAACCGCACGATTGAAATTACGCTTATTATTGTTGTTTTGGGCTAGTGAAGATGCCGCATCGACCAGTTGTGATCTATTGTGGCAGCCCTTTATAATTCATTACTGATTCCCGTTGAGTCCAGAAAGTTCCAAATTCTTTGGGCTGTAATGTTGTGTATCTCACAGGGTTGCAGTTCGTGCCTACCGAGGTGGATACTTCTTTTGTGCATTAGTGGTCCGCAGGAGCAGAGGATGTGCATTGCAGTTTCCTCTGTTTCCTGGCAGAACCTGCATGCTGCGTCTTGTTTCTTACCCATTAGAAACATGTGCTTGTTCAACTTGCAGTGCCCAGTCAGAATTCTGACCACCGCACAGGCTTTGTACCTCTTGAGCCCTAAGAGCTCTTTAGTGTTTTTGTTGTTGAACCCTAATATTAGAGCTTTCGAGTGTGTGTTTCCTTTTACGGATTTCCACTCTGCGATTGCCCTCATCTTTTCAAGATTGTTTAGCAGAGAGTATGCCTCTCGTTTTGTAACTCCGCAAAACGGTTCCGGGCCAACGAGGGGCGTGTCCGCGCCCTTTCTGGCAAGTTCGTCCGCTGCTTCGTTTCCAGCAATGTTGGAGTGTCCTGGTACCCATCTAAGTGTAACTTTGTTGGTGTTAGCCAGGGCGTTTAAATTATTTTTGCAGTTCTGGACTAGTCTAGAGTTAACCTCTAGGGACTCTAGTGCTAGCAGGGCAGCTTGACTGTCCGAGTTAATGTAGATGTGTTGGTTTCTTAGGTTTCTGTCCAGATTGATTTCCGCGCATATGTTAATGGCAAGGACTTCTGCCTGGAAGATTGAGGCCAGTTTGCCCATGCTGACGCTGGCTCTGTGCTTAGGCCTCTCACCATAGATACCACATCCTACTTTTCCAACTGTCTTGGAACCATCCGTGTACCAAATGTGGCTTCCCTTTTCGACAAACATTTGGTCGTTGGCCCATTTGTGTCTTTGGGGTATATCCACATTGTACAGTCTGGTAAACTGACATTCCGTATGCATGTCATCTGAAGGCATGCTGAGGGTTTTGTTCTCGAAAACCCAAGCCCTGAGTTTGGTTAGCGCTTGGGAGCGCCATTTGGGCTTGTTTAGCGTGCTTATTCTGTAGATACACTGCTTGGCCTCCTTTTGCACT
Organism: Lathronympha strigana; assembly: GCA_949128165.1. Classification (NCBI taxonomy): domain Eukaryota; kingdom Metazoa; phylum Arthropoda; class Insecta; order Lepidoptera; family Tortricidae; genus Lathronympha; species Lathronympha strigana. The sequence continues at coordinate 9,214,858 of OX421905.1, read as the reverse complement.
TGCAGGTGGAGTGGTGTGATGTTGAGCAGTGCGTCTAGGGCTGCCCCAGGTGTTGAGGAAAAGGCCCCTGTTGCTGTCAAGCAAGCCGTGCGTTGCAGGCTGTTCAGGGTATTTATAGTTGTCTTTTGGTTGGCTTTACTACACCAGACTGCGGAGGCGTAAGTAATAATGGGCCGCACTACTGCTGTGTAAAGCCACATAGCAATATTGGGTCTTAATCCCCACCTTGCTCCTGCCATTCGACAACATGACCATAAGGCCATTTTAGCTTTTTGTGTGATGTTTTTTAAGTGAGGATTCCATGTAAGCTTTTGGTCAAAAATGACCCCTAGATACTTGACCTCACTCGAAAGTGTTATTTCATGTCCATTAAGTTGTAGTTTTCCGAGTTTTTCCAGATTTCTCTTCTTTGTGAACGGCACTACAACCGTTTTGCTCGGATTTATAGACAAGTCATTTTCTTTACACCATTTAAGTATGGTGTTAAGAGCTCCTTGCATCAAGTTTGAGATTGTATGGAGGCAGGGTCCTTTGATTATAACTACAAGGTCATCGGCATAACCCTGCGTATCATAATCTTTGTCCCACATGATTGCAAGTAGTTTATCCACTGCAAGTGTCCATAGTAGTGGGGATAGGACGCCTCCTTGTGGACAACCTTTCGTGGTGTAAAATTCGTGCTCTGTTGCATTGAGGGTTAGAGTAGCCACTCTGTTAGAGAGCATGCTCTGGACCCATCTGGTGGTGGTTTCATCAACACCCTTTGATTTCATTCCATTAAGGATTGTTTCTGTGGGTGTGTTATCGAAAGCACCTTCGACATCAAGGAAAGCACATAGAGCGGTCTGCTTATCCTCTAGGGTTTTTTGCACCTTGTCGACCAGGTCAAGTAGGGCAGTTTCTGTAGATTTCCCCTTTTGGTAAGCATGTTGATTTTGGCTTAGTGGTCTTGCCACCAAGTAGTGCGCTCTGATGTGCTGATCAATGATTCTTTCCATTGTTTTTAGAAGGAAAGAGGTTAGACTTATTGGTCTGAAGGATTTAGGCTGCGAGTAGTCCTTTTTTCCTGCCTTTGGTATGAAGCGTACCTTGACCCGAGTCCATTTTTCTGGTATATTACCTAGTGCAAAGCTCGCTCGAAATATTCTTACCAGGTGCGGGAGTAGGAGGTCCTGACCTTGCTGTAGGAGAGCAGGAAACACTCCATCTTCTCCGGCCGATTTAAAGGGTTTGAACTTACTCAAGGCCCATTTAATTTTGTTTGGTCTAAAGATGTTAGTTGCCAAATTCCAGTCGATGTTGTGTGCCCTGTGGGTTTGATTATTCCTTTGGGCGCACATTAGTTTATTACTGGTGGTGTACGAACCTGGGAAGTGGGTCACCCTAAGTAGGTCTAGGGTTTCCGCTTCTGTGTTAGTAAAAGTGCCATCTGGTCTCTTGAGGAGACCGAGGTAGTTGGTTGGTGTCTTAGAGAGTATTTTGTGAATTCTCGCCCCTTTGTGTGTGTGGGCGATTTCGTCACAGAATCTTCTCCAAGACCGCCTCTTGGCTTTCCTGATCTGCTTATTATATTCAGTCAGAGCTCTACCGTACCGTTCCCACTCATTCGGCGTGGTAGAGTGATTGAATATGCGGCGTGTGGTTTTGCGGAGTTTTTCCAGCTTTTTGTTCCACCACGTCGTCGTGTTAGTAAGCTTAGTTACCTTCAACGGGCAGCTTTGTTTATAGGCATTGACCATGCCTTCTGAGATAAGGTCGACTGCCAGGTTGAGAGAGTCTGGTGTTTTTACCTGTTTATGTATTACCTTTAGACGGGTTTCTAGGTCAGTCCTGTAGGCTTCCCATGACGTGTCTTTTGGATTTCTCCGCGTGGCTATGTCCCTAACTAGAGTTTTCAACACCAAATATTATATGCCTGTGGTCCGACATTGAATTTTCGCAACTGACATGCCAGTTAGAGAGGCATTTGGCTACCTTTTCAGTTGCGAATGTTATATCAAGTACTTCTTGTCTCGCCCTAGTTACGAAGGTCGGCGTATTGCCCCTATTTAACAGTTGCAGACAATTAGTAAAGATAAAATCAGAGAGTAACTCACCTCTTTTGTTAATTCCAGTGCTCCCCCAAATGGTGTGGTGGGCATTGGCGTCGCAGCCCACGATGAGTTCTGCCTTTTGTGCTTGAGCGTACTCTACAACCTTAGACAGTTCTTCTGTGGGATCTTGTTTATCTCCAGGCAAATAGGCGGAGCAAATCAGTACCTTCCGTGCTCCACTACCCTTGAGATCGACATAGGCAGCTACAGTGTCATCGCTGCTGATTTCTGTAACAGGTAAGAAGTTAATACGTCTGTTAAACACGATGCAGGCTCTTGGTTTAGAACCTTTTTCATGTATTAGTACCTTTCCTGCCCTGTTAAGACCGGCTACCATGGAGTTGCTGTTTATCCATGGTTCTTGTATGAGGGCGATGTCCAGGCTGTTTTCGCCAAAAAGTTTTTCCACGACCGCAGTGGCCGCGATGGCGTGGTGGAGGTTGGCCTGTAGGAACGTCGCCCCCTTGGTGATTTTTTGTTTGCTTTTACTGGCCGCGCCGTTGGGCATCACCTTGCCCTTGCTGGCGGCCTCTGGACCCCCTACCCCTGAGGCGGTGTTTGCCCCTGTGGTCTCCCCTGCTGGAGAGAAACCGCTGCTGCCCTGAGGAAAGTCCGGACGGTCCAGGTTTGGGATTCGGGGAGGACGGCACAGCTCGTTTTGGGCCCGGAGGCCCCTTTCGGGCTGGCGTTTGGGACTGGGTGGTGGTTGGGGCAGAGGATGTTGGTTGCGGTGGAGGGATTTGGGGTGCAGCTGTTCCAGACTCTTGGGTTTTTGGGTGACCCTTTAGCCGGAACAGGACTTCGCGGAACCCGAGGTTCACCTTGAGTCCCATTTTCTTCAGGTTCTCCACAGATGCGTCGTCTAGGGATAGGGTCACTAGTACCCCACCTTTCTCGACCTTTGTGTGGAGAACCTTCCAGAACTCTGTGTGAAGCCCCTGGTTCTGCGCGTAAACCAGCGATAGTGACTGCTGCACCATGGAGTCATCTATCTCTGGGATGAACACCATCCCTATATTTGGCTTGGGAAGCTCATTTTCCGGTATAACCGCGAGTTTGGCTTCCGGCCAAGGCTTTAGGGTTGGTGTTACCGCTTCAAGCCAGGCTTTAGAGCGTTGGTCGCTGCAGGTGATCAGCAGCCAGCCTGGCTTGAAGGAGTAGCCCTTGAATTTCGGTCCCTCGTCCATCCTCATTGTCGCGATCTTCTGCAGGATGTTTTTGCAGAGGGACTCCAGCTGAGCTACTGACATCGGGCTGGAGTTCCTGATCCCGACACGAGTCTGGGCGAGAACCGAGCTGTAGGGCTGTGTAGGTTGGGGTTGAGCCGGGGGAGTCTCACTCACCCTTGGGTTTTTGGGTGTGTTACCCTTTGGTGATACCTCTTCCGAGCGGGGCCGTTTTGTCGGCTTTTGCTCGGGTTTGGATTGCGAGGCCCCGAACTTGTACCCCATCTTTTTGAGCTCTGCAAAGCTCTTAGTGGCTAGTTGCAGCGCCTCTTCAGGTGCCACTCCCTGTCCTTTAAGAGCTTTGTAGCGCCCCCTTACAGACCCCGCCAATTTCTTGGCGGGCATCCGAGTGTTAGGTTGGGAAACCTCCGTTTGACTGGTTGGGCGGCTAGCGCACCTTTCGGCCGGGTCGGAGTTCTCCACAACCTCCATGTCTTGCTCTGATGTGTGGGCAGAATTATCCGCACCTTCCATCAAGGGCATTAGTTCCTGGTAAAGGTCATCCAGGGTACCTTCTGTTTTTTTTAAATTAACTTCCATGTAAGTCCCACGAGAAGCTAGGGAAAAAGTGGTCCATTCCGGCGGAGCCCCGCTTGCCGGAATAAGGCAAAATACACCCTCGAGGTTGCCCGGTATCGAGGGGTTTTCGCTAGCGACTGAGCACCCCCTCAGCCACGCATCTCTCGGCACGATAGACCTTAGATTGGGGATTTTTTAGGAGGTTGTCTCCTCCATATATACATATATAGAATAAGGATAAATAAACTATACTTAGATATAGAATAATCTTAACCTAAAGATATGGGAGAAGGCACTGATGCCAGGACTCGCACCCGGGATCCAGGATGTGCTAGGTTTAAACCTGACATCCCGGCTCCCGGTTACGATTCCACACTCCTGCCCTCTGCCATATCCGCCCTCATACTTAGCTGCTGGTGGTCCGGGGTAAGGTGGTAAGTAGTGCGACGCCCATATGGCCACCAGCATTTCCGGGGAGTGCGACCCACCCAGTAGAACAGTCGGGGTGGGTTCGACCCAAGTCCGCGGCGGCAGACTAGGGCCGACGGGGACGCGTATGATGGACTTGAGGTTCGGCCCGGTAGTTCAACGTCGCATACCTGAACGTAGCCGTCCCTCCTACCCCCCGAAAAATTACGCTTAGTCATCACTCAATGTCCTAAAACCATTTGTTCCGACCTTCAGTTGATTGACATAATTGTTGTGAATAACTCTTTTATTAGCCTGTAGGTATTAACGATGGGCGAATTTGTCTAAAACTAATGAAATCTTATAAATAACACAGCTAGGGCTTGCAATCCGGATATCCGAGTATTCGTTTTATTCGAATATCCGTTAAATTTACTATCCGCATTTAAACTCAGTTCATATCCGGATAATACGAATAATCCGAATAATGCACTTTAGTATGGATTTATGTCCGCATTCTTATTAAAAGTTAAAAAAAGAGTCCATATATAGAATGTAGATGACGTTAACGTTAGATTTTTTATTTGGATATGTTTTTAACTCGTATACAGATTCTGCAACCATCAGAATCTTGGTCCCGAAGAATTGAGAGCTCATCACAACAAGCCGACATAGTACTAAGTCCATACATCTCCGAAGGATCAGCTGCAGAGTGTAAATTCTTTATCGACAAATACATAGCCTTCTAGATATATTTGGAAACCTAAATCAACGCCAGAAATTGCTTATTTTGAAAGCTGTGGAAAAAGAGTCGATAACCTCCAGCTCCAACGGGTATAGAATGTACTTTTGACTACCCCACCCACCACGAGTCCCCACGAGTGTCGAAACTGAGAGGATATAGTCTGACAACCTCAATCTGACAGTAGAATATGTTTTTAATTTATATGCCTCCAGTGCAGTGCATGATACTTTTGCAACCATCTACGGACATCGTTAATAGCTGATCGCATAGAAGCCTTAAGATTCTTACTTTTCATTTCAGCATTTGACATTTGAGATTGACAGTTCATGTTTAATTTTTAAATACCGATTACATAAATTGTTTATCTGTTTAACTACGAGATGAATCTAATAATTTTTGAACATGTTGCAAAGCTAATTTGGTTTGTATACTCAGTATACTTTCTTAAATCCTAATTTTATTACTTTAACGTCCGCCTAGGTAGTGAGTGTAGTGACCCTGCCTACAAGTAGTTTCCGTGTTCGAATCGAATCCCGGTTAGGGCATTGTTTTGTGTGTTTATCACGAATATTTGTTTCTGAGTTATAGATGTTTTATCTGAGCGATTTAAGCTTCTATATGTATCTACATATTATGTAAGTCAAACGTCGCGACTGTGGGTCTAGGACAATTTGTGTATAATTGTCCCATAATATTTAGTTATTGTATTAGAGTTGTATAATGTAAAGATGCCTTAACGGATTTGTGTAATGCTGCCTTAATAAAAAAAGGCAAAAGATTTGACATCTCGCCCACTCTCTTTGCTTACTGATCGTGACACGGTCTGCTTGCTCTTCTAATTATAAAGACTAATATAATGTTAATCATTAACATAAGTTATTAAAATAAACCCTCATTTGTGACCTCAACTCTTTGTATCATTCAACAACAATACATGGCGCAGTCGGTGAAGAACTGGTAAGAGGATGCGATAAGATTAACATACGAAGCCACATGGCCAACGCCGGCCGGCAGAAGACATCGAAGAAACCATTAAAATAAAAGAAGAACTACTCAAATAAAAGAAGAACTAATCAATTAAAAGAAGAAATTGCAAATGGCTGACGACGAAAGCACGAAGAAAAAAATGGAAACATCCGAAGTGGACAGCATGACGTGTGCAGTAGAGTACAAAATGCCGCAGGGTCTGAATTTAGAAGACATAGGTAACTGTTGGCCGCAGTGGCAGAGGTTTAAGCAATCATTTCGAATATTTATACTCGCTGCGGGCTTCGAAAAACTAGCCGAAACACGCAAAGCAGCCATACTACTAAACTGCATCGGGCCCCAGGCCCAGGAATTGTATTTCAACGTGCTACATCAAGAAGACAAAAGTAAGCTTGAAGATATTTTAACGCTTTTTGATGATCACTTCAAGCCTAAACAAAATGAGGTGATTAACAGCTATAACTTCAACAAACGAAATCAAGAAGACGGGGAAACCTTCGACGCCTTCTACACAGCTATCAGAAAAATAGCAGAAAATTGTAATTATTCAGAAAAGGACAGAATGCTTCGAGACCGGATTGTGATGGGTGTCAAGGACCAGCGCACACAGCAGAAGTTGTTGGAAATTAAGGAACTTACTCTGGAGAAAGCCGTAGATGTCTGCCGCTCTGCTGAACTATCCAGAGAACACATGAAGACGCTTAACAGCAAGGAGGTGCTGGCAGTCCAGGCGAAGACCTCACCACACCGGTCCGCGGAATTGAAAGCTAAGTATTCTGACCACACAAATAGGTTTTCACCGAATATTAATAATACAAATAAATATAATAAGAATTACTACCTGTGTAGAAAATGTAGAACTGAGCATGGCCCTAGGAATTGTCCGGCCTATGGAAAAATTTGCAATAAATGTAAGAAGTATAATCATTTCAGTATAGGATGCAGCATGGGTCACGGCCAGGTGCATGAAATGAATAATAATGCCCCGGATAGCAACAATTATGTTCATGAGTTATGACTAGTTTATTCCATAGACTTTACAAAAAATGAATGGACTGAAAAATTAAGAGTTGAAAATAAAAGGGTGTCCTTTAAGTGTGACACCGGGGCAGGGATTAATGTGCTTTCATTAAGAGATCTCAAAATTGTTGTCAATGATGATGTCAATAATAGATTGTCTGAGACAAGGTCATTTATTGAGGTTTACAATGGTGGTAAAATTTTTCCTTTAGGCACCATCACTTTAAAGATATTTTCTAAACATGAAGAAAAAAGTTTTGATATAGAATTTGTGATTATTAAAGAAAATTTCTGTCCCATTCTTGGATTGAGAGCACTATTAAAAATAGGGCTATTAAAATTAGAAGGAGTTGACACATTAACTAATACAGCATTAAATACAAACAAAGAGGCCATTATTAATGTTAATTATGAACTATTTCAGGGTGTGGGGAAATTCAAAGACCCATTGGAGTTGCGCATTCAGCCGGGAGCTCAGCCAGTGGTGCGACCACCACGACGTGTGCCACATGCACTCTTGGACCGCCTAGCAGAGAAGCTCAAGATCCTGGTGGAGCACGGAATCATAGCCGAAGTCGCGCACCCTACAAGCTTTGTAAGCAACCTTGTTATTATCGAAAAAAAAGATGGGTCACTTAGGATTTGCCTAGATCCAAAGGATCTTAATAAGGTATTAATAAGAGAACACCACCTTATACCGACTCTAGACGAAATTGTCCCTAGGTTGTGTAATAAAAAATGGTTTTCAGTACTCGATTTGTCAGATGGGTTCTATAATATAAATTTATCCGAAACCTCAAGTGACTTGTGCACATTTAACAGCCCGTTTGGCTGCTACAAATTTCTACGGTGTCCGTTTGGAATTTCAGTAGCCCCGGAGGTCTTCCAAAGATACAGCGAAGCTGCCTTTGGGGACATCCCTGGCGTTATTGTGTATTGTGATGATCTCTTAATATGTGCAGACACAGAACAGGAACATGATACAATATTAGCTAAAGTATTTGATAGAGCCCGAGAAAACAATGTTAGATTCAATAAACTCAAATTCCAATATAAATTAAAAGAAGTGAAATATTTTGGCCACATTTTTTCTGATAAAGGCATGCAAATAGATCCTGAGAGAATTACTGCGATTACTAATATGAAAAGTCCAACTAATAAGAAAGAATTGCAAATTTTTCTGGGCATGGTTAATTATCTAAGAAAATTCATTCCGCACTTAGCAAATATCGCATCCCCATTGCAACTATTGCTAAAAAAAGATGTAACTTGGTTATGGACGGACATTCATGAAGATGTGTTTAAGAATATTAAAATAAAATTAACAGAAGCCCCAACCTTACAAAATTTTAATCCAAAATTGCCAATAGTGATTCAATGTGATGCATCCAAGGACGGCTTGGGCTGCTGCCTAATGCAAGAAGGCATGCCAGTTGGCTTTGCATCAAGGAGCTTAACTCCGGCAGAACAAAACTTTTCGCAAATTGAAAAAGAATTACTCAGTGTGTGTTGGGCAACACAAAAATATCATTACTATATCTATGGTCAAAAATGTACAGTTTTAAATGATCACAAGCCATTAGAATCACTGCTTAAAAAACATATTCATGAAGTCCCGTCCCCTAGACTTCAAAGAATGAAGTTAAGGCTCCTAAAATATGACATAGAATACAAATATCTGAAGGGTAAATACATGTACATAGCAGATCTACTTTCTCGTGCATATATTAAGTGTAATAATACAGATGATCCATATATTAATGAAATGGTCCATTGCGTGGGACTCTCGAGTCACTTACAATGCACTTCAGAGCAAAAACAGGAGCTAATTAATGAAACTAGTAATGATGCGGAACTTTCTAAATTAATAGAATATACTAACAATGGATGGCCAGACAAAAAGCATGTTTCAGATAACTTGCAATATTATTTTAAATTAAAATCTGAAATAACAGTAGATGAAGGCTTGGTGTTTTTAAACCATAGAATAATAATACCTACAACATTGCGCTTAAAAATTATTAAAATGTTACATGAAGGGCATCTTGGCACAACGAAAATGAAACAAACGGCTAGGAATCTTTATTATTGGCCAAAAATTGATGAACATTTAGACACATATGTAAGAAAATGCTTTGTATGTCAAACATACCAAAATAATAATGTAAAAGAGCCCTTACTATCTCACAATGTACCTAAACTTCCTTTTAATAAAATAGGCACTGACATCATGGAATTTAAGACAAAAAGTTATCTGGTGATATATGACTATTATTCAAAATGGCTGGATATTAAATTAATACCAAATAAAAGTGCCAAATGTGTAATTAGCAGCTTAACTGATGTTTTTTGTAACTGGGGCATTCCCAATGAAGTAGTTTCAGACCATGTGCCATTTGACTCTAGAGAGTGCCATCAATTTGCTCGAGAATGGGGGTTCACATTTACATATACCAGCCCAAGATATGCCCAGTCTAACGGCATGGCTGAAAAGGGAGTTCAGATAGCTAAAAAGATTTTGCTTAAATGCCATGAGGATAAGACTGATTTTAGGTTGGCACTGTTACAGTATAGAGCGTCTCCCGTATCTGGTACTAGTTTCTCACCTAGTCAACTAATGATGAATAGAAATATTAAAACAAAAGCCATAGTTAACCATGAATATTTAAAACCAAAGTTGAATACTAATGTAGATAAGCAATTTGAAAGAATAGTGAAAAGAAACTCGAAGTGTTATAATAGTACAGCTAGGTATAAGAATTTATTCTATAATGGTCAGCAGGTCTGGTTTAAGAAAGACCCAAATAGAAATATTTGGTTACAAGGGATAATTTGTAAAAGCAACGGCTTTAGGTCCTATAATTTATTAGATAATAACAATGTTGAATACACAAGGACATCCTACCATATTCGACCGGCTTAAGGTGTGTGATCCACCAGGGTCCGCTGCTGGCTGAGAGCTCAACTCCCATGGGTTCTCGTTTGTAAAAGGGGAAGAAAAGTAGTTCATGTTATAACTTAAGATATTGTAATAAATATATAGTATTATTAATTAAGTGGAGCTCGTGTATACTACATGGATATTAAGTATGTAAGATTAATTAAAGATGTAACTATTAGTATTACTTCTAGACTTAAGTACTTCTGTGCAATTTAAATTTAAATTAAAAAGGGGAGATGTATTAGAGTTGTATAATGTAAAGATGCCTTAACGGATTTGTGTAATGCTGCCTTAATAAAAAAAGGCAAAAGATTTGACATCTCGCCCACTCTCTTTGCTTACTGATCGTGACACGGTCTGCTTGCTCTTCTAATTATAAAGACTAATATAATGTTAATCATTAACATAAGTTATTAAAATAAACCCTCATTTGTGACCTCAACTCTTTGTATTATTCAACAACAATACAGTTATTACATTTTTAGCATTATATGTATAGAAAGCTTTATGTTAAGCGTCAGTAAATGACGGTGTAGGGACTGTGTCCTACATTCGCCCAAATCTAGATGTCGAAAATTCTAAATAAACATATTCAAATTTAATAATGTACAGTTACGTGCAATGTGCACTTCGGTAATTCATATAACCGTTTTTATATTATAGTCCGTTAGGTTAAGAATAAAACGTTGTAAAAGATTTGTAATCTTTACTGGTTTATTAGCCTAGGATATTTATATTTTCTCTATTACTTTGTTTATTTGTCGGCACTCTGTGTCGGCACATTGTTCTATTATACGTTTATCACTAAACTAAATTTGCGAACAGTATTGTTCAATTTCGACTCGTAAAGCCATTTGGTTGGTATCGTGAGAAAACCTAGCCATCTGGCATACCGTTATCGGTCCTATACCGTTGCCCCGATGAGCCGGCCGGGGATGACCGAGTCATCGGGGTAGCTAAGGACAGACAGCGAGGACAGTCAGTACGCAACCGCCAAACGAGCAACTATTCCTTAGATCAGCTCAAGTTATATTCGACTAGTTATAATTTAGTAATTATTTCTTAACTCCACGGTACGAGTAGAGTCTATTAGTGTAACTCCTCGTCAACGTGTTAGTCGTATAGTTTATTTAATTGTGTGTCTTTCGTTATATCTAATATAGAACATTAATCGCGTAATGAACTTTAATTGTAAACATATCCCAACACATCCTAAGTACCTACCTAACATTGCCAAATTGGTGACCCCGACGTGATTTAAACATTAACGGCAATTTCGATGGTACATGTGTTGTGGAATTAACTTCAGTGTTTGTAGTGAACTAACCAAGTGAAGAAACTTTTAGTGTTTGTTTTTAAAGATGGCAAACGGAAACGAGCCTGCCCGTGACGCTATTCTGCCCGCTATGTGTAGGAGTATTCGATTACACGAGTTTTTACCGAATGACCCTGTATTGTGGTTCTTAAAAGTAGAACTAGATTTCCGCTCATTTGGCATCACAAGTGACGATGATAAATTCGATCTTGTCGCGCGCGCCCTACCAGCACAGCCGTCATCCGAAGTGCGCGATCTATTCGTGTCACCACCAGCGGCCAACAAATACGAGGTATTCAAGGCAGAAGTCATAAAAAGGCTAGGTTCGTCACAAGAGGCTAAGACGCGTCGGCTGCTTGAGAAAGAGCACATAGGTGACCGTAAACCATCACAGTTTTTGCGGCACCTACGAAACCTGGCGGATTCCAGTGTGCCGGACTCAATCCTGCGGTCATTATGGATGGAGCAGTTACCGTCAGCTATGCAGATGATATTGGCAACCCAATCGGAGCAGAATTTAGAGAAGGTTGCCGACGTCGCGGACGTTATTGCAGATAGTATAACAACAAAGCAAGCAATCGCGACGACAACCCCTCGTTTGGATCCAGTAATAGATGCTCTAACGATGCGTTTGGACGCGTTGGAGAAAACGTTGCGGCTTAATGCGGAAGCAACATCTGCCAATACAAATGCGCGTTGCAGAGGAAGACTACACTCGCGTTCAAGGTCAAGATCTCGATCCCGCGCTCACAGTAAACCCGCGAACTCAGGTAAATGCTGGTACCACACAAACTACGGCGCGAAAGCACACAAGTGCATAAAACCCTGCACGGACAGCGCCGATAACTCGGGAAACGCGAGCGGGAGCCATTAGTGGCGAATGGTTGCCCACCAACAACAACAACGTCACGTCGCATTTTCATTGTTGACAGGAGCACGGGAACAAAGTTTCTGATAGATACGGGAGCTGAATTATGTGTGTATCCCCGCAGCCTAGCCCCACAAAATCAAGAATTGTGTAGGTACGAGCTAGTTGCGGCGAACAACACTCCCATAAAAACTTACGGCTTCTTAACAATGACCCTGAACCTCGGACTACGCCGAGATTTTCCATGGCGGTTTGTTATTGCTGACGTGGATAGGCCGATAATTGGTATCGACTTTTTAAGCCATTATGACTTGTGGGTCGATGCAAGAAGGCATAGACTAATAGACGCCATGACGCAGTTTGCGGTCACCGGGGAGTTAGCTGAGTCCGAACCGGTGATATCCATTAGAACAATAGCCGGTGACTCACCTTATCACCAACTTTTACGAAAATATAGCGATATCACTAAGCCCGATGGTGCCGCGGCAACAACAAAGCACAACACAAAACATTATATAACGACGAAACCGGGACCGCCAGTAGCACAAAGGCCCAGAAGATTAGCGCCCGACCGTCTTATCGCTGCAAAAAAGGAATTTGACGCGATTTTAAAGTTGGGTATAGCCCGCCCGTCACAAAGCAGCTGGGCATCGCCACTTCACATGGTCCAGAAAAAAGACAATGGATGGAGACCATGTGGTGATTATCGTGCGCTTAATGACCGCACCTTGCCAGACCAGTACCCGGTTCGGCACATTGAAGACTTCGCCCAGACTCTTAGTGGTAATAAGGTGTTCTCGACTTTGGACTTAGTGCGTGCGTTCAATCAAATACCAGTGGCGGAGGAAGATATACCTAAAACGGCTATAACTACACCATTTGGATTATTTGAGTTTACATATATGACTTTTGGACTTCGAAATGCAGCTCAAACGTTCCAACGTTTTATGGACGAAGTGTTACGTGGTTTAGACTTTTGCTATTGTTATATAGATGACATTTTAATAGCTTCGAGTGACAGTGATGAACACTTAAAACATTTAGAGATAGTGTTTAAGCGACTAAGTGACTATAGTGTAGTGATTAACCCTTCTAAGTGTGTGTTTGGACAGGACCAAGTTGAGTTTTTAGGTTATTTAGTGTCTGCAAACGGTACGCGCCCATTACCTGGGAAAGTCGAAGCTATACGCTCCTTTCCACTCCCGACTACGGCCAAGGATTTAAGACAGTTTTTAGGTATGATAAACTTCTACCGTCGTTTCATACCTAATGCTGCTGCGCAACAAGCCAATCTAAATGATTTGCTCAAGGGAAATCTTAAAGGTAAGGCGCTTTTACAGTGGACACCCAACGCAACGAGGGATTTCGAGGCCTGTAAACAATGCCTGGCCGACGCGGCCTTGCTGGCCCATCCGCGGGATAACACCGAGCTAGCGCTATTCACCGATGCCTCAGATCATACGGTAGGCGCCGCACTTCAACAAAAGGTGGACGGAGCGTGGCAACCCCTAGCATTCTTCTCAAAGAAACTTTCGAGTGCTGAAAGAAACTACTCAACTTACGACAGAGAATTGTTTGCAATTTATTCCGCCGTTAAACAATTCTGCCATAACTTAGAAGCGCGGACATTTACGATTTACACTGACCACAAGCCAATCGTATTTGCTTTCGCTAAGAAAAACAAACAGTGTACTCCGAGACAATTTCGATATCTTGATTTTATCGGCCAATTTACAACCGATATCCGACACGTTAGCGGTGAGCAAAATATACCTGCTGACGCAATGTCTCGCATAGAAATTGACAGTATAGAGAAAGGCATTGATTGGCAAGCTTTGGCAGTTTCTCAGAGATCGGACAGTATATTACAATCGCTTATTGATAAAAAGTATAAAAACACTGACTCGACACTACAGCTTAAACTCGTACAGTTGCCTGGGTTCGAAGAAAGTATCTATTGCGATATTTCTACCCCTTCAGTCCGACCATATATCACCGAGCCTTTCAGGAAAGCTGCCTTTAACACCGTGCATCAACTCTCACACTCAGGAGCCAAAGCCACAATCAAACTAGCGACGCAGAAATTCGTCTGGCCGTCTATCAAATCAGACTGCAGACAGTGGACTCGAAGCTGTTTGGAATGTCAACGCGCAAAAGTGACGCGTCACGTGTCAGCACCTGTTGGTTCCTTCGCGCCTCCTTCTACTCGTTTTGAACACGTGCACATAGATATTGTTGTAATGCCGATATCAGAAGGTTGCAGATACATTCTTACCTGCATCGATCGGTTCTCTAGGTGGCCCGAAGCTATACCTATTGAGAATCAGGAAGCAGAAACTGTAGCACGTACGTTTTACTCTAATTGGATCGCACGTTTCGGCGTACCTCTACGTGTCACCACAGACCAAGGCCGAAATTTTGAATCGCACCTGTTCAGAAATTTGAACAATCTGATTGGTACGAATCAACTGCGAACAACGGCTTATCATCCAGCCGCTAATGGAATGATCGAGCGATTTCATCGTCAATTAAAGGCTGCAATTAAATGTCATCAAAATACCCAATGGACACGAGTGTTACCTACAGTTATGATGGGTATTCGCGCAGCATTTAAGGAAGACTTGAAAGCTACACCCGCCGAAATGGTATACGGTGAAACCATTCGCTTACCTGGAGAGTTTTTATTGCCCAGAACAACGAGTGATTGTGATGCCATGGATTTCGTCGGACAATTGAAAACAAATTTTTCCAGTCTTCAACCAGTCGCTGGGACTCATCACGGAGGTAACAAGATCTTCGTCTTCAAGGACCTGAAGACAACTAGTCACGTGTTTGTCCGAGTCGACGCCCCTAAACAACCGTTACAACCATCGTATGAAGGACCTTTCGCCGTCATATCGAGAAACGATAAGACTTTTGTTATTAACAGACGAGGCCATCACGTGACCGTTTCTATTGATCGACTTAAGCCTGCTTACGTATTGGCAGATAACATAGAACCGCCGCCAAAGCCTCAAAATGACTTTGCGCAGTTCATTGTCCATCGAGCATCCCGTCCTTCAACCCAGAATACGACCCTGGTACCTGAACCGATCGCGCATCAAGCACCTGCGCCTACACATGATAACGCCATTAGAACTAGGTCAGGTAGACAAGTCCGCTTCCCGGATTATTACCAGGCTAGTGTTAAGTAAATGTACTTTATGACATATGTATAAGTTTGTATTGTGATTTATTTACTGTTTTCTATATATTACTTTAAAAAAGAGATTAGATCAAATAACATTTTCTCAGGTTACACCCATTACCAGTTTGTTGTGTTACTAATATAGCTAATAAGCAAATTGTTACTAACCGTGTGTACACATTGTATGTTAGCTAATAATAGTGATATTTACTCCTATATTTAGGCTACTTATTCTTATTTTGTGACACTTTTGCTATTGTTTGATTTTTACTATTGTGTTATGTAATGCCACTCTGTTATTATTATTTTTATCGTGCTTCATCACTAGTAAGGGGGTACTGTAGGGACTGTGTCCTACATTCGCCCAAATCTAGATGTCGAAAATTCTAAATAAACATATTCAAATTTAATAATGTACAGTTACGTGCAATGTGCACTTCGGTAATTCATATAACCGTTTTTATATTATAGTCCGTTAGGTTAAGAATAAAACGTTGTAAAAGATTTGTAATCTTTACTGGTTTATTAGCCTAGGATATTTATATTTTCTCTATTACTTTGTTTATTTGTCGGCACTCTGTGTCGGCACATTGTTCTATTATACGTTTATCACTAAACTAAATTTGCGAACAGTATTGTTCAATTTCGACTCGTAAAGCCATTTGGTTGGTATCGTGAGAAAACCTAGCCATCTGGCATACCGTTATCGGTCCTATACCGTTGCCCCGATGAGCCGGCCGGGGATGACCGAGTCATCGGGGTAGCTAAGGACAGACAGCGAGGACAGTCAGTACGCAACCGCCAAACGAGCAACTATTCCTTAGATCAGCTCAAGTTATATTCGACTAGTTATAATTTAGTAATTATTTCTTAACTCCACGGTACGAGTAGAGTCTATTAGTGTAACTCCTCGTCAACGTGTTAGTCGTATAGTTTATTTAATTGTGTGTCTTTCGTTATATCTAATATAGAACATTAATCGCGTAATGAACTTTAATTGTAAACATATCCCAACACATCCTAAGTACCTACCTAACATTGCCAAAACGGTAAACATTGTTTATTGGTCTGTGACAATATTTTATTGTTTTGATTCATGTTTTTTAGTACTCACACTACTAAATATGAATTATAAATCGAAAGAGATGTATATACTAAAGAAAAAGCAACCAAGGGCCCCAGGGCTGGGATCGAACCAACTTGTACTTAAAAACATGAATCAAAACATTTATTATACCTATTTAATAAATGATTTAATTCATGCTTTACAATTGTACAATATGGTGGCGCCATATATCGCTTCTAGTTTAAAATAATTTGTAAAGATTATCTAGACTAGAAGGACAGAACTAGATGTAAGTCTGAGCCGTAAGATGGCGGACCGCACCTTAAGCGTTTGTAAAATAGAAAGGATTGCATATACTTCGAAATTTCACCGTGGTCGGGTGGCCTAGTGGTTAGGAGGTTGCTGGTTCGATCCCAGCCGTGGGCACTGAGGGCTTTGGTCACTTTTTCTGTAGTATATGACATCTCTTTCAATTTATAATATTATTTTCGGTTTTGTTACTAACATTATAAGTATTTCTATGCAAAAATGAAAATATTCGATTTTTATTCGTTTTATTCGAATATCCGGATAGTAAAATAATAAATATTCGAAATATCCGGATAGCAAAATTGGACGGATATTGCAAGCCCTAAACACAGCAAACGAAAGTACTTATACAAAATCATAACATGCAAATTCCCTCAAGTTTGTGTTGGGCGGTAAATTGTTCGACCTCTAAATGAAAGTAGGTTTATACAAGATAATTCATAATAAGACGTGAGCAGGATTAACACCACTGTTTGAGTAAATAAAAAGCTATTTTGCATACTAGACTTAAGTCGTCGAGATTAGGGTTATGTATTTAAAATGATGAAAACAATCAAGTTTAAATTTTATTTCCGATTGCATGGTCACTCTACAAATAAAATACCTACTTGCGTCAACAATGGCAGCTTTGGAAACATAGTGTCTCACTTGACATCATAATGTGATAATAAATCATTTATTTTCCAAATATATACAGTAAGTGTATAACTTATTATATACTAGCTATCACTTTTTGTTGAAATAAATCAAATTATTTAATTAATATTTCTATTTCAATATATAATTAGCTATCTACCTCTATGTGACAATTCATTTAATCATAATTAAGGCGTTGTCATTACAGTTAAGCGGGTTATATTATTATTCATTAGCTGTTGCATTATTGCAGACAATCAAATCAAAAAGTAAAAAAAAGACGAACAAGACATTGTTTTTATTAAATCCTATACTGAACGATTCATTAATATTAACTGTTTGTGTAGTCCTGGGTGCGTAGCCAAGATGCCAATCGCTTACGCTCAGTCGCTAACGAAACGCAACTGTCATTGTCACACTAATACGGAAGACTGATAGAGATAGGTAGCTACGATACGTTAATAAGCGTGAGCGATTGGCATCTTGGCTACGCACACTGCTCACGTCTTCTGAATCACCCGTATATGTGCGTACGTGCGAAAGCGGAATGTCATGGGATCAAAGTTATGCCTTGGTTACCCGGCGTCTAACTATATAAAAGCATTGTGCAACATCTATTATTGGCACAACGCATAGAACCCGTCAAAACTAGGTACAGGATGAATATGGAACAAATCAATAACAAGCGATGCCACATCGGTCTCCTACATCTTGATTGCCCATTACCATTAGTAAAGCAGACATTGTCCTCCATAGACAATAATAAAAAATACGATTGCCTTTATTTTCCTGTCAATCCGTGTTCTTACCCTCCCGTGTTTATATGATATCAATTGATAGTGCGCAGTGGCCAGGAACGAGCGGAACGAATATTTTAATATTTCAATGCGCCTGCGCCACGTGCCTGAACGGAAACACTGCACGTGCTACCAATTAGAAATGGAAAAGGTAAAAAAAAACTTGACTAGATCGCTCGGAGTGCGCCCCAGTGGGAGTTGCCTATCAACGATAGAAAACGAATAACTAACCCTTGTAAGGAATTTTTATCCTAAGGGGTTGATATTACTTTCGATTTTTAATTTCATAAGGGGCGTGATTTTATTGATCAAATTCCTACGCTTGTAGACGTTTTTATGGTTCCGTAGTCAATTTATAGTTTCGCCATGTCTGTCTGTCCGTCTGTCCGCCCGTCTGCGGCTTAGCTTAGTGACGTCAGTACTAGAAAGCTGTAATTTGGTACCTAATTGTAATTTAGATTTAGAATTTTATATCTTTTGATGCGAAGTAAAGCAGTTAATATCTTAAAGGAAAGTGTTCTTGTTTTCGATTTATTACCTGAAAGGCCTTATATTCCTTTTTTGATTGGATATATAGTCATGTCATTTAAACAAGGTACATACATTTTAGAAAAACTCATTTTACAAATAAATTGTCAGCTTAATTGAACAAAGAACAAAAAAACTTTATATACCCACATATCATTACCCCCCTCTATAATGCGTTCAAAAACCGCATAATACCCCATAAAAAAAACTTCTTTTTTACAGCAAATTTCTTGTCTGTGAGAATGTTATTAAAAGTAATTTATTTTATCGAATTGAATATTTTTTTTTTCAAATTTTAAACATCTCTGACAAACAAGGAAATTTGATTTGACCTCTATTCTAATATCTGATCAGTCGAGATGACGTTTAGTTCAAAACGAAGTGTCAATTGCAAACAATGTCGCACGCAAGTCGCATGCTCTATGATATCGAACGATAAAAAAATTGGAGCTAACTTTACTTTGTCTCTGAATTTGAAAAATATGAAAGTCAAAAATTTTAAAACAGAAAAGTTTTCATTCATAAAATTCGTAATGGCGGTCGACATTTATTATATGCGATTTGAACGCATCGTGGAGATTTCATGATGATATGTGTGTGTATAAAGTAGTGTATGTAATTGTAAATAATTAGGCATAAATAAAACACTCGTGTGATGTTATTATGAAACTCGGTTGCTGCCTCGTTTCATAAATCTACACTCGAATTTTAATGCCTTTCATTATATACAATCACATAAACAACTAATACAAATTATACAATATGTAATAGTAGTTTATGTGATTGTATATAATGAAAGGCATCAAAACTCGAGGGTGGGTTTATGAAACGAGGCGTCAGCCGAGTTTCATAATAACATCACACGAGTGTTTTAATGCCTAATTATTTACAATTACATACACTGCTTTATATACACACATATCATGACTCTCCATGATGCATTCAAAGCGCATATATATCGACCGCCATTGCGACTTTCAGGAATTAAAACTTTTCTGACATTCAAGTTTTGACATTTATATTTTTTAAATTCAGAGACAAACTAGAGTTGGCGCCAATTTTCATATCGTTCGATATCAAAAAACCGAACGACTTGCGTGCGTCATTGTATGCAATTGACAATTCGTTTCAAACTAAACGTCATATCGACTGATATTAGAATAGAGGTCAAATCAAATTTTCTTGTGTCAGATGTGTTCGAAATTTGAACAAAAATAATATTATCGAAAACGATAATATAATGTAGCTATTATTACATTTTCACAGATTAGAAATTTGTTGTAACAAAAAAGTTTATTATTATGGGGGCCTTTATATGCGATTTTTGAACGCATTATTGAGGGCTAATGACATGTGGGTATATAAAGCAATATTATTATAAACATAGAACGGGTAAATCGCGAATTTAGGACAAACCGCGAAAGTTTTAAGTGTTATACTCGTATGTATAAGTAAAGCAATGATTATATTGTGAATTATTTATAAGTTTCTGAATAATTAAATGGTTGCTACGTTTGGCTGGAGTCCTAGAGGAAGCAGGGTTGAATTGGACGCGATCTGCGGAACTGGCATGTGCTCGAACATTATGGTGCCATGCATCCGGCTCATAGTTATTATAGTTGCCGATTTCTAAGTCTGAACTTTTGACACTTGAGTATTGACGTACTTAGTGATGAGGCTAAGACAAATCGTTTGTCAAATTCAGCGATTATTGATTTTAGCGATGAATTGTTTGATTCGATTTTACTACTACGGATTTGTATTTGATAAGACGTGGATAAGACCGAGAAACTTCGACAAACTGCGCATTTGTCATACGATTTTTTCCAAAGTCATCTTAGTTTCGTTCAGAAATCAATACTGTTGAATTCTTAAAATGTAAGATAAAAACCTTCATAGTTAATTTGTCTTATTTAAAATAACATTTTTTCCCATATCGTACTTAGTATTATTATCGTTTTAATCGTTTTGTTTTGATTTTTTACTGTATTGCCTATTGATAACAAGATCGATTTTTATCGATTAACAGACAGTTTTATGAATTGGAACAGCAGACATGGTCACAACACTAAATTTAAAATAAAAACGACGTAGACCGTAACTGTTGGCATGCTAAATTGTTATCGTAAAATATTCAATAACTAATGTATGAAAAAATGTAACATTCATCACATTATGTTTATGAAAAGTAAAATATTGTGTTTATGTACATGACTAGCTGTAATATCTTTATGGGATTTTGTTTATAATTCCAAAGTGTCTTGTGCGTTTACGTTCTACGGGTATTTCGATGTGTCAAAAGTTCAGACTTAGAAATCGGCAACTATAACGGGGGCTGAAACTAATAAACTGCAATATTCATATTCATTATTGCGTAATGCTCTCGCATTCACTGGTAAATCCATTAAAAAAATATTGCTTAACGTAAGTACATAACATACTCTGCTTGTGCGTCATATAAAACTTCGTGACTGTTTAAACATAAAGAAGCACAATATTTAAAACATTAGGAATATACTTGGGTAAGTAAGTACCTAACTGTTATACACTTTTCATTTCAAGAAGCCGTTTTATGTCACCAAGCAATTTCAGTAGACATGGCTCTGTTTAATTACCAGTACCTATAGGTAAAATATTTTAGTTTACCCTTAAATACAATGTTAGACTATAATTATTGCCTATTATTTTAGTCTAACTAATTGGTAACCACAATTATCTTCTTCTATACATATAAAAGGAAAAGTTACTCACTCATCAAAGTAGAGCCGAAACTACTCAACGTGTGACCCTGAAATTTTCACAGTTCGTTAAGTGTTTAACGAAAGTAAGGAATAAGAAGGGGTTTTGAAAAAATCATCTTCTAAGGGGGTTAAATCGGGGGTGAAAGTTTGTATGGAAGAAAGTATTTTTGTTTAGATAGAGACTCAAAAGTTGTTGTAAAGGTTTATTATTAAAATACAAAAAAAGTAATTTTAGCGTTTTGGAAAAATCAACCCCAAAAGGAGTGAAAAGTGTGTTAAAAGTTTGTATGGCGGGAGCGTTTCCCTTTTAGTTATAGACTACAAACTTTGTGAAAAGCATCCTCATTAGAGTTTAAAAAAAGTAATTTCAGCGATTTTGAAAATTAGACCCTTATAAGGGTGAAAAGGGTGTTGAAAGTTTGTATGGCGGAAGGTTTTCTGTTTAGCTAGAGACTTTATTTTATGTGTAAAGGTTTCTCATCGTCATCAAAATACAAAAAAAGGTGTTTTTATCATTTTGGAAAAATTATACATATATATATATAAAGGGGTGTGAAAAGAGTGTTTAACATTTCATTAACATTTAAGGTCTGTTTTGCGATGACAATAAACAAATCTCCAGGCCAGTCACTGAAAACGGCAGGAATTGATCTTAAGGGAGACTGCTTCTCGCACGTATAATTTTACGTGGCCTGCTCGAGACCGAGAGTAAGCTCACTACGCACTTTAGTCAGTTCAAGGAATAACTGTAAACGTTGTGTAAAAAGAAGTACTACGCTGAGTTTTTTAACAAAAAATAATAATAATACTTACCACCTTCAAAAAGTGCATAGGGCATATTTAAATATAAATACCTATCTAAATAAGTGCGTGTAAAGCGTTTGAAGGTGGTATTGTTTTTTTGTTAAAAAGTTTTCCATTTCCCATTTCTACTATTTTCATTTAATTTCCTAAACAAAGTCCAAAATATTTATAGTTAAAAACTTTAATTTATTTGGCCAACTCTGAATCTACCAAAGAAAGAGGATCATCAAAATCGTTTTATAACTGGCGGAATTATCGCGTAACATACACGTGCATACCAACAACCTCCTCCTTTTTTGAAGTCGGTTCAAAATGTTGTTAGAAGTACGAAATCTGCGCGTGCGAAGCCGCGGGTAAAAGCTAGTATAATATTATGCATATGCATGTATGTGCACGTCGCTTCAAACTATTAGAACGAGCCTTAAAAATCTAGTTACTCGTATCTTATTTAAATGAATCTTATAAATTAGTCAGAACTGGATATTTCCAGTGTTTTGTTGACACTATGTCTGTACAGTTAAACATAAAGATATATAGAACTGGAGCATGTGCTAAGCATGCGAGTGTTTAAGATAGCATTTTGAGTCATCTCATTATCCAAGTAATCTGCTCTCTTCGTTTGTTTTAGGTACTAATCAGTTCATTGTTTATGGCATAGTTGATGATGGTACTAAACACTGGTCCTTAAGCAAATTTTTAAATTACATTTTTCTCATATGACAACCAGTTAAATGTACAAATAAATGCAGTACGGCGTCATAGAGTACAATATTATGTAATTGTTATTAATTTTTATTTTCTTGTTCTTATTTTATTTTAATTTAATGTGTTTTCATGTATATTTTATTTGTAGATTTTTTTTCCATGTTAGTACCTACGTGTATAGTAATTAAATTTATTTCCTAATTCTTAATTGAGTGTAATTAGATGGACATGAATGTAGTCTGAAATACAACTGTTGAATTGAATTGAATTAAATATTTTTAACTGCGGTTTTTGCTTTCATGAACCAAATGCATTTGCTACTGTTTTTCACTATGTTTTTTTTTACCGCGTAAGGTAATACGCCATATGACACACTTCCCGCAACTATTCTATTTTGGTTTTATAATGAGGTCTTGCATGCATGAGGGGTGCGGCACCGGCTGGCGAGACAAGTAGGAAACGTGGTCCCCATCAACTTGCTAACTTGTACCGTATATAATAGTAACATATTGAGATTTTTGCGTTTGCTAAATATTTTATATGATAACAAATCTCGTAAGGTACAACTAATATTTCAGTACTTTCACTTGTCAAAAAGCCTCAGTCTTAAAATTGGTTATGAGATTGTTGTCCAATTTAGGTATGTTGTTATTGAGTTTTAGTCCCGTGAAAGTATTATTCACTCGAATAGATCAGCAGCCGCTTTATAACTGGCTAAAAGGACGTCGGTGCAAGACATTTAAACCACACCTTATCTGAAAAAATCCAATTGGTTTACATTAAAATATCATGTTCACATTAGAACGGGACGGGACAGAGCGGGACGGGACGATCAGTCAGTTTCTATAGAAAACGTCACATGCCATAGCGTTTTTCTTTCTATGGGAATTGACAGATCGTCCCGTCCCGCTCCACCCCGTCCCATCCCTTCTTAGTGTGTGACATCCTTAAATTGTAATAATGTTACCATTGTCTTATCAAAATACAAGAACGACGATTATTTAGTTTAAACAATTTTTTTTTCTATGGTATTTAGATTTTGTAGCAGTTCTGAACTTGGTCTCGTCGTATTGTCGTCACTATACAATACAATACAATACAATACTCTTTATTGCACACCTCACACAGATGAAATACAGTTACAAGAGAAAATAACACCACTATCTTGCAATAAATAACATAATAATGCGTCATAGTTAGTTTTCATCATTCAGTATTTTTAGTGTATATGTACATTGTAGGAGTCACTACTGAAACACATCATCTATTTGTCATTTGTAAAACAAAACATAAACCTCATTGTATCGCGTAAGCTTTGTTATCTAGTGTTTCTTTGTGTGTAATTTCTCTGGGCTAGTGTAATTATTAAACACGTTTACACTACGTTTTAAAATTACATTTTTACTTTTTATGGTGAAAATGCAATGCAATAATTTGTTGACTTGGAGCTGATAAGATGATGGTATCTGAAGTTTACCAACTTGATAAAAATAATCAACTCATTGAAAAAAGATCATAAAGGATTCGATAGACGAGCAAAATACTTGAAGTACATAAGTAAGATGTAAATAAGTCAACATAGAAAGTGTATCAAACAATGGAATTAATATGTATTTTAGTAACCATTTGGTATTCTATTTACCCACTTATTTAATTTAATATTAAATATATAAACTATACATCTCTTGCCATATTGTAGTACTTCATAGTAAATTTATTTTTCATATTTTTTACCCAGGTATTGGCTGTTGAACTATCAGTATTTATGTGGATTTAACTTTTCTTGTCACTTGACTATTGTAAATGTGATGACTTGTACAAGTGGCAATGGCCTACTTGCAGAATAATATTTTGAATTTAGCTTTAATAGCCAAATGTTATTTTGTATGATAAATTGGTCGTATCTAAATTAAATTTAGACTTTGACCTTTAAGGATGACTCATACTAAGACGGGACGGGACGGGGCGGGCGGGACGGTCTGTCAATTTCTATAGAAAACGTCACGTGACATCCGAGGGCTCCGAGCTATCACGTGATTCTTTCCACAGAAATGGACACATCGTCCCGTCCTGCCCCGTCCCGTCCCGTTCTAGTGTAAGTCATCCCTTAGTATACGCTCTATGAAGGAACATTCATAAAATTTAACGCGCGAGCAATGAAATCGGGCGGTGTACTGTATGTTTAGGGCTTTACACAAGGTAATCAGATTTTATTGAGAGCATATAAAGGAGATTTTATCGTATACATTACATTATCAGTTATGTAATTAAATCCAAACTATCGCGCATGATTAGGGCAAACGCCAGAATTAGGTACTTCATTCCGTAGTACCTACGATAAGTATATCATGATTTTGTTTTTATTAGGCCCTCCAGCAAGTGTTATCGCAGTTGATAACCTAGTATGCTAAATAACAGAGAATCACCTATTAGCTTGAACTATAGGGTTAATTATTATTTTAAATACATAGATCAAATAAGCAGAATCGTTGGTGGCCCAGCGGTAAGGACTGCGACTTTCAATCAAAAGGTCGCGGGTTCAAATCCTGCCAGCTCGTACCAATGAGTTTTTTGGAACTTATAAATCGCTTTTCGGTGAAGGAAAACATTGAAAAGAAACCGGACTAATCTCCGAATAAGGCCTAGTTTACCCTCTGGCTTGGAAGGTCAGATGGCAGTCGCTTTTGTGAAACTAGCTACGCTACGTAAAAATAAATTATCTGTCGTTTTATGCAAGAAAAACGCTAGGAAAAAGAATACATAAATCAAATAAGCGTACCTATAAAGTGACTCCAGGCTACTTCAACCGTGGTAAAAAACCTGAAAAATGCTATGCTATGATGGGACTTTTTTATATATACTACGACGGTGACAAACAAGCATACGGCCCGCCTGGCTTCTTAGTATTAATTAATTATTATCAAAAGTAATGATCAATTCATATTAATTATACTACTACTCAATTTATATTATTTATCAGATTACACTAACACAGACACTGTGTCAATGGAATTCAGTAAATAATACGTAGGTACGTTTATATCTAAAGCGTCAAGAAACACACGTTAATGAAAAGTAACGGTTGTTCCTTTTGCTGCACTAATTCGATTTGGAATGAAATTAATTACAAACAGGCATATGTCGCCGTGACTTTTCAACTTTTACTGTGTTATTTGGCCCATTCTGATTTATGCGTATGTTCTGTAGAATCTGACGCGGCCATATGGTCTGCTCGCATACCGTATGGTGGGAACAGACTTCGACGGGATTCGGTGCAATTTCACTGTCTCCTATCTCGAGCAATCTGTCTCGGATGTAGTGTTTAAAAATAAGCCTCAGTTGTTTTGCAGATGTTCTTATAAGAGTCAAAGGTTATCTTTAACGAATATTGCGAAGCAAATAATGTTTGGAGTTCTGAGGACGTCAACTGTAATTTTCCTAAGCAAGAACATTTGAACTGTGCCCCACTAATGTGCTAATATGTATTGTTATTATATGTATTAGCTTCAAATATAACTATTTCGTTTTATTTAAAGAATCATAATTAATTTTAAAACCTATACAAGTGTAAAGCTATTTCTTTCCTGTAGTAAGTAGGTACCTATATGACATATTTTTCAATTTATAAAAATCTATATTTTCATCAGATTGAATAATAAATTTCGCCAAATTTTAATTTAGTACTTAGCTGGAAATGTATGACCTGGGTATATTTATATTATATTATTATCCAATTCAAAACCTTGTAACAAATGGGTCCTTGGCCCTTTATTTTATATTATTGAGAGTCCGGTGTATTGTATGTTCAAATACGCGCGAGGTACGACTTTTTCACAATAACGCGCGAAAATACAACATTTACACGTTATCTTCATAAATAGGCATACCAAAAGGATTACAACTATACAAGGCCACCCAATTTTTCGATGTCTACTACTTACACGTTCCTCAATACTCTCAGTCAGCCAATGCCATAATGTCGCATATTTTATAGCGCTAAACAGAGCGATTTGAAGTGCAGTTAAAAAAAACACGAGATATATATACTTACACTATTTATAATTATATATTAAATGTTAGATAGAGTATTACCTAAAGTTTATAACTGCATATTTATTTACTTATGTAAAAAAGTTACTTAAGCTAACTTGGCTAAAGCTTAAAAAGTAACTTGGCTAATTTTCGCTATTTCTACCAAAACTTACCAAATAAATAAAAAACTATACTTAATAATTTTGTGCGAAAATGTTCAAAACTGTTTTATTTTTATTCCGTAGAAAACTATAAATAAAAAATAAAATAAAATAGCCTTTATTTACGATCCTTTTACATAAGTTGTTACCATTTTTGTTGATGTTTTACTGTTGTTATTTTTAGTTTTTATTTATTTTAATTGTTATTGGTTTCCTTGTTTGGGATCCCCTCTTGGGTAAAGGCCTCCTCCAGCTTTTGCCATTTCTCCCGATCTTGAGCTACGTGGAGCCAGGCCCTGCCAGCGACTTTAGTTATATCATCCATCCAGCGCTTATGTGGGCGCCCCAGAAAACTATATACTGAGTAAAAAAAAAAGTTTTATTTAGGGTCGAAAACCAGTGTGTGTGTTTGAAGCTCACTCATCAAAAGAAGGTAAAACAGCTGTTAGAAAATAGTGTATTTTTCAAAAACTGACAACAATTTTAAAAAAGTTTTTCATTGATTCCATTTCAATTGAAATGATCTTTCAGTTTAAATTATGTATTAAAACATGTAAAAATGTTTTTGTAACTATGAAAACTCATGGCAAAAAGTTCAGCTGCATCGGGTAAATTTATATACCGGACTCTTAAGAGGAGTCAGTGCAAAAGTTTAAGCATATCGTCGACGCCGACTCTAAGTAGGTACCTAGTTCTGCCTTAAGTAAAAAAAAATTACAGCATTGTTTCAATTGTTGAAAAATATTTTTCCTTACCTGTGCCGTCTTAACCACATTTGTTGGTTACATTTTATTTGATAAGTCATAAAATCAGGTTCCTAAATCAACAGCCGAAGGCCTTGCATGAAACGTGGGGATTATTAACAAAAATTTTAATCTTCGAACACGTGGTTCGTACGTTTTATGCGAGCGATGCGTTGAAAAAGTGCTTATTCAGTTTTGTTCGGTGGTCCCTAAAGGCAACGCGGTTTTTTGCTCGTTCCCATGAACCCTGGACAAAGGAGCGACCTCGCTGAAAGACCGAAGTGATCCACGCAAGAATAAATATTATACAACAATAGGGTAGCTTCTTTGACTTTACCTTGCTTTTGTTGGTGGAATGTGGCGTCTTGATACTTGTTCACTGGTGATACTATAAAGAATTGTCTTTTCAACCGACTTCAATATTTCACAAAAGGAGGAGGTTCTCAATTCGACTGAATTTTTTTTTTTATTTTTTTTTTTTTTTTTTTTAATGGATGTTCACTCATAACTCCGTCATTACTGAACCGATTTGAATTTTTTTTTTGTTTTCTTAAAGTAGACGGTTCCTGGTTGGTCCCGTTTTTTTCAAAATTCATTTCTGATGATGGGATCCATGAGGAACTGAGGGAACTCCTCAAATTTGAAAGGCACATGCATGCTGATTTGGGTGATTTCTTAAGAAACTCGAGCATTTCTTTACGAAAATCATCAATTTGGTGGAGTGGACCTGATGATGAAGACCAGGGATGGCAAAGTGGAACTGCTTCGTAATTCTCAGGACTATGATCCGATTTAAAAAAATATTTTTTTGTCTGTATATAGATGGTTTCAAAATTGTCTCGTTTTTTTCAAAATCAATTTCTGATGATGGGATCCATGAGGAACTGAGGGAACTCCTCAAATTTGAAAGGCACATGCATGATGATTTGGGTAGTTTCTTAAGACACTCGAGCATTTCTTTACGAATATCATCAATTTGGTGGAGTGGACCTGATGATGAAGACCAGGGATGTCAAAGTGGAACTGCTTGGTAATTCCCAGGATTATCGTCCGATTTAAAAAAATATTTTTTTTTCTGAAAATACATGGTTCCAGATTTGTTCCGTTTTTTTCAAAATCAATTTCTGATGATGGGATCCATGAGGAACTGAGGGAACTCCTCAAATTTGAAAGGCACATGCATGATGATTTGGGTAGTTTCTTAAGACACTCGAGCATTTCTTTACGAACATCATCAATTTGGTGGAGTGGACCTGATGATGAAGACCAGGGATGGCAAAGTGGAACTGCTTGTTAATTCCCAGCTCTATCATCCGATTTGAGACATTCATCTTTTCTTTGTAAAGAAATACCTTCAAGATAGTCCTATTTGATTATAGTTCTATTTTGATGATGGGCTTCATGAGGGATTGAGAGAACTCCTCAAATTTTAACGGCACATGCATTCTGATTTGAGGGTTTCCTTAAGTAACTAAAACAGTGTTTTGGCGGAGCCAAAATTTTGATGAACTTGATCTGATGATGAAGACCAGGGATCGCAAAGTGGAACTGGTTAATAAACCTAGCTCTACTTATTATCCTAGTTGTGACATTCATCTTTTTGATTTGATTTATATTCTGATGATGGAGTTCTAGAAGAATTCAGAGAACTCTTCAAATTTGAACGGCAGGTTAATTGTGATTAGAGGGTGTTCATAATTAGCTTAGGCATTTTCTTACTGTGGCCATAATTTTGCTGGAGTGGACCTGATGTTGATAATCAGGGATGGCATAATGAATATGCTCGTTAATTTACAGTCTGTCATCCAATTTAACACATTGTTATTTTGATTGTTTAAAGGTCTACAAGAGAGTTCCGTTTGATTATACTTCAAATGTAATGATGGAAGCCCTAGGACATTAAGAAAGCTCCTCAATTTTCGATCGTATACGTGCGGTGTATTGGATATTTGTGAAGTAAACTGGCTAACTCAAACAAATTCTTAATTTCACTTTTACCGGAAACCAAATGAAGTCGGTTTTTTTTTCTTAAAAATTATTATTTATACAATTTTATTTATTACCACATAGTATTTCATTAAATTTCAGTTTGTGTTAAATTTAACATTTTATTATTTAATAAATAACAATTATTTTAACATCGCCTATTATAACTTTCACTTTATAAGTCCGAATTTTCTAAACTTTATTGAAATAGATTTTTTATGACATTGGAACCAAGAAATACTATAAAACAGAAGTAATTTTATTAAATAATCACTATAAAAAAGCGCAATCAGTTTTTTAGGTTTTGAACTTTTTAAAGGGTAAACCTTATGACTAAGTCTCCAATGTTTGCCCATTTATCCGCGAGTCAGGGTTGTCTTTCAAGAACTGAAATTTTCTCACGGTGTTTTGGTGTTAAGAAATAAAATTAAATAGTTTCAAGGATTTTGTAAGAATGCAGAACTCAAGTTAGTTTGGTTAGGTTTCTAGATAGTTAGGTTTTTAGTTTGTATTTATAGGTAATTTAAATTTATATGCTTTTAGGGTTAAAAAACACGAAATAAATATTTCTGAATAGTATTCGATATCAACAAAATGAAAGCATGCTCTTATTAAGTACCAAAAACGTTTTACCCCCTGACTTAAACCAACAATAGCCGTATCGTGCCGTAACGGACTTTTCGGAGTTGATCAGGAGCTCTTCCTTGTGGCATTGGATTGGGAACTTTTGTCATGCAAAAGTGATTCTTTTTCCCACGCATCTAATGTATTAAGACTTATTTTAGAACCCAAGTTAATTGCATTATGATAAAGGAATATTCAGCCAAACTCGTTACACACAAGATATTCTTGTAGATGAAAATAAATTTCACTTTGTCTTTCACGTAGGTATCTTAATTATTCACATCATATTCCCGAATACAAGCGAATTGAAATTATTAAAAATTAAGTTCAGTTTTAAGCACTTTATTATTGTTTTGTTTTGCTTTACTTGGCACTACTGCCCTGGTTGGCGTTAGCTGCAGACCCGGCATTTAATTTCAAATTCCATAAGAAGTGAATGCTTAACTCCGGGTTACTTGGCTAACCCCGGTGCAAGTAGCCCCTAGAAAATAATAATATCTAAGTACCAACTTAATTCCGATTTCAAACTCTGATACACAATAGGTAAATAAAAATAACTCTGTAGGTTTATGTAATGTAATGTACCTTCTACCTATATATATAAAAAAAAAACATTACAGTTTTGCCCTGTCCACCATCTGCCTGAATTTTGTAAAGTGATAGGTTATGTGTCGGACGTACAAACAGTCTCGTTGTCCAATTTGAAAATTGGTAAAACTAGGAATCGGAATAAAATTTCATTGAATTGTTTTCAACGAATACGCACAAACATACTCATAGAACCAGGAACCGTCGTGCCATGCGCGTTTATACTGAATAACCCAACATGGGTTAGTGATGACTCACACTAGGACGGAACGGGACGATCTGTCAATTTATATAGAAATAATCACGTGATAGTCGGATCCCGTTCTAGTGAGTCAACCTTTACTCATGTCTTTACAGGTCGTGTCACTAGTGTCTCAACTTTTGGTAGACAAAAATCTTATTCTTCTGTTTACATTCCCGCCGCCAGACGCCTGCTTAGAGATAAAACCTGTTTTCTTATAATCGACTAGCGATAGTAAAAGTAGCGGTAGTAACCTTAATCCTGAAGATAATGGCACTAGAGACACTTGTTGTAATCGTGGACTAATAACCACTTGCTTCTGACTGAAGCTGCTCTCCAAGTGGGAACTTTAAACGTGTTTTGTTTTGAAGTTTAAAAAAAGCAGTGGTTTGTTTTGAAAAATAACAAAAAAATATCTTTCGTTTTATGACTTCAGAAGTAAATTTCACAATGTACCGATACGTTAGGATACGATACCATACGGTCAGCTAATTCGGGACAAGAATTTTACCCCGTACAACTGCCTACAAAGGCTACAAATATGTAATAATATGACTTCCAAATTTGATGACAGTTAAAAAATGTCTTAATTTGTGGGAAAAAAATCTTGTCCCTAATTACTTAGCTGGCCACCTCTGTAAATATAACATAACATTGGTTCTTCTCAACTATTTTCGGAAATACCGCCAGCATTCTAGGTAGGTAGGTACAATGCCACAAGTAGGTACCTATTTTAGATTTAAGGTAGGTAGAGGTAGGTAGGTAAGTGAGTTATACTTACTGTATCTTCTTCTTGTACGTAGCCTTTTCCCATTATCTGGGGTCGGCTCTCCTTGTCTGTCTTTTCCATCGTTTTCTGTCCTGTGCTATACTTAGGTACTGTATATACATATTTTGAAAATAAATGATCCCCTTTTCGGTGAAGAAATATTATCCGAATTGCGCGCTCACGTGTATCAAAATCTATAATCACCAAAAACAGCCCCTGACGAATGAACCGGAAAATATTTAAATGGAAGCCAAAATAGCGTGTAGAGCGTTTACTCCGTAAAATATGGCGATATTTCTATAGAAAAAAATTGAAGAAATTAACATTCTTAGGCCCGGAAACAAGGAGCGTGCGGAACGAAGCAAGAAATAACCGCTATGTTCTTGTTTGAAAACTATGAAATTGTTTGCGTTCCTATTGTAAACAAATATTTAAAAACCTTAAAAGAAAAAGATCAGATACGACGCAATCTTAGAATCTCGTTTGGCATTATGCCTGTGAAGATACGGGTATTAATTTAAGAATGATCTTGCAAAAGTTTGTTTGTTTAAGAAATTGGAAATGTCTATCAGTTTGTATAGTAATACAACTACTAATATTATAAGAATTAAGCTTAGTAACAAGTGAGATTCAACAAAAACCAATTACTTACAAAGTATTGACTAGAATTGTTTAAAGTATGTAATTCTATTAAGAGTTTTTTCGTTTGCCAGGTACGAGTAGATTATACGTATGGTTTAATTAGGTACCTGGGTTCCGTTCACCAAAAGTGTGTAACTTTTAAAACAAGTGGAAGTCCCTGTCTAATAAAAGGAGTACAACAAAGACTTCTGCTTGTCTTACAAGGTAGGCAAGCAAGGTTGTTTTATAAGCTTTTGATTAACAGAGCCCAAGGGCCCTTACCATGACATCTTAATAAATGCGATTAATTAGGACCTAAACTGAGTCGCTGCCATACAAATGAGCACAGTTAAGAACCGAAACTGAATCGCGTGTAGACGTCATGGTAAGGCCCCTGGTAAGTGTTATTTGCAATTTATGGTATAAGAATTAGCCGTGCGTGTCAATTCGGTAAGATGTCACTTGTTGTTCTTTACAAGGTTTGCATTAGACAAAACATTTAATTAATATTCTGTATACGATTATACAAGTTGTATTTTCAATAGGCAACGCACATCACTCGATTTTTCCGCCTATAATAGTTACGCGATAGTTTAAGTTAATTACTAAAAAATCGTTTCTCAAATATGCATATTAAATTTAAATATAAATTAATTAGCTGTTAGTTTTATTTAAATTACTTTATTAATTACATTGTAATTATTTCTTAATGTTAAAGTTACATATAACATGTGAAATAATAATTAAAACATAATTAATAATATTGATGCAAGTAAGTAAAAGAAGGTCAAAATAATATGTTCAGAATTTAGAAAATTCCACTTACACAGGATGTAGCAACATTGCTAATAAATGAGCCACTAAACGGATCACCAGCATTTTTGTTACAACCTGTATTATAATTTTTCCATAAACATTAACAAAATTAACTTACAACAAAACATTTTATACCTAAGTAGGCCGTTAGGGGTTCCTGTTCCAGATCTAGATTCGATTTAAATAGCAACATCGTGAACATAAAAGATACAATGTTATTCTTGTGTTTCTTTTAATTTCTTTTCACCACGTTTTCTCAGCTATTTACTCAGATTATAAATTTACTAAAACGGGGCTTAATCACGTAAAAGTAGACGTTCCGTTTTAATAAATTTATGTACTTACTGTGAAAATCGTGAAAGTTTTATATAAATATTTACTCAGATATTGACCTGTACCTGTCGTGGGACAGGTATGTGAGATATGTTTTTTTCTAGCGTTATGTTTAATAACCGCTTATTAAATAAATCTAGACATCACATTATCTTCGGCTACCGCGATTAGTACTCGTCTAAAAAGTCTTCGGGATGTAGTTTATTCAGCGAAATTAACTTTTTCGAAAATCTAGACAGTCAATTCTAGCATTATATAACATACTTCTACATTTAGAGGTTGACTTTGCAAGTTTACCTGCAATTGGACGAGTTGAACCCGTGAACCGTTCTTTGTTCGGTAAGGAACCCTCCGTCTATCCCAAATTCGAATCTCACACGAAGTTTTTTGGGGTAACGGCGGCACATTAAAATCACAATGGTGCTATCGGCTTACCGTTAACGGTCCTCGGCCCGGGCAAAAAAAACTTAACCGGGACTCGAGTCTGCTAACCAAGGTTTAAGTCAAAGACAGTAGTAAAACAATTCATCAAATTTTACTCAAAGAATAACTGCAAAAAGATGTCTTAAAGGTATAAGTTTGACGTATGTTTAACTTGTATTTGCATAATAAAAAGTTGATGGTTACTACTACTGGACGCGGCGGAAGAGCTGTGTTTTGCAATGCTATAGGTATATTACAACATTCGCACTTCATTATATATGACCAACTATAGTAGTTATTTAAGTACGTGTTTAGAAATAATTCAGTTTCGAATGAAACGTACCTATACTTAGTTATTTACTGCAGAATCAATTTTAAAAAACTAATAATTGTAAGAAAAAGTTTACACTGTACTACCGGCTCCTGCGGCATTTATCCAACGGCAAAGCGCCAAAGTGGGTCATTTATCGTCAAAAAAATGGTCGAATTAGCATAAGGGATGCTGCCAGTAATGGGGTTAGACTCTAAATAATGGTACTTATAGAATAGACTCATTACACTAACGACTAATTGGAATAAGGGCCGAGTCGAGTATTGAAATAATAATTAGGTAAATGTAAAAGACGTTTTATTGTTATACATAATTATAGTTACTAATGACTAACATCACATTATTATATCGAAGGCACTAAAATAAGTAGTTATAATAATTTGTATCATGATAAGGTGCCCTTTTGAACAATATTTACAGATAAAATCAAGGTTAAACTAAAACATACCATAGGTTTTTATCATTTTAAATGGAGATCTTGAAACAGTTCCGTTAAAATACATTAAAATGAATGATAATGTGTAATACAGTATCGTTATCCAATTTAGAAGGCTCAAGGACATTCCTAAAGCAGTTAACGACTACGCTTCTTAAAATACAGTCAAATAAATAACAATTTACAAAGATACTCAGTAAACATAAGCGAAGTGAAAACTACAGTAATTTTTGCTATATAATATTTAGTAAATTTTCAATATACTTAATATTGAAAATTTACTAAATATTATATTTATGTTAATAATAAATAGCGAGAATAAGCTTGGAAGAATTTAAACGTGTTTTTATATACGTATACCTACTATTGTACTTAAATATTCATTAAGCACAACATCGGAAGCAAAATATTTTAAGATGTCATCAATAGTAAAACCATAAACTTAGGTTAACACTTATACTAATCGGACATGAAAGTGAGTTTATCTATGCAACACGTGTCGACTCTTTGTTTAGCTAACTTGAGCAAATAGTTAAAATAAATAAAGATAAAGAAACGCAGGCGTGTGCTGGCTTCATTAAACTACTGACCGTTACCGCGCACCTTGCGCCGGCATCGACTTTGGCACCGACAGCTGTATGTTATCCATTACTTAATATACATACATCACAATATAAACATCTACTATTCCATCAACTCACTAAGCTACACCACTCTTCTAGTCAATTCTTATTCGGTCGTGCTTGTCTTGTTTTCTCCTGCCACCATTTCAAAGTCTCTTCGAATTGCTCTCTGTCTTCAGGCGTCACGTGAATGTCTGGAAGTTCTTTTTTCAGCTCAATGTCACTGTATGGTGTATTTTCCAGAAACGCCTCTTCCTTAAACTTATACTGCTCGTGAGCCATGATCAAGTCGGGATTGATTGCTTCGAGGGGCAGTTCTGACTCTTCACCCAAACTTCTATGCATGTGATGTTCGATAGACTCCGCATATTTTACTTCAAAATCACTATCGTTCAATGCCACATTGGGTTCGCTACAATAGTTTTGCTCCGGGATTACTGTGAATTGCTCAGCCGAGTTTGGAAATGGAAAGTGTCCATCCAGCAGATGTGGATTGATATCTTCTTGAGCTATTAAGTCAGATGACGGTGTCAAGGGTTGCCCAACACCATCTTCTTCTTCGTACAAATGTGGAGTAGACACTAGCTGAAAGTTTTCGGTAGCTGGTAATTCTATATACTGATGCTGAGGTAACTGATGCAGCGTTCCATCTAATTCGTCGTCCTCAAGACCGTCATCATCAAGAGCGGGGGAGTTGAGGGCGAAATAGTTTCTTTCTTGACTGTTATCTCGTGGCGACGATGACGCTGGCGAGGGGAAAGATTCCATTGACATGCATGACGTATTTTCTTTATCAGCATGGCCTATATTAAGCAAACTTTCCAAGTTTCGTATATATTCTACAGCCATGCGTAGTGTTTCCACTTTACTCAACTTCTTGTTCGGTCCTCTATTCGAGTTGGCGTTTTCAAACTCGGCAGCTACTTCTTCAGGTATGTGTCTCCGGAGCGCGGCAAAGCCATCGTTGACTTGCCTCACTCTGTTTCTTTCTCGGGCGTTACGCCGTGCTACCGCGAGCGGTGTTGGTGATCGAGCTATATCTTCAGGGACATTTTCACGAACTCGCGGTCTTTTCGTCGGTACACTTGCAACAGAAGGGTCAGAAGCACGCACTAGAGAAGTCACTGACACCGTCGGCGGGGACTGGATCTTCTGTTTCTTTCTCACTATGATGATTTCTCTTCTGACACCTTGGTTGTTGTTATTGTTTATATTGATATTGTTGCTCACGGAGTCCTGGAGAACTTGAGTTTTGCCGAGCGGCGAGTTGCGGAAGACTACGACACCGATTGAACTCATGATGGGCGAGTTACATTCCGAGTTAAGTTTTCTATGGGTACGGGTAAGGGCTCGAAGGCAGTTGGGTTAGATGGCGTCAGGGCGCCGGCCGCGGCGGGAATGGCGCGTGCCGCGCGGGCGCACCTGGGCCGGCGGGGGGATCAACAGGGGTACTTACGTTTACTAGTTGCACACATG
Organism: Lathronympha strigana; assembly: GCA_949128165.1. Classification (NCBI taxonomy): domain Eukaryota; kingdom Metazoa; phylum Arthropoda; class Insecta; order Lepidoptera; family Tortricidae; genus Lathronympha; species Lathronympha strigana. Next base: position 9,177,760 of record OX421905.1, on the reverse strand, counting down.
CCTTTTCAAAGGGCGGAATGGGGTAGTGTTACCGTTAAAAATATGTTATAATGTTTTCCCAGCAGTATACTTGCACACAATTTAAGTAAATGCATCTGTCCATATGTCCAATTTTCAAACCTACCTGATTGTAAGGAAGTCGTTTCTTTTCCTTCTCGCATTACCTTATGTTGGTATTTCTTTCTTATTGTTCGTGTATATAATTTATATTTAAATACATAATTAGGTAGGTACACAGCTTATATAAATTAGTATGGGTATGTAAAAATCACGTTCAAATATTATTTCTTAAAAATCATACAATGGAGGCCAATGATAATTTTAATTGTGTTAGCTACTAGTGGTATGTTCATACTACAAATACGTTCAGTACTAGTGATATACATTAGTACGCTGCTTTTGGAATACACTGCCTTAAAATGTTGAACTGTAAAATTACCCAAAACGCGAGTAGCACCGAGGACAATAATTTCGAGGGGTGTCCCACCCAGCTGTCAATGTGTGAGTTTTATATCACACACACGCATTTAAAACCGTGTATGTACAAGTTTATTACACACATGCTCAGAGCTAAAACCGTTCGCGTGCTTCAATGGCATTTTGAACAACGAATGCGCTGGCGCAGGGGGTTGGGGGGAGCTGTGCGCGGGTAATAGGTATAATATTTTAAGTCTCGATAGATTTCCTACATTACGAACTCATATTTATTACGGTAGAATCCGGTTATACCGACGCCGAAGGGACCGACAATATTACGTCGTACTAACCGGAAGTCGTACTAAACAAACTGTCAATTTTAAAGTTGTTTAATAGTCACACATGCATTATAATTCATAATGGTTCAATGTAACTCACAGAATACATAGTACGAAATAATTAAGTGGGTTTAAAACACCTACTTACCCATCATAATTAATTTATCAGACACACTTAACGACCATGCCTATACATATTTCAAAAAGCCAAATAGAAGATCAATAAAATACAATGCTGGTATTACTTAAGATGTTTAATTTTATTTATTATTTATTTATTGGAAAACCAACAGCACGTAACACAATGTTAACGATTTGTATAAAAACAAGAGGCCAATTACAGGTTTTCACTGATAGCAATCTTATAGAAGTTTACTTCACTGGTTAAACAATTATATAAAGTTACGATTCTGCATAGACTAGGCAAATACATACATAGCTATAAAAAAAAAAACAGAAATTATGACAATACAAAATCCTTGAGACAAAATGGAAAATAGAATAAAAAAGAAGAAAAAAGAAGAAAGGGCAAGCTCATTCAAAGAATTTTAGCATTAAAGTACGGCGTATAGACTGCGTACTTTGATTAAACACATCAATGTCATGCTCTCTTGTTAGCCTGTTAAGTGTTCTACCCGCGCGAACGAGGAAGCTGTTACGTCTGTAGTTTGAGCGTGCAAAGGGAACAGAAATAGGGGGATAATACCTTTTAACTCTATTAGGAGTGTTGAACATAATACTACTAAGCAGTTCAGGACAGTCAATGCTGCCATTAGTAATTTTTAAGAAATATATAATATCAGCAATTTCGCGACGCTGTGACAAAGGTAACAAATGGTGTTTCTTACACACGCTAATGTAATTGCATGAGTTATATGGGGTACGTAATTTGAAGCAGAGAAACTTAATGAATTTTCTTTGTATCCGCTCAATCCTATCAATATAAACGTTGTAGCAAGGGTTCCAGATCTGGGAAGCATACTCAAGTTTGCTTCTTACAAACGAACAATACAGGATCTTAAAAGTTTTTGCCTGTATAAAATCGGAAGAACTACGCATTATGAACCCAAGAGACTTAGTAGCGCTCTTTACAATGCTATCAATGTGAGAGTCAAATAGTAATTTAGAATCATGCACTACACCTAGATCTCTTAGAAAAGGTACTCTTAATAAACACTGATTATTTATAGCATAAGCAGAAATAATCGGTGATTGCTGACGAGAGAAAGTAACCACATGACATTTAGAAAGGTTAAGATCCAACTTATTTTCATTACAATAAATAGCAAGACGATCGAGATCTGTTTGAACTAAAGCAACATCGTTATCTGATTTAATCCGAGCAATAATTTTCATATCATCTGCGAAACAAAGCAATTTAGAAAACTGAAAGCATACAGAGATATCATCAATGAATATATTAAAGAGCAAAGGGCCAAGCAAAGATCCTTGAGGGACACCGCTCGGAACCTTAACCCAACCAGAAACGTAATTACTTATAACAACAGCTTGAGAACGATTACTGATGTATGAGGAGAACCACCTCAACAAGTCGCCATTTATCCCTAGGCGTTGGAGTTTCATCATAAGCAACTTGTGGTTAATACGATCGAACGCCTTACTATAGTCCGTGTAAATTACATCTACCTGACTACCGTTATCCATTGTATCTGTAATAAAATCATTTAATAAAACCAAGTTGGACACCGTAGATTTCCGCTGCATAAAACCATGCTGACAATACATATTTCCTATAAAATGTTATGATACATATTTCCTATAAAATCTACTCCCGTAAAAAAGACGTAAGAATTTGTGAGTATGATTTATGTTAAACCATATTTCAAGGTGGGCTTAGTTTCAACTTAAGTTAAATGTTATACATTGAAATACTACACTAATATATACATACTACAAAAATTGCTTATACTTGAGAAAATTCGCCAGCATTCGTTGAAACCTGTTAGTCTAGTGGTTATGGCGTTAGCCGCGTAAGCTGAAGACCCGAGTTCGATCTTGGGCTTGGCCTCCGATGGTGTTGGTCTTTTTTCTTTAGTATTTGACATCTATTTGAATTTACCTATAATTTATAAATGTATAGTAGTATTACTCGTAGTAGCAGTAACACCACTATACATAATATATTATAAATTTAATAACACTTCAAAATATTTTTTTCAATACATTTATTTTCAAAATATATACATACAGTAAGTTACCTAACTACCTACCTCTACTTAAATTAAATATTTTGATTTGTTTCAACAAAAGAGTTGTTAAGTTAAATATTATTGGCATTAATCATTATAGCGTATGTCAAAAATAAAATACCCTTGTTTCTCCTTACTAGGTAATATATTTTGTGTTTGTTCTAAACAGATAAACTTTAGGTTTTAAAGTTATTTGAAAAAGGAATAAAACACATTTTCTGCTGTTACTAGCGTACATTGTGGACGTATACAGACAAGGCCTTTTGTAGCAAAACTTTTGTTGAGATCAGTATACCTATATGATATCGGTGTATTGCACACCTCAAGCCCTAAAATCATACTTTACAGTTTATAAGATAACACAAAAAGAAGCCGACATAACCTTTCAAATTCGTAAAAGCTGATTAGCGCAATAATTAACAGTTATTTGATTTTTTACAATTTGTTAAATACTCGGTACATACAAGGTTAAAATGTATAAGCACTATTAGGTAGATGGCCGATGGGGTCGATAAGTACTCGGGTGGAGATCACGGAAGCCATGCAAACGCAGCGTAGGATATCCAGCCACAAGATGGACAGATGACCTTATGAAGGTCGCCGGATGTCTTATAGCTGATATGAAGATGATGACGATGATTAGGTAGATGGGCATTTTCAGAAAAGAAGTGTACCATTTCCTTTTTTTCCGGTGTTTTTTTACCAGAATCACGAGCACTAATTATAGATAAATAAAAAAGAGTGTCCCTTTTTTCTGGTCGGGTTCGTAACACATTGTTTCAACCATTTTGTATGGGCCGTTACGAACCTGACTCATTTAATTAAATTTTATTCAGAAAACCCCCAGATACGCAAAAATAAATCGGCGCAGTGCTCTAACTGTAGGAATGGCGCGAATTGCAACGGTACTGATATTCGGGATTCTATAAAAAAACATTATTGGCATATCATGTGTTCAATTGAAATTAGCAAAAATCAGACACCATGTTAATGTTGTTTTAATCACAAATGAACGTGATATTTAATGGTTAATCTTCAGCTAAGATTTATTTAACTTAGGTTCCTTTATTTTTCTAAAGAACATCCCAATGGGCAATTAATTTAAACCAATCTTATCTATAAATTATCTTTTCCATGCTCACAACAATAGATTACCAGATCAAAGTTGACTATCTCAACCAAAATAATAGTTGTTTACTGCATATTCCTAATGCCAGTATTCCGCAATAACAATAAGGCAGATCTATGATCATATTAATGTAGTTGCTATGGTTCTAATTATCGTGTGAATACGGTTCAGTATTGAATGATCTGTGTGTATTGGAATAGTGGGCATTCTCCCACGCCAGCTGTCGCGTAGCTTTTGTGTCCCGGCACGTGCCCTGGCTGACCTATTCCACATTGATCCCGGGGTAGATCTAATAAACTGACTAGGCAATTATACTTTTATTTTTGTAAGTAATAATTAAATTTCTTGATCCTATAAATAATTTGACAGATTCATCATATTTCATTTATAATTGTAATATATATTATGCGTTTTTATAAAATTATATAAGTATTAATCGTAACGTCAATGGTATGAAAAATATTTAGAATGAATTATTATTATTATTTGTATGTCTTTGGCATATCTCGGGGCCATGGGGTCCCGGACCTTTGAAAGGCGTGCGTGGGGCCGAAGCCAACAGCGCAGAGGCCTTTTTAGATCCTTTAATCTAAAGGCAAGCAATACACGTGGCGGATACAATCTCCGAGCGCACAATATGATACACCCGGAGATGGTCCCCATCAGGTTCAAAGACTATTGAAGTGCAGCACATTCGCTGCGATGGATACTCAGGTCATTGGACTATTGATGTGAATGTTGGATGGTCTGGATAACGGGAGGAGACTAACGGACGCCTGCCGTGACAATCAGTCTCGAATTGTAATAGGCAGGCAGTGACTTGCCAGCTCATTTAGTGGGCCCCACAAATGGCCGCACGTACAGTGCGACAATGGAGCAACACTTCGGAGCAGCTGTGAGGGGGTCCAGATTCCGGTAATCCGTTCAGCAGGCCGCCGGCGTTATAACATTTTACACTTCCAACCTGGAGCATAGGTCCCGCTCTTGCGATTCCACTCTGGCCAGCCAGCTAAGACAAGTACAGAGGTGAGGGCCTTATAAAAGAACCCTCTGGAATAGGAGTCCGCGGTGTCGCCACTCACCGTCAGCTCGCCGCAAGCTGCCCCCGCGGGTTTATTATTATTATTATTGCGTGCCTATAGTTTCCCACTGCTGGGCGAAGGCCTTCCCCCACCTTCTCCACTCCTCCCGATTCTGAGCAGTCTCTGGATATTGTTGCAAAAAGGAGCCAACCTCATCTCGCCATCGCCGGCGGGGTCTGCCGGGACCTCAATTTGGGCTGTCAGGTTGCCACTCGATCTCGATCGATCTTGGCCCACAAATCATCCGGAATGCGACATGTAGACATGTCCAGCCCAGTCCCACTTCAACTTGGCCGCCGTCCGAGTTACGTCCACAATTTGACTTTTGGAGCGCAGCGCAGTGTTTCGGGTTCGGTCAATTAATTTAACATCCAATATGCTAGCTACGCTCCATAGCTCGTTGGCAAACCCCGAGTTTGGATTTCTGAGATAACGTCAAAGACCTGTGCACCGTGGGTGAGAACTCAAATTATGCACATGTCTATGAGCCTCCGCTTAAGTGACAAAGGGAGATCACTTTTCATTAGATGTTTTAAAGACCAATAGCTCCTCCAGGCGTTTTCAGTCCGTCTTTCGACTTCCCTGACTTCACCTGACGCGCCTGAAAGGAAACTACTTGGCCTAAGTACAGATACTCATAGACATATGCAATCGGTTCTCCGTTTATCTCTACCCCACTGCAGTGCCATTTGTTATAAGCTTAGTCTTTGACATATTCATCTTCAATATCACCTCGAAGGTTGCATTGATCAGGTCTTGGAGCATGTTTTATAACTTGGAAGCTGTTGAAGAGAAAAGGACGACGTCGTCGGCAAATCGAAGATTAGTTAATCTCCTATCTCCGACGAGCAAGCCCCTGTCTCTCCGATTCGGCGCAAGGATCCGAAAGACATGTTCTAACGTGCTTGTAAACAGTTTCGACGACAGCGTATCTCCTTGACTCCTTTCTGGCTTTTTGACTGTCATTTAATTGCGGGTGAGCTATTACTGTGCTAGAATTAATTCAGTAAAAAAAAGCTAATCATTTTAATGATATACTCTTACAAATTATATTATCCAATCGTATTATTACATTATGATTAAAAACTTGGTAGGTACGTAACAAAACGGGAAGGCTCCTTTTTAGAATTCCGTAGCAAAAGTGGCAAAAACGGAATCCTCACAGTTTCGTCCAGTCGTCTGTCCGCATATGGTATGGTAAAACTAGAGGTGTATTTAGTTTAGCGCTACTAAGTGTTGATTTTAAGTTGCGAAAAAAAAACTGATTGATCAGTCAAACCGAGACTATGACACATGAAACTGGGTAGAAAAAGGTATATTAAGGTAAACTAACTACATTCGCGATAGACTCGTATGTTCATAATAATATATTTTGAACAAATTTGGTCAAACATACAAATTTGGTTATATGACCTGTACCTACGAATAAATAATAAAGAAAGGCATTACTTATTAACAAATTAAGGTCGTTGAAAATATATCGCCGTAAACGTGTTAAGACACTTTTGACTAGCATTATTGTACCTACCTATAATTTTAACAGTTTTATGGAATAGGCTAGACAACAAAAAAAATTGTCCGTCTGTTAGATTAATAAAAAATATTCGACACGTATTTTTTCTTCCGTTCATCAAATTAAAAATGACGGAACTTCACTGCATTAAAGTTTCGCGCGACGTCACAATTAGGTAAAACTGTTATGTAAACTGTGGGAAACGGGTAGTAACGCAAATTCCTATCCAAGAATGTCATGAACGACTGATGGAGGTAGGTTACAGATGCAGGTTAGGATACAGGCTAACTCTTCAATGGATCAAGGGCCACAGCGGATCCCGCGGGAATGATGCTGCAGACGAGCTTGCCAGACAAGGTTCAAGCGCAGGGGCAATAGGTCCAGAACCTATTCTTCCGGCGCCCTTTAGCAAGTTCCGTTCATTGCTGCGCTAACGCATCAGGAAGCTCCATACATGACCCTGGCTAAACCAGGAGGATTGGAGGCAGGCCAAACTGACCTTGCCCAGCATCAGCGATCGACTTATAGGGACGCTCCTCCGACTTGGCAAGTCCCGGTTAAAAACAGTAACCAGTGTCGTAACAGGGCATGGACCCTTTAATAAACATTGATTATTATTATTTATTTGAAAAAAAAAAAAACATCTTGGATCTCCGAGTGACCTCGCCGAGGTCCTACGGTATATCAGAGATTTGATAGGATTTCTCGAGGAGTTGGGATGGCTGGCCGACTAGCCATCCGCCACTCCTGCTACCGCAAAATAGGCGCTAGTCGTCGAGTTGCGGAAACCAGCCCTTGATACAATACAATACAACGGGTAGGTAGTAACGTGATACCGCGATCTAGGTACTTAAAATACATTAAATGTTTTACAAGTGTGTCACATCACACGAGGATAAATATAGTCAAGCAATTATGATACAAGTTGTGATAGCGGAATTTCACAAACTCTATCTTTGTCTAAGAGACTTGATTTCCAAGTTTATCCTCAAGATACTTTATCTAACTATCTCGAGGATGTAGGGATAGATACATAAGCATACATAATTACTCTGTTCTCGCTGAATAGTGAATAATGAATAAAAGCTTCTTGTTAACCTAAATATTCATTCATAGAGATCATTTCTTATAGTTAGTTACCTTAGCTGCTATGAATAGGATTACATAATTTTAAGCATAAGCTTAATATAATTTATTTGAAATGGAAAACGTTTACCTAAGAAAACTATGTTTTTTGTCTGTGTCTAATATGTTTAAATTACTATGCCAGCTAATTCATTAAAACAAAATAACAGACAGCGCCTACTAAGAATTGATAGCAACTGTGGTCACTCCATCTTAAGACAGAGCCTAGTTAAGGCGTAAAATATACAGCGTGTGGACAGGAAATAGGTTATATTTATGTATAAGTATTTTATCCCTAAAATTATCGAAGATGGGAATTGATTTTTGATATATTCACATTTATGAGAATATGTAGGTACCTATCGTTAAAAAAGACGATGCCATAAAGCTCTTAATAAAATAAGTAATAATAAAAAATATCTACGTATTTGTAAATCGAGGCAAATTTTATGAGTCGTGAGTAATATAATTTGTTGGTTCATAAAAGAAGTAGGCTAAATCTTTTGTAAGTTCACGATTAAGGGGAACCGAACACTGCGCGAGGATTAAGCACCATGTCTTCTTCAGTCCGTAACTGCAGTCCACTTATAAGCCACTTAAGAGGAAAGTGGAGCACAATTTTTATTTTATTTTATGAAAGAGAAAAATTTTATTAGCATAAGAGTAAAAATTTACTAGCTTGTACTTATACCGTAGATACAAAGACAATTAAAGGGACAATTATCACCTGAAACAATTTATTTGGACTCTAAACAGCATTTCGTAGTAGAAATTTATACAAAATCCTCTATAAAAACTGAATTAATAAAATACGCCTCTAAAAAATTATGAGCTTAGAGGCATGGCTGTATGCCCCTTCGATTTATTTCATTGATTATAAATATATCGCTTCAAACTCGGGTAAACCCATTCGACCCTCTCAGCAAATATCTACCTTATTACCTTTTCTTAAAACCAAAATCGTATAATCTGACAGATGGATTTATTATTTGAAGTTATAAAGAGAACTCAAATAGGTAAGTGTGACGTTTTTGCTGAAGCAAATCAAATTATTTTCATTGAAATTAAACACTTTAGAACGGATTAATCGCGTTTATTAACACCACGATTCTACGTTTTGAGCCCTTTACAGCACTCGTTTCACAGGGCTAAGATGACGATGTAATAAACGCGATTAATCCGTTCTAAAGTGTTTAATTTCAATGAATAACAGTCGCAGTAACAGAAGACAATATCAAATTATTTTCATTAATTATTTTGACTTGTTTTTAAAATAGTCATACTACTAAATAAATTATAAATTAAAAATAGATGTCATATACTAAAGAAAAAAACCAACTCCATTGGAGGCCAAGCCGGGGATCGAACCCGGCTCTTCAACTTACTCGGCTAAGTATACTTATGTGATAATAGGTGATATTTCCTACATTTGACGTTTAGCGGCGCTTGTCAAGCATGCAAATGTCAAGATGACATTATTAACATTAGGGTTGTCACCATGCTGTCAGGTGCGTATGGTGGTACAACATTTGTATAAACACATAAATAAGAATAAAATATTAGTATTTTTATTATAAGAACACGTTTTTATTGATTAATTATTATTATTTGTATTAATTTATCTAAGTATAAATTAGTATACGGTGTTTGAAATATTACATTTGAACGCACCAGTGAAGTAATGAGCGTGGGGCGAACCCTGGCAGTTTATGCCACCCATGGGCGGAAGATTTTGTGTCAACGTAAAACGCGGAGTGTCACCTCGTGCTTCCAGTCAATTAAACTATTGAAAAATTACAAACTGGTGCATTGATGTAATTTACTTAATGGTTTTATAAAAAAAAGGCTATTTTTTGCATGAAAAAATTAATATTCGCTGTCCTCTTAATAACACGTTTTATTGAAGCTTGACGATTTTGTTCCTAACTTTATACTGTGGCATCCTGTAACTTAAGAAGTATTTTTTCCCGCCAATCCGCTCAGAGCGACATCTTGAGACCATGTGGGACCGTATCGTGTATGTGACATAATGCGCTCAAGTTCTGAGCTAAATTTAGATAAACCATTAACCTAATGGCGTTTGAGAAACAGAATCTGGAGATTTTGGTTTACCTCATTGCATATGTTGTAGCAAAGTAATAGAGTCAAACCACGGTAACTCATCCCAGCAAATGAACTTTCGAACACAAAAACTACAACATGCAATATGACAATGATACAATGACAATGTTTTGTATTTGACTCATATGTCAAGTTCTTGACGTGTCATAAGTAATCTTACTGTTTCGACAAGTTAGTTTTATAGAAAGTAAGTGCTAATTATGGGAAAACCATATAAAAGTGGCGAGCGAGAAGAATGTCGCATGATTAATCATTTTGATGCTATACAAAGCGCAACAGTAGGAGATAGCTGGTTCTATCCAAGCCCGGCACTGGGGGCCTTGGTAACTTTTTCTGTAGTATATGACATCTCTTTTAATGTATATAATTTTGATGCTGTAAAGCAGGAGGCAATTATCGCTGAAAAGCGGCAATGTTTACAATGCATCAAATCTATGGCCGGTAAGTTTAACAAACAGCCTTAATACTTGCATATTTTTGATAAAATAACTTATATCGTGATCCTACGATGAATCAATAAACTCTGAAGTTACTGTTTTGAATAACAGTATGTAAATTTACTAAATACAATGCAAAGTCCTCCGAAATATCTTATTTTGTAAATATTTTCATTCAATATTGATCAAATCACAATTTAAAAAGATGTTTATTATATTAATAATAAATATGCTAGAATCTAATAAATTTTAGGATTAATTAGTGCCCTATATGCTGATTTACAGATGAAAAATAAAAATTGGTTGGATAAAGTTATAATTGACAGACTCTAGTGCTAAGTAATGCAGTTACAGCAGCATTTTTCGGATCATTCACGGAAATATTCGCAAGCTTGGGTTCGTATTATCGTGGTATCAAAGTTTAGGATCTGGAGGAGAAGAAGGAAATCTGCGCGTTTTCGTGAATGTCACTACGTATAGTTGGCAGTGATAGAAGACGTGTTAACGTTATTAAGCTGTTGTATTCATAACTTACCTATAGGTACAAGTTTAACATGGTATCTTACCTAGATAAGTAAGTAGGTAAGTAAGACCACGTTACTTGTATATTTAGCAACGCTAATACTCACAGGGTACTCACAAGACTCTCATTGATGTACTATTTAAATATTTTTCTACCTATTTCTCAGAAAGAAAGGAAAAATGGAAACATTCATGACCTCAGGCCAAACCCGCGACTCTGAGATGCTAGCTTATCGCTCTGTTAACTATACCTAAAACTCATTTTTGTATACATAAAACTCATTTTTGTCAACGCATACCTAACGTCCTCATCTTTCATAAAACGAGGTACATTACGACGTGTTTCATGCGTCCAAAAACGCCCGTCAAAACTTCGAGCTCAAATAAAAGCGTTATGCAGGATATCATACCTCTGAATTCCCCTTTGCAATGGAATGAATGGCTCATACCTAGTCGTCTAGATGCAGTCTAAGCCCTGCCGCCCGCGGCCCGCGCCTTTGTGCTTTGACCTTAACTTACATCAAGTTGAACCCTTTGAGCCTTTGCGTTTGACCCTTTTGTTGAGTCCTTTTGTACGTCATCTAATAGAAGTAATGCTGTCTGGGGAAGCCCTGAATAGCCTAGCTATTTCAAGGCGACCTGCATTGAGATAGGTTATAGCGTTTGAAGGTATTTAAGTCGGCCGTCTATTCAATCGGGAACACAGCTGTGTCGGCAACCGCAGGTTAGTCTGTCGCGCTCGTTTGTTTTGTCTAGACTGGGTATTATGAAGACAAACGATTTTGATACAATGAAATAAAAGCTATTAAAAGATCTTCACGTAAAATAAATAAAGGTATTGCTCGGATACAATTTAAGGAATAAGTCAGTGTGATCTCAGGCTATGATACCTACTCAAGTCCAAGCTGTGTCCCAGCCGCATTCTAGCATTGACACGGAAAGGCCGGCAATGTAGTGACAGTTCTCATAATTGAATAGGTATTTAAGGTTCTACATTTGTTACAGCGTTAAAGATGACTCACTCTAGGACGGGACGGGATGGGACGGGGCGGGGCGGGACGAGACGATGTGACATTTGCTATAGAAAGAATCACGTGTTAGCTCGGAGCCCACGTCTCTTCTATAGAAACTGACAGATCGTCCCGTGCCGCCCCGTCCCGTCCCGCCCCGTTCTAGTGTGAGTCATCCCTTATACGGATTTCTTGTAAACTTTCAACCCCAGTAGATACACATGCTTCGAAGTAACACTCTAGCAAGTGAGTTGTCAGTTTCAAAATTAAAGATTCATAATAGAACCGTTTGAATTTGAATAACAATAAATAGGCAGGTGAATAAATTTTGATAAGCGACATTAATCTACAGTCAAACAGCTGTCAATTTCTGAAGTAACCGTCTTCCAAACTGAATATGTTGCCCACTTAATAATAAAACTGATCCAGACCTCACTTTGCGGTGTTCGCACAATAAGCTTTTCATTCATTGTTTCACTCCAGACGCAAACCTGCCCCTTCTTTTGGGAGCTCCAAACTGCATTCGTTTTCAATAAACTCTTGGCTAAGTTGAACATACCAGTGCCTCTAGACAGTCCATAAAACCCAATGTAAACGATAATCAGCCTTATTCCATGCCAATAAGGTTACGTGAATTATTTTTCAAAGGTAAGTTCACAGTTTGCAAAGTTGTAAGATCAAGTCGTTTTGGTGGTAGTTGTTCCGTTCAATTATTTAGTCGCATAGGCATTCAGGGCATTGAAGTTACAGCTGAATAGCACGCTACATGAGAATTTGAGCATTCATTGTGCATGTGATTCAAAGCTTAATCCAGATTTAAATTATGTACCTCTGCATTAAACATGTTGTGCAGAATCGTTACATCGTTTTTTATTTACGTTCATACAATGAGGTTCATTTTCGTATACTATTTAATTTGTATGTTAATGTTTTTACACAAATATTTTATTAAGTGCGCACATTTATTATTTGTCATCATAAAAAGAACGATTCATACGAGAATATATTTACATATTTTTCTGTATTTATTTTACTCAAACTGCGGAATTAAAGTAATCGTAACTTGATTTGAGGTTGGATTGGTATTATTATTTCATTTAAACACAACAAAATACGAAAAAATATCTAAACCTGGCAGATGTTTGAGCCCGCGCCTTCACTCACACCAAGCCAAGCAGCCATTTCGTTCTAGCGTTAACTTTCCCAAGTTAGACTGAAAGAGAGGGATGATGTTCGAATAGGGGTTGCACCGAGGGTTTTGCCATGTGATCTCCTACGCCTACGCACACAATTCGACCGACGGGCATCAATCAACTTCATCGATCTTTGAGAATAATCATTAGCTTTAGGCCATTAGATATGTATTAGATTGGATTTATAATGTTGGTTACTGATGTCATATACGCTTTTACATAATTATATAAGAAGGTATCTTGTATCTATTAAAATATTTCTATATAAAGTCCTATAAAGTCCTAGCTAGCACTCTACCAAAATATGTTTTATCGACAATAAACCAAAAACTACATAATGTTTTTATACATTGGGTAGGTATACTTAAGTGAATGTATCAACATTTTATGGTATCTGACTAATATATTATATTATTATTATCAGAAATACATTTTTAACTTTTTTATTCGATTAATTAGGCCGCCGAAAGCGATTTATTCCATTGTAAGCAAATAAATACCTGCAATCAAATAGCAACGTTAAAATTATCGTCATGGGGCTTCTTAAGTTTGTGTGCACAATTTTAGGACCATCTCATTAAACCTGGGAACAAAAACTAACATTACGTTTAAGTGGCTATAAAGGTTTGCTTCCGTAAACAAAGGCTGCCGACATCTCATAAAAGCACCTCTTTCTTCAGCAAAATAATATCATCAACTCATTGGCTTCCGACAATTTGGAGAGCGTAAAGAAAAACAAACTTCTGGACTTGTATCAAGTTACGCTACTTAAACTGTCGTCAGGCCGCCACCCACGTACCTTTTACGTTTTTTACAAATATGTTTATTTTTTACAGTCACGTAAATAGGTTTCCTGTTAGAAAAACAAACAGAGACGTTTATTGACTCGGAAATACCGGTTTTTATTGTCTAGTTCCGAATGAATGATGGATTTAGAATGACTCTCGTTCACGATGAGCTTCCGACTTTGATGGGCCGAAATTACTCTTTCATCGTATTCCAGGCATTAACGAAATAGCTATAATAAACATTTTGATAAGTATTTAGTAAGCACTGTATCTGCAGTTATATATACAGTTAATTAAAAACTATTGCTTCAGAATTACTCAGACAAAACTAAGTACATACAATTTTAAAATTGAAATAAATCAAGATTTTATTTAGCGGCAGTTGTTTACAAATGGATAAAAACATTAAATTTATATCTCATGGTTGTATAATTAAAGTAAATTTCTGAGAGTAAATATATGTATTAATTAGCTAGGCAGGTGGATTGTCAAGATATTAAAAAAAACGCCCGAGTTTTCGAGTTCTTATTAATTATCCGAGCGTCGTTCGGTCACCCAGGTATTCTTTCTGAAATGCTGAATGAAAATTTAATCATCTTGCGAATTGCACTTTGCACTTCGTCATCTGGTATACAATGCCCACTTTATAATTGCAATACCTCGAGTAATATCCTCTATAAACGTCAACTTTTTTTTACCAAAATTCAACCAAAAAAGGGTAGAATTTAAGGAATCCCGCTAATAAAACTAGTGGAGTTCAAGTTTCCGTTATCAGTAGATCAGTAGCGTTTGTGGTAAATAAATCGGGGTTTAAACCCGAGAAGCGTAAGATCGGGCTGACGGGGCATGAGCAGCCGTCCTAATCGATCGACCTGCTCGAACCGTTTTCACGAATCGCTGGTGACGTTACTATTAGCCTCGAAGAACCCTTTTACAAGATAAATATGTTACATAGATATGTATACTAACAGAATGTTATAAAACGGCCAAGTGCCAGTCGGACTCCCCACCGAGGGTTCCGCACAAAGGATGCTCGCCCCCATTTATGACCTTAGTATTTAAAAATACTGGTGGCGCGGAACTCCCAGTGTGCGGCAATAATATTGTTTTCGGATATTTTCCTGTACTTGTGCTACAAGCTCTTGCTTTTTGCCAAATTTCGTCATTCTAAGTAGGTCAACGGGAAGTACTCTATGAATTTTGATTTCCATTGCAAATTTATGGGACATGCGACATAAACGGCCGTATCTTTTGATTGTGTTGACGTCCCAGAGGTTCCGTTTTTCTTTTGAGGAACGGAACCCTAAAAATTACTTAATATGTCACCTATTAAATGAATTATGTACCTATACTTAATCTGTCGTCCGACGTAATTTAAAAACACATAAAACACACGCACATACTATTACAATACTGATACTTAAAAAAACATAATAACCTGAAACTACATGCTTATATTTGTATTTGAAGTACTTACACAATGTATACGGAAAACATTATAAACTACATCTGGGCCCTATTGCATAATAACTTGTAATTTATATTATTAGCGGAAATCTCTTTTCAATCCCTTTGATTAGAAAGAGAGTTCCGCTAATTTTACAGGTACCTACATAGAATGAATCTCTGATGTACCCGTAGTAAATAATGTTTTCCCGTTATAAGTATTTACTCGGTATTACTAGTTTTTATCTAACTTTGAAAGACTTGAAAGACTGAAGCTATAGAAAGATTAGTTTGACCAATTTCGCCAAATTACGACGCAAAACGAGCTATTAAAAAAAACAAACTCCGGATTGACGGCGGCAAAAATGTACCAGTGCTAGTGATTATATAAAATAGCCCTAGAAAAATCATTTAGCCGAGAAGAAAATTAAAATTTGAAAATGTGAAAAAAATGTTGATCGTAGATTATGAGAATAATATAAAATATTAAAGACGCTTAATCTCTAAAAAGTTTATTTTCTCATTAATTCAAAAGGTAGGTACGTAATTTTTATCGATATCAACTAATAAAATAAGTTTAATGTGTCCTCGCACTATTAAACGTCAGTACAGATTTGCACCCGTCAATCCGATGTTTGCAAATAAATAATACATCAAGATGTAAAATTAAAACAGGGCAAAAATTATGACACGGCTATCTAGGTCGGCTAGGGACTTTATGGCTGATACGGTAAGCACCTTCGAATATATATAGCAAAATAAGAAATCATATGGTTGTACTAATCACAAATGTCTCAAGAGATAACTTGTCAGTCAATAAAGACTTGGCCACGGTAAGACACTTACCTGATGTCAAGGGAAACAAAAAATTAAGGTAGCTACACCATTCGACTACTCTGGACACCGCTTTGATTTACGACAAATAAAATTTTAGGCTCGTTTTAGCGGCGCAATTAAAATATTTAACGAACCTCCCTCAGTGGGTGGTGCGCGACAGTTCTCACGAGAGGCTATTAAAAATATAATTTTTGAGCATTTTTTACAGTTCACGTGTTTTTTACTTGTATAATTTATAGGTCAGACGTTGAATGTCCTTTGGTTGCGCAAATTTCTGCCGGCGCTTCTGACGTCGATCTGTCGTGTTTATGATGACAAACAATCTTAATCTCGGGGCGCTTATCTTGTTTTTTGTTCAAGCAAACATGTTTAATTAAGCTAAAACGTGATATACGATGTGTCAACAAGCTTTACATATTTGAAAGCCGCTAAATCCCGGCTGATAGTTTATTGTCTTATCTTAAAGACGTTATTGCTAGGGACCTCGTTCCTGTAGATATTGTATACATTTATAACGAGCTTATTAGGTAATACCAAGGTTTTAAATTCAAATACATATGTTTTACTAACTACCCTGAGAACCCTACGTCATCATCCTTTAGCCCTATATTTCTTATCGCGAGCACTTTAAATAAAAGTATCATGCCGATTAATTGCCCTTTATTCATAGAATCAACCCTTCAACCCGATTGTTCTTCCATAACCGCACGATACTATCAGCATGCGCATATTATTTTCATTATAAACGACCTATGATATGCGTTGTCAGCATGACGCGAGACTCGCTAAGTGAAATAAAGTTCTTTTTTGTATTTGGCCATAATCGTTTGTCCTCTGGATTTTGATGAAATGTCCTAAAGGATTCCCAGCATGTGGTAGCTCACTGGTTGGAAGCCACCGCCCGTCCCTTAACGTTTGAATTGAAATATTAATTATCATAACCAGCCCCTTTATGTATGGAGATTTGACAGTTGTTGACATTATGATCAAGAAGATATTCAAAGACTGCCGTTTTATATCTCATAAAGAAGGAATTATAATGGTTACCTACTTTTAATATAGGTATAGATACCTTCATGTCGATTGTAATAGCTGATAATTCAATTAAATTGCGCTTTGTTTCAGGCTTTATTCCAGTAAGTATTAAAATAGTTGCTTAATATCGAGAATCTGTAAGATGCAGCTTTAAACGTTGAAGGTAAATCTTTTAAATTTGGAACGTAAGAGCATACAACCAATTTGAAAATGGTAACGTCTTATAAACGGACCGAGTCGAAGACGGAAGCTAATAGTGTTCAATAAAATACAATAATTTTAAAGTTATTAGAACGTATTTAATACGCCCGCTGGATACGATAAGCCTATTCTAAAAATTGGTAATTGCATAAAATTAAATTGAACATTGTAACCTTCTATATGTTCTCACTATACGTCCAGATTTCACACTTTGCAGCCTACATTATCAAGCTGTCGATGAGCCGTAACCTCCGAACGAATTAACTTCCCATATAAAATGAAGTGCATGTCGCTTTAAAGCCCCGCTACAGTTACTTACACGAGGGGTATTATGTTATCTATTAAAGCCGGGCAAGTAAATCGCGCCGCCCGCGCCGCCATAACTCCCGAGGCGTTAAAAGATCCTGGCGCGAAACGAGAACAATTTAATTGAATAAAATTAGCCAATAAAGTGCGTTCGAAGCCTGCCACAATGGCATACCGCTTTCTCGGCATGGCGCTCGTAAAGATACTTTATTTACGGGTGACTTTGAGAATCCACGTTAAGTGGCCAATATACTTCGGTGCACTAACGCTTGAGCAAGCTGCTTTAATTTAGCTTTGTTCAATTGTCTGTGATTTCCCAGATCCGATTAAAGCAGGTAACGTTTGAAGGATACGACGATCGAGGAGCTTGGAGCTCGATGAAGCTGGCTGTCAGCCACTATCGTGACAATTCATGATAACACCGCTAACTTGCATGTTATCCTGATACTAAATTACGCGTTCATGAGTCCTTGCGTCCAATCTAGATTATGCTCAGTGCGAATCACGTCCTCCGATACTACTGTAATGTTATGCTATGGTTTTCCAGAAGAGATAAGACGACCTGTTATTACCTACATAATGTGTAACTGTACCTTTAAACATACTAATTTCTTTTGGTGCCATAAATAATTTACCTACGAGCGATCTAAAAGTAGACACAGGGAAACGAGATGATTTTTAAATTTTACGTAATTTTTTTGTGTTCCCTTATATTTCAAAGCTCTGAGTTTTTCTTGAGTTCGCATTAAGTGTAAGCGACTGTAATGACAAATTTAAACAATTTGGTACGACGAGCGGGTAATTACGCACACGCGTCGCCCGCGGGCCGAACGAGTTATATGTTAATCACAGGCCCAAGCATTATTACCAGACCTGAGCTAATGAATGACCTAAGATCATTGAGATGTTTGCTGAAGATGACGTTTCTCAGTTTAGTTTATACCTATTTACTATAATATTTAGCTCCATACAAACAAGCTATTCAATACAGAGCAAGTCTGTGGGAAACTCAAGCAACAACTGCACATTGTCCGAGTTTCCCTAATGTGATACCATACGCACAGTACAGGCACAGTACACTATGAACAGTCGCTAGTTATATCGAAGCGGCCAATGTACTCATATATATCGGAGTACGCTTCAATTCAAAGAGATAAAGTGCACCTTCAGCACCTTAGCCGCTCCGATATTTCGGATGGCGAGCCACATTTTTCAACCGACTTCAATATTTCAAAAGGAGGAGGTTCTCAATTCGACTGAATTTTTTTTTTTTTTTTTTTTTTAATGGATGTTCACTCATAACTCCGTCATTACTGAACCGATTTGAATTTTTTTTTTGTTTTCTAAAAGTAGATAGTTCCTGGTTGGTCCCGTTTTTTTCAAAATCCATTTCTGATGATGGGATCCATGAGGATCTGAGGGAACTCCTCAAATTTGAAAGGCACATGCATGCTGATTTGGGTGATTTCTTAAGAAACTCGAGCATTTCTTTACGAAAATCATCAATCTGGTGGAGTGGACCTGATGATGAAGACCAGGGATGGCAAAGTGGAACTGCTTCGTAATTCTCAGGACTATGATCCGATTTTAAAAAATATTTTTTTGTCTGTATATAGATGGTTTCAGGATTGTCCCGTTTTTTTCAAAATCAATTTCTGATGATGGGATCCATGAGGAACTGAGGGAACTCCTCAAATTTGAAAGGCACATGCATGATGATTTGGGTAGTTTCTTAAGACACTCGAGCATTTCTTTACGAACATCATCAATTTGGTGGAGTGGACCTGATGATGAAGACCAGGGATGTCAAAGTGGAACTGCTTGGTAATTCCCAGGACTATCGTCCGATCTTAAAAAATATTTTTTTTTCTCAAAATAGATGGTTCCAGATTTGTTCCGTTTTTTTTCAAAATCAATTTCTGATGATGGGATCCATGAGGAACTGAGGGAACTCCTCAAATTTGAAAGGCACATGCATGATGATTTGGGTAGTTTCTTAAGACACTCGAGCATTTCTTTACGAACATCATCAATTTGGTGGAGTGGACCTGATGATGAAGACCAGGGATGGCAAAGTGGAACTGCTTGTTAATTCCCAGCTCTATCATCTGATTTGAGACATTAATCTTTTCTTTGTAAAGAAATACCTTCAAGATAGTCCTATTTGATTATAGTTCTATTTTGATGATGGGCTTCATGAGGGATTGAGAGAACTCCTCAAATTTTAACGGCACATGCATTCTGATTTGAGGGTTTCCTTAAGTAACTAAAACAGTGTTTTGGCGGAGCCAAAATTTTGATGAACTTGATCTGATGATGAAGACCAGGGATCGCAAAGTGGAACTGGTTAATAAACCTAGCTCTACTTATTATCCTAGTTGTGACATTCATCTTTTTGATTTGATTTATATTCTGATGATGGAGTTCTAGAAGAATTCAGAGAACTCTTCAAATTTGAACGGCAGGTTAATTGTGATTAGAGGGTGTTCATAATTAGCTTAGGCATTTTCTTACTGTGGCCATCATTTTGCTGGAGTGGACCTGATGTTGATAATCAGGGATGGCATAATGAATATGCTCGTTAATTTACAGTCTGTCATCCAATTTAACACATTGTTATTTTGTTTGTTTAAAGGTCTACAAGGGAGTTCCGTTTGATTATACTTCAAATGTAATGATGGAAGCCCTAGGACATTAAGAAAGCTCCTCAATTTTCAATCGTACACGTGCGGTGTATTGGATATTTGTGAAGTAAACTGGCTAACTCAAACAAATTCTTAATTTCACTTTTACCGGGAACCAAATGAAGTCGGTTTTTTTTTCTTAAAAATTAGTTCTTCTTCACACTCGTCACTCAGGCAACGTGAATGAAAATCTGAACGATATTCTGAACGGCATTGCGTGCCACAAACTAAAATTACAGGTGGCAATTTGCAGCACGTTTAATAATGCCAATATTGGAATGGGCCCGATGCGAATGACAACCGTCTTCAAAAGTGTGTTCTCTTTGGACCCGTGCTTACTGTAATGTTAAGTTTGTATTTTAAAATATTTGTATCCCATAATAAGAAGTGATAGTTTATTTTTCGTTTTATGAATTAAATGCGATTATATATTCAGTTATTACCCTGATGATACTAACGGATGAAAGTCAGCGGAACTTGTGTTATCAAAACAGTTCATAACAATGTTATACTCAAATTAGCGACCCACTGCTGATCATATCCCGGCGCTGAGCCAATCTGATTTCATCAACGTCTACATAAAAACGGATATGGATTACTAATTAAGGATGTCTTTAATTATACAGATTTTTTAAATAAACAATCGTAAACTTACACTATGTATGAACTCTTAGAAAACTATTAAATAAACATAATGTCTCGCCTTTTTTTTATTGGACTCAGCATTCAAAGTTTTGAAACGCTTATGTTCACAGTTATTGATTTGTTTGTTTTCGCCATAAGGCAACGCTTTTTTCAGGAAATACAGGAAAGTAATTGTGATTCAGTGACACATTTATAAATTAGCTCATATGCCAAAGGTGAACACGACTGAATATGTATGAGTAGGTAAAACTACTTTATACCTAACGGACTCACCACTTCATTCAACTCAGTGTCAGTAGGTAATTACTGAATAAATTGTAAGTTATTAAATATTGATAAATAATACATTATCATTTGCATAATTTCCCAACTAATATACTTGAATAATATTTTTAGCCAATTGAAGAAGTAGGGATATCTTTTTTAGGCATACATAGGTACATGTATTTAATTAATTCTTTCTTTTCTCTTGTTTCATTGTAAATTCATTCCGAGCTCCAAGATACAGGTTTAGCCTAGTTTGGAGCTCGCCGGACATCTATGGTGTAATTTGTGTGTGTATATTATTGATATAAAATTTATTCTTATTCTTATTCTCATTCTTATTCTTATGGACACATGTACCTATGTTCATTTTTATTTTCAATATTTACATCTTATGTTGCGTGACCTGACTATATTCGACAAGTGAGGTGTTATTAGATTTATCACACTCGTTGGATTGTCATTTGGTATTTTTAAAATATTAATAATCATAATGGTACATTTTGGCGTCAAAATAGTCTTTAATTATAGTCCACGTAGCGAGAAAAAAGAGCTTAATTCAGGTAGTATACTCGTAAAGCTTCAGTTTTGTTTGAGTAAATTAAAGATTATTAGAATAATGATTAAAGTCATTAAATTTATGTTGTTTTCTACTTCTACACAATCAAATATTATCATGCAAAAATCAGAGATCATCAAACATTGCTTATGTAAACATTATTTATTAGTACATAGTTACTAGTTCAACCTCTTCTTATTAATGAAATGGAGATGGGTCGTAAGAGGACTATCCGGTAATAATGAGCACGGAAGCACAACGTTCGGTGGTGTCGAAGAGAATGCTTACAGAATCTTAAGCAACAAAGTGTAGTGTTGTGCCAAAGTACCTGTTACCATTATTTCTTTTGAGCAGGAATATATCAATAACCGTACTAGTACGTACGGTGTACTAGTACGTACCAATTTTGCGGCGATTCATTTATTCTCGGCAGGTATACAGTATTGTATTGTTGGTACCTATTTTATTGTATCGCGAGCTGGTTTCCGCAATTTAACGGCTAGCGCCTATTTCGGTTTCCATACAGGTTCAAGTTTACAGGTATATACCTAGTTAATTGTTAAGTTTTGATATTTTGCCCACTTTATTCGTTTTTTAGTCAGAGGCTATTTTTAACTTAACCTTAATTTGGCAATTCTATTATCATCAAATTCCTTTGGTTAGATTAATGTTATATATTATAGTAAGCTACAATGAAAAACAGCGAATTAAAACACATAAAATAGATTGTAAGAAATTGAAACTCGTCGCAATGTGAAACCTCTAAAGCTTTTGAAACGTGTGAAACTGAATATGAATAAAATATTACCTAGCTTAATATTATGTCACCTAGTGGGTAAGTGCCCAGTTCTGTCTGTATTGTGCTGTGCATCCCTACTAGGGTGTGCAAACCGGTTTTTATTTGTATGAATTTCGGTAAGTAACCGGTTATAACCGGTTTTCCCATACAATTTAAAACCGGGTTGCACACCATAATCCCTACAAATCGAATGATAGACATCTCATCTTAAATAAGTGAATTCTTAACACTACTTTATACTGGGAAACGGCGACCGAGGGCTTCTTTTTTACCCACCCGTGATTGACTGTTATTGTCATCAGACACCGATTTTTTAAAGTTTGCTCGTTTAAAGTTGTTTAAAAGACATTCTGTTCATCTTTCGTTTTGGGTACAAGGCAAAGCTTATACAATTTGAACTGTCGTGAGTCATACTTGACGTTCATATTGAAAAGATAGTTAAAACTCACGCATTTTTATCACAAATTGGCGTGACATGTTTCGACTACATCGGGCAGTCATTGTCGAACATAGCATAGTGATATTGTCACGTTCGTGGTAGGTACTGCGGAAGGGTAATGGATTTCCCCCAGGTTACCATCCCACCACATGGTGCTATAGCTCCAAGGCGTAGTGTATGGAGTACCCCACTCGGTTATAAAAAAATACCGAGTTTAAACTATCGTGAGACATATTAATACTATGTGTCTGGTATGCACTTTCCCTGACAATATGAAGCCCCAAGCAAGGCTGTTTTCAAACGCATACTGCACAAACAATAGCTGAATCAAGGCCAGCATAAAGCCCTCCGCACACCGATGCGCGCAGCGTTGGTGGGACGAGGACGGCGGGTTTAAACGAAAAAAACAAGCACCCCACTGTACTCGTATGGAAGATACGTAAAAACTATAAGATTTTCGTTTTTTTATTTTACCACCGACGGCGTGATTAATGTATATAATTAATATTCATACCAAATTACAGCTTTTTATTACTAACGGTCACTGAGCTAAGCCGCATACAGACATAAGGCTTCCTAGTTGACTACGGAACCCTTGTGATGTGGGACGTTAATAGAAACACGTTGGCTGGAGTATAGGTTTATTCTCTCTAAAATAACACTAACATGCGCTTATATAATGCGGCTATACTAGTGTGTGGGTGAGGCGTAGTACACTCACTACACCCTAAAAACGTGTTCTATACTACTGTACGCCGCGCCGGGGCCAATCAGTGCGTTACCTTACCCCTGTTGGTAAGGTAACGCACTGATCGATCCCGGCGCAGCGCTTGCGCTTCCCGCCACCGCGCCCGCTTCGCTCATGCCCCGCTGCCGCGCCGCCCCGTAACCGTGCTGTTGTGATTGCGCGGGCCGAAAGCGGCGCGGGCGCGGCGCGGTTCACGCGCGAGCCCGCCGTCGGTGTGAATCACCGTTTTTAATTCAGTGTTATAGGTATAAGGTGCCGATGACGTCCCGCTGACACTCCGGCGTTTCGGTGTGCGGAGGGCTTAAGTAGGTTAGTTAGCCCCGTCTGAACATATGCATTATGTATTGATATGAATTATATTATGTAAATGTTACGTTGTAAATAAGGTAATTTACTAGCTCTGCGCTCTCTCTGTATCTGAAATTCTCACTGCATCCACTTTAAAAAATCTCTGTTTGGCCTTACGGTTGACTGGTAGAGAATGCCTTAAGGCATTAAGGCCGCATTTTGTTCTTCTTTCATGTGCATGAAAGTTAAATATATATATTCATAGAATGTGCGCATACGTACAGTACGTATGCGCACATTCTATGTACTTTGAATAGGTAGTTACTTAATTACTTACTTATATTTAAGTGCATTGAAAGTAGGATTACTATAGTGAACAGAATTTGAAATAAAAAAGTCTTGTATAATCATGACTACTAACGAACAAAAATTAAAACAGCTATCTCCTAATTATCAGCACCGAGAAAAGAGTAATCGTCGCAAATAAGTTTAATTAATAAATAATTTAGCTATTTGCAACTGTTCAGGTGACAAATGGCTGTCGCTTTGTCGGCATCGTAATGAGACGGCAAGGACGAGACAAATTCGACCCATAAATATCTCGCGTTGATTCAGTCCAGTCGGTATTGCAGTCTAATCCATTGATGTCTTACTAATTTGTCGCATTTATCTTTGTTATTAATGTGATGAATCGAAACAACGCTGTCGATTAAACTTGATTATAGGCGACATTCGAAAGTAACGACATTACCTGGCGGTATTGTCATCTGCTACACCATAGCGAGAAATGAAAATTTCTTTGAAAATAGGGAAACGACATTAACCGCAAAGCCGTTACGATTTCCAAACCTGGCGATAATACTGTTTCGTAACTCTATGAATCTAATGAAAACACTATTTGAATAGGTTACTTGAGCTACCATTTTAGAAAAATGAGGTAAGTTTAGCGTACAATTCATAATTGTAAAATATTATGGACGTGTTATGATATTGCGAAGGATCATGTAAGTGTCAACGATCGACAAAAGAGGAAGACCAAATATGTTTAACAATCATTATAATTATTATAAAAGTAGAACTCCAAAAAAGAATGAAAAGAAAATCTAAAATAAATATTACCATATTTTAAGCCTATAAGCCATCACGAGCCTATACTGTTATAAACCCAACTCGGCAATTACTGTGACGTAGTCCACCATTATCGTTGCAATTGAAATCCAGTCGTAGCTTGAGGCTGTATCGTCGACAACGATGTAACATTAATACCTTTATCAAACTCTTAGTACTTTATTCCTCTGCACTGTAGAGTGGTACTTGATCTCAACGATGCTCCTGAAACGCTGACATCCACAGAAGCTGCCCACACAAGCAGGCACCCGCAATCCTTTATGCAAATAACAATGATGTTTTCCCCATTTTAATACAGCGATCAAGCGGCAGGTGGGCGGGGCTTGCCCACCGCAATAATCTTTGAGAAAGAATGTTATAAAATCCATTGATAGTCGCTGGCAGTAGATTGCAAGTAAATAGATGAGAATACTAAGTGCTTACTACGAAACTTACTACCTAACTTACTCGTTTTGAAGATGCGCTATTACTGAACTAAGTATTAATTAAGTTTAAGGTCATTAAATTAAGTAACTACACAATGTTTACTGTGTTAAGCAAGCAACCTACTAAAAGAAAATGTAAGGTGTTTTATAATAGTAAAAATTTACACATCGAAAATTAAATTCATCCAAACCAAAATATGTTTCTTTCCAGTGTAGCGATTTTGCGTGAAGTTATGAACATTATACAAACATTTATAAAACCCCTGTTTTTTAAACATGAAATCACTTGATTATTGAATTAATCTCTTCGTTTACACTTGTCGTGCCAGAAAGTTAGCGACTTGTCAACAAACAACAACCGCTCATTATTTGCTAAACAAACCGATAAGACGACTAAACAAGCCCCACTTTGCGACGTCCGAAAAAAGTCGGCATTTTTTATCATTCACCTGTTTTTGCGTGGATATCGCACGAGTTTCTACCACCCATATTATAATAAACACTTATCAGTTCGCCATCTTAAGGAGCAAAGAATTATGGTGTATTTAAACAATTTATTGCCACCGCTAAACAAGGGAAACTTTGATAAGCCCCTGGTAGATAGATAAGGCTCTTTAGTAGTGTATTTGCCGAAACTGAGTTTTCGATCGCATCTATTTGACTTATTGGGACCTGCGTGCTGATGACTTGAAATATTTGATTCGTTATTACTTGGCAATATGTATTTGTTGGCCTAAAAAAAGTTTTAAGGGTTCCGTAGTCAACTTATAGTTTCGCCATGTCTGTCTGTGATTTTTCCCGTCCCGAGGTATCGTTGGATAGGTATTTAAAAAAAAGTAGGGGTGTTTCTTGATACACTTTTTGATAAATAAATAAAATAAATAAATAAATAAATAAATATTGTGGGACAATGTTACACAAATCGACCTAGTCCCACGGTAAGCTCAATAAGGCTTGTGGTGTGGGTACTAGACGACGATATATATAATATATAGATACATATAAATACTTAAATACATAGAAAACATCCATAACTCAGAAACAAATATTCGTGATAAACACACAAATGAATGCCCTGACCGGGATTCGAACCCGGGACCTCCTGCTTCGTAGGCAGGGTCACTACCAACTAGGCTAGGAGGCCGTTAGTGAATATTTTTGGAAATAATCGCTCCAGAAGTTTATAAAACCGGGTCCGGTCCTTTAACTTTTGAACCACAAGTCCTGAGGAAAAAAATCTATGAAAACCTTTAAAAAGACTTTCAAAAAAATATATTTTGAACATGGTCAATTAAGTCATTTTTGTTTATTTACAGAAAGTCATATTTTTTCAGTAAAAGAGTGTAGGTATGTATCGTAGTGCTGCGAATATATTCCTGTTTGCTAGTTATGGTCATGGTACTATAGCGTTCAGAATTGCATGGGCAATTTATGAATTAATTAATTCATAAACTGGCCATGCAATTCCGAACGCGTGTGTACACACTAAGGCCCCCTCTAGGTTTGCTATTTGGGACGGACGGTTAACTACGGAGCCCTACACTGAGCGTGGCCCGACATGCCCATGGACGGTTTTTTATGAATCTTTTCAATAGCATGAGTTTTACGTAGCCACAGATCGAGCAAGATGCAAATACTTTCGACAGAAACTCATGGTACCGGTACACTAAAATCTTTTTGTTATAATCAGGGCCCGTAATTTTCATGTCGGTTGCGTCATAACGACGTACCTATATTAACACACAGGATGTTTTAATACGAAATGAATTAATGACAGATACAGTCTATCAACGCTCGATTCTAACGTCGAACGTTATAGTTTTGACACTATTCAATGACAGGATTATTCTTTCAAACGTAAAATCTAAAACATGATGTATGAAGCTTGACGTCATTTGTCTGTCATAGGCATGAAAATTACGGGCCCTGCTAGTCTATGATGGTCGGATTTTTATCGTT
Organism: Lathronympha strigana; assembly: GCA_949128165.1. Classification (NCBI taxonomy): domain Eukaryota; kingdom Metazoa; phylum Arthropoda; class Insecta; order Lepidoptera; family Tortricidae; genus Lathronympha; species Lathronympha strigana. Next base: position 9,150,112 of record OX421905.1, on the reverse strand, counting down.
TACCGACGTTGCTGTCACGTTCTAACAAGTATGTATGTGCGAAAGTGACGCATAGCGTGATAAGCGATAAAATGGCAACCATGCTAACCCTGCTGGTTATAATAATATCGCTTGACAAGCCTTGAATGTCATTTAGGCTCTACGGGTTAATTTCCACTAAAAATTAGGTAATGTACAAATTTACACTTAGGTATTTATAGGTACTAAACATTTTAGTATTAAATTTAAAAACGCCACGTAAAATAACAATCTTAAATAATTTTAATATCGCAAATATATTGAAAAAACCCATGCAAAATGGTATTGACATTATAAAGCAGTGGGAGTTGACAGGCTTTTTGGCATTTTGAATATTTAACGAGATCTAATGAGCTCATTTCACAGCTAATCGATGATGATGACATTAGCTGCATATGTATTGACTATTAACATGATTGTTTCAATTTCAAGATATGATTATTTTTCTTTTGTTCTGATACTTCTGATTGGAATCCATATGTACTTTAGCAGATATGTATGGTATTTCCTGCATTGCCAATTGGGGTAGGATGCACAGAAAAATGTTTTTGTGACCATAAGTACCAACTTAAACTTTTTTAATAATACAAAGGTACAGTCAACAAATTGGAACTCTAGAACCATGTATGTATGTATGTCAAAATGACAAGCAGTAAGATATTGTCATCACAATTGCTCGGTAATGGTGTTATAACGCGCAGGCGTATAGAGCGGTTAGAGCCGATTTAGTCCCCTCGGGAGATATGGATTTTAGTACAATATAACTCCCGAGGGAGTTATAAGTTTAGTTTTAAAATATAGTACGTCATTTCACTTCAGACTAAGCAGGTTTTGCATCAGCTAAGGCTTATTTTAAATTTTCAAACTTGGTTATAACCCAACTTTACTGTGTATTAAACTTCAACGGAATATATTTAATATTTCAAGATATTTAATTTTTGAATATCGGTACAATCTGGCAGCATGACTTAGCAAGTTCGAAAACTAAACGCAGTTCTTAGTAATTATCTGTGGAATGTAAAAAAACTTGACAATGTCATTTGTGTCGTCCGTCGTCCATCGTTGATTTTTAAAGGCTTCGAAGTGTGTTTACATTCAACTTTAATAAATAGATTTATTTGTATATTTGTTTTTTCCCTTACAAGTGTGATGAAAAACATTGTATGCATCACGGTCGGTAAGAGGATTACAAACTCGAGTCATTAAAAGCCCTCCGCCTGCGGCATCGGGCTTCTAATAGGCTCTCGTTAGTAATCCTGTATTTACCTCCCTAGATGCACGATGTACTATTCTTACAATATGATTTATAGCGTCACTATAGCATAGTCCTACAGTGGCCTAAGTTGCCAATTGGTTGACTGAACCTTATTGTTATTGCATATCTCGTAAGACTATTCGGAATCGTAAATAAAAGTGACATCTACATAATTACATTGCACTTTAAAAAGTGCAATGCGAGTATGAACAATTGTAAAAACCGGCAAAGTGCATATCGGACACGCGCCCCAAGGATTCCATAATGCGGTTTACAAAGTAAATGCTCTACAATATTATTATCTTTAATTAAACTCCTTGCTGCGTTTTTGTCAATCATAAAATAATAAGAAAATGCTTTTTCAAACATTTGGCGATGCCGGTTACGTGTTTCTTCGCCGTTATCCGAACTTCTCCAAGGTCCAAAAGTACCCGAATATACTAAGCCAATAAAATTAGTTTTTAGGGTTCCGTACCAAAATGGTAAAAGGAACCCTTCTCATTAAATATCTCGAGAACTACTTAAGCTACCGATTTGAAATTTGGAGTAGGTAGTTCTAAACAAAGTTAATCCAGACACATTAAAAGAGAATTTATTATATATTTTAATTTACTTTCAATGAAAAATGCCCGATAAAAGAGGGGGCAAAAATTAATTTAATACTTAATAAAAATTAATTTGCAAGAAAAATACCGGTCCCCCCCCTTTATCTCCGACGGTTATGAAGGTAAAAATATGATTTTTTTACACAGCATTAATATTGTCTCCAAATATTACAAAAAAGATATAAAATAGGTCCTAACTTCTTTTTTTTTTTTAATAATTCTGAACTAAATTTGTACTCTAACCAACTTAGGTTGAATTTTGTTCTTTAAATTTATATGGTATTATGTTGTTAGTACCGTCTCATAAATATAAGTAGTATAAAAAATTGGTTAACGTGATAAAAAATATCAAGGAAAAACAAACTCTCACACTAACTCCGTAGTGACCCAATCTATCGATACATGTGGCTGACATAAAATTTCTACTTCTAGGGGAAATTGCAACATAAAGTTTGTACGGAACCCTCGGTTCGCGAGCCCGACTCGCACTTGGTCGGTTTTTAATATCTAAAAAATCTTCTCGGCAGCATATAGGTACACTTTCTGAACTTTGTCGTAGATATCGGTTCCCCTGTTGTAGTAACTTATTTGCCGACCGTACCACGTTTCGACGTCTTAATCGGATCTACTTAATTAGTTATTAGATTACAAATTAGTTGTATTATTAATAATTAGTTCGATGACAAACAGGCTTGTTGCGACTTAAGTTATTAGTGTATTGGCGTGGGCACATTATCAGTCGACTAATTATGGTAGGTCGCGCGTTAATACCAATCATTAGCAATTAATTGCAGCGATGAAACAAGGTTGCCTTTATTTTTAATGTGTTAATTAACTAAGCGTTTCTAATTCAACCCAAAAATATAATGTTATGATTATGACTTTGTGTTAGGTATTTCATTAGGACACAAACGTTTTGTAAGTTATTGAGTAAGAATCCAATAGTACCTAAATACCTTCTTTCGTTTTTGAAACATACTTAGGTAAAAGTGGCATTCAGTTGTAAAAATAAGGGAGTGAAAAATCTATTTTGATTCTAAAATTATATTATATACCCTCCTGAACCTAAACTAAGAAAATTTTCATCCTATTTAAGAGATGAAAATGAGGTTGATAGCTTTCAACTACTACTACGCACACGAAGGAGTACATGTATGAGATACCCATTATAAACAATGACAGGGCATTTCAAAGGTATGATTTTGGTGGTAGAAATTTGTATAACTCATTGCGCGGGATTGCTCCCATACTCCCAAAACACCCATATCGTAAATCACAATATCGATCCTAGTTTTTTATCTTCTTTAAAAGCGTTAGTAATGATTATACTTCACTTAATCAGGTATTAAAAGTTAACAGAACAAGACATTTATAGACAATTCTAAGGTTTAGTCGACGGCGAATGGATTTTTTTACCCAAACGAAAGGCATTTTATCGAAATGACCAGCGCCAGGCGTCTTCACCTCAATAAAGCTATTATTAATACATATCTTTTTTCCAACTGGCTCATTATCTAACGCGAGAACCCTTTCAATCTATCCATCCTATTGTTTTTAGAGCACTTTTTTATATTGATATCAATATTTTTTCGATGGGAGTAACGATAAAACAGTGATTTGTTCCGAACACATATGGATTGAACGAGATGCCTTTAGGCTCTTGCGATGCGTATATCATACGGCGGCTTTTGTTTTGTAAATTCTCCATTGTTAAAAAACGATCCGAGTTTTGATACGTACCGATTTTATGGATGATTTTAATATTATTTCAAAAGTTACGGTATGATGGCGACTATTTAAATTAACACCCTATTTGATGAAGAGACAGTTTGTGTTCACCAAGCTATTCATGTTAAGTTTTTCTAATAATAGACGAGTTAAAAGGTAGGTTTGATAATTGTGCAAAATTGTACCGTCTTATAGCAGTTTACGATCTATTTACGTAAATATTTCAAATTTAGTGGTATTTATAGTTCAAGGTTTATGTAAATATATTGAAAAAAAAAGCTATTACTTGACAGGGGCTAATTGCGTTTAAACAATACTAAAGTCAGAAATGTGAGCAGTTTAGCATTTATACATACGTATCTAAAAGCAAACAATTGTGTCGTGAAATGGCAGGTGTCATTTGATCCTAATGAAGTAAGCAGAAAATAACAAATTATTTTGTATCTCGTCCGTAAAATATTGCGTTAATGTAAATAGTCGCAATTAAAACATAAAATTTACATATGAATAATATGTAAAATAATCGGATGAAACAATTTTGCTATTAGGCAATTCAATCAATAATTTAATATTAATTCATCTATTTAATTAGGTAAGTACCTACTAAGGTTGTTCTTTCATAACGATGGATTGATTTTCTATCGTTTTAAGTAGATTATGAACTTGAGAAAATTATACATCAGTCAACCAGCCAGTTCGCATCATACATATCCTGAAAGTATTATATACTTGTTATGCAAATACGCACTGATTATATTACAAATGACCAGAGATTTACTCATCCCCGTGGTAAAATGAAAGGGTAAACGGCTGAAAACGGGTACCCTGCCAAAAGCGGGTTTGCATTCACTTAATATTGTTTACCAAAATTTGCCATAAGTCATAACCCAACTGAACCATAACCTTGGCAATGAATAAACATAAACAACAACAACAACAACGAACAACAACACAACAACGAACAATGAACAAGATATGACATTTCAGCTACTAACGAAAACGAAAGCAGCACTAGTTTTAGATGTGGTTCTATATATATATTAGGCTTAGTTATAATTATGACTTAACTATATTTTTATAGGCATTGTAATTCATTAATTTTAATATTATAACAATTTATTTATAAATTAAGTATTTACTTACTTCTGGACTTGGGTAATCAGGATAATCAGTGTTACCCAATTGCTTTGTCTTCATAGGAACCTAAAAGAGTAGGTAGTCGTTCTTCGTCGTCGAGGGCAAAAGCGATTACTCGTATACTATTTTATAAAAATAAAATGTATACATTTACCAATTTCTAGTTGCACAAATTACTTGCTTAATTTCAAGTACCTAATTGTTTATACCATATTGTTCAGACATGATTAGCATACCTACCATACCCGTTTTAGAACTGCTCACCCTAATTCTGTAATAGAAAGTCAATTCATCGAAGATACGGCTGTAAGCCGACATTAAACCGCTTTATGGACCGTTTACGCAGATTCGCGACTTATTTAAGGCATTATATATTTTATTGCGTATGACATCGGTGCCGCAGTTGCAACAATATGGGATTTTGTGTTAAGTAGCTTATAAGATATATCATCCGTTTTTATGAGCGCTTTATCGTCGCCAGAGTTAGATTATGAGGAAAGCACTTTTTTAGTAAGGTTCTATTTCATAGGCTCAGTAGTGACCAATTTATAAAATGATTTTGAATTTGAAGATACGTAACACATAACTACGACAATAATACATGAACGAATGAATAAATAAATAATACGTAAGTGAGAATGTCTTAAAGCATAAAGTCCATCATTTGTAGGTACTCCTTTTAATATGCAATTGATATGTTTAGGGAATGTTCATGAGAAACAATAAATAAAACATTGATTATTGGCAGGACAAAGAAATATAATGACAATCAAACATGACATCGATTACCAAACGCTAGGAATGTCACATACCAGCAAGCAGGGCACACAATAGGCGTAGTTTTATCACAACAGGCGTGACATGTTTCTACTGCACCGGGTAGTCATCGTCGGTCAGAGTAATGTTGTCACCTCCGCGGCGCAGACAGAAAACGTAAAATGTAAATCTATATTTACGCCGCTTAATAAAATCCATATATTTTAACTGCCATACTTCTTCTTATTCCTAGCGTTTCCCGGCTAATGCCACGGCTCAAGGGACCTGAGGTCGGCTTTGGCAACTAATCTCAAGATTTGGCGTAGGCGCTAGTTTTACGAAAGCGACTGCCATTTGACTCACGATGATTTCCTTCACCGAAAAGCGATTGGTAAACCTCAAATTACGTATTATATTTCGTACATAAGTTCCAAAAACTCATTGGTACGAGCCAACAGGATTTGAATCCGCGACCTTCGGATTGAAAGTCGCACGTCTGACCGCTGAGCTACCAACGCTTCAACCATATCATATCTACGTGTGAATAATTAAGTACGACTTTCTTATAAGAAAAATATTTTTCCGGTCACTTCCTATATTATATAAGATACTTATAATATTATTATAATTATACGTTTTATGGGTAACCGATGCCATTAAATTGTATGCCTACGTCATAATAATTATGTTTTATCTGAAAAAGCGTCAAAGGAAAATAAATTTAAAACCGCTTAATACCTGTCCCTGAATCCCTAATTAGATAATTCATTCTAATTCAGCGTTATCACTGGTGTACTCTACAGCCGAATATTGTTCTCCGATTTGGCTGGGAAGCGCCCACACGCCTAAAGTAGACGTTGAGCTGCATAGGGCCATGCGATTGATCTCCGGTACACTCCAGTCAACCCCGTGCCATTGTCTACCGGTGCTCTGTCGAATTCTCCCGCCTGAATTGAGAAGGAAAGGAGCTCTGTTAAGAGAAGTAAATAAGATCCGAAATGACCCAAATCTTCCCATGCATTCGGAATTTTTAAGTCCAGCCACACACCGTCTTAAATCCAGAAATGCACCATACGACATCGCTAAAAATCTGTCCGAAGGCGACTTTAATGTTAAGCAGGAATGGGTGCGGTCTTGGAGTTCCTTGATGATGGGCAAATTGGGTTCGGGGATACTTCCTGGTGACAAAATCAGCGGCACCGAACTCCCAAGACGAGACTGGTGACTGGCTCTTAACAAACTCCGTACTGGCCATGGGCGCAGTGCCCAATACAAGCATCGCTGCGGTTGGACTGCCTCTCCTGCTTGCGACTGCGGTGCCGAAGTGCAAACCATACACCACATCATCGAGGACTGTCCTCTTACTCGCTACGCTGGTAACTCTTCCGAAGATCTGATCAACCTCAATGACGATGCTATCAAATGGCTAATGGGTCTGAAAATTGATTTGTGAATTGTATTCGACGTATAAATCTGCCATACGATTAAATAAAATAAAAATTCTTATTAGATAAAATATAAAATAGTCAGATCACAAATTTTGAGATAAATGCTTAAGCTATAACATATAATATACAGAGACCTGCTTTTACGGCAGACACTATAACCGCTAACTCGCTGGTTCATTCCCAGCCCTGGGCACTAGTGCCTTGGTCACTTTTTCTGCAGTATGTGACATCTTTTTTAATATACCTATAGTAGTGTGATTACTTAAAAACATGAGTCAAAACATTAATTGTAAATAATGAATGATTTAATTCATGATTTTCAATTGTACGTATACAGTATGGTATGATGGTGCTATATACGAGTATATCTTCTAGATGAAGATAATCGGTACGAAAAAAGTTTATCTAAAAGGACAGCACTAGACGTAAGTGTGAGCTGTAGGATTGGCGGAACGCACCTTAAGTATTTCAAAAACAAGAAAGGATTGCATATACTTAGTGAAATTTCGGAATCTGGCCGTATTTATATATTTTTTACAGTTCAACAATATTTATTAATTTCCAATAATTTTTGAGCAATTAATTGAAAATTTGGAATGCACATTTATAAAATGTACATTGTACATTTTGTTATGTATGTAAGAAAACGCATAGAGATGAGTATGGTAGAATAACAGCTGGCAAAATGCATATATGTCATTTTATGTCTTTGAATTCTTAATCAGCCGGACTGGCATCGTCTCTCAGACAAAAAAGTCTGCCCATTTTTGCGGGGGAGGGGCACGTGAAATGTACCTACAGGTACGTAGCGTACAAATAGCTTTGTCAAATGAACGTCAGTCATTCGGCAGAAGGGTCGGCCTGTCAATTGCTACTCCGTCTGGATTAGAACCCAAAGCTGCTGCAACTGCGCTGCATTACATGCCACCGTTAAATATACCACTGAGAGTTGAATAATAGTCTTGTAAAACAGTCGTATAGAAGTTTCTGCGACTTTGAGCCGTATAAGATAAAATACTATAATTAGGTCGTATAAAATGCTATACTTGCTATGCTTTTTGAGTCGCATAAATCCTCCTTATACTACTAAAATGTTTGTTGGAAAGTATCAAACCCTTAAAAATAAGATTTGTACACATTCTTATTTTCATATAAAATTCTGATTTGAATATTCATCTAAATCGATTATTTTCGATGATTGATACGTATGTTTGTATAATATTAGTGTGGAATACTTAAAGGGTTCGATGGGAATTAATAGAGTTGTTTGTTTTAGTCGGTCGCCGCGGGCGCCCAACGTATTCGGCCTGTAATGAGGTGTCGGATTTAGTGCTTCATTTCTTATAAAGGAGCCAGTACGCTGACCGTATTTCTTAAAATCGGTTAGCCACTCGATTTCAACTCGTCATGAACCTTAAGGTTTTCAACTTCTTTCGCACCTTTTTGTCTGCGTACGAGCATTTGGTGCTTACAAAATGTCTACACTGGAGACAATGACTAGCAAAAACTTAACTGGGTTTCAGAATTCTTGGATTTATGTGTTAAATTAAAATTTACTTTCTTTTAAGGTAGAAGCTAAATTTTAAAAAGAAAACAGTCTGATAAGGTTAGTGTTAATAATTAAATTGTGTTGGTAAGTTATGAAACTTAATAAAGAACTGAAAAAAAAACCATATGTAGATATGATATTGCGAGGATATTCTTCAAAGGATTTTTTTCCAGTCTTTATGATAATCTTAGAAAGAATTTTGGTTTTGGCGACAAGAAGTGGTTTTGACCTTAAGCAGTGTCCAACAGTTCCTGTAGCATCCACTAAATAAATAAAAATAGTAATAAAACTTCATTAAAAATTGTAACCTAACCTATGAAATACTAAACGTACTAACTGAATGATATACTAACTTTGTGAATGCTCATTTGCTTACTACCATTATATTATTTTACAAATGTAGTACATACTAACTGTACTGTACATTCGCACGTTTCAAATGAAAAAAAGCGTAACTTGTAATCGGTGCACAATTTTTAAAATTAAATTTATTCCGAAAATCTTAGTGAGACTATTGTACAGTATCTCTAACATTTTACGCTTCTGGATTTGGTATCGGATGGTCCGTCGATAAATAAATATTTATGTTGCATTAATGAAAAACAGTGTATTTGACTAAGATTTAATAGATAACACCGACTGCGTTAGCGCCCGTAGCGCAGTTTAATATTCTCAATCTAATGATTTATATTTTAATGAATCGGTTGGGGCCTCTACTTAGATACCGGCCTGAACTTTTATTTTTATTTCGTAATTCAAAATAGCCAACACTTATTTTATATAGCTGCTTCACATTTTAAAAGCCTTTAAGAAATTTAAAAGCACTAAAGTTTATGCTTTCGAATTTTAACGCAAAAGAAAATTTAACTTTATTACTCGTGCATTTACTTTAGTGTTATTAAACTACGAACATACTGCATAACTTAAATTTCGTTTTTTTTTAATAAACGGAGGTGCGAATGTATTGGCGTAAGTACTTAAGAAATGTTACTGGTTATATACTGTATGTAAACTAACTAAAATCATTCCTTGAAACTCGTTGATAGGGAACTGGAGTACATTGCAATGACGTACATTTTACGTGCTTAAGTACATGTTTAATCATTGCAACGAATTTGTTGAGTACCTTCTTTTTGCAGTCGGTTAATGGTCTTAGTGGGTCAAACACAAAACGATGTTCGGAGTCTTTCCAGTGGACTATTAAAAATTTAAGGGCTGTAAAGCTTGATTTTCTTATTTCAGCTTTATCTACATTAGGGGTATTTATAGTAGATTACATACCAAGGCCGTTTAAGTGGGAAATGCCGCGGATCCCATGTAATTGTCGGCCGAGGCGAAGCCGAGGTCGACTAACATGTGATCCGAGGCTTTCCCATTTACCGGCCGAGGTTTGTATACTATTTTTCTGTCCGACGGAGCCGGCAGGCGGCAATTTAGTTTTGCGTAAAGTGGCGCTTACCGGCCGGAGGACTGAAAACCTTTTTAATTGCATTGTATGATAAATATCATAACTACATGTCCACAAACTTTACTGTTAACTATTGACCAAAGGAAAGAAAAAGTGCGTGTTCAGCTGAACTGTAGAGCCAATCTTTCTTGTGGCCAATATTTAACAGCTTGTGTACATGTAATGTAGTCATGATTTTTATTATACAATTCAATAGAAAAGGAGTACTTTTTAATGTGAAAATCAACCTTCATACTTCACCGAAAAGATTCCAAAGATCGTTTTGTGTTTGACTCTTGTAACACCCTGTCAGGTTTGTTTACGTTTTTGATTTGTGACAGGGCTTGCGTATTGCGTACTGTTTATATGTACCTAACTAGGGGAAACTGATCAACATTTACTATGCCATGGGAACGCTCATGCGCTTTGAATACTGTTTATGAGTAACCTAGGTACTTAATCATTTAAATAATGACTGGTCATTGGCAACGCGCAAGCGCTTATCGTATTGCTTATTTGTATTTTAACTAGGCAAACATTCAGACAACAACATGCTTTGACGCCTGTCTTGCAGTTCATAATTTTGATGTTGTCATTTATAAGATTGTAAATAAATAATGCAGGGCAGTTGCAAAACAATAAAAATATTTTTTTAAATACCTTACATAAAAGGGTCCTAATATAAATAAAATAAGTACCGTGCTTTTTTGTTTATGATCTAAACATTACTGGGTTTCATTAAATGGTTTTCGGTGGTCTACATAGTGTATAACCAAAGAATAATAGGATAGGGCTTTAAATGTCTAGCATTTAAAGCATTTAAGTACGCACAATTTATTGTGTCTACTGCGTAAAGCCAAGTAGGTCAATTTTAAATGAATTTCCTAAAATTACAATAAAAAGGTGAGATACTTCAAAAATTGCTTGCGGGAATATTTTTAATGCGCTTATTCCTTTTCCGGCCTCGGCCGGAATCGAACGGGCTGACGAGCACCTGATGTGCTCATTCACCCCATTTCTCCGTTGCTGGAGCTGCAGGTTATTCTCCCGGCGGCTTTCCCCCCTTGCTTCATTCTAGCTTCCCTGTCGACTAACAGAACCTCAGGACATCCCTAAGGTCAACGACGTCCTTTAGCTCCTCCTTCAGCTTATCCCTACCAAACACATTATATCGCACTGCCGCATACATAATGCATTCCACCAGAACATGCTTGCTGGTTTCCTCTTGCCCACAATGCGGACAGGTTGCCTCGTTGCTTGTGCCCATTACGTTAAGATGCCTTTTAAGGGTATTGTGTCCGGTAATAATTCCGGTCACTCAACATCCTCAGGTTGGTTTTTCCCAGCTTTATAAGGTATTTTTCTCCTTTAGTCCCTGCCACCTCATCATCTTAGCTTGCCAGAAAACAGTTTCTTCCTTCCACTCTCTTTCTGCTTCCATCTCTTCAGTTTGTCTATCACTCCTTTTGTGACTTCAGCCGACATGGATAGAGCCGGTTCTGGACCTATGAATTCCTTCGGAGGGATCCCTCGCCAGCTCGTCAGCTTTCTCATTTCCTGTGACCTCTTGAATTTTAGTAAGATAAGTTTGTACCGGTGGGTGTTTGAGCCATTGATTTCCTTGGTAGACACATCATCCCATCAGCAGTGCAATGAAGCGCCGGCTCTTCATGTCAAACTGTCAAACAAGACTGTCAAACATTGGCAACACGTATTTATTTTGTTTTTTTATAATCTTAATGGATTGAGCTGACATTTGGTATACTGTAGTAATTTACATTTTATTCATACGAATGTAATCGAATGATCTTCCGAGTGTGGCCACGCGTTACTTCGAACAGGTCTAGGAGGAAGGTATTCTTGTAAAGGCAAAATTATCGAGAATTTCCATTTCTACCGTATGAGAACAAAAAATGTGTTCTTTCGCCATAATTAAGAATATGACTTCAAATTATCAAAATAAAAAGATGATTTTGAATTTTGGTTAACTTACCAATACCTATACACGCAAGCATTCTTTTTTATTTCGGTATTGGTATCGTACCTACTTATTTACCTTACTCATTATAAGTAGATGACGTATTTTGATATTAAAAACTCTTCATTGTTATAGATGATGATCAGACATCATTGTTTTTGTGATAGTCAGGGCTAGTATCTTGTTTTTTCCCGTATATTTTAATAAAAACAATTGTAAAGTATGTTTATTTGTATCTGAGTTAAAACCTTTCATTTCCTACATTCTGTGAGCAAGTTCAACGAACGTTCGAACAATTATCCATTCATTGACATACATCGATAATTCGATGTCGATTACCTGATGCCGAATAATTAGTATAATTACTCGAGTTGCTGGTGCCACGACCTTGACTGATTCGCTAATTGTTTTTAGTGATGTGCCTCGGAACCGACCCGGAAATAACCACCGAGGGAATATTCCGGAAAGAGGAAATCTAGAAGATGTATGATGGCAACACATAAAACAAACTGAAGTTTTATATGATATGTAAAACTTAATTGGTTTTTAATGTTCTTAATAGGATCGATTTAATTAAATAGTAATTTGGCACATTCTTTTTACAATTTTAACCAGCAAGAAGACCGGAGTTTGATATTAATGGAGGCTAAATTTCCCGAAAATTACATTTAAAACCGGTACTACCTACTTAAGCACTGTTTTGTTCATAGTAGGTTGGTATCTACATCTAACCGAGTTAAAATTTTGTTAAAGAAGTAGGAATGTATAAAGCTGAGATAAGCGCCTATACCACGAAAATCGAACGATTGCGGATTTGTATCTCCATCTTTGTCACACTTGCATATTGGAGTGACAAAGGGGTTTTCCCGTCAATGCCAATTTTCGATGTTCGTGGTAGGCGTGAAGGCATTATTTATTTAATTAATCTTATCCAGCCACCATAAGAGTACCTTAATGAGACATCTGTTGCCTCAGTATCTGCAACACTGATTTCAAATTCGAATTCAAATTCAAAATTATTTATCTGTAAACATGGGTGTCAGGTAGGTTAGTACAATAGAAAAAGAAAATAATAAGTAAGTACGAATCGAAAATATAAAGATCACGTTTTAGATTCACGTACGTTTCCATCACTAAATCACAAGTATACCTACAGTGCGAAACAAAATTAGTGGTGAACAGTTCAGGGATGTGATCAGTATTGTATTCTTATTGTAAAAGTAGAGTTCTTATTGTAAGAGAGAGTAGATTTAACTTAATTTTTGTTGTAAGTATGTAAAGTAAATAATGCCTCCAAAAAGCCTTAATTTTTACATGTTTTTTTTTTAAATCAAAATGCAATAATAAATGTTGCAATCTAAGAGTGGGTTCATGATTTTTATTTTTAAATTATTAAATTTGTTAAAAGTAAACTAAGTTTGGTCAGCTTCAGAGTTAACTGACAGTGAATACACACTTTCTATGCAAGGGGTCTTGCATAGAAAGGTGCACTGCACTAGCACCGTGATGTTTTGTACGTCACGGTGACTTAATTAGCAATAATTATTAAACCTTGACTAGGTTATTTAGTCTTGAAAGTTATGATTTCAGCAGTATGCGTGTATTGTGCAGATCGTGCTTATTGAGCAAATTTTAAATGAAGTCGTCATTTTGATTATGAAATGGAAATATTTAGAGTGAGAATTATACTTTGCATTTTTTTTATTGCTTCAATGATCGTACCTAAATATTGAAAACATCTTTAATAGTTGTTTCCTAGTGATGAGCAATATCATTTAAAATAGCAAATTGTGAAGAAAAACATTTCTTGTAAGAATTAATTGCTTTTAATAATACGCACCCTTGTACGCACACATACAATCAACGTTATTTTCCTTGTGATAGAGCTTCTAAAGCAAACTACTAATTATTTAAGCAAAGAAAACACGTGTGTGACAGTCACGAGGTAAGTAATATACGACGCTTTTTAAAAACCCCTTTACATTCCATTAAAATGCGATGCAATTCTTCTAACTATAAATTAATCTGAAAGCTCCACTCCGAAAGCTATCTCGCGCGCATCACGGCGATCTGCTAAAACCCTTAGCCGTGAAAAAAAACTGTAATAATTCCAATTAACCCTAATAACAGGCTCTGTGCACAGTGGAGAGGCAGCGCGATTAAAAAGACAAATTCCTTAACCACTAGACTACAATAGCAGGTTGCGAGCATTCCAGAGTTCGAAGCCCGCTTTTATTAATAGACCGGTAGCTCCACGGTCGCCTTACTGAGCGAAAGATATGATTAACACAAAGGCGATACATAATAAGCGATATTGGGACCAGTTCGGGGAGCTATGGACATAATGCGAGTATGTGACCACAGCAGGTTTCCGATCACATCCATTATAGGCTAATGCTTGAAGTGTAAAACGCGCGCGTTTGCGTTCCCGAGCCTTCGGATCTTGGTCTCGGACAGATAGAAAACGTAAACGTGTCGGCCGTTGGTGTGCCGTTAAGTTATAGGGCATGCCGCTTGCAGCCTATGAGGCTTAATTAACTACAGCACATCGCAGCGCTGCCGGCTAGCACGTGACGACCATAGGGAATGCATTTACGGATTTTTTTGCTTAATTTATGACTCGTATTGTGTTCATGTTGTGTTTGCTATTTGTACCATTACAGTATTTTAAGCTTTAATTCACATTACTGGCATGCTTTCATCGAAAATGTAAACAAGTCAGTTTCAGCAATTTGCGTCCGTGCAACTATTGTGTTCGGCATCGTGCACTTTGAGAAAAAATATATTTTAAGATCGACGCGACGTCGTTATTGATGTGATAATGATTATCACTACTATTTACAATCTCTTTGTCGTCCTTCCATTCTATTTAAAATTTAAGTTGGCTGTTGAATAAATACGACTGTAAATAACTTTGTAATGTCAGTAGAAGTAATTGGTAATGTTTTGACATCGATCAGTCGGGAGTCGCGGCAGAAAGAAGGGTGGTACCTACTACGTTCATACGGCCCGGTAAAAAGTGAAGCAGCTTGCATGAAGCAAAAACATATCGAGCCAGATAGAAGGCCTGGCCGGAGATAAGGAACTGTCGCATTACGTTTTTGACAGACGTTCTATATCTCTAATAAGTATTAAATCCCTGTGACATTTAGATAGCAAATGAAGCTTGGCAACTTGAGTGGGCATATTGCACGTAGGTATAAAAAAGATAAGTAATTCTGCAGAAGTTGCAATATAGCTAAATGGGAATTCTAATAAGACAGAGTAGACATCAGTGGTTATTTAATGTTGCAGTTAATATTTTACTAAATTTTAGATAATTATGCAGGTATAGAATGGCGAGGCAAATCGCAATAATAATTTAACTGATTCAGTAGTATTTTAAGCCTTGTTTTCTTAATCTTGGTCTTGGTTTTAGGGTTCGTAACTGCAGTGTGATAAACGCAATGCAGTTTATCTACTGAAGAAAATCGACGTCTAATTTAAACCAAGACGTCTAAATGTCTCTTTCAAGGCTTAGACTAACAAAATTCATACCTAGTTATATTAATATAATATATTAGTAATTTAAATATGGCGCTAGCGGACCTATCAATTTATTGATGTAAAAACAGTAAACTGCTAAGCAACGAGAATTAGGAAAGTTAAAAGAAGTTCAGCTGATTAATCAAACTGCACCGAGAAAGTTAATGTGATATATGACAAAAACATACTGCAATCGATCAAGCTAGTTAGCCTTGAACGTTATTCTTAGCTATTTACTACGTGCTCCAATAAGCAAATAGGTGATCGTCTCCTTAAAAAAGTCTAACCGCACAAAGCCACATCGCACATACCTAATGACGAGTATCCGCCAATTAAGCCTCGTGTAGGCCGGTCGTCGCACGCGGCCGACAAAAACTCGTCCGAGTGCGTTTCAGAGGCGCTACCGAACTTAATTGGCAGTGGTTATTGACTGGTGGTTATTGTCCAGCAATGGCGATCGGCAAATAGGTAATCGAAGGTCGCCCCGGGCCGGATTCTTCAAGCCTAGGCCACTGCACATCCATCTGATCAAGTGACAGCAAAAAGTGCCGTGAAATTGCCAACACCGGAGGGCAAAAAGGGGCCAACTCTAAAAATGGATTTTGAAATTTTAATAGGGCCGGTGGTTAGAGCGTAATTGTGACCGATGCGGGAAGGTGGTAGTAATTCGATGTTGGTGTTCAACCAAACTGAATGAGCATATGGAAAACACTCAAGTGATAAATTTATCAAATTTTTAGCCCCAACTACATAGAAAAACGTAAGAAGGATGTTTAGATTAAAAAGCAGCCTAAATGGTTGGTATTTTTTTTTCGAAATTAAAAATCCTTGTTCTGTATTAACAGCAGTTCCATTGCGTTTACATAGTAACGTTTACATTTCGGTTTAGTTTTTAAAAACCAGTTTCAAACACGTTGGAAATCTTAAAATTCAAACCAATTTCAATAGAATAACTAAAACTATAATTGTCACCAAATAATACAATTTAATCTTGTGTAAGTAAGTAACTTTAGAATCAAGAAAACACATTTCTTGTGACATTTTGCCTGAGATTGTTCTATAGTTTATTTTAAGTATCTTAACAACGAATGAGCCTTTATTATAACGCTTGTGACGTTTTATGACAAAATTGTCAACTCTCGCTGCGCTTCATTTTGTACCGATATGAATAATTAAAAAAAAACAAAGGGTTCCGTACAAACTTTTAGTTGCAACTGCATCTCGAAGTAGAAATTTGACGTTAGCCTCATATATCGACAGATTGGATGTTTTTGCTTAGGCTTGTTTTGTTATCACTAACCTAAATCGTTTTTTTTATTGAAAACCTTAAGTACCGTCGTACTTACACCAAAAAACGATTGAAGGCGGTTTTAGTCCATGAAAATTTACCTCAGAATAATATTTTGTTTTAGTAAGGTCTATATTTTATTTTTCCTGTAATATTAACGTATATGTTGTGCATATTTTTTTTTCATTTTGATTTATAAAACAAATGATTTTCACTGTAAAAAATAAATATAAAAAAATTGTTTTAGAATGTGCAAATCAAGATCTTTTAAATGATATACCTAACGAGCCAGTAACAAAACTTTTAATTTGTGCCCTCTCTTTTATCGGGCATTATTCAAATTAATGAAAATCCTCTCACAATGTTTGGGTTAACCTGTTTATAACCATTCCATTTTAAATCGCTAGCTTAAGTAGTTCTCGAAATATTTAACGTCGTGACAGACAGACTGATAGACAAACTGAGTCACACCATAAGAGTTCCTGTTTTACCATTTTGGTACAGAACCCTAAAAATGTGAGTGTATAATTTACGAGTATGATATCTGACATATAAAAATACGAGTATAATAACTATTATTAACATGCATCAGGTAATTCTTTCTATGAATTGCGTTATAAATTTAATATGAGTTACAATAATAGCGGAAACATCAATTATAACTTAAAAAAAACAATAGTAAGATATGTAGTTATGTACTTACATATAAAATGCTGAATCGTTTGCGTTTTTCTTATATTTATCACTCTTCTATAGTTTAATATGACTCTATGTGGCACTTGCGAAAGCTTAAGAAAGACAAAACTTCGATCGCGACCGCGAACGGCCCTCTGTGTATACGTGAAAACATTTTTTTTTAAATATGTTATTAAAAAGAAGTAGTTTAAAAAAATATTGTCAGACAATTACAGTTCAAAGTATGATTATTAGTAATCAGCTTTTAGTATAGAACAGACATTAAAAAAAACAAATACAAACAATATTATGTAGGTAGGTAGATCACCATTCTGATCTATCGAACCACGTTGTTTAACCCGTTCCTGCCTCAGTTGCTCCACAAAGACCAAAAATATCTACAAAAAAAGATGGGTATCTCATAAGATACGTTATCAAGAAAAGGGTTAACATGTAGGTCGATAATCGGCTGAGAATGAAAGTGTCAAATCTCTCTGTTATTATTTTTAAGATCCCGTTGTACGCGCGTCACGCGGAAGCACCAACGCGAGCACGCATATACGCGGTGTACTACAGACGCTGTGTTTTGCGTATAATTTTATTGTATTAAAGACATCTACGTGCGCCTCAGCAAACTTACCAGAAGCACTACTCGCGGGAGCCACACGACTGGTAAATATAGGATTGAAACCTCGATAAATGGAATACCTGTATAATTGCAATGAAATGTCCGATCCCGGACGTCGGTATCGTTGTCCCTTGACAACGATAGACCTGTATAATCGAAATTTTGGTGCCTGGTTAAATTAAATACACATTTTAAAATGTTTCATTAATATGGCCTCTGTAATTGAAATGTTGGCATACCGAGCCTCTATAATTGAAACAGTGTTAATATTTTTATGATTTAAGCTGGTAGGTTTGCATTATTTTGCAGTAAATGAATAGGGGGTATTTTACTCTTGACCACATTCTGTCAGAGGATATATAGCAAAAACGTTTAGTTTATTTTTGTTGTCCGTTATAAGTTAGTACGTTTTAATAAAATAATTATGAAAGTTTACCCTACAAATTAACATCATTTTATGCAAAATGTATCTATAATTTTAATTACTTATCAATACTTAAGTCCCTAATGTCAAAAACATTATTATTTCTGTTACATACAAATTAAACATATTATTCATAAATGCCTTTTTTATTATCTTTGTGGTTATGACATCTACGATAGTAGATTGTATATCAATGGCATTAAGTAACCCAGTTTAGACGAGGCTATTTATTGGTCCGAGTGCTACGAGGGCCAATTTAGTAGTCGTGGATAAATACAATCTGCTTTTCACTTCGATTGTAAGGAAAATATTAGGTTTTATTTCACTTTAAGTCATTAAAAATGAAACATCTATACTCGCGCGCTTGGGTTCTCCCCGCCGCGCGCCACTCGCAGGCGGCCGGGAGCGCGGGGGACGAGGCCGCGGTGAAAGCGCCCCCTAGGATGTTACTTTATGCCCTAGAGCATGAAAAGGGATTTTGTGTAGCCTAGCCACAACATAAAGGCGAACTTTTCGAGCAAGAGAAGTGAAAAAGAAATTACTTAGACCGAAACCTCTATTATCCAGAGCTTCTATAATTGAAACGTTTTTAATCTGGATAATTGGTCAAGACCTGCTTAAGAAGAAAGTCTGGATAATTGGCACCACACTACCGGTCATTTGAAATTAAAAATATCCAGGTTTCACTGTATATAGCAATATAAAAAAATAAAAAAAATATATATTGGTGATATGTAACATATAAACTGTCCAGCAGTGTAGGTCAGCGCGGAAGGCACGTGGCACGCTGCGACTGGTCGCACGCGGCACGGCACGACTGCCATGTCCAAACAAAAATAAAAGCACTCGGCCACACGCTTTTTTCTACACTTTAATGTCTAAAAATATGAGCTTGAATAAAACTTATACTGTTTTATGTGTGTACGTGCACATAATGCAGCATAAGTTTTAAGAATGACTCATGATGGTCCAGGCTGGGATGATACATGTGAATTTCTTTACAGATCGTCACGTGATCACCGAGATTTCACGTGACGCTTTCTACAGAAATTGACACGAGACGATGTACTCAGCATGTACTCAGCCTGGACTAGCGCGAGTCATCCTTTATTAAAAAATACTTTAACTTTTTTTTTATACTACGACGGTGACAAGCAAGCATACGGCCCGCCTGATGGTAAGCGGTCACAGTAGCCTATGGACGCCTGCAACACCAGGGGTGTTACATGCGCGTCGCCGACCCTTTAAAAAAAGGAGGATTCGCTGTGTTGACAGCTAAACGGGCCAAGGGCTTTGTTCCGTGGGTCCTCAGCTGTCAACACAGGGAATCCTCTTGGAGCTCTGGCGACCTTACTCACCAACAGAAACAGAACACTATGAGTAGGGTCTAGTGTTATTTAACTGCAGTTTTCTGTTAGGTGAAGGTACTTCCCCAGATGGGCTCTGCTCCAGATTTGAGCGAGACGACATTCGTTGTGCTGTGCCTAGGGTTGCCAACCTAAGTACACAAATTTGCGGTACATTCGGGATCAACATGCGGGATTTGGCTATAAAATACGGGACGGCTCCTAAGGTCTAAATGTATGTAAGGTGTATCGACTGTCAACGACTAGGCATATAAAAAAATACCTGGTTTACTTTCTTAGCATTTATTGCATATTAGCATCGCTGTAAATTCAAATGCAACGCACGCGCTAGCTTCAGTCTAGCCTGAAAACGGGACAATCAGCGTCCCGCGCGGCCCCTTTGCGGGACACGTCGCCAAGACCCCAGAAACGGGACGTCCCGCGTATAGCGGGACGGTTGGCAACCCTAGCTGTGCCCTACCACACTAAACGATATGCATCCGCTGTGCCCATACCTCTCTTACATACTTCCTTTTATTCACTTCAATCCAAAATTGTCTGAGTTAACCTAATAATAAATAAAAAGGTCTGTACTTATATTTATTGTACCTTTATATTTTATCATCACGAGTTACCGCGATAAGTACTAACTGAAAAGAAACAATTGAAATCAACTGATTAAATGCACATATTAACTGCACTCCGACGGTTCGAACGTTTCGACTGTTTAATACAAAATCGTTGTCACATTTGTATCTTAAAGTCATATCATTATGTTTATTCAAAACACTTAACTAAAACTTAAATAAAATAGCGCTTGAGAGCTAGTAGCTTCCAATACTTAGGGCATAAGATTTAGGTACAAGAGAGTATAAGTAAAACATCTATCTTTTGGATCCACGTTCAATTAAGAACTAGCGAAACCGCGCCTGCGCGTATTTGCATAAATATTTGTATTTTAATCACGAAAATTTATAGTAGCAATTTTACACCGGCAAATACATTTCGCTTTAATGGAGATTCAAAGGCTATTTCTTATACGACAAACAGTAATTAAGCATTTGCAGTATTGATTAAGGGTTTGTTTTGTACGCTCGGACAATTTTAATTTAAGTCTTCCATGCCTTTTACTACGCCCATTACTTTTAAAGACAACTTTTCACAATTATTAATAGTAATTATGTTAATGCGGTTTAAGCAGGATTAAAATCAAAGTAAGGTAAGTGACGCGCGATTCCAATTTTAAACCTATTAATGTCGACAATTACCGTCCACGAAATGTAGCACCCATTAAAGGTGTCAGCCATGAAGTTGTCGCTCCGACGAGAGACGTCCGATGCCCGGTCCGTCATTACGGAGTAAACTGTAACAAAAGTGTATTTTATCCAGCTGTAATTATTAGCTTGTGGAGGGCTCTTTTGATGACTTGTTTATCGAGTATTGGAGATGGGTAAAAAGAGGAATCCTGTGTTGCCGCACACTGCACAGGCGTACATTCAAGAATTTGTTGACAAGCAATTAAGAACAGTCAGAGAGTAAGACGGTGCTGGTGGCGGGCGAAAATATTTACACAATTTCACCTTAAATAAATCGCTATGAAGCCCACAACATGTGCGACCGTCTGTATGAATAATAATATATTACGACAGATATTTTTGCGGCAGATACTATTGCAGGTAACTGTACAGGGTTAAGGTAAAACTAGACGTCATTTTATAGATTTAACCAGTAAAAGAACAATTAAGAAAACAGCATTCAACAGGAATAATTAATTATTAAAAAAATTTAAAATCTAATATGAATCTGCCTACTACTTACGATATCTTGCTGACAAGTTATTGGAATTGTACTTCTCAACGAAGCACGTAATTTGTGTCTATTTCATTCCATTACCTGGAAATGCTAATTACTGATTGACAATACTTAAAATACATTGATTCTTGGAGTATGAAACGTATGTGGAAACTATAAAAATAACGGCATACCATAAAAGCATTTCACATTCTTTTAATTTGTCAGTTTAATTATTAGTGTTGTGTGGTCCAAAATTTTCTGGTTTAAGCTAAATACGGTGCAACTAAGTTAATATTAACTATCAGAGTTTAATTGCTGTTTATTATGCTTACACTTAATGAAGTTTGCCTTTCCAAGCCTTTCCGTTATTCGGTTTTATTTTTCGGACAGATATGTAAAAGTGGAGACATGCCTAAAATAGTCCATTACGAATAAAAAAATATTAATAATATAAAAATAGACGCGTAGAAATATACTCCGACCGAGTTCTTCGCCTCTGGCTTGCCTTAATCGGCCGTCCAGAGGGGGGCCGCGAGAGCTGTGTTCTCAAGGGTTGATGTGGAAACCTAAGTGGCGAGTTATCTATATGTTTTAAGTCCAGTGACACCTTTCCACTAGTATACCACATTCACCTAATAGTCCAGTACATTTTAGATTCCATTAAATCTTAATAGTCCATACACCCTGCCGGGTGCTGGCTCTGCGTGCGTCCCATGACTCGGGCAGGTGAAACATCCGCTCGGTGTACCCCTTACATTTCATTAAATTGTCGAAAGGGACTCTGCGTGTTGGCTTCGGGTACGCCTCCTAAAGGTCCGGAACACCATTTTTGCCGTGCGTTGTCCGTGGTTATTGCAATTTGTGCATGTCAAGGTGCCGACACATTTTGCTAGAACAACGCTCCGGCCCCGCGTTGTGCCGCTCTTTGTGATACCCAGTACTCGCACATTGACACTAATCACTAGTCCGTTATATGTCGCATTAAGCAATATTAATAGTATTTTGAACTCAGACCCCACATTAGACCTATTCTCGCAGACAGAATCCAGTTTCTTGACTGCGGCCTCATGCTATCTCGAGTTGACCTCTACGCCATCGACTATCCATTACACAATATGTATTTAATTTAGTTTAATGTAATTGTATGGCTAATGTGACCTAATTGTATGTTCTACTTGTAGTTATTAAGTCTAATAACCTATAACTTGCATGTCTGGTTTTACTGTATATGTAAGTTGGTTAATAAATAAATAATTTTTCCGTGATGGGAAAGACAAATAGAAATAAGTTTTGTTCAGAATAAATCAATTATTATTATTTTATAGTCTTAACAGTTAATACGTATAAATGAAATTCCATGGCAGAAACAGGGTTTGCTGGTAAATATTCAGCCGTCGCGCGTCGCACTTCCACACTCCTCTTTTTCCGTCAGCGTCATGGGCTAATAAAGGCATTTCGCAAATATGGCTGCTTACATTCGTTTCACTTGTTTAATTCATTTTGAATTGCAGTAAAACAAATATGTTAGTAAATAAATGGCAAGTAAGTACAGTCAACCAATTGTAACCCTAGGCCACTAGAAGCATGTCAAAATGACAAGCAGTAAGAGATTTCTTACAATTGATTTATAGTGTTATATGACATAGTTCTACAGTGGCCTAGGGTTCCAATTGGTTGACTGTACACCTAAGACAAATGACAAAATGTGGACTTATGTGAAATTCTGGAATAAAAATCTGCTTAACTAGATACGAAATGCATAACAATAATAAGCATGTTAGACTTACCTATATAATCATTATGATCTGATTCTAGATGAATTTCATAGTACATCATTGTAATTTTACATGATGGCCATTAAACTTGTAACTAATGATTATCATCAATATATGGCTCCGAGATTAAGGGTAAACGTAATGAGTTAATTTCAGTATTTACATGTAAAAAGTAATTTTCGCGCAATAAAGTGTAAACAAGTTGTTAAATGTTGAAATTACTACCCTACGGCAGTATCTTGGTCTGGCCAAATGGAAAAGTCTGAAACTTCGTACGTTTGTCTACAAGCTCACTCAGGTAAATTAAGTCGTAAAGCTGTGTTTAAAGTTGTTTGTTATAACGAAAAAAAATTATGCACAAGCTGTAAAAAATTGACTTTATGTTATTTAAATTGTAAAACAAGTGCGCGCACACTATACTGCCAATTACAGTAATACTGCCAAAGTTTTAAAATATTATGTTTCCTTCTTGTTGTGTTGTTGATGTTTTAAATAAGACTTCGTGGATCAAACTATAATACAACAAAAAGTTATTTAAGTATAGAGATAGAGACCTAACCTAACAGGTCAAGATTATTAAGGGTGTCGCCTATGTAACGACGTCTGCGTTTAAAATATAGGTATAGTTACATAACACAAAAAGCATTCGAGTTTGACTCTTACCGGATTATTTACCGTTAATTTTTTTTTCATTTTTCCCTCACACCCAGTTCTATCTGGGGTCGGGAAGAAGGTTGTCATGGCGTTTTCGGTACTTTCCGAAATCGCCTTTATTTAAAACATTGAGTCAAGGGCATAGAATTAAATAAAACTAGATATCCAATTAGCCGAAAAATGTGACGCCATAAAATATAGTCTTTTCATATAGTCTTGTTTGGAACGACGTTTCGTTAAGTGCCAACTGCCTAGAAAGTTGTAACAGTGTTGGTAATTATGTGTATAAATTTGACACTTAATGCTTACGTTAGTAAGCTCTTTTTTATAGGAAACATTTATCGTTTTTATCATCATCAATGCAAAATTGTTCGCTACTGTAATTCTGACCCTCATTTCTTGATGTTTTTGTTCTACTATGTATGACTATTTCTTTTAATAAGTCAATGGGCATAGGCCTTGAAGAAGAATTCTCCATTTGAGTCGGTCTTTAGTGGCGTCTTCCAGCTCTCCCCATCCGAGATCAATTGAACCAGCCTTTTTTTCCACTCACCGCCTCTACGTGGTGCGGGGGCGCCCCGAACGATGCATTTGCTATGAAATATATATTGGTAAGTTATTGTAACAAGTAATTACTAAGGCTGTGGAAGCGTCTTAAATCTGCCATTTCAATAGAGGATTATCCCACGAAGGCGTTCGACATCGTTTGATTTGCAAATGATTTATTACGCCATCGTAAAGCCGTAGATAATTATTGGTTTAACAAACGTACGCGGCAGCTTTTAAAATTAATGGATATGCGAATTAAAGTTGCGAGAGCAGTAATGAAGATAACGTGCAGTGGACGCGGCCCGATAACGCCCTGACGGCTCTTTCGCAGATAGCTTTAATTACGAAGATAAAAAGATCCTACGTACTAACATTAGGTTTTATTATATTCGCCAATATGGTAGATTGGCCATGATTTGAAAATCATGTTACAACCAAATGATAAAGTCAGCGAAACCCAACAATATGACAATATATCCATCATCTTTCGTAATTTAAGGGATGTATGGCGTTTGATGCGTCGCCAAAGGGGTACAGTCATGTTGGAATGAGCGGTCATTACTTTTATTTTTAAACTTTGCCTCAAGAACCTATTTTAGATTTTATTTATTTTATTAAACTTTGGGAAAGACATGTCATAATCTGGCAGTTTCAGATAGGTAGCAAGGTTAACTAGGTATTACCAACTCACAGCACTAACTTTCTTCTCGCTGTGCTGGTAGTATTTTATAAACTTAAAAAAACGCGTATGAAAGGTGTTCCCAACAAGTTATTTTTACTCTAATTTGCTGCAAGCTTATTCAATTTGTTATCCACCGTGTTTTAAATTGAAGGGCGCATTCTTTGGCTTAAATTAAGTTAATTTGTCATGAATACTGACTTCCTGGCTAGTATTAAAATTAGCTCCATTGAGAAGCTAATCACTAATTTAATTATATCTCATAATGGTATTTGCAAGTGTGGAAACCGAGTATGAGTATTCGACATGACATTAATACTCATATGTCACAGTCGTCATTTACTAAGTAAAGTAAATTTTAATGCCCGTTTTACGTTAGTGGTTGATGCATCGTGTAATTAGGTATTGTATGAAAAATAAAACAAATGTTTCCTTAATTATACCAAACTTCATGCCAAAGTTAAAACAATTCGAGAAAAACACGATGTAATGTACAGGTAATGGTCTAATACCAATACCGAACTGGACACAAAAACTGTAGCACACGTTTGTTGTACCTTGTGTAATTACAGAAAGTACAACACGTTTGGTTAGAATTTAACTACAACTTAAAAATAGATTGTTAACAAAACTTTTCAGTCAAAAATAAATTTAGCTAATTAGTATTCGTCAAATAAAAAAGTGGTTATTAATATTCGTGCACTGCTAACAGCGATACATTAATCACATACTACGTTTATATATATATATATATATATATATATAATACTCTTTATTGCACATTTTTTGTACAAAAAAACATATTCAATTCAATTCAATTCAATTCAATACCTATAGCTTTATTTCAGACTACATTTATGATGACATATAATTGACAGACCATATAATTAAGAACTAGGAAATAAATTAAATTACAAACAATCACTTACAAAATCTAAATATTACCTACAAATAAAAATATTACATTAAAATAAAATGATACATGAAAAAAAAAAACAATTACATGATACATATTATAAACTATGCCTCTAGAGCCCATGTGTACCACATTCCAGTGCCTCCAAAACGCACAAGCAGGGTCCTGCCAGATGAGCTGAAGAAAGCAGTTGGGACTGTCACGTACCCATAATATACAAGGTGAAAAACATTTGATTAAAAAAATAGACGTCAGGCGGTCTTATCGCTAAAAAGCGACACAACATTTATAATAATGCCGCCAAATTAAATCAATGAAAAATACATTTTAATTAGTTTGGCAGGTGACGAGATCGTTCTTACGAGCAATTAGAGACTCGGCCATCAATCTTATTCATTAAGCTTCCTAAGAAGGTGTTTCTCTCGTAGTTCGCAGAGCCCCGCCCACTTTTCACGCACGCGAAATGTGTTTATAACGACACTCATGCACACCCACGACACCTAGCGTACATTCTAAAGCATCTTTTTTAGCTAATAGATGAAATGATTGATGATATGAATGCTCACTGCGAATTTCAGTTTTTTTAACTACGCAATTCATCAATCTTTTGCGAGTTAAGAAACGAAACGTTAAAATAGTTCGAAGCTAATGTTTTGAGTAATTATGGATTTGAGGAATATTATGTAGGTTAATGATTGGTAATTAAATGACGATGTCGGCATATATTGCAATTTTGTAAAGAAAAATGTTGTTTGATAATTTTAACTCCCTACACTATTCGGAGGTCTTTATTAATTTCCGGCATATAGGAACCACATTATATTATAATTACCTAGTGGTCGTAAATTTTGTAGCGAATTTCAGTGCAGAACAGTAGAAATAAAGGAATTTAAGAAAAAATTAGGGAGATGAACAATTAAGGTACATATTACGGTTATTAACTCTAATTAGCTATCCCAGCTACAATAGGCATTTAGCGCAACAATGCTGCACCGAATTTGCTACAAAATTTATGATAACTTATTATTATAATATAATTAAAGGTAAATCAACTGAACTTTTTAGCATAATTTAATTAAAGTTTTTAATATAAACTGCTTTAACTATTTACGACATTGGAATAGTAGGTAGGTAGTAAAAAATAATTCAAAACCTATTCGTTAATTCCATAACAATAGATTCTCATTATAAATCGTAAGTAGAATCACAGCAGCTATCTACCGGGCTAGTACCGTAGACTCGATTAAATTGCGTCGTGCACAATTTGGGCGGAAATGACAAATAAAAGCAGTTGGGTCTCGATCGTACTTCCGCTATCAATCTTGCGCGAGTGCAGAAAACAATACCTCGTTCCCACGGGTCCGAGCGGGCAGTTCCAATACATAAAACCGGCCAAGAGCTTATCGGCCATGCTCAGTGTAGGATTCTGTAGTTAAACATCCGTCACAATAGGCGAACTTAAAAAAGGGTTTTAGTAGATCTCATGATCATAACAAACCAGGATCTTTACAGCACTTACAACTTTTAATAAAACGGGTAAAAATATTCTAAATGTTTCTTCTTTGAAAAGTTTTACAAAGCTCTACTTTCATTCTTTTTTTGACTTGCGGTTCAGACGTTGGAGGGACGGGAGGACGTGGGATACGTTTTTTAAACTTCTGGAGCCATTATTTCTGAAAACATTCACTTATCTATATATTAGTTTAGGGTTCCTAGATGGGTACTTATGGGACCCTAAAACCACTGGATATTAATATAACGATCTGTTGTCAGCAAGGAGACAAACAGTAAAAGGTCACATGCGAGATCTAACCACATTGAAAGGCCTGCTCCATTATTGCGCGAAATGTTAATGTTGTTAAAGTCCTTGATAAATTGAATTTTGATGTCTGATGTCAGCAACGAGACAAACCCTAAAAACCGCATGCCAGATTTTATCAAATTGGAAAGTCTGCTGCATTTTTGCTGGAAATATCAATGTTGTTACAGTCCTTGTTATAGTCCTTGATACATTGAGTTACAGTAGCGAATATAACGTGGTATCAGCAACGAGACACACTGTAGAGGTCACATGCCAGATCTAACCATATTGTAAGGCCTACTGCATTTATGCTGGAAATATCAATTTTGTTAGTCCTTGATAAAACTGAGTTACAGTAGCGAATATAACGTGGTGTCAGCAACGAGATACACTGTAGAGGTCGCATGCCAGATCTAACCATTTTGGAAGGCCTGCTGCATTTTTGCTAGAAATATCAGTTTTGTTAAAACGTTGACAGTGAGTTGCAGTAGGTAGCGAATATAACGTGATATCAGCAACGAGACAAACTATAGTATTCGCAAAACCGTAATGCAATTAAGTATAAACGTTCAAAGTTCCAAGCGCGATCTAACAACAATTGTGTAACATAATAAAATATGAGGGTGGTGGCACCAGTAGGTAATGGACAAGGGACCGCTCTAGAACCTAGTGAGATTTTTTTACAATCTAATTTAAAGCGTTACTATGAAATAGTCCTACAGTGGCCTAGAGTTCCAATTGATTGCCTGTACTATCGCGTTCAAATTTGCCTGGGCATTTTAGGAATTCATGCATAAATTGCCCATGCACTTTTGAACGCGTGTGTAAATTGACTTTTATAATGAGGAAATGAGATTCATTTGTTTGTTGTGTGTCAACCATATTGATATTTGGTGGGTGTTAGCTTAAAGTGTTCATTATTAGTGCCGTCATTCTACGGCCTGATGCAAGTTTGCAGAAAATGTCAACGTTCTTAAGGCCCTCGATTAATTGAGTGACAGTAGCGAATATAACGTTGCGTTGTCAGCAACGACATAAACTATAAAAGTAACAGGCACGAACCAACAATGTTGCAGCGCATTAAGGCTTGCTGCATCATGCGTGTGTGAAATTATAATTTGTAATTCTTGTAAATAATGAGACAGTTTTAAAATTGCATGCCTTACCGTTTCACATAAGGCAACTTCACATCCAAATTGCTTATACCCACATGCTTAGCGCGGTGTCTTATATTTCAGGATATTCAGGATGCGTGGCCAAGATGCCAATCGCTCACGCTACGTAGCGGATCGTAGTTATCTTCCTCTATCACTCTTCCTTATTAGTGCGACAATGACAGTTGCGTTTCGTTTGCGACTGAGCGTAAGCGATTGGCATCTTGGCTACGTACGCTAAGCAGCATCCGCATCAGAATTAACCACCCAACAACAACACCGCGGACGAAAATGGATCCTTTTTAGTTTTATTGCACTTCCGGGATAACCAGTTTTTTCCAAATTTAGTGACTTATTTAGTAGCCAGCTGACCATTGCACATGCTTGTAAGTGCCGTCGTTGTCATATCATATACATATTAAGCATTTTGCGATTCTTGATAACGCTACTTTTATTAACTTTCTTGGTAACCACCGGGTACATTCACAGGCTATTCTAATCAAAGAATCTTTGGATGTAAACTTTTTCTCCCGATATCATCCATTGATTTAGTTGTAAGCCAAAAAGGACCTAAATGTTTGATGATTTAATATGTTCTTTCATTATAAGTGCCATCTAAGTGACGTTGTTTGAATTGGAGCAGGATTATTTGTTACACGTCACGTCACGTCTGTATGACTTCATTCTTTTTGATACAGCAACATATTATTATATTAACCTGTAGTTAATCGATCCTTTCATTAAAAAAAATAGTATAACTTGACCTTACCTGTTATCTCATCAAATCGCAAAATGATTGTAGGGATACATTATCGTGCAGCCAAAATACTTCGCTGATTGGAGTAACCGCTCAAATTAATGTCCCTTTACAGAGGCTTACATGACGTATTATTATTGATCATAATAAATTTTAACTTGATAACTTAATTTTCCTTGATGGAGTCGTCGAGCAAGCCACGCACTCTGTAAACACGTAAATTGTTCGCAACTTGTGTACAGTCAGCAATAAATATCATACATTAAAAAAAAAACTTTTTTTACGCACAAGTATATACCTACGTACCTACTTTGCAAATGGGCTTATAAATATGATGCTTTTTTCTCTTGGTTTTATACCTCTAAAATACATTATAATGCATATAATTTAAATATGTCACGCATATTGTGATAACAATACGTGAGTGTTAACCGTTGCAATTTAATGAAACTCTAATGCTTTCGAAGACAGAGTTAACTTAGAGAAATCAGATGCATCATCTAGTTCACTTCTGCATTCAGTACACGACATGTGCCTAATTATACGAGAGGTTTCTATGAGTTACTGCGCCATCATTTTAGCTCAGGGTCTCTTTCACATAATGGTAGGTTTGGACGAGTTATACGTTTGATATCTTGTATAAGTTATTTTTCATGTTGGATTGCCAACTTCAACATGTGACAATTTTGGTCTATTTTACAGATAGATATGTGTAATGATATTTTTTTTAAACTGATTTATAAAATCTTAAGATGCTTTAATACTTTTTTTTGTCAAAAGGGTCGTAGGTTAGGTTGGCAGGTTGTGGAGGAAATTAAATATATATTTCGCCGCAGACTTAAAAAAAGTATGGAGTATTAGGAATTATGCCGCGTCCGATCATATTAGAATTTTCACCTATAATAATTATAATACAATTTAAATTAGGAAAAACTTAACCAATACCTACCTATAGTTGTTGAATATAAAATAAGGGAATAAAAATACGAACAAAAATACTAGTGAATATTGAAATTGGTTTGTGGACCAAATAATGCAAAATTAGGCTAACACGAAAAACACAAATCTGGGCAAAATAATTTAGTTCAAATAACATAAAAATAACAAATTATTTTTTGCATATTTATAAGGAATAAAACTGTCCTATATTCCTCACTCTGGACTTACTTCACCTTAAGATGTGTAATTGCATTTGCATTTCAATTAATAAAACAATGATCAAATGACGCTTTATCATCATCTTCTTTAATCTTCTGGAACTTGTGCTGCTTTCAGCATTTTATATTTAAACAACAACAAATAGTACAATTTGAACAACCCTTGAAACACCTGACAAAAGTTAGTAAGTATAGAATTCAACATTTTTTTTTTCTATAAAATTAAAAATTTGGTGCTTATTAAATAGACACATAAAACAACTCAAACACATTCAAATCCGCAACGTATTCAAAAAATTCAAACGTCAAAATTCAAAATTTTATTCTGCAAGTAGGCCTCAAGGGCACTTTTACAAGTATAAGCATTACAATAAAGCATTTGCAACTTGTACAAACATTTACAATATATAATGAGAAGTTTAAGTATAATCTAAATTCTGATAATACAACAGTCAAAACCTGGGTAAACAATATTAAAATAAATGTACTAAGTAATATCGCAAGAGATGTATAGTCTCTATAGTTAATAATAAATTAAGCTTGGAGATGTAAAAGGTCCCCCAACGTCAAAATAAAATACGAATAAAATTTGGAGATGTAAAGGCGTCGTATTTCTCACTTGTCATATTTTGACACTTGGAAAACCTTTTTCAATTATAATAAAATTACGTATAGCACTCACGTATTTTTAGTCACTATGCGCGACATGTTTCGGATATCCTATTATGCCATTATCAAATGCCGAGTACCATGCCCGACTTCGTCATTTTCCCTTTATGCTCATTAATCAATTTAATCATATTATAGAGGTACTTACCTACCACTCACAATTTTTCTGTTAGTAAATGAATTAAGTGTAGGTATTGTTCTTTTTATGGCGGTGTATATTTGATAGTCCCTTCAATCACTTGGTAATTAAACTCATATCTAACTAATCTTACGATTAGGTTGCCAAAGCGAGCTCCGGGCTCCCTGAGCCGAAGAACTCTCTGTGAAAACTCGATGTTAAAATTGAAGGTGACATTCGAAAGCGAATGACATTAACTTATTAGGTCTATCGTTACTCTCAGCAGCCGCAACGTCGCAAAAGCAACACTACTGCAGTCATCGTGCATCGGCGGAATGGTTAAACCTTTTCGACGCCAACTTAAATACAAACCCTTTCATTCAGACGCAACGTCACTAAAGTGTCAACTGAAGTTGAACTTTAGGAGTGTCATTAAGGTCTATGTTGCTCTGTGGTCTGTGAGCGAATAATCCGTACCTAATATATTTTTATACGTTTTTGGCTAGGAAAAGGTTAATAACTTTATTCAATGGTAAGTCTGTCGTCACTCATAGTGGTCGCAAGAATTAATAACTAGGTAACAAATTCACAACGAGTGATATCAAAGGAAATGTGTGAACAATCTGAGTTTTTTTTTTCGAATAAATTCATGTGTGCAAGTGATCTTGCATCGTATTTTAAAGGTATTCTTATCTCATGAACCATGTAAGTAGTTTGTTTCATTACACCCAACCTTTATTTGCTAATGCCTTCCCATTGGCGTTTTTATACTACATCACATCATCATTATCATCAATATTATGTTATAAAATAATAAAATTCAAAATTCTTCGATGTTCTCAATTCGTGTAATTTTTTTTTACAGCAATTTCCAGGATGAAAATAATTTTTGCTTCATGTAAGTATTATACTTACATAATGTTATATTTCGTTAGACTGTGTTTATGATTATAATTGAATAATTAATTGAATACTTTAAAACCCGTACTTAATGGTCAGCTGGTTTTAATTCGGTTTTACGTACCTACGCATCTTTTCAATTACTACTTGATGTTTCCTAGCAAAGTGATAATTGTAACTTTATTTGATTTGTTTATGGGGCTTAATTCCATGTTGTTTCGCGTTGGCGCCGAGCTTCAAGTGGAATACATGTGTCGGCAGCTTCTAGATTACAATATACTTTAGGCTTCTTAATTAATTTTGCTGTAATAATATTTTTTACTACTTTTTGTTTGCAAGTTTTTTTTCCGTTCGGGGCACGTTTGGGTTCCGTACCTTAAAACGTAGGTACACCGCTTATTTGTACGCTTGTATGTATATCAGCCTGTCTCAGAAATCTTTTCAATAATTTGTCAGTCATTGCGTATTTCCTAAAAACACATTTTTATAACACAAGTTAAAAAAAACGGAAACTCGATTAGTAAGTTAATTTTGTAAATTAAATGGGACCATATATTTGCTTCCTCTTACATTAAAATTATGGTAAAGAAAGGTGTTGCTACACTGAAACGCAATATATTTTGGTCAAATAAGACAATTTACTTATTTTTCATATAATCAATCAACCGTTAACGTAATCTGTTGCAGCCATTTTAAAAGGGCTGTTTGAGAATAAGTACCTAAATTGAATTCTTGCGCTTCGTTTTAAATGCTCTGATACAGTTGGTCTATCTCGTCATAATAGATTTATATCATAAAAATCTTAACAAGCGTATTCTATAGTTGCTTACAGTGTTACACCCTATGCATCACAGCGCTCAATCAAAAGCACCTATATATTTGTCACTCCAACGCCTGCGCGCCTCGCCTGTAGCCAATGGCTTACTTGGTTCAGTAGTCCCTTATTCCACCCACGACGAGAGCCCCCGGCGGCAGGCTAATTTTACAGTTAATATATCTGCACTGATTGCCGGGACAAGGCCGCACGTATTTATTTACTACCCCGGTATTTAAAACCTGACATGACAAGTTTACTTTTAATGGTAATATGAATATCTTTTTCATTTTCATTTGTTGTAAGTGCTTAAGAGTAAAGGAGAGTTTAGACTAGACTCCTTCAAAATCGATTATAAGCAAAAATTTACACATTTTCTACGAGTACATTTGTATGTTTTCAAAAT
This sequence comes from Lathronympha strigana, assembly GCA_949128165.1. Lineage (NCBI taxonomy): Eukaryota > Metazoa > Arthropoda > Insecta > Lepidoptera > Tortricidae > Lathronympha > Lathronympha strigana. The sequence continues at coordinate 9,116,162 of OX421905.1, read as the reverse complement.
GCCATCACGGAAATGCGGAATACTATGCTTCAAATTATGCTGGCGTACGGTAACGGTTTCACCTATCTAATTTAATATGTACTTATTAAGGAACCAAGGATTTAAGCGCTTATCTACAATCCACAGTGAGGGACTTTGAATGACAAGCTTTCTGAGTATTGGGTTGTCAAGCATACTTTGGGCTCTTATGTAACTGGGAGTGTGCCATGGTACCATTGTAAAAAGAATGGTCGTTGACAGTATACTTTCTGCAGGAATACGATAATTTCAATCTCGTCTAGCATTTGAGGTCTCTCTCGCTGTTAAATATATAGCTACAAAAGCGTGATGACCATGACGTCAGACGTCAAAGGTGCTACCATTGTATTGTAGGAGGTAGGTAAGAAACATTAGAAACAGCCTTGACTTTAACGAAGTGTCTCTATACAGGAATTAGTATGTTCCTTTAGCAATGTTAAATATGTATGTTACGGTTTTATTCATACGATTCTGGTGTAAATGCACCTTCACTAGCATACAACACAGCCTTCGCCCGAGGTGTTCCGGTGGCGGATGCCCGAGCGGCTTTTTGTTCTGTCTGTAGACTCACGGACATATTTTGGCTAATGAGCGGATAGAAAGGACGTTATTCCCGCCGGCCTTACGTTGCGACATTTAAGCCTCGTAACTGTACAGTTTTGTAAAAAGAAACAATTAAATTGCTAAATGTTTTCAGTTACGTTCAAGAAGGTTGCCATTTTATCGTATTAAATGTGATGCTTCACTCAAGCGGTTACATTCTTATTAGAACGTGACACCAACGATAGCAGAAGGAGAAGGTAGATATGCGACCATCTTGTGCCCGCAGGTCTCACGAGGTGGTCGCACTTTCAATAATCTGGAAAAACGGTTTACGCAAACGGCTTTTCACATGTAGAAATAATGACAGGTTTTTGGCATGATCTATAGGTACGGTAAAAACATAATTTGATTGAACGGGTATGGAAGTTGAAATCAAAGTTGACCTGGAAATTAAAGTAAGTACCTTTGAATGAGATTGGATCATCATGATATGGAATATCTACTTAACAGTTTATTATTATTGTCGAAAATCTATTTTAGAAACTTAATACGAATTTAACGATGTCGAGCGTTTAGGTAGGAACTTGACTTAAACGTCTGCGACTCTCTATTACAACAATAGGTACCTATATTTTGGCTGATTTTGTCTGGTTTAAAATACTTCTTTAACTTGATGTAAGTATTTGTTGTTCGGTTAACAAGGAAAATTAGATTGTTCGTAAAAAAGTATCATTATTGAACGATAAAGTGCAAGAGGGTCTCCCTCGATATCCCTAATATCGTTCGTCCTTACTAAAGTCACTTGCCCTAAATGTTCTGTCCTAATGATCATAATCCTTAAAAATCAATTGTCCTAAGGATTATTTGCAACACGACTTCACACAGAACCGAATCGCTGTTAGAAAAGTCGGTTAGGTTAGATTAGAACTGTGCCCTCACACAGAGTCGTCGCTGCTAGAAAAGTACCTATGTTAAAACGGTGTTAGGGTAACCAATATTAGGACATATGTTTAGGACAAATGATCATTATGTCAAATAGTATTAGGGAATGTAAAAATAAGATAAAAAATTGTAGGGATTCCGATATAGATCCGTGTAACAAATAATAATGAATTTCCAAGGTTATTCTAAAATAAACATACCCTCTTATGCAAATACTCATAGCTCGTGTAACATGTCCACACAACCCTCTCCCTACTTGATCGAATAAACATAGTCAAAAATAATTATCATGCATTGTGCGTGAGGCTCCCCCTCCCACTTCCAAATAATAGCAAATTTTAAATTTAAAATAGCATTAGAATCGCAGGCGCGTGGCGGACAGGTGTGCGCACGCGCTTGGCCGTGCGATTTAGGGAGAGGGTCGGAGTGAGAGGGCATGAATAGAATAAGCGCTTTGACCGCACTATTAGTGAATTTATCGATCGCATTATTAAAAAAATCGGACAAGTGGGTACTGTACGATGCATAAACGACATTCGGACCTTCGTTAAGTAAGATAACCTTATATTACAATGACACACTTACTGATTGTTATGTGTTCAAGATATTTTCTTTTAAAGTAGGTATATACGAGTACATATAATATTGTCTTTTGTTACCGCAATTGTTCTTCATTGAAATAAAACACTTTAGAACGGATTAATCGCGTTTATTAACACCATTGCCCTACGTTTCAAGCCCTTTACAGCACTCGTTTTCACAGGGCTAAAGATGATGACGTAGGGTCGTGGTGTTAATAAACGCGATTAATCCGTTCTAAAGTGTTTAATTTCAACATAATACTTACATATACTTTTATCATAAAAAACTCAAGAATTACAAAGAATCAAAACTTTTTACCAACGCGCATTATATATAAATATGTAATAAAGTCGTAAATAATATTTTTTCAAGCAAGTGTCTGAATTAAAAACAGTGGTCACACTTCAGTACCTAGTGCACAATAGGCAATTCGTCATCGTCACTTGAGAGGAATTAAACAAAGGACATCTTGTGATGATTCTATTTATAAATTGTTTTAAAATGGATGCAGTTAACTTCAATTTTTTGAAGAAACTGTTTATATGTTTATTCAGTTTTAGGTTACACGTAATTAATAAGCTGCAGCAGGCCTTGTATATTCTTCAATAATTAAGTATGTGTCAATAAAGGAGAGTAGGTACCTATAAATATGCTGTTTTATTTAAGGTTCGATTTTTTTACCTAAGTATATGTTTATGTCATAGAACGAAAGTATTCTACAAGTTCTGAGGCGGGTGTTTTCGGTTTCGGCTTCTAACAAAAAATCTTCTAAAAATTTAAGAAGTCATGATTTTTGAGACAGACTGTTAGTCTATTATAAATTAAAATATACATCATAATATATAGCAAAGAAAAAGACCAAGTCCATCGGATGCCAAGCCGGGGATCGAATCCGGGTCTTCAGCTTACGCGACTAACGCCATAACCTCATGATCATAGAATCATCTCACAAGCCTCTTAGTCGTCGATCCACTGAATCGTATTTCAGCAACAGGTAAACTACTCGGTTTCCAGTCTCGTTTGCCATAGTTAATAGGCCCATTTCTAAATTCACTTTTAGACCCTAAATACTAATAATCAGGGCCCGTAATTTTCATGTCGATGACAGACAAATGACGTCAAGCTTCATACATCATGTTTTAAGTTTTACGTTTGAAAGAATAATGCTGTCATTGAATAGTGGCAAAACAATTACGTTCAACGTTAGAATCGAACGTTAATAGACTTTATATGTCATTAACTCATTTCGAATTAAAACATCATGTGTGTTTATATACGTCATTATGGCGACCGGCAAAATTACGGGCCCTGCTAATAATCCAACATCAATTTTATTATACTTCGTATCCAAATCGAAGATTACATATATTTACTAGCAGCAGTACACGGTTATGTGCTGTCCTTGTCACACATTTAGAGTTATAATATTATTCAAAAAAACTGTTCTCGCTCTCGCCCGCCGGGTAGGTTACGGCAGCGCTCCCCGCGGCGTGGTTTATCATTACATATTTTTGTGTCTGTCCGAGTCACACGTATTTTCTCGCAAAAATAGTGTTTTAGTGTTTCTATTTCAGATTGAAGGATTAGGGTGAGTGATTTTACACATCTTCAGAACGATGAATTCAAATTACAGAATAAAACCGCGGCCTAGTTGCCGTTTAACGAATCTTCTTTCGGAAAGTGATTTTGTCCAAATGTTTGATTTTGCTTCCAATATATGTGTGGTAGATTACAATTTAAAAACGAATGTTAGTGTGGTGTATTAATCATATAATAACTAAAAGAATAGATCAAGGAATCTTTACTTTGTTGGAAATAATGCTTTTACATCTACCTTCTTTTTTCTAAGTAATATAAGTAAGGTACATGTTAAAGGCACGGGTTGTTACTCGTAGATTAACATACAAATTTAAACCTAATTAAGAGAACTTTAAGGTTCGTTATCTATTTACGCGTTATAGTATTTACGCGTTATACTTCGTATCAGATTTGTGTACCAGACCGTATACTAAAAATTGCGCCACACGCCATACTCGAGGGTTAGACACTTACTTCTAACCCTGGTATTTAACGAAAACAAATGTAATCTCATCTACGCAATGATTTCATCTACCTTTCCAGAGTTCTGAGATAATTATAGTAATAAGTATTGAAGTATGCAATGCTAAAAAATTATGAAAGTCGACATGAATTTCACAAATTGTAGTAAATTCGGTTAACAAAATGGCATCTAAAAGTAATTTAAAGTAAAATAGCCATAGAGGTTCCCTCATTTATCTATAGTTTTGTTAATAAAAGCTAGCTTATGATCCGGATGTTGCCGTTGCGACTATCGTCGAGCATTCGGGACAATATAGGTATTTTAGAGGTTCCCCGTTTTATCCCTAAAAGGGAGGTATGACCTCTTCAATTCTTCATGTTTTGTATTATTCGTGAAAGACAGCCCCGATTAGTCAGCTAAGAAGTACACATACTTATAGCGCTTCTTGTACGTCATCTACCTACTTCATTTATATGAACTGTCATAAAAATATACTCGCTTATAAAGAATCATGAGCTCGCTGAAATAAGTAACAATGACTACAATCAATAATTATCATCATAATGTTGTTGCAGAGAAAAATTGTAAAATAAAAATAAGATAGGTTTCGTATAAACTACGTTCCTATTTACGAGTAAGCCTATTTCAGGTTCTATCAAGGAAATACTACTTTAATGAGTCGGAATATATAATCTTCATCATGTTTTAATGAAGTCAAAATACTATGATATTGCGATTTTGAGTCAGTTAAGGCTCTAAACTAAAGGGAAGTGTAACCGCAGCGGCAGTGCCGTATTACCCTGTTCCGCTAAATAGCGCGAATGCTTGCTGTAACCGCTGCAGGGGTTTAATTTGCGACCTAGTGTCTATACGATTAAAGAAGGATAATTTATGTTCAGAGTTGTATTCTTTGAGTATAGGTAAGTTATTTAAGGTAAAGAATAACTTTTTTGTTTTGTTCAAAGACTCGAAAGAGGTTATTTTTATTATTATTTTTTCCTCATATTTTAGATAACGTAAACCGTTCAATATACAACGATATAACCAGGTCAAAAATATGTTATTTTGGTTTATGTAAAAATTTACAAAATACAATACCTACATAATATGCGGACATTACAGGTTAGTATATTATGATTGGTGGTTCGTTAACAAATTGCACACCTAAAAGGTGTTCAATCGCTTTCCTGTATGCTCGGAGCGAATAACGAGAAAACTGGTTAAAGACACAAAATAGTTAAAGTTTTTTGTGGTTTTTTGTATAACAATAATACCTATACTTACTGATTTCCTTTATTGTTGCGTTTAGTAAAAACGAATTACAATGCAATGCAATGCATGAAATTATATAAATCATATGATTTTTCCTTATACATATTATAATAGATGTATTGTAATTTGTATATGTAGGTAGTGAATGTTGTGGATCACATTTTTATGATACCTACATATAAAATTGTAGATGATACCTTAACGATAATAGGACTCAACACCACTTAATGAAAATTAAGTCGGATATTAATATTGTCGTACGTACCTACTATTAAAACCTCACCATTTAGGAAGGTGGTAACTAAAAAGTAATAATTTTACGAAGCTGAGTGAGTTTGCTAACAAAAACCTCATTGGAGAGTAAATGGTTTTAACCCAATTGAATAATCACGAAACTAATATTCCTGTTTATTGAAAGGATGAACCAATATATACTGAAGTAATACAAACAACGACTTAAATTTTGATTTATAGTGTCCTAGAGAAACTTTATAATATATATATATATATATACGAAACGAAAATATATATATTTTCGTAGGCTATATCGTTGAAATAGGCTTAATCTTATTAAATACCCTACGCTGCTCCGAGCGCCGAGTTACGTGACATAAATCGCGTGTAAATTTGTATAATTTTGCTCCGTTTCAACAATTATGCCACAAAAATTGTGTCAAATAAGCTTGCTTTAACAGCGTTGAGCTTTAACACATTAATTATGTCAAGGATCGTCCGCTTTAGCAGCGTTGAGGTACTCCACATTAATTGTGTCGAGGATTCCAGAACTTTGCTCCGCTTTAACAGCGTTGAGGTACTCCACATTAATTGTGTCGAGGATTCTAGAACTTTGCTCCGCTTTAACAGCGTTGAGGTACTCCACATTAATTGTGTTGAGGATTCTAGAACTTTGCTCCGCTTTAACAGCGTTGAGGTACTCCACATTAATTGTGTCGAGGATTCTAGAACTTTGCTCCGCTTTAACAGCGTTGAGGTACTCCACATTAATTGTGTCGAGGATTCTAGAACTTTGCTCCGCTTTAACAGCGTTGAGGTACTCCACATTAATTGTGTCGAGGATTCTAGAACTTTGCTCCGCTTTAACAGCGTTGAGGTACTCCACATTAATTGTGTCGAGGATTCTAGAACTTTGCTCCGCTTTAACAGCGTTGAGGCACTCCACATTAATTGTGTCGAGGATTCTAGAACTTTGCTCCGCTTTAACAGCGTTGAGGTACTCCACATTAATTGTGTCGAGGATTCTAGAACTTTGCTCCGCTTTAACAGCGTTGAGGTACTCCACATTAATTGTGTCGAGGATTCTAGAACTTTGCTCCGCTTTAACAGCGTTGAGGTACTCCACATTAATTGTGTCGAGGATTCTAGAACTTTGCTCCGCTTTAACAGCGTTGAGGTACTCCACATTAATTGTGTCGAGGATTCTAGAACTTTGCTCCGCTTTAACAGCGTTGAGGTACTCCACATTAATTGTGTCGAGGATTCTAGAACTTTGCTCCGCTTTAACAGCGTTGAGGTACTCCACATTAATTGTGTCGAGGATTCTAGAACTTTGATCCGCTTTAACAGCGTTGAGGTACTCCACATTAATTGTGTCGAGGATTGTAGAACTTTGCTCCGCTTTAACAGCGTTGAGTTACTCCACATTAATTGTGTCGAGGATTGTAGAACTTTGCTCCGCTTTAACAGCGTTGAGTTTCTCCACATTCATTGTGTCGAGGATTGTAGAACTTTGTTCCGCTTTAACAGCGTTGAGTTTCTCCACATTAATTGTGTCGAGGATTGTAGAACTTTGCTCTGCTTTAACAGCGTTGAGTTTCTCCACATTAATTGTGTCGAGGATTGTAGATCTTTGCTCCGCTTCAACAGCGTTGAGTTACTCTACATCAATTTTGTTGATGATTGTACAACATTGCTCCGCAACAGCGTTGAGTTTCTTCACATTAATAAAATCGTGTTGAGGATCGTACAACTTTGCTCCGCATTAACGGCGTCTCGTATTACATATTCTACAGGAATTGTGTAGAATGTAATAAAATTTTACTCCATCAGGTTGTTTTTACCATGATGAGACTTCTTTTCAATAGTAGCATTCCGATTATCAAGATATAAAAATACTCCACGTGTCTGTTCTTTATTATAACAATATTTCGTTATCCTACAGTAGAATCAAAGACACCTGCCACTTTTTTTTTTTTTTTTTTTATTACAACGTTCTACTCAAAAAGGAAAAACTTACCGTATTAACCATTGCCAACCACTTGAATTATTGTTTGGTCTCAGTATAAATCTGTATGTATATTTTATAACAAGATTTCTTGAGTACTAATCTTGCAATGAAGAAACTACTGATAGCTTGTTTTACTAATTATACAACTTGTTTTTGTCTTCCTTTTTTACTTCGATATGAAATACAGGATATCTAAAGTATACAATCACTATGCAGGGATTCGTCAGTAGAGTTCAATTAAATGGACGAAGTATAATTTAAAGCAGGTATATTCAAGTAATATTAAAATTTTATCGACGATAATACACACTTCAGTGTTTTGTTTCACCTAAAAGATTATTGAAAGTAATTTCATTCTTTATTAATATCGTTTCTCACTTGGACACGCATAGCATGTCATGCATAAGTCCAATCTAATAAAAATATTTATATAATATTTACATAATAGTACCGTTTTATTTTATTAGGCACTCATGTATGAAGCTAATTATCAGGAACCCATAGGAGCGTACGGATTTGACTTCGATATTTTATTTTATTTTTTCCTACTTATATGTAGTATTACAATTCTCTAAACATCTGCTAGTAAATATATGTAATCTTCGATTTGGATACGAAGTATAATTAATAATCAAACGAACTTACCTGTGAAGTTTGATTGGAATTATACGAGTATCCAAATCGAAGATTACATACTCCCACCCTCCCAGACCCTAAAAATTAAAATAAAATAGTCTCTGGTCCTAACACAAAAATATCTATGTGCTCTAAAATAATGATAAACCACGCCGCGGGGAGCGCTGCCGTAACCTACCCGGCGGGCGAGAGCGAGAACAGTTTTTTTGAATAATATTATAACTCTAAATGTGTGACAAGGACAGCACATAACCGTGTACTGCTGCTAGTAAATATATGTAATCTTCGATTTGGATACTCGTATAATTCCAATCAAACTTCACAGGTAAGTTCGTTTGATTATTAATTGTCATTGACAGCGTGATTATTCGCAAGGATAAAACGATTTATTCCAAGCAATCAAATCAATTATTATTATTGTACGCTACCTAACGTATGACGAACAACAAGTAATAATAAAACACCCCTGCAAACACCCCTGGCATTGCACTATATCCATAACAATGCACATTGCTATACCTACATGTTCAGATTTAAGAGCATGCTTAAAGGCACCCTATACCGGCACTAAGCCAGTTTCGCGAGACCTCACATGTTGGTAAGCGTAGACTAATTTGCAGGATGCCTGGAGGTCTGGTTACACTGGAGCATGAGCTGGTGCAACTTGCGCAAGCGTCGCGTGTCGCGAGGGCGCGGGACAGGTGTGTCGCACCCCTTATTTGACGGAATTTTGGGGTATAAAACATTACTATAGTTATTCCATTTACATGTGGGGTGACCGGGATAACCAGTGATTTAGATAACGGGGGGTGCAATTAAATATACTATTTATAACTTGGACCTTCGGAATTTAGTATACACGTTAATAACATTGCTTTTGTGAAATTTGATTAAATGCTGTAATAATTGTATTATTACAATTAATTATGTGAACACAATTGCATTTTCTAGCCAGAAGGTAAAGTAATTTTATCACAGTTCAATATAGTTATAGCTTGTCAGTGCTATACAATATTTAAAAGCTAAAAAATTGTTCAGTCAATAATAACAAACTGAGCAAGTAATTACCATAAGTAATGATGCTTGTATATGTCTTAGTGTGACGGAGTTTATGAGCTTGCGCTTTTCTTAATATACAACTGACTAAATCATAGCATTTGCATACTTGAGCACTGGCGTATGCTTGAAGCAACGACGTTAAGTATATGAGCTACGTATACGTGTCCTCATACGTGAATTCAAATTTAGCTAATAATATTATAATATATTATATCATCGCCTAGTACCCACGTCTCAAGCCTTATTTCGCTTACCGTGGGACTAGGTCGATTTGTGAAAGATTGTCCAATAATATTTATTAATAAACATTAACGGGTTCTCACCTGATGACGGGATCCATGAAACAGAGATCCTTAAGCAAGTAAGCATTTAATTATTAAATCTAGCAATATGTGTACGACTCATGCATAAAATGCTGATCATATTCTGTCATTTTTCTATTGTAGCTAATATAGGTACCTATATTAATATTAATGGGACGAGGTCGATTTGTGTAAGATTGTCCAACAATATTTATTTATTTATATTAGCTATATGTATTACTTTACGTCTTTCTAAACTTTTTCTTATGTCAGTCAACTCAATGTCTATGTTATTTGTGTCTATAACCAAATAGAAATACCGACCGTTGTAATGTATCGGCCGTAGATAGTAAAAGCGTTATACTCGTATGCAAATAAACGTGTTGCCAGTGAATACTACTGACCCTTGCTGATGTCGGTATACCAGTTACTGGTTGTGTAGAAGAATTAAGTACGTTTTTAACAGATCACATAACTACTCTTTTCGGTTAGGCACCTGTTAAAATTGTGACAGTTATATTTAAATACATATTCATTTCTATGTCAGTAGGTTAAATTTTTAGAAGCATAGTGTATCTATAAACTTTTGAAAAACGATCATTGTAGGTATGTGGTAGTTATGGTACATACTTTAACCATTTGCGCTAGTAAACCTACTTATATGTATGCCGGGCGGACTTTTTTACACCACTTTACTCACTAATCCTCATACAAAACATCTCAATCAGCAATGTCGATTCCCCTTTTTGGTCCTTTTGTTTGCTGGAAGTCATCATGCGAATGTTTTTGGTTAATATTTTGGCCTATCAAATATTATGGCCAATGTCAATAAGGATTGATGCAAAAATTAATGTATGTGAGACTGTTTTTTTATGTTAATGTATTTCGTTACTTACCAAGCTTTACATGTATACCATGCAAAATTGATGTGAGTTTGATGTAAGTCATACCTATATACTCAAACCTGCTTAAATAATGAATTAAGTTTTCACTTAAGTTTTTAATTTCAACGCCTCATACATTGTGTTTACTATCTCACTAAATTCAACAAAAGGATCATGCAAATTCACTTTTTACAGTTTTCATTTATACCCACATGTTTTGACAACTCTGATCGTTATCACAAATTCTTGTAGCCGCAAGAGATCGCCCATGTTTGGATGTTTTGACCACAGGTTTAATATCGCGATTTAATCGTCAATTCTTTTCACTCAGCCTTGACCGATCATATCAGGAAACGTATCGAGCTCTCAACATTGAAAGTGTGAGTATTGTTCATCTCTTTCATAGAGACTGATCTCAGATATGATTCAATGTTTCTATGCTTTTGTATGCGGCGCTTTGAAACTTTGATCGGGGTCTTTCTATTCATTGAAACTATTCAGAATTGATGGATTTCCCATTGAGTTCCACTGTTGTCACTGAATCTTTAATGGCTTCAACGTTTCATTTTTCTAGTGATGTTGACGTATCATCCCTTAAAGATCTACCTGTAGTTTTTTTGAGCATACCTATTTCAATTTACTGAAACGTTTTACCTCTAATTGCAGTAATGCACTTAATTGTGGTCAGCCACTTAGTTTGTACCATCGTCAGCGCCATCGGAATGGCATGCCGAACTGATGAATTTTCCTCCCACGACCACTATATGGATTTCACTTACCTCCCTACAAATTAGATCTGTATGAATAATAGACAGCTGTATTTTTGCAGTTTAATTGACACAACGCGGCTTTACGCCCGATTACAAACTTATGGTGTAGTTAAAACGATTAATCTGTCGCGGCTGGTGGTAAAATCCCGACGCAAATAATGAGACGAACTCCTACGAGGGACTCTCTACTTGCGTGCCAATTATTGACGTAATTATTTTGAAAATATGGCCATGCTTTTGTGATATTTAATACTAAAGTGGCTATCGTTTTTTATCACCCGTCGCGCACCCATTTATGCAGTCGCCACGACGGCGAGATTGTCAATGTGCTATTTATCGACCACTTGCCGTTAATCAAGTTAAAAGTCATACATGAAATATAGATATCAATAACGAATATTTTCTTGTGTCTAGTGTAAAGTATGTACACAGACTCACTTGCGTTTTCAAACTATAAACAGCGTAAACGTGAGCGTGAAAAGTGATCTAAGGAGGATAACAATTTAGTACCTATTACGCCTAAGCAATTAATTATAAGGTAACGATGCACATCAGATGAAAAAACAACTTGAGCGACGTATTAACGAGAGGGTGCGAAAATTAAAATGTATTCCAGTATTACTTGAGTATTAAGCGGCCAGTAGGCCCATCGGTAATGAGATTGCGCGTAATCTCTGGTTTTGTTCCGAGCAGGTTCTCCAGTTCTCGGTCGGTATTATCGTCACCCTCGACAACTGAGAAGTGGTCGCTGATTATGCGGCGTTCACACCGAGCGGCTATTAGCCGCGCCAAGAGAAACCCATTTATTTCAATTATCAATTAGTTCTTAACACCTAGACGCGAGATAAGCCAGCATCATTCAACTCAAACGAATACGCTTAATTAAGAGTATATTAAAGTGAAAAATTAGCTCGTTACGGGTAGTAATGAAGTGGAAAAATATACGCTAGTGGGATGTGCAGGCAATTTTTCTATTTCAAGAATTTGCCACCTGTGACCAGTATGTTGCGAATACGCGGATTTTGCGGCGCGCGCGTCGCATTAACCTGTCCCATGCGTAATGGATTGGGAATTTCATGCTCCAAAGGTCGATTTAAATTAATTTAAACATTATAGAGATAAGTGGAGCGGTGGCGCGAGACAAGAAGTAAATAGTGATAATCCGATCAGCAGCGCCGGCGCCGCTCCAAGGACTCCATTACTGGGAGCGCGTCCGTCTTGGGTCCTCCGGCCATTCATAAGTACTCTCATAATTAATCAATGGGTGCTATAAAAATATGTTTAAACAAAGCGTTTTGAGAATTATTCAATATGTGCTCGATATTAAAAATAGACTGAACTTAAGTGAAGGAAAATGATTTTAGATTTACATTTATGAAAGTTCAATTGCATGCAGGTAATTAACCTGTTTCGCAGTTTCGTTATCAACATAAATCTATTATTAGCCTAGCGCACTCCTGCATACAAATATAGTTAGTCTAGTTACGCTAAGTTTCCTAGATTTTTATAGCACACACTCTGAAAGTGTTAAGTATACGTCATAATTTCATAGAAGTTTGACGTTTAAAATAACACTTTAAAGTCTGACAGTTCATTTGCTGAGAAAAGTTAACGTGGTTTGACTACTTTGACTCTATGTACATATTAAAATTAACCACTTAATGTAATAAGTCAAATAAACAACGAATCTATGCGATTGTAAACACGAATCAAATACTTAATTTATTATTTTTTAATGAATATTTTGATGTAATTCACGTATAGTACTTATGATAAAAACTCCCCGAATACCTAAATATTATCTCAACCTCTTTTAAATTGCCACTTTTCATTTCATGACGTCCAATAATTTTTAATTGTTTATGCATTACTGCAAAAATGTCAAGCCCAACTGTTACAAAAAAAAAACCACAATCTTTTGAAAATTAATAACAAAGAAAAAAAAACCTTGTTTTTCATGCTTAAACTGATACTACAGGATATCAGCTATAAATTGACATCAAAGCGATGGCAATAGTTAAAACCAATAACAAATTACACCACTTCAAACGTGACAATTATATCAATTGTAAGCATATTCTGCCCGATCCTGCCTATTTTAGTTTATAACGACTCTTTGATTAATCTTCTAAGCAAGTTATATGTAAAAAACAATACAAAGTCTGAAGTGAAGTTAATTTCACTTAACTTCGTTTTCCACATGCATGGCACATTCCGCTCACAGAACTGACAGTAAGTACATTTGCAATAGCTGTGGGAACTCATCTCTCATATCGTGACTTAACTGAATCAAATGCAAGTCGGAATGAAGGGGATAAATAACCAGAACCACTACCATGAAATCAATTTAATACTGCTGTACCAGGCTTAAGTCACCGGATTAATACACGGAGAAAGCCATGCGAAACCCTTTCTTAATGATTGACGGGAGGATATTTAAGATGTTTACAGACAAAACAAGAAATAAACCAAATATCGAACGGAAGCCATAGTGGATATTGACCCTTTGAGACCCTTGCCCAAACACAATGAAGGACCAACAAAAATAGTAAGAACGTACCGACACATCTGCCGGCCACTATCGAATAAATCTACTAAAATAATATTTTTATTTTGATTACGCATGCACGGGGTAGGCAGATGTTAGACACTTCACACACAGACTTCTGTAACAACAAGTCGATATTGAACGAGCCAATCCTATTTTATTGATTTGAAAACTTAATTTTAATCATTCCATTTTCCAAATATAGATAGATATGTACTTAAAATAAACTGTTCAATGTTATCTAAATAAAAGCCGCTCTTTTGAATGAGAAGAAATATCATATGCTACTGATGCTACAAAGTCTCTTGCTAACTATCCAAAAGATAGTATGAAAATATTTACATTTTGTCAGTCATTAAAAACCCCACATCTTTCACGACATATTTGTTATTTATTCTCGCCGACCGTGTGTCGTAAATCTAAGGGCGGTTCCAAGTCGCCAGTCACTGACCAAACCGATATGGGCTTTAATAGGGAACATTATCAACTTATTGACCCAGTACAAGGTGTTAAAGAGTTTGAAACAGGGGTGTCTATTACATCAGTCAAGTCGCACTTAACAAGCCATTGTGAGATAGCAGTCGATGGTCGTTAGGGCCGTTGTATTTTTACCCAACTGGCAAAGACACCCTATTAAATGTTTAAATTTTTTATACATTTGCTTCATATTTAGGTTTCTAATAGATTTTTGAATATTTTTATCTATAAGTGAGCATTTTAAATTGGGACTCCGCCAGTATTACGAATGTTGTGGTCAACCAATTCAAATAAAGCCAATTACATTGCAAATCATGGTTATCATACTTTTTACTTCATCGTCACTCTTCGACCTTTTCGCTCGTTTTGGTGAGCTTGTCTACTTCTTTTCATGACGTTTAGTATTATGTAGATAATTCTTCAATTAACATTGAAAAAAGCGGCGAGTTTGATAAATGAAAATTAAGTAATATAGATTCTAACTCATCTCTCGCATAACTGTTTATACTTAGAGTTAATCTAGTGGTTATTGTGGAAAAAAATGAAACAAATTTTAACTTGTTTAACTATTTATGCTTTATCCGACGTCTTCATTTAAATCGATATGTCAGGTACTTCCCTATCAGTGGATTCTACTATACTTATAATAACTCACATTTAACTTTACACATTGCGCAGCGCTTTACGGTGTCGTTCGTAATGAATAACTTTAACTTATTTAAATTTGCAATATCCAAATGGCCAAGCGGGTTCCAAGCCGTTAGGTTTCATGTTAACAGCTTCAATTTGGAAACGTAGAAATCTCTTATACAAATCCTTATTTACAATTGTAACGCAGGAATCAAATCATTTATTAAATGTACCTAATTAATATTTTTTTGATTCATATTTTTTGTAAGTAGTCAAACTAAAAACAAAAAATACCTTTAAATTTATAATTTATATATAGAAGTGTGACTACTTAAAAACAAAAAAATATGAATCTAAGCATTCATTACAAGGGTGACGTCACCCTTGCTTCTAGTTGAAAATAAGCTGTAAAGATTATCTAGAAGGCAGCACTAGACGTAAGTCTGAGCTGCAGGATTGGCAAAACGCACCTTAAACGTTTAAAATAGTAAAAGATTGCATATTTTTAGAAAATTTCGGACTCTGGTTGCCATAATCGGGTAGCCCAGTGGTAAGGGCGTCTGCCGCGAAAGCAGGAGGTCGCTGGTTACATCCCAGCCCTGCTCATCAGGGGCTTTGGTTACTTTTTCTGTAGTATATGAAATGTCCTTCAATGTATAAATCCTTATTTGCCCAAACAACGAGAAATATAAACCTATTCATTAAGTGAATCTAAAAATTTTAGCTCACTTTTTTAGATTTTACCTATTGATTTTTTTTTATACTACGACGGTGACAAACAAGCATACCTGATGCCTGATAAGCCTGATGGTAAGCGGTCACCGTAGCCTATGGACGCCTGCAACTCCAGGGGTGTTACATGCGCGTTGCCGACCCTTTAAAAACTTTAACACTCCTTTTTTTCAGAACCCCATATTGTAGTCCTTTGGGAAAACAGTGGCAGGGAGCTCATTCCACAGCCGGAGCGTCCGCGGGAGGAAGTTCGAGACCATTTAGGCTCCAGGGTATGCGGGTGAACACCCTGCCGACGGCGAGCGGTGCGGTGGTAGAATGCAGCCGTTGGCATCATATCAAACAATTCCTCAGAGCACAATCCATTGTACAAGCGATAGAATACACATAAGGAGGCGAAGTCTCTCCTTAGACTTAAGGGTTCGATATCGCTCGTGAGTTTGGGATTGTTGACAATTCGGACAGCACGTCTTTGGATCGAGTCAAAGGGGCCCAGCTGGTATCCAGGTGCTCCCGCCCAAAGATGGCAGCAATACTCCATATGGGGCCTGACTTGAGACTTGTATAATAACAGTCTTTGCCCCGGAGAGAAGTATTGCTTAGCTCTATTGAGCACACCGAGCTTTTTGGATGCCAGCTTGGCCTTCCCTTCCAGGTAGCTACGGAATTGGACGTCACTGGAAATGTCAACACCCAGGATCCCAATACTCTCTGACAAATGAATGATGATGTAAATTAAATCACACTAAGACATCTTCGTGATGGTAGATTTGTTTAAAGATTTTAATATCAAATATGCTATGGTAATAATTGACTTAATTTATTTACATTAAGGAGGTACATGAGGTTTTCATCAATTTTTGACAAGTTTGGAGTCGTTATACTTAACTAAATTTACACTACAGACCGAATTATAAAACAACACTTACCAAATTTGAAAAAAAAATACTTTTTAAAAAAATAGTTTTTTTTTTAAAAAACACCATAAATACATACACTACTATTTTAGACCATAAATGGTCTAAAATAGTATTGTATGTGTTTGTATATAATGAAAGGCATGAAAACTCAAGTCTGGGTTTATGGAAGTAGGTGTCAGCCGAGTTTTATAATAGCATCACACGAGTTTTTTAATGCCTAATCATTTACAAGTACATACACTGCTTTATATACACACATATCACGAGCTCTCCATAATGCGTTCGAAGCGCATATATATCGACCGCCATTACGGTTTTCAGGAATGAAAAGTTTACTGACATTCAAGTTATGACGTTTCTATTTTTAAAATTCAGAGACAGACTACAGTTGGCTCCAATTTTTATATCTTTCTATATCAAAATAACTTGAGACTTGCGAGTCATTGTATGCAATTACAATTTGTTTCAAACTAAACGTCATCTCGATTTATTTTAGAATAGAGGTAAAATCAAATTTCCTTGTGTCAGATGTGTTCGTAATCGATAATATTATTTAGCTATAACATATTCACAGATAAGAAATTTGTTGTAACAAAAAAGTTTATTATTATGGGGGGCTTTATATGCGGACTGCGGTTTTTGAACGCATTATTGAGGACCATGAGACGTGGGTATATGTATAAACACTTTTATTTGTTAGATATATGATTTCAGTAATGGGTCTTACATTTATGAAATCGACATGAATGGGTTCGCCCTTGACGTTTTTAAAAATATGTCAGAGGTTTTAATTTTAAACTAATTAAGATAAATATTATAGCTATAAAACCAGATTTTTTACCTAAAATTGTTCAACTTTGATGCCAAATATATCAGAGTGCATGAACTTTGAAGTAACTATTGGCTACCTACTATTTTGCTTTAAGTTTTTTCTGTTAATATGATAAGCTTCAAAAACCCTCATAAACCCAAAGAATTCAAACCGAAGGTCATTGGCCACGTCACCCTCCCCGGTACCCCCTAAATTTTGAATGAGTGAGTGTTTTTTTTTGGTTTCGAATTGATAATCAGTATTATTTTTCTTCATTCTTCATATATACGAATTTTTCAGACATCAATATTTATGTTATCATCTTCTGTGTCCCCTAGAATTGTTTCTAAAAATAAGGGCTCAATACTAACTGCGCCAAATAGATTTACGAATTTCTAACCACGAAAACTCTGAAAGACAGTTCATTAGCACATCGGGGACAACCTCAAAGAAGTAAACAAATCGATTTGACACACCGCATCACAAAAGCGCACCGCCCACGCACAGACACTTTACTATTCCGCAATTCGACGTTTAATAAAAAGATGCTAATAAATAAAATTAGTACCGAACATTCTCCTGTTGACAATAGCGGCAGCAAAAGATACCGCTGGGACTCGGGG
The DNA here is from genome assembly GCA_949128165.1 of Lathronympha strigana. Taxonomy (NCBI): domain Eukaryota; kingdom Metazoa; phylum Arthropoda; class Insecta; order Lepidoptera; family Tortricidae; genus Lathronympha; species Lathronympha strigana. The sequence continues at coordinate 9,098,127 of OX421905.1, read as the reverse complement.
CGGGACTCTTGCGTATCTCTTACAAATGGAAAAGGTCACATGTCCAATCAAAATTTATATATTTTTGCAGCTTTACGAAACTACATCTAATTCTGACGCACCAAAGAGTAAAAGTAAACGTTAAGTTCGGATTTCTCCTTGTGTTATCGAGCGTGTGATTATATTTTTATGATTTCTTTGCTGATTCAATTTACTGGAATTTATTGGATTTGCTAATCGAACTAAAGTGCAAGCTTTTAATGGCCTCTTTGAAGCCTATGTTAACGTTAGAAGAATTTATATAATGCGCAGCGTGCAGCTACCTAGTTTTTACCCGTAGGTACTACTAGGTAGGTGCTACTAAATATTTGGAAAATAGTGCACTATTTTCCATTTTTTAGCAATTTGACCTATTTTTAGCATTTTTGTAATGGGCTCTTGGCTAAAATACGGTTGGTGCGGTCGTCATTTATGTCACGATTATTTATAGTTTTAATTACTTAATTACGTAAAATTCAATCGACATTATGTAAGTAACTTGATTAAAAACTATGCCTTCTCATCTAGAGCAACAGTTTGACAACCTAAATCGAGTTCCAAAACACTTTATTTATTTAAAACAAAAATAACAGTCCTTAAACCCAGAATTTCGATATAAATCTTATCGCTTCGGCACATTTCGACCACATGTCAGAATATGATCGTTATAAAATAAAAACTACCTTAATGTATTGTAGTGTTGCTTCAGTCGGCTTTACAATGGATAACCGTCTAACTTATACATTTTTGTGTGAACAAAGGCGCCTTATTGACAACCGGACAAACGGACGGCCGGACGGTGATATAATAACATATCGGCCGTGAGATCGAAGTAAATCAATATCAATGATGGCCTCATATCTGCGACTTCGCGCAATAACTTACGTTCGGGCGCTATCCATATGTAACAACCATGAATATACGGCGAATTCTTCTATTTAAAAATCCCTTTAAGAATCGCAAAAAGACGGCTCCGTTTCCCTCAGACGTCAAATGTTTTCGTTCGGAAAGGATTTTAAAATGCAACAATTTTTTTGTACGACGTATGCTTCGACGGGATTACTGTATGCAAAGCGTGCCCGCGTTTTGTTGGGGTATGGTTAATGAAATCCGACCGTTTAAGCCTGTCACGGTCCGTCAGAATTTAGAATTCTAAGATGCATGTAAACTTACAACAAACAACAATTGAGATGCAAGCGAGAATGTAAACGTGTTACCAACACCAAGTCATTGCTATTTAATTGTGTTTTTTCCCTACTTATAATTGAATTGAACTTAAACCTCTGCAGGAGCTGAAAAAACTTTCCCTGTGATTTCATTAGTATGACTAGAACATCAATATGATAACGATTAGCAACTTCCATGGCTCATAAATATCTGTTTACTGTCAATATCAGAATGATTAGTCTCATTATCGAACTGTATCCCGTAAGTTCGCTTTCACCGCAATCTACATGGGTATCGGCGATACAAAGGGTAGTACTATTTGATTGCTTCATTATGCGGATCGACTCAATCGGTCCGGGTTCATTGTATATCATTTCGCATGTTATATCCGTTTGTGCCCTAATTTAATCATCCTGAAGATTGGACCACCGGGGAAAGCGATATAACGGGGGGCCTGACCGCTTGTGTGATTGAGCTTTTAGGACAGTTTAGAGAGTGATGGATTTTTGTTGGACTATTTAATACCTACAACGAATTTATTTCTTTGTGTTGCTCCTGTTCTATACCGGACCATATCATGAGTTTAAGTTTTATGTTTGTTTAAAAAAATCTTAATTTTTTATTTTGTCACTTCTTCACCCACAAAAATATAATTTGTTACTGAAACATACCACTACCACTAGCGTTAGTTTTTGTCCGCGGCTTCGCTCGCATTAGAAAGTGACAAAAAGTAGCACAAATCACCTCAATTCATCGCTTCAAAACGAACGGACAAACAAACAGACACACACACTTCCCCATTTATAATATTAGTATGGGTTATTAGTTGACATCCAAATACGTCGTGTGGATTTATGAATTTGATATTTGCTATGCACCGAGGTCCACAAATGACAAAATCCTCAATTCGTTCGACACATCGAGTGATTGTAATAATAAATTTAAGCTCCCACAAAAAATATCATCCTGTTCGTTTACGCCGGAATCCGCATATTGAAACTCAGGCGCAGCATCGCATTATTTATTTCAACCGCGCAAACGTTCCTTCTAATGCCGTCACGAGCTTTCGGTCTGATTCGGTTCAATTTGCCTGACGTCTTATTTGCAACCCGGTGGTCCGATCAACTCTTATGAATTGAAAATAAATAATGAGAAATATTAAGAATACTATGTATACGAGTTTAAAACTAGTATATACTTTCTACTGGTACTATTTAATTGCTGTTAATTTGACTAGTCGAGTGCAAAATACACACGATATTTAAAAAAATATATAATCGACCAATGTTATTATTTCTTGAGATTCGAGACGAACTTTATCTGAACGAGACTTTATCTGAAGTTTCAAGTTGCTCAAAACTCGTTGCGCTCACCTCTGCCGTCGCTTTGCCCCCTTATTTTGTTTAATCAAAACTGAATAATGAAGAACAGCGAAGGAGTCTGTCTGCCTTAGATAGTTTGTCGATGTTGGTAGTGGAAAATACTATAATTATACTTAGTACTACGACTCTGGCAAACGAGCTAATATAAGCCAACAAGGCAAAGCATGCAGGCATCTCCTAAACTGCCTACCTATTAATTTCATAAATTGCGGCATAAAATAGAGTAAAGTGAGATTTTGATTACACCAATCGTTATGGCATTTAATAACACATTTGGCTCGGCACACCGCATTGAGTAATGCTTGTTAAGTAAGCAACTTCTGGTATGATGGAACTCCTAGCTGAAATGCCTCAGGCACTAGGGTCCTTAAGCGATAGCATGAAGAGCTGTTGCACGTTTGATTGATAAAACCTATCTTGCTGCTAATAATAGGACATTTACAGTTAATTCAATTAAATTGACGGCCTCCTAGCCTAGTCGGTAGTGACCCTGCCTACGAAGCAGGAGGTACCGGGTTCGAATCCTGGTCAGAGCATTTATTTGTGTGTTAATCACGAATATTTGTTCCTGAGTTATGGATGTTTTCTATGTATTTAAGTATTTATATGTATCTATCTATTATATATATCGTCGTCTAGTACCCACATCACAAGCCTTATTGAGCTTACCGTGGGACTAGGTCGATTTGTGTAAGATTGTCCCACAATATTTATTTATTTATAATTCAATTAAATGGTTTAGCATTACAAATACGATGAAAGTGCGTGTTGATTGTGGATTAAAGTAATGCAAACACAGGCAACACTAAATACTGTATTGATCTCATAATTTCTCTACATTTTTAAAAATATGTGTATTACAATAGAATAAAAAAGGTTGAACTAGAGCAAGAAATCACATGCAAAGTTTGTATGTTGTCATACAATTTAAACTTTCGTCAGTCATACTGAACATTAAATATTAAAACTGTTAAAAACTCACTTAGGTAATATTATCACAATAGGCGTGACATGTTTCGGGCAAGCATCGTCGGACACGTGAGTTTTTAACAGTTTAGCAGTTTAATGTTATGCATGTTGTCGTTAACACTATGTTTAAACAATAATAAAGTACATACTACTTATATTGTGTCCTTATTTTATTGCCATAGAGCTCTAACCATAATTAGCCTAAGTGAATTTCACGATGTCCTTGGTATTATAAAACTACCTACTCAACATTCCAAGATTCCCGCGAAAAGATATTGCTATTTTAACAGCCTCACCCGGTAAGTAAAGAAAACCGTATAAAACCATAATTTATCTTTAATGTTTTATACTGTAAGTAAATGGTTATTTTTAAATAACAGTAAGCGATAGGAATGTGTTTGTACAATATTGACAGTAAAAAAGAAAACTGACTTCAAAAAAAGGGAAAATATAGCTAATAACCAACTAATACGTTAGAACTAAAAAGGAAGGTTTAATTTTTCCTTATTGAAGTCGGTTTTCTTTTTTGTTCAAAAGTTTTTTACCAAATAGAAGTTTTCGGATGAAAATTGAAGTTACTTACTTGAAAAAACACCAAAATCACCGATATACCTACATGTCCCTTTAAAAATTAAGGAGTTCATTTATCATGGATGCCACCATCAGATCAGCTCAAATACATCGAATTGATCGTCGCTGGGCTCGGAGCAATCAATGGTCTTGGATAAAATGGGTTTTCTTTATGGCTTTCTTGTGCAATCTATTATCTTATTTCACTTCGTTGTTTGCTATGATTTTGTTGCGGGCGACCCTAGCCGCGATGCATCGTTTTCCACCCGCTTCATAGATAAACAACAACCCACTTTGACCACCATCAGAAACCACCATGAGAAATGAAAAAAATGCTTAAAAAAATATTGTCAGTGTAGTGTAGGTCAGTTTTGACACTGACAATATTTTTTTTAGTTTACTGTTGTCCTAATTGTAAATGTTCTTGAAATTAAAAACGTGATACAGTGGCAGTGAAATAGTATACGGTAAAAGGCGTATTTAACAATAGGGTATCGGTTCTTCAAAGAGTCGCAAAGCCGCCGACGCGTCTGCTTTCCACGGCTTAAGTTAAATAACTTTAGTGATCCCAGCACTATAGATATAAGAAATTGAAACTTATTGCACTTTACCGTGTTGACATGCAGTTTTATAGAATATAGCATTTTTATTATATAAAGTCAATTTAGTAAACTGTAAAAAAATATTTTTATCGTAAAAACACAAGAATCCATGCGTTAAATATTCCTTTGTAGGTATGATGGATGACTGAAGTTTGTGTCAAAAGAACTATCATGTGAACCTTTCCGCTTAGATCCGTAATGTTATGATTGCACAACTATTTATGTTTAATAAAGTAGGTAGGTACGTAAAAAAAGGAAAAACATAGCTTTATCCAATATTTTTGTCTCCATAATGTGTAAATCATCATATTTTATAGTGCTGCAATACTAACATAACAGTTTACTGCGTGAACATGGCGCTTGCAAGAGTGGCAAAATATTAGGAGCTCACAAAAACAAATAGATAATATACGAGTACATAGTTAGTAAATATCTTGTTTGAAATATTAATTATAACATAAATTACCACTTTAGGTTAAAATAGTATATAAATAATAATAATAAATAAGGAAACATTTATAAGATTTTTTTACATAAAAATTAAAATCATTATATCCCGCTATATCAGTTCGGATACAAGGCTCCTCTTCGACTGGGATATAATAATTATTTAATTTTGAACACGTGCAAAACACGTTATATAACCATGATGTGCAATTAATATATTTAATTGCAATATTAACAAAATATTTCCGGTGTATTGTGTACAAGGCGGAAATTTTGAAAGCGAATGAAAAACGATACCGTTGAGCGTATGAAAAAGATATCATTCACACTGGTCGATGTCGGTTAAAAATCTTAAAGTACAACGTTATTTGTTATTGTCCCGGCACTTTATGGAGTAATATCTGCGGTATTTACATTTTATGATGGAGCGGTATGCGCGGGAGTCCGCGAGATGCCATCACTCGCCGACCAGGAACAAATTCTTATTGCTGTAAAAAACGGTACAGTACGCATTGAGCTCAGATTGAGTTTGAATTGTGAACCGTGTGTCAGAAAGGTGCAGAAGTGGCTGACATTCTAAACATTTCACATGGCGCATCAAATAAGGTTTTTAACCTTCATTCTCAAAAATTTAATGTGCGTTAACATTCGATGTTGAAGTAGATCTAGTACATAGAAGATCTATTCTGGACATTAATGAGTAAGTAGTATATTCACATGATGTGTATTTGATAACGATCCGAAATTAAATCTTTGCCCCGCTTGTTACAAAAATCTGCTGATCACATTGCTACTAAATAATTTACGTAAAACTGTTTATCACAAAAGTACTTAGTACCTAGCTTTAACTATGTCCTATCTATAAGTTTCAGTTCTACATTTCTGCAATTCATTGCAGAAAGCAATCATATTACGTCATAAAAATGACAAATAGGCATGTAAGCTCGCTTGTAGCTTACACGATCGCATCACAGTGACGGCAAAAACTTCCACCCAATGCTAACGCAGGCGCAGCGTCAATCAGATAGTAGTCTCACGCACCGTTTCATTCATCTCAAGCATTTATCGGTGCGAAACGGATGCTGTCCTCCGTTCCTGAATTGAATGAGAAGCCTTCGGCTGGGCTAGACTGGCATGTCGGGACAAACGGTACAAAATACAGACAGAAAGATATTTTCATTGAAAATGTACATTTTATACCACTTTTTCTCACTGAGTATCAAACAAGTAATGCATGCCCATACTAATGCAAGCTCAGGATTACTACCAACTAGGTACACGGTATTTGGACTATGCTGGAGCTTAATATCGAATTTCTTTTCTTCATAATCTGTTGATAAACTGGTTTGCAATTGGGGTTTTGTGGCCTGGCTCATTCACTCTGTCTTAAAATACTCAAATGTGACAATAAATATAAGGAATGTTAATGACAAAATAACATTTTTACATACTTACTACTCTTTATTATCAAGTGCAAAAGTGTTTAATGTTTTTTCACCTCACTAGCTAGGAAAGCACTCTTTTATTCTTTAAAACTAGCGGGGAAAAACTCATTTTATTTACTAGCCGAAAAAGTAATTTAACCTAGAGTTTTGAATGGTTTCTTCAAATTAACTGATTGACTTTACTTATAAATGATAGATGTAATAAACCTATGTAATAAAAGCGAAAGGCACTAAAACTCGAGTGTATTTTGTAACATAAAATGTTTGGCGTTTTTTTTTATTCAGAGACAAACTAGAGTTGCTGAGGACAAATCAAATTTCCGTATTTGTCACTGATGTTCAGAATATTAAAAATATACCGGAGTCGATAATATAACTTAACTATACCTAATAACTGTGGGTATATAAATACCTACATTTATGACCTAGACTGAACCTAATAATAAAATTAAACATGAGACCAACAGGAGATTTCTATAGTAACTCCGGCGCGGCAGACTAACAAAAGGTGTTGAGTACCTCCGGCGATTATGAGTCCCTGTTATAGGTTCGATCATGTTGGTAAAAATATTCGTAACGTTAGATTAAGGAATAGTGGATTAATTACTTGTTAAAAAGTGTCCATTTTAAATATCTGAAGATTGCAACGAAACGTTAAGGCCACTCCTTAACGTTTCGTTGCAATCGTAAGATTTTTATATTACAGAACAAAATCGCAAAAATAAAACTGTTCCTTGACTTACTGGAATGCGGTAGATACCTATATTTTTGTTTTTTAGGGAATGGTGCGCGACCTGTACATCTATACCTGACTTGTTCAAGTATTTCTACGTAATAGTTTTATATCTAATTTTAAAAAAATATGAAGGTAGTCGCTTTCCCCACCACTAAAAAAGAAAACATCTAATAACCTTTTATTATTGACCTCCCTTACTATAATGTTTAGTCGTAAATATTTAAAAAATAGCACTATATGGTGTTCGAATGACTCATAAAAAATTTAATGCTACATTCAAAGTTAACAACAAGAAATTTTTATTCATACGTCTTAATTAGCCCCGGAACTTGTTCAAACTGGCCAATGAGGAGGCCCGTCTAATCAACGCGATCGTGTATCCAAAGATAGTTTATCTCTTTACAAGCTTTCTAGTAGATAAAAGTCAATTTTGATATTATAAAGTAATATGTAAGTTATAAAAAGGTGATTTTATTATGCCATCAATCTTGTAGGTCGGCTCGTTGTCATGCTTTGTGGGTTTCTACCGAATGGATCGTGTGAGTTCTACTTTATACGCTTTTTATCGTCGCTTTAGAATACAAGCCGAGCCCAGCGGTGATACATAAACTAAATTTATATTATTTTTGCGTGTAAGATTAAATTAACTCCGTGTGATAACAATTTGAGTCTTATGCATGATTTATGATGAGATTTACAATGAATTTGATAAGCAAAAGCAAAATATAGCAAGACTGCCAAGCATACTTGGTAATCGCCTGACATCATCGTTTGTAGAACCTATAGGAGTAATTTGGCACCATTCGTACACGGGGAACATCATACATTGGCCATATTATCTCGATTGAAAAAACACGCGGAGACATTAGTTTTGCATGGAAGGAAAATACACACCAAGAATGGCGACAGTACGCCTTCTAGTTTTCTTAAAAAGTGCGTTTCTGTGTTTTTGCTATCTCAAAGTAATTTTCGATGTATCTTTAACTTCATTTATCTGTTCTAATTTTTCATACAATCCCAATGTTTCCTTGTAAATATTGCATGTGACCGAATTCCATAGATTATAAATTGTGCATTAATCTTGGGATATTCTTTACAGAAAACAAATGTTTTCTTATATTTTAATTTCATGATCATATCGCGTGGGGTCCAGTTCGTACAGTCATACAAATGTAAGTAAGTAGACTCAGGCTGTACGACTGTACCCCACGTGAGCTTAAATACTTCAAACATGAGATAAGTATTATTGTCATGGCCATAGTATTTCATGTACAAGTAATAAATTTAAGAGAAAGTATACATACGTACGTATCTTGCGAACAGAAAAGTACCCCATGCACTGCATGCAGTATGCAGGTACCCCGGACGTGGGGTACATTCGTACAGTTTCCACTTTTTACGAAAACCGCCATAGGTTTGCTTTGACGCTTAGTATTAAGGCCAAACCCCACTATTATGAATGTCAAATAGGTGGACTATTTAATTGTGTTTAATTTATTTAATTTGAGTAAGAGCTTATTATTGACATGATGCAGAACAGAACTTTCCTTCGCAATCGAAGGAAAGTTCTGTTCTACATCATGTCAAAACGGAAAATTAAAGTGCTGTCATTACGTGATAAACTTAAAATAGTGAATGCGTTTGAATCCGGAAAATCGCGTAATGATATTCAAAGGGAGTTTAATTTACCAGAATCCACCTATTATAAAATTATAAAATCAAAAGACTATTACTACTCTACGTATAAAGTCTGAGTGCTCTGATGGACATGGAAATGTAGTAAAACATATTTACTACATTCGTACTTGCTTTGACTTCTTATTGCTGCGTACCGTATAAGAGAGAAACGCTACCCATGTAATTAGCGAGAAACTCGGGTTAGTGACAAACCTCTATAAGCGAGAATGAGATTGTGCTCCCTTGAACTCTCGCTTATCCAGGTTTGACTGTATTACTTTACAGTAACACACCCAACACTCACATATAACGGACAAACAAAAAAGCATTTTTCTCACGTCCTACATTTTTTATTTAAAAAAATATAAATATTTTGACATGTCGATAGTTTTATCTTTTTGTCTCGTGGAACGTTACATGTCTTAAACCTGTAGGACTGATCACTATATCTTATCTATAAATGATTCTATCTTGTTTTTTCGTATCTTTGGGGTGTTGAACATTTTTATTATATGTAGTTCTTTACACCACTTATGCAGGTTCGTACAACAAGTACGTAGGTACGAGTATGTAGGATAAATGTTATTTTAATATTTAGAGTATAGAATCAAACGTAACTAAATTTTAGGTTTTGAATCATTTGTTTTATTTAAAAACAAATGGTTGGCTTTCGAATTACTCTTGAATCATTTGTTTGTTTTAAAAATAAATGGTTGGCTTTAGAATCACTACCTAGTTCTTTTGAGTATATTTTGGTGATGTTGTTTTACGGTTTTTGATGATGTAAAAAACAATTCCATATTATGTTAGTCTAAGAAGATATATAACTATACTTACTTAGTTCTCGATCTATATAGTATTTCCGCATTCAATTCAAAAGCTAGGTGTAACACATTAAACTTTACTTTTGAATCATACGTTTGACATACAATTTTTAAAGCACGAATTAATTAATTAATTATTGAAAATAAATAACTTAATTCCTGTTTTTAAATAGTCATACTCCTATATATATACATTATAAAGGCTAGTAATAAAACGCCCGAAAAAAGACTAATCTAACCTAACCTACGAAATACTAAACTTTCTGACTGAAATACTAACTGTGCGAATGCTCATTTATTTAGTGCAGTTAGTACTCAATTCAATTCAATTCAATTCAATACTTTATTGCAAATAAGGTAGAAACCATGCAGCAGTACATATACACATTATTCAGTAGTATGTACATTTTGACTTAAATATATCACAAAAGAAATAATTACACATTATGTCAGGAAAGAAGAAATATAAGTAATAGAACACAATAGATATCAAACATAATCACAGGAGATAATCAACTACAAAACAAAAAATAAAAACAAAATCTGTAATATGACAACTTAACATGTCATTAACCTAATATTGTTTTAATCATTAGAACAGATTTATTAAATATTTATTATTCACAAAAACATGTCAAAAATAATAAAATCAAAATCAAAATACAAAAATAACCCTTAATAAAAAATAGAAAATAACACTAAATACAAAATCAAAAAACTAACATGTCAATTGGTTTATACCTATTAATCAAATATCTTACCAAAGTATTCGTCCAAATTATAAAATGGTCTACATTTTAAATAAATTTTAAGATTTGCACTAAATTCCTTAATATTATTGGAATTCCTAATGTTTATGTCAAGATTGTTGAATATTTGAATAGCAACGTGGTTGATGCTTTTCCTGTAGTGTACAAAATTTGATTCAGGTAGTAAGAGTCCTATGTTACGTCGCAGTGGGTATCTTTCGCATGCTTTAGATTGGTACGAGCTTAAGTTCCTATAAACAAAGATACATATTTTCTGCTGTATATATATAGTGCTGTCACAGTGCTGTATAGTGTGTATAGTGTGAGGATATTGTTTTGTACAAAGAGATCTCTGTGAGTACTAATTCTATTCGCACTTTTAGTATTGCTGTGTGCAGGTTTATTATTTTCTAATTATAGGTAAATTCAAAGATAGGTTATATACTACAGAAAAAGTGACTTACCTGGTGCCCAGGGCTGAGAAAGAACCAGCGATCTCCTGCATTCGCAGCAGACCGCGGCTAACCACTAGGCTTACCCGAACACGAAATTGCCTATAAATAATAAATTGATTCTTTGATTCCAAAAATTCCATTGTATGATGGGGCCACCCTCGCTTCTAGTTGAAAATAATCTATAAAGGTTATCTAGAGAGCAGCACTATAGACATATAGATAAGTCTGAGCTGTAGGTGGCGAAACGCACCATAAGTGTTTAAGACAAAGAAGGATTGCATGAGTACTCTGGAGTCTGGCTGCCGTGGTCGAGTGGCCTAGTGACCAAGGCCCCCAAGTATATATACGATCTCCTACAATTAATAATCATACATTTGAATAAAGTTAAACAGTAGTTTCTCAACATAGATTTACCTATGTTACCAACATTAAAAACGCGTCATTCAATTTGAAATTGCATTTCAGGTCCCTTTTTTAACTTATTTTATGTAAGTTTTACGTCAACAGATTATTAATAATTCATAATTATTATGCGAAACTGCTGTCATTTTTTACATCTTATTCTGATTACCCTATTGTAGAAAGATATAATAAATTGTAGAAATATTTAGAAACAAAAGGCGAACACAAAAACTTACCACAGTTGTTTAAAACGACCTTTTACATCGCTACTAGCTACTTATTGCGAGAGATTACTCGTACTCCTACGAATATATACGTACTTTAATTATATTTACTAAATGCGTTATTTTCCTCATTTTATTTTTCTCGTTAAGAAATTCCTATTTATTAAACACCAACAACATGTCTTGACTGTTTTATTTTCAAGTGTGCTTGGTTTTCATGATTTAGTCTTATTTTTACCTTTGTGTCCGCAATCTGGTGTAATGTGTATACAGGCCACGACTAAATGTGTTCTACTTCTATTTACTAACTAATAAAACTACCTGATAACAGTGAAATGTTAGAGTTCAGATTTCATATTTGTTTTCCTCCGGGTCACATTTACATACCGGAGTGAAACCCTAGAACCTTTTTCCGTGGCTTGTGTTGTGTCAAAGGGTCGAAGTCAGGTCTTTATTGACATTTTGACATCCGTTGAAACTTGTATCTACGGGCTACCGGAATTCCCAGCCCGTAAGTCGGGTAATAATAATACGGATGGTGGCGTAGGGATGTGACGACCCCATCGCCCACTGGTTTCGGCCGATGCAATCAGTCAACGCAGGGCAGCTTGTGGCGAGCTGTTGGGGAGTAGCGACCCCACGTACCTGAGCGCTCCTGGGGGACTCCGTCGTCCGACCAAGTCCTCCGCCTCTGGCTTGCCTTAACCGGCCGTCCAGAGTGGGGTCGCGAGAGCTGTGTTCTCGAGGGTAGATGTGGAAACCTAAGTGGCGAGTTGGCTATATGTTTAAAGTCCAGTGACACCTCTCTACCCCCAGCCCTCATACCGGTGTTGCCCTCGAGCCATCCTAGATGTCGCTTTTTGTGGGGGCCCATCTTATGTGGGCGAGTCACCGTCTGCCGGAAATAAAATTGATTACCATTTTGTTAGGCAGACGTCCGATTTTATCCTCCATAACCCAGTATTTCGTCCACCAGTTTCATCCTAATAGTCCAGTATATTTTAGATTCCATTAAATCTCAATAGCCTATACACCCTGGCGGGTGCTGCCTCTGCGTGCGTCCCATGACTCGGGCAGGTGCAACATCCGCTCGGTGTACCCCTTACATTTCATTAAATTGTCGAAAGGGCCTCTGCTTGTTGGCTTCGGCTCCGCGTACGCCTCCCAAAGGTCCGGAACACCATTGTTCCGTGATGGGAAAGACATACGGATGGTATGGTAAACACCATCGGCACCCCACACCACAAGCTACACCACAGAATTACCAGAAACCTAGTTCCATAAAGCCAATCTGTTGAAACCAAAAATTTACTGATGATATAATAATCGACTCAAAATTCAAATTCAAAATTCAAAAATTTATTCTGCATTTAGGCCTCAAGAGCACTTTTTCAAGTCAATAAACATTACAATTAAGTATTTGCATGTACAAACATTTATAATATATAGTGAGAAGTAGAAGTATAATCTAAATACTTACAATACAATAGCCAAAACCTGGGTAAACAATATTAACATAAATGTACAAAGTAATAAGGCAAGAGATGTACCTAAAGTCTCTATAGTTAATAATATATTAAGTCCCCCAACGTCAAAATAAAATACGAATAAAAATTGGAGATGTAAAAGTGTCAAAATAAAGACTGGAGATGTAAAAGGTCTAAAGGACTGAAAGAACTATACTTATTGCAATACTACTATACCATACTGCAATGTAGGGAAATTATGAAAACCAACCAAAGTTATGGCTTTACTTCATTTGACATAACGTTATTTCTTGTTATTATTGTAAGTTAAACATACTTTTAAAATATACTTAATGTGTTTCTTGTGAACTTATGGCCTAGGTATGTAAAACTGGTACGACTTTCAAACCGTAGGTTGCGTGTTCAAACGTTGCCACTTAATAATTGGTTTTACGGAATTTGCTATGCCGCTAATCACACACACATAAAGAAAACATTATGAGGAAACCTCGAAAAAATATATGAAAGACTTATGTCAAGTCGTAACTTGCTTTAGGTCAGCGCTTTCGTACAGTAAGAGGTACCTATACAGGTTGAAGTGGTACCAGTTTCTTATAAATATAGGAGCCAATGAATAAGGTTCGGACATTAAGTAGTTTACTAGGGAAAAAACGAGTTAATTTTGAAAAAGCTACTTGCAATTGAATACAAGTTTGAGGTTTATATTATGAGCTTGTAAAAATTACATATCAGATAAATTGTATAAAATATATATAAAAAAATTTAGTTTTAATATATTAAACACGTGTGCATATTTTTATTTTCAGACCATCATCATTAAGTAATATATGTACCTTTATGACTTAAAGATGTTTTTTGACTAGATAAATATAAACTTTCAAAGGTAAAATTTAATTCATTTGATATTTCTCTGTTTATTCTTAAGGGCATTATATATCCATGACTGGTTTACAGGAATTCTTTGCAACACAATTTAGCTGTGGATGTGTTAAACACTGCTATAAATACAATTTTAAAAATCTTCTATAGGTTGGTCAACACCATAACTGACCATAAACATGAAATTTCATAAGTATTTTTATGGTATTATATCCTTACTTATCTGAAATATACGACCTACCTGCCAGAGACGAAGGCTGCATTCCTTCGCCGTTGCCACGCGACTAAGGGCCTTCCACAAAAACTCAAATGTCATTGCGCAAGCTCATAATAAGGCCCATTCAGAAGACACCCTAGTCGATATTTTTTCACTGTCAAGACGGGACAGGCATGCAATTTTGTAGAAAAAACGGCAAAATCAATAATGGCTGCGTGCACGTGTTGGCGATGGATTATAGATTATGTTTTCGAAGATTTTCCCAGCGCTCCGTTCAAGGCAGGTACGCGGACAGCGACTGGGAAAGAAATTACTTAAACTGTTTTATTTTTGAGTTTTTTTCTACTAAAGCAATTTATTGATATATAGAGAAACTCCGTATAAAATACAACAATATGCACTAAAACAATATAGATACGAGTAAATATACAACTATACTATACTAATCCGATTGCTGCGGTATGCTGACCATAAAACTGGCTACATTCTCTCGCTGAATGGCAATGCCTATCCTTAGCCAGAAGAATGACCCAGCCAAAGCAAGTTTATTTAAATTAAATTAGTATTTGAATATGGAAATGGTAAACCTAATTTTTAAGAACATTTGGTAATTAGGCAAAGCTTCGTATTATTTCCTGAGTTTGTACTTCATATTGACATATTTGATACATGGTCGATATTGTTATTAGGTATCAAATGTAAAACATTAGTAAGTATCTGATTTTAATCAAACTATCGACTCCATTCCTTTTCTGTTTTAATCGCAAACAACAACAAAAGAGTACTATATAATTATAACGGCCGAAATTGTAACTGTCTTCTTACAAACTTACGTGAGTCTCTCGACACAAAAGCAGGTAAGATTTGTAAAGTAGCGAGTTATATACGAGAAGGAGGATAAAAAACTAAACAGTTAAGTTGCGCAGAGATCAATAGTGCAGATATCCACTAAAGTCCCCTAATAAATAGGTCAGCAGAGTAATGTATCAAATGACTGTTATTTTATTTTCAGCGGAAGGTACTTAAGCAAGATTTATTGCCATTTAAGTAATAAACATTATCATTCTAATATGTGAGTCGTCTGGGTTGAATCGTATGAAATTGCTATGTTTAAAACCGATTTCGTAACTAATAGTGGCTAGTCACGTACATTAAAACAAACCGAACTTTTTGTATAGAATTCACTAAAGTGCTTCTTTTTATACCGGGTGAGTACCTAGTTGCACAAAATGCATTTTTATACCTGTGAAATCAATATTGAAATCAATTATAAATACAATGTAAATTATTGCGTTAGTTTGTTTTTATTTCAAATATGCCTAGGTAAGTACCACTTCCCACAAATCCCTCAAAAAATATTTACTGTAGGTATAGGTGCATAAAATGTGAAATAATTCCGCGAACGCATTTTTTTTCGTCACAGATATATCAAAATGACTTAGACTGAGCTAAAATTATCAATTTTATCAATAGTAGCAGATGCCAAGAGGAGATTTTGTGTACTACCTCGGGTGCGGCAAATGAGGATAATAATAACCTGTTAAATACCTTAACAACATCAGAGTCATTAATAAAGGAATGCTTGTCAAGAAAAAACAAAGTCTCATTAAAAAAAAAACTTAATAGTAAGAAGGAACAAACTAGTATATAACCTGGATCCCAAACTCGTATTAAAAAAGTTGATTAACTCATCAAATTCTAAATTGCAGACACGCATTCTCTTATTAAAAACAAGTCATATTCCCTGGATGGCAAGTAAACGTAATTTTGTAAAAATACTTCAATATTCATTACGGTTTTTAATGATGACGAGGAAATATCGTTTTTCTTGAAGGCGGCAACAGTGCTGGTGCTGGCACCACGCGGAAGCCTATACTTAGCTCAAGATATGAGCTTTTAACAAGCCTCATCCTTTGATTTCAAAAAAGCTTGTTCAGTAGGTAGATACTCGAACTTTCTCAAATGAGGCAAATTAATTCTTGTTTGTTTTTATTAAATTAAAATTGATATCCTAAAGTTTTAAAATAAT
Organism: Lathronympha strigana; assembly: GCA_949128165.1. NCBI lineage: Eukaryota > Metazoa > Arthropoda > Insecta > Lepidoptera > Tortricidae > Lathronympha > Lathronympha strigana. The sequence continues at coordinate 9,081,848 of OX421905.1, read as the reverse complement.
CATTTGAAGCTTAAATTATTTTTGTCTCAACATTTTTGATAATATAATCTTCCCAGTATTTTCCTTGAGTTTTTGTCATGGCTCTTGGCAATCTAACTCCAATATTCCACTGTTTTTTTACGAAACTAACTGTCACCTTACCTTCCACTTAATACGAGAAACTAAGCATGGTTGGGTTTAGCCGAGTTCATATTTATAATAGCAGCGTTTTACCTGAAATAAAACGCATATTAAAATACTTACCTCACTGGAAGCTTTATAATTGAGATAGCATATCCGTTTCCGTCGAATTATCACCAGTAAAGTGCTTTATTTAACTCCGTTTATATAGACAGTGGCGACACCTGGCGAGCCGTACCATCTTTACACCAGGTAAAAGATGTCCGGTGATCGATTTGTCATTGGCTCAATTTCACCAGGCAGAAATGAAATGAAAGCTTCCAGTGAGGTAAGTATTTTAATATGCGTTTTATTTCAGGTAAAACGCTGCTATTAAATTACTTGACCGTCACTGGAAGCTTTATAATTGAGACCTGTTTGTTATCGCCTGGTGACGCCACCTATTAAGGTAACACCCAGAATGTAATATAATGCCAATGTGACCTGGATTTATTAGAATAAAATGAAAAAACTACGATCTTAAACATTTAGTAAGAAACATCTTACACACAGATATGTATTTAAATATTGTAATAATGTTTGAAGATCTTCTAGCTATATATTTTGATTACAAATCTTAGTAACTTAAAATTTAATTCGATTTACTAAGTATACAATTTACTTATGTAATTCAACAATTATTATCACCTATACCCTATACAGGATTAAAGAGTTTAGTGACACTAGTAGAAGAAATAACTTGTTCTTACTACTTCTCTTCTGTAAAAACACTGGAATGTATTGGCTGATTGCCAGTTTTCCACGCGCAAGATTTTATCGAGGGATGGATTTTCTCACCAACTTTTTAGAAGCCACAGCTGATCGAACGCTACCTGGAGCAGCTGTTATGTGTGTTTGCTTCTTTAAACAATATTTTATCCAATTAGCTACAACGGTACGTGAGGCCGGCTGCGGTTTACCCTTAAGTGTAATTAACAAATTAAACAATTTTGTTGAATTACGTCTTTCATTTAAAGTGATACGAGTATGGTTCTCTCTACCCAATAAACAGGATCTAGCTTACTATGATTGGTATTTGCTAAAAGGTTCTAACCCGACTGCCTGTAATTACATGTATCTGTTTTTGAGCCAAACTGTGGCCAAAATATTATACTCTCATCAGATCTTGTTATACAATTCTCAGGGCAATCGTAAGCAAGGTCAAATCATGAACGCGTCTACGGGAACAAAGAAGTTGTAACGTGGCGGCATGACGCGTTGTTTGGAAAACATTGTTTTCATCAACTGTATAATTATTTAAAAAATCAATCAGTTTATTAACATCCCAGACTGCGGGTTTAGTCACTTTAGGACACCTTAAAGAAATCGACTTAAGAATGTGTTTTACAAAAACATGTGAACTCAAACAGCTTGATGTTTCAGTGTTGCACAGTGTTGAAACGACTGACTTGTGTAAAAGTATTGTATGTACGATAATTTATTTGTTAATGCAAATCGGATAAAAATTGTGGTATTTGAGCTCGTGTTGGATTTTTTGGGTTTATATTTTTTGTATTTTACCAAGAAATCCAATGCTGCCAAGCTGTTTTGTAAGTTCTTAAGGTCGATTTCCTCCATTAATTTTTGAGCAATGATTGTTGATCTGCACTCCACGATTCTAGCGCCTCACTCAGACCACCCCCACATTTCCAAACCTAAAGAATGATTTTCTGGACCTGGGGATGTGATAGCCCTGTCGTCGTATCGACGAGGTTCTTCTGAAGGCTCCACGGGGTTACCTAATGGCGCCGCTAGAGCTCGGGCTTTGAGATCCCCCCTTCAAAGCGTTTGCTCCCGAGCAAAGGTTTGCTGCGAGGTACTACTCGTATTATAAGATACATCCCGGTCGACTGGTTTAAGTGAGACAGGACTTTGTGTATATCAGAAATGGAGGTGGGAACACCCACGCGAGTGGGTTATTCCAAGGAGTGCTGAATGCATCGTGATGAAGGGCGTAAGGGTCTTTCAGGTCTCTGGATACATAATTGTGTACCACGTGGACTGTTTCCGACGCGAACAGATCCACCACCGGTGTTCCCCACTTCAGAAACACTCTCTTCACACAACTCGGTAGCAAGTGTCATTCCGGAGGAAGGTCATGACGCGATAGATGATCGGCTTGACAATTGTATTTGCCCGCTAGTGTATACTGAAATTCTGATGGGCTACGCCCACGAGGGCGAACGATTTGGTCCCTCCTTCGTTTCTCAGATGAGCTACGTACAGCTGTTCTGTTGTCGCATTGTATAAGCATCGAGCTGTGACGCAACAGGTGAGCGTAGCCTTGAAGAACATGAAGGATATCCTTTTGGTTGCAATGGAGGTTCTGTTCCTCCTGAGACCAAGTTCCCAAAGAGCTAGGTCGTTCAACTGTGCAACGGATGGTCCGATGCATCGGTTGGTAAGTAATTGGTAGGGGGAGGGTGATGCAGGGTCAGAGACGCCTGACAATTTTGAAACCACTAATTTAGTTCGCTCGACACGCTTTGCTGTATCGGAAATGCTTTGTTTGAGGTTTGTGGCAGGGAATTTAAAATATGCAATCGCCGATGTTTTATTCGTGCCCGTGGGACAACTTAAACTGTCGAAATTTAGTGATGCTACTCTGGGTGTTTTTCAAGGTCAGTTTTCCTTGTAAGAGAACTTGATTTAATTTTTTGGCGTAACAAAATAACTTTTTCTGTCCGTACTCCGTAGGGATTTTAGGCTGTCCCGAGTCCACCAAAGTATTTCTAAGTAAACTATGCTTTTCGAACAGTGATTTTGACATAATTTTTTAGTACGCGTTTGTCCTGATGGACAATTAGAAAATCGACAAGTCGGACATTTCCTTGTTGCCGCAATGTTTGGGCTACACAATTTGTCAATATTGAAAACGTCTTTGGGGGTGTGCTTAGCCGGACGCTAAGCTGCTCATTTCTAGCTAATGTCCATTCTACACTAGACGCAAGAAGCGCCTGTGAGCCTAGGCTACTTTGACATGGAAGTACGCATGAGATATGTCGACTTTGCACATTCCACTCGTTTGGGTGGAGGAAATCGGGAATCTGATGCATGTTTATGAGGTGAAAAGGTTCAGCCAGTACATTATCGTTTAGGGCTTTCAAGTTGAAAATTGGTCGAGCTGATCCGTCCGGTTTTGGCATTTGACACTGGTGTGTGAAAGGGGCCCGAATTTAAATTGGGAAACACCAGCGGGAGTTTTGGAAGGAATGGTATGCGATACCCCTGAATAAGTTTTAATACTATTTTTGGTGCTCCCATTTGAGTCCCATTTTCTTCCACTAAGTGTGGAAGCGCGCTAACTGGCCCACTTGAAACGGTCCCGAGCCGTTGTTTCTGCCATTTTTGATTACCTTTGTAAGTTCTGCCGACATTCCCTCATCCTCTGATACCTCCACGGTCGGGTCGCGAGCCCCGCCCTTGAAATGACCCTCTTTCACTTGTATGGTAAGTGGTCTGGTTATTTGGAGGTTGAGTTGCCCATGAGTGCAACTTTCGAGTGCTGGCAATTTTGGCAATGACATACCCCCCGCGAGGGTGCATTGTTATAAGTTTGCCTATGCGTATTTTGTACCGGGAACTACCCTTAGCTAGCATTGCATTGAATTCCACGCGATGGAATTATAGGTCTTAGCTAGCATTGCATTGAATTCCACGCGATGGAATTATAGGTCTTAGCTAGCATAGCATTGCATTGAATTCCACGCGATGGAATTATAGGTCTTAGCTAGCATTGCATTGAATTCCACGCGATGGAATTATAGGTCTTAGCTAGCATAGCATTGCATTGAGTTCCACGCGATGGAATTATAGGTCTTAGCTAGCATAGCATTGCATTGAATTCCACGCGATGGAATTATAGGTTTTCGTATGCCTTAATTGCCCCCGCGAGGGGCGGCTGTTCTTAGTTTTTTGTTTTAGAGGCCAAAAAGTTTTCTCTGTGCATTTCGATAGCTTCGGCACGGTGACCACAGACTAATTGTAAAAGATCAGAAGAAATTTTTTTTTTTGAAGGTTGCCTTTTTGAAAAAGATCATCGACTTTACCGTTTAATTCATCATAAGAAACGGGTTATAATTGACTACGAATTTGTTATAGAATAAAGTTAGGCTGAAGAGTTGGCTACTCGAGCACTCATTTTTCAGCTACGACGATTTTTTAATATTTTAGACATGTAACATGTAATGTTATTACTAGCCCAAGGACAATTAATTATTTTATTTTTATTGTTATTTCTTCAACATAAGCTAGATGACGTAAGGTATCATACATTTTTACCTCTTCGTTTGTTTCCAGGTCTACGAAACCTGGAGTATGACTGTAAAGTTTTAGAGTAGGTATGTAACCTCTGACCATGCCGCGTGGCCCAAGCGTGCACGTCAAGAAGCATTTTGAGAAGGTGTTTCAATATCTAAAGTGAATGGCAAATTCACATTTGCGTCTTGACCTTTAGCGTTAGGGCACGGGGTATATAATCGTTACTAGAAGTAATGTTTGCGTAGCTCACCCCTTTAAACAGTTTGTCCATTAAGCGCGCGGAAGGTTGAGAACGCTTACTTTTCTTGTGACGGTGGCGGCGCGACCGCATTTGACCGATCGAGGAGGACGAGTTTGATTTTATTATTATTAAAATCTAATGTAACTCTTGGAAAAATTACATGTAATATCATAAATATTGCGAATAAAGAAATATGAAATATAAAATATGAATGCAGTAGGTAATAGCTGCATATGATTTATGAAGCTAATAGTCGATCATATAATACACCGTTAACTTCCGATAGAATTGACAGATTATTAAGGGAAAGCAAGATTTTGAATTTTCATGGCAACTATATTAAGTATCAAATCTTTAAACAATAACCGAATGCATTTTCCCTCTAAAAACATAATTGGACAAAATTTCTGCAAATAAAACACAATATAAACTGGTTATTTACACAACTTATTCATAACGTGGTGGCCTGAACAGAAAAACTGTTAAAATCGCAATAACCACGCACTACTACAAATATTATGAATCGGGTACTTACGTGAGCACTTTTTATGATTAACACAGTATTAACAATGTAGTTGTTCAAGAGAACTACACGATTAAATCAATTTTTACAATTTTAGATTTGTAACGGTCGCAGGGTCAGAGGAGCTGACTTGCTGCGCACGTGTTGCTTCGACGGGAAACAAATTGCCAATGACAAATCGATCACCGGACATCTTTTACCTGGTGTAAAGATGGTACGGCTCGCCAGGTGTCGCCACTGTCTATATAAACGGAGTTAAATAAAGCACTTTACTGGTGATAATTCGACGGAAACGGATATGCTATCTCAATTATAAAGCTTCCAGTGACGGTCAAGTAATTTAATACGATGTTTTTCTTCAGCCAGGGTTCGAACCAATGACTTTCGGGTTGAAACTAGTTGAATGTAACCTTACCGCTTACACTAATGCGTAAATATGAGTTAAAAAAGTTAGTCACTCTTAAGTTTAGTGATTTAAAACTGAGTATTAAAAAGCATGAAAACAAAAATATTTTAAAACCATTATTTCTTCAACATATTGTAACCGATTATCATTTTAATTTTGCAAATATATATTTTTAATTCATATTGATGAGTCGGGCTGCCGTTATCGTTAAGTGTGGACAGGTATTAAGTTGAAGAGTGCTGGTAGGATGGTGTTATATATCGGTGCCAATTATCCACAATGGTCACAATTAAAAGGTCCCTGTACAGTTACAGTAATTACGGGAAATATCATAAACATCTTTAATCCAGCAAGGATACTGTTTTACATTCCTCGCGGACTGTTTGTAAATGCCACTGATTGACGTTTTCCCGTCAGTTTTTGTTGACCTACTTCTTGTGACATTTCGAAACTATGATGGAGATTTTTATACAATGTACACATACATTGTAATACCGCATTTGTTAAGTAGGCATTTACCTATTTTTTTGATATTATATAAATTTTGTTGAACTTAATTTCATTATTATCAGCTACCATTTGCATTTTCTCAGCTTTGAAAATGGTTCAGTGTGCCAAAAATGTTGGGAAAAGTTTAATTTTCGATGTTCCTTCCTTCACCTAATAACCAACCTAGGTCTACTCGTAGTTTGGATTGGATTATCCTAGAAAACTCCCGTGAGTATCAGACATACTTATTAAAATTCTTATAGCGGGTTACTCACGTCAATAAAGTCGAAAATAGCTCGACATGTTTCGGAACAGTCCGTGTCCCTTATTCATGAGTCATGCGTCTAGCCGCGGCGGCTGCTCTGACACAGGGGACACAAGGGACACGGAATGTTCCGAAACATGTCGAGCTATTTTCGACTTTATTGACGTGAGTAGCCCGCTATAAGAATTTTAGTAAGTACCTATGGATTATCTTATCCTACATAAGATTCGAAAAACTAAAGTCGTGAACTTCCTACAATTTTTATAGATGTGCCAAAGTTCGATACGATGGTCTTAATTCATTATTAGTCTAATAAATCCGATTAAATTATGCACTTATCACCACCATCAACGTTTTTATTTATTTTAGCGTTGCTTAGATTACTTAAAACAAACTTAGTATCACTATATACTTTACGATAATGTCAGTATCCCGCTAAAATCACTGTCAAGTAAAACTGGTTGGTCAGTCGTCGCGAGGACGGTCTCAGCGGAATAACAATAATCGTGAATGAATTGTAATGGCGGCTTAATTGGTGCAGCGCGTGAGTCGACCGGCTTGGTTGGAAGTGATGGGCAAGAAAATATCGATGTCAATAATGTCGATTTAAGAAGCTCGATGTTGAGCGAGTTTTGTTTAATTTTGGTTCAAATTAAAGCTCAAGTAAGGGACCTATTTATCGTTTTTATGTAAAATATAATCAAGTTTAGAGTGACTCGGTATGTTTAATGAATGATATTTTTAATTGAAGTGAATTTTATGGACTCATTTTCATTGGGGTAAGATAAAAGGTTTTTCCCCGGGATAAGACACAAAGGTGCTTAAAGATAAATATTGAAAAAGCGTAGATAAATAATATTTTTCATGCCCATCCTATTTATTGTTTTTTTTTATCTAATGTCTTAAAAACAGACAGTCCAGTGTCAAATTAATAAACACGCACGAATGAAATAAGAATAACGACATTAGAGGTCAAGAATATTGCATCACTTTTACGGCTGTATAAAAGAGTTACTTCATTCACAAGTACTCTGTACTTTGGCTCTTTCTACAGAATTATTCTCTGAAAAGTAGTACACAAGTAATTTTAATTCTCTCAAAAGCAGCTGTTGTGGTGTTGGACTTTAAAGCAAATCAGTTTACAGAAAAAAGACAACAAATACTTACCTAACTATTAGTTTTGCTATAGGTACATACTTACTAATTTAATACTTTAGTATACATAATAATGCACGTGGTCGCAATCCTCAGCAGTGAGGTTACGAGGAAGAAGATACATAATAATATAATATTTACTATGTCTTTCCGATCACGGACCAATGGGTGTTCCGGACCTTTGGGAGGCGTACGCGGAGCCGAAGCCAACACGCAGAGACGCCTTTCGACAATTTAATGAACTGCAAGGGGTATACAGGGCGTCCCAAACTTATGGGACATGAAGGGGAAGTACCTTAAATATCGTAGATAGTGAATTTTGCTCAAAGAAGACTTTATGTTATTTTTAAAAGTTAGTAATTCTGCATTCATAGATTTTCTAAAAATTACTTGCTTCGTCTGGGAATCGAACCGACTAAAATGTGAAAAAAAATCACCCTTTTTTTATGATGCCAATCGAAAGAACAGCTAAAAAATAGTAACTCTGCTTAAGTAACATAGTATTTTAAAAGAAAGGAACACCATAAAATGATTGAGTCAAATTTCAAGAAAGTTATTTATTGCCGAAGACGACGTTCGAAAAGTAGCGATATTATCATTCTAAAGATAGCATTGATTATTCGTAAATAAGTACCCACTTCATAAAATAGGTACTGGCATAAGTTTTCCTTATTATAAGTGCACGTGTGGATAAAATGATAATTTGATAAAACTTAGTATTTCAATACGTCCTCTGTAAGCTAGACAGAAGGCAAATTTAAAACAAAAATAAATAATTGTTAAATTTGAAAATGGAACAGTTTATGACAGCGTTTGTTTGAATGCATACTTTTTAAGATATTTTAAAAAGAAGTGATATTTTTAAATGTTGTTCTTAAATTTGAAAATGGAACAGTCTGTGCAAGCGTTAGTTTTTCGGATATTGATCTGTTTAGTCTTAATTCACTTACACAAGTGTTATTGTGTTAATTTATTGCGAACATGGCATATCAAGTAAGTTTTGATCTAATAGAAGCATATTTTTTGAACGATAAAGATATCTCTAGAAGTTTGCGGTGGTATGGCGTAAAATATCCTGATAGACAAATACCGTCTCGTAAAGTTTTGAAAAGGCTTGTGAACAATTTGAAAACTCTGGGACGTTTCGATAAACGCCCAAGAGAACCACAGCAAGAAAACCATACGATCAACGACGAAGAACTTGGTATTTTAATTTACTTTTCGGCTTTTCCGAAAGCATCGGTGAGAGAAGGAGAACAGGAAATTGGAGTTTCAAAAAGTAAAATACACCGTGTATTAAAAAAACACGGTTTTAAGAGTTATGTTGAAGGACGATTGGTTCAAAAGTTACTTCCGGGCGATACAGAAAGGAGAAAAAATTTCTGTCTTGATATCCAGGCACGCTTGCTCGAAGATCCAAATTTTTTGGATAATATTATTTGGACAGACGAATCTAACTTTAGCAATAACGGTATGTATAACCGCAACAATAATCGTATTTGGTCTAAAGAAAATCCCCTACGAGTCACTGAAACTAATAACCAAGTGCGTTTTTCACTTAACTGTTGGTGCGGACTTTTAAAAAACCGGGTTTTCTTAATCCATTTTTACCAAGGAACCTTGAACACAGAAAAGTATTTAGGAATACTTCAAATTTTAAGGGATAAGATAAGAAACCTTTCCGCGGCGGAGCAAGAAAACTTAATTTTCCAACAAGATGGAGCTCCGGCTCATAATAGTCGGAGAGCAGCAGATTTTCTAAATGAATGTTTTCCTACATGGATTGGTACAAATGGACCGATTAGATGGCCGGCCAGATCCCCGGACCTCACACCATTAGATTTCTTCTTTTGGGGATACGTGAAAGATATGCTATACAAAAAGCGATACGAGAACGTAGGCGAGTTGCAAACAGAATTGTGCCATATCACATCGAGTGTTCACCATAAAATGATAAGAAAATCAACAGGCAGCGGGCTTATTACAAGATTGGCGATTTGCGTAAGACAAGAGGGATCACATTTTGAGCATTTAATTAATTAATTTACAAAAAAATACCTACTTAACTAATTGACTACGGCAGTTTCATGTATGTTTTTTATTTGATTAAAATGATTAATTTCACGTTGTTCCTTTCTTTTAAAATACTATGTTACTTAAGCAGAGTTATTATTTTTTAGCTGTTCTTTCGATTGGCATCATAAAAAAAGGGTGATTTTTTTTTTCACATTTTAGTCGGTTCGATTCCCAGACGAAGCAAGTAATTTTTAGAAAATCTATGAATGCAGAATTACTAACTTTTAAAAATAACATAAAGTCTTCTTTGAGCAAAATTCACTATCTACGATATTTAAGGTACTTCCCCTTCATGTCCCATAAGTTTGGGACGCCCTGTATATATTTTCTAGTATATTTACTACTATTATTAGTAAACATACGAAATTGTTAATTAGTATTTTCAGACGATGGAAATTTGGTACGTAATACATTTTTGGTATTGAGTAATTGTAATTAGTAATCTTCCAAAAAAATATTTATGGATATTTGTTAGAGTGAATTTGTGTGAAATGTTTTTGTAGTTACGTAATTTGTTTTTCAGAAAACGGGCTTTCGTGGGTGACAGAAAAATTGATAAACCCACAATATTAATCAAAATATTAAAAAAACACAAAATATCGATATTACTGTCGGATGCATTGCATCACTAGTTATTTTGTATGTTTGTTCATTCATTCGAATAGAGCTTCACGTCAAGGTCCGTAGGGATGTCTCCAATACATAGTATAAATCAAAGTCGCTTCCCGCTGTCTGTATGTTTGTATGTAATGCTTAAATCTTTAAAACTACGCAACGGATTTTGATGCGGGATTTTTAATAGATAGAGTGATTCAAGAACTTGGTTTAATAATGATGTGTAATTATTAACTTATGTATTAATAATAATCCGTGCGGAGCGGGCCGGGTCGCTATTTACTATATTTACCTTCAATTATTGTTAACAAATTAAACCATAAACTGTAAACAAACCTGTTATAAAGTTCGATTTTTGAGGTACTTTATCCGAAATATATGTATCGTTATCCGGTTTTCTTAATCGATATTTTGTAACCAACGAAATACATAAGCTGCTTGAGCCTTAATATGTAATAGGTAAGAAAAACAAAATGTGATTGTTATTAGCAAAATGTACCACTTTGTCGGTTGTTGGTCAGGTTCATTTCAAAATTAATTCTTATGGCATTAGCGCTTTATTGACTAACGACAAACTGGTGACTTTTAGTAAAACCGCTCACAAATATATACAATAATAATAAAATGTAAAAAAATGCTTAAAAAACCAATTTATGAATTTCCTCACTTCTTGCATTCACACGAGACTAAAAAGCAAGTACCGATAGGTACTATGTGGAAATCTTGGAGAACACATGTATTAACTATTAGTCAGCTTCCTAGTTCTGATGACTGAAACAGATGATTATCTGCATATTAGTTCAATTGTATTGACACTAGAATAATTATCCTTGACACCCAATCGGAAGTAGTAAATTGAGTCACAATTGACTAGCGTAAGCGGCCATCTACCCGTTAAGGACGCGCCACACATACACATACGAGTACGATCGTTTATTGTACTTTTGTATAATATGTATGTTTGGTACGTAAACGCTGAAATGATTCGTCTTATACACAATGCCATTGTATGTATTGTTTAAGCTAACCACTAATCATGCGCCCAGAAAAAAAAGGAAGTCACAAAGATTGCTACCAAATGTTTGGTCGTAATTTTTGTAACTTCCTTTTAGTCAAGATGCTCTTATCCTATTAGCAATCATCCGTAAATCAAAAACATAAAAATTCAAAAAAAATTACATCATCACCTTTTGCATTGAGCGTCAACAGTCTAACTGAGTACGGTGATACGGCTTTAAAAAAAATCTTCTATACAAAATGCCAATATCACACAACCAACAATGTATGAAACAGCCAAATTTTCACTATTTTGGGGTTGGTCCCATAGTAAATGTTGCTCAGTATATATGTAAACCTGATGCAATCTAAACTATCTTTCTTGATAGAACTAGGAACTGTCTCCATCTGCATTACGGTGGTATCAATCAATTCATTTAAAGTGTGCACAACAGAGTTATTAGGCCAATTATTTATAAACTTGTCTACATTTTTATGGTAATCACATACAAGATCCCATATAAACTTACCGTTTTGCATATCTTCTTCCTGTAATAAAAACTGGGCATCGGCAATTGCATCACCGAATGCCGAGTCATCGGCCGGCCACTTACCGGGCGGATGTTGTTAACCGAGCCTTGATTAGTCGAGACGATGTCAAACGGCAGCAGCAAGTTCAAACAATTAACTGTATAGAAGTGTCCGACTCTAATGAATGATACAGACTTGCTCCTTTCTATTATACGAACACCGTGACGACCACTACAAATTGAGATTAATTTTTAAGACTTACTACTACTATCACTCGTCGTTTAGCATTCATAATGACTGAAATCGTTTATTGTGTTATCATTTTAATGTTACTTTATTAACTGTTTTTAGGGTTCCGTGCCCAAATGGTAAAACGGAACCTAAGCCTAAGACCTATTACTAAGCCTCCGCTGTCCGTCCGTCCGTCCATCTGTCTGCCACCAGGCTGTATCTCATCAACCGTTTTAGTTAGACTGTTGACATTTTCACAGATGATGTCTTTCTGTTACCGCCATAACAACAAAATAAAAATGCAGAATACAATTTTTTTTACAAAAATTAAACCGACTTCAAAAAGTGAAAATATTGTTTTCTTTGACATCAAAGGTATATCAGAATGGTAGCGCTATGAGGTGTTGCCTCCATTTGTTTAGTTACTCATCCTTTCCGAACCTTATAGCGAATAAAAACAGATTGGTCAAATCAGTCGGCGGAGGTCAGAATCATCAACTTAAGTATTTTAAATTCCACATGCCACCCCTGGTCTTCATCATCAGATCTACTTCACCAAATGTATGGTTTTCCGGAAGAAATAGCTTTGATCACTTAAGAAAACACTAAAATCACCATAAACTTGCCTTTGAAAATTGAGGAATTCCCGAAATTCCTCATGGATCTCGTCATCAGATCAGAACCAAATTCTTATAATTCAAATTTGAAAGTGACTGCTTTCAGACGAAAAAAGAATTGCTCAAATCGGACTTAATCGGATTATCGGCTTATGTATCTGAAGTTTGAAGTTCCTATGCCATCCCTGGTCTCTATCATCAGGCCTAGTTTACCAAAGTTATGGTTTTCGCAAGAAATCGCTTAATTTACTTAAGAATGAGCACCGGAATCACTATACATGTGTTGATTGAGGAGTTACATTAATTTCTCATAGATTAGCGCCAAACTTATATGGGATCAACTTGGAGGTGACTCTTTTTGAAAATAAAAGAACTGCTTTATTTGGACGACGGAGTTCGGATTATTGGCTTATGTATATCTTACGTATCGGCCTATCTGAAGTTCCACCAGCCATTCCTGGTCTCCATCATCAGATCTACCTGACCAAATTTATGTTTTGCAAGAAATTGCTTAATTTGCTTAATTTAAGAAAGCACTGAAATCACCATACGTGTGCCTTTGAAAATTGAGGAGTTCCCTTAAGTCTTGATGGATCCCATCATCAGATCAGCCCCACAGTTCTATGGGGCTAGATTGGACATAACACCTTTCAAATAAAAAAAATACCTAAATCGGACAACGGAGCTCGGAGTAGTCGGTGAATATAGGGTAGAGCGGGGCACATTGAACAATTTTGGAATCAAAGCCCTATATTGTCTTCATGGTTTGCGCCAGAAAAATGAAACTCACTTTTATTGCTGGAAAATTTAATTGGCTATAAATATGACATGAGACATGTTTAATAGTATCGTGCATTATTTAGAAAATATTTGCTCTAAAGTAGGTAATTAAAGTCAGAATCGATCAACTCGTATCGTCAATATCGTTTAGTGTGGTAGGGCACAGCACAACGAATGTCGTCTCGCTCAAATCTGGAGCAGAGCCCATCTGAGGAATTACCTCCACCTTACAGAAAACCGCAGTTAAATAATACTAGACCCTACTCATAGTGTTGTGTTTCTGTTGGTGGGTAAGGTCGCCAGAGCTCCAAGAGGATTCGCTGCATTGACAGCTGAGGACCCACGGAGCAAAGCCCTTGGCCCGTTTAGCTGTCAACACAGCGAATCCTCCTTTTTTTAAAAGGGTCGTCAACGCGCATTACCCCTGGTGTTGCAGGCGTCCATAGGCTACGGTGACCGCTTACCATCAGGCGGGCCGTATGCTTGTTTGTCACCGTGGAGTATTAGAAAAAACTTGTCCCTATATATAGTGAGGTATGTTGAGTAGGGTATGCAAACCAGTTTTAAATTGTATGGTCATACAAATAAAAACCGGTTTGCACACCCTAATGTTGAGCATAGGTATGGGATAAATTGAGCACAGATAGAGACAACATTCATGTGATAAACTAACCAAAAATATATTTTTCTAACTCATATGAGTAAAGTTACACATACATAATAATCAAACTCGTAATCATAATTCTTATAACTATCCGGAATCAACGTTCATTAGTAAATACTTGTCAAAGAAATTTAACTAATCGACATAAACTCGAAATTATATTTTTTTTAAATCACTTACAAGCTAAATAAAACGTTATAAAGGTCAACACGACCACAATATACGTTTTCTGCTAGCCATAATTTATGACATATACACTTCTTAAAATCACCGAGTGTTGGGCATTGTTCAACTAGCCCCGCAAATCCCGCAATGAACTGCTCAACTAAACACTCGCCACGATTTTTTTTGGAAAAACTGAGGGTTAAATAAAATGAGTCACACTTGCATCAAAATAGGTAATCAAATTCAAAAGACACTTAAATTTATTAAAAGATAGCCTTTACCAGACTTTCGCGGCATCTTTTTTCGTGAAATTAGAAGTAAAATACTTCAATCTAGTTTTCTAGTTACTTTTGAGCGCAAAATAAAACGATGCCTGTCACCAACTCTGGCGCCGCATGGCAAATGATATTAGCGAAATAGATTCCCCTTACTTGGACCTAACTTTCCGCCATTAGGTGCTCCCGCGTAGCATGAGTAGTTTTTGAGATATTGCGATTGACCAACTTATCCGCCTGCTTAACATGGTCCTCCCTACTTTCTTCTTCTTCTTCCGGCCTTACCCCGTTTATACATCTACATCCCTACCCTACATAAAAAAATACAATAAAACAGACAAATATATAAGCGTTTTTCAAAATTAATCCCGAAAACTAACAGAACACTTTTTGCGGGGGCCCATCTTATGTGGGCGAGTCACCGTCTGCCGGAAATAAAATTGCTCACCATTTTGTTAGGCAGACATCCGATTTTATTCTGCATAACCTAGTATTTAGTCCACTGCTTTCACCTAATAGTCCAGTATATTTTAGATTCCATTTAATCTTAATAGTCCATACGCAATGGCGGGTGCTGCCTCTGCGTGCGTCCCATGACTCGGGAAGGTGCAACATCCGCTCAGTGTACTCTGCGTGTTGGCTTCGGCTCCGCGTACCGACGCCTCCCAAAGATCCGTCCCAAAGACAATTGTTCCGTGATGGGAAAGACATAGGTACAGTCGCCATCAGATATATCGGAGCGTCGGAAGTGATCAAAAATATCTGAACACGCCTCTATTGTCAAGACGTTAGAGTGCTTGTTCAGATATTTTGAACGCCTCGGACGCTCCTATATATCTGATGGCGACTGTACAAATAGCATACCTACGTTAAAATAGATTTAGTCAAATTTGATTAATTTATTTATAAAAATGTAGGTATCTCAGAGACCTAAATACCTGAAAAGCTCAAGTAACTTTAGATACCACCATAATTATTGCGTGTGGTAATAAACGTTAAAAAAGATTTAGTCAATTTTGTTTAATTTATTTATAAAAATGTAGGTATACCTGAAAAGCTCAAGTAACTTTAGATACCACCATAATTATTGTGTGTGATAATAACGTAAGCGTATGGTTAATTTGACATTCCGTATTTGAAAAATGACGTAAGTTTCAAATAAATTTGAACACTACTACATGCAAGCGGTGCTTTAAAGTTTTTTATCCATCCATAGTTGAATAAATTGTTACTTGTCAGCTTAATGTCTTGTTGCTGAAACTTATTTATTTTCATTGCTGCTTCCTTCATTGTTTAGGCAGTTGTACAGTTTTTTAATGTTTACAGGTTTTATTTACATTGTAGAGGACATTTACTTTACTCCCGTTCTTTGAAAACGTTTGCCGGGACGTGTTTGATCCTGCCGGAGGCAATTTAAATTTTGTTACATTGTTGGTTTTAATTATTATTGCGACATGCCCTTAAGATATGTACCTCGTACTTATTTTTATTAGATAATTATACTTATCAACGAAAATATATATCCATATGGTATACGTTAATTTTAATGTCAAACGTTGGCTAAGTGGGTAACGTGAATAAATACGAGATAATAGGTAAGTAAGTAAATAATCGTGTATACCTATTTATTTATTTATAGGTATTAAATTCTACCTCTAAATCTCTCTAAATCTGTTAGAGTCAAACCACGTTGTCTCTTCCGAGCAAATGAACTGTCAAACTGTAAAGTGTTTATAAACGTCAAACTCTATGAAATTATGACGTTTATAATTACATGTACTCGTATAACTTACTTATTTTTAGTCTGTGCTCTCAAAATCTAGGAAAGTTAGCATAGAGGGATTCTAAAATCATTACTGTTGTGGTTATCAATTTTTTTATTGAAAAAAAAAAAAAAACTACAGAAACCTCGATATGTGAGGTGAGTCTTGTATTACAATACACCTTTGCTTCTAAAGTCTACGTGGGTAGAGAATAACCAACCTTTACCTATAATACACCACTTCGTTACCACCACTCGGAAGCCGACCAACAAGTGCCGCTCAATAGAGTCGTTTCAACGTTTTCTGTCGATTTAAGATGGTGAATCGACCCCTTGATATTGATTGCGTTAAATCGACACTTACGCCCACGCTCGGTCAATATTTATTCTAGATACAAGTACGACACCGCGACGACCGAGGAAGCGTTACGTAGAAATTTGTACAGATAACAGGGCTTTACATTGGATTATGCCATAGTTCGATAAAGGTTCAATTGATATGGATAGTTGCGTCAATGTTCATGGTGTTATAAGCAGTTTTATTAAGGGTTTCCTAGTAATAAGGGCAATTTGGTATTTATTTCTAGGCGTAGACTATCCGCAACTAAAAAAATAGTTTGGAATTTACTAATAGGTAGTCGTTTATGCAACCTAATCAGGGTTCTTCTTCAGTTTATCGGGTCTATTATTTCAAAACTCGACTACATCTCGTTTTTTAACAGCAACCCTTGAATTTTATGAGCGGTTGCTGTTGCATACATTAGTTTTTCTACGACAGCAAAAATAGCGAAGAAACGCGAAATATTTATTGGTGGCAGAATGTGGAAGATGTCGTTATGCCCATTATAGAAATAAAATATAAAATCAACAGTGTTAATATACCTATTGTATTAAAATCCATAGGCGCATCGTTTAGCGGTGTTATTATGGAATACCATAGACAACGTTATATTTTTTTAATATCGCGGTCAGTCATCTAATTAACAGATAGAAGTGCTGGAGTAGAAAAAAGATTTAACGAGTTTGAGTTATCGCTTAAATGCGATAACTCAAATAAATAACTTTGTGTTCTGTGATTTCATAATATCTACTTCTACTTAAACTTGATATACCTACATACCTACTCATATATTATGTACGACTAACTAGCCCTTATTCTTGGACCAATGTAACTCTGACTTAAAAAAAGAGTCCGATCAGAGAGCATACCAATATTTTAGTTTCTTTTATTAACTAATCAATAGAAAAAATACACAAATTGTTTTTAAAAGAAATGAATAAAAAAAAATGTTTAAATAGATTACAAAAATAATTATATAAAAGCCTATAGTATGTCCAAGATCTCTTCGTGCATAATCACAGATACTCGTGAGTATTTACTTTTTCTTTCGCTAGTAGGTATCACCAACCCATAAAGAGGCGGATATAGTTTATTTTTCCGTCAGCTAGACTTAATTTACACACTCGTAGGTCTTTACTTAAAAATATCTTATTATAATCACTTGCGAGTATATTGAAGTAGTCTTAGAAAAATTGAACAAAAATTTTATTAGGTACGTAAGTTTTTAAGTCAAATATCACATTTGAACACGGATTCCGAAAAAGTTTGTAAAAAGCATTAGCTGTTTTATTTTTCAAGTTGTTCAAAATTTTTTTCGTATTTCTGTCTCACAGTCACGAGCAGTAAATCAAAAAGCTACCAACAAAGAGGCATTTATTTAATTTTAAACCCATTGATACTCTCAACCGACAGCGCAATCGAAGGAGGTTTCTCAAAATAAATTCCACGACTTTCCGCGTGCACCACAAATTTGTAATTTAAACCTACAATTGTGACACTCATTTGAAATTATAAATCTTAGATCAGCTATTCATCACGCGTAGGCTTCCGATGGCAGATGCTGCGGCCTTGAGAATCAATCAAGCCGTAAGCTAGCAAGAGAAAGAGGACTTTTTTGTATAGGTAGGTATGATATGAGATGAGACTGCATAAATTGTAAATTGGACAGGAGAAATATTATAAGTATAGTTAAGTATTTTATATATTATAATACGTTAAGTATTTTATTTTATTTTATTTATCAATGAGATAACACAGGCACAATACATATAGAGTAAGACAAGTGCAGTGATGGTTATTTAGGTGACATAATTATTTAAATACAGATGCTTCCTTAAATGTATCTCACTGTGGACATAAAATACCATTACAAATGTTATTTAAAAACGTGCTACATTATATCCTTCTTATTAGTGGATACTAACTATCATGCTTGTACAAGCTAGTGTCACCTTATGTACATGTTTACCATGTTAAGACAGGCAAAAAATTACATAGATGTTAAAACAAATCGTTTATATTGTTATTTTTTGTAGATAAAGATAACGAATAAAATTAAATTTAGATACCTACTTACTCATTAATCTCTTGATTATTCCTTCATCCTAAAGTAATATACTGAAACAATGCAAAAAACTTTATGTGCGTACAACCAGGTATGTAAAAATGTTTACAACACAACTAAAAATGTTTTATAATGGGTAAATGTTAATGACCTTAATTTTCTTATAATAATGATGAAACACACATCTCATGCTGCCGTAACACTAGACGACTAGATTATTATATTATATTATAGGTCAATTCATTAAATAAATACAAAATGATTGCTAAAACTTTAGTTTACTTAATTTGGTTTTGTGATTTATATTTAATTTATTGAACAATAATATAAACATGCAGTGATTACATAATTATGTTAAGGCTGAAGTTTTCCTTCTACTAACAGTTTATTTTGCTGATTTTTAAACTCATTAATTATACTCTAAACTGGAACAATTTGCATCAGGGCAATTTGTTAAGTCCAAAACTTATCGCTTCTCTCGACTCAAAGTAATTGTTTTACCAAACCACTTAATTGCAGATAATTGTTACAAGCTAATTTCTCAATTTGGGAAATTTAAATTCATTCTATTTTTACTCAACTTTCTTACTGACTGTAATAGATCAAATCGCAATGTGTCTTATGGGTAGGTACTAAATATGTATAAAAAAAGGAACAGCTGTTTATTAGTTATGTACCGCTTTCTTGGCACGAACTATTAGAAAAAAATATGACTTGGTAAATTCAAAAACCTTGTAAGTACAAGGTACAAGTACCTATTCTTTTATAATAAGTGCTCCACTTGTCACGCGACAAAACCAATTCATTCACAATTTACGTACTTGACAGAATCATACGACACGTGAATCCCTGCCTTCTTGCGACGGAATTGAGCTCAAATTAGAAAAATTTAATACATTTTTCATTACAATAAAGCGGTATCAAAGCAAACATAACGCCTTCGTAAATTGTCCACCCCGCACAGCGAAACAATAATGGAGAATAAATGGCCAACTTTACGCCACAATGCTGGTGAAAGATAAAGGAATGAATTACACGGAAATTTTGGGGCTTGTGCATTGTCAGCTGACGGTCCTTCACTAGATAACAATTTGCACGTCGAGTGTGTTGCTCATTGTGTTTAGGACATTATAAATAAACATTACAAAAAGGCTACCAGATGTGTGAAGTGGCTTTGAGGCATAGGCGCAAGCCTTTGAGAAGCAATTATAATGGACGGATATAGGTAGAACTCGTTTGAAAGCCGCTACATAGAAGCTGGTCAGTTAAATTGAATTACCACCATTATAATGATGCATACGTTACGGATCTTATGCCGGCGCCCCTATATCATTAAATTTATTTTAAATTCAATTTAAATGGCTATTATTTGTTCAATATTTTGATCATTACTCAACTAAAAAACATTTGTTTAATTAAGATTCGATTTTCAGTTTATATAATGTCGTAATGAGTATAATAAAAAGAACACTCGTGAATATTAGATTCGTGATTATTAACTTGTCCAGCTATTTTCGACTTTATTGACGAGAGTAACCCGATACAAGTATATTAATCAGTATAATAAAACCGGCCAGGTTCAAGCCGGACTCGCCCATCGAGGGTTCCGCACAAAGGATGCTCCCCGCCATTATGACCTTAGGTAGGTACATAAAAATACTAGTGGCACGGATCTCTCAGTATGCGGCAATTATACGGTTTTAGAATTTTTTCCTGTACTAGTGCTACAAGTTCTTCCTTTTTGCAAAATTTCGTGGTCTAGGGCAACGGGAAGTACCCTATACATTTTTATTCCCATTTCAAATACATGGAAAATGCGACATAAATGGCCGTATAATTTGATTGCGTTGACGTAGTGGTTTGGTTTTATCACAGCTTCAAGGGACCGCAGACTTGTGTGTGATATTAATTTCAACTTGCTACTTCTACGCGTCCTCGAGATAAAGGGTCTTGACCGACAGACGGACGGACGGACAGACGGACAACAAAGTGATCCTACAAGGCTTCCGTTTTTTCTTTTTTTCAAACCTCTCTGCCGTTTGTCATCTCATCGCATCACATACTCAACTACTCACTATATAGTAGTCAAAATACTCTTTCCAGTTCACAATTTATTTGTAGTCTATAACGAATTGGTAATCACTCAGTACTTAATTTTGCTACAACATGTACAGTACGACTGCAAGTATCTCGGGTAGTAGAGATTAGACAATACTTTTAATGTCAACTTTCGTAATTCAAGGCGTAAAATAATCATGCACCGTTTCATTCATGTTTCATATTCAATGTATTGTACTTATACATACCTACCTACTTGCATCTTATAACAAATTCCTTCCGGTTTGCATTAAACTTGAGCGACCAAAGGATACACCGAGGCATATAAAGGCAGTTAGTGGCTTGTAAAAAATTTATGGTATACTAAGCTCAAGTTTACAAAATTGGAAGCATCGTAATACAGTACATTTTTATCGCTTTAACAAAATGTTTTACAACATGTTGCAAACAGAAAATACTTAATCTGACGGAAGTTTTCAGCTCAAACTACCTTCAGTTGAAACAACAACCTAAATACATAAGTTATTTTTAATAATAACAAAGTTGGATCCTTCTTTTTAGTATGGAAAATACTTGTGGCAGAAGTTTGATAATTGAATATACATATTAAGAATATAAATTAAGAATAAAAAGCAAACTCCCAAAATATACTGCCTGCAAAGAAAGAGCCTTCTTCATTAAACTAAATCCAATCATTGTGCTCCACAATCTTGTTGTTATTAATTTATAGAAAGTCATCGTGCCCCCATTAGCGCGAGATAACCATATTGATCACGAGATATCTTCATCCGCGCCGAGACTGCTTCTTACTTTTGTATATGATTGCCCTAATGATCACATGCTACTCGTTAGCGATGATCAGACGCCGTACCTGGCTAACTATAGCTAAAGGGCGTATGTAATTTCAATTTTAAACAAGACATACAGCCTTTACCCTCGATATGGAACTAGAGTCTCAGAAGCTTTAAGCTGTAATACCGTTTTTATGTTATGAAACATTCGACCAATCAGTTTTGTGATAAGCTTGTGACGATTGATCCTATTCCTTAGCTACGGCTCGTTACAAGATTTATGGTTTTCAGAACTTGTAATGGTATAATTATATCCACAATTTGACGCTATTATACACACATGACGCACAGTCATGACGCTATTATAACATGAAATAAAAAAACTGAATCGATTATTGGACAACTCAATGTACTAAATCAAGTTTAATATAATATAAGGCATCCTGTGTTGTGACCGTCACGACGTTATCGTAAGAATCAATTTTTATCTAAATAGGAATCTCCAGAATTAATCTCTTAACACCTCATTAGTGTCCAATGAAACTTCATTTACAAACGAAATGCAAATTCAATAGAGTCGTGGCCGAGCTTTCTGATCCCATTCACTGTGCCGGACCCAATCAACATCTATAACGTCCTGTTTTACCGCGTTCGAAATAGATTTCGGCTCAAATTAAAGTCAAAATAAATTGTGAGGACGACTAATAGTTCGGCCGCTTTGACTGAGGGGCGAGCGCGTCGTATATTTTAGCTGTAGTATCCGACCGAATCACTTTTTTTTATAAAAACGTCTTAATTAAGGGCCAAGGGATTGAATAGTAAAATATTGCATCGTATAATTTTAAATAACGAATTTAGACGCCACAGCATTAAAAAAACCTCTAAGTTTAATGTCATTACATGCGAAGAAATTTTAAATGTATTAAATTTATCAATGTGAGATTTTACACTAGGTCATATGAATCAATGCAGGGGCAAAGGCCCGATTCGTGATATACTTGTAGGTAATTAAATTAACAAGTATACCTCGCGTTGTATCAGGTTAAAATATTGTGATTTGGAATGAACCGAATAAATATGAACAAGTAAATGACAAATTTTCAATTCAGTACTCAGGCTTATTGGTTAATTTAATTATCAGTCCCGATGGTAATCATAAAATTAAATCGAGAGCGCTCAGACTGGGATGCGCTGTAATATAATACGGCACGGTTTTATGGAGACTTGCCAATATTCATAAAAGGCTTCAAGTCATGCCCCGACACGCTATCCGTAACCGTTTTATTGATGGCAATTACAATTTTTCACTTTTCATAATCGAAATATAACGCCCTTTTTGTTTTGTACAGGACGAGCGAAAAAATAAAACCAGTGCCTATACTTTTAAGAAATTTGTCGATTGATTGGTTGTTTTCGAAAATGAGTTTGGCTCTCGGCTATCATTAATTACTTATAAGACGTGTCAGGTTTCCCTTTAAATGAATCTTGTGTAATTGTGTATACATTAATTGTAAGCTTGCTCTAGTTCTAACGGCTGGCTCCACAACAGGAGCAAAAATTTTAATCTTCTGTACTCCTCAAACTTAACAAATTTAGTTCAACAATTTTTAAATTATGTACTCTGTAGTTTTTCACTTTTTCATACACACAAAATAATATTTTCAATGTACATTTATCACTACACTGGCACAAGCGAGACGGACATACCTACAACTCATGGTCAGCATACTGAAGGTGCACATAGATGTATTATGGTTGCAACTTTATCGGCTATCACGCTATGCGTCACTTTCACACTTACAAACTTGTAAGAACGGGACCGCCACGGTGATAACCCGATCACATTAGACTAGCTGAATTCGATTAAGGCTGCGTTTTACCAAACTTTTATTCAGAGAATAACGCTTACTCTTGTATACTAACGTCAAAATCCCATAGTAATTTGACGTTACTATCTGAGAGTAAGCGTTATTCTCGGAATAAAAGTTTGGTAAAATCCAGCCTAAGGCTGCGTTTTACCAAATTTTTATTTCAAGAATAACGCTTACTCTCAGACAGTAACGTAAAATTACTATGGGATTTTGACATTAGTATCCAAGAGTAAGCGTTACTCTTGGTTAAAAAGTTTGGTCAAATCCAGCCTAAGCCCACTATCATAAATCAACAGCTGTTTATACCTATATGATTAGGTACCATTATGATACGCAAAAAATGTCGCTGTGCATTTTAATATACTTATTCTAGAGTGAAAATATATACAATTGTCAAGCAATATTAAAACTTTATAGCTTGTACCTTCACGGTGGGCCACAATTATCAACTGAAGCGAAATAGGTAACATTAATTTTTATTTTGAATTACCCTAGAATTTAACACTGCCGTGAGTCATATTAAGATAATAATAATTTTACGGATTAACACATGACATAAACCGTAGAATTATTATACTATAGATAAACGATACCTTAATTTTAACAGTGCTTGATGAGTGCGGTTGTGCAGGCATAGCACTATGAAACCTTATAAATACAGATTATGTACCTACTTCAAAAAGAACCACTACACCATCACTATCATATCGTGTGCTTAATAATACGCGGGTCGATCCTTATTTTGTCCCTTATTAAATACAAAAAGTACCCAATTAATTACGTGACATGAATAAGCCAAAAAACAAATATAACAAATATTCATTTGTTTATTGCTAGTTAAATAATAGCTATTTATGCAACAAGTGCGGAAAGTAGAACTGATATTTATCTTTTTATTATATATATATATATATATATGTGCTGTAAATATGCATATTTATATTTTGCTGCTTAAAATGTATTATGCTATTATATTATTTATCTACGCTATATTATGTATTTGAGGTATACGACAAGACTCCTGCTGATATTCACAATTTGGCCGCTCCAACTAATCCCTTAATTTATATTAATTCAATTGATATTAATGAAAAAATGATTAAAAGATATTTGAAATCAATTAACGTTTATAAAGGTGCAGGGCCTGATGGAGTACATCCCTTGCTTATTAAAAATTGTTATTCTTCGCTAGCAACTCCGATTACAATACTTTTTAAAAAATCAGTAGAGGAAGGTTGTGTTCTAGCTATTTGGAAGAAGGCATGGATAACTCCTATACCAAAGGGTCCGATTAGTCGTGATATTGAAAAATATCGCCCTATATCCAAGCTGTGTCAATTTAGCAAGAATTCTTGAAAAAATTGTTACCGATCAGTTATCTAGTGCCGTTAGACACCATATTATACCCAATCAGCACGGGTTTTACAAAGGTCGTTCAGTTGACACTAATTTGTTAACCTTATTAAATATATTTTGTATATTTTAACTAGTTTATTTAATTTTATTTTTAACTATTTTTAACTGTGAACCAAATTGTTGTCTTATAGATAAATAAATTTGAATTTAAAGTAGTGACACTACTATATATATATAAATTATACATTGAAACAGATGCCATATACTCAAGAAAAAGACCAACTCCATCGGCGTCCAAGCCGGGAATCGAACTCTGTTCTTCAGCTTACGCAGTTAACAATTAATAAGAAGTCAAAATATTTAATTTAATTAAATTGATTTATTTCAACAATAAGTTGTAACGTTGTAACCAACGATTATTGAGATAGTTTTAATGATATTGGGACTAAGCTCAGTTAGCGATTACCCTATCATAAGTATAACAGCTACATACATCCTATAATAACATACGTATTATAAAGGATGACTCACACTGGGACGGGACGGGACGGGACGGGACGATTTGTCAATTTCTAAAGAAAGAATCACATGATAGCTCGGAGCCCTCGAATGTCACGTGAACCACCAACCCACCAACTTCGTACCCAAGTGTGACGCCTAATGCTTTTTAATTTGAGAACTATCCGTTGTAAAACACAACCGATCTAAATTTAACCACATCGACAGCAGAGCGTTTCGTCTTGTAGGTCCATATTAGTATACATTACTATTCATGGCATAATCCTTCGGGTTTCTGGTTTAATGATGATAGGCATAATGACCTTTAATAGGGCTAATGGGCTGATTGGCGTCATAAAATCCTTAGGGCAGCGCGGAGTTTAAAACGATCGATAAAGCCTGAGGCTCAATAAGAAGTAATTGAATCTGTTTAATATAAGTCTTAGATAATAATCGGCTAAAAAAAAAACAAAAAAGCATCTATGTTTAAAAGGTATGTCATAACCAATCATGTAAAAATTTACAATTTTTTAACTGTAGGTGTAAAATGGATACCAGCCTAACATACTTAGTTGCAGCTAACATTTGGGAATTTTTGTGAAAGTACCTTCACGGAAGTTTTTTTAACTAATATTGCCGTATTTTGTACGTATGCCTACTGCTCTTTTTATGTCTATACAGCTTATTAACATTACTAAAGGCCAAAAATCTTTTATTCATAAATATTAAACATGACTTTTATTTCCAATAAACTTCGTTTAAAAGAGCTATATTACTACAAATTTAATATTTTGCATATAACTAATAATCTTCATAATCTTTATAGGTTTTCGTACGGTTTCGGCGGAGATCAAAGCCGGCACCCGTGCCCCCCTCACTGTTAAACAAATAAAAAAAAGAATTGGACCTTAAACCGCAACTATAAATATTAATAACACGATCTAATACGATAAATGGGTTTAAAGGGTGACCATGATTGCCTGCACCAATATACGCTCGGAAAAAAAACCTAATCGTACTTTAGTCTTTAGGTTTTTTTATCGTCTTAGGTAATTTATTGCTTTGGTTACCTGCCCTAAATGCAGACTAAGGGTAGGTAACCAAAGCACATATAACCATATTTTAAGGCTACAGATCGATTCACGAAAGCTGGCGCGGAATATCTATGAAATTAATGATAGTTTCATACATTTTCCGCTCCAGCTTTCGTGAATCGATCTGCACAGTAAGTACAGTGATGATTTCCAGTGAAAATAACGGATAATTTTTAGGCTTGAACGTCAGGTAGTTTACCGTACGTTTTAATAGATTTCTATTGTTATTTTATCTAATGTATTTACCTACTTATTTTTTTACTAAGATTGACACCAACACGGTCGTTTTTAAAAAAAAGCGATAAGCGGTAAGAAGGCTAAAAATGTTCTCATGATATCATAAAACTTATAAGTCCTTTGGCCGTGTGAACTGAAAGTCCTATAAAAATCAGCTTCGTAGTCACCCTGTAAAATTTATGATAGCCGTGTCCGTGTTAATTTTGACAACGCGCAGCGCCAATTCGGGCGAACCGGCGCGGGCGCTCCTCGCCCACAGAATTAATCAGCCCGCCCTTTTTTCGTACCTGTTTGTTTTAAATCATCATATTTGCTTTTCTATCCTTTTAACCACCGCTGATTAAGATTTTATTCATAAGCTCACCTTTTTGGCAAATCAATTTTCAACTTATCTTTTTTTTCTTCGATTAATCCGTGTTTTTTATCTAAGGAATGTTAAATAATTTACAAAGAATCTCACCTGCGATCTGATCTGATTGGCAGCCTATAAACAATGCACCGAAACACGGCGCTTATAGGGCAGCTGTCTCTGACCACAGGGACAAAATGCATCCAGATACTATCAGGTCGAATTACATTCGGCCAACGCGAAGGCCCTTCATAAGGCGGCCGAAAAAAAGTTGAAAAAAATACACTGCCGCGTGTTTAAGGAAGTTAGTGAATTCACGAGACAATGTGTGTGCAGAGTCTAGCCAGTAGAAAGTTGTTTGATTATAGGATTTCTGTTAGAAGGCCGCTTTTTGACTTAGACCGACGTCTTACAAATATCTGAAAGTTTTCAAGATTATTATTTTGTTTTGCCACAACTTTGCTTATACAGTTATGATGTTTTAATTGTTAATAAAACAGACCGTATCTACACTTGTGTCACTATTAATACTTATACTTAAGTAAGTGAAATATTTTCATTATCTCAGTTTTGTAGTACCTAAAAAAAAAGAAATCAGCCACATAATTTACCTATAAGTGACATGTATTGTTTTATTCTTGTTTAGGACGTTTTCAAAATCGTCAAATATTTTATACATTCAGTATGATTTGATTTGATGGGGTACCTAAGCTATGGACGCAGGCACAAATTTGGAGAATGGCCCGTTTAAATTTATCCAATGGATAGCGTATCTAAAAACATCGATTAGATTTTCAACGGTTTTTCAGTAGCCTGTCGCAAGTCCTCCACTATAATACGAATCTAATTTCGCCACCGCATTCGACCCCCGAACAATGCACGTTTCTCTACGGCTTTTAAACTTCAATAGGATGGTATTTAGATGAAGGTTTTGCGAGGTACTGTTCTCTTATTTGCCTTTTGTGAGGTTGTGGGCGCGACAAAGCCGCAAACAGGCCCCGCTGAGCGACCGACAGTTTTTTTGTGTAAAAATTTCGTATTTTATTTCGTTTATTGACGCTGTGCGATATATGCTTTGAGAAAAAAATGTAATAGAAGATGCATCACGATAATATATCGTCTCAGAACTATTATTCTGAGGTAGCTTTGTGGTGAATTCTATAGAAATGTGGTCTTATGGTCAGTATCGAAATCGCTAAATGTCCGGTTTACCAAAATGTGACTCGTATGACAGATAGGACTCTCCTAATACCTATTATTTCAGGCAGAGTAGCAACCACGTAAAAAAACAACCGTTTTATAAAATACGTTCATTTTATTGCAGTTTTTATACATAGTATGAAGCAGAATAAAAAAACTAATAAATAAAAGACGGTAGGTCTAGAGTACCTCTAGATAAACGCGGTTTTGTAATTGAGGAACACTTTCGCGAGTATTTCTCTTAGAAACAGAACTGTTTATAAAAGTCAGTGGCTATTTTTTTAATGGCTAATCATTCATGGAACCATTTATAATATAGGTAACCACCAATATTTGGTTACCTAGGTGTTATTTAATCCAGAACACTATAGGTACATTATGTTACCTAAGGTTGCTAAAAACCTAAACTAATTGTCACGATAACATTAGTCAATCGATGAATTAAACGATAGGTAAAGGTAAGGTGGATTAAACTGTAGGATTAACCGACATTTGCACTTTTACTTTTGGAGGCCCTCTGAAAACGAGCGTGACTCCAACGTCGAGGCTCCTCGGGCCCCCGTCGGCTGACTCGGCTGGCAACAGAACGTACCGGAACACGTGCAAGTTCGCACAATGCCAGTTTGCATTTCCGCCCGCCGTGCACTTCCTTTACTCAGATTTTACTTTTTATTACGCTTTTATTGCGCACTGGCCGCTTTTGTCGAGACGCTTTGTGAACGGGACATTCAGCCACATAACGCATCGTAGGTTTCGATTTCATTAATGATATCGATTTTTATCACGATAGAAATCGAAAGGGAAGGAAATAATGAGCCGAGAAAAAGTGGGAATGTTAAGGGCAAAAAGAACATAATATATTGTTCATTATGTGCTTGGAAGTTCAAGTGGTGACATCAAAAGTTCAGTTTTCAATCAGGATTAAATTCTCAGCATCAGAAGCATTTAAGTTGCGAATACAGATTTGTGAGAATTAATATTTCTCCCAAATATTTGGGCTTGCTTTCTTAATAAAGTCCAAAATGTGCAAAAAATATAACTTAACACCTACATATAATCTTTAGTGACCACCATCAAATGTCAATACATTCGAAACGAGCCTCCAATAGCTTATAGCATTTCCACTTACTTATAGTATACAGTGTGTTTTAAGCCCTTAGCCATATTGTTCGACGTGATATAGGTGTACTGGACAGCTTAAACTTTAACCCCTAAATCATGGAAATGACTGGCCACAACGGATAAAGAAGGCATTTTTTTGCAAATTTGGATTTGGTTCTATAGTAAAAGTTACTATGAGCTAAGAAGCTAATAACTTCCCACAAAAATTGCTAAAGGTTATAAAAACATCCCGTATATTTGCCAGAGCATTTGGGGTTTAAAACAAAAAGTCAAACACCATTATTCACCCACAAGGAACCATGTGGGCAAAAAAAGTAAGTAGATCAGATAGTACAAAAGGTTCGGTCAGGAATGATAAACATTTTTTTCTCGAACAGAAAGTTGCAAATTGTGAACAAGGTGCCAGACGAATATATGGGTATAGTGGATGGATATAAGGATATCTTTAGGTTGTAAGATTAGTGAAAACATTCAAAATGATACGAGTTGTGAGTATTGTGGTCAAGCTTTGATTATTTTTATCTTTTCATTATCTGTAATGGCGTCAAAACTTATGTCCGGTGCGCTGCGTGATACAGGAAGGCCCCGTGTCGCCCACACAAGGTGACATCTTATTTTCCACAAATAAGGGTTGATCAATTGACAAATTGAGACGTTTCTCGCAAATATTGAATGTGTATGCGGGAGGTCTGAAATGTATCTCAACTTTATTGGCACTTTACTATATTCAAGAAAAAAAGCAATAATAATACAAATATAACCAATAGACTTTGTCGTGTAGGTAATTGATATTCGTGATGGGAAGCAATCTTTCTCAAATGAGTCTGCGGTTACAAATGTGTGAAAATTTCGCTCCTACATTTTTTGGTATCTCTGAGATGAGCAAATGTGGTTAAGATACCACATCACAAGTAAAATTAATATTTACCGAAGAGGTAGTTATATGTAGGTAAGTATGAGCAAAATGAGGTGGGCCGTGGGTGCCAAAATCAGTTTTTATATACCTAACTATGTCTATAAATTATAAAGTAGTTTTTATGCATTTTATAGGTATTCTATGATTTAAAATTATGCCATTTTTAATGCGTATGCGATATTTGTTATACAGAAAAAAAATCAAGCTCGTGCGAGGTATAGTTGGCGACTTGTTCCCTTGAGGCAGATTAAATAAATCTTTTAATAGGCTCTTGAGCTATGGTCGTGACAAATGGCGTGTATTTTTCACGTTGTACAATTACGCTAATTAATTGAGAGCACCGCGGGCGAGCCCTCCGTCAATGTTTGGCTAGTCCGCCGCCCGCCGTAAGCACCTCCGATTAATATACCGACACGATATGCTATATAAGTACCTACTCTATGGATATACGTACACCATACATTCCCAGTCTCGTAGTCAACAAACTGCGAATTAGAAAAAGTAATTATAACAAATATAATTGTCTCTTTTTATGATAAATTTACCTAGGTACGAGAGAATGCTGTTACGCAAAACAGCCCAATTCTTAATTGTACTTACACTTTAGTATAGCAATGCTTAACCTCAGAAATACACACTTTGTATCGCACGGATACACCACAATCAAATGAAATAATAACTAGGGGACAATGATTTTATTCGAACTTATTAGAATTATTTTAAAACTATAATCGTAAGCTAAATAGGCAAAAAAGCTACCACCGGTTCGGAAAAGACCTCTTACTCAGAAGAATCAGCAACAAACATATTAAATAAATAGCAGCAATTCAAATGTGATTTATATGAATAAAATTTTAAGAAGATACATTTTTAATACTCAATTTAAAAGAACTGGCTCCGAGCACACCCCTCCCCAAACACTGGTACCTTTTTAGATCCTAAAACATTACAAATTTCAGTTAGCCTTCACCTCGGGGTCCCGGTCTGCGCCCCACATCGTTGCCCATGCGGAACCGATGTTGACCGTCTTGGGCACCACGGTCTTTCCTGCCAAAAAAGCGCGGGCCGCTTCTCGAGACATGCTGCTTTAAATGACATAATCCGCCGGTCTCTTGCGTCGGTTGGTGTGCCGGCTCTATTAGAGCCGACCGGCATATCCAGAACTGACGGCAAGAGGCCGGATGGTATGTCTCTGATTCCGTAGAGTTTGGGACGGGTACTGGTGTGGGATGCAACCTGTGTAGACACACTAGCCCCGTCTCATCTCCACCGAACCTCTGCGAGGGCAGCGGCAGCGGCAGAGGCGGCGGAGAAAGCAAAGGTGGGAAAGTACAGTGGTCTCGGCGCCGAATATAATTTTGTTCCTTTCGGCGTCGAGACCTTTGGTCCGTGGGGCCCTAGCGCTCTGAGTTTCTTCAAAGACCTATCGAAGAGACTCAGAGACGCCACAGGAGACCCAAGAGCTGGCAGCTTCCTCGCTCAACGGATAAGTCTTGCAATCCAGCGAGGAAATGTTGCCAGCGTCCTCGGTACCATGCCGCAGGGGCCTGTTTTAGATTTATTTTAGTTTTTATTTAGTTTTATTTTAGTTTTTATCTAGTTTTATTTTAGTTTTTAGTTTAGTTACACTTATAAATTTAAATTTGTGTGTTTTAGTTTTAGTTTATTACAATAAAGTGACTTTCTATACTGTTGAAAGAACTTACTTAAGTATGGTATTGACGTGACGTGATATTATGTCAATCGTGATTCTGACATATCCATCTTGAACCTACCTGAGTAGCCTGTCCCGCGTCAATGTGGTTTCCATAAAAAGCTGGGATCCTACCAATTATCACAACAGTAGGCTTGCAGCCTAGACTGCAGTCAGCTAGCTAAAAAAATCCTAGATAAATATAATCATCAAAATAAGGTCAATTTCTGAACCGAAAGAACGCCGAACGTGTGTCGGTTGCCAATTGTTAAAAAAGACACGTTTTTAAGGTACCTACTGTTGACCAACGAAACACACACGGTTACAGTTCTTCTAGATAATAATGAAACTAATATCGAGTGCGGGATACTTTATTTGCTATAGTATTACAAACAAGTTTAAGTCGTAATTTTAAGACGATAATTATAACATTTATAACAAGTCTTATTTTAAGAAATCGGTCGCCGTACGCCCAACTCCTGAAAGAGATTTAGAACTAAAACTATAACAATATGTGGATGAGGCCCCTCTGGAGATACAACTTATACAATTAAAATAATGTTACACTCAAGTGGCAGTTTCACGTCAGGACGCCAGTACGACAAGATCTCCTGCATCTCCTGAGGAAGCCTCGTAGAGAGGCGAAACACGTGTCAAGGTTTATATTATTGATGGTGGTTTTATATATCTACATATTTGTGTATTTATTTTTTGCGGCAGAAGAGTGGGATCATTAATTGCATGTAAAAAAATACGCAAGTAGGTATAAGGGTTGGCACTAATTGACTAGGACGTTTGGCGGAATAGCCAAGTAGCATTATTTTAGTTGTTAATATGGAATTCCGCAAAGTAACGCCTCATTCAATACATTACAACTAGAACCACCTATGTGTAGAAAAATATATATAATAAGTAGAAAAATCTATGTGTAGTAGTAATAAATATACCTACTTATTTGTGACGTTTGGGCCTCAGGTAGAGTTATTACATGAAAATGTAAAATGTTGTCATCAACCGACGCCGAAAAAGCATTGCAAGGATTTTCAAGTACAATTAAGTCGATAAAGTTTAGTCAAATTCATAGGTATGCCAGTTAACATATATAATAGCCATTCCGACATGATTCTGTCAAGTAAGTTAACGTATTTAACAATCACGCATAACATTTTTGATTTTTCCTTACAAATGTGTTGAAAAATGTCGTATGAAACGTGTGTGCATGGTCATTATACACATCGAGTTCCTTATTTCGCACTCACTTTCAGCTCGCGAGCACAATATCGCCCCGTGTATAAATAAAATAAATAAATATAAATAAATAAATATAAAATATAAATATAGCACACGTGTATCACAATGTACTATAGTAACACCGTTACGTAAAACTTCTAGAACGGAAACAGCTCTTGATTGTCCTCGTGAATACGTCCATATAGGTAGGTTGTGTAAGCTGACGCAAAGAAATATAGCAAAGGATGTAAACGATACGGGTGATACGTCTTATTTCACTAGCGGATGGGGAAGTAACTATCTCTAATCCCTGAGGCGATCTAATTCATCGATCTTGTTAGTAAGTATTAATTAGAACGATCAATATAGTGTACCGGTTGTGTGAATCATTACTGTATTTATTAAATTACTTACACGCTTTGCGTTCGTAATATATTTTTAAAGATGTAGTCTGTGCAAAAGTACTATTTTACTATGGGCACAAAGAGATGAGCCGTGGCTGTGGCAGACATGAAAATTAATGAATGACGAATGCCTTCCTTATTTTTGCACAGAATCTACTAAAAGTTAAGAGTCCGGTGTATGTTCAAATACGCGCAAGATACGACTTTTGCACAATAACGCGCGAAAGTACAACATTTAAACGTTATCTTCTTAAATAGGCATACCAAAGGATTACAACTATACATGGAGCTAATCAGCCACCCAATTTTTCGATATCCAATACTGACACGTTCCTAAATACTCTCAGTCTCTTATTTTTGTAAATATTCTCAGAGTGCGAAGCGACATGACCTCTGTCTGCGAGCCCCGAACGTCGCGTATTTTATAGCGCTAAACAGAGCGATTTGAAGTGCAGTTTAAGAAAAAAATACTAGAGATACATTATTTATAATTTTTAGATAGAATATAACCTAAAGTTTATAACTGCATATTCATTTATGTAAAAAAAGTTACTGTTAAGCTAGAAAACTTGGCTAATATTTGTGTATTTCTACCAAAACTTACCAAATTTAAAAAAAATGTACTTAATAATTTTGTGTGAAAATTTCAAAGCGATTTTATTTACTCCGTAGAAGACTATATGTATACTGAGCAAGAAAAAATGGATTATTATGATTCAATAGCAACAGGATCGAAACCCTGATAGATGTTTGAAGCTCGCTCATCAAAAAACGGTAAAACAGCTGTTAGAAAATGGTGTATTTTTCAAAAAACTGACTACAATTTTGAAAAAGTTTTTCGTTTATTCCATTTCAATTGAGATTATCTTTAAATTTTTGTCTTAAAACATGTAACTATGAAAACTCGTGGCAAAAAGTTCAGCTGAATCTATCCAATTTATATACCGGGCTCTTTAGCCTTTCGGGCTTCTGAGGGTACAAATTAGTATTTTACCTCCAGTTAGCCCGGAAAGACAAACGGCTTAGAATTGTACCAATTTTGAGGGAATTTAATTGTTGTCTATAAGAAGACAGCGGATGACGACAAATTACTCGTTCTTTTTTTCTACAGGCTGTAAACTGTCTAGAGCTTATGATGCTAACTTGTACGTTACTTGTTAAGGTATTGCTATTCAAAGCTAGAACAGTACAAAGTCGTCTCACCGATAAAGGAGTTAAAGGCTAACTGAAAGTGCACGCCGACGTTGTAAGTACGTAATGCGTGTAATCAGTCCCTGATTGGTTTGAATTAGTCGTGCGCATGCGTGACTACCGCCGCTCGAGTCATTGTTCATGACCCGCGATATTCCCTCTGGAATTATTTATGCCAAACAATCTTGCTATCCTTTTCACTCATTACTTCAGAGTGCATTCAGTAAAAGGGACTGTACGATAGTAGCTGCAATTGCATGTTGGAGAATAACAATTAAGCTGTTATGAGAAATCGTCCAGGAGCCCAGACTGAATTAAAAGTAATGATGTAATTAAAACTCATATCGCTCGCGCTTGCATTAAAAAATACAAAAGTTGAATAACGCTCCCATTAAATGGGATATCGTCATTATTAGTTCCATAAAACTTTGATATTGCTAGTTGCTTCAAAATTCTGTGTAATCAAAACCTAAACGCCACTTAATAATTGTAGTAAATTCAGGCTTTTCTAAGTGTAGCTATAAATCCATTAAAATTAATAGATGTGGGCGGCAGAAGCTGCGATTCGTCACCGTCATTAGATTGATCTCGACGGCAGCACCCACAGACCACCGGAATGCTTTGATCTAATGTTTCAATCGCAGTACTCTTTCATCACCCGATAATTTTCTTAAGTTTTGTTTTATTATATTATAGATTTGACGCAGTAAAAGTCACTTGCTTGAAAATGTTAATTACCTACATTGCCTAGATAATAAGGGTGATGGCTAGTTACTAGTTATCAGAAGTGACTGAGGCGATAGTCAAAAATAGTTGGGAGATGCGTAATTTGGTAACAAATAAATCTTAAGTCCGCTATTTTGAAAATATGAAGAGGTTTTCGAGCCTATTCCAACTGTTGGAATTATTTTTGTAATTAAGTCGCTTGTAACGTGAGCTTACTAAACTTGAAACAGAACGCTTTTCTCCAAAAACGGAGGCCTAAAGCGTAGGTACAATTAAAGCTCGGCGATAGCATCTGCATTAGTGTAGAAGTTGAAAAATTACGCTTCTGATAAAGTTTATCAGCAGCGTTTCCCTATCAAACGAGTTAATCGCCTAATCAACTAAATCGTCGAGTAATCTTGATCACGTCAGATCGTATCAACAGGTTGGTCCGCTCGCTGCTGGCTGTGATTGTTCCATTCGTTATGCGACTACTGGCCATTAGCTACCGCTACCGCTGCTGATTACACTCTACACCTCATTCGCTATGGTCCGACTCGAGCTGACACTATCGACTTAACGACAATTATAATCATTATCGTTCGTCACGAATCATTTAATAATTAAGACATTGGAGCTACAAACGATGTTATTTTTGTTTTGTCGTTTAGAAGATGCCGTAAATTTATATCTTAATAAGTATTTATTATGAGTCCCATTTGAACGAAACATGTAGGCAGGTATAAAATTATTGATGTTAGATTTCTTTAACTGTGTAGGTTCATTTTTTTTGTTTAAAAGAAGATCTGTGCTTAGGTGCCGCCAGGTTGGTCCACCTCAGATGATGCCGGGCCGACCCAGAGATGACGCGAAGCTTATACCCGACCGGTGTACCTAGTACACACGCGTTCAGAATTGCCCATGCAATTCTGAACGCTATAGTACCTACTATTTATTTTTTATTTTTTATATTACTTTATATTACATACATGGAAAACCAACAGCATGAAAACATGACTAATAGCTAAATAAAAATACATAGCCAATTACAGGTTCTCACTTATAGAAACAAGATATACCTAAAACAAATACAGGTTTTGCTCAATTACACGCATGCAAGTCCATTTGGGCTTAGGGCCACTGGGTACCTACAAGTCACTTATATATCACTTATATACTTTACGGAAAAGGAACAAAAGGGAAGATTTATATTAACAAAACTAAAGTAAACCGAACCCGAACCCGCACCTGCGCAAGAGGTGTCAGTCACCCATATAATATTGTATTAATTTCTTCTTTATTACAGATATACTGTCATTGAACATGTCAAAGTCCAAGTCTGCTAAAGCTTTATTTAAAGTTATGCCTGCCCTGACTAGAAAACTGTTCCTTCTATATCTAGTAGAAGCCTGGCAAACACTAATAGGACGAAAGTGCCTAAACCTTCTTATAGGAGTGCTAAAAGAATTTTTTTACAAAAAAATACTCGTATTATAAGTATAAAAGTTAGCCCGTTTCTTGTGT
Source organism: Lathronympha strigana (assembly GCA_949128165.1). Classification (NCBI taxonomy): domain Eukaryota; kingdom Metazoa; phylum Arthropoda; class Insecta; order Lepidoptera; family Tortricidae; genus Lathronympha; species Lathronympha strigana. The sequence continues at coordinate 9,044,994 of OX421905.1, read as the reverse complement.
CTGCAATATATAAGTATGTAAGTATGTATGTTACAATTTAATTCTAATAGTAGAGTAATAAAGTCCCTGATTATTTATTAAACCAGTAATCTTTGCAAGTTCACGATTTTCGAAAAGCGCTCGATCGCATCAGCACCGGAACTACGGGACTGCCCGTTTTGTTTCTAACCCCTAATTACCGTGCTTTACGAACACGTAACTCCGGTGGTCCAAAAACGACCGTTCAACGCCACATCATCGAAGATTTCCTTTATTAAACCTCTTTAAGCGTACTCTAGATGCTGTGTTACTAACATATACCTTCATTGACAAAGTGCCAATTTATACAGTAGTAAAGTAATACCTACAGAAGATTTTAAGACCACATTTTTAACACTTAAACAAAATAAATACCGTTTGCAAATCGTTATATCTATCTTAAACTTTCTATGCCTGGCTTTTATTCAATCCTGTGCAAAACCGATCTTCGGTCCAGTTTTTTGGAGGGTTTCCACGTAGGTACGCGGTCGCCACTTGATTTTTACCCCAGCGGCCGTAAGTTCTATAAGCAATGTGTCCGATTAGAAGTCTTGCAATCTTTTAAGCTATGTCGACGACTTTGTTTCTCTTATATGGATCTGCTCATTTCTAATTCGATCTCGCAAGGAAGCTCCAGGGAAAGAAAAGTGTTTACTTAGTACTCCTCGTAATGAGGTAATAACAACGTACGTACTTATACTGTATTTACTTATATTGTATTTTTATTATTTTATATAATTTAATGCATACCCTAGTACTATTAAGAATCCAAATCTTTGTTTAATATTGTAATTTTTTTGACATGTAAATTGGTTTTATGAATAAAGCAGTATGAGTATACTTAAGCATTAAGTCAAACTGTGATGTGATGATAACTTACTTAAATCCGCGCACTTGAACTTGATGATATAATTATATGCTTAATTCAAGTTTAAGAATAGGGCAACGATCGAGGTAACGATGATACGTCTCAGTTGAGTGATGGCGACTCGTGCCGTACTGTAATCTTGATTTACCCAATGAAACGGAAAATTGTAGAGAAAATTAATGCGGTCGAGATTATCCTGTAACAATAACTCTGTAGGTTGTTTAGCAGTTTTAGGAATTCGAGTCAATGACATCGGTGACTAACACAACAATTTTTATGATTAAGTAACGTGAAATAAAAATGCGGACCAGTGAGGTGTTAAATTAAAATAATAACATTCTATACAACATGCAATTTTTTGTTAAGCTTGATACATTTTCAACTTACGATCCCACGAGAAAGCTTCTAATTATGGATAAAATGCGATAACATTATCTTTTTAGAAAAAATATATAAATGATGGTATGCCCGAAATATAGATTTACTAAATATTCTTAACGTTATCTGAACAATTATTTAAAAAGCGCGTTTTATCAGATTTAAAGTCCAAAGAGACATTTACAAATTGAAATGAGTTGACCAAGTAGCTATGATGAGGCGCTACCTTTTATAACAAGCTATAACAAATTACTTTGTGACAGATATTTTTGTAATGTTACTTGTTTGTGAATGGTTTTATCTGATGTGATCAATTTATCGGCTCGTTAAAGTCGGATAAATGAGTTTCGATTGCTCTATGGTTATAACCCTATTTATCAAGATAGTAGTTTTGATTAGTATTGTACAACTGTCATGTTATATTTCATCATTAAGAGCTTTTACATGGAGCCGCGATACGGGAGTTTCTCGGCGTCTCATCGGTACGCATTACACACTGCACGTTTCATGTGATCAGTTGATTGCGGAAACGCTTCTCGCACAGAGATTACATCGTGTCTGATGTATTCTGCTTTATAATCGTGCATTTCATCGCGAAAGGCCAGACTCCTGGGCGGTGTTACCCTTAATAACTGCCCAACGCCACCTTAGTGCGCAGTGTACATTTAAGTCCCGTAGCCCCGTGAAATTGCGCTCGATAACAGTACAATATTAGCGAACTTCGATTCCAATGCGTTAATTAAGCTAATAGCCGTGAAGGAGGAAATAAGGGTAAGTCGTCGATTACTGGCTGTTAGTCAGAAGCGTGTATGACACGATCGCAAGCCGACAGGTTAATTGTGGATTCGACTTAAATTGAGGCTAATCAAAAACCGCAGATGTCTGTAAAGTATTATAGTGCAACAAGTATTGAATATTACCGAATCGACTTCCTGTGAATAATTTAGCATGGCGTCGTTCAGATAGCTCGTTGTTGTAGTAGAGGATTTATTACCAGACGTCGCTGGGAAGTACTCCACGACACTATTCGTTGCATAATGACGAGTTGTCTCGGTGGCTGTCGAGTGACAGGGACGGACCACCGGCGGTGAGCCGAGTTTTTAGGGGTCCATACCTAATACAATTTCTATTTATGTAAACGTAATTGGAATCCCTAGAGAAGATGGGTTTGTATTTTAATTTAATTAACAGAGAATTAACTGAGTAAATACCTACGGTACCTAGTTGCAAAAAATCATTTTGAATAACAATAAATACAATTATGTTTAATGAATTGTGTTTAAATTACCTAAGTATATATACTACAGACCTACAAAACCTATTGGCTACCTGAATACAAAAAAAACACACACTTAAACTAAACTTAACACAAAAGAAAAAACTACCCACAAATCAACTAATCAAACAGACCCCCCCCCCCCGCCCCCGCCACATCCCCGGCGCAAAAGTGCCCATCATACTCGCAGCGTTCCCGCGTTGAACAGCAATAGACAGCCTCTGCGCCAGGAATGAACCGGAACGGGGGTCATGGCCCTTGCAGAAGACGACTAAGCTCCCCAATTAAGGACTTTGCCTCCGAACACCAGCAACTCGACGGCTCCACCGCGAGAGGAACGAACAAATAATTGGACAGGCCCGAGTATTTGGCCCTTTTGAGCAAAGCCGGCTTGTTCCGCGGCCGCTCCAGCAAAACGCACGGTGCGCACAAGATGTGTGATGACAAACGTACTCACGTAGGTAGCGTTCCACAAAAGGCACCTACCTCTCTCCCAAGGCAGCAGCGTCAAGCCGTACGGCCTCTTGCCGTCCGACCGACTTAGGCCGGCTCCAGCACACACGGTACATTTGCTAAAACCACTGCCCTCCGAATGATGTCATGGCATGGTGCCGTGGGAACCTCCCCGCGCAGCGACAACAACTCAGGGCATCACGGACCCGCAAATGCATTATGTGATTGGCACACATCACAGCCCTGGGAAAAAGCAACAGCCACCCGCAACGAGTCGTTGTCGAGCAGGGTACCCAAGTTCGGGAACCAGCAGGGAGATTACCAATGAAGTTTCATTAGCACTACTGATATCTTACCGTAGCTAAAAGTATCAAGTTTACCTCCACACGACTTGTTTGTCTTAAATTAAATATAACCTTCATTAGAGTGAAACTTCACTGTGACTGACGAAGTTTTCTCTCATTGTAGAAAGTGTAGAAACGGAAACCAAACAATCGTTAGGTAATAATTCCACCACCTAGCACTTCGATGTGTTACTTCCTATCGATTCCTTAATTAGGTAGTTAAAAAAAAGGTTAGTCAAATCATGACACATAAGAATTGTATAGGCAATATAAGCTTATTAACTCATCTCCCAATCACGCGGCTCTGTCGACTTTCATAATAACCACATCATCTTTCGATATCACTATCGAGCGACTCGACAGCTGTCCAAGTCAAACGCGCCGATAAAGCTAAGCTGCTTGAAGAATATATTGAAGTCAAATATAATCTGGTTTGTATTATGAGAGGTCAGTTCAATAATGTGTGGACTGACATGACGGCAACGTAATTTCTTCCGTTTATAGATAAGTCATAATATTTACTGTCTCTCGACACCTGGCTAGGTCAGTGCCCCGCATTGTGTTGCGATTCGAAAAAATGCTGTTTCCATTTTTGATCAAGTCCTTATTGAGAAATCATCAAAATTGAAAAGTAAAGACGTAATCGCGTTGGTTGCGTTTTCCGGGCATTCCCCGACAAGCGTGCGATAATTTCAAACCGTGGTTACATTTAAGAGTTGTATAAGGCTTTATTGGAACAAGTATAAATGATGGTAGCTTGCGGAGGCTCGATATATCACTGATGGCGGTGGCGCACGTTTTTGTGGCGAGCGGTGCGACGATTTTTATGTGGTTTAATTCGATCGGAGCCGGTGGCGGTATCGGGCCTAATTATTTGAATAGCACGACACGACATCGCTTTGACTGGTGCCGATGTTGCACGGATATGGCGCGGATAGAGAATTTCTTCTTTATCGTCATATTCGTTGATGCATAAACATTAGCGAAGCTGTTTCACAACTGTTAATGAATTACTTTCATGCTGTGTTTAATATTCTGATCTAGTTGTATATCGTATTTATTTACCTGCATTACTCATTCATTGAAATATTAAAATGTTTTTTGCACTCGCATCTGGAATTCATCATCATTATTTCATACTTGCTTTTAAATTCCAACAAAATGCTCACAGTGGAAGGTTTATAGTAGGGATGTTACAAAGCTTCGGCTTCGGTTCCGATACTCGTATACTTACCGAAACTTTTCGGTTCTGGTTTCGGACCGATTGATTTCAAGCGGAGATTATACCGGAACTGAAACCCAGGGGCTACGGTGCGCGGCGTGTGCATATGAATACAAACAGTATTTAGGTATCCTAGCAGATGAGTGCGCGACAGTATCTCGCGGTTGAGGAAGATAACTGTCATTGTCTAATCCAAACAGACAATGACAGAGAGACAATTACAAGTGTCTGTCTCGACCGCTAGATACCTACCATCGAGCTTGTGCTAGGGGCTACGGGTTCCGATGTGTCTCCCTGGGCATCACCCCGTTTTGCGCCGATTATTTTACGCCCCACTTTCACCTCTGTCGCTCACGCTCAGTCGCTAACGAAACGCAACTGTCACTGTCACACTAACAAGGAAGAGTGATAGAGAGAGGTAGCTACGATACGTTATTAAGCGTGAGCGATTGGCATGTTGGCTACGCACACTGGTTTCGGTTCAGTATTCGGTTTCGGTTCCGCTAAAGCTTAAAAACTCCGGTTTCGGTGATAAACCACCTCCACCTCCGTAACATCCCTAGTTCATATGCCATAGACTGTTATTTCAAGAGATGACTCTATTAATATTCTTGTAATTTGATTATAATACTAAACCGCTGTAGTAGGTACTACTAATTATTTATACATTTTTGTCAACCCTCATTTAAGAACACAGTGAAATGATAAGTTAAGCCTGCCTACCTACCTTGTTAATAAATAAAACCAGGCTATAAAATATAATCAATGTTTGCCATTATTCAGCAGTTGGGCGATTTTTGGGGACAATTATTTGCTTATTGCAAAAAGTGGAGCGAAATACAAGGAAAACAGATGACCAATATACACTTTTAGTTTAAGACTTTACTAGTATAAAAGACATGTTTAGGAGTATAAATTTCTTTCGTTGTGCTTCAATGTCAAACGCAATGTGTGTCATACATTCAATGTCTTACGCATTTTATGTCTTACGGTTTTGTAGTCAACTAGAGATCCTCATAGTTGCACCATGTTGTTTTTTTTTATCCGTCCACGGGTAAGCTCAGTGACCGTTATTAGCACTGCTGTAATTTGATACTAATAAAACATATCAATCACACCACCAAAATAAAAGTGAAAAATATTTTTTTTTTGGTTTGGTTTAGGTTACGCGTTCATAAGTGAGTAGGAAATTTATAAATGAATTTATTCATAAACTGCCCATGCAATTTTGAACGCAATAGTATCTACCTCCTGAACACATAAAGTGAGGGGTGATTTTTTTCAATTTAACCCTAGAGCTTGAGGTATCTACGGATAGGCATTTAAAAAAGAGTAGTCTTCTAAACCATCTTTTTATAAATATAATATTTTCGGAAATAATCGCTTACGAACTTTAAAAAATGTGTCCTCCTATATGATTTTTAAAGAACTAAGAGCCTTGTAAAGACTTTCAATAAAAAATAAATATTTTGAACATGGTCAGTTAAGCCATTTTTTTGTCGCTAAAGGTAAGGTAAGGTCCAAGTTCAAGTAAAAAGGGCGTATCGTATATATGATACTCCTTTTTAAATGGTCATATTATCTAGTAATAGATAATCTAATAAAACCCATTCTAGGTGTGCTAATTGTGACGGACAGTTAACTACGGGACCCCACATTGAGCGTAGCCCGACATGTTCTTGGCCGGTTTACTTTTTGATTATACCTACTTCATGCCTAAGTAAACCAATGTATTCAATATGACGCCTACTTTTTTGAGATAAAAGTATAAGAGAAGAACGCCACTACGAAGTTATTTAGCACCAATAAGAAATTATTGGTATTTAATCATTTTGTACGGCGTTATTGGGACAAATAATCCAGTGACGGTAGCAACCATCACCGTAACTGCTTCAATGCAGTCACCATGAAATATAAGTAATTATTACTTAAGAAAAGAACCCATACATAGAGAATTTTGTAGTTTTTTGTAAGGAAAAAACACTGACCTTTTTAACGACGCCGAAGAATTCAGGACACTGTTTTAGAGATCGGTCGTACAATTAAATAAGTAGTTTAAAAGGGTGTCCCAAGTCCGCCGTGTCGTGAAACGTCGCAACGTTATTGTTAATTCGAAGGAATTTAGGGGAGGTATTCAAAATATTTGAGATGCTACCTGCTACCAAGCTCCAATTCATTATAGGACATTAATGAGCATTACCGCGCTGACAATTTATGATATTGCCGAGCCTTCTCGATTAATTCGATAGTGAATGAATAGAGCAACCCATTTTCATTGAGGGCTTTGACTTATTAACTCTTTATTTGCTAAATAATGAGAACAGTCCCAATCATCAATATACGCCAGTTCTTTTTGCAATATTTTTTTAATTTACTATAAAGACTGGCAGACTACGAGTATCTATACATTTACTTTTCTGCCAAACCACAGAACAGTTTGTTAGCAAAAACATAAGGCAATAGAGTATTTTTTTCATTTGATGTTACCAAAACTACCTGTTCAACATGAAGGAATACCTTTAGGCATGCCGCCTAGTTGGAAACTATAGGAGTTGGTGGTGGTGACGCAGAATTGCAACAACCTGGAGCAATCCCCCCGTGAGGACCAAAATGCATACCAATAAAACGGGCAGGTCAAAAACCTGCCCATTCCTTTGTATGATAGGTTACGTATCTGCAGTGAAAAATTCCAACGTGCTTTTTTTTATATTTATGAATCACGTTTTTCTGTGTATTCTCGTACCTACATTTAATTTCAATACCGTTAAAAAAACAATGGGATATCCAATTGCAACATGAAGACTTAACCAGGTCAAGCGACAGCCATAGGTGAGAGCTAAGCAAATCGTCATCAGTATCTCGCTCTCACCCATAGCCATCGCTTACCGCTGCCGGTGCCGCGCGGAGTCGTGGCCAGCTGCAATCGGCGCGAGCGTCGGCGTCACCGCGGCAACTCGTGCGCGGTCGGCGGCGCTCGTGCGTTTACGAGGCACGCGACCGACGCGCGCTTCAGCTGCTTGGCGCTTGATTGTTCAGGAAAAGCAGACTTTTGTCGACGTTTCTCGCAAAATTGTAGTTTTTAAATGGATAGTATAAATATGTTTTTCTCAAACATGCAATGAAATGTTGTTATAACGTTCGTTATAATAGGCTTCAAAGTACCACGTTTCAGGCGGGGCCACTGAAGAGACACGTAATGAAATTTCATACAAAATTGAAGGCCTAGGCCGGGAAGTATGCCAGTACGCCTATTAAAAAAAACAATAAATTATATATTCGAATATATTAAGTCGATAATTAATCGATATGGACATGAACATAACAAATAACACATAAATTTAAACATTAGCGGTAAAAGTGTCTACTCAAACCGTGCCGTTTTGTTTCATGATAACATTCTGCCACAGTGCTTATTTATATAAAATGGACATCGACATGAACATAAGTAACAACACGTTATTGAAAATTTACTCACACAAATAGAGGTACATTCCAAATATTAAAATAAATTTAAACGTAAAAGCGTCTACTCAAACCGCGTGTGAAAAAACGCCTATGTAGTTTTTTTATAATTTTGGAGGTTAAGTTAAATAACTTTGATTCTTTTATTCTATTTCAATGGTTTTATTGTTCATTGTTATTTATAATAATAATTTTGTCGTCGAGTTTTGAAGAAGAAATGACTATTCATTGAGCCCCACCAGATTTAAGTGCGAAATGCGAAAGTAAAATTGAATGGGCTCTAAATTAATTGATGGCGCAAATGACAAACGAGATGTCGGAAGGCATATGGCTACCCAAAATGCATGCGTGTTTAGTTAATATTACGCTAACTGTTTAGACTAAATTGGTTTCTTGTTTAATGAGAACTGTGTCTGTCTATCTAAGGATAAGTAGGAATTACAAAAATTTGTAAAGAGGTTATACATTTCATTGTCACAGAATAACAAGTGCTGTTCGTGTTTGGTACATTTTACATTGCGACATATTTATTCATCATGAAATATTTATGGATCATCTGTTTTATCGTTATAGACTAAATTCATGTTGGAATCACCACGAACTAAATAGCTATATTTGTGTTAGATATAATTCGTCAAGTCAACTTTTAGTTTTTCTAGAAATAAAACTATCATATTTTTGGAGATTTTTTTTATTTATTTCATTGCATGTTTGAGAAAAGCACTATACATGCCTTGCCGTGAAAAGGGCTTTAACGGCTTCGTATGGTTACCCGGCCTCGCTAACGCTCGGCTCGTGTATATACATACGCTCACCCGTTAAGCCCTTCTTTCCCGGCGTCTGCAGTAATGTACTATTATTTCAGTTGATTTAGCAGTCAGACCAGAAAGTAGCAGTCGGTCTACTAAAGTAAGTGTTATTAAAATGAATAGGTGTTCTTATTGAATAGAAATTAGTGTTTAAAGTAAGAAAGAAGGTAAAATTGTTTTCTTTTTTGGGAAAGGGAGATCACATATTTGTTGTCACAACTTTTTTGGTATGATATAACGTAAATCATAATATTTTATTTCTGTTTCTGTTTTAACAGGACTATTTTGGCAAAGTAAATTTATACGTACATATTTAGTGATTTTATTGAGAAATATCACTTCAAGTCACCCGAAAATAATACATTATTCGTAAAAATCAGTACTTTGCACGTGTTTAATTAATTACACTAAATAAAAGTGCCTATACGCATAACAGTTCGTAAAAATTACCTATACTTTCGTCATAATTTTAATTGACATGTTTTTAAAAGGCGTAGGGCTCTTAATATAATAAATACATAGCCAATATTAATCATTATTCACAATAGAATATTAGTTACCTACGCTACGTTAGTTAGCTACGTGTATTAAGAGTCCACTTTAAAAAAAACTACATATCTAGATTATACGGGAATTAAAAAAAATTTGGAAACTGAAACTATTTTACCGTGTTTACGTATAATAAGTAGGTACCTACAAGGCCAAGATACTAAATAGGTATGTAGGAAGTCGGGCGTTGTGGGGACCTATTAGAAGCGAAAGATAGGAAGAATAAAAGGTTATAATTATAGTGTTTTCTTTTTTAGAGGTGGAGGAAGCGTCTACAGTTTAAAAAGATATGTAAATAACAATACATGGAAATACTCGGGCGTAACTGATATTGATGTATTATAAAATGTGTTTCTGATAACAAGGGTATTTGTCGGTTTGAAACATATTAAAGAACGAGTCAGATTACCTTACTCGCGCGTATAATAGAGCATGTTAAGTAAGTAAACCCTAAAAATGATCTAAGTATTTCAAAAGACTGACGATTTGCAATTGAACAAGATTGTAGCGAATTTTCGAAAACGCTAATATCGCCATCTTAAAATACTCCTGCGTGTTGTTATTGGTCGCTCAACGTGTCTCTGACAACAAGGATGTATTAATCTGCCTTATCCTCCCTTATATTAGTGTGCCGCGCCGAAGTTAATATTACCGAACTCCCCTCTTGGGACCCCTACTATAATTCAAACGAAAAGTTTACAATACGAGTAGGTAAACTACTCGCAAGCAGTCAAATTTTACTGCCCGCACGTAACTTGACCGCCCAATTCAGCGTAACCAAACATTACCCCCAAGTGTTGTCCTTGGCCGCCAGTGTAACGTTGCTGCCAATGAGCGTGTGACCCAGATCCTCGTGTAAACGCGACCGATGCTATTTTTGAATATCGAACAAGTTCAAGTGCGAGTAAGCCTGTTTTGAGAACGAAATTGCATGTAGGACATAACGTACGGCCATAAACTTCTTCTCAATGACAAAAGTGAATTTATAATGACAAATGAGTACTAAATGTTTTAATTAGGGCCGTTAAACTTTTTGATTTGATAAAGGTGGAAAATAATAAAAAATGCGTGCACTTATGAGTTTAATTATTTTCTTTTTTTTGGGGTCACTAAGTTACTAAATTTTACTACCCTTGCATTGCGTACAAAGGTATCTATTAAGGTAGAAGTACTAGTGATCAACGCTACCCATCCCCATGTTCCCATGTCGAGAGAAAGATGCAATCACTATCGAATCGCGCAGTCGCTATCCACTACAGCTACGGTCGGAAACTATTAACTTCGTCCGCGTAGAAGTCTTGAAAGTGCCAAACCTCCCCTTGCTTGCTTTCACCTAGTATTGCCGACATTATCGTCATTTCATGTCATGTTACCTCCTTAGGGAGTGAAATCCGGGATAAAACGACTTAGATGTCATGTAGGTATGAAAGAAAATTTATTCATTTACTATGTCCATTTACTACTTATCAAACACTGGCAATGTATGTATTATTTGAAATCTATCGCTGAAATGTAAGAGAGACAGAGAGAGATACATATATCTGATAGGTTAACGATTATATCTACCCCAGATTGTCCTAGAACCCTACATTTATATCCATAAATTGGTACCTACCCATTCATTATTCATCAGCTGGCCGTTGTGACCATAGCCACAGCCTCATCTTCGTGCTATTTCTGGCGACCGTCCTAATCGCATCTAGTCTAGCTCTTATTACTTAGTTGATAGCAAATAGTAAAACAACAACGCAACCAGTTACATGTAGCTGTACAGACATTATAATGAGACGCAATTTCGATGCCAACGGATGCAACGCATAGTAACCGACAATTAATATAAAGGGAATTAATGACGACGAACGGCGGCCGACAAAACGTTTCGCAAATGTCCACAGGTGTGCTGGCGGCCTTCCGCCGCATCTAGTCGGGCCTGTTCCATAGAACAGCAGCGACTTCCAACAATTAATCGACGGAAATATCCACCCATAATGGCACAAGCTTCCCCTCCATTATCAAAAATTACTATTGCAATTTGATTTCCATGGGCGGGCCCTGAACGTGATCGCCTTGCTTTACGGATTGTCTTTTTCAAATTAAATGCAGCAGCGAGCATGTTTAGGTCTCCCCATTTCGGAATTCGCGTATGTTATTTTTTATTTTGCTAAATGTAATTTGAGTTGAGGCACGTGTTGAAAAAGTACCTTTTGTTATTTTAATTTTTCAACCTTCCTTGCTCACGTGGTGGATGGCACTATTTTTAACATAAAGCAAGCTGGACGCTTGTTTGCCACTGACTGGTTATTTATGTTATTTCTCGTTTATTTATCAAAAAATATTCGACTTATCAGTTATCTAAACTATTATGTAGGTTGAAAAAAAAATTGAAGGTGCTTTCAAACGTACTAATCGGTCTCTACTAATATCTATAATAAAATATGTATTTTTGACGTTTTTTACTACCATTTATTTCCATCTACACACAATGCAAGGAATAAATGATATGATATGATATGATCTACATATAAATACCCAAAAAATTACCTTTTTGTTTTTAAGCATGTACTTATATATTAATTCTTAACCCTCTGAGAATCGCAGTGGTCTTGAGGTTTGAAAGAAAAGTCCATACATTTGTAATGCGTATCGATTTGTTTGCGGGGTTATGGTGGAAAAGAGCGGCAACCATGGGCTAGATGCGATGGTCGTTTACATAGGCACCAACCACTCTTTAAATGACATTGTACATCAGGTAATTGTGTCAGCAAACGTTCCGTGCGTCTTAGAGCTACCAGGTTTGTGTAGGTCAGACGGAAAATGACCAGACGGGCTTACCTTGGTTCCCTGGCGTAGATGGCTTTGTCTGTTATGGGATGCAACACGCGTTAGCACATTTGCTGCATTCCATTCCATCTAATACTCGGCAGGCGCAGTGGCTGAAATTTCTACAATAAAAAACATTCTAAACACGCTGCGTTGGGGTTGACGTACTTACTATTTCGTACCTATTGCAATTGAGACTGCCGGACCCTGGTGCAATGAAAACTGCGATCTTATTTAAAATTTGAGTCGGTGGTTGAGGAAGAGAGGTAACGACCCCCGTTCTGGGTCTTGGCTTGTCGATCAGGTCTCCATCGCTGTACATCGTGATAACGCTGCGAACATGATGGGGACTTTTTGACTAGTTATGTCGCAGAACGGGTTTTAGGTCCGTTTCAATTGTTATATTGTTAGTTATGTTTATATTTATTACTTCAGTCTGTGTTTTCCATAATGTCCTTTTTTAATAAAATAGCTTTTTAAAAGAAAAAAAACAATGTTTCAATTGGAAACAGAAAACACTTGTGAATTCATACAGTTCCGTCCAATAAATGAGTCCTGAGAATTTCGGTATTAAAGTTAACTAAGCAACAAGAGCTTTAGTTGAAATGAAACCCAATTAGATAAGCTGTATTTTGATGAGAAATATTTTTTATAAACATACTAATGAAATTAGACAAATTTCTACGTTATAGGTTGGCACATAGTTTTCAATTTAGTTTAGGTAGGTTTTCAACTTCGTGGTTCTTCAGGATAAAAGCTCTTCAGATGTTTTGCACGCTTTATTGCCTCATTTGCTGGCTCACACGCCCTGTATTATGTACCGAATTGGTACAGCACATAGGTAACTATATTTATCGATACTAGCGATAAATAGTTACCTATGTGCTATACCTACAAGCAGTACTAGCAAATCTTGTTATATCCTAGGTTATTTGGACTAAAAGGTCCAAGTAGGTACTCCAAGACTGTACGGGATGCTTCTCGCACAGTCTTGAGATGATAGTTGATAATGATAATACTGCAGTTTCCGCCGAAATAACGATTTATTGATAATTATGATAAAATGATACAATTAGTGGCTTAATGAATACAGTCCGCGGCGGTCGGGCATGTACTGGCTCGAAATAGGTAATAAGTTTATGCTATGTGACGGAAAGTGCTGACGGGCGAAATGTTAACCTTTGTACGGACCGTACATGCTCCCGGGCGCGAGATGCAAAAAGACAAAATGTTACAAAAAGGATTAGACTTACAAAATTACACAATACAATACATTGATAAAACTTAAGTATAAAATAAACACAATATTAAATCATTCACTCATAGCAAGTCGTGTTTTGGTTTGCACGTTGATCTTAGGCGAGGGTTGTGGGTTCCTTTCCTCGCTGTTGTCATCTCTGGTAGCGTATTGAATTCTGATATTCGCAGATGCGTCGCTGGGGGGCACAGGGGGCAGCTGTGCTGAGCTTTTCAAGGTTGATAATATTGCGGTTGAGGATTTTATGTTGCTTGTCCATGGCTTCTTCCACCCTTTTTAGTAAATTATATTCAGCCTCAACCACTGAAGTTTGATTTTTCCACAGCAACGCCAGGTGTTTTTCATTATCTCTGATAAGATTGATATCCTTTTCATATTGTTGAGCGAAACGTTCATCTAGTATTCCAAACAAAGTATTCGCAACATATCCGACACCGTTGGCAAGGCCGCGCCGGCGGCGAGCCGGGCGTGTGAGCTGCTGAGCGAGCATTATGCTGTTGTAGTACTCCAGTTCCGCGAATCCGTGCCTTAGTTGTATGAGAATAACGTCGCATTTTGATTGTTTGTCCGCCTGGATACACATTTTTTCTAATGATTGAAGATATTCTTTTAATAATTTTTGTCCTTGCCAATAAGGTCCCGTGTCGTAATATGTGATAAGCTTCCATTCGTCGCGAATCAGGTGCATATTTGATATCTTGTCGAAATAGATTCCTTGATGTTTGTTTATGTTCGTAAGGCTGTGTTCGCTCTGTGCGGGTGATATTAATGCAAATAATAGGACGAGCGCAAGAGTTAATTAATTTCCCGTTCTCTTGGGACGTCGTTTTTTAACTTCGGGTTCTGCCTTTTTTGGTTCGGGATTCGACTTCAAATCTTGTTTCGTTTCTTGATTAACAGGCAGTTTTGATAATTTGGTAATGGGTCTCTTGAGGAACCCATTCTTCGTTTTGATTGATACTACACGTACATATCCATCGTGACCTGGGTGAACGGTCACAACTTTGCCAAGTGCCCACTTTCCGGCGGGTAAGTTGGCGTCATGAATGATAACTATGTCTCCTATTTTTAAATTCTCTTTAGGTTTTTGCCACTTGCTTCTTTTTGATAATTCGCACAAATATTCAGATTTCCACCTTTTCCATACATCTGAATATATTTTTTGCACCAGTTGCCATCTCGTCCGCTCGTCTCGTTCGGTTTCATATAATGTCAAATTTGGGCCGTTTGATAAGAAGTGAGACGGCGTCAGAAAATCCAGGTCGTCCGGGTCTTCGGAGATAGCACACAATGGTCGGCTGTTTAGACAAGCTTCCACCTGGGATAATAGCGTTGATAATTCTTCGTAGGTCAGTTTCTGTTCACCCATGACTCTACGAAGATGATGCTTGAGGCTTTTTACTGAAGCCTTCCACAAACCTCCTGCACTGGGCCATGATGGGGCATTAAAATGCCATTCAATTTCCATTTCTGATAAAGTTGTGAAGAATTCGGCATTGAAAGTGTTTTTTAGGTCTATAATTTCTTCACGAAGGCGCTTGTTTGCTCCAATAAAATTTGTCCCCTGGTCACTGTAAATGTGACCTGGAGTTCCGAGGAACTCCGCCGCGTCGAGACGCGCTGCCATTCGACGAAGAGCTGATAAAAATGCTGAGCTGCTGAGGTCTGATACAAGTTCGAGGTGTATGGCTTTTGTCACCATACATACAAATACAGCTATATAACCTTTCGTTGTCTTTATACCTCGGCCTTTATTTGACTTGACATCAATAAAGCCAGTATAATCGACACCAGTGTGATAAAATGGGCGTGTCGGGTTACAGCGCGCCGCCGGCAAGTCTCCCATGATTTGTTCTTGTTTCATAGCTCTCTGGCGGATACACGTGACACAATTGCTGATATATTTTTTAATTGCTCGATTCCCTCCTATGATCCAAAATTGATATCTGAGTTGCCTCAAGGTCAGACGAGCTCCACCGTGAAGGGTCAACTTGTGAGCATTTTCTATGAGAAGGTCGGTAATGTGACCTCTGTGAGGGATGATAAGTGGATGTTTCATGTTTGGGTCAATATTCGCCTTTCCTATTCTTCCTCGTACTCTGAGCAGCCCGTTGCCGTCCAAAAAGGGGTTTAGTGATAAAATGCTACTGCTCGTTTTGACTTGCCCATGTCGAGATAAGTTGCGGATATCTTCTCCAAATGATTCTTGTTGCACATATTTGATAATCATATTTCTTGCTTTCCGTAGTTCCGCCACCGTAAGGTAAGGCACTGTAGGCTTGCATATTGATACGGCGAGTAGTATCCATGCTAGTACTCGCGTCATACGGTTGATATTGCTGTGCTTGATAATTAAGTCACTTATGACGTTACAGCTTTGTAGGGTCGTGACGTTTGTTTGTTTTGATACTTTGATATCTTCATCGGTTGTATATTTCAATTCTTGTGCTTTTTCTTGAAATGTTGATAGCCAAGCGGGGCCTTGCCACCACAACGGATGCTCCCTTAACTGCGTAGCGCTGATCCCGCGACTCGCGCAGTCTGCTGGATTTTCGGCGGATTTGACGTAATGCCAGCATTGCGATGGTGCAACTTCTTTGATAATTTGTACTCTATTTGATACAAACGGCTTCCAACGATTGATATCACCTTGTAACCACCCTAAAACGGCGGTCGAGTCGGTCCAACAGTAAAGCTTGATATTGTTGTTGATAAATGATTTGTAATCTTTTGATAATTTTTCATTTTTCATGAGTTTTCTCTCAATTTGATAAAATTGTGCCACGGCCTTGTTTCTTGACTCCCCCAATTTTTCTTCAATGTCAGGTTTCAGGGGTAATCGTACCACATAGCGTCCGTCGGGTCGGCGCGTGGTTTCAGATTTGTATTGATTGATACAGTATTGATCTTCTGATGATAAGTTGTCCGAATTTTCGGCAATGTCTTCTATTGCCCAAAATCTGCTGATATCTTCAATGTTGTTTAGGACCATGTTGCAATGATATGACTTCATGTCGCCGCAGAGAAGCCATCCAAGATAAGAGTCCATAGCTATAGGGGTTACGTCATTCACCCTGATGATAGAGCCCACAATTATCCTTGCGTAAACGCCTGCGCCCAATAAAATGTCAACGGGTTTGCAGACATTGAACTCGGGGTCTGCCAGCTGCAAGCCTTCAAGATGCGGCCATAAAGGCATAAATGATTCATTTGGCAAATCTATGGTAAGGTGGTTCAGTATGTAAACTTTTGTGATAAATGTGTAATCCGTATGAATAGATTCGGCCTTGATAATAGTATACCCTTTGCAGTTACTCTCCTTTTTGTTGATACCAAAGACCGTACCACTGTTATTTTGGCGTGGTAGGCCTAGCAATTGGGCTGCGTTTTCTGATATGAGATTTAATTGGCTTCCTGGGTCGATTAAGGCTCTAAGCTTGATAGAAGGTCCATCCTTTGTCTGCACCTTAATTTGGGCAGTTGATAATAAAGTGTCCAAATCTTCATCTTGAAACACGTGTGCCACGTTTTTTAATGTACTTTGTTCATTTGTGGCCCCCTTCTTTCTGCTGACTAAGGCCTCGTGGAGGATCGTATTATGTTCGCCATTGCATTGCTTGCAACGTTTTTCCGACAAACATGGATCGCCGTAATGTTTGTATAAGCAGTTAGGACATATTTCTTTTGTAGTTATTGTTGCAAGTTTCGTCTCGGGTGTCATACCTAGAAACTTCGAGCATCGAAATATATCATGGTTATAAGTGCAACAAGGACACTTATAACTGTTGCTTGACAATGATTGATGATTTTTAGCTTGATTTACTTGATAATTTTCGTTTGGCGAATTATGATAATTTCGGTTTTCCTTGATATAACCTTCGGAGCGAGGGCTTTGATATGATGAAGGCTTGCCGCCAAACCGTTTTTCGTAGTTGGTTGGTATGTTGTTGTTTGCTAGTTTGCTCTTGTTTTCGACGAGACGATTCTTCTTCGTGTATAGTTTCGGTGAACAAGTCCTTAAATGAAGTCGATTGATGATAATTTCCATTGAAAATGGGTATTTCTATTTTTGGAGTTGATTTTTCCCGGTGCGAAGAATCCCACATCTTGATATTGATATGTTTTTTGATATCGTTGTACTTTTGTTCGCATTGGTTGTAGGTTTCTTCATACTTTGGGTTTTCGTTGATTTGTTCACTGTCGATTTCCCAATGTAAGGTGTCGATGGCGGTCCACCGAGCCTGCACGGTTTTTAAAGCATCTTCGAATTCCCACCGTTCGGTGAGTAATTCTAATCTAGTGTTGTTGATAGCGCGTTGGAATGCCTTAAAGTTACTTTGTTGTTTTCGGTACATCTTTTCCAACTTACTTTGATTACCTCGTTCAGTCTTTTGAGCATTTGATCGGGGTCCTTGAGGTTGTGAGGCTGAGGCGCTAGCTTGATCTTCCGGGGGCTGATTCCAGTCCATTTTCAAGTGAAACTGGGGAGTAGCGAGCCTGATAATAGACTTCGTCTCTTTAGGTAGAGACTGTTGCAAAAGATTGCGAATTTCGTGATAAATGCCTGATACTCGATCATAATGATTTTCAGTAAAGTACACGTAATCTTGATATTCATACTCGCAGAGAGCAATATGATTTGTCTGGAACTCTCTCCAATATTGGTCTAGAGTTTCTGAACGTTTTTGAATATGTTGAGGGGTCTTACGTTCAGCACCGTCCTTTTTGATATTGATAAGTAATTTTTCAATAGCAATGGCAAGTTGACCTTGTTTATTAAATAGTCCTTCCATTTTAGAAGTTTTGCCAATAACTTGATATGATAACTAAGCAACCGATGATACTTATGATACAATTCGATATAAGTTGTCGCAAATTTGTGTTTTAAGTGTCCTTCGCGGATATATGCGCCTTCTCAATCAGACGGTTGAACCCGCTTGTGGGAAGCCGCCTAACCGATTCGCTATCGCACAAAGTTCACTATAACACTAGTTTAGTTATTGCTACCTAAAATACTAAAATCACCATACATGGGCAGTTGTGCATTTGAGAAGTTCCATCTAATTCTTATGGATCTCATCATCAGATAATCCCTCATACTTGCCTCATAAGTACCTGGGCGACCTAGTGAAGATCCAAAAACTCCAAAAGGCTCAAATGTCTGTATTTTCTCAAAGCTAGTATATTTTCTCTTCGTATATTTATCATACATGAGAATTCATTAACGTCGATGGCTGCAAACGCCAATGGAACGGAAGCTGCTACAAATCGAAACCTGTGCCTATACACACCGCGCGCATAACACTGATTGTGAAAACAGCAGGAATGGAGGGACTGGTACGAGTATGGGACCTTTTTTTCATGAGATGTTTTCTTATTTGTGTTCATGATGCTCTCGTAGTGAAATAGATCCCATGTATATACAATGTTTATTACGAACACCTTACCTTTATGTGACCATTAATCATAATGTTCTTCTTGTGAAAGTGCATAAGGTGATCATCTGAGGTGATAATCTTTAGATCTTCAAAATGTGCAATACGTTAAGAGCGATTCAGCTTAAATTAGTATTTGATGGGTCTTTTTTTGGCACAGACGACAACTAGCCTGAAACCAAAAAAAGGACAAAGTAAATGGCAATGCAGTTATCAAAGCCCCAGAGTTATAGCTAAGGTGAATTTTGTAAAACGTACTTACATCGCTGCAACAACGCTTAGGCACATATTCAGGCGCCTTGGTGGAAAAGCTACACTCCAAAAACTTCTATTCAACCCAGAGCGGCATGTACCAATATTTTCGTACATATTTACCAATATTTTATGAAAAACAGACAGAAATATATTTTATTATCCGCCTTACAATATTATTTTGAAGAATGACAACTGTCAATTTTTATTTTTCAGTATTTCATAGACTATTGATTGTCATGTGCAGGTAAATACGTTTTTATGACGGAGCTAGACCGATGTGACGAAACGCGCCAATATTAATGTTTGTCACTCCATCTAGCGATAAGTAGCACTTTGAATGCTTAATTAATAACTACAATTAGTTAATTGTTAACTAAAAAAGTGGCTTTATGTTGGCTCCTGCAGGTGCTGAAGCACTGATATATGTTACGAAAAATAAGCAATAAGAATATCTGTATCATGTTATATACGAGTTGTGTGTACAATGTAGTTTCGCTAAAATATTAATAATATTCATTGCAAAAATATTTTGTAATTACTAATTCTAGCACTCTGCGTACTTTCGGAATGAAGTTGATACATTGACATGAATATTTCCTCATTTTCTTTTAAAGAATGTATGTAAATACTGTTTCCGTAACAAAAATTTTGAAAAATTATAGGTAAATTCTCAGTCTATTTTTTTGAATAACTTTTTTCCTCCGGCCGATAAATTGAAAATTTTAATATATTTGAAGAAGCGGGACTAAGCTCTTTAATTTAAAATTGGTTTGGTCTCTGTACGCGAACTTTCATAAAGCGGGTCAAAAACGCCCAATGACCTTTGACTAAAATTTGATCTTGATAACGTTGATAATGTTGATATAATGACTGATCTTGATATTATGATAGTTGATATTTAATGATGATACTGACGGCTTTGATATTTTACACGGCGTTAGTGTCACAGCTCCTGGTCACGTTGCGTCGACACGTGGCGTAGTCCAGGTTTTAGTTGTGCACTGTTTCAAATGTTCGAAGGACCAAAAAGATGTACGGGTTGCTTCTCGCACAGTCTTGAGATGATAGTTGATAATGATAATACTGCAGTTTCCGCCGAAATAACGATTTATTGATAATTATGATAAAATGATACAATTAGTGGCTTAATGAATACAGTCCGCGGCGGTCGGGCATGTACTGGCTCGAAATAGGTAATAAGTTTATGCTATGTGACGGAAAGTGCTGACGGGCGAAATGTTAACCTTTGTACGGACCGTACATGGACAAACATTTTCTAAAAACAAAAAAACAACGAATAGCTTGTCAGGCTACTCTCAGTGTAAGGTTCCGTAGCTCGTCGTCGTCCGTCGCAATAGGCGAATTTAAAATGTGCTGATTTTCAATTCAAAATACACTGTGGGAGTTAGCAGGGTTGACATATTATGTTATGCGAGTAGTTTTACAAATTCGGGATATCTGACGGTCGCTTTTTGGGGTCCGAGATTAAAATCCAAATTCAGTGAACGATTACATAACTAGATGTGTTATTTGGAAATATAATTTCAGACAAATCTAATTAAACTATAGTTAAACTGAATCTAAATTGTCTTCATATATGTCTAGTTCAATCAGTCCAGTTTATAGATTATTTGGTATGTAGGTATCTATGCAATTATGCAGGCTGTGTTATAATTATAAGTGGTAAATACATAGGTACTTTTTAACCGACTTCCAAAAAATAAGGAGGTTATTAATTCGTCGGAATTTTACAAGGGAAGTCTTTGCCTCAAATTAAAATAGGGAAATGCGTTTTTTCCTAGATGTCACGATTCTTAAAATTATCGAGAACATTTCTGTTGTGATTGTGATTAAAATCCAAATTTAGTGAACGATTACGTAACTAGATGTGTTGTTTGGAAATATAGTTTCAGACAAATCTAATTAAACTGTAGTAAAACTGAATCTAAATTGTCTTCCTATTATGTCTAGTTCAATCAGTCCAGTTTATAGATTATTTGGTATGTAAGTATATCTATGCAATTATGCAGGCAGTATTATAATTATAAGAAATAGTTATTTATTCTCAACTTAAATAAATTTACAATATATGCAATTAATTTAACAGCAACCAAAATCCATAAGTATGACTAAACTAAAACAAATTACAAATAAAATACAAATATAATAAAAATGTCCTACAAAAACAAACTAAATATTAAAATTAAAATCGCTCCGTAGTCCTCCAGGTGCAAAGGTGCCCATTACACTCGCCGCGTTACCACGTTGAACTGCAATGGACAGCATCTGCAAAAGGAAAGACCCGGAGCGGGGATCGAGACCCCTCTCACGCAAACGTCTACCCAGTTGCCCAAAAAATACCCTGGCCTCAGAACCCCAACAACCAGTGGATTCTACCGCCAGCGGGACAAATAAATAATTTTCGAGAGCCGCGTACTTCTCGTGTTTACGGGCAGCCGCCAACTCCGCTGCGGCTCCTGCCGTTGCCATAGTACGGCTTATATAAGAGGCCGCAAAAGTGCTAACGCAGGTGGCGTCCCACAGCAAACATTTTCCTCTTTCCCAGGGGACCAATGTCAACCCATCCGGCCGTTTACCATCCGACCTACTTAGGCCTGGAGGTTCCAACACACATGGGACACCAGCGGAGACCAGAGCCCTCCTAACGATATAATTATAAGTGGTAAAAACATGTTTTTTAAACGACTTCCAAAAAATAAGGAGGTTATTAATTAGTCTGAATTTTTATTATGTTATTCTGTACAAGCGAGTTCAGAAATATGTGTAAATAAGTACATCTCTTTACCTTAACCCCTTGTGATAATGTGAAAAATTTACATACACATATTAATTAACTCCATTACATTTAAATAAAATATTTAGCTTGGCAGGTAACGCATACCGACCTATTTATTTATTCTATTTTGTTATGCTTGGGTGATCTTAAAATAAAAGGTGGTTGAGTATACGATTTATGTTTTATTTTCTTACAGAAACTACCTGAACTGGTAAGTAACTGGCAGATTTTGTTATAACTGTAAACAAAATTGTACTGTTTATTCGACGTACAACTTAAAATATTAGGAATCTGTCTTAGGGTACTAGATTTATATACAAGGGAAGTCTTTGCCTCAAATTAAAATCGGGAAATGCGTTTTTTCCTAGATGTCACGATTCTTAAAATTAACGAGAACATTTCTGTTATAAAACTATTCTTACACCTAATGACTAGATAACAATAATAATACTATCTAAACTAACTCTTACTGGAAGTAACGTAAATATTTAAGGCTTAACTAAGGCACAGCGTTCACTTATGCAGGTTAACTAAATGCTTCATGTGGAATAAATGATCGATTCAGTCTTGGCAGTACATTTCATGAAAACATGGAAAGTAGTCGGCGCGCGCCGCTCGGCGGAATGCATCGATGGGGTCGTTATTGTCCACCATTATCCCCTCTCATTAGGAATATACTGATTGCGCTTAATTAGAGGTTCTCTCTGAGTCCCTTGCGCTCCAGCGTTCGGGTCGCTCTTCAAGCGAATACTCGTTTTTTCACAATCACCGGGCCGCTCAATGGCCATACTTTGATCACCGTAATGCACGGTTCCTGGGAACAAATAAAAAACAGGTTAATAAATGTGACTTTGATCCGTCCTGCCTATAGGTTGAGGAAATATTCAGAGCTTTGATAAATATCGAAACTTTTTGAATTATCTCCTTATGCTAACCGTGGCATGACGTGAACATAATTCCCATGAATACTAAACTGGTATCACCAGATGTTTGCTTAGAGCTTAGCAAATATTGTAACACGTGTGCCATGCTCATCGCCCTTCTATTTCCTCCTGAGATTTCGTCTTCCGGTACTACAGATTAATAGTCGGCGAAGCGAAGCGGCCGAACAGGTTTTTTTGCCCATCAGATTTACTAATAAGAGATGTGGCGCTACCGTTCCTTAGTCCATAAGTGCCATATGGCTTAATCTTTTTATGCCACAGATGACCGGATGCATCATATTGAAATTATTTAAAAACGACAGTTACGAACCAGCTTCCACTTGAGCGAAATTAGTCCAGTCTCGTCAGACCACTTATTATTAGAATAGCATACTTTTTACGATCAATTTTCTCAGTACATGCGGGGTGAACCACAAGATAGTTAGAAATGATTGGTGTGGGACTAATGAACAAAATAAGTTAATGCGGGTCGGGCCTATTTTAAGAAACCTGATTTACCAAATGCATATTTTTACTACATTGATAAAAAACGTCTACCTAGCTGCTGAGCTTTTATAAAGCGACATATTTCAAGATTCGCCATTGTCGGGGACGGATCTTTTGTGTCGTCCTAATTTAACAATGAGCCCCACCTACACATAGATAAAGTCTATCTGACGGTTCAATGCGCGGGCATAATAGGAAGTATACGTGTTTACTTTTTTTGCCCAAAGGACGAAGAGCATAGTTTGTGCAACATAAAAGACGTAGGGATCCAGTAGGTAACCGTGACTAGCGGATCGAAAATGAAAAAAGCCAATCCCTAAAACGAATTGAAATAGGCAAGGTACCTACCTGATACATTTTTTGCAAACATGGAAACTCGTAAATTCTTAATTGACAGAACTGGCGTAGCGCAGAGATTCTATCTTAAAAATTATACGTACCTAAAAATCCTAT
Organism: Lathronympha strigana; assembly: GCA_949128165.1. Classification (NCBI taxonomy): domain Eukaryota; kingdom Metazoa; phylum Arthropoda; class Insecta; order Lepidoptera; family Tortricidae; genus Lathronympha; species Lathronympha strigana. The sequence continues at coordinate 9,021,167 of OX421905.1, read as the reverse complement.
GAAGAAAAAATAATTCCTAATATTGTTGACTAACTAAGGATTCTTTAACTGTTGAAGAGTTTTTTTTTCACATTGTATCAGTTTTTATCAGCACACGTCGCGACAAATGTAAACACAAGTGATAAGAAAATTATCAAAGCTCTGAAATTTATGTAAACAAATTTTAAGGATTCATTCATACAATACTGTTGATAAGGACAAGAACGTAGCTTATATCAAAACTTTATAAGTATGTATGTATGTAATATAAGGGAGACGAAGGTATAAGGAGGGAACCTCGACACGAAGAATAAGAAGGTAGGCGAAAATAAATTATAAGACTCACCTTTTATCACTGTTGCTGCCACCACGATATGACATCAAGTAACTCTTCATCTTCAGGGCTCATGGGTTCGTAGGAGTCGTAGGCGTCGTGACAGTTCGGGCCTGCCGAGCTTTCAGACACCAGCGACGGAGCCGGCGATCGCGATTCCTCGGACGATGGCGGTGTGTGCGCCCCACTGCTTGCAAGTCCCAGACCAATCTGCATGTCGGAGCATCCTTCTTCATTTTCTTCTAACAAACGCTTTAAACTTTTGATGTATTCCACAGCTAGTCTCAGCGTGTCAACTTTGCTCAACTTGCGTGATGCCCCTCTACCTCCAGCTAGGGCTGCTGAAACAGCTGACGGAATGTGCTGACGAAGCGCAGCGAACCCGTTGTTGACTTGCTTTACTCTGTTCCGTTCCCGAGCGTTTCTTCTGGCCACTGATGCAGGTTGGGTGGGGTACGGCTGATGAAGATAAGACGATTTCTTCTTGCATCGAGCGGGATCTACGGGAGCAGGCGCCAGCCTCCTTGGCACGGCTGACTGCAGTTGCGTAAGCTTCTGGTTAACACCGAGGTTTTGGTAAGTGTGAATAGCCGCCATCGGCATCGCGTGTGATTCGTTTCGTAATAAGTCGAATAAGAGCACGTGTGCGTGCGGCGCGGAGGTTGCCGGTGGATTAGCGGAGGCGGCGCGCACCCCCGACGCTAAGTAGCGCGCGCGGCGGCGCGGCGAGCGGTGGGGCGCGTGCCCGGCGCGCGCGCAAGCACGGGCCGCGACCCTCCGCCCTCCCCGCCTCGCCCGTCCTGCTACTTGTTGCCTTCTGATCAAAATACGCCGGCGCTTATTATGCCATAGAGCGAGCGGAAAGCTCGCGCCGCTATTGTTGCACATCGTTGCGCATAATTATCCTGTCCATTACCTTGTTCGGAAGACAAGATCTTCTTGTATCATCTATTTAGAGGACGCAGAGAATAGACTCAATAAGGGGATCGTCGTCAATATTGTGTTATTAATGCCTTAGAGCTTTTGTTTTATTAATATGCCCCGACGAGTTTTTACGACAATGTTTTAGTGTTCGCGCAAAAAGTATAATTGCCTTCATCATAACCCACCGCCTCCTCGTTCATTTTATTCAGCACCGGTCCGTAATCGGTGCGTTGTCGTCGGTCTACGGGACAGGTGCGCATGGCAACGTCCCTACAAAGCCTAGATCCTACAAATTGCCAATGGGCATCAAGTCAGAAACTAATTTCGATGTCTTTTAAAAATTCTGGACCTGCCTACGCCGGTAAAATAATAATAGGCGTCATATTTTTTCAATCACTTACCTATTTATGCAAGCTTTCGCAACTTATTTCGAGGCCTTAGTGTTTAGGGTGACAATTGTTTCATTTACAGTAGGTTTTTCATATTCTCTAGTTTAATTCGTATAAATCGTTAAGTTTTCCCATGTCTGCGAGAGTACCTATAATTCTCGGCTAAAAATATATCGCGGGTGTGTGAGGCTGGGGCGAGAGCGTCAAGTCAGCAGGTGCGGCGACAACGCACCGCCCGTTGAAAGATATTATAACTCCAAATAGTCAATCACTGTTTTGACCTGCAGGCACGTAATATTTTTTATACACAATAAAATATAACATTGTGTAAAAAAAATAAAAGTATATTTGCTTAATAAAGTAATGTAGGTAGGTATGTACCCTTAAAAAGTTTGTTGGCACGACGCTGTAAGTTAATTTTCGGGCTTTATTATGTGAATTATTAATGTGATGATTGTGATATACAAATATATTAATCATTGTTAATAGGGGCGATATGGGAAGATATACATATTTATCCTATTTTGATGCCATAACAATTAAAATAAAAATCACGATATAAATAGAGTGCATAAACTTATTTACAAATCGCTATACTATAATCGCTTACATGGATTTTTTTGAGTTCTCATAATTTGTAAGTCATCCCGTAATACGGTACCATCCTGAATAAATTTGTAGTACTTAAACATATTTTCACAAAAAATCGATTCACAACACGTGTAGATATTTATTTTGTCCTTGTGAAACAAATATGACTCAAATAAATAACAAATTCAATTTTTCCAATGTGTTCAACAATCTCAATCTCTATAAAAAGCATTTATTAGGATGACTCATACTAGGACGGGACGGCACGGGACGGGACGGGGCAGGATGGGACGATCTGTCAATTTTCACACACACACAAACACATGATAGCCAGAGCCCTCGGATGTCACGTGACGTTTTCTATAGAAACTGACAGATCGTCCCGTCCCTTCCCGCCCCGTTCTAGTGTGAGTCATCCCTTAGATCGTGATCTCTATTGACGAGCATCTCCATAATGGAGTCAATGTTTTGAACTTGGTTATTTATATTTAGCCCGAGTAACACGACCAGCTTAAATGAAATATCTGGTTAGTACTTACATACAAAATTGCCGGTTCCTTGAAATTTCAATTATCAAGGTCAATATTACTCATATTTTAAAATCTTGATCAATAAATATTCATTACGTAACCTTACCAGCAATCAATTTATATATCAATCTTCCCTATTTTCCTTAAATGTCGCTCTTTAAAATCAACCTTATCAACAACCAAGCTAGCACCTTTTCTATTGTTTTTAAGTGTCGCTGTTTTTCCATAAAATACCAATATAAGTAATAAAACATACGTTTACATAGAACGTGCTTGTTTTTATTTGCATTCAAGAAGAATAAATACATATTAATTTTAGTCTTTTTAGTTTGGCCTACAACCCTGAAGTCTTGGTTGCAATTATACCTACCTAAGTCAGTGCGGCAGAGATGTAAAACAGCACTTCGTTCGCGTCAACCGTTGATCATCCCTCAAACAAGTTAGACACGTAGCGCCATCTACTTTCATCCCTTAACGTATACAAACCAAAATCGTTGTAATGCTAACAACACCCTTATTTAATTCCAACTAACATGCGTAGATGGCGCTAGATATTAGTGGGATACACAGGACCACAAAATATAGCCTTTCGTCTTCCTAAAGTTAGGGTTGTTAGAATCTAAGTAATTTCTGATTGGCGATCTAGTGCCTAAACTACTCTGTACAAAATATTTTAATTAAAACTATATAATTTTATAGATGTACTCGCTATAGCTGATCACCTGATTGGAATGAGAATGAAGGGGCGGAAACTTTAGAATGAGCGTATCATCGACCGTGTTGACTGTTACTGCAAATGCATACCGTAAATACAATTTTATTTACTACATTCGTATAGGTTTCCGATCAGTAAAATTGTAATAACATGTATCATCACTTACGATTCCTGGAGATCGTTTTGTATCAAGCAGTAAACTTAATAATAGGGCTTTCAGATTAACATCACGATTGATATATATGCACATCAATCAATAACTAATTTTGAACTCTAGAGTCAGAGTGGAAGTTACTTAGGTATTTTGTTTTAGTCTAAAAAGAATATTAGAGAGTGTTGCGCGAAATTTACGTCGATTAATGTAAACTTCTAGTAAGTTCTTTTACGCTACCCTGGTACTAAGTCTTATTTCGAAAATCGAATTGAAGGTACATGAAAAAATTAAAGAAGGTACAAGTCTGGGCTTAAGTCAGGTTTGTTTTAAGGTATAGGTAAGTAAACATTATTTATTACTTTACTTATTCAGATAAGTTGTTTCATCTTTATGAGGCAATATATTGCCAATATAAATCAAATTCAAATTATTAATTTCAGATAGGTCGTCCATATACACATAAAATAGAGAAACAAAATTAAGATTAAAATATAACAATAAAACATAAAAATAAAAATTTTGTTTGTGTCATAAATATTTTTTACAGAAACTGCTAATTTGAAATATTTCATTCTTTAACTAGTGCTGCCCTAGTTTACTATTCCTGATGATGGTTGCTACCATTCTTGATCTGATAGGTATCTAATAACCATGGAAAGAATAAACATGCAGTCGTGTATCTCTACCAAAAATATATGTTAAATAATCAATTCTGTAGTAGGTATGCTCCTTCCTAATATGCTCATTCTATATCAATAAAGAAAGCTTAATTTTTACCTTTTTTATATCGAAACAACACTCATAAAAATTGACTACTTCCCAATTTAACAAGTCTTTATCGACATATCAGTAAATTTAGTACAGTTATCTTGGGCACGACTTTGAAGGTCCCAAATCTGTCCATCCGTGTGTTTCAGGTGAATATATGTAGACGGAAAATTATTCATTTAACCCTAATTTAAATTAGTTACAGGTAATTAAAGGCACCAGTTTTAATAACGAATTAATTAAAATGACAATGTAGTATTCGCGACAGTCCATTATTGGAAATAGGTCTCGCTCGTATCAAGCCTGAAGGTTCCCACCGCCGACGTCCGGCACCTTTTATGGTCCATTTGTGTACCAATTAAGTAGTAAGACCCGATCGCGATAAGAGCGGCTAATTGTTAAAGTAATTGATACTTTTAGTTCTGTTCTCCTACTGTGTGCGATAAGTGCTCACGTAGGCTAATACTTATAGGAGGGTTCTAAGGTATTAAAGGTAGTAGGTTTAATGAAATCTAATAAGAAGTTGAATTCCAGTAAGATTTGTTACTGGTTGATGTTGTAAAAGCTTCACTGTAGTTTAACTGCCAAATGTGGGCTGCCGACGGGTCAGAACATTTAAAGTCACCACGAATATTAAGAATCTTTTTCAGCAGGCCACGTGGTTGGCCAGCGGCTCACTAAAATACGTGTGCAGGTCACTTATACTTTATAGTAACTTTACGGGAAATGTACATGGGTTATCTGCGGCCTACTAATGTTACAGTGCAAAATTTTTGTTTTCGTTTCATTCAATAGCTTTACCAGTAGACCATGGCCCAACGTTTAATCTTCAACAGTAGGCCACTAGGTACGCAATGTACCCACAAAAAATGTAAGATCTAATTTTAGTTTAGGACCTAAAGATTAATTTGAATTCATAAGTACCGTTAGCACAACAATTTGTACGTATCTATAACAATTTTATGAAATTAGTCAATAAATTATACATTTTTATTATAAGTCAATACCTATCAACTGACAAAGTATGTATTATTCACTACAAGTAAGCCACTACACATTCCATACGATTTTAAGCTAACATGGTCATTTGCATTATAACTAATATTTAAAACGGGATAATTAGTAATTACCATGTATGTTAGTTTTATTGAGCACTGGTGTCGAAATATCGGGTGCTTAATAAAACTAACGTACATGGTAATTATCCCGTTTTAAATATTAGTTATACTACACATTCCGCTGATGCGTTTTAACTATTTGCTAGTTCCATAATTTCAGTGTATTGAAATAGTCATAACTGCTGTCATTTTTAGCCAATAGCACCTGGATACCAGCTTGGACCCTTTGACTCGGTCCAGAGGCGCCCTGTTATCGATAATCCCAAACGCACAGGCGGCATTGAATCCTTAAGTCTAAGGATAGGTTTTGCCCCCTTATGTACGTTCTATCGCCTGTGCAATGGGTTGTGTTCTAAAGAACTGTTTGACATGATGCCAATCTCCACTTTTCACCGTCGCACCGCTCCCCATCGACAGGCTCATCTACATACCACGCAACCTAAATGGTCGCGCACCGTGCAGTTTCAGAGGAACCTCCTCCCGTGGACACTCCGGCTGTGGAATGAGCAGGATGTCAAGGTTTTCCCGGAGGAATACAGTATGGAGTTGTTCAAAAAAGGAGTGTAAAGTTTAGTTAAGAGAGGGCCCTCTTACACATGTTGCCAATTTTAAAAAGATACAATTTGTGGTAGGTAGTATTTATATAAGTTAATTATTAATACCGTAAACTGAGGTGACTTTGATTCTTGGGGTAACATTGGTCAACGACATTTGAGCTATAAAAACTTCATTTTTGAATACAAGTTTGAGAATTGTATGATATTCTTGGCAATCTTAACAGAAATACATAATAAACGTTTTACCAAATAAATGGCTAACATTTTAAAAATCGATGAACAATGTTATGTTACCCCATGAATCAAAGTCACCCCAGTTTACCGGTACTGATTTCTTACTCATACTAATTTCAACCTATACAGTGTGTAAATCGAATACGGGCGAACCTCTTAACGGTGGTTAGAATAGGACATAAGAAATGTAATTAGCTAACTTTTAAATGGAATTGCAATTAAAATTTTATCCATAGAAAATAATTCGGCCCGCAATGTAATGCAAACACACTCGCGTTAAACATTTGTTGGCAACCGTCAGCGCCAATTTTTTATAACACATTGCTGCTGAAAATTTTATTAAAAAAAATATTATGGGGTCATAATTAGGAAAATTTAACTTAAATTCGTTAGTGTTATCAATAAGCTTTAATTTTATTATTCATAACACTAACGGATTCTATGTTTGGTTAAATTTATCGCCCGTTTTAGACTTACACACTGTATTCATATGAGGATTTTGTTACTTTTCAGAAAATTGTGTGACGTTAACGTCACAATTATTAACATACGTATATTTGATTTAATATGTTAATAGTATTAGAACTATTAAAAAATTAACTGCTGCTATCCCCTACGTTTAACATCAATAGCGCCGTTTAACAATTACGTGGGTCACTCGGTTACGTGGATCACTAGCACACCATGTCTAGATTTCGAGCATCTCATTTCGGCCGTCCCAAGACTATGGAACATGAAGGGAAAGTACCTTAAATATCGTAGATAGAATATTTTGTTAAAAGACAACTTTATGCTATTTTAATACGGTCATAGTGCATTTAAAGATATACTTAAAAAAATACTTAATTGACCTCGGCAGTTTTATGCAGGTATGTTTTTAATTTGATTAAAATTATTAATTTCACGTTGATGCTTTATTTTAAAATACTATATTACTTAAGAATAGTTATAACTTTTGTCCGGGATTTCAAATGGCATCATAAAAATAGGGTGATGTTTTATTTTACATTTATGTTGTTTCGATTTCCAGACGAATCAAGTAATTCCTAGAATATCTTTGCAGTATTACTTTTAAAAATAACATAATAAGTCTTCTTTCAGCAAAATATCCTAACTATGATATTTAAAATACTACAATCAAAATTTCTTTAAAAAATGCTGTATAAAAAGGGGTTATTGGAATTGAAGATTTGGCATGCGGTTCACGGGTAAACCCGAACTGTACCTATTCCAATTTGCGCAAATTTTACGATAAAACGGCTAGACAATATTGTCAAACTCACTTAGGTGACTAATGATGTCTTATTATTACGTAGGTCAAGTAAAGTTAAAGTGTATTTATCTAAATACATGTGTATTTATTTCGGCATGAATAAATGATAAAACAAAGTCCTCAAAATAAATGATTTACGTAGGCACGCTTTCAAAAGTGCGTGAATGAAATCATTCGTAAACTGCCCATGCAATTTTGAACGCGATAGTACATTAAAGGAAATGGATCTCAAGCTGTTAACATAAAAACAAGAAGAAAAAATACAATGAATACTAAAATTAAAACTAAACCTACAAATAAAAAACTGGCTCCAACTCGGTGCCTTCTGGCAGGGTGCCAAGAAGGCTGGCGGCATTGCCGCGCTGGACGGCAAGTCCAATGCGTTGCGCAAGGTACGAGCCAGCTCTTCTGTCACCCGTAGCTTCTATGAGACGCTTTGCCAAGTCCTTAAAAATAATGTGGGTGCCAGGGCCCCACGGTCCAAGAGTTTCCACCCCAAACGGCTCAAACATGTAACCGGAATCAATTACTGCGTATTTGCGCCGCTTGAGGTGTTCAGCACGATTAGCGGCAGCGCCAGCCCTGTTTGAAGTCCCTGGAAGATGGGACGGCGCAAGGGTATCCACGCATGTGGCATCCCAGACTAAAGGCCGTCCAAGCTTCCAGGGGACAAGGATCATTCCGTCCGGCCTTTTACCATCGTCGCGTGCTAAACCAGACGGCTCCAGAACCGCCGGTGTCCCAGCCGTCACGAAAGCCCGACGAAGAGTATCGTTCAGGCTTGCGTGACGTGATTGACGTCCGATGCTCCTCCTCCTCCAATAGTTAAAAAATATCCATATACCGACATCGTAGCCCCCAAAGTATAAGGAAGTAATCTTGCAAACATAAAACCCATTTTGAACCCATATCTTACATAATTACAATAGATTTAAATGCTTTGAATAAGTTAAAAATCGCCTGAAAGCTGACGGTATAGTAAATTTGCTTTGCAAATTGTATTGTGAATTGTAAAACATACTGAAACACGAGCCATTTCGCAACATGCAATCACATATTTTGTCTTCACGGGATACCTTACCCTATATCCGTTGGGATGAGCCTAAGAAAAACACAATATGCTTGTCTCTAGTAAAATGCACCCGATCTAAGCGAAAAAATTTGAAAAATCAGTTTTAAGACTAACAGGAGGAACAAATATAACATTATTTTTTGGGTAATGACATTAGTGCTAGAACATACAGTACGATTATCTCTGACCAAATATATACTTGGCCAAATTAAATATTCCAAATTATTCTAATATCACATGTCTATCCAAATTAGAATGTAATGTACTTTAATTAGTATGTTCACCCTAATTAGTATGAGACTTCTGACTCTAATTGACTAAATCATGTGGACATACTTTGTCCGGGGTAGAGTCAGTCCGGTCCGGGGTACAGTTCCGTGGCCACAGTTAATTTCTTCTCTAGACCTGGTTAAATCCAAGACCAATGCTTGAAACACATTTATAAAAATACACTTATACATTTACACATGTATTTCCCACTTGAAGTTGATTATATTCCTGTGAAAACATGATCCTTACTTATAAATACTGGTCCTAAGTTTCAGTAAGTAATTTAGCACGTGACGAGTTCAACAAATGATAAAGGTAAAGATTCAGACAAAGACAGATTTCACTTGTCGGCAGAAACGCCATGGGACCCAGCCTCTCTAAATAACACCAGTTGTCGGCGATAACTCCTCTAACTGTGAAGAATACTCATGACCACTATCATTTAATAGCAATCACAAATAAAAGGCCCCACAATAATGTATGTCGTAGAGATAATGTGAAATCCGTTTTAATTTTACATGCGACTATTCATCATCCGTTACAAATACTTGTAGGTATTGCAAGCTTGGAACGAATTCCCATGCCTTTACTTATTTTTTCATACACTAAAACCATAAATCAGGCAAGCATACTACCGATTAGGGTTATAAAAACGCTTAACACAGGAATATAAAGTGTTATTGAATTATATTTAAATAAATACTGCAGAATTTAGTCACGGCAATATATTTCACACTGCATGTGTTAATTTCATTAAAAATATTGTTTCGTTCGTATGAAACATTAGATTTTAACCGCGATTACAAGGAGCATTTATATCTTGTAAAGTGTGTTTATTGGTAGCCATTTTTAACTTTTAATTAAAAGTGTTGGTTTATTTGTAGAAATAGCTAGAGTGGCGCAGTGACCGCAGCACGTATTATTAGTAGCGTTGGGCGCGAGCGCCGCGGTTGGTGTATAATTTCGCGTTTGCTGACACGAAGGCTGTTCGCCATTCCACAATATATCACAGGCGTACGCTACAGTGTATAATTCGTGTAATTTATAGGGTACAGAGGACTAGTAGCGAGCCCGACACACTTAATAGCGGGTAACCACGCGACAGACGCATTCGCGATCATTCGCATACCTTTCTAAATAATGACTGGTTCACATTGGTTAGTAAACTACAAAAACTTTAGCACTTTAGACTGACAGAAAAGACGGAAGTTACGGCGAGATTGTGCATGAAATGTAAAAGTTCCAATGGGAAGATAACAAGCTTTAACTACTTTAGAAAATACAATACATAATATCTTAAGTTTTCTAAAATTTAATTTCGAAAACCACAGAAAAAATCACTCATAATCTACGATTTATTTACTGTATACACTTTATCGGAATTTAAAAAAGCATTGTTGACTTTGTTGTACAAAATATAACGGTTAACTAAAGCTATATTGAAACTTGGAGCTTAAATAGGAAGAAGATCGATGCTTTTTAGATGTGGTGCTGGAGAAGGATGCTCAGGATCCCATGGACTGTATTTAGAACAGACGAGTCCATACTACGAGAACTAAATATCACCAAGCGGCTCTCAACTATCTGCCAGAAGAGAATACTCTGGTTCTTTGGGCATATAATGCGTTCTAACCAGCATCAGCACACTCTCGAAAGAGATATTATTCGTGGCAAAGTTGAAGGCTAACGCTCCAGGGGTGGAATACCGATTGGGTGGGCTGACACCATGAAGAAACCTAGTGGTTCCGAGCAGACGGCAGACCAGATGGCCCTTGACCGCGCCAAGTGGAGGGACATCACTGTTGGTCACGAGCCTCAGCCATGATTGAGCGAACTGAGAAGAAGAAGAAGAAAGCTACTCGTATAATAATTAAACCTAAAACTAAACGCATACAACAAAATGCTACCTATTCAAAAAGCCCACCCTGTAACGTTCCCAACGCAAAAGTGCCCATCATACCCGCAGCGTTCCCGCGTTGAACTGCAATCGCGCGTTGAACAACCTCTGCGCCAGAAATGAACCGGAGTGGGGGTCATGGTCTCTCTCTTGCAGGCGATGACCTAGGTCCGCTACCACTGATAATTCCATCATTTTAAAAGTTTCATTTTGAAATTAGTATACTCTAATCAAATTGGGAAAAATCTGAAATGAAGCCAAAAAGTCTTCTAATAAGCACAGATTATTAGTAATTAAATAATTTCATTTCATTTCAAATTACTACTAAACTTATATTATAAATTGAAAGAGAATCAATTTATAATTTATATATAGTAGTGTGACTACTTAAAAAAACACAAAAACATGAATCAAAACCTTTATTACATTTAATAAATGATTTGATTCGTGCTTTAAAATTGTATAAAATTGTAAACTTATATTATTAAAATGTTTAATAAATATTTAAATGTAACAATACATAACAAGCGTATAGCAAAAAAGTTGAGAATTTTATCAACTCTCTCTATAATTCCATTTGTCGTTCAAATCGCATTGTGATATTTTTAAAAGCTTTATTTTTTTACCGGGAGGTATTTACTTTTCCTGAAATGAATTAAGATAATATCTATAAAGCAGGACTAATTTATTTCCAGTTCTAGTATGAACTAGCCTCAACTAGCCCAGGGCGTTAGTTACCCGTACAGGAGCAGAGTTTGATTAAACGTGCCTATAACCATATTACAGGAAAAATATTGGACTATTGGTGACAAAGACCTCATCACAATGTACTAAGGTTTATATTTGACTAACTGGTATTATCAAGCAACGTTTAAAAAGGTAAGTGTGCATGATTCGCACTTAAGTCGACGAGAGATTAGCCACACTTGTCATTGTGTTCTTTTGCTCTACCGTTTAACTAGAAATTGTACGATTATCAGATATGTACGTATATAATTTTAAGCCACTAATGTAATCAACAATTTTACGAATTTCCTGTTTTTCCATCACACCATGTGTCCACTTAAATTGTGGATGAAAGAATGCCTTTGCTACGCTCAAAAACCTTGAAGTTTTTCCATAATACGTGGATAGGTCGAGTTACTAATGGAGCATTCCACGGGGCTGTCCCGTACAAACGCTTTTTTTTAGTTAGTTAAAGAATTATTTTCTACGTTTTAAGTCGATAATTAGTCCTCTGAGTATTTTTTTACGCTTATGCCGCAAAGAAAGAATCTCCAAAACTTACAATCTTCATAAAATTCGTGTTCGGTGTGTACGGGACACGCGGTAGACAATTCAGTGGAATGCTCCTAATAAGATTTTCTACGATTCTACAAATACAATCAGGTCCCTGCTATTAGGGAAAAAAATGTTGACCTAATTTCACTCCCAAACATTTTTTGCCACACATTTTCCAATCCAAATAATTCCCAAATAATAATTTGTCAACCTTAAATTTCAGCAAATGACCACTTTCCAAATTATCATAAAGGCAACTTTCCACCAAACCAAAAGTTTTTTTAAATATTTTATTTCGCCTAAAAGTGTCGCCTTACTTAATTCTGCAGCTGACTGCGCGTGTTACCTAATACGTACTAAATACCAATAAGATCACTATGAAACAATACGTCTTATAGGAAGAAAATTAGGATCACAATAAAATTTCATTCTAATAATCTGTAACTTGTTTAATATGCCCTACGAGTATGTTGGTTTTGAAGTTTTTGTCTCTAATGAAATCGAGAAATATTCATCCATACTATTATTATTCTCTTTATTCATTATAATCTTAAGTTAAGAATTTATAATATGATAATAAAAGTACAATACAAAAACACATACAAAAACATTACAAAATACTTACATATAAACATATTACTAGAGTGCCGCCGGCAACGGGACGAGGCCCAGGCTGCCGGTAGCTAGGTAGGGCTGCAGAGAACGGAACCGCCGGACTATACGCGCCGTGTCCAGGATTACCGCCTTCTGCATTTATCCCCCTCCCCCCTCGCCCTCGATCCAGCGACCTAGCGAGAGTCTCTTAAGGTGTTGGTCGAGACTCTTTGCTATGAGACCGTTCGCTGAAACGACTATCGGGACAATGATCGTCGAGTCAAATTCCCGTTATCTCGTGAGCCAAGTCTAGGTACTTACTGGACTTGTCCTTCTCGGCCTTCACGAGATTCTCTTCATGGGGAATGGTGACGTCAGCAAGCACGGCCCGACGCTGCGGTTGATCAACCAGCACGATGTCAGGTCTATTGGCTATAATAGTCCTGGCCGTGATGATAGATCGATTATTAATTTTAATATTATAAATGGGAAAGTGTGTCTGTTTGTTTGTCCGTCTTTCACGGCAAAACGGAGCGACAAATTGACATGATTTTTAAGTGGAGATAGTTGAAGGAATGGAGAGGGACATAGGCTACTTTTTGTCTCTTTCTAACGCAAGCAAAGCCGCGGGGCATGGGCATTCAATAGTTTTTTTTTGCGATTTTGATAGTTGGCCCCAAAAACTTTGTTATTACAGCTCGTCCTCTCAGAAAATATTCAGTGATAACAAAACACGCTGTACGCTGCACGCCGTACCTATACCAGCGTTCCCAATTTTTTTACAAAAATATCGTTATATTATCATTTCAAAACCAAACTTTTCAAACCAGCGCTGGCACGATTTATCTAGCACCATTACGGGCGTATCTAGCCTGCCTATTGTTTCGTAACGGATTCCTATTGGTCGCTGCTAGGCCTCTCTACCAGCGCTCCTCCAATAAGAGCCGGCGAGGCTCTAGCGGCAATAGATTCGCCGTTAGATTATATACCTAGTGCGCATGTCCAGAGAATTTGATGCCAACCAATGCAAAAGTTGATTAGGTTTTCGTAAAATAAAAGTGATTTCTCATAAGAACTAAGGAATAAGAATGTTTTTTTTTTTATTATTCCGATTGGAAATTTTGTAGTGGTCTTTCAAATAAGTGCAACTGAAATTATCTTATAAGTATAAGTTCTGGCTGATTTATAAATGCGCTTATACATTTTTAACGAATTTTTGTTATAAGAATATTTTATTATTTTTATAAATTCAATAATGAAGTATGGATTAATAATGGATGATCAATTGACTTTTGATATACCTAGATTTTTTTTACTTTGCCTGATTGTGTGTCCCGCTGGGCAAAGGCCTTCCCTTTCCCTTTCCATGTTCTGAGTGAAATCCCGCCAATCCCGCCAGAATGCATCGAAGTAATCCCACCATAGTCCGTCTGTTAGATTATTAAAAAATATTTCATACGTATTTGTTCTCTCTTCGTCATATACAAAATACAGTGCATTCAAGTTTCACGTGACGTCACAATTCTGCCGCACTAACAGCGAATGCAGTAATCACTTTGAACACTCATGCAATTGTTTTCCTTGTTTTCTTTTAATAATGTGCGATATGTGCGATAAACAGGACAGAATTAGGTACATAAGTGACGTCACAAGCCCCTACTCCGAAACTTTGATACTCATTATCTTCGATAATTTTAGTTAACTTGTTAAAGGAAAAATACGTGTTTAATAATTTTGGATAATCTACTTGACGGACTAAATATAATTATAATTATTTAACCTAGTCTTCATCCCTAATACCGACTTGTTTTAAGTATGAATACTGATTTCTGATATCTAAATATTTTTATTGTTCTTGGAATGTAAAGTAAAGTAAAGTGTTTTGAAAGACAAAAAATTTTTTTTATTAAAATATTTTATAACAAGCTATTTTTATGTATTGCTTAAGGTTTTTTATTTTCTTCAGGGGGTATTTTTTCTATGCAGTTACCACCCGCACGGAATGGTAAAAACAATAGGTGTATGTTATCCTTACTTGAATGTAATTTAAACTTCATTTCAATTTCACGTCATTGTATAATTGTGTATTTTACGCACGCTCGTCAAAAACTTCCAGAAACTACCACATACCAACATAGAAACCGACTTTAAATTTTGTGACAAAAAACAAAACACGACCGTGACGGATCGTCACGTCGCGACAATTGTACGTCATTAGCGGGACGTGTCATAATCTGCGGTGCGCTGGCGCCGGATTTCATTCGCTGAGTTGGTAGCCCTGTGGGGTATACCGCGAACTACGAGTAAAAATCAAAATTTAGTAATACACCTCTGTGTGTCGCTGATGCATATTCAGGTGATAAAGAGGCACTACCTCGAAAACGGAACGAACCAAAAATGGTATCTCCCTCTCCTTCGCACTCACATATTGTGTGAAATAGATGTAGCCCGAAAATTATGATTATTTGGTGTTCGCAGTAGGTCCTAGAGTAGAACGAAGTGATTTCCTTTCATATTCGTATGATATGGTGTGAACGTGACGTGATTTGTAATAATGTATTGAATGGGCTCTGTGATTAAGTTTTTTTTTCAATTTACGTAGCAAAGTAGCTACGTGTTATATTTAAATTAGTAACGTATTTTTTGTCATAAAACATAATGGTTATGAACGAGCGCTACAAATCTTTGTCTATGTTTTTTACATAAATTATGACACTGTAGATACACTTCTTAGGGCGTTTCTAGCAGTTTTCGTATATTTATGCCTATTGTATTTCGTTCGGCATTTTATGTGCTTCACATATTTAAATTTGAAGCGTAGAAGTTATAATAATATAAGAAAACCTAAAGATTAACTTCCTTATTCATAAAAAAGTTACTAGAAGCTGTAGTTAAATTATGTTTTCTCCCATTCTGACAAACGCGATTGTCAAAGTGACAGATAAGGACAAACAATCATTTAGCTAAACTGTTGTTGAATTGCGTTTATGAATAACGCCATTAGTTTGTCTTATAAAGAGTTCATCTTGGGGGCTTTTATAGCACAGTGTGGAATCTTCCGGGGAATCACCCTTCTTCTGTTCAATAATACGATACTTTAACGTTAATACGTTTTAAAATACTACAGTCATTCAATAACGACTTAATAGCTATAGGTATAAACCTTAGGTATTAGTAGTGTATTAATAGAAGAAAAAAAAGCTGACCAAGTGCAAGACTCGCCTACCGAGGGTTCCGCACAAAGGATCCCCCCCCCCAGTGAAAAATAATTGCATTTCATTTTGTATTCAGCATTTTACAAACAAATCAACTTTAATTCCATAAGTTTTTTTGTGCTTCGTAAATATTAAGCTCATACTACACAGTCTTCATACAAAAGACATCAACGAAAGTTCACCGAATTGCAACTGTGTATTCAACCCTGAATTTAAAAGAAACTTCGGACACGACAGAGAAATGCCACTTACGTGATAACTTGGTGCTTTAAAAAAAACTTAATAAACAAATTTTTATTCTAAGCTCGTAACAAAACGATTATTTGAACAATCACTTAGCCAAATTGTTACGTCGTAATTGTTCGTAATTGCATCGCATTACTTTCGACGAGTATCAATTTGCGATGACAATGAGCCTCGTGCGTCCATTCATTGTTCAGCTCTTAAAAAAGATGATTCAGGTTTGTGTCCACTTCGTAACTTTCGATTGCCAACAAAATATCCTGCGGGTAATGACTGTTCACGCTAAAATAATTCTAGAGTTCGTTCGTTCGAGTTCTAAAGTTCATGCACTGCATGCACACAATGTGAATTTTCAAGAAGGCCTTTCTTTAAATAATTTGCTGATAATATATTACACTTGTCTGCGAGCTTTAGCAATATGCCAATATTTTTATACAGTTTTTTATTAATTGTAAGCTTTTTCATGTTAATAAGGGTTAAATGAGCATACGTTATAATTATAAGGTGTGTGTAAAATTTAACATACCACGGAAGTCACTCAAGTGTATTTCGGTATCCTGCCAATGGCCAAAGTAGCCAGGATGAGCTGTATACTAGGTTAAATGTGTGAAAATCTTTGGTATAATTACAGGTTTTTATCAGACAGAAGAATATAGAGCGCGAGATACCCTATTCACTTTATACAACAAAAAAACAATTAAGCGTTTTAGTAATATCCAAGACTTTAACATGATACAAAATGTCATGCAAATGTCACAACAAAAGTGTAAGATGAGACCATGCCCAGGTTCTTGACCCGCCGCTGTGATTATGTAGTTTGAAATGATGGTCGGCCATTTAATAAGCGGCTCCTTAATTTTTGATCCAAAGACAATATTTTAAATAATGATACGTTTGTTCTTCTCTGTGCCATAATTTACATTATAAGTAATCACAGACATAAATTTAGGTGTTTTACAAAACATCGCACAATTTAGTTACAAAATGTCTTCATATTTAAAAGATGCACGTAATAAAACATTATCACAGTATGTTCATTACTTGGTCCGGGGAAAAATAGATTTTATTAGGCTGACAGAAAGACCCCAGGTTAAGATATAAATTGGTAAACAAACACAAGGTTTTTATATCAATTCTGAAGAGTATATATGAGTCTGAAAACAGAAACTTACTTTAAGAAAAAAATAAGCAGTTACAGGGATATTGGAATCAAATCAACCAAATTGTATTCATTTCAATATAGACACACAAACTTATCTGTTAGATATTTGTGACACAATACTTATATTTAGATGGAAAATAAGTTAAATTTATTATAGTTTGAGACTAAGTGTGTGGTTTTCATATTGAGTGTTATATCAAGACATACGCCACACGTGAACTAATAAACCGAGGATCTGTATAATAGGATGTCACCGATATAAAACCCTATAAAGCTAATTAAAAATCAAACCTTTTACGGCATAATAAATAAATAAAATGGCCGTTCGTCGGGACCTTTTTGTTTAGAGCCACGTCGATGAAGAGATCAGTAATTTAAACGCTAAACTATCAAGATTTTACCACATCAATATGCATGAGCACGGATTAATTCCTGATACGTATATTATGTAAAACGGAAATATTTGGCTCCCAAAAAGAAGCTGATGATTACATTTTAGTAACTTACTCAATGAATAAAACAGTCCAGTGTACCATAAAACATAACATTAATTATGTAATCTATTGATCAATAAGACAGTAACAGTAAGTACTGAAGTGTCGCTCTTATCGAAAAACGTTTATTTACGAATTCATTTATTTTTTCTTATTTTATTTTAACAACGAGGAAATGCTGCCAGCATCCTAGGTACAATGCCTCAAGGACCTATTTTAAATCGATTTTGCTCCAGCGATAACAACGTTTGCAGATAAATAAAATTTAATAAAATAAACTGAACGAAATAAGTTAACTGTAAACCAAGGGTGATAATTGGGTAATTATATTAACATAAGCAGAAGATTTATTTATTTGTGTTTATAGCCTACATCTGCATCAACTTAATTCAATTGCAGTTGAATAAATCACATTTGGTCTAACAAAGGCGATGTCGCATCTTCATAACGACCATTTGGATGTTATTCCCATTCTATTCAACCAGTTTTTAATTTTAATGGAGACTACTGGGTTCACAAAAAACTATAGTCTTTAGAAACGGGGTATTGATGAACCGTCGAACAATTAACGTGGTGCCTCGGTAGGGAGTCATCTAAAAGTGATGCATAAATAACGGATTTTACTTGATTACAATAAATTGTTGGGAGATGCGGGAAAAAGTCATTTTGCCGCCTTTACAGCGCTGCGTGAGGCTGCCGCCAGCCGGCTCCTCTAACATTCGTTTAATCCCATTACGATGTAATTAAGGATTGTGAAACTGGAGTCAATATGATGTTATATTAAGTTATGTTTAATGTAAGGTGTCATTAAATAAGCTAAACCTAATAAGTAGTCGTACTTTATAGTATTTAACATGGGCATTTTTCGCAGAAAGAAACTGTCAAGTAAAATTATTCCGAACTTGCTCTCGCTTACGACGTTTTCCGTACGAACTTTTGACGAATTCGAAACATGGAAATAAGTAAAATTACTTATGAAAATACCATAACTAACTAGTTGCTGTGTGTAGATCACCCTGAACATGATTGTAGAAGAACAAAATTTTATTAAAGAATAAGTGCGGAATGTTTCCCTTCAATCCGATTGTATACGAACCATCAACATTTACTGTTTGTGTAGAGTATATCCTGCTTACGTCTCCAGGATCAGAGCCTATACCACGAAAATCGCGGCTTTGTGTCTCCATCTCTGCTTGCATATTGGAGTGACAAAGAGGTTTTCCCGTCAATGCCAATTTTCGATGTTCGTGGTAGGCATACAGGCCTGTATAAACTTTTGCATAAATTGATTAAATTAATGAGAATAAGCTACCTGACTACTAAGCAAGGTATTTAGGTTGTATTAGTACTTATAATATGCATGAGCGTTTGCTTTAACTTCGTCATGTGGCTTGGTAAAATTAAGCAAACAAAATGACATAGTTTTGTGTTGGAACGAAACGCAGGACTTCAGCGGGGACTGCGCGGAGACGGGGGGTCAACCGCCGTCGAAAACTGGTTGCAGCTATCGCTGTGACAATGCAATTTTGAACTCCAAAGGAGCAACTGATTTTTCTATTTTTTCTATATGTACTTGTTGGCAGATGTAGTACATTTTTATTTTTTAATCATTTCTTTTATTCTGCCTGGTCCTTCTACAACCCCAACATTGGTCTTCGAGGCCAGATACCTAACAAGAATCAGCGAGCTATGGGATATTAAGGACCTAGGACCTCCATTACGGCTGAGACAAAGAAGAAACGCAACGTTTGAATGTTTCCTGTACATCCAACAAACCGGGTTCCAGTGAGGAGTGCAGCTTGAAGCATCCCGAGGCGGCTATATCTTCATCCATCCAGCTACGAAGTGGTTAACTCAACTGTTCAACCGTTATTCCGGAAACTAAAATCCGACGACGTCTAAGATACAAGGAGTGAGCAGGTTTAGAGCTAAAAGTGAGTCCGTTCCTTAATACCTATCTATTTCCTATTACCTATTTTCTATTAACGCATTAAATTAACAGCTATTTGTCAATATATCCTCTATTTGATGAATCTAAGATACCTACTAGGTACCTACATACCATACGTGTACGTTCTTAAAATAGATTACCAAAGTTCATAATAAAATAAATCATATCGCCAATTGCATACATGCATAATAAGTGCAATAGCTGAGCGCCTGTTAAACGTTTTTTTTGTTATATCTAACGAGACGCCCGGCCGCCGTAGGTACTTATCGCCATTAGTGAGACTGCCTGCTTATTGTAAACAACATTTTAATAAGAAAGTGTTCGGTTTATGCGACTGTTGTGCTGGTGTTTAAGTGGAACAAAGTGTTATTTAATCAAAAGGTAAATACTACGTGAAGTTAAAATGACCGAAGCGGTAATGAAAGAGTTAATTAAGAAGAGGGGTCATATTAAGTCGCGATTAACTAAATTTTCAGGTTATATACAAGAATTAGCCGATAAACATTTGTGTGCGGCTCAGATAACGGAACTTCAACTTCGTATTGCTAAATTGGAAAGTATATACAATACATACGACGAAATTCAAACCAAGTTGGAGTACATGGCGGAGGATGACGAGGCTCAGTTGGACGAGAGGTCGGAATTTGAGGATTTGTATTACTCGTCAGTCGCGGCGGCTAAGGAGTTGGTAACCATGAATACAAAGGTCGCGGCTAGCGAAGGGGGTTCCGAGTATGGTTCACGACGCCATCCACATGTAAAATGTAAGTTACCTACCATTTCTTTACCGAAGTTTGGAGGCTCGTATGATACATGGCTTGAGTTTCGCGATACGTTTGATAGTTTGATAAATAATGACAACTCAATAGATGATGTAAACAAGTTTCATTATTTGCGGGCTTCGTTAGAAGGCAGTGCCGCATTAATTATAAAATCGTTAGCTTTATCAAGCAGTAACTATAAAATAGCTTGGCGGTTATTATGCGATAGGTACAATAACAATAGGTTATTGGTAAATAATCATATCAAGGCAATATTCAATTTAGCCCCAATTAACAAGGAATCGCCGACAGCTATTCGGCACCTTATTGACACGTTATGTAAAAACATACGTGCATTAGCAACCCTTAATGAACCAACCACCCATTGGGACACTTTGTTAGTGTATATAATATGTCAAAAACTTGATAATGTGACAAGACGTGAGTGGGAAGAGTTTGTGCCTAGTTGTGAAACAATTACTTTCGATTCTATCATAAATTTCCTCAGCGATCGCGCGGATCTATTGGAGACCATGGCGATGGATGGTCCTGGCCGCCGCGCGTCCTGGCCGCTGGCTGCCGGCGCCGGCGCTGCCCCCGCGGCGCACGCGCGCTCCGCTGGCCGACGGGTAAAGGAGAATTGTTTCGCGGTACTAGATGAACGTGAAAATATTACTGTGAGTAGCCCACTATTTTCATATGAGTGTCCGTTATGTAAGCGTGGTCATTGGTTATTTGAGTGCCCCGACTTTCTCGCGTTATCGAACAAGGAACGCGCAGATAAGGTTCAAGGGATGAAAGTGTGCTTAAACTGTTTGAAACCCGGGCATATAGCAAAGTATTGTAGGCGTGGTCCGTGCAAGTCGTGTTCATTACGTCATAACTCACTTATACACGTAGATAGGTTGCCGTCAAATGCTTCAGTGGCAATGCCAGTAGTTAAAGTGACCCCTAGCACTCCGTGCGAGCAGGACGAGCCTGCACCTGACCCTGGCTGCAGTGCCAGCAGTAACCTCGTGTTGCCGGCCCATCCTGTGATTCAAGGTCAAATAATACTGTCTACCGCGTTAGTACCCAGCCAACACATAAGCCAGATAGAAGCGAAAATATACCACAATAAGCAGTGTCAAGCTTTATTACTTTTGTATCACAGCTGACGTTATGGCTTTATTTTGAATAAGAGAGTTCTTAAATTAAAATAATGTTGTAAGCTTACTAAATTCTGTATAAAGTTCGCGGTATTTTTTCAAGCTGAATAGTAATCAAGAGTAGAATCTGCTAAACAAGCGATATTCAAATAAAAGTAATTGAAAAAGCTATTATCTGCACAGTAGCTGAAATTTTTGCATTTTCCTGTATAACATATTTAAGCAAAGCAGTTAAACAGCAAAACGCTGAATATTAGACAAAATATTTTCTTTAAGCTGCATAGTGTACGAAATGGTACTAATTTATTCAGATGCTGAATATTTTAGATTTTTTCTTCTTTACACAGCTGACTTCTGCATAATTGAAAATAAACTCCTTGTTTTACCTAACTTATAGCGCTATAAGCATACAATTGTCTTTATGTTAAGCTTAAAACAATATCAGTTGCAAATGTGGGTATCTTAAGCAGCAAATAACTGGCTAGTTGAAGATATCGTATGTTTATATCCAGATATTTCACCATTTTGTGTCACAGTGATAAATGCTGCATCAACAATATGCCTCCTCAGAAAAATAATAACAAAAGCGTAAATGATTCATGGAAAAAAATTATGAATTATGTAATTTAAGACCTTTCTCTGAGAAATGTATAATTATTGTACTTTAAACCAAATAATTTCTGGATATGTAGTCGCATGTGAACTATTATGGTGAAATAATCTACATAATCACTGAAATAGACACTTTTATTCAAATTGGCCGTCCGCCATTAACTAACGTTCGACATAACCTCTTTTTATAAAAATCCTCAACATTTATCTTATGAAACACTTTGTTTAGTGTGTAGGAAACATAAGCAGTCATACAAAATTTGATTCTCATTATTTGCTGGGACTGAAATTTGATAAAAAGTAAAGATAATTTAATTTAAATATTATTTTACATTTGTTTACCTTTTAAATTGTAGCTTTATCTTATGGCGCTCAAAAAATGTTATATTAATCATATTGATAATTCACAGTAAAGTGCCATGCGTTTATATAATTCACCTTAAACTTACTTAAAATATATGAAACAATTTACTTAACAAATTTTTGAAGACGTGATGCGACCATATTAGAATTTTGTGAACTATTAAGTAACACAAAATAATCTCGTCACAATGAAAAATACATTTATACTTTTTTAACTTGCATAATTTCTTTATAAAACTACTCCTAAGATCGGAATCTTGAATATCATTTGAATATCTGAACTCACAAATTAACAACTGCATAAAAGATGTATAATTTCTGGACTAAAGAAAAATCAGAATTTATGCAGAAGATATTCAGTGTGTTGTACATTTATTCAGCTGCTATGTGGCTGTTAATCAAATGTTATCCAAATTGAAGCAAGATATTTTGTGCCCAAATTGCCTGAATATCATCTGTATAAGCGCTTACACAGAAGTTATACAAATACTTTATCCAGCTTAAAGTCAAAAGAATTGCTTTTACGCAAAATTTATTCAGCTAATCTGTGTTGGCTGGGTAGGAGTAATCGATCGCGACGGCAATACACAGGTAGTCCGCGCATTTTTGGACAACGGTGCTGGATGTAATTTTATTCGGACCGATATTTGTAAAAAACTTAACTTGCCGATTAGAGAGGTAAATGTGTCTTTGACCGGTATTGAAAATATGAAATCTACCGCACGTCAAGTGTGTGACGTAAAGTTCACATCGTTGTATGATAAAAGTTATAGTTTGGAAAGATCATTTTATGTAGCTCCACAAGTAACTTGCGACTTACCTTTGCATGAGGTAAATGTATCAATGCTAGACATACCTAAACATTTAGTCCTGGCTGATCCTAAGTTCTACGTGCCGGCAAAGATCGATATTCTTCTTGGTGCCGAGGTCTATTGGGAACTATTGGGTGATGTTAGATTTAAATTGGGACGCAACAAGCCCACGATCTACGAAACAAAATTAGGATGGGTAGTGTCTGGTCCAAGTGCACATAATCGTAACTCTAAAAGCATCCCTTGCCACTTTGTCCAATCGAACAATAGTGATGACGAATTAACTCGCTTTTGGAAGTTAGACGAAGCAACAATAAAACCCGCGTCGGCTTACTATACTAATGATGAACGGGCTTGCGAAGAACACTTTGTTCAAAATACCTCTAGGTTACCAGACGGTAGATTCATGGTGCGATATCCTTTAAAGCAGCCTTCGTCATCATTAGGCGAATCTTACGAGCGGGCAAAACAATGTTTTTTATCATTAGAGCGCAGGCTAGAACGACAAGCTCAATTAAAGTCGATGTACACAGAGTTTATGAATGAATACGAGACTTTGGGAGACATGTCTAAGGTAACCTCGAACGAAGCAGTAGGGAATTACCTACCACATCATGGTGTGCTCCGGCTTTCCAGCGTCACGACAAAGTTGCGCGTAGTTTTTAACGGTAGCGCGCGCACGTCAACCGGAGTAACGCTAAACGACATTCAGCATGTAGGACCTACTATTCAAGACGATCTCATAGCTATTTTGTTACGGTTTAGACAATATCGCTTTGTGTACACGGCTGACGTTGAAAAAATGTACAGGAGGATAGTTATACACCCAGACGATAGGCACTTGCAACAAATAATATGGCGCAATAATCCATCGGAACCCCTGTGCACATACCAACTAAACACCGTCACTTACGGCACTGCCAGTGCCCCGTTCTTGGCTGTCCGCTGCCTTAAACAGCTGTCACTGGAGTGTTCAGACCCTCAAATTGCTGAATGCATTGCCCATGACTTTTACATGGATGATTTTTTATCGGGGGCTGATACAGAACAGGCAGCTGTCAACATGATAGCACGGGTCAGCGACGTGCTTAAAAGTGCTGGTATGAATTTACGTAAATGGCGTTCAAACGATCCTGGACTCATCAACGAATTCAGTGATGAATCTAGGAATCTTAATTTAGGTAACTTAGACGAAACCAAAACGCTAGGGCTAGGTTGGAAAAGTGGAGTGGACGTTTTGTACTTTACAATTGACTTAGGACAAACCCCTGAGACGCTAACAAAGCGGTTCATTCTTTCCACTATTGCTAAAATATTCGACCCCCTAGGTCTATTATCGCCAGTAGTCATACAGGGCAAAATCCTGCTTCAACTTTTATGGTTGTCGCAGGTCTCTTGGGATGATGAAGTTCCCCAAGAGATTTCAATGAAGTGGCAAAATATAACACGTCATCTACCGGAATTAAACAATTTATGCATTCCACGTTGTGTCGTAGGTGTCCACACATCCCGAGTGGAATTTCATATTTTTACGGATGCATCTCAAAACGCGTACGGAGCTTGTTTATACGTACGCACGATTACCAGCGAAGGAGTGGTCACTCGTTTACTTATGGCCAAAAGCAGAGTAGCTCCAATTAGACCAGTGACCATACCCCGTCTGGAATTGTGCGGAGCGTTAATAGGGGCACAGCTCTTACAAAAAGCTTTAAATTCACTTCGCATGAAAGCAGACAGCTGCATATTTTGGACCGACTCAATGATCGTGTTAGGATGGCTTAGGATGCTACCAACCCAGCTGAAGGTATTCGTACGAAATCGGGTTTCTGATATACTCGAAATCACCGGTGGTTGGTCTTGGCGGCACGTGCCAACTAAAGATAATCCAGCTGACTTGGTCTCACGTGGACTTGATGCAAGTTCAATCGCTGCTGCGGATATCTGGTGGAATGGACCATCTTTCCTACGTAATGACGAAAAGGAATGGCCCAAAAATCAGCATGCAAGCAAAGAAAATGATGAGATCAATGCTGAAGTGATCACTGTTAATGTAGTAAACGCAACTACTTCATCCCCTCTAGTTGAGTTGAACTTGATAAAGTTCTCTAATTTTACTAAACTTAACCGCGTCACTGCTTATGTCTTACGGTTTATTAATAATACGCGATCAAATAGTATTAGGTGTTCAGGATTCCTTAGCACTCAAGAACTACAGGCGGCTACTAATACTTTAGTAAAGTTAGCACAAATAGAATCGTTTTGTTCATATGACGATATTAAAAACAAAGCAACACTCAAACCTAAAGACCCGCTTATAAAACTGGATCCATTCATTGATTCTGATGGACTTATGCGTGTAGGTGGGAGACTTCGTAACGCACCCTTTAAGTTTGACAAAAAACATCCGGCTATCTTGCCGAAAGGGCATTATATAACTGTGACATATTTTAATTTCGTTCACATCGTTTTATTACACGCTGGACCTCAAGCCATGTTAGCATATGTAAAGTCAACTTACTGGCCAATTGGGGGCCGTACACAGGCTAGATCTACGTGTCATAAATGTGTCCTTTGTAGTCGTATGCGAGGTGCAACCGTGGCGCCACTCATGGGCAACTTACCATCCGCACGAGTAACCCCAGGGTTTCCTTTTGAGGTTGCTGGCGTCGATTATGCGGGCCCTATATTAGCCGCGTCTAGGAAAGGGCGTGGTAGTCAAACAACAAAGGTCTACATCGTGATTTTTGTGTGTTTTAAAACTAAATGCGTACACCTTGAGCTTTGTAGCGACTTGTCTGCAGAAGGTTACATGGCATCTTTGAAACGATTCGTTAGTCGCCGCGGCTTACCTTCTGACATATACTCCGACAACGGGACCCAATTCGTCGGGGCATATAATGACCTAAAAAGATTTCTTACGACTCATGCGAAGACGTTATCTGAGTCCGCTGCAAATGACGGCATTAGGTTTCACTTTGTTCCACCATATTCACCACATTTTGGCGGTTTGTGGGAAGCTGGGGTGAAATCCACTAAGCACCATCTAGTAAGAGTCCTAGGTAACTGTCATTTAACCTTTGAGGAGTTGTACACAACTCTTTGTCAAATAGAGGCCATATTGAACTCGCGGCCTCTTACTCCATTGTCAAGCGATCCTTCTGATCTGCTACCACTATCTCCGGGTCATTTTTTAATCGGACGAACACTCACAGCTCTTCCGACTCCCTGGCTAACAGATGCTCCTCCTTCAAGACTATCAAGATACCAGAGAATTGAGCAATTAAGACAACATTACTGGGTTCGCTGGTATAAAGAATATATCTCCGAACTTCAAGAGCGAACCAAATGGAGACAAGCCAAGGGTCAACTCACAGCTGATACCATGGTTGTCATCAAGGACGACAACCTACCCCCGCTCAAATGGAAGCTCGGCCGAATTGTTAACACCCTCCCAGGGCTTGATGGCATCAGTCGAGTAGCCGATATCCGGACGTCGTCTGGCATCATCCGTCGTGCGTTCAGCAAGATATGTCCACTACCAGTTGAGAAGTAATTCCTCGGTTGAAACACTAGTCTTTCAACGTAGGCGGGCATGTTGGAACGAAACGCAGGACTTCAGCGGGGACTGCGCGGAGACGGGGGGTCAACCGCCGTCGAAAACTGGTTGCAGCTATCGCTGTGACAATGCAATTTTGAACTCCAAAGGAGCAACTGATTTTTCTATTTTTTCTATATGTACTTGTTGGCAGATGTAGTACATTTTTATTTTTTAATCATTTCTTTTATTCTGCCTGGTCCTTCTACAACCCCAACATTTTGTTCAATTCGTAAATCTTTCTTTTTATCATGTTGCATCAACCACTAATGTAAAACGGGCCTTAGACTAAACTTTATTAAGTTGGTGACAACTATGACATATCAATTTCCGGAAATCCGTCAGTTATCCATAGTGGGTATGTCCACCGGGCATGTGCCATACAAACTTCCCATACAATTATCGGCACATCCGGTAAATATGCACGAACGTATATCGCCAGCAAATGTCATGTTGAATACTGCATTTACACACTTGCAAACACCGTATGAGATAAAATTAAATAAATGATTATTTTCTAAATAGAGCTAATTAGACTACTTGTATCTTTGGGAAATCCACTTAATTTAAAGAAAAGAATGCGCCCTTGAAGGCAAAGCTCAAAAACACGTTGTTGAATACATATACATACATACACATACAGACATATCATATCTATATCCACTATGAAGTGCACACATTGATGAAATGTAAGCACTTTATAAAAATAATACCATAGTTACATTGAAAATAATATATAAGTATAAACTGTGAGAATATTTCCAACTGTGCGACGCAACGACTGCAATGAATATTGGCTCTTATAGACCTCTTCATCATTATTATATTACAAGACACTATATCAATTGAGTGGACGTCCGAGAATAATGTACACAACCATGTATTGATTATTCCAGCAATTCACTTGATTATTTTATTTACATAATTTGCATGTCCCGGGCGACCACCTCACAATGCCTGTGTGTGGCGCGACGCAAAAACCAACTTTTGAAACTTGAAACAATAAATCAAAGTACAAAAAACACGTGTTACCGCGCTCAGTTGTTTACACATACGCATGATATTGTCGTGAAACCTAAAAAGGCCTGAGAATATTAAGGGGAAGGACAAAAATCTGAAGTACAAAGTATTATTTCTCAGAAAAAAAACGAAGATCAAAAAGATAAAATTCGTATCAAAGATGCAGATTTAATTATTTCATAATAAATGAGGGACACTTATTAATATTATCGTAATGCGCTTACCCTTAAAAGGCTCGCGGCGTAATAAATACTTCTGTCCCTCATTACCCTACCGCCCAAACCGACGACACGAAGTTACAAAAACGCCAAATGACATACACAACGAATTCACTTAGCGAAATTGAGAGGTAAAGAGATTTTTTGTACAAAAAGCGGCCTAATTGATATTTCATTCAACGCTTTGCTCTTTGGGTGGCGGATATGCAAAGCCAATAATATGCGCCACACCAATGTATTTTATTTCGGTATTATGTTTATCGTAGTGATCTTGCGATACGCTAATAGCTTCTGGTTTTCTGAAATCGAGTTTGTTGTAGGTCTCATTATATGTAAGTATCATAACATTCATCTGCAGCAAAGTCTTTGTTTACTTACTTCATACAAACAAGTGACATATTTCACATATTTTGTTTCATTCTTTCAAGTTTTAATCGCAACAGTAATATAATAGGTTTTAAATCGCCCGTTTTTCATAGGATGCAAGCATTTTGCGATTCTGCGACAACGCGCTCATTTATTACCTATTACTAACCATTGCGTAACCTCTGAACCCTGACTCTGAATACCCTGGACTAAAATTACTATCGTCGGCATAAGAAAGTACTAATTAAGTATCTTTTTATATAACCTCGTACGTACTCTAACTACCTGCCACCTCGTTTAACCTGCAGCAGATGTTAAGAAACTTGCTCAATTAAAAATAATAACATAATTGAATCACATACAAACAAACCCCTTTTATTAAAACAATTGATAAGAAGACTTATTTCAATTCTTAAATTATATGTTTAACTAGTTATAGACGTTTTTATATCACATTAATATTACAGCAACCGAATAGTCGTGTGTGGTTATACAAACTAATTAGAACTAATTTGTAGTTAGCTGAGGCAATCTGAATAAGTTCCCGTAGACGTTCTTATTGCACCATTATTAAGGTTTAAAATAAATTAAAACGTGTTGTAATGATGGAATAGCAATTAGAAATTAAATAATTTAGAAACGTAGCCACTTGTTATTTGAATAATTTTGAATTCTAGCTCACTAATGAATGTAAACTTTGATTTTACTGTTATAATTCAACAGCGATATTTATACTAATAGATATAGTACTAAAACACACGATTGTACTTAATAAAGTATACCTATTAACATATACCTAATACTCGTAATATTTGAAACTAAATTAAAGAGTTCACAATTTATACTGTTTTATACATTTTGAGAGTTTAGATTTACAATACCCAACAATTACATAATGTCAAAGCAAGCTTCCACCAGAGACAGATGGAGAGCGGTAGTGAGACGATGGAGGGAAACACGTGTGACCACGACTACTCTGTTAAGAGTAAACGACTGAGAAGAGAGACATAATGTCAGCTTAAATTATAATAATTATAAACGATGTTTTAGTCAAACTATTATTTACGCAAGCATATAATTATCACGTTACCCAGTTGATGATTTGATTGGAAACCACGATGGACCCGCAAAAGGTCCCTACATAAGAGTATCCCTTTCACGCGATAACTTACTTTATTTTATTTTCACGAACTGTTATCATACGTTTTGGATCACTTTCCTTAGTTGAGTACCAACAATATTACATTATGTCATTACATAATCTTTACGTTTTTCTATAGTCTAACAAATGTGCTACGTTGGCTTAACATGATACGTTACATTCCACTCCGAAAAATACAAAAGTACCGGGTATTTTTTATAGGTACTTTTTGTGTAGGGTAAGGACTGATGGGATCAGTTTAACAGTGACAAAATACTTGAGGCACTGTTCCTTTGTCGAGACCATCGGTTTTGTCTGTTCCGAGATGTGTCTCACGATATTTAACCTCATGTCATTATTAAGACATCACTTACCCGGTGGCTCTGGAGATCCGTCGTAAGATAACATTTTGATCATTTATAGAGAGTCCTTAGAAAAAGAAATGAAATACTACGTTTTCATTGACATTACAATGGTAAAATATTTTAATTTGTGATTTTAATTCTTTAGTAGTTTTAGTAACATATCTGAAGATCTATTGAATCCCTTCATAAACTCATAATAATATCCAAATATATAAAACATTTGCGCGATATAGCGACCAACAAACAGTCTAAACATTTGAGGGTATGATAGTACATTAGAATATAGAACAGAATATTTTTTAATATGAGAAGCCCCACTAAGAAGGATATTTCTGAAATTCGTCTCAAAGGGATGAAAATGTTTTTTTTAGTGGGCGAAGTATTGAGGCAAGTTAAGCATGTACCGTAATTGTTGATTTTATTGTTTATGAGAGGATAGAACCAAAGCGACTTAATAAATAACATTAAGAATACTAAAACCATAAAAAAGGGAACCAAGTATTTTTCTCTTATATTTTTTATTTCAAATGTAACGTCTGAACTCCAAGTAAATTTCTTTCCGGACTTCTCAGTCGGTGGTCATGTCTGGCCGGTGACGATGAGCTATATTTTGTGAAGTCGAGCTGCACGTTCGTGTTTCCTTTCATCAAATAGTCTAATACGCCTTAAACTTCAGAAAAAATAAGGCTTGTAAATTATGTTAGTTACTTTTATAGGTTTAAAATACTAACATACATACATATACTTTAAAAGTAACATACATAATTATTTACAAGGCGTAGTTTTCGTTGGTTATCTGCTAGAGTAGGTACATTTAGCACTAAACATTATGTGACACTTTCGGACATTGTGTTTGGTATAATAAAGCTATTTTGAAAAACTCTACAACAAATTGAACATTTGTTATTTTTTTCCACTACAATCGAATTTAACTTTATCACCGCTCATTTTATAACAGCTTTGTCAAGTGCATAAGGTAAAAATAGTCACATTTTACTGGTCAATAATTTTGGAATCTTTAGGTAATAAATAATTATTCCTCTCCCTTGTTTTTGATTATACTAATATACAAAACGGTTTCAAAATGGTTAATTAATGTAGTCTATTAAAGAAAAATATCAGTTTTGTAATCCTTCTGTTTGCTAGCGCAAACTCAATGTAATTATTTTGATGATGAATATGATGTTAAAGTTTCATATTGTTAACGAGTTGACGAGACAGGGATACTGTGTGTTATGTGATGCATTCGAATTGTATGTTAACTGGAGTATTTTGCACGTACGAGGCGTTCACTTGCACAGGGATGCATGTTATGGAAATATTTGAAAGGAATCTAATAAAAAACAACACTTTATGACTATCATTAGGCTAAGCTTGATCGCCATGTTTATTACTAAGTGGTCCGTAACTACTAAAATGCAAACGATATTCTACTTTGTCGGTGTAATAAAATGTATATTAGAAAATAATAAGATCATTGAGGATTTTATCGCAGATAAAATATATCGGAAATACTAACTATCAAAATATCAATGTGGCAAAAAGTTTTGTGAATAAAATACAGCTTAATAAAAAACGATAGTTCACGAGACATAAGCAGGACTAATCACATACAAAGTAAATATTTTGTGATCGTTAATCGCATTTAATTTAAAAATCTTACTTGGTGCGCGGTTTTATTAGCAAGCAAAGCGCACGCTTCGTGTTTACTTTTTGTTCTACCCCTTATTTTCGCGTCTGTTGGCCGAATGCAAACATTAATACCCGCCTAATGGCAAATGAAATCTGCATACTTACTCATATCAAGTGAATTGTAAATATTAATGATAATATTATATATGTATATTTGTGCATGCCTCACGTAACCTAAATTGTACCTACTAGTTTTAAGTTCTCATGTAAGCGAATTGTATAAATTCTTATGAGAATAAAGAATCTTTAAACCGAAATATACACACACAGTAGTTTTTTAGGGTTCCATACTCAAAGGATAAAACGGGACCCTATTACTAAAGCTCCGCTTTTCGTCTGTCCGTCCGTCCGTCTGTCACCAGGCTGTATCTCAAGACCCGTGATAGTTAGACACTTGAAATTTTCACGGATTATGTATTTCTATTGTCACTATAACAACAAATACTAAAAACCAGCATAAAATAAATATTTAAGGGTATGTGAGCCATACTACAAACGTGATTTATTTTGCCGTTTTTAAAAATAATGGTCCGGAACCCTTCGTTGGTGAACCCGACTCGCACTTGGCCGGTTTTTACCGTTTATTTATTTACATATAATTATTATGATAAGAAAAAGTTTAATTTTCTTAAGTCAACCCACAGTACAGAACACCACACCACAAGTACAGTCACCTGCAATAGTATATGACGCTGTGAAGGCCGCAAAAATATCTGACACAGTCTTGTTTGTACCGCCATAAGAGCGTGTCACATATTTTTGCGGCCTTCACAGCGTCATATACTATTGCAGGTGACTGTACAACTATGTACCTAGTTAATAAAGATAAGTCTCATTGAAATCACGTTACTTACTAGTTTTAATTGCGATATTTCTATCCCAATTTTTTGAGTCCTTCAGGACATGTTGTCAAAAGGTAAAATAAAGTTTGATTATAAATTACTAAACCTGCAGGGTTAACTCAGCTGAGTCTTCCTGAATCACTCTGTATATAGCTTTATAAAGAATGATGTAAAAAATAGATGATTGGACATCAAAAATAAGTTATTAAACTGATGCGCGGCGGCAGCTTTAACAAAAAAGGCGATAACTAAGAAGAATGGAATCATATTTGTGTTTAATTAAAGGATTTTCATGCTATAAAGGGCAACATCTAATAATGAGCGAGTTGAAAAAACTTTGCCGGTACCTAACCCAAAGGGCGGAGCTGGGGTAACAAAAATAAAAGAATTCGGAAGCTTAACTAACACTTATCAAATTTAATGAACCCAATATTATGTATCTGCTATTTTCTGTATTGGCAGTTTTCTGTATTCCATCCGCAGCAGAACCAAAGTAACCGATATAGCTCTCCGAATCGCTAAACTTAAGTGGCAGTGGGCGGGGCACATTGCACGTAGAACCGATGGCCGTTGGGGCGGAAAGGTTCTCGAGTGGCGACCGCGTACCGGAAGGCGCAGCGTGGGTAGGCCCCCCGTAAGGTGGACTGATGACCTGGTGAAGGTCGCAGGAGTCCGCTGGATGCGGGTGGCGCAGGACCGGTCATTGTGGAAATCTTTGGGGGAGGCCTATGTCCAGCAGTGGACGTCTTTCGGCTGATATGATGATGATGATGATGATGATTTTCTGTATTCAATTAAGTTCACCGATCGAAAAAATATTTTTTAGTTTATTGTAAGGTACTCTAGGAAAGGCTGCACAAACGACAGAAAAATGAGTATGATGAGTATTCGAAAAATTTTAACAACGAATATTTTTCGATATTCGAATTTAAACCTTGTCAGTTTGACATAAAGTGCCCATGTTTAATACTAGTGCAGCGTCGCTCGACGCTTGTATACTAGTTTTTCTACTTTTTTATTTATTTTTTGCACTTATGTAAGTGCAAAAAACGATCAACAAGATCTAATGCATACAAGTTCGTAATATTTCATCATTAGGAATAAAGATTCTCATTTTACACGTGCTTTTAGCAGTGAGTCTTCACATAATTATACGGAAAACGATAAAAAAACCCCCGTTTACATAGTGGCTCATTTATGACTCTCAGATTGATTTAGGAATGAGAGCCACTCGAAATTTTGACTTTCATAGGTCTAACTTATATCGTTGTTTTCTATTAAGTAAGGCTTTGTTCGAAATTAAGATTACTATTTAATTATTTTTGCCCATGTTAATAAAGAAGATATAATAATGTGTTACTTTTTGCAAAAGAGAATATAAGGGCTGTAAAAAATTATTAAAAATATGTTAATATATCTAATTCTTATATTTTATTAAAGGTTAATTTTTGTTTGTATAGCTAAACATTAAATATCAGAAATGAATGAGTCATCCTCACTTTACACGAAAATGACAACAAACTCCACTACACACCTCAAGTATTCTTCGTTAATATTTCACGTAATTTGCGTCAAAAAATTCGAGAGGCTCTAGAAAGAGTATACCCTTTCTAAATCAATATATAAATCATAAGGAGCCACTATTTTTTCATCGTTTTCCATTTATCGCAGATTTGGGGGCTCTAGGCCAGCATTTATTTAGAATGACAATTGTTTAACGAATTTGAAATTAGGTATATAAACAAAACTATATTAATCGTGGTTAGAGTTCCAAATAGGTATGAAATAAATAGGTGAGTTCTAAGAACATTGGTGTAAAGATAGATAGAATACCTACTTACTCTTTGTTGCAAGAAAAACAAAACATTTAAGATAGAAGATGCAAACAATAAAACGCCGAATAAAAGAATCAGAATAAAAATAAAACGTATGTTCATTTAACACTTTGCTGTGTGTTCACACGGCAAAATAAAAGTATAAAAGATATATTTCGTAAACATTAGGCATAGGCAAGGACTTGGTCCGAATCCGGATATCTATTTGTAAAAAAAAAAACAAATAAAAAATACAAATACCATCAATTTGAAACGGTAAAATTTAGCGTTTCGCCACGGTCGTAAAGTTAGTAAATATAGGTAAGCAGTCACCGTTAGACAGATATAGTCCACAGTGATAAATTTGATTAATCTTTTTTCGGGTGCTTCCCTGTGTCTAATTTTCTCAGCAAGAGGCCTGTCGTGCTGAGCCATTGTCAATACTGAAATCATTAATCAAGGTCAAATTATGGATGAATTATACGCAGAAGATACGTGGGATTCATTAAAATCTGGTTTATAAACTTGCTTCACGTTTATTATTATGAACTTATATTATATTATATACAATTTTGGAATAATGATTATAGTGATGTCGACAAATAATGAAATTGAATTCATGTTGTTGCTCTGGCGACAAGCTGTTTCTTGATTCTTGCGTTATTAAAATAGTGCGCGTTTATTTGCAAGTTAGTCATCACATTAATGTTTTTCTCTCTTATTCGTGTAAGGCCTTCAATTGTCAAGCTTACTTAACCACATACCATACTATTCCTACATCGAATTCTAAGGAATGAAAATAAACAACCTGCGAGAGACAATGCCAGGCGCCGAGTGATGGAACACATACTTTTGAGGCTACAAACTTGCTCATTTGGAATCATTCTACTTGTAACCTGAAACTAGTTCCCAAACATGTTCGAGTGTTCAACATGGTCATAGATTTGCGCAAGGCATACTAATGAGTAGATCTATTTTAGATCATGTCATTAAGAAACAGGTCACATCGTATAAAAACCAGCGGTTCCAATTGAAGTATCGGAATTATTAAAAGTACACACCGGTGGAAAGGGATGGTGGTTTGATTTTGTTTAGGTGGGAGAGAGATTTCCGACCATTGGGGCAGGTGTTGTGGTACATCTGCGCGTACGCACTGACCGGCACGTGCGCCCCCACCGCCGTCACTCCCAAACTGACACGGTACTACAGTGAACGTAGACAATATTTCCGTAACTATTACAAATGTAAAAAGAACTAAAGAAAAGAAAATCTTTCATTTAGATATATTTTATGCCACCAGGCAGCAACATTCCATAAATGGAAAAATCGAGAAGTAGGTAAAGAGCGAGGTATAACGGGAAATAAACATCTATCACTTCGCTGTAAGGGAATTCTCAGCAATTACAGCAGTTTCTCTTAAATCATTTTAAATACAAAGGAAATTATAGCTTAGTGTTCTAAAGATTAACTCTCGCAATTCGTCATTCCCGGTTTATAATTGAAAAATTAAGTCATGTCTGCCTTTGCGAAATCATAAACAACGACGCACGCGTAAGAGGTTGGCAATTTCGCAAGTAATTTCGGTAACACAAGCTCTCGAGCGCGTGCGACTTAATAATAAATCGCAGCCTTCAAAATTCGCTAAGGGACAGTTTGCCCGATGACTAGTCTGGTATTATCGACGTTGGCACAAAACGCTGGGGCGTACCCAACGGTTCCTTCAAGGAGCAACAAATTTTTATAGCGGTAGCGGGAACTGTCGATCAAGCGGCTATTAAACTTTGGCACTCAGGCCCTTAACCACTGAGCTTGATTGTAAGATGTCAGACTGGCACACATTCTGCATCAGTTTCGAATAAGTCCCTTGTTATGTATGAATCCTGTATTCATAAGGCTTAAGCTGCGTTAAGGTTGTTATGACTGTGCTGCTATATTTATTTTTCACTTAAAAATAATTTGACAGGAGATAATCTCGCGGCAAA
The DNA here is from genome assembly GCA_949128165.1 of Lathronympha strigana. Classification (NCBI taxonomy): domain Eukaryota; kingdom Metazoa; phylum Arthropoda; class Insecta; order Lepidoptera; family Tortricidae; genus Lathronympha; species Lathronympha strigana. The sequence goes on along the minus strand of OX421905.1, from coordinate 8,984,691 downwards.
GATGACGGTGGTAAATTCAATCAAAGCGTCGTATCGGAGCGGAATAAATTTAACACCGCAGTTTGCCGAAGTCGTTTCCTCGTCTCGGTCGTTTAATATGGTGCCTACATAATAATCCTTCTGATTTTAATGCACTATAAGCTCCCGTCAAAGAAAATTGGCTGTACGAGCACTCGCCACTGTAGTATTATTTAAACCAATTATTAGCAATCGACCAGAATCCAATGTTTAATTTATTTTAGTAAGTACATGTGTGGGTGAATTAATTGAATGCATCGTTAAGTAATTAATTTCCATTATGTAACGACAATTAGTCATATAAACAGCATTTTTTTAACTGTCCAAAATGAATCTTATACTATTGCAGTAAAGGTTTAATAAAGTCAATGAACCGCATATTGTATATTTGATAGTTAATTGGCGTAACACAATGGAAATCAATTACTTACGTATGACTCCCAATTAAGGGTTAACTTTTTGAAATTCACCCATTTGCAATAATATAAAACTACCTAACATTTGCAGCCACAAATAATACAACAGTAGAGTCGCGTAGTCAATGACAGATGTGTTAGGAAATTGAACAAGAATACAATCTGAGAAAACTTAGACCCATCATACTAGCTTTTGGAAGTAAATAAAAACATATACTTAATTTTGGTTTGATATTACACATTATATTTCTGGTTTTCCTCAGTGTTCGGTTCTCAGTATTATCTCCTAATTAAATAAAAAGCAGGCTACACTTCCCGATCCTGTCGATTTTTTTGTGTTAAAAATCGTGATTGGAATAGTTTAACACCTAAAATGAGGCGTCGGCTTGTTAAAATGCCATTAATAAAATTTTAGACGTATTCCAATAAACGTTTTAACACCTTTTCTCCAAAGGTATCATTAGGATCGTTACTGCAGGTCGCCTGATCGCCGCTCCACTTCGATTTAAATTAAATCGATAATAAACAGCGAGTCTCACTGGACACAAAACTTGTGCGTGCTGATAATTATATCGGTTTCTAATAGTTTTACACTTTTTTCAGACTATTAGATTATGCTACACTCATGGGCATGGACAACTTTAGAGGAACTCAAAAAAAAAAGGTTAGGTACTTAAATAACTTATTTGCAATCATTTCAGATGCTGGCCATTAACCTATTCGACGCCAAGTCCAATGCAGAAGCTATCACTCAGACGCCACGTCATCGAAATGTTAAAACTGAAATTGAACTTTTTGCTTTACCAGTGTAGGTTTATTTTACTCTGTCTTCTGTGACCGTTCGGTCATTGGCGTTGAACCTGTGGTGCCTGCGCTTTTGGCGTGGAATAGGTTAATATCAATGGATGCCATTAAATTAAACGCTTTATTGGAATGTTTTTAAATATTGATTTTCATTTGTTTTTCCTAATTTTTATCATTTTGTGTCGTGTCGGCAGCAATAAGACCCGGTTCCCACAATATCGTGTGTTGGGACGATTTTTTATCGTGTGTCGTAGCGGCAGAACATTTTATATGAAGCTATTCACATTACAACGACAACGAATCGTGTCGCAACTTAATAAGAACTTTATTGGAAAATTATTTTAAACTTGATTGGAACAATTTTTGAATAATTGTACAAAATAATTTCTGAACTAAGTTTATAATTTAACTTTATATGCAAACAAGTTTTTTATCTTGAGTACTTAACTTATCATCCTGCACGTATCTTCCTTCTAATAAAAAAAGAATGATTCAAATCGATTCACGCGATCATAAGTTACCCCCGAAAGCCCAACATACATAACCCGTCTAGTTTGTATAAATTAGTACCCAATTTCCCGAGAGATGGCGCTGTACCGTGGTCTACTTCCCGCTGTTGAGATTTTTCCGGAGTTGATGGGGTCGGGACGGGTGTGGTTGAAAGTATCATCAGATTGTTAATTATTATAAGCATATTGAGCATGATATCTTTTTTTTATTTATATTTATTGTTTCAAAAGAAAACTTACGTGGCTAAGTATACATATTTTTTCGCCAAACTGAGGACAGTTTGTTGGCGAATAGTGCGCTCTTAATAAAATAACAATTTTTATGATATACCTACTCATACATTGTACAGTATTATTTATGTTGGTAAGTACTAAATTAAATTAAAATATACACTTACAATGCTCACTTATAGGTATCCAAACTTGTTGCCAATGATTAGTTGCTTTCGTGAGATGGAGCTTACATTAACATCTAACCATATGTAGTTATAAATATAAGTAAGTACTATGTATCCAGGATACCATCTAAGAGTAATGTTTTTAATTTTTTTTTAAAACCTGTTTACTACTTAAAACACTTTTTAAGGTTGCCTATTGTGACGGACGATAAACTACGGAACCCTACACTGAGCCGCCCTACACCGGTTTTTTACGTTTTACAACGGCTTATTGTTTTTGTTTTGGTTTTAATTTATCATTTAATCTCGTGTCCACAATTAAAAACTAAAAAGTTAAATCTACTAAGTTCATAAATAGGTACCGACATTGTTTTTTTTGCGTTCCCCAACCCCAAGTACTCCAAACCAAGGAGCAAGCATAGGAAAAAAGTGGTTTCAGACCAATTTCACGAACGAGATATTTACCATGTACATTTGTTTTCATGAGCTCCCGATATTTCGGCACTGTTCAATCAGTTACACCGTGAACATGGCACTTGTAACAGTGCCGAAATATCGGGAGCTCATGAAAACAAATGTACATAGTAAATATCTCGTTTTAAATAGTAACTATAATTTCACGAAATTTTAGTATGATGTAGATTCAAGTCTCCTTATTTTTTTTTATAAAGACACAACTCTCTCAGAAGTATACTTTCGGAAATAATAAAAAAAAATTTGTTTTATACAAAGTGATTGTATGTAAGTTATGTAATTAATTAATATTAATTGAAACATTCAGGTACAGAAACAAACAACTTAAGATATAACTTAACAAATCTAAACTATACTAAAAGTTGAAATATACCTATAAATAAAATCCTCTCAATGTGACTGGATTACGTTTGTTTATACTCGAGATATTTAACGATGTGGCAGACAAACAGCCAGACTAAGTCGCACCATAAGGGTTCCTTTTTATCATTTTGGTACGGAACCCTAAGGATAATCAGGGGACTTGAATCCACATCAATTTCGTGAGATTTCACTGAAACCACTTTTTCCCTATGTTTGCTGCTAGGTCCTTTGTCCATGAGTGTAATTATATATTCCCTGCGAAACAAATAAAATGATAGTTGCTTCGTTATCGTGATATAAATAAATAGAATATAATTTTTAAGAAAAAAAAACCGACTTCATTTGGTTCCCGGTAAAAGTGAAATTAAGAATTTGTTTGAGTTAGCCAGTTTACTTCACAAATATCCAATACACCGCACGTGTACGATTGAAAATTGAGGAGCTTTCTTAATGTCCTAGGGCTTCCATCATTACATTTGAAGTATAATCAAACGGAACTCCCTTGTAGACCTTTAAACAAACAAAATAACAATGTGTTAAATTGGATGACAGACTGTAAATTAACGAGCATATTCATTATGCCATCCCTGATTATCAACATCAGGTCCACTCCAGCAAAATGATGGCCACAGTAAGAAAATGCCTAAGCTAATTATGAACACCCTCTAATCACAATTAACCTGCCGTTCAAATTTGAAGAGTTCTCTGAATTCTTCTAGAACTCCATCATCAGAATATAAATCAAATCAAAAAGATGAATGTCACAACTAGGATAATAAGTAGAGCTAGGTTTATTAACCAGTTCCACTTTGCGATCCCTGGTCTTCATCATCAGATCCAGTTCATCAAAATTTTGGCTCCGCTAAAACACTGTTTTAGTTACTTAAGGAAACCCTCAAATCAGAATGCATGTGCCGTTAAAATTTGAGGAGTTCTCTCAATCCCTCATGAAGCCCATCATCAAAATAGAACTATAATCAAATAGGACTATCTTGAAGGTATTTATTTACAAAGAAAAGATGAATGTCTCAAATCGGATGATAGAGCTGGGAATTAACAAGCAGTTCCACTTTGCCATCCCTGGTCTTCATCATCAGGTCCACTCCACCAAATTGATGATGTTCGTAAAGAAATGCTCGAGTGTCTTAAGAAACTACCCAAATCATCATGCATGTGCCTTTCAAATTTGAGGAGTTCCCTCAGTTCCTCATGGATCCCATAATCAGAAATTGATTTTGAAAAAAACGGAACAAATCTGGAACCATCTATTTTCAGAAAAAAAAATATTTTTTAAAATCGGACGATAGTCCTGGGAATTACCAAGCAGTTCCACTTTGACATCCCTGGTCTTCATCATCAGGTCCACTCCACCAAATTGATGATGTTCGTAAAGAAATGCTCGAGTGTCTTAAGAGTTTCTTAAGAAATCACCCAAATCAGCATGCATGTGCCTTTCAAATTTGAGGAGTTCCCTCAGTTCCTCATGGATCCCATCATCAGAAATGGATTTTGAAAAAAACGGGACCAACCAGAAACCGTCTACTTTCAGAAAACAAAAAAAAATTCAAATCGGATCAGTAATGACGGAGTTATGAGTGAACATCCATTAAAAAAAAATCAGACGAATTGAGAACCTCCTCCTTTAGAAATATTGAAGTCGGTTGAAAATACGAGTATACGTACAGTTTAGCGCATAAAGAAATTAACATTGTTTTTTTTTTTTGTAAAGTAATACAATTGTAAAGCATGAATGATTCGTGTTGTAAGTACATAGTAACACACTATACAGTGTGTTAATCTAATACAGCGAACGAGCGTGTATTTGCAATTACAATGTTATCGATACAAAATAATTCGGCCTGCAATGTAATGTAAAGACACTCGCATTAAACGCTCACACACACATTCTTTGTTGTGGTAGTAGTTTTTAGTATTTCTTCCTTTGTATAATGATGTCTATAGTTTGTAGTGTTCTGTTTGTATGTATATAGTGTCACCTAGACTACCTGCTGGGCTTCGCTGAAAATCAGCGTCGCCGAATGTGCCATATCACATGGCTCATTCGGTGACATCAAGCTGAGCGAGGACCATTTAGCGCACAATTAGTTAGTCTTTATGTTATATTTATTCTGATTGTTATCTTGTGTTTTTACGTGTGCTAATAAATGTATTTTCTTTCTTCTTCTTTCTTTCTTCTTTCAAAAAAAAAATCAAAAATTCATTTAGAGGTCATAATTAAGTACAGCATAAAAACATCTCTTAATTAATAATAGAACTAATCAATTCTATGAATGGTTTGATTTATTGCCTATAATTAGACTTACACGCTGTAGGTACATATATAATAAAAAAGTCAGCCCTGGGCAACGGGTACTAGACCATTTTTCTAATATTTAAGAAATCTTTTTCAATTTATATTTTTAGTAAATCGAAAAAATAAGGTGCGATGTTATACGTGCGATTTCGATTCAATTCAATAACGTCATCGATTAACAAATATGACTGATGAGAGTATAGGTGGTAAAACAAAACGTGGGCCAATCGGATTCGTTTTCGAATGTACTTGTACATAATGTATATGAATTTGGATGAAACTTCACGATTCAGCACACCAGCGATCTTAACAGTCAGCACAATCGACAAAATGAATGGTTAAAGAGTGGCAATGTAACAAACAGACCCAAATTTATTTATCTCGGGAGTTAATAAAGCAATCTCGAAGTTCATTAAAGGGCTTCAATTTTATCTGTGCAGTTTATGTTAACCACCGGCCGAGGCGGCCCATGCCCGATCGTACTAATTGGGAGGTTCGTTCCAACTAATTAGAATAACTTGTGATTTCGGAGTGATAGTTATTTCCAACTGCCAAAGTGAAAGTGCTGCGATCTCTTAATTAGCGGCTTCTTGTGTTTCTCCGGGTGACTGAAAAAACCTACTATTTTTCGAATCGATTTCATATAGCTAATATAGCATTATTGTATTTTCCGGTCAATCCGGCATTATTCCATTTAGATCCAGATTGAAAACCTTAGGTGTCACAAGTTAGTGCTATTTGAAATGCTAAGAAAAAATATTTTTTTACCGTATACCGATATACGGAAGCATAGTATTCCGTGTAAACCCTTTGACTATTTAATCAACTGGAATGGAAATGTCTATCATTTTCTGTACAAAAAAGTCTGCCGAAGCTATGTCAGATCAACGTCATAATTATGATTGTTTGTCATATGCATTCAGCGATGGGGTAGTCCTGTCAATTGCTACTCCGGCTTGATTAATACCCAAAGTACGTCGTAACGAAGTAATTTATATCATAATTTATACTATATATCTATAAGGTGCTTCCAAATTTGTTATTTAAGCACTTTATGTAATTGTACCGTATATTATAAGTAAGCACGAATAAAGATTACGAAATCGTGCCAAAACACAATGTTTCACCAAAATGTTTAAAAATAACATCAGAACGAAGTGTTTTCCAATTCAATACTAAAATAAATACGCCCTTTAAATAGTGTAAACAGTAAGTAACTCATTCACCGTGGAATCGATAAATAAACATAACGACAATCCAAATGCAGTTTGCGAGGAAACTGTGCTCTCTCACGTACGTATTTATATTATAAACGGCGTGATCTGAATGAAAAACGGGTCATTTTAATATCAACCAGGTTGCTCTGCGGTTATAATCGTAAATCAATGGATTTACAATCTTATTGTTATTCTATAGTACTTACTTTGGAATTCATACGGAAATGATGGTTAAATATATCAGTCTCACACTAGGCAGGACAGTCCGTACATTGTGTGAGAGTGGCCCTAATGTGTGTATGAGGTCAGAGGGTGCTAACGGACTTCGGTTCCTGTGATCATTAACTATTAACTTTGACAACTCATGCTCGGGTGCAACCGACTGCTGTATATTTATGTCACAATAGATATAGGTATGATTTGAAAAATTACTTTTATTTTAGGTAATAGGTATAATGTTATTTATAATGATATACTGATTAAGTATGGATGGCCTGAAATTGTTTATTCTCACAGAATGTATTTCAAAATTTTGAGAAAGTATACTACTTATGTTTATTATTTTGAGTGACTCTCAAACACCCCTACATTACAAAAATGAATTATATAATCAGTAATGTCTATTTATAGGTACCCGTAGAGTAAAATCAGGTCGATTAAGTAAAACATTTTCGTTATGATCTGAAATCGTGGCAGATGTTACTATTGATCCGACTGTGACATTTGAGTGTAATTTTATGATTTGACATTCTCAATCAATCGACATTAACAACCTCAATGTAATAGTACAAAACTAAAAAAAAAGATTACGATGATTTGAAAAGCTTTTGTATTTTGAAGTCGGTTGAAATCACATTAATCAGACGCAGTGAGGTTTCCCACGTATTTTATTACTGTACGGGATACAGTGATTTGCCACACTGATAAAACGTTTAGTCATTACCAGTTCGGAAGTCTGATTGCAGCGTGTGTTTACATATGTCCGGCGTAAGGATTGCATTAATGTTGAATTTAGAGGGCTACTCATGTGAATTCCCACACAAAAATGATTGTCACATGACACAGGGGTTTGAAAATTACTTACTTCCTAAACTAAAAACATTTTTTTACGCCGTCATTGAATCAAGTTACTATTATATATTTATTACTCTACAAAGCGGTATTTATAACCGCCTCTAAAATTACTTAAGTTTAGTTCAACTTTCAGTTATAAAAGCAGACGGGTAACCACGGTCACCCGCGCAATCTTCGGCGCTTATCATGTGGCACTTACACGGTGTCGCTAAGTACAGAGGACCACCGCGGTTTTGTTACCAGTCGCAATTTGCCTTTGAAACTGCCGGCAATCAGACGCTTATCAGCTCATAGATACGATAAAATCTGCACCGGCGACGATTTCATCATTGTCCCGCCCATTAACGCCAGTTAAAATTCCTATCGACACGCACTTATTCATCTGTCGGAGAAGCAACAACTGATGGCAGTTGTCGTGTTATGTCGGGTGTCGTGCCATGAGAAATTACCTGCTTAATTACTTACGGGAGCCGTTCTTCACAATGAGGAGTCATTTTGTCAATTGGTGCACCCGGAATTTTAAATTAAATTAATTAGTGGTCACGAGAGTGACAAACGTTTAATTAAGCTTAAAGCGCGTAAGCAGAACAGGCTTAATTGTGTTCATTACGTGGAACGTGAAATGATTATAATTCTAGGTTTTAGATACAAGAAATGTTTCTCTCCCAGCGTTTATAAGTTGATGCTTAGTGGATCATAAATTGCTCACTGTTAAAAAGACAATTAGAGATACAACTTGAACAAAAAATAATAGTTAATAAAATAGTAATTGAAATTTACCAATACCTATCGTAAAATGCGATACCGTAAACTATCAAAAAGTGATCTCACAGAACTGCCCATTATTTTGTCGGCATGTCTAGCCGTGACTAATTACGTCAGTATTATGATCCTCTGGCGCCGATTATGGTTACAGTCAAGGAGGATTTTATCTGCACAAAACAGAGAGTTCCGTAGTTTAGGTACCTACATGTATAAATAAGTACGTGAATTGTGAAACTTTTGTTGCGAGTTCTCTTGCGCTTCGAGTGTGGATAACGACCACTAAATGACGTTAACTGGCAATAAATCAGACCTGTGATTGGATCCTACATCAAACGACAGCATTACTTCAAGTACCTAAGTAATGAAATTAAGCAGCCACTTTTATGACACCAGTGATTTTATACCACCGTGTAATTGGACGGCGCAAGCACTGTTAAAATTGCAAGTGTTCAGTCGAGTCCATTAATATGTGTACATTTCTTCACTTTAATCCCTTGTAATAAACTGAAAAAGTGTACACATATTAATGAGTTCGACTATCCCAGCATGAAGTTCAATCAATCTGTAAAACTCGGTTAGTGTGATCTCTATTTTGAGATTCACTTACCTTATGTTTTTAAAGGTAAGTGAATCTCAAAATAGAGATCACACTAACTGAGTTTTACTCGCTATTATTAGGTCAGAGGCGGTTAAAAATATGAAAATCGTTTCCAGAAAACGGGTAGCTAAAAATAAATGACAGATGACCATGAAATCATTTCCACACATTATTTATGATCAATTAGCATTTCCTACAAGTGATTGTTCATAGTTAGGCTATTTTAGGGTTTAAATCGCTTAAATAAAGAAGTGAAGAATTTCAGTTGATTTAAATGCCTACTTACTATAAAACGTATAGTTACACTTCACTTCCACTAAAAAAATAACACAAGGAAAGTAGACGATAGCTAACTCGTCATTACCTATCTTAATTTTAGCTGTTTTAATACACAATTAACTAAGCATAATGTATAGCGCCGAGTACGCCACTAGTCCCGGTTCTGAGCTAACCGAATCACTAAGTGACCGGTATCTATATTTGTTCAATATATACTCGTAGTCATAAAATCAATTGATTTCCTAAAGCTTTCCTTTCCCTTGCCAAAAAGTGTGTATCTTTAACATGTTCTCAATTATCTAAATGCGTACTCGACACATTAATTTTACCATTGCTACATACCAACTTTGTATTTGTAACGTCCTTGTAATGGTGTTTACAAGTCCTTACGCGCCGCAAATTTTCTTGTTTCAGGCAGGTTGAAAACAATCAGCGAGACACGTGTCACTTGTTTCAAACGTGTCCCGCGTGTCACTCGTGTCACGAGCGTCATTCGGACGCAATGCGTTAACGAGCCCATGCAAATACGTACAGATCGCCGCGCTAACAATATTCTTGCGTGGCCTGTGAGAACAAAATACACAATCTTGTAGTTTCGTATTTGTTGAAAAAAAAAATCTTATTTTATCTTTTTGTGGCATACTTTTATAATAATATATTGTATTTAAAAGTATACCATTAATTATTTTAGAACCATGTGTAGAATTAAGTATGAGTCTGGTGGATAGTTGAAACTTTGTACGTAACCTTCAACCTTACGAGGTTTACGAGTATTTATGTTAAAAATTGTCAAATAAAATATTTGAATTTGGTTATTTACAAAATATCTTCATTTTTATTCCAACAGGTTTCAGTAAAACAAAACCGAACCTAAATTACAGCTTTTTTCAACAATTGGGAAAATCGCCGCTATGTAAACGCCTTTATATACAAATTTGCAGTCAGAGAACTAGTTCAGAAATTTAAATTTGATCGTAGAATACGCAAATCCTTGCAAATTGTTCTCGCGTAGCCGGCTGAGTGACGGCCGTCAGCGTTTAACAAGGCCCTGACAATCCAACGCCAGGAAACCGCGTAACGAATAGTGGTCCGACGTGGTTTGGATTGACCTTTCGGTCTATGTGCTCGGCTGGTCTATTTACGCCTGCTGTTTCATTGAATTGAATTTATTAGCGTGAAAACTGTCAACCACGTTTACTAATGTAGAGATCGATAGGCTTGTAGGTATATTAAGGATACAACTCTCAATTAAAAGGTAAGTGTGATAAAATTGATAATAGCTAAGGTAAAATTAAAATACTTAAGGGATTTAAATTAGATTAATTGCCATTCAAAATTAAAAACTAAGGTCGATTGCCTGATCAACTTAAGTTCGTTCAATACACGATATTTGTTTTTCGGTTCGATCAAAGACCAGAAAAACAAATATCGTCTTTTAACACGACTGATTTACTATGACTACAATCTATAAAAACCATTTTTCTTTGAAGTTACTGTAACGCCAGCTATTGAAACATAAGCTTTAAATGATGCGGTATAAGGATGCCTATGAGGAAAGAAAAGGCCGTGAAGCATTTGTTGTATTATAATTCGATTTAGCTGGAGATGTGCACACCTTTGGGTGGCTCCGACCGCCCGCTAACACCAGATCAAAAGTCCAGACGCATCGCGTGGGCTATATACATTTATTAATCGTCGTTAGATATTTGTTTAACACCATTTTTTAAAAATATTACGTTATGTAACTTAGAGTAGTTCCAGTAATGATCAGTGTTCAGATTAGGTGTAAGATAAATTGTGTTGTTATAATCTTCTGTGTTCCCGCGATGCAGTGTGGATTTATTTGTACCTATTTGTTGGTTATGAAGTTATGATATTTTGGTTTAAGTATTATATTGCATCTGGAGTAGGTACAATCTGATGTTATTTAGCACTAACTATGAAATTACCAATTAAATATTTGATAGAAAATTATGGTTAAAAACTATGCATTATTAGACAACTTTATGGCAGGTTCACTGGTTAGATATATGGTATCCAACAAGTTTGCCCATTTCATTTCAACTAAGGATATTTTTTACTTTTGGTACACTGAAATCCAGTTTGGTTATCATAATTTATATTTTCTTCACGGGCGCGCGTGTGAAGCAATTAGTAGAAACAACAAAACTGATAATTATGTTGGTGCACCCTGCTCTTTGCTGATGCCACAAGGCAGGCTGTCATAGGTGTTAATGTAATAATTTATTACGAAAAAATGATTTATAGTAACAACCATGACATGTATCCATTCATTCTCCGTTGTCCGATATAAAATTTATAGCCCATATATTGGCAAGAATTGCGTATAACCATGAAGTTTTTACCATAAAATGACTAGAGTAATCGACATTTACAACGGTAGCGGGTACCTATTGTAGTAGGTATAAGGTAAAAACCTACCAGATCAGCTGTATAATTTTGCGAGAGGATATAAGGAACGATAAATATTTATAGAGCCCGTTTTCCATCTCGGGTAAATTGCGGCGTAATCGAGTCAATGTACACAACAATGTGCTTACATGAATTGTTGCCTCGTGTAGTGTGAGCACGCTTGTGACGGCTACAAAGTACTCAAAGGAGCAGCAAACAATGTCCGTGTTTAAAGGGCGAATTAACTTACAATAAATTGTTTTATTGTACGGCCTGTTATAAAAAATTAAAAAGCTACAGAAGCTATATTGCCGGCAATCAGATCATCCTTATCTTAACCTGACTTGCGGTTTAAATGGGAATGTATAGTGGTTAACAAAGATTATAAATAAATATAGTTGAATTGTATAGGTATGTAAGTCGACAATCTAAATCTGCTTTAATAAAATGATTCATTACCTAAGAAAAAACAGTTACCTTCATTACGCCTTTTTCTCATGAAATTGGCATCTTCAACCACCATCAGAAAATTACTGCGCAAACCTTTAGCGATAGAAATCTATGCCGTTAAATAAATTCACTTCACACATAGTGCATTTGCAGCTACAACTATGCAAACGAGAGATAAATTAAAAGTTATGATCATTAATGAACCAGTTTTAATTTACGATCAAAACGTAGATAAATAATCAAGTTCGGTCCAATGTATGAAAAAATTAATCGGATAAAGTTGCCTGCGACATTCTTGCAGATCCAGTTCAAGTGGCATTACCAACTATATTGCATCTATGTCTTTTTGTATTACAGGATATAAATCGACCAAGAAAGGTTAAACGGCAGTAATTGCGTTATGAATATAAAACATTACGTAAAAAAATACTTTTATTTTATCACACGTATCAGATACGTTGTTAAATCAGGATTTTATAAAATGTGTAATAGAGGACTACAGAACACAGAACACAGGATAACAGAACAGATGCCGGGAAGGGATTAAACCCCATTTCCCACCTAGATAGGTATGTATAGTGCTTTTCTCAAACATGCAATGAAATAACCTAACAAAAATAAAAAGTAAAAACAACGATGTTTATTTCGTATATGTAATTTTTTTTAATGTTTGTGGTAGCGCCGCCGCCGCCATGTTTGTGTGACGTTTGTTTTTGATTAAAACACGTTCGCTGACAGTGGCGCAGTTAAGGATCGTTAAGCCTACATTTACCCCGCCTGTCGACGTACTGTCACCGAACGCGTTAAAAGCCAAGACGCTGTGTTAATATTCGACGTCGAATGAAAATTAAAAAAGAGGCTCTTGCGCTGCAATTTTGTGTAAAATTCCATTAAAGGTCTTCAAGGTCGCACCCGAAACGAGGTACTTTGCAGCCAATTATAGTAATATAAGGAACGTAATGACAACATTTCAATGCATGTTTGACGTAAATACTTTTTCCCCTCACTAGCTTGGAAAGCGCTGTTTTGTCCTTTAAAACTAGCGTGGAAAAACGCATTTTATCCACATGTGGGGCAAAGTAATCTAATTCCTATCACTTACCACCAGGCCAGTATAAGTGAGTCCTATATGCCCATAGTAAATATGCGCAATCGGAGGTCACACCTTAAATTGGTCATGTGATCATCTCTTATCCCGCACTTGGTAAGCTGTTGGCAATATCTAAGTATCAGGAGCGTACCTACTCTGTCAAATTTTGAAATTTATTTTTGTTGGTTTCTTCAAGATAACTTACATGTGGATAAGATTTATAATCGTATGTAGTCTGTATTTTCCTCGCAATAGTGAGGGGAAAAATGTTGTATTACACTCGGCGGCAAAGTTTGTTCAACTCTCGTGCCTTGAGACCCTCGTAAAGCTGAAGATTCCAGTTATTGAACCACTCGCTACGCTCGTGGCTCAATTTTTGTACCTTTCGCTTACTCGGGTCTCAAATGTCTCAATATAAGCCCGAGAGTTAAACAACAACTTTGCCCCCTTGTATAATAAATAACTATTGGACTTCAGGGACAGCGACAACTAAATAATTCATGTTATTAAGCAGTTTTTTGCGCTCTATTTATTTAATTACTGCAAAAAAACATCATATTTCAAAGACTGTAGCTGTAGGCGAAGCCGATTTTTAATTAAACGAAATCGGCTCGATATAAAATAATTGCTAAGATTTAAAATTTATCTTTAAACGGTTCCATGTCTTTCTTCACTTAAGCGTCTTCAATTAAAATCACTATTTAATTATACTCATATCTTAACGGCCAACAAGTTTTGATAGTTTTCGTGTCGTTCCTTCTAAAACCAATCGGACCGGTGATAGTGCGATCTCCTGTACTCTGATACAAATAGACAGTGTGCGCTGACTTGGCTGTTGTCAGCTCCTTAGGGAACATATTATTCTCATTTTTTTTTTGCTTCAAGTGATTCGAAAGTACATAATGTACCTTTACTAAAATTAAAGTATGGATCATGCTTTTAATTATTATCATCATTTCAGCCGAAATACTCTTTTAATATTAGACCGCGCACCACGCGCATCCAACAATTTCCAGATCTTGAACAGACCGTCAATCCATGTCCACCTTTTTGGAGCCTCACGTAAGCTTTTTATTAAACTAAACATTATTATATTATTAACATAATTATTTATATTTCAGCAACTGATATTTCAAATTATATAATATGGAAAAATAGTATTTATAAAAAAACCACAAGTACGAGTATAGCCGGCCCCGTAAGAAGACGGAATTTGCAGACATAAAATTGATATCGCGGGCACAAGTTACTTAATAAGCGGTGCTGCTTTATACTGCCGTATTAATAAACTCATTGGCGGGTATGATAGTGTCCTGTAACGATAATTGACTGATCATGTACGATTGAATGATAAAATAATGCGATATTTTCTTTTAATTTTTTTATTTACTGTTTTGTATTTCCATTGACTATAATTAAAACTCAAAGGATATTTGTAAATAAATACGAGTATAAACATAATATTCAAGAAACAAGGAATATACTTATACTCAGTTGGTTCAATGGTAGGTACTTAAATACGTTAAGTAGCCAAAATTACGTCTTTCCAATCGACATTCATATAATTTATAACTGATCTGCAGTATATCTAAAACTCCGATTTTCTAGGTTGGCTTCTGAATCTTTTGCCTTTTTTCGTCCGATATACTCGTAAACACTATGAGTTTTTTCTTCTATGTTACCAACAAAGTTTAAAACCTTTTTTTTAATATATTAGAGGTAACATATTATTTGGCTTAAGCTTAATCTCCTATCCTTTCCATAAAAGTTTCCAAAATTCCTAAACAATACACACGCAATAACGATATGAATGGTTTTTTTACTTCCAGCCAGTCACTATTCCTCGAAGATCCAAATAATATTCAATGACATAATGTAAAATCCCGATGCCTAATTATTTTTTATAATAAAGAAGTGAATTAATAATACATTATATCAGTTTCACATACTCAAGTCAGTCAAATTGTTACATTAACTCAAAGATGAATATCTAGAATGATTTGTCAAATCGTAACTCTATCTTGTCCCGCAGACACAAAAGTCGGGCGCGGCCTATTCATCAAAGGCTCGCTATCGGGACCCGTCAACACTCCGTCATTTCGGATGTAGGCTACGACAGCGATGAGAGACGATAGTATCGCCGTCACACGGGGACCCTCAGCGAGATGGATGCATTAGGAAAAGTGATCAGGACTATATATACTATTGCATAATTTATATCTTTTTTAAAGGTAATAATGCGCGTTACGAGGGTGCGGCTATAGCAAAGCTGTAATGCTGTGACGATTCCCGAACCTTGTGCTACAGTTCCGTCATTCAATTTTGACACGTGCACAACACATACCACGGAATTGCTGCAACCAGTCGTTATACGTGCAATGTAACTTTTAATCACGACTGTGCTCTTATTTTACTGCATAGGTAATTGTATCTAAAATTATGCAAGCCTAAAAAAGGTTAACAGAAAAACAGACAGAGAAACAACATTTCCATTCAGAAAGACTAAATTTTAAAATTAATTACTTGAACGAAAACCAAAAAATATGTACAAGATACAATTTTCATGGTTATATTTACATATTTTTTCTTAATATGAAATAAAAGCATATTAACAATGTTTCTCGTAAGCTGAAAATATATATATGCAATTAGACAAAAAACAACTTCCTGCCCTGAATCGCTTTTGATTAAGATAATAATTATTTATATACTTAAATTACTGTCTTAATCGTGAAGTGTGATGAAAAAGTGATATTACACCTACTAACACGTACTCGTACGTTAACGTAGTTTCCCACGGTGCTTAATGGTAGGCCTCGCCGATTGATCATAGCCCCTGTATCGCATATATTGCGAATCGGCGGACGCGACGGGCCGTGAGCGACGATGCGACAACGATTGTTAATTTAAACGAGCGCGATCAATAAGCTGCCGATATCGCGTCATCGCCGACTGTAAAAAGATACATGGGTCAAGTGTCCCTTACGATTACTAAGATGTACAGTGTGGCTAAATAAGAGGTATACACTTAATGTTTAAAATTTTACTCTATGAATCTTTAAAATTAGAAAGTACGAGTATCTAAATGTGAAGAGAAACCATCTTCCTTTTCTTGGTGGCTTCTACTAGCTAAATGTTTGACCATGGTTTGACCACATTATATTTCTTCGATTTTATGTTCACTGCACATAAAGTACCTACAATAAATATTTTCTTCGACTATTTTTCAAGTAGGTACTTACTCCAATATTTATAAGCAATAATGCTTCCATTTTAATATTTGAATGAAATGCGGAAATACGTGACTTCATAAACAAAATGCATTTTATAAATCGTAATTTTCAACCGTCTACAACTAAGGAGGTTTTCAGTTGAACGCTTATATTTGTATGTACAAATGTAGGTTATATCAAAAAAGGGTCAATATGGTTATCAACTTATCATTAAATTGTATCAATCATACATACAATAAAATAAGTAAGTACTGTATCGTAACTGCCAACCCTGATATAAAACTGTCTAATGCCACCGATTTGCTACTTGATTGCGAGGTATGATGATTGTACTTGTTTTAATCCATTTATACTAAATATACTGCCTACGAAGCAAGAGGTCCCGTGTTCGAATCCTGTGCCGGGCATTTATTTGCGTGTTTATCACGAATGTTTGTTCCTGATCCTGAGTTATGCATGTTTTCTATGTATTTGAATATTTATATGTCGCTTTCTATTATATATATCGTCGTCTAGTACCCGCAACATAAGCCTAATTTTATTGAGCTTACCGTGGGACTAGATCGATCTGTGTAAGATTGTCCCACAATATTTATTTCATTTATTTATTTATACTTGTGATAGTCAGAGTTAAACTTATGGTTATCAGTATTACCTGTGAAAAAATTAAATTATTTCATTTCATTTCATGACATTTGCCTAAAACAGCGTAACACTACTTACAGGAATGCAACTTAGGAAGTTACATATTTACATTTGACGACGACCATACATCATTGTTAACTATATTTTGGCCGTCAACAACAAAAATTGATGCCAGTTGCCATCATACCTTGATTTGTAAATATTTTCTTTCCCCGCTAATGATCGTACAAATCAAAGTGGAATTAAAACATTCATCAACATCACACTCGAAATTGATCAAAAGAGCGCATTCAAATCAAACACACGACAAAAAGTCGTTGCTAACAACGTCGCAACAACCGTATATAACGTGTTTTAAGATGCGCTTAAGCCGCTGTATTGGATTGGAAGCATGCTAAATTAATAATTACACCCAAGGATTGGAGTTGCCCACGCCAAATTTTTGGGTAAATGTATATTTAAGTATATTGCTGCACCGCAATAATGCTAGCAGGATCATGATTAAATATAACTTTTATTATGAAATTATTTTTGTAATTAAAATAATGATTACGCAATTAACTTACTCCTTTTTAATTTTTTTGACGCCATGTTAAATACAAACGCGAAATCAGACGCTACGTCACCGAAGTGTAAAAAAAAGCAGAAGTTGAAATTTATGAGTGTTCATTAAGGTCTGTGTTGCTCTATGATCTGTGACCAAATAATCCGCCTTTAGCGTTAAACCTGCGGTGCCAATAGATACGTCGTTGGCGTGGAAAAGGTTAAAGGGTAAAGGGACAGATCCCTTAAAGAGATAAGTTCGCCTTTGTTTGTTGTATCAAATTATTTCTGTAACTGTGTTTCTTGTGTTAATGTACTATCGCGTGTGTACAATAAAGCTTTTACAGACATACAAACATAAATTATATGCATTATGCATTATAAATAAAACTGATTTACATTGAAAACTCGTTTATGTTAGTTATATTTTAAAGATTGCGAAACATGCGTTTTTACTAATTATAACTAATATTCCTTAGCACTGACACGAGTTTCACACACGTATGTCATACAAACGTTTTGCAAGACAGAATCTCCCTTAATCGTTCCTCTAAATTTTTCGCGATTAGTTCATAGCTCATTCATACATAAAAAGCGGCTAATTTACTGCATAAGCGGGTAACCTTTACTGCAATAGTATTAAATTCGCTGACGGTCAGTTGAAAACAAAATACTTGACTACTTGTTTAAACATAATGAAAATTAATTACTTAACAACCACCTCCGGTTAAGGCTAAAATACGATTTATTTTTTTGAAATTCACCCTAAAATCCTCTTTGCCTGTTTTATGATCGTTAAATAACTTACTTTCATAAGTCTCTCGAATATTACAAAACGTAGATAGTAGGTATTACTGACAATTAACTTCAGTCATAAAACAAATAGTCGTTATATAAAAAAAACCCTATGACGAAACCCTGGTGTAACCATGTCAACGGATTTTATTATAAACAAATTGGAAATTACTTGTCCTAAATATAAAAAATATGAAATGACCCAAAATTATGTCAAAAAACTTTTTATGGTAAATAAATAATCGTAAAGACAAATATCGTTTGCAATGATTTAATTCCTGGTAGGGCATTATTTTATTATTACAGTCTACAATGATCAGTTGACTCGTGTAATTTACCAACAGTAAAGTTCGTTACATAGCATTTATTTCTTAATACACATATTCGGTCCGCCATTAAGCTAAAATACGGCTTTTAGTCTACTTCAATCTCGGCGGATCTCATCAGATCTCGCCGTACAATTAAATGTTCTGAAATTCGAATTGGATTAAGCATTAAGCTTTCTTATGGGCGACATAAAATTGTTCTGACTTCGTTACGCTGACAGCCGAGATGAATAAAGACGTAATTAAAAATAACGCTCTGCTCCATGTCATGCTTATCTAAATATATAAACAGTCTTACATCGATAAAGGAAACAATTATGTCAGTGTTACCAGTTTTTTAGGGTTCCGTAGCCAAAATGGCAAAAACGGAACCCTTATAGTTTCGTCATGTCCGTCTGTCCGTCTGTCCGTCTGTCCGTCTGTCCGTCTGTCACAGCCGATTTACTCGGAAACTATAAGTACTACAGTGATGAAATTTGATGGGAATATGTGTTGTATGAACCGCTACAAAATTATGACACTAAATAGTAAAAAAAAGAATTGGGGGTGGGGCCCCCCATACATGTAACTGAGGGATGAAAATTTTTTTTTCGATGTACATACCCGTGTGGGGTATCAATGGAAAGGTCTTTTAAAATGATATAAAGTTTTCTAAAAAACATTTTTCTTAAAGTGAACGGTTTTTGAGATATCAGCTCTCAAAGTCGTAAAAAGTATGTCCCCCCCCCTCTATTTTTATAACTACGGGGTATAAAATTCTAAAAAAAATAGAGGTGATGCATGCTAATTAACTCTTTCAACGATTTTTGGTTTGATCAAAGTATCTCTTATAGTTTTTGAGATAGGT
This sequence comes from Lathronympha strigana, assembly GCA_949128165.1. Classification (NCBI taxonomy): domain Eukaryota; kingdom Metazoa; phylum Arthropoda; class Insecta; order Lepidoptera; family Tortricidae; genus Lathronympha; species Lathronympha strigana. Next base: position 8,965,121 of record OX421905.1, on the reverse strand, counting down.
TGATTTAACTGTAATTTTGGTTAAGTTATTGTGCTTACACTGAAAACGATGGCTGAACCTTATAAGTTTAGGCTCCATTCACCAGGTGTATAAATTGACATAATAAGTTTATTATATTTGCTGCTACGGAACCCTTTGTGCGCGAGCCCGACTCGCACTTGGCCGGTTTTTTTTTTTTTTAATTTATATGGAATTTGCGCCTCGTGATTTTGTAATTATAAATTTCATATCACCATCTGGAAGTAGTGGAAGTGTCTAATGAACATCAATTTTAACATTACCTAGTAGCTCTGATATTATATTCATTAACTTACAATTTGGTAGGTTTTGACACTTTTTAATGAAAAAACTGCTTGCTTAATAGATTCAATTTAGCTGTAGGTAGGTATATGAAAAAATATCTAAGTGGTAACAAATGTTGTCAAATATAATCTTATTGTTATTATACTTTAAACATCAGATTCTTATTGGACACGTCGTCGTCGTTCAAAAAGTCGTTGATATTTTTTATATTTTTTGCTTTTATAATGTTATAAACAACTACATTTGCATTAATAGTCACACATTGTATTTAAGTAAAGTAGGAAGGTACATCTATCCCTTCTATATTATAACTAATTATAAGATAGGTACCTAGTTGCCTTAAAATATTTATACAAAACTAATTTTTTTTTAATTTGACGAGGATGTATGTTCAATATGTGTCAATATTCCTATAAGCAAAAAGTGTCAGTGTCAAATATTCAAAAAGCGCAAGCCAGGGTTACAAAGGGAAGAGCCTCGTGAGGTGCGCAGCGCAGGCGCCGCCGCGACGCGATCAAAGTGCCGCGCGCTCACTCCGTACTCGCGTTTTCACTTAATTGATGTCGGTTTTTGAGAGCCCCAATAAGCCGCCGTTCCCGCACCTCTGTCCGATCCTGAACGTATGGAATTTGTATTCAATAATTTAAAACGAAAACATGGATTGAACGGAGTTTAAATACTTCGGAAGTTTTAAATTGGTTGCACGGATTTGCCCTGTAACCCCTGACGAAACGGTATAAACCTTGATTGTTTTATTGCTTTAAGAAACAAAGCATGTGTTATAACCGAGAGGGTCATTGGCATACTGAATTAAAATTAAGCAGATCACGTATAGGGTTTGTTTCAAAATAATAGACAGGTATTATTAGTAGGTAGTGCAGAATTTTTTTAAATTTTGTCGTTTAAACACTGTTATCAGTAAATATTATTTTTGGCATTTCATTTTACAAATGTTTCTCACGCTGACTATAATTTGCACTAAATCGTTTTACCTATGTACATGTAGGAACATGCACTGCACACTGTTAAAAAAAATATTTCATTAAAAATCGTTGTATGCAACTGCAAGCGAAGTAGGTAAATAAAATACACAATTTAGATATCCATCAGCAAAAAACTCCACTATTCGTCCCCGTTGATCGCTATTCCCGGTGGATGATCGAGCGAGATCGACCCCAATCGATTTTTTTTCCATTTCCTCCCAAAAGAGTGTATTTTGTCTGTTGTTTTACTGACACTGTATTAAATCAAAGTTTTTATTCCCACAGGGTTCGGTCTGCAAGCGAGCACTCGTTTCAGCAGTACCAGTATATTATCCGATTACCTATTTTCATTTGGGTCGCATGTTTAAATTAATATTATGATTGGAAAGAGGTTACAAACATACAAATGGATGCATGTTTAACAAAAACAAGTAAGGAAAAGTTGTTTTATTTCTAAATCTAATATAATATACGCGTCGACTTGAGAACCTCCTCCGTTTTTTCGTCCGTTGAAAAACAATACTGGAAATACAGACGCATCTCGTCTGTCTCGGCAAGCGATGGGACCATAGGGGCAGGAATCGGCGGACGCAGGTGGACACAGTATCAGCGGTGACTGCACGTCAAATCGATGTCAATTTCGGAAGCTGATTTTGGAATGAATGGATTATCTGCTCTGTGATTTACGGGTTCATCGACCCATATTTACAGATATCAAAAAAAAAGCTTGAGACGTTTTTAAAAGGAGACGTAACACAGGAATGATGGGAACCCAACGATAGCTCGCGAAATCTCCTTCCTGATTGACGCGGTCAAGTGTAGAAGCGTAATGAAAGCATAACGCTACTTTTTTACACTATGAAAAGAAACATAGTTAACAAGAATAATTGTTTACCCCTTATGCTTTTCATGGATTTCAAAAATATAATTCATGAATCGTATAAAACGGATGCAGGTGTCTGGCCAGCCGGATGTAACAGGCCCTGCCCACTTCCAAAACTCAGAAAAAACAAACGCTGAAAACGAATTAAATAGCCATGCAAAGACTCATTTGTGTATGTTGAAATCGTTTACATTTAAAACTATTGTGAATATGATATTATTTTCTTCCCATTCGTCATACTCTTCATAGTGTCGTGGTCAATATTATCAGACACAGATGTTGCTTGCCAATGGTTTCCCGCTATTTTTCACATCTTCAAGTAAATGTTGCAACTTTGTTCAAGGTTTCACTCAGAGCAGACTAGGTCTGGTCAGTCCATCGCATAATTATCTTTTATGCGGCTTAGGTCCGTTTACTCTACCCTGCACAACCAGACGTCGTTGTATGTAGTCAGTGTTTTATCAAACCCGGAAATTCCGGTACAACAAGGAACAGCAAAGTGTCTCATTTCGACTGCGAAAAGATTGGTGGGCATCGTTATATGGTTCTGTAGGTATACAGCGTCAAAAGACAGTGTAAATTTTCTTGATAAATTGAATATTCATCGTTAAATTGCTTTCGCAAGTTTCGCAACGAGGTCAATTTGGTTAATTAGTTAGTATACTGTCATGTAAATTTTAACCCCGGTGGATAATAGGGGTACCTTATATAATTTGAGTACGTGCATCTGTGTATGTCTATTTACGTCTGTGGTACCATCACTCGGAAACAGATGAACTTGCCTATGGGATACCCGAACTGTGTTTCGCAAGCTAAAGAAGAGGGACGTCAGGGTATTGGCATACTACTGCTTTGATGTAAAGAAAAGAGTGAAGTAAAGTAAAAAAAAGCATGGGAAGCGTGGTGCCAGACGGCCTATAGTTAAACTCTTGGCGACGGTCCGTCGAACGAAACCGAGCTACGCGCGGTTGGCCTGAGCTTGAACGAGGCTAGAAGGGTCGCGAAATGCAGAAAAGAAGAAGTCGCTCTGAACCTCTGAAGTGCCATAGGATTCAACTCACATATACACTGCTATGTTAGTCCATGTGGAAAAAAATGGGCACGGAAACGGTAAACAGACGTTCGACCGAGATGGAACGTTTGTATAGTTTACTTCCGCAACACAATCTATTTAACAATTTTTTTGAGCATCGTAAAGCTATTATTTTTATTTTAACCTTTTGTTTTTATGTTTTGATGACATTTATATCTGAAATAACTATTAGTATTTTTTATAAATTTTAAGTTTTTTTTAATATTTCAGTTTACATTTAATAGATGATGTGGCGGTACTAATTTCACGATCTAAACTAAACAGCTCAGTTTTGAATTGTGAATTTTCTTGATTTATCCATTTGTGTCCTACCATGAACGAATACGAGTATATGCGCCTAACATCAATAAAAGTAAAAAGTAGGTAACAAACAAAACGTACATACTTACTTGGATCCCTGTAAATCACATTTCAGTCTTCATATTTATGTAAAATTGGCTCGAATGCCAGCAATGTTTATTTTAAAATATAGGTTATTGCGGGTTTTTGACCAGTAAAGGGTAAAATAATAGTGTGGCATGGTCATTATAGCTAGGTAATCAGATTACGGAATATTAAAGTGATTTTATTAAAAAGAAATCTGAACCGCCGCCTTTTCTACAAAAAATGTGTCTCAAGAGCAAAAAACATAATAGTAAAATAATCCGAACCTAATCGCTGCAACCTCTTTGGGTCAGAATTAATTTTAAACACATTCCTAGAGAAATTATAGTGGTTTATACCGGAGTATATAATAGTTTGTATTGCGATTTGAGGCTGTTTTTGCAAGAGTCAAAATCAATTTTCAGTTATTTTTAGGCAGAAACGTTTGCGAACGAAATCAAATTTCTCAGTAAGAAATAATAATGAATAATAATTTAGTATTGTTAATGGTGAATTCTCAATATAACTTGAGACTCCACTGGCTAGTTAAGAAATAGGTATTTTCTTACGGTAGATGTTGCTAAGCGCCTTCCTAAGGCGCATACGAGGGATATGGTGGAGAAATTCGAGGTCACGGGTATGGCCTCGGTAGCTCAGTTGCGAGAGCGATGGGTTGATATCCCAGAGTCGTGGGTTCGAGTCTCGCCCGAGGTCATGAATTTGCCACTTTCCCTTTCTCTCTGAGAAATTCCATTTTGAATGTTAATGATTTTATCTTAATCGCTCCCCTGGTTCAACGGAAGCAAAACTCTCCCACCTGCAACACATTCTGAGGAAAAGGAAAGCCGAATTATCGCCAGTTTGCCTACAAATCTTCGACGCACCAATACCTATGGATATCTAATTACTTCCGATTAGGCGCTTTGTACGAGCTTTGAAAGAGATTCCCAAACTCACGCGCAAGTGAACGGTGACAAATGCACGCATGGCCGGAGTACCTACCTCATATACTGGACGCGTCATTATAAAATTTATAAAACAATTTATTTACATTTAAAAAAATCAACATAAAATAGTTTCATTATTGGGGAACTGTATTAACTGAGGGACTTTATGAAGATTATAATTGATTTCACATTGTTCTAATTTTATCTCACTGGCACTAATTAATGTACTTATACAAAAACAGCCGGCGAAGCGCAAGTCTGACCGCAAGGTTCCGTACCATTATCTATAAAAACGGCAAAAAAACTCACGTTTGTTGTATAGGAGGCTCCTTAAATATTTATTTCATTGTGTTTTTTTAGTCGTACGAACACACAGACACAGAAAGACGGACAGCCGAGTCTTAGTAATAGGTTCCCGTTTTTTGTTACCCTTTGGGTACGGATCCCTAAAAAGCAATGAGATTAATATGAATTCTATGTGAAGTTCGAATGTCGAATTTCGTTACATAATTCGGTAGCGTAAATTTAGTAGTTTAGTAGCGTAGGCTTTCGTCTTCGGCAAAACTCCCATGTGTTGTCTCTTTCGTACAGCATTCTATTTAAGGGCTCCACGCGGAAATTGACGTTTTTTACGAGTTTTGACTCGAAATTTCGCCACGAATACGAAAAAAACTTATAGTTATTTTTTAATATTTTTTTCAAAAATGGTCTGAAAAAGCTAGCTGTACGATATTCTAAAGAAGTTTATGCTGTTATAAATGTGCAATCTACATATAACTGTTCCTATTTAGTCTCTAATAACCTAAGAGAGATTTTAAATGTAAAAATATTGGTACAAAAGTTATGTACAAAAAACTGTTGTTTTGGACTAAAATTGCCAAAGTTTGATGACGAATATCTCGAAGACAGTAAATATTTAAGTAAATATGATAAGCTAATTTTTTTAAGGCCGTTGGGGTCAATGAAGTAAGCCATAAAAAATACTCGAAAATTAAAAATACTCGAAAATTAAGAGATACAGATCGAAGGTCATTGGGACCAGGAACGGCCTTAACCCAGCAACTCCTCGCTACCTCAATGAGCGTTTTAGTTATCTTTGTTCGGCCAGATCTGTCCAAAATTTGTTTCTTAATGCCCCGTCCTCTTCTTCAGACATCTACACTTCGCTTTTACTTTCCAGGCTGTGTCTGTGGAATTCTTTGACCTGGATGTACCTGGATGACCTGCGTGCTCAATCCCTTGCTACCTCCAAAAAGCTCATTATTTTTTGCTGATCGAGAGGCTGACCGCATGTTGTTTGCTTCTACTGTTTTTCTGTATCTTGTAATAGGTTATTTATGTGATAAGTCCATTAAAAAATGTTTGTTTTGTATTGTATTGAAATATTATTTTATTTTAATCTGAATGAGTACGCCTTTCGTGAAGGCTGGCAAAGTGCGTGCGAACTAATAATCCAAGCAAACGCGGCTCAGCCCAGCGACGGCGCGTCCCCTCCCGGTTCCGTTACAAAAATTTATTGTCGCGTAGATGCGATACGAAGGCGTAAATTAAAACATAAAATTAGCGATCTACAGATAGGAGCTCTTGTTCCATTAAAAAGTAATGAAACTTCCTCAGAATATTAATTGATCGATAAAATAAGATGGAACACCCTGCTTAAAACGAGTTACGGCCTGATAAAATACTAATACGGGATTACATATTAGTAACTTGCAAATTACCAACCAGCTTTAGATTCAGATAATTCAACGATTATTGTGTTTTAGCTACCTTTACTAATTAAGACAATTTGTATCAATGGGGGTGCATTATTATCCTCAATTTGTATCGTTAACGTTAGCGTACATTTATTAATATTATATACTATACGAGTATGATTATACCATATTACTCTTATCGTTACCATATCAGAAATGAAAGCTATTTATTTATGCAAGTAGTTCCCTAAATCTGAATATGTGCGTGACATTATCTAAGTAAATAATCAATCAGTAATATTGAAAAGAATGTAATATACAACAATATCCACACGGCGACTACAACCATGATTGACCCACTGGAGTGGCAAAGCTGTCTTTTTAAGTAATATGTAGGAGCACCGTGTATGATACGTAGCTCCAAGAGGATTCGCTGTGTTAACAGCTGATGACCCACGGAGCAAAGCCCTTGGCCTGTTTAGCTGTCAACGCAGCGAATCCTCCTATTTTTTAAAGGGTTAGCAACGCGCATGTAACACCCCTGGTGTTGCAGGCGTCCATAGGCTACGGTGACCGCTTACTATCAGGCAGGCCGTATGCTTGTTTGTCACCGTCGTAGTATATAAAAAAAATCAAAATAATATGAGTACAACGTGGCAATGCTGCCAGTCTTCTGGGCACGATTCCACTAAGCAGTGCTTTGGGGCATTCTTTTCATTTAAAGGTAGTTTATTTTATGTTTATTATTCAGTTTAGTTTTGAATTTTTATTTAGGTATTTTTAATGTTAAGGTCTTTATTTAATTTTTTTGTTATTTAACAAACGTTATTTAGACTTTAAAAATGCTCATGTGTGAAAACATACTAAAGCGATGCGCAAATTTAATTGAACATACGAATGTCCACGCGATACAAGTCGGTGTCTTACGAGAACATAAACGTGCAGTTAGGCCAGTTAGTTTGTGATACAAACAAAACCTTTCTTCATATTACTGCTATCATTCGTTATTCGCCCTCGGTGGGCGAATAACTTAAAATGTAATTTTTTTTACAATTTATTTAAGTGTAGAACATTTTTCTACATTGTAATCAAATTACTTTTTATTGTAGGTACTGTGAGATAATATAATAGCAAACATTAACGGCGACACAAATCATTCGCGCGAGGCTCTGACAGCGAACCTGCGGAACCAGTTATTCTTATGTTTTTTGAGTTAACAAGCCTAGCAGTACCTACCTATTTTTCTTGAAAACATACTGAGGCGTATAATTGTCTTCTCAGCAGCCTCAGACAAATAGTTGACAAAACTAACACAAGTAAACAATCTTACCCATTCATGACTGTGAGCTAAAAATTGCGTACCTAATTGCCACGTTCGGCTTGGGTATTCTGTAAATATGCATTATTATCTTGTGAAAATTATTGACTCTGGCATGCGCCAAAGAAAATACCACACATTGTGAAGTATAAGCAATCTCAGAGCATTAAAATATATTTTTACCACTATCAACCTGAGCCAGAAGTCATAAGTACCTACAAAATGTAGGTCTCCTACAGTTTTCAATAGTTGTTAAAAATAAATACTTAAAATATTATGGAACAATCTCATACTACCTGATCTAATCCTTAAGTAAGCTTAAGAAAGTTTGTGGTCTAATAGATAGTTAAAGATACATAAAACATCCAACTTGGAAACAAAAAGGCAGTGATACAATAAATGCCTTTACCGGGAATTGACGATGGTTTCCCAGATTCTTAGACGAGGTTGCTACAGACATAGGTTCCTTACCATCTAAAAGTATTTAAAATGGAAAATTCCCCACTTTATAAGGCACATTTTTAAATATTGCTTCAGAAACAAACTTTAATATGAAATTTAGGTGTATTAAGTAATAGCTAAGAGTTTAATCTTCATAAAATTCTTGGCCTCTGTTTTTATTCCTTACCGAAAATGATTTATTATGGTCCCCCGCTATCCTTGTTTACGATGTGATCGCGAACACAAAGCGGGTGATCGGTATCGCTCCGCTTAAATGTGTTCAGCATGATGTGAGAATTCTGACACCAAACACTCCTGATAACATCTAAACCATCTAATGTTTTAAACAAACTCTTTTATGGAGGCTAACTTAATTTTGTTAGAATAAAAGATTTCCACAATAAAAAAATGTATTGATAGAGAATACGAATTTGTTTTTTTTTACAGTTGGATGCGGGAGCTATAAACGGACGCATCCCGTTGCGATCGGTGTCTAGTCGTAAAAAACGCATTTGATAAAGAGTCGATAAGCAAAATTGCAGCGCGTGTCATTCTTTACATTAAATTAATGAGTTTTATTAACGCATTGAATACCAAACTCTATTTATCTAGGCATGTATAAGTTTTATTTGAACATAGCCATTATGCAATTTTTACAGGGACTTGCGTGCCGATAGCGAAAATAGTAGGTATAAATTCATGGTTATTTTTATTAAACATTTCAACGACAAGTTAGCTAAAGCTTTGATACTAGACCAAAACACTTAATATAAAACCAGTAAATAAGGCCAAGCAAGTGCGAGAAGCTTTCTTTATTTTTACGATTATCTACTATTTTTCAGATTATTTGTGTGCAATACAGTTATAATATATTTTTTATGTTCCTTGAATTTGGATTATTGCAGCCTAGCGGCAGAATAAAAAATCTATTTAATCGTTTAGGTATGTCAATTTCCGTTGTTAACTAAAACATAAATGTTATTTTTGTATTAAATGACAATGATAAGTGTTTTGTTGTCTGAATTATACGTACTGGGTAATAGAATGCAGCCAAAATAAATATACCTAGGTAAGCAGTACAATGATTTAAGGTGAGCTTTGACTTTCAACATCTTCCAAAATATCTAAGGTGCTAAATAGTAAAACTTTTGCTGTCAAATTATTCCTAGAAATCTTGAAATTTGGGATAAATCGTAACCAGAAATATATTTACAACCAGTTGTGAACTTTAATGCAACAACAAAAAAGAGGACGAAAGTAAAATATTTGACATACCAAAAGTACCTATAGTTGCCGATTTCTAAGTCTGAACTTTTGACACTTGAGTATTGACGTACTTAGTGATGAGGCTAAGACAAATCGTTTGTCAAATTCAGCGATTATTGATTTTAGCGATGAATTGTTTGATTCGATTTTACTACTACGGATTTGTATTTGATAAGACCGAGAAACTTCGACAAACTGCGCATTTGTCATACGATTTTTTCCAAAGTCATCTTAGTTTCGTTTAGAAATCAATACTGTTGAATTCTTAAAATGTAAGATAAAAATCTTCATAGTTAATTTGTCTTATTTTAAATAACATTTTTTCCACATCGTACTTAGTTTTATTTTCGTTTTAATCGTTTTGTTTTGATTTTTTACTGTATTGCCTATTGATAACAAGATCGATTTTTATCGATTAACAGACAGTTGTATGAATTGGAACAGCAGACATGGTCACAACACTAAATTTAAAAAAAAAACGACGTAGACCGTAACTGTTGGCATGCTAAATTGTTATCGTAAAATATTCAATAACTAATGTATGAAAAAATGTAACATTCATCACATTATGTTTATGAAAAGTGAAATATTGTGTTTATGTACATGACTAGCTGTAATATCTTTATGGGATTTTGTTTATAATTCCAAAGTGTCTTGCGCGTTTACGTTCTATGGGTATTTCGATGTGTCAAAAGTTCAGACTTCTTCACAACACTAAATTTAAAAAAAAAACGACGTAGACCGTAACTGTTGGCATGCTAAATTGTTATCGTAAAATATTCAATAACTAATGTATGAAAAAATGTAACATTCATCACATTATGTTTATGAAAAGTGAAATATTGTGTTTATGTACATGACTAGCTGTAATATCTTTATGGGATTTTGTTTATAATTCCAAAGTGTCTTGCGCGTTTACGTTCTATGGGTATTTCGATGTGTCAAAAGTTCAGACTTAGAAATCGGCAACTATACAATGCGATGCAATAAATGGCATGCCAATATTGTGTTTATAAACACTGCCAATTGTTATACCATGTTAGGGCCAATCACTATACAAATATCGACTTCGGTACATCACTAAGTAATTTCGTTATATTTAACTTAAGGAGCGATGATTTCCGAAAATATTTACTTTATCAAAAAATGTTTGGAAATGGAGACCCGTATTGTTTTTCAAATACCTATCCAACGATACCTTATTAGGCAACCCTAAAATATGAGGTATCGTTGGATATCGACAAACGAAAAAAAAAGTCACCTCCTACTTCAGACGTATGGGAAATAATAATTTTTTTTTCACACTTTCTATTATACCACTTTTCGGAATAGCTGATATGTATATTCATACCAAACTACCTATAGCTTTCTAGTACTAACGGTCATTGAGCTAAGCCGCAGACGGACGGACGAACGGACGGACAGACAGACATGGCGAAAACTATAAAGGTTCCTAGTTAACTACCGAACCATAAAATGACATATCGGTAGGTACCTACTTATTGTAAATATTGTAAAAAAGATTTATGCTCCAAACAAGCAATTCAAATAAGAAACAGACCAATTATCTATCCATACTTTGTAATGTTGTACAATGACTTAAATTTTACAGTCATTATGGTTAACAACACCATAACACTATAATCTAGTATTCCTGTGCCAAGAATGCGGGTCCTACCTGCATACATTAGGATTCCTCACGCTAGTTATTAGTATAGAAAGTTACCTTGCCAACCTCACATCTTACATAATGATTAACTAGAAAAATAATTCTAACTGTATTAAATTAAGGTGCACGTTTGAAAAGTATAAGCAAGAGGAATACAGTTTAGCAATAATATATAGTATATAGCTCAGCTCACCTACAGACCTGTTGCCCGTATTCGAAGTTGGCACATAAAAAATAGATGCTGGGTAATACTGGGATCTAGTCCTGCCTCAAGTCAAGTTAGTAAAGGTGTAGAGTTGAATACGTATTAGAAAGAAATACATTATTAGAAGTAGTCAAATAATACCCCCGGATCGCAATCCAAATTTGGCTAAAATAATCATGTAAGTCATAATTTTAAGCTAAGAAACATTTTCTGTACTGGTGCTGTTTATTTGAAATAAATTTATTTATTTCTCACAAATAAAATTAGCAACAAAAATGAACTACACCTTAAATAAAAACTTTAAATAAAAATATTTAATTTTTATACTACCTAATCTTAAAAAAATATTATATTTAAAAAAAAATGATCGTTAATTGGTAGTGTAGTGTGCCCATAAGACTGGCAGCATTGCTACGTTGAATGGCAATGGTATTTTTTAAAAATCGGTTTATTTGTTATACCTAATCGGCAACCTACTCATCAACAAGTATGTAGAAACATAGTAACTGATGCGCAGACAGGCATCTAATAGGTGTTTGATTGCATGATTCGTGTTTCGATGAAGATGTCATACTACTCGTAAACATTAATTGATTTTTCTGGTATTTGTTTATTATTGTTTACAAAATAAAATAAACGGAGGCTCCACGTGTTTTGTAATACTTCGTCAACATGCGGCGCATATTAGTGGTAAGTGTGGTCGGACGTATGCAAAACCGACCAGTTGGTGCAGCTGACGCTTAGACGTCTATTAACTGAGACGCCATCTACATGCAAATTGTTTCTCTCTCCCACTCACTTTATTGAAGCATTAGGATTAATCTGCACAAAACAAACAAAATGGAGGCGCAGATAAAGCTGGCTTATTTTTCGAATGCTACTTAGAAATATTTATTTTCTAATTGTCATCATTAACATCTAAATTGCGTATTTGGCTATTACAATTAAAATGTCTAAGACTTTTTTGCGGCCGTTCTAAACTAGTACAACTGGCCCTATTTCCATATATAAGATGCGTTTTTTCTGAACACTTTATGTGCAGGTATGACGTCGCGGGTAGGACATGCCTACAATTAGCTCTGCCAGTAATGGGAGTTGCACCTGCTAAAACCTTGTATTGTTGAAATACTAAGTTAATGTTATTTTAATTTAAACCAAGACGATCTGTTACATTCTTGGCAACATCGTCTTCTAACTTAATTAATGAAGAACTTACCTAGTGCTCTGATAATGTCGAAATCATACTTACATATATCAGAGATTTTTTTCTAATTCGATTTAAGACTGCTATACTTAGTGCAATCCAGCGAGGAAATGTTGCCAGCACTGCGAATTATAAAAACTCTTTACATCTCTGTGACCAGCTACTTGAGGAAGTTATCAACATCATTATTATCAACGTTTTCTGTTGATTTAGAACTCAAAAACATGGGCGAAGATACAGTCGTTTTTATCTGTCACGTTATAGCAGTGTTAGAGTGAGGCATGACACGATATACGATTAAATGATAGCCATTTTGTCCTTGCTCGATACAGAAACTTTATTTTAAGCTCCGATCAAATTAGAAGCTCATACATCCTTTAGCACGTATGCCACAGCAATCAACAATTGGCTATTGAGATGAATTAGCTCGCGATCGAACAACCGTCCTTCACGAAGGCCGTGCGTGTGAGTGACCTGTCAACCGGCCGCCGCCGCCGGTGCGCGCGCCGCGTGCGCCCGCGCACCACCATGTTAATTACTACGACCAATAAGGCGCCCCGTCAACATATTTGTTTTTTTAATTTATGAATTGTTCGCAAACCCACTTCATTAAGGCTATCGACGTCTTTTTTTCAGTGGCCTTGAACGAAATGCCAAGATTAATTCAATACCACTATCGTGCTATACGTGACTCCGGGCAGCCTTTTTCGGCATTGCGCATGTCGGTATTCGCGATGTTATGTTACAATAAGAATCCTAGATCGCAACTCGGGTTCCGGATCGCCATTGTCCCTATAAAAAAATTAAAAAAAGATAGTTACATGTAGTTAAGCATGTAGGTACTATAAGAAGACTCGCACGAACCACTTGCTAGTCAGGTTACGAAGACTCGGAGGCTATTTTAAAACTCAAGACTTGATTATACAACGCTTTTATTTCTCTTGCTCTTAATAATCTACTTTCAACAACCGTCCTTCTTCACGTCCCACTCTAGGATGACGCAACTGGCCGGGTTCCCAATCGTCGTCCCCCTCCCGCGTTAATCCCGTCAAAACCTCAACCAATCAACGATCGGCTTTTTCGCGCCATTTTACCACTGACAGCTGTCAATGGCAAAATGGTTTACCGCGTAATTCGATAACCAATCCTCGATCAGTATCTTCCCGCCATTTCAACATAAACTCATATTGCTCAAATTAACATGGTGTTGCTATCTTTAAAAGGAAAATAACAATCAAATTAAGGCTTTAATACACGAACCCTAACAATCGACCATCCTGATGACGGTTCCGCCCCGGAACACGTCCCCAGGTGGGAACCCTAACAATCGGGATCTTGACCAGTTGCACACACAATTAAAATCCACCTTAGTATGTATTACGTATACTTAGTTGTTAAATAATTATAAAATGTGACATTTCAACCTGTTTTCAAATACAAATGCAAAATCATAAATGAGTTTAAGTTAAATGTATTGTATTCAAATAAAGAAAACACAAGTAACTAAGCGTATAACACTAAGTTTAAATCACTCGTACACTTAAGTTCAATTACATATCGTGACATGTAACTACTTGAAGATTCAAAACGTTCTTAAGCTCGAAACAGTGTTGCACAACAAATTAGATTATATTATGAGAATGTAAGAAATTCGGATTACATACTCGTATAAGGACATTTCGAAATTTGATTTGATTGTTAAAATAACATTGTACACACAGTATTAAACTTAACAAATAGCTGCAACTATCGATGATCATCAGCGCTTAACACATGCCTCGATGGTGAATTGTTAAACATAAAGATGCTTTACAGAATTATCGTACCATGTAATTTCAAAAGAACACGATCAAGAGAAAAAGCAACTTTTTCCTTTTTTTTTTTTGAATGAAATAAAATGAAATTATCGAATGAAACTTAATGCTAATAAATAATAAGCAAGCGTTTACAAAACCAGTGGATCTCCCAACGATCGATTAATAGGTATCCACCTTAAATCTTGGTTTTCGTCCGATCGAATAACGATAAACCATCAGATCAACCCCGAACGATCGATTATCGGGTTGCCTTACCGTTGGCCCCACAAGCCGATCGAATACTTATGACGGGCGCGGAAGGACTTGATCGAGATGCCTCGCCGTTGACCTTTAGAGCCGATCGAATACTCTTACAGGTGCGGGAGGACTTCGACAGCATCGAAACACCAACCGATAGTTGTGGTCTGAAACAACATAAACAATCCTGTAGTGATACATACCATTTTACATGACATTCGAGTTATATCACATACAGTCCAATTAAAACCTTAACTTGGAATACTATAATCATCATCATCATTGTCACTATTACTACTGGCGCCTGACTCGTCCTCATCGGTATTAACCTCTAGGGCTGCAATATTGATCCAAGGTCTCATACGGTCCGCAGCCACGGTCGTAGGTCGCCTATTTTCCGTGCATGAAAGCCCCGGCACCGGTGCGACCTTGTATCTATCCTTACCCAAATCCTTAGTGATACGGTAAGGCCCCATGAAGGAGGGCATAAGTTTCTTACTCTGACCATCGTTGTTAAAACAAGTCTTTGTTATTTTAACAAGGTCTCCTACTCTATACAAGCGGGCAGGTATCCTACCTTTGTCATAATGGTTCTTCTGCTTATCTTGTTCTGAATCTATCCTAGCCTTCACTTCACTTCGAATGTTAGTTACGTCCTCACCTTCCATCGCATCGCAAGCAACGACGTTCAGCGCAGGGTTTATCTCGCTATTCATACCAGGACCAAACATTACCTCTGAGGGAGCCCGCCCAATAGTCTTTTGGACGGTGTTATTGAGGCCCCACTGTATTTTCCCTAGGTGACTGTCCCAAGTCTTTTCGCCAAACCTCACAGTCAGCGTCTTCAGCGAGTCTAACACGGTGCGGTTGTACCGCTCGACTTGGCCGTTTGATCTAGGGCTCGCCACGGCGTTCAAAATATGCTTGATGCCTTTATCATGACAGAAACGCTCAAAAGCGCGGGAGGTGTAGCAACTGCCTCGATCACTGATAAGGCGGTCAGGGTTTCGAAATGTGTAACAAATGTCTTCTAAGGCTTTGATCGTATTCTGTGCGTTGGTGTTACGGACAGACTTTAAAAAACAGAATTTTGTAAAGCCGTCCACAACGACAAGCAAATGGGTATGGCCTCTATTAGACTTAACGAACGGTCCAAGGTGGTCAACATGTAACGTGTGGAAGGGTTTTTCAATCTTTACGATCGGGTGAAGCAAACCCTCGCGAGTATTAGAATTATTCCTTCCATACGCGCATTCTATGCAAGCGTTAACGTACTTTCTGACGAATCTGCTCATTTTGGGGAACCAGTAGCTCTTTTTAATCCTCTCCAAGGTCTTCTCCACCCCAAAATGACCAATCTCGTCGTGGTTTAGTCGACAGAGTTGCCACCTTGCACCCTTCGGTACAGCCCACCTAATGTTCTCCTTGTCGCCACCTAAGTAACGGTACAACTTATTCTCTTTTAGAACATAGTTGTCCCTAATATATCGCAAGCCCTTTTCATCCACGTCATCGCTCAATATTGCCCTTATCCTATTCAACTCTGAATCTCCTAACTGAAGTGTATGTAACCAGTCTTGTTCGCTGATGGACATAACAATCGGAAACTGATCCACTAGGATATCTGACGATTCCGCGATTGGGTTACGGGAAAGCGCGTCCACGTGGCCCATTTTAGTTCCAGCCCTATATTCGACGGAGCAGTCAAACTCCTGCAGTGTCAACCACCAGCGAGCTATTCTGGGGATAAGGTCTCGTTTCGAGAACGTAGATCGCAAAGCACTACAGTCTGTAACGATCTTGAACTTTTGCCCGAGCAAATAAACCCTGAATTTACGTAGAGCACATACCACCGCCAAAGTTTCCAACTCGTATGAGTGGAAATTCCTCTCTTCTGGGGAGGTTTGACGGCTGAAATAAGCAACAGGATGAAAAGCTTCGTTATTTGTGGATCGCTGTAGAAGTATACCACCGACACCTAACCTACTGGCGTCCGTATGTAACTCTGTTTCAGCTTCTGGGTCGTAAATGGAGAGCACTGGTCTCTCAACCAACTTCGCCTTCAGGCTCTCAAATGCCCTTTCCTGACTATCTCCCCACTCCCAAACGGAATCCTTTTTTAGCAGTTTGCTGAGAGGCCAAGATATCTGTGCAAAATCCCTAACAAATTTGCGAAAGTAACTTGCCAATCCTAGAAATTGGCGAACGTTGTGAACGTTTTCAGGTCTTGGAAATTTAGATACACTCAAGATTTTCTTTTCACCGGGCCTGATTCCTTGATAACCAACTTCATACCCCAGGTATTCGATTTCCTGACGCAAAAAGTGACATTTAGAAATGTTAAGAGTGAGATTCGCACCTTCGATAGACTTCATCACGTCTTCGAGGCGCTCTAAGCATTCCGATGGACTCCTACCATAAACTAGAATATCGTCGATGTATGCCGTCGCCTTGCCAAATCGAGCCGAACCTAGTATAGCATTGATCATACGCTGAAAAACAGCGGGAGCATTTGCTAGCCCGAACGGCATGCGATTAAATTCGTATTGGCCATCCGGGGTTACGAAAGAGGTGTAATGCTTGCAATGTTCCGAAATGGGCACCTGGTAATACCCAGAAGCGAGGTCGAGAGTCACGAACCAGGACTGTCCAGCGAGACGAGCTATCTCGTCCTCGATAATGGGCATAGGGTACCTCTCTTTCACCGTCACTGAGTTCAACATTCGATAGTCAACACATAATCGAAGGGACCCATCTTTCTTGCGGACAAGTAGGATGGGGCTCGCGTAATCAGACACCGACTCTCTTACTATGCCGGCCTCTAGCATCTCCCCTACCATTGACCGCACTTTATCTCGTTCGTGATGGGATAACCTATATGGGCGATAGACGACCGGACGTTGACTGCTCAACTCAATGCTCATCTCAGCAGCGTTAGTGCAACCTAGTGTAGCAAGCGAAGAAGCAAAACAATGCCTATATTTCTTCAGCAGCTCCAATAATTTATTTTTATCATCGGCAGACGCCCCTTCACCAATCCGCACTTCATTCAAATCAAGGTCGGGCTCAGCACACGCGTCTGTTGGGACCTGGGCAACCTGCCTAACCAAGTGAACCCGTTCTGCACGACAAAACACAACATTTGGTAGAATATGACAAGTCTTAACATATGGCATCACCAATGCATACATGCAACCCTTGACAGAACGATGAAGGCCGCCGCATATGATGTATTGCTCGTTAGGCTTACCAGCTACAGACTGCTTTACGAGGACGTCCCCATCGAATGCTGTCTTCGTCTCGACCCTAACCGAGGCTGCACCGTGGAGCTGTACAACGCTGGAAGTGCTGTACCGCAACAAAGATTCATCGTCCTCAACTGCATCAACGCAGGTTAGTTCATTGCTAATATTAAAGAACTTCAACCTGTTAGCATCCTTGTATACTGTTATGTGAGCTTGCTCCGTATAAGACTGTCCTACCAAAATGGGTCTATCCAACAATTCGTCATGGACTACTCTGAAGCTCACCGTCGCTCCTACTCCATCAACCGAGAGGTCAAGTGAAAGGCTCCCTAATGACATAGTTAGACCATTACCGAACCCCTTCATGAGTGTAGGAATCTTATCGTGCGATACTCCTAACTCCTTAACGGTTGACTCCCTAATCAATGTGAGTTGGCTACCAAAATCTATGAATGCTTTAACAGTCCTGCCTTGAACCACCACATCCCTGAAATACTTGGAACTAGGTGTTGCGGCGACATCAGATTCTGCAAGACTAATCTTCATAACCTTAGGTGCAGGAGTGTTGTTTGCCGGGCCAGAGGACTTGTCGCCAGGAACAGGGACGTTACCTTTAGTAAAACATCTATCTGCGGTATGGCCTATTCGATTGCACTTAGTACATTTCATAATCGCTTTGGGACAATACAAGTAACTATGCCCCGATTCCTTGCAATTATAACACCCTGATTTCTGCCCTACTAGTTTAAAGCCCGGTTTTGATTGAGCAGCACTATTCCCCCCAACAACAGGATTAACGGCGGTTCTGTTCCTAACATGGTAACGATCTGAACTAATTTGATTGGATTCTTTAAAACTCATCAGAAACGGCAACAATTGATCCGGGTGTGTGCAGCGCAGCGCTAAAGCACCCGACCTAAGCGTTCGATCAGTGATTCCGTGTATTATACAATCCACGGCTCGTTTCCCCTCTATATCGCACTGGTTGACTAAGCTCAGTTTTTCATAATAATACACTTCGATAGGCTCGTTAAACTTGCTTTTCCTTTTGAGCATCTCTTCCAAGATCTGGCCATAGTTTTGGTCGCAAGGAAACGCATCTAACATTTTCGTTTGCCACTCCTGCCAAGTAAAGAGTATCGTATTCAAACTTTCGTACCATGTCTTGGCCAGACCTTGTAATTTCTGCATGGCAAAATGCGTGGTCGTCCTCTCATCCCAGCCATACACAGCGGCGCACTCATTAACCTTCTTCAACCAAATATCCATACGCTGATTTTTGGTGGAAGGGTCAAAGCCAGGTAGGATGTTTTTGTGGTCTATTTTCTGCAAAGGCTGTGCGGGCTGTGCAGGCGGTTGGGATGTAAGACCACCTTTTAATTGTATAAGAATATCAACTAAATCTTTTTTAGAAAAGGAAGGGCTACGTGACCTTTCGGATCTTCCAGCGTCGTCACGATGCTCAGGTTGTCGCTGGACCCGACTCTCAGGCCGACGCGCTTCACGCTGTACGTCCTGTTGCTCAGCGTCGACGGATGCGCGGTGCTGACCAGGTGGAGACCGGCTGCGGCGTCGCCTGCTGATGGATCTTCTGTCGCAGTTACGTCTTGACGAACGTCGCCTTCCTTCAGCTTCCCGTATCCTTTCTTGTTCCCTCCTTAGCTCTCTCTGCAGCAGGCGAAGCCTCGCGTTGTCAGCTTCTCGACGAGGTTGAAACGTAGGACTGGGACTTCGACTTCGTGTGACTTCTCGGGATTCATCCGGTTCATCGTCACTTGGGGTCTTAAGCCTTCGTTTAGCACCCCGATCAGAAGCTTTCGGTGACGACATTGCCTGAAACTCACATTGAAGGCATTAAAATATACCGGAGGTAGGTAGGTTGTAAGATTATAAAATAGAAGAATAAACAAGTAATTTTAATCTGACTATACGCAAGTGATTTTTAGAAAATTTAACATGGCACACGAGCACCGATAAGATAAGATAACATAAGATAAGATAACATAAGCTAACATAACATAAGATAACATAAGGAAGGATGACATAAGATAAGATACCAGCTGGCAGATTCAGCCAGCTAATGTAAGACCAGATAAGGTAATGTCAGGTAAGTTAAGCTAAAAACGGTAGGATAAGAATAAGGCAAAACAAAATATTCTTTGTCGGAATCAGTAAAATATTAATACACTAGACAGTCAGACACGTTAAGTATTATTCTAATCTGCCTTTTAAAGAAGATAACAAACACCCAAGACAACAGTATCATCAGACCATTAACTATTATTAGTACGTAATACATAATGTCTGAATCCGGCCCTGGCAAGCGTCCTCATGGGAACAAAAGATAACGCATTATAAATAAACAGTGCCGTTCGACCCAAACTGCATGTGTTTAGAGTTCAAGATGCAATTCACCTAAACTGCGAAAGATTAGACTTAGCAACAAAGTTGCAGTTTAGCTAGTTAATTAATAATAAGGCAACTTCTATTTAACGTAGATAATAAATACCTACCCACGGGTTAAATATATTCATATGCTCATGTTTTAAACTAATTAGCGTGTACATGAAATAGGTTGTATTAATGTTATTTTTGTTATTACTATTATGCTAAATTGTTAAATACTTGCATGCTCACTCTAATTTTACTTCGTATTTAAGTATTTTCTCTTTATAAGTGAAATGTAATTTCTTTGGAGAAAATAAAACTTCTTTAACCACAACTATTATTTTATTACCCAACGTGAGTTTATCTAATTATCTTGACCATGAAGGAGAAACTAGCAGTAGGTAGTTAAGTGGAATGTCGGTTTCATGTTTCCGCTGTAAGACGACGCAGTAACTTGCGACGCTTACCAATATATTAACAGAGATTAGGAGTAAACAAATCTGAATAGGTAATGGTCATGCGGCGGAGAAATATTTTGCCGACCGATCGATACAAAGTGTGGCCGTTAATACCTAGTCTTAACACTCTTTTCAACTGCTGCCTATAGGTACTCATGACTCATAAAACACATCGCGTTATTTTGTAGACATAACCGTTAAGCCAAGCCGTTTAGTCTTGAAACTGCCGTAGTATTGACTAATAAACATAAAGGAATTTGCAATAAAATTAAGAAACTGCCTCTCAATTTAAATCTATTCAGATTTTCTCGAGTCATAAAATACGTCTATAAAATGTGGGTGTGTACTTACGTTTTGGTTGCGTTTTCCAACTTCTGATATATAAGAAGACTCGCACGAACCACTTGCTAGTCAGGTTACGAAGACTCGGAGGCTATTTTAAAACTCAAGACTTGATTATACAACGCTTTTATTTCTCTTGCTCTTAATAATCTACTTTCAACAACCGTCCTTCTTCACGTCCCACTCTAGGATGACGCAACTGGCCGGGTTCCCAATCGTCGTCCCCCTCCCGCGTTAATCCCGTCAAAACCTCAACCAATCAACGATCGGCTTTTTCGCGCCATTTTACCACTGACAGCTGTCAATGGCAAAATGGTTTACCGCGTAATTCGATAACCAATCCTCGATCAGTATCTTCCCGCCATTTCAACATAAACTCATATTGCTCAAATTAACATGGTGTTGCTATCTTTAAAAGGAAAATAACAATCAAATTAAGGCTTTAATACACGAACCCTAACAGTACCTACAAGTTATCATAATTCATAATTATATATTGGTAATTTAGTTCGTAATTATTGTTAAGTTATAAGAACAACAGGATACAATTATACGAATATAAGTACTAAAACACCACGAGTATTTATAATCGAAGAAAAACTTAAAAATCATCTTTTTGAATTCTAAGTCCAAAACATTAAGAAACTGTACTTTGTGACTTACTTATTTAAGAAAAAATTAAGTAGTAGGTATAGGGAATGTACTTGGTTTCTTTCGTTCCTTCTAATGCAACACAACGAAAGTGCAAGTGGTAATTTATTTAATTAAATAATGAGGTGCAATTAAAATCTATAATGAATTAAATTAAATTTTGCAGAACAGTTACTGACGCTTAGTTAGACTTAGATTAGCATTATACTTTCACAGGGACAACAACATTCAATTATAGGTGCAGTCATGCGAAAAGAGACTTAAGAGTCGCAGAATCCATAAGAGTAACCCAATTATATAAAAAAACTTAAACAGTGGATGAAGCTGGCTTCAAATAGGCTTAGGCATGCTGTATTGCATTGATTGGGCTCGGAACTCGTCAACGACATCAAAGCGACGACGCGGCGGCCGCCGTCGCTGGTCATATCATTGCCGGATCTTTGTCATTCGCGCTGTAGCGACAGCTTCGAACAGGCGCCGCCGCTATTGGCAATTAATGTAACCAAAGATCATCAATAAACAACTTTATCACTTCATCGACTCTGACACCGGAGGTATTTAAACAGCCACGCCAGTATATATTATTATAAAAATTTTGAGTATTCAGTCACGCAAAGCTTTTCCCATCCAGTTCTCAACGCAGAAGTTGATATAGCCTTACTTTTATCAATACATACTTTTTAGCTTCAGAACATTTTTAACAAGCAAAAATTTATTTAAGTATTTTTATTTTGATAAATGTTAAATAACCTATTGGTTTTTTTTTGTTTGTGTTTCGTAATTACAAAATTATTATGAAATTATATTGAGATTTTGACATATTATCATTCATTTCAAATGCAATCTTTTGCCAACATTGTCAGTATCATTAGGTTGTCCGTAGTTCTTTCTTATCCTTCAAATGGATGACCGGTTTTTGATAAAAGTCAAAGCAATGTTCTAATGACCGAGTGCTGTATTTTAAAGGCTGCTCAACCAATTATGACCATTTAAACGGATGGCCGGAGCGTATGACGAGTCGGCCGCTCTAGCTGTCAGGCCATCTACGGCAATCCAAAGTCCGATCAGAGCCGCCCTTTGATATACTTTCATGGTAATTTAGATGCATTTCGTCGGTTCCGAACGCTTTAATGCTACACGCACTGGGTAAAAGTGTTTGAATATGATAATGATCGACATCTCGTAATAGCTACTGTCGATGTTGTACTAAATATTTATAGATAAGTCATCTTAATGATGTAAGATTTCAATAAAACCTTGTGTTGCTGCTCACAAATGTACTCATTTCATATTTGTTAATAATTCATAGTATCTTTTGAATAACTCAAATTCAACCGGAGTTGTTTTTATTTTTTTCTTAAGTTTATTTAATTTTGATTACTAATTGAGTCTTATCTACGTGCTTCCCTCATTTAGAAACTAGAAATTAATCAGAGCTAGTTTATCGCTTACAAACGAGATAGCTTCGTTCGCGATCGCGGCGCGAGATTCGATCGGCCGAGCAGCTCGCAGGAGCTTGCGTGAGCCTCTCACGCGCAGATACAAAGAGATACGTTCCAGCGATCATGCCCATTGATAATAAATCACATACATATCAGTTACTAGCCGCATATCGTGGGAGATTGCTCGAGAAAGAGTTATGTCTCGCCTTGGGTCTACGTCACATTGTGTGAATAAGGAAATCCTTCGCCTAGACTATTTTTTAATGGCGTACAAATAAGAGTAAATGATTAAGAATAATTAACTAACGAAAAATCCGTTTTCAGATAAGGATACCTTACGTATTAAGGATGCTCCTTTGTAGTCCCACGTAATCAATTGAACTTCGTGGCAAATTGGGCAGATATACAGTTATCCCTAAAGCATGGCGACATGTTACGCAGCGCGAATATACTCGGATTCGACTGACATTAAATTTGCGTTGTTCATATTTCAATACGTTAGGTACGCAGCCGTGGGCTGCCCCTCCTTCCATTGTGCGAGCGCAGTAACTCCTCGCTAACAAGAGCTAGGCGCCGGCTCAAGTCATCGGCGCCAGATACTAACGATATACAATTATGCCATGAAACAAAATGCATGTAGATCCGACTAAGTTGGTACAATCAATTAATCCGGGCCATCAAATGCCGCGGTGTATCAAAAGTCGCATGTAAATTTTAGGAGTTCATAAAGTTCGATTTATAGGAATCTTAATAATTATTAACTTATCCATAATTACTTCAAAAAATAAACGCCAATGTATTAGATGACATAATAGATGTCAACGGTACTGTGGTCAAATAAATATAAAGTACCTAATACTGTAAATTAGGTTTTATTCACTTACGAGTAGGTACTCACATAAGTAAATAAAATTAAAGTCACAAATATGGAAGTAACTTCGTCTTTTTCTTCTTCGCGTTTTCCCGGCTTGTGTCACGGCTTATTATAGTTACCATTGAAAATAAAATATTTACATAATTACACGAATAAGAAATAAAAAGTTATAACCAGTTAAACAAATAATGCGTGTTGTGACCGGTTCTACTGAACATTACTAATTTTTTTTTTATTATTTAAGTTTATGTTCAAATAAAAATAAACTTTTTCTTGAATCTCTTCAGGCAGTAAGTTTATTACTTATTACACTTACACCACAGCTAAAGCCCGCAGCGTACTCACATTTGTAAAAACCATAATAAGCAGCCTGGTTTCGGCATATTGTGCGGACTGTACCCATTGACACGTGAAAACGCAACGAAATTGCGAAGCGGATCACCGTGACTTATTACCCCGTGTAGACGAGCCATTGTCTTGTGTAACTAACTCCCGAAAATATTAAATAAAATCAAAATGTATAGCTTACTTGGCTTTTCGAATGTCCAATTATGATGTTTTCGACGTTTTATCTTTAAAGAACCGTGCTTGGTTTCTTGCACGTTTTTTTTTTAAAACGGTTTTAAAATTGGCCAAAATGACACTTTAATGGAATTTATAAACAAATAAAGTCCTAATTCTTATATTGCTTGAATTTAAATGTTTCAACGCTTGATCAACAACAGTAATATGTAATGATGTGAATCTAGAATCGTGACCCACTTAAATTGTGTTTGTTTTGACAGCTGTTTCCAATTAGTTTTCAAAATAGTTTCATTTATGAAAGTACTAAAATTGATGTGGTTATGACATTACAGTACTGGTTGATACTAGAGGTGGGCTCTGCCACCGGTGCTCCCGGACTAGCTGAGGCTCCTGCTGCTGCTGTCATGAACATGAACATAGGTACCACACCCAGCCAGGGACATGCCTGCTCCGGTATAATAATATTAATGGTTTACTAATGTTAGGCCAAAAAATTTTTCCCAAAATATCAGATCCCAAACTATTTTTCCCGAATTATCATTGACAGAAAAATCAAGCTCCAATGCAACTTATCGCAATTTTCCAATTCGCAAATAACATCAATAGTCAAATTTAACTTTACCAAATATTATTTAGTGAAATGTATCGTTTGCCACAACATACCTACTCCTGTCAGAATACTACATTTCAGGTTGTGGAATTATTTCATAAGTAGGTATATTATAACACAACTGTGTGTGTAAGGTAAGGATACTATAATGGAATATATGTACTATATAACACAAAATAAAGCAGTTGCTCCACAAACATTTGCCTTATAAAAACTTGTTAAGTTTGATTGAGTTGTTTTGGGAAATGAAACTATTCCAAATAGGGTAAGCGGTAGTAATCTTGCCCCCCCCCCCCATCATTGGCCCCCTGAACTTAAAATCGATTTATTAAGATATACGTTTGAGTAGAATGAAACGACATACGCCGAGCCAAATTCGTTCATCTGTTTCAAATCTTACTAAATTTTATAGTTAAAGTGCTTAATTTAAATATACAGTCTCATTTTAAGATTACAGAAATTAACCGAATGTTATAAAAAATACATATGTTTAAGTAAGTAAGTATTTTATGGTTTGCAGATAATTGTGCAATTCCACAATCAAGTGCGTAAACAATAAAATTATAAATAGGTAATATTTTTCATTAAATAGTACCTCTATATACAAGAACTAGGTCATGACGATACGATTGGATATTTAGTTAAGACACAATCAACATTCGCAATATTTTATTTATTAAAAATAACATGTTATAGGTACATGTAAAACGATGTGTGTTTGTGTGAATACTTACAGTAATAGTATATCTCTAGGTACTTACCTAATCATTTTACGAAATGTAAGACTAATTATACCAGAAAATTGAAATAAGAGAAAGAGCATTAAAGTTACCGTGTATCGCAATAAAAACTAAAAAAATAATATAACCATTAACACGTGTGGTTCAATAGTCGATGAGTCCTTAAATTAAAACTTTTTGCTTTTATTTAGAGTTCCTCCGGAATATCTTTGATAGGAACGACGAGTATTGTATTTATTACGAATAATATTAAATGTTTTATTCCAATTATAATGCTCATTTGCTGATTGATCATTGTTTATTTCGTTATTAAATGCAGCAGTTAAATAACTTAAAGCCGGAATTTAATAAGAGGGTGTGGATATTTATAAGTTGCAAATCGTGTTGGCAGGTCTAACAGAAATGAAATTTTCCACTATTCATTCATTCATTAGTCGGTTAGGTTAGTTGGTTAGGTAAATGCTTTTAATTTCCAAATATAGACTATATTATCTTCTGAATGCAATGTACTAAAACCGCGGAACCATTAATCTAAAAAAGATTCACGCCTGAATATGTTCCGACTTCTGTTAATACAAAGCAATAGCAAGGAATGCTGCGCGAGCGCCACCCTTAAAAAAGCCTAATTTAATTTAACAGGTAGGCACAGTTTCTTTAATCATAGCCTTTAGTTTAAATTACATAGCCCATAATAGCTCCCGAGCAATCGGCAATTCTTCATTTTTGCTACTGTTTTTTTGTTCTCTTAAAAAATATAAAACACACCCAAGCCTAGGCTTGAACTTGTATTCAAATAAAAAACTTAAAATCAAATTCATCAACGGTAATAATAATAGCACGTTTACATTTTTGAAAGACGTGAAATAATTTATTTGATAGCAAGCTTGATAATAATAATGACAATAAGTAAAGTGAATGATAATATGTTAGCTTTGGTAATTTGGTCAATAAATATTTAAACTTTATATCGGGGCGAGTTAATACACAATATACCTACAATATGCAATGCGATATACGTGCACAATTTATAAAATAAGTGTAAAATATTTCGAAAAAAAAAGAAAAAAAGATGAAAAATCCGCAAGAAACTGGAACAATTTATTTTCTAACAAAGAAAGGAAATAAGCATTATTTGCGTAAAAATATTGCCACTCTTTGCTTCGTTTTCGCATTTTGCACGTACCTATAATTAATGGTTTAGTAACACCCGTACTAAAATCGATTGAAATCTTCCAAGAAAATGTAATAAGTGTAAGTACCTATATACTTGAATACAAACGGTAGGTTTGTGTCTTGTCTGAAAGCAGAGCACACGTCCGGGAAATTACAAGGTCCAAAACAAAACTTAGCACTTTTAGGTGTTAAAATTGCCATAATTTCAAAGGGCGATGTGAACCACGCCTTCTTTAAAGAAAGCCGACGTTTTTGCTGGCTTCAAAAATATCAAACTCAATTTTTTTAATGATTTTTGGCCGCAACCGATATTCCAAAATTGGATGATCGGAAGCAGACCCGGAGCCTCTATCGTGTGAAAATAATATCAATACACGGCTTCCTTGCTTCGAAATGATTAGTGGATTGGGCCTCAATGTTATTTGGCTCCTGATCGAAATTGAAGATACCTTTGTACACGAAATATCAATAACCAATACATTCGTAAGAATGTTATAACTTCCGCTTATCAGTCCACTCTCGTTATCTTAATACTTGATTGTAAGTCTAATCGTGACTTTTACTTTTCCGGCTTCTTAAAAACAATAACCAACTCAATAGTTACCTACTTAAACAAACAAAAGAGAAGGAACATAGAGACAGTTATTAAGTACAAGTAAGCGATCAACTTAATAAAAACCTTTTTTTTACAACAAACAGACTTTAGATAATTGAAATCGACAACGAAATTAGAGTAAGCTTATTTATGCTAGATTTTACAAAAAATATACAAATATAAACAAGATGCATAATGTTTTTTATAAAATTTTGTATGTAAGTTACTAACATAAGTCATACCCTTTTACCATTAACTATTTCACAGCGATTACTTTTTTTGACTTGTAAAATGTACTTACGCACAAAATGTTGATGTGTATTGATAACAAAATTAGTTACATGCATTCATCGGTCAACCAGACGTGAAATTGCTAACGTTTGGAGCGCGCCGACGAGTCAAGTGTGGCGACAACAAACTGCGTCTTGCTTTGTTGCCCGTTACGCCGAATTGCGCAAAAAGGGTTCCTACCTGCGTCCAGACAGCAAGGAAAAGAGCTTTCGACGTTCAACGTTGTACAAACAGCCCAACATGTCAGCCAAACTTGTGTTGCTGCCCCTAAACATTACACAATATTCACAATAGAACCTTCGATCTACTATTTTTTTTCCTATGTTTAATTTCGGAGTCAACAAGGTGGACTTAAGGGTTCTCGTCAAACTGCTAAACAATTGTTGCGTCATGGTCAATAGAGCACGGTGAGTTTTTGCACGCTTTTTTTCTGGTGATCCTTTAGATTTTTAC
Organism: Lathronympha strigana; assembly: GCA_949128165.1. Classification (NCBI taxonomy): domain Eukaryota; kingdom Metazoa; phylum Arthropoda; class Insecta; order Lepidoptera; family Tortricidae; genus Lathronympha; species Lathronympha strigana. The sequence continues at coordinate 8,936,908 of OX421905.1, read as the reverse complement.
CATAACCGTTATTGGTTCGCTAGTTCTAATTTAAGCGGCATTTCTGAAAGGTATTAAGAAGATTATGAGAAGGGTTGCCTGAAGCTACGCAATTTGCTACAATCAGATTAAAGGCTTAACGATACCGGTAAAGTATGTAGCATCCTACTGCGTAATGCTTGCGATTTTCTCGCAACTAGTGAAGGGTTCTTCTTCATAACAAAACAGGAGTAATTATGTGAGTCTCAGTATTGTGCTAGACAATTTTCAGGAAATAAAGGGCAAAAAAAGGTTATTGTATATTCCATCTCGACTAATATGTCGTAGTCCTAAAACCAAATGCCCACATGCGTATCTTGAGTCTGAGACATGTACCGTCAAATTGCAAATAGTTGCACTATTTTTTTGGATGCCCTCTATTTAGCATAATTTGTTTTGTCCGAAACGCTTTTGTCATAACAGACTTGGCATAATCGATTTTTGCCGAATCTTAATTTGGCATAATGCACAATAAAAAGTGGGTTAGGTTAGGTACGGGTTCAGACTGTGTTCATGTGAAATCATAAATATTCCGAGAAATTAAATTCGACCAAATCAAATTATATTTAACTCGACTATGCCATAACAGTTTACGCGTAAAACCAACTATTTATAAGCATGTTGATCATGCCAAATAGGAATATGCTTATAAAAATTATGCGCAAACAAGGGGAACCTTTTTTGTCTTTTTTATCTGGACTGTCGTTAAGTCGATTATTTATTCGGTAAATAAAACTGCTATTTTTCTTATTATATTAAATAGTGCATGAGTAGGTACAATTTTATTACTTTACTTTCAACACTGCGCGACATTATGATACTTTTCCTAGATTACCGGTTTTATTGTAGGTAAAAATTTATGAACTTGTTATTAATTAATTACTTACTTTAATAACACTACATACTAAATGTATGATTAGTACAAATAAATATCTATCTACCTACAACTACCAACTTAAAGTGTATTATTGCATTTTAAAAGTGAAAAAACGTACTTCGTCTGCCGCGATGCCGATTACGTCTCCGAATTCGCGCCGTTTAGGTTTTTTATGTTCATTATCGCTGGAATCTTATTATAAAAACTAATGATGTCGCAACCTAAAAAAGTATTTCATATTTTGCTGAACATGATTTCCTCATTTAACGCTTTTTGTGATAGATTGATTTCAACAAAAGATTATTAACACGGATATTATATTATTTGGATGTTTTTGCAACTTCCAATTACAATGCAGTTTTTTTTACAGACCTGGAGGAGCAACTTATTACATAACTACTAATAACAAGGATTCCTTTCAATTTGGTTAAATATACATCTGTTGGTACTTGGAATCAGATAAGTGCAACTTAAATAACAATATAGGGCAATACTCGTAAAATAGCCAGAATCACGCCTATAATTCAAAATCTAAATTTGGTGACATGCCACTTCTGACAATAAAGAGCTATTAGAAATAGCTCACGCCACCAAACAAAGTGGAAGGATGTACAACGGACGCTCGTGCCTTTTAGAAAGATTTATATCTTAACACAAAAGTGATCGTAAATTTGTATCCGACTTTACAAATTTCACACAAAACTAATTCGATTCCCGGAGAAGGAAATAAATGGCGCACCAATTATTCACAAGGCAGCCAACCGGAAGTTTTCAAGTATTTTATCGTTCCGCTTTTGAACACACCACCGAGTTTAAACTAATGCGAATCACACAAGCCTCGACTAAGCCGGGAAGAATGGAGGATTACACCTAAATCCTGTTTTTGTTTGTTTTCTTAGTCCTAATTTTATTGTAACTACCTGGGATCGGTTTGCCGGTTAACGCACGTAGTTTGAAACGTGGAAACGTGCATATGTAGGTAGATGAAAAAGCATTAGATACATACTCTTAAGCTAAGTAGGTAAGCTTTCATAAAACTTATTTATATACCCACATATCATTAGCCCTCTATAATGCGTTCAAAAATCGCATATAAATACCCTCATAATAATCAACATCTTTGTTACAACTAGTATTTTCTTATGTGTGAAAATTTTAATATAGCAAATTTTTATATTATTAAATTCAAATTTGGAACATCTCTGATATACAAGAGAATTTGATATGACCTATATTCTAATATCAGTCGAGATGACGTATATTTCGAAATAAAGTGTCTATTGCAAAAAATGTCGCACGCAAGCCGCACGTTATTTGATACACTTTTTTTCTCCTACTAAGATTGAAAGAGTTCGCGATTCTAAATGGAAAACAATTAAAAAAATTCAAATTTTCAAAAAATGATTTTTCTACAACAAAAAATAAAAACTTAATTCTACAGCCTTATCATCCATCCATTTATCATCAATATTCGTAGTGGTCGTGTGTTAATAATAATAGTAACTAGGTTATTACTACCTAATATGAATTAACTAATGACATCGTTTCCCGCCCGGATTATCATCAACCATGACACTGACAGTTAATTTGTCAATATTCCTTAGTCTGGTATAATATTATCAAAGGTTGCGAGATAGGACTAAAAGCATCGGCTTCTGTATCTCCAACTAGGCGTCATACTTATCAAAATTAATACTGTGAATGATTGCTGTTGGAATACGCCTATAGATAACTGAGTTAGTTAAAGACACACCTTTTTAGTTTTTTTTTTAATTCTTTGTTAATGTGGTAGCAGCGACAGCTTAATTTTTTATGCATTTAAATATATTTATTTAAGGTATAAGAATGACCAAGAAAATATGTAATTATATCAAAACAACAGATAAAATTGACATAAATATGCGTGACGACATTGTTCTGATCGTTATCGTTAACTGGCGCCTCCAGCCAGCCGTTCAGCTGCAAGGACGCGGAGGCGCTGGTCACTCCAAGGAGGAAGGGACAGAGAGCCTAATCGAGATTGCTCGAATGTACGTACCAGTACGGTCTGGGTCGGTCGGTCAGAGGCGTATAATTCGGCGGTTTAACTTACCTCCGTCCGGGCCTACCCAATCCGGGAGGGACGAGTAATCGGGCCTTCTTACATATTCTCTCCATCGTCTGCCGCCTGCTCAACTGGCCCTCCTGCCCGAGATACAAGTGGGCCAAAAGTACAGGTTGGGAGTGTAGGGCTTGTGTAGTAATACGGAAAGATAGGTATAAATGTGTAAATATGTATGAGAAGGTGGAGTGCCTTCTATGCCCTGATCTAAGTAAATATTCAAGATGACACGGTCGTCGATGGCGACATGTGTCATAAACTATTAGAGCACTGGGCGTGTATCATTGAGTCGCAGGTTCTAGTCCCAACCGAGGTCGTGAATTTTTCCACTTTTCCTTTCTTTCCAAGAGACATATGTCATAGTTCTTTTTGTCCGTGGTGCCTCGTTGTCCTTATTTGTTATCCATCCTTCAGTGATATTATGATTGATCGTTCCATGGAGTCATAATGGTTGCTTTTCGATTCTCTTGTGATGATTAGCGATTCGACTAGCCATTTGTTGTCGGCACTGGTGGTTTGGATTCCGAATATCCAATGTTCTTTCCATATAAATTAGATACGTACATGTGCGAGTAGCCTACTCGTATGGGCCCAAGCAACGACCACTACCTACTCGGAGTAGGTAGTAGTCGTTGCTTGGGCCCATGGATGACGACCTTGCACCAGCAGAGTCTATGAAGGGTGAGGTTCCATTTAAATTTTAGTAGCTTTATTTCTCTCATACTCAGAACACTAAGTTTTCAATCTTTCAGCTTACACGTGTGGTGAACTGAAGGGTAAAAACCCGGTTGTAAAGATGATCTTCCGCGAGGACATTTGTCTCTAGAGATGTTTCGCAAAGTAATATTATCGATGACGGCACTATTCGACGGCTTACTTGATAGTTGCGTTCCCTATAATAAACGTCATCCAATGTATACAACTTACACTCGGGGGCTCACACGTCACTTATATTACCATTTTCGCAAAAATACATTAGGCAACTACGTACCTATTTCTTCATTTTAACTAAGCAAATACAGTTGTCATCAAAATAAAATGATCACACACTAAGTAACCAGTTTTTACCAAAAAATAACGAGAAAGAAACACCGTTTAGTTGTTCCTGTTGTGAGTGTGACCTAGGTACACACTCGTTCAAAATTGCATGGCCCGTTTTATTGATGAATTCATTCATAAATTGCCCCTGCACTTCCTAACACGACAGTACCTATGCCTGACCTTCAGTGCAGGCCTGTATAGGATTACTTCGATAGCTAAGCTGCGGTTAGATCTAATAAAGGAAAAAGCTGACCGTTTCAGAGCAAAATATATTGACAACTGAAATAAACAAAATGTATCAAAAAACTAGACATTAAAATAAATAGACAATATAGTTTCTGTATAAAACCTCCACAAGGCCCTCTGTACTTATTAACATCTTTCACATAATATATAACATTTTTCCATACTTCACAAACATGCGGTTTGCATGCTATCGGTAGGAGGCACCGTATAGCTAGTTTCATTTGCAGACATAAAAAGCCAGTTTTTTTCATTTTTTCGTTATTTTTATTTGGGTGCAAAGGCTCATAATTACTTTTTTGCTACCTTTATTTTTGTCCACAAAATGCGTGAAGACATTGTTCTGATTCGATAATATTCTAGTGTATATGAACGACAGGACAACTCATATGCAAGCAGTGATTGGCTAAATAAGTGAGCGTTTGAAAAATGTTACTTACGCTTTTGAAATAGGCACGCGTGGCACATCATGGACTCGTACTTATCTTCACAGACTTTAATACAATACAACAATTTCAAGATGTGTGTTTGAGTTATTTTTATATTTTCCTTAGTACATACTTCTATCAAACGAATTCATTATAATTAGTTATCTTCCCAAGTGTAATCTAAAGTTCAATTTATAAAACGAGATGCACCTACAATGTGAATATGTATCATCATTAGGATGACTAAGTCACAAGAAAGTATATAGCATATTTTTTCGAATCAATTTATGCACGAACGATTTTACACTAAAGCGACAAAATCAAATAAATCGAACACAAAAGATCGCTGCCATTAGGTACTTTCACAAAAAACTAAAATGTAAATATCTAAGATTTTTAATTTTCATTAAAGTTTCTTCAAAGAGTTTTAATTGAAAGATTCGAGTGCTCAAATGGCAACAATTGCCGTTGTTTGTGTAAAACAGTTTATTGATAAGTATGATATGTTTGTCTAAATTACAGCTCATGACAGAAAAGTAATCCACAATAATTTTTTCAAAGACGTTTTAAAGTATTCCCCCGTACCGTATGCTTGCGGTCAGACAATGTCCGTTCAAGTGGCCGGATTTACACCTGACTGAGGTTTTTCCTTGCTAAATTATGGCTTAGCTTTTGTCCAAACTGCCGTCTTTTGCAGCCACATCAAAGGACGCACCGACAATGTTCCCGGATCTCGACGTCACTCGAGCGAAGTCGCGTGCCTCTAATCTCTATTGATATAACGGAATAAACGAAACCTTGTATGAACACCTTACGATTTTTTTAGATTGCCCCTTTCAAAATACATCCCTATAAAACGATAGAACGCTACTGTTTGTATGCTTTATAATATGGAAACGGTATTGTGATGTGCCGTTATAGCAAATAGAAAAAAATACACTTGAAGTGTTACAGTTTTTCGAGGTAGGTGCCTAACTGTATCACCAGCCCCGATCTTCCGAAACTCGAGCGCTCGACGCTTCAAGGTGGAAGGAAGCAATACATTATTTTTTCTCGCACCATCAACATTATGTTATTGAATTACTTTTAAAATTGATTTGGTAGTGCGGCGTTTGCAGAAGGTTTGCATCTGCTAGGAGCGTACGTGTTTTTTTTATCCTGGAGATATGGCGAACGTCTCGATGTGGGCGCTTAATTACCGAGCACATTCATAAAGATAACGTAATGTAATCCCCTAACAAACAATCGCGACACTGCAAGGTGTGGTGCTTTAGATTTAACTCCGAAATGTGTTCGAAACGCGATCTTCTATTCAACGAAAAGGTGATTCGAGGTGAATGGGACTTGCATTGGCACGTTCCTAATCAATTGCACACATTTTGTTATGGGCGCACCTTGGCATAGTATTCTTTAAATTTTACCTGGTGATAGGTACGAATTGTCAAAGTACATATATTTCGTTTTTATTTGCGTTGAGGTTTTTAATTCAAAGCTAAATAAACTACTACTAAAAATATAATACAATTACTATTAAATAGTTAGGTAATACGTTTATCTGGTAAATTGCCTCGAAACGAAGATATATTATTTCAATAACTAAATTATTATCAGATACTGTAAATTAATGTAACGTAAGAAGTAATTAAATAGCTCTGCCGTTTTTAATAAAAGTACAGATATTTACTTTTATACGACAGTCGGTTAAATACAGAGTAAGTAGAAATAATATGACATAATAGGTACTTTTAATGAAATAATTACAGATTATTTATTTTAAAAGTCAAAAATATAACAAACCCTACGGCGTGTGTGGTCACTGCAAACTCCGGATTCACGGGGGAAAACTGCAAGTCCTAGTCATTAATTAAAAATCGACTAAATTTTTCGCATCATTGTCATAACTAATGGCTAAGTTTTTCAATTCAAAATTAAAAACATTAAATGATTTGGTATCCTGAAAAAAAATACAACTGAATAGTAAAGAATAGATTATTGTTTGAATTTGATCTAATTAGGCTGACCTCTGTATTTAAATATGTAACCTAAACATCATTGCACTTACTCTATATGTTTCTGTGTTATCTCTTTAATAAATAAATTTGATAAATGAATCGCCCAGGCGACGAACATTACAGTCTGAAAATGTGAAACAATGTTGATCGTATATTATGAAAATTATATAAAAAATTTAATGAAGTTAGTAATCAAAAAGTTTATTTTTGTTTGAGTCGTTTTCTTCTTAATTCAAATTCTTAAAAATACACAAAGGGTATAAGTACGTCATTTTTATCGATATCAGGTAATGCAGTTAGTTTAATGTGTCCTCGCACTATTAAACGTCAATACAGCACGACTGCCACGAACATCGAAAATTGGCATTGACGGGAAAACCTCTTTGTCACTCCAATATGCAAGTATGACAGAGATGGAGATACAAATCCGCAATCGTTCGATTTTCGTGGTAGGCTTGCAGATTTGCACCCGTCAATCCGGTGATTGCGGGCCATATACGTTCGGGAAATCCGTCAGATCTCCATTAATATAGTGAGTATGTCCGCGAGCATCTGCCAGACAAATTTCCAGTACATTTATTGGCAGATCTGGCAGATATGTCCGAACGTATATGGTCACCATTTGGCTGGCAAGATAATTAAGGCAGACATTTAAAGATTTAAAAGTTTACAAAAATTACATGCAAACAAGCCACGCCACTTTAAACATCAATTGTTTTGTTACAGTAGAGTGGAAGGTACTTAATTAGATACAAGCATTTCCGTTTTAGGGTCCCTTAGTCAAAGGAACCCTTATAGTTTCGCCATGTCTTTCTGTCCGTCCGTCTGTGGCTTAGCTCAGTAACCATTAGTACTAGAAAGCTTTAATTTGGTAAGAATATAAATATCAGCCATGCCAACAAAGTAGTATAATAAAAAAAGGGAAAAATGTAGGGTACCAGATACTCGTACACGTAAAGTGGGGTGGGTTTTTTTTCGTTACAAACCTAGTATTTGAAAAAGAATAGGGATTTGGGTTTTTTTTGATAATGTGAATATATACGGAAATAATTGCTGCGGAAGTTAAAAAAAATGTGTCCCCAAGCAGCAACAACAGCAAGTCCGAAAATATGAAAAATTCATGAAAATTTAACAGAATTTCAAGGAAAATGATTTTCTAGTATCTTCTCGGTTAAAAGGGCGTATAAGTTGTAAAAGCTGCGAAGATACTCCTTTTTAATTATTATGAGCATGATAACTATTAAAACCCCTCTTAAGTAGCCTAATTGTGATGGACGGTAAACTACAGAATCCTACACTGAGCATGACTCGACATGCTCTTGGCCAGTTTTGAGAATTCCAGACGCCATTTAGCTAAGACGCTATCATACCATTACTACTACTAAACATTATCATCTATCCGATTCTACTTTCTATATCGCAGTCATAAGTACCTCACCACGATCATTGAAGAGATCAAAACAGCTTCTCTTGTAATACGAAGTTTGTCGGCAAAATCAAAGTGTGACGTGCGCAGATGACATTGCACTACACAATGCATCATCAACGTTCTACCCTTTATGCATTGCAATTTATAGGGGCACTACACGGTCAAATTGCGTAACCCAACACTCGGCACAAACCCTTCTCCATGTCAGCACGTGTGTTAACGCTATTATGTAGAAATGACTAATAATGGATCGTTGAAACCATTTTCACAATGATTAATTTAAGTATATTTATTGCAAATGCGCTTGCAATGCTTTTTACTACAGAAATTTCTGCTGCAATTTACTACAGAAAATACCGCAAAGTTTATTTTTTGTTTATAAAACGCAACTTTACAGTTGCTTAAACTAGGTATTATCTTTAAGCAAAAACGTCTGGGAACGATACCAAATTTCAGATCGATGGGCGTGTACGCCTGAGGCTATGAATTTTTGAATTTTTAATTGTGTTCCTAAGATTTTTACAGTTTTTATGCCTTAAATCGAACGTCGCTAACTTTGCATAAACATGGCATAGACAATGTATGGGCGCGCCGGGAGGGCATTTGACGTTTGCGAAAACTTAACCTGGTCGCACGCTAACGTCTGTCTAACTGACCTAACCAAATATTGCAGTTTACCTACCGGCGCCTGTAACCTAATATGGCGCCAGCAAAATGCAATGGCATAGTAAGACAACAACCAATTTTTGTGTTTCTATCTCCTTAATCGCTGTCAAAGTCATTTAATTTTTGAACAGAAAAGCGTTTCGAATCATAGGTTTTTGTAATAATAATATTTGTTAATACTTTGGAATGACATTACTACAAGTATACCTATTAACAAAAAAATTAAGACAAAAGACCGAAAACAAAGCAAATTCATAATGCTACTTAATAAAATACAACGCAAATAAAAACGTCAAAATCAAGTCTAGTAAAGTAACACACACACACAACACACTTAATTAAATGATTTGATGCTGGTGAGGCTGGTAATTTATTTACTAAACTTTAAGCAACTTTTGTGTTCAATACAATAGGGATGACGACTAGGTTGAAAAACTATTATTCTAATTAGTCCGTCAGTTAGATTACCTAAAATTATTAGACACGTTTTTTTCCTAATTCAATTTAACTAAAATTGACGAAGATAAAGAGCATCAAAGTTCCGGGGTGGGGGCGTGTGACGTCACTCCTAGGTAAGAATTGTACCTAGGAATGACATTACGCGAAACTTGAACGCACTGTATTTTTGTCATTTTTGATTTGACGAACAAAAGATACAATAACAAAAGTGTACAATATTTTTTTATAATCTAAAAGACGGACTAAATAGATTTTTTCAGTCGTCTAGCCTATTGTAAAAGCATATCTTTAAACTACAAATAATCTCAATACATAATTACCTAAACAGATTTTTTTTTGTGTAAAAATAATGTTTATAAATTTATATTAAAAATGTATTATGCACTCTTACTTAGTTAAATGACTTACAATACGAAATCTATTGATTTGGAGATGGTAAAGTTCCCTTATAATTAACATCATTATTCGTATTTCATACAACAATACTTATCCATAGAACTATTTCCACTGTCGGTAAAAGTAAAAGGGTTATCACGGGCCGTATATTCTTTCTACGTAACTAATGAAGCGACAGAACTTCCTGTGCGATTCGATTGAGTTGTATTCGCAACCCGGAAACGTCTTTGTACGATTCGATACGAAATAAAGTATAAATGTTACAATACATACCGTAACAAGTACAATATTCGGGACAAGGACTCCATGATGCTGCATTAAAGTTCAAATTGGACCAGACGGAGAGCCTTGTAAATTAAAAAAGGGATTGATTCTTTCATTCATTTGATGTGTTGAGGTTATACATGTATCATAGGTATACCAATTTTGTTGGCTATTCTGAAGAAAGAATGACAGAATGCGACATTTGAGTAACCCATTGGTAGGCACGAGAAAGTATCTACGGGTGAATATACTTTTTTTGCACGTTTACATTCGTCGATATTTTATTTGATTCCTCTACACTAACTGAATTTGTCATAGATGATATAGGTACCTAAATGTAGGTAATTTCTGTGCGTAAATTTTTTAAGTCTAGGTATTACGTTATGCAACGTACTCAATTATAATTTAGACCGTTGAAGAATATTTGTGTAATTCATGTGTACGTCAACTTGTTAAATTAATATGTTAAACTTTTTTCAACTAAATACTAGATGAAATCATTCGTGTAAATTAGCAACAATCCAAAAGTAAAAATAATTAAAACAACTTTACAAAGTGCAAGAAGGCAATCAACTTTTGCAGCGGCAAATTTGAGCCGCAGCTCTAGCCTCATCTAGATGCTATTTACATTTCCGTTCTGTTCCACCTCGTAAATATCGTTCGATAATGCTTATGACAGCTATTTAACTGTGGAGCTAGTTTCTGATCGCATGCTGGCGGGGGATCGCCCACCCAAAGGCGTGGACAGCTAGACCAAATCGAGTTAGCGGTCACCACTAAATCAAATAAACGTGTTATTTGTTTAGTGTACAATGGCGCCGCTATAACACGAATTTATATGTTATACATCTAATTAAAAAAAAACTAACAGTCAAAAGACACGCGATCCATTATTTTGTACATTATATTTATGTTTTGCGGCGACCTTTTTACAACAGCAAATGAAATAAAATACTGAACGAATTTTTGTTGAAGTCTGAATAAAACATCTGAATCTGATCCAATTTAATCCAACATAATTTAAACAAAACTAATAATGTCATCGAATAATTCAAGTGTCGGTTGCAAAACCCAGATCCTTAATTTACTATACTTTTGTAATCAATCGTTCGTAACAATAAGGCAGCAGGCAAAACGAGCTTTAATATTATGGAAATAAATAAATAATTCGTTCGTATCAAGTGGAAATAACATTCTCCCATCGAGGACAGCTCTTGTAAATCTATCTTTGATAGGGATCTTGATGTATAAACGAACGGATGCAAAACGGGAACTCCGTCCACTGCAGTTTGATTTAAGGATACGCCGCCGTCCGACGAAACCCGGTAAGTATCGAGGACTCTCGTATAATCTCGAACATTGCGCTTATCCATAAGCAATCGCAATTGTTTAGTTCAATCACTCGAAAGGGCCATAATAACAGTATGTAGATTAACCGATACTCATCGAATATGTTTGACAAATTCTGAGATACCATTCTGTAACGATATGCCGAAAGAGACCGACTTTAGTATGTAAACAACATTTGTGGCAGAAATAATTCAAAGTAAATAAAAGCAGTTGGGATTCCATTTGACCATTATTTCTTTTTCCGACAATTTAGTTAAACGAAACATTAAGTCAACAGTCACATAATATCAGTTTTGCGTTGGAAGGTTAAAGACAGAACCAACAAAACAATAAAAATTACCATACCCAAGTTAATCTAATTTGGTATTAGCTATGCTCAGTGGGAGCTTGTTTATTTTCTTAATAGAAAGTATTCTCGCCTCATAAATTGAGGACTGCATGCGGTTTGGAATGTTCCCAATAAATTTATAGCGGTCTAAGACAAACAAGGGCACCAGCCCACTAGGACATCATCTGATAATGCAAATTTCGAACCCTTTGTATATTGTCTCCTGTCATTTGAATTTAACTTCATCATATAATTCAACTTATTTGCGCCTCGTGCTCTCCTCTGGTTTGAATTTTAAACGCAAAGTTTTGACTGCCGTGAATGTGTGAAGACAAATTGTTAGAGGTATTTTTTCTGCAAATTAGTTAACGACTGGTTCTGTTTCGGCAGCAGATGCTATTTTTAGTCATTAGAGATACAAAAAAATCAATTAATAACCTCTGTTTGTATAAAATTGATTAACAAAGCTTCTGAAGCCAGCCGCCTAACCGCACCCGAGGCAACCGTGTGAACTCTGAAAATCATAATTGTACAACGTATAATCAAGGGTTCTATGTCCCTCTTTAACTATGGAGACTTATGTTTTACACGAACGAGACGTAGAAAGAGGCAAATTGTTTTCGTGAATACATTTTGATTGATGAACAGAGAAAACGCCTCGCTTGGGATATTCTCGCCTAAATTTAATTTAGAACACATTTGGAGCAAAAAATCTCTAAAATTACATTCCATTTTGTTTGTTTTAGGGCCATACGCCCTAATGTCAATCAAGAAATTAAAAAATAACGTATTGTAATATTTTAGAACACATAGATGTAACAATCTTAATAAACCTAATAAAATGTTACAGGAAGTTAAACAATTTAAAATAGTCACAGATAAAAGCTGGTCAAAGACTATTCACGGTCGCGTCAAACGTTTTGTGGAAGACTAATATTAAGATAAACGTCGCTTATTAAGTCCATTTAATGCTAGAGCAATTCTGGGTTATAAACATAATGCTTTTGTTTATAAACCCTTAACTATTTGGGAGATTAGGAACAGAAAAATGAATGGATGTTGTTATAAAGCAAAGCATTAATGTAGCAGTTTAGTGAATAATGAACATTTACTGTACTAGTACTACTCGTACATATATTTGGCTAGGGTCGTTATAGGTATAGAAATGGCGTAAAAATAGGTACCGCAGATTACAGTTAGTATATGTACATTATCTACAAACTTGAAAAGTGCAACAGAGCATTTTTTAATGAATAGTATTTCGTTTTATTGCAAATCGTCGATGCGCTTACCAAATCTGATAAGTGTGTGATTATAATTAAATGAATTAAAACCTTATGTGTTTAATTACTAGGTTACCTATTAATTGTCAAAAATCGAGCACATATCAGATTTGGAAAGCGCAACGACGAAATGACGAATTAATTGTAACGTTTACTGTGGACTAGGTATATAATTTGTCATTTCAAAATATGGGTGAAACATAAAATAATGTTACATGTCTTTCCGGTAGACTTTTCGAAAGTTAAGGGCTATAAAGGTTGATTTTGTTATTGAACCCTCATCTACATTGAAAAGTAGGTAGGTAGGCTCCTTTTCTTTTAAATTGTACGGTAAAATCATGACAACACGTCCACAAGCTATTAATTATTGGCCACAGGAAATACATTTTTTTCCTGTGGCCAATACTTAACAGTTTATGGAGATGTAGGAACGATTTTTATCACGCAATACAATAATAGAGAAGGAGAACCCCTTAATACAGATAAGGATTTAATAAAAAAATTAGATTTTATAGCCCTTCACTTTTAAGTAGTCCACCGGAAAGACTCGAAACATCGTTGTGTGTTTGACCCATATGGGTTATTTAAAAAAACGCAGCTCTATGTCTTTTCCAAGCACATTTTGCTCAACGACCATCGTCCATCATTTCATGTGATTACTAACGCATAAATAAACAGATAATAAAGCAAATTGAATACCTCCCCAAAATAGCTGCCAACGTTAGAGTCAAGCAAACCTAATGACACCGGAACCCTTTGATTTGACCCTTTCGTGGTACGCTTAAGTGTTTGTTTATTACTACGTTCTGCAGGCTTGATCTGTAATTCACTAAAATAACATCTACGTAGGTCACTCTGAAAGTTTCTCAAGAACTCTATTAATTATGCGACTATTTTTTTTAATCCGCACCTTTCTTAACTCTTTCTGACAACGTGAACAAATTTTCAGTACAAACAGACCAACCTAAGAAGCTGACGGCCCATTTTTCCTAGGTCACTTTTTGTATGTAAATGTTGGGTTCTCAGGCGTTTCTATGGGGTTAGTATAGAATTTGACAGGTAATCCAGGGTTAGTTGACTAACCCTGATTGGAGAAGGTGACCCTAAGTATGTTAGAAACATTCCTGGAGTTTCGAAGCAGTGAACAATTAGTAACGGCTGTGCTCCAATATACGTGTCCTTGCCTCACCTACTACCCTAAAATGGCAATATCGAAAAACTTATAAATAGACTTAAGATAAGAAGCATAAAAGCGCAAAAAAACAGCTACATGAAACATGTATGAATTTTATGCAAATCTTTGCACTCGATGTCAGGCGTACCTTGCTACTTAGATTTTATCAAATAGGCAGATGTGTACAACTTGTTATCGGCGTGGGCGGACGGGTGAGGTGTTGCCAATGAACCCATCTCAATGGGGCATTGTTGTTACCCCTGCAAGCGATTATTAGATCGCCAGAGACTTCCGTATTTGCTGTACGTGCCATAGGTGAAGGGTGAAACGACTAATATTTGTTTTTTTTTCTTCAGTTTAGCGTAAAAATTGGTGACATTGTTTAAGTACATAACAATTATATTAAGAGATAAAACTGTACAACACTTAGAGCGTAGAGTTAAAGTCAGCTACTGATCCAATGTTCGAGAGAAACCTTAAACGAATTCTGATAGACATGGTGTGCCATAGTGTCGACGAATTCGCTGACCGTTAGAAGTCACTGCATCTACAAAACTAAACACTACCTTCATACTTAGTTATAATAATACTACCTGTACTTACTACATATTTTGTACCTAGCTTTAAAAATTACTTATAAATTTTTTGTATATTATCAATAAATGATCTTATCTTATCTTACCATTGCTCTGACAGGCGCGAGACGGACTTATCTCCAAAAGCTGTAGTCGCTATCGAATACGGCCACGTACAAGTACACGTAAAACTAATGGTAAGCACACTATATTTCAAAATGAACAGTTTGGGAAACAGAAGAAATATGAAATTAACTGATCTCATCTCGCGTACAATTTTGACTGATCTCAACATCCAAAATAACATACAAATAGTTTCGGATAGCAATATGCAAAACCATATAATACGTTGAATGAAACCCTCTTCAGCTTTTATTACATATCTTTTCCATGCAATAATGTTACTAAACACAATGCTCTGTCACTTATGTGTGGTTCTTATAATAAAATAGGTTAGTAATAATATCGATATATTCCTGGAAGTTTTAGTAGGTAGATTCAGAATACAGGTTTGTTGATAAAATGTATACGTAAGTTACATTTATTAAGGCAAATATTTTCTTTGTACTTAAGTACTAACCTAACCTAACCTGTGTAACTGAACACTGGGTCGTCTACTGAGTGTATCATTCCAATGGGGGAAATCTATGAAAATTGATTAGTCACTCCGATGTTTTTCTTTTGTTTAATATGGGAAAAATGAAGCCGACAAAGTTAGAGTTTAGATTGAAATATCTCATCAGACGCTCTACAGCGTCTTCTTGCGCTATTTAAATCGGGGGCGATTGTAACTGAACGCTGGGTCGTCTTCTGAGTGTATCATTCTAATGGGGAAATCTATGACAATTGTTAAGCCATTCAGATGTTATGTTTTTCTTCTACATTTTTACCAAAATTTTATTAAGTTAAAGTTAACAGTAAATCAAATGAATTAAGAATATTAAGTTCACTTATAAAAAAAAAAAAAAAAAAAAAAAAAAAAAAAAAAAAAAAAAATTGGTCGCTAGAACGGTCGCTAAAACGGTCGCTAAATCGGTCGCTAGAACGGTCGCTAAAACGGTCGCTAAATCGGACGCTAAAACGGTCGCTAATCGGTCGCTACAACGGTCGCTAAATCGGTCGCTAAATCGGTCGCTAGATCGGTCGCTAGAACGGTCGCTAAATCGGTCGCTAAAACGGTCGCTAAAACGGTCGCTAAAACGGTCGCTACAACGGTCGCTAAATCGGTCGCTAGAACGGTCGCCGGTCGCTAGAACGGTCGCTAGAACGGTCGCCGGTCGCTAGAACGGTCGCTAGAACGGTCGCCGGTCGCTATAATGGTCGCTAGAACGGTCGCCAGTCGCTAGAACGGTCGCCGGTCGCTAGAACGGTCGCTAGAACGGTCGCTAGAACGGTCGCTAAAACGGTCGCTAAATCGGTCGCTAGAACAATCGCCGGTCACTAGAACGGTCGCTAAATCGGTCGCTGAAACGGTCGCTGAAACGGTCGCCGGAACGGTCGCTAGAACGGTCGCTAGAACGGTCGCTGGAACGGTCGCCAGAACGGTCGCCGGTCGCTAGAACGGTCGCCGAAACGGTCGCTGGAACGGTCGCTATAACGGTCGCTAGAACGGTAGCGGGTCGCTAGAACGGTCGCCGGTCGCTATAACGGTCGCTAGAACGGTCGCCGGTCGCTAGAACGGTCGCTAGAACGGTCGCCGGTCGCTAGAACGGTCGCTAGAACAGTCGCCGGTCGCTAGAACGGTCGCTGGAACGGTCGCTAGAACGGTCGCCGGTCGCTAGAACAGTCGCCGAAACGGTCGCTGGAACGGTCGCTAGAACGGTAGCCGGTCACTAGAACGGTCGCTAGAACGGTCGCCGGTCGCTATAACGGTCGCTAGAACGGTCGCCGGTCGCTAGAACGGTCGCTAGAACGGTCGCCGGTCGCTAGAACGGTCGCTAGAACGGTCGCCGGTCGCTAGAACGGTCGCTGAAACGGTCGCTGAAACGGTCGCTGGAACGGTCGCTAGAATGGTCGCTAGAACGGTCGCCGGTCGCCAGAACGGTCGCCAAAACGGTCGCTAGAACGGTCGCCGGTCGCCAGAACGGTCGCCAAAACGGTCGCTAGAACGGTCGTCGGTCGCCAGAACGGTCGCTAAAACGGTCGCTAGAACGGTCGCCACTTTGAAGCTATAAAAGGAGGTGGAAAATTGGAATCAGGGTGATTCAACAACAAAAAGTCAGTGGGTCTGGATCTCTGGAGGATTGCTGGTGGGTTGAGAATCTATGGAGCTTGTGCCTTAGTTTAGTGATTTTTATTGTTAATGAATTTTACTGGATTATGGTGCTTGCTTCAGGGATATTTCTTCTTACCTTTAATTATCTGGTTTTTCGGTACTCAGCGTCAGAGTGGTAGTTAACGCTGGTTAATTGTGTTAATTTTTGTGTTTAAATTATTATTGTTTGTTTATGAGCTAGATATTGTAAGAATCAAAAGTTCTTATAGGATCTAGTCTCGGAATTTTGCTTAATCTAACTTAAAATTAACTTCAAATTTAAAGTGTTTTAGCCAGCAATACTATCGAGATGGGTTAACAGCCTGTCTACCAAGTTCATATTACCTAACGGTGACAAAAATATTAACTTGGGACTCGCCACCAGGCATGGAGGTGTCTGGCATCCTCTCACCTGAAGAGGATGGATTCTCCCTGGTTTTCAATGCCCAGCAGCTTTTGATCAGAGTGAGCGTTACATATTTCCGAGTTAACGATGTGGGTGATCCACACTCATTTCTGGCAAGCTGTAGTTGAAGCCTTGTAGTCTTATTAAGTATATTTATATATCATGTTTTTTTCATATACACCAGTAGGGACCCAACTTATCTTTCCCACCATATCCTACGGGATGGAAAGAGGGAGTTGACCAAACGCGGCTATAGTTACAACTTCGGAATTGCCCGCCGAACTTGAGCTTTAATTAGAGTAGGGATACACTTTACGTATGCTCGGAAACAGGTAGTCTATGGTAAGTACGACTCCTGTTTTAGAGATACTAGATTAGGGAAAGGGGTAGCCGGACTAGGTACACATTTTGCAAGGGAAATAGGTCGTCTAATATACTATTTTTTTTACTCTTTTAACCATCTCCATCATCAGATAATGATGATGATGAAACACTCTTTTATATTTGCAACTCTATTAGCCAGTTACCTTTGTGACTTTGTTGGAATAATTAACTATTTTCATAATCATTTCCTGGTTTCTTAATGTGAGAGAGGAGGCTGAGCTTTGAAATCTGGTTTTATGATATTACTAATATTTTGAGAGATAGGTATACAATCCATTCTCAGATAGTAGAATGCTTTGTATATAGGGCCATGGTGTCAGGCTGAGCAGTACACTGTGAGTAGGGATCAATGTCAGGCGAAGCAGTACATTGAAATTGTTGATTTGAGTAAAGAATTTTGCTCTAATTAACACCTCCTTTCTTAGAGTAATTATTTGTTTTATTTTGAAGCTCAGTTGTCTATCTTTTTGCATTGGGAATAAACATGAAATGACATATCTACCTACTTAGGTTGAACAAAATTTCTATAATTAGATCAATTCGTTTTACTTATATAATTTGCTGCCTACTGCGTTCATTATATTAACATTCACATAATAAACAGAGCCTTCTCTGAGAGATAGTATGGTTGACTAATGAATACCTTGGTATTTCAATTCATTAGAATAGGTTCACCTAGGTTGAGAAATACTGGTCGAGTCTTAGGATGGTAGGAAAGCCCAACTGATGAGATTTTTATGGCGTGTCTCAAAACTGGTTGGTTTAGTGTAGGGGTCTCTATTCCCGAATCATCCGGCACATTGATTGGCGTTTTTCGATTAATCAGGTTTTATTTTGGAAAAAGTAGGATTTAGGAGGGATTAGCCCATTAGAATGCCATCATGTGTGAGCAGAGACCGTAATAGTAGGTCGGGGTTAATGCCATAAAAAACAAATTTTATTCATAAAATACTATCTCTCATTAATACAATTCGTTTATGCTAATTGTAAATTCAATCAACTGTAATTTCTTATCTATCCTTCAACTGAGTAATACTAATTTCTTTTTATACCAGTTATACTTTAGATTAACTAGATGAACAAGCAATTAATCAAGTATATAAGTGAGTCAAATATCCATTCAACAAAGTTTAACTAATTAGCAATTTAAAACAGTATCCTTCATTAAATTGTTTCATTAGGGATAACAAAATAAATTCATGATAAAGGAGCACGTAATATGAGCCAGTTTTTACTTTTAAAGAATCATGCGTTATTACGGTTCACAACATTAAAGAGTCCTACCACTGGAGATCACAAGGCCAAAATATTAGTTATAAGTGGGAAAATAGTAGTTGTAAGTGGGTAAAAATAGTGGGGTTTAATAGCGGGGTACGATATGTTATATATGGGTAGTTTAAGGGGATGTTTATTTAGTTTTTAATAGAGAGAGGGGGGGGGCGGTAGTTACACCTGACCTAACAACAGGAAGATAATCTTAGAGAGAAGTAATTTTAGGTTGCGATATAGGTTTAGTTAAGCAAAATGTTGCTGCCCCAAGTTGTTAGCAAGAAGCATGTATGTAGAGATGAGATACTTGAAACAGGCCGGATTTATCTTTGGAAGTCTACTAAAGATATTTAAATATGAAAAATACCTAAGACTCTAACTGTTCTGTTCTTTAGCGATAAGACCGCCTGTTGTTTGCCTCTTTTTCATGTGTAATCTATACCAGTTTGTGTTATTTTTGTTGTTTTGAGGTGCAATAAAGAGTTATTGTATTGTTGTATTGTATTGTTCTAACCTTGTGAAATTAACTATTATATTATAAAAGTATTATTGCATTATTGTATTGGTATATACGAGTGTTAATACTCATCATACTGCTAATACTGATACTACACCTACATATGTAGCATATACATACATTATCGGAGTGAAGGATCTACGGGGGATCTTTTCAAGGGAAGATATTGATGAATCACGAATATAGGGTTTATGCTCCCCTTGCTATTAAATGTAATTGTTAAAAGCATCTGCAGGTAATAAATCAGAACTCAAAAAATTGGTTTTATGCTTTTAAATAACACACATACATATGTGATCGTTTTTAGAAAAAGGCTAGTTAAGACTTAGTCGCTAGCCTATATGGCGCTAATGCCATAAATATTAATTTAGAAAAAAACTTTATCAATGATCGACAAAGTGGTGCCTTGTGCTGAAAACGAACACTTACCTACATGCTTTGCTTGGTGATTGCAGGGTTAACAGAATGTATAAACTCTTTGTCAGACGTTTGTTCACATTCAATCATTTAACTTCTATTACTTACATGCAGCTAAGCAATATACGTCGATTTTTCGGATCCGGATAATTAGAATAATACGGATCCATACCAAAAAAAGGTAAAAAAAGTGTGACGTGTCTAAATTAACGGGGTTAAAGTTAATAAATTGGTTTATTTTGAATTCGTATGCGAAACATGAAAGTAGGTACAGGCAACAAAACGTTTTTCATTAGGAGAATATAGGGGCATGAGCTCAATTCAGCTCGCTCCATACAATAAGTTGCATGTTGAGGATTCGTAGTCCCCTATTCCCCTCTTCAAAGATATATAGGAAAATATTACCGTCGAGTTCATTGATTTGTGTACATTCCATCACATATACCATCATCACATATTAATGAACTCGACTGTACTATGTAGGAATCTCCTTTTCTTAATAACTATATTAGTTGGTGAATTAGAAACGCTTATAAATGTGTGTAAAATGACAAACTTGACTACCACCTGCAGACGTCTATAGCGCAAAATATAAAATAAAACATAGAGACAGAAGTACTCTCCATTATCCTGTTTGTAAAAAAACATTTAGGTTCGTTTTTGGAGGCGGAAACAGGGGACTATGATAGCTCGAAATGCACTTTTTTGTATGGAACGAGTGCCACTGAGTTCATGCTCTTTTCAATTCTTGAAACACAACTTCAATATAAATCAGTCTTTAAGCTACAGATTTTCTTGTGAATGTAAATTAAGCTTGTTTAAACTTAGGCTGACCTAATAATGATGGATGATAATTAATATATGATAATAATCACACCACTAAAAAATACATATCTTGCGCTTTTCCTTGGCGCTATTTGGCGTTTCCGTAAAAAATGCTGCCATACAGAACTTTAAACACCAACACGCTAAAAATGTAATATAAAGTACATGCATTAATTATTACCAAAGGCAACTAAGCACCGTTAATAGAGGTATTAGTTCCATTACTTCTGTTCTGTTTTATGATATTCTATGATATTTAACGAAAGAGTGCCATTACTACCGCATTATTATTGATTTAGGATTCCGAATTTAAACGATTTTATAGATCAATTAGTCATTTACGAGTAAGTTATTTTACTGGCATAATCTTATTTGCGATTAAAATATAAGGATGTGGCATGACAAGATGAAAGCAAACTCTAAGAAATGAACAATTTATATTTTATATTTATTATAATAAGTATAAACTTAATTAATTGCAATAACTATTTCAGAGGGATATAACTAACAAATTATATACTTACACTAAGCTACAAGCTACCAACCTTTGATCTAAAATAGGCCCTTGAGGCATTGTACCTAGGATTCTGTTAGCATTTCCTCGTTGTATCGCAATGCTGATACGTTGTGCTTATATACCTACTCTTGCATATTTTTACAGTATTACAGTCACATTTTATTGTTTGTTCTTAAATGTTTTGTGTTTTCACTCAATGTTTTAAGGATCCGTAATATCCGAATTATCCGGATCCAGGACATGAATATCAACGGATATCCGAATAATTCGGATATCCGGATATCCGGATCGCAAACCCTACATGCAGCCAACATAAGGTTAGTATCGCTAAGCAGCGTGGTTGTTTTTTTATAAAACCGCAAATTCACAAGAGACAGAAACGTATAAAATGATATCGAAACTTTTTTTATTTTATTTAGATTTAACTAAAAACGCAGTAGGTTTCTTTTTGAAAAACATCAATATGTACCTATTTCGTACTCGTACGTAGTCCTTAGTCGCCACTTGTGGCAATTTTGACTTCGTATCAGCCAGTGAAATGTTTTGAATAACATTAAACTATATCTGTCAAATGTATCTATATTTTATTACAATAATACGAGTGGAGCTGAGTTATTGAACAAGGATAAAAAATGTCTGATATAAATTAAAGGTTTGTTATTGTACCTAAATAAAAATGACGGAATTGTCATGTTATTGATATTCCGTTATGATAATAAAGAAGCAAGACTAAAAAGGCGCTTGGCTACAAACAAGAAACAATTTTGAAATCATATTTAGTTTTGTGACATCTTACAATTACATGTGTGTGGTTATAATAATTATTTAAATTAAAACTAACAATTAATGATTATAGGGATTTTGATTAATGCCGCAGTAGTTTTCAGTCTAGCTAATGACGCACCCTTCCAGGTAGGGGTTGCGGACCGCCGGCCTCGAACCACCCTCCGCGTCTCACAAAATTACACACTCATTAGTTCCAACAAGTTTTATTTGTTTTTTCCATTCAGGACAACCTACGCACTCAGACATCGCGCGTTTCGCGTTAAAAAAATAAAATCGATCGCACGCTTTTCGAGTGTCTCCCATCGACATGGTCTATTTTATTTAAATACCGACCTTAACTTCTTCTCAATAATAATCATCTATTTTTAATCCAAGCGCATACTCAGATTGGTAAAATTATACTTTTCGAGCTAATTTGGAGCCGAAAGGTCATGTTGTACGCGTGGTAAATTTGTTTCCTGTCCGACTGAATTAGTGTAGGGCATGTTTGAATGAAGCGCCATATTAAAATAATCCAGTCGGATAGGTAAACAAAATGTTACACCTAATAAACTCAAATAGAAGGATCCAACGGAAGAGAAAAGATCTCCCAGGTGGTAAACTTCACCTGGGGCATCTTTTCTCTACCGTTCGACCTAGGTATCCAGTTAATAAAACTCAAATAAAAAATAGTCAAATTAAACTCTTTGTAAATAATAAGGTTCATCTTCAACTCGATACAATAAGCCAAAAAAGGAGAATTCACAATCTTGATCTACTTATCTGCGAAAGCTCAAGTCAGAAATCACTTATGCCATAAATCGATAGCATCCGACCCTTGAGCAAGTGTGTCCTGTATTTAATTTCGGCGTTCCGAGTGTCCGTGCCCTTTCGCCTTACTCATATGTGGGTGTTTATCTATAGTGTGGTCCTAATACTTAGCCTAAAGCAGATCGTCACCGGGGAGAAAAGATATAGACGTGTTCAAAAGTGCATGGGCAATTTAGGAATGAATTCATTCATAAACCGACCATGCAATTTTGAACGAGATAGTACATTCTGAAAAAGTAGCAGGGCGATTAGCATCACTATCATTTTTTCATTGCTTGTGACACTTTCACACTTAGTGGAAAGTGATAGCCACGGTGATAAACAATACCTACTATTAAACTAGCAGCGGTGTCTTGCGTTAAGAGTCCACATGCTCGAGCAAAAAAGAGATTTAATTGTAAGAGCACGCAATAAAGGAAAAGGCGATAGTAGGCGGGCGCATCAAAATAAACCGCGTAATCAGATAATTACTGTTTACAACTAAACTACAAGTTTTGTAGATAAAAGCTTTTACCACATTTTAGAACTAGTTATTGTACTTATAAATTAAGGGTTGACCAAAAACATGTCAAAAAGGACCTATGTTTGAAAAAGAAAGTATCAAGGCTTTTGTTAAAATCATGTTTCCACGTTCAGCTAAAGGAAATATGATGAAGTTTTAAGTATATAAAAATCAGTCGCCTAGTTGTTATCTAGACGTCTGAATGATAACAATTTGACCACTTTGGCCTCTTAAGGACAGACAATGTGAGTGAATCGAGATTAAACAGCCATCTCTGTACGTGGCGTACTCGTAGTAATATATATTCTCTGTATTTCTTATCTATATTTGACCGTGGATAACACTCACAACATTGATAAAGCACTATGTTATTTATTTTAGCGATCGGTCTACTTGTCAACAATGAAGGTACCCTAAGCAAAAAGGAACTCAAATCACAATTTTAAATAAATAAATTCAAATGTTTACACTATACATTCCGCATTCCTTCCTTTAAGGTGAAGTATCCTTGGTCCGATAATCCGTACATATAATAAAATAATTAATAAGCGTTCCCGCTCGTGACCACCGAAGGGTGTCGTGACCGCGGCGTCTCTGACCCAGCCGAGATTGAGATATCAAAATTCGCAATTCAATCCCACGGTGGTACGCTTGTTTATAGATGTGCGTCGCGGCCTGAAGGCTTCGTGAAGGATGCGGTAATTAAACCATTGTGTTAATCAGTTGCAGGTCCAAATCTAAAAGGAACGCTTTAGTTATAAAACCATAGGGTATAAGAAAAGATTACCGTAGAGCCCCGTATTTTTACCTGGACTACCTATCTTCGTCATGTGTATAAAGTTTAAGTTCCCGACTTATTATTAGGGCATACTGCAGGGACAGCACATATTTTTCATACTTGCTATTTAGTAACTTTCTGTATGTTTTCCTCAAAATTAGGCGGAAACCTTCACTTTTTATAATAGGGAAAGATAGATAGTTAGGCAAAGATACTTACGAGAGTCTTGAAACATTAATTTTGTTCCCGTTTAGATGATACTTCCATTATGTTGTCATAAAAATTATACCTATATGATACATTAGCAGCATGTTACAAAATAATTTAATTTTCCGTCGCTCCTTTAACTTTTTAGTTAGCCACACATTTAAATAGTTCGCGCCCTAACTATCGGACCTCTTAAGCCTATAATTTGAATAGATCCCATAAGTCTTAAATGCAAGTATTGTTATTCTTTACGCTGGTTATTCCTTTATCTAGTATCTATGTAATCGGCTAATTGTTTTGTGTTACAGGCGCTAATTATCGTATCCGTAGCGTAAAGCGCACAAGAGGCGGCACGGGCGCTGCTCGCCCTGATTTATTCCGAGCTGTGAACAGATATATCAAGACCTGAAGCGTTAGTGCTATGTTCGGATACTAAGTCAAAAGGTTGACGAATTAATGTACCTATATTAGATTACGTATGCAAGGTATCATACGAGAAATATATATTTTCCCCCGTGAGACTCAATGGTAGCTTTTGGCGGTCAGTTTCTACTACATTATTTATAAATAACCTTATTATAAATAAATAAACAAATTAAATTAAATAAATAAATATTGTGGGACAATCTTACACAAATCGACCTAGTCCCACAGTAAGCTCAATATGGCTTGTGTTGTGGGTACTAGACGACGATATATATTATATAATAGATAGATAAATACTTAAATACATAGAAAACACCCAAAACTAAGGAATAAATATTCGTGATAAACACACAAATAAATGCCTTGACCAGGATTCGAACCCGGGACTTCCTGCTTTTTAGGCAGGGTCACTAGCAACTAGGCTAGGAGGCCGTTAAATTATGGTTTTAAAATAAAACTAAGTCACATTTGCCTTCAAAAATCCTGAGAATGTTGTCAGATTACAACTGCCCTGAACAAGCTAAATAACAATACAATCTGACAGAATATTTTGAGATGTACTTATACCTACGGTATAAGTTTTAAACATTTAATCTAGAACAAAAAAAAAGTTTTAAATAGTAAACTCCCGTAAGTATTACACATATTCATTATTATACTTATATCGGGTCATTTAATCGGGTATTTTTGACTATATTGACATGAGTTACCCGATATAAGTAGATCAAAAAAAATCTAATTATTTATAATCAAAATTAACACATACTTAGATGTTAGGAGACGATTCAAATTAGTCGTAAGTTTCCTTTAATTTAAACTATTTTTAGATCACACGTACCAAATTTTAAATAAAAACTACTCATTTGTTTCCGAGTACATATTTTAGTTAACTGAACCGAACGGCCATTGTTTGTTTTAGCCCCCAAGCTTGGATTGAGCCATTTAATTTTATAACGTCTAATCTAGATAAAGGGAACCGCCTCTCGATTCTGACTTATGGCTCTACATTGCAAATCGGTACGCGAATACTTTCTATGATACTTTTGCCTCGTGTTTAGAATAATATCACTTCATTAGAATGCTTGATGCAGGATAAGAAACAGTATCATTGTGATAAAATGTTAAGCATGGAATAGTTAACGGGTTAGTAAAATACTTGAATGAGACGTGGGGCATAATATTGTGGATTCTTGCACAACCAGTTTAACGTTTACCAATACTAACATAAGTTGTCTATTTTTTATCATACAAGTAGTTTTAAATAGATAAAGCGTGCCATGTTATGATAATTTAAAGCAACACTTACGTTTTACTAAGAGTTTTTCATTTTAAATGTGTAAAAATAATGTTTAAGTTCGAATAATATGAGCAAAATCGGTCACTGGGTTGGCGAAATCGTTGTAGTTGTGAGTTTACGTTCGATGATAACCAGTACGTAGGTAGTTTTTAATAAACCTTTGGGTGCGTATCACAACTTTAAAAATGTAAACTCTGCCCGCCCATTTCCGTTTGTATGTGTGGCTCGAGATGAGTATAAATGCATTGTATAACAATAAAATCATCAAGTTCAACATCCAGGCGCCGTTCTTCTGAGAAACAATGACTGGTTGCGACAAGAAAAGGTCTAACGTCTCTTAATTACCATTCCGTTCCAGTACCACATATTTTTTATTTCACACGTACGCGACATTGTATAAAATGCCCTTATCTATCACACAATTAAGTAAACAAAGAAGAAAACCTTGCAAACACCTGCGTTTCAATGTTTGAGTATTTAAAATCGCTTCGTACCATGGATACTAATGGAGCTTTAGAATTCACGAATTATGCACATTGGCGAGACGAGTGGTGATATCGGCTACATGAATTAATGTCACACTTATTTGTTATTGGCGTTTAGGTATTTACCTGCACGGGCAAATAAAGAAGTATTTGAAATTATTAATTTTATTTTGTGAAACAACAATATCTTTATTTTTATATCGTGCGCTATTAAGTACTTACTTAGCCATTTCATAAAATAAAAGAAACTTTGAAAGCGATATTTCATAAAACAAATAGTATCTGCGCATTCCTTTACTATTCTATCTGCCGTAACTATGCTTAACAGGTTAGTTAACGCGCATAAACAACATCAACTGGAGCAGCGTTCTGAATTACAAATCCCACATGCAGGCGCAAAATACGCCGCAGGTGAAACCCACAATGTCCTTTTTCGTCGTAGATTTAAAAATATGGGATCCAGATCCAGTATTAGCCTTTGTACGTATTTTCGTCTCAGCACTAGATCAGACAGGCGACTGACGTGTGCCGCGGCGGGCGCTACATTTGCGGACCCACCAAACATCCTTCGGCAAAAAATCAAGCAACTATAGACATTTTTACAATAGCAATATGGACGGTGTAAATGTAAAAAATATACTTGTATGCTTGGAAAATAAAGTTCTGCATAAATATCAGAAAACAATTGACTCTCATTCACAATGGTCATCACCACCTCTGACATCTCGACAAAAACATTAATTAAAAGTAAAACGACCTTCGTTGCAAAGGAAAAAAAACAGCAGTTACAGTCATGTTCAGTTGTGTTCGCGTTTAGCTGCTTGCATCTAGATCGTTATCCCTCGTACTGCTTCACTGTAAACAAACAAAAACTTGCAGTTGGTATTTTACAAATGTCTCTTACAAAGGACGTATTAAAGCTTTAAATACGTTGGACTTGTTTCAGTACTGGTTTAAAACCATGTTAAAACTTTAACCGTGTTATCTGGATAGGATCTATGGCTCAGTTTTACGGTAATCGTGGTTGATACGTACTGTTACTTGCTGAAAGTATTTATGTTTATTATCAGTGTTGGTAGCATTTAACTACATTACCTGTTTTACTGAATTACAGAATCCCGGTTAAATTGTGAAGGTAATATTTTACAACGTGTTTTGAATCAAGTTAATGATAA
This sequence comes from Lathronympha strigana, assembly GCA_949128165.1. Classification (NCBI taxonomy): domain Eukaryota; kingdom Metazoa; phylum Arthropoda; class Insecta; order Lepidoptera; family Tortricidae; genus Lathronympha; species Lathronympha strigana. The sequence continues at coordinate 8,909,209 of OX421905.1, read as the reverse complement.
CAAAACAAATAATATAGGGTCCACTGCATCTAACTTCATTCAAGTTTCAGAGGTGTGTATACTGCAGTGTTTCAGCCAGGAAGGAACGTGCGTTAACCTAAACGTATGAATTTACATTAGTTATAAATTGAAAGACATGTCATATACTACAGAAAAAGTGACCAAGGTCCCCGATGAGCAGGGCTGGGATCGAACCAGCCCATTACATTTGTTATTTGTATTTGAATAAAAAAACCTTACTATAGAAACACGTGCCCCACTTGGCCTTAATTCTAATATTATACTAAGAAAGGTATAGTTATTAAGTACTTAAACTATTCTCTTAAACCTAATTTGAAAACGTAGAACAATTTACTAAACATTCAAATTGTACGAGGATAAATAAATAAATTTCTTGTGTTTCCATTTTTTTCCCCGGTATTACTCATCAAATTATATAAATAAATATTTTCTTTGATCGATTCCGAATATTCTTTTTATTTATTTTGTAATTAAGAAAATTAGGCATGCGCGAGAGTTCGCTTTCTTGTGGACCCGTGGAATGTAATGGTAATGGTGGCAAGTACAGTCGAGATCTTAAATATCCGGACTTTAAGGAAAAATATATGAATACTAACTTTCTTTACAAGTAGATACTTTTCTCCTATTTCTTAGTTAAACGCCTGAACCAACTCTACAACAATAATATTGTTTGTATGTTAACACTTCAACAATAATATTGTCGGAGAGCTGAGGTTAAAAAGGTTGTTTATAGGACAAATTTCTCCTCATGTAGGAACCAATCAGGTCAATTTTGGCTTTAAAACTAGCATCTAGACCATAACTTTAAAAAAAGTAATTCGGCTTGGGCCAAACAACGTAAAAACTCATCTGAACAGTGATTACCTTAGCAAACTACGTAAAAACATAGTCATCTTGCAAGCCTTGTATATCAAAAAATATTAGTCTTATGATGTTAAATGTCGGCTTAAAATATTTTAATTTATCGTACGTTTCATTATTCATCACCAACTTTTTTTAGAACCCCATAGTTTTTTTTTTCTTGCAAAAACTAAAAAATATTTAGTTTCAGATACTACGCCGAACCCAATTTTTTTTTTCCTGCAAAATGTAGTTTTACACTCTCCTTAGGGGTCCAAGTAACATACCAAAAATGCACTATGCAATAATATTGTTGGAAAGTTGGTTCAGGTGTTCAACTAAAGCCTACTTTCCAGCTTTGATTCAGACCTAAGAAGAAAACTTTATTTGTATTCTAATAATCAGTAAAATAAATAGTAAATGTCAAATTGCGAAAACATAGATTTTATATATACGAGTATGTTCATTCAACCAATTGGAACCCTAGGCCACTGTAGGACTATGTCATAGTGACTATATAAACCAGATTGTAAGAAAACTCTCACTGCTGGTCATTTTGACTTGGTTCTAGAGTCGCCTAGGGTTCCAATTGGTTGACTGTATTAGCTTAATTTAATGAATGAGAAAAACACGAGGGTGTGCTGAAGTGCGTGGTACCTTAATAGTTAATCTACATCACTGTATCAGTAAATGCCGAATCTTAAATAAGGCGCCATAATTTGTTTCAAATTTTCGAAAGTACGTAGTATAGGCGAAAAAACGGGAAGTAAACATCCATTTATCAATTAAGCAGCAACAAGTCCAACATTTCAGTGAATGGAGCCGTGGCTTGACCAAACTTGAGACCAATTATTTTTTGCAACAAAATATTTGTATGGGCATCGAACTCCGAACCAGTTCGATAGGCATTCCCGGGCACAACGTCACATGATTATTAAAAATCCGTATACAGATGAACTCGTGTACTAAAAATTCAAGAGAGCCAGTTCGAAACCGTTGCCCCCGCCCAGCCGGCAGCTGGCCAGGACTCGCTAAGCCTCTATTATGGAACCCTTTCGCGTAAGATATAAACACGGCGACCCATAAAAGTGGACGGCGACGAGCGTCAATTTATTCTTCAAATTAACCTGTCGCTACATCTTAAGACGCCTTCGAAGTTTTCAAATGATTCGACGCACGAGTTTTTAACTACCGATGGACAGACTTCCCTTATTAAGGCGTGGTAACTTGCCCTATATCAGAGTATATAAACACCAATGGACACTGGTCAATCAGAAATGAGAAATAATAATGAGTTCCGGTGAAATACAATTTTAATTTATCATATAATACATAATTACTGTTAATTAAAGCAGGTGTTGTCTAATCTCATCACTTAAGTAATGAAGAACTGTCATTAAATAAATTTTAAAACAAATTGTGATATGTCGCAATATACGTTTCCAATATTTATTACGTAGTTTTATTTCTTGGCAGCAAAATAGCTATCAAAACGAGACAGCAACAGTGTAAAACCCTGTAAAATGAGCATTAAAACTGTGTTGGAATATTATAAAGGAATTAATTATTGTGACTACGTTTAGTAATCAACCGGCGTCCGTTTAATAATGACACTAATAAGCAGCTTTTAATGTACAGGAAAAGATACGTTATTACTTAAACTTTAGAGACGCGTTTCTTTTACCGCGTTTTTACTTTTTTGATACAATTATTACAATAAAAGGCATGAAGTCGCCATTGCTGACATTTTTTAAGGACAGCGAGGCTTAACAACATCGTTATTATGTACACGGCCTAGGCGCAAAAACAAATATCTAAACCACAAAGTAAAGGTATTAACTATTAAGATTGGAATAAAATAAGTCAACTGAATTATGAGACCAAGATGAGATAATGAGGCTTTGATAAAATAACGAGTTACTTATTTTAATTAAGTATAAGATAGCGCTAGATCGTTTTATACATTAGAACTTATGTACGATAGACTAATGTATAAAAAACTGTTGTCTTATAAAATTAAATATTATGCGTGAAATAAAGAAAACTCTATACCTAAACTCTGCCGACTGGCTAGAATACTCTGAACATCCGGAGTGTCGAGCGTATCCGATCATTTACAATAGTATTTTATACAATCGTGATATAATGAAGAGTTTTTCAGTCGAGTACCGTGTTTAGGCCACGAAGCTTGCTGAGTGGCCTAAGTAAGGTACGAGATTGAAAAACTTAATTATATTACGATTGTATACAATACTTTTTCTACGAGTCATCATCATCATCATCTATGGAGGAACAATTTCATCATTCAATTTCATTGACTTAACAAGTATGTAACACAAAAAGATGGCCGGCAGGCCGGCGCGGTCGGCGCAGGCGTGGGGCGCGCGGTCGGCAAAGTCCCAGGCGGCATCGCAAATAAGTATAAAATTTGTATGAAGTTCTATTATAGTTGCCTACAGCGTATCGAAATGAAATATTATAGTTGAGTTGGACTGTCTAATATCGAAAAGTATGAGCTTATAGTTTTGTCTATGTACTCGTAATTGGCAGATTAAAGTCGGCGAGTAGAAAAATGTATTTTTCACCGTGATCAGAAGAACAATTTAATTTCAAAGTATATACTGATCATCATACTTTTCAAATTGTATTAATACAATACGGCAGGCTGAGAGCCCTGAGGTTTTCTCTAAGAGCAATTTTATACAGCAGTACGCAATTGCAACTCTATTTACCACTAATATTTGAACTCAATTGCGTCTCCGAAGTTTCCTCTGTTGCATAGTTTTCAGTGAACCGACGACTCGGGCAGGTGCTCCTCGGGCGCACACTTCTTTCATTAAAATTAATACCTATGTCGCGTGTGCACATTCTTACTCGATAACGCCTTGCCGTAATTAAGGTATGGTTTAAACCAGCAAACCCGTCTGCGCGGCCACTCGGACGCGCGGCCGGCGCGCGCCTGCCACGCGCCTCAACGGGACCTCGACGAGTATTAAATGAGAATTTGGCTTCCATCTTTAATTTCGCATATCATATCAGATTAAACGACACAAGGTAACATATGTAAATCAACGTCCTTTTTTGGCGACCGTATCGATGATTCACATTTTTAACTGCTAACTGGTGTTATTAAACGCAACGTTGTCAGTGCATCAATAAATTTAAGTGTAAAAAAAGTTAAGTGGGAACTTCAATATGGAAACAATACTAATTAGTTGACTATTTAGACCATCCTGATGACCGGTACTAACGAGGCGTCATAAAACTATAAACAAATTGTACAACTCTCGTTTGTCGGCAAACGAGCCGAATTTTCTAAACTAGCCTTATTTATTGACCTTCGTATACCATCCCTACACGGATACTACGTAAAATATAACGCGTCTACTAAAGAGATACGTCTTCTTGTTATGAAGTTGTTCTGCACGCTGTCAAGCGAGAATAGAAAACATTTTTATGTGTTTGATTAATACGATAAAAACTGTACACAAATACGACAGGCAAGGCATGGGAAAGAACACTTATATTTATTTTAGTAGTTACTTTTTATAACCTAGTGTGTAGTGTGTACCCGTCGGATTTGAGAAACAGAATCGATTGTTAAGATGGCGTCACAATGCCGTTTGGAATCAGATCTTAGTCACAATCGGTGTCGCTGTGTCACCAAGTCGGATACGTCACGTCACGCCACCGACACAGACGTCGAGTGACGCCGACCGTAGGTGGCGACGGGCCGCGTCACAGATCCGCTGTCCAGATTACTCGGCCGTTTTACAAGTGCACAAGACAACCTATTTGCATTTCAACCAATCTGCCAAACATCTCGAAGAACTTGTAACCGTTCTTAGAAATAGTCGATTTACTTATTTATTTCGCAGTATAGTTTTATTTTGTGTTCGAACAGTGAAATCGAAGCACCGCTCTTCAACAAATGTATTGCAATGTTGGCACTAAGAGGAATGCTTGCTTTATGATTCAGGATTTTTATTGTCCGCGATCGTGCGCGCTTGAGGTCGGAACGTATAACATTCTCTTTATTAATACTTAATGCGATCACCCTTTGATGTCGCTATGAATAGGAGTCTCTCAACACGTCGTTAATCAAATCATATTGGATAGAAATCAGGTAGTCCCATTGTATTATCGATGTCGGCTAGCTTTGCATTTATGATTTATAGAGCAGTGTAATTTTTAAACGTGATATTAATAGGTCTTGTTGATGGAACCTTGAATGAACTTTACAATTAAAAATGCTGTGGGAGCTACTGAGCCTTCCCGTGTTGATGACTTTTGAGCAAGATGGGAACATGAAACGACAACTTTCTTTCTAATATCAAATGGTGCAATCATTGTAAAAAAAATGGACAAAAAAATAAGCAGTTCCAGCTCGATTTATAAATAAATGTTTAAAAAACCGTCAGTATACAAGGTACGTTAGATCTTTACACAAAAATAAATAGTACAAATTAAAAGATACATTTATAGGTATTCTATATATATATATATATATATATATACCGAGTTCACTACATTTACGCTTCGATTATTTCGTGTAACGTTGGTTTTATTTGTGTTAGCTTCAATAGAAAAATAATTGTCAAACGATTTTGTAGTAGCTCCCACATCATTCAGCCATGACCAGACAGATGACACGTTTCCCATCATCATCACCCCTGCAATCCCACGCATCTCGTGCCGGTTTATTTTGTAATTGTTTTACTGCCATTATCGTTTAAAAGAAACATGTATGGGAACGGCTATGTTATAACCGTTTTGATCATAATAAAATTGACAATATAACCAATTATTCTCAGAATCGTTACCTGCGGAGTTTTCCAACATGCGCTGTGGTACATAATCCTGTGCGTTGCAATACAAAATAATACTTAAACGTTATTGTAATTTAAAGATAAATGTTAAGCTTTACACACACAAATATACAAAAATAATACTACAGACAATATAAATTGGGCGACTTTAAAAATAAATAATGAACATTTTTTTATGCCAGATTTTTGTAATAGGTACATAAGATTGTCCAGGGACCTTACCATGACTTCTTAACGCGATTCAGTTTAGGTTCAGTTTAGGCTCAGTTGTATGGAAGCGACTCAGTTCAGGTCGTCAACTGAATCGCGTTAAGACGTCATGGTAACGCTTCAGGATTCTAATAGTTTATCAAATGAGATCTAGTTAATTTAAAAATGATTTATTGTAGTTACAAATCTATCAAAATATACACAGCTTATAAATGCATCGGTCCCTGTTTTTTGCAGATGAGTGTGCACTCTTAAAAAGAGCTTCTCTTGCCATAACAGTCAGAGATTTCCATCCAATTGCAAATTATATTTTTAGTCTCTCTACATCTGGAATTTTTCCGCATGGATTTCTTGCGCAGGAATATACGGAGTCAAGAATATGTAATAGTCTTGACTCCGATCAAATGCTTCTATTGTATAATATTGTCCTCCCAAAACTTGAATAAATGTCAATCTAAACAAAAATACGGGGGTTATGTAACTTTAATTACTATTTAAAACGAGATATTTACCATGTACATTTGTTTTAATGAGCTCCCGATATTGCGTGCCGCATAAAGTCGCGTGCCGTATAAAGGAGCACATACGAGCGGTTAAAAACAACGAACCTAGAAAATCGGCAGTCGCTGAACATCTTTTGGAGGCAGGAACAAATCACTGGATTGAGTTGCATAACCCTCAGATACTCTCGACAGAAAAGCATTACATACCTAGGATGGTTAAAGAAGCTATAGAAATCCTAAAATACAAAAATTTCAACCGAGAGGACGGGTTTCAACTGTCGAGGGTCTGGCATCCAGTGATTCGGAAATTCAAAAATCCAAAAGTTATTGGTTCGGTAAGAAATGCACCAGTCGATACTGTAAGTGTCGTGTGTCGTGAACGTGATCGAGTTCTAAGTGAGAAAGTAGACGCTAGTAGCGGTAGTGACACCGCGCAAATTAAACGAACCCGTAAGCGGGTAGATCGCTACGGGGTGTGGGTAGAGAAAATAAAAACTCGCAGCAAATCAGTTACACCGTGAACATGGCACTTGCAACAGTGCCGAAATATCGGGAGCTCATTAAAACAAATGTACATGGTAAATATCTCGTTTTAAATAGTAATTATAGTGTAAATGACCATGTTAGCTTAAAATCTTATGTTATGTAACTTGTTATTCAGTAGCAAACTATTTTAACATAGTACAGGAAAATATCGTTGGCGATACAGCGAGGCAACGCCGCCAGCATATTTGGCAAATTCGCGCCGGGTACTGTCGCTCCGGGCATTAGTATTTAAATGTATTTTAGATTAATTTTAATGTCATCTTCTTATATTTATGTTAGTTTATTTTCTGGTTTTACCTGTACTATGTAATTTGTTTCGTCTTAATTGTCGCGAGGGAAATAACTGTCAGTTGTCATGTGAGCAATTTGATCACAAGCATAATTGCCGTTCGCAGTATGAAACTGTAGGGTTCCAGAAATAATAAAACCGGGAGCTTAGGTAAATTGTCCATGATAATTATGACAATAACGTTGGTAATTTTACTGCCCATCACTAATTTAAGTGTGAATTGTTGTGTGAAATTAGTATAAAAGATAGGTGGAACAAGATGGGCAAACTAACCCATCTTGTTCCACCTATCTTTTATACTAATTTCAATCACACAGTTTAAAGTCAGGTATCTCTTACTTGAACAATTTGAGGGGTTACAACGGTTTTTCCGAAATTCAACTCCTAGAGGAATAAAAAATAAATGCTTGGCAATAAACGCGCGATTACGTAGTTGTTCTAAAGTTCTAGGTTTTTTTATATGATCCCTATATCTTACCTACTCTAATTTTTCTGTACAATTGTGAATGGTCATAACCATTCTGCTTTTCACCAACTACAAATAGATAAGTCTAGGCGCGTGGGTGGTATGATTTGTAACATAGCGTGTCTACAACCCTCTCAATAAGATCGTTTAACGTTGTTCTTTTTGGGTAATCCTTTAATAGTATAAATGGATGTTAACAAGTCACTTTATAATAATTTGGAGATATTGTTTGTTGATAAATAGTGATGTTAGGATTTTTTGTCACATTTCGTTGTTTTGTTTTTATCGTGAATCTCGTAAAAATATTTTCTCTCCACAAACAATTTAAAAATATTATTAATATTTGTTAAATAGTTCATTTTATTGAATAGTTCATTCTGTTGATAGGTTAGACTAAAACAATAAGCACGATTTCTGAGACCATTAGAAATCTTACAAAACACATTAAAGTGCCCTTATCATTTTTATGGCCTTAAAACGCCTCCGTGTTTAAACATGACGTGTATACACGAGTAAAGTTCACCTATTAACATTCTACGCCCCTCAATATTTCACAGCCCTAACGGATCTCTAACGATTAAACACAATATGTAAAAAAAACTAATAGCGTAACAGTATAAACGACTAATATCGACACTCCCCACAGGTCATATCCGGTAGAATACAATCACGGGGTCAAAACCTTGCTAGCTGACTCGCCAGAATACTATTACGTATGTAATAGCGAGTTAAAAAACTTGTCTATTAAATGATGAATGACAAGTAACCACAACTATAATCTTCTTGGGGGAGGCCTCTGCCCAGCAGTGGACGTCGTTCGGCTGATGATGATGAAAGGTACTAGTGTTCGACACCGCCCCAATAGTTGCCATCTTGAATGTTAAGTCGCTGGCAAAAGAGATGACAGTAGGGCGCTGGCAATAGAGATAACTATTGGGCAATAACATTTACCTGGTATATTTACCTTATATAAACACTGACAGGCAAAGCACAACCTAAACCGTTCAAGGTAAAACCATACAATTTGACACATACCTACATTTTTTAAATTATGTCAAGCTCCACTAAGGAAGGATTTTTTCAATTCCTAAGGGGGTGGAAGTTTCAATGACTTCTACCCTGATGAAATCGCAGGCGTAGTTTGCAATCCTATAAAATAAATGTTTTACCTATCCAAGGATTTTATATAAAGGCACAGGTATGCATGAATCTAGTTTTTTCATTCATAAATATATCTCTACCCTTTAAAACGACGTCATCGAAGTAAAATACCTAACACGACGCCTCACGCAAAATAAATGTGACAATGTACCTACTCTTAAATATGTTGTACCAATATTAAGTCCGCTTAAAAAAGGAATGTAGAAAGTGGATCTAAAATATGTAGCCGCTTGCTCCATAGGAGGGCATATTGAAATAATATAGTTACAAATCAAGCATTTGACAGATCTTATCGGTAGCTACACGACGGTTTTCGACTTGTTTTCGTATTACTTTTAAATAAAATATCCATAAATTGAATAAAAAACTATCAGGCGCATACAGTTTGTCGAACAGTATAAAACAAAGTTCATTATTTTAAAAAGAGCCTTAATGAAGAGTTCTTTTTGTCCTCAGCCCGTAATTTTAAGTAAAAGCATCCTCTCGACGCAACATAATAGCGCTTAAGTGTTAACTAATGAAAACAAATACCTCACGGAGCAGAGTCGATTCAATTAGTAAGGCTAACAGAATCGAATGAGAGTTATTCGATCCACGCCATAGGATTGACAGTAACCGGTAGCTTTGATCAAAGCGCCGACGAATAAAACAAACTATCGGTAAGAAGTGTAATTCATAGCGTGCTTACCACTCTGCTTCGATCTACAAAGTCGTATGTGTATGCAGGGTTTTATCTACTTCAGTCTTTTGCTAAAACAATGTCAAAGCTGGGCTAATTGATGATAACTGTGGCCAGGTCTGTCACCGCGGCGGCTCAGCTCACACGAACACATGCAACTTGGAAACTCTAAATATTTTAATGAATTTAAAATATGTATGCCTTTTCATGATCATAAACGATATTAATATCGGTATTAGAGAAATGTGAATTAATGTGATACGCGAGATATGTTGCATTACCCGGCACTTCGAGAAAGCGAGGCATGTGCTACACCTATCGCGAGTTTCATCTTGCGTTCTTTACAAAGCTGGGAAGATTGACAATTTCGAAATAAATGTCACTGATGAGGTAATATAAAGTCATGGAAAAAATAACCATAATCATTAGACCTCGTTATCAGTGGTGAAAATTCATTGAAATCAAGGGTTGGCAAAACTACCTATCCTAAAATCGCCTTCAGTACATAACTTCGCCTTAACAAATGTTAAATTTTTTTTTAAACCATAAATTGTAAAATTCAAGTAAGGTCATTCAACGCGCACAATTTGAAATAAGTATATGTATACACAATTTTATTGATAATATTTTATTACAGTAGGCGAAATTGGGATACAAAGGCGAAATAAGGATATATGACGATTTTTATTTTTTAACATTAAAACTGCTTGTTTCACTACATTTAACTAGAAATATATATATATATCTCTCTCTTTCGGCTGAAATGATGTTGATGATGATGATACATATTATTTGTATTTTACATAGATTATAATTTAAATATTTTACCAAGACGAAGTTATGTACAACAGGCGAATAAAGGATTTCAGACTTCATGTAGATAATTTTGGTAACCCTCGTTTCAATAAATTTTCACTACTGATAACGGGGTCTGATAATCATTCTCACTTTTTCGATGAGATGTTCAAGTCAGAGGATTCAATTTCACTTTCTCATTGTACGCACTTGCTTTTCAAATCATTTGCTTCTGACATCCAAAGAAGCCAGAAAATATACAAAAAAAAATCGGTTGTCTGTAAAGTTGGTTTACTGACGATAGTTGAACGTGACAACGTCATAAGAAAATAATAATGAAATGGTTTCATTTTTCAAAAGAAAATTTTAATTTTATTTGTTTGATAGATATTTTGTATGGATATAGAGAAGGAGGTAAATGGAAATCACAATTTAATTAATCAAGTAACATTTACACACGGTTTCCTGATTAGAACCTATTCGGAATTTTCGATTCGGACCATTCGGACGCCCGAATGCGCATTCTTAAATTCCGAATTCGGAAACCTAATCAGGAAACCGTGTGTCTACGGCCTACCTAAAACATGAAAATGATGAAAATAACATTGAGTATCCAACCACGGGAGTCGCCTTGTCTGTCATTTTGTTTACGAAAAAGTTTGCCGATTTTTGCAGGGGAAGGGTTAAAAATGTATGTAAAACGTCAAAATAGCTATGACAGATAAACGTCAGTTCATACATTCTGCAAGATTGTCAGTCTTGCAGCTCGGCAGATGGGAAAGCCTGTCAGTGGCACCTCCAGTGGTTGGTTACTCAATGGAAAGTAATGACACTAGAGGGTCTACCGCGAAAACCGAAATTCTCAAATTGCGGGGATCTTTCTCTTTTACTCCAATGAAGGTGTAATTAGAGTGACAGAGATAGATCCCCGCAATCCCTTTTACCAGATAATGACACGTATATATATTGGGTAATAATAATAATATAATACATATGTCTGAAATAAAATTCAATTTGATACAATTCGTTCGTTTTGATTTTTTATTAAAAATACATTAATCACACTTTACGAACCATATTTTCGAAAATTTTCACGAGTGACACTTCCCTGTATCAATTGGCAACATATCAATTAATCTAAGAACAAAGATGAACCCGACTTTCTGATGATGTCTCCAATTGGCTCACCAGGACTTAACGGCGTGGTGGGAGTCCTTGGCGACTGTGGCAAGTCTGGTTGAACCAGAATATTGCTGATGTTGAGCTGCTGACTTTCTTCAATTTCATCCAAATCCTTTAGATCTTCGACAGTTAAATTAAGTTCATAAAATATTCCCTCAGATGATGACTCAGATAGTGATGATGGCATTGTTGAGACGAACTTCGGTTTTAATAACAGTTGTTGTTTCACTCGATTTTTTTGTTCCTTAGCCCTATTAATTCGTATTATTCGGCTCAAATTGTGACCGCACTTGATACAAAACTTGAAGGTATCAGCAGTTATTGTGAAACATTCGTCGCATCTTAACAATTTATTTGTGCAACTAGGACAGGTACACCTTTTGTTCTGCCGTTCCATCCACTTGTTACAAAATGGACAATGCATTGTTAAATTTAATTATAAATTCTGAAAAATAGTTTTCAAATTTCAACAATATTTACTTCCTTTCAATATTTTCTGCCACATTCTATTCATAAGTCAGGACAGAGATGTCATTTTGGCAGGTGATCCATATTACTGTTTTAGATTGCTAAATGCACTCGAGGCTATTAGAACAAGCAGCAATGAATGTCGTGTCATTTGAACTTCCGATCTTGCACGATGAATGTCGAATATTGCCGAGATGGAACGCCGCAAAGCGAGGTAACGACGCATACGTCATGTTTTTTCGTGCGTGCAGCCGGCTCATCGAATTATAAGACGTTGTCACGTCAAAAAAATTGTTATAAACTAAAATAACGTGACGCGGGCAATATTAAAATTGTAAACATAAGTCATAGAATCCTATTAGTAGGCCTATTTACAAATATTCTAACTTAATATGTTACTTATATAAAGTTATGTTACAAGTATAACCTTGACTAACTAGTGAGTCATTGGTCAGTGGTACGCAGTGGCGTACTTTCCTCAATTTAGACTATAACGCCATATTTAATTGCTCAATGTCATCAACATAAGAGTAAAGAGAAACTCATTAGTATGAATAAAAACTATTGTACGGTTTATTATTCAAATTTGAAATAGTTAAAGTAGTAGACTTTTACCAATCGTTGCAATCTGTCAATCGGCTTTAGCACAAATACTGAATAATATTGGTACCCATTGGCAACACACGCTTGCCTTTTGCGGTTACCATTGCCTACCAAATTAAACTTTTATAAACTTTTTTTGCCGAAGAAATATATTTATATATTCTTCAAATATATTTTTCATTTTCATTGTCCTGTTAATTTTTTTTCCTCACATTATTAAGTATTATTATTTTTTATACCTACTTAGCTAGGTACTAGGAGAAACAAAGCAAATAGAAACCTGGTGGCCGAATCTGCACTCTTAGTTACTCATAATTCTGCTACCAAGAATTTTCTTTCAGGCACTTATTATAGTAACGAATGTAGTACATATTTGTATGTCAGTTTAATTTTGAATTTCTGCTACAGGGACCTTAACCAAGATTTTCATTTACTTTTTACGTTTTCCTTAGCGTTTCCGGTGAATCATTGGTATTTAGCTAATCCCTCATATCTCCAGAAAAAAGTAGAACGAAATCTAGATCGAAAGACATTTTCCCTCCTACAATTTCTTTTGAGATGGTAGCTATTGTGTCAAGTAGTGTCACCTGACACAGTCGAAGGTCATTTCTACGACACATTCTACACCCTCCAGCCTGTTACGTCCTCAAATTCGTATGGTACTCGTACTTATGTGACAATTTGTCCCAATAAACGTTTTTTCCAATATTTAAGCAAAGTAGTGTGTAGGTATGTTTTCAAAAAGTCTTCAACACACTATACCTATCTTCCAAAGTAACATACGTACAATACGTAGAGCTGGTACTGAAATAAAAATATTTTAAGGCATATTAAAGTTATGTAGGTACCATTAGTGTTGAATAGCGTGTAGTTTTTAAACAAACAACTTACGTTATCGGTAAGTAAGTAATTCTATGTAAATGTAAGTACGAAGATTCATACCAAAGTATCAATTTACAATATTCAGTGGTCATCACAGAAAAAAGGGCACGCGTTGCCCTTTCTCGACCACGGCGCGACCGCCTCACTACCCCAGGTACGGACCCGCACGTACTCGAGGGAAGGGATGATCGAAAATAATAGGGGAAGAGAATTTTAAAATTTATATTTTTTGCAGCCGGCGCAGGTGATATAACGCGTGCCCGTGCGCCGGCGGCTCACTTAAACGCGAAGCTCCGCTCCCGTCGCTTGCGCTCCAAGCTCCCACGCAACTTTTATCGCTCAGTGCTTTCCTGACCGTCGCGTGGACTGACCGCGCGCCCTTCTCCCGCGAACGACCGCGTAAATACGATGCTACAAGAAATACAACTCGTCCAAGGACAAACGAACTACGTTGTGGTATCTTCGGGCTACCCATCTGGTACTCTATCGAAGAATACCATGGAAAAGAGGCAGATAGCGATCGCGCCAGCTCCTGAAAAAAATTACGTTACGCACGACACTCCGCCGAATTTGCAGTATAGGAAAAAAGTTCATTTCAAGACGAACCCTTACACCGGTCCACAGGCTGCATCGATAGCTCGCCGCAACGCCCGTGAACGCAACCGTGTAAAACAAGTGAATGATGGATTCAACGCACTTCGTCGTCATCTGCCTGCTTCCGTAGTAGCTGCGTTGTCCGGTGGTGCGAGACGCGGCTCGGGAAAGAAATTAAGCAAAGTAGACACTTTAAGAATGGTCGTCGAATACATCAGATATCTTCAACAGTTGCTGGATGAAGGTGACGCCGCTTTAGGAATTACTCGTGATCAAGAAAATAGAGAAAATATTCCGAATAGTAATACGCAGCCGATGACGTCGCTAGACTTGGACGATGGCTTCTTCTACGGCAGCAGTTCGCCTTGCTCCGAGAAGCCAGACTCTCCGGCCCCTTCCGAGTGCTCCTCGGGTGTATCTTCGGCGTATTCTGCGGTGGACAGATATGAAGTGCCCACTCAGCAGCAACTAGGACCTATGGATGAAGATGAGTTGCTTGACGTCATCTCATGGTGGCAGCAGAAATAGCAATAAGGTAATTTATTCAATTAATATTCTATTAATTTATAATATACTTCATAACGTTTATGTAAATTACAGGCATATTTTTAATTCTAATCATTAACATAATACCTAATTCACATGTCTCAATTACATACAATTACAATTGTATGATTTTTTTCCATCGGCTATTTTTTTTTGTACATTACTATAACTTAGTATGATTATTTAGTTAATTTAGTTTTGTTTTGTTCGCAGAATTCTCGATCGTGAGAACATACAGAAGGACGAATCCCTCCGGAATGTAAATGCATCGTCGATAGTATGCATTTATGTGAAAACAAAAGACTTTTTGGATCTCTAGTCAAAGACAAGTGCCTTAATGAATTAAGCCTTATCAGTTAGATAATAGTTTAGGTTGTAAGAAAAATGTACCTAATGATACAATGACGAAGCTCATTATAGTGAGTAGACGAGGCTTTGTAATGAATGCTCACCGACACCGAAACAGATGTAAATATTAGAATAAGATTAGAAATAAATTATTTATTTGAAGTTCGTGGAGATTATTACCTAGTCGCCTGCATTATCCTAAACATTTTTTCCATGGCAACCTCTAAATCGCAAAATAAATTTGACTGCCTCACATCGACATTTGATTTGCCATAATGTATGAAACAGCCAATTTTTTTTTCGCAATTTTAGAGGTGGTCCCATAGTAAAAGTTGTTACAGATGACACATGACATGACCTACACATATTATCGCGTCCTTAAACCTTGCAGGTTACTCAAAACATATCCTTATAACCGGTAGGTACCTACTCGTACCGTAAAAAAAATGTAAAATGTACATACGAGTAGGTACCTACATAATTATGTTTTATTTTTCTTACATTTCTCATTTCCAAAAAGGCAAAAAAAAAGACCGTGAGGAAAGAACGCTTTTAAAACATGTAGTTAACTACCTATTACATAGTAGGTATGTAGTAGATTGTGACGTTAGGCTTATATCTACTCTAATTATATATTTTCTAAATAACAGCGTATCATTGAGGCGCATTTCGGGAAAACGTTTTTAAGTAGGTATCAATTTAAACTTTTCTCATTATTCTATTTTGTAAACGCATATCCTGTTTTGTGCAATAAGTGATTATTACTTACTTACAATTTGCAATCAAATTTAAGAGCTTAATTTTGACCAACCGTGTATGTATCTTTATACTATTCACTTAAAACAATCAGTTCAACATAACCGGCCAAGAGCATGTCGGGCCACGCTCAGTGTGGGGTTCCGTAGTTAACCGTCCGTCACAATAAGAGAACATTTAAGGGGTTTTAGTAGATACCATGCCCATAACTAGTATCGTCGGAGCACTCTACGACTCTAATACACCGTTTTACTGTGAAAATATGACTTTATGTAAAAAAAAGGTCTTAATTGACCATGCCCATGTTTTCCATGGCATACGAGTATTATTATTATAAATATAGAACGGGGCTATCGCGAAATTCGCGAGTAGTATCCCCGATAGACCCGTTCTTAGGTTTAAAATAATGTTTACAAAACACGAAAGTTTAAAGAGTTACATACGGGTATTACCCTAAGAATGTTAGGCTTTTTTGATAATGAATGCTAAAAGAAGTCTCTTTTAACATTTATTATTACAGGCTTCTTACGTTGTTACTGGTTACGTATAGGTAATTTAAAGGATAGGTGCAATATCAAAAAAAATTGTCGTGTACTTTTGAAAAATAACGAAATACATGCGATACTAGTGTAATATTTATACATACTTTATATTTTATATTACCCCCATAAAATATGTTGGTATGTAGGTACGCCATACTCGTACGTAATGTATTAAGAATTATATAATAATTATAATAGATACATTTTAAAAATATATAAATTTGAACCATAGTTTACTCTATCTATTCACGTACAAAAACAAAATGCTACCACTTGATACCAGTGCTGTTAAACATTGCTCCGTCGACATCATATTATGATGAAAAAAATATATGTTAAGTATGTAAAAAGTGCAATAATGTATTTAGTATTATGAAAGTATGTAAAGAGGTGTATAGAAAGGAATTTGTATAGAAAGGATCACGTGATAGCTCGGAGCCCTCGGATATCACGTGACGCTTTCTATAGAAATTGACAGATTTTCCCGTCCCAACCCGCCCCGTCCCGTGCTAGTGTGAGTCATCCTTAAAGCGTACTTCGTAATCAATATTTAGTTTTCTGACACGCTTTGCTGTTCAAATATTACACTCCGAAAGCAAGCGTATTTTCAGTTTCGCGCAAAGACGCTCACATTTTAATCTTTTATACGAGTAGACTTGAGAAAACATGTGTAGTACCTATTAGTAGTATTTTGTTCGTCAAAACTACACCTATACATTTAAATAAAAATTAAAGTCCAGGCTATCGCGGTTTGCAGTATTAAAACATCTTAAAAAGTTAGAAAACGAACAGGAATTAACATTAAGATCTACTTCAAGAGATTTATTTATTTATTAATTTATTTCAAAAACAGCATTACAGTAAAAACGAAAGCACTGCAACCGTCAAATGAAAAAACAAAACATATAATATAATACATACAAAAAACACAAATAAAACCATAACATATAAAACTTAACACTAATTCGTCGTCGTCTGATCAGGCGTAGGATTCAGCAGGTTGCCCCGGAACCGCCGAAACTCGACACCCTTCGGCCAGAAGTCTGGGCTCGCGATGGTGTCCATCAGCGGCCGCGGCACGCGCACCACAAACGAGCTGAAGTGCACGTAGTGACGCGACCGCAGCTGGTGCACCCTCAGGTTGTAGCTGGTCTTCTGGCGGACGTACTCTACCACCTCATCGGCTACGGCAGAGTGATGCAGGCGCGACACGTAGAGCGCCGTACTCGGTATCGCAATCGGTAGGCCAGACTTAACTGGATCCGCAGTGCCACACTGAGTTTTACGAGGCGCCTTGCATGCCTTGCTCTTCTTTTCCACCAGTGTGAAACCCTCCTTATCCACACGGGTGCGGGATTTCTTCTCCATAACTGGAGCCCGTTCTTCACGCGCCTTAGCAGGCGCGTTAGATCGCGTGTTTTAAAATGTCTTTTCATGACGCTTTTTCGAATGTATCGTGGAGTTGTACAAAACTACATCAGTTATATTCGTTAAATTATATCTAATGTTAATCACTATTAAATAAGCATCCAAACCATAAATATGAATAACAGGGAATTTGCTGCCTCTTCGTGTTTTAACTGTAAAAACCTCTGTGATAGAAATTATAACCTGACTAAGTATAATTGCCAAGACCAGCAACATACTTCTTTACGCACACGTGACATGTATCAAATCCAATATAAAAAAGTCTTACTACGAAATTTTGAAATCATTAATAGTCACGCTGCCACACGAGGCAACGGGGTGAGATGCAATCGCGAGGAAACGTTTCCTAAAATTAATAAAAAAAATACCTCACACGAACCAAATCAACCATTATTATACGACACGACCATGAGGGCAGATCCTATTAATTTATTACCAATGTGGGTGGATATACTGACATTACGTTTTTACTAATCGCAACGTGGACACAACGAATAACTGTTATTTTGTGTTTTATTAAGATATCTGAATACTTAAAAAGTATCTCTTTAAATATAAGGGACGAGAGCTTATTAAATTAGGTGGACTTTTGTTATGTTGCGATTAAAACCTAAATTTATTAAATAATTTAAAAAATACTGCGAAATCATATTTATATGTGTGTATATTTACCATTTTCATCTTTAGCTGTTTTAGAAAACAAGACGCATATATTTGAGGTAGTAGGTAAAGACAAGTTCATAGTAAATCATTTTAAGTCATTACGCACAACTGTATTCCTCTTTGCTACCAGCCAAACTTACAAAATCGTTTGTTCAAAAAACGATAACATTAACACCTGGAGGTTTCCTGAGTTTTACGAATAAGAGGGTTACATGTTTACAAATTTTTTTTGTTTTAAAAAAGGCATGTAACCTGTAATATATGGGGCAGTGAGTGATGACGCAAATACTCTTGAAAACGCCATTGCAGAATCTGCACATCTGAATCTGAATTTGGAATCTATAAATGCACTGCAGCCCGCAATTAACCATGGATAAATGAGTATTATACAATATAGTTTATAATACATTATGGATAACACTCACGTATTTTCAGTCACTGTGCGCGACATGTTTCTGACATCATGGGACACGTGAATCTCACGATAGTTTAAATTCGATAAACAAGTTTGTTCAGATTTTATAATTGAATGAAAAATGGAAAAGTTTTCTGCGTCGAGCGGGATTTGAACCCACGACCTCTCTGTAAAATTGTAAAGTGTGTCTCTCTTATAAAATTGTAAATTTCGTTTGCAGACGCCTCTGCTTAATACAAAATTAATTAAGTTTGTTCAGATCATTACCAACGTAAAAAAACACTTATTTTGTGATGGTGATGGTGAAGTGAATGAAATAGAATATTAGTTAAGCAATATCATTTTAAGCTGATCGTGTAAAGTAATACGCGCACTATTATACTATTCAAGATAATAAATAATAAAGTCCAGGAACAAAATAAAAAGAGCAAGCTGGAAAATATATAGATTACTGAATGTGTATGATGATGATGGCAAGTAGCTTGACTGATATTAAAATAAGTAATCATAAATTCCCTAGAATCACTAAAATAAACGTTTAAACTTAACAAGTGCATTATATTTAACGATTTAATATTTATAATATAAGTTTCCCACACGAACCCTAATTGTGATCATATTTTTAATCGTTTTTTTCCATTCTTTAAGTAAGTACGTAATTTTTTAAAGTAGTTACTATATTTCCGTCGAAGAAGTACGCCGTGTCGGCGGCGACTTAATTTCAGTCTTGCGTGATGTGATGTACCTATTCACAGAGCGCTTTTTTAGTAGATGGAGCATCATCTGACTTACGGTCTATAAAACTAAATCGTATCAATAATTGCGCTTTTTGTTCATAAAGAATCCTCCAACAGCATTGAAATATACCTCGCAAATTATGTCAAAAATACATGAGTTTTAACTGTTTTTCAAGATCAATGGCAATATGAACCACGAGAGTATAAACTGTATTCAAATTCTTTTTCGCTACCAGCCAAACTACTTAACAAAAGCGTTTGTTCAAAAAACGATTACATTAACAGCTGAGTTTTATGAATAAGAATTGAATTACGAATAAAAAGGGTTACATGTTTATATCATAAGTATTGTTTTTAAAAAGGCATGAAACCTGTAATATAAATGGGGCAGTGAGTGAACTGCTGACGCAAATAGTATTCTTGAATAGTATATAATACAGAATCTGTTTGAGGTAATCTATGTAACAATTATCCATAGTTAACTGCCGCCCGCAATTAACCATGGATAATTATTAATTACCCTATAGGTACTACTAAACGACCAATATTTACAAATATTTCTATGAACTCCAGTTCAATTATAAAATGGAACAAAACTGGGGAAACCATTCAGGTAGGTGTATATTTTGGGGCATCGCCTCGTATGCAGAAGGTGTTGTAGGCAGAAGCTAGTTATATTTTAAACAAAACTAAATGTACGAAATACCTGGAATATGTTTGCTGTATATCATGTGAGGTGAACTTTAAACAGTCCTTGACTCAGGTTTATGTCAATTATCATACTTCTTTTTTTATCTCGGGTAACTATAGCCCAGTCTGCTATATTTAACGTGATTCCTATAAAATTTAATTATAATAAGGGTCCATTATATTGTCTTCAATTTCCGCGTTTGTTGTTAAAATTAAACACTGAAACGGATTAATCGCGTTTATTAACACCATTACCCTACGTTTCGAGCAATTTACAGCACTCGTTTTCACATGGTTAAAATGATCTCAACCCTGCGTAAAGGGCTCGAAACGTAGGGTCATGGTGTTAATAAACGCAATTAATCCGTTCTAAAGTGTTTAATTTCAATGAATAAGGATCCAATTATCTGTGCCTTTATATCTGATATTACCTACCTAAGTTATTAAGTATGTAATATGCAATGAAATTTACATTTAAGATTACTGGCATTGACTATAATCAACCCATGGACTTTCATTACTTTACTCATGGCAAGCTGTTCTTGTGTCTAAAAGCACACACTATTAATACGTCAACGTAAATTATACTTGATCCGATTGTTAAAGCTTCTGACAAATTTACCTATTATTTATGTTTTCGTGTGAGAGCGTGTTACCAGGATATTTCTATAAAAAACTTATTGTTTTGATAAAAAATGACATGCCACTGGTATCTGATAATAGGCGTGGGCGGGGTTGTAACAAAGGAGGATTGGTTAGCACCACAGAAACACAATACCGACTATTTTTCGATTCGGTTGTTAAATTAAGTTTCCTAACTTCGGTCTCCCTTTGTTTGTTTTCGTGTTGTTACTGTCTCCCTGTCCGGCGGAACGTGTTTTGACAACCTGTAATCATATCAAACGATTCTTTAATAATAACATTTGGCAGTTTCTCATATTATTATTAAAATGATTTGTCGAAAAAGATCGAAATAACTTGAATTAAACATAAAAGTACCTAGTTGGTAACACAAGTTATATAATTTATAAACTCGGATGTAGGAATAGTAAAGTTGCAAGCACTAACTAGTATCCACTAGACCTTTAAGATTATTCGTATGGTTTTATGTTAATTCATTAATTGTTCCCACAGATAGTAATATTTTCCCAGTCTACATGGTCAGTACGGCTAAAAATTTTATTAGCATGGGAAGGATATTGAAAGGCTAGTTTTTTCTGCTATACCAATTAGCGGCACTTTTAAGAAAGAAACTTCCGTCCACCTACTATTTTTAAATCTTATCACATAGATAATAAACCTGACAAAAGAGTTAGGATGTCGCACAAAAAGCACCAATATGAAGACCCCTACCGCAATCCGTCAATTAATTAAGACTTGATGATGATATGAAAGGCGGCAAGACCCCGACATAAAGATGATGCTCCGACCAAATGAACCTGCTGAACTATTTAAACCCTAAAAACCTTAGCAACATGGTGCACATTTTAACGAACTTGTGCATAGATAAAGGTAACTCAAGACAGAAGCCAGACGCTTTGCTACTGTAGGCGACGGCGTGCGATAAGACCGAGTAGAGATACCTCGTAAAACATCATTAGTGCGATAAACTGCCTAAAAGCCGCTATTACAGAACCGAAAATGCAGGATGTCCCCAATATACGCACGCTTAGATTTAATATCTAATAAAAAAACATTATTTTGTCACACAGCGTTAAAAGAGAGGACCAATTTAAAGATAGGTAACATCACAGTATAAGTAATAGTACTAAAGTACAGAAGCTTCTCTTTACAATCATACAAATGTCAAGATGACATTACCATTAGGGTTGTCACCATGCTGTCAGATGCGTATGGTGGTACAACATTTGTGTAAACATATAAATCAATACAAAATATTATTGTTCTTAATATTGTCTTCTGTTACCGCGATTGTTATTCATTGAAATTAAATAACACCATGACCCTACGTTTCGAGCCCTTTACAGCACTAGTTTTCACAGGGTTAAGATGCTGACACCATCGTAACCCTGTGAAAACGAGTGCGAAAGAATTAAATTTTGATATTATTGTTTTTATTATAAGAACACGTTTTTATTGATTCTTTATTAGTATTGGTATTAATTAGTCGGAGTATAAATTAGTATGCGCTGTTTGAAATATGAATATATCTGAACGCACACGTGAGGTAATGCGCGTTGTGCGAACCCTTGCAGTTTGTGCCACCCATTGGCGGAAGATTTTCTGTCACCGTAAAACGCGGACCGGGGGTAACATTAAAAAACAATAGTCTTTAAGCGGAAAGTATGTATAGTCACCTGCATTAGTGTCTTCCGCTATGAAGGCCGCAAAAATATATGACACGCTCTTATGGCTGTGCAAATAAGATTGTGTCAGATATTTTGGAGGGCTTAATAGCGTAAGGTACTATTTCAAGTGACTGTACTTACATGTACTTGCGTTCCTTCCTTGCTACATGCCGTATCAATACCGCCTCGTTAATACTCTTCATAATAATCCAATTGAATATTTCGGGTTGGAGAACAAAGGCCGGCAATACGGCTGTCGGCCGCATTAACGCCCTACCACAATAAATCCAGGAGGTCCGTCGCCACGGGGCTAATTACTCTGAATATCGGTTGATATACTGTCTACTTAGGAGCCGTGATGTATGGCCGCACTCAAAGGATCGGACGCCGCGGCCCCGGGCAGCCCGCTACGATGAAACACGATGTTTAGGATAACGATGCGCCTAGGACGTTCCGAGATCAATTCTAATTGATGTATTTCTATTTAACACCCTCATTTCCATAATTTTAAAACTAGGAAGCACTGACAGCTAATCTGTAAAAGATTTATATCAAAGCATACACCTAATAATTTGAAACTATCAGATAAAAAAAATATATAGTGAAAGTAAGTGAATTTAAACGGCACTTAAAACACGACCATGTTTCGATGAGTAAAAATAAATAAAAAACTGCCAGATAGCCGATACGCTGTAAACTTGAAGGTGAATTACCGTCATCAAATTACTGAACATAATTGTTTCGGTCAATCCGATCCGAAAACAATCAAAGTTACGACAAAAGTCTGACGCCCGTCCCTACATTGTGACGCAGTTATTATGTGTTAAATGCAGTCAAGATGAGATTGTGATATCATTAAACTTCGTAACTGCATGCGTCATTAGCCTACTTTGGTCCAATTTGTAGATTGAGAAATAGAAATAACTTAAATTTATACCATCCAAAATATTATACATAACAAGTCCAATAATATTCTCAGCAAAAAAGGCATATATTATTCAATTATTACTTTTCAAAAACCACTCAAAAGTCGACAGCGACTATTTTAACCCGATCACCTGGCTCATCCAGATAATGTCAACGAAAATTTTCTATTGTGCAAACATCAATGAACGGGGACGAAAGTTTCGGGTTGCACAAAAAGAAAAAGGGTGATCTAGTTTTTGCACAACTCACTTCTATCTATTTGACCGTGCAGCACGTGTTGTGGTTTCACCCGTTAGCGTCCACGCAGCGCAGCTTTCGGCGGCATGTGATTGAGCACGAGGACAATCATCTGTCGATGCATTTGTCATATTTGTATGGATGCTTGATAGAAAGGTAGTCAAGGTGCGCTATTGTAGAAAAAAATTGCTTAGATTTAGATAGCAATGTAACGTAGTTGCTTTACATACGTATATACATAAGTGTAATATGTATTGGCAGTGTTTTGATTACCTTGACCGTTGATACATACCTATTAAGACAGGTATTACTTATTTTGAACCGTTTTATTAAAATAGTACATTACCTAACTAGTGCGGTAAAACAAAGAAAGGCCGAGATCGCAGATGTTTGCGACCCGAGCTGCAAGCGAGGGATGTAAATATGCGATCAAGGGTTTTATTTATTACCTCACGTGTTAGGTACATCATTTTATGCCTACACTTGGGCAGAAATCAGCTTTTTTCCGTACGCGTAGCGTGCGGAAAAAGGCACTTTATGGCCAGGTGTGGCATAAAATAATTTGTAGTGACTTCAATTCTAGCGAGGTGTGTAAGAGGTAAGTAAATATTTGTGATACTTTTAGTGAAAATTACCTCTTTGTCGTAGCAAGCTTTGTCAAGCACAGTCAAAGCACTGAAGGCCATAAACATTCAAATCAACCTTATCAACAATTGACAAAGTCCCCTATTACTAAAACAAACACAATTTTATAATAATTTGCGCGTCGAAAAGTGCACAAGCATGCGAATTAATGTTTTGTTAAGGAAGAAATTAAAGAAAAATAAATCGTAGGTACTCAGCTTGCATATTTGCAATAACCAAACATCATATACTCGTATATGCCTTTATGACCATATATTTTGTTTAAATTATTCCAGTAAAATATGAAGATTGACTGTCGCGTTCTACTTTCAATAATCGTCCGGCATGATCCGGACGCCATATAAAAAAAAAGTTTACGTACACTTGGCAACTTATATTGGACCAGTATTTATTATTGCTCGTATACTTAGATCGCTAACCAGTCCTGGTAATACAGATGCAACTAAAATGAACGGTTAGCTCGCTAATGTTATATACAAAATCTCACGACACCTGACAGACAATTTCTCTTATCCTAAAAAACGAAGTACAGCGATCACTGCAAAGCATCTACGCGAACAACTGGCTTAGTACCACGAAAATCGAATATCTAAAATTAGTATCTTCCTCTCTGTCAAACTTGCTTATTGGAGTGACAAAGAGGTTTACCCGTCAATGCCAATTTTAGATGCTGGTGGTAGGCCCTCTGAACACACAACGTTATGCTAATAAATGCTACGTGTATTGCCCTAGCGTCATCTTTTGCTTCTCTAACGCGGCCAAGTATCAGCGACATCACTAACGCTACCAAACGCAAATCGAGAAACTAGAGGAACATCAGTTTTTTTAAGGAAGCAGTGCCACTGTTTGCCCATAAATTATTGGTCTATGCTGCGTAACTAAGGCGAGCTGCAAGTACCTATACTCATGTGACAATTAAGGGTCATAATTTACATTCTGTAATAAAATTAACGACAATAAAAACAAGCGTCATTCAAATTCTTAAGTCAATACAATAAATCTATACCATTAATTACCATTATATCGATTTCTTCTCACTAAGAAAAAAAATAAAAGGTTCAGAAACTGTTATCAACTGTACTTTCATTGACATACTGGTATAGCCAGGCTTGTGCCACTCAATCGGCACCTGAAGCCTACGGGACACCTTGCCCACATCTGCTCGGGGACATAACTTGCCGAATCGCTGATACTAATCATTACTTGTTGGCGCAATCATTTATCTCGCTTGATGAAGATTTCAAAGCAATTTGGGTAACGAAACGAATGTAATCATAAAGTAAAAATCGTTAAGCTAAATATGCTCAGTCTGATTGCGCGGGACTATATAAGGCGCCATTTATTTTAAATGTTGCTAAAAAAATATTAGAATAATAATGAGGGTTGACACACTCTCTTCTTTTAATGAAAAACTGCGAACCGAATCGTGAAACAGAATTAAATATACAAAATTATATCGGATCATGACACTTTAGAATTAATAACGATTGTTCAACTTTTTTGATAGTTAAAAAATAAATTAACATTAGATTTCTTGCACAGATTTCTTGCCTTACAATACCTGCTTATGACTTGATAACAGTAAAAAAACGGTTTTCGTGTTCGCCAGGGAAGTAACATCAAAATTTTCTGGCCTAACGCCTTTCCAAAATACACTACACGAAATCGACCACCGTGTGAGTTCTTCAACGCATTTCCAGAAAAATATAAAAATCAATTTCATGGTACAAAACGCTTCATCCTAAGAATGACATGTTTGGTAAACATTGTATAGATTTAACAGTAAGCAAACACCAACAATTTGTCTATTCAAACGTAAGTTGAGATCTTATCAGCGTATTGTGGGGTTATTTGGGCGCAGATTGGCACGAATATTTGTGGTAACAATAAAGATAAATATCTTTTTGAACGTACCTAGTACGTGGTAGTACTTTCTTTATCGATATTTTTAATTATGTTGTGTTCTTGGAGTTTGTTCCTATTTATTTTATGTACTTAACGTGTTAAGTGATTCATATTGACAAAAAAAAAATATTTTATAAAACAAGTTTTATAAGTTTACTATTTAAATAGTAAACTTAGTCAACTGAACATAGTCTAGCAATCAATTGCCTTACGCTGTTTAATTAAATAAGGAGAATGTCATATTCTCCTTATTTAATTCAACAGCAGATGGTACTTAGGTACAAAAGAGTTCAAAGATAACGTACCGATTTTGCTTGCACATAACCCGATAAGAGATTATATTATACTTACTCTCTTATCGGGTATGAAAATACGAAAGAGAATACATAATCAGTCTCTCTTACGGCATTTAAAAACTCCACTGTCAAAATATGCCACTAAATTAAGTTGTAATGCATTGATACCGACTACCAAATTACAACGATGTATTTAATTTAGCTGCTTGGATGAATTGAGTCAGAGAGAGGTGAGAAAACTGTGACAACCTACGGAATCGGAGAAATAACAATAAATAAAAATAATAAATAAATAAATATTATGGGACAATCTTACACAAATCGACCTAGTCCCACGGTAAGCTCTAAGGCTTGTGTTGTGGGTACTAGGCGACGATACATATAATAGATAGATACATATAAATACTTAAATACATAGAAAACACCCATAACTCAGGAACAAATATTCGTGATAAACACACAAATAAATGCCCTGACCAGGATTCGAACCCGGGACCTCCTCATACACACAACAATCATAATATACATCTCTTTTGGACATTTTCTTACTTGGTAAGGAAGCAAAGGACGGGTGTATGACTTTGATGATGAGTTTTGATGAAGGGGCTTGATTCGACATGACATTGATTTGTCATAGTTGTCACTTACTTAAAAAAGTTGATTGTAATGCCCATTTTACATTAGCATGTGATGCATTATTTTATATAGCATTATTTTATATGAAAAATATTAAAAATCAAAATGTGTTCCCTTAAATGTAACTATATGTCGAAGTTAAAGCAATTAAAAAAAGCACGGTGTATATATACATACTTACCTAGGTAACCTATTTATATCTAGACAGTGCGTGGAAAAATTATACCGCCAATGCACCACTCTCAAATCAAATCTTTCAACGTCAAATAATAACAAAATAGACAAATGACATGCAGACTGCTGTCAAAAAAGACTATTATTTTCTTTAGGAATTCATAGAAATCACGATTTGAGTATTGAATATTTGCAATGCCGATGCTCTCTATTGAATAGTTTTAAAACATCTTAACTTCATCAATACGAACGTTTCCTAATGCCGTTTCTTAAAACCGCTTTTGCATTGTGCGTTGATGTATCGCACAATAAGGACAACCCTTTTGGCATCACTAATCTAGATCAGGTATTATTGTATTGTTATCCTGTTGTTATATGGGTGTTCTATTTTAGATCTCTCTATCAGTAGTGTCTAGTCATTGAACAAAGTAAAAGCTAATAGTAAATGTGCCTTAATTAAAACACTCGTGTAATATTATTATGAAGACTCCTACACAAGTTTTAATGCCTTTCATTATACAGTCACATAAACTGCTATATTAAAATTTGGTAAACATTATAGATGCTTTTTTTTTCGTATCGACGTATAGACTTATATATGATTGCTTATTACGCAGATCCCGGTTCGACTTAAAATAATTCTAATTAGTAAACTTAATCAAAAAGTTGACCGATCACGTATCGCTACGGATACCTATAACATAAAACAAAACAGTATCAGGACAACAAAAGTCAAATCAACAAGTTTTAACCCAACAGGCCTGCACTCGCTGACGATGGTGAAGTAGTACATTTAGATGCTAGTGCGGAAAGTATGTCATTACTTCACGTCACGAGTCCCGAGGTATCTTGAAATGAGCCGTAGACGAGTGGCAATACTCGGGGACAAGTGAAAAATAACATTACATATCTGTTCAATGTTTTTCAATACAGATGCGAGAAAAAAAACATAAGAAAGAATTTGAAATTTTATATCATTTCCGTAACACTATTGTAATACGGTTGAACTTATTAAGAACATATTTTATGCCACACCTGGCCATAAAATGCCTTTTTCCGCACGCTACGCGTACTAAGCCGCTTTCTGCCGATTTCTGCCCAAGTGTAGGCATTAAATGATGTACCTAACACGTGAGGTAATAAATAAAGCCCTTGATCGCATATTTACGTCCCTCGCTTGCAGCTCGGGTCGCAAACCTCTGCGATCTCGGCCTTTCTTTATTTTACCGCACTAGATAGGTAATGTACTATATCTTACCTTGTTTCTAATTTTCAATAAAATAATAATTATTTCTTATTAACAAAATAATAAATCGCATGTAACAAATCGTACCGTCATGTCTAATAGAGCCTTCGACATGTTTACCTGATTAAAAAACGCCTCTACTTTGGCAGACGTTTCGTAGGCTCTTTTCCATTTCATAGACACAGATTTATATGAACTGTTTTCCATGTTTAATATTTTTAATGAATGAACATTATTATAATGAAGAGGTAAATAGAAAAATATGAAATATCAATATTATAAATATTTTTGCGTTAATGGTAGGTTTTTAGTTTTATTTAGTCTCGGTTAAATTAACTAACAATAATACTCTTCGGTAAGCACTAAGCAGTCATGAATTGGACCAAAATTAAATTAAAAAAAATGGAAAGTAAAAAGCACTAGTTTGCAAAAACGAAGTTTGCGCACGCAAAACAGCCAAAACAGGGCACTTTTCGAGCAACTATTAAAAATTACATTTTTATTGTGGTATTTAGTTTTTTAATAATTCGAACATGCGAATCTGCATAAATGTATACATGAATTCACGCCTGTACTCCAAAAATGGGTAGACAGAGCACATGAATCTGCTAAAGTTTCGG
The DNA here is from genome assembly GCA_949128165.1 of Lathronympha strigana. Lineage (NCBI taxonomy): Eukaryota > Metazoa > Arthropoda > Insecta > Lepidoptera > Tortricidae > Lathronympha > Lathronympha strigana. The sequence goes on along the minus strand of OX421905.1, from coordinate 8,880,021 downwards.
TACCGGTGTCTTTAGCAATACAATAGTGATATCAACAACTCCTTAAATGGTGAACCCAACGCAATAGGCTTCTTAAATCTTTTTTAAAGTTGGTCTTATATTATTAATCAATGACCAAGAGAAAAAATATATATCCATGTTTTATTATGCCCTGGAAAACGGCACTTTTTTTTTAAAGTTTACTTCTATTTAATCCGGCAAAACAGCCAAAACAGGGCACTTTTCGAGCAACTATTAAAAATTACATTTTTATTATGGTATTTAGTTTTTTAATAATTCGAACATGCGAATCTGCATAAATGTATACATGAATTCACGCCTGTACTCCAAAAATGGGTAGACAGAGCACATGAATCTGCTAAAGTTTCGGTACCGGTGTCTTTAGCAATACAATAGTGATATCAACAACTCCTTAAATGGTGAACCCAACGCAATAGGCTTCTTAAATATTTTTTAAAGTTGGTCTTATATTATTAATCAATGACCAAGAGAAAAAACATATATCCATATTTTATTATGCCCTGGAAAACGGCACTTTTTTTTTAAAGTTTACTTCTATTTAATCCGGCGAAAAATCTGTGGTATGACGTCACTATGCAGGAAAACAACATTTGTCAAAGTCAAATTATCATTGACGTATAAATTGTTCCGTTATTCGTTGTCCGTCCATGTCACAGCAGAGGGTACATAACGAACTTCACTCGTATAATATTCAATATGAAGTTAGTTTCCACGAGTATAATGACGTCACTACATGGCCGACACAGCGTTTCCAGAGTTCAAAATTAAAAAGTATATACTTATCCAAATTTTTTATTGAAAATACATAGCCGTCATACACTTTTAATACCCGAAATAAACCAATATTGGGTTCTTAAGTCAAATACTATAGAAAATAATCAATTATTGTGCCAAATTTGATATGAGCCTATAAATATGCCTTGGAATATATTTACAGAGATACCACAGCAAGGGTTAGATAGGTTTTACTTACCTTCTAACAGTAAAAATATCTAGGAATTCTATTAATTTAGTCTTGAGCCGTTAATCCAAAGCCACAACATGGGTATATATTCAAAATAAAATGTTAAGCTCCGCAATCAAAATATTTGTAGTTTGTTTATGATGATCTAGCGTTCAATATTTGAATGACAATAGTATAGGCGTAAAGCAAACAACGTTAGCCACTGCTTCAGAGACATTGACATCTTTATATTTTACCCTCGTATATCTTATTTATCATTTCTCTGATTTGAACTTTATTTAACAAGCAGTTTGTTAGTTTTTACAATGTACAAATTATCATGATACACGTTTTGAATAGTAAGCTATCGATATTTTATGTTAGACATTTACACCGGTGTTAACGAGGTAACCTACCATAAAAGTTTTGTATTCAGCCATAAATCTCCCACTAAAGTCAGAAGAAGACATTCGATGCAAACATATAAATATGCGGAACATAATGAAATACGTCATTTATTATACAGTAAAAATGTAATTGGAGAAATTCCCGTAAATGTCGGTGGAATGTTTCCAAAGGATTAACATGGACTTTGATATATCGACAAGTTTTAGCTAGATTTTTTTCTTAATAAAAATAAAGCAAACTTCTACTACTGGAGACATTATTATAATAAAGCGAGTGATTACATATGAAAAAAAAATTGAGAAAAGTGTAGGTACAATAAAATAGTAGATACCAGTTATTAAATTAATTAAATAATCATCATCATCATTCATTCATCATTCGTGAATTGATTAATTAAGTCAGTCAGCATTGACTTGAGCGTTTGAAATCAACTACATAGTTCAACTAGGATATTTAAACACAAGTCCAATTTCATACGTCGTAAAGATAAGAGAGCACCAATTCAATCCAATTCAGTCCCACGAATCCATTTGGTCGTGGCTAGTCGTAGTTTTTGTTCGTCTTGTCTGCAGAGCCGTGTGACCCTTCTGGTATCTGGTGTTATCATTTTGCGGTCAAGATCCTAAATGAGTTTTCGATGTCGCACTTAAGACGCTTTGGCGTCAAGTTAATATCAGTTTAAACACAATATGTTTCACACATTAAAAACAACACAATTACAAATTATAAGTTTTACGTGCAATCCATATATTTAAGTACGTAAACCTACTTTACCACTTAGAAATACTACAAAATTAAAAGTTGTATAACCTAAATTGTATGGGATAAGTGCTATTTTACTGTTTACTTACATCTGAAAATTTCTTAGACACGATTACTATAAATAGTCATAGCTATAAAACAAATATCGAAACTGATTAATTTAATAAGCCAATCAAAGAAAAGCTTTTTATTTAACGCATCCGAAGTGTAAAAGACGTGATAAAATATAATCGTCATTTACTTAAGTGGTCGATAAGGTTTATAAGGAAGAAAAGTTATTCTTTAATGAACATGTTAAGGGCAGATATCTTAATCTGTATGGCGCCAATTCCGAAGGTCCTCATCCTTGATAAGTGTCCCGGCTTTATCAAATATTGCCTTAGAATGTGTATAGAACGGTATATTAAGTCGCGCAAAAAATCCATTGGTTTGTGTTAATGGGTGTCCAAAATTCGTTTGATTTTGAGGCAACACGTATAAAGTTTCTTATTACTTCCAAAAAAGTGCATTTTAAAACATAAACCAATACCCTTCGGTATTGTCATTGTTGACCTATATTTTTTTCGGCAAAAATGCACATTGTTTGTACGTATTGTAAAAAATGAATTTAATCTAGCACCATTTTATATTTTTCCAATGAATTACATCGCTGCCTGTCATTTTGTTATCCATGTCCAGATTTGACGTATCGCTAATTATAATTACAGGACGTGGGAAACCGTTTCCCACGGCAGCGACTGCCATAAGCCCCCGCGATAAATCACAAGTAACCACTTAAGATTTATATATTGGTCTGCCAAGGCGTTGGTTGCAGCGGAAAAAGTAGAAAATTAAAAACATATAGATAGTTAATAACTCGAAATATTGACAATTCATACATTTTTCATAATTATAATGAATAATAACAATAATACGATTTTGATCGAGGATGTTCTTTTAATTTATTTAGAGTTATATTACTTAAATCAGTCAGTCAGTCGCTTTAACCATAGTCTCTTAATAACTCCACGAGTTTTGAGTAGGTACTTATATTTTAATTTTTCAAATTTCATTAAACTAGGCTTAAGGATGCATGACACCCATCTGATCCGGAACGATCTGTCAGTTTCTACAGAAAACGTCACGTGACCTCCGAGAGGGCTCCAAGCTATCACGTGATTCATTCTATAGAAACTGACAGATCACCCCGGATCGGATCTATTCCAGTATTCTAAAATATTATGATATTAGTAAGGTATAGAAACGTACACTCAAACAAAATGAAGACGAAAACTGTAAGCCCGAGGCGTCTTGGCGGAGGGCCACTGTTTAGGTGGTGTTTAGACGATTTTTTGCTACATTTTTATTTTTAAAACGATATCCTAAAATCTCTTGTGATTTATTGATCGGTACCATTAGACACCGCTAGTTAGTATTCATAAGAGATTTGCATCTTATTAAGGAACGTATAGTTAAAAATCTGATTTTACTGCATATATAAATATAGCGGTTCGTAAGACATGGAAAATCGTTTTAATTAGAGTTTCCTATCACTCTTTATGGGATCACTTCGGTGTATGTCTGATTGTCACAGGCATTTTTTGAACATGAGGAAGACTTTATCAGGTAGGCACGTAAAGTGTAATGATACAACGATGAAATATATCCTCAAGCATTCATATGCATAAATGCTGATATCAAGTGATATTGTTTTGTATACACATTTGTATAGCTGACGTGCGTTCAATTACGCGAGTGGAAAATTCAAATTCTCTCGGGAATTATCAAAAGGCTCCTTGAGGTGCTTACAGTAACGCCAATTATACACACTACCAGCTTGCTCGACTGACCTGTCCCGGTATGCTTTAAGAGAGCAGAAATCAGATATTAACTTTAGTTACTGCTGGTACTAAAACATGCACTACTAGTTAAATTAATATTGGATCCAGTGTTACGCAGCGTCCTACATGGGCGGTCAACTCGCGAACGTGAAGCGACGCGGTGCGGCTGTTAAAAACAATCTATTGAGAGCTGTGGAACTGTCCTACGTGAGCGGTTGTTTCGCGAAGGCGAAGCGGCGCGTGGTGCGGTGTGACGTGGCTGTCACCGTACGTTTGTCTTGAACGTCATGGTTGCGCGATCTGGATGTCGACTTATAATGAAATGCCTACAATGTGTAAATTCGCCATACAATTAAATTTAAGGTTTGAGTCTTCCGAATCCACTGCTTCGCTTCGCGTTCACTAGTTGACCGCCCACGTAGGACACAGCGTGAAAACCGCGCCGCCCGCGTCGCTTCGCGTTCGCGAGAACATCGCTCACGTAGGATGCGGCCTTAAAGTGTTTTTTTTTTTCATTTATTCACTTTAGACTACATAGGTCTACAATAAATATGAAAAATATGATTAGAATAAATTAATTTATTCATTATCAATTTATCATAGAAATGTCAACATACAAAAGTCAAAAAGTCCCCCTCAAGTCATCCCTGGCGCAAAGGTACCCATCACACCGCGTTTCCACGCTGAATAGCGATGGACAACCTTTGCACCAGGTACGAATTATTAAAATTAAAATTTAAAAAATATCCAAATTTAAATTTAAAATTAAAACAATTTCAGGAAAAAATCCCCTAAGTTTGGTTTGAAAGGAAGTACAAAGCAATGTGGCTTGTACTTAGAAAATGGCCACGGGCGTCTTTCCTGTTACTAAGATTGTATATACTCGAGAAATTCGCCGGCATTCGGTGAGACCAGTTGACCTAGTGGTGATGGCGTTAGCTGCGTAAGCTGAAGACCCGAGTTGGATCCTCGGATTGGCCTCCGTCGATGTTGGTCTTTTTATTTAGTATAATATATGACATCTATTTCAATTTATAATTTATATTCAGGGCGTCTCACGGCTTTGCCACATGGAGGGGAAGTACCTTAAATACTGCAGATAGGAAAGTTTACAGACAGAAGACCTAATTTTTTTTAAACAATACGAACTGCATTTAAAGAATTAAAAAAAAATGCCTGGCCAAACCGGGATTCAAACCCGCTTAACGTGGTAACAAAAAACCTGTAATTTTCTATACTGATCGAAACCCTCAATCGTAGGAATTTATGACTTCTAAATAATGTAGCATTTTGTGTGTTTTGATATATGTATTATTAAAAAACACACAAAATATCCTAAAGATCATAAGATTTATTCAATGTCTTATAGATAAAGGTATTTGTTAAATTTATAACAAAATCAACATGCAATTTATGCATCTCCTTACTAGTGCTGCCATCTCTGTACGGCTAAGCAACAACTACTAAAGTGTATAACGGTACTTTGAGTGTAAAATAAATTAGACTGTTTGCAACTGTCAACACGAGTTTTATTAGGTTATGTGCCCAGCGAATAATTTCCACTAAAAGTACCTAATTGCGATTAGATTAGTCCAGATTATTGTTCAGTTGTGTTAGTGTTAAAAAAAAAGTGTTAAAATGTCTTCGAATTTCATCGCTAATGTGCCAAAGCTCAAGGGTCGCGAAAACTACGATGAGTGGGCGTTTGCGGCCGAGAACTTGCTTGTCTTGGAGGGTATGAGTGATGTCATTCTTCAGAACAAGAAAGTTACCAAAGACGAAACTACGGCAGCGGCGACGGCAGTTGATCAGGTGGATGCAAAAGCCAGAGCGAAGCTAGTTTTAACAATAGACCCGACCTTGTATGTTCATATTAAAAGTACGAAGACTACCAAAGAGTTATGGGACAAGTTTAAATCAATGTTTGATGATCGAGGATTTTCCAGAAAAATAACCCTTCTTCGGAATTTAATATCAATCAGGCTGGAGAATTGTGATTCAATGACGTCTTACGTAACGAGTTTTATTAGTATTCAAATACACTCAAATAAACTTCTACATCTAAGCCAGGACCTTTACACGTAGTTTTATATGATCATGTACCTAAGACCACTGAATGGGACAGGAGGCCGAATTTATACTTAATTACACTATAGTGCTTTCCGTAGGTGATTTTATAGTAGGTATGTAAACAAAAAAGCTAATGCAAGCAATGACAAATAAATATATAATATTGTATCTCTCAAGAGACGCTTCCGTCGTTGAAAATTATAGACCTATAGCCGTTCTTCCGTCCCTCGGCAAGCTGTTTGAGGTCATACTTCACCGGCTTCTATCTTCACAGGTTCGGCCTTATTTGTGTGACGCGCAACATGGCTTTCGGCCTGGTCGTTCGGTCAACACAAACCTGCTCATATTAACGGACACCATCTCTAGGCATCTCGATAGAGGGTTTCAAGTCGATGTCCTCTATTTCGATTTCGCAAAGGCTTTCGATCGTGTGGATAACGACGCACTGCTTAGTAAACTTGATGAGATTGGTTTCTCTCCTAGGTTGCTAATCTCTTTTGCCAACTATCTACGCGATCGACAGCAGTTTGTCCGACATGGTTGTTTTGTCTCGACTCCGTACCCTACTCGGTCTGGCGTCAGTCAAGGCTCCATATTAGGACCCTTGCTTTTCGGCATAATGATCAACGATCTCAAATCAGTTCTTCGGGCGGCTCAGTGCCTTTTATATGTCGACGATCTGAAGCTGGTATATGGGATAGAGCAAAGAGCTGATTGCGAGACGCTACAGCAGGACATCGAATCGGTGTTTCGGTGGAGTGAGAAGAACAAACTTCATTTTAACCCAGCCAAGTGCTGTGTGTGCACATTTAGCCGCTCCCGTGCTGCTATACATGCTCGATATATGCTAGGGCCTGAGCCGATAAGTCGGGTGTTCTCTATCAAGGATCTGGGTGTGGTGTTCGATACCAAGCTAACTTTCCACGACCATATTTCTTCGCTTGCCACCAGCTGTTTTCGGAAACTCGGTTTTGTGATCCGAAATACTCGCCATTTCCATGACCCAGTGGCTATAAAAATGATTTACAATGCCTTAGTAAGGAGTAAGCTGGAAACTTCGTCGATTGTATGGAACCCATTTGAATCAACGTATGCTTTACTCCTTGAAAAGGTCCAGAAGGCGTTCTTAAGATTTCTGTACAAAAAAATATTTGGAAGATACCCTTATCTATACCCGACCAAATATCTTCTTGGCTCCCTTGGGTATAACTCCTTAGAGGTCAGACGGAACTATCATGCCCTCATCACGGCATGTCGAGCCCTACGTGGTGAGTCGGACTGTCCCGAGCTTGTAGAGGGTTTCGTGCGACTGTTCGTCCCTGATGTCTCGAGGATAGCTCTCCGCCCGCGACATCGCGACCTGTTGTCCGTGCCGCCGGCGCGCACCGTGTCGGGCAGGAATGAATACTTGAGATTCTGTGAGGCGATGGACGATAGATGCTCAACTGTTCCAATATAATTTCCTCTTGTGTTAATTTGTTATGTTACCTAAGTAGGTATATTTTATTATGAAATATTACTATAATCGATTAGTAATAGTCTAAGTTTTGTGACGCATTGGTGTTTAACTGTAATGTCACTTATAACTTTATTGTGAAATAAAATAAAATAAAATAAAAAATAAAAAATCTAATCACGTAATAAAACATGTACACTTCAACCTCCGCAAACAAAAGTACCCATCGGAATATTTGTTGTCAAACGTTACACGCCGTGTGTCGCGCAGACAGCCCGCGGCCGCCGCCAACCGCCCAGGAAGCCCGACTCAACGCGCGAATAAGAAATAAATTCCCTGGCAAGCGTAACAAAGGTAAAGTAAAAAGGAAGCGTCCAACCCCTAGGCTACTCACAGATTTATACACGTGCAATATGCGCATACGCAGCAAACACTGACTGAAATATCACGCGGCAAAACGGTTGAAATAAATGGAACTGAGTAAACTTATAAATATTAACATTGTGGGAATCTCGCAAATGCATCTGCTTGTATCTCATAAGTAATTAGTAATCAATAAATATCCCTATTTTGTTGAAATATATTTTTATTACTTTGAATTGTTCATTATAAATTGAAAGAGACGTCATATACTACACAAAAAGTGACCAATGCCCCAGTGCTTAGGGCTGGAATCGAACCAGCGACCTCCTGCTTTAACGGTCATTCAATTTATAATTTATATATGTAGGTATTTTAGTGTGGTTACTTAAAAACATGAATAAAAACATTTGTTAATAATAATAGGGGAGAGTCGGTTATATCGTACCATTTTTTACTCAAATGTGGATTTTTTTTTTCTAAAGATAGACATGTGACTGTTTTCATTCATTCATATACAATTTCAGTTTATTGGGTAGGTTTTATATTAAATTAAGTATTCTGGGGTTAAATTAACTATCTGAAAAAAAAACTGAAGCGACTTCCATCGGTACGATTTAGCTGACCAGTCGGTTAAATTGCACCACCACCATTCAAACTGCACTTATTAGTTAAGCATTATGAATATTAATTGGTTATTTTAGATTCAAATACCCGTTTTTTATAGCAATACACTGAAATCGCACTGATACAATAAAAAATACATTTGGTCGGTCAAATCGTAGCGTGAGCTATGATACGATTTAACCGACCAGGTCTTTTGAAATAAATAATATAAAATAAAATATATAACCACAAAACTTAGACAAATTTTAAATACGACTCAGTAAACCTGTTAAAAAATGTAGTGATATACTGTTAATTCTGTATTTTTAATCCATCTAGATCACAAATTTACATTTTTCTCTCTCAACTTCGTTTTTGACTTTTTGTCCGTTTTTATTTCGATAACTGATGATTATAACATAGGCGCTATGTTGGGTACCCTACAAGCTAGTAAAATAGGTTGTTAAGTCGGAAATCTAGAGGTGGTATGATTTAACCCGCCGTATGATATAGCCGACTCTCCATTTGATTCGTTCTTTAAAATTGTTTTACTGTCCATTTGGAATGTATAATACAACTAACTTTTGCCCGCGATTTCGCTCGCATTCGAAAGAGACAAAAAGTAGCCTATGTCACTCTCCATCCCTTCAACTATCTCCACTTGAAAAATCAGGTCAGTTCGACGCTCCGTTTTGCCGTGAAAGACGGACAAACAAACAGACAAACACACACTTTATCATTTATAATATTAAGTATGGATTATTTTATTTATAATTAAAAGAACCATTGATCGCAAAATATGTAGAATTTTTAATTTTTTTGGTAGGAATGCACAAAATTTTGAATTACCTTATGAGTAGGTAAAGTATACTTGTTATTTCCTTGGTTAGTGACTGTAAACTCACCTACTTTATTTAACTCAAAACACCTTGACAGAGTGGTCAATCGGAAGGCTCTCTTCTCTGAAAAGGGCCACTCTGTCACGGTGTTTTCTAGAAAACCACTGAAAAGATAAATACCTTACCGACATGAAAAAAACTATCAAATAGTCTACTTTACTAATCTATCTAAACTATCAAATAGTTTACATTTCTACCGTTATCATTTTAAACATGATCAATAATACGAAAAATCGATAAAAAAAGCGCTTCATTGTAGGTCAAAAAGGAGAACGGCCCAATTAAGGTACCTACCTTTATGGAGAGTTAGAACTTTATTTTATGAGTAGTGGCAGATTATAATTGTCTATACGTTGACATGATAATTTACTGTTTCATCATCATCATCATTTCAGCCGAAAGACGTCCACTGCTGGACATAGGCCTCCCCCAAAGATTTCCACAATGACCGGTCCTGCGCCACCCGCATCCAGCGGACTCCTGCGACCTTCACCAGGTCATCAGTCCACCTTGCGGGGGGCCTACCCACGCTGCGCCTTCCGGTACGCGGTCGCCACTCGAGAACCTTTCCGCCCCAACGGCCATCGGTTCTACGTGCAATGTGCCCCGCCCACTGCCACTTAAGTTTAGCGATTCGGAGAGCTATATCAGTTACTTTGGTTCTGCTGCGGATGGTCTCATTTCTGATACGATCTCGCAGAGAGACTCCTAGCATAGCTCTCTCCATCGCCCTTTGGGTGACTTTGAGCCTTCTTATGAGGCCCATTGTATTTACTGTTTCCGTGTGTGTGTGTGTGTATTATATTTATTTTTTAATCAAAAATATTAAATAGCTAAATTTATAAAATAAATTATCAAAAAAAATCTTTTATCATTATCACACATTATTTTTCGGGTTAAAATAATGTTTTGTACCTAGTCTAAGCAATGATTTCTATTTATTTCTAATGGATTTCGTTGTGTCACGAAAATTAGTCGTACAACAATTTTCATAACACAATTATTTTTCTCATGCGTATAGAACAGAAACTCTTGCCAGGAAAGTTGTCGTGGCTGCTTGGAGGTTAATGCACTATCGCGCTCTAAATTGCATAAGCAGTTTATGAATGAATTCATTCATAACTAGCTATGCACTTTTGAACGTGTGTGCACATGATCGACTTTCGATTTTTTTTTTTTTATCTAGATTCGAGATACTAGTTCACACATTGCCGGGTATATAATATTGCAGTATGACGAATGTATTTTTTGGAATGTTTTTGTAAGGCTTTTAAATTCTTTCAACTATCAAAGAAGCCTTGTATCCAATTAACACAAGTGTTTGTGGAATAAATCAATTAAAAACGGAACTAGTCGATGTTCAGTGACACTGGTATACTCGGATCCAATTTGTCTTACATCGACAGATAAACATCAGCCGAATACACCTACATCGACCTGTGTCCATGTCCCAAACCTCACGATATATCGAATCAAACAGCCGCCATATAACAGTATCTGAGATCTGAAACAATAATTTACAAGCGTTAACTATACCTGAGTAGTTCTACGAAATTATTTGTTTAATTATAGTTATTTTTAACAGTACTACCAAAATGGGAACCCTTCTTGTGTGACTTAGTCTGCCTGTCTGTCACATCGTTAAATATCTCGGGAATACATGAGCTGACGTCAAATTTCTACTTCGAAATGTACATTAGTAAATCTATAAAAGAATATATTCTTTATTTATAAGTTAGAAAGCATAAACGCAAAATAACCTAGAGTAAACCACATAAGTATTTGTTTTACAAGGCGACAATCTGTCAGCTTTATAATACGGATAACGATCGTAATCACACCTACAAAGACGCTGTCTCGCGCCAAAGGATTGAATGAGTACAAAAAGATCACAGCTCAATAAGATTGTGTTTAGATTGCTGCTTATCATAAATCTATTTGTTATTAAAACACTCTTTAACCATTGAATCGTACATGCAGTAAGTGACAATAACTAAAATAATAAGAGTATCTTGACAACGACCAATATTTTTATTTAAATTAGGTACATTAAGCTTAGTTAGTTTTTAGTAAAAATTATAATAAAACTCGCATTTTATACCAATCAAAAATCGATTTTTATGAGAAACTAATTCACAAATATATAAAAACAAAATACTTATCTCCGTTTGTATCATTTATTACAATTTACTGTTATTAAAGTCGGTAGTTACCGGTACGATATAAAAATATTGCAACCAATTAAGATGCGTCCAGACTGGATGACACCCGAATGTCTTTTCGGCACACGCCGACTTGCAAATTGGAATAAAGAATGAAATGAGTTGCGGTGAATATTTTATCATCTTTTTACAGTCAGTCAAAACGTTTTGTCTCACAAACACTTTATGTTTGTGTTATAAAAAAAACTTACGAGAACACTTTTCTATTTACTATACATAATTCAATGATATGTACTGATAAAAAACAGTACTTTCAAGCGTTGAGTTCTATGATCACCATTAAAAGGTACCATTTTTCTTAAGTAGGTATCATAATTATCTAGTTCACTGATATTTGACGTGACAATTTTAATGACAACTACTCCACGTGTTTTGTTCAGAAAATTAATGAACCGTTAGCCCAAGCCAGAGGATAAAAAGTAATGACCAGTCGAATACACACATCTTCTTTCAATAATTTACATAATTGGCTAAATTATTGCGTAAGTACATGTTGATTACGCAGTTTACTAATCACAGAACTTTCTTTATAGGCTGACCTTAAACTATCACCTGCAAAAAGAGAAAGTACACGATTCGGAAGCATTTTGAATAAAAAGAAACATTTTACTTCCTACAATAGGAAGCTAAGGGAATGATAGAAATAATATTTTTCATTTCCTGTTTGTAAAATTTTTGAAGAGCAAAGTTTTTGCATTGTGCGAATACGCATCCGTGGGAGCATCTACCTGGCCCCCGGAGCGCAGTAATTCCTTATAAATCGACATCAAGTGAGATATCTGAGCGGCCTTTTCCCTGCTGCGCGGGCGCAGGGTGCCCGACAATGCGCGCACAATAGCGCACATGATCTAGATTAGTGACGCGCATTGTGTCGCCAAAGGGTTGAGCGCATTGTGCGCGGCACCGCAAACATCTCGACGCTCAATTCGCATGGATTCTATGAATTTCTAAAGAAAATAAATATAACTTTTGACAGCCGTCCACGCATCGATGCTATCGTTATTTGGCAGTTGTGAATTGAAAATACTGATATGAATGAAAAATAACACTCTTCTTTTGTTGATTATGAAAAAAAAAACAACAAAGTCATTGGGTTTAAGAGAGATATTGGGTTAAATAATGATACGGGATAAATATGAACAAAATAGTTTGAAATATAACTAAAATACCTTCCAAAGGCATTGCAATTAACAAATCCTTTAAAAATAATTACAGCCTTAAATCAAAATATTTAAAAATTAATTTCGACCATCAAAGTATCTACTAATCATACTTTTAACTAAATTAGAACTTAGGGAGTGACAAGCGAGTATTATGTAGAGCAGATTACTACAATCGCACACTCGGATATATCCTAATAGTTTTTAATAACATGTTTTTGATTAACGTAGTAGACAACCGATAATTAAACCACCTGGAAAGGGTTAAAAGACGTTCTGAGGAATGGAATGTTTTCTGGCGGAGATGCATTTTTTATTGACAGTGTAACGTTCTTAAATTTATACAAAAACCCAAATGAAACTTGTCCGGTCAATGTTTAAGTCCCTAATAGAGAAGTCAAAATATTTTATGGATGTAAATGTTAGCACTTTTGTCAAACGAGATCACACGCAAGAAATACAAAGGAAACCGATGTTTTGCCGCTAAACCTCGAAGCGAGCTCATAAAATATAGATATGAACAAAATACTAACGCAATAAAACTGTTCGACACTGTCCCCGTATAAAATTAGAAAAAAGTATAAAACGCATTTGTTATTCAGTGGTAACTTTTTTGTACGCAACCTGACCGCTGTCATTGTTAATTGTAACTCGAGAGCTAAAAAATGGATAAATGGGTTCGGGCGCTGTCGTTTGAGCACCCAAGGGTTGACATAGTTGGAAGCGATTTGTCTTACATGTTCAGATTTGATCTTAATACGAGCGATCGTTTTTTCGCACCTCGTCTTAATTATGGCGACCATATCTTATACATCTCTTTTTTAATCCTTCACAGAATAAACTAAATCGTTTTTATGTCACACCAGCTAGCTACACTTAAAATTCGATTGTTCAAAGAATCTTGGTTAAGTTAATGTTTTTATTGCTCTATATTGGGTACAAACGAGGATAGTAAAATCAGTATTAAATCCTTTTTTATTCAAATCGTACCCATTTAAATCACTTTATGGTCATTCATCACGGAAGGTGACATTATGTGTATCAAACCAAAAGAATGAGAGAATTTCAAGAACATTTGAATTTCGAATGTAGACGTAATGCAGAAGATCGAATTTTGATCACATAGAATCCTCTTGTATTGTAAAACTAAATGACCAAGTAAGCATTACAGTGTTAGCTGTATCTAATGAGATAATTTAATTAAATAAAATTCCTTTCTCACCTTTGGGTGGTACACAAGTCAGATTCTCTTATCAAAAGGAACTTTTCGTCTTACCCATCTTTTTCTACACCCTCCCGTGAACCTGATATTCGGGCTAAAAGCACGTCAAATAGAGTAGCTTTTTTCGTTAAATTAAATGCTGTGCAATAGCGGAAAAAAACTAGCGGAAGAGGATGGAACAATCCAATATTAGTTTTATATCTGACAGAAAAAAGGATGGCGGTGGAGAGGGCGATTGTCAATCAGAATAATAATAATATGGGAACCCTTTGAGACGAGAATGTATTTTGGAAGCTTTTCGATGTGCGCACCTGATGCGGAAGCTATTCGCACGTCGTGGGAACAATATTTTTGGGTAGTTTAAAGAAATTGCCTTTTGCACTGATCGTGATAATACATTCTTGATGATTTTTGTAGTTCTCACGTTTGTTCTCACTATGGTCAATTTTAATAGTAATATTTCTCTATGCTTGATATGTACACACGCGTTCAGAATTGCATGGGCAGTGTATGAATGAATTCATTCATAAATTGCCCATGAAATTCTGAACGCACATAACGTACATATGTGAGTGATCATTTATATATTTCTTTGTTTACAAAATAATTACTTAAGCGATTTTTTTCTGATATAACTGTTCACGTCCTGAATATTATCAACAATAAACTTAGGAAACTAAACTTACCAACCATTATTAACCATTATTTTATTGGCCTTCACTTAAACGAGAATGAACTCAATGTTCCAACGTTAAAGGTGAATAGTGGCGCAAGATGCATTATCTCTACCCGCATTTCGTATCTTTGCGGATGTCGGGACACGCGTCACTGGATCTAAGATAAAACTGTCCTTAATTACACTTGACTTCTTTTTTATCTATTTACGTTACTGTAGAAGTATTTCTGTTTATTACTAAGCTACAAGGAAAAACCCTTTTTTGCAATGTAGTTATGTAAGAAAAAACGTATTAAGTACGACATGTATCCGACATAGCGACTACTAAGAGTTAATGGGATCTAAAATACACTGGGATATTATATCAATGCCTTTTGATAAACAGAGCAATCGCAACAAATACATATAAACTAACCCCATAGGTTCTATTCTTTTTAAATCGTGGCCAGTTGATTCGGTTTTAGTACACCATTCGGTTGGTAAAAATGAGTAAGGAAATGTAACATAAATGACCCCATATCCTTATGAACTGAAAGTAGCAATTTCACAATTAATTTAATTTAGAAGTAAAATTACTTTGTCACCCCTTCTTGCCATTTAATACGACGGAAGCGACTTAAATTTTTGATAATTTGACTGCTGTCAAAACAGCGGATACCCACTTAAGCTTATTTCACCTAATTGAATCCTAGAGCATTAAGCCTTTCCAACCTATAATCCCTTTTATGAGATTCACGCCGGTGTTTTTTAAGAAACACCATTTAAATGTCCCCTTAGGGAATAATTTTTTGTCGCTCAGATGGATAGGATTTAGAGAAAGGTGCACTAGAAATAACTTATTCTTCTTCTTCATCTTCCTAGCGTTTTCTCGGCTTAAGCTTGAAATAACTTATGAATAAACAAATATGTGTATTTTCCGTATGATTTTTTATACATAATTTACTATGAATGCTAAATATGAATGTATTGTTTTAAAATGATCCCATCAAAAACATTACATGCAAAAAGGCACAAGTCTTCCTCCGCAGTTCTTATGCTGCAAAAAAGTTTTGAGATGCACCTAATGTTAAAACAAGTCGGTTTTTTTAGACGGTACCAGGGAGTGTCCGTAGAACTCGACTTCCACCGACTTGCCTATATTTATTAGACTTCAGTCTTGTTGAGACTTGTGTCTTTTACATGTAGGTAATGTTTTTGATGGGATCTCATCTCTTTTTGTAGGCAGTCCTTCTATTTTATTCATGCGTCTTCTATTTACACTGACATGGCGGTGTATTCTGGGCCGTTCGCCTTTTTAGCGCCTGTCTGGTTTAGAATTTAATTATTATTTTTTTGTTAGGACGTAAATGCACAAAATTTTGAATTACCTTATCAGTACAGTACACTTGTTATTTCCCTGATTAGTGACTGTGGACTTACCTACATTATTTAACTCAAAACACCATGACAGAGTGGTCAATCGGAAGGCGGGTTTTGCTGAATAGGGCCACTCTTGCACGATGTTTTCTAGAAAACCGCTGATAGGTAAAATACCTTACAGACATGAAAAGAACTATCAAATAGTCTACTTAAAATTAAAACACATGTTAATTCTTTTTCATAATTTCTACCGTTATCATTTTACATACGATCAAAAATCCGAAAAATCGAGAAAATTGCGTTTTATTGTCAGTAAAAAAGGAGAACGGTCCACCTACCTGTATTTATAATAATTGCATGAACTACATAAGTAACTTTAAAATCGCATGTATGTACCCACATGGTGTTAAAAACTTACGTATGCAATTGTTCTTGGTTTGTACGCATATATACCTATTTTCCAAAATTTTGAATTTTCTATGACTTCATAAGCTATAAACTACTTAAATTCAAAATTTGGAGCCTCTGGACCGGCTAGAAGTACCTTAGATTATTGATGATTGATGAGTGAGTAAGTGAACGAGTGACCAAACTAGGGAACATTGATTATGTATTTACTAAAACGGGGCTTAATCGTGTATAGATTTTGAAAACAAACCTCCGACGTTTCAAGGGCGACGTTGTCCCCGTGGTCCCGGATACATAATGTGTGAAAATCGTGAAAGTTTAAATAAGTGTTAGGGAACATTGACGTTCAATAGTTCTTAAACTACAAGATAAAATTAAATATTATTGAAAATATATCTACATAAGTCATATTATGGCAAAAATGTTACTGAAAATTCAGTGCTCTAGCTTTAACCAGCGCGAAATTATAGGTCTAAGAGGTTTAAAATGGGCTGAATTACTTGGTGAAAAGAATGGTCCAGCCGCTGCTCCTTTGTTTTGCTCGACTTGTTGGGGGCACTTGACTGCCTAGCCCCCAGATAATTATTTATGCCCCTATACAAAAATTATACTTCTATCCCGATATGTTGGAATGACAGGTATATCTAAATGCACTTTTTTTTCTTCGATTCTCGGTGGCAGGTTTACATTTAATTCTAACTGCAGAACATATTTTCTGACACTATCTTCTAGCTCGACATTCAATCTAGGGCCCATTAAACTACTAAATAAATGTAAATCTAAATGTAACTAAATTGAAACCGCATGCAGTTAAGTACGAGTAATGTATTAGTCCTTAAGCTTACCTTGTAATGGATGAGATAGCAGCTCTTATGGATTGAAATTGTTTCTGCGTCTGTAAAGATAACTTCACTATTTATGTAAGCAAGAAAATGCTTATCTTTAGTATTTACCTCTATTTAAAATCATGGCATTTCTTAAGAAATTTTTGTCGTATTTGAGCGGTTTATTTTTGAAGCCTCTAACAAAACCTGTTACGAACCGAATTTGGTACCATAAGTAAATATTTGTATACATATAAACACGCACATAAACTTAGGTGTTCATGTATTATTTTCTTACAAATATTCAATAATAATCTATAATAAGAACCCGAGTGTGGGTTTATAAAAAGAGGCGTCAGCCTAGTGTTTTAATGCCTAATTTTAGTTGTTTAACGGACTACTAGCCTTATTTTTGATGTCGAGTTTCGACGAAGAAATTAACATTCTCAAGAGCGAAGTGCAAAAGCAGAACTGTGTCTACTGATTGAATTGACTGAACTGTACTAGGATAAGTAGGAATGACAAAAAAATTTAAAGAGGTTATAATTTTCATGGTCACAGAATAACAAGTACTGTTCGTACATTTTACATTGCAAAATATATACCTAAACATCATGAAATATTTATAGATTACTAGCTGGTGCCCGCGACTTCGTCTGAGCAATATCTTAATAAATTGTAGCCAATGTTTTATTCTGATGTATAAGCAATATTATTGTAAATTTTCATTAAAATCCATTCAGTAGTTTTTACGTGAAAGAGTAAGATACATATAAATCAACTTACGCGTTTATAAAATTAGTAGGATATTATCTGTTTTCTACTCAATCCGTATTGGAATTAACGCGAACTAAATAGCAATATTCGTGTTAGATCTACTATTTCGTTCAGTTAACTTTTAGTTTCTCTAGAAATAAAATTACTATATTTCTATTTTTTTA
The DNA here is from genome assembly GCA_949128165.1 of Lathronympha strigana. NCBI lineage: Eukaryota > Metazoa > Arthropoda > Insecta > Lepidoptera > Tortricidae > Lathronympha > Lathronympha strigana. Next base: position 8,861,864 of record OX421905.1, on the reverse strand, counting down.
TATTTTTTTATTGCATGCTTTAGAAAAGCACTATATTGCTTTGCCGTGAAAAGGGCTTAAACGACTTCGTAGCCTATCCGGTTCGCTTCGCTCAGCCGTATAACCTACTCAACTCATCTGTTAAGCCCTTCTTTCCCGGCGCCTGCAGTACTGTACTATTTCGCACCCATAGATTATTAAAATGTTGATTTATAATATAGTTATAAGCACACGTCTGCTTACTTTTATTTCACCGGGTGTATTGTATCTTTCAATAGATTTATGTGAAACGTATTTTTAATTGAACTCAGTACGCGTAATGGTTTATTAAGTACGTAATGGCTCAGACCTTCTCACACTTCGCGCATAGGTATTCTTATAAGTAGGTACCAATTTAATGGCCAATACAATATAAAAAATAGACGCAATAAAATATCTGGATTAAATGTAAACGAATAAAATCGCAATGACAATCGATTCTTCGAACACTTCATATTATAAACAAAGTTATGGCTTGAGTGACTTACAGTTCACGCAGAACTCAAACGATCAACCGATCTTAGTTTTATACAGTTGGCTACTGACGAGTATATTATTATACAATTTTGGTTATCACTCACAAAGATTTGGAATCCATACAAACGAAGTCTCGGATAACAGCTAGTAATACTACGTAAGGTACAATAACGCTCCTTAAACGCCCATTATTCACATAAAATTTACTGTTGAGCTAAAGAACTTTGTATGAAAATTGCAACAATTATTCCCCTCAAGTACGAGAAAGCGTTGAAAAACATATTTTTTTTACGTATAAACGTAGCTACCGTTTTTTGTACAACCGCAACGGCAAAAAGTAAACCGAGGAAATAAGAAAAAATACAGCGAATGATGAGTGTTACTTATTTGATACATTTCATGCGGAAATCAATCTCAAATTACACATCAAAAAGGTCCGTCTTCCGATTAAATAGACACGCAAGTTACAAGTAGGTACCTAAGCCACATTTTGACGTGCGAAAATTCATATTAATTGTCAGACTCACAAAATTTCATTTTGGACAAGCTCAAAACACAGAGCTATCAGATATCGTTTGCCATTCATAAATGTTGAGTTTAGAAATCGGATACTTTGGTAATTCTCGGTCAAGTAGCTCTGTTTAAATGTGGGCGCCAGTTTGTAATTGATTTCTAACAACTGCTACTGGACGCCAGGTGCTTTATCTTCTATAGATAAAACTATTTTTAATTAACAGATAAATGCTCGTAAAATATCATCGGTAGGTACAGTACTAGTGACGCTCGGCTATAGCATTTGTAGCGATGGTAGACGATGCAAAAAGACGATTGAAGCACGTTTACTAGCCATTCCTAATAAGCACGTCGCAGTATTGAGATTTTCCCCCTATGTATTCCAAAGACAATTAAAAAGTAGTAGAGTAAATAGTATGATACATGAAAACGACTTTAAAATTAGCGGTCATTTATTCAGTGCAAGTAAACATTAATTTAATATGCATTATTTTGATAGTAGTGCCTAGCAGTAGGCTATAACGTAACCTAACTTTCTTACCAAGGATGGAACATGTCGTATGATATAAGCAAAGATGCTCAAAAAGACACACTTCATTTTCAGTTAGTGTTCAACGCATGTTCCCCTGACCCCGACCGCATCTATCACGTCGTCTGCCGACGGCGGAGGAAGCCGATATCCGACAATTATTTATCGATCCGTCTGTAGACTTTTTTCATACCCGTATATATACCATGGCTGGATACGCTATAGATATAATTACGAAATATATGGATGTATTTAATTTTATTTAAGAGGTATTTTATTTAATTATATACGGTACGGGGTACGGTAGCTAGTAGCTACCTACTCTACCAAATATGGAAAAAGGGTGTTTTATATTAAAGTCGTTAATTAATAAAATTATAATCACTAAGTGTTTCAAATAATACCTACATATAAAAATACATACCAGTTTTTGAGCTTCCATAGAACGTGGATCCGCTGGTTTGCCATTTTTGTAGAAGCCCTGCAAAAGAAAAGTACCTATAATTAGAAACGGCCTGCCACATGCAATATAGATACATATATTTTTGACTTGTCGCCATTGCTATCTACATTATTTCATCAGGTGAAGTTATGAATAGGTTGACAGCTCTAATTATAGTAGGTACCTATTTTGACGACCCGTTGGCTTAGTTGGTAGTGACCCTGCCTGCTAAGCCGATGGTCCTGGGTTCGAATCCCGGTATGGGCATTTATTTGTGTGATGAACACAGTCATGGATATTTTCTATGTATTTATGTATTTGTATATTATATATATCGTTGTCTGAGTACCCGTAACATAAGCCTTCTTGAGCTTACTGCGGGACTTAGTCAATTTGTGTAAGAATGTCCTACAATATTTATTTATTTATTGGTAAAAAGAACGGTTTTTACTATTGTAAACTATTTGAATAAACCACAGCGAGGTCTATTGACTGCAACGATGTGTATACTCTCTTCCAGTTTTGTTTTAATGCGGGTGTAGTGTATAAATCTCGGTGCGGTTAGTGACGCAGACGATCTGCGGTCCCATCCGCTGAACGGGGCCATAAACCATTTGCATATGCGACGGCTTTGACTCACGTGATCGTAAGTATTAATTATTTCTGAACAGTATTTTGTTTTTACATCAAGTTTTTTGTCATTTTCAATGGTATGTCTATATACCTCATTCTCAGCTGGGTCATTTTTGGGTCAATTGTTTCAACTTTTATGAGGGTCATTAGTCTCGTATATTAGATTGGCAGTCTATTTCGAAGACGTTTTCTCTAAAATACGCTCTTCTTAAGCGTTGTAAGTATCTTAAGCCTATTTTAGAGGAAACGTCTTCAAAATAGACTGCCAATCTAATATACGAGACTAATGACCACCATAAAAAATGGAACAATTAATTGATAATTAATCAGGGCACATGATATTCAAGAGAACAATTGAAACACAATCGACGAGGCAGTGAAAGCAAAACATTAATTAAAATTTAACTGATAAATGATTCCATTGAAACGATCTCCAGTCGATATAAAACATCAACAATCGCATTATAACAGATTAAGCGGCTAGTTAAGTGAAACTTGCAAACAATGGGGCCACAAACTAGCAGATAATAGAAACAGATACAATCTTTGCAAAAACTACAATACCTACTCAACATTATTTGGAATCACACACTTTCGTTTTGTTTACACAAATATAAAAACAACTCAACAACTAGCACTAGATTTGCATAATTCATAGACTTATTCATTTTCAAACTAATTTAAAAATATTGAAATGGCTAATAATAATTTAAGAAAATATAATATTGGCTGCCGTGATCGGGTGGCCTAGTGGTAAGGGCGTCTGCCGCAAAAGCAGGAAGTCGCTGGGTCGATCCCAGCCCTGCAGCAGCCCTGCTCATTGCAATTTTTAAATTTTTAATTATACATGTTTAAAGAGGGGAAATTTATAATTTATTTAGGAGTGTGACTGCTTCAAACAAAAATATGAATAAAAACATTTATTACAAATAATAAATGATTTGATTCGTGCCTTACAATCCTATTATATTGAAGTGGTAAAATTCCTTCCAAAACTGGGCAAAACCACTGGAAATAAATTAGGTAAGTACGTAGGTCGGAAAATCATCTGGAGGTGTCATTTTGTCATTAAACGAAAATTATAGTTGCTGCGCTGTATATTTACTGTGTTACACACACAAAGCGTTTTTCAAGGTTCGATGCCGTGTTCCTAACGATGCATGTAACTGCCACAAGAACCACGAACTCACAAAGCTCACGTGCCCAATAATAAGATTAACAACACAAAGCCGAATCCAATGCGGTGTAATGGTTTCCGGAATTCACCAAAATCATTCTTTCGCAATAAATTAAGGTAGTTTTACACCAACCCACAAAACGGCAACATTAGTATGTAATAAAACTTACGTTTGCTATTTCATTTCGCATTTGATCTAATCTGCGCGGACGGGAGTGACACACGTAAAATCTGATCTAAAATTGGAATGGCAAGAAAAATAAATGAAGTAATTGAAAGCACCTATTTAATGCTCGTGACATGCCAACTTTTATGAGCAGCGGTGATACCTATTATCGATAGGCTGTCATTTTGTAAACGAACATTATTGTCATATACTTACGTATAAAGGGCCACTCACGCCAAACAGAGGGTTAGCTATCAAAATCCATGCGAAAAAACACTTGCCTCCGGGTTAGTTAAATAACCCCGGGATGGTGCAAGTGGCGGTTACCAATATTTACGCTTTATTATGACCACTTTAACGACCGGAGTCACACAGAAAAGCTTTAATTGCAATAATTAATGATCATGTTACTAGCATTTAATCCACTAGCATCGGCAATAATCGTAAAGCTCAGGCGGCGAGCCGATTATATTGATTTGCACTTACTGGTGCAGACGGTGCCTAATAATTTTATTTTATTAAGTATAAACTATATCTCGATAGTTAATTATAACTAACTCTATTTGACTTACGCTAAATGAAAGTGTATCGTCGATATTTTATATGTTAAGATAAAAGGGAGATCCAAGGGAGAGGCCTTAGCCCAGCAGTGGGACACTCTGAAAGGCTAAAAAAAAAAAGATAAAAGGACTGACTTCATTATAGCCGGTTTCATTTTATGAGTTTGTTCTATCATATGACGAGGGGTGCAAACGTTTTCTAGGATACGATTATTGTGAAAGGCGTATTACTAAATTAACACGAGAAATATCCATGTGTTTTTAAAGTATATAGGACGTAAATTGAGTTCCAGAACTGTTTTAACGTCAGAAGGAGAAATTGAACTTATTTGCAATTATATGGCTACAACATATTTGCAAGTTTGCATTTGAATGTCACCTTTACATAGGTGTATAATCGTATTTAACAATTAGTTTTTGTTGAAACAGATTTTTGTTTCAATTATGAACTTATTCCTCATATAATACGCAAATAGTTGAATATCGTCTCGTTATTTGTTAACTCAAATATATTATGTAAGTAGCGAAAGATAATCGGAGAAATCCTTATACTTAACCTATGTAAGAGTAGTGAAACAGACCCGGGTTTATTTATATCAAATATAAATTGGTCATTTGTCATAAGACCCATGCCGCTGGTTCAGACGACGCAACGGAGCCACGCAATTGCGTCGCCTAGAACTAAGTGATTTTTGTTTGTTATTGTTTCTCTTTTGTGCTTTATATATTATTTTTTTATGTATAATTTATGATTTTCACAGTGCATTGGTATTAAACTGTAATGCTGTGTTAAATTTTTGATATAAAATAATAAATAATAATAATAAGTATATGTGTATTTTACACATTATTGCAATGCGATTAACTTTAGTTACGGTTGACTGGATTTGATTTTATGACTTATCTGTCAAATACTGTCAACGTAAACTATTGTGTCATTTTTTTTTATCAAAGAATATTAAATGAAATAAACCTATCAAATGAAGTAAATCATGTAACTAAAGCCAGTCGCATTAAATTAACCTAAATGCATTACAAGCAAGCACACAACTAACTTTTTAAACATAGGCAAATATTTCAAAGTTTCAACAAGGTAACTATTTTTGGACTCAATCGCGAAATATGTGGTTGGAAACACAAATGCGACTTGAATGAATCCCCTGCACAAGTAAGCACTGTGTCGCAGACACTAAACGGTGGGTACCGCAGCACCTTTCTTCACCGTCTTTATCAGTCCCTTATTCGCACATGTAAATGCATTTAGCTCCCACCTCCTTATCTCGGCGAACACCATTAATCTTGTATAACAATGCGCCGGCGCGTTGTCCACGCATCGACGGCTTAATCAAGCCGATATACGAACTGCATTGCCTTTTTTCAATTGCACAGATACGGGTAACTACCTTTTTGTTTTGCTCACAGGCAATTCACACGGTTAGAAAAAATGTAAACGGCGAGAAGTGCATGTTGAAACAATATGGTTTGCAAGAGTATTTAAGTACCAATATAAATGAAACAAATGAAAATATACTTTTCAGTCCTCCGGCCGGTAAGCGCCACTTTACGCAAAACTAAATTGCCGCCTGCCGGCTCCGTCGGGCTGAAAAATAGTATACATACCTCGGCCGGTAAATGGGAAAGCCTCGGATCACATGTTAGTCGACCTCGGCTTCGCCTCGGCCGACAATTACATGCAATCCGAGGCATTTCCCACTTAAACGGCCTTGGTATGTAATGTACTATAGTTAAATTCGAGTAAAATTAAGTTACCAAATAGTGGTATCATAATTACTACTACTGCAGCCTATATACCATACAAAAAGATACGTCCTACATTTTAATTTTACACAGTAAGATAAAAAAATTAAGCACGCCACGAATGTCTGCAACTCTTATGAAAATAACATAGGCTGCATATATATGTATAACATAATAAAATGCACATATTGCTTCTTATAAGCCGATATTAGAGCTTATAATCAAAAAATTATAACAGGTAAAAGAAACGTCGGGAACTACAATGTGTCATATTCATTTATTTAATTTCGTACCTTAAGTCTAAAATACACAATCTATTCTACGTGCCTACGTATAATTGCTTTTTAAATCTAGTGGCAACTTCAATTACTAAGATTCACAGCCGTCATAGTTAAATCAATATATTATTTCATACATTATTTCTTACATAGCTAATTGACTAGATTCGATTATCTACTGTAATAAATAAACTTCACTTTTGTTGCCACCAGGTAATAGCATCGAGAAGGTCATCTTCTTCCATTGGACTGAATTTTTGAGCATGATTATATTGAGTGGTGAACTCTGCGCACGGAGCATTTCCAGACGAATAAGATGATGAAACACCTGAAGAGCAATCTGACCCAACAGGTGATGGCACTGACTCAGAATAAGGTGAACTAGGGCCCGCAAAAATACCTTCATCGATCTCGTAAGGTAGCTCCATGGACGCAGTAGACATATCTCTTTTGATGCCCAACGAGGCGTCACTTTCATCTAGAATGTGTTGCAAGTGCTTGATGTACTCAACCACCATTCTGAGTGTGTCCACCTTGCTTAGTTTCTTTCCGGAACCACGACGCGCCCCGCCCGACAGAGCGGCTATAACGGCAGCCGGCAGTCTCTTCCGCAGCGCATTAAATCCGTCGTTCACTTGTTTCACGCGATTCCTTTCTCTGGCGTTCCTTCGCGCGATTGATGCAGCCTGGCCGCCCGAGTATGGATTGCTTTTGTAATTGTACTTTTTTGGTTCGATGACCTGCATATCCACATTTGAATACTTCATATCCGGCGCTGGAGCGATTCGAATCGTTCTTGGTGTTTCAGTATTGATGTATGAAGAGTAGACGCTGTAGGCCGTAGCGTTGTTTTGAATTTCGTGGACCATGTTGAAGTGACGTTCAACCGTTGCGACGAAAAAGTTCGTAGCGTGAATGCACGAACAGGTATGGAGTTTGTTGGAGCTTCGATAGTTCGGCGAGCGATCGAATGAATGAATGCGCAGGGGCCCGCGCCGCTTTATATGGACGCACCTTGGCCAAAAAAATGGTTTGGACCCCTCACTCCCCTAGGAAGATTTATTATAGTTTTTTTTAATATACCTGGAGAGCCCTTTCAAAAATAAGACCCAAAGTATAGACGTTGTGCGCGTGCCATTGAATATTATTTCATACCGATATTATTTTGATGTTTATTTACATTTTATTTGATTAAGAACCTGTTACAAGTAACATTGTGTTATATTATTTTTGAATATGTACACTTAAGTAGTACAACAAGTTTGGCGTGGAACACTACAGACATATTATGAAACTAGCTAAATTAATTTTTAGTTAACAAATAGAACTACGTATAAATAAAACTAATTATCTGATGTGTCACGACAGTGGCAAACAGCATACATCCCTACCGTATCTGCCAGTTGTTTCCTGGACCTACAGTGGAATACCTACTCGTTTTTTGTGACATAGTGTAGCCGAGGACACAGTAGCCGCAGCATTAACATATTTAAAAATGTACCTTGTACGACTTTTTATGTTCTGGGTTTGAGGGAGTTTTCCGTCGTCAACAATCAAATGTAACATTTTTTTTCAATTAATTGATATTAAACAATCCCGCAAAAAGCGACTACAACTTCTTACTAGTTTCTATAAAACAGCTAAATTGATTATGTATGACTTGAATTCAATCTACATCACTGTAAAATTTCTTGAGATTTTACTGCAACCACTTTCTCACATTTGCTGTGGGATTTCTTGTTAAAATTAAGGGTTTTTTATGGCAAATAATCTATCTGGGTCCGTCTCATATCTTCTACACGTCTTCGTACACAAGTCTCGATCAACGCATTGGTATGAATACTTACGTGTTTTGCGGGGCTACCATTGCTACCAACGCACACTTGCATACTTAAAATGTATGTAATGAATTCTACGCGATGCCTACTTTTAATTTTTTTGTACAGGATCGGTTATAGTGACTATGCAGGTCAGTGACATACAAGTAGTCTACCAAATGGGTTTCCTCTGGTCGCATAACAGCTTATTGTCCTGTTTTTGATTGTCATATAGAACTTTGCATAACGATGTTGTACATACAAGCTTTTAGATATTCTTTTTATCCGTCTAATAATTTCCCTTTGTTATTCATATATTTGACTTTTTAAAGACGTAGTCAATTTAATCGTTATCAATGCGACCCAACTGTTGTGAAAAAAGTAAGTTAGGTCAGAGTCCTCTGGTCACATCTCGTTTAAGAATTGCGACCTCCCACAGATGCGCACTAAATATGATTTCTTATATTATGGTTTTAGTACGAAGTTATGCAAATTATTAATTTAACCCAATCTGGACTCCTACTTCATTGTTCGGTGTTCTTGGTTCTATTTATTTCCTCTAAAGTAACAACACTATTGTTACGTTGTTGTGTTGTTATTGTTGTGTGTGTGTGTTGTTATTGTTTGTAAAGGTTGTCTGGAAGAAATCGCTTTTTAGCGATAAGACCGCCTGTTGTTTGCCTCTGTGTTAATCAAATGTTTGTACCTTGTAAATGTTTTGTTCTTTCTCATGTACCGAGGTGTGCAATAAAGAGTATTCTATTCTATTCTATTCTATTGTTATCAAAGAAAATACCATAATGTTTAAATTATGTATGTAAACTGCTCACGACCTATCTTGTGAGTTTAGGTTTAAAGAATCTTTATTATTACTCATAAGAATATAACAATTCACTTACATGAGTAAACTATTTAAAATATTTCTAAATGTAGATATGCCATCTTGGCGAGTTCATGCATTACAATTTTAAGGCATAAAATATAAATTATTAAAACATTCATTTATCGAGGTGGGTAAACAAACAAAAACAAAATAGACAGGTACGCGAACAAATAAAGAGTTTGTTTCCTATAAATTGTAAACTAAGCCTGTTTGCTCACGGGCACTTCAAAACTAAATTTTGCTTTATCAACTACATCTAACCTTTATCATAATGCGCCTTCCAATTTTATTTTATTTCATTGTTATTATTTATATACAGACACGTTTACACTTAAGAATCAGCTGCCCCGCATCAAAGTTTTATGAACTGCATTAAAGGCATAGTTTTATTTATCCCTATAAAAAAGCTGGTAAGAATATAATGTATGTATATTTTTATTATACTAATCCTAAAGCGATTTTCTCTGTACAATATTGCCCATAGTCAAGATTCAAGTACCTACATATTTGCAGAGCGCTACAATTATTAAACCAGCATCAAACGATTTTCTAAAATAATAAAATAATTAAATGTGGCTGGCGCCAACTTATCTGCCCCTTTTCATGTCAGTTGCATTGAACCTTGCGCACGTAACAAGTAGAAACCATACGGAGGTTCATAATACTCCATTGCAAAATTTATTACGGTCGTTCAAGAGAAACTAAAACCAAGACACAAAGTTTATTGTAGTTACACTGAGACCGTGGCCAATAGAAATACCTATAACAATTTTTACTTGTGATATCTAAGTCATAAGCATAAGGTTTCTTAAACTGACCGTCTTAAGATTCACTTTAGCTTGAAAAGTGATTCAAATAATTTCTACAATTTTAGGATCTGCACTCTGGGCGGCATGGGCGACTCTGAATTTCTGTAAAGTGACATTAAAGTAGAACCAAGACGGACAGTATTTTTATACGGTTTTCAATGGTAAAGGACTGGCCATTGTCACACCCATTGTCCTTTAAAAAGATTACACAAGGAATGTGGGCCAGCCATTGATGCTGTGGGAGAATGAATTGTTTAGTGGCTCTCAATCATAGCCATTGAAGGAGGCGCTAAATGTGATTTTAATAGACTACGTGTCGCCTCTAAGAAGCTATTCAAGTGCATCTTCGTTCCATTGACTTCTTTTGACTTACCTGCATTTGTTTTGTGCGCATTGTCTGCGGAGGCAAAAACTAGCACCATGAAATTTGACTACATTTAATATCCCATTTACCCGAACTTACAACTTGTAAGTTGGTTCTGCCGCGAAAGCAGGAGGTCGCTGGTTCGATCCCAGCCCTGCTCACCGGGGACCTTGGTCACTTTTTCTTTAGTATATGACATCTCTTTCAATTTATAATTTATATATAGTAGTGTGACTACTTAAAAAAACACAAAAACATGAATCAAAACATTTATTACATTTAATAAGTGATTTGATTCGTGCTTTATAATTGTTCCGCTATCTACTTATTAATAATGAGTTGTTTATTTTAAGGCTAAAAATAGATCAAATATATACTGGATCTGTTAGGTAGGTATATTATATTATAGTGTAACACTAATAATGAAGGAATAATGATAACATATTTAAAGTAGAATACTAAGCAAACTTTTGTAAAAAGTTGACAAAAAAATCTCTAATTAATAATAAAGGTTACTTCTCTATGAAAGAATGTAACTTTCGTTACACGTTAACTTTCGTCATCTAACCACCAAATATAAAAAAAAAATTAGTGTTTAGTACCACGTATAATAAATGATTTCCTCATTTCCCATGAGTCGTATAACTTCTCACATAGAGCAAATCCCTGGACTAGCATTAGTCCCATCGATCATTTTTTCTCAAGTTCTTGCAAGTGAATTCGCGAAATAATAAACAAAATTGTGGGAGTGATACGGCTCCGGACAATGTGGAAGCATAAAAGCGCCACGGGCGTGCTCACAATACCGTCGTCAAATAACATTTAGCCAGCCCACACCTTAGAAAATCGCAAAATAGAGACATCAGAGACACAATGGCTCATGAAGCAGCAAACGGAACCATAACCGATAATTACAGCCTTTGTAATACGTATATTTTACAATCTTACAACGACCCTAACAATAGCCTTGAAAGTCTTTGTCAGCTACAAAATCTGCAAGAATAATGTTTTTATTAAGTCACTTAATACTAAGTATCTACTAGTAACCATACTATACATAAGTAGATACTGAGTACCTTCTAAAACATCTTATTTTAATTCTGTATTAAGCAGAGACGTCTGCGAATTTAATTCACAAATTTTATAATTGAAAGGAAAATGGAAAAATTCTCCGCACCTCGATTCGAATCACCTTATTTTTGTCATTTAGATCACTTCACACACACACATGCAACCACACAGAATAACCACACCGCCAACGAATTAAAAATCTACATTCGCAAACGATTACAAGAAATCCGCATTCTCTTGAGCTCATCGCCTTCTTTTAAAGAATAATCAAAATGACCACAAGCTTCGTTAACTCGTAAAATTAATGAACTATTATACCTACGTATTTGTCATACTTGCAACAGGTCGAATCTGCATATAAGTGGGCAGTGCACTCGTAATAAACTCATTGGGTGGATTATAGACAAGAACCGATCGGCTGACAGTTCCATTACGATGCCAAAGCGTAGCTAATACTTATACATTACATAGTAGTCTATATTACAAGCAGGCTGATATGCATATGCAGCCCGGTGGTCCTTGTATTGGGTAAGCCTTTGATCGATAAAGTTGTAACTTTAATTGCTAAACTGGAACAGAGGCATGTTGTAAAAGGCACCGCGCCACGCGTCTTTAGATGGGTCCGTCGGGCAGCTAATTTCTGTGCAAATGTCACAGCCGTATTCGTGTTCACTGCAAGCAAACGATGGCTAATCAAGTTAATGACTTAATGCTTGTGCAAAAAAAATATTTAACTTTAAAATTATTCTTGTTTGTACTTTATATTCAAAGTTCATAAGAAAGGTCAAAGAAAATTCTGGGCCTAACAGATGTTTAATCTAATATTATTGACGTTTGCTGAGCAGTGGTCTTGGGCACAAGCCATAGTGTAAAGAACGCACCTTGCCGGCATGTGTGCAATCCTTTCGCATCTGCTGATCTTGCACTGATTTTATTTATGAATAATATGACGAATTATGTCGGCCCTTTTATTTGCGTTGGCACCTTTCCGGATGTTCATTGACAGGATGTTACCTTTCCTATAAAATATAAGTATTGCAAACTCAAAGAATAATATTTATTCTGACTAAGGGGCAAATGTGAAGTAGACGCATGGAATTAATATGTGAATTACTTATTTCAAAAGTTCCGTTCGAGTAAAAAACAGCTCAATATATCAACAAAAAAAAATTGCGTAAAGTGTCACTAGAGCTACTGGAACACAGAAGAAGGTCAATCTCTTAAAACGACAATAGGGTACATTAAGGCGTCTTAACGTGAATGGCCGCACGCCACCGATCCATCCTCCACGGGCGAGCCTATTTAATAGGATTACACGCGTGACATTGCGCAGAATACCACATTGTTGTGCAACATTGTCCCTATATTGACATAAGTATTAGCTTTTTATTGGCGTCCATCTATTGTGGTTACCCACAAAGTAAACATATCCAATCCTGGTTTGCAACCGGCACTGCACCTCGTGTGTGTTCCCGAAATAAAATTAGAAAGTTTTTAATGTGACATTATTAAAAATTTAATAGTGATAAAAGACTGCTTTAATGGAAGAAATAATTATTAACTGTCACTATCAGCTCTGCACGATCCGCGGTGCATCCAGCCGCGAGGCGCAAATTTAAATCCAATTAATAGCCCATAATCGTAAAATTCGTGGCTAGTGGCCACAGGTTCAAACGCCAAACGCTGACTCTCACCAGCTACAGAGAACAGGCATTAACGACTAAATTATAACTTTAATGAAATATAAAATACAGTTTAACATAACTCATTGTTTAAAGACGATCATTAGAGAAGGACTGCACCGCGTTATGGTGTTCCGAGCTATTAAAGAGGTTGTTTAAATGAGGTTATTCTTCTAAAACATTCATTTAAACGCGCGTCGGAGACTGCTGAAATATTGCTTTGTGTCCTCGAGCTATGATGTCTCTACCTGGTAGTAGGTACTTGAAAAGTGATTTAATTATTTCATAAGTAGGGACTAAGAGAAGAGGGAGCACTAATAAGATGTGAAGCAAAAATTGAATAAAATTATCTTCAAATTATAAGAACAATTAACTTTTTTTTGTAATACAGATAATTGGTAGACTACGCATATGTTTATGGTTATTAACAGGGATCGGGAAATCGGATGTTTTTAAACCTAAACTTCGGCCTCAATACCTACTACACCGAGTTGGTGTTGAGTAATACGGAGGCGGACTCAATTAAATTTTGTCACAATGAAGTTTACCAAAAAAATATGTTACTTTTGAAACGAATTTCTCTTAATATTCCATAATCAAAACACGATACCTATTACGCTTTTAAACGATTCACCACGATTTTTTATAACCTATTTGTAATTAAAACTGTTTACCAACGTGTAGGTATGTTAACGAAATTGCTGAAAATAGTCATAACCTAAATATTTTGACAGCTATCACTACTTCCTGATGTTTTATACAATCCTGAAATCTCCGACCTTTTTTTAAATACACGTACATAATAGATCTTAAAACTACAGAAGTATCAGTGCATTCGACCAAAGGCATGCAAAAGAAAACAAATAAAATTTAACCAATATAATGTCAAACATTCACCTTCCTACCTTCGCAAATACAAAAACAATAAATTTAAACATGTCAATAAATAGGGTAGGTCAAAATTTATATTATTATTTGTCTATGGCCACAAGTGCAAGCATATTACGTCAACCGTTATACTTAAATTTAATGTCAAAAAGATAAAAAAAGAAAATGTTTAAAACTAGATATTCGTATGTCTAAATTGTCATAATCTTACGTATTATAATATTAGTCGTTGCATTACTTTAAGTCTAGAAAGTCCGTTACTTAGTTAAAACTGTGAAAAATTTAGTTAGATTTTTCTTAAAAACGACTTCGTCATCTATCAACCTCAGTGATTTCGGCAAAGAATTATAAATTTTTGGCGCCATTCTGAAAATACTTTTTTGAAAAAGAGCTGATTTACCAGGTACGGGATGGATCTTATCAAAATTTCGAGCCCCCGTAACGTGTGTGAATAAATGCATATTTCTTTTGACAAAGAGGGCTGTTTCAAGAATATACAAGTCAAACACAGTAAGCAGGTTAAGTTGCTTAAAATACGGTCTACAGCTTTCAGTGCGTCTCAACTTACAGATGGATCTAAGGTAACGTTTTTGAACCTTATGAACATCGGTGGAATGACTGGAGTTGCCCCAAAAGATAATTCCATATCTTAACGCTGAAGAAACATAGCCATGATAAGCAGACATAACAGCAGTGCGATTAACGACTTTATTAAGCATAAACAAGGTGTATGAATATGTCATAAGTTTGTTACAAAGAATGTCAGTGTGTGTGTGTTCCAATTCATTTTATCGTTAATACACAATCCTAAAAATTTTGTAGAATGAGTGCTAGCAATATTGTAATCTCGAAATGTCAATAAACTTTAATAATTAAATAATACCTATATATAACAAGGTATATTTAAGAAGCCAACTCCATGCTTGCTGAGCATGTAGGTATAAAAGCACCCGAATTTCCAATCCCTGGTTATTAACTATCGAACGTATTCCTCCATTGCTCTATTACGTACAGTAACCCGACATTTTTCTAATAGGGGAGATGGTTATAATTATTTAAACTTTTACAGTTGGCTGTTAAAGCAAAAAATAGCAATAGGTAGTTGTGGGGTTATCCGGACGAACACTTAAATATTAACGGTTATTACAATACTAAATTTAATTTTGTTTGTAGCGGTTTGCCTGCAACAAATCCTAGATTTTTTTAATTTAATGAAATTAAAAACATTAGTCGTTTCGCTACTGAACGAATATAAAATTTACATGGAAATTAACAATACTGTCTGTTTTTTTTCCTTTCGGTAGATAGTTTCTTAATTTTTTGGATTCTTACGAATCGAACATTTGAATGGTAGTTTTTATTAGAAGATTAAATTTTTTGAATGGTAGTTTCATGTCATGATTATCCATAATACATTAATAACATAATATCCACATTACTATGAAAAACAAATATTACGTTACTAAATCTAAAAATCATCAGTTTGAAGTGTTTGAACATTATGCATTTACCTTCACATTGAGAAATGTTCACCCAAAGTGACAGATTTTGTTAATCTTAAGTGTACGTGTCTCCGAATCGCTAAACTTAAGTGGCAGTGGGCGGGGCACATTGCACGTAGAACCGATGGCCGTTGGGGCGGAAAGGTTCTCGAGTGGCGACCGCGTACCGGAAGGCGCAGCGTGGGTAGGCCCCCCGCAAGGTGGACTGATGACCTGGTGAAGGTCGCAGGAGTCCGCTGGATGCGGGTAGCGCAGGACCGGTCATTGTGGAAATCTTTGGGGGAGGCCTATGTCCAGCAGTGGACGTCTTTCGGCTGAAATGATGATGATGATGATGAAGTGTACTTGACTAAAGTAAAACATACTTTTTAATAAATTATTAAAGGCGAATGTAAATAAAAATCAAACGACTCATCTCACAAAGGTAATTACCGCGGCTCATTACATAATTGATTCTAATACCTTATTAATTCAAATCTTACTAATATTATTATCCAAAAAATTCAACGTAAATCCAGGGTGGTCCGTTTAAAAAATGTTCATGATAACCAAATCTAATGAAAAATGGTGCATTTAAAATCGCTATCGTTATGAAGGTTAGCTCCTGCTATAACAGTAGGCGAGTCGTAACATTGATTGACCGTGACAATTTATTACCAAAGAGTTAAAATTGTAATGCTTGGGAATCGTTTCCCACATTTTTAGGTGTTTTTTCCCTTTTTTGTGGAATGTGAAACTTAAAATAGAGTACCAAATAAAAATTCTGAAGATTGTACTTTGTTCTCACAATTGATTACTTACATGCTAAAGCTAAGGTTACGTAATGTGGTATCATTAAGGGATACAAGGAGCGTGTAGCAGTTCTAACTTAAATTTCCATAATAAAATACCTTTTACAGTCATTTTTGCTTTATTATTTATGAAACTCTCCATGTATTTGAAGTGCGAAAGAAGTCTACTCGTCAAAATCAATGAAGTTATTCATTGGAAGGCACCCAATATCAGCATGCCAAAATTCACACACCTTAGCTGATGCACTTCATCTTGCTGGTATGTAATTTTAGGTTTTGGTTTCCCTCATAAATCAGGCGGTGAAAAAAAAATATTTACGCCTGTAAAGAGCCTGTCTTCGGAAATTGTAAGATTTACAATTGTGACACAGCGATCCGAAACTAATATTGGCAAAAACATTTTTTTTATCTTTTAATATTAATTTGAATATTCTAATAAGTACATTTTTTTCTGATTGTTTACAATATTTATTTTGTTGATATTTTTAAATGAGAATGCTTTTATTTTAGTTTTTCTCTAGTTTTCGTTAAGTTATAGTTTTAGATTGAAATTTGTATAATATCCTTTAGTTTAATATTTGTTATATTATCATTACAAAGAAAAATACTTCATGACAAATTACCAATTGAAAAAACTACAACCAGTTCGCATTGGAACCATCAAAAATACGTTTTTATAAATATTTAATAACGTACAATATTGTAAAAGATCAATAGCCGACCATTTTATTTCAGAGTTCGAAATCCTTTAATCATACACGCTGCCGAAAATACGGAACGCTTTTTCCATAGTTGCCCTGAGGTTGTTTGAATAGCAAATGATGTATCCAATTTGTTGGGAGATCATCGATTTGATCCGATAACGTATTAATATCTGCTGTTTTCTTTCGATAAAACAAACATATTTGCATATCTGGATCAGGCGTTTAGGTTAATTCTTACTTGGCTTAAAAACTGTAGCGAACGGTTTTGATAGAAAATTTATTATTATTAGATAAGAAATATTTAAGTAAATTATAAGTAAAACTAAATTGTAAAGGCTCTATAATTATGTATTTTCACTTACCAAGGGTTGCGCTTGGGCGAAGCATCTCCATTTTGCTATATAAATGCATTTTACTATTAAACTGCATTAAAAAATGTATAGGCTGTTCTCCTCAACAGGGTAAGTACCTATATATCTCTAACAGCCGATGCTCGTTTTTGATTGGCTAGATTTGATAAATAGCTGTATTCGTAGTGCTATGAGGGTTCTATACCTCAAAGAGCCACAATTCGGTTCGGTATAAAGAAATTTATTGTCTCAAAAGAAATTTTACATTTCACTTAATGAGAAACTTAGATCTAACATACTTAATAATTATTTTTCTAGTAAGAAATAAGCATTAAGGTAATGCCAAAGTGAATATTACAATACCACAAATCTTAACAGAATAAACAAATAAAACAAGAGTAGTTAGCCTTTGGTTAATTTAACAACAATAAGTGCAAAAAGGGGAAGGATTATAATTCTACACATTCTTTGTGTGTGACATGCTCTTAGCGACAATTCATCGTTTATAACTCAATATCAACGGATTTTGATAAAAAAGGCATTTTATTTTCATAATTTTAATGACAATAACTATAGAACAAACAAATAAAGTTTGTTTTATGGGAGGCCCGCTTAAATATTTGTTTTATTTTAATTTAATTATTTATTTTTAAAGTAAATAAATATATATGTGAATATTATTAAAGTGAATTATAACTAAATATTTTAAGTTATAAGCGTTGGTGTCCGCCCAGCAGTAAAGCGTGCGACTTTCGTACCTCGTACCAATGAGTTTTTCGGAAATTATGTACAAAATATCATCTAATATTTACTAATCGCTTTTTGGTAAAGGAATACTTCGTGAGGAAACCGGACTAATCCCAATAAGACCGCAGTCGCTTTGCTGCGCCAAATATTGGGATTAGTTGCCAAAGCGGACCCCAGGCTCCCTCAGCTGTGAAATAATCTAGAAAACGCTAGGAAGAAGAAAAATATATAACTAAATAATTCTGTGAATTTTCAAACGTCTATAATACCTATTGCCCTTATCAATATCAAGCTATAACGAGCAAAAAATTGTACGGGAGTCCCCTTAAATATTTTATATATTCAGTTTTTTTAGTGTTTGTTGTTATAACGGTGACATAAATATGTACTTACTGATGTATATATATGATTCTATGAAAATGTCAACTAACATCACGGTTCGTGAGATACGGGCGGACGGAAAGCGGAGTAGAGGAATAGGGATACCCCTACTCCGCTCTCCGTCCGTCCGTATCTCACGAACCCGTTCCCGTTTTACCTTTTGGGTACGGAACCCTAAAATAAGCTCGTAGGTATCAAATTTCAAAATCATTGTAAAACTTTTAGCAAATATCAAGATTATTTGAAACGCTATAACAAGCGAGGGTTTGTTTGTTAAAATAAGTAAGTTGGTGGGATAAGTAATAGCTTAATACCACGTTTCGTCTGCTAAGGTGGCTGGCTTCTCGCTGGCTCCGTTTATCCAATGTCTGTTATTAACCACGTCCGCAGTTAGCAAATAACTGCCGAATTCGTTTCTTATTCAAATATTTAGTTTGCGAGGGATGTTGAATTGGATAAACTTAACCTCGACCTACGTAACTAAAGGGCCTAACAAAAAAGCCCTCTTTGATCTGGCTTACTACATCTAAGTATTCCTACTTCCTACAGCATTTTTTCAGGTTGAATAAAAATAGCATGCTAATGTAAGTAAATTAGTAGTATCAATTAGCTTTGATTTTCGTATTTCACGTTCACTTGCAGTAAAGGCCACCCATCTAGCCCCCACGCGGAGACCGCCACTGTGACGGATTCCTGCCCCGCCCCTCATTTGTTATACAAATTTTATATACTACCCTCCGAGCAAATCCGTGGACGCGTCGAAATCTTGCGTGCAATAGAACAATAGTATGGCCTACCTTTATGAAGCCCTTGAGTGTGCAGTGTTTGTGTAATAGTCTAAGAGACTTTATATATATGTGTAAAATTTAAAGAAGAAAAATAAAATAAACAGATTTTTAAAAGTTTATCTCTGGAATTCGTAGGAAATTACCATAATTACTACAATCAATATTACTAGTGTCCGACCGAAGTGCCGGTTTCGGTTTCGATTTCGGACGTATTCGGCATAAAAATAATGTTTTGGCCAAAGGTTCTTTTTTTTTTATTATTCAAAAGGTGTACATAGTTACATTAATTGGTATTATAACCCGCCAAACTGAGAAACCAGTTTGTTGGCGAGATGCTCATGCTATCTAACAATAGGTAGCTATATGCACCTAGTAATTATTATACTATAATACTTTATAACTAAACCTAAAACATAAACAAGAAACAAGCTTTCTACAACATCAATGTTAAGTTCTTAACACGTTAAGCAAACCTTGGCGTTAATAATTCACCTACAACTTTTTTTTTATTAATTTTAAACTGCCAAAACCAGCCGCACCGAAAGTATTTAATATATCGTACAAGATTTTAACGCTAGCCATATGAAAATTCGGACTTCATTAGTTTCTAAGAAAGAAAGGTAAAGTGGAAAAATTCACCTTGACCTTGGGCGGGAATCGAACCCGCAACTCTTAAATACTAGCTGACCGCTCTTCCAACTGAGTTAC
This sequence comes from Lathronympha strigana, assembly GCA_949128165.1. NCBI lineage: Eukaryota > Metazoa > Arthropoda > Insecta > Lepidoptera > Tortricidae > Lathronympha > Lathronympha strigana. The sequence continues at coordinate 8,841,828 of OX421905.1, read as the reverse complement.
CGAGACGACAACCGAGGCTCCGAATTTCTCCACCATATCCCTCGTATGCGCCACTTCCTTTCTTTCTGAGTTAATAGTTCATTAGTTTCGTTCGCTTTTTCACTAGTTTGGCAGATTTTTGTACTGGCGCCATCGCTATTGCCGTGAGTCATTGTACCGTTCGTTGGCCGATATTACCGATATTAGAGCATTAATATCATAGATAAAGTAGTGTATGCAACTACTGGGTGAAAATTATGAGATAAATAAAGTCGTGTTTAATTTATTGAAGTAAATGAACAAGAGCATGAACATACTATGACATCTACTGCAAAATATTTATTAACTGTTGTTGTTTTCGCGGCAAAAATCAGCTATGCATAACCCTTTGCATAAATATTCCAATCACAAACGGCAAAACAACTACTGAGCGGACAGACAATGTAATAATCTTGATACAATCGTGAAGAAATTTAATTTTATTCTTTATTACCCGAGGACAATGCAATTGCTGAGGTAGTAGTGATTGAGACGGTAGAAATGGGTTCCGTAGTGCAACGTAGCTATAATTAAAACGGAGAGCGCTCATCGACCAAAACATGTGTTCACATGAGAAGTCAAGTTAGAGGCACGTGTCTCGTTTTAATTAAGGTGGCTATAATGTAAACGTGATACTTTTTTTGATGTTGGCATAATTTCGATAGTGTGCGAGTGAGACACAAGGCTCTAGTTTTATGGTTTCAAGAGGACCGTTTCCTTTATTCCATACGAACACCTTGCGCGCTCAGTATTAAAGTTCAAATTAGTATGACAAGAATAGTCAAAGTACAATCATAGTATATTATGTCCATACGTAGGGCAGCCTCGGGGTGCGAGCATGGCTCTCGTTGATTAAATAAACCTTCAGCTTCCCGGACAGTCGCCGGCAGCTTTCGTCGGCCGCCATATCGCACAGATTTCACGGCCTTTTCAATCTTTTCATTTAAATTGGTGGATTATAAGCAGTGATTTATTTTTTTGTATTCATTGGCGTAAACATTTAGTATCTGAAAAATCTTATTGCCGAGCGAGCAGGAAGCGCCATAGAAAAGTCCCCGTTTCAAATAGCTTCAAATTAATTGTATGGTATTTATATTATGTGAACAAAAGGTAAATGTTAGTCTGTACACGTACTTCCTGCCTTTTGAGCGACATCTGTGAAGACATTCTATTAATAATTATTATTAAACGAGCTTGTTTACATTTTTCCTTATAAGTGAAATGATCCCTGGGAGTACTTAGCAATTTGTTAAAGAGCTAGCAGCGATTTGTCTGTACCAAGCCACATTTATCAGATGTATCCAAGGCTGCAGATTTTGTTACGATCTCCCGCCCGATTGTTAATGTATTCAACGACTTATAGAGTTTAAATAATACATGTTGTAACGATGACATCTAACGTTAGTTTTTTTAAAACCAAAATATTATTTAATTAATTAAATAACGTATGAATGTTCAAGAGGCCACTGGTACAGTCACCTGCAATAGTATATGACGCTATGAAGGCCGCAAAAATATGTGACACGCTCTTATGGCGGTACAAACAAGAGTGTGTCAGATTATTTTGCAGCCTTCATATAGTCCTATACTATTGCAGGTGACTGTAGAAAATTGATGACAAATGCAGTGTTATCAAAGATCCGAATAGTATTCAATTACTGATTTAATAGTAAGATATAGTTATATAAAATATGGGGAAAACGAATTTGAGGGGTTGACAACACCTAATTCATGTTATTAAGCATTTTTTAATGAACATCTATTTATTTTAATACTGCAAAGAAATATGTTAAAATTCATCAATCATCATAATTATATCAAAGTCCGTAGCCTGAGCCGATTTTTTATTTAACGAAATTACCTCGATAGAAAATAATTGCAAGATTGGTCTTAGTTAATTAATTGGTCATATCAAAACCACCATCGAGCCACATTTCAAAAATAGTGTACAGAGTTTAATATTCTGATAGTTTTCGCGTTTTTTTCTTCTAAAACCAGGACTAGTACCACGTAGAACACTACTAGACAGATTTGTCTGCTTATGTAACTAAGAATTTTACAGCCATTTTTGATCACCGATTTGCACGTGTTTTTGAGACACGGTGTGGCTGAAACGAGCACATTTTCATGCTATTTTATGTTACGACTTTTAATATTTTAAACCAAAGAATTTCGCATTCAATGAGTATAGTAGACAAAGGGGAATCTTTTTCCTCTTTTTAGTGATTTTTAGATTTTTTAGACGAGTTTGTGCCTTCAAAAGGGGCATAAGTAACCTCGATTGACCATTGAAGCGGCTAATTAATGTCCTAGAGTTTCACAATTTCATACAAAAAAAAATTCACGAGCCATAGTAGCAAAATAAAATCATATTTATTATATTTAAATAAAATTGATAATGGTGTTTCATTTATACTCCACAATGCTATTTAAAAACATATAACAAGTGCGTTCCATGAATAGCTTTCGAGCATCTCAAAACTTTCCTAGTGACCTAAGGTATGAAGTAACTAATGTACGTGCTTGTTGACGAGTATTTCAAGTAGTAGGGGAGCCCAAGAGGGGATTTTGGGATTTACTAAAGCGCGGCAGATTTACATACAGGGAGGTACCTAGTACCCCATTAAATACCTCCACCAAGTATTAGCCCCGTATATGTGGCCGCGCGTCAAGGATAAAACCTCAGACTAGTAAAAAAAAATTGATCATCTGAAATTCTCGTGCGCGTCAGATTAAGGTAGGGTAAGTTAGTTATATGCTAAAAAGTGTATATTCCACTAATCTGACAATTTTAAATTGACGATAAGAAGTAGGTGGGTTACAAACTTGTAAAAAAAACGTCGTCTTGACTTTCTCGAGCGTGGCTTATTTTTATTTTATTTTGAAGGCAATAATTCAACGTTCACAAAAAAAATATATAATCTGACGATTTCCGTAAGCCGAAGTAAGGAAAAATCATCGATAAAGTTTAATGCGTGCTGCTACGTGATGCCGGTATTCCCCTTCCCGCGTTTCTATTCCTCTCTCACTCTTTCTCTATCTATGACTCTCTCACTCCGTCGCCACTTTGGGGATACCAAGAAAATAAACCTAGCCCAAAAATTTCGAAGGCACTTCCAGGTTTTCATGCATTCACTGGTGTGATTTCAACCCAGCATTGTACCGACGAGGGAAAAAGAAACCTTTACAGTTTGACAGAGATGACATCTGAAACTTTTTAAAATGTATTTCTGGATTTGGGATCAAAGGAGCACAATGTGCAGGATTAGTTTCACATTTTACAGTCTTTTACTTGCCACCTGTACGGGTTAAAGAAGTTAAGTGATGTAAATCAAGCCAGAATTGTTATCTTCAATAAGACGTACAAGGTAAAAGACAAGTCTCAACCCTTCTCCTTGCATATCCGGAATTACGATGCGTGCAACTTGCCACCATGTCAATCGGAGTTATTCCAACAAGTGTTACGCACAAGATTCGTACGACCACCATGGAAACAATCAGATTAACATACGTATGTTTTCAAAAATACGTAGCACATGGATGCAATTAATATCTGACGCGCTCGAGTATGTCCATGCAACTGTTTTTTTTTACATTTTTGAAAATTTATAGCCGCTCTCCCCATCGATAAAAGTGTATATATTATATGATTTTTTTTTCTTCTTATCATCTAAGCTTCGCAATCCAATAGGTCTCTTTGACGCTCGAGTAAATCCCGATTTAGCACCCTGGGCTCCCCTACTAAAGGTATCGCCGTGCATTTATAAATGACGAAATTAGTACAAATTTACTGACAGATTTATTGATGATATGCAGAAATTATGGTATCGATTTGAATACTTTTACACATGACTTAAGGTAAGCGGCTCAGTGGATGACACTTTAAGAAGGAAATTGAAATATTTACGAAGAAAACTACTTAACTATGAAACATACCTACTTACTATAAGTATATGCAAGTTTATAAACCGGTTCTTCCTCAAGGTTATAGGAAATATAAATAGTATATTTCTCAAACCATTAATAAATAATTCCGATTTTCCGTGACATCTCAAATTGTACCAGTGGATGACATGCAAAATTTCAAATGGCCCAGTGGAAGACTGTGGAAAAATGGAAGCGGTGTCCCAGTGTATGACAGAGCGTCGCAAAGTTTTCAGATATGATTACTGAACTCCAGATACATGACAAGGTCGGACGCTTTACAGTTCGGCCCAAAAAAGCTGTAAATCATAAAGTTACATAAAATCATAAAATATACACAATCATAACGTGGGTGTCATTCACTGTACACGTTATAATTTTGTCCGTGTGTATGACATATGTCTCCAAAATACTAACATATACAAATTAATCAACTTTAAATACACAAAATTGTTTGTTTTATAATTAAACTTAAGTTTTAATAAATAATTATTAATAACGAATTAAATCCTGTTTTTATCTTCACTTTTACAACGCTCAGTCTTAACAGATTTGCTAAGCGCGCCGGCACAAAACCGACTCGAAGCACCTGTGTGCGTAGCCAAGATGCCAATCGCTCACGCTTAGTAACCTATCGCAGCTACCTCTCTCTATCACTCTTCCTTATTAGTATGACAATGACAGTTGCGTTTCGTTAGCGACTGAGCGTGAGCGATTGGCATCTTGGCTACGCACCCTGATCACAAAAACTATCTCACAAATACTCAATGCATCTACTAAAGTTTTACTATAATCAATCAAAGATGACATTAACAGTCAAATGGACGCTGTTTCGGGATTAAACAACCGTTTTCTTATTTTTTTATAAGCTGTGAGAATGTCATCAACTAGGTCAGTGTCATCCACTGGGCCGTCTACTTTATGTAAGACCAAAAATCCAGCAAATAAAATATTGCTCTCTAATAGCGCGTACTTCGTCTCTTATCTATACAATAGTACAATGTATGCATGTTCAAAAGTGCATGGACAATGTATGAATGAATTCATTTTTTCAATTTTCAATTCATTCATTTCATTCATTCATAATTTGTCCATGCACTTTTGAGAGCGACTGTACATGCTCTCAAAACTTTTGGATAGCACGAATAAAATTAATGTGTTGTTCTTTGTTTAAGCCTGATAGACATAGTATTTTTAGTTGCTACTTACCTACTCGTTGGTTGCTAAATATTCTTAAGATATGTTTTTTTTAACGTGTTTTTATCGTTAATACGGTGATAAAATCTAGACATAAATTCGTCTATATGGAACCTGATTAAAACTATGGTATACCCTGTTCAAGATAGCATTGAATTTTTAATTAGATGCCTGGGTACGGAATTAAAACCAGACCGTTTAGTTCCGCCTTAACTTATGACTTAATAAAATGTAACAGGGGTCGTATTTCAACAAGTGATAAAAGAATCAATGACAGCAACGTCCCACCGATATAATTTAAGGCCGAGAAATCTATTAACTACGCTCGCTGTGTCGTGCATCGAAGAAAAGTCATAACCGGGCTTTCATAACTAATTAAATTACCCAACTATACCGATCTTTTTAAAAGTTCATTTTAATACTGAAATATGTCATTGTATAATTTTATACCAAAGATGCGACATAGCGACTTTATCTACTGGGATCAATTTCACTAATGCATTTATTAGGCACTATATAATAAAATTACAGGGGCTTATATTTTTTACTAATAGTTTATGGTGAATTTGGTAGCCTTGAAAAGGCTAGTACACTTTAAATGGAGAAAAAAGTATAGTTCCCTTCCTCCTCTGCCTTGTGTCGTAGGTATTCCTCACTGTTGAGAGTCATGACCTCCACGGATCAATCTATGAATGATTTATTTATTTATTATATTTATTTATTATATTCAACAATTTTACAGCATAACAGTTCTACACCAAAGCACCGTAAAATTCATAAAAAGGAAACAATATACAATAAATTTGTAAATTACAAAATTATACAAAAATTAATAAATAACAGATGACTCCCGATTATCCATCGCCTCACAGAACTTAAGACACACACTACACAGAACACTCCAATCACTTGCAAAAATGTCGCATTCTGGTGCTGATGCGAAGAGCGCGTTAAGTAGTTGAAGAGCAGAAACCAGTGGAGATTTGCTTCGGGAAACAGTACGTGTTTTCGGCACAGACATTAGTTGACGTGTACGTGGTCGAAAATTAAATTTTGCCTTTTCTATAGAGGGAACGAACAGACGTACAAGTTGACCAACCAATTCGGGACAGTCCGAAGTTCCTCTTAGAACACTACAGGCAGTCATCACTAGTCCTAAATTACGCCTTACCTCTAACGAATTAAACCCTAAAACACCAAGCAGAAATTTTGATGGGTACATAAAAGGGTAGTATCCACATATCTGTTTATATAGGAATCGTAAAAAAGCTTTCTGTATTTTTTCCATGAGCAATACGTACGAGACCTCATGTGGATTCCAGACGATAGAAGCTGCCTCCAGCTTGCTCCGGACCAGAGCAGTGTAAACTAGCTTAATAGCCCGGGGGTCGTGAAAATCGCGGGCGTTGCGGATGACAAACCCTAGTCTACGATAGCAATTAGTGGCTAGCTCTCTCATATGCTCATGGAAATTAAGCTGCGTATCAAAAAGTACTCCTAGATCACGGATACGATGTACCCGACTTATGAGTTTTGGACCCAATAGGTATTCAGCTAACAAGGGATTACTCGAACGGCTAAAAGTCATCATGGTGCATTTTGCTGGATTGAAAAGAAGCTTATTATCGAGGCTCCACTGATAAACTCGGTTTATGTCCTCTTGCAGCGATAAGCAGTCAGATAAATGCTGAATCCCGTAAATAAGCTTTAAATCGTCAGCGTACAGCAAGCAGCTAGCCGATTTGAGAACTGAGGTCAAATCATTTATCATGACTCCAAATAGAAACGGTCCCAAAACTGAACCCTGGCTGACCCCCGAACGTGTGTGGTATGGCTCTGAAACAAAGCATCCGTGCTGCACATACTGCTGTCTGTCACGCAGATAACTCGCAAAGAACCGTATTAGCTTAGGCGAAAAACCAATGGTACTTAGCTTACTTAATAGTACGTCATTATCTACGCGGTCAAAAGCTTTTTTGAAATCGAAGTACAGCACGTCAACTTGTATACCTTCATCCATATGTTCGGAGATGTAGTCAACCAGAGTTAAAAGGTTAGTGTCCACTGATCGCTTCGACCTGAAACCGTGCTGAGCATCACAAAGATAAGGCTTAATCTGAGGAGTGAGGAGCCTATTCACGACAGACTCGAACAGTTTAGCCGTGGAGGAGAGGATGGCTATAGGGCGATAATTTTCCACACTAGAAGTCTCACTCGATTTTGGAATAGGTCGTACACGCGTAGTATGATAGCGGAACTGGTCTGTCCAGCGCATAGGGCTGCTTCCTCTTGGTCTCTTTCCCTGTACTTTCCCTGTTACGAGGAGCGCTTTCAATGTGTCAGTCCTATTCCTGGCTAGTTCCCTTAAACAGATGTATTATATATTGAATACAATAAGTCTGGAAAGAGCACAATTTTCTATTAATGAGTAAAAATATAAACTTTTTCTCCGTGTATTAGGGTTTTTACATACATGTAAGTTTTTTTACATAATTATAAATAATGCTCCCACCCTCCCTTCGCAAATAAATATGTGCAAATAAATAAGTAGGTGTTTACATACATATAGCAAACTAACACGCACAAATCGCACAATACACCACTTTACTTACACAGAATACTTTGACGCGTGTTTCGCCACTGCACGAGAAAAACTGGAGATGTTGAAGACCTGACAATAACAACAACAACAACAATGGAAAAACCGTTCTGTTCGTTTTATTCCGTTCCGTTATTTTTTTATCATGTGCACCTCATTCTTAACTATGTGTTGCTATCACTCCTTTAAGGTTGACTGTAGATAATTTTTTATCAAACAATAACTTCGGTATATTTTAAAGGAGACTTGTATAAGTCAGAAATTTCCCATACGAATACCTAATAAATTCAAAGGATTGACTTGAGAAGTAGTGAGAAGTCGTCCATTTACAGAAGCCGCCATATTATGAGAGCATAAATCTAAGCGGAGTGTCGTCGGCGCTCGCGCCGGTCCCTGCTCCTGCGCCTCGTGAATGGGCCGGCCGATGAGCGATGACCGGGCATTAAGGCAAAGCCTCCGGACCATCCTGTCAACTGAAACCTTAAATAGCCCCTCTTGACAACCAACGATATCATAAATGAAATATTGAAGCAACTGATACGATTGACTCGACCTGATATTGTGCTCGGGGAAGTACAAATCTTCTGACATGATAATATAGGACTGAAATATAATAGGAGCGGAGTTCTTGTCAAAGACTTCACAATAATTATGAATGCTTATGCTTTATCTTGAGCATGTTCATGTAGAATGAAATTTAAATAAGGCCCAATTATTATAAATAAATTCATCATTCTAAACCGTTTCTTACCATTTTGGCGGCTTTGAATCTCGATCTCCAAGATGTAGAAAAAACACAATGGGATTATGCAGCCCTAATGGGCGTCCGAACATGGGCATTAATCTCATCATACAATATTGATGTTTCCACAATTTATAGCCCACGTTTATAATCTCAAAGTCAAAATATCTTATTAATGTGTGAAGAACCTCACCTCTTCACTGCAGCCTTAGAGCTACATATTTTTATGAATTCTTCAGACCTCGTTAGTAAAACATTTCGCACAAAATTTACAGAATACAATTGAATGTGATCGTCAAAAACATATTAAATGTTTCTAATTTTAGTAATAATACAACAAATGTTTTTACTTTTGCTTTCTTTCGAAATACAAAACAGACCATTCAGAAACACATCGAAGTTGCTTAAAATACGGTAGACAAAATTGTGGAGCCGATTTTTAAATAGCGGCCTTCCATTGAAGAGATCTCAAAGTTGACTTTAATCTGCTTGAATCAGGAGACATTCGCATCCAAAGCACGTTCACCGATTGAATAAGATTTAATCTGTTCCCTTCAGATCGCCGTCTTCTCAAAATTCCTAATCGTTGAATAATTTACTTACGCATGTTTAAGTTCTCTTTCGCTTAGCATAATTAAGTAAGCATAGGTAAGTCTTAAGTGACCACCTCATGTTTAATTATAAACCTGTTTTTTGTGTTTTATTAACTATCCGATATAACTACACAGATCCGTTATGCTCTAAAAGCGATAAATAGCACATTCTAGTCTGTACACATTAATACATTTCACCGGTTGATGCCGCTCATGTTATAGCCGGAGATTCTTATTCAAAGTCCAGCGACTGTATCGACAGGACAGGGACATGAAGTGTGACACGGGACAACACGATCACCATGAGCGCTGTGAATTAATGTTGTGTTGTTCTGGCAGCCGTGTGTCTTTTGCCAAAGCACTAAATTATGCAGCCTAGCAAAGTTCCCACATTTCCTCACAAAATATGCTCTTAGACATGTCTCAATTGACGTTTGTCAGAACAAAACAGTTTTTATCTTCATAAAGACGTATTTCTATTTTACGTAATCTACCTATAAATCTTTTTTATAAAATTATATTCCGAAAACACAAACACAAACCGATTCATCACGTATTTATCACCTGTGGCGTTTGTATTTCGGGGCGTCGAGTTTTGTTTTATTGTATAACGTGGAATCGGTATGTTTCCTCGATAATGAAAGGCATTTAGACGGTAACACGTGACGACAGCCCCTGCAGGGCCCGACGACGCAAATTATGGCAATCCTGACACCTACGAGGCGCTAACTGCTGGTGCACCCTGCAATTTGCGCCCGTGCAATGGACTGTGCTGCCGGCAACACCACTGATTTACTCACATACGCACACTAAAGATAAGTAATATGTACTTTGGTAGGATTTATTTTAGTAAAATTAAACACAAAAAAAATAACAAAAAATCAAAGTTTTAGTTTAGTTTATTAATATATCATGTTATCTGGCTTAAAACATCTGGGTCAAGCAACGCCGAATGCAACTGTGTGTAATACGGTTCATCCTGTCTACCGGATGCCTACCGATCAGCAAAACAATGGCCGCTCCAAACAAAAGGAAACAGGCGATCGATTTTAAAATCAGACTCGTAATCTCTGCGCTGTGTAATCTTGCAAATATTTATTATATGTCAAAACAATATGCCGAAATGGTACGCTTATTACGATTTTTACAAATGTGTCTGGTTGGCTCGGAGCGCTCGTTAGTGTGAGGTACGAGGCATTGTGGTGCCCACAATGGGGGGCGGGCCGGCCCGAGGCGCCCGCGCAGTGTTGGAAACCGCCGTGTTCCACGTTTAAATCAATGTCCTGCGTCTATGGTAGTTACGTAACCAAGAAGAAATTAGATCAGTATCAAGGACGGTAAAGGTCTATTAATACCTACAGCTTAAATAACACAATGCACTGAGCAGTTCCCAATCTAAATAAGAAAGAAAATCTAAAAGTTGATAAGCCATGATGATGGCAGTAGCCCTCATAATAATTGAGCGAAAGAATTTCAATGTTTGAACTTCGCAGTGGAAACAAAGACCAGACGAAGCTTTTTCTAGTGTTCTAAACTTGGATCATTTTGGACTCGCTTTGGTCTGCAGATCACGCGGTATTGTCACCATAGTGGCAATACCCGGATGCAGGTTACGAAAACAAAGCCTATATTTATGGTGATGTTACATCAGCATAAGGTAAACAAAAATCGGAGACCTATCGCCATACAGCACATCGCTTGCTGCAGATCATCACCGGCTGCCGTCACTATAAATCGAGACGTGCATGCCGTCGACTTCAGTTGCTGTATATTACAGAAGTTATTAGCTTAGAGGACGTCATGATTGTGAACCACTGTAAGTATAGGCCAACCATTGGCATTCTTAAATCCTACACCAAATCTTAGCAATAACGTGGGGCGTACATAATAATCTATTATTTAACGGCGTAGGTGACGTACGTAATTGCTGCGCTTGATTGACATCATTCCAATCCAATAATCGCTTTGATTTTTTGCTAAGCCTACCAAATCGCGGTAAACTAAATAATAATACGGGATTTTCAAGCATTTTTTTTTCTAAATCATTAAATAATTTAAAGCTAGCTTGTAAACAACAAATCGCGATTGTTAAGCCTACGTTTGATCATTCATGCTTGTCAGCCGTAGCATGGGCTCAATAGCTAAACAGCAACATAAATATCTGAATGCGTCCTCAGGTTTTAATAGGCACCGAATCTAAAAAATAGAAGAACGGTTCAACATGTTTTTTTAATGCTGAATAAAGTCAACGCCATTATTAAAATAAATAAGCAACGACAATAATGGCAAAAGCTTTTAAATGGAGTGTATATAACTAAAGGAAAGCATTATCATTTTGCACATTAACGTAAACAGGTAACAACGAAGTAGGTAGGTACTGGATGTACAGAAACGCACAAATGCAACTTTATATCCTTTAACTCTCCACCAACAAAAACACGATAAGATTTGAAGGTATCGTACTCATAAACCCGAATTAAGACGTCTCTTATTACCCTGTGTTGATTACTCTTTAAGTACAAGTACAAGTTTCCTTTTTATAGCTGACAGTCAGTTCAGATCCTTATGAAGAAATCTAAAGTCCCGTTAAATCAGTCGCGTGGCGGTCGCGAGCGATCTTCTTCTGTTTTACGACAAAATAATATTCTTTAATTATAATGGAGCGTCGTGAAGTAAAAAGGCGGCACACGCGACATCTGTATTAAATTTTTGCTATGTAAGAAGTGTAACGTCGTACGCGACTAAACTGTACGTCGTGATAAGACCTTCTTATGACATGGTATGGTTTAATGGTGCACCTGCGCGATTGGAGATCGGGTTTGCGCGGGAGTCGATCACTTGACATTCAGTACCGGGGAATCAGCCACATGTGAGCACACAATTAAAAATTAATTAAGGATTTCTGTATCTTTGGTGAGTTATTTTATGTGCATTTTAATCCAATTATGATTACATTGTTGGGCCGGTTGGTTAACCTGCTTTTTTTATTGATATCTGGTAAAAATAATGTTCCCACACGTTCAAACCCAAAATATTTCGTGCCCCGAGCGTGCGATGGGAATGGCATACAATTTTGTTCTACGCTTTTTTTAAAGATTTGTAATCAAACATAGTTAGTAATATGAATAAAATGGTACAAAGGTATAAGTATAAATAAATATAAATTGTCTATTATATTTATCGTGTAATAAAATGTCATTACCTACATGATGTACCACGGCTCCGTCGTCGTCGGCGTCGGGACCAATCTTCAGTAGTAATTACTAATCAAATATAAATACTAACATAAAACTACTAACCAAAACGAAAATGAGAATACATAATACACTATACTTCCCGCACGAAGTCCGAGAAATCACGCCTTCTACCTATAATCCCCCGCGCTGATGCAGACATCGCACACTCTCTTGATTGATCTCCTCAAAGTTCTTCAGACTACTTGATGGTTAAAAGATTATTTTATAGGTAAGACTCGTTTATACTCGTATGACCGTAGGTATGGTACTAGTTAGCTAAATCCTTAAATATAGCTCATGGTTACTTGTTAATTTCAAAAATTATAATATTAATAAGTATCAATTAAAATATTAAAAACCTTTCATCAACAGTGGAACAGAAATGCCACTAAAACTAAACGCATAATCCAAATTGATCTACACACATATTGTTATTGCTCTAAAATGCGTACAGAAACGGTAGAATACCCCAACTGGCTATAGAGCCAGCATGTCTGAGCTATCACCATATCTAGTATGAACCATTGCTGTAATGTCATAAGTAGTCATAACCCCATAAATGTTACTACTGTAATACGTTTTAAATTTGGAACAGCTGCCAAAACCAACAAAATGAAAAAAAATAAAAACGTATTTATTTCAGGCCGTGAATACCCTTTTTTGTATATGCATACAAATACAAATTAAACTAAGTTAAAATTAAAATTAAAACTAAATTAAAACTGACACTGTAAAGGGGTGCCACTCACAATGAAATAAAGATTAAATAAAAATATAGCACACTGCATGTACAGTGCAAAGTATGCTTTTACTCTGATCCATGTGAACAGATGTCCAGCGCTGAACTCCTTATATTGTCAGAAACAGCTACTTACAATATTTTGTTGCCGGAACGGTGCAGTCTCCACCAGAAGGAGGCAACACGGGATCCAATTACAGTGAAAAATTGGGGAGCCCTAAGTCAGCAAACATGTCCGTCGCCCTGCAGCACCGCGGGAGCCGCATAGGTCCTATGCGGCTCCCGCGTCCCAGACTCCTGGAGTCCGGGACGTGTCATTGTACTGGACTCTTATTCTGCTCAATGCCTTGTGTGTGAATATTATCCACAACTGGGAGGTAAACATCCTTAAGCAATACGCCTTGAATAGCGTACTTTTAACATCCTTGCCCACTTGGCAAAGCGTCGCGTGGGCATGTTTCCACTGACGGCGAGGGGCCTCCGCTCTCGCTCAATGTCCTCGTTGTCCTGCAGCCTTTCCGTTAAAAAGTGTCCTAAATACTTAAACCGCTTAACAAAATCATCTTTGTTTCATTTAAATACACCTTAGGTACGCTGTCCGGCCCAGAACCCGATACGAATACCATCAGTTCTGTCTAGGCAACATTAAATTTCAACCCATGTGCATTACCATAATGCTTACCTACAGACCGTAAGAAGCCTACTCAGCCCTTTGATAGAGGGGCGGAGCAGCACCATTTCATCGCACTAATATTATTAACACAGACATTTTCTACATGACAGCCTCAGCTGCTTGATCAGGTCATTCACGTACAGATTAAACAGGGCTGGAGAGGTGACCTCCCCTTGGCGGGCCCCACGGTCTAGCCTGTACTAAGCTTGCTAGAGTTGCCGTCACCCCATTATACGATGTTTGTTTGGTTTCCGTACCAGAATCTCGGCAGGCTGACCACTCGACCAGGCACCCGAGACGCACGTAGCCCACAAGATGTCATAGCCAGTTGACGAGATCAACTTTAATCAAAGAGGGTCTCTATTCTTTTAGCCCTAGGCATCATAGACTGTTGGCGATTCAAGTGTTACTTCGATAATGATAATGACAGCCTCAGCTGCTTGATCAGGTCATTCACGTACAGATTAAACAGGGCTGGAGAGGTGACCTCCCCTTGGCGGACCCCACGGCCTAGCCTGTACTAAGCTTGCTAGAGTTGCCGTCACCCCATTATACGATGTTTGTTTGGTTTCCGTACCAGAATCTCGGCAGGCTGACCACTCGACCAGGCACCCGAGACGCACGTAGCCCACAAGATGTCATAGCTAGTTGACGAGATCAACTTTAATCAAAGAGGGTCTCTATTCTTTTAGCCCTAGGCATCATAGACTGTTGGCGATTCAAGTGTTACTTCGATATTTTTGTTTAATATATCGTACTTGTACCTCTGACCCAAATTAGAGCACAAATCATATGTGTAGACAAAGTAGTGTATGCAACTGTACACAATTAGGCCGTAAAACGTCGGTCTGATCCTGTTATAAATCTCGCGAACTCTCGTTTCATAAAACCACACTAGTGTTTAAAAAATTAGCTTCAATATTGGCTAAAACCTTACGTCCTTTACGTACTTTCAATTTCAGCTTAATATTCTCAGTAGTAGTATCAAACAACTGCTTTTGTGTCGATCAAACATAAAGACTTAAAACCAACCCCGTCTAACATGCTTTTGATTTTATAAAACCCGCACTCAAATCACCCCTTCGAGAGATACAATGCCACATTTGAACCTCACAAAAAAAAACAAAATGTTTTAATATCACAATTTTGACAAATAAGTACCTACTGGAATCTTCCAGTTATATGCTTAATTTTTCTGCTTTCTTTGGGTTTAATAAGGCGTCATAATATGCACCTGCTATCCCTGGCAGACGACTTTCCCTTCGCATATATTAGGCAGTGGCTTAACACTTACATAAAGGATGTTGATCAATTTCTTTGTTTGCATCTATGAAACGAATTTTTTTTTAAATAGGTCATAAAATCGATAATTCTATTACCTTTCACATATTTTCAATAAAAACGAATGAATGATTTATTTTCAGAATTTTAATATTTGAGTGGAGCAGGCCTTATTCAATATACTTACACAAAATTAAGAATAATTCACACAAAACTGAAAAGGAAAATTGTGTTAATAGAAGGAAAATTGTGTTTTACAGCTATTTACTAGCATTTTTTGACTAAATCACTATGTTTTTCTGCATTGTAGGTACTGGCAATGCAAGAGACTTTACTCTTGATTATAAATACTTAACTACACATATAGTCATCAAGCTTTTTACATATTAGATTGAATAAGACAGGTGCCCAGATCGTCTCTTCATGTCACTGACTTGTACATACATACCTACCAGAAATTAATAGACAGTCAATGTACCTAGTAGCCATTACAACCGCCTCAAGGTCTATTCTAGTTACCGCCACTTCGTATAAATTATATAAAATAAGCACATCTAGAAAGGGATAGATGTATACTGATTAACGTGGCGTAGACAGTGATGGGTGAAGTAAGGGCAGGTGTCACGACACATCTGCTGGCCGCTCCGGCACGTGGCCAACCCTCTAAACCGACCTCACCGGCTTCCAACTACAGGAAAAAGTGATGAAATCCTCATAACGTTAATTAGCATAGATGCACTCGAAGATAAGCTTGCAGTTTAGGAATATCTCTTAATCATCTTAATGTCACATCGAAATTTCTAGATTTATGTGTATAGTTAAGACAAGGGTTTCACGTCATTATTAACGTGGTAGGTGTAACCAATAGGATACTTGATTTTCCTTATCCCATGGCTACTTGATCTTTTTTATCACTAACTTTACCAGATGAATTTATTCAGCCGAGCCTCGTGCTTTGTATCTTTTTGCAGGTAATTATATGTTATTATTATTATATTACCTGTAAAGTTGACAATGTTAACTTATCGTCATAAAATAGCCGAAATCATGAAAATAACTGAAATCGAGACAAAAAAAGTCGTAACGAAGTATCTCTGGTATTTTGATGTTTACATTTAAACAAGTCTGACATGTTATTATAACGAATTACAGATAACACTCACGTATTTTAGTCACTACGCGCGACTTGTTTCTTGACTAAAAATACGTGAGTTTCAACGCTAGTCCCACAGTAAGCTCAATAAGGCTTCTGATGTGAGTATTAGACGACGATATATATAAAAGATAGATGGATTTAAATACATGAATACATAGAAAACATCTATAATTCAGGAACAAATATTTGTGATAAACACACAAATAAATGCCCTGAACAGGATTCGTTCCCGGGACCCCCTGCTTCGTAGGCAGGGACACTACCGACTAGGCTAGTCTCTTAAATATGGTACTACGCACTTATTAAATCGGAATAAGATGCTATGGGTCATATTTTAGTAAGATGTGTACACACATATTTTTACACTTGACTGAACAGCGTAGCACTGACACTCGAGAGCAGAAGTTCCAGGTCATTAGCCTTTACATGTATATAATCTTGAATTCGAATACAGCTAGCGTGTTCAAATAAATTGGTCATTATAAAGAATTTAATTGTCCTTAATTACTTAAAAACTCATTGGTTGACTTGAAGTAAATATAGAAAAAAAAAAGGTTGTTTTACAATTAAGAATTTTTAAGTTTTGCAACTGTCCTTGAGTTTGATTTGTCCTGTAATAAAATATGTTTATAAGAAGTATCGCAAATACCCATTATAATCAAAAAGTTCACTACATATAATCAAATTTCAGTTCGCAATGACGACGAAAAGGACGAAGTTTTTACTTTATCGTTGTCATAAAATCTATTTATAAGAAGTATCGCAAATATTTACTGTATTAAAAATAAGTTCACTACATATAAATATTAAATATGTATCTGTACTACAAGGTTCCTAATTTCAAAAGAGAGGATGGCTTTTCGGTACCACCAGCTTGGAATCCTGTTTTACATCTCATCAAGGATCAAGCACGACACAGAACGGATAAAAGAGGCAAAATGGAGTAGTTTTCTTGTCGCTTCTTTCTGCCCCATAAGCCAGTTAGGGAAGCGTTTGTAAGTTGTATGTATGTTAATCCTCACAGGGTTTTCTACAATTTAAACATTTTTAATTATAAAATGCCCTTCAGGCTATGTATTACTAGCTTTATAAGCCCCTCTGGGCATTGTGGACCAATCTTTGTTTTTGTTTTAAATTATTTTTGTATGCAGGTACTTTTCACAAGTAACTTTTTTGATTGACGGGGAAAACTCGCATTCCCTCAATTATCATCTTAACCCTGTGAAAACGAGTGCTGTAAAGGGCTCGAAACGTAGGATCATGGTGTTAATAAACGCGATTAATCCGTTCTAAAGTGTTACTTTTCAATATACAAAGTAAATAAACTATCAGTAGTACATGTACCTTATGTTTTTTTTTTTATTTGAGTGTCATTCAATTGTCTGTAAAGTTCACTTTGTTTTAATACGCTAGCTAGCTCTATTCATTTCCTAGCCAGTGTCAGTGACCCAATCCTTTTGCTCTCGAGTGTATTTAAAAACTTTTACGATTTTCAAACATTATAAATTTTACTAAAACAGAGATTTCATTCTCAAGTTGATAATCAAAACCGAGAGCGGATTGTTCGTAAAACCCGTGCGGCTAGAAGATGTTTAGGTCAACCTAGGCCATTCTTTCTCCAGGACCGCCCCCGTGGTACCAAATGTCGAAAGATCAGAGGTTAGTTTTACGCGATTCAGCCCCGTTTTAGCAAATTTATTACTTGCGTTACTAATGTCCTTTAAATAGAAACATATGACTTTTTGAAAATAAATCGGCTTAAACTGTCATGTTCAAAATAATTTTCGTTTGAAGTACAGTCAACCAATTGGAACCCTAGACCACTGTTGGACTACGTCATTGTGACATTATAAATCAGATTGTAAGAAAGCTCTTACTGCGTGTCAATTTGACATGGTTCTAGAGTTGCCTAGGATTATTTCAGAAAACATTAACTTCAAGGCAAATCAAACTACACCCCCACACGGTCGGATGGAAGTAAAAATACTGAAAAATATAGGTACTTATTGAGATGTTATTTTACCAAGTTGCTGGTGTCATTGAATTTTCAATATGTATTGGAAATTTCTTCTTGTAATTTTTGTAATTTTTGGGTCCCAGCCCAGCGCACGCAAGTTTATTTGTAGAAATCGCGAAACGTCTGGTTAATGTAACTGGTGACCGAAAAGCTGGTGGCTTCCTCGCACAACGTATCTGCATTGCGATACAACGGGGAAATGCCGTCAGCATCCTAGGTACAATGCCTCAAGGAGCTATTTTAGATTTAAGGTAGGTAGAGGTAGGTAGGTTGACAAATTACACTTACTGTATTTATTTTGAAAATGTTTTGTACTTAAATATACAGTGTGTATCACAACGAAGAGCAAACCTTAAAAGTGGTTGACGGGGAACTAAGTACAATGTAATGACGTGAATTTCACGTGCCTAAATACATGTTTTATGGCATACAATTATTAAATGAATTGCTCGAGGACCTTCTTTTTGCAGTCGGTTAATGGTTTTTGTAACATCCTATAGAGTTTGTTTACGTTTTGATTTTTGACAGTGCATGCGTATTGCGTACTGTTGACGTTGTTATGTCAACGCACATGCGCTTTGAGTTATGTATATAAGTAACCTAGGTAATCATTTAAATAATGGCTGTAGTCATAGGCAACGCGCAAGCGCTTTGTTAACTGTTTATTTGTAACTAGGTAATAATCCAAACTTCAACAACGCAGTTTGACGCCTGTCTGTCAGTTGGTAATTAAAGAGATGTCATTTATAAGATTGTAAACAAATAATACAGGGGAGGTGCAAAACAATAATAATAAATGTATATTTTTAGACCTCACGTAAAAACTGTCGTATTTTTGATGAATTACGTACCATGCTCATATTTATGATATAAACATTAACGGGTTTCTTTCTTTGCCTTTCGTTCTGATACATACTGTATTTATTAAATTCCAAAATAGTCGTTAACTATAAGAAACCGGATAAAAAGGAACTGAAAAGTTATTTTTTGTCTGACCGTTAAAATGACAAGCAATTACTTGTATTTGAGTCATACATGATTTCAGAGTACCCAAGCATGAATCAATTGGCTGACAGTTACACGGTTAAGACTACCTTGGCAAATCTACCAAGACCAAGTGGCGTTCCGTGCGCTAAGAATAACCGCGTCTCGGCAGTTTTAAATAGAAAGCTCCCGTAATCTAAATCTAAAAAACTCTAAGACGCACTACCACAAAAAATATTTTAAACAAATTTGGTCAAGCCGTTTTTGAGTTATTGCCAAAAAAGTATTTATTACAAAAGGACGCAAGTGTCTTGATATTTTGAAGGCACTTAGGCCTTTTTGTGGCAGCATGGAACCCCTTAATTATGCGTGGTCCGACACGCACTTGGCCGGGTTTTGATAATCGTTTATATTTATGTCCCTTATAACACTTTGATAGTTAACAGTGAAGAAAATTGTCATCATTGAACAAAATGAACAGTGTCACTTACACAGTAAGTGTGTTTCTTTTTATTGTCGATATAACTTTTGTTTTGAATTCTTATTTGTTTTTATTTTTAGTTATATATTATTATATTTATGTTAGAGTATTACTAAGATGTTGTTTCACATAAGTGAGATTTCAGAGTCTATTCAATG
This sequence comes from Lathronympha strigana, assembly GCA_949128165.1. NCBI lineage: Eukaryota > Metazoa > Arthropoda > Insecta > Lepidoptera > Tortricidae > Lathronympha > Lathronympha strigana. The sequence goes on along the minus strand of OX421905.1, from coordinate 8,822,030 downwards.
GCTAAGGACACCTTGTATGTTAGATAGAGCAAGCAAAGCCTATAACCACTCACACGATTGCTATTTTTCATTGACCTCTATTGTACCTATAGTAAAATAAGGGTAACAGCTACTTTTTCTAATGAATACCTGCGTAAGAAACGTGCATATGCGTATGTAATTTTTTTTTTATGTATATGTTTGTGTCTGAAATGTAACTATCGTTGTGTATCGTCAAATAAAATAAACAAAATCAATTTATTTACTCATTTTATTTTATGAATGCACTTTATACAACTAAAACCCTATTCCCTGCAATATTGTAATGCCAGTTGCTGTAGGTATTTCTACCTACTGATGCTTTACCTACATTACGGTGTAATGACCGCCCTAACCGTATATTCTTAATCATGTCTCCGCGTCACTTATAATTCTACCTGGCTACTTCGTTCATAGCCAGCACTGCAATCAATTGGTTTCACATTATTACTGTCATCAATGAAAACGTGATCAGCAAAGTGGACAGACGATTTGAGCATTGTTTAATACAAATGTATAATGTTACTGTTTGGACTGAAGGACGACAACGCCACCAAGCGAAAAAGAAGAGCATATGTGCTTACCATGAGTTGTACGTGACCGTATTCAATAGGGACTGCGGCGTTCCGGGGTATGTCCGTCTTGCTCCTGTCAGACTATTGGTAGGAGAAATAACGATAGGATGATGGTATCCCTACCATCGACCGACATACTTTCGAGCGCCGTAGTCGCTATCGAATACATTTACGTGCAACTCATGGTAAGTACACTTATGACTTATACATCCGTTACGTGTAACATGCTCACGCGCAAGTTTGGCATATGCGCGAGATCAAGTTGAAGTTCTTTAGAGTATAGGTATTATTCGAGCTATATGGGCCAGCACTGAGTTTAATTTTACCAGTGTGCTTAACACGAATTTGAGATCTACTGTAGAAATCTATAGTCGCTTACGTCTACGTCAACGAACTGTCAATATTGAGATCTAGATGTCTGAATTATAATAACTTGGCACTTGTGGCAACTACATTCGATTACCGTTATTCTCGTCGTGTTCCGGATTTTAGCTGTCATTAGTCAAAAGTGGTCTTAAATTTTAATGTGAAATCTTCAAAATAAACGGTTTTTATTTTATTTATGTAAAGGTTCCTGACATCGCTTAAGGGCAAATCTACGCCGTTATTACACAGCAAGCATCATCATCAATTTATTAACATACTTACTAACAATTTTAGCAATTGAGGACTCGGCCACATTTTATAATATAAGTCTACATATATTAATATTTATGACGTATCTCGAATATAAAGTAGCGTAATTATATAATGTTAATAACAAAACTGTTTCCCGCAATATCGGTTATGTGTGTCACTTTTTTAAAGGGGTTGAATTTTCCCTCATTAGGTGTACAGATGACGTAAATTTCTATGGTATTCCATAAAAACACTGCTCCTTTGGTTATTCATTCAATACCTATACAAGCGACATGTTCCACATTCTGCCACCTTTCAAGATTTTGCTTTTTTCGCCATTTTAGCCGTACAAGCGTATGCAACAGCTCATAATAAAATTGGTTCTTAAAATTCTCGGGTCTAGTTTTAAGAACCCTTATTATATCACTGTTGCATAAAGTACTATTTTACTTTAACAAAAGATAGTAGATACCTGTGTATTTTTTTTTGGTACGTACTTGGTCATCAGTGTTTACTTTTCTAACAAGACTGCTTTAGACTGCTTAGAATCACTATTTCTCTATCACCTAGATGAAAATCGTTAGATTTAGCTTACCTAAGAGTACCTCTAGCTATCATGTTGGTTACATTTATGTCAATTTTGATACGTTTTGATAGATTCACTACATACCAAAATTAATATACGAATAATTTTATTTGAGATTAATGTAAAAAACAGGAGGTATACATAAGGTAACCAAAACAGCATGGTAAGATCATTGTTTTTTTTTTTTCATACAAATATTATGTGCATCAAAATACATTTTAGAACGTCAAGATATAATTTTAAACGCTTTTACAAAAATCCATTCGTTAAAACCATAGCAACATTCCACTAATTATAGTTAAATTACCAATAAAAAATTCAGACGCGTATTTCAAATAAATTTCACGTAAAATAGTTAACAGCCGCATATCGCACCAATCTGCCACCCATCTATGATTACAATTTGCCAAGTATTAAATGTTGATCGAAATTCTTAAAATTCAATTTAAATGCATGCAACACGAAGAGATACCACATAAACTATGCCTGGCTGGATTGGCGATGAAAAATTCATGTGATTTATTGTAAAAAACAGTAAAAAATTGGAATAACATAACTCGGTACACTGCGGGAAGTCTGTTCCTGTGACAATAAATAAATACAATACGTATCTATCTACTTAATCATAATTTCAACTACAAACTCCATCTTTATTAGCCCAGTAAGTGAAGACGAAATTGTAAAACTTATACGAACATTAAAAAATAAAAAAAGTTTCGGTACTGACGAAGTGCCAAGTGCTCTAATAAGAATATGCAACTCTGAATTAGCGACCCCACTGACTCGACTAGTAAACCAATCCTTTGACGATGGCATCTTCCCCGAACTACTAAAAATATCAAAAATAAAACCAATTCTTAAACCTAGGGGTTCCGCAAGTGACCTAAGCCAATACCGACCTATCGCACTGCTACCTTCATTTTCCAAAATCTTCGAAAAAGCAATGACGAATCGATTATATAACTTCCTCGAAAAGTTTAATATATTACACCCTAACCAACACGGATTCAGAAAAAAATACTCAACTACTTTAGCCGTATTCAAATATATAACACAAATCTTAGAATACCTGAACCTAAAACAATATGGAATAGGACTATTGCTAGATATGACGAAAGCATATGACAAAGTATCCCACGAGATCTTGCTAACGAAATTACACGGTATGGGAGTGCGCGGTACGGCCCACAAATGGTTTAAATCCTACCTTACGAATCGAAATCAATACGTTCAAATAGATTACTACGACAATGAGAACCGAGAGGTAACGGTCTTTAACTCGCAACTACGCCAGACTACTTGCTCACTGCCTCAAGGAAGTATATTAGCGTGTACCCTATTTTTGGCATACATTAACGATCTGCCTAAAATCTTACATCCAAATATCAAATGTATTATATTCGCAGACGACGTCTCCTTGCTTTTCAACACCACCGATAGTACGGAGGGTAACCTTAAACTTTCCGACCTTTTCCATACCGTCAAAAAATGGCTCAGCGATCATAACCTAGACATTAACCTAAAAAAAACGAAAATTATGCAATTCAAACCAATACAAAAGAAACCACTAGAACTTAAACTACAAGTAAATTATGACATAATAGAAGAGGTCAATGATTTTAAATTATTGGGAATAACTATAGACTCCGCACTAAACTGGAAAGCTCACACCAGTAGTTTGAAAACAAAAATGGCCAGTTTTATTTACGCACTTAGTGTAGTAAAGGTGAACACGGATTTTAAGTCTGCTCTATCGCTATACTATGCATTTATTTATTCAAGTCTCCGATATGGCGTTCTTCTTTGGGGAGACAGCACAGAAGCAAATGAAATATTTATCATACAAAAAAACTGCATTCGAATTTTAGTTAACGTACGCATCCCTAACAGCATCCGCCCCTACTTCATACAACATAAACTGCTGACGCTTGCCTCAATATACATAATGGAAGCTGCACTCTTTGTCAGAAAACATACAGAATTTTTTCCACCAAAAGTCGACACATGTAAAACCAGAAGCCAATATAGAGATAAACTATTACTGCCCAAATCTACCCTAGCTATGTATAGGAAAGGCCCACAGTACAAATGTATCCTTATTTTTAATAAAATTCCGAATGCTATAAAATTTGTAACTAACGATAAAACATTTAAATCAAAGTTAAAGCACCTACTTATACAAAAATGTTATTACTCAGTTGACTCATTTCTTGAAGATACGACATTAGATATATATGAATGCGAGTAAATTAATCCAATTTGAAATTTGTGACGTGACATACATTAACTACTAACTTTAAATTAATTTAACATGTTGACAATGCTTTGTTTACCTACTTACAAGACTTTAAGCAACTCTAGAGATAAGTTTAGTATGTAGTTCTAAAATTGTGTGCCCTATACAGGGTGTCATGAGCCTATCCTTAATTTAACACCTTATTATGTACCATGACTATGCAATTTGAATAAATGAAATAAATGAAATAAATGAAATTTTACTCCGAGTTGCAAGACTTTAATGCAGATGGCTACCTACCTACTTGTGGACATAATGTAGGTAAGTAAGTATTCTTAAAGAAAAGACTAAACCGATTTTTGGAATGAAACTTAACTGGTCAGATAATGTAAACAGTTACGTGATTTTATAAGTACGTGCTTCAAAATATACTATGCCTCACAAAATAAGTACATGCCTAATAAAATCAGACTGGACCACGAAATTAGCAATAGCGCCTAGTGTCCTGCTATCAGCAATATTGTGTTTAAATGTAGATGCTATACGCAAGCGACCAAGGAAACTCAATTAAACCAAGTCAACCAAGGAGATGAAACCATAATAACCAAAGATAAGGATTGATGTTTGTGCTTTTTGTAACTAATGTAAATGCTAATCCCCAGTATGGTACAGGCGGCCGAATTCGTTGCGCCTCGCGAAACTTCGAACCTAGCGAAGCGATATACTTAGGTACTTACTAGTCTGTGTTGGTATTATTTACTCATCAACTTGGAGTCTATAGCTTTCGTATTTCATTTGTGATTACAGTTTGCTCCTGAGAGTAATGGGATTTTAAGAGAATCCTTTTATCTAGACAAGCACTAAAGCGTCTAAGAATATTGAATAATAATCTTCACTTCTTCAGTTTACTGTTATATAAATGAGTGTAGAACAGAAGCATACATTACTTTTAGAATTAGGCTCTAATTCATACATAATTATAGTAAGTATAGTCTTTTAAACCTTGTCACCACCGGAAAGAGGCCTTACCACGCAATATCGTTGTGCTCCTCCGCGCAGTTTTAGAGAACCCCTCACCTGGATTATTTTGTTCACATGCCAGATTTCATAAAAATGTGGCAACGTACCTAAATATTACGATTTAATATATTGAATAGTATTATTTTCATGTCATTCCAATATTTAGTCTACGCACGTGTTCAATAAAAATGATAGGTATCAAAATAACATTTTCATAGACGATTGCTCAAAGTTTTTAAACAGGAACAATAATGTGATGATAAAATTAGTATTACATTATTAATATGTTTTTATTTATTTCTTTAACATGTTCCATACCGTTCCATTGAATCTACAATTAATGGAACGGTAGGTAAGTAGGTATTGTATACATCAAAAAATTAAAATATATTATGTTAAGAAATTAATCAAAAGAGAGAAAGACGAAAACAGCTTGGCGGCTCTATCTCTTTTAGATGCTATCTTCGGGTTATATAACATACGGAACAAATTACAGTAGCTACAATTGGATTCCAATTGTTGACACAACAATTGCAGACATGTGCAGAAAAGTACAACTGGATATTTTGGTCACAACACAACGGTATTTTGTTAAACTCTGATAACACTAACTTCATTGTAATTCACTCACCATAATTAAGCATACCAGTGTTCTTACCATGAGTTGTACGTAACCGTAGGCGTTAGCGACTGCGCGTTTTAAAGTATATCCGTCTCGCTCCTAACACTACTCTGGCAGATGTCACCCACATCACTAATCGTCATATCATACTAATAGAGTTCACTGCAAATGTAATAATATTGAAAAAGTAGATTGTGTAAACTATCTTGGAATTAAAATTCATTCTAGTTTTCCCTGATCTCACCATATCGATTATATCTGCAATAAGTAGTGTTCCAATCGCTACACTAGTAGACTCTTTACTATTATATGCTCTTGATTGCTATGGTTTAACATTTAAAACACCAAAAGAAATAAAAAACATATATATTAACGATTACCGAAAACTATTAAAAATGTGTAAAATCCTTACAGTTAGCTGAAAGCGTATAAGTATCTGTTAGCTTTTAACAACCATGGCAACTAGAGCATGACATGGATAGAGCTACACATAATCATAGCACAAGGTCGGTGTCTGTAGGTAAATTTGAGGTGCCTAGAGTCAAAAACTATTACGGAGACAGAACCTTAAAGAAGCGGTTGCCATGCGTACTCAATAGTCTACCTGCGGACATGTGCCTTGTAGAAAACCTACAGATTTTTTACAGAATATTATAGATATTTTTATTGAATACGTATACTGGAATAGTAACAATAGTATAGATATGTACATATATATTTTGTTGTAATATTTAGTATTATAAAATTAAGTATGTTTAGTTTGTAAATCCTTAAACAATTTTTCAGGGCTTCTGCCTGTGCTTGTAATGTTATTTTGTTGTAAGATTGGTAATTAGAATTAGAATAATATTTAGACAACTTAATTGATTACAGTTAATCGTTTCAGCAAAAAACATAATCAATGTAAAACAATAGTAGAACACGAACTGTTTTAGGACTGACTTGATTTAGGACTTGATCTGAGTTCAATTTTAAACGACAGACGAAACCTATAGACAAAGTTTCGATCAAACCCTATCCCTGATTAGCCAAGTCAAACTAAAATATACTTGGGTACCTATTACATGATTTTTTACCTTCACAATATATCAACAGAACAAGATTTATGATGTTGTTAATTAAACATCTGATCTGTCGCCGGGCACATTTAACTCCGATTTTATTATCATTCTATAATAAAACCATAACGATCTACCCTTTTAGCCTCCACTGGTAATCGGATTTATAGTTTTTGCAACTTCGGATTATTAAATTGTAAATTTCACTTTTAAATTGACATTTATAACAATATTGCTAAAATATACGGAACGTTTTTTGTCTTGAGCAAAAGTTTAAAACTGAACAGGCGATTAAGTTTAAGATATAGAGTGATTATGCTTAGGTGCCTGTATGTCTGTAACATTACTAATTTGAATCAACATTTTCTCAAAGCAAATAATACAAACTGTATGTAAACTCCAAAAAAAGGGGTAAGTAATTTAAGTCATGTAAACATTACGTTAATGTTTATTTAGCAAATCAACAACAATTACCCTAAAACAAATAATTTTATCTCCAGTTTTTTTTTATGTAATATTCTTTTTGGCGACTTTTGCAGTTGCCAAATTTTTTATTATTGAAATTAAAAGTACAATAATTTTAATAGGCATTCGAAAACAAAAATAAAATCACAAACAGTTTAAAACTAGTAAATGATAGTGACATGGAAAACCTTTCAATCCTGAACCTCAGTTTCTTAATTTCTACTTCACCGAGTTATTTATTAATTTTAGGTATATCAATTCACGAGGACTATAAAATGACAGCTAATGGCAAGCAAATTACCAATTTTGTAATTTATGATAAACTTTGCAAATTTATTACCGTATTTTGTCACATTTTTTTTTTGTGAGATTAATTGACAACTGTAAGTATACTACGTAACTTGATTGCTTACTAAAACTATAATAAAATTATACAAATTATAAGTAATGTACTAAATCATTCATTCATCGTTATTCGTATGTTATTTTGCATCTGATTTTGGCACTAATTCAATTTTGAAATAAGAACCCTTAATTTTAATTGGTATTCGTTAATTTCGAAAGATCCGAGGCAGGAATTTCAGTCATCCAGTTTTTCTTGGGTTCAAATCAAGAATCTCAGATCAAATCGGGTGCGAGCAAAAAATAAAAAGTCCTGTTTGATTAGAAAGCAGATGATGGGACCTAATGAGTCTAATGGTGGATACCATTATGCGGATACAAGTGAAATGTTCGACGATTAGTCGATACCCAGTATTAATTAAGAATACTTTGTTAATACGTTTCTTAAGTATCGCAGAAAAGACAAATTTAATATTGAATAGGTGTATTAGGTATACCGGAGTTGAAGTCACGCACACAATACATTTCTCATGTAATGTCAGCGGGATTTTGAAATTACTGTTGTTTTTCGTACCGATAGCCAATTCATTAGTGAATTTATTTACTCATTCGTGTTATTCTTTCGCTTTACTTATAATCAGTACTTCATGTATTAAGCTGTGTGTGTACTCATTCGTCTCAACTCTCGGGCCACTACATATAGGTATAGTGTTTATTTAAGTACTCCTCTAGGATTGAATTTGCCTAATTACTTTTACCAAAATAATTTCTGTTCATTACCACAGAATAATATTCCGCTTCCGTGTGAATCTGTTAATGATCACTGCTCTATGAAATTACCCAGTTTCCAATTTGATCCTAGACCACCAGACCGCTCGCCACAGATTGCAGATTGATTCCACCTTAATGCATAATGCGGCTTATAATGGCATGTGTATGAGCTTTCACGTAACGTTACTGCAATTTATTAGTGATATCATCAAAAACAAGTAGGCAAAAAACATGTGGCATTTCTTATTAATATTTTGTAATTATTCGTTGATTGATACACACCGTATTGATTCTGAGTCTAATATAGAAACAGGGAGATATTGGTAAAACATTTTTTTTTGGTACTGATCAACATTTCTTTTTTATTGACAGAGAAAAACAATACAGAATTTAACGACTACAGTGATTTAATGAGGCTTATTCGACATACGAAAGATAACGAAAATATATTACTTGAAATGAAATGAAAAACATTTATTTGTGACATCACAGGAAACAACATAAGAAACAAAAGAAAAAAACAAACAAGGATTAGAATGTAATGTGTGTGTATGTGTGATGTGAATGTACTTAGGTAATATGCATAATTTTAGTTTCAATCTATGCCCTGAGGTAGTGTAGTGTGTACAATTTTCATTGAGGTTCTATTTAACTGTTTATTTGTTAAAACTGGAGATTTTGGTTTAAGCAAACAAGTCGCTACGTAACAAGTTACCTAATCATGGCAAGAAGCACCGGAAATATAATCAATATAGGTTGCATTTAGTTCTGTCGCCGACCTGATGTAACTAAGTTATGGCATAATATATTATCTCCGCTAGTCGCCCAGACGATTTTAATTTTATTGCATTAAAAATTGAATAATATAAGAGCAGGTCACTTATGGCTTATTTCGTGAACAATCTGGTTCTCATGTCGTTCACAATAAAAACTATGTCTTAGAAACCAATCTTTGTTAAACCATCTAATTATAAAATGGTCATTATGGTGTCATACTGTTTTACCTAATAAAAATGAAGATTTAAAAATATCTGTGAAACTAAAATTGTCGTCAGCATATTTCAAATAATTAATGTAAAATAATATACCTATACCCTGTTTTCTTTTTATTTCCGTTAATTTCAAGGGCACATTCCATATACAGTGTGTAAGTCTTATACGGGCGATAAATTTAACCAAACATAGAATTAATTATTGTTATCAATAATTAAAACATATTTTTAAGTTACACTTAATTATGACCCCATAATTAATTTTTTTATAAAATTTTCAGCAGCAATGTACTATAAACAATTTGACGCTGACAGTTGTCAACGGATGTTTAAGGCGAGTGTGTTTGCAATACATTGCGGGCCGATTCCATTTAAAAGTTACCTAATTACATTTCTTATGTCCTATACTAACCACCGTTAAGAGGTTCGCCCGTATTAGATTTACACACTGTATAAATAGACTGATAACGCCGAACAAACGTCGTTTATAAACGTGTCCCCCTTAAAACCATATTTTTTTCTAGTTAAAGGATGATTCACACTAGGACGGGACGGGACAGGATGCGAAGAGACGGGACGAAGCGGGACGGGACGATCTGTCAATTTCTATAGAACGAATCACGTGATAGCTCGGAGCCCTCGGATGTCACGTGACGTTTTCTATAGAAATTGACAGATCGTCCCGTCCCGTCCCATTCTAGTGCGAGTCATCCCTAACCCGTCAAACATTTAGTCCACAGATACTTAAGTATACTTACTACCTAAAACCATAGTAAATTTTAAGTTTACTTGTTTTGAATGGTTAAAATCAGTTCGGTACGGTCACCAGCCAGCACCAATTTTTTGGGTACACGTTTTCAGCGGTAATTACGTTTCCATACTTATTATCTTCCAAGGTACATTCTCCTTGAGGATTCCTTAGCTTAAATTAAGTTAATGTTAATTTCTAAAAGACACCACTGGTATTTTAATTAGCTCCGATTACGCTACGCCCCCCTAATGCCACCACTTATAGGGAATTTAAGAATAATGTAGCCTCCTATTTTTTCCTATTTCAAAAATATCGAAGTTTAGTGGGCTGGGAATATATTAGCAGGAAATAGTACATTACGACGATACAAGTGCGAATAGGAGAAAATTCGCAATGAGTGGCGGGCGATAGAATAAAACACGACCGAAGGGACTGTTTTAAATCGACACGAGTTGCGAATTTCCTATTCGCACGTGTATCGTACGACGTTTTACAGTATATACGGCCCTTTGAATTTTTGACATAGGCACATAAAGTGCTCATTATCGCACTAGTGCGGTAATATAGCACCATATGCACTGTAATAGCTATTTATGCAACAAGTGCGGAAAGTCAGTGTCGTGTCGGCTTATACACTCGCTTCGCTTCGCTCGCTCGTGAATAATATGACACTCGTCGGAAATCATCTTTACGCATGTGTTTCATACAATGTTTTACTATGCATTGTGCGAATAAATAAAAAATCATATCATGACAAAACAATTTAATTGTTACATGACAGTAATTTAATTATTAAAATTGAAAATTATATTATTTTATAGTTTTCATACACAGAAAATACTTTTTGTATCAAGCTGATAGCGGAGTCCAAAATAAATAAAAAATTGAAAAGTAAACGCACTGAGGCCAAATCGTGCAGAAAAGTGTTCTTTTCCACACGATTTTGGCTTCATCGGCCAAATCGTGCGGAAAAGTACACTTTTCTGCACGATTTGGCTTCATCGGCCATTTGGCATCGGCGGAATTTGGCTTTATAGAAAGCGCACTTTTCGAGCACATGCATTGTAAAAAGGTTTTCAATACAGTTGCTCAAAAAGTTGCCCTTTTTGGCTGTGTCACATGCTCAAAGTTCGTTTTTACAAACGAGTGGTTTTTTTTTTTAAATTAGCTATATTCCAAAACTGCTTACAAAAGAGTATATTGTTAGTAAACTTTGCCAAGACGTAATAAAACTAAATATCTACTATTAACGCAAAAATATCAAAGGTATTTTATTCAATAGGTATTTCACTATTTACCTCTTCATCATAATAATTATCATTCATTGAAAACAGTTATGCCACCACTTGGGCAGAAATCGGCTTTTTCCGTAAGCGTAGCGTGCGGAAAAAGGCACTTTATGGCCAGGTGTGGCATAAAAACAGTTCTTATAAATCTGTGTGTATGAAACGGAACAGAACCTACGAAACGTCTTTCAAAGTAGAGGCGTTTTTCAATCAGGTAAATATGTTCGAAGGCTCTATTAGACATGACGATACGATTGGCACATGCGATTTATTATTTTGTTAATGAGAAATAATGATTATGAGATCAAAAATGAAAAAAGTAAAGAAGATAAGATAAACATTTTGAAGATGTTTTTAATAGTTCAACTGTATTACAATAGTGTTACGGAAAATATAATAAAACTTTCAAATTTGGCCTTATGTATATTAATGTATTCCGCATCTGTATTGAAAAATGTTGTTTGATACACGTGCGGATATCTCATTTTTCAATCGGCCCGAGTATTGCCACTCGCCTCCGCATATACCTCGGGACTCGTGAAGTAATGACATACGTTCCGCACTAGCATTGATGAGTTGGTTATGATTGAGTTGCATTTCGGTGAAAAACACATCGCGAAGAAGCCTGCATACATTCGAGAAGAGAGAGAGAATTAAACAGTGTATGTGTAGACCATTTGGCAGCAAATTGCGTTCCTCTAAAATTGAAGTAGTTAATCCTTAGCTAGTTACTTAGTCTAACTGACCAGAGCGTAGGCATCTGGAACTCGGGCCTTACTATGACGTCTTAACGCGATTGCCCTGACCCGAACGCCCTGACCAAACAAATGGAACTAAGTAAGACTTTCTGCGTTAGTAAGGTAAGGTCATAGATGACTTGTCTGCTGAAGCCTGAATTTTGATGGAACATAATTTTGTAGAGACATTGTTGTATTTAATACTTCTATGTAAAAGCATGTGTTTTTAAAGAGTTCCATACATACACAAGGAAACTAGGTTAGGTTCCTTGTGTACTATGGAACTCTATTCTACTATTACAATGGAAACTATGGGTAGTTTAATTAATCGCCATGTTTCGGATCTTAAATCTCCTTCTGTTAGGTTAAAATCATTACATTTTACATATTACATTTTTAAGGGGACGCTTCGAAAAACACTAAGAACCTGATTCTTAAAAATTACGTTTTTAGAACATTCTCAGAACTCTTTCACTCAAATTATAAAGAAATTGCTAGTTTTCTTTCCATTGAAAGTTTCCCTGCTGCTGCCATCGCCGGCTGAATGTTACAGTTTAGTTAGAGAAAATGTATTTTAACTTAAAACGGAGTTTAGGTAGGTTGATTTTGACAGCGGCAAATTTGCGACGTATTTTTCATGCTGTAATAACTTTACGTCACTGCGGTTATCTACATACATACGAGTACGTATTGCTAACAAAAACCAGTCAAATTAAAATTGGCTGTTGTAATGCAGATCACTTCCAGTTTTTGAGCGCTTTTTAACGTACATATGAACTATTAATTAGTGTATAAATAAACGTAATTACTAGGATTAATGTCATAGTCGTTATCGTAAAATGTTGCAATAATATTCAGTTACGAAACTGTTCTAGTTATTAAAACGGTGTGTTGTCAGTACGTGCACGCCCAAACTAGTCTTAAGTAGAGTAAAGGCGCCAATAGCTGAAACATTCCATACGTATGATAACTTACTAATAATACCTCATTTTATTAGTAAAAACATGAAAGTCGAATTCCGTTACCGTTATTTCTTCAGTCGTCTTACGGAAATATTAACGTAAGTTCACTTGTTTCCATTATTAATGGTTCTGTAGTTGTACCTACCTAGTTGCACACTTCTCACAAAAATCGGTCTCAACACAACCGCCACAATAAGGGGGTTTTACAACATGGTACAGTTACGTCTATAAATATCTATACACTTTGGAACTTATTACAGGAGCAGAAGGGTCAAAATTGAATACGGATGCATATATATTTATGAAGCCGACCGTACCAGAGACTATTAACTAAGAAGGGACTACCTTCAATAAAAACTCAAATACGGCTCAACCGGCTTCATGTCGAAAATAGTTTTCATTGTTGTACTATGAAGGGATTACTATCGTAGGTAAAAAAATCAAATTCGGTTCAACCTACTCTTAATATGCAAAATAGTTTTCATTGTAAACTATATAGGTACGTAAGAAGGGACTACTTTCAGTTTTCTTAATGCTAGCGTTTTCCCGGCTTATTCCACGACTCAGGGAACCCAGGGTTCGCTTGGCATCTTTTCACAAGATTTCGCGTAGGAGCCAGTTTTACAAAAGCGACTGCCATATGACCTTCCAGCCCCGAGGTATTCTAGGCCTTATTGGGATTAGTCCGATTTCCTCACAATGTTTTCCTACACTGAAAATTCCGAAAAACTCATTGGTCGTCAAGCCGGCAGGATATGGACTCAAAGTCGCACGCCATACCGCTGAGACATCAACGTTTATACTTTCAGTAAAAACTTAAATTCGGCACAACCTAATATGTCCAAAATAATTTTCATTCTATGTATCTATATGTGGATCTTACTTCACTTATTCGAAGGGCGAACTAGAGATACTATAAAAGTGAGGCCAATACAAAGCAGTGTTACCCTAAGTCCGTGCATCGCGTTATCAGTGCACAGTGTGCACATGCCGAAATACCCATCGCGAGCTCGGCTCGTTGATCCACGTTACCGGTCTACGTAATAAAAATATCGACACCTTGTTTCCACTCATTATAATTACAACTTTCCATTATCATGAACGAATTAAACATGAGAACGAGTATAAAAAATCGAGCTCTAACACAGGTGTCCGTTTCTACGACTTTTGTGGAGAACGAACCCAAAGTCAAGTCGAAGCGCCGAATTAATTAGATGGAATGGACCAGCAGCGTCAGTGACGCCATCTAGTAACAATCTTATTTTAGAACAAAGCAATTTCGTATAGACATTTCCAGTCCCCTTGTTTATTCGTCCATGTATGCTTATGACTGCTATCTAACAGTGAGCATTATCACTACATTGTAATGCACATACTAACGGGATCTGCGCTTTGTGAATTCAAGCCAACCGTGGTAATCGCAAGCGATTAGATTGCATTGCATATTAGCATGATTTTCTAGAATTTTGTTCAATGAAAAGAACTCTAACCAATACAATAGACTAGACAAGCAAAATGTATGAAACTTATGTAAAACATACACTGCAGTGGCAAAGAGTGTAGTTTTTCCACTGGATATCCTTATTTTTAGTCCATTGATTATTGGTTTATGCTACCGATAAAACATCGTTATTACATGTTATAGTTAAAGAATTAAGTACTCAAGAAATATCAATATTCTACAATAGTATCAAAAAACAATCTGCAGCTTGTGATATGGTTATAGTACCTACCTGTGGTAAAATATCTACCTATTGAATATATTAAACCATGATGTCTTATGTGTGAATGAACACTTCCTAAAATTTCTAAAAAAACTTGTTTTTTACCAATTTATACAATATGAAAATATGAGACAGTAGAGTAGGAAGTTGATCAGCGATTTACTTAATTCATTCTATTATTTTCTTTTTTTTAACGTCTGCTTAACTCAGATAGTAGCATGCCTAATTCATTACATATGCATTAAGTACTTGGCATAGAACTTAGGAAGTTTCCTTCTATAACTTCTAGGTTCTGGAGGACTGTTTCGTTAATATTTAATGCGCGTTGTAAGAAAATAAGGTCCTTCCTACTCGTACCAGATAGATACTCTTCATTAATGTAAAATAAGTACGAAGAGAGATTGTATGATGGTCAAAGTTGATGCCTGCAACCCGGATATTTTTACTCATGTAATTACTATGTTCAAATAGGAATATCTATATATTACAGATGTGATTGTACCTTGCAACTAGAAGATAGGGGCGTTCGTGCTTTTACGCAGTTATTCGCACGAGTAAAATGTGGACTAAATCGTGTCAATCGTGTGGAATGTGCAATCGACCTATTTCGGCGACTATCCACTGAAGGTACAGCAATACGGGTGCGAAGACATCAAAATGTTACACTTCGGAAAGATACGCTATTACAGTAGATTGTTAACAAGGGAAAAACCGGCCAAGAGCATGTCGGGCCATACTCAGTGTAGGGTTCCGAAGTTTACCGTCCATCGTAATAGGCGAAGTTAAAAGGGTTTTAATAGATACCATGCTCATAAAAATTATACGCACTTTTAACTGTGAAGATACAAATTTTGCAAAAAACAAAATGGCTTGGGTGACCAAGTGCAAAATAATTTTCCTTTGAAGTCTTTATAAAAGTTAGAGGGGGAGGGGGACACTTTTTTTAACTTCCGGAGCAATTCAGTATTACAGAAAATATTCACTTTACCAAAAAATGTTTTAGCAAACCCCTATTCTTTTTCAAATACCTATTCAACGATTGCTCACACTTTAGAATTGTATGGGTTTTTTTACTTTTTATGTTACCACTTTAGGTTGTCGGCATGATATTCGGCATAATATTGTGTATATTCGTACCAAATTACAGCTTTCTAGTACTAACGTTACTGATCTAAGCCGCAGACGGACGAACGGACGAACGGATGGACGGACAGACAGACATGGCGAAACTATAAGGGTTCCTAGTTGACTACGGAACCCTATAAAGGCACCCATTTAAATCGATTTAGGTATATACTGATAGCCCGATACTAAAATGTGCCTTTCACTCGATTTAAAGACTCCACTGTCATATCAAATACGAAGAAAAAATAATTAAAGTGTACCTTCCTTCTTATTTTATGAAATATAGCCAAACGTAATGCATCCATTTTAAATCGATTTTAAACCGCCGCGAGAGTAAACCATAAATGCACCATTTTCAACTTTCTTACCTAATAGTAAGTTAACAGTGACCCACTTTCAGAGCATAAGATATTTAAAAAAAATGTTTATTTCGACAAACTCCATATAATGAAATGTTAACTAATTTTTAATTTAAGTATCTGCCCCCCTCTGGAACACCTGGCGCATGCGCATGCGTTCGCACCCAGTGTCCCGAAATGGACACATAAAAAATAAAAACATAAAAAATATGCAATATGAAAACATTAAAAATGTATGCATTCTACTTTTCTAGTATGCATAAAGATCTAGCTTTGAACTCATGGTTATTTGGGTAATGCACTCTAATATCAGTTTATTTAAACTAAGTACAGTCAAGTGCAAAAATATGGTTCCATATGATCGACTCATAAATATGGTACTACGCTCTTATTACACCGGAATAAGGTGCTATGGGACATATTTTTGAGTAAGACGTGCGCCACCATATTTTGACACTTGACTGTACCTACTCATGACTCAAATAATTTAACTAGAAGTATATTTTAGAGCCATGTGTAAGCCTGCATACACTTAACCGTATGTACCTATTTATGTAATTTGAAATCTACTTGTTATGCAAATTCGAATTGAATTGCATGGCAATCTTACATTAAAGTCTTGATATCAGACATATGAATAATTAAGTTTGGAAACTAATTTCAATGTCAACCACAGGTAGCTTTAACACGTACTTACTTATTATATTAAGTATTTGTAATTAAGTAATTACCTGTTACATGAAGGTAATATGTCATTCAATGTCGCACCATACATTATTGACACCATGAGTGATTACACAATCTTGTAGATTAACAGATAGAAATGTCGTTATCAACCGACGAAAGTACGGACTTAAGAAATAATTAGATGCGTCATATATTGTATACGTAATTATTGATTATATCGAGTCTTTGAAAACTTAATAAAATAGAGTAGATAAAGTTTCATTTATATAAGCCCATGCTCGAAATAGACACCTGTCACCTTCTAACTGTTCGGAGTAGACAATGACAGGTATCTATCTCGAGCGCGAGACACTATCGCAACACTCTTGTGCTAGGGTTACAGATGCGCCTCGCTAAATTGCTTTTGCACTTTATATGAAATGGATAATTTTACAAAGTCCACAATGACATAGGTACACATAATTCGAAAGACTTTTTTGTGATATGTGTGAAAAAGTAAATGATTTCAAATCAGTTCAGCTGAAGATAAATACTACTTACGATACTCCAAATCCTTAAAAAATGTAACTGACAGTGGCGGCGCAAACCCCAATTTGTGGTTTGTAACTATAGCTTACGAATCTTCCTAGCTCTATAATTCTAACTTAAACGGTCTTGTCTTGATCACTGACAAATTTCCAAACATTTTGATAAATTATTAATTCATTAGCCTTCGTAGTTGACACAACATTGATGTAGTGGCTGCCGGCCTTAAAACAAAGGAAAATCTAAGGTCCGGTCACGTTTTTTTCGAACAATTAAGCGTCCGGCATGTGGACAGCCTGTCGGAGTGTATGAAATGTATGATTTGCACAAGAAACACGTTTACAAAGAAGCACACATTGTTATACTATGGAACTACTTCAAATATTATGGATTATGGATAACTCTTGACGGCCCATTGTAATAAACACATTAATGAATTAATTCATAGCCTTCGGTAAAATGGGTTATTTTATGCCCTTTTCACACAATCTTCTATATAACAACAGGTATTACCAAACCCAAATCTCATGCAGGAAAATTGCGAATTATTACTCGTATTATTATTAAAAAAAAAAATTTATGTAAAACAATTTCATTTGGTAGGTACATAAATGTGCCAAACTGGAGTAACCAGTTTGCTGACGCTTCACGCTCAAGCTCAGTTTTCCTTACTTAATAAAACGTATATTGGAAACTCCCACACTTTGTACTCCCGGTTTATACGATTCTTTGTTGTAGTGAACTTTAGTCAATTAAGTTAGTTTTTGGATAAGTTGTGAATTGGATGCTTAGAAATCAGTGAAATTTGTCAGTGTCTGATGTTAATTTTCAGTGTTGATGCTGTGTTTTGTTGCATCGCAGGCGTAAATACTTTGAGGTTGGTTATTGTTTTTTTTACTAATGGTCGTCGTGTTGCGTCGTACCTAAATAAAAATTGTATAAAATGTTACAGATATAGCGTTCTTCTCCAAACACATGGATAAATGGTTTCCTACTTTAAAATAGTAGATTGTATATCAAGCGCATAAAGTAACCCAGTTTAGACCAGGCTATTTATTGGTCCGAGTGCAACGAGGACCAATATAGTAGTCGAGGATAGAATAGGTATTTATGCCTGAGGTATACACTCTGCTTTTCACTTCGATTGTAAGGAAAATATTAGGTTTTATATTTCACTTTAAGTAATTGAAAATGTAACATCAATACTCGCGCGCTTGGGTTCTCCCCGCCAGGCGCCGCTCGCAGGCAGCCAGAAGCGCGCGGGGCGAGGCCGCGGCGAGCGCGCGCCCCCTGCGATATTACTTTATGCCCTAGAGCATGAAAAGCGATTTTGTGTCGCTTAGCCACGGCATAAAGGCGAACTTTTCGAGCAAGAGAAGTGAAATAGTAGATTGTATATCAAGGGCATAAAGTAACCCACTTTAGACGAGGCTATTTATTGGTCCAAGTGCAACGAGGACCAATATAGTAGTCGAGGATAAAATGGGTATTTATGCCAGAGGTATACACTCTGCTTTTCACTTCGATTGTAAGGAAAATACTAGGTTTAATTTCACTTTAAGTCATTGAAAATGAAACATCCATACTCGCGGCCGTGGCGAGCGCGCGCCCCCTGCGATGTTACTTTATGCCTTTATGCTCTACATGAAAAGCGATTTTGTGTCGCCTAAAGGCGAACTTTTCGAGCAAGAGAAGTGAAAACAATATTTTGTAAACGCACATATCATTAGCCCTCTATAATGCGTCCAAAATCCACATATTAGGACTCCCATGATAATAAATGTTATTATAAAAATAAATAATAACATTGACTTAGATACCATTATTATTTTCAAATTTCGAACATCTCTCAAAGAAAAAAAAACTTCTTTTCTAATATCAGTCGAGATGACGCTTAGTTCCAAACGAAACTTCAATAACAAACAATGTTGCACGCATGGCGCACGTTCTAGGGGTACGCGGTCAACTCTAGTTTGTCTGTAATATAAAAAAAAAAATGTTAAAAAAAATTAAGTTTCAATTCATAAAAGCCGCGATGGCGGTCGAAATATGTAACATGCATGACCGCATCATGAAGGGCTCATGTTGGCTATGTGTGCTGTAAATAATTAGGCATTAAGGCGGATGTCACACTGCTCTGCACTTCGCAGCGACGTTCGGTGCTGTGGATTTTGGTTAAATACTGCAAAGATCTATATTTGTAAACAAAAACCGCATGGTACCGCATAGTGGCTCCGCGTCTCCGTGCGAAAGTGCGAACCTCACGACGGTTCGCGTTATTAGACGGCGATGCGTGCTCGACGGAGGGTATGCCATACACTACTATTGTGCTACTGCTACATAATAGGAAGCCATAAAACAGTAGGCAGTGTGGTTTTATGATTTCGAAAACATTTTTTTTTAAATTTGTAACACCACTGACAAAGAAGGAAGTTTGATTTGACCTCTATTATTATACTCGTAATATCAATCCAGATGACGTTTAGTTCAAACTGAAGTGTCAATTGCAAACAATGTCCCTAACCCACACTCGAATTTGAATGTATTTCATTATTTATAGTCACATAAACCACTAATAATGAAACCTATCAATTATGTCTGATAAACATACATTATTTATAAAGCAATTAAAGAAATTGAGGTTAAAACATAAATACTGTTTTAGTTACCGTAACTAGTATTTATTATAATGAAACACTTACCTTCTGGTTTCCGAAACCATACGATTGAGAAATTGTGGAAGGTAAATGCATTTTGCTGAGATGAGTCCATTTCGTGGCAACTTCTTTCACTTCACTTCTTTTATTATTGTTTAAATATATTTTTTTCTGCTTATTGTACTGTATATTTTTTATAAAATAAAAATAAAATAAAATAAAATAATTTATTCTTCAAGTAGGCAAATTACTATGCACTTTTGAACGTCGAATGAAAAATAAATGGCACCGGCAAGAAACTCGATATGTCAACGAATAAATTATTTCTATTTATATTTCAAAGCAAAAAGCATCATGTACCTATATCTTACCCTTTCTTCTAGACTTTATCAACGTACCGACGTGCGTATAAAATGTTAACTTTAGCACTTCCACTGCTAAAAGTATTTATGCGCCTTGTAAATGGCGCTGGAATCGGGGTTTCCTGCCAAATTTTTAACTGCTGCACAAAATTTTAATGGATTTATTGGCGTGTGTGTGAAGCAATAAACATTGTTGGACAATACCAGCAATGCAAGCACAATGGTTTTCGTGAGTGTGTTAGTTAACAGTATCATTAAAAACCGGCCAAGTGCGAGTCAGACTCGCGCACCGAGGATTCCGTACAAACTTTTAGTTGCCACTGCACCTAGTAGTGACATTAGTCCCATGTATGCACGACATAGAGTTAGTAGGTATGCACGTTTGCTGTTCCATGATCAACTTTTATTACGGTGAGTAAGATAAAGTGAGTATAAAAAAAGAACAATCTAAGACGGTTTAATTTTAAATTTAGTTCAGAAATGTTTTATTATTTAATTTTAAATAAATTATGAAGATTGGGTCCATAAAAAGGTGAAAGCGAAGGACTAAATTGAAGATTAAGATAAAACCTAAAAAATGGTATCCCATTTTATTTTTCTTAATGTCTCATCTCATGGCTCTCATCATTTCAAGTAAAATCAAATGAAACTACCTTGTAGACCTTTAAGGTCACAAACAAAATAACAATGTCTCAAATTGGATGACAGAGCTATTGAGTTATCGATCAGTTTCAATATGCCATCCCTGGTCTTCAGCAAAATGATGGCTTCAATATGAAAATGCCCCAACTTATTATGAAAGAAAACCCTCCAATCACGATGGACGTGCCGTACAAATTTGAGGGTTGTCTGAATTCCGCAAGAACTACATCATCAGAATAGAAATCAAGTCAAAAAGATGAATTTTACAACTCGGATGATACGTAGAGCTAGGTTAACCGACCAGTTCTACTTTGCCATCCTTGGTCTTCATCATCAGGTCCACGGCAACAAAATGTTGGTTGGCCCCAAAAAAATTTCAAGTCACCGAAGGAAACCCTCAAATCACAATGCATGTGCCGTTAAATAAATTTCAGTTTTCTCAATTCCTCATGAATTCCATCATCAGAATATAACTATAATCAAATATGACTACCTTGAAGGTATTTCCTTGTAATCAAAAGATGAATGTCCTTAATCAGATGATAGAGCTGGGAATTACAAAGCAGTCTTACTTTGCCATCCCTGGTCTTCATCATCAGGTCCACTCTACCAAATTGATGGTTTTCGTAAAAAAATGCTCGAGTGTCTTTAGAAAACACCCAAATCATCATGATTTGCCTTTCAAATTTGAGGAGTTTCCTCGATTCAACACTTTAAACTTTCACGTTTAACGCGTCCTCTTCAAATATGACCCTGGATGGAATGACAGTGGCCAGAGCGGTAACGGTATCAGCATAGTCAGGATGGTGCCGAGATACTTACACTCACCATACTTACAGTTCAGAATGACAATACTTACACTCCAGGCTGTCAATACTTAACCTCAGATGTACACACTAGGTACGATGTATCGCACGGACACACCACAAGCAAATGAAACAACAACTAGGGGACAGTGACTGTTTGTAGAACTAGACTGGTAAACTAAATAGGCAATAAACTACCACCGGTTCGGAAAAGACCTCTCACTGAGAAGAACCAGCAAGAAACTCAGTGGGGCTGATATTGTTTAACTGGAACATCATTAGAATTACATGGGCAGATTAAATAACGACATAGCACACGTATGACTTTAGATTATAACGAGATCATTACATATTACAACAAACGGCTTTGTATTCAGTTATTCGCAACTACTAGTCATGTAAAAGCAATAAGGATCGCAATGATACAGACGGATTGATTTTATAACCAAACTAAGGAAACATGCTGTTGTCTGTGTGAGGTTTGTCTAGTTCGACTAAAGAATAATGAGTACTGAGTAAAGAGTAAAGAGAACTGAGAACTGAGCTGCGCTCCGCTTGCGCGCTTCTTTTTATGGGAGTGACCTCCCACCACAGGGGTTCACAATCGGAAGTCAGCTCGACTGACAGGTCTACCAACTTAACAACAGTGCTGCCAACCTCACACCGACCACACCCAAGTTAACCACTTGACGTTTCCGTTTCTGTTAATGAAATTAATAACGCTGTCAAAGTAGTTCAACACACGGCCACTACAGCGCTAGCGTTTCGTAATCAATCGAAGTCTCGTACTAATGACTTCTGTCTCCGACATATACACATTATTATGAACAAAGAACAGGTATATCGCGAATGTAATTTATATACCGACGTTTCGACACAGTTTCACGTGTCATGGTCTCGGCTTGACTGATGAACCAGCGAAGTGTCAACGGCGATCTTGCTAGAAATGTTCACGTACCGGCAAAAAGTCACATTAAACGCGTGGGTAGGTAGAAAAAGTTAGGTGTACCCTTTTCTTCTTCTCTTCTTATCCTTTTACCCTCTGCTGGGGTGTAGGGCTCAAATTAAATTCTTCCACTGACTTCGGTCCTGCGCGAGTTGGGTCGCCTTCTCCCAGTCCAACTCCAATGCACACATCTCTTGCTCAACGGAACGGCACCAGGTAGATTTGGGGCGTCCCTGTTTCCGTTTGCCAGACATCTTCCACGTCAGGGCAATCTTTGATAGGTGGGTATCAGGTTTCCTGAGGATGTGCCCAATCCAATGCCATTTCCTCATTTGTATCTCCTTATGTACGGATGTTTGTCCGGTGATTCTCCATAGGTGAGTGTTTGTGATCCAGTTAGGCCAAAAGATTCGCAGGATTTGCCTTAAGCATTTGTTCACAAACACCTGGAGTTTCGCTGTGAGATTTTATTTTTTACGGACAAACCAGGTTTCGCACCCGTACCCTTTTACACCTACTAAATGTTATCGGCACGACACACATCACTCACAACATCGGTGCATAGATCTCGCGAGTTGCGGTATATTAAGGTAAATTAACTTCATTCACGATAGACCCGTTCTATGTTACCTCAATTCCTCATGGATTCTATCATCACAAATGAATTTTGATAAAAAGTTAACCAATCTAGAACCATCTACTTTCAGATAAAATAAATAAAATTGAAAGCGGTTCAGTATTGACGGAGTTCTGAGGTAGCAAATATTAAAAAAAAACACGAATTAAGATCCTCCTTTTTTAAAATTTTGGAGTCGGCTAAAAAGTAGCGCTTATTTTTTGTCATGCCCGACTGCCAGGTTTCAGAACTACTGCAGTTCTGAAACCCGGTTCAGCTGCAATGTAGTTCTGGAACCCGGTTTATAAGAAAAATGTGGTTTGGTTGCAGAATCATTCATTACAAAGTTTCAAAATAATTATAAACTTAAATTAATGTCATATACCTCCTAATTTAAAGTCCACTAGGTCACCTGGGCCACGACCCGGCCTTCACCGCGAATACTGATTCGATACTCGTCCGGGGAACTGGGTGCCTTGGTCACTTTTTCTTTAGTAGGTATATGAAATAGTAATGTGACTATGAACTTATTAAAAACACGAATCAAAATATTTATTATAATTTAATTTAATTTAATTTGTTTTAAGAATTGAAAATACACTCAACTTAATTTTAGGCTCGGAAACTAAATAATGATTTTTTATTCATCCACATTATTCACATGCGGAGCGTTGAATAGGTCTCTAAAATATTATGAGTATTTAATTAATAATAACGGTTGTACCCCAGCCGTCTATTTTTTTCAACGAATACAGGCACTATATAGATTGGTCATTCCCAGTCTCATTTTAATAAGTGAGAGAGTGCACAGCGCTTATCATTATCACATTTACATATTTCACAATGAATGAGGTTAAATAGTAGACAAACGGGCTTAGCTAACCACTTGTAGGCGTAATTACAACTCAACGATATGGAAAATAAACGAAAGGGGACCTTCAAGCAGGCGTGACACAGAAAGCCATAAAACCCACAAACGCAACATAAATATAATTACCTACTCATGTACAGACACTAGGCAATGAATGTCAAATAACTTATCTACTCCGCCTAACCTACCTCACTACACGCTACTAGCTTTACAATCACATTAAAAAAAACGGCTTTGATAGGTAAATTGATGGTTATCAAAAGTGCTTGAGCTACTTAAGAAAACATAAAAATCACTCAATGCTTCATGGATCAAGGCATAGCCAAATTTTAATGAGACCATTTCGGAGGTATCACCTTTCAAACAAAAGAAAATTCCAGTGATTTTTTTTTTTACCGGGTAAAATCATTTATTCTCGAAATATATACAGTAAGTGTAACTTACCTAACTACCTACCTTAAATCTAAAGTAGGTCCTTGAGGCATTGTACCTAGGATTAAAGAAAATTAAAAACTTTAGAACGGATTAATCGCTTTTATTAACACCATGACCTCTCTAAAGTGTTTAATTTCAATGAACAACAATCGCAGTAACAAAAGAAAATTATCAAAATCAATACGTGATTGGCGGAGTAATCATGTAACAAACATTAGAAAAATATACATTCGAATTTAGAACCTCTTCCTTCCTTGAAGTCGGTTCAAAAAAGCGTAATCAGATGATAATTTATGCCACGTTATTTCATAAAATAAATCAGTTCTAAAAGTGACCTCGCCGTAAGCCTATCTCTCAGTCACCACGGTATATTATTCAAATAATCTAGTGTGGTTATGTCACCTTTCCAAATTTTTTGAACACGGCCAACAAGAAATGGAGTAGGTTGTCTCGGATTTAGATATACTCGTACTTAAGGCGACGTAGCACCTGGTTCAATAAAATTAAGGTCATAAAAATATATATATAACGAATGCTCATTTATGAGGTACTTAAAATACTGGTGGGACGGAACTCTCAGTGTGAATAACGCGAATTAGTCAGACTACGTTTTAGGCAGACCCGGATAAAAGGGTGACAATTATGCGGTTTTCGGATTTTTTTCTGTACTTGTGCTACAAGGCAGGACCTGTGCACAAGTACAGAAAAAAATCCTTTTTGCCAAATTTCGTGATTCTAGGTCAACGGAAAGTACTCTATACATTTTGATTCCCATTGCAAATGTATGGGAAATGCGACATAAACAGTCGTATCTTTTTATTGCGTTAACGTAGAGGTTTCATTTTTTCACAGCTTCATGGGCACAGACCTGTATATGTGGCATTAATTTCAACTAACCTCTACGCATTCCCGAGATAAAGGGTCTTGACCAGGGACCGGAACCGGTTACCATAACCCGGGTTTTTCATAAGGTTATTTTAAAGGTTGTTTTCAAAACACCTCCAATTCGGTTAACTCATGATACGGAAACCTTAATCATTCGGAAACCTTATCGGTCCAGTTAACCCCAATTAACCTCTAACCAGTAACTAACCCCAATGAATTCTGTTAGTGTTTTATTCTGTTTTGAACAGTTCAAACGAAAGTAATCTTTATACGCCCAGGAATTAGACTTAATATTGAATGACCATGGCTAGGAGTTAGGACGTTGTCGCTCGCTGTGGAACCAGGTTTGTTTTGCTCTTAGTGTGGCATCGTTTCTTTATTTCCTTACTATAACCTAACATTTTAGGCCTAACATTTTTATTATCATACATAGAAATGAAAGCGGCGTGAGCGTTTGTTTCTACTATGCTCAAGTTTATTTATTTTTCTTGTAGTTAATCAGTCAAATATAGGTAGAGTCATAAATAATCATCATACATGGGTAACTTAGCGCAATTATTCTGATATTATTTAAAAACAAAACATAACTATTAGTCTCAGATTACGAAGCGATAAAATTCAGCAAATAGTGCTATTTTGTGAGTACATCTTGTGACGGCTGTCGGTAAAGTTAAAACTTTTTAAAATCTCGACATTGTTATCCTTTGTAAAACCAACAGCTAATTACCTGCACGAAATAGTACCATAAAGAACAAGAGATATTTTATTAATAACAACAGTATTCCTTTGGCAATAAAGTTCAAATTGTTATAGCATGCACTCAACGTATAACCTTTTGAAATTAAGAACCGAGGCGTGGTCAACCAGGTGTCTGTTTATTTTTCATAATTAAAAGTTGATTTGATTATTGTAGCTTGTGTTAAATTTTGCAACTTACGTAGGTAGATATTAAAAAAAGTGGGAACAGATTTCTTATCGATTTGAGGATATTGTGCAAGCTTCAGTCGCTACGCTACCAAGTACCGGCAACGTTAGCTACACTGTATTCTATTCCCGATATTTCTTACAATCGACAACTGGCCTACTTTTTGGATTTTTAATGCATTTGGATTCTTGAATTTTTAATCCATGCTTAGTTCATACACTACTCAACTACAGCAAAAATAATATAATAAATACCACCCTCTAACTAAGACTTGCAAAACACGCTACCGGAGGCCTATTGCATAATCAGTTGTAGCTTGTAATATTAGCGGAAGTCTCTTTTCAATCCCTTTTATTAGAAAGAGAGTTCCGCTAATATTTTAAGTTACAAAATAAATTATACAATTGTCCCCAGGTGGTCAGATCATATTTCATTTCTAAAAGGTTTTATGTGAAATGCGTCCTATTCCAATTTGACCCTTATTCTTAAGACAATAAATTTGTAATTTATATTACAGGTTTTTGTATTACTGCATTTCATTTTCTGCAGGTAATTAGCGATTGGGTTTAACAAAAGACACTACAATGCTATTCATAGCAGATAAGTTTTAAGTGGAAATCGTGATTTCAAACTGTTTACATTATAAAACGGTGAATAGTTTTTGTCTTTCCTTAATTTCTCATATATGCGTCAAGAGTGATAATGCGACAATAAAAGTCTTGTTTATTACCAATCTTAATACGATTTTGCCGGCAATTGCTTTCTTTTCTTACCTGGGTGCGTAGCCAAGATGCCAACCGCTCACGCTCACTCGCTAATGAAATGCAACTGTCATTGTCACGCTAATAAGAAAGAGAGATAGAGAGAGGTAGCTACGATACATTATTAAGCGTGAGCGATTGGCATCTTGGCTACGCACGCTGACGTCTGACGTGTTTTCACTTGAGACCGCTATTTGCTACCATTGGCAAAACAAAAGTATGTATTTGAGTTAATTGTAAGCAAGTGCAGCAAGCGGTGCTCCAAATGATTATGACATACTTTGATATTGGATACTTATTATTATATTATTTTTTCGTATCTCGTATTATCGTAGTAATGAGCAAAATTTGTATAATCGTACGAGTTTGAGATTAGGGCTCCCGATTACAAGAGTACACGCTGACACGTGGCTCCGTGTACACGAGTCGTGTCTTAATTACACGTGGCCTAATGGCATGTTCCAAACAGAGCAGAAAACCGGTATCGTGTGTGACAAGACGCTTCTGTAATGTGTTTAAATTAATTTGAAAATGTACCGACAATAAATGAGTAATTAAACATCTATAATTTATTTTATTACATTACAATATCGCATCTCGAGATACTCTGGGTATAACTTTTTTAAGTAGGTATATTCACGGAAATACTACTAAAATTACAGTCTTTCTCCGGGACCACGGGGGCAATGTCGCCCTTGAAACGTCGGAGGTTTGTTTTCAAAGTTTATACACGATTAAGCCCCGTTTTCGTAAATTTATAATACTAAAATTATAATAACAATATCTAATTATATACAAAATCTAACAATGAAAAAGAGTTTTCTACTGATTTTATTTCCTTTAAGAACTCTCATATGTAACAGGAAGAATAATTATAATATAATTTGATGGCCATAGAGTTAGAATTTTTTTTTAAGCTATTGCATAGCTTCTATCGCGGGCCTTGAGCGCGGGGACTGAATCCAGAAATTCCGTAACGAAAAAAAACCTGACGCTCCCCACTCCGACCTCCGACGGACCGAAACCGACTTTATTCACTTTGTTACAAAGTTCTTTATCGGGGAAAGGATATATCTCCAAACGAATGTCGCTAAGTGTCATATTCTATACAAAATATTGAGGACAGTAGCTTTTATTACCAGAGATACGGCGATGTCAAACGTCAAAATAAACACTATTATTTTAGTCCCGCCAAAATCAAATATGTTAGTCGCAAACTTATGTTTCTCATTTCAGTTATCATAAACCTATAGTTTCAATGATAAATATTCCTGAATAACCAACAGCTACTGTAAGATAATAAAACCCACATGTATTGTAAAATAATGTTGACAACTTTTCTATCAAAAACATTGAATTTGAAAATGAATAATGATCCACAAGAGTCTACAACAAAATATGGGACCACCATTGACGCGGTATTTTCTAGGTATTTAGAGGATATTAAGTCGCAAACTTATGTTTCTTATTTCAGTTATCATAAACCTATAGTTTTAATGATAAATATTCCTGAATAACCAACAGCTACTGTAAGATAATAAAACCCACATGTATTGTAAAATAATAAAAACATTTTAAACAATATTAACTTTTTATTTATTAAATAATAGAAAAATTTGTTTTCTTATCGGTCACCACGCTCAAAAAGTGTAACTTGAATTAATATCAAAGAAAAAGAAATACTGCATGAATAAAATAAATAAATAATTATAATTGCATAAGTTGATACAAAATGATATGCAATAGCTTTACCGCGGCAGTCCCCGAGTGCCACACGTATTTTTTGAAATAGTTTTAATGTCTGATGTGTCGGTATTTAGATCGTATTTATATCGTTTTTCCCTTCCTTTCATTTTAAACAATTCTATATTATGTTTTACGAATATACACATAACAAATACATATAAGGATGGCAAGGGTAGTATACTTTTTTAAATAATGGCTTGCAACTATCTAGGTAATATGCTCCACACAAAGATCTTACTCGTAAACACTTTCTTTGGGCTAAGAAAACCTTATCAGCATCTGATGAGTTGCCCCATATTATTATTCCGTAACAGATTTGCGACGATACATAACCGTTATAGGCTGCCGTTGCTGCCGCCTCAGAGACGGTTGCTCGCAGACGATACAAAATATAATTAAATCGATGTAGCTTATTACAAAGGGTATTAATATGGGCTTTCCAATTACAAAACTTATCATTCTTAATTCCTAGAAAAACTGCACTTTCCGTTTCATTAAGTTGTACTTACGCCATTAAAATCGGCAGATAATCTAATTGGTTTTGCTATTATAAGTTTGAAATTAAACCAGTTGTGTTTTGGTTAAGTTAACTTTGAGATTATTATTTTCTAACCAATTTGTTACATTTGTTAATGTAGGTACATGTAATAATATTTCTTAGAGAACCATCTGTATTTTCTTTAATTACTATGGTTGTGTCATCTGCAAATAGTATAGTGTCATTTTGTGTGGCGCCAGGTAAATCGGTGATGTAAAGTAAAAACAAATACGGCCCTAGTATACTACCCGATGGCACGCCGCATGTGTTAATGATGAACGGCGAATTATACGTTTTGTTAAGGTTTTTAACTATTTTTGTAACTTCTACACATTGTCGCTGCCCATTGAGATAGCTTTTTAGCCAACAGTACGCTTGCCCTCTTATACCGTATTTAACTATTTATATTACTTTAATAGCAATGTTTCATGGCACCCTAGATCCATAAAGCCATCCAGGATCTAGATTTCTGCTCATTCTATGCATTCGTGTACATACACACAGAAAACATAGAAAAGCGGAAGTGTTTACCGTGACACCAATAAGTAGGTATAGGTATCGGGATACAAAGTATCAACTCAAAATATGTGTAATAATAATTTGACTGGATTACGTAAATTGTAAGAATATTAATGTAAAATACCAGACCAAGATAATATAACGCATCGCGGCTTAGACATTGCCGAGATTCATTGTTTATGTGGAACCGATAAGGGCAATAACAATAAGCCTGCACTCGGTCGGTATTCATCTTTGTGCACTTAAATGTCATTGTCTCATGAGAGTAATTAGTAAAAACAATGCAAGTAAAGTTTTTGAAGCAGGAATTTCTAGAGCTGCTTTCAATATTATCATTTTAAATTGCCATAATTTTTATAACGATACCCTTACCAACAACTCATACCTATCCGTAGTCTGCACGTGCAAGGCCATTTTTTTGTTTTATAAACGAGCCTTTGTTAATATGAGCACGTCGGCTCCAAAAGCTAATCCTAATAATTACCTACCTACTAGATGTGGAAACTTAAGTGGCGAGTTGGCTATATGTTCAAAGTTTAGTGACACCTCTCTACCCCCAGCCCTCATACTGGTGTTGCTCTCGAGCTCTCTTAGATGTCGCTTTTTGTGGGGGCCCATCTTATGTGGGCGAGTCACCGTTTGCCGTAAATTAAATTTATTACCATTTTGTTAGGCAGACGTCTGATTTTATTCTCTATAATACAGTATTTAGTCAACCACCTTCACCTAATAGACCAGTATATTTTAGTTTCCATTAAATCTCAATAGTCTATACACCCTGGCGGTGCTGCCTCTGCATCCCATAACTCGGGCAGGTGCATCATTCGCTCGGTGTACCCCTTACATTTCATTAAATTGTCGAAAGGGTCTCAGCGTGTTGGCTTCGGCTCCGCGTACGCCTCCCAAAGGTCCGGAACACAATTGTTCCGTGATGGGAAGACCTACCTATTATGAAGATTTAAGACAAAAGTGTGATATTATTTTTTACTATCGTTGTAGAATTGTTTTTGCTGAATATTTTGTATTTTGATTGTTGTTCACATTGATCATAATATGTACTACGAGTATGTCTAATTTTTTGTTTGTATCCCTACTTTTTATTTTAATTATCATGCACTGTTACTTTACACGCCAAGGGGCCTTACCATGACGTCTTAACGTGATTCAGTTTAGGGCCTAAACTGAGTCGCTGCCATACAACTCAATACAGGTTCCTTACCTGAACCTGAACCTTAACTGAATTGCGTTAAAGGGCATTTTCAGAAAAAAGTGCATCCTTTTAATGAAAATGGGTCCTCAATTATCCATAAAAAAAAATTTTTGTCAGGTTTGTAACGGCCGATACGAAATGTATGAAAAAAAATGCGTTACAAAGCTGACAAAAAAAACGGGACACTATTTTTCTTGTTTCCAATAGTACTCGTGATTCTGGTTACAAAAAACCCAAAACTTCCTATATTCAAAAAGAAATGAAAATGGTACCCTATTTTTGAAAATGCCCTAAAACGTTATGGTAACGGATAAGGATGGGTTAGGTCCGCGTGTATTTAAGATCTGTTTCTACGAGTACCACGGATACTCGGATCTAAATTACACGCGAGCCCGACTTGTAAACTTGGCTACCTAAGTTGTTTAATTATCATTGCACGTGCGGTATTAGACGATTTATTCCTATTCGTTCATACTACAATGGTTTTGAATGTTTTGATTAAATAACTTAACAAAATATCACCTACCGACGTTAGTCGTAAGACTCGTAAGAGATATTCACTAAATTCGTTGAACAAGTTAAATCCGTCAAAATAAACACTACGAATAACTTTAAATCACAACATGCAAGCAAACGTAATGATGTTGCAGTTTCATTAATTGCAATTTTGTTTAGTACTACACTTTTAATTTTCGAAAGCTTAAGAAATTCACGTAATTAATAGAAGTATTTTTATTTATTATAACGTGAATTGAAGTTGTAAGGTATGATGACATTTTATTTGATGAAATAAGCTAGTTCAATCTAACGGGTTGTTGTGTATTTGAAGAAAAATAAGAAATTATTAACACGTGCCGTCGCGTTGCCGTCTTCGCTTTAATTTGAAAGTGTAAGACGTAGAAACCGCTTGTTATTATTAATACAACTCTAGTGTAACGGCTTATAGTTCAAAATTGATTGAAGTGAGAACTATGAAACAAACCTGGGTTATTCTACCTGTTGGACCCAAAAAACAGTGCAAGATACAAAATGTCCTAAGTACGAGGTTTTTATATGTCCTTTACGACATTTCTATCGTTCACTGTTGACACGGAATTGTCTTTGCCGATGCCAGCCTCTACTGTTATTAGATATTGAATCTAATTTACTTACACGTAAAGAGTATACTCGTTTGTTATAATAAGGTTAACAGTAACCTAAAGAAAACCCCAAACAAAAACCCTATCGGGATTGGGTTTTGCAGTTAACCGGGTTATGGTTACTGTTACAGCAACATTTCGCTTACCGTTTGTATTTGGTTACTGAATGTTGCTGTTACAGTATCATTGTGTAACAGATATGATTAGGTAACCAACTCGATAGGCTTAAGCCTAAAGAGGGGTTTTCCGGTCCCTGGTCTTGACAGACAGACGGACGGACGGACGGACTACAAAGTGATCCTATAAGGGTTCCTTTTTTCCTTTTAAGATACGGAACCCTAACAAGCACAAATAATAAACTTATAGATCAGTAAAAGCAGTATGTAACTTCTGAATGATCTCATGAATACACATATTTTTTTTTTATATAGCGCCAGTTTCCAACATGTTACCTAACCAACTGACCTAACTGGATGGCATCCGAATTTTGGCACAAATATAGCCTAGAGCTAACTTGTTGAGTCAACATGCAGTTAACCGCGAACCTAATATGTAACCCTGAATTATACCTACTCTTCGATTAGGCCTATTATTTGAAGAGCCAGATATCTTGCAGACGTGGCATGGTAGCCTTTATATTTTGGCATTAATAATTTGGAATTGAGGCATTAATAGGCATAGAAAAATACTTGGGTGTAAAGTATTAAAAATATAATCGTAGCAAAACGGAACACCTTGAATTTCGAACCACGAATTCGTATTAAAATCATTAGATAAGCTATCTTATAAATTGAACCATCGGGTTAGCCAATTCTGATGATCTTTACTTTTCTTATAAGTACTAATCTTCGTATTTACCATAGCGTAGCTCTACGTCTTACTTCGGGGAAACTATATGGGATTATTTTTACTAGAACCCTTTTGTACTAAAAGCACAGAACAAAATCCCATAAAAATAAAATAAGTGTAAAATATAAGCATGCCAGAACTAAATTTAACGGCCTCCCTAGCCTTAGTTGGTAGTTACCCTGCCTACGAAGCTGGAGGTCCCGGGTTCGAATCCTGGTAAGGGCACTTGTGTTTATAACGAATATTTGTTCCTGACTTATGGACGTTTCCTATGTATACATGTGTGTATTTATCTATATAAGTATGTTTATATGTATATGTTCATTTGTATATGTGGATTTATTTATATAAGTATGTTTATCGTCGCCTAGTATACCCACAGTACAAGCTTTGCTTAGTTTGGGGCTAGGTTGATCTGTGTGAGATTGTCCCCAAATATTTATAACTATTTATTTAAATACCTCGTACAAGTAGATATCTAATGTGCGAAAAGTAGGAAGTCCGTGTGGACAAGTTTCTTTTGACTCGTGCGGTGCGAGTCGGGTCTATTGATTCGCAAGACTACGTTCGCCTACTGGTAATAGTCGTTGGTAGGAGAGTTGCCGCCAATGTTT
This sequence comes from Lathronympha strigana, assembly GCA_949128165.1. Taxonomy (NCBI): domain Eukaryota; kingdom Metazoa; phylum Arthropoda; class Insecta; order Lepidoptera; family Tortricidae; genus Lathronympha; species Lathronympha strigana. Next base: position 8,788,050 of record OX421905.1, on the reverse strand, counting down.
CATATAGACGAGGTTAGAGGATCGAACCCCCAGTCCACCACAAACTGTCGTGCGAAACGTTTCTTTGGATGCCAGTCTGACTATGTACGTAACAACTAACATAAATGGAAGTGTTCGACTAGTGTGTGCCATATCGGAAGGACTGTTTAAATTTGATGGAGCGATATCCTTGTTAATAGTAATAATAGTGCCTTGAAAGGAAGTGTTTTTAGCAACGTGGACCAATTTTGTTTTTTGATTAATTACAAACTGACTCAAAAGCCTAATATTTATACATTGAGGTTTCCCTTAACTCAACTTCAACTTTGTGCAATCCATTTTCCCCAGCTTTTCTGGTTTTCGTGTAGACGTTTCTTGCGATCGTTTTATAATTCTTTGAGTCCTACAGACTTTTGCTTGGCCTGATATTGCTTTGCAGTATCTATAACATTGATAGACTACACATATGTTGTATATATAGATTTTTAGAGATAAAGTTGGTCGTATGAAGGCCCTTTATTTTTTATTTTCTATAAAGCCTAAAACCTACCGAAACTTCCGCTGAAATTTCCTAACTTTGGAAAATCGATAGAACATTCGAAATTACTATATAATCGTTCAAGTTTTAATCTACGCTTTCGGTGTTTTCTATAGTAACTGACGTAGTTGCTCTCATAAGATACTTTTTCCTCTATTATATAGTAAAAGTACTAACTGAAGTTATTGTTCAGCAATAAATAACGATAATCATGTTCCACTTGTACCTTCTGTTATTAGAAACTATACGTGCCGGTTCATTTAAGTTCATTAAGTCAATTATGTAGACTGCTCAAGCCTTTGTATTGAAATTTTAAAGTTTTTTCATTGTGCAAGGTTAGCGGTTCGAAGAATATTGCAAACGTTAGCCCAAGTGTAGCCTAAGGGTTTAATGACTCAATTTTGTAATATTCATGCCCTCTAAGTTACAAACAATGTTTGTCATCACATCACTCTAGCATGAAAAGAATTAAATTTAAAATCTAAAATAAATTTTAATGCCATACAAAATTATTCCATCGATTGATCCATATTTATGAGGTCAAAGGGCCCTATTCACTCATTAGAAAATTTGTATACACTTTAAAAAGAATAAAATAATATAACTATAGAAAAAAAATAGACGTAAATTATAACAAGAATTTTCGTGGTAAACATTAAGTGTTGATATTATAGCATCATTGAACGAATGTGCGGGTATTTCTTCCGTTCTTCCATAAATTATTGAACTCTAGCGGGAAGTAAATCGGCTATAAGTATTCCGTACGTCTGTATGTAATAACACCCTTTGTAAGTAAACTGCAGTTTTGTGTGCTCAGTTCTTAATTAAGTTTTGTCCACAGATAAAAATGTCAGCGCAGTTCATCTTGCTGTGCACCTTGGTTTCCATCGCGTCTGCCGCGGTGAAGCTACAGGAGCTGTACGCCTGGAATGTTCTGGACTGGAACTACCCAGACCAGCATACCAAACAGCAAGCCATCCAAACGGGAGCCCTGATTCCCGAGAATGCCCTGCCCGTCGGCATTGAGAGGTGGAGGAACAAGCTTTTTGTCAGTGTGCCCAGATGGTTTGCAGGTATTTGTTAATTGATTAATATTAACCTGTATGATAGTTATATTATTATATAAACATTTATTTAGACAGATGAGGTGATTAAATGACATAAACTTAGAAAGTGAATAATTAAATGCCGCGATCACATCTACGAAGATGTTGTATATTTAATTTGCCGTTCTCTTTAATTTTGCTACTATTTCCTCACCAAAATCAACGTATAAAAATGACCATGTTAGGTATTTAGGCATCTGGCATATTACAATAATAATTTTGAACTTGCAAACAAATGTACTCAGATGTTTCAATTACTTACCGAATTTGGCACGGAGGTTCCTTATAAAATGTATAGAAGCACTAATAAAGGATTTTTCTAAATTCGACCCATAAGGGGGTGAAATTCGGGTCCAAAGTTTAAATGGGGAAATAAGATTAGTTAGACTATTTTATAAGAAACTTTACAGGAGCATTCCTCAAGATAAATGAGAACACGTATTTCAGGTTTTCTGAAAATTCAACCCCTTAAAGGGGGAAAGGGGGTTAAAAGTCAAAAAGTAAGCATGGGATTCGTTTCTATGGTTTATCGGGGGCTGATTACGCTGATTAACGCAATGAACTTGGAATACAAAATATCAGTTTTGATTCGATCGTGATAAAAATCGATATCCGAGGATCCGAAAGAGTCTTTCTAGCGCATCTGTGGTAAAAATTGTGATCAACAGCCACTATCTTGAATTTCTAGAGTTTTGATCGTGATAAAACTTGGTAGGTACATATCAAATGGTGCGAAATAGCTATTTATGCAACAAGTGCGGAAAGTCAGTGATTTCCGACGAGTGTCATATTATTCACGAGCGAGCGAAGCGAGTGTATAAGCCGACACGAGTAGGAAATCATCTTTACGCATGTGTTTCATACAATGTTTTACTATGCATTGTGCGAGTAAATAAAAAATCATATCATGACAAAACAATTTAATTGTTACATGCCAGTAATTTAATTATTAAAATGAAAAATGATATTATTTTATAGTTGTCTTACATAGAAAATACTTTTAGTATCGGGCTGATAGCGGAGCCCAAAATTAAAAAAAAATTGAAAAGTAAACGCACTGCGGCCAAATCGTGCAGAAAAGTGTACTTTTCTGCACGATTTTGGCTTCATCGGCCAAATCGTGCGGAAAAGTACAACTATCCGTACGATTTGGCTTCATAGAAAGCGCACTTTTCGAGCACATGCATTGTAAAGTTGTTTATAACGAATCAGGTCAAAATTGTGAGCAACGACCGAAAACTTGAAACTCATCAGTATAATTCACTTTTTCGAAAACCGCATTTAAATCGGTTCAGCCAAACGCGAGATAATCGCGGATAAACGTACATACAAACAACCTACATAATGTATGTACTAGAATCAGAACTAGGCTTCGATAAAAACTCAACCGAAATAGAAAATTATTTTAAACAAAAACGGGATCTTGAAAAAACAGAATTCTGACATAACAAGGTATTATATTTTCCATGGTCGAGATTAGATCTTAAGCCAGTTTTAATAAATATTTAGTATTATAAAAAAGTGCTGTTAGCGTTATGAAAATGAAAAGGGTGTTGTAAGTTTGTATGGCGGCATGTTTTCTGTTTTAGGAGACTTATATTTCTGTATAAAGGTTACTTATGGAAATATAAAAAAGTTATTAGTGTTATGAAAAAGGGTGTTGAAAGTTTGTATGGCGGAAGATCTAATGATGGAATAGAATCCACCATACATTAAGAAATCTCAGTTTTCAAAGGTACCTTACACGTATAATGATTGGGATACCGATAAACTCATAACTCAAACTTTAACTTTTACCGGGACGGCCAATTAAACTCGTTTTTTTTTCTTATAATGATTCATAACCGATTTTCTTTTATTGGGACCGACGTATAATGAACTTTTATTTTACTGTATTTGTGTACCTATATTATAATCATATTATTTGTAAAAATATTTTTTGTGCTCGTCTTCTACCAGAGTTCGAACTTCATCCACTGACATTGATAAAATATCTTAAATATGCTTATACTACGTTATCTGTGTTGTGTACTTTTTGAGGAGCGTAATAAAGATTATTTGTATTGTACATTGTATTTGTGCACGTTACATCAAGTCACATTTTAAAAAGATAAAATAGGTCATAAAACTCTGTTTGCGGAATTGTATTATACGCCAACGGAGTCATATAATATACACTAACTAGACACTCTTTCACTCGTATCATCAATCAGCTAAAGGGCGTTTTTTTTTTTGTTGTAAAAAAATTTTTTTTTTTTTTTTTTTTTTTTATTGCTTTCTATTCAGAATCGCGATCTCTTTCAGTCCTTGTAGGAGAAGAAACGTGTCCCAAGATTTGTTTTCCATTTCGCCACCATCATTTCATAGATTTAGCATGGCAGTAGCGCAATGGAAAGTTTGAGAAAATGTATGGAAAATTAAGGACACTTTTTTTCTCCTACTAGGATTGAAAGAGCTAGCGATTCTGAGTAGAATAGAGATAAAAATTTCTAATTTAGCGAAAAATGATTTTTGTACAACAAAAAATAAAAATACCCTAAAACTATAATTACGAAACCTAATCTACCACCAATTCAGGAAACGAAGCATGCGTATACTGTCATAAGTGTTATTAAGAACTTAAACATCAACACGTCCAGCGAAGTGTGACAAAGTCTGCGCGATTGACCGCGATTACACAAAGTAGGTACTCCGCTGTCATTTATCGCGCACGACATGATGCGCGATGCGTGATACGTCACTCTGACAGAACGTGAAGTAATAGCAAAATGGCTAATGTAATATACATATCTTATGAGTAATTACAGAGAGAAATAATCTACCCAAGTTTAACGCAGTAGCATCTGATAGCGCTATTTCCAATTATGCTTTTTAATTTAGCTTGAGGTAGATATCTAAAAGCGGTCACCTTACTGATGTTTATAAAATTGGACGTGCCTTACCTATGTCACTGGAATAAAAATGAAAACGTAATAAGAGCATTTTGAGCAACACACTGATTAAAATTTTGTCGATTTTACGTAAAACGGAGCTTATTATAAATTTCCTAAAACGGGGCTTAATCGTGTAAAACTTTGTAAAATAACCTCCGGTGTTTCAAGGGCAATGATTAAGCCCCGTTATAGTAAATATATAATGTGAGAGCTTAATCCCAAAAAAATCTACCTCCGACAAAATGTAACTTTTACAACTTCCGATTTACAATGTAATTTTATGAACCTTCACTAAAAAGCGTCGTTCAAAAATAAATCCTTTTTTGAAGGTTTTTGCATTTTCTGCCAACGACATCAATCATTCAAGTCCAAATTTACATTGCGAAGATACGTATACCAGTAATACAGCAATTTTCATGAGCACGCAAACTAATATATATATATAAATAAATATTACAGGACATTCTTACACAAATTGACTAAGTCCCGCAGTAAGCTCAAGAAGGCTTGTGTTACGGGTACTCAGACAACGACATACTTATACTCGTATAATATATAAATACATAAACACATTGAAAACATCCATGACTCAGTATCAATGTTATCATATACAAGTATCTATGTTCATCAGACAAATAAATGCCCTTACCGGGATTCGAACCCAGGACCATGGGCTTAGCAGGCAGGCAGGGTCACTACCAACTACGCCAACCGGTCGGTCATATATATACGAATATATATAGGGGTACATACATATATACGTAGATTACGTAGGTACATAATATGTACCTAAATAGCTACAAATGTACTTACCTTCAAATCAACGCACGCACGCGACTTAAATTAGCTTTATGGTAGTTATCGGTCGTCTATATTTACTAGTCTCTCGAAATCACACTAATCACTAGAAATAAAGCCGGAAATATTATAAGTACTGGTAGATTAACTACTTAGGAAGTATGACTCTAAAAGTATGTCACCAACAGAGCAGCTGCATTACGTATGTCAACATGATGATAGAGTGTGCTTACTATTTGTGCAGTACGGACATGCGACAAATTATTTAAATTAGGAGCAAATCGGTTATTGCACTGCTCGCGTGCAGAGAAATGCATACTATTATCAGCATGCATCCACCCCAGTAATCTCTCTGTACTAAGAATGTCTTAATACTCTTAATAATCACTTAGGTGCTGACTTAATCAATGATAATGGTAATTGTAGGTACATTTATTTTTATTTAATATTTAATGTAATTAGTCATAAGTGTTATGTACTCCCATGGGTCCTCTGTTGTCTAAAATAAATGAATTATGTTTTTTTTATTGAATGGCGTGAGTGAAAGGATTTAAATAAGTAGGTACGAGCCATTTTGAGTCATCATAATAATATAGTCCCGTTCCGTTCCGTTTCCGCGAATTCATCTTAAAACAAAGAATCTTGCAGCCAATTCGTAAAGCGAATATTTGTAAATTTATCATTTTAGTAAATTTGTAATTTAAGCTGCAGGTTTTGGCTATTACCTATATATTTGAATATTTTTTTTTTAGTGTGGCTTTTGGTTTACCATTAGTATTTAGGAATATTAAGGTAGATATGTATTTACATAAATAAGATATCGTAGGTGTTGTGTTACATAATTATTTTCAGACAGTAACAGAAATCTCTTTTTCACACGTGTAATACTAGATTGTTCTATTTTTGTCGTTTGAGGTGCAAAGGCTACATTCACACGGCGTCATTTTTCTCGTAGGTATACCGTATACGAGATTTTATCGAACATTGTCGTGACAGCCATTTGTATGGCAATTTTTAAAATCGATTACACGGCGTCTATACGAGAAAATCTCGTATTCGAGACATATTTTTTACCGTATACCGTAGGGTCTTACCACCGGGGATGCGAGATTCTCGAGACGATCTTATCGAATGCGATACTCAGTGGCGCTTAACGTTACGTTGAGAAGTTCACACGGACAAACTGGTTTTTCGTATATGAGACGCACGCGGGGGCAGGCAGCTGGCCAACACAACTGTTGGGAACGTCGTTTGCTAAGGTCTAATCCCGTTTTTAATAAAGGATGGACCCAATATTTTCTCGGGCGCCGATACCTCCTCCTCAAATACCAATATAAAAGAATTGAAATACGGGGATCCATATCGGCGTGCACTCAACGACTGATGATGTGGCGGCAGGTTGCATCGAATAGACGCCGTGTGAACGGCTGTCACGTATACGGGGAGACCGCATACGTGAAAAAATCGAATGGACCTCGCACCGTGTGAATGGCCGTCCCGTATACGGTAAAACCGTATGCGAGAAAATATCGAATTGAATAGTCGCCGTGTGTATGTAGCCTAAAGAGCAAATGCTCAGCACAAATGTGCTGTATCGTATTCTAAAAGAAGTTACGAATCGTAACTATTCAATCCACAACAATTCAATGGTTATATCTAAGTAATTTATGGGGTTATTCTGTTTTCTGTATAACCAGCTATTGATTTGAGTAAAAACTAGCGACCTGCCCGTTGCATTGCACTTATATAAATATAAGGTGTGAAACTCCCTAGTAGGTATCATTATAATTATGAACTTACGAAACGCTGTGCTACTGGTTGTTATTATTAAATCAAGTGATTTTTTTCTGTTAAGTATTAATGAAATGAATAAAACGTACTAGTAAATTAATTACTCACTTAATATTTAAAAGGCCTTACTATTGGAAATAAATTTTAATTCAAAAGTAATGAAACGGAATTAGAGCTATGAATAAAAAACTCACGATACATTTTTATTCGTAGCTCTTAAAGACCGCATCGTATCGTATCTTCACTCAAGGTGTTCTTAAGAAACGTGAAGCCGTGATGCCGTGGTCCTACACGGATCTACACGGATCCACATACCCTAATTTCACGTAACCGTATGTCACGTGCGGAACGGACCAGAAAACCGTTGCAGTGAAACACGAACCCGGGCGCACGGCTACTGCTTCACGAATCACGGGCACTACCGCGAGCCCTATAGTTTCTCAACAAATACATACCCACCGTAAACGCCTTGTGTTGAATGAATACTCGAGCAGTTAAGGCTGCATTGCGCAGTAGCGAAACTAGGCACTTACGATAATCAATCAATGTTTATCAATAGGTTCGATCGGTAAACTGCGCCTACTCAAGGTGTGCCTATGTAAATAAGGTCACATTGTTTGGGTGAGTTGATAATCGCCGCAGATTATAGCGAGTTAATAACAACCATTATGAATACATAATTGAAAAATACTTTTAAATGTTAAGATTCCGAGTACATGTCATGCTATGTTTTTAGCCTGATGTCAGGGGGGCTTTCAGTGGGTGGCGCGCGTCGCTTTAAATACCTAGTGCTCTAGTAGGCGAATACGCGAAGACTATAATGACCCCTAAACATAACATAACTCACAAGTCGATTTTTTTTAAATTACCTATTAGAGTACACTTTAGACTAATCGAGAAAAATATTGTCTAACTGTTTTAGATAAAGCTTTGGGTAAAATATAGGTATTTGTTACCGACGCGTGTAAAATCAAGGAAAGATTATGCAAGTCATATTTTCTATCTTTATATTATTGGATTAAACTATTTGAATGTCACCTGTCATTTTATAACAAATTTGTCAAAAGCTTTCTTGAAGCGAGAAAAACCTACATATTTTCTCCAAAAAAATACTTAAGTACATCTAAGTACCTGAAATGTGTTAAAAAATTATGTAGATAACGAATAGGTTCCATGTCTAACGTATTCATCAATAGTTTCAATTTATATGAAGAATTCAACTTTTAAGGTCTTCTGTTAACTTCAATAAAAATCTAGAAATTTTCAAGTTGGTACATTTTGTTCATTAGTATTATAGAAATGCATACACCGAAATTATAAGAAATACATCAATAGCTCTAAATTTTATGATCTTATCAGTTCGCATCATAATTCGAACTCGAAGAGATTTGAGCGGGATAGTCTATCGCGCTACGGCCCGTGCTGTGCGACCAATCACATCACGATTACGCAACGCGTTTCTTACATTTCGTTTGTGCTACGTATTAAATTATGATCTGTAATGTAAATATTAATTTGTTAATTTTAAATTGTAATCCATATTGGTACCTAAAGCAAAATTGTTTTCTTCTTTAAGTAAATTTTAAATGCACGCGTAGTATAAAATTATTTATTCAAATACTGTTTAATCACTATTTCTAAAGAAACCTCATTTAGACCGATATCAGACAGACGATGTGCCCTTTCAAAGGGTACGCAGTGAAAGACTTAGATTTTTTTTTAAACATAGGAGTCGTAAAAGACTTCGATTTTATTTTGACAAAAAGTGAGATATTCATAAGTAAATTTAAAAAACTTAGTTTTTCTACCAGAAGTAACTACTTGGTCAAATTTTCGATGGTTGTTGTGCTATAATGACACTTACTTTATATGGAGGAATCGTGTAGAACACGCTAAAATAAGCATGTTTTGTACGGACAGTTTTTATCTAAAATCAAAAATGGCCGACTTATTTGACCCCAAAGATGAACAATTTTAGATCTCAGTAAAATTTTTGATGGTTGTTGTGCTATGATGACACCTACTTTTTATGTTAGTATCGTGTAGAGCACGCTAAAATAAGCATGTTTTGTATGGACAGTTTTTTTCTAAAATAAAAAATGGCCGACTTATTTGACCCCAAAGATGAACCATTTTAGATCTTAGTAAAATTTTCGATGGTTGTTGTGCTATAATGACACCTACTTTTTATGTTAGTATCGTATAGAACACGCTAAAATAAGCATGTTTTGTATGGACAGTTTTTTTTCTAAAATAAAAAATGGCCAACTTATTTGACCCCAAAGATGAACAATTTTAGATCTTAGTAAAATTTTGCGATGGTTGTTGTGCTATGATGACACCTATTTTTTATGTTAGTATCGTGTAGAACACGCTAAAATAAGCATGTTTTGTATGAACATTTTTTTTCTAAAATCAAAAATGGCTGACTTATTTGACCTGAAAGATAAACAATTTTAATTCAAAGATTCAAAGTATTTATTTGCATCGAACACAGTATAGTGGGTCTTACAGTTAGAATGGTTAAGTCCAGTGCATTCAACCTGCATGCAGGCGTGCAAATATTTCGAATAGCGTGCAGTATTTACAGTACTATATACCTATATACCTATAACCTTTTATGTGTTAATAATTATATCTAAAATTATAAAAAATATGTCAAGAAAGATAAAAATGCATGAAACAATGTGTAAATTATGAACAAAACCCAAAAATAAAAATAAAAAACAAAAAACAATTGTGGTAGGTAATAAATGCAAATGTCAATAAAAATTCAATACTAATAATAATTAAAATAATGGCGTAGGGATGTGACGACCCCATCGCCCACTGGTTTCCACCGGTGCAATCAGTCAACGCAGGGCAGCTTGTGGCGAGCTGTTGGGGAGTAGCGACCCCACGTACCTGAACGCTCCTGGGGGACTCCGTCGTCCGACCAAGTCCTCCGCCTCTGGCTTGCCTTAACCGGCCGTCCAGAGTGGGGTCGCGAGAGCTGTGTTCTCGAGGGTAGATGTGGAAACCTAAGTGGCGAGTTGGCTATATGTTTAAAGTCCAGTGACACCTCTCTACCCCCAGCCCTCATACCGGTGTTGCCCTCGAGCCATCTTAGATGTCGCTTTTTGTGGGGGCCCATCTTATGTGGGCGAGTCACCGTCTGCCGGAAATAAAATTGATTACCGTTTTGTTAGGCAGACGTCCGATTTTATTCTCCATAACCCAGTATTTAGTCCACCGCTTTCACCTAATAGTCCAGCATATTTTAGATTCCATTAAATCTCAATAGTCTATACACCCTGGCGGGTGCTGCCTCTGCGTGCGTCCCATGACTCGGGCAGGTGCAACATCCGCTCGGTGTACCCCTTACATTTCATTAAATTGTCGAAAGGGCCTCTGCGTGTTGGCTTCGGCTCCGCGCACGCCTCCCAAAGGTCCGGAACACCATTGTTCCGTGATGGGAAAGACATTAAAATAAATATGTCAGCTATATTCTAAATATTCTTTAACACTGTAGATGCAATGGTCTCAGCAATGGTCTAAAAGCCAAGAAGTCAATTTATTCTTAAATCTATTGCCTTGCAGGAATTTTATGTCAACAGGTAATTTATTATAAATAATTATACACATATTAAAAGCATTCTTATCATAAATCATTTTATGAGCACGTGGCTTGTATAATAAATCCATAATGTTTTCATTTCATTTCATTTCATTTATTAATTGCTTTGTGTGTTTTGTCGGGTCTGTCTGTTATTCATAAGCCATAGGCTTAAACATAGCCTTATAACTGTTAAAATTTTAGTTATATTTATTTGTTCGTTCTCGTGCGGTTTAATTCTGTAGTGTATAAGTTAAATACTATGTTGCTACTTGTGAGTTCCTATAATTGGCTCTTTGTTTTCATTATCAATGTATAATTTATGATTACAGCTGTTGGTTCTCCGAATAAAATAAAATAAAATAAAAATAATTGCCCCTCGCGTTTTGAATGAAGTTTGGTGGTTGTTTACAAAAATACATATATCCCTTATGTACAAACACGGTAATGGCAAAATATGCCATTGTTTAAATAGGGGGACACATGGTGTTTGGTGGTTTAGGTCTTGCACCCGGCAGGAGCAGCTCCCGCCTTAGTCTACGATGGTTTTTTTTTATCCGTCCAAATAAGATAACTTCACAGCTGGCTGTTGGTTGTCACTTTAGACAGCGAGCGAGCAAATCCTCCGGGGCAGAACCGACACGGATTTGGTTAGGTTAGAAGACTAAGGCGAGAGCTTCGCTTCCCTTATTAAAAATTAATAACCTGGAAGTCTAAGGCGGGAGCAAAGCTCTGCCCGGGAAGGTCTTGCTCGCTCGCTGTCAAAATCATACCATCAAAAATATTACCAAGACATAAAACTGCTCATCTTTTGGGTCAAATCAGTCGGTCATTTTTTATTTTAGAAAGAAACTGTCAACTGTTACAAAACATGCTTATTTTAGCGTGTTCTACAAGATTCTACCATAAAATGTAGGTGTCATCATAGCACGATACCCATCGTTGTTTTTTTTTTGTAATAGCCTGTTTTTATGTCCCACTGCTGGGCAAAGGCCTCCCCTCTCCTTATCCAATCCTCCCTGTGCTGGGCAAGATCCCACCAATACCGCTGAAACGCATCCAAGTCGTCCCGCCATCTCTTTCTCGGTCTGCCTCTGCCACGACTATACCGGGGATGCCAGCTAGAAAATTTGACTGTCGTAAAATATCTTCTATCTTTCGAGTCAAATAAGGTAGACTGGGGACGATTAAAACAATTTGCCTTTAACCGTCTGTGACCGTCATATTTTTATGAGTTGAAAGATGTCCGCACAAAAACTTCATGGTTAGTTATCTGGTTCCTAAATAAAATATATTTGGATGGTCTATAATGCATAGTTTTTGACAATGACGTAATAAAGAAAATAGGGCAGTGTGGTTCAATTGACCCCACATGACTGTCAATTGAAACACTATCTGAGATCAATTGAAACACTCAAATATCTTCGGCACAATTAAAGTACTTATATTTGTTTTTATCTTTTTCATAACTTCCTCTGCATACAATGAGCTCATCAGAAGTTCGCAAGCATTACATAAACATTTCTCAATTTATGAGCATCTGAAAAAAAACGATAAAAATACTTGAACAAAAAAATATAGCTCTTTTAGTCTTCTTTGTCGCTGCTACATTATACAGTTACCTTAAACAAAGTAATTTTAATGCAATTATAAGATATAACTTTAAAGAATCGCAGAAATAAGCATAATTATGTTTCATACAAAAGTGCTTGTTTCACCTATAACAATGTTTCAATCATAACCATTCCCACACAATTCGAGACAACGAGTGATGCAGACATCGGGATGTAATATTCAGTAATAGACGCCATAAAGTATTATATTATATTTCTAGCTTAAAATAATCAGTTTAAATTGTTTTATTATGTATACTTACTTAAACATGTATACCAAATAAAAAAAAATGTTCCGTAACTCTGATTTGAATTTTAGTAGTAGGCGACCTCGTTAATCAGTTGTTGCTAAAATGTATTAATATGCTTGACATATGTGTTATTATATGTCATAAATATCAAATCAACATATAAAACATTCTGTAACAAGTGTTGCTATATGGCGATATACCAAAATAAAATAACATATTATGTTTTTTATGTGACATAAAACAAAGTAGTTGTGCTCACCGCATCAAAATCAGTTTAGCTGAACGCGAGATAATCGTGTACAAAACAAACATAAATACAAACATACGGGTCAAACTGAGAACCTCCTTTTTATGAAGTCACATATTCTCAAAAAATCAGTATAAAAAACATCGAATATCTATAATTTAACAACTAGGTCAAAAACTACACAAGTGAATAATATTGTCTTCTCTTACCGCGATTTTATTCATTGAAATTAAACACTGAAGAGAAGAGAAGAACGGATTAATCGCGTTTATTAACACCACGATCCTACGTTACGAATACAAGTGAATTTGAAAAATGAAAGAACAAACTTGTACATCGAATACAGAATCTTATATTTTAGCGTGCTCTACGCGATACTAACATAAAAAGTAGGTGTCATCATAGCACAACAACCATCGAAAATTTTACTAAGATCTAAAACTGTTCATCTTTGGGGTCAAATAAGTCGGCCATTTTTTTATTTTAGAAAAAAACTGTCCATACAAAACATGCTTATTTTAGCGTGCTCTACACGATACTAACATAAAAAGTAGGTGTTATCATAGCACACCAACCATCGAAAATTTAACTAAGATCTAAAATTGTTCATCTTTGGGGTCAAATAAGTCGGCCATTTTTTATTTTAGAAAAAAACTGTCCATACAAAACATGCTTATTTTAGCGTGTTCTATACGATACTAACATAAAAAGTATGTGTCATCATAGCACAACAACCATCGAAAATTTGACTAAGTCCAGCGCACTAATTCTGGTAAAAAAACTAAGTTTTTTTTAAATTTACCTATGTATGAATATCGCACTTTTCGTCATAAAATTCTAAGTCTTTTACGACTCCATGGTTTTTGCACTTTCGGCAAAAAAACAAGTATTTTTCACTGACATCGACCCAGACTTTATCACACGACATTGACATTTTGATTTTACTATCTTGCGTAAACACTCAGTTGTAGTCATATTATCGACATCATTGTTATGTTATTTGTTGTTATTGACAGACAAGTGAGACAAGGTTAGTTAGTTATGCTGCGCGTTTTCCGCAACTCGACATCTATTGTGCCTTTTTTGCGTGATAACGAGGTAGCCCTATTCTAACCATCCTAGCTCCTCCACGAAACCTAGCATCTTTTTTAGGTTGCTAATTTGCTTCCTTTAGTGTTGTTGGAGTTCAGTGTTCAGTGTGAGACAAGGTGCAAATACAACATTGAGTTATACTATATAGTTATATAATCTATGCCGGGATCAACATCGCGACTAAACGTCGAAAGCGCCGTGCAAATCGCGGCGCTTACGACAATGCAGAAGCGGAACATTGCATCTCGTGACCTAAACGTGTAAGCGCCGGGAAAATAGCGGCGTTTACGATGTTTTGGTCGCGTGGTTGACGCCCCTACTAAGTTCGCAAGTTGTGACACATTCCTTGTTTGCCTACGGCTCCTCTATACGAAGTAGTATAACTCAATGAAATACAACGACCTACCGATGTAGTCGATGTACGTACCAATTCACCGAGAGGCAAAGGCGCCTGGCGCGCCGGCTGTGATTGGTCAAACCGCCCCCGTTCCGCGCGAAACACACGCGATATTAATTCCCGCGCGTAGCTTCGAGCATTTGAATAACGCCTAGAATTGATAAGATAATAAAAGTTGAATCTTTCGATGAAATCCTTAGTATTTCCGTATACATACTATTTAAATGATATTGAACTAATGACCTTGACTTGAAAATTATGAGATTTATTTTATGGCACTGAGAATTTTTTTTAAATTCTAGTGCCTATATAAATTTAAGCTATTGATGAATGTGTTAGAAATGGGCTCTAATAGTTACCTTTGATAATATTAAATGCATTTCAGTTACCATAAAGCACTTGCGTAATGTTTTCGAGGAGTAATATTTTTTTTTATGTTTTTATATTATATTGAAATAAGCTCTTGTCAAATATGTTATTAAATGATAGGCGACGTTCAAATAGTTAAATACGATTATCTGATGAAAAAATTTTCTTCTTGTTTATTTTTTCCTAAGATTTAAAAGGTTGGTAACGAATTTTTTTTTAATTCCTAAAGCAATATCAAAATCTGTTATCTTTTTTTTTTACGCCTTGTTCTAAGAGTATTCTAACCGTCGACAAATAATATCGCTCTTGGGAGTTGTAAAATTTTATTTCCTTTACGTACCGTACTATAGCGGCCGGCGGCGGACGCTCGTCAGTCGCGGGCCGCCCGCCGCCGCTTGAACGCGTGTATGCTTTATGAACTTACCTACTTAAGTACTTATGAATTTCTTACTTACTAATTAAAATTTCAAGAGTTAAATAGAATTTCCGTTCAAGTAGTAGATCAATTTTATGTGTGGCGTTATTCATGATGAAATGAAGAACGCATAGTTAGTTACTTAACAGTGGCGGCGCGTCAAAAATATTCTTAGAGAACAATTATACAATTATAAAGCACGAATCAAATCATTTATTAAATGTAATAAATGTTTTGATTCATGTTTTTGTGTTTTTTTTTAAGTAGTCACACTACTATATATAAATTATAAATTGAAAGAGATGTCATATACTAAAGAAAAAGTGACCAAGGTCCCCGGTGAGCAGGGCTGGGATTCTTAGAGAAACCGGAAATAGTTTACCTATCTTATTCTTCATGAGCCGTAGTAAAAGGACTGGGCTGGCCAAAAATGAGGAAAGCCGGTGGGAATCGAGTTGTATGGATGCTCCGCTACTGGTACTTAATGATTATCGGTTCACTATACTCGAGCAGTGGACGTCTTTCGGCTGAAATGATGATGATGATGATGATACTCGAGCGACATCTGGTGAGGTAGAACATTTTTCATTCTCATCGATGTATTTTTCGCGTGACAGCCCTAGCGCTACACGTGCCGCGTGTGAATGAATACAAGTTATACGATAGAAAGAGATACACAGAGTAGGCATGTTTTTTATGCCTAAACGCCGTTTTTGTTAGAAAGTGAAGCTTCTGTACTTGTACTATTACTTATTCTGTGCTGATGTTGACCATTATGTTTTGCCTTATTAATTATAGACATGCAATAAAATAAAACATAAAACAAAACATCACTTGATACTTATCCTAGTTTTACAATTATTACATTATTAAAATTGGTTAACTTAATCATTAACTAGGTTATCTTATCAAGATTTTTGCATCGGTAAAAAACGCATCGTATAATAAAACATATCCTTAATAAACTAATCGCCGATTAGTTAAAACTATCAAAGTAAATCAAATAGGTATTTACTTACCTACGGATTAAGGATGGCTCACACTAGAACGGGACGGGATAGGACGGGACGGGGCGTGACGGGAAAATCTGTCAATTTCCATAGAAAGCGTCACGTGACATCCGAGGGCTCAGAGCGCCTACCACGAACCGCGAACGAAAGTATGCCTCCCTTTCGCACTTGAGATTTCTCACTCAAGTGCGACAGAGAGGTGAAACTTCGTTCGTGGTTCGTGGTAGACCTTCAGAGCTATCACGTGATTATTTCTATAGAAATTTACAGATTTTCCCGTCCCGCCCGTCCCGTCCCGTCCCGTCCCGCCCGTCCCGTCCCGTCCCGTCCCGTGCCGTGCTAGTGCGAGTCATCCTTTAAACTCGTACACTAATAAATAAGGCTCACAACTTATGTTATATCGGTAATAACTAATAACAAACAGTCTCAACCAGCACTCTTAACAGGTATTAAATATTTTATTTATTTTCTCTTTCGTCACGCAAACAAATATAATGAAAGGAGCAAGCCAAAGTCACAACTTGCATTACGATGACACGATACGCCTGTATATAATTGATGAGTACCCACTTAAATCGCAGAAAGTGTCAAAACAACAAACAAATTGTGCCGCCACCGTGCGCGATTAACCGTTGCGTAGGTTTGGCCAGGGCCGAGAATCTCGACCAGTATCCACTTATCCGCCTCTGTACCTTACTAACCGTTTCTTCAAATTGTAAACAATTATCTATCTCATTAAAACCTACGTCTTAAGTTTTAAACAATGTGTGTATATAATGCATAATGTTTTGCCCTCGCGTTTTCAAGGAAATGCTCGATCGCGTCACGCTATTTCAGTCACTACTAAAAGTATCAATAGCGGCTAAAGCGGGTCTAACACAAGACGATGTTCGGAATCTTTTCGGTGGACTTTTCAAAAGTTAAGGACTATGTATGAAGGTTGATTTTTTTATTGAACCCTTTTCCACATCAAAAAGTACTCCTTTTCTATTGAATTGTATGATAAAAATCATGATTACATGCACACAAGCTATTGGCCACAGGAAAAATTGGCTCCACAGTTCAGCTGAACACGCACTTTTTCTTTTCAGTGGTCAATAGTTAACAGTGTGTGGGCATGTAGTTATGATATTTATCATACAATGCCATTCAAGAAAGAAAAGACTCCGAACATCGGTTTGTGTTTGTCCCAAGTAGCATGACAAACACGAGCGTTTCCGAAAGAATACAAGGGCAAAACATTATGCACTGCATCTGTGCAATCACCTGCAATAGTATCTTCTGTAATGAAGGCCGGACAAATATCTGACACTTACTTGTAGAAGTTGTAGAGCCATAAGAGCGCGTCACATATTTGTGCGGCCGTCAGAGCGGAGGATACTATTGCAGGTCACTGTACTTAGATATTTAAATGAAGTAAGTTTTACTTTACAATCAGCAGTGGTTTTGGAAATGCACCAGATCGTGCATGCCCGGATTTTATTTATACAGCACAACCGCAGGTTCCACGGTTCCCTGAAAAAATAAGAGTAAGATTTTTTAGACCACCTTTTGGAATCACATAATTTTAAAATATCGTACCGATTGGGGAAACTCAAAAGCAAGGATTTTGTTGGTATGTGGGGGTTTTAGGGGGCGACGAATCGATTTAACTTGGTCGTATGTCTGAGAAAACGCGGGTTTTCGAGTTTCCCCAGTCGCTAAACGCTCACGATATTTTATAATTACGTGAAAAATATGTATAAGCTCATGCACATGTTAGGCCAAGAAGATTAGATCAATAAAGAGCATTTCCAGGAACTAAATGCCTGCAATCTGGATATTATTTTGATACCTTCATTAGGTCTTAAAGACGCGTAAACCAACTTTGCACAATTCCAGGAGTTGAGCTTGACTTTTAAGCGCCTAGTAACAACCAAATTTTCAGTTTTTTGCGTCTAGCTCTAAAATTGTACGTTGGACGGAAAAGCCATTTAAGTAGGTATTAAAGAGAGTTAAATTCTAGTATCTTACTACACGTACTTCAAATTTGGTTTAGTGGTAGGTATAGCCACTTTAGCCTACCCTAGCCTTTCAGAGTGATTAGTTTTGAAAATATTCGAGTAATCAAATTCTTGCTCAAAAAACCTTAAAGTTGTTTTGAAAGACCTATTAAATGATGTTAAACGATACCAGATGAAAAAAACAAAAATAACTTTCAGTTAGATGTATGGACCCCACCCCAACCCACTCCCTCTCTCCTCCTAAAAATATTGTTTTTCGCAATTTATATGCAAAACTAACACATATAAAGGGCCTCCTAGCCTAGTCGGTAGTCACCCTGCCTATGGGCATCTAGTTTTGTGTACATCACGAATATTTGTTCCTGAATTATGTACTGTTAGGTTAGTTATTTGGACATTTTCGCGAGAAGAGATCCAGAAAAATGTTTTTAAGGTAGGTAAATTAAATGTTTTTCTTACTCAGAATAACGAGCAAACTACGAGAAAGGTCTCACAATTTTGGAACGTTTTACGTACCTACTTACTCTCCATTTTGTAACCGCTGTACAAACTGTTTGAAATTTTTTAACGGAATGTAAAAATAAAATTGGAACTCTTTTCTTTTCCTTTTCTTCTCAAAAGAGCTCGTGATTCTGAGTAGAAAAACCATTAAATTTACCTGATTTAGAAAAAAAGCTTTTGGATCTCTTCTCGCGATAATGCCCATTTAACATAGCATGGAAAAAGTTAAATACTATGCAGGGGCTACGACTTTCCACACTAATCTCACTGATACACTACAAGTTATTTATCTCATGTTGTTTGTCCACAGGTATTCCTGCCACATTGAACTACATCCCGCTGGATGCGCCATACGAACCATCACCAAAACTAAACCCCTACCCGAATTGGGCTAGCAATGCGCTCGGGGACTGTGATAATGGACTCAACACAGTTTACAGGATTAAAGCTGATAAGTGCGACAGACTTTGGGTGTTAGATGTCGGCACTTACGGTTATGGTAAGTTCAAAGAAAAACAATGTGTAATACAAATCGTCACCAGTAGGTTAGTACCTTCTACCAACCTCTACGATCAACTACTTGGACAGTGTCAAGCATAAGTATTAGATACTAGGCTAAATCTGATGAAAATGGTTAGATAGTTGTAGTTTAATATACGATATTTACCTAGTAAATTTTGCAAAGAATATCTTTAAACGAGATAAGTAAATAAACGCCAATGAATATTATAGCAAACAAACGCGTTATGAGATAATACTCGAAAACCGTATCACTAACTACTATGTAATCGCTTTATTGACGTTGCATTGCATTGTCTTGTCGAGGCAAGTAATTTAGACAGGGAATAACGACTTTGTAAGTTATGCTTTTAATAAAATAAGATGCAATACTTATATATTTCAAACATAACTTACGTATTATCGGCAAACGTCTGTATTTTTAACGTTTCATCCCACATTTATACTTTCAGGGGATAAAATCGCTTACTGGTGTCTGGTTTTGTCGTATTGAAAGTTAAAAGGGAATATTTTTACTCGATTCAAATCTCTAATGAACAATTATCATGACAAATTATTATTTGTACAAAACCAGACACCAGTAAGCGATTTTATCCCCTGTACTATTGTACATTACTGCAGACGGCGGGAAAGAAGGGCTTAACGGGTGAGTATGTATATACACGAGCCGAGCGTTAGCGAGGCCGGGTAACCATACGAAGCCGTTAAAGCCCTTTTCACGGCAAGGCATGTATAGTGCTTTTCTCAAACATGCAATGCAATAAATAAATAAATCTCCAAAAATATGATAGGTAGTTTTATTTCTAGAAATACTAAAAGTTGACTTGACGAATTAATATATCTAACACAAATATTACTATTTAGTTCGTGGTGATTCCAACATGAATTCAGTCTATAACGATAAAACAGATGATCCATAAATATTTCATGATGTATAAATATGTCGCAATGTAAAATGTACCAAACACGAACAGCACTTGTTATTCTGTGACAATGAAAATTATAACCTCTTTACAAATTTTTGTAATTCCTACTTATCCTTAGATAGACAGACACAGTTCTCACTTAAACAAGAAACCAATTTAGTCTAAACAGTTATCGTAATATTAACTAAACACGCATGCATTTTGGGTAGCCATATGCCTTCCGACATCTCGTTTGTCATTTGCGCCATCAATTAATTTAGAGCCCATTCAATTTTACTTTCGCATTTCGCACTTAATTCTGGTGGGGCTCAATGAAGTCATTTCTGCTTCAAAACTCGACGACAACATTATTATAATAAATAACAATGAACAATAAAACCATTGAAATAGAATAAAAAAATCAAAGTTATTTAACTTAACCTCCAAAATTATTAAAAAACTACATAGGCGTTTTTTCACACGCGGTTTGAGTAGATGCTTTTACGTTTAAATTTATTTTATTATTTGGAATGTACCTATATTTGTGTGAGTAAATTTGCAATAACGTGTTGTTACTTATGTTCATGTCGATGTCCATTTTATATAAATAAAACTTCAAAATATAATTACTTATTTTTATTTTTAATAGGCACTGTGGCAGAATGTTATCATGAAACAAAACGGCACGGTTTGAGTAGACACTTTTACCGCTAATGTTTAAATTTATAATGTGTTATTTGTTATGTTCATGTCCATATTGATTAAGTATCGACTTAATATATTCGAATATATAATTTATTGTTTTTTTTAATAGGCGTACTGGCATAACTGGCAGAATGTCATCATGAAACTGTCGTAATGAAACTGTTATAATGGCTAAAAACCATGTTGCTGTGTCACACATTTATGTGGAATAAAATTAAAAAAATATTACTTCCCGGCCTAGGCCTTCAATTTTGTATGAAATTTCATTACGTGTCCCTCCAGTTGCCCTGCCTGAAACGTGGTAATTTGAAGCCTATTATAACGAACGTTATAACAACATTTCATTGCATGTTTGAGAAAAGTATTTTATTGTAATATCTTAAAAATTAAATTGGCTATCATTCATTTCTTGATAATCAATCAACTGTTGTGTTATTTTCAGATCCGAACGTTACAAATCTCTGCCCGTACAGCCTCAACGTCTATGACCTGAACACGGACCAACGAATCCGACGTTACGTGTTCCGACCCGATGACATCGTACCTTCCACTTTCATTGCCAACATAGCTCTCGACGAAGGGCCAACATGTGACGACACCTTTGCCTACTTCCCCGATGAACTTGGATACGGACTCATCGCTTATTCCTGGAGGCAGAACAAGTCCTGGCGATTTAGTCACAGCTACTTTTACCCCGATCCACTCCTTGGTGACTTCAATATTGCTGGTCTCAATTTCCAGTGGGGATCGGAAGGTATCTTTGGCATCAGTGCATCTGCTGTTGGTGCAGATGGTTTCAGAACTCTCTACTTTAGTCCTCTCTCGAGTCATACTGAATTCGCCGTCTCTACTCGTATTCTGAGAGACGAATCGAAAGTCAGTGGATCATACAAAGATTTCAAAGTGGTCGGAGTTCGTGGCCCCGATAGCCACACAACTGCCAAAGTCATGGACGAGAGCGGTGTACAACTCTTCAATCTGATTGATCAAAACGCAATTGGGTGCTGGAATAGTTTCCGACCACTGAAGCCTCAAAACGTAGCCATCGTGGACAAGGATGATGTGGGCTTAGTTTTTCCGAGTGACGTGAAAATTGATGCAGAACGCAATGTATGGGTTATATCAGACAGGATGGCAGTGTTCTTGGAATCGCAGCTGGATTACAGCGACATTAATTTCAGAATTTATACGGCACCTTTAGATAAACTGCTCGCAGGTACGGCATGTGAGCTGCCGGCACAATTTTATAATGTACAGAATACAGGCAATCAGTTGACTAAATATTATGATCCCTTCTCGACCGGTAACCCACAAACACAACCTCCGCCGTATGTGGCACCGACGGTACCGCAGGGCCAAAACCCGCCATTTAGTAATCCTCAATTTACGCAAAACATAATTCCTAAAGTTTCTGCTTTCGTCACCAATCCTAAGCTAACAACCGTTCCTTACTCACGCCAACCGAATAGATGGTGGCAAAAAGGTTACGATGTATACGAAAATGCCTAAGTCTTAAGTCAACTACATTGATGATAACTGACGAAAGAAGAATGTGCTTTGTTGCTAAGCCCATTAATTGAAAAGGAGAAATTTTGCGTAATTATAATTGTGCTTGAATGTTTGTTGTTCTAAATATAAGAGAATGTGCCTCAAGATCTAGCTCAAAATGTATCGAACTCAAGAAGAGCTAAATACGGCAAACAGTAGAATATTAAAAAAAAACTTACCAACGTTTATGTACATATATGGCAAACAAAACAAACTATTTAATTTTAAACAAAACTTGCCTGATATGACGATACACTGAGTGTAATATATAGACAGCTTTACACTGCTATGTTTGATTTGAATGCCTGGAATTATTTAAGAACTACATATAATTAGCCGACAATAAATATTTATATTTTATTACTTGGTTTATTTATTTATATTAATAGGCGAAAGGTACCCCAAAATAGTGAAATGAAGATGTTTTTGTGCAAGTCATGTAGAAGAACTTGAATTAAATTAATGAAAAATGGAATTTAATGTTAGCGGTCACTTTGTCAGTTGTAACGTACCTAATTTTTTTAGGGTTCCGTACCAAAATGGTAAAAAAGAAACCCTTATGGTGCGATTCAGTCTGTCTGCCTGTCACATCGTTAAATATCTCTGGAACTACGTACTTAAGCTACCGATTTGAAATTTGGAATAGTTATAAACAAAGTTAACCCAGACACATTGCGAGAAGATTTATCATATTTATTAATTTATTTTCAATGAAAAATGCCCACTAAATGAGAGGGGGAAAATATAACATTGACCCTAACTGCATTCACTTTTTTTAAGTAAAAAACTTTTCGGAACTGAATTTAAAAATAAGCCAACTTAAATTGTTTTTATTTTCTTTAAATTTATGTAATATCATGCTGAAAGTACTGTCTTATAAATAAAGTTAAAAAAATAGGTTTAAATACGTGATAAAAAAATATCAAGGAAAAACAAACTCTCATACTAACTCCATTCCATGCCAACGACTGATCCAATCCGTCGATACATGTTGCTGACGTCAAATTTATATTTCTAAGAGTAGTTGCAACATAAAGTTTGTACGGAACCCTCGGTGCGCGAGTCCGGCTAGCACATGGCCGGTTTTTTCCTTATTGAACGAAAAAAGCAACCTAAAAACGTATTTAATCATTACTTAGCTAAGATTCTTGAAATTTTAAGAAGCGTTATTCTGCTTAAGAGTTTTTATTACCAAGATACCACTCTACCCAACTTTGGACAAAATTATTTAGCAAGTTGCGGAAAATTGCATATCAATTATTATTATTGTATCAAGTAAGAAAATTGGTATTTACTCGTATTTAAAAAACAAATATTACATAAAAACAAGAAAAAATAAAACAATTAATACTAAAATTAAAACTAAACCTACAAATAAAAAACTGGCTCCAACTCGGTGCCTTCTGGCAGGGTGCCAAGAAGGCTGGCGGCATTGCCGCGCTGGACGGCAAGTCCAATGCGTTGCGCAAGGTACGAGCCAGCCCTCCTGTCACCCGTAGCTTCTGTGAGACGCTTTGCCAAGTCCTTATAAATAATGTGGGCGCCAAGGCCCCATGGTCCAAGAGTTTCCACCCCAAACGGCTCAAACATGTATCCGGAATCAATTACTGCGTATTTGCGATGCTTGAGGTGTTCAGCACTATTAGCGGCATCGGCAGCCCTGTTTGAAGTCCCAGGAAGATGGAACGGCGCAAGGGTGGCATCTCAGACTAAAGGCCGTCCAAGCTTTCAGGATAAATCGCTAGTAACTGGACACCCTCCAATAACTGGCAACTTTATAAGTACTAAAAATGAACTTATATAGCACTATAGGTGCACAGAATTCATTGTAGATTATAACGTAGTCAATTATTGAAAGGAACATTATATTTATTACACACACAATTCACACACACATAATTAATTTGAAATAAGGTGGCTACTTATTGGAAACTGGCAATCAAATACTAATACTAGCAATTTACCCTAAATGAAGAATGTAACCTTTTGCTTGTTTGAGCAGGTGATTAATAGAAACAACAAGCATATTTTACATTACATATGGAAGTGGAATATGATCGTATATTGACGCATGAAATGTAACCTTGGTTGCTTACTTCAGTCTCTATAGATGCTAGGCACAGGCCTTCACTGATACACTAGAGGGATCAGACTTTAGTACCCACGCTAGCCTAAAGCGAGTTGGAGATTTCAGTTACACCAAGAGATGTATGCAGTTTCCAGACTATGTTTTCCGCCGCTGAAAAACTAACAACTCGTAAGTAGGTACGATATTTCGTAGATTTCTTGCGGAAAACTAAACGTGCCAGGACAAACATGTCGAACCTGTGACCCCAGATCATCTTATTTTATTCCTCATTCATTGTTATTTTGCTATAGCATAATACAAACAACTTATAATGACCTTCTATAGTATATAATATATAGCCAGCGGAGTACCCAAAATCCTTAATAAATTTCCATAGGTACTAATGAATTAGAATATTTGATTTTTAATTAAGTAATTAAAAAATAGTATGGAATTAAGTATTAACCCGAAAGATACTAAAGTTACTTTTTTTATTTAAGACTCAAGGAAAAAAAATCTAAGTAAAGTAAGAAAATCTATCAAAAATAAAATGTATTTTTTAAGCACACAACTTATTACTACTATTTAAACAACAAAAAAGTTAAAGTTTGAGTTAGTTTCAGTTAGTCAGTTTATATTCTTAAAAAATATCCAAATCACCATCCGCGTACGTTTGAAAATTGAGAAGCTTTGTTAATGACTCATGAATGCCATTCCATCATTAGATCTGAAGTAAAATCAAATGGAACCTTGGAGGTACCTCACACATTGACACACCCAAAATCCTCACACATGTCACAAAGAAAATAAAAATGTCTCAAATTCCAGTTCCATTTGATAATTATAAAAAACACAATACACGTCCCGTTCAAACTTAAGGATTACTCTTAATTCCTCAATAATTCTCCTCTCCATCAAAATAATGTTCAAGTTACCTAAGGAAAACCATAAGGAAACCTAACCTAACCCAAGGAAAGTCCGCCATTTGTACTTTAATATAATTGTGCAATAAAGTTTAAATAAATAAAACCTCAAATCATAAGACATCCTCATGAATTCCATCATCAGAGTAGATTACAGTAGATTTACGATTTGCAAACCAGTTTTTTTTTTAAAGAAAACTCCCAAATCTCTATGCATGTACCTTCAGATTTGATGAGTTCCCTCGATTTCTCATGGATCCCATTATCAAAAATGAATTTTGAAAAATATGGGACCAGCCTGGAACTGTCTTCTTTCTGATAAAAAAAATTACAATCGGTTCAGTATTGACGGAGTCCTGAGGTAATAAACATTAAAAAACAAATAAGTACATTAATTTAAAACATCCTTCTTTTGAAATTTTGATGTTGGTTGAAAATGCACCAATAATGGGTAAGTGTGTACCTATTGATAAGATAAGAAGATACCGTAAGTAATATTACTCAACAGACTATTTTAAACTATTACTTGCATAATAAACTACTTGACTACTGATACTCTGAAAGCGCTATTTTATTACCATATAAACATAAACATACTTAATTTTTTTTTTATAAATCCTCAATTTCCCTAGTTAATATTTAGCTTCCCGAAACGCCACTGGCACACGAAACGTTACTTCTAATTCCTAGTTCGTAGTTTCCGGAGTATACCTTTGGAAAAACCCCTGAATCAGTCTTACTTTGCTTAAGTAATTGTGCAATTTATTTAAAGACGATTTTTTTTAACAGGGAATTATTTTAATGTAATTTCTACTCATAATCGTAAGCTCATTCGATCCTTATAAAAAACAATTGTCCCCAAATTTTCTTAAATTTTCCGAACCTTGCCTTCCATTACCGCCATACAAAGTATATGGAAAAATGGTAACGGAATAATAAAAAAATCTTGGATCACTTTTTTCTCCTATTAGAATCGAAAGAGCTATGGCAGTTCTGAGTAGAAATCTCATTAATAATTCCAAAACAAAAAGGTGTATTTTCTCTAATAAAAAATATTTATTCAGTAGCAAACGATTTTAACATAGTACAGGTAAAACCAGAAAATAAACTAACATAAATATAAGAAGATGACATTAAAATTAATCTAAAATACATTTAACTACTAATGCCCGGAGTGACAGTACCCGGCGCGAATGTGCCAAATATGCTGGCGGCGCTGCCTCGCTGTATCGCCAACGATATTTGCTGGACCAGGTACGGGCCAGACCGGGCATCGCCACCTCTCTCTCTGATGCGTTTACCTAAAATATTTATAAAACGTTTGGCCTCGGAGCACCAGGGTCCACCCGTTTTCACCGCAACCGGAAGAAAGTCGTACTCAGCAGCAGCTCCAGCTTTTCGAACTGTCTGGGCAAGGTGTGAGGGTGCGAATGTGCTTACGAACGTTGCATCCCAGATTAAACTCCTACCCCTTGCCCAAGGAACCAGTGTTAAACCGTCTGGTCTCTTGCCGTCCGTTCTGTTTAGACCCTAGGGCTCCAACACACAGGGCAAGTTGGATGACACCATCGCACGACGAAATAATTCGTCGACCCAGCCTCAGCCCTACCAGCACACCGCACGCAGCTCAGACCATGATGTCCGTTTGCTTCCACTGCAGCGCCACAGACACACAGGTGAGGTTCGCACATCGCACAACCAAGTCTCAGGGCTACTCCTATACGTAGAGTCATTATCTAGGAGCGTGCCAAGGTGTATGACTTGGAAATAATGTCCCAATTTTGAATATATAATACACGGTGCTCGTGAGTATTGGAAGAGATTTTAACAGCATATTCCTGAGGCCAAAGGAAACAAAAATGTCATATTAAGTGCATTGGATTAGGGCTAGTTTCTGCGATATTTGCAATTTTTATTTAAACATAATTTTACCGCCACTCGGAAAATAACGCGTTTTGGAATATGATAATGCTACTATGTGGTCTAGTCTAGACATGATTTTTGACAAACTTCAAAGTGACACTGAGATGTTTTGCAAAACTCGACTCTACCAAAAAAAACATTTTTTATCTATTTTAAGTGGGCCTTTTCTAAATGAAATTATCTTACCATATTATTTCAAGATTCAAGATTCAAGATGTTTATTGCGTATCACATTACAATGTTTCGGTGGAACTTATATCAAAGCATTAAAAAAAGAAAAATAAAGGATTTTTATTGGCCGAAATGCCAAAAATCATATGACATTTTTTTGTTTCTTTTAGTCTCAGGAAAATACGCTGTTAAAATATCTCGCAATGCTCACGGGCATCGTGTATATTGAAAATTGTATCCAGTACGTAGTAGGTACATAATAAGTTATGAGTACAACTCTATCCTTGGAATTTTCAAGACTTACAAAACACTATTCTTTATTCTTCGGCGCCGTTTTTATGGTAGAAAAGACGGTGCCACGTATCCATACACGTATTTGTAGCATTCCTTAAAACCGGAAGATATGTTATGGGCATGGCACGGGGCGTGTCACTCTGCGTTTTATGTTGTATCAAACTCGGCCTATTTAAATAGGCCCTAAACTGTC
Source organism: Lathronympha strigana (assembly GCA_949128165.1). Lineage (NCBI taxonomy): Eukaryota > Metazoa > Arthropoda > Insecta > Lepidoptera > Tortricidae > Lathronympha > Lathronympha strigana. The sequence goes on along the minus strand of OX421905.1, from coordinate 8,760,163 downwards.
AGGGTTCGTGCAACGCGCATTACCATGCGATGGATGCATTCAGATATACTTAGGTATATTTCAAACAACGTATACTAATTTATACTTTAACAATATAATACCAATACTAATAAATAATTCATAAAAACGTATTGTAATAATATTTTAACATTTTTCCAATTTTATAACAGTAATGATAGTATAATGCAACCGGTAAATATTTTGTATGAAATTACCGGTAATTTACCGGTTAACCGGTAATTCCTATACTATTTTTTACCGGTTTGCATTCCCTAAATGATAGCAATCTGTACTACCACGCAGCACGTGGCAGCACTTTAACAACCCTAATATTTATGGATTTTTGTCATTTGTATGCTTGAAAAATGTAGGAGAGAGAACCTTCTACAACTTAGATATTATACTATTACTTATTCTGTGGTTATGCGAAAAGGATGGACGGTAATGCCGTTTGAATATAAACCCCATACTGTAAAACAAAAATGTATAAATCTTTTTCTACTCCAGCACTTCTATCTGTCAATTAGATGACTGACAGCGATATTAAAAAAGTATACATTATAACGTTATCTATGGTATTCCATAAGAACACTGCTCCTTTGGATTTTCGTATAACATAATACGAGCACTGTTGTTTTTTTTTTATTTATATAGTGGGCACAACATCTTCCCTATTCTGACTCTTTTCTAGATTTTGATTTTTACGCTAGTTTGGCTGTCGTAGAAAACCTAGCGTATGCAACAGCTCATAATTGGTTCTTAAAACTCTCGAGTCTCGTTTTGAAACGGCGATCCTCAAGTTTTAAGAACCCTTTTTTTATATCACTGTTGCATAAACTACTATTATATACCCACATATCATTAGCCCTCTATAATGCGTTCAAAAACCGCATATAAAGACCCCCATAATAATAAACTTTTTGTTACAAGTACAGCAAATTTCTTATCTGTGAAAATGTTATTATAGCTAATTTATATTATCGAATTCGATAACATATTTATTTTCAAATTTCGAACATCTCGGACGAACAAGGAAATTTGATTTTACCGCTATTCTAATATCAGTCGAGATGACGCTTAAGTTCGAAACGAAGTGTCAATTCCAAAAAAAGTCGCACGCAAATCACATGCAAGTTGCACGTTATTTGATATCGAACGATATGAAAATTGGGGCCAACTCGTTTGTCTCTGAATTCAAAAAATGTGAATATCAAAAATTTAATGTTACAAAAGTTTTCATTCATTAAAGTCGTAATGGCGGTCAAAATATATGCGGTTTAAACGCATCATGGAGAGCTGTAAATAATTAGGCCTTATGCCTTACATTATGTATAATCACATAAACTACTATAGTATAATTGTCGACCAAATATTAAGTGGGTACAATGTCAAATTGGGGTTTATTTCACGTTGATGCTTATTGTCTTCTGAACTTCATAGTAAGTAAAAAAGTTTTTTCCGTTAATATGATAAAAGAATAGTAGAATTTCCGAAGTGTCATTTTAAAATCCGAAAGTTTTTTTTAAGAACTCACAAGGTCCACACGAAAGAATCGATTGACACCATAGATATCTAAGAATAAAAGAACATAAAAAATACTCGAATAATAAATATTACGCCATAAAAGTGCTTCAGTTCAGTTGCAGCAGATTTGTAATTCTTGTTTGGGACATGACGTTTTGATAAGTACCAATGCCAAGTATAAAGTTTTGACAGTATTAGTACCTAGTTCTGTGTATGAATTAAAGAAAATTCGCACGAAACATTTATCCTTTGTATCACCATCAATGCAAAATTGTTCGCTAATGTCATTCTGACCCACATTTTTTGACGTTGTTGTTCTGTTTTGTGTATCTATTTCTTTCAATAAGTCAATGAATGATACCAAATTTAGTAGCATTAGCATTCATAGCCTTCTCGCTTTGACGTAGTCGATTAAACCGTCGACAACTAAACCTTTGTTATTTAATTTGTTACGCTGTTCATATTGTTTGCTCATTCAATGCAAAAGTACGTTTTGTCACATATATTCACTTCACTAGTTTTTATACTCATTCGCGGTTGAAAAATAACTCATGCAGGTTGTGTAATATATGAACATAAAGACAGTGATTTCATAAAATAATGCCTTATCAGTATTATCTCGTCTGTAAGATATTTTCATTACTTAGATTAGTTTAGTCATAAATCCTTTGAACAGCATTGAGTTGAGAGTGAGGCCGCTCTGGATGCCGCAGCATTAATACTCGTGCTATACCTACATGGCAGCATTGTCGTCATAATTTACTATGATTGTAGTAGTTAGCTGCGGATAACAAATCGGACTTTAATAACTCTTGAAGTGGTTTCCGCAGTTTACTGTGAGTTGTTTATTGTATAGAACATAGCCGAGGAGCTGTCCATGCAGGATGAACGTGGAAATGGTAGATGATAATAAAAAAGACGGTAAAGGGGGGGCCACTGAACAATACAATCCATTTGAACACCGGAAAGTTGAAAAACCTAACTCGTAAGTAACTCAACATGTTTCATTAATAATATAATAAATTGTGAATTATTTACATAATACCTAGCAAAAAATAATTGATTTTGAACATTTTTTTAAAAGCAATCGTGTGTTTAATTTGTAATCATTTTATTATTTTGTAAGGTAAACGGTCCTGTGGATGGTTTCTATGCAGTATATTTGAAAACATAATAAGATAAGAAGATCGTTCGCACGTTAGATTGAGTACATTAAACTTCCGTTTTTTGATTAAATAGTTTACTTATAATTTAAACGTGTATTTTAATATATTACGTATTTTCATCACAATAGGCGTGACATGTTTCGACTGCATCGGGCAGTCATCGTCGGACAGACAGAGTGGTGTTGTCACCTTCGCGGCTCGGGCATCACCCCATTTCGATGCAGTCGAAACATGTCATGCCTATTGTGATAAAAATACGTGAGTGTTAACCGTTGCAATTTAATAAACAGTTTACAATTTGAGATAGGTACCTGTAGTTTCTGTAACTATGAGTTTTAGCGAATCCGGGGGAGCGTCGTGGTAGAATATTATTAAAAACCGGCCAAGTGCGAGTCGGGCTCGCGCACAAAGGGTTCCGTAGCAGCAAATATAATAAACTTATTATGTCAATTTATACACCTGGTGAATGGAGCCTAAACTTATAAGGTTCAGCCATCGTTTTCAGTGTAAGCACAATAACTTAACCAAAATTACAGTTAAATCAACCTATCTCAAAAACTATAAGAGATACTTTGATCAAACCAAAAATCGTTGAAAGAGTTAATTAGCATGCATCACCTCTATTTTTTTTAGAATTTTATACCCCGTAGTTATAAAAATAGAGGGGGGGGGACATACTTTTTACGACTTTGAGAGCTGATATCTCAAAAACCGTTCACTTTAAGAAAAATGTTTTTTAGAAAACTTTATATCATTTTAAAAGACCTTTCCATTGATACCCCACACGGGTATGTACATCGAAAAAAAAATTTTCATCCCTCAGTTACATGTATGGGGGGCCCCACCCCCAATTCTTTTTTTTACTATTTAGTGTCATAATTTTGTAGCGGTTCATACAACACATATTCCCATCAAATTTCATCACTGTAGTACTTATAGTTTCCGAGTAAATCGGCTGTGACAGACGGACAGACGGACAGACGGACATGACGAAACTATAAGGGTTCCGTTTTTGCCATTTTGGCTACGGAACCCTAAAAAGGTGTTTTAGCAAATCTGTTAAGAAGTTACTACTTCTTAATTAATTCGCTAAAAACAGTGAATATCATAGGATTTTGCGTTTTGTTGGTACGTAATTATTGAAACTGTGAAATAATATATAAAACTATTGTATTCATTATATTGATTAAGTTACTATTTTTTGAGGGCGGGTGGAGGGTAGAGGGAATGAATGTTCACCCGTACAATTAAAGAGATGGCAGAAAACTGAAATAATTAAGAATACAACTATTAGGAATATTACAATTATTGTCTCATGATACGCATAGCATTCAGAAAGGAGTGGTTTATATATTTGCACAAGCATGCAGTTGATATGGTTTAGTTAACAAGTTAATTGAAAAATATCAGTAAATTCGCTCCTTGTAGTGTCATCTACTGGGACATTCCCCTTAGTAGTAGTAGTCAGGTTAGTGAGGTTTTTTTCCTTCAGATCGCGCGATATGAAGCATATTACATAAGCCGACAATCAAGATAATATAGCTTATGATATGACACTCGAGATGACGCTAATGAAATATATCTCACTCTTCATCTTTCTAGCGTTTGCCCGGTAGACGGCTTTTGCACGGCTCAAGGAGCCTGGGGTTCGCTTTGGCAACTAATCCCAAGATTTGACGTAGGCGCTAGTTTTACAAAAGTGACTGCCATCCGACCTCCCAACCCAGAGGGTTAACTTAGCTTTACTGCTATGAGTCCGGTTTCCACGCGATATGTTTTCCGAAAAGCGATTGGTAAATACCAGATGATATTTCGTACGTCAAGTTTTAAAAAACTCATTAGTACCTACGCCGGGGTTTGAAACCGCGCGCGACCTTCGGATTGAAAGTCGCTTCCTCACTACCGACAACTTGTGTAACGATACCTCACTATTCTCACTAAATACACTTACCTTACTGAGTAGTTATGGTATTTACTTAATAAAAAGTAAATTGTATTTACTAAGCTCAAAATTACGTATATCGTGTAAATATTATAGGGTCTGTGTAAAAGGCTTAAGGGTTGTAAATAATACTAGTATTTATCAGTACTTGAGGTATAGTACACGAGCGCACGGCACGACCGCACCCAACCGTGGTCTGGAGCAGAGTGACGTCAGCGCGCGTATACTACATCCCTATTTTATTAAATATTTTTGAATTTAACAAATGTAGCAAGACAAATGCAGTTTAATTTAAATGTAACAAATGTAGTTTAAGAGTACAATACAAGGAATAATCAATGTTTAATCAATTAATTGCACAGATACGAGATAATCAACTATGTATTAATCACTATCGTCTTGGTCTTCATTATTAGACGTGTCTTCACAATTTTCATCTACAACCGTCCATGAACCATTAACCTTTTTTAAGTGTACTATATTTCGCCTATACTCCTTCCCAGTTTCATTATTTCTAACCTGGACATCACCACCATTTATTTTAGTCACAGTGTGCTCAGTGGGATGGAAACTGGATGACAGTTTATTATCTTTTATTAAATTTTTTACAAATACTTTCTCTCCAATCTCAATATTATTTTCCTTTGCTTTCCTTTTTCTGTCACTATATTCCTTTCCTTTATCTTCTTTTTCTTTATCTCTATCCCTTACTTCCTCATCAAAAACATTATTTCTAATATCTACAGCAGTCGGTATTTTGTCCCTGAATTGTCTTCTGTAGAACAGTTCTTAAGGTGATCGACCTGTGACAGTGTGTGGCGTGCTGTTATACATGATAAGGTACTGCAATAAATCTTGTTTCCAGTCGTTTTTCTCTAATTGACTGATTTTAAGTCTTTTAAGTACGTCCCTATTTTGACGTTCCACCTCACCATTCATTTGTGGCCAATATGGAATAGTATTTAAAAGTTTAATGCCACATTCTCGGCAAAAGCCTTTAAATAGGTCACTGGTGAACTGATTCCCATTGTCACAAGTCAATGATGAGGGGTACCCTAATCGGGAGAATATCTCATTTAGAACTTTGATAGTCTCAGCAGATGTTATGCTACGCATTATTTTTACCTCCTTATACCTACTGTAGTAATCTACAATAATTAACAAGTAATCATTACTAGGTAAGGGCCCTAAAAAATCGATTGCTACATCGACCCAAGGTTCGACGGGGAGTTCACGACGCTTCATAGGCTGAGAGGGATTTGGAGCCGCCACGAGTGTGCATCCGCGACAGGATTTCACTATGTTTTCTGCGTCCTTATCTATACGCGGCCACCACACCTTAGTTCTAAGGCGTGCTTTCATGGCTGCTATGCCAGGATGCCCCTCGTGCGATGCTTCAAGAACCCTCTGGCGCAATGTCTTTGGGATGATCAGTTTGTTACCACGTAAAGCAATATGTTCATCAAAACAAATTTCCTGCAGAAAAATTTTATAATTACGAACTGGCTCGTCCCATTCGTTGTCATGAACCCCACGCTTGACCTTTTTCAGTTCGTCATCAACAGCAGAAGCAGCTTCAATCTCTTGCATAGAGACTGCAACCGGTCTGCTGTGTTCTATAATTTGATTAATGTAGTTTTCATTATCGAATGGTGTTGGTGCCTCAGAAGAACACAACCTCGATAGTGAATCCGCTATATTTGACTTACCCGGACGATAAACTATTTTATATTTGTACGCCTGTAGTCTCAGGACCCACCTCTCGATCCTCGCACACGGCTTAGATTTCGGACCAAAGATGACCTCTAGTGGTTTGTGATCACTTACCAGATCGAATTCCTTGCCGAAAAGATAGACTCGGAAGTGCTCGACGGCCCACACTAATGCCAAAGCCTCCTTCTCCGTTTGGCAGTAGCGTTTTTCACAATCTGTGAGACTTTTGTTACCATAAGCTATTACCCGAGGACCATGTTGATCGATTTGTATCAAACACGCACCCAGTCCTACTGGAGAAGCATCTGCAATTACTTGAGTCTTGTCTTTAGGATTGTAATACCCCAAAGTCTGAATATTGGATAAAGACTCTTTTAACTTGTTAAACGCTTCATCTTGTTTCTGAGTCCAATATTCACTTACATTTGAGGTCTTACTTAGTCCTAATCGTAACAACTCTCGCAACGGATCGGTCAGTGTGGCTAAATTTGGAACCCACTTACCTACGAAGTTGACCAAACCCAGAAAACTTTGAATTTCGTCAATTGTAGAGGGTTTGCGGCTGGACTGTATTGTTTTGACATATCTGTCTAGCGGTTTGATACCTTTTTCTGAGAGTTCATGACCCAGAAACTCAATTTTATTTGTTCTATATACACATTTAGATTCATTTAGTAAGACATTGTTTCTTTTTAATACTGAAAGGACTTTGTTGAGTCTCTGGTCATGTTCTTGCTCAGTAGTCCCGTAAACAATTATGTCATCGATAAAGTTCGCGGTTCCTTCACAACCGAGTAACATTTTTTCTATAATTTTTTGAAACATCTCAGGTGCGCAAGAGATTCCAAATAATAGCCTTTTATACCTGAACAATCCTTTGCTTGTACTGAAAGTCGTAATATATCGACAATCAGCATCAATCTCGACCTGATGAAAAGCATTTTTTATGTCTACCTTAGAGAAAACTGTTGCATGTCGAAAATGCGGCAATAGCTGGTCCATCGTCGGAAGAGGGTGATTTTCCCTAACAATAGCTTGGTTAGCGCGTCTCATGTCCAAGCAAATACGTACCTCGCCATTTTCTTTGAGCACCGGCACCATCGGTGACACCCACGGCGAAGGTCCCTGAACTTCTTCAATGATGTCAGCTTCCTTCAATTCCTCCAACTTTGCATTTACCTTTTCCTCTAATGGTATAGGGATCCGACGATAAGGTTGAATGACAGGTTTTACGGATTTGTCAATAGGTATTTCTATCGTAACATCCTTGAATTTGGGAAATTTCGATTGGTCATCAACATTGTTGACCTGATCACCAATCTTGAGCACGCCAAGTGCTATTGCGGTAATTCTACCTAGCAAATTATTAGTACCATCTTTTATCACGTAAAACGTGACGATTTCTTCTTTTTCACGCACACCTATAATAGTCTCAAAACAACCTAATATTTTCAACGGATCTTTGCTACCATAAGCGTACAGTGTTTTGTCCGGGTTGTTGTTTTGGCTAATAGTACGCACGCCATGCTCTTTTAGATAGTGCCACGTTTTATCATTGATAATGTTGCTTTTGCTTCCCGAATCGATCAGCATTTTGACTGTTACGTCTCCTATTTTGCAACTAATTGTCGAGTCTTCGTCAATATGAAAAATATAATCTATTTCCTCCACTTTCTTTGGCTGGGTGTCAACTTTGGGCTTTTTTGGTTTAATATTTGATTGATTGCCCATAAGCCGTCGTTTTTGTGTGGTTCTACAGTAATCTTGATAATGGCCAAAGAATCCACATTTTAAACATTTTTTAGATGAAGCTGGGCAAGATTTGTCATTAGAAAAATGTGCGTTGCTACCACATCTACCACATTTAGTTTTTTGTGTTTTTTGCGTCTTTTTGGAAGTGAATAGCCTATTAATTTCTGGTCTGGCCTTATTTTCATTTGATTTCCCTTCAAGTGCCTCTAACTGCCTACCTACAACTTCTAATGAATTTGCTAAAGACACAATTTTATCTAATGTGACCTCATCACCAATTCCTAAAATTTTCTTTTTGAGATCAATAAGGCATTCATCTTTATCAGCAAATTTGCATTTTTCAGCCTGAGTGCGCAGTCTCAAAAGAAAAGCCTCAAAACGTTCATTTTCGTCCTGTTTAATAAGTCTGAAGACGTGCCGCTCATAGATTTTGCTTTGTTTCGGAAGGAAAAATTCATCCAATTTTTCTATAGCACATGTATATACATCGACACCCTCAGCGGGTTCGATATGTGCTCCAGGAATGTTATAGTATACATCCTGCAGTGATAATCCTCCCACATGTAATAATGTTGCCCTCTTTTTCTGCGAGTCGGTGATATTCAAGGCTAAAAGATATATTTCTAAACCTCGTTTCCAACGCTCCCATCGCGTCCCAATTGAAGTTGGTTCTCCTTCACAATTGAAGTTTTCTAGGCTCACCAACCCTTGATTTTGAGCCATTGGAGCGACCTGTAAATACATTACCAGTTATCACATTCCGATGGCCTAGCTGTTCGCTGTAGAACCAGTGGGTTATGCGTGGCCCTAACTGATGTTTTCCCAATGGCCTAGCTGTTCACTGTAATACCAGTGGGTTATGCATGGCCCTAAATATTTTATTTTGTGTATAAAATCCAGTGGCCTAGCTGTTCACTGTATAAACAGTGGGTTACACATGGCCCTAATGTTTTGTTTACCTGTGGTCAAGCTGTTTACTGAAAGACAGTAGGCATTGCTCGACCCTTAGGTGACGTTATTTATACAATCATAAAATACCTATACTTATGCCAATTTATAATTCGTATGGTATTTAGTCACCTAACGTTATGTACTGATTTGTATTTTGGTACTTTTATTGTACGACATCATAATGAAAAACAGTTATTGATTATGTATCGCAATATTCGCAAATCAAGTGCAAGTGTTATTTGCTGACGCAGTACCTGCTTAACCATCTGCTAATTTAGTACCTAAAATAAAGTTTCATCATAATAGTATACTACATAAATTAGCATGAGTACCTGCCGAAACAAATAAATGCAATTTTAATCATAGTTCTTAAATTTAGAACTATTTATGTTGCATTCTTACTTTTTAATTATTTTATTTCGCAATAAGTTTGCAACTGAACAGCCTAAATAAATATAATTATCTCCATTAATAACGTTAATTTGAGTAGGTCGCGACTTATAAACGAAAGGTAACTAAACTAACAAATTCAATATAGATACCATGAAATATGGATATAGATTGCATTCGTTACTTCTATGTAAACAAATTAACACGCAACTAATTATCTACCATATTTCCACGACCATACGTTCTAATTTCTTACAAATAAACATTCAGCTAACCTCACCTAAGTACGGAAACGAAACACTAATGTATTTAAAATTTGAAACGCAAATATCGAGGTAAAAGAGATAATCAGTTAATAACAATCGAAACAACTACTTACTTAGGTATAAGTAGCCATTACGTTAGGTAATTAACACCTTATTGTCGTTTTATAGACATTGTATGTATTTGATGCATTGTAATGTAGGTAGCAATTCTATCTCACAAAAGTTTATACCTTTGATTTTTTACGAACACTGCGACTCGATGCGATATATTAACGGTTAATTTTAATCATTGCTTTCAACAATAACTATCTCTCATTTAGACGCGAAAGTTGTAAGTATGTATTTACGTTTGTATTTAAGTACTTATCCCCTTGCCTGTTTCAAAATAATAGATAGTGCTTTTCTACTTACGTTTTCCTCTGTCGCCACTTGTAAAAGGCTTAAGGGTTGTAAATAATACTAGTATTTATCAGTACTTGAGGTATAGTACACGAGCGCACGGCACGACCGCACCCAACCGTGGTCTGGAGCAGAGTGACGTCAGCGCGCGTATACTACAGTCTGTCTTTAACATCAGGTCCACTCCAGGAAAATAGGTAATGGCTTCAGTAAGAAACTGCCCAAGCTTATTATGAAAACTCTCTAATCACAATGCACGTTCCGTTCAAATTTATCAGAAATAAAGAAATCGAACCGAAAATATGAAGGTCACAAGTCTGATTATACCTAGAGCTACGTTTATTGAGCAGTTCCACTTTGCCATATGTCTTTAACATCAGGTCCACTCCACCAAAATGATGATGTCAGAAAAAAAAAATCAAGTTACTGGAAACCCTCAAATCATAATGCCGTTCAATTCATGAATTCCATCATCAGAATAGAACTACTTATTAATCAAATGTGACTACCTCGAAGGTTTTTTTTTCCTTACAAACAAAACATGAATATCTCAAATCGGATGACAGAGCTGGGTATTAACTCGACTACGTCTTATATACGATTTTAAGCTAACATGGTCATTTGCATTATAACTAATATTTGAAACGGGATAATTACCATGTATATTTGTTTTATTGAGCACCCGATATTTCGACACTGTGGCGTTCGCTATGGCGTGTGGGTAGATCACAACTAAAAACTCGCAGCTCATCAGTTGACTACGTCTCGTTGTGGAACAGCGACCCTTGAATTTTAAGAACCAACTATGAGCTGTTGCATACTCTAATTTTTCTACGATGATAAAAATAGCGAAAAAAGCGAAATCTCGAATGGCAACAGAATGTGTAAGATGTCGTTTGCCAACTACAAACAGTGTTATTATATTTTATAAAAATCCATTAGAGCATTGCTTAGTGATGTTTATTTATTTAACCTTTGTTGCACAAAAGAAAACCCTACGTTAGAAACGGCGGACTTAATGCCAATATGCATAGGATGTTCTTATGTACCACAGACAACGTTATAATGTATACTTTTTAGTATCGCTGTCAGTCATTTAATTCACAAATTGAAGTGCTGGGGCCTTACCATTATTACCTGTGCTCAGTTGTATGGGAGCGCCTCAGTTTAGGTCCTAAACTGAATCGCGTTAAGGCGTCATGCCTTACCATGGATACCCCTGGAGAAGAAAAACTACTATTATGCAACAGTGATTTAATAAGGCTTCTTAAAATGCAAGGGTCACCGTTACTAAACGAAATCTAGTCGAGTTTTGTAACAATAGACCCCAACATGATGTATAGTACTGACTGTAATCTTAGAATCAGTAGCCTATGCAGGTCCTTCTGTTTTGTTCGCAGGGCTACCCAGTGTGTACCCCCAGAACAAAGCAGAAGGACCAGGGTTCAAATCCTGGCAAGGTCATTTACTTGCGTGTTTATCAGTATCACGAATACCTCCCGAATCATGATCATGAATGTTTCTTTTTTATGTATTTAAGTTTTTATCTATATCTATCTATCTATTATACATAATATATATCGTCGTCTAGCACCCACAACACAAGTATCTCCTACTATTGAACCTGCTGTGGGATTAGGTCGGTTTGTGAAAGATTGTCCTCCTATAATATTTCTTTATTTATTACGGCCTCTCTAGGCCTAGATGGTAGTTTCCCTGGTTACGAAGCTTGAAAGTCCCGAGTTCGTATCCGCAGTCCTTTATTTGAGTGATTATCATTATCAAGAATAATTGTTCGTGAGTTATGGACGTTTTCTATACATTTATTTATCTATTATAGGTATGTATATAGACGTCTAGTACAGGCTTTGCTTAGTTTGGGACTAAGTCAATCTGTGTGAGATTGTTCCCAAATATTAAATTTATTAAATATTTAATTTGAATAAAGCTAACTAGAAATAATAATCAATGTCAAAAAACTAGAAAAATCACAAAAAAATATCTGATTATATTTTCGTCGATGGTTTCTTTCATTTAAAAAATAAATGCAGTAAGATGAACCGCATCAGTAGCAGGCACTACTTCCAAATAGAAAAAACTTACAAACCTACACTAATGATGAGATACATACATCAAACCAGTATTTAAATTAAAGTGTTATAGCGATGCAGTTTCACTTTTTATTGCCATTTACGTAATACATAATATAATAATATATATGCTACAAAGCTAATTTCAACACAACACAACATACAAACAAATATCCAATTTGTGGTAACGCAGTATCAGCGCCAATATAGTCTGCAAGCATTATGGTTAAGGTGTGAAAATAATGTGGGATGAATTGTCGCCTGAGCTGCGGTATTTCCGGACCGATACGACCTTCAAACCATAAAAAAAAAAAATCCCCATTCTTAAGCACCAGCAAAGGACTTAATATCACCCTGCTACACGTATGTGACGGTAATCGCTTACCCTCAGGATGTCATCACGGGATTCTTCTGCATAAGAATCTGTCAAAATCTTCTATCAAAATGCGTACCATCGTCGCAGTCTCACATCGGAGCACAATTTATCCAAAATATCTAGAAATGACAATAAAATACGGACGTGTTGAGATATTTTTTGGCCCATTTGATATTTATACCTTTACCTACTTAGTTTTTATCTGTTTACAACAGGAAGGAATTGCTTTGCAGCAATTGACTTTAGAAGAAATTGAAAGAAAACGGAAACCCATTTTTATTTGTGGCAAATAGTTACTAAGTATATCACGTTTAATTTTTTTTCAGAGATTTAAGGTCCACGGCCAATTTGGTCAAATCATCATTAGGATCTGGTCTGCTAGCGGGACCACTGGCTTTCTCCAACGCCGGATGGGGTATAGGAATCCTCGGAACTATACTCGTAGGTATAATATGCGGACACTGTATACACATTCTGGTGAGTACTAGAACTATTATGAAAACTTTCACGATTTTCACACAGTATAAATTTACTAAGACTGAGCTTAATTGCGTAAGGAACTCAATGCACTGAAATCTCAAGCATGGTTACTCAGGATAATAAACTTATAAGGGAAAAGTTTAGATCTCAGGGATGTGTCAATGAATCAGGGGTACTATTAATGATCTTCCACAAGCATCATCGCAAAAGTGTATACTTTTTGCAGACGACACAACGTTAATAGTAAGTAAAAGGAACTGGTGAAACCATGCACGAATCCAACATAAATATATGCTCAAAGGATGTTAACATATGGAGAGAAATAATAACGTGAAAATTAATATAAATAAAACTTAATTTCTACAATTCCACTCATAGAACTCAAAACCAGTAGGTATTAATGTTAACCTGAAAAATATTCCCATTGAAGAAACTCAAACTACAAATTTCTTAGGTTTTAGTCGTGGACGAACAGTCAAGTGTAAAAATATGGTGGTGCACATCTTACTCAAAAATATGTTCCATAGCACCTTATGCCGGTGTAATAAATAAGAGCGTAGTACCATATTTATCAGTCGATTATGTCAAACCATATTTTTGCACTTGACTGAACACTTAAATTGGAAAGCTCAAATTGATGCACTGTGTACCAAATTATGGAAATCTATTTTTGCCTTAATAATCTGAAAGTATCAATTTATGTCCAGGCCGCGTTAACTCCTTACCATGGATATGTGGCGTCTACTTTTAATTACGGACTCTTGCTATGGGGCAATTCGGTTAATATTCAAAGGGCGTTCATTATAAAAAAAAATGTATGCGAAAAATAGTTGCAGACCTCTTTTCCACAACTTTAATATGTTGCCCTTAGCTTTCATGTATATTAAAAGCTTGCATATTTACCAAAAGCCACCCATAATATTTTAAATAATATTTTGAACGAGGAATAATGTTTAGAAACGAGGTAAAAGCCCAGTATAAAGATAGGCTATACTGAGCATCTAAATCGGATATTTATTAGAATAATGCCTTTAACATGTATGTAGATTTCTTTAATAACCTCCCTCCTCATGACTTGCGAATGTTGCATAGAATAGTTATTTATGATACAAGAGTAGAAAGTAGGCTTTTTCCCGACCAGTGTGGGTTCCTATAAAACACTCACTTCGTTCGTGTTTTAAACCGACACGAGTTGAAAAAAAGCCTACATTTCAACTCGTATATCCTACAACATTTTACAATGCATTCGCTTGGAAAGCCGCTACGTTTTTCAGAATGAAATATGAATATTTTCTTTTGAAAACTTAAAAAAAAGTATATATGTTACTATACCTATACATATTAGATCTCTGTTTCGATATTTACACTTTTAATGGATTGTATATTTTATAAATGTGTATGTTGTATAATAAAGAAAAAAATGTATGTCCGATTGATGTTCTTCAAATAATGCATTGGTTTCGACAATGCAAAATTATTAGACTATCTACAGTTTTTTTTTTAAATTAAAAAGGTACTTTCTCGTGCGAGAAAAAGCCACTTTCTATGCATAAGTTTTCACTTGAAAATAGCAGTTTCCGAGATAATGCATTGTAAATAAATGTATAATAGAACTGATTAAGTGGCTACAGGATCATTGTTTTATACTGTTAAAGACTATTTATATTTCAAATTATAATGTGTAATAATTTTGTGACATAACTTTGAAACACCAATCTACTTTTATATAATATAGGTACTTGAGTCTGTATTAGAAAGAAAAACATATTTTTTATTTAAAAGTACCTACTTAAAAGAAAACTAAAACTACTATTATTTTTAAATCATTTCTTAAAACTAAATCTTAAAATAAATAAATTAAAGAAAAATATTGACTAAAAAAGTCGGGTCCTCCCGGCAGGGTGCCCATCACGCAGGCAGCATTCCCGCGCTGAATAGCGATTGCAATTCTTTTGCAAAAAAACTTCCAGTGTGAGGGTCGCCTGTAGCCTCTCTGAGCTTCTTGCTTACCTAGCTACTTTTATTTTATATTACTCCACCATTGCAAGTTACTATTTATTTTATTTTATTTCATCTGCGACGATTTTATATGTTTTTTATTGGTTTTATTGATCTTTTTGCATTTATTTTTTAGTAGATGTAATTTATAAACACTTTGCATGTTGGTTTAATTTCGACTGAATAATGATTATAAACTATTTGAGATTAAAGTATTCTGGCAAATAAATATTTATATTCTATTCTATTTTAAAGCTTTACTAAACGAAATGTCGGAGGTTAGTTTTTCAAAGTTTTACGCGATTAGGCCCCTTCTTCTTCCTAGCGTGTTTTCCGGCTTATGCCACGACGCCACGACAAGGGAGCCTGGGGTCCGCTTTGGCAACTAATCCCAAGATTTGACGTAGGCGCTAGTTTTACGAAAGCGAGTGCCATCTGACCTTCCAACCTTACGCGATTAGGCCCTTTTTTAGTATATTAATTAGGGTACCCAACTATTAAAACATATAGATATTCAGCCCGTATCCACATACTGTTGAGTATAGACCTCATCTTAATTACACAACTCTTCTCGGTCCTGTGCCAATCTGATTCAATGCTTATTTGCCGTAACACGGATATTGTCTGACTATCTTCTCCATGATAACTTGTATTTTACGACTTTCCAAGAGTGGCTATGTTTCACTTACATTCATATTATTTAGTATGTTCATTAATTATTAGAATATTGACCAAAATGTATTTATGGACAGTATTCAACTGCAACACCTAGCAGACTGAGTCAAATAATTGCAATTTAGCCCTTGTACTTTTTATTTACCTTTTACATGGTGGAGATGCGCTTATTGATAATTCATTTCAGGTAAAAACGTCCCGAGGATGTTGTATCGTCGAAAAAAAACCCCTATTAACCTATGCAGCTACATGCAAATCCGTTTTCCAAAACGGGCCTAAACGTGTCAGGCGATTTGCTAATATTGCAAGGTAATTTGTAAACTTTACAATTCTCTTTTTACAAGCTTTTATTTAACTTGCAATGTAAGCATGTTTATGCGGGTGAAATCTTGCAACCTAATGTTGAACCAGTTATGTTCAACCGATTGAGCTGAAACACGCTTAGTTTAGATGACAATGCATGGTTAGCTCTGTAATTCTAAATCCAATATGGCGGATTATCCAAAATTATGCTCAACAATAACTAAAAATAAAAAATAAATTAACTGTAAAAATAAATTGATTAGTTTGGTTTAATTCAAATTTATATTCATCTTTTAGGTCACTTAAATAAAAGCTAGTTGTAAAAAGTTTTTTTTACAGTTAATTTATTATCTAAGAAAGTACGTCAAATTATTTTTCTATTGCGTATCAAACGTATTTTCTATTGCGTAATTTGCGTACGACGACGTAGCGCATTGCAACTCAGCAGGGAAGCTTGTTACTAAGACTCGCTAAGATTACGCAACGCCCTTGTGCGTTTCGAGCCTACTGTCATTTATGACGAAATTATTAAATTGTTAATGATTATTTATCTCACTTGCTTTGAAAATGGACAGTAATAATTATGAAGATAGATTCTAATATATCTAAGTTTGCACTATACCTCTACTTTGTTTATTAGGGTATTAGTTAAGTAACTAAAATGAAGATTTAACATTTTCAGCTGGTTTACGGAATTTTCGTTGATATGCACTTATGTGGGTGTGTGCTGCATATACACGGTGCTTATCGGCGATTCTATTAAGCAGGTATGTTGTTTACACATAGACGTGCTTTACACGACTTAACAATTAATCGAATCATTGCGAGTCGTGGCAAAATCTTATCAAATAAATAACAAATCAAATAGCATTTTTCAAAATCTGTATGTCGCTCCAGAGATCATTTAATAATGTTTCGTTAAATTTCATGAATAATATTGTTAAAAAAATAGGTATACGAATACGAACAAACTACCTTGTCTCTGGTCCGACCTTTCAGACAGAAGAAATACAAAATACACGGTCCAGTCAGTCAGAATCTTAACCCCTTATTAAAATACGATTTTGAATCTTTTTTTATTTAAGACAACGAAAATAACACGTATATACAAAATACGTACATATAATAAACCTATATACAAAAACCCCACTAAAATCAAAGATAAAGATTTTGACCCAAGTCGCTGTCAATGGGCAGGCGAGCAAAATGCTGGCTGTATTTCTTCGCTGAATCTCTGTGCGAAATAGTGATCGGACCTCTGGACCAGACGCTTTTATTAAGCGCGCTGACAATTTTTATATACTCGGCGCGCGCTAAGCTTCCACGGTCTCAAAGTTTCAACCCCAAACGCCGCAAAATATAGCTACTTCCTAGAGCAGCATATTTGCGGCGGCAAACGCCGCAGCGCCAGCAACAATACTGGTGCCTAAAATATGGCAGACTGATATGAACCCACGCAAGTAGCATCCCAAACATTATTAAATACTTTTACAAATACATTGACATTGCCCATGATAATAGGTACAGTAGGCCCAATGTGGCACAGCAATGACGCTGGATGTCGAGAGTTACCTTACAATTAAGATGTCACCGTGCGTTTACGGCTCTCGGCCGAATGTTTCGGCCATGTTAGTACACGATGATTCGAGACAGACTATATAGAGAAAACTTAAGCCAGACCAGAGACAATTTAAGTACCTACTTTTTTAGGTAGTTTGGTTGAGTTAAAAGGTGTCTTAAATAATTTCACTTCGGGTAAAGCTATTTAAATGGTGTCTTAAATAGTTTCAATAACCAAAGCTATTTAAAACACCGTTTAACTTCACCGAAACTACCTGAAAAAGCTTAAATTGTCTATGGTCTGGCTTAAATTTTATCTATATAGTCTGTCTCGAATGAGCGTGTACTAGGGTGGGCCGAATCATTCGGCCGAGAGCCCGAGCATGTAAAAGCACCATAACTATCCAAAATACCATTGAAATACCATACTTAAATGATTTGCGATCGGTTGGGTTATAATTTTGGCCACGTATTTTTTTTTTCAGCTATTTGACGAATACATACCCTCCGTCATATTACCCGTGGAGTACTACTGCCTGATCTTCCTTATACCATTATGTATAATGTGCCAAATTAAATACCTCAAGTGGTTAGCCGTTTTTTCCATATTGGCGAACATTTTGCTCTTTGCGACATACCTCTTCTGCTTGTACTATATTTTTAATGGAGAGTTGTCTATTAGTGACAAAAAGGCTGTTGGAAACCCTGCAAGATACCCAGCGTTTCTATCGTAAGTAGAAGAAATTAAAAATAATAAACGAGAAGTAAACTAACCATTTTTAAAACGCATGGACCTCCCTAGACAGTACGAGTAAATGCACGAAATTAGTAGGTTCACTTTTTTTCTGTACATTGCGGATATGAGATTAAGTTACATAAGAAGTGAGCGATGAGCTCAAGAGAGACGCGCATTTTAAAATGGATCTCTAATAGATAACAATGTGGTGTTAAAATATTTCTATGAACTATATAAGAGTAACAGAAACAATTGTACCTTTAATATTCATTATCTGTAGAATGGGTTTTGATTGTAAATAATTTTCCAAACAATTCGTAATTTACTGTAATTTCCCAATCCTTGCGTAGCACACAACTAGGATTATTATACCCAATGACATGTATTGGAGCTGAGCCGCTGTTACAAATCACGATAACCATCAGAGCTACCATTTCCTCAATCCACGTCGTAGTTGCCCCTAATTCTTTATTATGTACAATTAAACTTAGGTAATTATATTTTCTAGGACAGTTATTTTCGCAATGGAGGGTATTGGAGTAGTTATGCCGGTGGAAAATCAGATGAAAAAACCGAAGCATTTTCTGGGATTCCCAAGCGTCCTGGTGGTTGCTATGGGAGTGATTGTATTTCTTTATACATCTTTGGGGCTGTTTGGGTACTTCCGATACGGTGATGTTCTCAGAGGTTCTATAACGTTGAATCTGCCTATGGACGAGTGGTAAGTTATATTGTGTGCATATCACGGTAGATTTTCGCTCTTCATGTTTCGATCTTTATGAGGATTTTCATTAGGAGCGACCACCCGTGTCAAAGGCAAGTCGTACACTGCGCACTAGCGCCCTCTCTGCCCTGCTACTTGGAGCGGCGGCTTGGTAGCGGCGCAGGCGATCTCGTTAGCCCGGTTATCGTGTTAGTTAAATTACGTGTGTGACCCGTTTTAAATATTATGTAATATACATATTCAAGTCTCACGAGAGTTTTATAGTTAAAATTACAATATCTAAATAATATGAGGTTCTGAAGTCTAATATAGTCTGGTTTTTATTGACTTCCGTTGTAGCAGTCAAGATTATTGATAAATTTAAATCAGTGAAACCTACGAAAGAAGAATTGACACAACATATATCGAACCTGCGTCTTCTGCATTTGCGGCAGAATTTTTTTTATAATGCTTATATCTTTTTAGTATTGTGATTGTATGAGTTTTCTATATTTAACTTTAATAATTATATTATAAATAATATTATTTTATTATCATATTATGATAGGCTAGGTATCTTGTGCGCTAATTGCTCCACCCGAGAATAAATATAACATGATTTGTGATTCGATTCCATTTATTTTATTTTCAGGCCAGCTATCTGCGCCAAAGTGTGCATAGCTCTGTCAATTTTCTTCACGTACCCCTTACAATTTTACGTAGTGATTGACATATATACCAAATACACCGATCGGCGCATTAAAGAGAACTATAAGGCTATCGCCCAGGTAGCTGCCCGCGTCATCGGAGTATGTTGCTGTGGTGAGTAAATATGTCTTAATACTTTCAACTTTACGCTGGCATTAGAAAATACGTATTACTAAATTTAAACAAAACTCGCATGGTTAGTTTTAAGTTTGCTCCCCTTTGACAAAATTGGTTGGTTCTCTCTCTTACTATTATGAAACATGGGAACGTTATCTTCCGAAAGTAACTAACATAGTATGCATTCGAAGCAAAATATAATAAAACATTTAACAGCCTACATTTTTTATTTTATACTGACTATTATAATGAATTTCCATGTTAAAGTTAACTATCGTAAAGTGACCTACAGAGAATAATTTTGTTTAACGTTAGGTAATTCAATTCTTTCATACATTTCGTATGTAATAAATTCAGGGATCGGAAATTCGGATGTTTTTATACCTACACGCTTAGCAAGCATGGAGTCGGTTTCTAAAAATATTATTTAATTATTTAAGTTCAGGTATTTCGGGATTGTATAAAACATCAAAATATTTAGAGGAGGGGAGGACTATATCTATAGATACAATTGAAATTAAAATTGAAAACTTTTATTTCGGACATGATCCATAATTGGTTAGTACGAGTATACATACATGTTGCCTTAAGAAACTAGGTTAGTTACTACATATCTAAGCATTCTAAACAATTACAAATAAAATAAAGTAAAATAAAATAAAATAAAATACATTATGAATTATTATTTTTTCGGTACCTGTATGCAATCACACTTTCAGCGTGAAAATTATCAGATTTTCTTTTAAGTACCCCGTAATGCCAAAGCATTGTTTTAGTTGTAACTAAAGTGGTTCAAGTATGTGATATAGTATTTTAATCCTATAAGTAGTTTATGTTATCTATTATGGCTTATGAGGCTTATTACTCAGAAAAGCACGGAAAGCTGTCATAAATGATAAAGGTACTTAAGTATAGCCTAGAAAACCAATTTGTCCATTACAAAGAAAGCAAGTAGAGGTCGATTTGATGATACAAAATTTTACGCATTTGTCTACTAACACATTGTTTTGGAAGACAGTTTTGAATGTTATTTATCCTCATATATTGTATATTCTGCTCATGAATAATGATTTGTTATGCACTGGAATAACATTGAATACAAAGTAGTTGATTATATACGGACTTGTGATATATAATCATGTAGGTACTGAAGGTAGTCAACCAGATTTACTTTCAACATAATAGTATATACGTAATTAGGCTGAAATTATGCTTTTTCTACTCGCCTACTTTAATCCGTCAATTGCGAGTACATAGACAAAACTATAAGCACCTACTTTTCGATATCAGACAGTCTATGATACATCCAACTCAACTATAATATTTCATTAGGATACGCTGTAGCCAACTATATTAATTTCAAAAATAGAACTTCATACCAATTCTGTACTAATTTGCTATACCTGGCAAATTTTCCTACATCTGAATTATTTTTTTTATCTGTCACGTTATCGGCTAATCAGAGGCAGTTTTTGCAATGACACTTCGTTGGAGATTCTGTTTAACTGTGTTGATACAACGCTGTTGTGGTTTGTTTCTAGTTCGATGCTAGATATCTGCGTGTATTAAGTACTGTGAAATAATTGCTAGAACAAGATACCTAACTTCAAAAATAGTTTTCAAAATTACTCCAATGTACATTTCAAAAGGTTACTATAGTTTTCGTATGAACTGTTTATAGCTAAGAATTGTTTATCATGGAAGCGTATATGGACGTAAATTGATCATTGAGGCATTAAGCTTAGTAAACTAGAGAAGACAACTGACTGCTGAATTTGACAGTTGGAGGGGATGAGGCTCCAAAGAATATAGCTTAACTAACCAGAGGCGACACGGTTATGACAATACTCAATGTTCATTATTTTTACATAAAGACTAAGGAAACATGCTTATAATAACAACATACTGTAATTCATTAAAAATAATTCTTAATAATCTATTTATGGCTGTTTGACAAACGGGTCGATGCGAACATGTCTGATTCAATTGACAACCAAATATTTATGTTTATAATTCTGAATGTAATTTATATTCATTCTTAACTTTAAACTGCATATAAATTTCTTCGCATGGGCTATGGAATTCATGGAATGCACTACGTAACACGAGTAACAATTAGTTTTACCTTAAACCCCTTTTTATTTGAATTTCAGTAATAAATTTGACAAGTCGTACTTATTGCACAGTAAGATTATGTTAACACATGAAAAATAACGAAAACTTGAAAGATTTAATTTTTTATACGAAAATAATATTTAACAATAATTTACGTAAACCATTAGGAAGTAGTCTTAATAATAGGTACGACCGTACGTGTCACATCTGCGAAATTTATTCTGTGCGTCGAAAAAAAATGGCGTCGGACCGTGAATGTTTGAAGTGACATTTTAGAATATTTTAATTTAATCTAAAATATATTTTTTTTGTTTACTTGTCTATGGATGGAATGTAATTCCACGGCTTTTATTTTGATTTCTAGTACCGAGCAAACACCATTTAGGCACGCACAAAGGCATTTTTATTATTATTACATTTTTTTTGTGTTACATCCGTGGTAAGTCAATGAAATTGAACGATGAAATTGTTCCTCCATAGGTGATTATGATGATGATTCGTAGAAATAGTATTGTATACAATCGTAACATAATTAAGTTTTTCAATCTCGTACCTTACTTAGGCCACTCACTCAGCAAGCTTCGTGGCCTAAACACGGTACTCGACTGAAAAACTCTTCATTATTTATTATTTATTCGAGAGCCATAGGAAGGTAAACGAAACTAATTTTTATTGCTATTATGTATTTTAGTTTTTTATCTCTAAATGTAGAAAGGCTTTTAAGTGTAGTTAAATTTTCATATTGGTGTCTGTCAACTATTTCATTTCTATTCGAAAAATTAGAATATTTTCACGCTCTATGTATTTTTTTTTATTGATATAAATAATAGTTACATAACATTTTATATTTAGATATTTAGATAGCTATAAAAATAAAAATACCTTTTGAATACTAAAACAGCATTTCCTCGCTAGATTTTAAGGCGTCAAGAGAGGAAGCTGCAGTTTTCAAAGTTTTTCACGATTGAGCCGTGTGTTGGTAAATGTATTTACAATGCTACCAAATTTACGCTATATAATGCAACGACACTAAACTAAGTAAAGGAAATAGTACTATTATAGTACAACGGAAAAAGTAACCCAATACCACAGAATCCTAGCTCGGTCCAGTTAAGTAGTGGCCCCGCCTATGAAAATTGAAGTACCGGTGTAACAAACCACCACCAATATTATTGTTGCTATTGGACTTCCGCAAAGTAACGCCTTTCACATTTCTTTTCACTCTCATGATGTTTCCCTTAGAATAATACACTAGAAGGTACGTTCTTTCAAGCGCAGTGAAGGCATTTCAATTGAGATTTGTTTTTCTAAATTTTCATGATGTGCCCTATAGCTATTTCATTCGATTATTATATAGGGGAAAAGATGAAGACAGTCTATTATTGGCTTCACTTTTGAACGCGTTGGCTTTATGGAACTAGGTTTCTTGTAGTTCTGTGATGTTTCCATGGAAACACAACCGTTTGTCAAAAGGGGCACATACTATTGTCTATAATTTTAAATATGGTATATTTTGTTTTCAGTTGGTATCGGCATAGCTCTTCCACTTCTAGAGCAGATCATCAACATCGTTGGTGCAGCATTCTACTCTATCCTCGGACTCATGATCCCTGCCACCATCGAGACAGTTTTCCGATGGTACAATCTCGGAAAATTCAAATGGGTCCTATGGAAAAATGCCTTTATATTTTTATTTGGACTATTCTGCCTGATTTCTGGCTGCACTGTTACCATATTAGATATTATAAAAATAAAACAGGGTCAATCCATGTAAATCGATATTTTGAATTACATACTAACTGAATGTCAATATTAAAAATATATGTATGTGCTAATCTCATATTTCATTAGATAGCAATGTAATATAGGTAAGTATGTAAAACAAACGTTGTTGAATTAAAAAAAAAACTAGTGTGCACAGTTGTCTGCTCAAAAAATTGTCAAAAATCAGGAGATTTTGGACAGTATAGAAAAGAAATTAGTAGATCAGGAGACAATCTTTATAATCACGTAATCTCCTGATAAATCAGGAGAGTTCGCAGCACTGAATTTACAACACGCATTTCGTGCTTGAATACAACGCACTACGGGGCGTCGAGAATCGTTAAAAAACATTTAACAACCTTTTTTATAATAAACTGACCAGCGACTGGCTCTAGCTAGTCACACCTGAGTGACACCAAAGTGAAGACAGAGTCTAAGATGGTATAGTCGCTAACGGGAAAAATTGTGCACTGTTGCACGCTAATCCGAGGTACAAGCGGGACGACGCTATTTATACGCGCAAAATGGTCTATTCCGCTGATATACCGCCGGGCCGATGTGACGTGTGGGTCGACCTGTTATGATCCTTACATCAATTGATTCATCTTCTTGGTGTACATATTATTATGTACCCACTATAGTGGTTTACATTATATTTGTGCTAATTTTTAGTTAAAGGTACCACTTTGTCGGTTGTTGGTAAAGTTAATTTCTAAATGCTTTTATTTTTAGCGCCTTATCGGCAACTCATAAAGTGGTACCTTTTATTAAAACAATCATATTTATTTTTAATCGTTTATATTAAATAAAACCCGGTCAATCCATGTAAATCGATATTTTGAATGATTAATGAGAAAGCTGCCGTTTGTGTTACACACAAACTGAATGTCGATATTAATAATATATGTATGTGGTAGTTAATCTCATACTTCATTAGGTATCCAGTAAAGGTATATTACGAGATATATGAAAGTCAAAACCTTATAACAGGCCAAGAACATTAGGTTTATTGGTACTTACTGCCAAAATAAAACAAAACCGTGTCACACTTTTTTAGACTTTCAGAGCGATTATTTTTGAAAATATTGTTTTCACTTTTTTATGCAAAAGGTAAGTAGCGGCAAGCAAGACTCTAGCTGTAAAATTGTAAAAATATGCTTTGCTTTTAAAAAAAATCAATATTTTATTTTGTTTGGTGGTATTTAATGACAAATAAAAAGCTTTATCACGAATCATTTAAACACAATTACCTACCACCACGCAATAACAACACAAAATCGCGGGTGGGTAGAAAAAACAAAAGTGCATATCACTTGAAGAAGCGGTTGGGAAGGGCCGTTCGGATTACAGAGGGGTTCGGATTAGAAGGGGTTCGGATTAAAGAGGTCCTGCTGTAATTTATTTCATTAATACTAAACAGAAAAAAAATTCTCTTTATTTAATAATAACAACCAGTAGCACAGTAGTTTTACACCTTATATTTATGTAAGTGCAATGCAACGGGCAGGTCGCTATTGTTGACTTAAATCAATAGCTGGTTATACAGAAAACAGCCCGAAGCTCCGCACACGAACGCAGGTACGGGCTACATTATCATGGCGTGTCACGTGAATCCGGACGCGAACGCAGGTACGAGGTACGTACCTTTCCGTGTTCGTGAAATTCGTGATCTTAGCACCGCCGGGCTTAAGAACCCGCAGCTACGGATCGGCGTGTATCACGGATATCAGGAGCCCTAGTCAAAATATGAAAGTTGCCGGATGATTTAAATAAACGGCAAACATAATTTGAACTCTCGATACGCTAACGCGATCGATACGCTAACGCGATCGAGAAGTAAATGTCACATAATTTTATACTAGGTTCAGGAATGTGAACTTGTTACTTTATGTTTTAGTCAATTAAATCTTGCAAATCAAGCAAACTGGTTTTAATATACTTAGACCGGGTTACTCACGTCTATAAAGTCGAAGATAGCTCGACATGTTTCGGGACGGTCCGCGCCCCATAATCATGAGTGAGAAGCGCTAGCCGCGATTGCTCTGCGCACACTGCGCGCGACAGCCCGTTGAGCACGCCGGCAGACCGGCGTGGGGGGTCTAAGTATATTAATATGTCTAATACTCACGGGAGTTTTCTATTCAAACTGGTTTTATTGAATCGATCAAATAACCTAACTAATGAATAAGTTAGGATTCATTATCGTTGCAAGCCTAGAGTCAAACCACGTTATCTCTTTAAACGCTCGTCAAACTTTAAAGTGTTATTTTAAATGTCAAACTTCTATAAAAGTAAGACGTAACACTTTCACAGTCTGTGCTATCAAAATGTAGGTCTTATTTGGGTAAAAATACTCAATGGCACCAATAAAATAATACAGTAATAGAATAGATAGAATAGAAAACCACTGAAAAAAAAAATTCCTTACCGACATTAAAAGAACTATCAAATAGTCTAGTTCAAACACACACGTTTATTTTATTTTAATTTCTACCGATTTTATTTCACACATGGTCAAAAATCCGAAAAATCAAGGAAAACTTGTTTTTTGTCGGTAAAAAAGGAGACCGCACATGTTTGGGCGCGAGTCTAAATTGTGTTTATTTTCATCAGTATACTACTATAATACTTTTCTATGACTTACAACTATCTTGCAACTTTAGCATAATCGTAAGCTCTGACGGCTCTGGGGCCATTTTCGAAGGCGACTCTGCACTCTCTGCAGGTCTCAGCATAGGTCAAGGTTTCCGCGCCACCTTGCAACATTTGCAAAACAATTAAAAAGTACAAAATTGTAAATTGTAACTAAAAATAATATGCTCGTCTGACACATTGACGCAACTCGCTAATCGTAGAAAGTATGAAATTAAAAGCAACGTCATATCTCACTGCAGTGGGGCGCTACCGTAGTAGTAGTAGTAGTAGTAGTAGTAGTAAGCACTTTATTGTTCACAAAATAAATCACAAAACAACTGAAAAGAACTGAAGTACAAAGGCGAACTTATCCCTGTAAGGGATATCTTTCAGCTAACCTTAGAGTTTATGAGTGGAAAATTAATATGACGATAGACAAACTTACACAATGATGTATAATAATGACTTGACTAGATGAGTAAACATATATAAATACGCATAAACATATTATAACCAAAAAATAAAATTCATAAAATTATACTCAGATAAATAAAATTTAATAAATACATATTAATATAATACATACCTATAAAATATTAAAAATGTCATACATAACTCAACCAAACACACTTAGTTGGAATCGGACAGCCATAGCTTCTTAAGATTAAGCTTGAGTGACGCTACAAGATTGGGACCGTCTGAGCGATAGCAGCAACTCGTTCCACAACTTCACTGCGCAAACCGCAAAAGATTTAGCAACTGTACGCGACTTGTGAGAAGGTATGGCAAGAGTAAAATTAGTACTCGAACGTAAACGATGATTGCTGCCTTCAGCCAAAAAGTTAAATTTGTCTTTTAGATACCTACTTAGTGTAATTACAAGTTTACAACACGCATTTCGTGCTTGAATATAACGCACTACCGGTGGCGTCGAGAATCGCTCAAAAACATTTAACAACTTCTTTTTATAATAAACTGACCGGCGACTGGCTCTAGTCACACCTGATGGAAAGTGAAGGCAGAGTCTAAAATAGCTAGTATGATGATAATGATGATGAACTCCTAGCCGATTTCGGCCACAGCGACTGCCTGTACTGGACTGGACTAAGGCATTACTAAATAAGTATTCACAAATTAATTATTTGAGCGCTGCTGTTCTGCTCTAATGTGCGCCTTGAGACTTGGGTCCTTTACCGCAAACACATACGTACACTCGACAGATTTCATCTCAAATGTCTCCGAAATATCATGAATATCAGATGGTCGGATCGAGTCAGGAATACAACTGTCCTGAAGCGCGCAAATGTCGGGGGCATTGAGATGTATCTAATGAGGCGACCGCTGCGGTGGTGTGGACACGTGTCCCGCATGAGTGACAGTAGAGTGGCGAAGCGCATATTCTTTTCAGAACTCCAGGATGGTAAGCGTAAAAGCGGTGGCCAATTCCTGCGATACAAGGATGTTCTGAAAAGGCACATGAAACGTTGCAATTTAGAGCCCTCTGAGTGGGAGACAAAAGCAGCTAGTATAGTAGCTAACGGGAAAAATTGTGTGCTGCGAGTTAGAGTTCCGAAATTTGGACCAGAGCTAGAGGGTATCAAAATAGTACATTACTGCAGACGCCGGGAAAGAAGGGCTTAACGGGTGAGTATGTATATACACGAGCCGAGCGTTAGCGAGGCCGGGTAACCATACGAAGCCGTTAAAGCCCTTTTCACGGCAAGGCATGTATAGTGCTTTTCTCAAACATGCAATGAAATAAATAAAAAAATCTCCAAAAATATGATAGTTTTATTTCTAGAAAAACTAAAAGTTGACTTGACGAATTAATATATCTAACACAAATATTGCTATTTAGTTCGTGGTGATTCCAACATGAATTTAGTCTATAACGATAAAACAGATGATCCATAAATATTTCATGATGTATAAATATGTCGCAATGTAAAATATACCAAACACGAACAGCACTTGTTATTCTGTGACAATGAAAATTATAACTTCTTTACAAATTTTTGTAATTCCTACTTATCCTTAGATAGACAGACACAGTTCTCACTTAAACAACAAACCCATTTAACTGTTATCGTAATATTAACTAAACACGCATGCATTTTGGGTAGCCATATGCCTTCCGACATCTCGTTTGTCATTTGCGCCATCAATAGAGCCCATCCAATTTTACTTTCGCATTTCGCACTTAACTCTGGTGGGGCTCAATGAATAGTCATTTCTGCTTCAAAACTCGACGACAATATTATTATAATAAATAACAATGAACAATAAAACCATTGAAATAGAATAAAAGAATCAAAGTTATTTAACTTAACCTCCAAAATTATTAAAAAACTACATAGGCGTTTTTTACACGCGGTTTGAGTAGACGCTTTTACGTTTAAATTTATTTTAATATTTGGAATGTACCTATATTTGTGTGAGTAAATTTGCAATAACGTGATGTTACTTATGTTCATGTCGATGTCCATTTTATATAAATAAAACTTCAAAATATCATTACTTATTTTTATGTTTAATAGACACTGTGGCAGAATGTTATCATGAAACAAAACGGCACGGTTTGAGTAGACACTTTTACCGCTAATGTTTAAATTTATAATGTGTTATCTGTTATGTTCATGTCCATATTGATTAAGTATCAACTTAATATATTCGAATATATAATTTATTGTTTTTTTTAATAGGCGTACTGGCATAACTGGCAGAATGTCAACATGAAAATGTCGTAATGAAACTGTTATAATGTCTAAAAACCATGTTGCTGTGTCACACATTTATGTGGAATAAAATTAAAAAAAAATTACTTCCCGGCCTAGACCTTCAATTTTGTATGAAATTTCATTACGTGTCTCTCCAGTTGCCCCGCCTGAAACGTGGTACTTTGAAGCCTATTATAACGAACGTTATAACAACATTTCATTGCATGTTTGAGAAATAACTATTTTTTCATCACACCTGCTCGTAAATGTTGATATTATATGCAAGCATACTTACACTTAAAGAGCTGTATTATTCCCATGGTTTTAAAGGATTCTCATACTACTTTACCGCCCGCGTGGAGCTCGCGGAGGACCCGCCCCGCACGCGCTCGCAGCACGTAGTCGCTCCGGAGTACTGTGGACTGTGCAACTACACTACCGCTTATAATTATTGTTTCTTTACCTGTATAGAGTTTATTTATTTCCTCGCAAATGTGATGAAAAACATTGTGTGTACCACGGGCAGTAAGGGGATTACTAACTCGGGTCATTTAAAGCCCTCCGCCTACGGCGTCGGGCTTCAATAGACCCTCGTAAGTAATGCCCTTCTTACCGCCCTAGATGCACAATGTACTATTAGATATGGAGGGAAAACCAATTGAGCTGAGCGAGGGGAGAGAGGGGTGAATGAACAAGCGGAATGGTTTATCTAATATTTTTTCACTAACATGTGTTTTTGTTATCAATGTTTCTTTGGCGAAAACTCAAAACAGACTGACTGCGACTGATTATTTATGTCATAATAGTTTTCGTGATAAGTTGTGTCCTATATTGTTCTTAAATTTTTCTTACAAGAAACCTGAAAATTAAAATTATTAGATGAACCAGATGAACAGATGAGAGAACAAAACAATGAACATACATACATACATATTGGCAAAAAAAACATAATGTTATATGTATGGAGTGTAATTTTTTTGCTATGTATGCACATAACTATGCAGCGGTATTCAAAGTAATCATTAATATCATTAGTTCATTACAATATTCTTTATGATTACTGAGTAAAACCGTTGTGCAGACGGCCAGGACGAAACTATAAAGGTTCTGTTTTTGCCATTTTGGCTACGGAACCCTAAAAATTGTCAAGAGCAGTGCAAACGATCGGTTAGTTCAGGGTTCCATATCTCTTGTTTGGTGTTGATAGGTAATTTTGGCTTCGGGAGGCAAATAGATATTTTTATCATACCGAAAAAAACGGACCCAAAAAAATTTATAAGAAAATCTACTGCAGCCTTGGCTTGTAACACTATAATTTTTACAAGGAAGTCATGCATTTCATGCGCGTAAACCGCGAGGAAAGATGGTTAATCTGTCAATGTTGCCAACACAAAAATATGAACCAGATGCCAGCCGTGCTCACCGGGGGCCTTGGTCACTTTTTCTGTAGTATATGACATCTCTTTCAATTTATAAATATTTAAAAATTTAAAGTTATCATCAAAGTGTCCTCGCAATTGAAAAGCCACTCCGTTTAACGGTATTTCTTTTCACATGCCAGAAAATATTTAAATACTATCGCGTTTAAAATTGCATGGGAAGTTTATGAATGAATTCATTCATGAATTGCCCCTGCACTTTTGAACGCGTGTGTACCTCACGTTTCTGTATGTCATGTAAATTTATCAAAACGTGTTTATAAAATTACTTTAAGAGATGATTTGCAATTTTGTCGTAAGATATCCTAATAAACTTCTTTACCAAGCTCTGCAGTAAAATAGTGTTATCTGAGGGCAATAAAAATGTATAATACACAACCAAATGACTTGAGAGAGCTAATGCATTACATATACATACACATTTTAGTGCACATTGAAGGCGTTATTCATAAATGCAAATCAAACACGGTTTAGCTAAATGATTGTTTGTACTTGTCCGTTTGACAAAAACCTTCGTTAGAAAGGGAGAAAACATGATTAGCTAAAACGACTGGTATTTTTTTTATGAATTAAGGGGAATGTATGTCGTTAAAACTCTTACATAAACATAATTGTCAATATATTCTTAGTAAATTAATTCTTACTGGATCGTTATGAGCACCTGAACTGTAAGTATAGGCATTTCTGCTGATGACTGTCCTTAGTGTTTATTCAGTGCTAACTCATTTGTTTAATCTTAATTTTATCAAAAAAGATAAGCGAGATTACAATCATAAAATCACTTAACAATCAGAAGAAGCCTACTAAACAATTTAATCATTTAAGAAAATGTTTTGTAAATTTCCATATAAGTAACCCGTTCCATTAGCATTTAAGCGTACTTATTTAGTACACTACATGTAAGAGAAACAAAACTCGTCATCTAAATAATGTATTATGTGTTTTCAGGGAAAACCTCGTAGATTGTAACTAACAGTGCAAACTATACTTATAACCTACTCGTTACTTTAATACACTGATATCTTGATATCGACAGCCCGCACTTGTGTAAAGACATCGTGTAAAATCAGAATTCATCACCAATCAATGGTGCGTCAAGTTTATGACGATAGTGTGCTACTTAAATAATTGTCAGTTAGAATAGTGAAATACTCGTACAGTTATATAATAATGAATAAAAACGTTGCGGAAAACGATTACAATCCATTTGAACATCGAAAAGTGGAAAAACCAAATTCGTAAGTAATTATTTGCTATGTTTTTGATATAGAGCATTTTATAAAAAACGGTGTTAGATAATTCGACTGCATAATAGGTTTTCGTCTAAAATTTCCTTACCTTTCTTAATTTTACATACTGTTCAGTACCTACAAAAGGTTTAGAAGGTACCGACAACTTGGTGTAATATAAAAGCTTAGCCATTATTAATAAATAGGTACATAACATTGAACATAGAACCTATGTCTCTCTATAAAAAATCCCTTAAGTAAATACCATAATAGAAACTCTAGACTTGATGATCAAACGTAAAATCTTGCTGATCAGCTCAACTGTTTATAAAGACAATAACCTACAAATGGCAAAATTTTTGTTAAATGGTTGGTGATTTTAACGATTTTTCGCAAACTCCGGAAGCGAAAGAAGGTTTGGATTGCTAACCAGTTCAAGTATTTTTTTTCTTTCAGAGATGCCAGAGCCCTTGCTAACCTCCTCAAGGCCTCGCTGGGGTCTGGCCTGCTGGCCATGCCCTTGGCATTTGCCAACGCAGGATGGATAGTTGGCATCGTTGGCACGATTATTATTGCTTTAATTTGTGGTCACTGCGTTCATATATTTGTAAGTACATGTAAGGCGTATTTATGTGTAGTGCGGGTTCAATTTTTAACTATTATAACAAAATCATATTAGCCTAGTATGACTAAAAACTTTATTATTAATTAGCTGTTGCCTGCGACCTCGATCGCGTGGGTGAGAATGTTAGGTTTAGAACCGTAAAACTCCCCAACTGCAGTCCAGTACTAGTACTACAACAATTTCAACACGTAGTTAATTATTTTGCATCAATGCAATGTAGTTTTTTAGTATTGGTTTGGTACTATTAAAACATATTAACGATGTTTAAATCGACTTACCGT
Source organism: Lathronympha strigana (assembly GCA_949128165.1). Lineage (NCBI taxonomy): Eukaryota > Metazoa > Arthropoda > Insecta > Lepidoptera > Tortricidae > Lathronympha > Lathronympha strigana. The sequence goes on along the minus strand of OX421905.1, from coordinate 8,727,510 downwards.
CATTGAAACCAATCTAGTTCCTGTAATTATATGTAATTTATTCGATACTAAAAGGTACATACAAAAACTTAATGTGTAATTAATAATATGTAATTATATGTATGTTATTGACAAGTAGGTAGTAAAATCGTTGTTCATTACCGCACCCTCTCTAAAATGTTTTCTTTAAAATTAGAGATGAATGCTGCAAAATATTGATTTTCAACCGACTTCAATATTTCAAAAGGAGGAGGTTCTCAATTCGACTGAATTTTTTTTTTTATTTTTTTTTTTTTTTTAATGGATGTTCACTCATAACTCCGTCATTACTGAACCGATTTGAATTTTTTTTTTGTTTTCTAAAAGTAGACGGTTCCTGGTTGGTCCCGTTTTTTTCAAAATCCATTTCTGATGATGGGATCCATGAGGAACTGAGGGAACTCCTCAAATTTGAAAGGCACATGCATGCTGATTTGGGTGATTTCATAAGAAACTTGAGCATTTCTTTACGAAAATCATCAATTTGGTGGAGTGGACCTGATGATGAAGACCAGGGATGGCAAAGTGGAACTGCTTCGTAATTCTCAGGACTATGATCCGATTTTAAAAAATATTTTTTTGTCTGTATATAGATGGTTTCAGGATTGTCCCGTTTTTTTCAAAATCAATTTCTGATGATGGGATCCATGAGGATCTGAGGGAACTCCTCAAATTTGAAAGGCACATGCATGATGATTTGGGTAGTTTCTTAAGACACTCGAGCATTTCTTTACGAACATCATCAATTTGGTGGAGTGGACCTGATGATGAAGACCAGGGATGTCAAAGTGGAACTGCTTGGTAATTCCCAGGACTATCGTCCGATTTAAAAAAATATTTTTTTTTCTGAAAATAGATGGTTCCAGATTTGTTCCGTTTTTTTTAAAATCAATTTCTGATGATGGGATCCATGAGGAACTGAGGGAACTCCTCAAATTTGAAAGGCACATGCATGATGATTTGGGTAGTTTCTTAAGACACTCGAGCATTTCTTTACGAACATCATCAATTTAGTGGAGTGGACCTGATGATGAAGACCAGGGATGGCAAAGTGGAACTGCTTGTTAATTCCCAGCTCTATCATCCGATTTGAGACATTCATCTTTTCTTTGTAAAGAAATACCTTCAAGATAGTCCTATTTGATTATAGTTCTATTTTGATGATGGGCTTCATGAGGGATTGAGAGAACTCCTCAAATTTTAACGGCACATGCATTCTGATTTGAGGGTTTCCTTAAGTAACTAAAACAGTGTTTTGGCGGAGCCAAAATTTTGATGAACTTGATCTGATGATGAAGACCAGGGATCGCAAAGTGGAACTGGTTAATAAACCTAGCTCTACTTATTATCCTAGTTGTGACATTCATGTTTTTGATTTGATTTATATTCTGATGATGGAGTTCTAGAAGAATTCAGAGAACTCTTCAAATTTGAACGGCAGGTTAATTGTGATTAGAGGGTGTTCATAATTAGCTTAGGCATTTTCTTACTGTGGCCATCATTTTGCTGGAGTGGACCTGATGTTGATAATCAGGGATGGCATAATGAATATGCTCGTTAATTTACAGTCTGTCATCCAATTAACAAATTGTTATTTTGTTTGTTTAAAGGTCTACAAGGGAGTTCCGTTTGATTATACTTCAAATGTAATGATGGAAGCCCTAGGACATTAAGAAAGCTCCTCAATTTTCAATCGTACACGTGCGTTGTATTGGATATTTGTGAAGTAAACTGGCTAACTCAAACAAATTCTTAATTTCACTTTTACCGGGAACCAAATGAAGTCGGTTTTTTTTTCTTAAAAATTATTTTCTCCGCGGTTGCTGGCAGGAGGGGCTTATAAATGATAAATATTAATTCATTGCCTTAATTTGGAGTGCATTTGTATGTTATTTCTTTTGACGGCAAAATTTGCTTGTCCTTTATGTCTCCTTTCATCCCTCAGAATTGCCAAGGTTTTTTTTTCCGAATCTGACGCTTCGCGACAAATATCCACAGACTACATAGACGTTTACAAAGACTACGATCTCTTACACTATTTTATACTACAATATTCCAGGTTCACCCCTAAAACACAACTGTACTCGTAATAGTACATTACGATACAAGTGCGAAACGGAGGAAATTTACAACGAGTGGCGATTAACATGGATCCCACAGTCAAACTGTGTAAACAGTTTTGTGAGACGTTGTATTTATTTTTAAGTTTTTGTCACTTGTTTTATGTAGTGTTTTAAATCGACACGAGTTGCGAATTACCTATTCGCACGTGTATCGTGCGACGTTTTACAGTAGGTACATATGGCGCTATGGATTTTAGACGTAGGCACATAAAGTGCTCATTATCGCACTAGTGCGGTAATGTAGCACCATATGTACTGTAAATAATTTAAATTTTCACGAGAACAGATCATAAACGTGGGTGCAACTGAAATAAGCAATCGCGCTTCCATACTAAGTTAGGAACTGCGCATACTATGAGCGGTGACCGCAAGTTCTCTTTATGCTCTGTCTAGTAATTGAGGTGGTCTGTACACATATCACAACTAAGGTTCGACCGAGATCTCGGTCTCGGTCTCGGTCTCGGCAGCCTCGGCCAAAATTCGAGCCGAGATCTCGGTCTCGGCTCTCGGCCAAAAAGGGCCGAGATGCTCGGCCTTGGCCGAACCTTCCATATTGACTCTTTTTGCGATTTTGGAGGGTATTTTAAGCAATTATGGTGTGCCGTGTTATCGTACATACTTAATGCAAATTATAACTTTTTTCTCAATTTTTGACTGTAGATGTTTTGTTTTAGTGATGGGTATATTAAACAACACTTTAATTCTTGACTATTACATGTTTTTTTGTGGAAAATGCGCGTTTTTCGTATTTATTATAAAATCTCGGTCTCGGTCTCGGCCGGGATAAAAAAAGAAGTCTCGGTCGGACCTTAATTACAACGGGAGGAAATGCGGGCAACTAAACGTTGGTTTGTCAAATTTTAAGTGTTATTTTAGGTGAATACTTCTCGCGGGTGCTGCAAAGCGGAACGAAAGCCGCTTTTAAATTATGCTGAAACCTGCAGGGCTGCTTTTTCTAATGGCCCTAAAGCTGTTCGATCGTATGCTAACGCTGCAAGGTAGGTACCAACTCAAATAATAAGTCTATTTAAAATGTTTAATAAACCCGACTTATGATGATTACGAAATTTTGCATAAGGCAAGAGCTCGTAGCCAAAGTACAGGAAAAAATCCGAAAACCGTAAAATTGCCGCAAACTGCGAGTTCCGTGCTACCAATATTTTTAAGTATCTAAGGTCATGTATAAGAGGGGGGAGAAATCTAAAAGATTGCGGCTAGCTACAGCCAAGCAATTAGTATCCCGTAATGGCTCTGTTGTCCTCGCAGGCCGTCACGCCCTTTTTTAGTCACAGCCCTTGGATAAGTTGCCGAATCTCATCTTGATCCAATTCGCCCTGTGACTCTGTGTCTACCCTTTAAAGTTTTCTGGTTTCCGTGTAGTTCCAAAGATGTTTTTAATTTTTCTTTGTTCATCGTTATTAAAAAATTTAACGCATTTTGAATGCCTTGTCATATTTAATTAGCAGAAGTTAAATTAAAAAGTGATATCTTTTTTGCGATGATTTTACTAATAAAATATTTTAGTTACGCAGTAAGGTACCTAATCAAAATACGAAAAATAAAACTTTTTTTTTACAAACTTTTTTTTTTGCTTTTTTTGCGTCAGTAATATATTATGGGTAAAATATTTCCCTTTCCTAATATATATCATTTATTCAGTGCCATTGCCAATTTGTAATATATCAGTCAATATGCAATATATCTCTCAATGATTATTGGGACACAAACTACTTACGCTACATAAATCAGATAATAATGGAATTAATGAAATGCATTTTATTGGCTTGACGACGCGACGGGGCTAGGCTGGGTAAATTACACATTATTTCTGTGTAAAACAACGTCATCTCACCTTTGGTTTATTAAGAACGTCTCTATGTAGATGGTTGAATAATAAAAGAACTGGATTGAATAGAATTTTTTAAATAATTTCCCATACGAGTGCTTCTGAGGTTAATTATTGGTAAATTTTGCATGAAAAAAGAACCTAAGCATATCTAGTAAAAATTTGCAACACTGTTTGTAATTTAAGTCTGTTATTACAGTTAATTTCAGCAACACGTGGACCTCTTGATTTGGTAGCGCATTCTTTTACAGCATATTTGCGGAGTTGTCTTTACTCTGCACCTACATCGGTGTCTGCTGTATATTTACGGTGCTTATTGCGGAAAATATTAAACAGGTTAGTAGTTATAATTTAACTATAATTTTACCCAGAAAAACTGACCTTGGAATTTATCGTTAAAATGCACTTCAATAACATTAAAATCAGGCATCACATTTTATCTAAACACTCGTCTGAAATGTTGAACCTAAAGGGGGTGAATCGGAAAAGAACGGGTTCTTTCAAACATTATCTTCGGAAGCCCAGGTAACAAATATGTATGTACATATAATTTACAAAAATATGTTTCATGACAGTATGATTTGACGGTTGCCACAAGCCGACCCATGAATGCGTAAAATTTTCTACATAGATCAAAAATCCACAGTTACGTCTTCATTTATCTTTACTACCCTAGGTTGTCTAAATTACACATCTTTACGTAACCAAATCTACTTTATCTCAATTAAAACATCACACAACTAAACAATAACGTATTTTATAATAAAAACTACAAATTTAGCAGCATTTGTGATTTCGTGAAATCAACTCAAAACGTCCACTTCACAATGATAGTCGCTTCCCGATAGACATGTTTCAAAAATATTTTTTTTTCTACTTCACATAATAATGAAGAAACTGGCATAATTTTTTTTTGTACGCGTAATGCCCTCAAGCTTGCCGGTGTGGGCTGCAGGATGGCCAAGGCAGCAAAGCTGACTCATATCATGGGGCCCACCGTCTACAACAAGCTGCCCGAGAGCATCACCAGCGCCCAGAGCTTGGACAGTTTTAAAGGTCGACTCAAACGCTGGCTTATAGAGCACTCGTTCTATGACTATGAGGAGTTCGTAAATTGTTCACTTAAGTGATAAAAATATTATATAATAAGATTGTATCTTGAAATGTATGCCAATGTAACGACATATTTAAATGTTTATTTTCTTTTTAACGTGTAAATTGGTTTTATGAATAAATGACTTATGACTTAACCCATACAGAATGATTTTCTTTAATATTTTTTAACTTTAATTTCTTTAATTAATTTTATAACATCAGCTTTTACTTACACTACGTTTTACTACGTCGGAGGGAATGATAGATGAGTGGTATTTCTTGTTGAATACTCTACAGGATGTATCTTTTGCAACCGGCAATAATTAAGGAGGTTATTATGGAGGTTATTAAGGATGTTATTGTGCTTGAGGGCTTACCACTAAAAAGAGTCCAAAAATTTAAGTATCTGGGTCACTGGGTCACGGAGTCTCTAAGCGATGACCTTGATATTGAGCGAGAACGACGCGCTTTGGCGGTGCGCTATAACATGCTGGCTCGGCGTTTTGCACGATGTAGTAGCAACGTAAAAGTGACACTATTTAGAGCATACTGCCAGTCCTTCTACTCGTGTGCACTATGGACCAGTTATACGCAGCGTGCCATCAATGTCTTGAGGGTCCAATACAACAACGCGTTCAGGGTGCTGATGGGTCTACCTCGCTACTGCAGTGCGTCCGGCATGTTCGCGGCGGCGGGCGTGCCGGGTTTTCACGCCATCTTGCGCAGCAGATCGGCCTCCCTTATGCGCCGTTTAAGGGGTGTCACCAACAGCATCCTGAGTGCGATTGCTGAGCGCTTGGACTGTCCGATTCTGCGGCATTGGGACGAGGCTCACGCTCCAGTGCGTGCCTCGGCCCGTCGTTACTAGGTTAAGATATTTATAAGTTAACCCGTGTTTGTTTTTTGTTTATTTTTATTTTTTGTACACTTGTATGGACCCTAAAAAGTCTGAAATAAATGATTTTAATTTAATTAATTATATAGCTGATACGGAAGTACGGAACCCAAATCTATAAAAAAGGGTATCTTAATTTTACCCAAAATTTTCTTGAATTTCCATAAATCATGGACACCGAGCGCGCGGCGGTGCATCCGAGTAAACAAAAGGCTTGCAAAAGCGACGATGACCTTGATGCGAACCGATAAGTTATCGGCGATAACGTCCCGCCTACCTCTTAAACACCGCCCCTCTCACTCGCTCCCTAGTCCCTTACAAAAAAGGTAACTTATATTTAACGTGTAATAAGGCCGATTTTGACAATGGTTGTCAATTTTAGATTCCATTATTTTTATACGCAGAAAATACTTTTTTAGTCAGATAAAAAAAAGTTTATTTTCTTCTTCTCAATAACGTAATAATCGGTATTTTTGTGGGTCCTAAGGCCAAAGTATGAAGGAACAATTAGATTCAGATATTAAATCAGTGCTTTTTTACGAATGTGTCGTCCGAATCCCCCGATCAACTGGCCCCGCGCGTGACGTCACCGCTGTGCGGCGGCGTGTGCGCAGTGCGCACGCGTTAGAGTTTTATTTGAGATAAAATGAACGGGGTAAAGTCTAGGTAAAATTGATCAAAATAAGATATTTGATGCTTCATATTATTTTTATATAACCAGCCCATCATACCCTAAAAATATTGCCAGTTGTAAAAGATACATATAGCGACCATAATAAGTTTCTATGATATTCAATCATATTTCATGACTAGAACTTTTATTTTTTTCAGCTTCTGGACACTTACTACCCCGTCGTTACTCTCTCAGTGCAATATTATTGCCTTATTTTGCTAGTACCGTTGAGTATAATGACTCAAATAAGGCATCTCAAGTGGTTGGCGCCCTTTTCCTTTCTGGCGAACCTACTATTGGTTCTAACATTCGTAATATGTTTATACTACATATTCAAAGATCCGATAATCATCGGAGACGCGAATCCTGCGGGACATCTATCTAGATTTCCTGCATTCCTATCGTAAGTAGTAAGTTCATTAGAAAAAGAAAGAAACGTAGTGATATGTAACCTTTATTAGAGAGTTCACAATATGTATAGGTACATATATCAATTAAGTGATGGGACTCGTGCACAAATGACGTGAGGTTTCTTTCGGCATTTTTTTATGGCTTCACTTAATTTTTTTGGTTTGATTTCGGTTAATGTAGAAAAGTACACATGACCCCCCTCCCCCCTTTAAAACCTCGCGTGTTTTGTGCACAAATCCTTACATGCAGACTGACAGGCAACCTGGAAATTGGAATGTGTATTATTCAAACGTGTATTATTCAAATGTGTTGAAGCTCCACTGAATTTTTTTTTATGATTTAACGGTTAAGTTGCGTGAAAACGGCCTTAAAAATGTTAATGAATTTTACACGGACGAAGTGGACGTAGATAAAATTGATCCTATAATTGATTTAATTCATCTTGTCTAGTCACATTCGTTCAAAATTATAAAATGTCAGTAACCAAGACTCAAAGACGATGAGACGATTTTGCACATAGCTGTTAATAATAATCATTGTAACTTTATTACAACTTCTGTTGTACGCCCCGTTATTCTGTTATAAAAGTTTCAGTCGCAATTCAATTTATTGATTTAAAGAATTTCAACACCATACAGTTATACTCGAAATCAGCAAGAGGCACAGAGCTAATTGTTTAGTATCATATGGCAAAGCTCATGTGACACTAAATTAAAACATTTATTTTGCACACAGCACAGTAATCTTCGCAATGGAAGGCATCGGCGTAGTAATGCCGGTGGAAAATGTGATGAAGAAGCCCCAACACTTCCTCGGATGTCCCAGCGTACTGGTGATAGCCATGGGATTCATTATGGTGCTCTACACTATTCTGGGCTTGTTTGGATACTTTAGATATGGCGATTCAGTGATGGCCACTATAACGCTCAATTTACCTGTCGATGATTGGTATGTACCTACTATCTATGTAGCTGCAGGTCTAAACACAAATATGAATGGATTCAATCATATTTGTGTATGCACTATTGTAGTCTACCGTATGAATAGCTAAAGTAATCGTCAAAAGTAAATAATGTATCAAGTAAATAATTAGTGTCATCAACTCATCAACATTAAGTGCCTACGTTAGCCCAGTGCTTTTCATTTTTGGATTGCAACAGATTATTTCAGTCATAAAAAGTAAGATAAATTGATTGATTAAATAACGACACTATATTGTATAATATTTCATCGATATCGCCATAACCGTTTCTGGGGAATGGTTAGATAATATACAAAGCCTTTGATATAGCTAACTACTACCCTTTAAAGAAGCTAATGCAAAGTAAAATTAAATAAATCAATTTATCTGCTACCAGTATACAATTATACTCACTCACTGCTATCAGTATAAACACACTCGAAAGAATTGAAAGCAGGTCATTTTGTACGTACAGTAATTCGAGTACCATGTACCTACTGTGAAACAAGTCTCTTCATATTTAAATTAGAAGTGTTCGTCACATTCAAATATTTCGGCTAAACTGAAACTATACTGTTTTACGATTTTAAGTTAACATGGTCATTTACATTATAATGAGATATTTACCATGTATATTTGTTTTTATGAGCGCCATATTCTGTGTAACTGATGTACTGGTGTAATAGAGCTCAAGTCACGTTTATTACATTGATGAAAAACCAGGGAAAAATAGGTCCGGCTTGCCATACAAATGCGAATTACGCGTTACGCGATTTACATTACACAATATTCTAAGACAGGTCGTAAGTTTTAGACGAGTTTTGCCTTCGAAACAATCATGATAACCGTAATTTAGGTTAAAATTATATAAAAATAAATAATTGTGTTCCAGGCCCGCGATATGTGCTAAATCATTCATAGCATTATCTATTTTCTTCACATACCCCCTTCACTTCTTCGTGGTAGTGGATATTTTAACGAAATACGTCCAACAGCGCGTTAAGAAAGAATACATGAATACAACTCAGATATGCATGAGAATTTTTATTGTTTGGTTTTGTGGTAAGTTTTGTAGTGACAACACACTAAAAACTGGCCAAGTGAGAGTCGGACTCGCGTCACAAGAATTCGTACCATTAAACAAAGAACGACTCACGCTTAACCAGTTTTTATTATTTTATTATTTGCAGTATAATTAATTACTAAACCAAGTTTGAGATTCCTATGTTCAATCTAATAGAGATGCAAAAAATGTATTAAGAAAATTCCGAGACGGTTTATAAATATGCGCGAAGATGCTTGCATATTACCTACTGATGGCATAGGAATATTTTCAAGAATTTCGCCATAATCTCTAACCTTATCTTCTTTATGTTGTTTTTCTGAGACATACATTACGTTATTTTCCTGCAACTACTTTTGAAGATATTACCAAGCAATGGGGATAGTGAGTAAAATGAACATAGATGGCGCTGCGATCGTTTAAAAAATAACATGTCACTGGATATACTACATCCAAAAAAACGTGTATACAATGACACAAAAAAAACAATGCAAACCAAAAAAACTAGGTTTAACTGACAGTTAGTAGGAAAAATGGGCGTAAAAAGTTTTTTTTTTTTTCAACACTTTGTGATACGATTTGTCCATTCGCTGGCAAACTCTAAGCCCGTGAAATACAGATGACCTGTCATAATCCAATTTTTTTTTCAATGAGATCTGGGCGCAGGCATGCTTCAATATTGTTATTACTTACATGTTTGCAAATAAATTTAATTTAATTGAAATATGTTCTCAGAAGAAAATTATAATTTCAGGAGCCATCGGCATCGCCCTGCCGATGTTGGAACAGATTATCAACATAGTTGGCGCTCTATTCTACTCGATCCTGGGCCTCATCATCCCCGGTATCGTCGATACCATTTTTCGATGGCCTAACCTTGGCAGGTTCCACTGTATATTCTGGAAAAATTGTCTTATAGTGCTGTTTGGATTAATCTGTTTAGTATCTGGATGTGCTGTCACTATTGGAGATATTATCTATAATTTGCGTGTTCAACGTCAGGAATAGCTTAAATGCTACTGATCTGTTTGTTCAGTCAGACACTCTTAATATTTTATATACCCACATATCATTAGCCCTCTATAATGCGTTCAAAACCGCATATAAAGACCCTCATAATAATAAAATAGCGTAAAAAGCAAAATCTAGATACGTGGCAGAATAGGGAAGATGTTTTTATATGTTATTAATATAGAATATTAAGTAGTAAAATGTCAAATTGGGGTTTATTTCACAATGATGCTTATTGTCTTCCTAACTTTTTATAGTAAGTTCAAAGTTTTTTCAGTTAATATGAAAACAGAATAGTAGAATTTCCGAAGTGTCATTCTAAACTCCGATAAGTCTTCGCGCGATTTATGCAAAGGTTGACATAGATGAGACTTAATCGTTAATAAAAAAAGATTTTAGTGTCCCAAAGCTGCCAAAGTGCTACCCCCCCCCCCCCCTTTTCACCACTTAGCCCTCCACTAAACAATACATCCAAACTGCCCAACAATCCCACCTTCTTGGTCTACGTACTCGTATGCCCGGTAGTATTGATTGTTCCGAGACCCAAAATTATTGTTTCCAAGAATTAAAAAAAAAGTTTACTTTTATACAATATTTCATATTGCTTAAAACGTTAAAGACCAGACAGAATTAAATAAATTATTAGTTTATAAAAACTTAAGCTGTTTTATTTGTAGAGTATGCGCTTTGGTGGTCCAGTTTCATTTAGTCCAGGATTAACGGCATACTCTTTATTTATTTATTTAGTATACGTTTGGCAATAACTGCAAAACAGGAGGGGGGGCATACCGTGGACCACTTCGTTCGTTTGTTCATCTAATTCCCTCTTTATCGCTCTTGCATATTCGAGCGACAGAGATGCAAATAACGAACAAGCGAAGTTGTTTCAATGTCAAAAACATTTCATTCATAAGAATTTATATAACCAAAAGCCCTACCTTGCTGTTGGTAATGCGCAAAGTTCATGGCGGGAAAAAGAAGCTACGACAGCCCGCAAACTAAAAAAAACATATAATCTAGACACGCGGCAGCGTGTTCAGGCGACGCAGCTGCCGTGTGTATATTAACACAAACCATCGCGAGGCGCTTTTGACCCCATTGTTACTCAAAATCTACTGAATATAAATACACGAAATTTTTCCCATTCGTTAAGACCCCAAAGACTAATGAGATCTCCAAATTTCATAAAAATAGCTTAATTGGTTAATGAGATAAGCATCCAAAAAATCATAGGGATAGACATTAATTCATTTGTTTCATGCATTCATTCAAAGTTTTCAAAACGGTTGAAACGATCAAATAAAACAAAGCCATTGGCCTAAAACTTTATTGCCGGTAAAAAGATGCCAAGTCAAATCTTTGACTTCACATTTTTTAACTTCTACAGAACTTGGCAGATATCCGATCTTTTTTGTCCGCGGAGTCGACATTAACACTTTTCTCATATGGAACTTTGCTTCTATTTTCACGTTTATATTTTTGGTGGGATTTAAACTTTCGTGAGTCATACTGACATTAAATTTCAAACCCACGTAGTTTTATCACAATAGGCGTGACATGTTTCGACTGCATCGGGCAGTCATCGTCGGACAGACAGAATAGCGTTTTCACCTTCGCGGCTCGGGCATTACTGCCCGAGACCGGCCGAGGTAACGAGTCGCGCGCGCCGAAGCAGGCGGAATCGGGCAATCCGGCGTCGTCGTTGCGGGAATCTGAATTGTCGGATCATCTGACGGGATCAACGTCAAGCACTCCGAACTAACCGTGTCCACTAAATCGTCACCACACACATTCACGTTCACTTTAGGAAGCACTGCTTTCCAAGCCGGTGGCAGAGTCCAGCCTCCGTCGTGATTGAAATTAGGGCAACGTCCGCTTTCAAATGTACACATAGTTTTTATTTATTTATAGTTAGTATATTTATGTATAGCTCTGACCGCGGGTAAATACGATGTACCAAGAGTTATCAATTACTATGGAGACCGAACGCTAAAAAAACGAATACCTTACCTGATGAACACATTACCTGCGGACATTGTAATGGAACCTAAAAGAAATAGATTTAAAAACATGTTGAAAAAGTTTCTCTTGGATGCCTTATAGGTAGGCCAATTGCCCGTATTACTTAAGTCTAATAGTATATGCATAATAAATATAGGTAATAATGTTCATAATGTAACTGACTCCACAGTCAAACTAAATACTTAGTTTTGTGGAGCATATAAATAACACAATGTATGTAACCTATGATTGTAATAAATTAATAATAAATAAAATAAATAATGTCTTCCACATTCTGCCGCCTTTCGAAAATTTACTTTTTTCGCTATTTTAACTGTCGTAGAAAAACCAGGGTATGCATATGCAACAGCTTATAATTGGTTCTTAAAACTCTCGGGCCTATTATTATATCACATTTGTGTGAACTAGGTATTATACTTATACTGATAATATCCATACAACGTCGCGTGTATAATTGCTATTAGTTTTAAAAGGCTCTATTTATTATAATTTGTTTTGTTGACTTATCTGTGGCAACTTATGCAGTTACCTAGTTATTTTAAGTTATTATAATATTTAGTTCGACGTCAAAAATTGAAATTGGGACTGCTTTAACCAGCACAAAAAGTTACAAGGAAAGGATAACTAAAAAACGATTATTGTTATATTATTGCAGGTTTGTTAGAAGCAATCCCACCAAAAATTTGAAAATGGGAGCCAATTTTAAGAATATCGTATTTGTCGACTTTGCCGACAAAAAAGATTTGATATATAAATGGGTGCCAAGTCCTGTAGAAGTTAAAGATTTAGGTTGACTAGTTTTTACCAGCAATCAAAATTGTTACATATATTTACTATATCATGATACGAATAATAAAGTAAATAATTATGTTGGTTTAGGTATTTACAACACAAAATAATACAAAATGCAGACTTTGAAACTTACCCTAAGTAAACATTTGAGGCAAATTCCGATGCAGAACAAATAGACAACCATTCTCCGACGCCAGCATTTAATCTAAAACAGGTGTACCTACGTCCAATAATAAAATTTACGTAATAATATGTGTCACTAAAACAATAATCCCAAATACTGGATTACCAGACATTGCTTAATATCTAGATTAATTAGACCCCTGTAAACTGTAAACAGTAAACAGCCATATGTTGGATTACTTTTATATGTATATTTAAACATAAATATATATAGTTTCCTTATATCTGTGGGTTTAATACAGGCGTTGTAATGTAACGTTGTTGGCATTGATCCAAAATCAATCATCATTTGAGTCATTAAGTAACTGCGGGTTTACTGCAAATAATCAGTGAAATATTTTAACTACCGGGTGACACGCTGTAAACCAATGCCAAGTTATAAAAAAATATCTCGAAGGAAAAATATCACGGCACGAGTTCGTGCAAAACAAAAATATTAGTCGCAACAATGTCTTAGTACCTATCCCTATTTTTGGCTCGAGAATATTTAATGTTTGTTACACACCCCGGAAAAGGATGTAGGTAAGTAAAATTTATACATCAACTAATAGATATGTTGTTTACTTTGTTATTCTCATCATGGCATCTGACAGCCAACCATCAATGGAATATCAAGTAAAAGGCTATAAAAAGCGCGTGTAAACATTGCAAACTACAACGCCTTCAGATTTTTTTATACATATCCCATGTTAATGTCGCTTCTGAAACGAACAAACCAATAATCGAACTCAAAACTCGAAATATTTATTGTACTTACCTATGTAAAAATTAGGTTACATTTCATTGTGACAAGTGACAGGTACAGTTACAGATTTGTCTCCCTAAAACTTTACCTTTAAATATATGTAATTGTAATTTTAAACTACATGTTCTCCAAAACGAAGTGTGTTAGTGAAAAATGCATGCTTTTTAAGTGGCGAAAACAGATAAAAATATCTTTAAATATCTTTTTAAGGTAATTTAATATTAATTCCTAGATGCCAGTCAAACATTTTTCTTTTACTCCAAAACGTGAGTCATTGTATATAGCGCTGACATGTAGCCATCTTTCTCGACCACTTAGGAGAATAATAGCACATGTGAGTGCCAGTTTTAGTCATACTTGTGACTTCCTAGTTTATAAGTAGGTACGGTTATTCAATTGATGAGCCAATATTCACGTGCTCCCAAAGTCCCAAACACGTGGACTTCTCGTATTGACCAATATGTAACGCGTAGTTCATTTTTGTTCTTAAATTTCAATGGCAAACTACGAGTAAGTATGGTTCGGGCCGTAGACGACGGAGACTTTAGTTTTGATATACCTATCTACTGTACTATACAACTGAGCGCAGTAAAAAAGTGCGAAATTTTTAAAAATCCCGGCCTGGCAACACGGTATTTGATTAATTCGAATATTTTGTATAATCTATTTTATGTTTTATATGCGGCATTTAATATTTATAAATACTTTAGTTGCGTCTGTTTACACATTTTAGTTTACGATTTCTCAATAATCCAATCATTGAACTGGCAGCTTGTATGGAAATTTTGAGTGTTTGGGCAATAATTGATAATAGCTCATTTTTTTAGCCTAACGGATATCTCGTGAGTCTAGTATTAAGTAGGCAACAAAATCCAAAAAAAATATCGTTACATGCTAATCGTTACAAATATGTACACACATGTTACAAACGTTTTTGTTGTAAGATTTATATGTATATATGTTTTATAAGCCGTTTAAAATGGGTCAGCACCAGTTTCTACCTATTAACATTTGTTTCTAGCGAAATAACACATCTATCACCCGTGCCGTACATTTTGTAGATTTAATGGTTTTACTTGAATAAGTTTTCTTCTGTTTATTTTTTAACAGATAGAAGACAAATATGTCGTCATGTTCACATACAAGCAAACTATTTGCTACCGTTAATTTAAAAACTCGATTTAGTTTAGTTTTTTTTTATATTTACGGACTCCCAGAAGAAAATTTTGTAGTATTTTTGCATAATTATATCATCTACAAATATCCCATTAGAACGTTATTTGAAAAAATCAGACTATAATAATTTAATGTCTGTCAAAATCGTATCTTTCCTGGGTTATAAGTAATATCTGCTATCAACACAACATTGAACAATGCACTTAATTCAAAGCAAAATATCAGTTATGATAATAATACGACAGCAGATGTACATTTTTCTCGTGATATATGAGGTTTGGTTTTGGGAAGTTTTGAGGTTAGGTTTCATTGAAATATCAAGTAAAGTTTTTTCTGTACTTCAGTGTTACATTACCTGATAAACTCTAAAAAGCATACTGAATTCTGAATGCTGAATGTCCAAGAAAACTGATTATGGAGATGGAGTCAGCAGGTGGCGCTTCCGTCCGGTTTTTAATAGAACATGTTCTGTTATTTAAGTACTTACCATGAACATCGTTAGGCATACTGAATATCAGTATATAGGTACACATACTATGTTTAGATATGTAGGTAGTTGAGATATACAATAATTATACTTGAATGTTCATTTATTTTCAGTTTGAAATATGATCTCTAAAATAATAATAAAACACATATACGATAATATATGACGCAAAACAACTGCATGGAAAGTTCGATTTATATTTTTTTATCGGAATATGATAGGTACCTACTCGTACCAATTAGTCTTAAATATATATTGCCAGTATTTTTGTAACACATTATATAATGACCATAGGTGCCTATTACATTGGATATTACCATTTCATTGTACTAAAATAATATACTCAACAATGAAAGAAATGCTGGCAAAGCCTGCGGCCGAGATTTTGAATTACGAACGAGAATCGATAAGTGTTCGAAGTCGGACTACTGGGGAGTGGGTAAAGAAACATCTTCCTCTGTGCTATCCATCTTATATTCATAATTAGCTTTGGCTGTTCTTCCCTATTTAATTACTTAATTAGAATGACTCATTCCTGAGCGTTTTTCAAAATAAAACCCGAAAACCTGATTCTTCCGGATCTGGACTTGCTTGGGCTCATTCGAATCAGAATCACAAGCTGATTCGATCCTGATCATAAAAAAAAATGATCCAAAAAATTCCCTTCCATTACGTCACGCACGGTTCAGTATGAACTTACTATGAGCGTAGCGTAATGGAAACTTAAATTTTATATGGAAATTCTGGGACAATTTTTTTTATTATCAGAATCGAATCAGCTCCTCATACTGATTCGAATAAGCCGAAGCAAGTCCAGATCTGGAAGAATCAGGTTTTGGGGTTTTATTTTGGAAAAAGCTCTCCTACCAATTGTTGCTCCCAAGAGGTCTTCACGCGGAACTGCTCACCGCTGCGGTGTGTGAGTGAAACAACGCTTCACAAACATAAGTCGAGTTTCCACTGGCTCGTTCATCGCTGGCGAAGTTCCATTATGAATTATTACCGTTAAGAGGACAACTCTCGGATTTTCCCTAAATTCGACGGAGCTTCTATTTCTGGGCGCCTGGGCCGCTTGCCTTTCTGACATATGAAGAAACCTTAACCTTACTTAACTTAGCTAAACCTGGGGCGGTAGAGTACTACTTAACACTAGTTGAATTTGGTCATCAACATTTGGTGATTATTTACAAATTTTAGTGTCATGACATGACTACAATAGGTGGTAATATTGAATATTGTGGTGTTCCATGTTCGGTGCAATATTCGTTATATGATCATCAGTATATCTTTTAGATGGTTGAGTTTTGGCGGTAGCAAAACTTTTTATTGTGATCATTATTATTTGTTCCCAAAAAAATCACTCAACCGCGAATTGCAGTTTCGTATACTACTATTAATGTGCCTAGGTACTATTATTTCGGGGATATTGTATCTGAAATATGTAGATGATGATACGATGATGGAGATGGGGACACTATCTACTTCACTTTATATTCAGCAATCAATATAATAGTTAGTATGATATTTATTCTCGTGTTTCACTAGCCAAATCTTTTAGGAAGTTAGCCAAATGCGCATTCCACGGCGGACGATGTAAAGTATTGTTAACATAGTAATCATGGTATTTTAGATGAAATTTATAATATAGGCTCACCACCCAGACGGAGTGCAACGGCCGAACGAAAAGAGTCATCATCAGGCAGCGTGGAAAAAAGTCAAGTAAGGTAAGTAAAAAGTCTGGAAAAAATGTTCGCATTCTAGAACTTTTTTTCGCATTCTTTCGGAAAAAATCAATGATAATTTCCGCACTAATTTTCAACTCTAAATCAATGTATATTGGATCTAATTTACACCTACAAAAGGGCCACATCGATGACATTGACAAAGAAACAATTGAAACAGATGAAAAGAGTGACAGTGATGCACTGTGATCAAGATGACCTTGACCAAATGTCACGACCAATGCTGTGCCAACGCACTCTGCAGTAGTCTACTTATAAAATGTAGACACACCAATGCGTGCGTGATCACTTATAGATTCTGAGTTCATTCTAATGTTTCAAAATATAATTATCAGGTTTATAGATACTTTTAAATATAGAGAATATTCATTGAAATTAAACACTTTAGAACGGATTAATCACAACTTAGTAACTTTTTTGATTGACGGGGAGAATTCGCATTCTCTCAGTCATCATCTTAACCCTGTGAATGAATATTGGATCATGGTGTTAATAAACGCGATTAATCCGTTCTAAAGTGTTTAATTTCAACGAAAAACAATCGCGGTAACAGAAGACAATATTATAAAGAGAATATTTTTTAATATTTTAAAATTGTTATCCCTTTTGGGTGTACGAAAATTATTATTTTGGTAGTTTTATGATGATCTCAGATTTCAACCATCTAAAAATCACATATTGCTATGTGCGTCTGTCGCTCAAATAAGCAAGTGCGTGAGTGTGAAATGTATTCGAGGGCTCCGGATTGCCAATAATTCTTCAGATGTATACCCTGGCCAGCCAACCGTATCAGTAGAATACCGCGCGAAAATAAAAATTGTACTTATGGGTAAAGGTTTACCATTTGAACCAAGGACTATTCCTTATTTTTTCCGAAAATTATTGTCTAAGTACAAAAGCCTTTTCCTGCGTATACCCAATTCGATTATTATATATTATTAGTCAGCCGCGACCATGACCAGTGAAACCTGTGTCGAAACGTCGGTAAATAAGGTAAACAAATTAATTCGCGTTAGACCCGTTTAATAATTATGTTTAAATATTATAAGAATTGCCGATATCTCCATAAACCACTGTTTATCCAATAAATACTTAGGTAAGTCTTAATACATTGTAAGGTATTAATTACGTCGCTAAATACGTGCCAATATGTGGGCTTAAGATGCTCAAGATTTCCTTACCGCCGTGCACGCAATCATTTGACAACCCGTTGCGCGCCAAACATGCCGCTTGCGCACACCCTCCACGAACTAAAACAACTAACTTGACGTTTATTCATGAGAAGATACATAGTGTTGTGATCCAACGATGTCGAACAGCTACAATATGAAACAATTTAGTTCCACGTGAGTAAATAGTGTTAAATCGTTTACGTCAGACCATTACAATGCTCGGTTATGAGCAGTATATTAATGTTTATATCGATTAGGTATATTTATTAGATTGATTATTCAAACAATACATACTTTTTCAAACTACATATTGAAAACTGTAGGTGTGGAATTTTTAAGCAATCATGTCCTTCAGTCATAACAATAAATTGATTGCGATGTCTTAAGTTTAGATCGTTTCAAGTATAGATCGTGTAGGTATCTACTATATAGGTATACGTGGATTAGTGAATGCTGCTCTACCTATGTGGATAGACAGGTATGCAAAATAGCTGCCTACTCTCATATTTAATTCAAAAATACGTTGTTTTGGATTACTTACCAAGGAGGGCAAATTCCTTATTCAGAGCACTTGAGCAGATACAAGTAGTTTTTAAAAAAAACCATACCGAAATCGATATCAAATAAAAAAAAAATTAAACGAACGATATTTAATAATCGAGGATAGGTATTAAAGTTAAAAAAATCATGACTAAATAATAATTACCTATACACTTTTTTGTGAGTATTTTGGACCGTCGATTCTTTTATTTCCCGTGTTAAAAAGTAAAAAAATCGTACTCCAGATTAAATGGTATCATACTAACCCATGTTCATAGCTGTTTAATATTAGTAACGTATCCAAAAAGAGTTGCTTTAAGTACCACTTCGAGGCAAAGTTCGTTTGAGGATATTTCGGGACTATGTCACAATATGACACAATAGTAGTGCTTCATACCATCGCTAATATTGTGAACTGACCATTTGTGACCCTTATTTTGGATGGTCAGTAAAGGGTGTTGCTGTTCTTACGGCGTGTTTACTATGAGTTGAAAGTAGCATTTTTGGAAGAACGCGTTAGCGACTGCGCGTTTCTAAAGTATGTCTGTCACACAGAAGTCGCACTCGCATCTGCTGCGAGTCATCCGCTCACGTGGCGCGTGGACACTTAATGCGGTTACATTAAAAATAAATATGTAGTAGATATCTACTATAGATGTCATTGGAGACTGTTAGTAGTTAAGTGATAAGGCGTGAGACTCAATCCAAAGGCTTCGGATTCTTTCTTGGCTTGCTTTTTAACTCACGTTTTTCGGAACTTGTTTACCTACTATCAGCACAAAACTCCATGGAAAAATTAGGAATGAATGAATTCATAAATTGTCATAAAACCGGATGGTACCTAACCAACGAACTTTCATTTGATACAACCAGTCGCTCAGTTGAGGAAAACATAGAAAGGAAAACGACTCTGGGAGGTCAGATTGACTACCTAATCCTCCTTGATCACGCCATCTTTGCTCCATCTACCAATGACTACCTGTTAATCTTATCTGTGATCATCATGATTAAAAACATAGGCCAAATGTGACAACCTCAACAATTGGTCCGACCAGTTAAGCTATACTACAAATAAATTTCCATAGTTTATTTTTGCCTTTCTTTGATTAATAACAAAAAAAAATATATATCAATTTATAATTATATATAAAAGTCCTGATTGACTGACTAACTAATAAACGTAAGACCCTGAATTTCACAGTAAGTTAAGTGTTTAACCAAGATAAGGAATAAGAACGGATTTTGAAATTTTCATCTCCTTAGGGGGTAAAAATGGGGTTGAAAGTGTGTATGGGATAAAGTTGTTTTTTTAGATGGAGACTTAAAATAAAGGTTTGTTATTAAAATGCAAAAAAAGTATTTTTTTTCGAAAAACAAAAACAGAAAAGTAGTTCATACATTCCATTTGAATTATAATGATCTTTCGTAATATGCTAAAAAAGTAACAGGATTCATGTTAGTTAGTTGCTCTGCTGTATCAAAATTTGCGCAAAATCGTAAAAAAACTATACCATACTCTTAAATGGTTCATAAAAAATAAGTCTATCTAACCTAATCACTTGGTCCACCTATACATTGGAAAAAATACAGAGAATTATCACGACTTGCTTATTCTATACTTTTTTTTTTATGGGGAGGAATAATCCGTTATGATGGACTAAAAAACCCCCCTTTTTCCTCTTCGACGCAATTAGGGTGGCTCTGGGATCTCGATAGAACTCGCCAGTGCCACCCTTGCGTCACGCCGCTGAGGGTTCCCCCTTGTTTTAGGACGATGGCAGTCACTAGCTGCCATCGTCTACGACCCCGAGGACTCCTTTTAATCGCCTCTTACGACAGGCAGAAGATACCGTAGCCGTATTCTAATGCCCGGGCTACAGGTGCTTATTCTATACCTAACGTTGTAAGTATCTAAGACTCCGGAAATGTATATTGCTTACGAGTAACTACATTCATCTAAGAGATCATTCGCACGGGAGCTTTTTCAACGCATGTTAAAAAAGCTTTCGAACCAGATAAATGGATACCCATGTATGTGCTTACATGGAGGCGCTTTTTTATCGCGCACTGTCGGATTTTAGGCGTTGAGCGTTGACGTTGACTGTCAAATGAACCTTACGGAACTCCATGTTTCTGTACTGACGAGCGTTTTAAAAACGTCAACGCCGCTGTCAGTTGGCCGTTTGCTAGATATATTTTTGCATGTGTTGTGTTCCTGCAAGCGCCATTTATTGCAATGATACCTCGGGGGCTAGATCATGTAACCAAACGCAAAATTTGTAGGGGGGCAGGGCTCACTAACCGCAGATAATTTGGATTTCGCGTCAATCCACAGTGATTTTTAAGCGTTCGTATGAACACAAATATTGAAAGTGGTAAAAAAGCGTTAACGTCGGGTTTTAACGCGACGCTTTTAAAGCTCCCGTACGAATGATCCCTAATGAGGATGAAGTAAGTAATACAACCTATTTTATGCCTATGGATAAATTTTGTAAAAAGTATGTTTTAAAATTGTACTATTGTACCTCCTTAGCCAATATTAGTAATCTAACGATGTGTTTTTTCCAATATATTAAGAATATCCCGCAAAGGTACCTTTTTTAACTGTTTATAAGAAAAAAATCAACAATTTATAAATGAGCATTAGGTAAAGTACCAATCCGGTCGGATCCGGCCGCATCCGGCCGGATTGGTGAAAACCCGGCCGGATCCGACCGGATTGAAAATCGATCTGGTTTGCAATCCCTAAGTAGTTGTTAAGTTAATTTCACAATAAAAAGGTATCAAAAGAGTTTATTTCTGTGAAGTACAAATCAAAAAGGTTTATTTGTCACAAGGCCGCAACAAAACCGCTTAATTCCAAAAGTTCGCATCAAAAAGACTTAACTCTGAAAAAGATATGTTAATTAACATAATTAAGTAGGTAGATTAAGCAATGTATGTAGTGCCATAACATTTATAGCAACTTAATTTAATATAATATCGAGTAAAAAGCAATTATTTCGAAATGGAAACCGTGGATTTATGTTTTTCCCAATTTCCCAAAAAAAGTTCAAAGTGGAAATAAGCCCTTTTGAAAAGACACTCCTCAAGTTATTTCAATCGATCATTACTACAATTACTACAAGTGCCTAATGTACCATTTTACTTCATTTTTAATGGAGTTTTATAATCCAACATTATTTTGATCAAAAAAAAATTGCCTAGCAAAATGATGCAAAAATCACATTTTAAAAAATCTCTCTAAAATAGCTAACTACCACACCCTGCTGGGTGTGCTCTATTATCGTTTTTTTTTTCACCAAGCTGTATTCTGGGCGACTTGAGGACCTCCGTTTTTTTCGTCGGTTTTTTTTTTTCTTTATTGAAAGAGCTTTGTCACTGGGTGACGATGTCGCTCTGTATGTACTACCTAACTAAATGTTACAATTATTTATGTCTTCTACTTAAACCTACTTTAACTAACGGAAAAATGATGTGTGTATTAAGTAAAATATATGTTTGGTTCCAAATCGCCGTGTCGATATCACGTGTCAATAGATTACAAACAACATAATTCCACGTACAGCAAAATCGCTAAAATCCCATAACGCAGAAAAAACTATCTCAGTAATAAACACCTGAACCAGGATATTTCGAACCTTTTGGACAAATCAACATTAACTTTAGCCACCTGTCTGCGACTGGGTACTTAAACAAATGAACCCCACCGATGCAGCTGTGGCGCCTTGGTTACAGAGCTGAGTTACCACGACTTATCCTATCAGAGGTGTGCAGGTTTTTTTATGTGTCATATCACCCGCCACACTTCCCTGGATGATGTCATCTGAAGGGCGCTTGCTTTCCGTTAACGTGCCGGCCATCCTTGAACCGAACTGTATCGCACGTGACGATGGCAAGCGCCCCGACGGGATGCCACTCATTCCGTGGAAGCTGGGGAGCATGATTGTGTGAGATGCCACCTGCGTCGACACACTTACGCCGTCCCACCTCCAGGCGACCTCCTCCAGAGCGGGTGCTGCAGCTAGTACTGCAGAACTACACAAACGGCGAAAATATGCTGTCCTCGGTGTGGGTTACATATTTGCGCCGTTTTGCGTTGAAACTCTAAGGGCCGTGGGGACCAAGTGCGAAAGATCTCTATAAAAAATTGCTCGGCGCCTCATTGACACATCAGGTGATCAGAGGGCTGGCAGCTATATTGGCCAGAGGATAAGTTAGGCTATCCAAAGAGGAACGGTTTCCTCTTTGGACTAATCCCAATAAGGCCTAGTTTAAAGTTGGAAGGTCAGATGGCAGTCGCTTTCGTAAAACTAAATCTTGGGATTAGGTGCTAAAGCGGACCTCAGGCTTTCTTAGCCGTAGCATAAGCCGGGAAAACGCTAAGAAGAAGAAGAAAAGTAAAAAGGTAAAAGTGAGTCATTTTAAAATACACTTTATTTGAGATAGACCTATTTATTTATTCTTAAAATTGACATCCGCCTAGTATTTTGACTGTACCATTGTGTCACTTTTAGGGTTCCGTACCAAAATGGTAAAAAAGGAACCCTTATGGTGCGACTCCGTCTGTCTGTCTCTGTCTGTCTATCTGTCACATCATTAAATACCTCGAAAACTACTTAAGCTACCGATTTGAAATTTGGAGTAGTTATATACAAAGTTAATCCAGACACATTAAATGATAATTTATTATATATTTAATTTCATTTTAATGAAAAATGCCCGATAAAAAAGGGGGCAAAAATAAAAACTTTAGTTACCGGGTCATGTAGGGTATCATGTGGAAGTGCTTGTTTTGCACATTCTAAAAAAAATGTTTATAATTTTTTACAATGAATTTTTTTATTTATAAACGTAAATGTAAAAAAGGATACTATTCCCCCTCTTTTATCTCCAAAGTATGAAGGTAAAAATTTAATTTTTTTACATAACATTAATATTATCCTAAATATTACAGGTAAAATATAACTGAACCTAACCTAACTTCATTTTTTTTAAATAAAATAACCCTTCGGAACTGGAATTATATGGCATTATGCTGTAAGTAAATATAGTCTTATAAATAAAATTTAAAAAAATTGGTTTGCTTTATAAAAAGATATCAAGGAAAAACAAACTCTCTTACTAACTCCGTGCAAACTAGTGTCCCAATCTGTCGATACATGTGGTTGACGTCAAATTTCTACTTCTAGGTGAAGTTTATTTTATTTTATTTATTTTAGGGATAACAAACAACTATACAATATTAGTTACAGTAAGAGTAGCAAAAAATAAGAATTACAATATGTATAGTCAACAGCATTATCCACGAGTTACTTTAAACAGTTTGAAGTCAAAAAAAAGCAGCAGTCTGAAGTTGCAACATAAAGTTTGTACGGAACCCTCGGTGCGCGAGTCCGACTCGCACTTGGCCGGTTTTATTCATGGGGTCTAATATCTACCTTTTCACATCACCTATTCGAAAAAGAGTATATATACGCTGCTAGAAGTGACTCAAGTGGAACTTTTTTTCAAAGCTTAAAGCGAAGAACTTTTCTGTTGAAGAACCGCTAAGTTTTAAGTGTGTAGCAGTAAGAGTACTTACCTATATCTCGTATGCGTATGGCAGCAAAATATTTTCACTCGGTAGGTATTTTTAGTAATGAGACTGACTGAAATAGCGTGACACGTTCGGGTGTTTCCGTGAAAATACGAGTGCAACACATACGAGTATTGCACTAGGTACATCTGTAACGCTAGTTACGTTACGAGCAAACCAGATGAACTGCGGCCACCAGTGTCCAAATTCTCAAAAATAATATGTTTTACCAGATACCTACTCGTACCTAGGTACCCATTAATTTTATTTGTTTGATAGTTATATCTGTTACTTTTTTTTTATATACTACGACGGTGACAAACTTGCATACGGCCCGCCTGAGGGTAAGCGGTCACCGTAGCCTATATAGACGCCTGCAACACCAGGGGTGTTACATGCGCGTTGTCGACCCTTTAAAAAAAAGGAGGAATGTACTAACATCAGTTCACGTATTATCCACTATTTACAACACCGTAATTTAATCAATGAATATTTACGACCAGAAATATGATTTGTTTACATTTTTTTATGTGCTTGTATCGTAATTTCTAACCTCTACGATTGTGTATATTTATAACGCCCCACATACCTATCGCGCAGTAACTATTCGCGGCGTGCGTAGGTGGTTGTCGTATCTGCTGAAGCGGCGCCAACATTGAGCTACTTTCGTAACTTTTCGCGTGTTTACAGTCACACAAACACATCGTCGTTATCAGATATATCGGATCGGGAAAGGCGCTCAAAAATATCTGGACAAGTGCTCTGTTGCCTTGACATTAGAGTCATGTACTATGGGGTTCAAAAAAGCATGGGTAATTTATGAATGAATTCATTCATAAACTGCCCATGCATTTCTGAAGTATCCAATCACTAGGTTTACTATTTATTTATTATTCAAGACAGTCAAAAAAATATCGGATAGTAAAAAAAACGTTCGTTAATTGCAGTGTTTGGTTAACAATTATTATTTTATGAAACTTCTATTACATTAAAAAATATTATTTACAAACTACCATAAAGTATCCTCTGATAGTAGGCCACTATCGCCGCCCATGGACAATTGCAACTTGCAATACTTAGGGTGTCACATGGCGTTGCCGGCCGGTTAAACGCATTTTGGTTTTCATATTTATATTACAGTTACCTAAAATAATAAAATGAGTTGCAATTTAGTCTAGTGCTACCAAAAATGTGGATTAGGTTAGGTTAAAACTGCACCCTTTCAAATCCGAACTACTTACTTCAGAAATGTAAGTTAGGTGAAGATAGAACCGTGGGTCACAGTTCTATCTTCTATCTAAAGAAAGTTTCTCAGTTCTAACCCACATTTGTGAAGGTGTGACGGAATTCTTTTTGTAATTATTTCTGTTTTAATATGTTTATATACCCACATATCATTAGCCCTCTATAATGCGTTCAAAAACCGCATATAAAGACGTCCCTAATAATTATATTAATAAACTGTTTTGTTAAAGCAAATTTCTTATGTGTGAAAATGTTATTATACCTAATGTATAAAATCTCAGAAAAACAAGGAAATTTGATTTGACCTCGACTCTAATATCAGTCAAGATGACGTTTAGTTCGAAACGAAGTGTCAATTGCAAAGAATGTCGGTACATTCTCTGATCGTGTCGGAAGCCAAAAAACGCAGACATTGGCAAAATACATCTCCCCACAAGATGTGAAAGCCACTCTAGAAAAAAAAAAAAAGAATGTCGCACGCAAGTCGCACGTTATTTGATATCGAAAGATATGAAAATTGGGGCCAACTCTAGCTTGTCTCTGAAATTTAAAAATATAGATGTCAAAAATTGAATATCAGAAAAGTTTTCATTCATAAAAGTCGTAATGGCGGTCGACATATATGCGGTTTGAACGCATCGTGGAGAGCTGAAGCATGATATGTGTACATATAACTATAACGCAGTGTATGTACTTAATTCTAAATAATTAGGCATTATAATATAAACAATCGGGTCTAAACCGCCCCGTGGGAAGCCAGTACTGTCAAGCTGGGCTAAATTGGCAGACATTCAGATGTACTCTTTGAGTAAAATCGATGGAAACTCATACAATCACATAAACTACTATTATAAAACGATAAAGTCACTAAGAATATATTCAACGATGATTTGTAGAACACTCATTTATACTCGTAAAATTAGTTTTTTTTGGAAAGACAGGTTTATGTGAAATTAATAGTTTGTGGATGGATGTTTGTTAAGTGATTATTTGAGAAAAGTTGTTTAGCAAATGACGACTAACCCAATCTTTCGCACCCGAAAACTTCATAATAGTTCCGCAACACTCACCTACAAAGATTAAAAGCGAAAATAATTGTACAAAGACAATTAAGCGCTCAGGTATGTACGTGCATTTTACTATCAGTTAATTAATATATACTTGAGTCAAACACAAGTAATCTTTGAAGATATGCCAACGTCATATACGCACTGGTAATGCGTGTCATAAAGTCCTCGTCGTATTTATTTACTAAATTACCGCTTCAACAAGTTTTAAAATTCTTATCATTCGAATAAAAAATCCTTTAAATTAGTTTACTTAGCAATAAAAACTGTGAGTTATATGGTATTTATTTATAATATGGAACTTAATATTTCAGTGACACTCGAGTACAGTCAACCAATTGGAACCCTAGGCCACACTAGAACCATGTCAAAATGACAAGCAGTAAGAGATTTTTTTAAATCTGATTAATAGCTTCACTATGACATAGTCCTCCAGTGGCCTAGGGTGCCAATTGGTTGACTATACCTACGCAGTCTAACAAAATATAACAAAAATACTGGTGGTCAGCTTAAGGGCGACATAAAATTCTTGTTCTCATTAGAAACACGTAGTTTAAATTCTGTTCACGCCAAAAGTATATACCTACCTACATTTTTTGTACCTGGGGAAGGTTGGCCTAATAGTAAGGGAACATACCGACCCAACAAGAGTCATGTAATTTTCCTAGCGTTTTCCCAGCTTATGTCAAGCTCAGGGAGCCGTTGCGTAAGCTGCACCGAAAAGCGATTGGTAAATATCAAATGATATATCGTACATACTTAAGTTCCAAAAAACTTTTGGTACGAGCCGGCAGGATTTGAACCCATGATCTTCGGATTGAAAGTCGCACGCCTTCCCTGGGCCACCAACGCTTCAAGTTAACCTTTAATTTATTACTTTATTTTGTTGTTAATATTTTTTGTTAAAGTCGCAGTTTTATAATAAATTTTAACTGTCTACCTATAGGGTTTTAGAGAGGTGGAAGCTTAGTGATTGCGTCCCGTTTGTTACTCTTGGTACCTACAGAAATCTACTCTAACAGTGTAAAGTATATACTTCATAGGTACAAAAGGAATACACTATATCATCACACTGTAGTCGCCATAATTACAAGGCTATATAATGTTTAAATATGTTGGCATTAAGATTATAACTAAGTTGGAGTTAAACATTGACTTATCCAGTCATCATTTGTGCTCGTGACTGCTAAAAAAAATCAAAAACAATTACGCAGCTTACCTTACAATTACATTGATAAGAATTTACTAAGAGTACTAAGTATAGTATGTAGTATGAGTGCTGCTCTGAAAGTTGTTAGCTACTCCGTCTGTAATCATGCAAATTTACCGTTACATGACACCAAAATGAGGGGTATTTTAGTGTTTATTCACCTGTTGTCAAATATTTTTTTACAAAACGATTAGTTTTTTTTTAGTATTAAATTTACTTCAACGTGGCCAACCATGACCAAAAATGACCGATATAAGGTTTTTGACGAGCTACTTTGGTGTAGCAATATGAGCATTACTCGTATTCATTGAGCGAAATGTTTGATTGTATAGAATAGATACTTCCTACTAATTAAAGATCTTGTTGATTGAAAAAGACTTTTCTCAAACATGTTCAAAAATGTTTGCATTTTGTTCGCAAATAGTAGACGTAAAGCATTCAATTCCCTAATCGCTGCGTGTGTGGCCTGCTCGAGCCCGGACGCAGCGAACAATAATGGAATTTGTATGGTATATTTTACTCCTATGGAAAAACTCCCCGGGGACCTCGCCCTACACGCCGCCTGTGGCCGGTGGCCGGCTAGCCGCGCATGTTTGAGAAAAGCACTATATCTTCCTCGCTGGAAACAGGGCTTGCCTGAGCTCGGCTATGTCGGGCGTCGGCAAGCCTCGCCCCGGCAACCACCTCGTCAGTCAATCCCTTACTTTCCGTCCCTCGCCAATAATGTACCTACTATAATCACCGTCATTTTTTTTCAGTGCAATAATAACAGAAAATGGAGTATTCCCATCAACAATATCGATCAACACAATCAACACCAAATGTAAAGATATTGATCCGGAGAACAGCGAATATGATCCATTCCAAAACAGAAAATTACAATATCCCAATACGTAAGTACACCTAAATTTGCAATATTCAGTAGAACCACTGAGGGCCTACCAAGCAAAATATTGGTATTGATTTTATTGATGATTTTTAAAATAGTCTGGCAAACCAATTCTGCTAGTAGGTTTTTTTTTATCTTTATGCCTCGTTTTTTTTTCGGGGTGAAAAAAGCATATAAATTTAAAAATACTAGATTAAAACACCAGTGTAGTAGCACTCAAATCGAAAATCTAATCAAATGAGAAAGTTTAAAATAAAAAACTCCCATCTCCCAATAGAGCCATCCTATACAAGTATTTTTGTAGGTATATAATTATGAGTAAGTAGATATAAATAATTAATGATATTAATGATGGACTAATTTATTAAAATTACGCCCTCTACCACTAATTTATTTTAACATTAAAATCCCCAACAAGTTGTACCAGCGCCATACAGCGAGTTATATCATATCTAAGAACCATTGCTGGTGTCTCATCTCAAGTAACAATTATCTAAAACCGCAACTAAATTGGACAAGCCATTTTGGCGAAAAAAAAACAGACCCTCACCTACATCTACCGTTTTTGTTCCATCGAAAAGAAACATTAAATAAATTATTAATACTTGATAGCGAAGTTATTACGAGTATTCCATTAAACATAACACGTTTTTCTTGTTTTCAGGGATTTAAGGTCATTTGCAAATCTGTTAAAGTCATCCCTTGGGTCCGGTATACTAGCCATGCCAGCTGCCTTTAAGAATTCCGGAACTATTGTGGGCTTATTTGGGACAATATTTCTGGGCTACATCTGTACACACTGCGTTTATTTACTGGTGAAGTATAATATTTACTTTAAGATTTTTTAAACTGTACAACTGACATTCGTGTAAGTAACATTGAACTAGGTATAAAGTGTAATATATTACCAGTACAAAAAAAAAACTTAGGTATATTTACGGAGGAATTTCATAGTGTTACAAAACTAAAAATAAATAAAACATGTACATAATTAAAAGGATACAGACCCAAAATATGTATTGATAAATATGTAAAAAATAAGCGCATCTCGGGAAAAAACAACGACGACGCGACGCGGCAGATTTTAAGCTACGTACATAGTTTTAGAGTTTTAACTTACTCGCTAAGGGATGTCAGTTGTCAACTTATCAGTTAGTGATATTTTTATAACTGAAGACATTTTTATGAATTATTTTTTATTTAAGTATAGGTTTTAAATAGAACATGTTCTGTTATTTAAGTAGGTACTTACTATGAACCTCATTAGGCATACTGAAAAATTGAGTCAGTATATATTTTGTCTGACAAACAGTACATTTAGATATGTAGGTAGTTGGTATGTTCAGTCACTTGTAAAAATATGGGTGTACACATCTTACGCAAAAATATGTCCCATAGCACCTTGTTCCGATGTAATAAAGGCGTAGTAAGTACCATATTTTATAAGACAATTTTGTCGATACAAATATTTTTGCAGTTAACTGTACAATCATTTTATTGTAATGTTCATTTATTGCAACGTGCCTTGCTCGTTCTTAATTAGTGGACGCGAGATGCCAACACAATCGAATCGCGCAGTCGCTATCGACTACGGTTACGTAGAACTCATGGTGAGCACAAAAGACTTTAATTTGTGACCCACTTAAGGTCCTTAAACAAACAAGTTCAAACTGTGTTGAAATTCAGAGGAAGAGTTCACAAAATGGGTCACATATTACAGACCGCGATCGTACATTAATCAAATGTTGTATTATCTAAAATAACGCAGTCTGAAACATCGTTATCGGGATTTTAGACTATCTGATACTGCTTTCGAGCGAGCCATAGCCAGCGGATCGCAGCAAAGTTACTTTATAACACGTTCTAGTTATCGCAATATCTAATATAATCTTTAGGCACCAGTGCTCGACGTTGCACCAGTATTCAACATGAAATTGTCACTTTGAATTCTTGTCTGTATAAATTCTTCGAGCAACACGGGCTTCCAATACCTTGGAAGGGAGAAGACGATAAAACGACATCTTACCTTACAAATAATTCTGTCACTTTTTCCCGGGGTAATGAGCACATAGACGCACTTCTTACACAATACATACAAAAACAACCGTCCAAATGCGCGTAGAATTCACGCACGAAGGGTTCCGTACCATTATTTATAAAAAAACGGCAAAAAAACCACGTTTGTTGTATGGAAGCCCTCTTAGATGTTTATTTTATTCTGTTTTTTTATATTTTTTGTTATAGCTCCAATACAAATTCATCAGTGTTTTTTTTTTGTTATAGCTCCAATACAAATTCATCAGTGAAAATTGCAACTGTCTAACTATAACGGTTAATGAGATACAGCCTGTACGCCTACCACGAACATCGAAAATTGGCATTGACGGGAAAACCTGCTCTTTGTCACTCCAATATGCAAGTGTGAAAGAGATAGAGATACAAATCCACAATCGTTCAATTTTCGTGGTATATGCCTTCGGCCTGTGATATATGCATGCTGGTGACAAACAGACGGACGGACGGACGGACAGCGGAGTCTTAGTAATAGGGTCCCGTTTTACCCTTTGGGTACCTTAAAACAATCCGTAATGATGACACTAATACGAGTACTTGCACACTTCGATCAATTTTTGTGTACGGACTAATCACAACACAGACCCGTGTATGCCCATTTGGGCTTGTACTTCGACAGAGGTAAACGGTAAACAGTACGTATGCCGACTCTCTCACCCCTTGTTGCTTGAAGTTTAAATTTAAATTTAGAAAAATCTTCGTTGTTCAAATGTTGCTTAAATAACTTTGCCATAAAGTGCCAATGTCGAATATAGTGCAGCGTCGAGTATTAATACTTCTACGTAACTACTTCAATGACGGGTTATTGAACCCTCAGCGATTAAGAACCATTACATTATTCTATCAGAAAAAAATCTTACCAATGTTAACTCCTAGCATGGAAGCAGGCTAATAATAATACCTACAATAGTTTGTTGCATATTACTATAAGTGTCTGGTGGTAATGTATTTCCGTAGTCTGTTTAGTACTCCTACTTTGTTAGCTCTCATGTCAACATACCCTTAACGGCCTCCTAGCCTAGTTGATAATGACCCTGCCTACGAAGCAGGAAGTTCCGGGTTCGAATCCTGGTTAGGGCATTTATTTGTGTGTTTATCACGAATATTTGTACTTAAGGTATAGGCACAGCTTAGCTGATTTTAAGCACATCCAAGGTCAACCAAAGAGGAAAAAGTTGCAGTAAAGGTATAATTAAATAGGTAATTAATAGCACATAGACAAACGATAATTCTGTAAGAAACTGCGATAACTACCAACAATGGCTAAAACTACTTCTGACAGCGGTTGAAATCTGTCCGTGGTGGATTCCTTGGAATCTAGATGATATTACAATGTAAATGTTTCATTCAATACGTATTTATGGAGGCCTGAATACTTACATGTTTATTTAAAATATACAGCCAGACGATTTTAATACTGAAAATAAAATCGTGATTTTGATGCTACAGTAGCGGCAAATAATTTGTCATATTTTTTCAGATTCATTTTCATACATTTAATAATAATTTCTCAAAAACGGCTTTAGCGATTTTAATTAATTTTACAATACAGGAGCGTATGAAAACCAACATTATCAATGAAACTCGCGTTCATTTTTAAAATAATTATTTTACCAAGTTTTCGCATTAGCACGATGAGTACCCATTAAATTGTGAAAAAATGATGCAATTCAATCTTCTTTAACCAACTTACGCCACCTAACCCTGTTCTTTACCTACTTATATCACTTTGACATAAAGTGCCCATGTCGAATACTGGTGGAGCGTCGGGCACTAGTACTTCTACATTACTCTGAATGAAGTAGTTTTTTCATTGCTTTTTGATATTCATAGGTCAAAACATCACAAGATGTATCAAGAGTCGCTAGAGTGCCATCATTGGGGTACGCTGAAACTGTGGAAGCAGTCTTCGCAACAGGGCCAAAGCCTTTGCAGAGATATTCCAAGGCAGCAAGGTAACTGCATAATGTATAATATATAATGTAAACACTTATGTATATGTACTGACTGACTTGCAATAAAAGGGGGGCCAATGTGCTTACCGTGGGTTGTAAGTAGCCGGAGAAGTTAGAGACTGAGCGTTTCTAAAGTAAGACGTCTAAAGCAAAATGGACATCTTGCTCCTACTCTGGCAGGATCGAGACGGAAATACTTTAGAAACGCTCAGTCTCTAACGCCTCCGGCTGGCGGCTACTTACATTACAACTCATGGTAAGCACTGAATGTAGAGGTTTCAGGTTTGGTTTAGCCAGAGAACCTGCCGCGAACATCGAAAATGCGTCTCTTTCGTTCTTATAATGCTTATAGATGCAGGTTTAAAAGTTTACCTATTTATAATATGTAGTTTTCTTTCGTTTATGTTTTGGTAAACTGTATGTTTTTCTTGTTAAATACTAAATTTCAAAGTCCTGATTTTCGCGGTAGGTCCCCTGTTCTAAAACTGCGGTAACCTTCAGCATATCAGTTCATAACCTACTTACTCAAATTCATCCTTTGATTTGTCATTGAATGAAAACAAACGTAAATCACGGTATAGCCGAGTGATTCGCCGATGTATTAATGGCAATTGATTATGATTGGTGCTATTTAATTTACTGACCAGCTGGACTACCAAAATGACGTGCTTAGAAACCAATGTTTGGAGTGAGTGCTTTCTACGTTTGGGGTTTACGCCTTAACGCATGTATTGAGTAAAAATTGCTATGAACAAATTAATACATTTTCATACCTTTTGCACATTACTAGGATATTTAGGAAACATTTTTTCATTATTTATATTTACGAATACAACCAATCGTGCTTCCGTCATATTTTAAACATGGTGAGCTTGTTAGCATTTCTAGTATATTTTCACATTGTTAGTTCACAAACTTTTATATGAAAAATGACCCGCGCTGCACATCCACCTTAATATGCGATATATACAGGCATTTTATTTAAAGTGCTGGAACATAATTAAAGATACGCATGCCTATACAATGTCATACGAATCACATTGTAAAGGCATGCGTATCATATCATCATCATAGAAGTGTGATTTGTCATAAATTGGACTGTTTTACGGTGCGTGAGCCATCTACGTATTTTGCATGGAGAGGTCGTAAAACAGTGACGCTTGCGGCACATCACTGCAATTCCGTAGGTACCTACGTCACTGCTCAAACTGAGTTAAAAAATATTTTTTAAATCTCAAAGTGTACGGGACCCTCCGGGCACATAATGAGGGGAGTTTGATGTCCGACTCGCGCTAGGCGACTTTTTTAGTAACATCATTTGTATGTGCGTGATTAATGAAGATATTGGTAGACATAGGCATGCAATTTTGATAGTCAGGAAATGATGTTTCTTAATTTTGCAGGATATTTATAGACTGGGCGATGGCATTTACCATACTTGGCGCCTGCGCGGTCTACGTCATACTTCTTGTGGACTCAGTTAAACAGGTATTGGAACAGTGTCAATTGTACTTAACAAAAATAACCGGACTAATGATAGTATACCTAAGTTAATTTTGGTTTTCGCATACCCGGTTTAAAAAACAACAACAAAAATAAAGTTGTTGCATTATAATTACAAATAAATGTAGAGGATTAAATAACAAGTGGTCTTATAGATAGAAAGCGATATATTTAGGACTACATAATGCAGAAATGTTGTTAGTTTTAAAAATTCAATTGTGAGATAATAGTTTTTTTTATTGAGTGTACCTAAGGGTGTGTTTAGTGAAACACGATTTTTAAAGTAGGTACTTGTGTGTTTTTTGCAGATGGTTGACTTCTTTCTAAAAGACAACGTATTGAACGTCAACATGTATTGCCTCATATTCCTGGTTCCACTTCTGATGTTCACTCAAATAAGGAACCTCAAGTACCTGGCCCCTTTGTCCGGCTTGGCAAATTTACTTCTCCTGGCAACATTCCTGATTTGCTCCTATTACGTGTGCTCGGACTTCCCGGACCTAAGGTCTCGACCTACGTCGGTGGATATTGAGAGACTTCCACTGTTCATCGGGTAAATTATTTCGTCTCCTTTCATAATATTACGCCTACAGGTTATAACCACTAATACCTATTTTACAAGCAGCAACAGCCTAAATTAATCATCAATTGTTACCAGTTTTGGCCATGGCACGCGGTGGAAAGTGATACATTTCTACCCAAGGAATTCAAGGGGGAAGGGGTGGGTTTTACCCATTCCATATACATACATATATGTTTTAAGGATTCCGTACTCAAAGGGTAAAACGAGAGTCTATTAATAGGGCTCCGCCGTCCATCTGTCCGTCTGTCCATCCATCCGTCTCCCACCAGGCTGTATCTCAAGAACCGTGATAGTTATATAGTTACAATTTTCACAGATTATGTATTTTTATTGCCACTATAACAAAAAATACTAAAAAGCAGAATAAAATAAATATTTAAGGAAGCTCCCATGCACCAAACGTAATTTCTAAAAAAGTCAGACTCGCACTTGTTTCAAGTAGCTACTTAGGTACTCTAATATTTTTTGTATAGATTAGCAATATAAGTTCGACATACGACGTTTATGCTTAACGCCAACATTAAAATTCAACATTTCGTTATATGTTTATGTCACAAAAAGTAGAGACGAACAAACAAAGTGGTTCGTTGTAAGTCAGCCTTATTGTGCATTGGGATTGCTGGTAGGTAGGTTGATTTTTGTGATGTCCCATAGTACCTATGTTCGGTTTGTTCGGATGTTTGTGTGAAACAACTGAACGCGATACACGTTCAATTTTGTTATTTTAATGAATTCCAACCGCGAGAACCGATGACACTATTATCTATTCAAAAAAATCCAATTGTCAATTGTTCGGTTTGTTATAGTTATAGCATAGGCCATTAGCATAAGTATATGGTTTGCAGCTTATGTTCAAACCAATTTAGTCGGTGGTCACATTAGTATATAAACAGACTAATAAAAGTTTATAATGTAAAAAATTGTTAAAGTGTGGAATCAAAATAATTTGTATTCCTTATCCATATAAGCCTATACCTATAAATTACTGAATTATATAAATTACCGAACACAAATAATACCTACATACATATACAACAGCAAACAAAGCTATTTTATTGAACTTGAACTATTGGCATGGCTAATTCATGATTATCGTAACTCATTTGTTGTTTATTTCAGTACAGTGATTTTTGCCATGGAAGGCATCGGCGTGGTTCTCCCGGTTGAGAACACCATGGCCAAGCCTCAACATTTCCTGGGCTGTCCAGGGGTCCTTAACATTACCATGACGGTCGTGGTGCTGCTGTACATGATTATGGGTTTCCTGGGCTATGTCAAGTATGGAGATGATGCAGAAGGCAGCATCACGCTAAACCTGCCCACCGATGAAATGTAGGTACATACATTTAGGTATATCCCCTATATATTTATGACACTTACCAAAGGTGAATTTATTAGAAATCGAACATATCAAACCCCGACAACGGGTTCGATTTTCAACTTAAAACTTGCATGTTTACCGCTAAATTTAACGTTCTATATGACAAAGACCTCTTATACTTTTTTTATTTTTTTACAGACCCGCATTGTTGGCAAAGTGTTTTATAATAGTGGCGATCTTCTTCACCTACACTCTCCAGTTTTACGTCCCGATGGAAATAGTGTGGCGCAACACCAAGGGATACTTGGGGCAGAAGTACCACAACCTGGCGCAAAACGTCATGCGAGCTGTGTTTGCTACGCTAACTGGTAAATGAGAATATAAACATCAGCCACTATTTTACCTACATTAGGTAACTAAGATACCATATCATATGCGCATACGAAATGTATAAATTCCATCGGAACCGGACTTTTCCACACATTTCAGATCCGGATTTTAACACAACAATCGACATAATTATGCTTCCGTGTTTCGACATTGAAAGGAGTTAGGCTGGCAATAAGTCTTTTGAATTGGCGCCGAGAGAGAGAGAGAGAGTCGGTGTCGGGACAAATATCGGGACTAATTAATTTCCTCTCCTACTCTTCCCTTCTCGCATAGAAGTGACCAGGTCCTCCAATGCGCAGGGCTGGGATCGAACCAGCGTCCTCCTGCATTCGGCGCATTAATTAGGGCGTCTATCTGATGCGAATGCAGTCAGGAGGCTGGTTCGATCGCAGGCCGGGGCACTGGAGGCCTTGGTCATTCTCTCTATAGTATACGACATCCCTTTCAATTTATAATTTATATGACTACGTAAAACCATGAATCAAACATTTATTATAAATAATAAATAATTTGATTAGGTATATCCCTCGGTGTGGTAATGGGCTGGCTTAGATCGAAAATTATAATATCCGTAATCCGTGCTACAAGCATGTGTATCCGGGGTACACAGCACAAATTCAAATCTTTCCAAAACTTTTTGGGCTTAAACGACGGCGCAGCCCTACCCAATCCATCCTCCTCTTCACAGCAGTAACGTCCCAGTCTTGTTGCTTGCGTGATACCTATGTTTTTGTATTATTTTCTTGTTTGTTACTATTTTTTTGTTAAAAAATGATTTACTTCTAATATTTGATTCGTGGTTTACAATTGTAGGTACAGTCGCCTCTCGTTAATTCGAAACTCGAAGGACCGAGTCAAATATTACGATTTATCGAGAGTTTGAAATATCAAGTGGTTAGGAAATAAACGGGGGAAAAAATGAAAGTACGAGTGGTTACGTAATATGTACCTAATCAACTGTTATTTATTAAATGCAATTTTTTCAACAATAGCCTAAGGTTAGACGTACATACATGTATAAACATAATGTTATTAAATAATCGTTTTTTGGAAGAGGTCTGTAATATTAGTTTGCTTCAAAGCACATAGCTGTGACCTATCAATAACTTTTTTTATCAGAAATAATGGCTAAAATGCTTTTTCGTTCGTGTCGTTTTGTAGACAGAAGCTTTGCAATGTTTCGAATGAAGCTTTTGCTTTCTTCATTGACACCTCTGCCAAAGAGTCTGATGTACAATCTTCATCATTGCTCATAACTTTGAATTGTAGAGTATTTAACGCCTACGAGTTCGAATTAACGCGTTGTTTGTATGCGTAATGTAGCGATTATTTTTTTGTTTGAATTACCAAGTATTTAAAAGTGTATTGAAATTTTTCGAAATAGCAAGAGATTTTCTAGGGAACTCGTGATAACTTCGAATTATAGAGAGGTTCGAATTATCGCAGGTTTGAAATAACGAGAGTTGACTGTACCTACATTTAGTATGGTTTAGAGTTTTAGACTTATTTGAATGCTAGCGATCCTATTACTAAGACTCGAATCCGGTGTCCAAATCTCTGAGGCTGTATCTCATGAACCCTTTTAGTTAGACAGCTGAAATTTTCCCAAATCATGTATTTCTGTTGCCGCTATAACAAGAAATACTATAAAACAATATGATTAATATTTAACTAATAAAACAAACGTAATTTTTTTGCAGTTTTTATAAAGAATGGTACGGAACACTTTCGCATTAAGCCGGGTTTAATTTTTTTAACTGTATTGTAATTTTCTATTCCAGTGATAGCGGCAGCAACATTACCCCGACTAACACAAGTGATCGGACTAGAAGGAGCTTTCTTCTATTCCTTCCTTGGCCTCATTGTGCCGTCTTTGATTGACTTGATCTTCTACTGGGAGAGAGGGTTAGGCAAATACAATTGGATCCTAGTCAAGGATGTCTTGCTCATAGTATTTGGAGGCTTCGTCTTGGTGACTGGAGTGACGCAGAGTATTAGAGAAATCATCAGTACTAGCTAGTGATTCAAGTGGCTGTGTTATTTAAATAATAATAAGTAATTAATTATAATTGGATTTCGTTAGGAAATTTAACGTTAAGGACATGTGATAAGGTGAAGTTGGGTGCTCTCAGGCCCCTTTTCACAAAGATAGACACAAGGATAGGTATTTAATGTACTCAGATAAGTCGTAAAATACAATAACACATAGACCATGAGCGACCGAAGCCGTACAAACATTATTGAACTTATTGTATGTATTTTTTAAGAATGATATAAATATTATTTTTATTTTTATTAGCATTTGTTTTATTTATGGTCTTAAGCGCTTCCTAGGCGATCGGCAACAAGGTTACCATGTTATAAAATTACGGGTATCACTCACGTATTTTTATTCACTATTCGCGACGTTATAATATGAATATATCTCACGATAGTTTAAATTCTTTAAGGTTACCCCGATTGATTTTTAGGTACCCATCGTGTAGACGGCGCAGCGGGTGACAATTTGAAATTTACTGTATTGGCCGCTCCACACTATGGGCCATAATGGGCCATTATACGGGGAATAGCTGTACCTGCAGCAGAACAGGATGGCAGTATTGCGTAACCCCTAAGGACTTTATTGCCTCAGCATTAAGGTCGTGTAATTCGTGTACTATACATATTTTTGGCACATTGGCTGTGTTCATAGCTGTGTGGCTGATTGTACTCGCTACGCTACAACGACGTATTTTTGGCACATTGGCTGTGTTCATAGCTGTGTGGCTGATTGTACTCGCTACGCTACAACGACGTGACACACTGACAGTGAATCTTGCTTGCACTTCCAGAAGGCCTAGTATAAAAATTGTACGACATTAACTCCTCGACCGCGTTAGCGTATCGGGAGTTCAAATTATGTTTGCCGTTTATTTAAATCATCCGGCAACTTTCATATTTTGACCCCTCCATACGCTAACGCGGTCGAGGAGTTAATGTCGTACAACTTTTATACTAGGCCTTCTGGTGAGGCGACGCTACAAAACGATACGTAAACGAGACATCGTATAGCGGGTGTCATCATGTAGCGGGTGCAGTCGTTGCAGCTGCGGGCTCCGTGCGGGTGGCGTACCTATACCTATTATTCGACATTGTAAACCCCGTCGTACCGCCGAATAATATGCAAGCAACATTGGATATAGCTCTCCGAATCGCTAAACTTAAGTGGCAGTGGGCGGGGCACATTGCACGTAGAACCGATGGCCGTTGGGGCGGAAAGGTTCTCGAGTGGCGACCACGTACCGGAAGGCGCAGTGTGGGTAGGCCCCCCCGCAAGGTGGACTGATGACCTGGTGAAGGTCGCAGGAGTCCGCTGGATGCGGGTGGCGCAGGACCGGTCATTGTGGAAATCTTTGGGGGAGGCCTATGTCCAGCAGTGGACGTCTTTCGGCTGAAATGATGATGATGATGATGATGAACATTGAATTTGAATAATATATATGTAAGCTTTACATATTATATACATATGTATACTTTACATATGTATAATATATTATTCAAATTCAATGTTGCTTGCACGCGATTTTTCAATATGCCGCGTTTTTGTAATGAACATTTTGGTTTGCCAACCATCAAAAATGAAATTTATTAACACAGATCAAATATTACTATACTTACTAGGTATAGGTACGGTATTAATAACCAAAAATGTCGTGGGTACTCAGCAGACTATGCTAAGTTTCCTAGACCTTGATAGCACAGACTGTGAAAGTGTTAAAAGAGTACTTAAAAAATCATAAAAGAAAATTGACGTTTAAAATATCACTTTAAAGTTTGATAGTTAATTTGCTTGGAAAAGATAACGTGGTTTGAGGTTGTTTACTCAAGTGCCTATGTTCCCATCCACTGGATTTTGAGAGTGCCTTGTTTGGACTATTTGACACTTCAATAAGCACAGTTGAATACAATATAGGTGTTTTCTTAATTATCTACCTACAGAGTACCTACAGACTAATGAGTCAAAAAAATTAAGTAACGGACTAGTTACGCATAGTTAAGGAATCCGACTCCGTTCCGTACCGTCATACAAAAAAAAATTATGCAAGCAAGTAGGTGCAAGTGCCTTCAAAAAATCAAGGCACTTACGTCCTTTTGTAATAAACACGTTTTTTTTAGCAAAAACTCAAAACCGGCTTGACCAAATATGTTTAAAATAGTTTTCGTGGTAATTTCAGATTTAATCCTATTTTCCGGAAATTTAGTAATTTTTTGGACCTCCCGTTAAAAAGTTAGAGGGGACACTTTTACAGACTTTTAGAACAATTATTTCGGAAAATATTCGATTAATAAATTTTTGCATCTTGCTCGCATTTGCGGGTGGAAGCGTGATGTAGTAGCTGTACCTACATAACATAACGTGTCGAAATCTATAGCAACTCACAAAAACTCGTCTCATCGCGATAAAAACTTAGTGATTTTATTCTAGCCACATAGGTACCTACCCATTTAGCGATCAAATTTTAGGACGAACTGAACCTATCACTATCAGCCATTCTAAATCTCAAACGTTCATAAATCAAATGCTCGGCAAACTCCAGACGATATGCCTAGGTCCTAGGTAGGTAATGTTAAGATTACATAGATTTACTTACCTGCGAAATGCCTGCGAAGCCCGGCTGTGGGATGACTGCCCTCTTGATGCCATGGTGGATATGGCTGCCAATGTACGACCAGCGGCCATTCCAAACGGCAGGGTGCAGTATGGAGCTACAGCCTTACGCTATAGGTAATCATTTGAATTTGAACTTTAACACCTTACTTAATAATCTCTCTACCGCTCTTGTATGTTCGGGATGGTGCCTCCACATGCTCGGGCTCTCGGCCGAATGTTTCGGACGCGGGCGAATGCAACCTACTAAATACACGCTGGTCCGAGAGCCTCGGGCGAGAAGCTCGAACGAGAGGCTATTTGAGCTTTGTCATGTAGTTTGGGTGAGTAAAAAGGTATCTTAAAATGTCTTAAATAGCTTGGGTAGGGTGACAGTATTTACAAACAGTAATGAATGCCCATTTTGAGTAGAAGAGAGCTATTTGCATTGTATAGTGAAATCAGAGTTTTAAATACGAAATTAAACGTTAGCTAAACGAAAAGCAATATTATACGGTGTGATTTGTCGGTCCCAATAATCAGGGGAACCCTATGGCCCATATTACATTATCATATAACTAGGACCATTGCATAGGTATATATAGACATAATCTGGTAGCCAGAAGTATTCATACACTTAACCCAGGAAGAATACGGTTTCGACAGACATTTAATTATAATAGCCTGATTTTCTCAATATTTATATTTATTTATTATTATTTATTTATTAAAGTCCTACTAACTTTTCTTCCGGAAGTAGGTAAAAAGTAAAAAAACTGAACTCACTCGATTTTTTAAATTTACGGTTATTTGTCTTCTATCTGTTAAAAGGGAGACCGAAGAAAACTTATTCACGTAAAACCGTTAAGTCTACGAATTGTAAGGCACTGCATGAGTGATAAACGTGTCATTTTATTTCGTTAGAAACAAATTGTAGTAGGTATAAACTGGTCTTGACCTATTTTAAACGACTAAAAAAACATAAAACCATAAAAATCTTACAAGAAAAACGTTTGTACTTAACATGTGTACATATTTGTGACGATTAGCATGTAACGATATTTTGTTGCCAACACAATACTAGATCTTCGATATATCCGTTACGTTAAAAAAACCGGCTATTATAAATTATTTCCCAAATAATCAAAAATGTTATACAAACTGTCCATTCCAGTTCAATGACTGGATTATTATTATACGGTCTTGTGGAATACGAAGAGTCGTAATACAAATATTACAAATACTTACCTGCGAATAATCTCGAAAATAATCGTGCCACGTTATATATTGGTACCGACCTATATACAATACTATGTTTAAATATGAGTCTGTAATTTACCTCCTTAAATATATTTCAGCAAGCATCTTTCTACGTGATACAAGTGAAACAATAAACATGTGAATATAAATATTCAGAATAATTTACCCTTACTTTCCCTAACTAATAAGAATCCTGTAAAATCGACTCACTAACGTGCCGACATCATAGTCACCCTACTGAGCTTGTTTTGTCATTTTATCGGAAAATGTGCATAAAATTGTATAATTTTGGCTTACCTGTGAAACGATATTCCACAACCAGGATAGCTTTCGCTCCGACAATCCTTTACGCAACACGTTTTCACCATTTTAGCTGATTATCAAAATAATTTGTATAAATAATAAACGGCGCCATTTATGTTGGTATTTTGAAAGTTTAAAAAGTCAAAGTTGGGGATACCAGTTAATATTCAAAAAGTTACTAATGTCTACCATATTTATTAAAATGTTTTTTTTCTTATACACATTATTTATTAATATGAAAATCACAATTATTTACAATTTACTAAAAAGATAATAAAATCCTTATTTGTATATACTACTAAAATAAAATAAGAAGATATTTATTTTTGGTAGTAAACTGTTATAAACACTCCCAAAATAGTATCTTATTAACATTGGCAACATGTGCGAGTGGGACAAAGCACCACTTGGAAGTGGTCTCATGTGGACCGTTTTCTTTCGTTCATTTAGTATGGCGAAAAGCGAGATAGGACCGTCCCCTATATACACGTTCCTGACAACTCCCCTTCCTGGACGCTAAAACGGAAGAGTAATTAATTCGATTTTTTTTTAATTTGTGTCGGTACATAAGGATGTTCTTTTCGTACCAATTGCTTGAATTGCTACATTGACCCTTTAACCATTATTTTTTTCTGAGTAACAATTTGGAAATTTGAAAGCACGTAGGATTTATGTAATTTTTTTAATGAATATCCAGCTAAAAATTTTTTTTCGTTAGTCCTTTCCAAGTTACAAGACGGCAATATTTTTGCCATTGTCGGTCACTGATAGCCATAAAGTACCCATTTTCATACTGTGACTGAAAGTTGTAGGACAGTTTACATTTTTTTGAAAGCTAGTTATTCCGATGTTTAAAAGCATTAATTTGACGATTGAAATTGAAATATAAGAATTCTAATTATCAAAATAGCCACGTCCAACAATTTTTTTTAAAGATAATATTTTTGTTCAAATGTTGATATTATCAAAATGTCTACGATCCGGCCAAAGAACTAAAATTTTATAAGAGATGTAATAACTTTTATGGGCTCGCCTTTTTTTGAA
Source organism: Lathronympha strigana (assembly GCA_949128165.1). Lineage (NCBI taxonomy): Eukaryota > Metazoa > Arthropoda > Insecta > Lepidoptera > Tortricidae > Lathronympha > Lathronympha strigana. Next base: position 8,683,507 of record OX421905.1, on the reverse strand, counting down.
GATTTGTACGAGTATATTCTTCAATGCGAACTAAAATTTGTATAAACTAACATCACATTCGTTGAGAAAAATTTAAATATCTGAGTTGTATTGTATGACGGCAAATATCTTGCCGTTATCCACTGAAGGGTTAATGCTAACATTTCCGAGCATATTGGAGAAAAATTACTTATATATGTGGTTATTTTTAAAAGTTATGGTTCAAGTGATAGGGCGCAACTTTCAAAAGTTTACTAACTTACGTAAATATTTTTTTTTTATTAAAAAAAACATGCTTCATTTTCCTCCTAAGAAAGCTACAATAATTTGTAGAGAAACCCTTATTTTCTTTATTAATTATAAGAAAGCATACTTATAACTAATATTATATCAGTGTATCTGTATAATAAGCTTAGCTAGAGCATCTATCATAGAGATAACGTAGTTTTTAGTATTGTCACGCGAACGATTTCATTTCCAGTCTAAAAAAATGTCAGACTTTCTGAATTAGTTTCACAAAGTCTGTAATTTCTTTACGAAAACGCACCTTTATTCCCATTATTTCAGCGTTCCTTTACTGCCTCGGTCTGCCCTAACACTTCAACGGAGAAGGTAACGAGCCCTACGAGTAATTTCGATTCTCCTCTCGAAAATCCAGTTTCTCACGGGTCAGCACTCATTACCTACTATCCCGTTAGGCATTTGATATAAGCTAATGCTAAATAATTTCTAGGCAAGTTATTTATTATCATTTAGGTATATTATCATTTGATTTGCTTTATGGCCTTGTAGTCAGAAAGCCCGCGAGGTGATTGAAAATAAACATTAAAACTTAATTTCGCTCCAATTCATTTACGTCCATCCCGTCCAAGTTTTATCGCAGAAGGAATTTAATAAATTTGGAAGGAAGTGATTATATTCACTTCCTTCCAAATGTATTAGTTTCCTTCCTTAACTTTAGTGTGATATAATATTGTCTTCTGTTACCGCGATTGTTATTCATTGAAATCTACTACTACTACTAGTACTATTGAAATCAAGAAGGTCCCTAATTTCAATAGAGAGGATGGCTTTTCGGTACCACCAGCTTGGGATCCTGTTTTACATCTCATCAAGGATCAAGCACGACACAGAACTGGAAGACCTTAGTGTGGACTTTGTTTGAAAAGATTGAAAACGGATAAAAGAGGCAAAATGGGGTAGTTTTCTTGTCGCTTCTTTCTGCTCCATAAGCCAGTTAGGGAAGCGTTCGTAAGTTGTATGTATGTTAATCCTCACAGGGTTTAAACATTTTTTATTTTAATTATAGAATGCCCTTCAGGCTATGTATAACTAGCTTTATAAGCCCCTCTGGGCATTGTAGACCAACCTTTGTTTTTATTTTTAATTTATTTTTATATTTTTGTATGTAGGTAGTTTGCACAAATAACTTTTTTGATTGACGGGGAGAATTCGCATTCTCTCAGTCATCATCTTAACCCTGTGAAAACGAGTGCTGTAAAGGGCTCGAAACGTAGGATCATGGTGTTAATAAACGCGATTAATCCGTTCTAAAGTGTTTAATTTCAATTTAGTGTGATATGTAATATTTTTTCATGTTTAAGCAGACCACCTACTTATTCATATTTCACATGTCGACAGAAGCAAAAGATCATGTCTTAAGTCTTCAGAAAGAGTTTGAATCAGAAGTTGGCCACAGCAAACCATGAAGAAACGTCTTTAACTACTGTATGTAAAAATCATTCTGTTTCATTACGTCCAATTATCCATTATATTAGTCAAGCTCACCTGAAACTAATTTGCATGTGAGTCTGTTACAGACTAAACAAACAGGTTGGAATACAATATCTTTGTTATACTTATAGCTGCGTAGGCCAATACAAAATTGTGAAGATGAAGAGTTAACACGGTCTCGTGATGTCTATTGGCCCGCTTATTATTGTAAAGTGAGTTATACCACCCTTAACGTCCTTTGAACACCAATTTGTGCCTTTCTTGAGCAAGTTACTCCTAATTGTCAACAGATATTATTATTACTTACCATATGGCTTGAGTGCGAAGCAAAACAGCCAATTATCTGACTACCTACTTCTTCTTCTTTGGTAAATCTATATTTTTGGTCATTCAAGTTAAGCCCAAGATGTTCCAAATATAATTATGTAAAAGGTGTCCAGGTCTGAGCTCTGTATCCGCAGATTACTGTGCTGATATTTAGGGTACACATTTAATAAACTATTCACTTGGTTTTACTATTTATGTTGTTATGAGTGATTTTCTCAACGAAATTTTTATGCGGCAGAGCTGATAATAATAAAAAAACTGAAAACCTTACACAAGTATCACCGACGTTATTCATGATTTTGATTCTTCTCGATGACGTCATGAGAAAGGTGGTCAAGACACCAAGAGGCATCAATTGGGTCACGAAGGAGCTGGAAGATCTCGATTACGCGGATGATATTGTGTTGATATCGCCTTCTCTAGCCTAACTTAAAGCTAAACTCGAGAGCCTGCAAGAGAAAGCTGAAGTCATATGCTTGCGAATCAACCGACGCAAAACAGTCGACATGAGTGAAGTCGGATGGCACGCAACCTTTGTTGCTCAATAACGACCGCCTGGAATCAGTCTCAAAGTTTGTGTATCTCGGAAGTACAGTAACGTATCGGGGAGGTACAGACGAAGACGTTGAGAGTAGAATCAAGAAGGCAAAAGCTGCGTTTGCTCAACTCAAGCCTGTTTTTGATTCAAACGTACTTACACGGCGCATTAAAGTCTCCCTCTTTGAATCCATTGTCAAATCCGTGCTGCTCTTTGGCTGCGAAACGTGGAGAGTGACAAAAGGGCTGACACAGAAACTACAAGTGTTTGTCAATAAGTCCCTTCGGTCGATCCTCCGCATCTTCTGGCCGAAGACAATAAAGGAACGAGGATTTTTGGAATATATGCCGTCAGTCTCCAATCGCCCAAGACGTAGCGTTGCGAAAGTGGAGATGGATCGGGCATACCCTTCGAAGAGGAGCAACAAACAGTGCCAGTCTCGCTTTTGGGTGGAAGCCTTTAGGCGGAAAGCGACTCGAGCTCGTGGACGCTCTGTACACACGTGGCGGCGGAGCGTGGAGAGCGAGTTACGAGCCACAAGACTGAGCTGGAGGGAAGCCAAGAAGGTTGCTCAAGATAGAAAGGCGTGGAAGGATCTTGTGGAGGCCCTATGCACCTCCGGGGTGCCCTAGAATCTACAAAAACAACAACAATCCATTCTGTCAACAATTATCCAGTCTGTAAAGAGTTCATAGATTTACCAGCTATATCCAAAAAACTGGTAAAGGGTATAATTCCGGATAGAGCAAAAATAAATTTGACGGTAAATTTTTACTTAATCGCACATAGTTATTAGGTACACGAATTGTCAGTCGGAGCAACAAGAGCGGACTGAAGATGCAGAAAAGGTGGGATGGATGCAGCACTAAATAGCGCATCACGTCAGCTTGCCATCAATCAAAAAAATCCGCGCAATGGGCCCGAAATCGAATTATACGATCTTTTCCATTGTCAAATCGAACGCACACATTCGCAATATCAAAATCAACACAAAAGCTTGAAAAAAGAGCTATCTAAAAAAACGCCAAATCCGCATTAAACGAGAAAATGATCCACCTATTGTCTAAAAATCCTATTTTTGTATGCCATTTCATGCTACAATTTTATTCAACTTCGTTCGGTTGGGTTGCGTACTTGCGTAGTGTGGTTGCGTCACTATCATTTGCCACGTTAAAGAAAGAGATAGAACAATAATATTTGGAGTTTGGACCAATCCCGATAACTAAATACGCGAAATGAATGAAGTGAAGTATACGACTGTCATTCCCTAAAATAGTAAAAGGTAACGTAACGTAATGTTGTCGTAACCACGTCGTAACATGGTCGTAACCTGTCCAGGTTTTGGGATAGTGAGCTGAAATAAAAATGTTCAAATTCTTTTATTATTACTTATTTGAGCTAGTACTAACTCGAGACTTGTAGACGGCGGAAACATCAGTGACATAGTGAATCGTGAGCAATCGTAGTATATTTGAGTTAGTGTCTAGTTCAGGTGATTAAATAACCAGCCAAGATGAGTTTAAATTTCAACAGCAAACTTGTAAGTATTCGCCTATTGTAGTATACATTAAAATATATAGTATAACCTATTATAAATCTTATCGGCATTTTGTTCATAGGTTATATTATTATTCCTACATTGAAGTACGGTGTCTGTCGATAATTCTAATCATTTTATCGGTTGTGACTGATAATGCCAGACAGGTAATTTTACGAGTTTTGTATATTCGTTATTTAGTTTATACTTATTTATATCATAGAGCGTGAGCAGCAGTGACCACAGCATGGTTAGTAGACTACTTATAAAGTTTCCCAAGTCTGATCTAGGCAGGTTTTGTCTGAGTACACATATATATCGCACGACAACTTTGAAAAAATGCAAGCAATGCTTAGAAGTGATAATATTAATGGAGTTCTTTAGATAACCAAGTTCAAGGTCTGTGTGTTTGTGTAGAAGTGTCATTTGAATTGAATGATTCGGAACGGAACAGTTGATAAATTAAGTTCGGTGTGTGTGCACGTAACGTGGCGTCGCATTTATCGTCGTTTTGTGTAGTAAACCACTAAATATACTGTATTATTGCAATAATGAGTAACTTGGAAGTTGAAACAGCAGATCTCTCAACTGTGCCAGTATGTACCTACTTAAGTAACCTAATTTTTTCATCAGTTCGTGTCAAGGGTAACAAGTAAAGAGAACTTTGAACAGAGGCTGCTCTATTACAAGGAAGTCTTAAAGAAACCCAAAAAAAATGTTTGTCCATGATACATTTTGTATTGTTGAGATACCCACCTAGTTATTAGATGTCATCATTAGCTCACCAAAGCTTTTCATTTAGTAGCTACCTATTACTGCCATGCCCAAAAACCTGTAGTGTTTGGTTGTAAAATTTTATGTTAGTCATCCATTTTAACCTCACCTAATTTATAGACAAAGATTATCTTGAACTTATTAAGAAAAGTTTTGTATTTTCAAAATTAAACTATATGTGTGTATTTCTAATATAGCCTGTTTTATTTTAGGTTTTGCCAATAGTTATTGCTGTTAGTTCTACGGTAGTCCTAGCAACTGTGATTGCAAAATGTCTATGGGGCAAAAAGAAGGCTAAAAGCAAGAACCCGGTGACTCTTGTGGACCCCAATGTGAAGTATGTGTTGCCGCTTATAGAACGAGAGGAAATCAGCCATGATACTAGAAGGTTCCGCTTCGGACTGCCAAGCAAAGATCATGTATTGGGTAAACAGATTTATCAGTTAGTTCTTACATATACAGTCTGTATACATTATAATATAAAGCATGAAGTAATTCTATTTTGTGGCACATATAGGTATAAAATGATTTACTATAATACAACACCTACCAAACAACTCCCAGAGGCTTTATTTAGAAATTAGTATGAGTGAAGACTTCATTTTAGTAAAGTACAATATTTCCAATCTAGAACTAATGCTGATACAAGATATTCCTGGAGAATTTAGAATACTAAGCCTGTTGCCATTAGCCACTTCTTTTATTAGTCGGTCTATTCGCCTCTTTAGCCGGCCACATATGTTCGGGCTAACCAACAGTCTCTATAGCGGGTATGACTGTCAAGAATACACCAGACAAATCTAGAATAAATTGATTGTCAGATGTGCCCTAATGTGTATGGCTGGCTTTTACGGTATGAATACACAAGAGTGATATAAGAGACAGGTAATTAATTTTAAAAAGATATTCACATTAGGTTTGCTGGATGTAAGCAAGGGTGAATTTGCTTAAATTTCAATATTTAGTTACCTACTATCTCCGTGTTTATAATCTCACATTTAAGTTAAAAACATTACAAAAGTACACAATATTACTTAAATTTGTATAGTTTTCTAGTTTTAGCCATTTACAAAAGAGAACAGTATTGGGTGGTGGGGCAAGTGTAGAGAGTAAAGTTGGCCTTGGAAACATTAAGCGATGTTTAGCTTTAGAGCCAGAGTCTGGACCATTGAAGTACTGGATTACCAAGATTTCACTCTTATCATCAGACATTCTGCTTGAGAGTAGCATCAAGCTTAAAAACATTGTTTGCCCTGGACTTGAAACATGTTCCTGTTGCATGGATGTATGTAGACGTACATTGTAAGATACCTATTCATTATCAGTGCTAATTTGTTAAACCTATTACTAAAACTATTTATTCTGCTCTATCTGGCAAGTGCAACACAAACAATAATAAAAATTTATTAATTATAGAAAAAATGCAAATCTCATATTTATTAACAGTCATTCCATAAAACTTTATGCACCTTAAGCAGAAGCATCTTTTTCACTGATTTACATCCTTTTTTTAGGGACACTGCATCAGACACGCCCTCTGAAAAAAATTCAGGCAAAATATCATTAACAGTAATTTCTAAGGTGTCATATCAGGTGATCAATGTCAAATTAGTTGGAGTTGTAATATATTAAAATAAATAATAAATAAAATAAATATTATAGGACAATCTTACACAAATCGACCTAGTCCCACAGTAAGCTCAATAAGGCTTGTGTTGTGGGTACTAGACGACGATATATATAATAGATAGATACATATAAATACTTAAATACATAGAAAACATCCATAACTCAAGAACAAATATTTGTGATAAACACACAAATAAATGCCCTGACCAGGATTCGAACCCACTCACTACCGACTAGGCTAGGAGGCCGTTAATATATTATTCCTTTATAAGAAAAGTGAAATTTAAGTACTACCTTATATATCATCTGATGATTTCTAAGGATTAAAATGTACTATGTTGTGCATCATTATTTTATTGTTATCCTTCCAGGCCTTCCCGTAGGACAGCACATTCACTTGTCAGTGAAGCTGGCTGATGACCTGGTCATCAGAGCTTACACCCCAGTGTCGAGTGATGAAGAAAAGGGATATGTGGATCTGGTTATCAAGGTACTCTCTTCTTTACTAGTCAGCCATACATCTTCTTTTTAGGCATAAGCTCTTGGCAGGTATGGTATGGTCTGGTGGTGGCACGTTGCACAGTCGTCTTCCAATTCCCCCTGGCCTGAGCTTGATGAGCACATTGATGGGGACACTTGTAAGTGTAGCCTTAATTTGGGCGAACTAAGGTCTAAGCATATCTTTACAAAAGGAGCAACAATTCAAACATCATGCGAGACGTGACATGGACCCGGGCCTGTTGCCCAGAGTTACGGTAGAAATACTAAATTCATTGACTTGGCCTTGCATTACCGCTCTCTCTCTCTCTCCACCCAGTCTGCAAGAAACACAACTAAAGTAGTTGAAGATTTTCCTTTGTACAACGGCAGACTGTATTTCATTTATTTGAGCTCATTTAGAATTTAGATGTTGGTATGATATCCATGATATTAGATTTCATAATATTCTACGACATCACATTTCCAAAGCACCGTCTCCAACCAACAGTTTCTGTTCTTTCCTTCAGTATGTTTCTGCCATACCAGTGGCGGCGTGTCAAAAATATTTATACTCAGGCCATAGCTGAATTGGATTTCCTTTTCTTCATGAGATGAAAAACTCAACTGCTTGAATATTAGACAAGCCGTTAGGAATCGAGGTACTGTGCCATACATAGGTACTTACAGAACAGTTTTGAATCGATACATATGTCTGTAGAGTGAGTGTGGAGTAACCTGAACTAACATGGTAGCAAAAAAATACCCTTCTGCTACTTGTGACGGAGAGCATGACGTCACGTCACTCGGTATTAATTAAATAAATCGTCAGGTGACAAGCAATACTCACTAATTACAATAAAATAATTAAACAAAAATCGACCTTGTTGTAATAGATGTGTGGTTCACTATGGCTATGAACTTGTGGTAGTAATTAAGTGACTTGCTTGTCCCCCGACGAAAAAGCTATCTAATCTAAACATAATGTACGTGTCTTGATTGACACGCGATTTCGTTATTAAGTGATTTTGAGTCTTTACAAAAATGGGCTCTTAATATGATTTTATATGTTTTTTTTTTTTACCTACGCAGATTATCTAATAATGTAGTAGAATAATCTTTTACTTCGTTGTATATATAAATGATATATCTATATATAAATGAGGTTGTCCTGACTGACTATCAATGCACAGCCGAAATTATTTAACTGGGACTAGAATGTAAATTATTTAATCATAGCTTTATTCTATAAGGTAAGGCAATAGGCAAGAAGTGGGGCATTTTTGGAAATTCCACTCCTAAGGACTTAAAAAGAGTGTTGAATATTTATATGGGTAAAGAATTTTTTCTACAGATTTTTAATTTTGTGTAAAGGTTCCAAAGGGGTGAAAAAGGGTCGCTGTTTAGCGAAAATTTAAATTTGAAAAATTTCACCCCCAAGCGATTTAAATAAGGCTGCAAAGTTTGTAGGAAGGAAACTTAGGTGTTTACACTACTGCACAATAGATGGCGTTACTGGTTTTCTCATAAACATGGTGGGTATTGTGCTGTTCATCGTGTTTCATTAATACTACTTTAACAGGACTAATCCGAATTCCGAAGTATTTATAACATTTAATTTTATGGTTGTGCCATAGTCCTATAATGATATTAATTATTTTTCGTATTCCGATATTAGTGCTAGTTTAATTACTTTATTCCATAAAAGATAGCATTACTGGTACGACTTAACGTCGCCATAAATTACCTACTTTGTAACGGTTACACGCAATTCCGATACAATAGGGTATAAAACTCTGTATGAGGAACCGTATTATACGCGGATGAAGTCGCGGATGGAAAAGTAATATTATGTAAAGCTTAATCAGATTAATTTAATTAATTATTAGGCATTTATCTTGCTTTAAACTATGTCTATCTACATATTATCGAACGTGATTCATTTCGATTTTGATAAAAGGAGCAGGTTCAGCAGTACACGGTCAAGTATTAATTAAATCGAATTGGATGATTGTTTTATTGTTTGAAAACACAGTTAACCAATTGGATGGAAGCCTAGGCCACTTTAGAACCATGTAAAAATGGCAGGTAGTAAGAGATTTCTTATATACAATCTGATTTATAGTGTTACTGTGACATAGTCCTACAGTTGCCTAGGGTTTAAATTGTTTGACTGTACATTTATGTCAGTCTTTGTCACAAACACAAGATTGAAATTTTTATTTTTCAAATGTTGACTTTGTCTGTACAACAACAAGGTAGAAGTTCAAACAGATTGAAATCACCAGTAAATCATAAACTAAAAATAATATCTACTTACATAAAAAAATAACATTCATAATATTCACAAAATCCATTGAAAAAGTTAATAGGTATATTAAAAGACAAAAACAACACCTTGCGACCCACATTTGCCATTGTGAGTGTCAAAAAATAAATACAAGCTATAAATACAAAAAATAAATACAATGCTGACGTCTGTTCAGGCATATTTGCTGGACGTCATTATTAACACAGACGATTTAGTTAGTGCAACCAACCATTACACTCACGTTATACTCACGTGTGAAACTGCTAAAACTACGACATTGCCAAATCCATCTTGCTTGTATCAGAGAGGACTAAAAGCCAGAAAACACCCTTTTTCAAAAAAGTATATCACTATCCCCCATGACTAGAACATTGTGAAGGCCGAGAAGGACAAGTCCAGCAAGTACCTAGACTTGGCCCACGAGGTAACCGCCATGTGGGACGTTGATTCGGCGATCACTGTACCGATAGTTGTTTCGGTGAACGGCCTTATAGCGAAGAGTCTCGACCAACATCTCGAGAGGCTCTCGCTACGAAGTTGTGGTTAGATCAAGGGTCAGATGCAGAAGGCCGTAATCCTACAACACGGCGAGCATAGTTTGACGGTTCCTCTCTTTGCGGCCCTAACCACCGGCAGCCTGGGCACTGCCCTGTTGCCGGCGGCACTCTAGGTTAGGTTTTCTATAATGTGTTTTATATTGTTTTTGTATATTCTTTTGTATTTTATTTCTATATGCATATTGTAAATAACCTGACCCATGAATGAAAATATATAATACATACCATATATTTATGCCATTAATTTTATAGAAAAACGCAATAACTATGATAAACAAAACAATTTCATTTCCAGGTGTACTTCAAAAATGTGCATCCCAAATTCCCCGATGGTGGGAAGATGTCCCAACACCTGGAAAACATGAAAATCGGCGACACTATTGACGTACGTGGCCCGTCAGGCCGTCTGCAATACGTCGGCAACGGACAGTTCCTCATCAAGAAACTTAGGAAGGACCCACCTACCAAATTGTTCGCTCAGAAGTTGAACATGATTGCAGGTAAAACACTAATTTGAACTTTCGCGATTTTTACACCATTAACATCAGTTCAAGCCAGTCTTTTTTTTTGCGCCACGAAGGAAATGTCGCCCTCGTGTATCGTACTGTATCGTACGTTAGTAAGTAGTAAGTAATGATTGCAGGTAGATTTTATGTTATGTCTTTCCCATCACGGAACAATGGTGTTCCGGACCTTTGGGAGGCGTATGCGGAGCCGAACCCAACACGCAGAGACCCTTACGACAAATTAATCAAATGTAAGGGGTACACCGAGCGGATGTTGCACCTGCCCGAGTCATGGGACGCACGCAGAGGCAGCACCCGCCAGGGTGTATAGACGTCACCCGCTCCTGGCGGAGGGCAGCGCGCGCACGCGGTCGCACGCGCAGGCGCCGGTCGCGCGCGCGCACGCGCTGCTCAACTCCGTGCTCGAGGCACATCCAGAAAGTGATTTGTTTGCGACTGCGATCGGGCGACTGGTGACGGAGTGTAAGAGAGTGATTGAGTGTGAGATGCCTGTAAGTACTATTATGTGATATTACTGTTATTGTTGTGTAAATACTTCTGTACTTTTTGTATATAAATTAAGTATTACTGTATCCCAATTCGTACCGCCGTGGCCCTAGCTGTTAAGGTACAATTGTAAATTTTGTAATAAACAATAAACTATTTAGATTTAATGGAATCTAAAATATACTGGACTATTAGGTGAAAGTGGTGGACTAATTAATGGGTTATAGCGTATAAAATCGGACGTCTGCCTAACAAAATGGTAAACAATTTTATTTTCGGCATACGGTGACTCGCCCACATAATATGGGCCCCCACAAAAAGCGACATCTAAGATGGCTCGAGGGCAACACCGGTATGAGGACTGGGGGTAGAGAGGTGTCACTGGACTTTAATTATGTTACATATTATTAGCCTTGTTTGGTAAGGCCAATAGGCCGTGAGTCGCCGGCCGGCCGTGCCGGGAGCTAAAAGGACGGCACCGCACAGCATACATATAGTTAATAGTCGTTTCCAGACGGAAAAACTCGGATACGTTCGTATATGTAATTAACAGTCATAGAAGTTTTGGTAACACAAATAAAATTTAGCTAGGGACTTCCACACGATATTATCTTATCGATAAATTGTACTTTCTTACGACAGTAGTTATGTTATGATAATAATATGACCATGAGATAACGTGAATTACAAATATACAACTTGCATACGTATTGCACAGTTTAAAGCCCGTATAAGTCGAATGAAATGTTTGCGTGTTAAAGTTGATTTTAATTTGAATTTCAAAATTCCTAAAAAGTATAAAGATTGCATTGATGGGTAGTGGTGAGCATATTTTAGTCAATTTATATTTAATCCGGTAACTTAATAATGGACGTTCCTGCCACTAAAATTTCTATGTATGAGTAATTATGTTTCAGTCAACTTCACCCAAAGTAATAATCTCAATACTATTGAGATTATTACTTAGTTATTATCTAATTTTAATAATTAGTTTCTTGTATGTGGTTTGAACGCGGTGGTTACAACACTCATAACGTCTCTGCGAAGTAGAATTCAAAATTGTAAAATTTAATTATTATAAAAATGTCGAATTTTTTTTTTACTAGGCACAGACAGCCATCCCGTTTATTATTAATCAATTGCAGAATGTGTGCCATTAAAACAAACAATAAATTATTGTGTAAGATTGTCCCATGTTTTTTTTTTTTTTTGATGTGACCGCTTCCTATTCTAGTGCACAAGTGCGCGTACCGCTCGCGGCATTACTGTGGCATGAGCTTGGCGAGCATAATTTGCCGCATCACAGCCGCGTGAAATTTGGTAATAACATAATAGTGACCTAATTGATGCTTGTAGGTGGAACCGGCATCACCCCCATGCTACAACTGATCAGGCACATCTGCAGCGATGCCAACGACCACACGGAGCTCAGGCTGCTGTTCGCCAACCAGACGGAGCAGGACATCCTGCTGAGGGACGAGCTGGAGAACTATGCCAAGAACCATCCCAACCAGTTCAAGCTGTGGTACACCATCGATAGGGCCGAGCCAGGTTAGTATACATTAGTGGGTCCTAACTATTTCAGCAGGTCTTCAACCTGAGCCCTGCATGTCGCTTACGGCCCGTGGAGGTTGCATCATTTTTTATTTATTTATGTCATAAGTGTATTCTGTTCTATTCTGGTCTGGTGCGGCCCGTTGAAGACACCTAGAATAAAGGCTGTATACACCTTTACAGTATCTGTATAAGTCGGCTGTACAGTATTCCTATCCATGTGGTTTATCATGGGAAATCATTTACCTCTGCTTTATAATGAATCATGGTATAGGTACGTCATGCACTCTTAAATTAACACATGTTAACTGGGTTGGATAAACTTTTTCCTGTTACCTAGTTTCAATGCATTTAAATTAAACAAACATGCATTGATGTAGTAAGTTTTATATATACTTAGTACATATGCTAAATGTGATAATATTTAGGGCATATTTCGGGGCTAAAACGCCTGTTGACTACATTTTTGACAGTAAGAAAAACAGAAATAGAAGGTAAACGTGATCAGATATTAATAGCTTGTAGAATTAAAATTGAATCTTATCCCACAAATCTATCGGTATTGACGTCAAAGGCCACAACAAATAAGAGTCTTCGCGCACAGCGTCTTTAACAGTCTTGAACAGTATAATTTTTGACAAACAAGGTTCTGAAATAATCTCAAAATTCGTTAATGATGACTTAGTTCGCATGCATAGGTATTTGTTGTTGTCTCATTTATAACGTCGAAACATTAAGTTAACATTATCCTTCCAGGCTGGAAGTACAGCACCGGCTTCATCAACGACGAGATGATCAAGTCGCACATGTTCGCGGCGACCGACGATACGCTGGTGCTGATGTGCGGGCCGCCGCCCATGATCAACTTCGCGTGCACGCCCGCGCTAGAGAAGCTCGGCTTTAAGGAAGAAATGCGTTTTGCCTATTAAATACTGATTCAATCGCGAGGTAAAGGCTCAGCCACAATTCACGAGGCAGTGACGTCGAATCTCGACGTCTACTGTTTATCTTATATCTCAGGCAGACCGATTTCCGGTCCATGTAGTAAGATTGCACGCAATGTTCCTCATTATAACGTTAACCTTTTTGACGTCAACTACGTATTAATCCATCACAGACCATAGAACAACATAAACCTTAAAGCACGTGCATAAAATTCAACTTCAGTGGACACTGTGTAACAGCTTTTGTGTTTGTCATGGCGTCGGAAAGGTGAATGCGCGATTGAATTAGTATCTAAAGTCAGCAGTTTAGCTGTACCTACTGCATTGCATTTAAATACAAGTTATTGATCTTTGATTTCTGATATTTTGGCACAAGCGCCGTGATTACGGAGTATCAATTACGATACGACTGTCTTCAACAGGATACTGAACAAAACATTTTAATTATTAATCTTGCCATGTTTAACCTCCTGACTTCCCGCGTCCTATACGTAGTACATAAGCCCCAATGGAATTTTGACTCTGTGTCAATTTGACAAAGTTACATTTCAATTAGCAAATTGTGATACCCGGTCGTCAGGAGGTTAAAAGACAAAGTGTTTAAATGAAAATGGAAATTTTGAGACAATTTTTATGAATACCATTTACGGTATGCCTATAAGCTTTTTTGTATTTTGGAAAAAAAATGTTATAATGGTAACGTTATTGTTGTCGTTAAGCATAAATTAGGTGAATGTGAATAATTTAATGTTGTTATCTGTTAGTGCATTAACGATCATTATAGCTTGTGTAGTTTATTTTTTGGACTGGATTTTACAAAATAGAAACACTAGTTTATTAAACTGTCTTTAATTGAACATTACCTAGAAACTTAAATACAGAACAAGATACTTACATCAAGTACTCTTACAATACAACAGACAAGGTAGTAGTTCCGGTGAAAACTACATACCTATTCTCTCTATCTAGTACATTAATGGGAGCTACCGTATTGTCGCTCACCAGGCGGCGCAACTCGTGCGTGGGTCGTGGGTGAGAATTGTCAAAGTGACGTTCGAAATGTTCCCGCAGGACCCACGTTCCACTAGCGATAGCGCCCCTAGCGGAAAATCGACTTGCAGTAATCCTCATTAAAACAAGCTTCGAATTCCGGATAAAGGCTGGCCGATTTGGCACCTAACTGCATTCAATACACAAAGAAATGTACCAGACGGTATATTCTTTAGTATAATGTCTCTTGCATCTACAATCTGCATGCTCGAAATCAGTTAACCAATCTTGATTTAGAAATAATAGCAGATAGATTACGTACTGAGGTCTGTAAAATATGAAAGTCTCAGATCTCGTGTAAGTCGCCCAAGCGCATCTGAGGTCGACAAGCATGTTATCTCTTGAGGCTTTCTTATTTACTAAACAAAAAATCGCCTCTTGTTTCGCTAAAGCGCTTTCGCTTAGCGGCAGGCAATTGGCTGCTTGCCGGCCGGAGGGTAGAAAATAAACTTACTGTGGAGTTTTTAAGATTAGATGAAAACTCGATTAAGTCCCGTTTCGTGTAAAAATTTAGTAATATCGTGTAGAAATCGTTTATCGTGTAATAACCAGTAGGGTAAAACCACCAGTGAATGAACACTTAAGCATTTTTTCAATTTAGAAAAATAATTTCTCTGTACCTATCTATTAATTATTTTTATGAGATTATGTTTTTTAATCAATCGTCATTTAATAAACTAGAATGTAATTTCTGCGATTTCTTATCATATTAATACTTTTAGAGTTATAGAATATTTTATCAAAAAGTACCGAAAAACCCAATGAATGAACAGAAAATCCAATGAATGAACAGTGTAAAACCCAGTGAATGAACATTACCTATCTAGTTTTATTAAATCAGTATTATAAATCATTTTAAAAACAAAATGACTAAATTTTCTTTAGTAATCATTACGTAAAACATTGAGGCACCATCTAAAATAGAGTAAAATAGAATATAATGAATATTATTCATCAATATGATAGAAACACATTGGCCACAAAATAGAAGCAATAAATGCAAAACAAAGAAAAAAAATCTTTTAACAAGAAACAACGAGCGAAGGAAAAAACGAGTCCAAACGCTGGTAGTAAAATAATACACTTTTTATTAAGATTTGTACACATGTATATTGTGTATGTTCATACATAGAATTAGATGAAATCTAGTCAATGAACAATCCATATATCTATGTGTTCATACATAGGCATGCAAAATCCAGTAAATGGACTATAGTAATATGGATTTTTTATTTATGTTCCAATATTGGCTGAATACACCAGAAACGTTTTCTATAGAGAATCGTAAAAACACAAGCTAATACTATGACGTTAACGTTTAAATTTGGAATAAAAATAAAATTGTGTTAACACCAGGAAATGAACACACCGTTCATTAACTGGTTTCAGAACATTTGATAAGCTAGTAGTGAGACAGTAAAAATTAAATACTTCTACATAAAATAAGTTAGCAAAGTGTACATTCATGAAAAGTTTCACTCTTACTCTACCCAAATAACTAAACCTTGTATTGGTAAACATCAAATAGGTAATTCAAATGTTACTTCAAATGTACCCTGTTCTTAACTAGAATCTAATTTCTTCATACAAAATTCAAAACCAGAAACACGTAAACTTCAAACGTCTACTGCATTGAATCTGGTCTAAAATAAATTTACAATGTGTTTCCATTGCATAGGAAATTGACTGTTGAAAAAGAAAAAAAATACTGCAAGTGATAGCAATCGCTATAATTCTTATTTTATGCAAAATACGTGATTTTGTTCATTCACTGGGGGGCTTACCCTACCTAGGGTAACAAGAGTAGTTTATTAAGTATTTAGAGCATTTGAAGTATATTGAATTAGAACCAGTACATTTGTGGTGATAACACCTAGTAGGTGAAGGGGCAGCCGGGTATTCAGAACGAAAATACCATACACCGAGAAGATTGGCTTCTGAAATTCGATGAGTTGCAGCAGTTCCCATGACGCTTTACGGCAGTTTGTTTCCTTATCTGCAACAAAGAAATGGCGATATGATTTTAATACTTTGCCGTGTACCTTCATAGTAACAGCATGATTTATTTGAGCGTCACAATAAAGTTGTGGACGGTGTAGGCATAGTGGACGACCACGACAATTAAAAGCAGGGATACATACAAGTATCTCCATACCACAGTTGACTGGCAGAGAATGCCATTTGCCACTAAGTCTGCCATTTGTACATTATTCTTGTAAAATAAAGTTTTTCTCACATTTAGGTGCTTGAAGGAGCCGGCAAAACCTATCGTAGGCGGGCGTTTGAATTTTTTGGAGTCCATATATTTTTTTACTTAATTGGAAATTTTATCTGTTTTATACCCAGAATCGCGAGCTCTTTCAATACTAGTAGGAGAAAAAAAGCAAAAAGAATTTTGGTCATTGGGCATTTTGTTCGGGCATTTGACCCACGGCGTACACAGACGAAATAGAGCTCGATGTGTAGATAAATGTATCTGCAACTCAGTGGTATAGGTCGCATTCTTGCAGGGTATGGGAGAGTGGAGGAAAATGGGTTTGTTTTAGTGAATTAATTGTGATTAGCGTTAATTAACTACGCTTTGATTTTTCTACTTGTCTCTAGATGGAGCCATGGTAGCAAAATGAGCATTTTGTTTTATATAGTAGACAATTGAAACATAATTTATTTATACGGTATTTATCATAGATTTCACTTATTATAAAACACTGGAGGCCGAATGTGTGCAGAAATATTTTTATTTTACATTTTGATGTCACGCTACAACAGCGACATCTTGTATTTAGTAGATGAACCGAGCTGAAAGCTTAATTAACTACAATTAGTTAATTGTTAACTATAAAAGTGGCTTTATGTTGGCTCCTGCAGGTGTTGAAGCACCGATATATGTTACGAAAAAACAGCAATAAGAATATCCGTATCATGTTATATACGAGTTGTGTGTACAATGTAGTTTCGCTAAAATATTAATAATATTCATCGAAAAATATTTTGTAACTACTAATTCTAGCACTCTGCGTACTTTCGGAATGAAGTTGATACATCGACATGAATATTTCCTCATTTTCTTTTAAATAATGTATATAAATACTATTTCCGTAACGCGAATTTTGAAAACTTATAGGAAAAATGCTCAGTCTATTTTTTGAATAACTTTTTTCCTCCGTTCGATAAATTGAAAATTTTAATATAATTTGAGAAGCGGGACTAAGCTCTTTAATTTAAAATTGGTTTGGTCTCTGTACGCGAACTTTCATAAAGCGGGTCAAAAACGCCCAATGACCTTTCCATACATCCGTGAAAAAATGGTGTCGAAATGGAAAAAAAAATCTTAGGACACTTTTTGCTGCTACTAGGATTAAACGAGCTCACGATTCTAAATAGAAAACACATGAAAATTTCCAATTAGCAGAAAATTATTTTTGGATAACAAAAACTAAAAATACCCAGGCCAGAAGATCCACTGTTAAATATTAAAAACGTTAGTGTATTCATCATGACTGTAAAGTAAAGTACTCCCGAGTCTCGAGTGTGGGCGCGTTTTACTAAAACGCGCCCGGTGAAATATACACGCAATGGGATCTACCATATTGTTGCTCACCAGGCGGCGCCACTCATGCGTGGGTATTGTTTCAATATGAAACAATTGTCAAACGTTTGAAAGCGGAAAATCGACACTCGGTAATCCTCATTAGTAATCCAGTCATTGAACTGACAGCTTGTATGGAAATTTTGACAGTTTGGGAAATAATTAATAATAGGTAATTTTTTTAGCGTAACGGATATATCGTGAGTCTACTATTAAGTAGGCAACAAAATCCAACAAAATATCGTTACACGCTAATCGTCACAAATATGTACACACATGTTACAAACATTTTTGTTGTAAGATTTATATGTATATATGTTTTTTAAGCCGTGTAAAATGGGTCAGGTCCAGTTTCTACCTATTAACATTTGTTTCTAGCGAAATAACACATCTATCACCCGTGCCGTACATTTTGTATATTTATTGGTTTTGTATAAGTTTTCTTCGGTTTCTCTTTTAACAGATACTTAGAAGACAAATATGTCGTCATGTTCACATACAAGAAAACTATTTGCTATCGTTCATTTAAAAAAATCGATTTAGTTTAGTTTTTTTTTTACTATTTACCTACTTCCGGAAGAAAAGTTTGTAGGATTTTTGCATATATCATATGTAAATATCCCATTATAACGTAATTTGAAAAAATCAGGCTATTATAATTTAATGTCTGTCAAAATCGTATCTTTCCTGGGTTATAGGTTAACAGTCGCATCACATAATATGTAATATTAACAATATATTCCATCAAGTAGGTAGTTTATTATTATATCTTTAATTAATTTTGTCATACTTGTTCCGAGCATTACTATAGATTTTAATGTAGGGTACAAACCTTCATAAAAAACTGATAACGCTTTGACTGCCAACCTCTTCGTCTCTCGGAACTGCATCGCGAACCGATCGCAAGTGAATGCAACGGACACTAGTTGAATGAAGTAGAATAAAATCCAGAGCATGAGGATGACTGAGGCCAGTAGTGGGATCAGCTTAAACACAATGGAAAATAATTAGTTACCTACTTAAACAATTCTATTATATGTAAAATATACATATATACCCAGTACATTCAACTAATCGGAATCCTAGGTCACTCTAGAACCATGTCAAAATGACATAGCAGTCAGATATTTCTTGCAATCTGATTTAGAGCGGCACTATGACATAGTCCTGTCGCCTACGGGTCCAATTGGTTGACAGGTAAGTACCTATCTAAAGTATCTATATTAACCACGCGTTGCCTCCAATATCATTCATTGTTTTTTTTTTACATACTATGATATTTCGTACGAGTTTCAAAAACGTATTAGTCATTGGTGTGAAAGTTGTACGACTAAGACGTCCGAATATGTAGTAAGTAGGTACCTAACATTTCGATGCTAGTGCGGCACGTATGTTATTAAGTACTTCACGAGTCCCGAGATACCTCGAACCAATGAGATGTACCTACTACCTAGGTACCTATGTATTAAATAAAAACGAAGTTTCGCTTTCTGTCGCACTTGTAGTAGTAGTAGTAGTAAGCACTTTATTGTACACAAAATAAATCACAAAACAACTGAAAAGAATTGAAGTACAAAGGCGAACTTATCCCTGTAAGGGATCTCTTCCAGCTAACCTTAGAGTTGATGAGTGGAAAACTAATATTACGATAGACAAACTTACACAATGATGTACAATAATGATTTTACTAGACGAGTAAACATATATAAATACGCATTTACATATTATAACCAATAAATAAAATACATAAAATTATACATAAATAAATAAAATGTAATAAATATATAATAATATAATACATATCAAATATTAAAAATGTCATAACTCAACCAAACACACTAATTTCGTTACCAAGCAGTTACTTGTAATTTCGTTACCAAGTTTTCGTATGCAATACAATCAGGCATATCATATCAGGTTTATTTACGTATATATATATGTAGATATCTATCATAAGTATCATTATTTTGCTTAAATATCTTGTTGTGTCGATATATTTTACGCTTTACAGTTTTGTAGTTGAAAGAAAAATGAAAAAAATCTCCGCGTCGTGCGGGATTCGAACCCAGGACCTCTCTGAACACCGGTCAGATCGCTCTGCCAATTGGGCTATCGACGCCCCATCATACGTCTCTGCTCAATACAACATTAATTTATATTTTACGCTTTTATAACGATATAAATTATACCGATATTAAAAATATTACTATATTACGAGTATATCGATATTTTGCTAAGCTATATAATATATCGTTGTTAAGTAAGTATTTTATAATGTTAGTCTTCATTTAATACTGATATGGTACCTATAACGATATGGAGGAATGTCGATATGGTTTTAATTATATTTTAAAACGGAACGAAATAGTTATATCGGTTGATTTTATACCGGTTTAAAGGTCTGAATACGATTCAATTCAAAATTCAAATATAATTTTTCAAGTAGGCATAGCAACATGCACTTTGGAAGCTTTCGAACTAAGCAAGTGTGACAGAGGGATAACTTCGTTCGTGGGTACTCATTTAGGTAACTATCAACTTACTAGACTTAGTAGTGGGTACTTAGGTAGATACTGTAGTTAACATGAACCTACCTTGTTTCTCAATCCAACGACAGTCGATTCGATTACCAGGAATGTCCAAATTAACATCGTCGTAACCAAGTTCAAAATCTGAAATTATAAGATTTCCTGATATTATTCCTTTTATACACATATATAATATGTTATCATCGGTAATGGCTGGCATTTTTTATTCTATCCTTTACCACTAATTTTGGGGTCCTAGTGCCTTGACCGTTTTATGCAGTTCAATTTATATATAAGCGATATACCTATGTAGGTAGGTACGGTAATAACATCGCAACAGAAGAGTATGTAAACTATTGATCCATCCATCATCCAATCCACGGGTACCTACCTAGGTACAGATTTTTCTCTCAAATTATTGTAGCGATTATTCTACGTAAAGATGTGAATTCTTTATGATTTTTCGGACCAAATGTATACCTAAGTGTTCCGTAGTCAACTAGGAACCCTTACAGTTTCGCCATGTCTGTCTAGCTGTCCGTCCATCTGCGGCACATGTTTTTGAACTTCTGGAGCAATTATTTCTAAAAATGTACAGTTTATCAAAACACGTTTTTTTTACGTGCATGGGAGGTAGGGTAATATGGGAGAATGGCGCCGCAGTCACTTAAGCAGTCATTATTATTTTTTCTTTTTTTCTGGGATTTACGGTATAGGTAACTGACTTTTTACATAGTTTATATAATGGGCTATACATATATATGAGGCACATTATCAATTTATTAAGGGTTTCTTATTTTTTAATCATTTTGTAAAACCCTTCGTTGACCGCTATTACCAGCCGATGCGGATAATAGCGGTCTACTTTTGGGATATTACCGGTCATTTAAAATTAACACGAGGTTTCTTCTAAAATGTACCTCAACGAAATAAAACGACAGTTTTTCTTTATTTTTTTATATTTCAACCAAAATTACGAACTTGTAGTGGACTTAGGCCGTAAATAAGTTTGGCTAGATATTTTGTATTCTCAGCCATACCCTTCTCTACTTCAGTGTGCGTAGCCAACATAGCTGGGCATTAACTCGTTAATCCGTTAATCGTTAATTAACGAAGTTAACATTTTCATTAACGGATTAACTTTTAAGTTAACTTAAGAATATGTTAACGGAATCATTAACTTCCGTTAAGTTTTCCCAAGTCCGTTAATCGTTAATCCAGTTCCAAAATACTTACCAAAAAGATACCGCACATACCGCGTTAAGCGGCAAAAAACCTGTTTCCACCCGACTACACATTTTCAAAAAAGATGAATTTCTCAATTCATGTGATTTTTTATTATTATTCTTTATTTTTATTTTACTTTTATGTTTGTTACGTCAGAACTCCGTCAATACTTTGGCCAATACTGCACGCCTACCACGAACATCGAAAATTGGCATTGACGGAAAAACCTCTTTGTCACTCTAATATGCAAGTGTGACAGAGATGGACATATAAATCCGCAATCGTTCGATTTTCGTGGTACTAGCCCTGGTTGCAGATTGGTCCCATTTTTTTCAAAATTCATTTCTGATGATGGGATCCATGAGAAATTGAGGGAACTCTTCAAATTTAATAGGCTTATGCATGGTGATTTGGGTGTTTTCTTAAGAAACTCGAGCATTTTTCTTTACGAAACCCATCAATTTGGTGAAGTGGAGCTGATGATGGAGCCCAGGGATGGCAAAGTGGAACTGTCTGTTAATTCCCATCCTATTTGAGACATTCATATTTTGAATTCATGAAGAAATTAAAGAACTCCTCAAATTTTAACGGCACATGCATTATGATTTGAGGCTTTCATTATAAACATGAAAAAATTTTTGGGGGTTAACAACATTTTGGTGGAGTGTACCTGATGATGAAGACCAGGGATGGCAAAGTAGAATTGGTCGGTAAACACAGACATTCATCTTTTTGATTTCATTTATATTCTGATGATGGAGTTCTTGAGAAATTCAGACAACCTTCAAATTTGAATGGCACGTCCAACGTGATTGGAGGGTTTTCATAATTAGTTGGGGTATTTTCTTAATCAAGCCATCAATTTGCTGCAGTGGACCTGATTTTTAACACCAGGGATGTCATATTAAAACTGCTCGATAATTTCTAGCTCTGTCCTCCAACTTGAGACATTGTTATTTTGTCTGTGACCTCGGAGGTCTACAAGATGGTTGCATTTGATTTTACTTCAGATCAAATGATGGAAACCATGAGACATTAAGAAAACTCCTGAATTTTCAAAGGTAATCGGATGGTAAATTGGATATTTTTGAAGGAAACTGATTAACTATAAGTTGTAGATCACTAACTCAAAGATGCCCTTTTTACCATGTGTTAACGGATTAACGATTAACGTTAACTTCCGCTAAGTCTTCCGAAAAGTAGCGCTTTAACGATTAACGAAGTTAACTTTTTTTGTAACGGATTAGCGATTAACGAAGTTAACTATTTGATTAACGGTGCCCAGCTCTGGTAGCCAAGATGCCGATCGCTAGCGCTCATTCGCGAACGAAACGCAACTGTCATTGTCACACTAATAAGGTAGAGTGTTAGAGAGAGATAACTACGAAACGCTTCTAAGCGTGAGCGATTGGCATCTTAGCTACGCACGCTGGTGAGAAAGTCGAATGTCTTCCTAGAGAAGGTCCTGTAATTGAAACATTCTTCTTTATGCGATCTTGTAGCGTGCTGATGGCGTATGCCGAACTTCTTGGCAGTTGACCGTAAAGAATTCCCAGCACTTAAGGCTTCAACAGCCTTTGCTCACTCTTCTTTTATCCATTTTCCTTTCGTTGTGGTCCTTTCCCTGTGTCGCGGCATCTATTTAACTATAAAAATAATTGTAATGAAACATTAGAAAGAAAGAAATTAATTTGCGACGATCACAATAAACAGACATAAAACAAAACAATATAAAAAAGTAAGTTGTGTGTGCATCACAAAATGGACCCAACTCAGCATATTGCCGACTAAAAAGCCGGCGCTGGTCTTCCGTAAGGCCCATTCAGTGATGCCACGACAGATAACACAAAAAGTTACGAATGACATAAGGAACAAATTTTTTTAAATTTTACATGGAAAATATAACAATAACAGAAAAGAAAATACAAAGAATAGGAAATTTACAATTTACATACACTATCACGGAACAAAATTTTTGTTCGTTATCCATGAATGCGACCAGATATGAGTATCAATATCACCTGCCCATGCCCACTAAATAGATTTACTTACATGAGATGATTATATTGAAATATTGATAACCATTTATTTTCAAAGCGAATTCTAAATATTATTAATAATAGACACTGGCAAAATTGTCCAACTCACGGGCAGATGCCATTATCTATACAATATAAAAGGAAAAGTCCTGACTGACTGACTGACTCACTGATCAACGTACAGCCGAAACTACTAAACGTATGATCCTGAAATTTTCACATTACGTTAAGTGTTTAACAAAGGTTACCTTATAAGAAGGTGTTTTGAAAAAATCATCTTCTAAGAGGGTTAAATCGGGGTTGAAAGTTTGTATGGAAGAAAGATTTTTTTTTAGATAGAGACTCAAAATTTGGTGTAAAGGTTTGTTAATAAAATATAAAAAAAGTAATTTTAGCGTTTTGGAAAAATCAACCCCAAAAGGGATGAAAAGTGTGTTAAAAGTTTGTATGACGTTTCCCTTTTAGTTATAGACTACACACTTTGTGAAAAAAATCCTCATTAGAGTTTAAAAAAAGTAATTTCAGCGATTTCGAAAATTCGACCCTTATAAGGGTGAAAAGGGTGTTGAAAGTTTGTATGGCGGAAGATTTTCTGTTTAGCTAGACTTTATTTTATGTGTAAAGGTTTCTCATCAAAATACAAAAAAGGTGTTTTTATCTATATATATATAAAAAGAAACTGACTGACTGAATGACTAACTGGCTGACTGACATATCAACGCACAGCCCAAACCGCTGGTCCTAGAATTCCAAATTTGGAACGTAGGTTTCTTATAAAGTCTAGAGGTGCACTAAGAAAAGATTTTTCAAAATTCAACCCAAAGGGTTCAAGAGGTTCTTTTTAACGAATCAAAGCCGCCAACTTGATTTTTAAATTACGTTATGGTTAAACATATTTTGTACGCGGGCGAAGCTGCGGGAAATAGCTAGGATTTTTCAGAATTCTCCTCCTAAAGGGGTGAAGTGGGATTTGATTGTATATCGAGAAACAAGATTTATTAGACTATTTTATTCACAGGCGTATTCCTAACCAGAAATGAGTAAATAGGAGTATACGAAATGGGGTGAAAAAGTCAACATGGGACATATATATAGTAAGTGTAACTTACCTAACGACCTCTACCTACCTTAAATCTAAAATAGGTCGTTGATTAGAATTGCGAAAAGGGGCTAGTCCATCTTGAATTTATTGAGTTTTAATCTGACCTTGATAATAATCGGTATTTGGGGATCCGAGAGATTCCTCAGTAACGAATCTGTAGTAAAAACTGCGAGATCCGGCCGCCATCTTGAATTATTTCAATTTTGATCCGATCGTGTTAAAATCGATTTCTGAGGAACCGTGAGGTTCTCTTTATGAATAATCTGAAGTTAAAACTGAGAAAAACGGCCATCGTCTAGAATTTCTTCAGTTATGATCTGATCGTGATGAAAATCGATATCAGAGGATCCGAAAGGTTCTTTCTAACGAACCACCAACGCCACCATCAACGGCCACCATCTTCAATTAATAGAGTTAAGTTCGTGATAAAGCTCGGTAGCCACATATAAAGGGTTCGAGAGGTTCTTTATAACAAATCAGAGGTCAAAATTGAGAAACAACCGCCAACTTGAATTTTTCAGTTTGATTACTTTTCCGACAACCATCCATTCCATTTAAATCCGTTCAGCCAAAAACGCAAGATAATAGCGGACAAACATACATATGTACATACAAATATACGGGCCCAACTAAGAACCTCCTTATTTGTAGACGGTTGAAAATAACGTTTAGTACGTGGGCGAAGCCGCGGGTAAAAGCTAGTTTATTTATAAAAGAAGAAGAAAGATAATGATAACTAATAATTTTTATTATCAAACAAACGAAAGTAACAATAAAATAAACTAATACTAAAATTTAATATATACAGTAAAAATAAAATCCTAAACTATCTATAAATAAAAAATGCCCTCCAGATCGCTGCCAATGGGTAGCGTGCCCAAAAGGCTGACCGCATTGCCACGTTGTATGGCAATGCTTATACGCTCAGCGAAGTATTGGCCAGCCCTCTGGTCACCCGTGGTATCGATGAGGCGCGTCGCTAATTCTTTAAAGATGCCACGCGCGCTCGGCCCCCACGGCCCCAACGTTTCGACCCCAAACGCCTCAAATAAATAACTGCTGCCGAGGGCTGCATACTTACGGCGTTTGAAATCTTCTGCTGCGGAAGCGGCATGGCCAGCAATACTGCTGGTACCAGGAAGATGGGACGGTGCGAGGGTATCTGATAATGGTGACCTCATGGAAAATCAAACACAAAACGTACACCACATTTTTACGGACAAAGTACAGAAGAAAAACAATAATATTATTACAAAGAAGTGTGTACCGCCGCAAGTGAATGGGATATGACATGTTGTCACTGTTATCCACAGCAAAAGCTACAAACATAACCTAATGTGATATAACATAGCTCAAAAACAAAGGCGTGATTTGGACGATTTGGCAATGCAGATAGGACATATTGTAGAAGGTAAGACTATAGTATATAATTATCATAATTTCAACTGACAAACAACTTGTGTCAAGACTCAAAGTTTCCTCTTTTTCTTGGTGTAAATGTAAAAACTTTTTGAGATTACTTCTAAAACCTTGCACTTGCCGCAGGTCCCTTACCGGTGGCGGAACGTTATTCCAGCAACGAGTGGCGGCCAATCGGAAACTACCACGGAATGCAGCTGAAGCGTGTCGGGGTGTCAACAGGTGTATACCACCATATGATGGTCAGCTTATCAAAGAGATACTTAGGAGCATTAAACTTCAAGACACTAAACAGGAGACAAGCCAAATGGAGTTTACGGCGATGTTGCATCTTCAAAATATTGTGTTAATTTATACTTATACATTATACTAACAAACAAACAAATAATAAATTGTCTTATAATTCCATACGGGATAGTACCGGTCCCTGACCGGTATTGCCCGCTTAGAATGATTGCCATTACTCCAAAATACGAAAACAGTTTCTTAGGTTACTCACGAAAAAACGTAAATACTTTCTTAAAATCCAACAAGCACATGGGATACACTTTTAAACGTGTAGTAAATTACTTTAAGAAAGATATTGATTGGTTTAAATCACTTTAAGCTTACCAACAAAACACGTCCGAACCTGTACACAGCTGTCAAACTCACTGCGCGCGAAGGAAAACGGCGCCGCTTGGTAAATAAGTTTACTCGGTCGCATACTAGATGGCGAAACTAGTAGCGATTTCATAATGTTTTTGGAAGTTTTAGATTTTGACGTGACCGGCATAACATTGTCAGCTGACTGCCATTCCCCCATTCTTGCCCTACCCTAGTAATATTTTTCCCATTTTTTTATTTTACCACTTTGTCGGTATGATTGATATGAATTCATAACAAATGTTAGATGTTAAGGATTTTCGAACGTACACTAACTTTGTTTTTTAACAGTTTGACGGATGAAGTTGCGCGTTTTTGGAATGTCAATGGCTGTCAAAAATGGGCATGGAACATTGGAACATGAACGTTATGGGATGAAAATTTAATGTATTTAGCTTGATTATTGTATCTTAATAGGGTTTCCAGTCATAATGAACTATTGTAAACTTAATGGGTTAATGTTTCAATGGGCATATTTATTACAAATTACAGCTTTCTACCAGTAACGGTCCCTGAACTAAGCCGCAAACGGACGGACGGATGGAGACGGACAGACAGACATGGCGAAAGTTCCTAGTTGACTATGGAACCCTAAAAACGATTAGGAACACAGATGTAATCGTTTTTTCCGTAGACATTTTTTAACAAAAAACACGATGACACTCCCCTGCATTGGGGATTATTCATTCACAGACAAATAACGAATTCGATAAACATCAAACATTAGATACACTTACCTCAAAAGCAAATAGATTAGCGGTCTCGTGAAATAGTTTCAGTATAGACTTCAGAGCTTTACTAAAATCTTTTAAACTTATAATTTTTTCAGAATTCCCAACAGTAACTGTGACACCCATTTCAATATGTGGAACGCAAAACTTCCGCTTTATATAGTCCCAATCCACAATGTTCTTTTGGATAATAGTATTTAAATGTTCCAATCGTTGTGCCAAATAATAAAAGCAACTGCCAGTTAATACTAATTCTAGGTACAGACTGATTATTGCGCAGCCCATTGGTAAAGTGTATATAGGTTTTTCTGTTTGGCTGTATACGTACAATACAAACCCGCCACCAAAACTAGCAATTATATAGGCAATCCACAATCTGGTGAGATAATAGCCGGGACAAAATCCCGCCAAATTATTTTTCTTGAGGTCGCAATCTAGTTTCTGTACTCTCAGAAGAACTCCTACAGCTTCCTCCGATTTCAAAAATCGTGCGTGAATCATATTCAGCAAATAGGACAAATATTGAACAAGCAAACCGAATCCAAACGTATAATAGAGAGTTTTATCTTTATGATAGTAAGCAATGTAATACGATGACACAAAGTAGTAAAATGAAAAGGTCACTGCGGTTATCCAAATTATGGAGTATACTTTTTGATATATTGTTATATTTGATACGAGTGTGCCACTCATAACCACGCAGCTAGTACCCAAAAACATTTGTATCGTATAAACGGGTGATATTAATTTCACAAAGTTAATATCCAACATGTTTTCAAATATATGTTCACGGACAGACATTTTGTACCTTTCACGTTGTTTTATCGACGTGTCAACTTAAGTAGTGTACAGAAAACGGTTCATAGGTACCTAATCTTCAAAGTGATGTAAGCAATTGCGGATATTATCACAAATTGTCACAATAAAGGCATCCCATTAACTTGTATACATCAACTGTGTTTTTTGGAAGAATTGTTGAGGCGTGATGGATATAATAGGAGACCAAGGCCTTATAAATATTAGGTATTACCTAATAAGACAGGGTGGAAGTAGATAACCTTATTATTTACCCACTTATTCCTGCCCGCATTTGCTACTGCATGCATAATTATGCCTTATTTAACTGTCTCATAGCCTAGTCGGTAATGACTCTGCCTACGAAACGGGAAGTCCCGGGTTCGAATCCTGGTCAGGGCATTTATTTGTGTGTTTATCACGAATATAATATGTTCCTTAGGTTGTTCCTTTTCTATATAGGTATTAACAGGATATTTTTTGGATTTCCTTTAAATTCGACAGGTTACATGTTACGTTAATAGAAGCTGCGTGGTATACAGCTTTTATTCAAAATCAAAAACTTGTTTTTCTTTTTTTAAACAAAGTAAATGAATATTACGAGTACATTGTAAACGGTCCTTTAAAGTTACAAAAAAGTTAGTGTCAAGTATGACAGCCAAATGACAGCGTATGCCAAAACACAGCTCAGTGGTAAGTAGATGGTTTGCTTATTGAGTGTGATGGTGTGAGGTCCCAGGTTCAAATCCCAATAACTGACTTACTATTTTTTTACATTTAGATTAGAGAAAAGTAGGATATTGAAATTTTTTGTGGTTTAAATTTCGAAGAAGTAAGGTGGCTGATTTTAGGTTAACGTTAAAAATATCAAGAGTGCAATATTTAGAGTATGAAATGACTAAGTATACGTAGGTAAGTTGCTTGTTTTTGCGATTGTCAAACCATTGGAAATGGTGCCATTTTCTTACTACAATAAACTAGATTCAAACTATTAGAAAATTCCGCTGAAATTGTTTTTTTTTATTACATAAAAATCACCTCTCTAAAAATTCGTATTAATACGCCAGATTTTGTATTTTCAGACTAGAATTCAGGCTTTCCTATTAAACTCCAAAAATTATATTACAAAGGAATATGAATTGGAACTGGCGCGCCTTGAGTTAGCCAAAAGCCGCCCCTCTACATCGAAGCAAACCAGTTCAAGTTGTAGTGAGCGGCGAATACTAAATGAACTACCCGCTCAGGAACAAGACGAGCCCAAAGATTATACGCTTTCGAACTCCAAGGAACGTATTCAACACGTAGAACGAGACGAACTTGAAGATGATAATCCTGAACCCGAACCCAAACCCTGTTACACTTCAGAGACGACTAAGGATCCCGCTGATGTTAACAGCTTGCACTGCGAGTCCAATGCCTCTATCAAGAACTACGAGCAGTTCATTTGCCTTTTAACCAAAGATAAATGGAATAGGGAGAAAGAACATACGCAGATGATGTATGGATGGACAGATAGTTAAACCAGCACCAGTACATTTCGCCTCAATTTTGACGAAGAATGAGTTAGACAAACCTGCTCACATTGAGAATGCCGAGCCTTATACCGTGGCAGAAATACTTCAAGCAACTACGGTGCGGCCGCGGCTGTCACTTGTACCTGTAACTGTTCAACTGCTGCCTTACACAACTGAACATCTATATAAACTAGTTCCAGAATACGAAATGCTCTCGGGAGATTGCCTTTCTGTATCACAAAGACACAAGTATCTGTACCGTTACCAAAGAGATGCATCCGCAGTTTTTTTTACTATGCTGACTTCGGATGTATTTGGACAACCTGCGAATAAGTGTACTTGGGCGAGTTATGCAACCACAATAGCTATGCAGATAGGCTTGCTTTCAAGCGAGTGAAGACGAAGAAATGGTCAATGTCATACTTGGCCAACAAGTGGATCGCCAACCTGATTTAGAATGCGCCGATGCGCATTGCCGGGGATATGTTAGCGACAGAATCAAGCCTCCTTGATTTTAGAATAGGTAGTTTTATTTTATAGCCTTTTTACTTATATAGTGCTTTTGAACTTTGTTTCTATATATAGTTACGAGATAATAAACATTTCATGGAATAGAAAGTAGTACGTTTATTTTATATGAGCTTAGTAAAAATATAACAAAGATATCAAATACATTTGAAACGTGTTACCGAGTGTCGCCAGCGTCAGTAACAACGGTGAAGATTAATTAAACTCTCTTTAATTAAAAAAATATGTTCGGTCTTAAAAGAGCTTCGATAAAGACTCATACTTTTTTGGATTCATTAGAAATATTGCTTTTTACCACGGGGCCTTTACCTTACAATAAAATAAAGTTAGGTAACGTCAAACTTACTTACCACAGCAACCTCCTTGCAGTGAATAGTCGGCAATGGTAAACTATTTATTGAAGGAATTAAAACAGTTAATAACATTAGGAGCCTTTTACACTTGTTCAGCTAATAAATGTATTTATTAAATATCTCAAAAACCGTAGGTAAGAGTTAGGACACTCTTTCTTGGAGAAGTTAACTCGAGTCAACCTGAAAAATGTCTTCTTTAAGTTAACGGAATTAAAATAATAAGCACAACACCTACCTACCTACCTTATCGAGCTTACTGTGGGACTAGGTAGGTTGATTTGTGTAAAATTGTCCAATAATATTTTATTTCTTCTATTCATGCTGCATAAGTAACATTTCTGTTAGGACTCCGTAGTCAACTATAAGAACTCTTATATATCTTACCAACTGTCAACCAGTGAATAGGTACCTACAAAAATAAAAATACGTTGAACTTGTTGAAGTAAAAATTATAAAATGAGCACCCTATAACAATTGTACATTGCCTATCTTCGCTTCGGTTTGACCATTAAATTTAATTATCAATACATCAAATAATGATTTAATAACGGCTGATAAAGTTTCCACACTGATTCAAATAAGTAGTATTAGCACAGAACGCAACACGGACTATGGAAAAGTTGTCGTCAGATATTTTGGAAGATGACTTTATCAAAATATTTGAACCTATCCACTGGGTCCAGTACTTGGCGGGGTTCCATCGGGTCAACATACAACATAAATACGTCACTTCACCTTCAATGTACTATAAGATCTATAGCTGTATTCTGTGGATACTTAACGTTATAGCTATTGTGCACTTTGAGTTTACCTGTGAAATTAAACTTGGAAGTATGTCAAACGTGTATGCGTTTAAAACTTGCGAGTTTTTAATCATTAGTATAAACGCTGTAGTAGCGTACCGAAATAACGTCTACGATGGGATATTGAACAGCCAAATTTATGTGAAATTGCAAAAAATGGACCGCATCGTCAAAATGCAGGGGGTAATTAACTCTAATCGGAAATTGTATTTGTTATCTGTTCTATCGACCATTGTGATTCTGCTTGTGTGGTGTTTGGGCACCTCCATGCTTAATATAACAGCCACGCAAGGCGTATGCCCTACTCTACTGTTTGTTCAATTTTTTACTGTGGCAACTTACATGGAAAATATATTGGCTGCCGCTATGTTTTTGTTCTTGACGATAAGATTGAATCACGTTAATAGCACTTTGGAGAGGGAAGCTAAGAGAATGAGGGACGCAAATATGTCGTTGACTGCTGATCAACATTATAGAGAAAAAGAACAAGATAATGAAAAGCTTGTGGTTGCAATATATTATATTTTGGACTGTTGGACGGACTTCATTCGACTGTTCCAATTTCAGGTAAATGGTATCCATCGAGATTATATGGAAAGATCAGAACGTGTATTGCTAGATTATATGCAGATAGATGCGTGTGAAAGTAATATAAGTACAGGATGTAACAAAAGTCCCGAATGATACTTCAACAGCTAATAATGTCAATGACTCTGAGAACTTTTTTTTAGTTCGTAGGTACACAGTATCTGATGGCTGTAATTACTTTTTAATTTATTTTCCACAGATTCTATCATTCACCGTCCAAGTATTGACCTTTGATTTCGTTATTATGCTCAGTGTTGTAACGATGATCAGGGATAAGGTAAGTAAGTCGTTGCGCGCCGTCATGTGGGAATTGTGCCGATAAAGTCTTGTTTCACAAAAGTCGTGATTTAACTTATGGGTATAAAAAAACTATTTATTTATGCACCTAGAATTTTTCAAAATTTTGCAAGCAACTTTATCTTCCTGAGCGATTTCACTCCTAAATGTTGTATCTATTTTTCAGGATTCTAACATAGGCTATTTGGCAGTAAACTGCGTAATCTTTCTGTTGGCCATGACATCGATATTTACATTGAGCTTTCTCTCAACTACCATAACTTCGAAAATGCGCATTACGAGGAGTATATGCTTCAATGTGCTATCTATGCCTGGGGCTAACGGAGGTGCGTATATCGTTTGCGCGAGATAGGTACCTATTTTTAACCGACTTGGAAAATTCGACGGAGGCGGTTATATTGGATTGTCACTCCGCGTTTTACGTTGACACAAAATCTTCCGCCTATGGGTGGCATAAACTGTCAGGGTTCGTGCTACGCGCATTACCTCAGCGCATTCAGATATTTCACATACCGCATACCAATTTATACTTAGACATAATATAAAATAAAAAAATTGGGGACAATCTCACACAGATCAACCTAGCCCCAAACTAATTAAAGCTTGTACTATGGGTACTAGTCGATGATATACCTACATACTTATAGAAATAAATACATGCATATATATATATATATATAGGAAATGTCCATAACTCAGGAACAAATACTCGTGATATACACACAAATAAATGCCCTTACCAGGATTCGAACTCGAGACCTCCGGCTTCGTAGGCAGGGTCACTACCAATTACAACTTGTCCTTATATTAAAAATAATGTTCCGATACATATTTTGTTCCTATTTACATGTTTATAAAAATTGTTGTACCACCATACGCACCTAACAGCATGGTGACCACCCTAATGTTAATATCATCTTGACATCTGCATGCTTGACAAGCTAAACGTCAAATGTAGGAAAGAGAAGCTTCTGTACTTTACTACTAGGGTAGAGGATCCAAAAGATGAACAACCCCCAATAGATGAACGTTGTTCCTAAAAATCCCAATAATTAAATCCTGGCGTACTTTACAACCTTAGAAATATTTTTTACTAAAACTTTAACATTTACCCTTCATAGACCTTTAAACTTTTAAATAATAGATCAGTGTATGTGGTTGTGAGAGCTCACCGAAAATATGCCTCGCGCCGAATTCGCCGTTTGTATGGAATTCTTATTAAGAATGAAGCTTCAAAATTTAAGGAAATAAATTCGTATGAAAATTCAATAATGTTTCTACTGACATGCTTTTGCTTGGTAACGATTCTAGACTAATCCCGCTACCCTTTACGTTATTAATAAAGTCATAATTTAACTTATTTTATTAAATATTAACTGTACAAGTTATGGTTTCAATATTGTGTGATTTATCCAATAGCTGAACAGCGTTCAAGTTTTGGGTAAATGTTAGTTTTTTGAAATACTTATATAAATCCTAACGGTAATACTCCATTTATATCTTAAATTTCTAGTTTGCTGTTCACTGGATTAAACTATACCTAAAACATGAACTAAGAGAATTTACTAGTTCATTTATTGGGCTGCATTCCAATACATGAACGATTGTGTTACTTTTCTTCGTTCATTTCATCAACATCGTACCCAAAACTTGAACGAACTAAATTTATTCGTCTTTCTATACTACTGTTCATCTATTGGTGCCCAGCTGTTCATAATTAGGGTACTCCCTTTTCCATTTTTACTGGTTCATCTTTCGGGGTTAAAATGTTCAGAGTTAGGGCACTTTGTTCATGTTCTGGGGAAAATGGGTCATTTCGGAACATAATCATTTTTATAAAAATATTGGATAGTTTAAAGAGGGTTTGGAATAGTTTAATCTAAACTAGACTATATGTAGTATAATATAAAAAAATAAATCTTAGTGAAATTTGGTTATAACATACGTAAAAAAAATACCAAAGTGAGGTAAGTCGCTTAATCGTTCATTTATTGGTTCCCCTACCCTATTACTTATTTTGTGTATCAATACACCTACTGAAACGGTAAGACACTCAATTTATATCTTAAATTTCTAATTTGCTGTTCCTTGATTTTTTGACTAAAAGATGAACGGAACGTTCCTTGTCTAACTCAATTATTACAGGGCATATTTTAGTATGGAACCGGGACTGTTCACTGGATAAAACTATACCTAAAACATGAACTAAGAGAATTTACTAGTTCATCTATTGGGCTGCATTCCAATACATGAACGATTGTGTTACTTTTGTTAGTTCATTTAATCAATATCGAGCCCAAAACTTGAGCGAACTAAATGTATACGTATTCCTATACTACCGTTCATCTATTGGTGCTTATCCGTTCATAATTAGAGTACTCCCTCTTGGATTTTTCTCTTTTGATCTTTTGGGTAAAAATGTTCAGAGTTATGGCACTTTGTTCATATTCTGGGGAAATAGGCCCATTTTGGCACATAATCATTTATAAAAATGTTGGATGGTTTAAAGAGGATATGGCATGGTTTAATCTAAACTGGACTATATGTAGTATGATATAAAAAAGTAATCTTTGTGAAAAGTGGTTGTAACATACGTAAAAAAAATTGCAACGTTAGGTGAATCGCTTAATCGTTAATTTTTCCCCCTACCCTAGCTAGTTTTAAGTATCTCATGCTCTTTCGATTCCATTTCTCCTCCAATCGCAATCGGTACCGTTCGTTTCTTAAGGCGTACCTTATGGCGGTATATGAACGGTTACGGTAATGTACAAAAAAATCACATGTTAACGAAACGAATTAAAACTTTTTCCATTGTACGTTTACTTAACACGTATGGGGAGAAAATTATCTTTGTTGATCGTTTCGATCTTGTCCTCACTGACCCAATAAGAAAATCCAGCCTATATTCTTACCTAGGCGTTTTTGCTCGAATTAAACACGCATTTATCCAAAGCATTAGTCCAACTTAAAAAAATACTTGTAAAATATTCGATTAATTTACTTTGATAGATCGTTTATAAAGGCTTGGTTCTAGTCATTTACCATTGATAACCGTTAAATTACACCATTTGTGGAATTAGTTCAATGTCTATGTACTATAGCGTTCAGAACGCGTGTGTACCTACTTGTATTCCGGTTAAGATAAGATGAATTAAGTGATAGCTTTTACCAGACTTTCGAGAAATCTATTTATTTATTTTTGATGAAAATAGAAGAAAAATACTTTAACCTAGTTTTCTTACTTATGTACGCAAAAAAAAAAACAAATGATGCCTGTTACCAACTCCGGCGCAGCGGGCAAATTATATTAGGTAATTAGCGAAATAGATTCCCCTCATTTGGACCTAAGTTTCCGCCATTAGGTGTTCCAGCGTAGCGTGAGTCCTAAGACTTATATACAATTCACAGGCCTACTACCGCGAAAATCGAATGAATCTCTCTCTTTCTAACGCACTTGCACATTCGAGTGGAAGGGGTCCAGAACGAAAATGTCGTTTTTTCGATTATCGAGGCAGGTCCTCAACTCTGTGGTTCATGTATAAATTACCTTTAATTTTTCAGATAAACTACAGAAGAATGCTCAACACATTTTGATGCTGCTGGAAACAACGTCGCCTTGCACTATATATGATATTTACACGGTGGATAATCGTTTGCCTCTCCACATATTCGCCATAACTGCCACTTACACTATTGTTTTACTACAGTTTTCTACTTTATAATGGGTCAGGCTTACTAAAGTGTATTCTGTAAGTATGTTGGGCATTAAAATAATTCGCCATTAAATGACTAAGACGCAAGTATGGTTTTCATTATTTACATTCTTTTAACACATTAAAATCACAGATTATATAACAGTTCTTAAGAGCAGATACGAGTATTTATCTCTCATAGAAAAAGCGAATACAACCCGTTTTGAACACTACCCAAAAACAATTGCCGCTCGGCCCTCTCAGGTCCACACAGGAACTTGTATATATTCAGGTCCGTGGGTCCACACAACGCTAGGGTTGCAACGGTAGGGTTAGAAAATATTATAAAATACTGGCGGCGGCGTGCATCGACGGGCGCAGTATGTTTGGACAGCCCGTGAGTCGGTACCGACACAAGACAAAAGACTATCGATTTAATTTCAAAGATTTAAAAGTTAAAACTTATAAATAAATATAAATAAACTGGGACAATTTTACACAAATCGTCCTAGTCCCACTGTAAGCTTAATAAGGCTTGTATTTCGGGTACTAAACGACGATATTATATAATAGATACATAAATATAAATACTTATATACATAGAAAACATCCATAACTCAGGAAAAAATATTCGTGATAAACACACAAATAAATGCCCTGACCAGGATTCGAACCCAGGACCTCCTGCTTCGTAGGCAGGGTCACTACCAACTAGTCTAGGAGGCTGTTTAAGATAAAATAAGTCGAAACAACGACATTAAATGACATTTAACTTATACCTACATTTATTTCAGTGATCTTGGAAACGGCTCCGGCTCTAACCATTTAGATGTTGTTATTTTAGTGTGTAAGTAGTTATAGTAAATTAAGTGTTCTTCAAAAAAGGAGTGTTAAAGTTTTTAAAGGGTCGGCAACGCGCATGTAACACCCCTGGAGTTGCAGGCGTCCATAGGCTACGGTGACCGCTTACCATCAGGCGGGCCGTATGCTTGTTTGTCACCTTCGTAGTATAAAAATTACAAAGAAATTAAACTTAGAGATAAGATATATTCATTTGATCGTCAAACTGCTTAAACAGTTTGTTGGCGAATGTTGCGCTCATTTATGTTTACATTTTATATACTTGCTTATAGTCTGTCAAGAAATCGAACGCCGTAACAGTAGGTCATACTGTCTTTCTCTTACGTTAGCTAGTATAATCACCCCGAAAAAAGGGATGGATATAGTTTTTTTGTCCTACTATTACTGCGATCGTTGGCTTGTCAGACTATATAAAAGACTACATATTAATCAGTACAAAATAAAGAATGCTTGAACACACTTCACACACTGGCCATTGATACTGTGGCTTCACTGTATAGGTAGGTACTAACTATTGACATCGAGTACCTATACCTTGTTAAAAGTCTTATTAACCGGTTTTTGAGCACGTAACGTTAACTTCTTGAGTGATTTCACCCCCAAATTTCGTAGGTATCTACTTTTCAGTACTCTAACATAGACTATTTGATAGTAAACTGCTTAATTTTCCTGATAGCCAAGCATCGATATTTACGTACATACATTTTCCCTTTTTTTTAACGCGGAGGAATCCATTTGGCATCCCGCCTAGCCGGTGAACTAAGACGGGTATGTGGGACTCGCAGGTCCGAGCCCGCACTACCCACCGAATCCTGCATCCACGGTATGCCCGTCTTGCAGCGATGGTAACGGTGAACACGGAATCGCCTTAGGCATGCAACCGCGAACACCGTCTGCTGTGACAGCCGAGGCTGTTCCCTCCTTGGTGCCGAAGCACCCGGAGCCGAAGCTCCCCCGCCCGAAGGTAGCGTGCAGGGCGACACCACACGCTGGTCTCTCATGAAAACCTCCACGCCAGGAGCGAGATGGAAAATCCATCCCGTCAGTTTGCTGTCGCAATCTCCTATACAAGTGGTCATCCTCACAGCCGCCTTGCCGGTACCGGCCAGCAGTGACCACGCCCGGTCCGTCATCATAGGTATCGGTATAGTATCAAAGAGGAGAGGTGCCTAGACAGGGTACGGGATCGCAGGTTTATAAAGGACAGCGGCATTCCAGTACCTCGGCGGCAAGCGCCAGGCCCGAAGACCCCCTCTATCCAACACACGGAAGATCTCTCCCTCAATGAGAGTCCTCCCTTTGCGGAACCCCAACCCCGTGACAGGATATTTGCAGCACCGGTAGGAAATCCTCGGAGCCCTCCAAGAGATCGCTTATTATCGTTGCCCCAAGGAAGCACCGTCCAGAAACCCTTTCCTTTCTCCCGGGTCAACTGGATCAAGAAGAATGAGAAGAGTCCTGGCACTCGAGGAGGTTTCCCGTTGTAGGTAGGGGACTACCTACATTGACCTCTCTCAACAATCGTAACTTTGAAAATGCGCATGCCAATGAGTATGTGCTGTTGCCTGGGGATAGGGCTGACATCTCGTACATTGCCGAAACCGAACAAAAAAGTTAAAAAACCCGGACGTTTCACTAAAATCGCGGTCTCTCCCCGGACACTAAAGAAATCAATTTTTTATTTAAAAATTTAGCTTTTGCTAGGGATTGACCTGAACCCAAAAATGTCCGGGTTTACTCCGGACAGTTTGAAAAATCCGGGCCGGACGCTCCCCGGACGGCCTCCAAACTAGGACAAATCCGGGGAAACCCGGACGGATGGCAGTCCTACCTGGGGATAATGGAGGTGCGTCTGCTCAGTATTTCCCATAAATTTTAGGTATATATTTACATATATCATCAACGACTCATATAATGCTCTCGTGTTTAAGTACATATTACAGTCATATTGACAGACGATAAAATAACGACCATCTGAGTCCAACAAGACTAGATCTTAAACCGAGCAGTTGGCTTAAGAACTAGCTCATCTTAACCCTGTAAAAACGAGTGCTGTAACGGGCTCGAAACATAGAGCCATAGTGTTAATAAACGCGATTAATCCGTTCTAAAGTGTTTAATTTCAATAAGTATACATATTTATACACACTGAATTTGAAACTAAAAACCGTAACAAATAGAGACAAGAAGAAAAAGGGTTCATCAACCGACAAAGATAAATCTGTCAAATTTTACACTAAAAACGTTTAACTCCAGGTCAGTTGGCTAATTCCGGATAGTGCAAATAGAACTAAGTAAGAAGTATTAGTTTATGTCCGCACCCGTGCGGTTCCCGATCGAGGCAGTTTAGTTAGGACATACGTTAGTGTGTTCATAGGTATGGTCAGCTGCAGAATTAAGTGACCCCCCTAGAGGTGCATAGAAGTTTGTATCCAGGGGGGCTCACTTAACTCTGCAGCTGACTGTACATAACATATATAGTCGTTTATCTTCGAAGTATACCTACGTGTACTATTATCAATCGTATAATTATCAAAACATTAGTCAGCACTTAAAAATATCTGAAGCTGCCTACGCACTTTTAATAATTTGATTCGTTTGCTTTGATAGATCGTTGATAGGGGCTAATCGGTCATTTACTATAATAATCTTCTGATATTAATCTAAATGTACGCGTACAGTACCTAATTTAATTTGTGACATTGATATTTGATAACAGTTAATTTTTACCATTTGTGTCTGTATGGAATTACTTTAATGTCTCTCTGGTTGTGATAAGATGTTATATCATGGCCTCAGCTACATTTCTGTATAATTAATTAATTATATGTACCTACCTACTAATATTTGCATACCGGAGAATTTCCACAGAACTTCTGCCACTCGAATATGATCCTTCTTCACAGCTTAGTTACTTCAATAGGCGTTATAACCCTTTGTGGGTCTTGGCCTCGTCTACAATCTTTCTCCAGTCGCGATGCCTGGCGACAACTGGAGGACGGAGCTATAAGTACTGAATATTGAAGTAAAGAAATAGTGAAATTGCTTACGATGCACGAAAACTATTAGATTTGATTTTATTATACGGCGAGACGCATGGATATGCAGTTCATGCCTTATCAAGAACGCTTCCCAAACCGACGGCATCCACACATTCCTCGATTCATAACAACGGCTCTCCAGTGAGTACGGAACAATAGGCCAATCGTACTTGGTCAGCCTAAAAAGGCCCCCACAAAAAGCGACATCTAAGATGGCTCGAGGGCAACACCGGTATGAGGGCTGGGGGTAGAGAGGTGTCACTGGACTTTAAACATATAGCCAACTCGCCACTTAGGTTTCCACATCGATCCTCGAGAACACAGCTCTCGCGACCCCACTCTGGACGGCCGGTTAAGGCAAGCCAGAGGCGGAGGACTTGGTCAGACGACGGAGTCCCCCAGGAGCGCTCAGGTACATGGGGTCGCTACACATGCACATCTTATGTGTGCGAGTCACCGTTTGCCGGAAATAAAATTGATTACCATTTTGTTAGGCAGACGTCCGATTTTATTCTCTATAACCCAGTACTTAGTCCACCACCTTCACCTAATAGTCCAGTATATTTTAGATTCCATTAAATCTCAATAGTTTATACACCCTGGCGGACGCTGCCTCTGCGTGCGTCCCATAACTCGGGCAGGTGCAACATCCGCTCGGTGTACCCCTTACATTTCATTCAATTGTCTAAAAGGCCTCTGCGTGTTGGCTTCGGCTCCGCGTACGCTTCCCAAAGGTCCGGAACACCATTGTTATAATAATAATGTATTGTAAATACTTTATTAAGCTTTTAAAGCAAAAAAGTTTAATATTGTCTTCTGTTACCGCGATTGTTATTCATTGAAATTAAACACTTCAGATCGGATTAATCGCGTTTATTAACACCATGATCCTACGTTTCGAGCCCTTTA
Source organism: Lathronympha strigana (assembly GCA_949128165.1). Lineage (NCBI taxonomy): Eukaryota > Metazoa > Arthropoda > Insecta > Lepidoptera > Tortricidae > Lathronympha > Lathronympha strigana. The sequence continues at coordinate 8,642,422 of OX421905.1, read as the reverse complement.
CAGCACTCGTTTTCACAGGGTTAAGATGATGACTGAGAGAATGCGAATTCTGCGAATGAGAATTTTTGATTGATGGGGAGAATTCGCATTATCTCAGTCATCATCTTAACCCTGTGAAAACGAGTGCTGTAAAGGGCTCGAAACGTAGGATCATGGTGTTAATAAACGCGATTAATCCGTTCTAAAGTGTTTAATTTCAACAAAAAAGTTTATTAAACTTTTGCAGTTAGTCTTGTAGGACGCCGGTAATATTCCCGCTACCGGTAAGTTTCCATTTGGTAACATTATCAGAGTTAGTTAATAAAATTAAAATGGATAACTTTTGTAATGAAATAGAATTTAATCATAATTTTCAGGGTTCAGTACTAATCTAGGAACTTTTAGTCAATCTGTCTGCGGGTAAACTCAGTGACCGTTAGTAACAGAAAGTTGAAATATCATCATCATCATCGTGGTCGTCACCATCACCACCATCATAATCATCATCACCATCTTATCTTTCTCGACGTTGTCATAATTATCATCATCATCATCACCTTCACCACCAACAATACGACCATGAGCACTACCAATGCCATCATAATTTATCTCAGCATCATCATCATCATCGTCATAATCAACACTAGGACAGGCAGGCAAGGGCAGGGTGATGTTGATGATGGTGACGAGGAATTAACGCTAGAACCACCATTATGTATTAGGTTGTCTGGAAGAAATCGCTTTTTAGTGATAAGACCGCCTATTGTTTGGCCTCAATCTTAAATCGACTGGTTGTATTTTGTGTTTTCTTTTTTGTTAGTTACGCTTTTCTTGTATTTAATTATCTTTTCTTGTATCTTACTTAAACTTGAGATGTGCAATAAAGAGTATTCTATCTATCTATCTATGTTCTCCCTATCTGTCTACTATACCTACAGTTTAGCAAAGTATTATTCATACATTAACTAGAGGGATTTCGTTGCTCTATAAATTAATTGTATCGTCCAGACAGGCCATTAAACATCTATAACCGTGACTGATGCAGATTGTAATGTGAGTCAAGTCAGTAACGGCACACTGATGACGTCGTGCTTTTGTAATGTAAGCCAAATGTAGCCAAATAAATAACACTTGTTCAAATGCGCATCACACCGCACGCACGTCGGTTATATATTTTATTCTTGTTCATTTAAGAATAACACACGTACCGCGTATGGTAAGTTAATTAATGTATTTGTGTAGACTTATATTAATTTTAACTACATAAATATTCCTATATTTAAAATAAGCATACCGGAAAGCAGGAAAATACTGCAAACCGTTAGAAAATCGGCAGCAGCGGATGAATGATTCGACACCTTGTATTACTCTTTTATAACCAACATATTAAGATAATAGAGGGAAAGATTAAAGGCAAGCGAGGAAGATGAAGACCAATGATAATAAGCCGCATCAAACAAATAAATACTAAGATAGAAGTCATGTCAGGATGACTCACACTAGAACGGGCTGGGTCGTGACCGGTGCGGGCCGATCCGTCAGTTTCCAGTTTCCAGAGAGGGCTCCAAGCTATTACGTGATTCTTTATATAGAAATTGATCGATCGTCTCTTCCCGCCCCTTCCCGTCCCGTCCCTTAGTGATCCTTTTAAGGAGGTCAAGGGGGCAGCTTTGGAGAGAGCTGCATACTTCATCATTTTTTAAGTCAGAATTAATAAATAATCTTATGAAATAATATTTAAAACGGGTCACTCTCGTAATTTTCGCTCGACATGCTTCGATCTTTACGAAAAACGTCATCAGGAGCGACCACCCGCGACAGAATCAAGTCGTGCACACATATACACAATCCTATCTTCTTTAATTATATTAAGTAAACTATTAATTTCAGAAAATTAAACAGAGAAACGGACCAATAAGTGGAACAGTAAAACATGAGGAAAATACAGTTTCTACTACACATTTTCCTCGTCACACATTACTTCACGATGGGGTCTGCTGGTAAGACTATTGAAACTAAATCACCTCATCTATCATTTAAAACACACTAATGGCTTTGTTCTTAAAAATCAATTATCTGTCACTTAGACAATTATTTTTGTTAGAGAGAGACCAAAACGTAAAATAATATACAGAGAGGTTTGCAGGATATCTACGGATAAGAGGAAAATAAGAAACAGGTACCGGAGCAAGTAGCAAGGATCATTAATCCAACTAATATTATAAACGCGAAAGTTTGCAAGTATGGATGTTAGTTACTCTTTCACGTAAAAGCTACTGAACGGATTTTAATGAAACTTCACAATAATATAGCTTATATATCAGAACAAAACATAGGCTACAATTTATAAAGATATTGCGCAGACGAGGTTGCGGGAACCTGCTAGTACTATATAAATCCGAATAACTGGCAGCTTTTGTCAGTGTAGATGAACAAATGACAATAATAGTGACAGGGTTAGCAAAAAGCAATGCTAAAGTGCGTGAAAAGTGTCGAATAGAAGTGCCCCATTTGTAGAGGACAATAAATCCCGTATTTTGGATACACTACCTGACAATTTGAGAAATTGTTTTCTTAGTGTAGGTATCAGCTATAGCTTTCAATTCTCAAGTGGCGTTCACTACTGACCTCCAGCGACTTCATCAGCCTTCATCTTATCTTCTATAGAAGATGGAGAACTAGCCCGAAAAATGGTCAACGACTTATATAACAAGTACCTGGACAATTAATTTGCTAAGCTATCCTTATCATTGGGTTCAGGCGTCTGGAGGCTGATGTAGTCACTTGAGGATTGCAAACTAGCTGCCACTTTCAAACAAAATAAAATTAAAACTAAATTTGCAATGTATATAACAAAAAAAAAATACATACCCACCTATTGTTGTTGTTGTTATTATTTCAAACATATTCAATAATCTTTTAGTATCTTAAGTAGAGTATTTGACATAAGAAAAGGAATTAAATATGATAAATAAGGTATATAATACCTATGTCCTTTGGCTACCGCAAACTCAAGCACGTAGTTTAGGTACGTTATGTTATGTCTTCAATTATTCATAAATAGTGGACCTAGGTTAATCTATGTTTACAAACTCGTTTGAAAGTCTCTCACTTACAGCTTGGCAAAATAGAGCAGAAATTAAAAAGTAGGAATATCGTAGTGTCGTCCCCTTTCAAATCATTATATCTAAGAACACGGGACGACATCGACACTATACGATGTTGCCACTTTTTATTTTCTACTCTATTTTGCCAAGCCGTGCCTATAATTTTACACATTAAACCTAATTATATTTTTAGGCTTATTATTGTAATTGTGACCTACTTTGTGTAATTTAATAAGTTTATAATATATTTAAACCTCTTTTAACCCTATTAACACAGATTTAATAATCATTCTTAAGAACAGATATTTTTTTTTCATAGAAAAAAAGCGATTACAAACTGTTTTGAACACTACGCAAAAAAAAATTGACGCTCGCTGACGCGGTGGGGTTGCCTACGATTATAAATATTATATAATACTGGCGGCGGCGTGTACCGGCGACCACGGGATGTTTGGGCAGCCCCCGTGAGTCGGTAGGTAAGGTACCATAAGACAAAAGACGATCGATTCCAGGGCCTATACCACGAAAATTTTACGATTGCGGATTTGTATCTCCATCTCTGTCGCACTTGCATATTGGTGTGACAAAGAGGTTTTCCCGTCAATGCCAATTTACGATGTTCATGGTAGGCATGCAGTTCGCGCGAAGAGTTCTTTAGGCCTGCTATTAATAAATATACGCATATTTTAAGTTAAATAATAAATTCAATTATAATTTTCTCGTAATACTTTTCACCCCCTATCTAAGCTATTCTAGGCCATTTACATGAATGAGTACTTTAGTTTCATTATTAATATTGAAAAACCAGTTAAAACTCACGTATTTTTATCGAAAATACGCTCTTTTTCTTACTCTCTGCCATGGGATTCCCAACGAGTCTGTCTAAGTGACAACATAATAGTCAAACGTGACCCCAACCAAAAACAAAAAAAGTCTCGCGACATGGTCACGTGGTAACGTATGAGATATGTCAAATGTCAGTTTAGCACGTTCGAATCGGTCCCCTGATCTTTCGCTGAAATGAAATTCTGCGATAAGTTGGTTGGGAGGTATATATTCGGCAAAATGATTTTCGGCGATAATTTAAAGATCCGCGCACGCGCACCCGTTACCTACGCCAGGCGCGGTCAGTACTGTTTGAGCCGCGAAGGTGACAACATCACTGTCCGAAGATGACGTCCCGACGCAGTTAAAACATGTCACGCCCTTTGTGATAAAAATACGTGAGGTTTAACCGTATTTCTTGTTCAGTATGACTCACGAAAGTTTAAATTGTATAATTGCTTTAGTTTTAGCAGAAGGACCCCTAGTGAACAGCAAAGTAGGTCAAATACGAGGCCTTCACGCATTAGACGGAAACTACGACATGTTCTTGGGTATACCTTACGGCAAAATTGATAAAAATAATCCATTTGGGGTAAGTTATCTTCATCTGGTTATTTTAATATTAAATAGAACACAATAAAAATAGCCTTTATTGCTGAAGTTCAGAAAATGTTATACTTACCTACATGCTTTATTAAATTAACAACTTTTTCATCGATAACTTCAACTCGCCTCGTTGACGTAGGCCTCTCCTACAGCCTTCCACCATTCCAGTCACATGCTACCTTTTACTATACCTCGGGCGCCACATCACTTCAGAGGGAAGCGGGGGGTGATATCTAGTCTCCTCTAGACTACCTTGAGGCCCGCCAGGTTGATTTCCCATGTTATTGGCGCCTTCCACGGTGACTTGATGCGTCGGAGGGCTGCTGCTGGTGGGGGGGGAGCGATTTCCCCTGCCTGCGTCAGCCGATCCGAGCGGCGGCGGAGTCTGGGGTCCGTAGGAATCGAAACCTAGAGGCAGGGCCTCTTTGTTCCTCAGCACGTAAAGGTTACGCCGCATCTACAGTTCTAGTAAGGGGGCAACTTCCCCCTCCAGTTCCGTGGAGAGGCCCATCTCGCGGTTCTGGGTTTCCACGAAGGCTTCCAGCCTCGCCCTGAGGTCTTGCGAGGCATGGCTGATCATCTGTGCGATGACGATCATGTCTCCCTCTAATTGCTGCATGGGTAATTGAAATTAAAACACTTTATAACGGATTAACGAGTGCTGTCAAGGGCTCAAAACGTAGGTGAATGTGGTTAATATAGGCAATCAATCCATTTTAAAGTGTTTAATTTCAATAAACACTAATTGCGGTAATATAAGATAATATTACAGCCAGTGAGCTTTAAAAATAACCTTCGGATTTTGGCGGAAACACTCGAAGGCGATACTGCTGTCCTGCTTTACCTTTACGTTTTACTACCGAAAGGTATGTAACCGAAGTATCATTCTAAAATCCGAAGGTTCTTCTTGAAGATCACGAACCTACTTCTATAAATAAATACAATCATTAATCGAGTTACCGAATTATACTAGCTAGTGTCTATTTTTTCAGCTGTCAGTCCCCTACCCAAAGTTTGAAGATACTTTCGAAGCTTTTGACGATTCAGTAGTTTGCCCTCAAAGAGAAGAACTAAGCAAAACTGTAACAGGAACTCTCGACTGCCTTACCCTTAACATCTACGTGCCTAAAGTTGCCCCTAGCAGTCCAACTCCGGTTTTAATCTTCATTTTTGGCGGAGCACTCGAATTTGAATCGGGAGGCAGATACATTTTTGGCCCCAAGTTTCTACTCAAGCATGACATTATTTTAATTACTTTAAACCATCGTTTGGGTCCTTATGGTTTCATGTGTCTTAATAACCGAGACATTCCCGGTAACCAAGGAATAAAAGACCAACGATTAGCTTTAAGATGGATCAAAGATAACATAGAAGCATTTGGTGGCGACGCTAACAAAATAACTTTATCTGGACAAAGCTCCGGTTCTATGTCAGTCGATCTGCACATTCATTCAGTTGAGGAAAATTTGTTTCAACAGGCTATTTTAGAAAGTGGGACAGTTTTGACACCATTCCTATTTGTTAATCCAGGTGAAAAAGGACCGTTGATATTGGCCAGATACTTAGGTTTGGATACAGAATCTGTTAATGAAGCTTTGTCGTTTCTAGCGACGGCCGATACCAATGATGTTATTGTCGCTTCAGAGAAAAATAATTTGACATTTAAAGTTTGCGTTGAAAAAAGATTTGATAACGTCGAACCGATTATATCCGATTACCCAGTAAATTTATTGTCTCCGAGAGTGAAAAATATATCTATTTTAACTGGATTTAATGAGGAAGAAGAACTCAGGACTTATGCAAACGTTGACAATACCTATTTAAAAAACAATGATTTGTTCAAGAAATACATTGAAGCATTTTTCGTTTTTGATAACTGTACGTACGAAAAAACGAAAACCGTATTGAAACACTTTTACTTTGGAGATGACAATGTAAACGTCAAAACTCGGCAACAGATAGTAAACTTAGCTTCAGATTTACAAGGTAATTATCCTATTCTAAGGAGCTTAAGAAAATACATGAACAGTGGAGCTAAAAATATATTTTCTTACTTGTTTGGTTACGTTGGAGAAAGAAATTACTTAAAATATAAAAAGAATATTACTATCGGAGGAGCAACACACGGAGACGAGATTGGCTACTTATTTGATGTGTCGTTTCTGCAACCGTTTATGTCTGAAGAAGATCGGCGAATAATCGATGTAATGAGTACTATGTGGGCTAATTATGTGAAGTATGGGTATGTTTTTGCTTTCTTTTTGCTATATGCTATGCTTATCCCCTAGCCCTTTAAGGACTTTTAAAGAGAATCAACTAGCCAAACAACATAGCAGTGAGTTCAAGTCTTCTTAAAGCTCATTTATTCCAAAGGTTTTTAACATAATATAATATAAAGAGAATTTAAAGAGAATTCCCTCCGTCAGTCACCGGCCTCATGCTTTGAAGAAATTTTTGGTCTTGGTAAACCAACATTCATATGATACGGTTGAGATATCGAAAGAATTCGCGAACTAAGCTTAGCTTTGTGAAACTAAATTTAATATGACATTTTATTTATTAAATATCTTTAAATTCTTCTAGAAATCCAACTCCCGAAGCAACAGACCTTTTGCCAGTGACATGGGTTCCCGTCACCGCAGAGCGATGGAATTATCTGCTTATAGACACCGAACTGGCCATGAGAACAAGGCCCTATAATCAGAGGATGACTTTTTTGGACATTTTCTTTAACGCAAATGAAAAATATCAAATTGGTTATCGTGACAAAGATGATAATGGAGTTTGTTTCGAAAGTCAGTTGTAATATATTTTGAAAATAAATGTTTTTCTGTAGTATATTTATTATAATCAATAGAGTATTTATTTCACGCTTTACAATTGTACAGTCTGCAAGCTTAATTTTTTGTCGTAGATAAGCTTCTACCATATAAAATGGCATAGACATAGGCTTACAGTTTCGACGCTGTTTGTCTGTGTTGTGTATAAGTATATGTACAGACAGTAATAAGAGTAATAACTTAATTAAGTCGATCGACATCTAAATTATTTATGAGATACAAAAGCATGGACGTTTTTTTTTAATAATTTTCACGCAATGTACCTAATAACTACAGCACAGCATATCGACATTACGTTCAGTTCAACACAGTATACTTGTCATTATGAGTGCGCCAGCGTGTACAAATCTGGGCGAAGTCGTCAGACAGGAATCTGGACAAACTGTTTTTTTGGACAATGGTTCCATAAACGTTTTTGAACCTTATTTGAAAATCCAGAAATTGTTGGGTTCAAGTCGTGTAAATATCAAATATGGATCTGTCGCTCCGCTCACAAGACTTCACAAATACTACTCAGTTATCTGGTTAATATTGATGTCAATTGGTAATTTACAGCTAATTATATCATACATGGCCAGGTTAATTGACAATCGCAAAATGTTTTATCTGTGGACAGTGGGATACTTGACAATTGAAATAGTGTTTCTTGGATTCCTAATTCACGCCCGTTTCTATGATAGTGAGAGTAATATAAATGTATACCTCAAAATGCAGGAAATAGATCGCATGATGGGTACAAATAGAACTATCGACATCATGCTTCAGAAACGAAATAGAAGAACCGCTTACCTCTTGGCTTTATTTTTCGCGTTATTCTTTCTGGCCTCATATGCCTTAGCAAACGATGAATTTGGAATTATAGAACTTCTCTGGCCGTCGTATACTCTAGAAATTATAGTGTTTGAGATATGTTGCTGTTCAAGTCATATTCGTTTTTTCTACACTAGAATGTGTCAGATAAATTATCAAATTAGTAGGCATGCAACAAAATCAAATTGTGATATCGAAGCTTTGAGTAAAGGATGCGAGTCAGACTTAAAATTCATAAAAAATGCCCACATTTGGGGGCATTGCGAAGCAACAGATATTTGTTTAAAAGAGATCTTCAACGGTTTTATGCTATTCAAGCAGCAATACAGATTCCAGGTAGGTTAGGTTAATCTAGATAAACATGCCATACATGCATAAATACAAAAGCACTTGCTATTGAAACTACCTGTGCAAGGTTAAGTGGGGAAACATGTAATCTGAGAAAAACAAAACATCATTAAGTAAGTGCCTACCTATAATTCCGACACATGACGTTAATGTTTTCGCATTTTCGCGTTTATTTTATTTCTCAACTTCACTATAGCTAAAATATTAACACCTTAAGCCGCTTGCTTACGGCAGTTTCAGTAATAAAGCCTTTTATTTTCAGATGTTGTTATTTTGTGCATTATTCGTATTTTGGATTTTATTTACGTTTGAACACGGCATTCTCGCGTTGCAATCCATGCAAACTGACAAGGTGACCACATAATTATTACATTTTTTACCCAATTTTCATTAAATAATTGTTTGTAAATGCTGAAGTGTAAAGTCGCCGTCTATCCAACTTCTTAAGAATGTAAACAAACCGCCATATTGATCGTCATAACCTAACTTTTATGTTTTTAATGAAATCTCCAAGATTAGGTTATTTATCTTAGTTCGGGAATCTTTAAGGAACAAAATTTCAGTTTTTACGTTTTTTTAATAAATCTATTGAAGTTAAAGCAAAAGCTTTATCGAGACATTTATTTTTCATTTAATTATATATATTAATTGTTTTAGAAGTAAGTATGCTGCTATAGATAATTTAATGGGGAATATATTGTTAATTGATGCTTTTGTTGTAACTTTTGCCATTTTTATATAAAACTTTCACGTTTTACCGTAAAACCGTACTAGCCTTACGTTTTGTATGTTACGATAATACGACCGTTCAATAGTGAACGGCTTCAGTGGTGTTTGATAAGGTAGTGTGATAATTTAAGGAAAAACAGTGACAAAACACCTTGAAACCTTTTGTTTACATCTTTTGTAAGTTCTATTCACGGCGATTTCACCATGCATTTATTATATAGGCGAATTCATGTTCCGAATTTAAAAAATTACATAGGTTCCATATCAGTTTTATACACTGCTAGTGCTGTATTTCCTTAAAAATACATCCCTTTGTGTTAAAGGTGGTTTTTAGATTTGTCTTTTAGGGTTCCTTAGTTTTACTTTTATGATTGTATTTTTCAGAGGGTATTCCTATTTGACTTTATTGAACTCGCATCGCTGGCCTTGATTTACCTGGTTCTATTTCTGTGGCTGAATATTGGAACCGAGGATTTTATGCGGGAAGTTCGGAAAACAAAACACCTCGCTATCCTGATCATGTGTCGTTACGCCGACGGTAACTATGTGCCTATATACGGGTGTACTAATTTTTAAATATTTACAGACAATTATTCTGAATGTAGGTAAGTACAAAAGATAATAAATACAAATACAGAAAGAACTTTACCCTGTGAATGAAATCATAAAATAATTACAGATAATGCATTAAGAATATTCAAAATATATATGGCGTTATTCATCAACGCACAACAAACACAGTTTAGCTAAATGTTTGTTTGTTATTATCTGTCACTTTGACATTTGCCTTTGTTACAAAGGGAGACAACATAATTTAACTACAACGTCTATTAATGTTTTTTTTATGATTATGGGGTTTTAGTATTTACGCTTTATTTGCCTCGAAATATACGTGGGTATATAGTTAAGCGATAGACTTGGACTATGAAAAATGTCTACAATTAGTAGATTGTGTCGACAAAAGGTATCAATACTACTTAGTATTGAGAAATAAAAACATTTTAATTTATTTCAGGTCCGTTAAGAACAACAGGGAAGAATATGTTACAGCTAATAGAAGAAACACCTCCGAGCTTCTCCGTATACGAAATGTGGAGCATGAACGCGCAACTCATAATTGATATTTTCAACATCGTCACTAATTTCATTTTAACCATCATACAGTTCACTTTTTTGTGAAGACTTATAAATTGTTTACTTTAAAGAATTTTATACCTACAATATACCACAAAGTAATAAAATTGTAAATATGTAAGTCTCTACGTAAGGAGAGATGTGGCAGATGTGATAACTAATTAAAGGATGACTCACAGTAGTCCGTTCCATTCCGATCCGATACGGGACGATCTGTCAGTTTCTATACAAAAAAGTCACGTGACATCCGAGGGCTCCGAGCTATCACGTGATACTTTCTATAGAAACTGACAGATCGTCCCGTATCGGATCGGAACGGAACGGACTACTGTAAGTCATCCTTAATCCTAACTCTTTTTCTGCATATAGGTATGCGTTCTTAAATTTATTAAACACTGCAATAAAACATATTTATATAACATGATTATTTAGTTATAGTACCATAAATTAGTGTAAACCGGATAGTTACTAAACATTCATAATCGAATCCAGGAAAGGTGAAATCGGTAGTGATATTATTAAAAAGTTAGTCACTGCTAGCCACGAATGAAGTATTGTTTCTCTTTCGAGAATTCGACGGAGGAGATTAATATGCTCGTCTGTTTGCACTTTTTCACTGTAGGTAAGCTCCGTCGTTCGGTTTTGATGATTTTTGATAAGGTCCTGATGCTGGAGACCAGGGATGGCATTTGGAACTTCAGATACGTACGCCGATAATTCCGAGCCCCATCGTCCAATTTGAGCGTATATTTTTTTGTTCGAAAGGAGTCACCTGCAAATTAGTCCCATAAGAATTTGGGGCTGATCTCATGATAGGATCCATGAGGAATTTAGGGCACTCCTCAATTTTCAAAGGCACATATATAGTGATTTTGGTGGTTTCTTAAGGCATTTTCTTCCGGAAAGCTATATATTAACCCTTATATGCCCAGGACTTTATTTTTTTTGGGTCTTTATGTGCCCACTGATTCGAAAACGAACAAGACCCACATAAACTCACAACCACACATATAATTGGTTTCTTATATGCCCACCGATTCGAAAACGAATCAAAAAATGACTTGTCCTTATTGTTAATTATCTTGCTCATTTCGTTTGTTAAGTGTATCCTACTGCCATCGATATCTAGAATAATGTGGGTAGCACATAATCTTCATTGGATGTGTTGACGTATCTCTGTTATTTATGCGTTAGTGACTTAGTGCAAGTTATGATTTGATATATGTGTGAAAAAATCATGTCGTCGTTCACAAAAAAGTAAGTATTACTGAAATTAACTAATAAATAGCAGTTTTATGTATCTTAACATAAACGTAAATAGATTTAGTACGTGTATTATTCATTGTTACAAGTATTTTATAATATTTTGTTTACTAAAAAGTGTTCATTTATACTGTGTTTCGATAACGATACAATGGGCAAATATACGACATGAAAGATATGTTTACATTATTTTAAGTTTGCATAAATAAAATACCTATTAAAATAGATATTATCAGAAGAATAGTATTACAACTTTTTCTACATACGTGTCTTTGTATGTATATATGTATGTAAGTGTTCATGCAATCACATAACATCTTTACGGATTTCATACAAGGAAATATATGTAAGAATAATTATGATATACAGGTTGTTACAAAACACGCATATCGCCCCGAAAGGGTGTAGAAAAAAAAACATTTTTTCTTTTTACGTTACTTACAATTACTCATTTTTATATTTCAGCAGGAGCAAGCAGTTGTCCACCAATGAAATAATTGACATTGTCAATGATTTAGACTCTGACGATGACATGACTGGCGCAGACATCTATATTGAGCCACCTGGCGATGGACTAGTTTCCGACTCAGATTCGGGCACGACACGACAAGTTTGACAAGTTTCGTAGTATTGCTCGAACTTTGCTCCAGAAGTACGGCATAAACAAGCGGCGGCCAGGTCCAACCAAAAGAGTTTTCAGTGACGTTCCTCCTTCAGTACGAAGATACAATGCTGAGCACATGATTTGTAAAGTACTGAGCCGACTGCGTTGTGCTTATTGCAAAAACCTAACCGTGACATCGTGTCAAAAATGCCAGGTTAACTTATATGCCAAATATTCATTGCGTTTCATTCTTAAAATTACTTGTATGTTCTTGAAACTACGTTGCGAATAAACAGATTTATGAATACATCGTCTTTTATTTATTTGAGATAAACGTACAGTTTTGCCCAATGTTTCGTTTTTGAATCAAGGTAAAAAACAATCTTATGCAGCATGAATCGTTACAAAAATGTTAGAAATGGTAATATTGACATATTAGTATAAACATATCCAAAAACAAACAGAATCTGAAATCGAAAATAGTTCTGGGCACATAGGCTTCGTGTTCGTTTTCGAATCAAAAGGCACATACATAACCAATTACGGATAGGGTTCTGGTCATATGAGCATGTGATTCGTTTTCGAATCAAGGGGCATATATGGGTTAAGAGACTATACATAGAGGTAGTATGTCGAACTTGGCATACTTACTAAAAAACAGCAAATCTAACATAAAAATAAGAAGGACTGCAGTAGCTTGGGCTATTGTTAGACCTGACATCCTACAAAAACGAATGGCTGTATATGGCTTAATAACTTTGCGACACTTATTGTAGAAAATAAAAATAGCGTTTGGTTTTGGCGCCGACTTCAAACGCATCAGTTGGTATTGGTAGCGCTATGTGGTGTCACCTCCATTCGTTTAATTACTCATCCTTTCCGAACCTTACAGCAAATAAAAATGAATACATTTTATTGTTAAATTATGAAGTCGGTTAATTTTTTTTGTTAAAAAGTTTTTTCTTTGATACATTGGACTATTCTCTACTTGTTAATTACCATGTACCGACTATCTAAAAAACTACCTACCTAGAAATATCAAAACTTAAAAGAGGAGCTATTGTCAAAACATAATTTATACCAGCCGAACCCAAATTACGAAATAGAGCTTTATCTTCCTGCTAAGAGGGATCAAAGTGGACTTTTCTTCCTGCTGCCTAGCACTGAAGGGAAGAAAAGTGCCCTTTGTGGTCAGTTACCTCAAAGTCTTACTTTCCCATCTACTGTCTGGTCAAGTCGTGGTATTGGAATAAAAACGGTGTAGTTACAAATGCACTCGAGAGCAAAAGTTCCGGGTCACTAAGATGTACTTGTAATGTAATCTTGAATCTTGAATACAAAATAAATTGATCCTAAAAAAGAATTTAATTGTCCTTAATTATATGTAAAGAAACTTATGGAAAAATAAAAACAAAATTATAGGGTTGTTTTACAGTTTAAAATTTCTACGTTTCGAAACTGCCTTTGCTTTTGTAGGTATTTGTCCTGTCATAAGACAATGAACATTATAGGTAGTTCATTATGTAGCGTTGGGTATATATTAAATAGTAACTTCATATAATTTTTGTCCCTGTATTAAGCGGTATTATCTCAATAATGAAGTTATTCAAACGTAAATTATGTAAATTGAGTTTTAATATCGCTAAGAGCTTAATAGTCAATTTCCATGTAAAAGTTTAAGGTTTATAGACATTTTCATAAATAATGTATAGACAACAGCACTGTCCTCAGTATTCTGTCACATTTACCTGTCCCAACATTTTCCCAACTTCATTAGACCAATCATGGTGTCTGAAATAAGCAATAACTTATCGGAAAACCTTTCGAATGATATTTTGGACGAAGACTTTATAAGACTCTTTCAACCGTTTCATTTCGTACAAAATATACTCGGATCATGTCGTATAAATACCAAAGACAGGTTTATCATGGCACCAACAATACTCCAAAAACTCTACACCTTGATCTGCATAATTATAACAATTGTTTCTACAAACAATATACTACAAACATATTCTACAATATTTTACTCCGAACACGGAATAACGAACTTATGGACATGCGGAATCGGTGGACTCATTAGTATTTATTCACTGAGCATTATACGTGTCAGATTTTTCAATAACAAGGCTAATATAGAATTATTCATTAAAATGCAGGAAATTGACCGTATTATGAAACTTGGGAAGAAAGAGAAAATATATAACCAACTGTACAAACGCAATCGTGTGATAACATTCACTTTAGTAGCGGTTACTTTTGTCCTAAACATACTGGCATTTTATCTTGTAAAAGGCAAATTTGGAATTATGGAAGTGTTTGCAACGTCTTGGGCTATAGGAACCATATTATGTGAGATATGTTACTGTGCTAGTCACGTCGTATATTTTACCAACCGGATTCATTTAGTGAATTCCTATATTACAGCGCATTTAAAAAAACGAAGTGTACCAAAGTACTGTACCTCGGAAGTTCTTTGTCTGGAGTCTCTAAAGCAGCTTTTTGTTGGTTTTAATTTGTTTAATAATCAGTGCCAATTTCAGGTAAGTCACCTTAAATTTAAATGCTGTTAGTTTTTATTTTGATCCTTTTACTTTCAGGAACATTTTTCTCAACCTACACTTTCTAATGGAAAAACTCTGAAATGAATGTCAATCAACCATACATTTTAATGAGTCAAAATATCTATCTATCTATTAAGCCCTTTAAGGATGACTCACACTAGCACGGGACGGGACGGGACGGGATGGGGTGGGACGGGACGGGACGGGAAAATCTGACAATTTGTATATCACGTTATTTTTGCTGATTTCTGTTATTCGTTTATGTTTGTCTTTCTGTGAGTGTCCTGCCATTAGGCCTTTTCTTGCTTCCATTAGTCTCAGCGTTTTTCCACTAAGTTGATATTTTAGTTTCTTGGGGTTGGGGGTTGTTCCTTGAAGAGCTACCAAGTTGCCTTCGAGTTTCTGGTATAGATTTTCGATTGTAGTACTTTCGTTTTTTACTTCTTGAGGGTTTTCGGATAAAGATTGAGCTAACTCCATATATTTTGTTAGTGCCTTGCTGGGTAAGCTTTTTATGTGCCTTCTGGAGACCTTCGGGAGTCCTGAGGGTGCTTCTATTTAGCCGATGGTCAGTATTGACGTTGAGTTTTTGAATAACCGAAGTGTCCGTGAATGCCCTTGGATTGACGGCTGATGAATATAGTCTATTTCATTTTTGTACAACCCATTAGGCGACAGCCAGGTCCACTTGTGCTTCTCCTTCTTTTTGAAAAGCCTATTGAGTAGGAATAGGTTATGCTCCAACATGAAGTTCTCATGATTTTAACCGGTAGCGCTACTTTTACCAAATTTAAATTCGCCGTTTATACACTCCATGTTGTTTAGTTTAGCGCCTATTTACGCATTAAAGTCTCCCATTAGAACCAAATTGTTAGTTATTTGATGTTTTTTTTATTGTTTCTGATTAGTTTTTGTAGAAGGTTTCAATTGCGTGTTTGGTCAGTTGGGGCATAAATCTGAATAATAGACCAAGCTTTACTATGACTGGGAGCAGTGGGAGCTATTCTGTCAGTGATGCGAATTAGGTCTGTTACAGAATTTTTTAGGTGTTAGGCCTTCCAACATTTCTAAAATAAATAAAAAACGCAAAAAAAAGTCAGAATATATTTCATCTGAATGTCTATTTATTGTTAATGATTTTTAATTAAGTAAATACTATACCTACTGGCATTGTTTCAGGTATTTTTATTCACCGTGTCATCAGTGGGCTGGATATTTTTTACCCATAAATACACTATAGGCGCCTTACAATCTTTACAAGATAACACTGGTGGTGACAAGGTAAACTTGGGTTTATGCCATTGAATTGGGTTTGTGGTTTGCACGTTTAAAACTTGAATAAAACTTAAACGTTATGGTAAAAAGTATATTATTTAGAAAATAAATGTTGGTTTTTTTGCAACGCCTACCGACTTTTTTTTTATTAGTTTCCGCTACCTAAAGGTTGTCTGGAAGAGCTTTATCGCTTTTTAGCCTATAAGACCGCCTGTTGTTTGCCTCTTCTTTTGTTCTCTGTATTCTCTGTATTTGCTTCATTTGAGGTGTGCAATAAAGAGTATTTGTATTGTATTGTTGTATTGGTTTTTTTAGAATCAGAAAAATGCAATTTTATAAAAATATTGTGGAAGTGACCATTTCGTCACTGGCAACTCCTGAAATCGATTTTGTAGGGAAAAGAGATTCCCGTTTTATGAAATCATTTGCAAAGCATTGGCCATCAACTGCACATCACATATTCTAAATATTTAGAAAATCATACGCCGGAATACGTCGAATTTAAATTGAAATCATGATTTTTTAGGTTCGTTTTCAAGTACAGTAATCACAATGTTGTTTTCTGTTACCGCGATTGTTATTCATTGAAATTAAACACTTTAGAACAGATTAATCGCCTTTATAAACATCATGATCCTACGTTTCGAGCCCTTTACAGCACTAGTTTTCACAGTGTTAAGATGATACAGGGGTAGCGTTATGATGAAATACCTAAAATAAATACCTAAATACCTAACTCAGCGCTCAAAATGAAAAGTAGAAAACATATAGATGTATCTAAAAATATAAAAATAAATAACAGATGTATATTGAAATTAAACACCTTAAAACGGAGTAATCGCGTTTATTAATACCACGACCTTATGCTTCGAGCCCATTACAGCACTCCTTTTCACAGGGTTAAGATGATGACTAAGAGAATGCGAATTCTCCCCGTCAATCAAAAAAGTTACTTGTGCAAACTACCAACATACAAAAATATAAAAACATTTTTTGTTTTGATCTCGTTGTTATTTAAAAGTAAGTGTTGTAAACTCTTTGCAACGCACACTTTTCTCACGCAAGCTTTTCGTAGACATCGCGAAACGTCTGGTTGATTTTACTGGTTGGTGACCGAAGAGTTTGTGGCTTCCTCGCACAACGTATCAGCATTGCGATACAACGAGGCAACGCCGCCAGCATCCTAGGTACAATGCCTCAAGGATCTATTTTAGATTTAAGGAAGGTAGAGGTAGGTAGTTAGGTAAGTTACACTTACTGTATATATTTTGATACCAGAATTTAATATACATAAGTTATAAAAGTAAAGAACAATATTTAAAAAAAATTATATGCAATATACCCATCTTTTCTTGTATACCTCATTTCAGCTAATGTCTCTATATGTATAATAATATATAAGTAAAGAACAGGTAATTTATAAAAAAAAATGATAGTGATGCCATGAAACGGTGTCCTTATAATTAGTATTCTTACAGTTTGGCACTTAACCATCTCAACTTCTATCACATACGACGAAAATACTTAACGCTTTCATGTCATTACCAAGGGGGAGGGGGGGTCTTTTTCTCTGATACTGACTGTAAGATGGTGTAAAGTTAGTAGTTACTGACATACAGAGGTACATATTTATAATTATGCTTATTTCAGGAAATTCGTCGCCTGGATTTAATGCATATTGCTGTATTTGCCCTCTTCAAGATAATTGTTCTGGTGGATCTATGCACACAGGGCGAACTGTTCGTACGAGAACTTGGTGAAACAAAGAAGTTGACGATTTCTGTTTTGTCACGGTACATTGATGGTACTTACTTGATATTTATATTTTTAACTTAATAAAGCTCTCTGAGACCTATGCTACTTATATACTAAATCGTTGTTACACGCATTTAGCCACTTAAATAAAAAAAATACGATAATCTTTAATTGAGTTACATAATCGGTAAAGAGAATAAAACATTATAGGCATATACCATATATAAAACATTAGTTAGTGTGTTTTTTAAGGTTTAGTTTTAATCTAATATCAATTTAGTTTATTGAATCAGGCGCTACTTTGCGGAATTGCATATTAATTACCTATGATAAAAATACTACTTTGCTATTCCGCCAAACGTGATGGTTACCTGTAATATTTACTTGCATATTAACTAACTAACTAATTTGGCTCAGAGACCCAAAAGAGTCTTGGCCTCCGAAACGAGAGCACGCCACCTGCTCCGATCATGTGCAACTTACTTGCGTATTGCATGCAATTAATTTTCCAATGTGAACGATATCTCCTGAGGATGCCTTGTAGAGAGGCGAAACATGTGTTGAGTTTTGTATTATTGGTGGTGGTTTGTTTTTTATTTTCACCTGTCGAACGTCAGACTGGCAACGTCTCCTGCACCTCCTGATGATGCCTCGTAGAGAGGCAAAGCACGTGTCGAGTTTTGTATTATTGGTGGTGGTTCGTTATATTTATTGCGGCGGGAGGATTGGAAAATTAAATATTAAGCTCATTTGGCGGAAAAGTAAAGTAACAATATATCGTAATTAATGTAGTTTTCAGCCGACTATCATTGATGATAGCTAAAGACCAGGGATGGCACAGTGGAACTTCTCGATAATTGCCAGCACTATCATACTCGTACGATTTGAGACATTTAGACATTTGATTTTACTTTAGATCTAATAATGGAATCCATGAGACATTAAGAACTTTTGAAACTTTTTAAAGGTACACATATGGTGATTTGAAAATATTTAAAGTAAACTGGTTAAGTAACTGAAACTAACTCATAACTTTTACGGGGAAGGCCATTTGAAGTCGGTTTTTTTCTTAATAATTATACACCTAGTTTCAGTACCCCTTAATTTTGTATTTACCTTTTATACACCCTGTTGTTTCTTTATGTCCGTTAACTTTAAGCGAATATTCTTCAGGTTAACTCGAGTTACTTTCTCTAAGAAACTAGTGTCTTAACTGTTACAGTTTTTGGTTTAGTATGAAATGACATGTCCTCAAACGGGACCCTTTGGATATCATTAAGGTAACGGAAAACTGGGTTCAAGGTTCAAGTTGTTTATTTGCGTTCATGTTTTACAATAAGTAGATGTTACATTGATGTGTGACGTTACAAACATGAGCCCTGCAAGGGCATAGCAACTATAAAACTACCTAGGTAAATTATTTAGATGTAATAACTGCACCTTGTTTTCTTAGTATTACAAAGATCGTGCGATTGTCGGCTTGCAATTTTTAGGAAAACAATTTAAAAGCTGGCACATTTGCTAGAGATGACTGAAATAGTTGATGAAACGTAGGGAAAATGAACCATTATTTTTCTAGTAAAAAGACAACCATTATGAATCGTTTCTTTTAAATGGGCAATTTTTGAATGAATTCATTCAAAACTTGCCCATGCAGTATTGAACGCGTGTGTACATACAGTAGATGAGTAGAAATATGTTTGGTTTCCTCTACCTTGTTACAGGTCCTTTAAGAACAAAAGCCAAGAACATTGTACAACTGCTACAAGTATCGCCGCCTTGCCTCTCGGTGTACGGGATGTGGCGCGTCGACGCGAGGCTCCTGCTTAACTTGTTCAACGTCACATCCACCTTCTTAGTCATCCTTCTGCAATTTGCTTTTCTATAAATATAAAAATAGGTAAATAGGTATAAATTAAGCCTACCAGGAATATATGACCATACTATTAGAGTAGTGGTTTTTAGCAATAGAGACTACTTGAAAAGTATAATATGAATATGCAATATAATTAAAACGAGCTCTCAAATAAACAAAATGTACAACAATAGGTATATTCGTATTGAAGAAATCTGACATGAAAATAATAAAAGAGAAATAAACAGATATGGCACAAATAGGATGATTATTATTATGGTTGTACTTACGTTTTGGTATATAAGTTGTCTACTCGGCCCTAGATGTCGCTTCTGTAGTCTTATTATGGTGTTTATGTGTTTATGTTTAGTGGTGTTACCTTTGGTGTTTTCAAGCAAAAGGATTTGTCGGTTGGACGTCCAGAACACCTAAGGGTGCCATAAACTGCCGTGCCTACCACGCCAACGACACCTAAAGGTGTCATGGCGGACGCTGGAAGCAACTGTCCTGCTTACAGATAAATAATGTTTATATTTCTTATTCAATAGTCGAAATATTGGCGTGTAGGCCACATTTTGACGCGAGAGGATAAGCGTTGAAAAGGTTAACGACGTTACGCCGTAACGGTTACGGTTAGTTAAAGACGTTAATACTATAAAACAACCATTAGTTATCACCATTTTTGACAGTAACAGAACGTAGTGTTTTATTAGTTAGTTCCACTAGTCGCCGCTTTTTTTTAATACTACGACGGTGACAAACAAGCATACGGCCCGCCTGATGGTAAGCGGTCACCGTAGCCTATGAACGCCTGCAACTCCAGGGGTGTTACATGCGCGTTGCCGACCCCTTAAAAACTTTAACACTCCTTTTTTGAAGAACCCCATACTGTAGTCCTTTGGAAAAACAGCGGCAGGGAGCTCATTCCACAGCCGGAGCGTCCGCGGGAGGAAGTTCCTCTTAAACCGCACGGTACGAGACCATTTAGGCTCCAGGGTATGCGGGTGAACACCCTGCCGACGGCGACGCCGCTGCAGTGCTCACAACACTTATTTTTCCTATCGCATACTACAAAGTTACCCATCCTCCCAGACTGGCCAATAAATTCACATTATAAAAAAAACGCTCTTTTTTCTTACTCTCTGCCATGGGATTCCCAACGCGCAAGCGTAACCCCAAACAAAGACAAAAAAAGTCTCGCGACATGGTCACGTGGTAACGTATGCCAAATATGTATGTATGAGATATGTCAAATGTCAGTTTAGCACGTTCGAATCGGTCCCCTGCTTAGCTTGGTTTTTTTTTATCTACTACGACGGTGACAAACAAGCATACCTACCGCCTGATGGTAAGCAGTCACCGTAGCCTATGGACGCCTGCAACTTCAGGGGTGCTACATGCGCGTTGCCTACCCTTTAAAAAAGAGGAGGATTCGCTGTGTTGACAGCTAAAGGGGGCAGCTTTGCTACATGGATCCCCAGCTGTCAAGACAGAGAATCTTCTTAGAGCTCTGGCGACCTTACTCGCCAACAGAAACACAACACTACGAGTAGGGTATAGTCAACGTCATCCCCAGCTTCAGTCGTTCTTCTGCAATTTGCTTATACAGTGTGTAAGTCTAATACGGGCGATAAATTTAACCAAACATAGAATTCATGATTGTTATCAATAAGTTATACTTAATTATGACCCCATAATTAATTTTTTTATACAATTTTCAGCAGCAATGTACCTACTATAAACTATTTGACGCTGACAGTTGTCAACGGAAGGCCTAGTATAAAAATTGTACGACATTAACTCCTCGACCGCGTTAGCGTATCGGGAGTTCAAATTATGTTTGCCGTTTATTTAAATCATCCGGCAACTTTCATATTTTGACCCCTCGATACGCTAACGCGGTCGAGAAGTTAATGTCGTACAATTTTTATACTAGGCCTTCTGAAGGCCTAGTATAAACATTTTACGACACTAACTCCTCGACCGCGTTAGCGTATCGGGAGTTCAAATTATGTTTGCCGTTTATTTAAATCATCCGGCAACTTTCATATTTTGACCCCTCGATGCTAACGCGGTCGAGGAGTTAATGTCGTACAACTTTTATACTAGGCCTTCAGATGTTTAAGGCGAGTGTGTTTGCATTACATTGCGGGCCGAATTATTTTGTATGGATAAAATTTTAATTGCAATTCCATTTAAAAGTTACCTACTTACATTTCTTATGTCCTATACTAACCACCGTTAAGAGGTTCGCCCGTATTAGATTTACACACTGTATATGAATATTACAGTAGGTAGGGTAAGTAGGTAGTATAATAAACTTAGCCGTTACGAAAATATATGTGACTTTTTAGGCTTAAGGTACCACTTTGTCGGATATCGATGAATTTAAGTCGCTAAAACTATACGTTCATCAGGAAATTATCTTTATCAACAACCGGCAAAGGGGTACCTTTTACTTACAGCAAGCAAATCTGTTTCAATTGTTACAACGAAAATGTGAACCTACCAAACTTACGCTTAGGATTTTCCAGACATTTTCCTGCCATATGCAATGTTTTTATTAAATTTAAATAAGTGCCTAGAGAATGATGAATTATATGAACCATTATAGAAATTACATCATGAAAATTAAGCAATTATCGTAATTTGTTAATATACTAGTGCTTTCAGTCTTAATGACTCTTTACACTTAATTTAATTGAAATGTTGGTACATTAACACATCTATCTGTGTGCATGTATCGAGCAAACGTGTTAAATGTAATTTTCTTAATAAAGATGACCTCTATTAAAAACAAAAACCAAGTTTCAACAAACTTAAAATCACAGGAATATCTGTCCTGTGATATTTTGGAAGAAAGTTACGTCAAAGTATTTGGACCATATCGTCTTATACAAAAAGCGCTTGGGTCATGCCGTGTTGACATTAAACACCGATTTGTCACCGCGCCTAGCGTTCTGCAAAAATGCTACACAATTGTTATTTTGATATCTATTGCCCCCGCGGCGACGTCGTTCCTGGACACCTATATGAAAAGACGTAATATTGATCAGGCCATTAATAGAATGTGGGCATACGGGATTGCAGGACTAATCGTAATGTTTTCAATCAGTATGTTTCATGTTCGATTCTACAACAACAATGGTAATATTCAGTTACATATCAAGATGCATGAAATAGATCACATCATGAAGATTCATAACAATAAAATCCAAAGCCTGCACTATAAATTCAATGTCATATCAGCGTTAGCTTTGGTGATAACATTTGTTACATTGATTGCATTTAGTTTTGTAATAGCTAAGGTTGACTACACGGTTTATCAATTTTTCTTACCGGTGTGGTCTTTGATATCATTTGTAGTTGAACTATGTTTGACTAGTACTTGCATAAAGTTCTTCACCTTGCGGGTTCGCTTGATAAATGCAATGATAAAAAATCATCTGAATAAGAGACCTGTTTCTCTTTTTACGACGACAAAAAACCGGATTAAGCCAGATCACTTGGACAACTTTTATGAAAAGACGGCTGCAGAATGGCAAGAATTCGCCACAAGCAAACCAGATTTATATTTGAGAGAGCTTTTTCGTGGATACAGCTTATTTCAAGAACTACATAACTTTCAGGTAAGAGACAAATGTTTGGTTTTGATACTATGTAAGATACAATTGTAAAGCACGAATTTATCATTTATTAAATGTAATAAATATACTACAGAAAAAATTAGTGAGCAGGGCTGGGATCGAACCAGCGACCTCCGGCGTCTGCCGTGAAATCTCTTTCATTTTATAACTATGTAAGATAATAGGTATGTGATGTTTTTTGTGACAGGTAAAACGTACATTTATTTTGTGAATGATTCTAACATATTTTCTTCCCTTATTTTGATTTATCACGGTAACGGCCGGCAGTGTTTGACGAGTAATAAATTTATTCATATGTTTGTATTGTAAGTGGTACAATGAACATTTTCCCCTCACTAGCTCGGAAAGCGCTGTTTTTTCCTTTAAAACTAGCGTGGAAAAACGCATTTTATCCACATGTGGGGCAAAGTAATCTAATTCCTATAACTTACCACCAGTCCAGTATAAGTGAGTCCTATATGCCCATAGTAAATATGCGCAATCGGAGGTCACACCTTAAATTGGTCATGTGATCATGTCTTATCCCGCACTTGGTAAGCTGTTGGCAATATCTAAGTATCAGGAGCGTACTTACTCTATGACAAATTTTGAAATTGATTTTTGATGGTTTCTTCAAGATAACTTACTTACATGTGGATAAGATTTATAATCGTATATAGTCTGTATTTTCCTCGCAATAGTGAGGGGAAAAATGTCGTATTACACTCGGCGGCAAAGTTTGTTCAACTCTCGTGCCTTGAAACCCTCGTCAAGCTCAAGATTCCAGTTATTGAACCACTCGCTACGCTCGAGGCTCAATTTTGGAATCTTTCGCTTGCTCGGGTCTCAATATAAGCCCGAGAGTTAAACAACAACTTTGCCCCCTTGTATAATAAATAACTATTAATTACATGCAATCACTTTCAGATTCTGCTCTTTATCACGGCATTTTCAGCTTGGCTCCTCGTCACTGTAGGGTACGGTATACTTGTATTGCAAAGGAATGTTCATTTGGTATGTAAAAATTTCGAAATAAATAATAATGTGACTTAGATAAGTAGGTACCTACATAATTATATTTATTCAATATGAAAAAACAATTCACAATATATATTTCAGTAAGGATTACACTAGCACGGGACGGGACGGGACGGGACGGGACGGGACGGAACAGGACGGGGCGGTACGGGAAAATCTGTAATTTTTTATAGAAAGCGTCACGTGAGTCACGTGACGCTTTCTATAAAAGAGGGCTCCGAGCTATCACGTGATTCTTTCTATAGAAATTGACAGATTTTTCCGTCCCGCCCCGTCCCGTCCCGCCCCATCCCGTCCCGTTCTAGTGTGAGTCATCCTTAAAAGAATAATACCCAGTAATAATTCAATCAATTGGTTGCACCAACAATGGCCAGCAGCGGTGCAGTTCGATTCTACCTACTTACAAGGAAAAACATAAAAACAAATTTTCATATTCTAATATAAAACTGACTATCCGCTGATTGCACACTTGAACAATATAACAAAGTAAATTACGGACTATTAATAAACTACCATAAAAAAAATATCTGACTTAAAAATAGAACAATCTTAAAATAAAATAAAAAAACTATGGACACACGCGTTCAAAAGTGCATGGGAAATATATGAATTGATTCATTCATAAACTGCCCATGTAATTTTGAACGCGTGTGTACCTCGAAAAGAAAAAAGTACCTTAAAAATAGAAATAAACAAAAAACTACCTTAAATGTACCTATTCTAAACTCTAACCCGTCTAACCTATAGGTATATATATTTTAACCTCGATTCGATTCGAAAGTTTAATGTGTAATGGCCTCCTTGCCTAGTTGGTAGTGACCCTGCTTACGAAGCAGGAGGTCCCGGGTTCGAATCCTGGTCAGGGCATTTATTTGTGTGTTTATCACGAATATTTGTTCCTGAGTTATGGATGTTTTCTATGTATTTAAGTATTTATATGTATCTATCTATTATATATGTCGTCGCCTAGTACCCACAACACAAGCCTTAGAGCTTACCGTGGGACTAGGTCGATTTGTGTAAGATTGTCCCATAATATTTATTTATTATTATTTCCTTTATTTATTTTCATTCTTAAGTTAGGTTTTTACAATATGTCTATAAAAGTAAAATATAAAACAACATACAAAAAAAAATATAAAACAAACACATTATAAAAAACCTAACCTAGAGTGCCGCCGGCAACGGAGCAGGGCCCAGGCTGCCGGTGGTTAGGGCCGCAGAGAGAGGAACCGTCGGACTATACGCGCCGTGTCTAGGATTACCGCCTTCTGCATCTGACCCTTGATCCATGACATTATTTATTATTTATTATTATTAATGGGCCTTTTTATTTTTTGTTGTAGAAAAATAATTTTTTGCTAAATTGGAAATTTTTATTTGTTTTCTAATCAGAATTGCGAGCTCTTTCAATCCTAGTAGGAGAAAAAAAGTATCCCAAGATTAGTTTTCCATTTTTCCATTTCAGTATGGCGGTAGCGCAATGGAAAGTTTGCAAATGTATGGAAATTTTAGGACACTTTTTTTCTCCCACTAGGAATGAAAGAGCTCGAGATTCTGAGTAAAATAGAGATAAAAGTTTTCAATTTAGCAAACAAATATTTTTTTACAACAAAAAATGAAAACGCCCTTATCGGAAGGTAAAAGTGGATGACTTTTTGCAGTTTATTTGAAAAAAATGATATCGCTATTAATTTAACCAAAAATAGACAGCTAGTGACATTTGCGAATTGTGTTCAAAACCTTCCGTCGATTCAATAAATAATTTACTATTTGAGAGACTAGGTGGTTTTAGCGACAAGATCATAAGCAGAATTACGCGTGTTTTAGTAATTGATTATTAAAACTGATAGATAATTTATTAAACGAATTATATCGCGTGTTTGTATCTAATTATTTTGATTAAGTTACTACCTTGGAGCCGGATGGTAGATAGAGAAAATTTGCCTGTCATTCACTGGTACAATTTCAGGGGTAGCAGAAAACTAAAATAACTTGACAATGGTAAGAATATTGGTACATTATCGCAGAGGCCGGGAAACCGAATTCCGTGAATGAGTGCTTTTGCTTTATTTGTACGAAGCGAAGCTGAGTCCGACAATTACATACGAATCCACGAAATTATATTTCCGTCCGAGGCATATATAGTGCTTTTCTAAAAACATGCAAGGAAATAAAACCATATATTTCTTAATTTCATTTTATTAGAAATAAATACATACAACAATTCTAATTTAAAAAGCGTTCCATTTGAAACAAATGAAACATTTTGATAATTAGAAATATTTAAAGTGATTGTTTTACCGCGCACTGTGATATTGATTTGCTGTATGTTTTTAAAAGTTGTAGTGCTGGTAATATTAAAATTTTGATTTGTGTTTGCGTTACATGTGGTTTGTTCCGAGACCTCAGAGTGCTCAACCACAGGTATATTTTTTGATGTAGAAGGCTGGGAATCTGCAATGACTGTTGCGGCTTGATAGTTTTGTTTATTTTATCGGATGTGTTAATTTTATTTTGCACGGTGTCCTCAATATAACTTTCAGCTACAACAGTAGACTTCCAGCCTCCGTGTCTTTTTAAAATTGTTAAATTCGCTCCCGAATCGGCTGCTTCATTCACTGGTGGTTTTACCCTATACTATGAATTAACTATCATCAAATCAAATCAAATATTTTAATGTAATAAGCATTGTACAGGGTAGTCTCTTAAGGACTAAAGAATTATAATACATTAAACTTTCGAGTTTAAAGAATTATAAACATAGAACGGGTCTATTGGCTATTGCGAATTTTGACAATTTTACCTTAATAATACCGACGTTTTGTGCTCGTCAGGATGGCGGGTTTACATATGTAATATGGAATTAAATATACAGTATGTATCAGAACGAAAGGCAAAGAAAGAAACCCGTTAATGTTTAGATCATAAATATGAGCATGGTACGTAATTCATCAAAAATACGACAGTTTTTACGTGAGGTATAAAAATATACATTTATTATTATTGTTTTGCACTTCCCCTGTATTATTTGTTTACAATCTTATAAATGACATCTCTTTAATTACCAACTGACAGACAGGCGTCAAACCTTGTTGAAGTTTGGATTATTAACTAGTTACAAATAAACAGTTAACAAAGCGCTTGCGCGTTGCGTATGGCTACAGCCATTATTTAAATGATTACCTAGGTTACTTATAAACAGAACTAAAAGCGCATGTGCGTTGACATAACAACGTAAACAGTACGCAATACGCATGCACTGTCAAAAATCAAAAACGTAAACAAACCCTATAGGATGTTACAAAAACCATTAACCGACTGCAAAAAGAAGGTCCTCGAGCAATTCATTTAATAATTGTATGCCATAAAACATGTATTTAGGCACGTGAAATTCACGTCATTACATTGTACTCGAGTTCCCCGTCAACCACTTTTAAGGTTTGCTCTTCGTTGTGATACACACTGTATATATATAGACGCGTGCTTATTTGAAATAGCAACATCCCATCTTAATTGCAGGCAGCCATATAAAATGTTGCCATTTCAAGTAAGCAGGCGTTTATATATACAATTAACATTAATTAATTAATTATTATACACTCGAGAGCAAAAAAATCGACTCAAGTAACAATTTTTCGTTTTTCATTTTTTTGGAAAAACGGTAAATATTTTAGCAAATCTGAGTTTTTAGTATTAATGTACATTTATTTTATTAAGCTACAAAAACCGGTATCAATCATTAAAATCGGTTGCGTAATTTTTATAATATTGTTGTTATTGTGAAGAATGAAATTTTATCTGCTCAAGACACCCCTTTGAGGGCCATAAAAACCGGTGCAACCGGTTATTTCTTATCAGTCGCTTATCAGACCTTGACCTGTGCACATCTCCCGCAATTATCAACTGGAATCACCTGGACAAAATGGATACGGCCGAAGCTAAAGCCGCTCAAGCCATCAACCTGATAAATCGTGGTCATACGCAGCATTCAGTCGCCGAACAACTGGATATGACTCAGTCTGCAGTCTCCAGAGTCTACCGTCGGTTTATTAACTCAAGAACTCTCCGACGGAAACCTGGATCTGGCCGTCGGAGGTGCACCTCAGCATGGGAGGACCATTTCATTGTGACGACCAGTCTTCGTGATCGCCACCGTACTGGTGTTGCTGTCCATCAGCAGCTGATGCAGAGCCGTGTGGTACTAGTGAGCATCCGGACAATCGCTTGCGTGAAAAAGGCCCGCGGTGGTAATACAAGATATTAAAACAGAAAAATAAATTGTTTTCCCTCCACGAAAATGCTTTTCATTCAATTAATGTTGGTTTTTCATTACCTAATCTTTCCCCTTTTTTGTTAAAATCGCTTTTATTTCAGTAACTGCAATGAAAGCTGCATAAATTTAATGTTTTTTGAAAGCTTAAATTATCAGCTTTCTAATGGTAGTACTAGTCTAGGAATCCCAATTCTAGTTTCTGAGATAATTGTATCTGAATTAAAAAAAAATGTTTGAGTTGATTTTTTTGCTCTCGAGTGTAAATATATATTTATTCAATTCCATAATAGTATTTAACGACTCTCTAAATTTGTTTGTGCTTCATACATGTGGAAGCACATTGCGAGCACTAACCTCAGAAGGCCTAGTATAAAAGTTGTACGACACTTACTTCTCGATCGCGTTAGCGTATCGAGAGTTCAAATTATGTTTGCCATTTATTTAAATCATCCGGCAACTTTCATATTTTGACCCCTCGATACGCTAACGCGGTCGAGAAGTTAATGTCGTAAAATTTTTATACTAGGCCTTCAGGCAGTACTTTCCTTTACCTTTGCCATTAGCTAGAACTGGAAATGCACCCGCTAACCTGACGCCAGAATGGCGGGCGTCATTAATTTCTTAAATATCTCTGGCGTTTAAAGAGCACATTGCTCGAATTTTGGCGCACATTCGGCACACTGCTAGCACTAACTCCTGACGTATACCGCAGCTCTATTTCTTGATGTACATCCGCCATCCTGACGATCACGACATTTTGAGTTTTGACACAGTTTCATGTGCCATGGTCAGCGAAGTGTCAACGGCGATCATGCTAGAAATATTCGCCTACCCGGCGGAAAGTCGCTTTAAACATACGGGTAGATAAAACAGTTAGGGCTACCCTTTTACTAAATGTTATCGACATATCGACACGACACACAATACTCACAACATCCGCGCAACATCGATTCAAAGACAGATCTCGCGGCTTGAATTTCTGTATCACTGGTTCCCAATCCCAGCTAAAACCATCTTCACGATTGAAAATTCTGGGATGTTTTTTTATCTCAATTGCCTCTCTCACTATCCGGGGATAGCAAGGTAGGTATGTTAATAATCTGACAATGACGATGGTCCACCATAGAGGTACCAGTTATCTGCCTGCACGGATAGCTTTTGGAGCTATTTGTATGAAATTTCCATAGATATAAGAAGGAATTGATAGCTAACGGAGGCGTGGCGCGTGTCGCAGCGATGAGCCCAGTTGGCCACATTAACTGTTCGACTCGAGCCAGTTGCAACTTAGCCGCAACCGTAAAATGTGCTCAGATATTTTCGGAAAATGCCGAATGCGTTTTACATTGACGGTTTAGAATAGCAAACAAGTTGTGTCGCGATGCAATTAGGTAAACAACCGCGCAATGTATCAAATTGATATTTACAATCGCATGATTATTACTTGATACGGCCGCTTGTACCGATTAAGTCGCTTTTATTAAATATACAGGGCGGAAAATTTTAATGGACCTTGGAGGGGCTTCCACCCTGTAGACCCTCTATTATAATATTATTAAGTATTAGTCTATTGTTAAGTATAAGGGTCTGTCTATGCGAAGTTTCCTAGATTTTGATAGCATGGCCTGTGAAAGTATTAAGTAGGTAAACGTCATAATTTCATAGAAGTTTCACGTTTAAAATAACACTCTAAAGTTTGATAGTTCATTTACTTGGAAGATATAACGTGGTTTGAGCTAATTGATCAATCAAAGGACTGTAAGACTAGTCGATATAATGGCCCATCTTACACACCACGTTTGGTACCTGCAGTACAATATCATCTTGTGGTCTCTGTATTTTATTCAATATATTATTAGAAAAATCAGATAAATATATGAAAAAAGTAAAAAACTAACTACTTAATTGAGGTCACCGAGATCCGGTCCTTGCGGAAGGGTTCCCATGAACGAGCCAGCTTTACGGTCCCCGGTGACCTCAAAGAGATTATATATATATCTTGTGGTTACTTTCGCAAAGTGACATGCGCCCCTGCGAAACACGATGCGAATACGTATACGTACACACACGGGTTTATCGTCGACACACTTAATATGTTCATGTTTCTAGTTATTTTTGCCACATCGTCCACTGCAATATTTTTAACCACGACTGCATTGGTTGATCTAGTATTTTACTGTATTTCTTAATATTCAGAACGTCTCAAATATCGATGGATAACAGTTTATCGACTTATACTCCTCTCTGGCGCTGCATCACGTCGGTTCATCATCGCTTACAGCCAATCACAGCGCGTCTCTGGCCACACCCCTGGGGACAGTAAGACCCATTATAATTTAGCTTCGTTGTAAATCTTACTTCTTATATCTATGGAGATTTCAAAGTTGAAAACGTGGCTGAAATTGCATTTGACTGTTAGACTTGTTTGAATTAGGTAGGATTCAGCTTATTTTACATTGAAAAACAATCTAAATATTTTCTATTTGTTTGTGTTACCTAGTTCCAATCTTTAATTTTTACAATAATTTCAGAACCTTATAATTGTGGACGTCGTGCAATTGCTAGGTGTAGCAGTCGTGAAATTATTCCTATTTTTTGCTCTGTGTTGTGAAGCCGAGATGTTTTCTCGAGAAGTCAAAACAACGAAACGTCTCTCAATTATGATTACATCACGACACCTGGAAGGTAAATCTTAGCACCTATACTTTACTATACAATAAAAAACTGGCGTTTTAATGTAAGTTGTGCGTTGCTCAGCGCTGCACCGTCGCGAGATGTTAAGCTCTCCGAAACATGTCGCGCGTAGTGACTTAAAATACATGAGTGTAATCCGTAGTCATATTATAACCGAAGAAAATACTAAATTAATCATTTTTAGGGCCATTAGTGGAAAAAGCAACGAGAATTATTGACATGATAGAAAACACTACGCCTAGTTTCTGCGTGTACGGCATGTGGTGTATGGAGGCGCGGCTGCTGCTCAGCTTCTTCCACGTCCACACCGGCTGGCTCGTCACTCTCCTGCAGTTCACCTTTTTATAGGCTAACATACAATTTACGCTAAGTATTCAATAGCAGATTGTGTCACAAGGCAGTAAAATAATATGTATATGCCATGTGTAAAAGTTACCTCTTAATATTTTTTGTGTTTTTCTTTAAATGTAATATATATCACGTGTTGGTTGTATCTGTTAGTGATATGTATGTATTTATTCAATAAAAAAACAATAAAAAAAAAAATGCCGAAGGGATAGTATCGTCTCGTTAAATGTAATCGGGGCGAATTAGAACGAGGGTAGTTGGGTCACGAATAAGAAGAGTTGGGATAGAGGGATGAAATGGTATATTTAGACCATTTTTAGATTGTTACAAAAATACTTAATTTTCTTGGTAAGTCAAGCAGGTCAAGCTATTCCAATATTGTGACAATCCTAGCAATAATCCCATCTCACTTAATCCCTCCTAACACCAACTACGGGGTGGGCTAAAACTGGGTAATCGTAAAATCTATGAAATGAACTGACAGATTATCATTGCAGTCATGCAACCGGAACGTTTTATGACGATGACCCCCCCTGGCAGGGAAGACATGTGATATTTGAGGACATGTGAGGTTTCCTAGAAGAGTAGAAATAGCCCTTTTTTGAATATGTGGTGTGAAAACGTCTTATTTAGGTACTTATTTGATTGTTAAGCCAGTAGGGATAAAAAATTAGTGCAATGTTTGATATTGGCTCGATTTCTCGCACTAGAAGCGTTAGCACATGTAACCAAAGAGTAGATAACACTTAGTTGGTACACTTGGTACTACGTCATACTCACTACAGCTTCTCGAATCACGTGGCGCTCACTAGCGCATGATAGAGATAGAAGTCTTTATTTTCAGTAAATGTGGTAAACAATAGGTCTTCAAATATTAAACGATCATACATTTAGCCGTATTCCAGCATGACACGATTTATTTCTCAATTACGCAAATAGGTTGTTCGTTGTCTCCACACTGTCCACTCTCTCTCTCTTTCTTCTTCACTCTCATTTCCGCTCTGAAAAATGTCTATACGGAGAAAAAAAGTGTGACAACAAGATGTTATTTTTAATTTAATTATAGATATGTGTTTCACTCATTACAAGAAAATTGTGCTCTTTACAATATTCTAGCATATATACCTACTTATATTGCTGCTAATACTAGAATTCTATTAATGAGTAATAAAATATGGTCGTAAAATATGGTGTGTACCTAAGTCGAATACGGGCGAACCTCATAAGAAATGTAATTAGGTAACTTTTAAATGGAATTGCAATTAAAATTTTATCCATAGAAAAAAATTCGGCCTGCAATGTAATGCAAACACACTCGCGTTAAACATTCGTTGACAACTGTCAGCGTCAAATATTCTATAGTAGGTACCTGTACCTACATTGCTGCTGAAAAGATGAAATATGTTTGGAATAATCAATAATGCTTTTGTCATCTTACAATTTTATTTCGGGTGAAGTTTAAAATAAACTAGGTAATATTAAATATAAAGTTTGTGATTTATTACTCTGACCTGACTCAGACAATGTAGACATACAAAGACAAATTTGTATTGAAAGTATATATAAAAAACACTACATCAAGTGATATTTATATGCTAAGATTCACTTTAACTTACATTTATATTATAATCATAATTCAAAGTGGTGTAAACATTCAAATATTCCACTAGTAACCTAGGCACGATTTAAGGCACATTACATTTTAAAGTATGACATGTACTAATAACGTAATAATGTGACGATGTACAAATAATACAAATAAATGATCTATCTATCTATCATGTAGGTGTAGGTGTTACATGAGGTCATCCAAAAATAAAGAGGATTTTACAGAAGGCAATAGATTAGCAGAGGCGAATAGTATTTTGCACGCACTGCGAATCGCTGGATATGTATTTCATACATATTTCATATGTATGTAACTTATATACTAGGGAAACTCAGCCTTTGTATATAGGCTATATTCATAATAGGTACATAATTATATTTTAATGGACGGTATATTCATCACAAAAAGACAGGTCTCGCAACTTAGAGATGTATTTAGAGCTATAAACAAATAAATATAATTGCACAAAGTAAAAGTTCTGAATTTAAATTTTGCAATAGGTAAGTAGTTGTAGAAAAGGAAAACCATACTCGTGTGTTTTTGAAGGTAGGTACACCACTAAGGGCCACTTGCACCACCCGGGGTTAGCCACATAACCCGGAATTACGCGTTTTTATGTATGAGATTTGACAGCTTAACTCATGGTTTTCGGCTAACCCTAGGTGGTGCAAGTGGGCGTTAGGTAGGGATCGGATTTATTATTTGTTTATAATAGTGTGTTATTCGTCTAATATGTAGGTACCTAAGTCGGAAAATATGTTTTCTCTGCTGACAGTAGAATCGCTATCTATTAGGGTGTATTGGGATAAGTTTTAATGTCAAAAAAAGCGCAGGGTATAGTTGAAATTATTTTTACTGAGCTAGCTTAAAGTAAAGAGTGCGTCTTATACACAATGTAATTGTATGTATTGTTTAAGATAACCGCTATTCCTCCGCCCGGAAAAAAATAAGTAACAAAAATTGCTAATAAAATACCTAAGTACCATTATCCGTAAATCAAAAGGTTGAAATTGCAAAAGCTTTTAACTCATTAAAGAAAGACCTTTTGTCACTAAGTGCTGACGATCTCCCTGAGTACGGTGATACGGCTTTCAACATTCAAGTGTCATTATCACATAGGTAATAAATAATAATAAATATTATGGGACAATCTTACACAAATCGACCTAGTCCCACGGTAAGCTCAATATGGCTTGTGTTGTGGGTACCTACTAGGCGACGTATGTAGGTATAATAGATAGATACCTACAAGAGATTTATCATCATGACTCATCATCTCGGAAATTCTTTTGCCTAGCTTCTGCTAATAAAACCATTCAAGACGCTGTCCGCCAGCAAAAACCTGACAAATTTCTTTTTGGTGAAGACTGCGCAGAAAAGATTAAAGCTGCACCTGCTGCACAGACTATACAGAAGACATGTAATACAATAAAAAATCCTACTGATAAAATTGAGAAGAAACAACCTAAACAACCTGCCAGTAATAAGTTTAAGCAGGGAAACTGGAGGGGCCCACCACAGTACGAACAGCCTCATCGAGCCCGTGGTGGGCAAAGACACCACTAACAGAAGCATTACACTCACATAGAAAACATCCATAACTCAGGAACAAATACTTATTCGTGATAAACACACAAATAATTGCCCTCACCAGGATTCGAACCCGGGACCTCCTGCTTCCGGGACAATGTGCTATAATTTTGCAATTTTAACCATTGTGACTTGAGAAGATGTTAGCTATTTGTTTGCATCATTTGTTACCTGCTATAAGTTGTTATTAGCGGTAGACGTAAAAAAAAACAATGCAGTTTTACCAAGATATGTTTTGCCGTTGTAAAGTCAATTTAAAAAAATCATCTATAATTTCGAAATGGGTTGGAATTATAGGTTATTTTCCTTTGATTATCGAAATTACCCCAATACAGGGTGTAATGATAAAATGGTAATTCGACATAAAATCATGTTTTAATAACTCTAGATATCGATACACTTATCGATTACTTTTATTGCAACAATCGATTACCTATTCAACTACATTATATATTGACTAGCCTCCACCTGCGTCTTCATCTATGGTTAAAGCTCTCAACCCCATTTTCTTTCCGTGCTCCGGTTACCTACAATTATACCTAGGACGCATTTTGGGGTACATAATAGTTACGAGTATGATGTGTTATGCGATATATCAGAGCATTAAAAAAACATATTATAGCTGCGCTCGAGGCATCGCCACTGACAAAGTTAAACACGCAGTAAAAGCATTAGGGTGGATCGTCAAATCCGACATTTAAAATATTGTTTATTCCATGTTTAGACACTTACTATAAAATTTTAACTTAAGTAAATTATTAATTTATAAAGTAAATTATAGTAAACAACACAAATACGTTTGCTTGCATAAGCCCATGATTGCAGAATTAAGTAAGTACCTAGGTAGTAAAAAAGTAGAACAGCTTACGTCCTAACCTAAGCTAACAGAATGTAAATGTTTATTTATATCGAATTCTCTTTATGACATGTAAAAATCCGTTTGCTAAATGAAAAACTGTAGGAAAGGGAAAGTGTGATGTCGTAAACAGATTCACTAATCACTACCTAGTTAGTTATAAAAGCTGCCTACGTGAGATTCAATATGTATTAGTTAATTTCAAGAGTCGTCCAACGATGAAGGATTTCTTATATAAATTGATATAATTAAAAAACTATCTGCCTGTTATAAATCATCAACTAAAATGTACATTGATTCTCGTGCAGTTCCCACAATCTTACATTGGACAATATGAATGAATGTCAAACATGTTGTAGTCTGGTCAATAATAGGGTTGTAGTGAATAGAATTGGCAATGCCATTGAAACTGATGCCACTGATGCACCGTTACATCTGTGGTCAAGGAAGCAGAAACACCATGTAGTCTCATCGTACCATTCTCTGAAATTAAAAATAATGTATGTCTCATTTGTACGAAATCAAATCTTTTATTAATCAGACTATGCAAGAGAAGGATAGCGATTTTAGGTGAGCGTCAGAATGACTGACCAAACTGGCAGATCAATGTTAGAGTACCATCAGCATTTACTACCTATTTGCTACTATTTACTACCTATGTTGACATATTTGCTACCTAAGTTAAAAAAAAAAGATATATGTTTAATAAAGTGGTCAGTCATTCTGACGTCAGGTTGACTGACCACATTTATTGTGTCGGGGTGGGACCCCCTTATTTGCAACTTTCAATGTACTATGATTTACTACCTATTTGCTACTATTTAATACCTATGTTGATATATATTTGCTACCTAAGTTTAAAAAAAGTTATTTTATTTAATAAAGTGGGCAGTCATTCTGCCGTCAGGATGTCTGACCACGTTTATTATATCTGGGTTAGACCCCCTAATTTGCAACTTTCTATATACTATTATTTACTACCTATTTGCTACCTACACATATTTTTTTTTGTAGATTTTTAAGGCAAAAACTAACGATTTACTAAGCAATTTTTTTTTATTCTCTTCTTTATTTCAATAATCATCTTCAAGAATTCTTAATTAAGTATTTAACCTAAATTAATACTCCTCTCCTCCGCTATCTTATTTTTTAGCATATATAATGCAATGTGCGTAGAAGCTTTTACTACTTTTCGTTATTCTTGTGGACATGTCGTCAAAACATTGCCATTTTAAGCCCTGCAGCAATGAGTTTTATAGTGTCCAATACCACTAGGACCGCGTGGCGGTACCAATTCTATTACAGACAATAGTGTGTAATCAAAGTCTTTCAGCTTCATATTTGTAGGTATTTTCAATTTTGATAATAACTTGGTAAGTGAACTCAATTAACGTAATTTAATGACTATTTTATCACTTCAGACGGTCAAAAGTGCAGGAATAATGTTATTAGCTTTACCAACATCCGAGAGGCATACTGATAAAAGCTAATTTTATATGGTATAGTTCAGAAATTACAAATACATCGCATCAATTTATTAAACATTAACGAATAAGCAATAGTTAAACAATATAATAAATTAAAATACATTTAAAAAAGACGTTAAATTATGTTCTTATCCAATATTGCCAATACAATAAGTTTAAACAGAATTGTATCAGGAATTTTGCCGGATTAGAGTTACATTTTTAAAACCTATATTTTCTATGGACGTAACTCAGTGGACTTTACAAACAATGTATGGACATTTTTTTTCCTTTACAAGAATCGAAAAAGTTTGTGTTTCTGGGCAGAACGGGAAAGCAAAATAAAAATTTGGCCCTGATTTTTTTGTTGTAGTTAAATTGATTTACTTAGAACATCGTTATTTTTTGCCTTAAAAATCTAGAAAAAATATATGTGTAGTTAGCAAATAGGTAGTAAATAATAGTATATAGAAAGTTACAAATTAGGGGGTCCAACCCCGACATAATAAACGTGGTCAGTCAACCTGACGTCAGAATGACTGCCCACTTTATTAAATAAAATATCTTTTTTTTAACGTAGGTAGCAAATATATGAACATAGGTATTTAATAATAGTAGCAAATAGGTAGTAAATCATAGTACATAGAAAATTGCAAATTAGGGGGTTCAACCCCGACACAATAAATGTGGTCAGTCAACCTGACGTCAGAATGACTGACCACTTTATTAACCATATATCTTTTTTTTAACTTAGGTAGCAAATATGTCAACATAGGTAGTAAATAGTAGCAAATAGGTAGTAAATGCTGATGGTACTCTAACATTAATCTGCCATTTTGGTCAGTCATTCTGACGCTCACGATTTTAGTATTCTATGTATATGTACAAAGATATTAGTAAGCATAAAATCCCAAGTAAATGCAGAGTTAGGTGCTTAAGAGTAGAGCATGGAATATCGGAGCCTTTTTGCAATACCGGTATTTTTTCGATATTGAAATTTCTAGTACCGGTTTTTCGATAATTTCGATATTTTCGATATTTTTTCGATATTGGAGAAGAAAAAGTTAATAACTTTAAAAAACCAGCATATTCATACAAAATTTACATTTATTATGATGGGTTACTTATATAACTTATATTATAATACACCATTATTAATTATTTCAACTTAATTTTCAAATTAACTAATAAATCATAATTAAATGCTAAAAAAGTTAAGTATATAAAACAAAAAGTCAACGCATTATTAACATGTAATACTGCTATATTTATTTGAGAATTAATAAAAACATTACCTTCAGTTCAAGCTGGTTTCCGCCCTGCATTTTCCACTACCGACACATCTTCACATACTCGACCAGATCATTGAAAAAATTACCGTGTACATTCTATATAAGCTAATAATATAAGCTTTAAAGTTGGACTAAGGTGATGACCAACAGCACGAAACGTAGGGTCGATGTAGACGAGTAGACTATACACCTCCTCCTCGAGTCGGTGTCCTCATTACTGAGGGTCGTGATTCCCCCGTTGCTGGGTTATCATGCGTCTGACAGTATTTCGCCACTTTACGTGTATTCTCTTCTTGGCTGCATGGAGAGCGTTGTGAAGGTTGGTGTCCAGAGTTGAGCGGATTTGGTCAGACCATCTCAGTGGTGATCGGCCCCTGGGGCGCTTCCCGTCGACCTTTCCAGTAACCATGAGCTGTTCCAGGTTATGCCCATCTTTTATGGCAATATGACCGAAAAATTCCAATGTTCTTCGCAGGCATATGGTGGAGAGACGGGTCTTTATTTGCAGTTCGCGAAGAATCGACTCGTTGGTGCGGAATGCTGTCCACGGAATCTGCAACATTTGTCTCCAGCATCACATCTCGAAGGCATCAATTCGATTCCTATCTGCTTTCTTCAGCGTCCATGTTTCCGCTCCGTAACCGACTATGGAGAAGACGAGGGTGTTCACCAGGTTGACCTTAGACCTGTGTCTGATATTACGTTCCTTCCATATTTTATGGAGCTGCGACATCGCCGCTTTAGCCATCCCTATCAGTCTCCTTATTTCTTTTTCACTCGAGCCAGAATCGCTAATGTTTGGGAGCTAACAAATGAAATCTGTCACTGTTTCGAGACCGAGAACACCGAGGAATTGAAGCTTGCTAGCACGGTCTACCACCATCAGCTTGGTTTTAGCGTGGTTTATTTTAAGTCCCAACTCCAAACTAATCGTCTCCATCCTACCCAGGAGTGTATGCATTTCGGCTTCGGTGGTAGCTAGGAGCGTTGTGTGTTGTGTCGTCTGCATAACGAAGGTTGGTCAACTTGGTGCCGCCTATCGAGACTATGCACAGTATACACTATATTAACGAGCATATCTTATTGCGCCAGCTAGTCTCTTTTAGCAACAGGCAAGACTAAGAAGTCGAACGATGGGTCGATAACGCCTGAAAAAGCTACTGGTCCATGAAAGAGCTAATGAAGGGTAACCTTCCATTGTCACTAAACCGAAAACTCGTCGACAAGTGTATTCTGAATGTCCTAACCTACGGTG
Organism: Lathronympha strigana; assembly: GCA_949128165.1. Taxonomy (NCBI): domain Eukaryota; kingdom Metazoa; phylum Arthropoda; class Insecta; order Lepidoptera; family Tortricidae; genus Lathronympha; species Lathronympha strigana. The sequence goes on along the minus strand of OX421905.1, from coordinate 8,602,681 downwards.
CAAAAACATAGTCGCTCACAGAGATTCAGAAGTCCAAATTGAAGACTTGCTAGCGGGCTATGGAGCGCAGCATTTTAGGTATCAAGAGAACCGATCGCATTCTCCACTCAAAAACCCGCATTGCTGACGTTGGCGAAAAAGTTGGTAGGCTCAAATGGGAGTGGGCAGGCCACGTGATCAGATAATTGCTGTTTACAACTAAACAACATTTTTGTAGATATTTTTTTTTACCAGATTTAGGATTTACTATTTAACTAAGAACCATGTTTATAAATTCAAGGGTTACGACGTTCTTATCGAGGCTTTGGTTAAAAATCATGTTTTCATGTTTACCAGTTTGAAGGAAATATGTTGAAATTGTATGTAAATACCTATGTGAATATCAGATACGTAGTTGTATATATTGAGATGTAGATGTCTGAATAATAACAATTTTACCACTGTGGCCTTTTAAAAACGTAATTTTTTAAGCATAATGTTAATATCGAAAATATCGAAAATACCGGTATTTAAGAAATTCAATACCGGTAAAAAAATATCGGAAAATAGTCCGATATTATCGAAATTTCGATATTATAGAAAACCGGTATCCATGCTCTACTTAAGAGAATACCAAAATCAAAACTGACCCCCTAAAAATGAAAAGCTATTAGAGGAGGGTATTTGATTAAAATCTCATAGGAATAAAGAACACAGTTTGTGTTTATTCCATTTAATATCAATAGAGTTAGATAACAATATCTACAGTACATTACAAATACAAGTTATAATCTTTGGTAAGCAAATCTTTTTGGTCCTTTTTGGTCCATGGGTCCTATTCCATGACAATTTGTAACTTGTAATTGTGTTATTACCAGAACTCTTGTTTGAAAACTTTTAAGATTTTGGCTGTTACTACAAAGTAACAATGTATATATTATAAATCCCCAGCCCTTAACCTAAACAATGCTTTTTTTATTTAAAAATGTGACTGTGTGACACTTAAGTACATAAATGCATACATATATACTACAAAAGATTGTACCTGATCATGGTTAATTAATAAACTGGGATTCAAGCTTGGGCTTGATAGGCAGTCAATAACAAAAGGTGGAGATGGAATGAATATGAATTGTATAATATGACAGGGAACTCCATCTTATGTACTATATGTATAAAGAAATCAAATTGTCCATAGTTGATAAGATGCCACTGCCTTAAAGGTTTATCTCCCTTTTATTTTATTTTCCCGTTTTGGGAACATTCCCAGGAATGACACATCACTAAATGTGATGCCTACCTTTAGTCTGTAAATGTCACATATGTTATCTATGCCTGGCATGTTATCTGTATTCTATATAAATAATTTCTCACCTTTTCACATCCAGTTCTTTAATAGTATTGTTAACATAGTTGGCTAAATTAACGTCTTTAGCTGCTTGTCTGCATCCTTCATATGTGTCAGCGGGTATGTCTGTCCTGAATGCCTTGAAGTTGCTCAAACAGTCTCTAGTTATGACTTCTTGGGCTGTAAAGAATTTATTGAGCTTATATAATAAAATACCTACCTATATACCTTATCACATATTGTTTATATTTTCAATTAGATAGCTATGCTATTTCCAATACAAATCCCAACAACCTGATTTTTGTAGATTTCGACTTGCTTGTGCTCATTCAAATCAGAATCACAAGCTGATTCGATCATAATAATAAATAAAAAAAGGACAATAAAATAATACTGTAATTTAGAAAAAAACATTATTTCACAAAAAAGTCTAAAAGGTACAATGGAAGATGCAAAGGTGCATTTAAAGGAAAGCAGTACTTAAATAAATTATTCCTACAGATGCAAGTATTACATTGAAAACTATTTACCTCCTTTTCTTTCAATAAGTTTGACACAGATGTCATCATTATCAAGGCATGGCTGACCGAGGTATCCAATGCCGCGCCAGTTGAAGGGCTCCGAACAACCAGGGGTTGCCGCTGTGCATTGGTAACACCAAATAGCTAAACCTGCAATGATAATAAATATGGTTAACATAGATATAAATGATGCTTACAGTACCTGTGTGAATGTTTGAGGATGCCTTTTTATTTAGTTGATACAAGTTTGATTAGGATTATTCACAGAATTGAGTACTGAACATCATTGAAGTAACAATCCCATAGTCACACCCTACCAGTCTAAATAGTAACTGATCAAGCTATTTAAAAGTCAAATCGAATAAAAAGTTAGGTTTTGGTAAAAAACGGGCCCTCCATACAATAAAGAGCGCTCGCTCCACCACCAAGAGCGGCCGGCCCTGCCAATAAACAACTTTGCGTTTAAACAGTTTAACATTATTTTAAATCCGAAGAATTAAATCGTATACTAAACATAAACCTAATTACAAAAAATTACATAGTAAAGTTGACAATAACAGAAAAGCACCACACCCAAACAATAGTAAGTAAGATATTAACTAAAGTTCCCATCCTTACATTGATTGAATATTGAGGCTGTGACCAGTAAAATCAAGTAGTATTTCATTTTTAAGGTATTTGTACTCTATATATACAAAGCATTACAAAAAAAGAATACTTCAGCTCGTTAAAAAGTTCCTATCAACGGACAACACACCACACCAAGCACAACACGAACGAAATAAAAGCGTTACGAAGTAAAGTAACGATGCGAAGCCGAACCGAAGTTGTGTACTGTCAATGTCAATGTCAATTTGACAGCTGATTGATTAGGCTAAAGCACTAAGGCATACTGCCTAGCTCAGTAAGTACAGTAATCTGGTGAAAATTTATCTTTAACTATTTAAACAACCGGACTGATAATGTCTGTAATTTTTTGTACAAATAGTTACCTCGTCACGTCCATACAATGAGTATGAAAGTCATATGCATTTGGCAGAGGGTTCACTGCGACTCCGTCTGGTTTAATACTCAAAGTCTTATAATAGGTAGCTGTGTATGATCTTTATGTCGTTTCATTTTTGTTAAATGTTTGAAATTAAGAAAAACACAAAGAACTAAAGCGCCACACAGGTCGATAGCGCAAAAGATCATAAATATTATTATTATATTATGCTCGAGGAAATGCAGTGCAGTACAGTCAAGTGCAAAAATATGGTTCGACATAATCGACTCATAAATATAGTACTACGCTCTTATTACACATAAGGTGCCATGGGACATATTTATGAGTAAGATGTGCACCACCATATTTTTACACTTGACTGTACCTACTCTTTTGTGGTACAGTCGATTCTGTCGAACAATATTTTTGCACTTGACTTTACCGGGATTTTTGGTACTGGGCCAGAATGGAACAGGGATTTCCCGGAATTTTCGGTACCTACTTTCGGGATTGGTTATTTAATACTAACGATTATTAATTTCTTAAAAATTTCGTCGGTGTGAATTTATTCTTCATATATTAAATTTTTATTCCCATGTCCCCATATTTCACAAAAATCATGACCAGCATTGAAGGAATCTCTGAAGACATAATTTATGGGCATATTTTTATTTTGTTGTCGTTTTTTTTCCCGTCAGAATTGAATGAAATTTGGTGGGTAGGTAGAGTTCCTTATTCTAGGCTAGATAGATTCAAAATCTCAATGTGCGACAAAAAATTTGTACTAAATTTTCCACTGAGTTACGAAAATTCCATACGATTTCGTAACTCAGTGGAAAAAATTGTGGGACATACTTTGAAATTGGGTCTATCTTGAAGAGAATAAGGAACTCTACCAACCCACCAAATTTCATTCAAATCTGACGCGAAAAAAAAACGACAACTAAATAAAAATCCACCCTTATATAGCTTCCTCAATTTTTTTCGGCACTTTTCACCGATAGGAGGATTTGAAGAAATTGATGGTTTTGGAATACCTAGTTGATGTTGATTGAGTTCATCATTGCTGGATCAAATCAAAGTTTTGGGCGTCTCGATATTTACTCCGTATAAATAAGGGAAAGTGGGTAGGCTTCGTACACTTTCTGCTCTGAACCTTATAAAATAATAACTAACAGTTGTTTTAAAATTATCATATATCAGACTTGAGGTGGGTGGGCACAAGGCTGTTTACTTCGGAGTATTTAAATTTTTTAATTTTTTTTTCGTATGTTGGATCAAAATAATTCAGCCCCCTTTTTAGTTTTTGCTCGAGCACTCTTTGTCGGCGTGTTTACAACACATATTCATACCAAGTTTCAACTATCTAGTACTAACGGTCACTGAGCCAACCCGCGGACAGACAGACAGACGAACGGTCAGACATGGCGAAACTATAAGGGTTCCTAGTTGACTACGGAACCCTAAAAACGCTATAAGTCAGAATTAGTTTTTTATTTTTTTCCCTATTTCACGAAAAACGTATTAAATTTCACCCTACCCTATGGCATACGTTGATCTAATTTGTTAAAAACTTTTACTTTTGCTCCAAACCTTTACTGCTAAAAACCTCACAGACTTAAACCTTCAAAGCTTAGGTGGCTTTAAAGCTTGAGACCTAAAGACTCGAGGTTTCTTTGCTCGTAAGCAGCAACATGAACTCTTAGTTCAAGTCGTTAAGGTTCCGAGGCTTTAAGGTTCGAGGCTTCAAGGCTCAGCAGTCGCGACTCGAGTCTTGTAGTTTACGCCTCAAAGCTTAAGTCCATTCGACTGTCGTAGTACTAGCCCTGAAGGCCTAGTATAAAAGTTGCACGACACTTACTTCTGGATCGCGCGCAAATTATGTTTGCCGTTTATTTAAATCATCCGGCAACTTTCATATTTTGACCCCTCGATACGATAACGCGGTCGAGAAGTTAATATTGTACAATTTTTATACTAGGCCTTCTGCAGATGCATTTGTCTCGATCCTTTAGTTGCTGGTTTTGTAACACAGATCAAAGGGATTTGTCACGAGCGTGCGGCATGCTGCCCAAGTGCCCACACTTCTGCCGACGTCCGCGGACGCGCCTGTCGACGTCTGCGGAAGCCTATGTGTAGTGGAGGCTCTAGACATTCGATCGACAGTCTACAGGCGCAATTAGATAATAGTTATATTTATAAAGTGATTTTAATAATTTAATTTTCAAATCTCAAAAAATATAAAGAGAATTGTATCTATAACATTTGCTCAAATTATAGAAATAGGTATAATTATGTGTAGGTACGATTATTAGGCACTTGTCGTCGACCGTAGTAGGTTCAATTAGGGTTAAACGGATGGATTTCGCTTACCCTAATTGAACCTACGACTGACATTGTGTTCGATAATCACGATTTTTAGTAGTACACTGTACTATTAGCATTGGTTAGTGTTCTAATCATCGTCATCTGCTGGAGGTTTATCAGCGGATGGATATACGATACTCCTTAATATTTCCAAATCCTCCGGATTCAAGTCGATGCACATCGTGCCTACTATGTCCTCTACTCCAAGCGTGCCATCATTGCTCAAATCCACTTCCTTTATTAGGTTATCAAGCATTTTTTGCGGCAATTTGTGACCCTGCTTTAAAAGTACTTCTTTTAGTTCATCTCGACTAATCTCCCCGGTGTTTTGTCTATCAAACACCTTTAAAGCACATCGCAATTCTTCTTCAATCGGAATACACCTTTGCCTAAGAGTAACAATTTTTACAAATTGGTCAAAGTTAATGTGACCATCGGGATGAGGCGGTCTAACGCAGTACTCTATTAATTCTACGAGCTGCTCAGGAGTCACGGGTAAAAGAATTAAGCATTTCAACATGTAGACCAGTTCTTTTGCAGTTATGTAATTGTCAAGATCGGAGTAAGCAGGAGTATAGTTTTGGTAAACCTCCCATAATTGTTCTACTTCCGCCAACTGGTCGGGTCGCAGCTCAAACTTTGGCTTCAACGCTTCTTGTGAGTCAGTTAAGTTGTACGGTGCAGTCGGGTCGGGTGGAGGCTCCTCCACATATTGTTCTTCTTCCTCTACCGGAGGTTCTTCAGTGACTTTTTCTTCTTCGGTTAGATCAGCTTCGATATTTTCTAAATCTGGAACTTCTTCTCCGGTCAACTCTTCCCCTTCTCCTAACTTTTCCTTTTCTTCACCTTCGGTATGCTCCCCCTCGGTTTGTTCACCTTCAACGTGTTCACCTTCGACATGTTCCCCTTCTACATGCTCCCCTTCTACATGCTCACCCTCAACATGCTCTCCCTCTACCTGTTCACCTTCAACGTGTTCGCCTTCTACCTGTTCACCTTGTACCTGCTCAACCGCTTCTTTTGCTGTCTCTTCACCGTCAGTGACCTCTTTTGTGTCGTCTATTACTGTTTCCGGATCTTTCATTGTTATAAACTTAAAATTTTGCTATATATATATTCTATTTCAAATTTTAATATCAAATCATACCATGAATTTATCACCGCATCTTGGTTTACAGAATTTTAACCTTAATGTTGTTATTAGATTGTTTGTTATTTTGTCATATAAATTTAGGCTTTCTAGCGATATGGAGTCGAGAATATCAATGACCCCATAAAATATGTTTTCACGAACCTTGCCAAGCATTAGCGTAAATTAATTAAAAATAAATACTACGAAAATTCAACAATCCGTTCAGTTGAGACGATGTTGTCTCAACTGCTAAATTGACAAAGTTGTCAGAAAGTGTCATCGCGACATGACTAACTTTTTTTAGGTTGATCCGTTAGCATTTTTTACACATGTATTGTTTGGTTTGAAAAAGGTTGCTTGTCAACTTGTCATCACAAACAGAGTTTTCACGCGACATCAAAAAGGGAGGAAGCTATCAAATCCACTGCTTATTTTTCTTATATTGGGGTAGGGTTCCAATAGTACCATAAAAAAAACTTACCGTAACTGACAATCAAGCTGGCCGGCTACAGTAGAAACAGGGTTCAAAGTATTCAAACCCCGGCTCGCACCAATGAGTTTTTCGGAACTTATGTACGAAATATCATCTGATATTTTCCAATCGCTTTACGGTGAAGGAAAACACCGCGAGGAAACCGGACTAATCCCAATACAGCCTAGTTTACCCTCTGGGTTGGAAGGTTAGATGGCAATCGTTTTCTTAAAAGTAGCGCTTACACCAAATCTTAAGGATTAAGTAGTTCCCAAAGCGAATTCCAGAACCATGGCGTAAGCCGGGAAAATGCTAGGAAGAAGAATAAGTAGAAAAAATAAACTATATCCATCCCTCATTTTCGGGTGGTGGTATTAGCGAAAGCAAGAGACGGTTATGATTATCTGACGTCTTACCGTACCGCTAGACTACCAAAAGTCACTAAAAATAAAATATAGTAACCACAAATGGTACATTTCTAGTAATTTCCTTGGCAGGCTGGGTCATTCTCCTGTTACCCTGTTATAATGTAGTTAAGTAAGTACCTTTATATTATCTCAGGTAGGTATCATTTTGAAAATAAACTCGGTAATATCACAGAAAAAATAACTGTCTTCACTACCGAACCGACCTAACCGGTCACACTAGGTACATAATACATATTCCTGTTACTGTAAGCGTAATCAAGATGTACCTACGTAACGGTTGATAAACAAGTCGACCTAAATGTTTAAAATCCCCAGTTCGGTACTTGGGCACCGAAATACCTACAACAATTTTTGTTTTTTTAATCAATGCTAAGTCTTATGCATGTTTTATGTCACTCCCACGGCTCCCACCTCCCACACCAAAAGGTACTAATACTAAGTATCGCGTTCAAAATTGCATGGACAGTTTATCAACCGACTTCATAATTTCAAAAGGAGGAGGTTCTCAATTCGTGTAATGTTTTTTATTTATTTATCATAATTTGTCGCCATGTCTGTCTGTCTGTCCGTCCGTCCGCGGATAATCTAAGTGACTGTTAGTACTAGAAAGCTGTAATTTTGTACGAATATGTATATGGTCACGCCAACAAAGCGGTAAAATAAAAAGTGGTTATAATTTTTTTAGGGTACCTCCCGTACACGTAAAGTTGGGGGTGGTTTTTGTTTCAACCCTACAGTGTGATTTTTCATTTCAACCCTATAGTGTGACATATTATTTGATAGGTATTTGAAAAATAATGAGGGTTTTCTAAAAACAGTTTTTGATAAAGTTAATATTTTCGGAAATAATCGATCCAGAAGTTTAAAAAATGTGTCTCCCCCACCCCAACCCTCTAACTTTTGAACTATGAGGTCATAAAATATGAAAAAAATTACAAAAGTTGAACTTAATAAGAACTTTATTGGCATATTTTTGTAACATATATTTCTTGTATATGACTGTATGTGTTCTAAAGAATAAAAAAAAATATATATTTTAAACTTGATTGGTTGAACGGTTTTTGAAAATTTTAACAAAAGAATTTTTGAATAAGTTTGTAATTTATCCGTATATGCAAACATTTTTTTTAATATCTTGAATACTTAATTTATTATCCCGCACGTATCTTAATTCTAATAAAAAGAATGATTCAAATCGATTCACGCGATCAAAAGTTAACCCCGAAAACCCAACATACATGTATAATATAACCCGTATAGTTTGTATAAATTAGTAGACCAATATCCCGAGAGATGGCGCCTGTATCGGAGTTGATGGGGTCGGGTGTAATCGAAAGTATATATAATCGAATTATTAATTATTATAAGCATATTGAGCATCGTATCTATTAAAACCCTTTTTAAGGTTGCCTATTGTGACTGACGGTAAACTAAGGAACCCTACACTGAGCATGGCGCGACATGCTCTTGGTCGGCTTTTTTATTATTTGTATGTCTTTCCCATCACGGAACAATGGTTTTCTGGGTGTTTGGGAGGCGTACGCTTAGCCGAAGCCAACACGCAGAGCCCCTTTTGACAATTTAATGAAATGTAAGGAGTACACCGAGCGGGTGTTGCACCTGCCCGATCATGGCGGTCATGGGGCGCACGCAGAGGCAGCACCCGCCAGAGTGTATGGACTATGGAGATTTAATGGAATCAAAAATATACTTGACTATTACTAAGGTTAAGGTTAAGGTTATTATTATTAAGGTGAAGGTGGTGGACTAAATACTGGGTTATAGATAATAAAATCGGACGTCTGCCTAACAAAATGGTAATCAATTTTATTTCCGGCACACGGTGACTCGCCCACATAAGATGGGCCCCCACAATAAGCGACATCTAAGATGACTCGAGGGTAACACCGGTAATTTGGGTGATTTCTTAAGACAGTCGAGCATTTCTTTACGAAAATCATCAATTTGGTGAAGTGAGAGGTGGACGATGAAGACCAGGGATGGCAAACTGCTTGGTAATTTAAACATAATTATTAAACGGGTCTAACGCGAATTAATTTGTTTACCTTATTTACCGACGTTTCGACACAGGTTCCAGAAGAGTCAGGTTCCAGAGGAGTGATCCAGAAGTTGCAGCCACGGGATATATCTTCGGATGTACGCGGGGATATTGTGAGTGTCGTGTGTCGGACTATTGACAATAATTAACTTATGTTTTGTGGGTAGTTTAAAAATTGTGTGTTTACCCCAAATTTCTACATAGACTTTTCGTTGGGTAGTTACACAAATCTCTGTTTTGACATTTTGCTGGGACATCAGTCAGCCGCGACCATGACCAGTGAAACCTGTGTCGAAACACTCGAAACGTCGGTAAATAAGGTAAACAAATTAATTCGCGTTAGACCCGTTTAATAATTATGTTTAAATATGTGTTTAAATCGCGAAAGTTTTAAATGCTTGGTAATTCCCAGCTCTATCATCCGATTTGAGACATTCACCTTTTGTTTGTAAGGAAATACCTTCAAGGTAGTCCTATTTGATTATAGTTCTATTCTGATGATGGAATTCATGAGGAATTGAGTTGAGAGAACTCCTTAAAATTGTAACGGAACATGCATAGTGATTTGAGGGTTTCCTTAAGTAACTTGAACATTTTCTTACTGAAGACGTCATTTTGATGGAGTGGACCTGATGATCGATACCAGGGATGGCAAAGTGGAACTGCTTGGTAATTTCCATCCGATTTGAGACATTCATATTTTATTTGGAAGGAAATAACTTCCAGGTCCCATTTTATTATGATTATATTATGGTGGTGGAATTCATGACGAATTGAGGGAACTCCACAAATTTTAACCGCACATGCATTGTGATTTGAGGGTTTCCTTAAGTAACTGGTGTTTTTTTTAAGTGTACCAACATTTTGGTGTACCTGATGATGAAGACTAGGGATGGCAAAAAGGAATTGGTCGATAAACACAGATATTCATCTTTTTGATTTGATTTCTATTCTGATAATGGAGTTCTTGAGATATTCAGACAACCTTCAAATTTGAACGGCACGTCCAACTTGATTGGAGGGTTTTCATAATTAGTTGGGTTATTTTCTCAATAAAGCCATGATATATGCCAGAAGCAAGCATATAATGAATAATCTTCACGGGCTGTGGTGTAGGGTTAGAACATTCATAAGTGCATTGTAATGTGCCTACATTGAAATAAAGATTATCATCAGTTTGCTGCAGTGGACCTAATGTTGAAGACCAGGGATGGCATATTGAAACTGCTCGATAATTTCCAGCTCTGTCATCCAACTTAAGACATTGTTATTTTGTTTGTGACCTCGGAGGTCTACAAGATAGTTCCATTTGTTTTTACTGGAGATCTAATGATGGAAGCCATGAGACATTAAGAAAGCTCCTTAATTTTCAAAGTTACTCGCATGGTGAATTAGATATTTTTGAAGGCACCTTTGAGTTAGTTTGAGTTAACCAACTTTAAACTAACTCATAATTTAAATTTTACTGGGAAGGCCAATTGAAGTCTGTTTTTTTTTCATAAAAATTATAACACGTTCGTTTGGACTAGTCATGATAAAACTTCAGGGAAGTATAACAGTTACATAATAATAATAATAACGGCCCTGCCCCGTTGCTGTTTATATATGTATTTTGTATTGTTTTTGTATGTGTTTTTGTATTTTACTTTTATAATCATATTATAAAATTACCAAGCCTAAGAACTAAAGAAAATAAAGAGAATAATATTATTACATTTGATCGTTTAATTGCGCTCTAAGCGCTGGCGGCGTTCAATACAGTATACCTTTATGTAGGTATAATACTATTGCGCAATGTAACCTGAAGAAGTACCTACTAACAGATATTGAAATTGAAATTGAAATTGAAACTTTATTTCGGACATGATCCATAATTGGTTAGTATAAATACATGTTGCCTTAAGAAACTAGGTTAGTAACTACATATCTAAACATTATAAACAATTACAAATAAAATAAAATATTACATTAAATTAATAAACCGATTATTATATTGCTTAGCCTAAACAATTTAAGAAACAGCCTTGAACATTGTAAGATACTACCTAAGGTTCAATTGCCATGACTTCTAAAAACTCTATCTTAATCTTACCTACTTAAAGCGGTGACAATAGGGTTGAAAGTTTTAATATAACGTACAGTACAGTGGAACAATGCCATCGCTACCTATCTAAGGAATGGGAATACATGGCGCTATGACCGCCTCACGGCCAGTGTGCGTACCATGAGTTGCATTCGATTGCGACTGCGGCATTCGAAAGTATGTCCGTCTCGCTCCTACCACTACTCTGGCAGGAACGAGACGGACATACTGGCGAATGCCGCAGTCGCAATCGAATGCAACTCATCTCATGGTACGCACAAAGTGCTTTCATAAGGCGAGCGAGGCGCATCATACGTGCGTGGCTCGGGAGAAAGAACAGGTGAGCGGTTGAAGCGGGCCGGTAGCGAATCTCGATCGCAGGCAGAAGACTGTTCGCGCGGCGTCGTCGCGCATGCGCTGTTTCGACACCGTCGTGTTGTAGCGGGAAACTGCACGTTCGAAATTTAAATATTTTACAACGGTGTATCTATTACAGTGTATATACAGTGAGATAGTTGGTTACATTTTTACATGTTATTTTATTCAGAAGCGAAATACCTAAAATTCTGTAAAAATGGTAAGTGGTCTTAATTTAATCATATTGTTTCACGATATTAAAACGTTTTGTAATGTCGTCGTCCCGGCTTAGGGAAAACTGTTTTTATGTACAGATATTTTTCGAAAATGCGGCCCTAATAGGCCTAATATACGTACTAGGTAGGTTCGGGACGCTATGCTTAGAATAATAAATTCTAACAATAACCTAATAATAAACAACTGAAGAGAACCCATTTTAAGTAAAAGTCCAGTCCAGTCTTCTGATAAGGTTAATGTAGATTTCAGTGGCTGAGCAGGTACTTACTCGACATTTCTGGCTTTTTTTCACAATGTACAGAAAATAATTTATTTGCATAAAATATAGAACAATAAGGTCTTCGAAATATGTCTCTGTCAATAAGATATTCTGCCGGTTATTTATTTAACTTAAACTTAATAACAAGGTCACACCATTATTACAATATTTACTTAAAACTAAAATTACTGTTTAACTAGGTATGGTACGAGTATATTACATGACGGGTCAAAGTATTATAAAAATATCAGTAGGTAGGTATATCTTATTAATAGTATAGTATTTAACGGCCTCCTAGCCTAGTTAGTAGTGACCTTTTCCTTTTCTTTTGCTATTCGGACTCGTCTAAATTAATGTACAAGTCCAATGAATTATCTTCAGAGGTTGAATGTCAGCAGGGTGACTCTCTCGGCCCAGCAATTTTTAGTTTGGATATAAATCCAATCATCCAAAAGTTGAAATCAAAATTCAATGTCTGGTACCTAGATGACAGGACCCTAGGAGGCGACGTGAATACTGTGCTTTCTGACTTGTCTCTTATTAAGAGTAGTTTCAAAAATATTGGTTGAGAACTGAATTTCGCAAAATGTGAACTCTTCATTCAACTTGTATTTTTGCCGATCTACAAATTTGACGATCCTCCCTATTCCGTTCGGGGGTTTAGGAATTCGCACAATTTCCAGTGTGGCATCCTCATCCTTTTAGCATCCACTCATAGCACAGCCGGTCTCATAGGAAATACTTTAAGGGCTTTGCCCACAAACTGTGAGATAGCAAGCTTTGAGGGCGCTAAAAATGCTTTTAAATTACCTGCCCGGGCAAAGACTTGCGCACGCAAGTTTTTCGTAGAAATCGCGAAACGTCTGGTTGGCGAGATCCCGGAACAAGCGGGTAATGACTAAATTACGGTTACACGCTTTTCAGGACTAATTCTGCGTTAGCTGCACACTTCTTCGTTAGTTTACTGCACAATAAGCTATAAATATTACACATTAAACAACTTTTAGCAGACAAACAAAATAAAAAAAACAATTCCAGAGATGCCTTCGCCATCTTGAGTATCAACCGGAAGGATTAACTTTTTAATTCCTAATTTCACTATCACCGAGACCAAAGACTTTCTCAACCATGGAAGCAATGTGACATCGCCATCTGATCCGGTTTACTACAATTACTACTAATGAGGAACTATCAAAAATCCAATAAGTATGTATATTTTTTTCGATTTTTTCATACTTGGAAGTATTGTTTACCGAAATGGTTTTTAATTAAGTAGCATCTTTTAAAAATATGAAAGTTGTAAATTAGGACATTTACTAATATAATAGGTTGGATTGTTTTGAAATATTTAGGTTTCCGTAGTCAACTAGGATAGGAACCCTTATAGTTTGGCCATGTCAGTCCGTCTGTCTGTCCGCGGGTAAGCTCCGTGGTCGTTAGTGCTAGAGTCCTTGGTACGAATATTATACATACATATAATATCAATAGCGCCAACAAAGTGATAAAATAAAAAGTGGAAAAACATTTTTCAGTCCTCCGGCCGGTAAGCGCCACTTTACGCAAAACTAAATTGCCGCCTGCCGGCTCCGTCGGGCTGAAAAATAGTATACAAACCTCGGCCGGCAAATGGGAAAGCCTCGGATCACATGTTAGTCGACCTCGGCTTCGCCTCGGCCGACAATTACATGCAATCCGAGGCATTTCCCACTTAAACGGCCTTGGTATGTAATGTACTATTTTTACGGTAGGGGGATGACTTTTTTTCGTTTGAACCCTAGAGTGTGAGTTATCTTTGGATACATAATTTAAAAAGAAAAGGGGTTTACTAAAAACATTTTTTGATAAAGTGAATATTTTCGGAAGTAAAAAAAAATATGTCCCCGACCCTCCTAACTTTTGATTTTTGAACCGGAAGTCCACAAAATATGAAAAAAATTATGAAAATAGAGAGAGAGTGAGAGAGAGAGAGAGAACAAGACTTTCAAGGTAAATTATTTTGAACTTGGTCAGTTAAGCCATTTCCGATCATTTTTGTATCTTCTCTGTTAAATGGGGCGGACATAATCCTTTATAGGTTTTTTTCAACCGACTTCAATATTTCTAAAGGAGGAGGGTCTCAATTCGTCTGAATTTTTATCTTTTTTTTTTTAATGGATGTTACCTCAGAACTCTGTCATTACTGAACCGATTTGTTTTTTTTTTTCTTAAAGTAGATGGTTCCAGGTTGGTCCCGTTTCTTTCAAAATCTATTTCTGATGACGGGATCCATGAGGAACTGAGGGAACTCCTCAAATTTGAAAGGCACATGCATGCTGATTTGGGTGATTTCTTAAGAAACTCAAGCATTTCTTTACGAAAATCATCAATTTGGTTGAGTGGATCTGATAATGAAGACCAGGGATGGCAAAGTGGAACTGCTTGGTAATTCCCAGGACTATCATTCGATTTAAAAAAATATTTTTTTGTCTGAAAAAAGATCCAGATTTGTTCCGTTTTTTTCAAAATCAATTTCTGATGATGGGATCCATGAGGAACTGAGGGAACTCCTCAAATTTGAAAGGCACATGCATGATGATATGGGTAGTTTCTTAAGACACTCGAGCATTTCTTTATGAACATCATCAATTTGGTGGAGTGGACCTGATGATGAAGACCAGGGATGACAAAGTGGAACTGCTTGGTAATTCCCAGCTCTATCATCCGATTTGAGACATTAATCTTTTCTTTGTAAAGAAATACCTTCAAGATAGTCCTATTTGATTATAGTTCTATTTTGATGATGGAATTCGTGAGGGATTGAGAGAACTCCTCAAATTTTAACGGCACATGCATTCTGATTTGAGGGTTTCCTTAAGTAACTAAAACATTGTTTTGGGGGAGCCAACATTTTGATGAAGTGGACCTGATGATGAAGACCAGGGATGGCAAAGTGGAACTGGTCGATAAAACTAGCTCTACTTATTATCCTAGTTGTGACATTTATCTGTTTGATTTGATTTCTATTCTGATGATGGAGTTCTTGAAGAATTCAGAGAACTCCTCAAATTTGAACGGCACGTTCATTGTGATTAGAGGGTGTTCATAATTAGCTTTGGCATTTTCTTACTGTGGCCATCATTTTGCTGGAGTGGACCTGATGTTGATAATCAGGGATGGCATAATGAAACTGCTCGATAATTTACAGTCTGTCATCCAATTTAACACATTGTTATTTTGTTTGTTTTAAAGGTCTACAAGGGAGTTCCGTTTGATTATACTTCACATGTAATGATGGAAGCCCTGGGACATTAAGAAAGCTCCTTAATTTTCGATCGTACACGTGCGGTGTATTGGATATTTGTGAAGTAAACTGGCTAACTCAAACAAATTCAAAATTTCACTTTTACCGGGAACCAAATGAAGTCCGTTTTTTTTCTTAAAAAATATTTGTTATAAGCATGGTATCTATTATAACTCAGTCACTTGTTATCATGATGTACCTACTGTTGTCCAAATCCGAATAGAAATAACTAATACGTACAACGTTTACCTTCTCTAGGTACATTGATAACCTCTTTTGTTACGATATTACGAAGTACTTATGTAATACTAGGATTCAATAAAACAAGTCGATTTAAATATTAGGTAAATACAAACTTTAAAATGAAACTTTTATGAAGGGAGGGTCACTTATCTCTGCAGCTGACTACCTACAACAATAAATATACCTACGCTATAGGGAGCGTTCGCGCAATAAATATACGCTATAGGCAGCGTTCGCGAACGTTGAACGCAGGTGTACCGTACTATACTGCTTACCTACATTATATAATGTTCGAAATACATAACCCCTCTTCCGCAGAGTAAAAAAAACAGTTCTTTATGTCCTTTTTTTGGCAAAGTAATGTTAGTAGGTATTGTACAAGTAAAGGCAACTGATGCATTGTTGCTTTGATGGCCGGTCGGAGGACTTCGTGCGGTCGCAATTTTGCAACGAATCGACTTCGCGATTCGGTGCAACCTAAACTAGGCCATTTATACTGTTTCCATTTTACAAGTCTGAAGTGGCCACACTGACCAATACGATCTTTTACAATGGCCATTGGTGGCCATTGATCAAGCGTCTGTTAAACGTCGTTTCCACATGGAAATTTGTAACTTTTAGCTTTATAAAATGGGGTCCAAAATCTACACTAGAGAACAATAACAACGGATTTTTTAAATGTTGTTACGCTGAGGATGCCAGTAATTTCATGTAACATATCTTTACCGGTTTCAAAATAGTGGCCAAATGTAAACTCATCTTTTTTGGACCGATAATGGGATTTTTCAGTGAAAACTAGTCCAATATCACTAAATATAAACATTTCTGCAGTAACAACTGTGCAGATTGACCTTGATTCATAGTTAATTCAATGAACATAACACATGCTGGTTTAAAGAAATAAAAAATTGTGACTGTAATTTTAAGCTTAATCCGCTGATATCGGCCCAACCTCCTTCGTTCCACCACCATTTCGAACCGACAAGACAGAAATTACCAAAACCTCAATCTTTAGCGGTTGAATGACCGGCGGTGTCAATGTTAAAACGGTTCCAAAAATTATAAACGACTTAAGGTGTTTTTTTTTTCCCATTACCCTTATCCGTCCGCCGTCCATTATCAGTGCGTTTACTGTAGTACATTGACTTTAGTATCCAAGAGTAAGCGTTAAGGATGACTCACACTAGAACGGGACGGGACGGGGCGGGACGGGAAAATCTGTCAATTTCTATAGAAAGCGTCACGTGACATCCGAGGGCTACGAGCTATCACGTGATTCTTTCTATAGAAATTGACAGATTTTGCCGTGCCGTCCCGTTCCGTCTCGTCCCGTCCCGTGCTAGTCTGAGTCATCCTTTACTCTTGGTTAAAAAGTTTGGTCAAATCCAGCCTAAATGGACGACTTCCACCAGAGTCAAATAGTGCTTTTATCAAAAATGGTGCAACTAAACCAAAACCAAGTCCAAAGATAAGTCGGATATTCAATTCCTATTTTTTCTGCAACAACAAACGATTTTCTACTATTCAATTCGAATCAATGATCTTCATCTTTACCACTCTTACAAATATGTGTAACAAATACGGATAAACTGTTTTTAAAAGCAGAAACGTCAGCGGCAGAAACGTCTGCATGCGAACGATACTAAATTTCTTAGAAAGAAAGGATATGTGGACAACTTCATGACCTCGGGCGGGACTCGAACCTGTGACTCTGGGATACATGCCTATCGCTCTGCCAACTCAAACTCAAACAAAGCACTTTACGACCTAATTTGTGACCGGAAAAGTCCAAAATTGCATAGCATTTTTATGTAAAATAGTGATGTAAGTACTGTTGTCGATATTTTTTAGTAAGTATAGTGATTGGCCCTAACATGGTATAAATAATTGGCAGTGCTAATAAACACAAAGTAGGTATAATGATTGTCACGCCAATAATTGTAATGGTAACGAAAAAGTGTGCAGTTAATGAAGAATTACTCTTGACGCGTCTTATTAGGTACCATTGTTTTGTCATCAAGTAATTTTTACATTGTATTGTAGACCATGTGGCATTATACCTTAACACTGGCGAAATTGTCGCACTGGACACAGACATTTTATTTTTAAAAACTGAACTGATTTTTGTAACGCCCCTAGGGCTCGAAAATGGTGTTGTAACTTTTAACAACATTTAGGCGAACGACGTCACGGACAGTGCCTAGTATAAATAAATACATAAGTATTTTAAAGTAAACTTCTCTGCATTGTGTATTTGTTACACTAAGTAGTCCGTGCTTAGAAATAGGTTGGCTGAGTAAGACCCATAATTTCAATACGATTAAGTCATTAGATATATAAGTAGGTATTAGACGATCTTCTATTAGGTAAAGTGGGTGCTAGTTTGCTAATGTTGGTAAAGGCAAATACCTACCTATGTAGAAATTGTAGAATAACGAATCCTGTCCAGTAAGGTACCTATGTCTCGGATATTTTATTTTTTATTTTGTGTCTCGAATACGGAAGACGGAACGGACGGACGTCAAAATTCGAATTCGAAGATAGGTAGTCTGTGCTCTGTGTGCTTACCATGAGTTTTTTGTAGCGCGCTACAAAAAAAACTATTTCAATATCAGTACCTAAAGGAATCGTACAATATATCGTTTGTACAAATCCACATAAAATCCTAGGCTACAGGATGTATCAAGTTTTCAGTTCTTAAGCCATCATCCTGCTTTTTTACGAGTTACAGTCGGGTAAATAGTTGATATTGAAGTAGTTCATGCACAATTGTATTAAAAAAAGGTAACAATCTTGTTGAGGCAAATTTCGTATCCAGAGTTTATCCCCTGGAAAGCTATTGACGATATTTTCCACTTCTCCAAGTGTTTTCTCTAAGAAGCAGATTTTTTCGCAAAATTGAGTAGAACGTTGCTTGAATGTTGCCCTACATCGCATTTTCATAGAATGCGCAAATTTGGAGCAAAACGACAATACTTACAAAAAGATGACAGATTTTCCGATATGGCGGCGGTTCCTCGAGGTTCCCAAACGTCAAATGGTGTGAAAACAGGACCTCCAATTAACATACATACCAAATTTCAAAACTGTTGGAAAGGTTTCGACTCGACCCTTGTCTTAATTAGACGTTATTAATTAATACACACTCGTGTCATACTCGAGAAACACAATCATTTTTCGGTAATCGGGTAAAACATGTATTGTTTGTTCTGTGCTCATGGTAAGGGCACAGCTACCTAATTGAACAGCAAATATTGAACTAATCGAAAGTGGGTATCGATGTAGAAGCGGACGAATCTACAAAAACTATGATATTCCATTAATTATAACGCAAACACTATGTTGCTCGGTTCAATTTAAGGTAAATAAATATTATGTAAAGTTTCTTGATTAGGCCGCACCATAATACTGCTATTTTCACTTCTACTTTTTACTTGTTTTTTTTTAATAAGATTATATACCTATTTAATATTTAGTATGAACTCATATCCATGCTACACATAATATCTAACAAAACAAAAATATCAATATTTATAGGACAGGCAGTCGATAGCCGCAATTCGTGAAGTTGGGTTGGGTCGTCATAAATTACCCGTACAACCGCACAATCTACCAGATAACAACCGACTAGCATAGAATTAACCGAATGGGTTTAACCATTTTTACTGCGGTTTCATGTGGTGGCAGAAATGAAAACTATTTAAAAAATAAAAATTAAGTGGTTGACTTTATTTACTCAAATCTTATAAATTTATAAATCTTATAAAGGGTAGATATTATAATATACAGGGATAAACCAAATATTATGAGCCGCGTGATTCTAATAAAACTTGGCCTTGATGAGATAAATTTGATTTCCAAATACCGCTTAAGGCGGATATAATAGTGGGCGCGATGAAGCACCTGTAATTAAGAGGATGGACAAAGAACACTCGCAGGCAAACGATCTAATTTGTAATAAAAATAATTACAAAGATGAATGAACTCATATCCTGATTGATTGGTGCGATAATATTGATGATAACCCCCGACCTGGGCTGCGCGGCCCTGAGCCCCCATACCTATGTAGCAGCGTACGAGTAATTAGTACAACGATTGACCGACCGCCGAATTTCTGTAGCACGCTTAGCGTGATGCTCCTTGGTACATTAAATATCTTTAGTCGATTGCAATTAAATGTTAACCTCGTATCTCGTATTTTATGATGAACACAGTGGATTTTATGTAGTACAACAAAACGTTTTAACTAATTAACTAGTAGTTAATCTGTGTATGATTGACAGCGGATCAATCGGCAGTAATTATGACGCGGACGCTACTACCGGTCGTATTAAATTAGTCATTAATAAAAAAAATTGTGATGGCATGCAGTCACGCGCCTTTATATATTTTTTTTAAGTTCCTGGTCTGATCTTCCGCTGATTCAATCGCTGAATGAAACATGTAGGTACTAATTTGTCATGTTCAGAAACGTTAAAAGCTCCTGCCTTTTTCATTTTCATAATATAAAAATCTCCACGAATATCATCTGATAATGCTATAAGTTTATAAACAGACAAGTTGCACGTATAGCACGACGGTGATTGCTGTCAAATGTGGATAACTGTTTGAATTTTTCAGAAATTTTCATACAATTCTGACAAACTTGTAAAGTAGGGTAAATTGTTCATCAATGAAACACTAAAAGTTCAAACATTTCTAACTCTGGTGTTTTTGAAGTTATAAGCGTGATTTTTCGGACCAAGATAAACAATACAATACAATACAATAACTCTTTATTGCACCTCAAAACAACAAAAATAACACAAACTAACAATACACAAACACAAACACAAACACACAACAATTACATACACAACAATTACATACTAAACAATTTAGTTGGCAATTGTATAGCATTATTGTTTTATAGTTATCTTTAACAGCTTACTGTTAAAGATAACTTGTAACTTGTACTTGTAATTATTTCATCTGTTTCACTGTACAAATTCAGGCGTTTCATTGAAAACATGCACGAGGACACAATGTCACAAAACTGATTTTTTTGAAAAATACGTATTAAATACTTATATTTAATACGTATTTTTCCAAAAAATCATTTTTGTGACATTGTGTCCTCGTGCATGTTTTCAATTATTTAAGTATATATTCTTCAAACAATTAATGAGAAAGGAAAGGAGACAACAATGGTAGGATTTAGTTGGATTATTTGGAAAGGTTTTAAGACTTACAGAAAGATTTAGCATGTAGCTGAAATGTACAAAAGCTTAAGACTGTTTTATTGTATGCAACTTGAGTTTCATTGGGAATCGAGAATCGGGTAAACACTAAGCACGTACTGCGTGCTGAAAAAATGTAGGGGAGAGTCGGTTATATCGTACCACTTTTTACTAAAACGTGGATAACTTTTTTCTGAAGGAAGATATAAATGTAACTGTTTATTCATATGAAAGTTCAGTTTCTTGGCTAGGTTATATATCAAATTGAATAATCTGGGATTAAAATAACGATCTGTAAAAAAAGAAATCCGAAGGGACTGCCATCGGTACGATTTAGCCGACCAGTCGGTTAAATCGTACCACCACCATTCAAACTGTATTAGTTAAGTATTACGAATGTTTATTGTTTATTATAGATTAAAATATCCATTATTTATAGCTATACACTGAAATCGCACTGATACCATTAAAAATATTTGGTCGGTTAAATCGTACCTCATATGTACGATTTGAGTGAGCTATGGTACGAATTAACCGACCAGGTATCTTTTTGAAATAAATAATATAAAAAATACCTATATAACCACAAAACTTTTCCAATTTCTAAATACCACTTAGTAAACCTGATAAATATATAGGAGTGAAATACTGTTAATACTAATTTTAATCTATCTAGATCGCAAGTAATACAATTACGAAATCACATCAAAAGTTACATCGAGTCCGACGAAAATCAATTTTTTCCTCTCTCATGTTAACTCTTGAGTTTTTGTCATTTTTTATTTCGGTAACTGATGATTATAACATAGGTGCTCCGTTGGGTGCTCCATAAGCAAGTAAAATAGGCTGTTAAGTAGGAAATCTAGAGGTGGTACGATTTAACCGGCGGTACAATATCGCCGACTCTCCCCTAAGTACTCCCTTTGTGCCCTTGTGGCAAGATTGCTAACTAGGCGGACGCAGGAGGATCCTGAACACAGTGAGCACTTCCATGCTTGATAAGTATCATACAATAAACTTAAATACATATACAATGCAACGAAAAATTCAACAACCGCAATCTGTTTTCTATATCTTGGTAAAAATCACGAAACCTAAATTTAAAAAGTTACTTTTGGTGTACGAAATTACAATAACGCTCGCAGCCTCGTGCTCCTTCTCCGAGGCTTGCCTGCATACTGGGGAGGCATTGGGGGTCAAC
Organism: Lathronympha strigana; assembly: GCA_949128165.1. Classification (NCBI taxonomy): domain Eukaryota; kingdom Metazoa; phylum Arthropoda; class Insecta; order Lepidoptera; family Tortricidae; genus Lathronympha; species Lathronympha strigana. Next base: position 8,580,511 of record OX421905.1, on the reverse strand, counting down.
CTATAGCCTGTGCTGGATAAAGCGTTACAAAACTAGACCTAATTACTTAGCTAACCTGTAACTTAGAATTACATATCTATATTAGATTTAAATATTCAGTTTCTCCTAGAAATGTTTTTGCCAACTCAAAGATATCTAGTCTAGGTGTAAGGTATTAGGAACATATCACATGGATACCTACATATAGTAGGTAGGTACTAATTAAGTGTTAATTTCTAGCACCTTATAGGTGTAAAATGTAAATTATTCATGTTTCATGTAATACTTAAACCAATATACGTTCTGCACGAAACAGACAATGAAATAAATCGGGCCTGAGAAGGCACTATGTTGCCCTTGCGCAATGAATCGAATCCTATCTGTCAAAACAGAATTCATTGTGCATCTAAGATGTAGATCACGATCTATTATCCGCCGATCAAGTTGAGGGCCCAGCAAATAAAAAGTGGGGATGTAATAAAACGTTTTTTTCATTCAACTCGCATTTTCCTTATAGCTAAACAATGTTTCAAACGAAAGATGTCGAGAACTTAATGCAGGTAATCTAAATAGGATGACGCAAGATTGCGTGACTGTAAAATAAAAATGCCGCTGTTTGTGTATTGCTTACCATGACGTCTTAACGCGATTCAGGGCCTATACCACGAAGATCGAACGATTGCGGATTTGTATCTCCATCTCTGTCACACCTGCTTATTGAAGTGACAAAGAGGTTTTCCTTTCAATGCCAATTTTTGATGTTCGTTGTAGGCGTGCTAGGACCTAAACTGAGTCGCTGCCATACAACAGGGACCTTCGCGTGACGTCTTAACGCGATTCAGTTTAAGGCCTTAACTGTGCTCAGTTGTATGGCAGCGACTCTATTTAGGTCCTAAACTGAATCGCATTAAGACACCGTGGTAAGGTCCCTGGGGCCTTACCATGACGTCTTAACGCGATTCAGTTTAGGTTCAGTTTAGGCTCAGTTGTATGGAAGCGACTCAGTTTAGGTCGTCAACTGAATCGCGTTAAGAATTCATGGTAAGGCCCCTGAGCACAGTTAAACCCCTAAACTGAGTCGCTGCCATACAACTGGGGCCTTACCATGACGTCTTAGCGCGATTCAGTTTAGGCTCAGTTGTATGGAAGCGACTCAAAGTTCAAAGTTTTTTATTTGCCAGAATTGTGTTATATTTAGGTAACAAATTTAATAACAAAGCACGACAGCACAATTCACCAAATCAGTCTCTGGATCAATTTCTGGATCTAATCGATAGAAACATTAGAAACATACAGAATGAAATAAAAATAACCGTTCTAACTCTACTTTGTGAATGTATAAGTCATACTGACCATTTTTTACTACTACCTATCTGATGTCGTGCATGAGGTATGTATGCAGTGTAATTATACATAGGGGATCCGTCACAAAAGTCAGTTAAACTTGAAAGGGCTATTTTCCCATTTTTCCTCTACAAATTGGTTGCTATTGGAACAATTTACCCTTGGCACCCTACTAGCTTAATTCCGCTCTCGTCTTTAGATAAATAATTATTTCGGGACAATCTTACTATCTTACACAGATCAACCTAGCTAAGCAACGCTTAGTTTGGGGCTGTAAATTGTACACTATAGTTACTAGGCGATAATATAGATACTTACTTCAATCATAGACGCCATAAAAGTGTAAAAGTGCAACTGCGGCACTTTTATGGATATGTACGAGTATATGACGTTTCGTTATAATTGTCAACAGCCTATAAAGTTTTACCACCTTATTCATAATAAACTTAACAGACCCATATTAGTTCAAATATGTTTTGTCCTTTTTTAACAAACGCAAATGTCGAACTGACAGATAAGGAGAAATAATAAATTCGTTAACGGAGGAGGTTTGATGAGCGTTTATGAATAACGGCATTAATAGTGTTGGTAGTTCTGTGTATGAATTTGACACTTAATGCTTACCTACGTCAGTAAGCTCTTTTTCGTACGAAACATTTATCGTTTGTATGTATCATCAATGTCAAATGTCATTCTGACACGCATTTTTTGACGTTTTTGTTCTGCTTATTTCTTTTAATAAGTCAATGACTTACACGCATAAATAAGTATCAAATATTCGTGTACACACAAATATTGTACTGAACAGGATTCGAACCCGGAACCCGGTTACCTTACGTTATTCAACTCGACCTCAACTTTCCTGCCCACACATACTGGTTCTTAGGGTTCTTAGATACTATACAGGCATTGGAAGGTTCGAATGCCGGACTAGGTACCGAAGGTACCGGACTGAACTTTCACCTGGAAACGACGGCACCGGAAACAAGCACGCGGAAAGGCGTTGCAATACCTTTGTGCTACCCATGAGTTGTACGTTTGACGCCAAAGAATAATAAAACCTTTAAATTATATATATAGTTCTAATTCTTTCTTGTTACTATTTAATTGAGGTTATTACTTCTTATACTATCAACTTAGGTGTTGGCGTTAACATGTTGGCGGTATACATAAGTTAATATTTCCAAGTCCCACCTGAACGTCCAGTCGCCCCTCTGAGGGCTATGATCTGCTTCGCTACGATCTGGTGATGCCTGGAGATTATTTCCACTGCCTGTTGATAGAATGTAAAATAAGCACTAAGCATAGACGAGGTTATCTTGGGAGTCTAACTCCCTCTTTTACATACTACAACTTGGGATCCCATTTACCTGTATCTTTGTTTACTATTGTTATATATTAACCCAGTCTAATACTTAGCTTAAATTAATTAGCGTTTCAGGAGGCTGAGGCCCTCAAGATCTACACACCACTTCCACTTGCACAAACTAGATCTTTTAATCGCCATTTCCTTTTTACTTGTCTAACGGTTGGCGCCAAAGGCCTTTGTCATGTCAATGTTACTAGCTACAAATTTATAAGGATTAGTTCACACGACTTACCATAGGTTCGCGATGCTCCGCGATAACGTTGCCGTATTCGATAGCGACATCTGCGTTTCGGGGTAAGTTCGTCTCGCTCCTGCCAGAGTAATGGTAGGAGCGAGACGCTCATACTTTCGAGCGCCGCAACGCGCCGCGTGCAACGCATGGTAAGCACTCTTGAATATTGGTGTCACCATCTTATCGGTACCGGTACTTACTTTTTAGGGTTCCGTACCTCAAAAGGAAAAGACGGAGCCCTTAGGATCACTTCCTTGTCCATCCGTCTGTCCTCCCGTCTGTCTGACAGGACCCTTTATCTCAGGAACGCGTAAAGGTAGCAAGTTGTAATTAATACCACATACACAGGTCTGCGGTCCCTTTAGCTGTGATAAAACCAAACCTCTACGTTAATGGTTTGGCCCTATGGTTGACTGGTAGAGAATGCCATTGGGCATTAAGTCCGCCATTTGTACATTTGTTTTTGTATTTTGTGCAATAAAGTTTAAATAAATAAATAAATAATGATATTAAAAAATACAGCCTTTATGTCACATTTCCCATACATTTGCAATGGTAATCAAAATGCATAGGGTTCTTTCTGTTGACCTAGAATCACGAAATTTGGCAAAAAGCAAGAACTTGTGCACCATTGTAAACCAATTGAGTTTTCTCAAACATGCTCAGAAATCGTCGCATTTTGTTTGCAAATAGAAGACGTAAAGTAACCAATTCTCTAACCGCCGTGACCGCGGCCTGCTGGAGCACGGAAACTCTTAGGGAAGCAGACAGACCGAGTCGCACCAAAAGGGTTCCTTTTTTTTAAATTTTGGTACGGTACCCTAAAAATGGCCTACTGGCCCCGAGGACCTCGCACCACCGCCAGTCGTGGCAAATACCGGTGGCAAAGCAAGCCTCCCACCCAAACCTCGTCAGTCAATCCCTTACTTTCCGTCCCTTGCTAATAATGTAGGTACTATTGTATCACTTTCAGGAAAGAGATGCCACTCAAATGTTTGGGCAAATCCCGGAAACCTTATACGATGACCGCAAGGGTTAGCTAATCAAATCAAATGTCAAACTGGCAGACTTGTACAAATACAATGTAACTGCATAGATATAGGATAAAAGAACTTGGGTACTTGGGTATCCCCAATCAGCCCAAAAAATGACGCCATAAAAGTGCAGCAGTTGCGACTCTTTTTTCATATAGTCTTGTTTAGAATGTGATGTTTCGTTAACAGCCTATAAACTATTGAAGTGTATGAATTTGACACTTAATACTTACTTCAGTAAGCTCTTTTTCGTACGAAACATTTACCGTTTGTATCATTATCAATGCAAGTTCGCTAATGGCACTCTGACCCACATTTTTTGACGTTTTTGTTCTGCTTTGTGTGTCTATTTCTTTTAATAAGTCAATGTGTAACTGTTATGTTTGAGGTTCGATTGACGTTTAGTAATAAAAGCATCACTTTTTACATGTTTTTTTTTTCATAATAAGCTTCTAGTTTGTACGAATAAGTAACGGCACTTTTTATCACACCAAGTTGGTGTCACCAACGATGTCAATTAAAACTTAAATAACCAATGGGGTCAATACATCACGGACGCGTCTCTGCATCGGTGTAACGGAACACCTAAACTACAACAACTGGTTATTAAGGACCAATAAAATTGCTTAGTTGGTCAAAACACCTGAACATAGTTTTGAATTCAACCCAGTTAGGTAGGTACAATAGGTGTAAACACCAATCCTATTAACCTAACTGGGTTAAATTTCAACATTTTAATATGTCTTCCATTTTCATTCATAAAGGCCATGCCTCATAAGGCTCAAGATCATTTCAACTGATGCATACCTTCAAGATTTTGACACAAAACAGAACACACATTGAGTTGGTAGTGACAAAACATAACATTAAATTAAATGAGCATCCAAGCTTGAATGGACCAATGGTTTTCCTAATACCAAGCTTGATCGATTGGTCGCCCCACACCCTTAAACCCCCATATTCCAATTTTCTCGTCTCGTCTTACCTGTTAAGTCGTTAGAGCAAGTCTGAGATCGCCGAAATATTATAGGCTTAAGGGTCGCTACACTTGTCTATGTGTGGCGTCTATGTGTGGTTCCGGCCTTTTTTATTATGAAAGGACTGTGTACAGTGTGCTTAACCTTTTGGCCGCCGGACCCTGTTCGCCAAGACGCTCACTCACACGCCAGAGCAAATTTTAAGTAAACAACTAATAAAAAGTTTAGGGATTGCAAATAGTGATATCGATATTCATAATTAAAGGTGGAATTCTTCTTAATTTGCCTTTTATTATTTCCAAACTTAGATTTCTCTCAAAATTTCTAAACTAAACAGATTTACTATACAAGAAAATGTTGAAAATAAAGGACTTTATCATGAAAAACAACAACTAAACATTATCGAATCATGAAGTAATATCACCGCACTAGTCTGTACGAGTATTCTTCTATACATGTCAACGGCGCGCAGGGCTCGTCTTTAGTTCCGACTGACAAATACTGTTTACGCGCGAGTTAAGTAATAATAGCGTCTGAGTCAACGGCATAAGCGCTTGTCGGTACGTAAACTTTATAAACCATAAGATTAGAGACGCGCATCGTGTCTCGATAAATTTACATACTTACCGGAGGGTTTTCGGAGAAAACTAACAGGTGGATTTAATAATATATCTATACAGTATGTATCAGAATGAAAGGCAAAACAAGAAACCCGTTAATGTTTAGATCATAAATATGAGCATGGTACTTACCTAATTCATCAAAAATACGACAGGTTTTACGTGAGGTATAAAAATATACATTTATTATTATTGTGTTGCACCTCCCCTGTATTATTTGTTTACAATCTTATAAATGACATTTCTTAAATTACCAACCGACAGATAGGCGTCAAACCTTGTTGAAGTTTGGATTTTTACCTAGTTACAAACAAATAGTTAACAAAGCGCTTGCGCGTTGCCTATGACTACAGCCATTATTAAAATAATTACCTAGGTTACTTATAAACGGAACTCAAAGCGCATGTGTATTGACATAACAACGTTAATGTTAATTAGTTGCCCCTAGCTACATATCAACAGTACGCAATACGCATGCACTGTCAAAAATCAAAAACGTAAACAAACCCTATAGGATGTTACAAAAACCATTAACCGACTGCAAAAATATGGTCTTCGAGTAATTCATTTAGTAATTTTATGCCATAAAACATGTATTTAGGCACGTGAAATGCACGTCATTACATTGTACTCGAGTTCCCCGTCAACCAGTTTTAAGGTTTGCTTTTCGTTGTGATACATACTGTATATGTAGACCTCCGCTGTCACTGCGGTCAATAATTTATTCGGCAAATAAACCGCAATGGACAATTTACTGAAGAAGCTGCCTAAACTTTATCCATTATTATGCCTTTTTTTCTACATATACCTACTTACTACGAGTAGTTACCAACAATGACAATAATTGGCAATTAAATGTTTGAACGCTTAAATAAAACCAGATTCGTGAAAACATATTCATTTTAAAAACTTGCACATCAATTGAACTTTCCCATCCCTAGCTGTCTTTTATACATGCCAACGGCGACAGTGACACGGAAAAATGTAGAAATTATAAGCATATTTTTTAAATCCTTTATTATGAAACAATGGATTCATATACCTGCTTAAAAAGTAAATGTATGAAAAAACAAAGGGTCAACAAGTTGACACGAGTACAAAATAATTTTTAAATTCTATTATTTTACCATTTAGTAAGCGGTTGAAACTTTGTCTTGTATACAAGACGACGGCGTTAGTGTATCGTACTATCGTTGTCTTGTATAGGTGACAACGGCGGTCAAAGGGTTAATATGAGTTGCACACAGCGGTATTCCATAGCGACTGCGGCGCTCGAAAGTATGTCCGCCTCGCTCCTACCATCACTCTAGCAGGAACGAGACGGACGGACCCCCGAACGCCACAGTCGCTATCGAATACGGCCCCGGACAACTCATGGTAAGCACACAGTTGTAATTCTCGTCATTGTCTCAGTGTGTTTGGGAGGAGACAGGGCATTGTCGCTAAAAAAGGAGAACGGCCCGGATACGTATTATGTACCACGTTGATATCAAATTGCAGTCTACGCTCTACTTGACTTAGTGGCTACTTAGCAAGTGAACCGCCTGTCACGAGACCATAGTCCATAGCTGAACAAGAAAGAAATCTACTTTTATTATTTTAACGAAATTGGAAAATTGCTTAAGAGAACTGTTATGGATAATGAATTAATGATAAAACATTAAGTTTCAATTATACAGACACGAGACGTGAGCCAAATTAACCCTACACAAAGCGTAAATGTTATTAGATCATTCACCATCGAATTTAAGTGAAATAAACTCCCCTTTTTCTATTTTTGTTAAATGAAAGTTTGATTTCCTAAAATCACCCTACAACTAATTAATATTGATACTCGTACCTACAACCTCTTTAACTGGTGTGACACCTCAATAACGAGGAGATTAAATTGTCACATTTCGACAATTTCAAGTGAAATACGATGTTTTAAAATTAACCACTTATAACGGAAGTAGGTAGTGTTGTTGTAAGGCTCGAGTTCTAGTCCTAATTTTGAAGACTCGACTAAGTTAATATAATTTTATCTACAAAAATGTATATCGACAATGTTCATAGTCGACCATCGCGTAGTTTAGGTACCTACCATAAGTATCCAGTGTGCTTACCACGAGTTTCAAATGTACTGTAGAAACCTTTAGTCGCTAGCGTCTACGTCAACGCACTGTAAGTAGTGTCAGTACATCTTGCTCGCACTTGCGGGTGGAAACGGGATGCAACTGTAGATAACGTATCGAACCCTATACTTTTAAATTTATAGCAACTCATGGTAGAGACACAGCTTAATGATCTAGGCAACATAACCATAGAGTACCTTTGGTTATTATTTTACAAATGCTCTAAAACTGCACGCAGAGAAATCATTACACGGCCGGCAATCATTTGTTATGGTCACTTTACCTTGCTCGAATTGCAAAATGTGCCCAAGGCGGAGAATCCCATACGATTACTATCAACAATTTGATGAACTGCCAAATATGCTGTTTTATACATTAACTTGTAACGTTATTGTTTGATACAATCTGACCTGCTTCGTGACATTAAGTATATCTAGAATAACCGTATGGAGTAAAATGTTTGCCTTAGAATTACGCATAGCATAGCAACAGCCTGGCAGCCGATTTAATGACCTCTATCTGGCCAATAAAATCTTGAATTGCCATACCTACGACTTCATTATTTTCCATCGTTTTCCATGAAAGATTTAATTATTTTGTCTGGATATTATAGAAAACTGTTGCAATATACCTACAACACAAATGCTTGGATCAGTGGGGCGGATTCAGTATATAGTGGTCCAGTCACCTGCAATAGTATATAACGCTATGAAGGCCGCAAAAATATGTGACGCGCTCTTATGGCGCTACAAACAAGAATGTGTCAGATTATTTTGCAGCCTTCAAGAGTCCTATACTATTGCAGGTGACTGTCCCATTAGGAAAAAGTAAAAAATGCACAATATACGATTTAAGCTAAAATGGTAATTTACATTAAATAAAATAAAAAAAACACAAAAAATTTGCTTGTCAGGATATATACCGGGTGTTTCCTGTAACAGGAGCAATAAATTTAATCGTAGGTAGTCCTCGCCAAACTGAACGTTTGTTGTTGTAGTAATTATTTAAAAAAAATTGTTTACAATAACCTTATTGTGTCATTGTGAACTGAACTATTCTTTCATGCATCTATTGTAGGTGCATGACATTAGGTTAGAGCATTATTTTACCGTCCCTTTCATATAAACTTATTAATATACTCCTGCATCACTACATAGTATAAAGCAAAGTCGCTTCCCGCTATCTGTATGTATGTATGCTTAAATCTTTAAAACTACGCAACGTATTTTGATGCGGTATTTTTAATAGATACCTAGAGTGATTCAAGAGGAAACCGTGCGAGCCGGAGCGGGACGCTAGTAACTTAATAAAGACGTCGTGTCTTTATACTTCTCATAAAACTAGGCTGAAAACATATAAATTGTTCCTTCTACGTGCAAATTTAATATGGGTGTGGGATGCGCATGGGTAATGCATTGTTTCATTTTGCTCCGCGTGCAAAAAGGACCAAATTGACCATATTTTCTAAATGCTGCATTGTGTAAGAAAACCAAGATACTTTCATTTGTTTGTATATAGGTTCATTCAACGATAAATATGTATTTTATTCCTTATTTCCTTAACATATCCGGATTTAAACTGTTTTATATGTTTATTATTGTAACATCGCTAACGGGAAAAATTGTGCGCTGCGAGTTAGAGTTCTGAAATTTGGACTAGAGCTAGAGGGTCTCACAATAGCTATTTTTAGATTTGAAGGGAATGACAGATCTCCCTCCCCCCTGAGCGTGGGGGGAGAGGGGTGAATGTGCAAGCGGAATGGTTTTAAATATTTTTTCACATATTATTTAAGCCTATTAGGGGTTGTGTGGTATCATTTTCGTATAAAACAGATATGGAAAATTCATTTATGATAATGAATATGTGCAACACAATTTAGAGGTAACGAGCTTCAAAGTACCTTGGTTCGAACACGTAACCCGATGGAACCATTGAGGCAGATGTTGATAAGCATATCAACACTGGATGGTTAAATAGCGTAACTTACGGACGTTCTCTGCTATAAACGGATGCCAGACTGCCAGTAGGTACGTATCAAAGTAAAGTTTCAAAGACTGCTGCGCGTCCGGCAATGATAGAGCTCCGACGGGCTACTTAAGAAACAACACGTGCCAAACTGCACGCTGAGGGTATGAGGATGCTCAGATGGGCTGGAGGAGTAACACTAAACCATATTTTGTTTCCCTTTATTTACTTTACATAATATATATAATAATACAAAAAATATATAGATCTATTCCAGATATTATAGAGAATAATTTACGTAAATTGTCAAATTCCCCTAGTATGTTTGCCAAGGTAAGATCAGTAAGACCAAACAGTATGTTTTCTGCTTAGCTGCTTGTTTTTTTGCTTAGATTCTGAGATTAGCAACTTTTTAAGTTTAAGTTTTTAAGATTAGTAAATTTTTGTGTAGGTAGTATTACCCCATAAAGTATATGTTTTTTCAAACTACAATAACTATATGTTTTTATTTAAAATAATTGATTTCTTATACATTAGGTATCTCATGTTTTAAAGAAAAAAAATTGTGAGTGTTTTTTTACATGAAGCTGGACATTTTTATTGTCAAAAATGTATTTTCCACGTCTGTTTTAATACGAAACTGATACCTACCACACAACCCCTAGCAGGCTTAACTAATAAGTGAAGAAATATTAAAAGAAACCATCCTGCTTGCATTTTCACGCCTCTCCCCATCTCGCTCAGGGGGGAATTGGTTTTCTCTCCAAATCTAAAAATAGCTATTTTGAGACCCTATAGCTGTACGTAGGTATAGTCCAAATCCAGAGTCAGAGTCCAGAACTGTTACTCTCAGCGCACAATTTTGTCGATTTTGTTCAAGCGGCGACTCTACTATTGTTTGTCATTTGCTATCGTGATTAATAATTTTAAAATATGCGTGATCATGATGACATACTTATCTGTTACAATTGCTACATATTTTTTAGCTCTTCTGCCGGTTCTGTGATACTACCTTAAAGCGTTGAGAGAACTGAATTTCTCTATTTTCATTTTTCTATTTTTCTCGAGAAAAATAAGTGCATCTACTTACTTGTTTTTATGGAAAAACGCACAATTGGCTAGCACCTATTCTTATTATAGTACCTTGAAATTGTTGTTAGACATGTATTTATGCCAGTTGTTGCCAATAATAAGCCTGTCCACCGAGAGTAAAAAACTTATTTGTGACTGATCAAATTTAGGGTCATAAGATATAGGAAAAGAAAGAGATCCTGCGATAAATAAGTAATATCATCCATTTTAGTACGGAAAAAAGTTAAATCCTGAATGCACAATTACGTAGGTATGAAAACAAACGATAGTCGCTTAAAAATCGCTGTTTGCTTATAAAACTAAATTTATACAATATATATTAATTTATTTCAAATAAGTATTTCACATAGGTATATCTAACAAAATATATACAGTCAATTACAAACTATAGATGTAAAATTTAAGTTTTCTAATATTAAAGTTACGTTGTGCGAGGAAGCCGTCACGGTCACCAGTTACAAAAATATATTATTCAGCAAACTAGGTTATTTCAACCTTTTGAGGTTGTTCGCCTGAACGACCCATAAAAAAATTCACCTGTATATTATTACTTGTCTACTTGATGTTGTATTATTTCGCATAACGACCCATGCCTAATGCATTGTATTCGTCAATTTATAACGACAAATGGTGCCGTCATAATGTCAAATTATCCTCCAACTAACGTGCGGTTGGACTAGATTTATTTGCTTTCATTGTGTAAAAAACATGATTAAAACATTATTTTGCCTCATTTTTGAAAATTTGCGAACTTCCACTAAGAAATGTTTTTTTTGTTAGTAAAGCCTTGAAGATGAAAACGGAGTTGAAACTTTTGACGACTTTGACGCGGATGAAGTTAATTAAATATACTTTTTAACTTCATTAGCGCTTAAAGCGCTGTTTTATCCTTTAAAACTAGCGGGGGAAAACGCATACAGCTAAGTAACAGGAAATTCACCACTTTACCGAAGCTCACTAGAAAAGCTAGTATTTAGTCAAAGCCGATCAATGTGTTGTCACTCATTCAATGTCCTTGATATATCCCGTGACTCACGTGACTGGCTTTCGTGACCGTTTCTGAAGTAACCAACCCGCTCATGACAAACCGAGCTTTCGTCTTTGTGGGCTACAGATGAGACCGATTGGAGCCTATATCTAAAACACAATTTAGTAATCCTAAGCGATCGCAAAACGACGAGCGAATTGGTAATTAGGAACATTTGTTTCCAGTCACGTTTAAGCCGACGAAAAAGCACCTTTGACAGTTTGAAGACACTAATAGATTAGGGATTAATGCGTAACAATTTTAAATTCTTTTAAAATCTTGAATTGCCATACCTACGACTTCATTATTTTCCATCGTTTTCCATGAAAGATTTAATTATTTTGTCTGGATATTATAGAAAACTGTTGCAATATACCTACAACAAAAATGCTTGGATCAGTGGGGCGGATTCAGTATATAGTGGTCCAGTCACCTGCAATAGTATATAACGCTATGAAGGCCGCAAAAATATGTGACGCGCTCTTATGGCGCTACAAACAAGAATGTGTCAGATTATTTTGCAGCCTTCATAGAGTCCTATACTATTGCAGGTGACTGTCCCATTAGGAAAAAGTAAAAAATGCACAATATACGATTTAAGCTAAAATGGTAATTTACATTAAATAAAATAAAAAAAACACAAAAAATTTGCTAGTCAGGCTATATACCGGGTGTTTCCTGTAACAGGAGCAATAAATATAATATCTCTCAGTCATCATCTTAACCCTGTGAAAACGAGTGCTGTAAAGGGCTCGAAACGTAGGATCATGGTGTTAATAAACGCGATTAATCCGTTCTAAAGTGTTTAATTTCAATGAATAACAATCGCGGTAACAGAAGACAATATTAGGAGCAATAAATTTAATCGTAGGTAGTCCTCGCCAAACTGAACAACGTTTGTTGTTGTAGTAATTATTTTAAAAAAATTGTTTACAATAACCTTATTGTGTCATTGTGAACTGAACTATTCTTTCATGCATCTATTGTAGGTGCATGACATTAGGTTAGAGCATTATTTTACCGTCCCTTTCATATAAACTTATTAATATACTCCTGCATCACTACATAGTATAAAGCAAAGTCGCTTCCCGCTATCTGTATGTATGTATGCTTAAATCTTTAAAACTACGCAACGTATTTTGATGCGGTATTTTTAATAGATACCTAGAGTGATTCAAGAGGAAACCGTGCGAGCCGGAGCGGGACGCTAGTAACTTAATAAAGACGTCGTGTCTTTATACTTCTCATAAAACTAGGTTGAAAACATATAAATTGTTCCTTCTACGTGCAAATTTAATATGGGTGTGGGATGCGCATGGGTAATGCATTGTTTCATTTTGCTCCGCGTGCAAAATAGTACATTACCTAACTAGTGCGGTATAGCAAAGAAAGGCCGAGATCGCAGATGTTTGCGACCCGAGCTGCAAGCGAGGGACGTAAATATGCGATCAAGGGTTTTATTTATTACCTCACGTGTTAGGTACATCATTTTATGCCTACACTTGGGCAGAAATTGGCTTCTCCCGTACGCGTAGCGTGCGGGAAAGGGCACTTTATGGCCAGGTGTGGCATAAAATATTTAAAACCATTCCGCTTGCACATTCACCCCTCTCCCCCCACGCTCAGGGGGGAGGGAGATCTGTCATTCCCTTCAAATCTAAAAATAGCTATTGTGAGACCCTCTAGCTCTAGTCCAAATTTCAGAACTCTAACTCGCAGCGCACAATTTTTCCCGTTAGCGATGTTACAATAATAAACATATAAAACAGTTTAAATCCGGATATGTTAAGGAAATAAGGAATAAAATACATATTTATCGTTGAATGAACCTATATACAAACAAATGAAAGTATCTTGGTTTTCTTACACAATGCAGCATTTAGAAAATATGGTCAACTTGGTCCTTTTCAATACAGTTGCTCAAAAAAGGCCCTTTTCTTGGCTGTTTTGCGTGCGCAAAGTTTGTTTTTGCGAACTAGTGCTTTTTACTTTTCCAATCTTTTTAAATTTAGTTGTGTTCCAATTCATGACTGCTTACCGAAGAGTATTATTGTTCGTTAACTTTACCGAGCCGTAATAAATCTAAATACCTGCTATTAACGCAATAATATTAAAGATATTGATATTTCATATTTCAATAATTACTTCTTCAGCTTACTAATGATCATTCATTAAAAATATTATCATTGAAAACAGTTCTTATAAATCTGTGTGTATGAAACGGAACAGAGCCTACGAAACGTCAGTCAAAGTAGAGGCGTTTTTCAATCAGGTAAACATGTTCGAAGGGCCTATAAAGCCCCTCATACACGGCAGTCCGCCGGCACCTCCGGCACGTAATATAGCATCGTGAATGTCGTTGCCGGATGCGTGCCGTACGGCAGCATCCTGCTAGCTCCGCCCACCTCCTTGCAGTCCGAATTGTACTAAATTACAGTAATAAACAATTGAGAAATGCGGCAATGCATAAAATATTAATTATTCATTATTAAAAATGACATACGAGATGGCGGCGATTTTTAAAATTCGAGTACAGTGTATGCGCTAAAACGCAGCGCTGCGCATCTTTCAACAAATAAGTGCGAATTGGACTGCCAGGCTGGGCCACTTGCACACCGTGTGTCCGCTACATCCAGCCATGCCGGAGTGCCGGCGGACTGCCGTGAATGACGGGCTTAAGACATGACGATACGATTTGTCACATGCGATTTATTATTTTGTTTATTATAGATTGAAAATGAGAAAGTAAACAAGATAAGATAAACTTTTTGAAGATGTTCTTAATATATCAACTGTATTACAATCGTGTCACGGAAATAATAAAAAAAAACTTTCAAATTCGTTCTTATGTATTTTTTTTTTTCGCATCTGTATTGAAAAACGTCGTTCGATTCACGTGCAGATATGTCAAGTAATGACATACTTTCCGCACTAGCATCGAAATGTACTATTTTCACATATTATTTTAGCCTATTAGGGGTTGTGTGGTATCATTTTCGTATAAAACAGATATGGAAAATTCATTTATGATAATGAATATGTGCAACACAATTTAGAGGTAACGAGCTTCAAAGTACCTTGGTTCGAACACGTAACCCGATGGAACCATTGAGGCAGATGTTGGTAAGCGTATCAACACTGGATGGTTAAATAGCGTAACTTACGGACGTTCTCTGCTATAAACGGATGCCAGACTGCCAGTACGTATCAAAGTAAAGTTTCAAAGACTGATGCGCGTCCGGCAATGATAGAGCTCCGACGGGCTACTTAAGAAACAACACGTGCCAAACTGCACGCTGAGGGTATGAGGATGCTCAGATGGGCTGGAGGAGTAACACTAAACCATATTTTGTTTCCCTTTATTTACTTTACATAATATATATAATAATACAAAAAATATATAGATCTATTCCAGATATTATAGAGAATAATTTACGTAAATTGTCAAATTCCCCTAGTATGTTTGCCAAGGTAAGATCAGTAAGACCAAACAGTATGTTTTCTGCTTAGCTGCTTGTTTTTTTGCTTAGATTCTGAGATTAGCAACTTTTTAAGTTTAAGTTTTTAAGATTAGTAAATTTTTGTGTAGGTAGTATTACCCCATAAAGTATATGTTTTTTCAAACTACAATAACTATATGTTTTTATTTAATATAATTGATTTCTTATACATTAGGTATATCATGTTTTAAAGAAAAAAAAATTGTGAGTGTTTTTTTACATGAAGCTGGACATTTTTATTGTCAAAAATGTATTTTCCACGTCTGTTTTAATACGAAACTGATACCTACCACACAACCCCTAGCAGGCTTAACTAATAAGTGAAGAAATATTAAAAGAAACCATCCTGCTTGCATTTTCACGCCTCTCCACATCTCGCTCAGGGGGAATTGATTTTCTCTCCAAATCTAAAAATAGCTATTTTGAGACCCTATAGCTGTACGTAGGTATAGTCGAAATCCAGAGTCAGAGTCCAGAACTGTTACTCTCAGCGCACAATTTTGTCGATTTTGTTCAAGCGGCGACTCTACTATTGTTTGTCATTTGCTATCGTGATTAATAATTTTGAAATATGCGTGATCATGATGACATACTTATCTGTTACAATTGCTACATATTTTTTAGCTCTTCTGCCGGTTCTGTGATACTACCTTAAAGCGTTGAGAGAACTGAATTTCTCTATTTTCATTTTTCTATTTTTCTCGAGAAAAATAAGTGCATCTACTTACTTGTTTTTATGGAAAAACGCGCAATTGGCTAGCACCTATTCTTATTATAGTACCTTGAAATTGTTGTTAGACATGTATTTATGCCAGTTGTTGCCAATAATAAGCCTGTCCACCGAGAGTAAAAAACTTATTTGTGACTGATCAAATTTAGGGTCATAAGATATAGGAAAAGAAAGAGATCCTGCGATAAATAAGTAATATCATCCATTTTAGTACGGAAAAAAGTTAAATCCTGAATGCACAATTACGTAGGTATGAAAACAAACGATAGTCGCTTAAAAATCGCTGTTTGCTTATAAAACTAAATTTATACAATATATATTAATTTATTTCAAATAAGTATTTCACATAGGTATATCTAACAAAATATATACAGTCAATTACAAACTATAGATGTAAAATTTAAGTTTTCTAATATTAAAGTTACGTTGTGCGAGGAAGCCGCCACGGTCACCAGTTACAAAAATATATTATTCAGCAAACTAGGTTATTTCAACCTTTTGAGGTTGTTCGCCTGAACGACCCATAAAAAAATTCACCTGTATATTATTACTTGTCTACTTGATGTTGTATTATTTCGCATAACGACCCATGCCTAATGCATTGTATTCGTCAATTTATAACGACAAATGGTGCCGTCATAATGTCAAATTATCCTCCAACTAACGTGCGGTTGGACTAGATTTATTTGCTTTCATTGTGTAAAAAACATGATTAAAACATTATTTTGCCTCATTTTTGAAAATTTGCGAACTTCCACTAAGAAATGTTTTTTTTGTTAGTAAAGCCTTGAAGATGAAAACGGAGTTGAAACTTTTGACGACTTTGACGCGGATGAAGTTAATTAAATATACTTTTTAACTTCATTAGCGCTTAAAGCGCTGTTTTATCCTTTAAAACTAGCGGGGGAAAACGCATACAGCTAAGTAACAGGAAATTCACCACTTTACCGAAGCTCACTAGAAAAGCTAGTATTTAGTCAAAGCCGATCAATGTGTTGTCACTCATTCAATGTCCTTGATATATCCCGTGACTCACGTGACTGGCTTTCGTGACCGTTTCTGAAGTAACCAACCCGCTCGTGACAAACCGAGCTTTCGTCTTTGTGGGCTACAGATGAGACCGATTGGAGCCTATATCTAAAACACAATTTAGTAATCCTAAGCGATCGCAAAACGACGAGCGAATTGGTAATTAGGAACATTTGTTTCCAGTCACGTTTAAGCCGACGAAAAAGCACCTTTGACAGTTTGAAGACACTAATAGATTAGGGATTAATGCGTAACAATTTTACGCCAATGATACTTGAATTGAACTCTAGTATAATCTATTCCTTGTTTTTAGAGTTCTGTACCTCAAAAGGAAAAAAAACGGAACGCTTATAGGATCACTTTGTTGTCCGTCGGAACCCTTTATCTCGGGAACGCGTAGAGTAGAGAATACCTCACGCAAAGGTCTCCGTTCCCTTGAAGCTGTGAAAAATTAAAACCTGTACGTCAACACAATCAAAAGATACGGCCGGTTATTGCATTTTCCATACATTTGCAACGGGAATCAAAATTTATAAGGTACATCCCATTCGCCTAGAATCACGAAATTTGGCAAAAACCAAGAGCTTGTAGCAAAAGTATTACAGGAAAGAATTCGAAAACCGAATAATTGCGGCACACTAAGGGTGTGGGGGGAGCGACCTTTGTGCGAAGCCCTCGGTGGGCGAGTCCGACTCGCACTTGGCCAGTTTTTTTCGTTTTGCACTTCGTATCCGTATGCTTTGTGCTCATGGTTACGTTCCATTATTGTGATGATACGTTGTCTCACCTTGGTGTAATGTGAGTTACGTTTCGGCACCATTTGTAGCAGGGAGTTAACGGCCATCGTTAGCGCACCATTTGTTGCTCTCAAGTTCTCATCTCAACTGTTCTAAGGTCACGGCTGAGTTTCGACATTACTCTCTCGCATTACTACGATTGAAACGCACGTTCAAAACAAGAAACGCATTTTTTTAAATTATGTGTTATGAACGTTTAAAACTAAATTAAGCTAGTCTACGTGCGAACGTATCATTATGTGAACTAATTTGAGGTATTTATGTGTTGTTTGTTATTATCTCAATTGCTACACTGACACATCTTTATGTTTCTTTAATTATGACCGCATGAAAATCAAAAATTCTGTCTCCATAATCTCATCCTCTCTTCGACGTACGTGTACTGTACGTAGTTACGTATTTGCTACTCAGGTACTTACATCAACTTGTGGGTCTCTGTTTGGTCCAATGGTTGACTGGGAGAGAGTGACATATGATATGACATGACATGACATAGGTAAGTCTCTACAAACGCCTCAGAGATTTGGTCAATTAGGTACCCAGTTTTTTCCGGTGCAAAGAGCTGTACCTACCGACATTTGATCATATTACAAATTTGACAATTTCTGTTCGTCTTTGATGCAGACGTAAACAAAGGAAATAGATGAAGGTTTTATGTTACCGCCAAAGAGAATCCGGATGTGTATTGAATTAATGGTTATGATCCAATATTATAGTGTGCAATTAAAATAACACATTTATACGATCGGTTTATAGATTCAATAAAACATACTGTTTGCTTAGTTCACAATTAAATAAATCAAAATCACTCAATATAGGTAAATGTTTTATTATTAGGTATTAGGTTATGAAGATTATTTCGAAGCGCCAATAGGAGCTTGTTAGTTTAAATGGATGACCTGAATAATACAAACCCAGTTATGTAAATAAAGTAATAAAGATTTTTTTAATAATATTGTATCCTACACAAGCCAATAGATAAGTTCTCGTTTGAAATCATGTCAGTGACGCCTAATGAATAAGTTAACCTACGCTCCAAGCGATTAGGTTTTGTCAGTGAACTCAGGCATTGTAGCTTACACGCTAATGATTAAGGATACCTACCTTCGCTGTGGGGCAATGTGGCGGCATTGAAGCTTTTAGTTTAAACTGTGCCGAGACAAATAACTCAGACACTTTGTTCAATGCTGTTCGGATGGTATCAATCACAGTTTACGAATTGCAATCGACTCTGTCTGGCTCAATTACTAAAGTAATCTTTAAAATTGGTTTCACTGACTCGTCGCAATATTGCTTTTGCTTCACAGTTACCTAGCTATCACTATCACATAAGTATCAAACCTAACCTAGTGGTAGGTGCCAAAACGGCACGACAACTGGCACCCCGGACTCCTGGTTTTTTTTTCATTAATCATTAATTGCGCCGGGGGGCGCCGGGGGGCGCTGGGGGGCGCCGGGGGGCGCCGCGGGTTGTCTACCAACCTACATTACGCCGCCGCTGCATAATGGCTCTTAAATGTTTAGATATGAGAACCGATAGGTTAGTTAGTTCTGTGCTGGGCTTTTTCCGCTACTCGATATCGATATCTATTGTGCCTTTGGTAGCCCTACTCTAACCACCCTAGTTCTTCCGCGAAACCTTTAGCGTGCTTGGAGTGGTACCTGGATCTGTGTGTATACTTCTACCTGTTCACATTCTTTTAATATCGATAGGGCATACATTGTTGATCAGTGTACCTAAGTGCCGGGCAGTGCCTGCCTACAATTTTGAGTTACATAATTAAATTATAGGTAGGTAGTAAAAAGGTAATAAAGCGTTTGTAAATGTTGCCTCTTATTTTACGGCGACTTATTATCACATCTCGATATTCCACAAATATCAAAAATGTACCTCTCAGGCTTACATTACAACCGAATGCTCCTAAATCTGTATAATCTACATTAAAAATACAATAAGTAGGTACTTACCTACATTTATTATGTACGTGACATATACCCGTACTTACTACATCCTTTTTGATACATAATAGTACCTACCTGGAGGCTGACAACTGGCTATAATAACATACCTACGATAGACTATTTACTGTATGAAAAATCATTATGTTAGATTAGGAACCTTAATTGCTTAGCCAAAATTTTAATTTTAAACTCCGTATTTGCAGCTGACCTGAAGAATTTGCAATACTCGTAGCTTACACTCAATTGCAATTTTGCACGCTGCGTACAAATAATAGCGCACCTTTCCGAGCGGGTGTGATGACTATGACTTGGTGTTGTCTACAATAGTATAGTCCTTACATATTTCAATTTCCATGCACGGTAGCACTTTCGTCAACGGGTCCAACTTCATTGTGTTGCAAGCCCGCGTGAGACCGCTGCCGCTGTAGCGGACTGAGACTGACAGTACAGTAATCTAGAACCCGTGTATTTAGTTAATTGTCGAAGCTACGTACTTATACTTAATGTAAAGCTCCGCTATTCGGGGCACGACGGGCACGTTTTGTATCGGTTGCAGGATTTGATAGATATGTAGACCATCGTTAGGTAAGGACCTCACGATTTTCGGAAGTAGAGGTACTCACATAAGTGTGTATCTTTTACCGGGTGGAAGTATTTTTAGTGCCCTCAGGTTTTTGAAATATTTTTTTTGTAAAGAATTTCAAATTAAATATCGATTTGCCATAGACAGTCCTCATCGGAATTCTGGCACCCCTAAAAATAAAACTTTATTGACTTGCGAGTCTCGAAGCCCTAATATGGCTGGCTGAGCTGATCATGGTTTAATTTACGAAAATGTTCTTCATTTAAATATCCACGTACAAATTACAATAAAGGCTGCAAAATTGACAGATCGTCGGAGCCAACATAAATAAACTATCAAACCTTGAATCAGGCGTGGATTAGTTTATTTTATTTATCACCATTGAATAAGTAGGTATTGCTAAGTGTTTTTAAATGACGTCATGATTCATGAATGTGCTTGTCAGTTCAGTCGATTGCTGTTTAAGGAAATAACTTACCTACCACAAGTTAAAATATTATAGTTTCTCGCCATATCTACGCAAGGAAGTTTTTGACACTAATGTGCTTACTATGAATTGCATTCGATTGCAACTGCGGCATTCGACAGTATGTCCGTCTCGCTCCTGCCAGAGAGTGGTAGGAGCGAGACGGACATACTTCCGAATGCCGCAGTCACAATCGAATGCAACTCATGGTACCTGTAGCTACGCACATAAGTGATATAGCGCAAAATGTAGCGTCACCAACGTGCGTAGCCAAGATGCCAATCCAGGTCTAATTAGGTTTGCATAAGTAAGAATACTAGATGGACCTTAAACACCTATGTATATATATAGATAACAGCTGCAAGTGAAGATGGCTGGACATTTGATTCTTTACACTGAAGTACTACTGGATACTTGATTATATCATTGATGATACCTTTCACTAACTCAGTTACCTACCTAATTCACAGTAATATCTGTCACGAATCTCAGCTTGTGCCTAGTATAACTTGGTCTTAAGACCCTAAAGGTATTCATGACCAGAGAAAAGAATATTCTGGTTACCTAAGGCGCGATGCTTGGTAAAATTATCCAGTAAAGGGATTTGAGTCTAATATTTCAATCGATAGCGAAAGTCTTTCGTCGTCCCATGTTGCTTTTTAATGTCAACAAGAGGCTGGCTAAAGTATGCTATTTTTTATTTTTTTAAACTTTCACCGAAGGAGCTGTGTGTTTACCATGAGTTGAATTCGATTGCGACTGCCGCATTCGACAGTATGTCCGTCTCGCTCCTACCAGAGGAGTGGTAGGAGCGAGACGGACTCATGGTTCGCACATTGTTTATCTAACTTACATGCCTACATGTCATCGGGTCGGGATATGTGATGTATTCTATGCCTAAAGTGACTTACCACTCAACAACGATTAGAAAATGTTGTGAATGTTTAAGTCATATAATATTATAATTTATGTGCAAACATTAGCGCTTTTATCGTTGTTTTTAATTTAATACATGATTTAGGAGATTTATAAAGCTGTTAAAGAGGTTGCAACAAAAACAATCTGTTAGCTTCCTTAAACGGATTAAATGGCTCACCAGCATTTTGTTACATATAATATGATTTGAGCATTTAATTTGTCTATTCTTTCCCTGCAAAGCTTTTAACAGTTTGAACAATTATCTACCGTACTAAATAATAAGGCCTCAAGTAATACCCACAGTTTAAATCGCGTGTAAGTCTTACCTGTACCCCGAAGTTTATATGACTTGTTTTCACTGGGTACGTTCAATAATCACGCTAACCGATGATTTTTTTTCATCTATGTGTTTGTGTCTTAATTGTGTTTTCTGACTACCCATACAGGGTGGAAATAGATTTTGGGTCAGTAAGGGCAGCTACCGGATCCCGTTTGCAGCTGCACAGAAGTTTCGATAGGTGTTTCATAAGTTGGTGTCCTCCCCATTTTAGTAGGGCTGGGTAGATTCCGTCTGTGCCTGGTGACTTGAAGTTGTCGAAACTGCACACCGCCCAGTTTTTTTTTGTTAAGCTCTGTTATATGTTCCCATTCGCTTTCAGTAGGATGAATGTCTGTCGTGTTTATTGTTCTACCGTGATTGTAGGTATTTAAAAGCTGATCGTTAGAAACTGTACGCCGAGCTCTATGTGTTTGTTGTTGTTGTAACTGTATGGATAACGGCATATTATACAAGCTGTATATTAAAGCAGAAAAAGTAGGTAACAATTAAACAGAAAACCTAATAAAAATTATTATGATCTACAACTTAATATTACTTAAATAAAACTAAATATACTTAAACTAAAAGTTATTGTTCTAGTTTTTCTACATTTACTACTTTGCATCCCGGGAAGTGGGTCCCCACTAGCTCTAGAAGACAGTTAATATTTAATTACTTACCTAAATATGATACGCTAATTTTTTTAGGACCGTTGGGCTTCATGTAATAATAATAATTCATAAAAATACTCGAAAATTGAGAGATACAGATCGAAGGTCATTAGGACCAGGAATGGGCTTAAGAGATTCACCCGTATTAGATTTACACAGTACACACTGCATTGTCACGATTTTCTTAAATAGGTACCTACTTTTTAGGGCATTCATTTAGTTCTAAGTTCAAAGATGCTACAGTTACAGTAAACATTCAGTCAGATTTTTATTTTATTTCCAGAAATCCGAACATCCATTCAACACGACCAGTATTTTGTTATTGCTACATCTGATCGCGCATGTGTGCGGCACGCAATGGGCGTCGCACGTGAGCGTGAACACGCCGGCGCACAGCTTCACGCACGGCGTTGGGGACCCGCTGCCAGCGCGCCGTGGGTACCAGGGTTTTAGGAGCTCAAGGCGTAAGTTACAATTAGATTCCGGGTGTGAGGTCAGTAAGGTAGGTAGTCCACGTTTCATGGTAGCGTGGACACGCCGGCGCACGGCTTTACACACAACGTTATAGGATGGCGCTGCCCGCGCGCCGTGGGTGTCAGGGCTTTACGAGCTCCAGGCGTAAATTAGAATTAGATTCCTATTAATAAGGATGAGGTCACTGTGAGGTAGGTAGTCCACGTCTCATTGGAGCGTGAATACGCCAGCGCACAGCTTTACACATAACCACCTAACCCAATTACCTATTAGGTAATACGCAACCGGGAACCGCTTATCATATCGCGAACTTTACACTTTTATAGGTAATTTCGAATAAGCATCTAATAATGACTTCTGATCCGCAGGTCAACCAGTGCGGCAAACGGTGCGTCAGCCGCAACGCCCTCGGGAACGCGGCACCGGCGGCGGCTATCCGCGCGTAAAACCACTCGTTCCCTTCGACACAGAAGAAATACGCGGCAATGGATTCAACGCTCTATCCTGGCCCTTTGATGCTCAAATAGGTACGTTAGCTTTATCTTTATGTAGGTACTTAGCTAAACTAAAAGAGCTACCTGTGAAAACGATTTGTTACTAAAGAAGTATTACGAGAAACGAAGAGGACAATAAATTAATCTAACTTCCTTGACTTATGTGAGTGAGAATCAATTATTTTCATCGACATAGAAATAAATAGACTGATAACACGAAAAGCCGTTTAAATATATGTTCCACTTTTACACCCTTAAAACCATAATTTCTTCCAGTTAACCAAATAAATACATCCACTTCACTTATTTAGACCTAAAGTATAAGTACGTACATATACCTACCACATAAATGTAAGATTTAAGTTTACTTGTTTTGAATGTTTCAAATCAGTCCACCAGCCAGCACCAATTTTTTGGGTAAGTTCACTTTTTGAGCGGTAATTACGAACGTTTCCATAGGTAGGTACCTAGGTACTTATTAGGCTTCCAAGATGATATTACTAAATACTTTTTCTACTCCAGCACTTCTATGTGTCAATTAGATGACTGACAGCGATATTTAAAAAGTAACCATTATAATGTTGTCTGTGGTATTCCATAAGAACACTGCTCCTATGAATTTTCATACATTTATATTAGCACTGTTGTTGTTTTTCTTTAATTTCCATAGTGGGCACAACATCTTCCCTATTCTGCCACGTTTCTATATTTTGCTTTTTACGCTATTTTAGCTGTCGTAGAAAAACTAGGGTATGCAACAGCTCATAATTGGTTCTTAAACTCTCGGGTCTATTATTACAAAACTCGGCTTCGCCTCGTTTTGTAACGGCGACCCTCAAGTTTTAAGAACCCTTATTATATCACTGTTGCATAAACTACTATAGTACGTACCTTCTTACAAACGTATATCGAGGGTCTAATTTATTATACATTAGTAGAGTGGGTCACTCATGTACGAAGGAAAATAAAAGTTTCAATTTACCGTCGGGCAGTTATAAAAAGTTACGTTAGGTATGTCTTTATATGTACAAATATTATCCAATTCCGAAGTTATTTTGGAATCTGAATTGTTTTCTGCCTCCGGATCCAATTCTTCATACAAATATTGGTACATTTCTAAGCATAATTTACAAATATTTAAGATTTCGTTTCTTTATCAAATTTAGGCTCAAACTGGTTATTTTGGGGTGGTAATAGTATATTGAACGTTACAAATTTAAGCCTTTAAGTAAGATTGAAAAAAAAAAAGAAACATTTTTTTTAACGTCCTAACTTTTAAGGGAAATTTTAAGTGTCCAGAGGCAGTAAAACTTGGTTAAAAAATAAATAAATGACCAAAAAGCACCCTTTTTTAAATGTGCCCCATAAAAAAAATTAATAGCCCAGCCTGTTATAGGTACATATCAGTTCAGGACAGGCTTTGCTTAGTGTGGGACAGTGTGGGTAGAAGTCAGTCATTTTTGAATATAAATTATTCGTAGGTTATAATTATACTTACAGTAATTTTGGTCATACAGTACATTTCTACATGTAGTTATTCATCATCATCGTTATCTGTAAACCCTATATTTTTAATTCAATATTTCCTTTATTGTCTCTTTCAGAAACCTCTATCCCTGTCCTTCCGCCGTCGCCATACAAGGTGGACTCGCCCGATCCGGAGTCGCTCTGGCCTGAAGGCCTCTTCCTGCCACCAGTTAGCGCCTCCAGTTTCGGCAACATAGGTCGTCGGACAGACTTAGGTAAAGTACCACCCACTTATATAATAATAACGACGAAATCCAGCGACGGCAATAATGTGTTACTTAACTGTAATTCCATCACATTCCTATTTTTCACTCTCTTATACCTACCTACTTATGGGTATTGGGCTAATGAGATGAAACGTCTGTTCTCGCGTCAGCGCGTCACTATACAAAGTGGACTCGCCTGACCCCAAGTCGTTCCTGAAATCCTGACGTCCTGTCAGTAGTCAACGCCTCTTTCGGCAACTTGGGTCGTCGGACTGACTCCGGTAAAGTACTACCAGAAAATATAATGACGACACAAGTGTGATTCCATGATGTAGGTACCTCCCTAATTTTGACGCACTCCCTCCCTACCCAGGGTTTGATTTTAAAACAATCACCCGAATCAAGCTAGCCCACGCAGTGGCGCCGTAGCTTGCACCACTGAAAAACTAAGTACCTACCTACCTAAGTAATCTAAGTACCTACTATAACAAAAGATAAAGTCATGAAAAATATATTGTATTTAGGTATTTTAGTAAGTAGATATACCTATCTACTTACTAAATATCGCGGAAATATCACGTTGTACAGTAGGTACCTACAACCTACCCTGAACAATAAATAATACCTACGTCTACACAGCATCTACGTAATACGAATATATCTAACACGCAAAAAACTGCAGATCTCCTTTAAGCTATTTAGTTTTTCTTTCACGATTTTTCGTGAATATAACAAGTCGTGGGCAACTAGAATCGCCACTATTGTTCTGATGCTAGCGAAATAGACAACGGCAATCATTTAAGGCCTCATTTCCTCTTTTATGAGTGTCGCACGGGCAAATTTAAATGATAGTCTGGCCATCCAGCGGATGCGTTACAGTAGAACAAAAAACTATATCCATCCTCGTTTTAGAGGTGGTAATACTAGCGTAAGAAAAATACAGTATGATTATCTCTGACTACGGACTCATAGGGTTTCAATAAGTATAAGGAGGTAAGTGTTGGATTAGCGATTGATGGATTTGTAGACATTTAACGGAAGTTAATGACTCCGTTAACAATTTTTAAAAAGGTAACTTAAAAGTTAATCCGTTAGTTATAATGTTAACTTCGTTATTTAACGGATTAACGAGTAGGTACATGCCCATCTATGGTGGCATCTTATGGAGTCACAGTTCCGCCCAGCGACGTTCTACCTGTAATTTTTATTGCATATGGCTCTTTTAAAGACTCGAACTTTCACACCATTCTCGATTTTTAAATTACATGTTTCCGTTACAGAATCGGAAATTGTGGATCCGTACCTGCTCGAGGGTTCCGAAGCGATAGCAGCAGTGAAAAGGGCCCGGGACCACGGCGTATACTACTTCCACGATATACCTCACATAGAGTCCCTCTTCGCCAACCAAGAGGTTCGAATACAGAACAACCTCAAGCCGCACCGCGTCGCTAGCATACGGCATACGTGGCCGTACAATCGACCTTAGCACGATGAAACACGATGGAAACGAAACATTTGTAAATTATAAATATTTGTACAAAAACGTGTAGAAATACTCAGTCATAATAATGTAATATTATGTCATACAAGTTTCAAACTACGGAGTTGTTTTATTCCACATATCGACTTCGTAGCCATTGTAAAAAAAATATAAAAAATTAAAGCTGTATTTTATACGGCGCTTTTCGATGGGCCCTATCCGTCGTGTACGTAGTCCCTCCCTCGATTCCATAGGTCCACTTTCGTTTATTAGTTTTATTACACAGTACGATGCGACGGACGGCGCCCGATGAAAAGTGCCATGTTATACTGCTTTTAGTGCCTCGAAACCAGGTTTTTATCAACTACGCAGCGCCAATAGCGCCATCTAAGTATACCTTTGAGTTTTAAACCAGACGGAGTAAAAATTGACAGCCCTACCTACCCCTCTGCCCAATGGATATGTGATAGTTTCATATGTATGGGCTGACGTATATCTGACAGCTATTTGTACGTTACGTACGAATAGCTGTACCTACATTTGACGTGCTCCTCCCACACAAAAAGTGGCACTTTTTTGTATAGGAAATCTAATGACAGTCGTTACCTTGCCAGTCCCGTTGATTAAAAAGTCAAAAGAAAAATACTTATCTATACCTACTCCATACCTACTCCATACCTACACCATACCTACTCCTGCTTTTGCTCTCTCTACCATAGGTACATATCCCCACGTTATATTTATTTACTTAAAAAAAACATTATATACAGAAAATAGTTTATTTAAAAAAAAGTGTAAAATACGTATAAAATTTATAATACAACAAAATGTCACAAAATATAGATTTGCATTCGATTTCAGTCCTTTCAGTATTATACATATATGCTGCCTACACCAGACCGGTATTAAGGCTATTAAGGCGGTATTAAGGGTATTTTAACATTCCTAATACAGTTTGTATACGTTTCTAAAAATTGAGTATATATTCTCCATTGAAATTAAATACTTTAGAACGGATTAATTACGTTTATTAAAACCATGACCCTACGTTTCGAGCTCTTTACAGCACTCATTTTCAAAGGGTTAAGATGATGACTGAGAGAATGCGAATTCGAAAACAAAACCCTGTCCTGTGAAAACGAGGGCTGTAAAGGGCTCGAAACGTAGGGTCATGGTGTTAATAAACGCGATTAATCCATTCTAAAGTGTTTAATTTTAATGAATAACAATTGCGATAACAGAAGACTATATTATATATTCTCCACTTAAGTTCTAATCAATCTTAACTATTAAGTGCTTTACAATTGCAATCGAACACAATATTTACTTATAAGTAGTTTTATATAAAAAATACATTGATTGTTATCGTTTTAAATTAACTAAGGTAATTTAAAAAAAACGGCCATGTGCTTGTCGGACTCTCGCACCGAGGGTTCCGTAACTTCCGTACAAACTTCAGTTGTCGCATTCATCTTAGACATAATGCTGCATTTCGAACTGCATTAGCAAACTGCATTTCGAAGTAGAAAATTGAATTCAGCCCCATGTATCGACTGATTAGGCCATTTGTTTGCACAGCAGAGTTATTACCTATGTGAGTTCGTTTCTCGTTGATAATTCTTAGCACGTAATGTTGAAATTTAGTTCAGATTTTTTTTATAACAAGAGTTAATGACGATAGCGACAAAACTATAATTTTTCCATAATATTCATGTTGATATGAACGTTGTGTAATTATTTTATATATTTTTCTTCGTTAACTTCGGAGATAACGGGGGATTGGTATTTTTTTACATTTTCCTTCATTAATCTTTATTTTTTCACTGTAAATTTTAGAATGTGTAAATCAAGCCCTAACAATTGATACCCCACATGATTTAGTTACCTACCAAATTTTTATTTTTTGCCCCCACATTTCACATTGATGGTTTAAGTAGGGCCCGAGATATTTAACGATGTGACAGACAGACAGACAAAGCCACCATAAGGGTTCCTTTTATTACCATTTTGGTACGGAACCCAACAAATTATTATTATCTTTATCTATTACATGCTTTACAGTAGCAATTTAACACAATATTTAAATTGTGATCGAATATTTTTAGGATAAGGCATATTAAAGTGCCATGACCACTCGACATCCGCCATCTTGAAATGACCGTTGCTAGCTTTCTCATAAACTTACCTATATACTGTAAAAAGCAAAATTGCAAACCCCAATTAGGGCCGTTCACCACAAATGCATAATGCCTATCATCAATTTGATTGATGAAAGGTAGTTAGTTATCTAGATTGATAAAAGGTATTTAAACGAATTCTCGCAAGTAGGTATGGCAAAGAACCTGTCTATGATAAGCTTTATTTAAATATTCGGCACCGAGTAGGTAGGCATAAATTAAAGAATTGGATTACGAGCGTGACACCACTATTCAATAGAGCGCTGTCTCGCTAGCGCACTGTAGCAATATCTGGAAAGTGCATATAAAGGAGGTACTTCACTGCAAGTTTGGGGTTCGCGTTGCGGGTTCGCCGCGTTTGCCAAATATTCGTGTTGGAGTCCGAACACCACGAATACGACATCCACACTTGGGTGCCAACAGGCGAGTTTGGCATTTGGGTGTTCCGGATGTTCGAGCAAATATTCACGAAAATAGGCGAATAAGCCCTCCACACATCGTCTATTCGGCCAAACACAGCAAATACGCGAACCCGCATATTGCAGTATTTGCAGTGAAGTGCCTCCTTAAGATAACTGCCGAGCTGCCTAAACATTCTGAGCAAAAACAATATTTTATTAATAGGTATTTACTTAGAATGTAAAATGAGATTCTAGTTTTTTTTTTCTATATCAGTTCAAAAATTATGTGATATAGAAACCTTTATGGTTGTTTTATAAAAGTTTAAAATAAATTTTAGATTTGCACAAAAAATTGTACATAGGATCTAACTAGGGGTGGCCCTAAATAACCAACATACTCCCAACCGTACCTAGTACTAGTAAGCATGTAACACAGCCAAATACTCACATATTTCGCTGCACATTAAATATAGTGACCAGACCGGCAATTATAATACTTAAATAGGACATGGTTACCCTAAAACCAGAGTTGCACAAGTCACCAGTACAGAAACACATGTAGACCTTCTTATAATTCCACAATGTGTAAGCACACCTTTCTTCATAGTCACTTGGAGGCCTTTGGAGACACATCCTCTCAGTTGCAGAACCATAATCTAAAAAAAAAGAATAACTAGTTTGAGAAAATAATGACTGGGTATTGGCTAGAAATTACTACAATGCAGTAGGTCACCACCTGTAGCCCTAGCACAACTTACCCGTCTCTTTTAAAATCTGCTTCCTAGCGTTTTCCCTGCTTATGCTCAGGGACCCTGGGGTCCGCTTTGGCAACTAATCCTAAAATGTAGGCACTAGTTATGAAAGACCTTCCATTCCAACCCTGAGGACCCCCTCTACCAATAAGGCCTAGTTTACCCTCTCTGTCGGGTGACCGAGAGGGTAAACTATTAGTATGGTTATGTCATGACGCTTTCCTTCAATTCAATTCAATATCAAATTATATTTTGTATACCAGTTCCGAAAAAGTAATTGGTTTTAACTGGGGTTTGAACCTGTGACCTTCAGATTGAAAGTCACATGGTATTTCCTGCTGGGCCACCAAACCAAAACTTTTTTGTGCTAGAAAAATACAGATAGTCTATCTCGCACGCGACATACTTTCGCGGCACTCTTATGCTGAGGCTACTACTGCAGGTATATAAAATCAAGATGTACATGATATTACTAAAAACAAGTAGTTTTATAGAAAATTTTGATGTTCTTGAATTGATTGTCTAACCAAACTCTAATTGGTGATTTTCAGTTTACTAAGGCAGTAAATGGCAAAATTGATTTGTGTTCAACGCACCATCAGTTCGGAATGCTCCTTCATTGCCCTCTATCATTTTCCCACACCAACCCGAAGGGCAGGCCACCACATGTATGCCGAGTTGGGAGTATGGATCAGTAGAATTCACCGTGACTGGATCTATACAGCTGCCTAGCTCTCCCCTTGATCGACATTTGACACATCGTTTCTGTAGACCTGGAAAAGCAATGGGCAAAGTATTTTTTTTATTAGCTCTGACTTATAACTTTTTACATTAACCCCCAATCGAAAAATCGGGAGAGCATCGGGAGAGCCTCACTCCTAGGAGACGCGTCCCCAGGTGGCGGATAGGGGCACGCCCGCCTACTTCATTGTAGCGGGTAGGAATGAAATAAAATAGTTCCCGCGGACCAACAGGCCGGAGAAGGTCACTCCGTATGAAACCACATAGGCTATCAGGAGCCTTGGGGCACCCCCTAAAAGTCTCACCGAGTAAATGGCGGGATATCCATACACCTAGCTAGAAGAGGTACTGTCGGCCTAAAGGACTAAATTCCTTTTTAAAGGACATAGGAGAAGGTACTCTGAGAACAAACCAAGCGTGGTAGTACGCTTCAAAGTAGCAGCCCTACTAACTGCCTAGGGTACTATGGGCTAATAACCTGTATGCCTGAAATAAATTTTATTACTGAAACTCGAACAATGAATAAACGGACGGATAAAACGATGACCTTTGGCGCGAAAACACGGACTTTGATAGGTTGCTGGAATGTGCGGACTATGCGCGAAGATAGCAGAGTGCATCAAGTAGCAAAGTGCATGAAGGAGTACAACCTTGAGATTTTAGGCATATCTGAAGCGAGATGGAAACAATTTGGAGAACACCAGGTGGAAGACCTGACATTACTATACTCAGGAAAAGAGGACAAGCACGAAGCAGGAGTTGCCTTACTTCTTAGTAAGAGAGCCAGAAAGAGCCTAATAGATTGGAATCCTGTATCAGACAGAATCATCGTGGCACGGTTCCTGTCCAAAGTGAGAAAGATTACAGTGA
Source organism: Lathronympha strigana (assembly GCA_949128165.1). Lineage (NCBI taxonomy): Eukaryota > Metazoa > Arthropoda > Insecta > Lepidoptera > Tortricidae > Lathronympha > Lathronympha strigana. The sequence goes on along the minus strand of OX421905.1, from coordinate 8,548,661 downwards.
TACAATGCTACGCTCCCACAAACATGGCTGAGGAGACAGACAAGGATAGGTTCTACGACCAGTTGAACTCTACGCTCCGGAAAATCAAGTCCCAGGACATAGTAATATGTATGGGGGACTTCAACGCCCAGGTCGGACACAATAACCGGGGTATAGAGTCATGGGTAGGGAAGCATGCTCTTGGGACACGTTCGGACAACGGGAACAGGCTTGTGGACTTTTGCTGCGAGAATGACTTCGTCATTGGAGGATCAGTGTTTCCACACAAAGATTGTCACAAAGTGACGTGGGTCTCTGCTGACCATAGGACAGAGAACCAGATAGACCACCTGTTGATAAGAAGAACGTGGAGACACTCGCTTCTAGACGTCCGAAATAAACGGGGTGCAGATGTTAATAGTGATCATCACTTAGTCATCGGAAAGATCAAGCTCAAGATAGCAGTCGCTCCAGAGAGATCTACACCCAGCAGCAAAAGATACGACGTCGATAAGCTGAGCAACCCGGATGTAAGAGCAAAGTTTGCCATAGAACTGCACAATCGATTCCAGTTGCTGCCAATGGAGGATGAGCCAGTGGAAACACAGTGGGATCACACAAGAGCCATCCTGCAAGAGTGCTGCAAAGATGTCTTAGGAACTAAGGAATACTCTAAAAAAAAGTGGATTTCTGAAGCAACATGGAATAAAGTCTTATCCCGCAAATCCCTGAAAGAAAAACTGAATGTTGCAAAGGACTACGACAGTAAGGAGAGCGCAGCTTATGAGTATTTCCTATGTGAGAGTGACGTCAAGCGCAGCCTCAAACAGGACAAGCGTCGATGGGCAAACAATATCGCCCACAAAGCTGAAGCCGCTGCCCGTAGCGGAAACGTGAAGGAGTTGTACAGAGCCGGAAGGGAACTGTGCAAGCAGACGCAAGTGGAAAGGCCAATTCGAAGCAAAGAAGGCAACATACTGGTGACAATAGAGGACCAACTCCAACGCTGGCATCAGCACTTCAGTGAGGTGTTTAAAGCTGCAGACTGCGACGAAGGACCCAATCAGAATGATGTGCTACCCACTTTAGAGTGGCAATTAGATATCGACACCCAAGTCCCTAGTCAGGATGAAATCAGCAAGGCAATACAATCGCTGAAGAGTGGTAAAGCCCCCGGAAACGACAGTATCCCTATTGAAGCGTTAAAAGCTGACCCACATGTATCCGCCGAAGTACTCCACCCCTTAATGAGAGCAATCTGGGAGAGGGAGCAAGTCCCTAGTAACTGGAAAGAAGGGGTTGTAGTAAAACTGCCGAAGAAAGGAGACCGCTCAATATGTGCAAACTGGAGAGGAATAAACCTTCTCCCATCCTGTGCGAGGATACTTTGCAAGGTGCTACTAAACAGGCTGGCCGCTCAAGTAGACCAAAACCTCAGGGAAGAACAAGGAGGATTCAGACCATGCAGATCATGCACCGATCAACTGAACCTGCTGAGACTAATACTGGAACAGTGCAACGAAATGCAGAGCGAAGTGTTTGCATTGTTTGTAGACTTCGAAAAAGCGTTTGATCGTGTAAAATGGACTAGCATCTGGCGTATTCTGAAGTCGCGTGGATTCCCTGAGAAAATAATAGGAATTATAAGAGCCCTATACGAAGGATCCTCGTGCAGGGTGTTGCACAAAGGCAAACTGACCGACCCGATCCCTGTAACAGCTGGTGTAAAGCAAGGATGTCTGTTGTCTCCTCTACTGTTTCTCATAGTTTTGGACGACGTGATGCGGAGAGTTACCTGCAGGGAGTGCAGAGGCATCCCCTGGGTACAAGGAAAACAACTCGAAGACATAGACTTTGCGGACGATCTATGCCTACTCTCCAAATCGCGTGAAGACCTGCAGTCCAAGACCGATGATCTCGTCAAAGAAGCTGCACTGGAAGGACTACGCATTAATTGCGTCAAGACAAAAGAAATGCGTCTCCATGCCGAAGATCTGCAGCCGCTCTCGATCAATGGCGAGACTGTCGAACGGGTTCCGAAGTTTACCTACCTAGTTACCTACCTACCCGTGAGCCCACAGGGGGGAACAGAACTCGACATAGAAGCCCGCATCAACAAAGCACGTGCTGCACATGCCCAGTTGAGGCCTGTTTGGAGATCTCAAATTATCACTCGTCGCACGAAGTTAAGGATCTTCGAGTCTAACGTTAAGTCAGTCTTATTGTATGGATGCGAGACCTGGTTTGTCAGAAAGGACCTCTCCCTTCGGCTGCAAGTATTTATAAATAAATGCTTGAGAAGCATTCCGGGAATCTTCTGGCCCCGGACGATAAGAAATACCGAATTATGGAGACTGACTAAACAGAGACCAATACACGAAGAAATCCGCGTTAGGAAATGGCGATGGATTGGTCACACACTCCGGAGATCCCAGGAATATCCTCCAAAGCAGGCCTTAACATGGCAGCCGTCCGGGAAACGCAGAGCTGGCCGTCCTAAATCCACGTGGCGCCGATCGGTGGTAAAAGAAGCGGAAGTAACAGGTCTCAAATGGGAAGATCTGGAGGATGCTGCACAAAATCGTCCCAGATGGAAGAGCATTGTTCGGGCCCTATGTCCCTCCTGAGGGATAACAGGAAATAAGTCAAGTAAGTCAAGTCCCAATCGAAAAAGAGGGGTGTAACTGGTTTCATGTTTTGTATCTGTGGCTACTTGCGTCATCATAGCTTCTAAGCAGGGTCTTCTCTACCCTCAATAAGTCAAAATCTTAATAATGTGGTTTTGTTCAATCAAAAGTCTTGTACATCTCACTCAATGGCATAAATTTTATCAAGAGATTTTATTGAAGGAACTGGACTAAAAGGAAATCTTTTTATGAATTCTTATGTTCTTTGGCCTGTAAGGAGGATTGGCCATCTCCAGAAAGGAGGATTCAACTTTATTGACTGGCTAATAGAACAGCACCAAGTGGAAGGGAAGGGAAAAGATCTTCAACCCAACAGATTTAAGTCATTGACATTGTCTATGGTACAATGCCCCACATTGCATCTAATCATCAGAAATGACTTACAAAGGTAAGTGTGAAGGATAAATCAACCAGTCACAACCACCCTGACAAGAGTGTATCAATAACAAGGAAAAATACTGCTTTTTTCAGTCGGAATGCTAATTTAAGGAGATGTAAATAACCAGTTTTCAAACCAAAGTTTCTACTACATTCACAATATAGATCTGTATTAGCATTAGTGAAATAACAAAAATATCACAAAACAATTGTTTTATGGTGATTAATACAATCATAATGTGCGGTGATTTGTTGTGTTGCAATGAAGTGCAAATTTAATGTTTTAAGCAAATGCAATTTTTTTTGTAGGTAATTGATGTTTAAAGTTTTAGCCCATTCAATAACACTATAAGATTTTTTTATTATTTTAGTGTAAATGTATTTTATGCATAACATAATACGCAACTAACCGTTGTTTATAAGTAACAAATAATGTTTTCACCTTAATTAATTATCATATTAAATATTATGGTAATTAAGATATCAGGTTTTGTAAAACAAAGTTGTAGTTCAAGTTATCATTGCAAGAGGTTTGATACACCATTGTCACCATTCGTACGAGCTATTGCTAAATCTAGCGCAGGTAAAACTTCCACTCTCACTTTACCTTGAAAACACATCCTAGACATAATGGAAGGAAAACTTACATTTAGCTTCCTTAAGCAAAGCCAGGCCAATTAATAAACATACGAGAAATTGGTTGCAGTTCATTTCCGTTGTTAAAACTAATTTTCTCGATACAATTACTTTATTCACTAATTTCGTGTTTGTAATCGTAGTTTAAAAGTTTAGCATTTCAAGTCTCGCACAATGCACCGTGTACGTAAACTTTGACAATGACAAGATTGACAAGTGGAGTAGTTGAGTTGACAACGACATGAAGAACAGATAAGATACATTACTTTATATGAGGCGTGACTGGCGTGAGGCGTATGAAGTTAATGGTGCCTCTACATGCTCGGGCTCTCGGCCGAATGATTCGGCCGCGGGCGAATGCACCCTAGTACACGCTCATTCGAGACAGACTATATAGATAAAATTTAAGCCAGACCATAAACAATTTAAGCTTTTTCAGGTCTGGCTTAAATTTTATCTATATAGTCTGTCTCGAATGATCGTGTACTAACATGGCCGAATCATTCGGCCGAGAGCCCAAGCATGTAAAAGCACCATAACAAATAAATAAAATTGAATTGAATGGGAGCTACCGTATTGTTGCTCACCAGGCGGCGCCACTCATGCGTGGGTCCTCCGTCTATATGGAAGAATTGTCAAAGTGACGTTTGAAATGTTCCCGCAGGACCCACGTTCCTCTAGCGCCCCTAGCGGAAATTCAACACGCGGTAGACAATTACAACACGAGACCGCAGGAGACATAGACAATTTAAGCTTTTTCAGGTAGTTTCGGTGAGTTAAACGGTGTTTTAAATAGCTTTGAAAGAAAGAAAGAAAGAAAGAAAATAATTTATTCAACAACACATCATTACATAGAAAAAAAAATACAGCATCGAAGTACCTTACAAAATTAAACAAGAAAAAAGAAAAAAAACATAATAGTACACAAATGAAAGATGTGCAGCCGAAATGGTCTCCACTCTGCTTTTTTTTTTTGGCTTTGGTTATTGAAACTATTTAAGACACTTTTTAAATAGCTTTACCCGAAGTGAAACTATTTAAGACACCTTTTAACTCAACCAAACTACCTGAAAAAGTACTTAAATTGTCTCTGGTCTGGCTTAAGTTTTCTCTATATAGTCTGTCTCGAATCATCGTGTACTAAACACGGACTTGAACATATCTGGATGGAGCAATGCGACTGCAAAAGTGTGTCCACATGAGATAGTACTACGGTACCGTTGCATCTCTTTCTAATTAGGGTGACTATAAGTCATAAGTACGTGGGATTTTAGGTTGGGAGCGGTTACGCGAACGATCTGGATCGACGATATATACTTAACGATAAAGACATTTTTTTAAGTCATCATATTCATCACGATCTAGTATCGTCGTGTTTATCGTATTTCCAGATCGTTAGAGAGCATCATATTGGGAGTGGTTAGGCGGACGATAATATGTAAAAATCCAAGACCATTATTGGCCAATTTCCCCCGTACTCTATGGTTCCACCTGGACGGGCCCCTCATCGTCATGGATTTTTACCTAATTATCGTCCGTCTAAAACGGGTATCGCATGGGGCAATCATCGGTTCCCTATTATCGACGGTAGGTTGCCCCTCCTACCTTCTCTCGATGCGCTAATTTCTCTTTTGTCTATTACACGGTGCGAGACTGAAAATCGGGACACAATTATTGCCACGTGTAATACCCATTTAACCTGGAGGGTTATGGTGCTTTTACATGCTCGGGCTCTCGGCCGAATGATTCGGCCCACCCTAGTACACGCTCATTCGAGACAGACTATATAGATAAAATTTAAGCCAGACCATAGACAATTTAAGCTTTTTCAGGTAGTTTCAGTGAGTTAAACTGTGTTTTAAATAGCTTTGGTTATTGAAACCATTTAAGACACTTTTTAAATAGCTTTACCCGAAGTGAAATTATTTAAGACACCTTTTAACTCAACCAAACTACCTGAAAAAGTACTTAAATTGTCTCTGGTCTGGCTTAAGTTTTCTCTATATAGTCTGTCTCGAATCATCGTGTACTAATATGGCCGAAACATTCGGCCGAGAGCCCGAGCATGTAAACGCACGGATACACTTAAGGAAGGAAGAATACGGTTTCGACAGACATTAAATTATAATAGCCTGATTTTCTCAATATTTATAGATAATATATGCAAAGTCCTACAAACTTTTCTTCCGGAAGTAGGTAAAAAGTAAAAAAACTAAACTCACTCGATTTTTTAAATTTACGGTTATTTGTCTTCTATCTGTTAAATTAAAAGGGAAACCGAAGAAAACTTATTCACGTAAAACCGTTAAGTCTACGAATTGTAAGGATGATAAATGTGTCATTTTATTTCGTTAGAAACAAATTGTAATAGGTATAAACTGGTCTTGACCTATTTTAAACGACTAAAAAACATAAAACCATAAAAACCTTACAAGAAAAACGTTTGTACTTAACATGTGTGTACTGTACCTACATATTTGTGACGATTAGCATGTAACGATATTTTGTTGCCAACACAATACTAGATTTTCGATATATCCGTGACGTTAAAAAAACCGGCTATTATAAATTATTTCCCAAATAATCAAAAATGTTATACAAGCTGTCCATTTCAATTCAATGACTGGATTATTATTATACGGTCTTGTGGAATACGAAGAGTCGTAATACAAATACTGACCTGCGAATAATCTCGAAAATAATCGTGCCACGTTATATATTGGGAACAACCTAGGTATACAGTATAACAGTACTATGTTTAAATATGTGTCTGTAATGTACCTATCGAAATATATTTCAGCAAGCATCTTCCTACGTCATACAAGTACCTAAGTGAAACAATAAACATGCCAATAAAAATATTCAGAATATTTTACTCTTACTTTCCCTAACTAATAAGAATCCTGTAAAATCGACTCACAACGTGCCGACATCATAGTCACCCTACCGAGCTTGTTTTGTAATTTTATCGGAAAATGTACATAAAATTGTATAATTTTAACTTACCTGTGAAACGATATTCCACAACCAAGATAGCTTTCACTCCGACAATCCTTTATGCAACACGTTTTGACCATTTTAGCTGATTTTCAAAATAATTTGTATAAATAATAAACGGCGCCATTTATGTTGGTATTTAGAAAGTTTAAAAAGTCAAAGTTGGGGATACCAGTTAATATTCAAAAAGTTACTAATGTCTACCATATTTATTGAAATGTTTTTTTTTGTTATTCACATCTTTGATTTAAAGGGTTATTAATATGAAAATCACAATTGTTTACAATTTACTAAAAAGATAACAAAATCCTTATTTGTATATAGTACTAAAATAAAATAAGAAGATATTTATTTTTAGTAGTAAACTGTTATAAACACTCCCAAAATAGTATCTTATGAAAATTGGCAACATGTGCGAGTGGGACAAAGCACCACTTGGAAGTGTCTCATGTGGACCGTTTTCTCTCGTTCATTTAGTATGGCGAAAAGCGAGATAGGACCGTCCCCTATGTGGAAGTTCCTGGTACTAAAGCCCCTTTTTATTACAGTAATAAACAATTGAGGAATGCGGCAATGCATAAAATATTAATTATTAAAAATGACATACGAAATGGCGGCGATTTTTGAAAATCGAGTACAGTGTGTGCGCTACAATGCAGTGCTGCGCATCTTTCAACGAATAAGTGCGAATTGGACTGCTAGGGTGGGCCACTTGCACACCGTGTGTCCGCTACATCATCGCCATGCCGAGGTTGTGTTTGGACTGTTTAGTTTTAATGTTGGACACATGTTATTAGTTACAAAAAAATATTGCAGAGATATGAGTGAGAAAAATGAGAAATTAATATGATAACAAAAAATAAAACAAATAGGCTTTGATCTTGAATTTTCACCAAGAAGACAACTTATTCCATGATATTATTATTCTAATTGAAATACGCCCAAATCTGTCAACACTGCTAGCCTCGAACAGTGATACCATAATCAACACTTGGCGCTTTCATTCATCTTCAAATCAAATCAAAATTACTTTATATCAATATGGCGGATAAATCAGAAAGTAAGTTTTATTTGTATTTTTTGTGTTTTTGCCTTTCATTTATTCGTCTAGGCCATATTTAAAACAATACAACATTTGTTTACCCTTATATGATACTGTACTATTACGGTCCTTGTAGTTGTGTCTTATATTTTCGAATACTCGTCCTAGGCTGTTCAAAATTTGAAAAAATTCAAATTTTGTTGGCGAATTGTCAATTTTTTATTGTTGAAATTTGGAATTATATGACGGGAATTACTTCAGACACTTGCCTCGCGAGCATAATTACGTCAAAGCCTTGGCTTTACAGCGTTTTCTTTAAAGTGTGGACATCGTTTTACTAATTTCTTGTGTTGATATTGTTTAGGGTCGCAAGATGCTAATAATCTCTCGAGGTCACAAGTCAAAGTCAAGGATGAGCCGATGGATATGGACTTACCGGAAGAGGATGAAATGCCACCAGCGTTTGGGCCTGCAGCACTGGGCCTTCACAGAGTGGGAACTAAGTTACCGCCAAAACCAGCCCCAAGCGAGCCGGTGCAAAAACTCAATGCAAGAGGCATGCCTGCGCGCATCAGAAAGAAAAATAGATTTATCTTTGTTGACGATTTCGTGAACACATCTCCTCCCAGGCAATCACCAAAGCGACTGCCAAAGATATTGTCTAAAACACCTAACAAGCAATCAAGTGCTAAGAAACAGAAATCACCATCAAAAGTGCAAAGAAACCATGACAAGTATGATGATAAAATGGAGAGTGCAAACAGTCAGTCACCAGATCGTAAGTCAGGGCAACGGATTGGCATGAGACTACGAAATCTTCTTAAACTACCAAAAGCACACAAGTGGGTATGTTTTGAGTACTTTTACAGCAACATTGACAAAGCTTTGTTTGATGGTGAGAATGATTTCATGATCTGTCTTAAAGAATCTTTCCCGCAATTGGCCAATCACAAACTCACTCAGGTTCAGTGGGCTAAAATCAGGAGAATGATGGGCAAGCCCCGCAGATGTTCCCAAGCTTTTTTTGCTGAGGAACGTAAGGAATTGGAAAGGAAGAGGAAATTAATAAGATATATTCAGCAAAGAAAATCTGCTGATATATGCATCAAGGATTTGCCAAATGAAATTCCTATGCAATTAGTGGTAGGGACTAAAGTCACAGCAAGGCTGCGAAAACCACAGGATGGACTTTTCACTGGATGCATAGATGCTGTTGACACTTCTAACAACACCTACAGAATAACTTTCGAGAGACCAAAGCTGGGCACACATTCGGTTCCAGATTATGAAGTTTTGTCCAATGAGCCACCTGACACTATTTGTCTGTCCAGTATAACACAAAAGTTTAGACCAAGATATGTTATGCAAGAAATAATCAATTTGTACAATCCTTCTGTACAAAACAACAACACACAAGGAGATCCTATGATTGGGTGCTCTGATATATCAAAACAAATGGACACCTTTGGGAGCTACCCATTCCCACTTCTGGAAGTAATTGTCAAATTAACTAAAGTGCTACAGGCTAAAAAGGTCAAAATTAACAGACTAAAGGAATTTAACTGTGAAGCAGAGAAGAGAAGATCTTTTGGTCAAAAAATGCCTGAAGATTTTGAAAGGAAGTATGCTGCTGTTGTCATAGATTTGGAAAGAATGAACATGGATTTGCAAGAATATATAAATGAAGTGCAAATGTTTTGCCAGCAGATTGCTCCAGGGCCCAGTCTAGCAGCAATGTTGGCTCCCTCACATCTGAGGGAGAAATGCAGGGAAGAAGCTGCCATTTTAGTTGAGAAAAATCATAATGGATCAGTCAAAAATACTACATTGATTGACCTTGTGACTGACCTCACAGCTTTAATGTTGCAAGTAAAGAGTTTATCTGATTCTGATCAAAACGCTTATGAATTGAGCGTACTGCAAGGAACCATGGAACAGATAAAAATGAAATTGGAGCCTCGACATCAAAGGCAGTTCCAAAATAATGTTGAAATACACATGCAAAGGATTCAGATGGGATTAGGGCAAATGACAACTAACAGTTATGTTATTGGGTAACCAAATTCCCTACTGCTCAAAAAATGTGTAAGTAGTTGTCAATAATGTTAAGAATGTAAAAAATTTACTAAAAATTTATTCAGAGTTGAGCATTTATTATAAATAACAGCAGTTTTTGAACCCATGTAAAGTCATAACTATGTTAAAATATTAATCATACAATTTTAAAACCCTTTTAATGTCAAACTATTGAAGTGTATGAACTTCAATAATAGTAAAATGACTGAAATTGTGTATTTTATTCAGTAACCAAGCTCATTATATAAAAACAATGTTGATCATTGCTGATAACTGTCATTGCCTTATTTTGGTGTTAGTCAATAGACTGCTATTTAAGATTTTGATTTCTTTTAATCTTTAACATGCCGATTACACTGTGTATAATAGTTTTATACCTTGATTTGTGACTAATCTCTATATATATGTATGTGCTATCTTAAATGAAAATGTATAAAATAATGTATAAAAATAATTAAAAAGCAATAAGTGTAGCATGTTTTTCTCTTAAGGAAACTATCAGAGATATTTCACTTAACACTTTGCTAACTCTTATCATAAGGAGGTAGGTAGGTACCTATTCAGTAGTTGGCTAGGTATTCAAACATTTTCAGCCATTAGCACCACCCAAGGCTCTGGTGGGCCGGGTTGGAGTAGGAACCAAAGCTATATTAAATTGCCAGACTTGGGCATTTTCTTCCCAAAAATAACCCGGAGTCTGCTGGTTTCGGATCACGCGAAATATCCTCTACTTTCCCATTCACCAGATTTCGTTGGGCCGGAACACAGACATCAAATATGTACAGTAGACTTTACTCATTATCTGCTAAGGATTGTACGTAGCCCTACGCCGTACACGATAAAATGACGCTTTGTAGCGAAAGAGCCTATTGTACCTATCTGTGGGTGTTGGAACTCTTTGAGGCTGCCACGTGAACAACAAAATAGTGACTTAGGAAATAGTTATTTATTTTTTACTATAGACCTTTCGTACGAACGTAGTTAGTGGTACCTACAAAAAATTGGAATCTTGAGCAATGTGAAGACCGCTATACGATCAAATTTTGCTGCAGAGTGTATTATACCGGGTGTTGCCTGTAACAGAAGCAATAAATTTAATCGTAGGTAGTCCTCGACAAACTGAAGGCCTAGTATAAAAGTTGTACGACATTAACTCCTCGACCGCGTTAGCGTATCGAGGGGTCAAAATATGAAAGTTGCCGGATGATTTAAATAAACGGCAAACATAATTTGAACTCCCGATACGCTAACGCGGTCGAGGAGTTAATGTCGTACAACTTTTATACTAGGCCTTCTGAACGTTTGTTCAGCGACTTTTCCAAATAACGTGTTTCGATTTTTATTACACTTCAAAGTTTTTTAGAAGACGAGACTATGACAAGAGACGTCCATTAGGCTGATGTTAACGTACATTGAAAGTATTTAGTTTGTATGAAAAAGTGAAAACCTACAGAATACAGAATAATTTTTAAAGTAGTTGAACAAACGTTGTTAGGTTTGAGGAGTACCACCTATGATTTAATTTATTGCTCCTATTGCAGAAAACACCTGGTATTTATCTACCTACGTCATCAGCAAAAAAGAGAAACGTCGCCTAATGGTTTTGCTTTAATGAAAGTGATAGGCAAGTTGGATATTGAGGAAGTATCAACAGGTAATAATAAAAAACAAACATTGAATGTGCATTCAATGACATTTGGAATATTTAATACAATTATCAAATTGTTGATTATGTTTATTTACCATCCTATGAATAATATCTACCTCTAGAAAATAGTTTAAATCCACGAAAGCCCAACTGCGCATCCCACTTCAATTCAACCTAACTAATTAGGAATATCCTACTTGTTCTGCGAAATTCTTAAACAATAGAAACTCGAGCGAGGACTACTGGCGAGTACCTAAGTAATTGAGTATACAATGAAAGAAGTGGGGACCTTCATGCATGGAAACTATTACTATAGCTCATTATAGTTTACTTCTTGTATTTATCAAGAGTTTCTAAGAGTTCATCTGCTTCTTCTGAAGTTTTGACTCTTATAAGAATTGAAGTTGGGGGTGGTTTGGCATCAGGGGTTGGTATGCAAACCATCATGACATTATTCTTGCCCATCCTCTGAGTAGGTATAGCTGAGGCTAAGATTAGATTTAGCATCACATTACCCAGGTTAGTGTTAGCACGTACCAGCAACTGATACTTCCCACTTTCTTCAATCTTTTTAATATAAAGGGTACCAACACCCCTGTCAGCATAGTTGCCATCTTTTTTTACAAATATTTTGCATTTTTTCTCATAGACACTGTCTTTTTCTACAACAGGAATGTACTCCACTTTTGGTGGTTCATCGTCTGCATCTTCAGCATTGTTGTCTGCTTCTGTGGATTTAGGTGCATTGAAGTTGTTGATGCTAAATGGTTTTCCAGTTCCAAATGAGAATGGGGCTGGGGCATTAGAGTTGGTTGTTACTGTTGGGCTTTGAGGAGAGCTGCTGACGCCAAACGAAAATCCTTGAATTTTAGGGGGGGTAGAGGCACTGCTAACAGGGGTACTGTTACTTCCCTTTTCCCCAAACGAACTTGGACTGCTTTGCGTTAAAAATGGGGACGTGGAGCTACTTTTCAGGTGATTTGAACTCGAAAATAGAGAACTTGAGGCAGCAAATGGTGAGGATTTCACAGTAGTCTGCTCTGGTTTAGGTTCTACTACAATCTTGTTGCTCTCGGAATGTTTCTTTGTTGCATCATCAGAATCCGGACCTTGATATTCTGTTTGTATTTCTTTGAGATGTTTCTCATAGTCTTTAAATATTGGTGACAATATACATAAAGGCGTTTTCTCTACATGTTGTTTAATCCAATCTGATACTGATTCATTCAACCCTTTGAGTTTTGTGTAGTATCTCATTTTTTTGTCACCTTCCTCTGATTTATCTTCTGTAACTTTGTTTTCAGTTTTTGATGTGGCACTGGAGTTTGCTGTTAATGTATTTGGAGTAGACACTGATTGCGCCTTAAATGGTGAAGATGTTGGTGCTGTTGAAAATAAAGACTTTTTTGCTTCTGTGTTGTTGGGTGGTATGCCAAACATGGTGGATGATACTGTGGATGTAGACTCAGTTTTGCTGGTATCACTCGACTTTGTGGACTCTGGTTTGAAAGAGAAACTGCCTACAGTTGAATCTGCTTTTGAAGCAGTAAATAAACTGGATGATGAAGTTGGTATGGAGCCTCCAAACAATGACGATGACAGTGAAGTGGCATTGAAAAGTGTTTTACTAGAAGACGATGACACTGGAAGGGTGAAGAGTCCCCCACTGGGGCTGCTAGTTGAAAGACTGCTGCTCAAGCCACTGGATGACACAGCAGTGTCAGTTTTAGTTAAAGGTGAGCCGTTTACAGGTTTGCTACCATTGGTCAGGTTAGCTAAAAAGTCAAATGACGAAGGTTGCGCCTTGCTGAAGCCCCCAAAACCACTGAAGACCCCTTGTTTAGCCTGAAACAGAACAAGATTAAATTATGTATTAATTTAATGTGTTTAATGTTTCTGTTCACCATCTATTTGACCTCATAATGAATAATTTACTTTATGTAAGTAGTAGATAATATGAAATACGGCAATTTGAAAAAAAAAAGATGATTGGAGATCATTTGACAAAAAGATTGGTTTTCAGATTATGTTGCTGCGCTTGCCAAATCCGATATGTGCGTGTTTTTGATTAAGTACTTAAATGGGTTTGGCAAGCCCACAACACTAAAATTATAAAAAACCCTGAATCAAATTTAACAGAGCCATCAAGTAACTTGAAATCTATCTTAGAACCATCTTGGCTGACAAGACTTTAAATTACAAAATGTCATGGTCAATTTGGTTCACTCATGAAATGGAAATGAGTCATTTAGGAGCATAGCTGGGCATTAACACGTTAATCGCTAATTAACGAAGTTAACACTTTCATTAACAAATTAACGCTTAAGTTAACTTTAGAATATGTTAACGGAATCATTAACTTCCGTTAAAATTTCCCAAGTCCGTTAATCGTTAATCCATTTCTAAAATATTTACTAAAAAGACGCTACATATACCGCGCCACGCTGCAAAAAACTCGTTTTAAACGAGTACGATTGGACTGGTGATGATAAAACTGCGAGGAAGTATGACAGGTACAATAATCAGACCCCGTTATCAGTGGTGAAAATTTATTGAAACGAGGGTTGCCAAAATTACATGAAGTATGAAATCCTTAATTCGCCTATTGTACATAACTTCGCCTTAGTAAAATATGTAAATTTTAATCTATGCAAAACACATTAAAAATAATATATTTCTACTTAAATGTAGTGAAACAAGCAGTTTTAATTTTAAAAATAAAAACCGTCATATATCCTTATTTCGCCTTTGTTTCCCAATTTCGCCTACTGTAATAAAATATGATCAAGAAAATTATGTATAAGTATACTCATTTCAAATTGTACGCGTTGAATGACCTTACTTGAATTTTACGATTTATAGTTAAAAAATTATAAAACATTTGTTAAGGCGAAGTTATGTACCGAAGCCGATTTTAGGCTAGGTAGTTTTGCCAACCCTTGGTTTCAATGAGTTTTCACCACTCATAACGGGGTCTGACATCGGTGGGTCTGACAATAATCAAATAATCATAATAATATAATTCATTTGATCATTTCATTACTTAGTGCCGCCAGCGTTTAGAGCGATAACTTGACAAGTTTATATAACTATAATAATCACTTAATCAATGATCGCAATCGAAAATGGGTGCAAAACTTTAACAAAACTAGTTAAGTGGTCATTATAGAGTTCTTACACCCATGAGAATATAAGCTTTAAGGTTTTGTTAAAGTTTTGCAACCATTTACCTGATGATCACTGATAATAATGTAATGCCAATATGGTAAAAAAGGAATCCTTATGGTGTGACTCAGTCTGTCTGTCTGTCTGTTACATCGTTAAATATCTGGAGGACTACTTAAGCTACCGATTTGTAATTTGGAATAGTTAAAAACAAAGTTAACCCAGACACATTGAGATACAAGATACAAGATTGAAAGGGCTAAATTTGCACATTATAAAACTTTTTTTATTATTTTCTGAAATAAAAAAAAAATTATATATGCTGTGAGTACCGTCTTATAAATAAAGTAAAACAAAAATAGTTTACGTGATAAAAAATTATTAAGGAAAACAAACTCCCATAATTTTTACCGTACAAAGAGTGATCCAATCTGCCGATACATGTGGCTTACGATTAATTTATACTTCTAGGTGAAGTTGCAACATAAAGCTTGTACGAAACTATTGGTGCGCGAGCAAACTCGCACTTGACCGGTTTTATAAACTGCACATACACAAATGCGGGCCAAAGTCCGTGATATTTTGTGTCTCTGCAATGTGTCCTACACAAATTAAAACAATATCATAGAATTAGATTCTAGTTCCACACTGGCCAAGAACAGTAGCCACATTTATGTAGCATTGATATTGTACCCAGATCGGGAGATCAGTTTTGCCCAATGTTCCTAATCAAATCCTCCTCCTCTCTCCTCTCCTCTTAATCTACTAATGTCCATAACTGCAAACAACAGTTTTATTAGTTGTAGATCACTCCCATTTTTACCATGTATTAAGTAGTGCTTTAATGATTAACAAAGTGATATACATAGTATTAATACTAGAAATAAGGATAAGCTCGCAGTACCCACCACTCTGCTCCATAAAATAAAAAACTCATTCATGGGAAATTGTGTAAGGTATTATAATAAACTCCCAGAAGAAATAATTGCACTCTCTATTAATAAATTTAAGAATTTTGTAAAGCGTAAACTAATATCTAAAGCTTATTACAGTACACAAGACTACATGAATGATACAGCACCATGGGATTAAGGATTATTATTTTTGTTTAAAAAGTTAGTTATTAACTGTAATTTTAATTTTAGTCTTAATTATATTATTATCATCTTTATTTTCTTTACTTCTTAGGCTAGGTAATTTTATAATATGATTATAAAAGTAAAATACAAAAACACATACAAAAACAATACAAAATACATATAAACATATTATAAAAAACCTAACCTAGAGTGCCGCTGGCAACGGGGCAGGGCCCAGGCTGCCGGTGGTTAGGGCCGCAGAGAAAGGAACCACCGGACTATACGCGCCGTATCCAGGATTACCGCCTTCTGCATCTGACCCTTGATCCATCCACCTAGCGAGAGTCTCTCAAGATGTTGGTCGAGACTCTTCGCTATGAGACCGTTCGCTGAATATAATATTATTATTATTTTTATGACATTTAGAAACTTCTAGACAAGTATTTTTTATACAACGTTTACTTTTAAGATGAAAATCCTATTGTGAAATTTTTATTTTTAATTTGGATATCTGTGTGTGTATTGATGCTGTCATCAATAAATTGCTCTAAGTAATAATTTATAATTTGTTGAAGATTCTATTTAAAATTGAATTGAACTGATTTTTTTTTCAAATGAATGCATGTTAGAGCCGGTGGAGCTTTATTTATTTTTAATTCAACATTCAAAAGTGCACTGTAACATGCCTACTTGAAAAATAAATATTTTGATTTTTGATTTTTTTTTGATTTTTTAATGGATAAGCAGTTAATGAAGTTAAGTATTTGATTAACGGTGCCCAGCTATGTTTAGGGGTCGCTTAAATGAAACAAACACATGAAACATATAACACTACTATTTTCCGTTGAGGGTTAAAATAGACACACTGGTTTCATCTGGTCTCTAAAATAAGTTAGTGGAGAAAATCCCATTCAGCGTGGACATTAGGAGTTGATAGAGATTATACCAATTAAAATACCAAGATAAGACAAGATAGCATGTAGCACTAATAATGCTCATTAAATAACAATCAAATTGTGATACGTGACTACTGAAATCCCAGTAATATAAATGGGTATTTCACCTCATGTAAAATTTACTTACGCCATCAGAAGGATTCTGAGCTCGTCTCTTAGCCGTTCTGATTACACGTTTTTCAATAGCTTCTTTTGAAGCAGGTTTGAATGTGCCCATTTCTTCATGTTCGTCAGGATCTTCTTGGTCCCAGTTTTCATGATTCAGTTCTGTTGTGGCCTGACGCTTTGCTGACATCTTTCTACTATGACTGTAGGCGCGAATTCAAATAATTCAATATACCTGATGGGTAACGTGAATATGAAGTAAAAACTGAGAAATTACTAGAAGCACTGCAACTGCACTGCTGCTTGTTCACTTCACACTTTGAATTAGGTTTAAGATTATCCTGCCACATTTACTACACAGAATAAAACCGCATGAGTGAGAGACGTGAGAGTGATGAGTTGAGTGTCAAATCAACAAAATGTCAGACAACTGTCAAGTCAACTTGTCAGTTCCAAGCAGCATACATTAAGTGTTTAAGTTTCGAACTTTCGACTCCTTATAAGTTATAATGCTAGATAAAATTTTATTTCGATTTTTATCTAAAAAATATTAGCTTTTTCTGTATATGGGTCGCCACCAACACACACGCCCGGAATGAGAATATGAATTTCAACATCTTAATTCATATTCTGAATTCATAAGGCACGGAATTACATACAATTTTTTTTTCCTGTTATAAAAAAACATTTATTCTCGAAATAGGGTAAACGTACCAGTGGCCAGCCGGGGCCCAGTGGTCAGCCGTTTCGGTGGTTTATTAGTCATAAATATCGCTACAATTCGAATAAACGAATCAAGCGCACTTAAATAGAAACTTTGGTTCCTCATTGGTTAATACGTCACACGAAAGGTGCCGCGGGGGGTCAGACGGGAGAAATAAACTCGTTCATTCAGGTGGCGGCGATCGACAAGAGCAGTAGTGTCATGTCCGCCATTATTTTTACTTCGCATGGTGTTCTCTTTAAAGGTAAGAAAAACACATTTTATTATCAAATTCGATCATTTGTTATGCAACTAAGCTTTAAGTTTAACTTAATGTATTTAATTATATTAAATTTGAACGAAAATATCGCTGTTTTACGTAAATATTGTGGGGGCTGGGCACTGGGTACGACTTTTTCATAAATGTTCCAGTGGTCAGCCCCCCCCGGCTGGATACTGGGTTTATGAATTATTTTTAAAAGTGTGAGAAAAGGCGGCCGTTAAAACCGTTAAATTTAACTTTTTAAATTTAGTAAGGCATGTCCTTTCATATTCCTCAAAAAACCCAGTGGTCAGCCGCCTTAAACATTTTATTTTTACGCGGCTGGGCACTGGGTGTTGCTGTTTCATTAAGCAGCCCCTACGACTTTAATACATTGCGTTAAGGTTTATATTCGATTGTTAATGTACAGTTAAGTGTCTTGTATGGTACCCTTTTAAGTGGTATTTTTATGGACGTTGGTAGACAACATTTTAATATTACCTAAAATAGTTCTTCATTGTATTTAACAAGGTGGTATAACAACAATTAAAAAGGTACCTGTGTAAATAATCTTCGATAAATAATTCTGTTTCCGTTTTAGCCAAACATGATGTCAAGACAAACGTATCCTTCAGAGAAACTCTCTTCTGCCATGGAAGCCATACGAAATGGAATGCCGATAAGAAAGGCTAGTAGAACGTTTGGAGTTCCTCGAAGCACACTACAAGATCGGATTCATCTACGTGTCCCTGAAGGTCCTAGAAAAATGGGTCCTGATTCAATTTTAAATAAAGCAGAAGAAGCTGTACTGGTGGACTGGTGTGAAAAGTTAACAAAATGTGGTTTTCCTTTAAGAGGACTATTTACATATTCATATAGGTATGCATAGCAAAATTACCTAAATATCGTTGATTTTTATATATATATAAATATTGAAGTTTTATCATTAAGTTCTAGAAAATATGAACACAAATAAGTACTGTGATTGTGTGCTTGCAATAATAGGTCTATCAGGTAGTAGTAAGGTATTTTTGTTTTTTTTTTTGAGAATTTAGTTGTAAGACATAATACCTACCTAGAAACTTATATAATATTGTTGATTTTTATATAAATTAAGCTCATTTTGATCTCATGTTTATTCATAGTTATGAGGGCTGAATACTGGGTCCATCGTGGCTGGTTACTGGAATTTAGAGGCTGACCACTGGCAAAATGGGTCATTTTTTATTTGAAGTTAAATATATATTTTATGAAGAGAAATATTGATTTCGCCAAATTTTGTTAAAAAACTATAATAAACAATTAATACAATCATGTACTTCGTTTCATTATCCGACGAAACCTGTAAAAATGCCAGCTATTCAAACCTCAAAAATTCGATTTGGGGCTGACCACTGGTACGTTTACCCTATATACAGTAAGTGTAGTTGCTCGTCGTCTGATAAAGGAGCTTGGGCGACGCCTCCGAGAAAGGGGTTGCGACCCTCGCTCAGGGTCGTACCTGGTTCAACAGGTTTCCATTGCTGTGCAGCGGAGGAATGCTGCAGGCATTATGGGAACCTTTGAGCCGGGTACTATGCAGTGTGGGTTGTTTTAGAGGTAGGTATTAGTTTTTTTTTTTAATTTAAATGTATTTTCTTTGTTTATTTAATTTTATTTTTAGTCATTATTTTCTTGTTATTTAAGTTGTATGTAAATAAAATTAATTTATATAGTGTAACTTACCTAACTACCTCTTCTACCTACCTTAAATCTAAATAATAATCATACAATTTAGCTATTGCACACGTTCTGGTTTTTTCAGATTATAAATCTGTCAATTGATCTGATTCCGGCCGAGTGTGGCTGGCAAACGGGCATCAGAGCATCCGGACGTGTGGCAACCATTAAGGCCCTACTTGTCATGGCCGCTTCACACAATGGCCATCACGGGCCATTATACGGGACGTAGCTACACGGCAGAACGGGATGGCAGTATTGCGTAACCCCTCTTACTCATAACTGCGTTATCATCTCCCATCATGGCCTATTGTGTGGAGCGGCCATTAAAGCAGCAGCAAGTACGGAAACTGTTGAATTCACTTGATAATGTTGTCTGTCTGTGGTAAAGTCGAGTCGAGTGTCGAGTTGAGTGTAGGAAAGTGACAAAAGAAAAATGAGAAGTGAATCAAGTGAAGTGAGTGAGTGAGTACTGACTACTGAGGAAATAGCAGTCGATGCGTTAATATAATTTCAATTTTTTTGCTGATTAAATGATTTCGTTTTAAGTGAAAGTAAGTTAAAACAAAAATTACCTGCAGTTTGTTACAGTGTGTATGATTAGTTTTAAAGCTATTTGCATCATTTCTTATGAAAAACGTTTTATAGGTATCTATAAATAAATATTGAAAATATTATTTATGTATCACATATTGAAACCGCACTAATGATCAAATGTTGAAAAATTATAGTAACGATTATTTATGAGTAATTCAAAAGAAAAGAGCTATGGAAGTCTCTAACGAAATAAAGGAAGATATTCGCAAAACTCAGTCCGACTTGAAAAATGCGATACGGCTTCATCAGGTAAGTTATGTCGTTGATTGTTATTACTTCTTAAAAACTAAAAAAATACCGTTATTGTTATTCTAATAGCAAAAGGAGTTCTGTTGTTAATCTTGTAATTGGTAATTCTTACAGGTTTGGGTCACGCGTCTTCAGGAAGACGAAAATGTAAGAGCTTTAAAACATTGTTTATTACGTGCGATAACACGTCGAAGACTTTTGTTGTTGATTTTATTATAGTAATATAAATTGTGTGGTTAAAATGAAACTCAATTTGATAATAATGTATTTCAGAATTTACATTTGAAATCAAAAGTGAAAGAAGCTGAAAATGAAATTATAGCTATTGGTCAAGCTCAAGTAAGTTATTATCTTATCAAAATCTAGAAGTACACTAATAAATACTAAGCACTTTAAGAAAACTATTATAGGCCGCTCTACCCCTGCTAGTTTTCTATGCATAGCTTATTTTATCAATGTAAGGTTACGCAATTTAGTAACCACACTGAGTTTGCATGACAGAACTTGAAGTTGGTACTTACCTAATCCCACTTCTTCCTGACTTATCCAAACTCTAAACTAAACTAAACTAAATAGATAATACATTTGTTTTAGAAACTAGTGGTAGACAGATTAAGAAGAGAATTAGAACTGTATCAGCAGCGACTGAAGGCACGTAACAAGCAAACGAATATAGAAAATGATAATAGATATGTAGCTCAGCAACTAAGAGACCATCAGCTTCAATACCGCAGCAGAAATAGGACTGTTTCCTTACTCAAGCCTTCAGTGCTTAATGAGATTCATATCAAATCAGAAAACTATAATGATGTGAAAGAAAACATATCAGATTCTGAGACAGAAAACAAATCCACAAATGAGAAAGAGAACTCAAGTCACAGTGATGCTGACGGCAAGGAGAAATATCTGAGAAATTTTCAGCATCCTAAAGTGTATGATAGCAGGAATAATTTTGCTAATGCATTGAATAAAGTCAAGGAGGCATTTATGTAAGTATACTAATTTATTAGGAATTCTCTAGGGATCTCTTAAGGATTGAATTTTGCAAAGTCACTTCTTAGTGATAACCAATGTCATAATTAGTTTACTTAGAGTTGTGCCATCCTCGAGAACATTCATCACTTTGTATGGGAAATGTTTTAGGTCAAGACCATTCCCCATACGAAATGGAGAATGTTCTCGAGAAAGTACACATCTAGAGGTGTACTTACTTTTACTTGCAACATTATCTTTGAGTATAGAAGTTGAGCCCATTCTCACTCCAGCATATGTAAGCCGCAACAATACCTTGAGATAGACTGCCTTTCTACAGTTAAAAAGAGTATCTCAGGTGTGTGATGGCATTGCAGCTCATTTTCGTTTGGCCTACAGGTATTGTTAGGCGAGTTTACACAGACTGAGGAGCCCCGCAAGGGTATTGATGCAGCTCACTCTGTGTGGACCCATCTATTTCCTATCAAGAACGAAATAAGAGTGATTGAATTATAACGTTTCATAGCGGCACCAATGAGCAGAATGCAACAAACAGCTGGCAGGACCGGGAGGAGCACCGCTCGGACTCGGACTCGTCGGGCGCGCAGCTGTCGCCCACGCCGTCACCGCCGCCGCTGCCCGGACCCGGCGAGCCTGTATCACAGGAATTGTTCTTGAGGTTAGAATTATGTAGCTTAAATAGAAAATGATCAATGTATCGTAAAAAAGTAAAAATTTGGATTTTTTAAATATAATAAAAGAAGATCTCGGCAAAGGTATTTGAGATGTCACACTTTGACATGTCAATATATTGCCCCAATGTCTTCCCTATATGACGAATGCGCAGTAGGGAAAAGTGGGTAGGTTTCGTACACCGGGAGGCTTCGAGCAGTGGGCATATCTTGCATACATGCTGAAGAGTTTATATTTGTATACAAAATGGGCACTTTTACGCATAGAAAAAATATTTAAGTGCGGTGGCAGCTTGTGCCAGAAAGAAAAGAGTCAATATGTGTTTTGGCAACTCTAAAGTAATTTTTTGTCGTGTTAGAATCCATCGTTCTTTAATAATTTTTGATGGGATTGGAAAAAATACTTTAGTCTTGTTTGTACATACACGCATAAGGTTCTTATGTAAATAATAGTTTTGGGATTAACTTGAAGGTTATTTTTTTTATATTGATTTTTTTGCGTTCGAGTTGATTGGCGGTGCCTTCCTACAGTCAGATTGTATGAGATTTTTTACTGTACGAATGCACCCCATGGAACTAAAATCCAGAATATAATCATTATACAGTTATTATCGGTAATATATGCCTGAAAACTGATCATAACAGGTACAAGAACTTATAAAATAATGAATTCCGGGTCAAAACGAATGGTGTACGAAGCGTTCCTACGTGTGGGGTAGATTCGTACAATTTCCGCTTTTCAGGAAAATCGTTTTAACTTGGCTAGTTTGCTTGTTATTATAAACAGATAACTAGACGATGATATGGCATTAATTTAATTTTAAAATTGTTAATTTTTATTTTACAAGGCTCAGAGCAAAAAGTGTATGAAGCGTCCCTACTTTCCCCTACGCCTTTCTACAGAGGCGATCCGTAGCAACTAATTTGGTCACACTTGTAAATTTTATGTCGCGCGAACTAGATAAAACGAAGCAAGTAGACGTAATTTACCTAGATTTCCAGAAAGCATTTGACCGAGTCGAGTCGATAACGACGTTCTACTGTGGAAACTAGGGATTATTATGGAATTCACGCCGCGACTTCTAAAATTATTTTCTAGTTATTTGGCAGATAGAAGGCAGTACGTAAAATATGGACCCTATGTTTCTGACACATATTTAACGCAATCTGGAATAAGTCAAGGTTCCAACTTTGCTTTTTAATATCCTGGTTAATGATCTGCCGAAAGCGGTGCGAAACAGTGAGGTTTTATTCTTTGCCGATGATGTTAAATTGATAAAAGTTATCAACGAGGAGGCGGACTGTGAGATCTCGATGCTGTGTTTCGCTGGAGTGTTGAGAATGCATTGAACTTCTACTAAATGTGTGAACTCTAATAAATGTGAAAGCATGAGCTTTTCGCGTTTACCCACTCCAGTTCAATACAGGTACCGACTTGGTGGCGAAGACGTGCTGCGTGTCTCTGTCTCTCAAGTCCGAGACCTTGGTGTAGAATTTTCTTGTAAGTATGTGTGCTATATATAAGCTCCTGCTTATTGCCAAACTTCGTGATTCGAAACCCGATTAAAAATAGGAAGTACCCGATTCCCGATTTTGATTCCCTTTGTATGGAAAATGCGACATAAACGGCCGTACTTTTATAATTTCAGACTCATTGGTTTGGTGACTCCGTCCCAGAAAGAGGTACTTGAGAAAAAGAGGAGTGAGCGTCGGAAAAGGTCGACAACGAGCACCAACCGGAATGACTTTCTATACGGAAACTACGAAATGATGCCTGTAAGTTTATCCTACATAACTCCAAAATATAGAGAAAAAAAAACCACACGAATTGAGACCCTCCTCCTTTTGAAAGTTTGAAGTCTGTTGAAAAGACATAAGATTGGAAAAAAAATCGTTCTTTTTAAATAGATTGATAGCCCGAAATGTTCCGTGTCTTTCAAGATGGATATCTTGAATGACACGGAACATATCATTTTTCCATTTAATCTACAATAATTATAATTCAAATATGTTTTTATGATTAAGGTTATTTTTTTTACAGAAACGCAAGAAATACAACCAGTTCCCATATTTACAATCGCACAACGACCCACCTCAAACACGATCGGCAAAATTACGGAAGCAGCAGGTAAATTAGCAATTTTGACTATGTACATTTTTATCATTCACTAGCGCCCGCGACTTCTTCTGCGCAATATCTTAATAAACTGTAGCCTATGTGTTATTCTGAAATATAATCTATATTATTGTAAGTTTCATTAAAATCCATTCAGTAGTTTTTACGTGAAACTTTCGCATTTATAATATCAGTAGGATGTTGTTGTCAAAAGAAAACCGCCAAATACCTCAGGCAACGGTGAATTACTTCAGTCGTTCGTTCGTCTATTTACCTTTTTAGAAACGTTAAATTAAGAATGTATTTATTTTCCGTTTGTTGTTGTTGTACTAGGGCAACATAGGGCTTCCACAAAATCCTTCCACGCCTTTCTATGATTATGATCTAGCTCAGTCCTATGGCTCGTAACTCTCCACGCTCCGTCGCCACGTGTGTAGGGCGTCCACGAGCTCGCTTTCCATCTTGAGACCTCCACTCAAAGGCGATACTAATGCTGTTCGTTGCTCCTCTTCAAAGAGTATGCCCGATCCATCTCCTCTTCCGCAACACTACTTCTTGAGCGATTGGAGACTGTCGGCATATATTCCACAAATGCTCGTTCCTTATTGTCTTCGGCCAGAAGATGCGGATGATCGACCTAAAGGGCTTATTAACAAACACTTGTATTGTAACTTGTGTGTCAGCCCTTTTGTCTCTTGACGTTTCGCAGCCGAAGAGCAGCACTGACTTGACAATGGATTCGAAGATTTTAATGCGCCGAGTAACACGTTTCGCATTCGCAAAATTCTATGACAATATTGCGAATGTTTTAATTCATTTATTTCATACATATATGACATAAAGTAATATTTTCTCTGTTCCCCTAAATACCTAGGTAGCAAAAAAGTCACTAGTTGTCAGTGCAACATACCTGCCTAATTGTCTAACCTAACAACAGTCGACAACAGGCGCGGGCCACATGCGGCCCGTGAGCCTCTTTGACTATTCTGTATAACGTGTATTGTTAAAGTCACTATTAACAAAGTGCGGCACGCGTCAATTTCGTTTACTACTATGTGGCCCTTGGCTATGCTAAAAGGTTGCCGACCCCCTGGTCGAACCAAAGATATCATAAATTCAAACGGAGCTTTCTTAATTCTTCTCTCGACGTCTTCGTCTGTATCGCTCCAGCAGGTCCATGATTCCAGGCGGTCGTTTTTGAGCAACAAACACAGACTTCACAGACACCGCATTATGAAGCGTTTACAAAGAGAATAAGGTCACCCCACATACGCACAGTTTTACTTGTAAATTATATGATTCTATGATATGAGATCGTAAACGCAGGTGTAACTGAATAAAGCGGTCGCGCTTCCATACTAAATTAGTACGTGACTGCATATGTGCGGTGACCGCAAGTTGTCTTGTATGCTCTGTCTGGTAGGTGAGGTGTGGCAACAAAGGAACAAAACTTCTTCTTTTCCTATTGGTGTAAGAAAATTCGTCACTCTCCTCTCCTATGCGTATTTTACTCTAGCCATAGTCAACTCAAAGAAGATAAGAAAATATTGCATTGAATGAATACCAGAGTACCAGAGTTAAAATTGCTTTATTACTGTTGTCAGAACCCACCTTCTAGGCGTTATTATTCTAGAGTACAAGTGTTGTAAAAATGGGATATAATATAAACTTGATAATATAGTTTCAGACCCAAAATAAGGAGTCCCGGGAAGGATCGCCGTCTGGTTCTTCAGCTGAAATGAAAGGTTTGTTTTTATATCTTACATTACTAGACTAAACAGTCTAAAAACAACAAAACAACAATCATGTTTTACAGAGAAACTAACAGAATGGGCGCAGCCTAAACCGTTGCCTTTATATGCCTCCCAATATCTTTTACTCGGGAAAAAGAGGGACGCACATAAATAAATAAAAACTACTGCAGCCCGTGGTTGTCAGACTATAACAGTTCTTTGTCGCACGCAGGCGGGTTAAGAGGGCGTAGAGCGACCAGTGGCGCCCTCATTGGGGGATTAGGATTTCTAACAAACCTGTCCATTTCTCTATAATCCATGGTATCATCGTTGTAGTCATACTAATTCTCCATCTTTTCGTCTAAACTTACTTTTGGCTTTATCATCTAAACGGAAATAAGTTCCGTAAAATTGTTAGATTTAAAACACAAGCAAATTATAGATATGTTGGCAATGTATGTCACATCGGTAACCATGTTTAGTGGGGATTCCCACACCCTATCGAAATCATGGGAAGGTACTCAAAGAAGACTAAAACGAGAATTTATGTTTCATGGCCTCAGAAAGTGAAGTTGTATAGGTAGTGTGGACTTTTCTGACATGCCAATCACATTTTATCGAACATCATTGAAGACCCGAAAGCACGAATGTTTATTGCATGAAATGCAATCAAATATGCCCCTATTTCTTCGTCGAAGAAACTGAAAAACCGAATTTCCTTTCAACAGTTTTACACTAAATGATGTTTTTTTCATAATCATTTACATTTATGTGAAAATAATATTTTACTGTCTTCTTGGCAGCGGTAACTAGCGTGTACATGCAAGGTTGTAACTTTTTTGTAATAGAATTGTCAACGTACATCGTGGTGTACACAGATTTTCCAAAAAAAAAAAAACTTTTTTTTTTTAAATTTTCTGTAGAGCCTCAGAAGGTAATAATGGTATGATACTGTATAACTACTTATTATAATTTTTTGCCAATTTGAGGGTTAAATGATTGATAGTTCATTTGTTTGGAAGTGATAGCGTGGTTTGACTCTAGGCGTTTGCCACGTTTCGGCAAGCTTGTAAGCATTGCACTTTTTAGAATTACTGAATGGTATTGTATGTTCCGTAATGTATGACAGCGGGATGGAGCAACGGCAAGCCGGCGTGGGCGGCGTCGCTGCCGGCCGGGTTGTCCGTGGAGCCGGTCTACTCCTCCACCAAGAAAGTCTGCAACGCGTGCGGCAGGAACGGTCAGTGCCATTTCGATTCACCTCTGTTTTAAACGTCAGCAGCTCTGAAAATAAGTACGCCGCGACAGTATCGCGCGCTAGACCTTACCTTTCTTTCTATTTCGCGCTCGAGATACTGTCGTGGCGCACTCATGGCAAGAGACTCTTGAACACGTCAACAAATCGTATTCAGGATCTATTTTATCGGGTCTTAGCTCGTTGTTTTACTTCTCATTGCTTTTGTAGCAGCTAAATTATAAAATTTATAAGAAGTAAAGCAGATTATCTTGGCATCAATATTGAATAATGACTACTGGTAATACTGGTTGTTTGTTGTGGCAGACGTGCCGTCGCTCCTGGTGTGGTGCACGGCGTGCGGCGTGTGGCTGCACACGGGCTGCGGCGCCGCCGGCCGCTGCTCCTGCGGCGCCGCCCTCCCCGACCCCGCGCACCACCCCGCGCCCCACCACCAGCTGTTCCGAGGTACCGCAGGTCTCTACCAGCACTGCAGCATGTGTACAGCACACACGGGCTGCGGCGCCGCCGGCCGCTGCTCCTGCGGCGCCGCCCTCCCCGACCCCGCGCACCACCCCGCGCCCCACCACCAGCTGTTCCGAGGTACCGCAGGTCTCTACCAGCACTGCAGCATGTGTACAGCACACACGGGCTGCGGCGCGGCCCTCCCCGACCCCGCGCACCACCCCGCGCCCCACCACCAGCTGTTCCGAGGTACCGCAGGTCTCTACCAGCACTGCAGCATGTGTACAGCACACACGGGCTGCGGCGCCGCCGGCCGCTGCTCCTGCGGCGCGGCCCTCCCCGACCCCGCGCACCACCCCGCGCCCCACCACCAGCTGTTCCGAGGTACCGCAGGTCTCTACCAGCACTGCAGCATGTGTACAGCACACACGGGCTGCGGCGCCGCCGGCCGCTGCTCCTGCGGCGCCGCCCTCCCCGACCCCGCGCACCACCCCGCGCCCCACCACCAGCTGTTCCGAGGTACCGCAGGTCTCTACCAGCACTGCAGCATGTGTACAGCACACACGGGCTGCGGCGCGGCCCTCCCCGACCCCGCGCACCACCCCGCGCCCCACCACCAGCTGTTCCGAGGTACCGCAGGTCTCTACCAGCACTGCAGCATGTGTACAGCACACACGGGCTGCGGCGCCGCCGGCCGCTGCTCCTGCGGCGCCGCCCTCCCCGACCCCGCGCACCACCCCGCGCCCCACCACCAGCTGTTCCGAGGTACCGCAGGTCTCTACCAGCACTGCAGCATGTGTACAGCACACACGGGCTGCGGCGCGGCCCTCCCCGACCCCGCGCACCACCCCGCGCCCCACCACCAGCTGTTCCGAGGTACCGCAGGTCTCTACCAGCACTGCAGCATGTGTACAGCACACACGGGCTGCGGCGCCGCCGGCCGCTGCTCCTGCGGCGCGGCCCTCCCCGACCCCGCGCACCACCCCGCGCCCCACCACCAGCTGTTCCGAGGTACCGCAGGTCTCTACCAGCACTGCAGCATGTGTACAGCACACACGGGCTGCGGCGCCGCCGGCCGCTGCTCCTGCGGCGCGGCCCTCCCCGACCCCGCGCACCACCCCGCGCCCCACCACCAGCTGTTCCGAGGTACCGCAGGTCTCTACCAGCACTGCAGCATGTGTACAGCACACACGGGCTGCGGCGCCGCCGGCCGCTGCTCCTGCGGCGCCGCCCTCCCCGACCCCGCGCACCACCCCGCGCCCCACCACCAGCTGTTCCGAGGTACCGCAGGTCTCTACCAGCACTGCAGCATGTGTACAGCACACACGGGCTGCGGCGCGGCCCTCCCCGACCCCGCGCACCACCCCGCGCCCCACCACCAGCTGTTCCGAGGTACCGCAGGTCTCTACCAGCACTGCAGCATGTGTACAGCACACACGGGCTGCGGCGCCGCCGGCCGCTGCTCCTGCGGCGCGGCCCTCCCCGACCCCGCGCACCACCCCGCGCCCCACCACCAGCTGTTCCGAGGTACCGCAGGTCTCTACCAGCACTGCAGCATGTGTACAGCACACACGGGCTGCGGCGCCGCCGGCCGCTGCTCCTGCGGCGCCGCCCTCCCCGACCCCGCGCACCACCCCGCGCCCCACCACCAGCTGTTCCGAGGTACCGCAGGTCTCTACCAGCACTGCAGCATGTGTACAGCACACACGGGCTGCGGCGCGGCCCTCCCCGACCCTACCACCCCGAAAAAGGGATGAATACTGCGTTCGTTGGTGTTCGTTCGGTGCGTGGTCAGACTATATTTACAAGTATTTCTCCTTTCCTGGCCAGTAATCTCTGTGAGTAGATTTTTTATTTATATGCCTCCCTTATTTTTGGGGCAAAACAATTTAAAAAATATTTTACTGAGATATTGCTGGCCAGAGAAGTGAAACTGAATAATTTGTCAATATAAAAAAAATTTCATTCGACGATCTACCATACAAGTTGCCTGCAAATCGATGTCAATTTTATAAAAAGACCACATAAGCTATAGTAATCTATCCTTACATTTCAGATAAACTGGCAGAACGCAAACGCCTACAAGAGAAAAACATCCAACTGTGTGTCGAGCTGCGTAAACTGGAGGCCCGGGCGGCCACGCTCAAAGAGAACCTGGACGACCACAACGCAGAGAAGCGGCAGCTGCTGGCCGACCAGATCAAGACGCAGAGAAACCTGCAGAAGCTACTGGACTTCATCAGCCAGTTCAAGGAGACGTCCATCAGCATCCGGTCCACGTCTGTCAGCGAGTCGGGGAGCGAGATCAGTAAAAGCAACGAGGAATAAACTGGTGAGATAATGTTATTATGTCGAAGGCAAGTAAATATACAGAATGATTCATGAGATGTGAGCGAATGAACTTCACGGACTCGGTCAATTATAAGCTATAGTTTCGTGATAATATTAGCGAGTATGGTATAGTGTGGTGATAATATTAGCGAGATTAGCGTTGTAATGTTTGTAGGGCGACCATGTTTGTAAAGGATCGAACTTTTAATTAACAAAATATTTCCCTTAAATCGATGATAAACGGTCCATTAACATTAACTCTTTGTGTAGGGTTGGTCCTGTTCGCTTCTCCTGAATTACCCTGTATAAAAACGAATGCCTCACAAATAATTGTACAGATGTAGTGAATCATCCTTTCCGATCGTTAAGACTCCACCCTCGAATACTTCCGAACGTTGTCGACGATCAATAAACATATCTGTAATTTTATTGTCCAAACTGTTGTTTATTATGGCCAAAACTTTTAATTGCGTATGCGTACAGATCAGGGATGTAACGGATGTGCTTTTATCGGAACCGGATGCGAAACTAGAAGTTTTAAATTTAGTATATTGGAACCAGAAACGGGATCGGAACCGAAAACGGAGCTGGAACCGGAGCCCGAGTGGGTAGTGTAGGCCTATTAAAAATAAAAATACCAAAATAACACTAATAAAACAAGGTAACTAATTAGCGCTGCAATTGGCAAGTGAGGAGATGAGCGAATGACAGTTATGTTTGTCGTTGTCAGAACCAAGACTCCGTAACATCTCTGGTACAGATGACTGCTAATAATATCTACATTTACATGTATAATTTCAATTGTGTTAGTATTCAAACTGTTGTTGTTTTTATTTTCAGATTGAACATGTCAAATTCGTTCGAGACGATTTGGGTGTCCGATGTAATCATAAAGCACTTAAACGCAGTAGCCAATATTGTTACTAGATGTTAAGTTAGTTCGTAAGTATATTCCCATTTTTAATAATGAAATTTACCTTGATTGGAGGTTCCATATTAAGTTTTTTACATAATGTACTTTAATATTTAGGGCCAAATCTTTAATTATAATGAGTTATGAATGAATAACACTTTGTAGGCAAATATGTGAATATGGTATGGCATTATTGTCAGTTTCGTATTATAATCGAAATGGTTACATATGACTGAATTACGTGCAAAAGTGAACATTTTGGCCGTCAACATACCAGTTAAGAAATACAGTGAGATATGTTACAACTTGGGAGTCCACCATACCAAAGAAAGTGCATTTTATGTAATGCATGGACGTCTGATGTATATATCCAACCATATAAATTCAAATCAATATCCTGATAAATCTGTCTCTTTCTTCTAACACACACTGAAAAGGGCGGAAAGGGACAAACGTCACATCTTACTGTACAACAAGAAGGTGCAAAACGACCATGACTATAGAAAACCTCAAGCTTTCTTTGCCCCACTCGCATCACCCAGGGTTAGCCGCTAAACCGGCGTTAAGCTGTCAAATTACATACAATAAACGCTTAACTCCAGGTTAGTTGGCTAACCCTGGTTGGTACAAACAAGTGCAAACCCGATTCTTTCAGTTTTGCACGTAATTCAGTTTTATACAACAATCAAATATATTTTGATGCGAAAAAGAGACCGAAAAGTATTTAAAAGCATTATAATTGATTGCAATTTTTTTAACATGGATTATCTAGTAAGTTAAAATCTAATTTTGCTATAATTCGCGCTCATGAAATATAAATCAATTGATTAGCCAAAATAAACGTGTTCAGTATTGATTCCTAATGTAGCATAGTAACTAATTGTCTCGTGTTAGTAAAAATTGTCTAGTAATGATTGTTTTACTGCCTAGTTAAAAGATGATTTAATTAATTATTTTCTGTGATATGATTAAGTTTTCCTTGTGGTTTGTTTCGTAGTATTCAAGATAAAAATTACCGGGGTTGTATGTAAATAAATGTCCAAAACTTGCTAAAGCTCGATTTTCTTTTAAACCCTTCTGAGTGACGCAATTTTAAAACACCATATAACCAAGTATTATTTACCTTAAAACCTTTATTTACCGTAAAATACGGGAATGTGACTACAAAAGTATATTATAAAATTCGAAAAAGATAATCAAAAGTCTTATAAACACGAATAAGCAGCTTTCTTTAGAGCGATTCCAAATGTGTGTGTGTGTGTATTTACCAAGTTTTAATGTTCAGGCCCCACCATACCTATTTCTGTACTATTCCATTTCTAGCACCTTTTTCCCCATAGCAACATCCTTTCTCAGATGAACTAGGGCTTCTTCCAGAATCTCGCACTCGTTTTGGGAGATGTCATTGGTATATCTTATCATCTCTTTCACACCATTCGAATCAATGTTCACCAAACCGGAAAAGTACGACGTTCCGAAATCATTGTTTTCAATGTAAGCGTATACTTGAGCGTCCTGGCCGCTCAGCGCCTTCAGCACCTCCCGAGCAAACACAATCACGCCGTAAGCAACGGACACAGTTGGCGACTTGCCTTGTTTAGCTTGAGTCACCATGTCATCGTACCTTTGCAATTCAGTTACAAACTTCAATACTTCCGTATCTGACATATCAGAGCCGGGCCTGGACTGCGAAATAAGAGGTACAATGGTTTTATCCGAATGCCCGCATACGACTGGCACGAAGCAACTTTCAGGAGCCAAGCCGTGATACGTCCCAAACAGAGTCTGGGCTCTGATCCAATCAATAGTAGTAATGCCGAATAGCTTTCTACTATCGAACGTACCTCCGTTCCTTATCACTTCTGCAGCCATTGGCACTAGTGAGTTGATTGGCTCGGCGGCGACTCCAACGAATGGCATTTTAGACATTTCGCCGATTTGCGAGGACACCGTTTTAACGAACTCCGTGTTGGCTTCCAAACAGGCTTTGTCGGATACGCCGGGAGTCTTGAGTAGCCCTCCTACTAGAAGTACTAAGTCGGAGCTCCCTAGCGCTTGCTTCATTGTTGTTTCTCCCAAGTAGCCTTTTAGGGTAGACTTGGCAGGAATGTGTGAGAGCTCTATAACGACACCTGGCGCTGTTTCCCACGTGTCGTGAATCACCAGCTTGCTGATAGACGGCTCGGTGCGTAACATTAAACTGACGGCTTGCCCGACCTCGCTCGCACCTCCCATCACACAAACTTGAAACAATCTAATAGTCGAATTGATAGTAATTGGCATTAGAATATTAGAAATCTTTCTTGTAACCAACATCGCGTTCATTTTATAAATAAATCTGGTTTTTAAAATAAAATAAAATATAATAAAAAAATAGTCTTGAAGTCTGTCCGACTTGTGACAAATTGTTGGTGTCATACGTAGTGGATATATTTTCTTTGAATATCATAGAGCGTTTGTGGCTAAAATGCAGCAACCCAAAAGTTCAAAATAGGATGAATGCATTCTTCTAGACATTGGTAGACATGCTGTTTTAACCTGTTTTTAAAGTAACCCAGACAAATGTCATCTTCCTAAGTGTCATTTCTAAACCTGTCTCAAGAAAAAAATGTAGAAAAATGTTTGGTCAAAAATGTATTTTTCGGCTTTTGAAACACTGTCTGTGTAAACAAATAGTACAAACGAGAAATGTTCAAATTTCTGTAATAGGCGCCGGGAACGATGTAGGATTGAACTTGGGTTTGTTGTTGAAAACGAACAAGAAAGTAAACAGGCTCCACTTATACGATGAAGACGATAAGATATATGGGATGGGAGTGGAACTGAATAACATCCCTGGAGGTCCGGCCGTGGAGGCGTTCGCAGGGGACCGTCAGCTCGGCGCCGCTATCCGCGACTCTGACCTCATCACAATGGTCGCCCGCACACCACGCAAGCTAGCTACCACTCCGCACCAGATGATCATTGAGAACGCGCCCGCCATTCAACAACTCTGCCTAACCATTGCCAATCACAATCCCGAAGCATTCTTTGCGATTTCCACAGAGCCTATGAACTGCATAGTGCCATTCGCGAGCGCCTTACTATCGATGCACAACTGTTACAATCCTTTCAAAGTGTTTGGTATCACGCACATCGACTCGGCGAGATCCCGCGCGTTTGCTGGCAAAATGCTCGACGTGGATCCTAAAAAAATACATGTTCCGGTTGTCGGCGGTAATTCTGAAAAAACTATAGTGCCTTTATTTTCTAATTTAGAACCTGCTTGTTATTCAATCAGCATTGAACAGGCCGACATGCTGACGCGTTTCGTGAGAACGGCTGATAAGGATGTGATTCTCAATAAACAAGGCACAGAATCGGCTACTTTGGCTATGGCGTGGTCGATCCATGAATTTGTGGACTCGATAGTAGATGCAATAAATGGCAAAGAAGTAACTGTGAACACCTATAGCCCGAATTTGCTGTTTGGTACGAGATATTTCTCTGGGCCTGTTAAGGTTGGCGCTGACGGGATCCTAGAATCCATCTGTGATTATCACATGAATGACTTTGAGCGCGAACTATTGAGAGAGGCGTTGCCCCTCATACACGAGGATGTTTCAAAAGGAGAAGAATACGCAGGTGTTGTAAAAACTTTAGGTCGTTATTATACTTGATCCTCGATTCAAAATTCTACGTGATTTTCACTAATTTCCGTTTTTTCGATTGTTTCATTGTTTGTTTCATAAACTTGGTTGCAAGAATATACATATACCTACTCAAATACAAACTTTTAAATACCTAAATTCTTATTAATCTTTTCAATTCATTCAGGACCCAAGTAAGAAATGGTTAACAGATAATTAAGTTTTCATTTCTCATGCTCTGAAAGAGGGTTGTTGTTTATCTATGAAGCGGGTGGAAAACGATCCTCTTGGTTCTCGACTTGTAAGCACCATACAGAACAAAGTGTCAACAATATTTTTTCTCCTCACTAGCTCGGAAAGCGCTGCTTTGTCCTTTAAAACTAGCGTGGAAAAACGCATTTTATCCACATGTGGGGCAAAGTAATATAATTCCTATCACTTACCATCCGTCCAGTATAAGTGAGTCCTATATGACCATAGTAAATATGCGCAATCGGAGGTCACACCTTAAATTGGTCAGTCTTATCGCGCACTTGGTAAGCTGTTGGCAATATCTAAGTACCAGGAGCGTACTCTATGACAAATTATGAAATTGAATTTTGAAATTTTTTTTAAGATAACTTACATGTGAATAAGATTTGTAATCGTATGTAGTCTTTATTTTCCTCGAAAAAATGAATGAGGGAAAAAATGTTGTATTACACTCGGCGGCAAAGTTTGTTCAACTCTCGTGCTTATATTGAGACCCTCGTAAAGCTCAAGATTCCAGTTATTTAACCACTCGCTATGCTCGTGCCTCAATTTTGGAATCTTTCGCTTGCTTGGGTCTCAATATAAGCCCGAGAGGTAAACAACAACTTTGCCCCCTTGTATAATAAATAACTATATTTATTAACGCCACAAACAAATCCACGGGTACAGTTTTTTCTCTCAAATTATTGGAATTTATTGTAGCGATTATCATACATAAAGATATGAATTAGTTAAATTATTTCGATCTTTCGGATCAATCAAATGTATGTGTCTCATTGGTTCTGTTCTATACATATAGAGAAGAAGGAACAAACACTACAAAGTTTTTTTTTAATTTAATATTTGCCGGTAAGCAATGGCAAAAAGTTATACAGCCACGCATTAATTCATACTTATCCATGCAACGTAGGTATAGTCTGACAAACCAAGGCTGCAGTAGAACTTTTTTTCATACCGAAAAAAGGGACGCACAATTTAAAATCTAAATCTACTGCTGGCTTGTCAGAGTATACAAAATATTAGTCATACACAATTAGAATAACCTAAAAAGCGCGGCAAATTTAAAATATCGTGGGCCAGAAACACTGTATTTGAATAAATCGAAAATTTTCAAATTTTTGTTTAAGATTTCTAAAGTAATATAGTCTGCAATTATAGTAATATATATAATTTTCAAAGAAACTAGCAGCTAAGATACAATACAATAGCTGAAGTAACATTATTTGGTGATAGGTGATCTTTGTTTTGGGATATTTTGACATTATCTTTTTAGGTTTTCAGTTTTCTGCGGAAAACATTGTTATATCAATATCAACTTAAGTTCTTTCTTTATTTCAGTATTACATTACATGATAATCTTGAAAAAGGTACTGAATGGAGTCCAAGAAAACCGATTAGGTATGAGTTTACGAGTAACACTCGCTCAAGGCAATGGGAGCTACCGTATTGTCGCTCACCAGGCGGCGCCACTCATGCGTGGCCCACGCAGCGTGGGTCCTGTGTAAGTATGAGAGAATTGTCAAAGTGACGTTTGAAATGTTCCCGCAGGACCCACGTTCCACTAGCGCCCCTTGCGGTAAATCGACTCGCGGTAACCCCTTATTGCTGCAGAATTTTGTTGAATTTATTCTTAGTATTCTTACCATTTTTCAAGTACAATATAGAAAGCCAACCTAAATAAAGGATTGATAAAAAGAAGAAATGATGATAAACAGTGGAACGAAGTTACCTATGTTTGTTTTTAATAAAACAAAATGTATTATATATAGTCTGACAAGCGAGCGAGCGCAGTAACAGTAGGACAAAAAAACTATATCCATCCCTTTTTTCAGGGTGGTAATACTAGCGTAAGAAAAAGACAGTATGATGCTCTCTATCCTACTGTTACTGCGCTCGCTGGGTTGTCAGACTATAAGTATGCCGTTGTTGGGTTAAATATTCTACACTTTTATAAAGTCTATGTTAGATTATCAAATATCTTTGTTCATAGAACTATATGCCTCCCTTTTTAAACCAACGTGAAAAAATAGGGTGGCATATAATCCATGGTCAGAGATATGATCCTATGTAGTATAGTGTAATAGGGGCCTTATGCTTCTTTCAAGATTTTTCTAAAAAGTTAAATGACTGATATTTAGTTGTTTTTTCCTTTCCTCGCATTCGAAATGAAAAGTAGCGTCTTTAACTCGGGTAAAAGGCACCCATTTCAGACTCGCACTATTGGCACTCTCACTTCGTTCTAGCGCCAAACTAACTCGTCGGAAATGTGTGCCTTTCAGGCCTTGGTTAACAGTCTACCATAGTCAATTTAGTTAACGCACTTTATCAATGATTAAAGTTAAAATAATACGCAATAACCCGGATATTCTAAGAGTGTCAACAAGGTTAAAAAATATCCAGATAGATAGATTTACACAAATACATATTTATGTAGTGAAAAGGTGCATAACCAAACGGACTAATTTAGATTTCTGCTAACAATTCCTTGATAATATAATATGTATTAACCGACTTCGTGAATTTGAACGAGGCGGTTATATATTCATCTGTTTTTTTTTTATGTATGTTCACCGATAACTCCGAGCTCCGTCGTCCGATTTAGGTGATTTTTTTAAGTTCGAAAGGAGTTACCTCCAATTTGGTCCCACACAAATGTGGTCCTGATCTGATGATGGGATCCACGAGGAATTAAAGGGACTCTTCAATTTTCAAAGACACATCTATGGTGATTTCAATGTTTTCTTAAGAAAATGAAGCAATTTCATGCGAAAACCATACATCTGGCAAGGTAGAACTGATGATGGAGACCAGGGATTGCATGTGGAACTTCAGATACATAAGCCGATAATTCCATGCTCCCCCCTATTTATGACCTTAGGTACTTATAAATACGAACGGAACGGATACGGAACTCTGTGTGCGCCAATTATACGGTTTTCAGATTTTCTTCTGTATCTGTGCCACGAGTTTTTGCTTTTTGCCAAATTTCGTGACTTTAGATCAACGGGAAACCCTATACATTTTGATTCCCATTGCAAAAGTATGAAAATTGCGACCTAAACGGCCGTATCTTTTGATTGTGTTGACGTAGAGGTTTGGTTTTTTCACAGCTTCAAGGGATCGCCGACTTGTGTATGTGGTATTCATTTCAACTTTACGCGTTCCCGAGATAATGGGTCTTGACAGACAGACAGACGGGACGGACGGACGCACAACAAAGCGAGCGTATTAGGGACTATCTTGGCAGCACTTACGACTTATACGCCCTTTTAACCGAGACTATACGCTTTTTTGCAAAATATCAAAAATGGCTTAACAGAACAAGTTCCAAATATTTTTTCTCCAATATGCTCGGAAATGTTCACATTAATGTAGCAAAATTGGTACGAAAAGAACCTCCTTATGTACCGACTCAAATTAAAAAAAATCGAATTCATTATTTTACGGTTTTAGCGGCCAGGAAGTTGTACTAAAATCCATTACTGTATTGTTTTTTACTTTTTAAATAAATATTTGGACTATCAATATTGCAAACAGCCAAATATACTTTAGCCGCGACCAAACGGTCTGCACAGACGAGACAATCTGATTGACATCAATTTGTCAATCTGATCATATCGTGCTTAAAAATGCCCCGCCTGGGCTGGCTTTGTAGTAGTGTAGTAGTTCTAGAGAGAAGGAGATCAAATGCTTCGTTGTCTCGTTCTATCGCGAGTTGCATACGGCTCACTGTGCAAGGTCGTGTAGATACGGCTTAATAAAACTAAAGAAATTTCAACTTTTTTTATGAACACAACCGTGCATTAAAAGAAAGTTTAGGCGGGAACCTTATTTTTCCTTTCAAATCTTATGCAAGAATACATTTTATTTCCTTTCATGTTTGGAGAAAAGCACTATATATGCCTCGGACGGAAATAGAATTTCGTGGATTCGTATGTAATTAATACTCATCCACGAAGTTCGGTTTCCCGGCCTCTGCAATAATGTACTATTCGTCAAAAGTCTTAATAGGTAATGCTCTACTTTCATGATTTTTTAAATATTGTATGGACTTGCCGGCTTGTTTATCTTCCGGAGCGATTCTTTCCGTAAATTCTTTAGCAAATCCCTATTTTATTTCAAATACCAACCTATCCATCGATACCTTCACCTTTAGGGTTAAAAACGAAAAAAAAAACAGCAAAATAAAAGTATTTTAACTTTTTATTTTACCACTTTGTAGGCATGATTGATATGTATATTCATATGAAATTACAGCTTTCTACTACTAACGGCCACTGTGCTAAGCCCCAGACGGATGGACAGACAGACATAGCGAAACTATAACTATAAAAAGAAAATAAATGTAACATAGTTCAATTCCCACTCACAAAGTAGGTCACACCTATATATAAAGAAAACAAAGAGCGGAGTAATTTTATCTTGTAATATTTATATAACTAGACTTATACATGTTCAGACTGGGTATTTGGGTATGTAATCAATGTAATTATCTATTAAGTTAATTTGTGACAGATTTCTCTGTAGTAAGATTCTGCTTCATCCACGTCACAGGCTAATTCTTCAACAGCTTCATTTAGATATGTTTCTTCTAAGTTACTCATAACTTGAAAGTCTACTATTTCCGATATGCCATCTTTTGTAATTTTTACTGGACTTGCAAAAAACTTTGTCTTATACACGTTATTGGCCACAAACGCGATTTGTGCATCAGGAGTCCCGTTTAGGGCGTTTAGTATAGCCGAAACCGTTTGAACGCCTGCGAAAGCGGTCAGCTGGCTAGTCTGCACCGATCCACTCCGCAGCATTGCGTTTGCAGACTCCCTTACATGCTCTATGATACCTGCAGCTCCTTTAGGATCGATGCTGACCCATGGCCTGATATGCGATACTAATGGAACTGATGTACTGGCAGAATGACCGCATACAACTGGCACGTGGATATCTTTACATGCCTCTGGTATATCGTAAAGCTGGTGAAGCCTAGCTTGGGCTCTCATAGAATCAACACCGGTCACTCCCAGCACTTTATCTTTGTTGTAAGCTTCTTCTGTTTCCATAATTCTGCTTATAAGCGGAACTGTGTAGTTGATGGGCTCAGTGAGATCTACTACGAATACGCCAGGGCATTGTCGACAAATTTCTTGTATGGGATGGATGAGGTTATTTGAGTTCGCTTTAAATAAATCATAGTCCGTCTGACCAGGCCTTCTCAGTTCACCACACGCAAGACATACTATATCGGCGTTGTAAAGTGCCGCTCCGATGTGCCCCGCTCGTCCTTCCGCGATCGACCCACTCGGGATATGCGACAAGTCCAGACCTACACCGTAGGTCGACTTTGGGCGATCGTATAACACAATTCTACTCACGAGAGGATGATTCTTCAGTAGCAAGGAAAGACTTTGCGCGACTGGATTTAGCCCAATGATAGTGACTTGAAACTTTTTCTTTTTTTCATGAGGTTCCTGTGGTCGAACTTCCGGTTTTGTGTGGAGAAACAAGCGTCTGACGTGGCCCCGACGTGTCAGGGATATGGTCAGACGGAACATAATCAATAACAATTATATTAATATGGTACTTGGTAATTTTATTTCATTTTGTCGGTTACGAATTGAGATGACGTTTGTAAATAGCGACAGATGTAATCTGCCAGTATGGGTAGCTAACACAAACGTCACAAACGTCGTGAAGACTACCTAAACTCTGCCAAGCTTTTAGAGCGAAAAGTAAGGTAGAGTCCATTGACCTTTTAATCAGCGGGACTGGCAACATCTGTCATTTTCTATTGTCACGGGATTATTCCCTGCCAAGCTGCGGGAAAACCCAGGGAAGATTCCGGAACAATAAAATGAAATAAAATGCTACCAAGTAAAAACTTGCATAGCAAACTGAAAATAGTACATTGTGCATCTAGGGCGGTAAGAAGGGCATTACTCACGAGGGTCTATTGAAGCCCGACGCCGTAGGCGGAGGGCTTTAAATGACCCGAGTTAGTAATCCCCTTACTGCCCGTGGTACACACAATGTTTTTCATCACATTTGCGAGGAAATAAATAAACTCAATACAGGTAAAGAAACAATAATGATAAGCGGTAGTGTAGTTGCACAGTCCACAGTACTCCGGAGTGACTGCGTGCTGCGAGCGCGTGCGGGGCGGGTGCTCGGGGAGCTCCAGGCGGGCGGTAAAGTAGTATGAGAATCCTTTAAAACCATGGGAATAATACAGCTCTTTAAGTGTAAGTATGCTTGCGTATAATATCACCATTTACGAGCAGGTGTGATAAAAAAATATTTTTTTAAGACGGTGCAAGGGTTTGTTCCATCAATTTAGGGTATAAAAACTAGTGGTAGAGGAAATAATAGTACATTGTGCATCTAGGGCGGTAAGAAGGGCATTACTTACGAGGGTTTAAATGACCCGAGTTAGTAATCCCCTTACTGCCCGTGGTACACACAATGTTTTTCATCACATTTGCGAGGAAATAAATAAACTCTATACAGGTAAAGAAACAATAATGATAAGCGGTAGTGTAGTTGCACAGTCCACAGTACTCCGGAGTGACTACGTGCTGCGAGGGCGTGCGGGACAGGTCCTCCGCGAGCTCCGGGCGGGCGGTAAAGTAGTATGAGAATCCTTTAAAACCATGGGAATAATACAGCTCTTTAAGTGTAAGTATGCTTGCATATAATATCACCATTTACGAGCAGGTGTGATGAAAAGATACTTATTACTTTCTTGTGACTATTTTTTAATTGTGCTGTATATAAAGCACAAAGTATATAGAGATGCTACGTATCAGACGAATAACTCCTCTATAAAGAATTTAGCCACTAAAGAGTACCGATTTTAGAACATGACAGTTACTTTTTTAATTTATGGACGGCATTTGCATTTGTATTTTTTTCTACTCACCTAAGGCATACCTATTCTACTTTAAGACAGGTCAGTTTAGGTACGACTACGAGCGAAGCGAGGAGTGTTAGGTTGAACCGTGACCTTACAGCGTGTGAGGCGAGCGAACGAAACGAGCGTGCCGCACCAGAACCGACTTCCAATATAATATAAAATACTATTTAATAATATATAATACAAAATTATTATAAGTCAGAAAACTTCGCTATCTATTCTACTCTAAGGCAGGCCAGTTTAGGTACGACGATGAGCGAAGCGAGAAGGAGTGTTTGGTTGAACTGTGACCTTACGGCGCGCGAGATGAGCGAGAGATACGAATATAGAAACATGTAATGTTCTTTCACACAAAAATATATGATCAAAATTTCTA
Organism: Lathronympha strigana; assembly: GCA_949128165.1. Lineage (NCBI taxonomy): Eukaryota > Metazoa > Arthropoda > Insecta > Lepidoptera > Tortricidae > Lathronympha > Lathronympha strigana. The sequence continues at coordinate 8,506,760 of OX421905.1, read as the reverse complement.
TTTAGTAAGCATTCTCCGAGATTATCATTCTGTGAAATGATGAAATTAGTAAGTATTCCACGGATTGATTATTTTGCGAAATAATATAAGAATCCATTTCTGTGAAACAATATTCTACATAAATGTAGTCTATAAAATTTCTTTGGATCAAAAGTTATGCCACACGTTGTTATGCCAATAGTTGTTATGCCAATAGTTGTTATGTGAAAATAGGCAAAAAAAAGTTATGCGTTCCAATATAGACCCAAGGAAAATTCCCTCTTATATTAAAAATTAAAGCTCTGTTAAGGCAAGCTGAGACAAATGGTCTTCAAATGGTACTTGGGTGGGTGCCGAAGTCACTGTGGCATTGTTGGCAAGCATAACATACTCTATACTACCGATTTACTGAGTTCTGCACAGACTGACCTATTTAATGGAACAGCGATGTCTCGTCATAAACTTGATTGATTTAATAATTGATACGTATTTTAAAATAAGTTCTTAAAACAGTTTTTATTATTATTTATTTATTTAATTATGAAACTTACTTACAACAAAAATACATTACAGGCAGAAGCCCTGCAAAACTGTTTAAACAGTTTGACTGCAGGAGGAATTTATAAACAAGATATAAGTACTGAATTTTATATCTACCTACAACAATATATATATCTATTTTTTAAACTATTACAACTATTCGAGGGTATTCAATAAATATGTCTTTAATTTTGTTTTAAAAAGCCGTAGGTTTTGTTGAAGGCGATATTAAAGTTATTATGATATAATAATAAAACGAGATAATGTTATTTGGAGTTTCCTTCAAGATATACAGCCCCTTATGGTGGTTCCAGTGGATCGATCTTACGAGTATAATAATACAGTTTGATTGGTGGTTGTACGATTTAACAGACTGGTCGGCTAAATCGTACCGATGGCAGTCCCTTCGGATTTCTTATTTTTCAGATCGTCAATTTTAATGACAGAATACTAAATTTAATACATAACCCAGCCAAGAAACTGAACTTTTATATGAATAAACATTCACATTTCTATCTACCTTCAAAAAAAAGTTATTTACGTTTGAGTAAAAAGTAGTATGATATAACCGATTCTCCCATATATATATACATAATTATTACTCTACATTTATTTAAATTTTGTGCTTATTTCTGGTGGAGCGGTGGTGGCCCAGCCCAGCGGCAAGCGCGTGCGACTTTCAGTCCGAAGGTGGCGGGTTCAAATCCCGGCTCGTACCTCGTACCAATGAGTTTTTCGAAGGTTATGTACGAATCTCTCTTCGCTGAAGGAAAACATCGCGAGGAAAGCGGACTAATCCCAATAAGGCCTAGTTTGCCCTCTGAGTTGGAAAGTCAGATGGAAGTCGCTTTCGTAAAACTAGCGCTTACCCCAAATCTTGAAATTAGTTGCCAAACCGGAACTGGAACGTTAGGAAGAAGAAAACTTATTTCTGGTACCTAATGATTTCATATTACCTATATTCAATCAAACCATTTTATTTAATTATCGCGCGCACCTAATAGTGATAAAAAGGCAAAGCGCTAATTTGCCAATTACATCATCAAGAACCCGGGAGAAGAGAGGGTATAAAATATTAAAGAAAAGAAAACTCCAGATTTTCCACGACATGGGAGCAAAGTTGTCGAAAGTGTCTGATCAGAGTGTCGACATTTGCCAAGTTGGCTGCAGCCCGCGAGTCCCGCGGGTGTGATCGGTGCTCTAACGGGAAGTCGGTAAGGAATTGTATGGATCGCAGTTTACTTAGATCCTTCTTTTCTTTTGAAAGTCCACAATGAAAGAAAATAGCAGGGCGGAAATATATATTTTGTTCTTTTGCTATCGGTCAAAGGTGGACAGGTGAAAAGGTGGCAGATGGCACCAGCGATTAAAATAAAAACTTATGCAAATTGATAAAGGTTGACGAATCCAAATAATCATTTACCTATTTATACAACGAGTAATTTGAGCCACTGAAAACCTCAGGCACCCTAACTGATTTTTATTATTTTGAAATTATTTTCACTAGGTATTTATCTTTAAATCCGTTAATTATTGTCAAAGATTGTTGTACGTTTAGTTTTTTTGCAATTCTTTCGATTCGATTCCTAGCTCTATATCATCAACTCGCTAAAAATTGAAAGAATTTGACAAACCACATGATAAATTAGTACTTACCTACATCAAAAATAAAACCGACCAAGGCACCAGACAATCCTAAAACCTTTAATTGGTAGCCACCTTTACCAATGAGAGATATTGATATTATTTTTTGTACTTGAACTTGAAACGTGTAGACGGGGCACCAAAAAAATTGGGCACGAAACCGGGATTCAAAACAAAAGACAGGAGCATTTATTTCTACTCTGCGGGCTTTTAATCTCATTGGACACCAAGCTGCTCACGATAAAGGTCGGAATACTTATTAAAATAATCTCCCCAATCCTCAGCCAGCATAACGCGTCGTTATCGCAACTTGTTTGCCGAACCCGCGGTAAGAATTGCAAATGGCGATAATTCCAACTACACCGATAAATCAGGCACACACGCTAAACTTTTTTCCTCAAGGGTGCCTCCCGGTACCTATTGTTGGTGATTGATCGTCTATACCTCAAGAGCATGTGAGAAAGAGTTCGCGACGCATATGGAATTTTGAATTTATAGTTTCTTAATTTGTTTGCTTTTTAGTACATTCTATGTTTGAAAATAAATGTGGCTGATATAAACAAACGTAGCCTACTTACACCATAAAGAGCCTCACACTAGACAAGTCTCATTAGCCTTATCCGTCCTAATATACTTGGTATAAATAAATGACAATCTTGTTATACCAGAACCGATCTAACTAGTAACGACAAAGACGTCGCATAGTACGGTTCTTCGAATTTGAGCCTTCTAATTCGCCAATAACAATAAAACCCGCGACCATATTTGGCGTCGGTTGATTGCTATACCATGTTTCTCGTCACATAATGAGCCGGGTAAAAACTCCGTTGGCTGGAAGCACGATCGTTATTTTAAGTAAAAAGTGAATATCTGCGTATAACATCGTTTGTCCGCGTGTGACTCCCTTCAATTAATGCTGTAAATGCTATATTGTGTCCTAACGAGCTCTTGAATGACTTTAGCTAGGGGTTTATTATGTCCTTTAGCGTACAAGGAATGTCATTATCAATAAAAATTGGTTTAGTCGATATATAACATGGAATGTACAAGACGATACAATATTAGACAGAAAATATAATCTAAAGCCACCACACCTTCACACAGTGGTGCATTTAGAGATTAGGTTGGTTTTTAGGGTTCCGTATGCAACTAGGAACCCTTATAGTTTCGCCAAGTCTGTCGGTCTGTCTGTCCGTCCGCGGATAATCTCAGTGATTGTAAGTACTAGAAAGCTGTAATTTTGTACGAATATGTAGTATACCGGTCACGCCAACAAAGTGGTAAAATAAAAAGTGGATAAATTTATTTTTTCCTACCTCCCCGTACACGTAAAGTGGGGTGTTTTTTTTTTTGTTTCAACCCTAGAATGTGATAGGTATTTGAAAAATAATGAGGATTTTCTAAAAACAGTTTTTGATAAAGCTAGTACCTATTTTCGGAAATAATTCGCTCCAGAATTCCCCCCAAAAAAGTTAGAGGGGGAGCTAACTTTTGAACTATGAGTACGAAAAATTTGAAAAAAATTACAAAAGTAGAACTTAATAAGACCTTTACTGGAAAATTATTTTGAACTTGATTGGTTGAATGGTTTTTGAAAAATTGCACTTACAAAATAATTTCTGAATTAAGTTTGTAATTTAACCGTGTATGCAAAAAAAAATATCTTGAGTAAGTACTTAATTTATCATCCCGCACGTATCTTCCTTGTAAAAAAAAAGAATGGGCGTCTGCCGCGAAATCAGGAGGTCGTTGGTTCGATCCCAGCCCTGCTCACCGGGGGCCTTGGTCACTTTTTCTGTAGTATATGTTATCTCTTTCAATTTATAATTTAAATATAGTACTTTGAAAAAAACATGAATCAAAACATTTATTACATTCAATAAATGATTTGATTCGTGCTTTACAATCGTAAAAAAATAATGATTGAAATCGATAAACGCAATCAAAAATTACCTCCGAAAACCCAACATACATAACCCGTCTAGTTTGTATAAATAAGTAACTTAATTTCCCGAGAGCTGGCGCTGTACCGTGGTCTACTTCGCGCTGTTAAGATTTTTCCGGAGTTGATGGGGTCGGGTTGGGTGTGATCACTCCACGTCGAGTAGTGAAGACTGTGGCCACCTTCCTGGAAAACCGCCGCTTCCACGTGGCGGTGGAAGACGCAACGTCAACCGACCGCGCGACTCTTGCCGGAGTACCCCAAGGGAGCTGCCTCTCACCTGTGTTGTACGGGCGGTACACCGATGACATTCCGGTAAGCGAGGGCGTAATGCTCGCGCTATACGCCGATGACGCCGCCTATGTCACGTCATCCATCCGCCTGTCACACGCAGCGCACAAAGCCCAGAGCGCGCTAGAGGCCCTCCCTCCATGGCTGAAGAAGTGGAGGCTGTCAGCAAACCCGACCAAGACCCAGGCGATCGCCATCTCCCGCAAGGTGCTGATGCCGCCGCGTCTCACACTCCTGGGGCAAGCCGTGGAATGGTCCCCGACGGTGAAATACCTAGGGGTAACCATAGACCGCCGCCTCACCATGACACCACACGTCAAGAACGTGATCGCCCAGACGCGTGCCGCTCGCACCTTACTCGGCCCGGTTTTGAAGTCCCGGCTATCTCTGCGTGTGAAGCTAGGCGTGTACAAGACTTACATCCGGTCACGCCTAACATACGCAGCCCCCGCGTGGTATGCGCTGGTGGGAGAGTGCAATAGAAAGCGACTCGAGTCCCAACAGTCGATTTCACTTCGCACCATAGTTGACGCCCCACGCTACGTGCGGAATGACGTGATAGCCCGGGACCTGAAGACAGAACCGCTACGACAATTCGTAGCTCGCCTGGCAGATCGGATGTTCCGGCGCGCGGACCAGTCGCGCTTTGGCCACCTCCATGGAATAGCGCCGTACCATGCGCGCCCGCCCGACCACAGGGGCCTGCCGCGCGAGCTGGCGTCTGCAGCCCCCACCACACCGGACTGACCCCCCCTCGGACTAGACACCACCCTGGCACCGGTTGATGATCGCTAGCTGGGCTTCCCCCAATGGGGTTCCACCCGGCTGGCTCGATCTCGCCGGTGTGAAGATGACCCGGACACGACCACAGGAGCTCACAAAGCTCCCCCCCAAAGACCCAGCCATTTTCATGGCCGGCGGTAGAAACCGCTGAAAGGGGCCAACGCCCTGACCAGCATCCCCAGATCCCCCTCGGGGGTTTCTGAGACGATGTCCCTTGCCTTGAAAGTATCATCGAATTGTTAATTATATGCATATTGAGCATGGTATCTATTAAAACACTTTTTAAGGTTGCCTATTGTGACGGACGGTAAACTACGGAACCCTACACTGAGCATGGCTCGACATGCTCTTGGCCGGTTTTTATACATGTATGTTAGTAGAATACAATGCACCCGCGCGAAGCCGGGTACCTATAAAAGTTTTCTACGACAAGATTTTAATAGCGGGATTTGCTACCAAAAATGGACATGGTAAATTACACTAGCGTCACAGTCAATCTATCCTTTTATCATGTTATCGTACTGCAGTATTTACATGAATAGCCCTCGGTAAGAAAAGCGATAAATTACTGTTCGATGACGCCCTCGGGAGCCGGCGATTTATCGCTGTCGCTAATTGGCCTTAATTTATACTCGTTACGGTATATACAACGTGATATCTATAGTCAATGACGACACTGTGGTCGTTTTACGCCCGATCTGCCCGACGCTGGGTGACTACTTGTAAACGCCGAAATTGTGCAAATTCGTTTTGAAATAAAATCTCATATGGGCGATTTGATATCTAGGTATTGTATGTGGGCACGTAATGAACCAGGATGTGATATCCAAGGGTAATGGCTATATTTTACATACAGGTATATTTTCATGTTACTATTTTAGATATTTTTATATTTCCCCCTTATAATCTATCGTGAAACTTTGTTTATGAATGAAGATAGCGCAGAAAACAATTTCTTAACTCTTGTCCTTTGTGTTACCACCGAAAGCGAGGCGTTATAGGGTAGAGGAAGCAAAACAAGAACAACCCCCAATAGATAAACGTTGTGCCTCAAAATCACAATAATTAAGTCCTGACGTAGGTACTTTACACGCTTTGGAGCATTTTTTTACAAAAATAATAACTTTCCCGTCATAGACATTAAAAAATATCCCTCGAGCCGAAATCGTTGTTGTATGGAAATCTTACTAAGGATGGCGCTTCAAAATTTAAGGTAATAATTTCGATTAAAATTGAATAACGTTTCAATACTTACATGTTTTTTCTTGGTAACGCTTCTAGACTAACCCCGCTAACCGTTACGTTACGTTATTAATAATTCCTTATTTTAATTTATTTTATTAAATATCTACCTACTGTTAAAGTTATGGTTCCAATATTGTGTGTTTTACCTTATAGATGAACAGCGATCAACTTTTAGGTAATAACTTTTATCCAAAAGTTAGTCGCTACGATCGTAGGTTTTTTCAAATGATTTTATAAATCTTAACGGAAACGGTAGACACTCCATTTATGCCTTAAATTTCTAGTTTGCTGTTCCCTGGTTTTTTTACCAGATTTAAAGATGAACGGAACTTTCTTTGTTGTATTATGGAGCTTATTTTAGTATAAGACGGGTCTTGTTCATTGAATGACACTATAGGTACCTAAAATATGAATTAAGAGAATAAACTAGTTCATCTATTGGGCTACATTCCACTACATGAACGATTGTGTTAGTTATGTTAGTTTATTTGATCAACATCGTACCTACCCAAAACTTGAACGAACTAAATTTATTCTATTAGGTTTTTGGTAGCGGTTTTAAAAACTGAAAGTTATTCTTCAATTGTTAAATTATTGGTGCTCAGCCGTTCATAATTAGGTTAGGGTAAATGCCTTTTGCATTTTTACTGGTTCATCTTATGGGTAAAAATTGGCCCATTTCAGCACATAATCATTTTTATAAAAATATTGAATGAAATTAAACACTTTAGAACGGATTAATCGCGTTTATTAACACCATGATCCTACGTTTCGAGGCCTTTACACCACTCGTTTTCACAGGGTTAAGATGATCATCTAAGTAAGCCCCAGTACCCAGTGCAGTAAGTAAGTATTGAATGGTTTAAAGAGGGTTTGGAATAGTTTAATTTTTACGATTGTTCGATTGTCCCGGTATTAAACCGTCTGCATCGTATCAATTATTAGTTAACTTATTAACTTATTAGTTTATTAGACAGCTTTCCTAAAGTTTTACGACCAACTTTATAATTCAGTAAAGTCAATTCAAGGAATTTTCATTACAGATATTTCACAGAACCTTTCTAAAATGTTTGGAACTTTTTGCAAGTTACACAAGTACACCCGCGTTCAAAAGTGTATGAATGAATTCATTCATCGAGAGAAACATTTATTTTCAGAATATATACAGTAAGTGTAGCTTACCCATGCAATTGTGAACGCCATAGTACCTATTTGTAAGTGTCAGCCGTGTCGATATTTTTATTATATGTACCTACTAGTTGTTAGCAATTACAACATAATATTGGATTTTCATTCATTTATCCGTTGGTTCGTTCTTCTCTCATAACCCTACATACTCATAAGATTTCGGCTCTAAAATGTATACTTTTCGAATATATTAAGTGTGCTACAATTGATGGGTTGTTTCCTTACGCTTCGCCCTCGTCTGCACCAGCCCCAAGATGCTCCCATGAACACTAGTTATATACGTAATACCTTTAATTTCTAACATTCTGAGAAATTGTGTAACCTGATTCGTTGTCAATACTAAGTTAACTATCTAAAGAATGTACCTAAACTTAGTCTTAGAAAAACTTGTCCTTTAAAATTTAGTATTTTTTCAAGAAACAACAGAAACATATCGTCGTCTCTCCAATACACCGCTTTAATTCGATCTAGGACAAAATTGTTCCGTAAAGAGCCAATTTTATGAGAAACCACTTTACACAACCTATTTTCCGCCATGTCACCACTACAATATTTCTGCGTCTTCGTAATCGATTTAAGTTTCCGCGGAAAATGTACGTTCGGGGACCTTGATAAAATAATATCTAACCCTCCTTTCTTTCGATAGTCCAGTATAATTATATAAATCAAAAGCGGTCAAGGGCATGGGCCACGTTCAGTGTAGGGTTCCGTTTTTATTATTTTTTGGACTTGCGGCCTTAAAAAAATACCGTTTTTTATTTTATCACTGTCGGCATGATTGATATGTATATTAATAGCAAATAAGAGCTTTTTAGTACTAACAGTCACTGAGCTTAACCGCAACAGTGGACAGATGGATTTGGCGGAACTATAAGGCTTCCTATTTGTCTACGGAACCCTGGGAAAAATGGTTCAATATGTTCTAATACTTTTTACATCAAACGTTGTAACAAGAAGAAGTGGCAATGGGCAGGCCACATTGCACGCAGCGCAGATGGGCGATGGGGTCGAAAAGTGCTAGGGTTGAGACCACGGCTTGGCAACACAGCGTGGGACGTCTACCCTCAAGATGGACAGATGACCTTATGAAGGTCGCCGGGAGACGCTGGATGCAGGTCGCTTCCAACCGGTACATATCGAGGTCCAAAGGGGAGGCCTATGTTCAGCAGTGGACGTCTTATGGCTGATATGATGATGATGATTTAACAACAACCCACTTTATTGACTTACCAAAACACCCTGCTACCTAATCACCCGAGTGTGAACCCTACTCTTATTCAAAATCGTTTACGTTTCGTTACACGGAGAAATGTTCCAACGACAAACACGTACGAAATAACAATCGCAACATTGCAGCCGCGAGTCGCTCCGGTTTTAATAATCGATTTAATTGAGCCAATGAACAATTTAATTAAAATTCTAAAGACGCGACTCACGGTCGTGGGATGCGGGGCTGTAGCGGGGAAAGTCGAAATTCGGGCGTTCGGATAACGACCGGAAATTAACGTTATGTCTGACTCTGTAGTAACATGTATTTTCAGAAATAAAAAAATAGGGAAAAATACATTATACAGAAAGTTCGTTATAGGGTAAACCGAGGCGAATTGGGTCACATTCACCGCACAAGGCGAATTGGGCGCTCTTGAAGTTATCTATCCTCGACATCATTTTAGTTAAGTGAAACTAATTAACCATTGATCAGGCTTTCCGTCAATTTACTCGTATTTGTTCATAACACTAGCACTAGCTAAAATAGACTATTGCGCATTGGACTACTTACTACACTGTATTTCGTATGGGAATACAACAGTGAGTGGATCTGAGTTATGGTGCGAGTTTATCCACAGAAATGCTAATTTTGCCTCTTCTAAACATAAAGATACTGACAGACTTCGCACAGCCTAAACCGTTTGTAGGAAGAGTCACAAAATTTAGCAGATTTGCCAATTGACTTTTTTCTAGCTTTCCCCTATTCGACTACAACTAATTCTTTGTTAAAATTTTATTTTAAATAATATATACATACTTATATAAAAGGGCAGATAATAAAGCATAATGGAATATTTTTTTATCATAATTTTATATTTTATAACTCGTTTTAGAGCTGTGACCCAGCGGGCATAACAGTAGTATCCCCCGCTTTTGTATAAAAGTAAGGGTGGGTGCGCTGGGTATAATAAATAGCGTCACTATTTATTTGTTAAAAATGATTTTATTTTACTTCCTACATTATCCGGCATGGATGTTAATCGTTTCATATTGATCACACTAAAACTTAAAATGAGATTTATATAACATCACTTAGCCACTTCAAATAAATAACATGTTTGTTTACTGCCAGCGTCTTGTCTAAAAATATGCGATTATTAAAATGTCGGGAGTACAAATGAGCGCGGGGGCGCGCGCGCTATGCAGGTATGTATCTACGGGTTATTGGGGATCGGCGCCGCTCCATTCCACTTCTGTTATTGTTTGGGCACTCTACTTTGTAACAACATCATTACTGCAATTACAGTAAATGGAGATATGCTTGAAAATTGGGCATCGTGTGGCAGGTAAGAAGAGCTTGTCTAAATATAATTGATAGAACGGGAGAGCCAAGCGAGCGAGTTCTCAAAGTCCACTTGAACAATCCAGCTTTGTGCATATGTATGTTTGTATAATTGTGGGTTTCTTCGACGGTAACTCGAAAACCTTTGATTGGATCGGAGTGAAAATTAGCAAGTGGTTAATGAGACTAAAATATGTTTTAAGTTCTAATAAGAGCCAAGTCGTCGAGTCGAGTAAGGAGTAGCAGAAATATAGAGAGATTGCGAGTTCACGTTCAGGGCAAAACACTAGTATATACCTATTTATTTTAATATAAAATAATTTACATCTTGAGATAATCTCGCAATAAGGTTTTTTTGCAAGAATTCAACGCAGAAGGCGATACTCATGACGCGGTGGTTGAAATGATGATGATGAAATTAAGCAATTACCAACTAGACTCGACAATTCGTTGTATTAGTTTTACTCGTAATTCAGATTTTAAGCCGTAAACCGAAGTGCAATTTCCAAAAAAAACTAAGTATTTATTTCATCTTATTCTCACATTCATGTCAACAATTATTGAATACAGACAATTAGATTTTAAACCGCAACTGCTTTTTTACGATTATGATAACGGTTTTAAAAATTTGAACCAATCCTGCGGAATAAAGTATTCTGCGCCAATTGTTAAGAGTTATATTCCGCTGGCCAGTCATGTGGATTAAAGATTTTATGGCAATAAATTATGCTTTAGGTAAGTCGTGTCCCGTTAGTGTGACCATGATCTGAGGGAGATATCTGGTGGCCGCGTGGCCGGCGCGTGCGGCGGTCCCTGTAATGGATAGATCTCGAATGTGGGACTGGTGGGAGAAACTTTCATATTTTTTTGGCTAGCTGAGCAATCAACGTAGCATTCAATCTCGCGCTTGATATGATTTAAAATGAAGCAAAATTTTATTTGAAAAAAAAAAAATGTTCCCATGCATAAAAAGTGTCTTAAATTTTCGTGCACTATGATAACTCAGAAAAAGGATTTTCATTTTGATTAACAGGCCAGCTTGGTCGGAATTGACCCAGCCTACGGAGCTGGAGGTCTTGGGGCGGGTTCGAATCTTGGTAAAGGCGTTTAGTTATACTCGTATGTGTGCTTATCACGGTTATTTGATACTAACTTATGGACGTTTCTATGAATATGCGTATGTATTTATAATATATCTATTTATATGGGATTAGTGGGATATTTTATCAATATTTATATAAGTAATGTATTTTTATAGAAGCAATAAAGTATTAGATTCAGTAAGTTGGAAGTTGTATTTATGTAACTCGATGTGAATATTTCAATAAGTACCGCGATGTAGAACAATAAATGTTTAACTTTAACCATATACAAATTCACTCACTCATATGCAAACTCTATATGGTTAAAGTGCTTGAAGTGTGTAGGTACTCCCACATAGATTTTTGTAACCAACGATAGTATACTAAAATTACAAGTTATTACAATAAAATGAACTGTCACTACTAATTAATATAAAATAAAAACGATTTAAACAGGTACACTGGCGCCATCTATTTGCGTTGGTAGGTATCCCACCAAAAACATAAATGTGAAAATGTAAGCCAAGTTACATATGTATGAGAATATCGTTGTTTGTCGACTCCGCCGAGAAGAAAAAGATCTGATATCTAAATTGGTGCCAAGTTCTGTAGAAGTTAAAGAATGTGATGTTAAAGATTTGACTCTTAATTTAGAGCTAGGTTAATCTGTTTGAGATTGTCCCCAAATATTTATTAACTATTTGGCTTTTGCAAGTTTCTATTATTTAACGAACTTTGCCCTAATCATGTTTGTCATGCCAAAATCTGCAGATTGCTAGTAATCCATGGAGTGTATGCTCGCGGGCACCGATCTCGACAGACACGTGCCAACTAATGTGCAGGCACGGGCACAAACACGGGGCACAAGCAAACTCTATGAGCGGAACACTAATGTGTTTAATGACCACGTCGTCGACAAGATGACAATCGGTTGCAGAAAACAATGCGAAAACGCTACGATGTAACGTAAAAGTGTAGGGGGGCCATTCTCCTTTCTTGACAATTAAACGCAATTTTCTCGACTTTTCGGATTTTTGTTCATGTGTAAAATGATAAAGGTAGATATTATTTAAAAAAATAAACATATGTGTTTGAAGTTGACTATTTGATAGTTCGTTTCATGTCGGTAAAGTATTTTTCGTTTCAGTGGTTTTCTAGAAAACACCGTGACAGAGTGGCTCTTTTCAGCGAAGCCTTTCGATGGAACATTCTATCACGGTGTTTTGAGTTAAATAATGTAGGCAAGTTTACAATCAATAACCAGGGAAACAACAGGTATACTGTACTGATAAGCGTGCCTAGCCAAGATGCCAATCGCTCACGCTTAATAACGTATCGTAGCTACCTCTCTCTATCACTCTTCCTTATTAGTGTGACTATGACAGTTGCGATTCGTTAGCGACTGAGCGTGAGCGATTGGCATCATGGCTACGCACCCTGGTAATTAAAAATTTTGGGTATTTACCTCCTACCAAAACATAATTAATTATAATTAAATTCGAAATTAGACAGTTTTCAGCGCGGAAACAGCTCATTGTCGCTAAAAAAGGAGAACAGCCCAGGGAAATTATAGCAAGGGTCGTGGGTTCGTGTTAGGTCGAGGTGTAGTTACCTACTAGGCTACTACTTAGTAGGTATATTTAACAGACTTCAAAATTTCGAAAATTCGTGTGACTGTTTTTGTCTGTTTCTAAAAGTTCGTTTCTATTGACAAAGTAAATAACAGTGATCGTAAATTTTCGAGCAATTTCGGTGCAGCATTGTTGCGTTAAAATTATTTGTATGCCTAATAAAGGATAGGTAATTAGAGTTAATAACAGTAATATGTAACTTAATTAATCATCTCCCTAAACTTTTTTTGTAGTTTTCCTTTATTTCTACTGTACTAAATTTTCTATCACTGAAATTCAATATAGTTGTGTGCGTAATATGTCTTAAGTTATGTGTCAACTATTTTAAACCATCTACTGTAGACTACAAAGTCACCCTGCATATTGTTATTAAATAATGTCTATTGTGACAGGAGCCAAACATTATTAACATTACTTAGTTCCAAAAATATCACATTAGCACCATGACTTACAAATCCATCTCCCGCGCAATATATTAAATGTCACTCTCACGGCACTTATACACCAGTATCTAATCCTTATTTATTCTAACCACCAAATAAAACCCAAGTTAATGGTGCGTAAGCCCGATTTGGTGTTAACACCCCGTGGGTAGGAAATCATAATGGGGCTTAGTTTCCGATTTGTGGTCCAAGTGGTCTAAGGGTCTGCAAATAGTTGGAACTTTATCGTTTTAACTAACAGGCCATTGAGTGTAGGGTACAGACAGATAAAAATACCGATTTGAGACGATTGAGATTTTGAATAGGACCTACCTAATCTACCTATACAGACAGATATCGTCATAAAGTCATTCGGGACGTAATAAAATCCTGGACTACCAGAACCGGCACGGCCATGTTGACATTGTTGACCGTTAAAGGATGACTCACACTCTAGGACGGGATCGGACGCGGCGACGGGACGATCTATCAATTTCTATAGAAAGAATCATGTGATACCTCGGAGCCCTCGTATCGATTTCTATAGGAACAGACAGATCGTCCCGTCCCGCCCGACCCGTCCCGTCTTGCCCTGTCCTTGCCCCCTTATACCGATCATTACTATTTTATCATTACTTGTTCTTTCGAGTGTAATACGCAAACAAAATGATGACTGACGATATCTAGTACAATAATGGCAACTACTGTTAGTTAACATATAAAATGAACATAATTGATATGAGAAATAAACACAGCTAACCACGGTTCACGTAAACCTAAAGATTAGTGAGATAACACCAAATTACAGATATATTAATTAAAATCTCCAAGCGGACGACGCATTTACAAAGCAAGTAATTCTTATTAGGCAAATCTTAATTATCTCGAGGTCTAGATGCAAACAAAATATTAAGTCCCGATCTCGTCGGGACATTAATCTAAGATCGCACTTATCATTTAATTAGATCCGTGTCGAGCGCCCTTGTGACTTCAATTTTATTTTATAACGTCATACACACGTTTCTACGTTCCCCTGCTAACTATAATACAAATTACGATTCTTTTTGCAAGCGCATATCTCTTTTGCAACTGATGTCGGAAGGACACACTTAATACAAAGCGATAGAGTTCAAATTTGGACAGAAAAGAACGGTTTTTCATGTATTACAAAAGTTACCCCTCGAGGACCTAGACTATATGAAGTTACAGTTGGAAAAATATAAAGTACACACTTATGTCTATGAATATAAGGACGGGAATAGAATTATGTTAGATTTTGAAGCAGCAAATTGTTTGGCGCACGTCCCTACTGTTACGGTGGTCGTGCTCTATTCGCTACTATGGCCAGTTGATGTGTGCAAATTAGTAGGGTTGCCGATTCATGTTTTATAAAAAAAAGCGTCAAATTATATAATAGGTACGCGTAGGTATAAGGTTAGTTGAGTTGTGCTATTATGACATAAAGAGGAACACCCTTTCATGTGATTTTCATAGTACAACAGTACAGTTATTAAGTGTCCGAACTTAATATTTACTTATTGATTCAGCGTGATTCAAAAACGTTAAAATATACCCATTAATTCAAAACAGCTACACTTGACTTTAACTTTAAAAAAAGGGAAATATTTATTCTGCCAAAATATTCCATATAAACTTTTTTTTTGCAAGCTGACAATGTAGATTCTGACAATGTATAGTAATAATAAAGCCGCTATAGGCATTGTTTATTGGCAGATTCTTTATTTCTTACTATTTTAATATTGCCTTCTGTTACCGCCGCGACTTGTTATTCATTGAAATTAAACACTTTAGAATGGATTAATTTCTTACTATTTTGGTTTCTTAATCAAGGGTACTGGTAAACAATCCGTGGTTGTGAGGTGGGTTGGGTTTTGAGAAAAAGGAGAAAAGATTTGCAGTCACTTGGAAATTGAATAAAGTAGGCTATATCAATATACTTATATCGGGTTCCTCACGTCTATAAAGTCGAAAATAACTCGACAGAGTAGGTACTGTCAAGGAATTTAATTTGTGACCCACTTAAGGTATAGTCATGTCAAAATGTATTGAAATGCAAAGCAAAAGTTTTCGAAATGAGTCGCAAATTAAATTCCTTGACTGTACCTCAAATTGTAAGGTTGAGCTTACAGGCGTTGCATCAAATTAAACAAACTAGAACGAAGCAACCCTATCAGCCCAAACTGCATTAATGTCTTGCGCATCCCCGCCGCACAAAACCCCAAACTTAATCACGTCCCTCGATATTAAACAGAAAGGAGCATTTTTTACACAACTCATTACACACCGTCATTCCCACGATATCGGACGTTTTTAAAATAGCTCAATGTTAAGTGACTATTTTACTTTAAGATTTTAATGGACTTACGTCCTTTTTACGATAAGCGGTTGCATTTTCACAATTAGTAATGTGTTCACGCTGCATAATTTCTTCGTTCCATTTTTAAATTCAATAAACCCTATTGTGACGGTTACACAGATTGTAAAGCGCGTTTAATTTATCTTATGCTTATTAATTTAGGGTACTTTATAGATGTGCTTTATAGATAATAATATGTTACCCAAAAATAATTAAAGATTTAAATGTCTATACGATTATAATAATTGGGTCGTGTGTCACAAATCAGGAGACCTTGAGACTTTCTTTTTCTTCCTAGTTGGGAACGCAACCGGTTTTTTTTTGTATGAGAAAAAGTCGGTTTTTAACCGAAACCACGATTATTTCATACAAAATCGCTTAAACGTTGTATTCTCTACTTCCTAGCATTCACTTTGTCAACCTAAATTATCAAGTTTAAAATTTTATACATACATACCTACAGTTAGTCAGTCCTTGCATATTTTAAATTATTTTATACAGGGCTTTTATTTTTTATA
Source organism: Lathronympha strigana (assembly GCA_949128165.1). NCBI lineage: Eukaryota > Metazoa > Arthropoda > Insecta > Lepidoptera > Tortricidae > Lathronympha > Lathronympha strigana. The sequence goes on along the minus strand of OX421905.1, from coordinate 8,490,567 downwards.
ATGTCCCTCGACTATACCCTTATTTCCGAATACAAGCAAATGAGCATTTACTAGCGAACTTAAAAAGTTCGCAATTTGTATCCTTGTCGGAACACCAAATTTTATAAAATATACTTATATTATCTAAATTATATTACTTAAACAAGTCCAGGTAATCTAAAATCTAACTAATAATCTAACTCTTTTGGTTTGACTTTACTATAGTCGAGTAGAAAAGTACCTACTTAGGTACCGTAACTTAGATTTACTTTGGTTAATAGGAGGATACTTTGGGCCATAACATAGAAAGGATGTAGAAAGCTCCAATCAAAACATAAAAGTGAGTATACGGAATGCGCTTTACTTTAGTTTCACACTAATTATAAAACCTGCATTTATTATAGCCAAAGTTACTCTACAGGGCTAAAGTAACCCAACTTTAGGGTAACTCAAAATAAAATGATAAAAGAATAGTAAACTTGAGTACAGATGCGAAAACAAAAGCCGACATCAACATTCAAACAGGCGAAACGGGCCAACTGCCGCCAGAGCGTTTAAAAATTACCTTTCCGTAAAAACCGGAGTTTAAACTGTATTTAAATTTGCATCAGCGGTAGCCATGCAGATGAGTGACGTCACGTGTTGGGAGGGGGCTAATTGACGTCTCCCTGTGGAGGTGTTCTGTTTTTAAATTGGTATTTTAAGCATGCAGCAAATATTTTATATTAGCTAAAGTATCTATAATTCGTCTACGTCATATCATATCTACGGTAATTTGACACAGTGCGTGGAAGCGCCACCAGAAGTAAAATGAAACAATTGAAAACGAATTAATTCGTATACCTAAAATAACTTTCTACATCCCACATACATTACCAGGTACAGTCACGACTATAAATATCTATACACTTCGGAACTTATTGCAGGGGAAGAAGGCTCAAAATTGAATACAGATGCATATATATTTATGGAGCCGACCGTACATTAAGGGATGTAGTTAATATACGTGATTTAACCAGTGTTTCATTTCCAAGAGTATTAATCGCGGTAACAGTATACTGTACGCCGTATGGTTTTGAATGGACATCCTAGTTGCAAACTCGTCAACGTTAAATTTGGCGGCGTAATCGTCAAACTTTTATACATTCATTATTCAATTTCAATTTCAACAACCCGGAACATAAGCTTGAAGCGGGTAGCGGAGCTCCATCGGTTCTGTTTGTCATCCCCACTGATAGCTTAGGTTGTGTTTGTGTAGCTGTGGTTAAGTTAGGTTAGTATGTTGACATAAACAACGCGGAATAGGAGCTCCATAGACTCTTTTTGTCATTCCCACTGATAAGTTACGAGTAGGTCACACGAGAACAGAACACGTCGCGAGTTCGCCGCGTACAAGTTTTGTAAAGATAAGTCCATAACCATAATGACTAGAGAATGGTTAAACGCGTTTCAAGATTAATTTTACATTTGCTGGACGCTTCGTCGTTAGTTCACTGCACAATAATATACCAATATTACACATTAAAACCACGTTTAGCAGACAAAAAACAAAAAACTATTCAAGAGACGTCCTCGCAAACTTGTCAAACGGAAGTCAAATTCAGACTCATACATTTTGTTAGAATCGTCTCGAAGGGTACTAGGTAGTAGACGACTTGATAAAAAAAGTCTGGGTGGCAATAAAAGTTTGTACACATAAATTCCTCTCGAGACGTTTTTGCATTTGCAGTTGTGCATGGTCAGAACAGAACAGAAATAATTTTTTTATCATTTTTTTAGTCAGGTGTTTACATCAATAGAACTAATAATATAAAAAGTGCATCACTTGCATCCGATGAATCATTTGTGTTAACTATAATTTCTGATATTTTACCTAAAGCTTCATCGCTGCCTTGAATTTTTTTCCCTCTTTAATAGCATGTAGACAAACATCTTTCCATTCAGCTAATGTCACTAATAGAAGTCATGTTCTGTGACTTTTTTTTTTCGACGTAATTTTTCTCTATATATCTCTATATATTTTCAATGGGATTGAAATGAGGGTGATATGGCGTTAAACGAAGCACAGTATGGCCGTGCTGTCGTAATATTTCGTTTATCTTATACTCTACAAATCTCGCCTTATTTTTTAGAATCAGTTCATGGCTAGATGTCGTGAAGGCCGACATGAGCGTAAACGGGCTTACAAGGGAAGACGCCCAGGATCGTGCAGAGGAGAGGATGCAGGCAAGCGAACCCTGTCAAGGGCCGGGATAACGCTAGGTAGAGGAAGAAGAAGAAGTTCATATAATTCAGGCTTCAACATGTTCGATATATGTTCAATGTTTCTCAACATCAGCCAGTCAATCGTTTGCTGTTTTTCAATCGACTTCATAATTTCAAAAGGAAGAAGTCCTCAATTCGTGTGAATGATTTATTTTTACCTCAGAACTCCGTCATTATTGAACCGATTTCAAAAAATCAATAAGAGTTTTATTCTGATGGTGAAATTTATGAGGAATTGAGAGGACTCCTAAAATTTTAACGGCACATGCATTGTGATTTGAGGGTTTCCTTAAGTAACTTAAACATTGTTTTGGGGGGGACCAACATTTTCGTTAAGTGGACCTGATGATGAAGACCAGGGATGGCAAAGTGGAACTGGTCAGAAAACCTAGCTCTACGTATAATCCGAGTTTCTATTCTGATGATGGAGTTCTTGAGGAATTCAGAGAACTCCCCAAATTGATTGAACCAAATTGAGTGATTGGGGGTTTTCCTAATTAGCTTGGGCATTTTCTTACTGAAGCTCATAATTGTGCTGAAGTGGATCTGATGTTGAAGATCAGGGATGCGATCTTGGCAAAGTGGAACTGCTCGATAATTTCCAGTCTGTCATCCAATTTGACACACTGTTATTTTGTTTGCGACCTTGGAGATCTATAGATGTAATGTTGGAAGCCATGAGACATTAAGAGAGCTCCTCAATTTTCAAAGGTAGACGTGTGGTGAGTTCGATATTTTTGAAGTAAACTGGCTAACCCTAACTTATTTCACTGTTACCGGACCGGGAAGGCCAAATGAAGTCAGTTTTTTTCTTAAAAATTATTTGAATTAGAATTCGGTGCACGATTTTGAATTGAAATGTGATAGGGTGGATTATCAACAATAACAACTCTATTAGGTTTAAGGCCGTCCCCTATCCCAATGACCTCGGCGATTTGAGCTTTCTTCCCCTACCGCTTCCTTTCCTCACCGGTTATACAATACCGGTTATAAGCATAAGTCGTCACCTAGGAAGAGCTGCTTGTACTAGGACGCAACCCTATAAACTACTAGTGCCATCTTATATGACTGGCCCCCGTCGCCCGCGCAGGCATCTCGAGCCGGCGTTTTCGGAAAAATACGTGTAATAGCTTTTTTCTCGAAAAGTACAAAACCTATCCAAAAATCAGTGGATGCGTTTAAAGTAAACATAAATATAAAATGCTTGTCTTAGTTGCTTGTACTTACGACGCATAATAAGGGAGTAGATACAGATTTAAGGTAGAAAAAAGGGTTTACGGTTATTTTTTTTTCTCTTGATGTATTATGTTTTTCGACAATTTAGTGGAACAAAATGTAGACCAAATACCTAGCTACATTATATATTTTTTTCAAGCGTTGTGCTTGGAGCTGAACAAAGCCTATTCACTTTAAAAACAGTGAAATATGCCGGCTAGCCCCTTAAGGTTGGGTATTAATTGTTGTTGAATAATTCTTATAATTCATAATTGTCATGGTAATCACCAATTTTTTGGTTGACTTTAAACATGAGCAAGGCATTTGGTACAAAACCATCCATTCCGCCAGCATGGACGATGATAAAGCGGTTGCCCTTTGATACATCTTGCTTTAAACCAGATGTGTATGCACCTGACCAAGACTTTGACACGGTATATGATCTATGTATATAAGTTTCATCGGTTAAAACAATTGGTCGATTTTGTTTATGATATCCAGCAATTTTATAAGATATTCGCAAGTATCGAATTTCGTGCTTTTTCATGAGCAGTTTTCAGTTATCTTCCGCTGGTTTCCATTTAAAACCTAATGCGAAAACGTGTTATCGTAACATGCTTACACAACCTTTATTTATCTTTTCCTTCTTTAGATTTTGCGTGTCGTATTTTCATCGTCAGAATAATTGTAATGTGAAAGTTATGAATCGTTCTGCAGATTACTTGTTGATCAGAATCACCTCTTATAATTGTAGGCTTCGGATTTGGTTTATTTTTAGGTGATTTAAAGGTTGGTCCCTGTTCTGAAGAATGATATTTCCTTTCTGATAATATGACCTTTCTTACGGAAGTCAACGATATTCCGCTTGATATAGGAACTAATTCAGCGGGAGTCACAATACTGCTCGGATTGCTATTGCATTCATTTTGGAAATATGTGTACTAATTTACAGAACATCTTTAGTTTGGGATGTCAAAGGCTTATCTTGACCATGTTTCAACAACTTATCAATAATAACACTGAACAAGAAATATTACAAACACAAAGAATAAATATAATTCTTATTTATTTGACATTCACTGACTTTTGACTGTCAATATATTTTATTCTTCAAAATATGACGAATCTCTTTTTTCTGACCGTACCTATAATGAAATTTCAATTTCAATTTTAGAAACCCTGTAAATATTCAAATACTACTTACACACGTATACATGTATGCAAAAACGTCTCGAGAGTAATGTACCTGTACGAATTACAGTTTTGTCAAATAACTTGTTTAATGTTTATCTATTAATTAATTCTAAATCTTTATTACACAAAAGGAAATATTTCTCGTTCAAAAGGTTAACCTAATGCCAGAAGGCATTCTCTACCAGTCAACCTTCAAGACGAAGCAGAGAAACTGTAGGCGGTGCATTTAACAAAGTAGAATAACAACCAAAGGTAAAAACAAAGCAAATCTATTATAAATCAACCAACTTACGCCTAAAATTTAATGTAACATAGAAATACATATAACATACCATATATATACCTCATTAAATATTATATATTAACATATATACCTATATATACATATTCGATAAAACTTGTGGAAATTTAAAACTTAATATTTTTTTTTATCACTGCCAGCAAAGAAATCGCGCACAGATCTTTTAAAGGCCAATTTGTTTGACAATTTGCTAATCTCCGGGGAAAGGCTGTTCCGGAGGTGAGCTACTTGGATGGTGAAAGAATTGGACAAGAAGCCTGTTCGATGAAGCGGGATGGAAAGGAATAGATTGCCCGACGAGCGAAATTGACGGTTGAGGGATGCACCAAAAAAAGCGAAAGAAGTGTTTGACATATTCAGGGGACAGAATAATTTAAAATAGAGTAAAGGGTACAAAGCATACGAATGTTTCAACGCTGAAGTATGGGAAGCCAACACAGCTGCGTACGAAATTGCGACACGTTGTCGTATTTCCGTATCTATCACAAGTATCATGCACCCGTAGCCAATAGTATACTGGATTAGCTGTCGAAAGACAAGAATAGTCAGATCTATTTTTTTGTCAAAAAACTTGTTTACCTGTCACAAGCCCCCCTGAACAGCTACAGTACACTGGCGTCCTAATCAAGATTGGGCTAAACTCGTATTTGTCAAGGCTGGGGACCGATCTTAGAATCAATTTTCATTTATTCGCGGCTTATCCGCGCTCGTGCGTGCCCGAGTCTGCAGCGAATGTACTGTGTCGTGTGCAGAGTAGTGAGGGAAACAGAGGGGATGACAGAGGTATAGATATTGTATGTACTAACTACAATGGGGGTTAAGTCAAGATGAGTATTTCAAACTAGTTTGTAATATTCTTACCGTCCGAATTCCGGTACCTATACCGGGGTTTATGGGGACGAAAAATCCACCCAACTTGGTCTCATCTTTGGGAAAAACGCGTATTTTCGACTTTTCGTCTATGTCGTCCCGAGAAAATCATAATCATATTATTATGTGCACATTAAAAAGTATTTCTTAACTTATAGGCTACACAGGAAGGAGTAAGTACCAAGAAATCATAATCTCCGACAGAACAGATAGGGTATATGGATATAATAGGGTGAGAAATTGGTTTGTTAATCTATTTAAAGTAGGTAGTTTATCTCAATGATTACTAATAATTTAGTGGTACCTGAAGAGAGTTCATGGCCCGGTGAGAGCTTGAGACTTTAAATCCGAAGGTCACGGGTTGATGCTCCGGCTCGTTGTTAAACAAACGTGTTTTTAGGAACTTATATCATTTGATATTTTGCAATCGCTTTTCGGTGAAGGAGAACATCATAAGGAAACTGGACTAAGCCCAATAAGGCCAAGTTTATTGTATTGGATCTTTGTATTGGATAGTCAGATGGCAGTCGCTTTTATAAAATTAGCTCCTAGCCACCACGGCATAAGCCAGTAAAACGCTAAAATAGCCGTCAATGGAACTTACTAACGATGTAAACGAAAGGTATCACATGAAAGACGTCAAACACCACTGAAACGGTCGTATTATCGTAACATACAAAACATAAGATAAAGAACTTAATCTTGGAGATTTCATTAAATACTTAAAAGTGAGGTTATATGACGATCAATATGGCGGTTTGTTTACATTGTTTGCAAGTTGGATTGGCGGCGATTATAAGAGGAAAAAAACTATTAGCGGACACTGAAAAAACATAACTATAGTTTAAAAAAATTGAAGCGTCTCTCTAGACCTGCTGTTATACTCTGTGTTAACGTATGGCCACGCAGCGGCCGGAGTCTTAGTGTGGTGCGGCCACAAAATCTTTACAAATGCGAGGCGTTATCGCCAGGCCGACTGACCGCCTCAGCTTGAAAAATACCGGCTTTATTAATTTTATGGCCCCGCGGCGTGCTGAATGGCCGATTGGACGGGGGTAGTTATATTCATTTGTTTCTTTTGACTCATTTTGTTTCGTTTAGAGTTCCATTACTCTTGAAATCCCCTTTACTATTTTATTTTGTACGGGAGAAAGATTTCCCAAGCACAGAAAAGACAGTTACAATGTAAGGATTGTCATTGTATTTATTTACGCATATAATACCTCAATATACATATTATCACTATTGCATTCGTTACTTACTGCTTCGTTTTCGTTATATTGTTCATTACTTTCGATGCCCAGTAAATAGAGCGAATTCTGAGATTGCTTGTCCGATTTCGCTATAATCGCCTGTAGGTACTATGAGACAAGAATTGGTAATGTTGGTGAATTAGAAATGTTAATGAATGAAAAAAAACACTGCTAAGGGATGACTCATACTCGAACGGGAATGGGCGGGACGGTTCGTCTTTCAGTTTCTATAGTACTTCACGTAACATCCGAGGGCTCCGAGTTATCACGTGACTCTTTAAAATAAAATAGCAAACTTATTCACCGCCGTATAAAGAGCTGCAGGGGTCTATTTCAGAGCGCTCGACTGTTTATCGACTAATTGGTAGATTAGTATAATGCAGACCCCTGTTTACATTTCCCATGCCCTGTTCGGGGCCGATCTCGTTATTTAAATCCCCATAGATAATTTACGATTTGTCACGTTGAAACTACCTAATTCGTTTTGCACGTATTCTTAGGAAAGCAGTATTGTGTCACATTTTGATAGATCGTTATTTGTGCTTTAGTAAAAGGTACCATTTTGTCGGTTGTTGATAAGGGTCATTTCAAACGAATCTTTTAGCATTAGCGTTATCGGTTAGTACCTACAATGTGGTGGAATCTGCATGTTACTAAAAACGATGACATTTATTTACAACTTGGAATTTAGTAACAATAAGATAAACTTCTTCTTCCAAGCATTTTCCCGGCTTATGCAACAGCTTAGGGGGACTGGGGGCAACTAATCTTAAGATTTGGCGTAGGCGCTAGTTTTACGAAAGCGACACCCTTCTGACCTTCTAACCCAGAGTGTAAACTATGCATTTTTGTGTTTTCCTTCAACGAAAAACGATTGATAAATATTGAGATATTTCGGTACGAGTCTGCAGAATTTGATCGCGCAACTTTCGGAATGTCGCTCGCGTACTGCTGGGCCACCAAGACGAACATGTTTAATAAATTCTAATGCTGCATCTAAGGCTGTTCGGCAAAGTTTCGGACGATTTTGGGTGGGTTGAGATGACGTTCGATTCCATTTTTTTTCTCAGCTTGATCGGACGATTAGCGTCCGGTCTTAAATCACTTTAGGTAAGATCTTCGTCTACACTCGTAGACTCGTCGTATCGTAAATTCAATTATACAGATTTTGTCACAAATTTAATAATTATATGTTTTTTTTCATTTTGACCTGTTAGTTGTATATATGTATATTTAAGGATTAATTTTAATAATAGACATATGAGTTTCAAAAGCGATGTATATTGCTTATGAATAAATAAATGAAAAAAATGAAATATAATACACCTACAGTCTGTACAAAAATAAAAAAGTGCATAGATTTACCATTTATATCCAAAAAACTGGCGAAGGATAATTCCGGATACCTACCAGTATCAAGTACCATTAATTGAGGTGAAAACGAGGATACAAATATACATATACACACGCTACGTTATGTACACAGTACACACGCGTTCAAAAGTGCATCAGCAATTCATAAACTGCCCATGAAATTCTCAACTGCCATATCTTTGTCAGTCAAAATAAGAAGTAAATCATTAAGTAACCTGATTTAGGCCCTACAAAACAAAAAGCAAGGCAAATCATTACTTACATCATGTTTCGAAATGGAGGTACAAATTGCGTTTACATAAATGAGTTGTTATTTTTGACAGTAATCGTTCAGTGTCAATAATTCACGCTCTGCGCCCACCGCGCTTCATTGACCGCTAGTGTGTTTTTTGCCTATTGCAATATAATAGTTTATATTTCACAACCTCGTATCTGCACAAATGACATAAATAAATCGATCTTTGCGCTATATCGATAAAGTTTAAATTTAATAGTGACACCGACAGCGTTAAGAGGTTGCAGTGTTCCGCATGTAATACCAAAATTAGGATATTCTACACGAACCGTTAATTTTTTTGTATCTAATTTTCTATTGACCTCATTGCTTAATTGTGACTTTCTATGCTTTTTTGTCTTTTAGTTATAATTGGATTAGAGACAATGAACTTGACAACGTAAATGGTTTTTTTAAGAACTTTGTTTTTAGTGTCGTAACCGGGTAATCAACCGTTTTATTAATTGTATAGGTTTCGGTTTTTTATTCTACTTACTTGAATAAATAGGTCAAAGTCGCACTAGTGGCCTAGTGATAAAATGCCCGAATTAAAGTTTTGAGATTACGGGTTCAAATCCCGGGTTATTATTTTGGCACAGTAAGGTACCTGAGGGTAATAAGGCCTCTCGGGTTGTAAGGCCGAAATCGTATTTAAAATGTGCCCACGGCCTCTGGCCCGTAGTGAACGAAACCTACAAGATTTTTCTGTAGGCCTTGTGTTTTGGATATGTATGATTGCCATATGCCATACGTAAAATAAGGCAAAATATTATTTTTTGTGTTCTTAGGAAAATATAAGAACATACACATATTCTTCAATGTTTAATCGTAATTATAATTATTTATTTATTTACTTTAATTATAAGGCTCTAAATACATAACGCGAATAAAAATTATTTTCCTTCTTAAAGCCTTAGACCAGCCGTAGACCTTCTTGCCCTGCTAGAGTAAGACAAGGCCTAATAGGAAAGTTTCTAAAAACTTTTTGTTGTGCTTTTGTTTCTGATTTCACTTGCCACTTTTTTCAGTATATTATGTAATGCAACTAGACGATATGTTAACATTAAAAATGTCGATTGTATAAGCTATTTTCCGTTTAATGAAAGAGCTCCCTTAGCTAGGCCTTATTACCCTCCGGTATCAGACTTAAATATCATTCGATATTTTCCTGTATTTTATTGTAGAATAATACGTCAACTCACTGTCAGTACTTATACTGACATTTTCTCGCACTTGCTGGGTGGAGCAAGATACTACTGTAGAGAACGAGGCATACACGAGACATCTATTAACTTAAAAAGCTTTTGGTAGTCACACTGAGGACGCTCTGCCGTGGGACATATAAGCTGGAGCAAGCAAGTAGATTATAGGATTTGGTAGTTACGGGACAGCTAGTGTATATTAATGTATATTTAGCGCTGCCATTATCGTACTTCGGAGTCCACCCGAATACCGTACGGGGAAATCCCGGATATCATTCATTTTATATGCAATATACCGGTTTAAATACTTTAAATACTTAACTAACTTTTTAATTTGATATTTAACCGTGTTGAAATAGCATATTAAATAATGGAATGGAAGGTTTTTTTAAATAAGTGTAATGGTAAAAAAAATATGAAAACTATGTCAACTATAACCAATAATACCTGCTATTATTTTAATTTTTCAGTAACGTTTCATTTATTTTGTGTTTTTTTGGTAGTAAATAAACACATGATAATATTATATAATATTATATATTTTTAATCGTAATTGTGACTTAAGTATACTTCAGTATAACATAACCATTAACCCAAAAGATATATTTAAAATAATTTGTCCAATAATTAACTGCCTTAACTTTAAAAATCAACTTTACTTGACGCAACGGTGCTTATAGTGACTGCTCTAGATTTAAATCGTCAATAAAACTCGTTATTCCGTCTCTTTCTGGTTAGTAAAAATAAGTGAGACAGTACTATTTTATCGTACAGCTTAATCATCGTTGAAGGCTGAGGATCCTCGCGTGAGAGCCTTAAAGCCGTCATTAACACACTTAGGTTCTAAAAGAGAAAAAAATACAGAAGGTGCGTTATACGTAACTTGGGTTTTATTTTTTATATTTTTGTCTTTGTCTCAGTAGTAGATGTTTGTTAAAAACTTTAAATCACATGTTCTCTGCCTTAGGAACTGATTTTCGACGGTTTAGGCCGTGCGTTGTTTGTTTGTATCTACCGGGGTTAGCCAAATAACCCGGAGTTAGTTGTCAAATTTCATACTAGAAACGCTTAAATTTGGTACAAGTGGCGCTAAGTAACTTTATGTAGGGTGTTAAAAGCACCCTGAAGGCCTAGTATAAAAATTATACGACATTAACTTCTCGACCGCGTTAGCGTATCGAGAGGTCAAATTATGTTTGCCGTTTATTTAAATCATCCGGCAACTTTCATATTTTGACCCCTCGATACGCTAACGCGGTCGAAAAGTTAATGTCGTAAAAAATTTATACTAGGCCTTTGGACGATACTTCAACAGCTGATAAAAGGTCCGTAAGTGCGATGCAAGTGAAAAGAATTAGATATTCGTTTTTTTTGTATGGAACAGCTAATCGAAAACGCACCGGGTCATTGAACTTATTAGCAGTTGAAGTATCGTTGGGTGTTTAGTAACAACCTGTATAGGTACCTACCTCGGGTTAAGTGTGGCCGGAGAGAAGGCCGGGTGGGCCGGTCGGTCTAGCGTGAGTCATAGTTTAACCGGTCTCGGCCGTTTTATTACGTACATAGGTACAGAAGATGTCTCAAGCGCACTTAATCTAGTCACTGACTATTATCCTGTTATAAAAAAGGCCAAGTTTGTAAAACGACAATACAATTGATATGTACGGATATTAAAAATCACTTGAAAATAAGTACCGACTCAGATGTCTTGTTTTAAGCAAATTTAGAACATGCTACTCCAAAAGTGTCAAATGTAGGTGAGATATGTGGGTATATACCCACATATCCTTAACCCTCAATAATGAACGAATAGGACTTTTTCAGTTTAGTAGTTCAAAAGTGAAAAAATGGTTGAAAGGTTTAATGATTCCTAAGCAAATATATTACGGGGGGACACTAATTGTGGAGGAGCACATACACGTACAGTTCGACAATTAAATATAAAAATAAATAAAGTGGAGCTAAATGCAAACCACAGTGGCTATACCTGTTCTCTTGTCAAATATGACGTTATTTTCGCAAACAATCATCTGTCAAATAGCAAACTTACTATTGTAAAGCAAAGCAAGCTTACTATTGCCGTGATCGGGTAGCCCAGTGGTTAGGGCGTCTGCCGCGAAAGCACGAAGGTCGCAGGTTCGATCCCAGCCTGCTCACCGGGGACCTTGGTCACTTTTTCTGTAGTATATGACATCTCTTTCAATTTATAGCAAACTTACTGCTTGCACTTATGCGACAGAATGAGATAAACAATATACAATGTTGCCTGCTAAAGCTCAGTGGCTCCCTCCGTAAATGCCTTTTTTTTTTTTTGACGGAGTGGAGAACGCATTTACGCGCCGTCCCCCGACCTCGGGTAGGTCATTTGGGGGGTGTGTGGGACTCGCCGCTCAGTTCTCCCTCTCCTATTGAGAGGGAAGGAGAGCGGCCCTACCCACTAAACTCCACTCCGGCGTTTCCCTCCTGGCCGTTAATGAGGGCACCATGGGATCGAATATTCTACCACGGTGACCTCCGGCGGCCCCGGCTATTGCCAGGGCACCCGCACAAGGAGGGGGAGGTCAGAAACGCTTTGACCTCCCCCCCGACGACGTGGGGCCGTACAATGCGGGACCCAAACCCGCTGGCCCCATTAAGGCGTTTCGCGAATGAACGCCAAACGCCTTCGACCCCGCCGCCTGCGACGGAGCGGGAGAGCGTCTACCGCGTCTTCCCGCTCTCTTTCCGCTGCCTCCTTCTGCGACATAACCTCTTCGCAGAAGGAGGCCACCGCATCCCAATTCCTCTCGCTGCCCAGCATCGAAGCGATGACGCTGTGCAGCGAGAGGTCCGACAGCCCTGTTGTGCCCTCAAGGGCCGCCCTCTCTGTCGCCCAGCGGGCGCACTCCGCCATGGTGTGCTGGGCAGTATCGTCCTCCTCCCAACACTCCCAGCACCGGGGCACCGGCTCTCTACCTATCCGGTGCAGGTAGTGCCCAAAACAGCCGTGTCCGGACACTACCTGCGTCAGCCTAAACGTCAGGACCCCCTTACGCCTATCGACCCACGCGTCTAGCGATGGGAGGATAGCCCCGATGGTTCTAACCCCGTACTGGCTATCCTCCAACGCTTCCCTCCAAAGGCGCCTCAGCCGCTCTTGCGCCGCCCGAGCCGCCCTTTCCGTCTCCTCCGGGTCCGGCGGCTCTCCAGCTCTCCTCGCTTCGGCCCTCCGGTGGTGCCTTTCGGCCAGCACCCCTGCGTCTAGCTCCCAGGGCGGGGTGCCGGCAAGGAGGCACGCCGCCGCATGTGAGGTGGTCCGGTATGCCCTCGCCATTCGTTGGGCCACCACCCTCTGCGGTCGTCGGAGGAGCGCAGTGGTGCGGTCACCCAGCCGCTCGGCCCAGATTGGCGCTCCGTAGAGCGCCATACTCCGCACCACGCCCGCGTAAAGCCGCCTACAAGGGGCATTTGGCCCTCTCAAGTTGGGCAACAACCGGCCCAGCGCAGAGGCAGCACCCACGAGACGGGGAGCCAGTCTCGTGAAGTGCTCCTCGAACGTCCACCTCCTGTCCAGGACAAGGCCCAGATACTTAATGTGGGCCTTGACCTGGACCCGCTCCCCACCCACTCTGAGGGCGGTGTTCCCTCCCATTCTCCACCCCCTTCCTCCCCTGAGGACCATGGCCTCCGTCTTTTGGAGGGCGACCCGTAGACCCAGGAGGCCTATGCGGTGGACCGTAAGTTCGGTCGCCACCTCGGCCCTCCTCAGTACCTCCTCCAGCTCCCGCCCTCGTACGGCCACCAGTGTGTCATCCGCGTAACACACTGTGGCCATTCGCGGGAGCTGTACCCCTCGGATCACCCAATCATAGCCGAGGTTCCACAGGAGGGGACCCAACACGGATCCCTGTGGAACCCCGCACTCCATGGCCCTCTCGCACCAAACACCGCCCTGTTCGTAGAGCACTACCCGCCCCGTTAGGTAGTGCTCCACAACCCTCCTTATATATTGAGGCACTCCGTGAAACCGGAGTGCTTCCCCTATCACCGAGTAGGGGAGGGAGCCAAAAGCATTGGCGATGTCCAGGGACACCGCCACCACTCCCTCTCCCCTGCCCTCCGCCTGCAAAACGAAGTCTCTTAGAGCGCCCACCGCGTCGATTGTAGACCTCCCTCTACGGAACCCGAACTGGCTGTCGTTGAGGTTCGGGCCCGTCCCCGCTAGATGCTGCTGGATGCGTGCTGCCAGTATTCGCTCAAAGAGCTTACTGACTTCATCCAGCAGCACAATAGGGCGGTAACCAGAGGGAGAATCTGGTGGGCGCCCCTCCTTCCTCAGAAGACATAGCCCACCGGCTTTCCAGCAGGCCGGGAATTGCCCCTCCTTGAGGCACTCCTCCATTAGGGACCTAAGGCGGTTCCCTAACCGCTTTAACGCCAGGAAGAGCACTCTTCCCGGCACTCCATCCGGGCCCGGCGCTTTCTTGGCTCCCCTGAGCCGATCTATTGCCCCCGTCATTTCGTCGTCCGTGACGGGGGGAACGACGAGGGCCCCCTCCGGTTCGACAATCGGGGGCGCCATCCTGGGCGGGACGAATTCCGGGGCCTCCGGGAATAGGCCCTCAACCACTTTCCGGAGGAGTTCCGGCTCCATTGACTCCATGGGCGTTGCGCATTTCAATTTATCGCGCACCATCTTGTATGGGCGCCCCCATGGGTCTCTGTCGAGGGTCGCCAGAAACTCCTCCCATCCCTCATCCTTGGCCTTCTGGATGGCATCCTGGAGGGCTGCCTTCTTCTCGGCCCACTGGGCGTGCAGGAGCTCCTCCTCCTCGTCGGTGTGCCTCCTCCGGCGACACCGGGTGTATGCCCGCCGGGCGGCATTGCTCTCTGTGCGGAGGGCGGTGATCTCTTGGCTCCACCAGAAGACCTGCTTCCTGCCCCGAGGGGGGCTCGCTCGGGGCATGGCCGCGTCGCACACCGCCATGAGGGACCTTCTAAGGTGGGACGCCTTCTCGTCCACCCCACGGAGGGTCCTCCGTAAATGCCTACTTTTTTTGTGTGTAAGTAAGAAAGAAAGAAAAAGCTTTTATTCGCGACGCTTTAATGTACAAGAATATAGCACTTTTAAACAATACGGTTAGAACAATAGCGTGACTGAAAAGGTTTCTACTCAACTTGATGTTAAGGTACTTACCTTTTGGGTACCTTAACGCTTGTCTTTCGTAGAAACCTTTTGAATAAAACGTGAAAATACAAAATATAAGTATGCACTTATTTTTAAATTACTAAAACCTACATATGTATTTACTTTTATATAAATCTGAGATCAATATCAACAGCCTCAAAAGCTTATTGTAATTAGCGATTAGCCCAATTGCAACAAAATTATATAATGGGGCGGAGAAGCCAAAACAGACAGACGCCCGTAGAACCCAAAGACAAATGAAAAATAAAATAGACAAATGAAAAACTGGTTAGTTGCCACTTTACACAATGTCTGTCAGTTCATATTATGCTTTCTGTATTTAATGGAATGTATAGAATAATGAGTTAAGAATAGGTGGCGGTATATTGTTCCAGAATTTAGTGGCGGTATATCTGAAACCTTCAGGAATTGGGGTGTGTTGTGCCGTGCACCTCAGATATGACATTTAGGAAATTGTAACTACTACGTTGTAATTAGATATTGGGGCGTTAATGTCTTAACAATACCAAAAAGCAAACAGGATTTACACTAAAAACGGACCTGCTGCTTCCAAGTATTTTACGTCCCAGTAAAAGGTGCCTCCACTTAATTTATGCAAATTCCCGTTTGGTTGTTTTCTTTGTAGACTTATCACAGGGGAGGGAACTGTTCCAGTAATCTGGCGACACGATTTCACTCATTAAACTTTATTTATTATGTAAAATTGTGTGGGCCGTCACCTGTCTGTTTTAACGAATATGTATGTGGACTGGTTATTTTCGATTGAGGTTTAAATATAATTGTGTTTTATGTAGGCAATGCAATTTGGTTTCCAGGTACTGGTAAGCTACCGTATTGTGAATGGAAAGAGATTTATTTTATTTTGAGTAGTATAGTATTTGTAGTATTTTTAGTACAACTTATGAATTGTTAATCAGTGTAGCGTCGACCGTAAGGTCAATTAGGGTAAGGGACATGGAAGTCCTGTCCGTTACCCTAATTAAACCTACGGTGGACGATATACCCGTGTCGTGACCAAGGAAGGGACGGCAACACATATGAGCTATCTAGATACACTTATCATTAAAATGTGATGTAAGGATGTAAGATCATATTACACTATATTACATTATATCTATGATCATATATATATGATAGTGCAACATGGGCCGTAGAGTGCTGCGGAACGTGCAGTGGCAACCTGAGGGCCTACCCCGAACCGCTTCGTTCGTTCATTCGTCTATTTGCTTCTTTGTCGCTCGAATAAGCGAGAGCATAGAGAGCGAACGACGTGGTTCGTGGCAGGACTTAGCTCATTGACAGCTTTAGTTCCTACAACTTTAAACATACGTACTAACGAAAGTAAATTAATTTAAATTTAAATGCATAACGTTTGTTACCTTGCTCAACAATATCATCAAAATCACGCAGAATCAATGTTGACAGGCAGCATTTATTGTGCGTGATTTTGATACATTACTTTAGTTAATATGGGGTTATAATTGTACAATTTGATATTGAGGAATATTTATATTTTCACCTTTAAACGCATGAAGTAATTGATTACCTAAACTCTTAGACAAAGTTAAACCGTTGAATGAAGCGGTCGCTCACAATACTATCAATAAACAGGCTAAGCTCTCCATCACGGCAGCAGCAAGACTAATAGTCCGTTTACAGTCCGGCCATCACGCCGGCACAATAGCCACAATAGCGCCGAATGCTCCACAATGACCCGTTTACCACTCAATAGCCGAAAAACTTGGGGAAACCCGATAACAGTGATTAATTGGCTCGAGTCGTATTCAATGAAAAGCCGCCATTTTTAGACTCGCGAGGATAAGGCGGCTTACTGCAAGATTAATTCCGTTTTGTACGTTTGTTTTTAAAGCAGCTTAAAATGCGGCGTTAAAGTGTTATGGTTGGAAATATCGTATGTGGAGTAAGGGATAATAAATATTGAGTACTTTGAGTGATATAATAAGATGTCACTGAAATTAAAGGTCTCTTAAATTGGGAGAGTTATGTACCTGTTCGGCTGGTTATAAATGTACACAATGTTTGTTTAAGTTTTATTATTGACCGAGTGAGCGAAGCGTCTCCGTTTCAGCTTGGGCGGAATGCTTTCGTGTGTCTGTCCATTTGTTCTCCTCTAGGTTGCATTGATCAACCAATTCTTGAGAAATTTTGTAAACAAGTATGTTGATTACATTTTTTTTTGTCGATACCGTTTTAGGACATTTTTAAAATGGCTGGAATTGGTACAAAGGTCTTAAGCGCCAAAAACCTCAAAAGGCGCTTACGACCTTTGAGTAATACCAGTATCATCTCTCGAGGTTCTACAGTTGACAAAACCGCTGGTCTTAAATTAAATGCATCGACCGGACTAAATTTTTCGATACTGCTAAATAAATGGAGCGTTAAATTATGTTTACACAAAAGGGCAAATGATACCTATTTGGGACGAATAACAATTTATTGCAAATATAAGTTGATTTAATTGTGTAGTCCATTCAAATCGTCATTCATTGTAACATCCTTTCATTAAACCCGATTGAAACACGCGAGTGTTTCAAATAATTTAATAAAGAGCGCAACAAATAGAAACAGGTTTGCTTGGAATAACATACCTACTAGCAAATGGAAATTATAGGCTATTCAGTGAAATATGGGTTTACCAACATAGTTTGCATCGTTACATAATGTAAAATATTCCAATCGCGGCTGTAAGACGAAGGTAATACGGTGTCTTTAGATTTTACCAGTAACAATATGTAATTGTAAGGACATATAAAGTCTTTTCACAGTAACCCTTTTGCGACTGGGGTAGGGGTTCCAATAAAGAAGTCGACATTGTGACAAAATGCCACTGAACTGGCTTAATGTTAAGATGATTTGTGACTAAACATCTCTAACATAGTCATAAATAAACTCAAAGAAACTACCATGGACCAAGAATAATAAATAATACATATTCGAAAACTCTTACCACGCCTTGAAAAATATTTCAATAGTTATATTATTAGTCTCATTTATTAAATAATCATAAATTACAATATTGACCTTAAAATAAAACTTACAATATAAAATCACCGTCAATGGAACTTACTAACGATGTAAACAAAAGGCATCACATGTTTTGTCACGATAACTTACATAACTAGAGTTGAGTATACAAAAAAAAACATGTGACTAAATAAGTTGCAAAGTGTGTTTTAAGGTGCACATATGAAAAAAATTCTACCAAAATAACTTTTTGAAAAGGTTGTACTACGTACCTACCGCGACGGTGCTGGTTGTTTCTTGCATTATGCGTATCTACAGACGAAGCAACGGGCGAAGGAATACACCGTTTTTAGGGTTCCGTAGTCAATTAAGTTAGTACTAGAAAGCTGTAATTTGGCATGAATATACATAGGTACCTACTAACTATGCCGACAAAGTGGTAAAATAATATAAGTTGTATGAGCTGCGAAGATACTCCTTTTGTATTGTTATGACCATTATCTCTTAAAACCCTTTTTATGTTCGCCTATTGTGACGGACGGTAAACTACGGAACCCTACACTGAGCATGGTCCGACATGCTCTAGGCAAGTTTTTTTCATTGCTTCAACTTCGGCATGTAGGAACATTCAGGAGCAAACAGAGTGGCATAATTACCTAAGTAATTTTTTTTTTTATAAAATTGATTTGAATTTTTCATAAAAAGTAATAACAAGTTTCATCAACCGCTAATTTAAATCGGACATAACAATTTTTACTAAGGGCTACTTGCTTAACTCCGGGTTAGGTGGCTGGTGGCCCCGATGGTGCAAGTAATGCTAAGTAAGTGACAACTATGATATATCAATGTCATGTCTAATAATCATACTCCGTAATCTCCGTATACACACTTGCATAGGCATTATCAAATGTAAACATAAATGAGCGCAATATTCGCCAACAAACTGTTTAAACAGTTTGGCGATCATATTAAGTGATATTAATGTATCTTATCTCTAAGTTTTTTTTTTAGTTAAACAAGCCTTATTCATAAAAAAGTTAAAGAGAAGTTTAAGTTAAATTATGTTTTCTCCCATTCTGACAAACGCGATTATCAAAGTGACAGATAAGGACAAACAATCATTTAGCTAAACAGTTGTTGAAGTGCGTTTATGAATAACACCAATATAGTGATTATCTCCAAAATGGAGCTAATTAGAATACAGGTGTGAATAAAAACACCCATTAAAGTAAAAAAATACAAAAAAACACGGTGCCATATACGGTCGGGCAATCTGTCGGATCTGCATAGCGGGTATGTCCGCCGGACATCCGCCGGACAAATCTACCATGCATTGATTGGCAGATCCGGCGTTGTCGATAACCACCAATGTACGAGTGCTACAACTAATTAACTGACAAGCTAATTAGAGTTGACAAGCTACGTTATAATTTGAGAGATGGCGTGTCAATTTAAATGTTTTCGACGCAATTTAAATATTTCGTGGCTGTATGCGTCGAGTTACTTCATTAGTGCAACAAATCATCGGATAGTGGTTTAAGGTTTCTTCTTAAGTATGAATGCTAAACTGAGTAAGGAGAGAAAGCTTTTTTGATGACATAAGTTAACAAAAACATAAAATGTCAAATTATACTTACTAAATTGTAAAGACATAAGTTTTATATACTAAGATTATTAGACGAATAAAAAGAAACGAATGTATAAGTTACTAACACTAGTGTAACAAATAATATAATTTCGAACTCCCCATCGGCACACAAACCTCCTCAAGGTTTTGCCTACGATGGGTCTTGCATTTATAACACTGTAAATTTTACTGTATTAAACAATTAATTAAAAAAAAAAGTAAGTATATTTAGATTAATTCATTTTCACTTAAAATACAAACAATTATAAATTGAAAGAGATGTCATATACTACAGAAATAGTGACCAAGTCCCCCTGTGAGCAGGGCCAGGACCCTTGCAGGATCATTACCGTCTAAACTCTGATTTTTATTTCAAGACTATTTTAATCCTAACCTCACTTTCTTACTTTTTCGTCGTGTTAATGTATGTTTTTGTAAAAGAAACCAAGACGAAATAATTAATTTCTTAGTACTTTCAGTAAAATAATACAACAAAGTTATCACTTCTAATTTATTTACACGAACATGCTTATAATTCTTATAAAAATCCGGCCAAGAGCATGTCGGGGCCATGCTCAGGTTAGGGTTTCGTAGTTTACCGTCCGTCACAATAGTCGAACTTAAAAGGAGTTTTAATAGATGGGCATTTTCAAAAATAGGGTACCATTTTCGTTTTTTTGAACATATAGGAAGTTTTGGGTTTTTTATAATCAGAATCACGAGAACTATTGATTTAAAAAAAGAAAAAGTGTGTCCCGTTTTTTTTGGTCAGCTTTGTAACGCATTTTTTCATACATTTCGTATGGGCCGTTACAAAACTGACAAAAAATTTTTGTAAGGAAAATTGAGGACCCATTTTCATTAAAAGGGTGCACTTATTTGTGAAAATGCCCAGATACCATATCATGCTCATAACAGTAAAAAAAGAGTGTCTTAGCAGCTCTTATACGCTGTGTGTTTTTTGTTAGTTAAGCTTTTCTTGTATTTATATATCTTTTCTTGTATCTAACTTAAACTTGAGGTGTGCAATAAAGAGTATTCTATCTATCTATCTATTCTATCTGTTTTCATCGGGAATTTGATACGTATTTTTGCAAAAAATCTAAAGTGGCTTAACTGACCAAGTTCAAAATAATTTTCCTTGTAAGTCTCCACAAAGCTTTATTTTCAGTATCAACGGTCACCGAGATAAGCCGCAGACGGACGGACGGACGGACGAACGGACGAGTCAGACATGGCGAGAAACTAAGAGAGATTGAGGTAAGGTTAGGTTAACTTTTTCTAATGTTGAATTACAGAGCCACGTCTAACACCATGTAATACTTTGCTACAAGATGCAAAGCACCAAATAAGAAGCGATGTAAACGGTTTAATAACCCTAGTAATAGTATACTCCGTTTATCTCTCTTACAATACATATTTCACATTCAACCCTTCATTCCCCAACACAACAAGTACTGGTCAACTCATAGCCATAAAGCATAAATAACTACTAGCATGCACTAATTAAAACCATTATGGACACAAGTCATAAATCATTCTTTACCCTTTGCAGCTAAATTGATCCGAGCCCGCATAAGATGGATGACAACTGTAACAAGACGACTTTTATCTTTTAATAACTGGGACCGAACCCTTTTCTACTTTTTATTGTGCTTTAATTCAATTAAAGTTTTATAAGACACGTTTTTTAGGTTAGAAGGGTAAGACGTCTAACAATTAAGCTTGTACCGTTAACTGAACCTGCGATTTTAACTTTTTGTATGTACGAGTTTAGTAGATGCGTGATGTCTGTCGTATAAAAAAATCAGTAGGTAGGTGTGTATACACTACTACATATGTGTACACACTATATCGTGTGTGTACCTAGAGTCAAACCACGTTAACTCTGATAATATCAATAAAAAAAAACTCTGCCGAGCAAATGAACTGTCAAACTTTAAAGTGTTATTTTAAACATCAAACTTCTATGAAATTATGACGTTTTCTTAATCGGTTTCACTATTGTAGTTGTCGTGTTTATTTCTCATAGTTATTTCTAAATAGAAATAGAAATAGAAAATTATTTATTGTCACAAACACAAGAATACAAAAAAAAGGAAAGAAAAACAAGCACACATTCTTCTTAAATATTAAACACTAAACAACACAACTATGTGACAAAAGGACTGCACTCAGCGTTAGCTGTGGCAGCAACCTCAGCGCTGGTTTTCAGTGCACCCCCATTACAAGTTTTGCATTTCAATTGGCGGGAATTCAATTTACAAAATCTATACAAATATGGATGTATATAAAAAAAAATATATATATTAAGCTGGTCAGAAAATATGTAAACAAAAAATAAAAAAAAGTAAGTATATGCATGCAACACTTACGGCTAGATTCTAGGTACTCTTACTCTCTCTAAACATTTTGGTCTGAGTCAGATGACCTTCTGACAACAAGTCCCTCTTTTGTTATAAATTTACTGTGAAATAAATAAATAAAAAAGTAAATTGTGGACTTATATTACCGCATATCTTTGAACTTACTTTTATTGTCGCGCTGTCAATTACTCAGCTAGTCAATTACCCGATGGTTACGTTTCATTTAATTTATAATAATTAACTGGGTACATACCCAGGGTAGTCCATTTACTGGATATTTTACCCGGCTCTTATCACTTACATGGGATCATTCATGCAAATAAGTGCTTTAAAAATATCCTTACTTAACTATGTTTTTCATAGTTTTTAGACTAAGTGCAGGTTAGCGTAAATTATAGACATTATAGACATAAAAAAGTGCATATTTTACTTATTTTTAGTTAATGCGGAAAAGATTGCAAAAATAATATAACACGTCATAGATTTATTGGTCATATTGGTATTTAGATCGATGTTTGTAAGCTGATAAAATTTCTAAATTAATTGATATGTTAAACTTACAGCTGTAGCTACAAATAGGTACAGTGCGACAGAAATAGGTAGACATTTAAAACTGGCAACATCGTAGTGTCCCTTTTAAATCCATATATGTAAGAAAACGTAACGACACTACGATGTTGCCACTTTTTAATTCTGAGTTACTTCCATGAAATGAGAAAAAAAAATTGTTTATTTCAGAGAAAATATACAGTTTACAGATTATCCTGACCTCCAGACTAGGTAATGCCTGTCCTGTGGAGGAAATGTTACCATTTATTAAGCATATAAGTACCTAAGTACATAATTTCTGAACATTTTGTAAAATTCTAGCTCATTTTATAAAATCACTGTTTATCAAATCTTAATAATTTATTGACAAATGAAGTTACTTAAAGTATTTTTTATTCTGATTGCCACGCTTACTACCTTCTAGATAACTAATGGCATCTTAGAATTAAATACTACAGTCGCCATACTTCGCCAACTTGTTTTCAACACACCGAAGACCCAATGGGTACACGATGGAATAATCCGGCTTTTGTAACATGTACCTTTGTAAGTTACCTCGAAGATAACTGGAGTACCGTCATGGTCGTGAAATTTGGCAGGTGGTTAACACTGAATTTGACAGAACAATGGGATGGTCGTGAGTTCAAGCCTCCTCGGCGCTCAATAGCCGTAGTAATTCTGGTTAGGAAAAAAAAAAACAAAAGAGGGGCAAAGGCCCGCCCCGCCCTGGGGCCTTACCATGAAGTCTTAATGCGATCCAGTTTAAGTTCAGTTTAGGCTCAGTTGTATAAAAGTGACTCAGTATAGGTCGTCAACTGAATCGCGTTAAAACGTCATGGTAAGGCCGATGATGGACATTATCAAATTAAGGATATACAATTAAATTTCTAAGTTCGAATATGAGCCAGATCGGTCAAGGGGTTAACAAGGGGTCGCTACATGTTCGGGGCGAACCACTCGTCTTATAAGACCGACCCGCCATGGGATTGTATTGAGCAGCCGTTGAGGTGTCGCCAACTAGTTTTATGAATGATGAATGGCCCCTGGCATTGGCACAATGCATCCTAGCGAGATTGCATTCATAGGTCAGTGTATGGAAGGATTTCATTCCTTTTGTGGAGTGATGAAAAATTAATGTGTTCTCCAATTCCATTTAGATAGGTTGTTTGAAAAAATAAGGGCGTTTTTATGAATATTCCTTGAAGGTATTCTTAATACCCACTAAACAAAACCGGCCAAGTGCGAGTCGGAATCGCGCAACGAGGTTCCGTATTCATATTACTTAGTTATCGCTTTCATCCATTAACATATGTCAAAATTAAAAGCAAACCTTTAGCATCAGAGGGAGGAAGGTACCTATGCTGTTTTATGCATACAATTTCACTAGTGCGACTATAAGATTATTAGGTACATATATTGTCCAGTAATTAAAAATGAATAAGTCATTTACGAGTATTTCCCTACGCCTATACTGTAAACGAATATGCTTCTGAATTGTAATGATAAAATAAATATCTCTTTCGTGAAAAATTTACATATACAACTAATACAATCAGCATATTGGAACAAAACAACGCAGTTTTACTCCCGTTGTTTTAAATAGTATTAAAAAAAGCCAATCCACAGTATAGGAATATTTATTGCAAACTAAACCCACAGTCCAGTTATAATTCGATTAATATCGTTTTTATTTAGGCCTATACGCCGCGCCGTTCAAAATCTGCCCACTTACAGCGTTAAGCGCCACCACAGCGCCGAAACGACGTAAGAGTCACCGCGTTATTGCGCGAAAAGCTCCGCAAATACGGAGCTTTCGTACGGGAAAAGGAAGGGTAAGTATCGCTCCCCGCCTAAGCGACCTCCCGCTCATTCGCTGACAAGCGCGCACGGTGAGCGCACGTCCCCGCTCCGCGTACTCTTTCCCGCGCGCGATCGCGAAAAACTTTTAACAGTGCCGTGTACGATGTATGTCGCACGCTGAAAATGAACATTCTGTGCCGTGATTTCCATTTAAACTAGTGCCGGACTAATCGACCGTGACAGTATTCTGAAGAGGCTAATTACGAGTTGCTAGACTAATTGGCCGGGCCGGCGTTTCATGAAGGTGAGCCGACTTTTATTTCCGTTCGGCAATCCCTCTAATTACGTCAATTAGTGTAATGCGGCGACAGCTTTGAAGAGTCCGCTTAATGATCTCCGCCGAGCACGCTTTGAAAAACTATTATAAGTCGAGGCCGCAATACAATTTCAAAGTAATTGCATTAATTACCTAATCCAATCCGGCGATTGTTGTTAATGAAATTACAATATCATTTCACTTATCGTTAACCAATTAAGTGTCTATTTCATGCTTGAGTAAATGTATAGGATTCTTGTAACACGCGAATTGTTTATTAAATTTCAAATTAAACCCGACACGACGATAAAATTGATAATGTATGTTCTTAATTCTTAGTCATTAAATTTACTTGTTTTCTATTTAGATTTAATGGTTTTTCAGTTAGATTTGCATTTTTTGGGTCCGTTAAGAAATTTCTTATTGAGTTTCATGTTTGTCATACATATCTATATTTATCTATAACGTGTAGTTTATTGCATAACAATAAAACGCCGTTTTAAAGAGTTAGCTAAACTGTTAAACAAAACAAAGAGCATTTCAAGTTCAGTACCTAATGAAATGACAGTGAAGTTATCAGTAAAGTTAAGCTGATAAGTCGTGACGTTATGACGTTGTTGTGGGCAGATAACACTTCCGCTTTAAGAAGTGAGCTAAACAATGTTAGATTTTTTATATTTATGATTTCGTTCCGACATTGTTAAAAAAGTGAAATTTAAAGATATGGGCAATAAAGAGAGTTAATGTGTGTAACACAGAAATAAATTTGGTGAATAAATAAATAAGATTTATTATCTAATTAGCCTTGTTAATATTAAATTTTGTGAGTACCAATCAATATATTTTATTTTTATTTGAAGCGCTATACAAAATCTACAATAAAACCTTATGTAAAAATAACAAGAAAATAAATGTATGTGTTCGCATTAAATAATAATAATACTCGTACAAATCTCCAAATAATCGGCGAGCCGATAAAAGTTACTACTTATATCTCTTATAAAATGTTAATTCTTTGGCCAGATCTAAGATATTTTGATAATAACTACATTTGAACAAAAATATCTTTAAAATAATTGTTGGACGTGGCGTGGCTATTTTGATAATTCTTATATTTCAATTGGAATAACTAGCTTTAAAAAAATGTAAGATTTCCTACAAACTTTCAGTCACAGTATGAAAATGGGTACTTTATGGCTATCATTGACCGACAATGCTAGCTTTTACAATGTAAATAATATTTAAAATATATTTTTACCCACTAAAATTTAAAATAAAACTTCATCATATGAATTAAACACTTCAATTTTACCGTAGAGTAAAACAGTTCTAGAGGTAGGTATAGTACCTAAAACGTGTTATTGAAAAGCATTAAACAATTTAATAATCGGCTTTAATTTTATTAATACCTATTAAAGTTATAATAAGACCTAATAAGCTTTCGCATAGCTTACAATGCAATTGAAATATTCTTTTAAACATGCTTCATTAAAATAAAACAATACACACTTCTTTAAAGTAAATTAGTAAACACGTGATACAATTAGAGGCAGACAAGAGGCGCTTTGTGTTAAGGGAGCGCTCAAAGCCGACTTCCTCCGCAATAAAAAAACTAATTCTAATTCATCTCCCATATTCAACTACAGAAACCTTTTTCACCAACTTATCTAAAAGGCATAACGTACGCCGCATAATGAGAGAAAATAGCTCCCAGCTAGGGTTGCCATATGTCAGGATTCCTCCGTACATGTCAGGATATTTGACCCTTTGTCCGGAATGCGGGCGGACTTGGCAAGTATCAGGATTTTTAGAAATGACCTGATTTAAATAGGTCTTAGACTGCTCAATGCCATTGTAACTCACGCATTAACGGCAGTGTCCGCAGCGCTAAATCGCGGTTACAAGAAGAAATGTCCGGACTTTTAGCGTGATGCAGGATTTTTATAATGATATTTGATTTGTCCATATGGCAACCCTACTCCCAGCGCGGTTGTCCCAAAAGCCAATTAGAAGGCAGTATCCGGCTTGTTTATTCACTAATTAGCAAGTGGCTCATTAGCTACATCACTGGCCTAGTGTAGCGATGCTTCATTCGTTTTAATTATGTACGCTGTGTTCTTATAATTACTGGACAATTAAATAGACTTTAGTGTTTTATTTGTACGCCATTTCTGGATTAACGATCTACGGGTCGTGTTCTGATTCGGATCTTGGTTAACTGGTTAAATACAAAAATAGGTAGGTGTATAAATTCGCAATATGGCTAAATACATACATGTATTTGGCAATATATAAATACATGTATGTAAATAACCTAATTCATACAAAATAAAAAGTATTTGGCTCTTTTTAAGTAATACATTACCTGTGTGAATAGGTACTGCTCTGTCAAAATCATATATTTTGAATAGGTATCCATTTATTAACAGATATAAAGTTATAAATCTACACAATAATATACACGTAATCTAAAAATAACAAAGCTTAAAAAGACTATACACTCACGCTAGGGCTTTAGATTG
The DNA here is from genome assembly GCA_949128165.1 of Lathronympha strigana. Classification (NCBI taxonomy): domain Eukaryota; kingdom Metazoa; phylum Arthropoda; class Insecta; order Lepidoptera; family Tortricidae; genus Lathronympha; species Lathronympha strigana. Next base: position 8,463,287 of record OX421905.1, on the reverse strand, counting down.
ATTTTAAATGATACAATAGAAATACTCGTACCGCGTGCAACAGAAGGCCTAGTATAAAAATTGTACGACATTAACTTCTCGACCGCGTTAGCGTATCGAGAGTTGAAATTATGTTTGCCGTTTATTTAAATCATCCGGCAACTTTCATATTTTGACCCTTCGAAACGCTAACGCGGTCGAGGAGTTAATGTCGTAAAAATTTTATACTAGGCCTTCAGGAGCACTCCATAAAAACGGTAAGTTTTTCATGTACTATTTATTTAAAAAATAATTATGTATGCAATGTTTATCTGTAGCTCAATGTATTGGCGTCATTATGAGTACGAGTACGAGTCGCTTGCGAAATGTTAGTTTAACACCGGTTTTTTTGGAAACGTTTTTTTTAAATAATAATAAGACAATGTGTTAAGAACAGAAGCGGAATGATACTAACAATACACGATAAAAAGACGAACTAAAAGAGTATAAGGCTTGGAGAGTCAAAAAAATGAGCGCTAATGTCGCTTATGACACTGGAATGCTGCAACAGCGGGGATTATCGGTAAAAACCAGTTTCTTCACCCTAGTATCTCTTTCCCTAATCATGTCACCCTTCAGCCTACAAAGGTATATTATTTGTTATTTTTAAGCAGAAACGCTGCGAACGATACTAAATTTCATAGAAGGAAAGGAAAAGTGGAAAAACTCTCGAAATGGTTTCGAGCGAGATTTTTAATATAGGTAAGGATAATATTAATAGGATACCTAATTAATTCCTTATAAATTAAATAGGTATGTTTAATTTATGAGGAATGTGTACTTTCATATTAATTATTTAAATTCCCATATATATTTTTTACTACGCTTATTAGATATACACAGTATCAAATTAAAAAAATATAATATTTTGGTTCCACATACACATGTAAATAGTAAAATAGTTGGGACCATCTTTTAAGTCTACAAAATACTCGCGGTAGATGGCCCTGTAAGCCCGTAACACAGTATGTTAGGGCCTTACTTGGGCGATTTGAAAGCGATTTCTATACAAAATTTGTACGCGGCGAACTCACGGTGTGTTCGCCTTCATACAAAACTTGCTCCCGAATCGCAAGTGTGATTAGATTACACTTTTTTTTTTGGTGGTGGTTCACCACCACCAAAAAAAAACAATTCCAATGACAATATCAAATTTGTGAAAGCATACTAATTTATTATTATTCACAGACGCAGAATTATTGACGCAAATATAACAACAGGATACTGCATCCATTAATTAAATTTTGCTTATTAAAGGGTTATAATTAATAAAATGAGGCTGTTAGCTTATTAATGTCCGTTAATTGATCCATTGGTGTTGCGACCGCGCTCCTAACGTTACATTCATATAATAATTTATTTATTTATGTTAATGGAGATCGAGCAGCTATCAAACCAAAATAACATTAGGAATAAACAAAGGAAAGCCAATTACAATAACACTTAGGGATGAGTCACACTAGAACGGGACTGTCAGTTTCCATAGAAAACGTCACGTAATATCCGAGGGCTCCGAGCTATCACGTGATTCATTCTATAGAAATTGACATATCGTCCCGTCCCACCTCGTCCGTTTCCGTCTTATGTTATGTTATGTTATGTATGGGAGGGACGCTCGGCCGGAATCGAGCGGGCTGTCGAGCACTTGGTGTGCTCATTCAGCCCATTTCCCTGTTGCTGGAGCTGCATGTTATTGTCCCGGCGGCTTTCCCCCCTTGCTTCCTTCTAGCCTACCTGTCGCCTTACAGATCCTCAGGACATCCCTAAGGTCGACGTCCCTTAGCTCATACTCCTCCAGCGTATCCCTACCAAACACATTATGACGCACTGCCGCATACATATACATAATGCATTCCGCCAGAACGTCCTTGCTGGTTTCTTCTAGCCCACGGTCCCAGGCATAAAAGCAAAGTGCCTACTGCACATTTTAATACAGCTTTGCGGTATTTGCATCGACTAGAACAGTTTTTCTTGTAGCTGCATCTTATTGCCAAAGAGTGGTCCAACCAGGCTGCCATTCATGGGTGGTCCCACTGATCCCCAATTAGATGGTTTTACAAAATGTTGTATTTTTTCGAAAGACTTGGAGCCATGCTCATTATAGATGTTGAATAAAGGGTTCTCATCATGTAGGTGCTCATACTACTCATCAATCATTTTTTTCGTCTTCCTAACCTTATTACTGAAACTTGCGGTCAGCTCTTTTTATATGGTGTCGCCAGGCGCATCTATCCTAGGTCTTCTCGGATGCCGGAGGGCACCGTGGTGGAATGTTCGATCCCATGGTGCCCTCATTAACGGCCAGGAGGGAAACGCCGGAGTGGAGTTTAGTGGGTAGGGCCGCTCTGCTTCCCTCTCAATAGGAGAGGGAAGCAGAGCGGCCCCCCCCCGAGGTCGGGGGACGGCGCGTAAATGCGTTCTCCACTCCGTCAAAAAAAAAAGTCTTCTCGGATGACATTTGAGCATCTTTCAAGTTCTTGTAGACAAGCCCTAGGACTGCTGCATCCCTTACGCTTTTCACTCACCTCTAGTTCGTTTCTCGTCATGTGTTCTAGTTGTCGCCTCATGGCCTGGCTATTCCATAGGAGGTGATTTCCGGTCTCTGACATGGGTATTTTTTATATGGTTTAGTGTTACTCCTCCAGCCCATCTAAGCATCCTCATATCTGCAGCGTGCAGTTTGGCAACGTATTGTATCTTAAGTGGCCAGCACTTGGAGCCGTATATCATTGCTTGATGCACAGTATTTTTTTTAAATTTGCCTTTGATATGAACTGGCATCAGCTTATAGCAGAGAACGTCCGTAAGCACACACCATTTAACCATCCAGTGTTGATACGCTTATGGACATCTGCTTCAAGGCTTCTATCGGGTTCCATGGTTGAACCTAGGTACTTGAAGCTCGTTACCTCGTTACCTCTTACCTCTCTCATGTCTTTTGCTATGGTATCTGTTCATCTCATGTTCGCTCTTCCTCTTCTTCGGGCCCGGGGAATGTTGAGATCCATAACAACATTCCTGATGTAATTAGGAGTTCTTCTCTTTACGTGTCCTGCCTTCACCGATGTTTCGCGCTTTAGAACCACGCCATTTGGTCTCCTGAAAACACGCAAAAATCTGTCTTTCTCCTGTGGAATAGCTCTACTAGTTCCTTTGTAATGCTTTGTCGAGTTAAGTTTTGGTCAGGGAGTAACGTTTTTAGCCGAGTCTGCGAGGGCTACCCTCGCCCATTTGTTGCAGATGTAGCGTGATGTGTCTGCGTGTCGTTTTGCGGCGACGCCCTATCTACTGAATGCGCTCTAACAACTTGCCTTTTCATGATTCTTTCTAAAGAGGTGGATGTACATTAGCGGTACCGATGCCACCTGACGCACCAAAACCGACCTGTTACGATCGGAAAAGCCATGAATATGATGTTAGAATCCTTAAAAAAGTCAGCTAGAAAAGAAATCCTGCATGCTAAGCTTTTTTCATAGTTCTGATGGAATTTTATCAGGACCAGCACTGTAACTTTCCTCTCCGGTTGCTCTCGTTTGTGGTGTAACTTCAATAGACCAAGATTATTGGGAAAAAAGTTGCTTTCAAGTTTCATTCACTGGCAATGCTTATCTGATATATCATAAGTGCATTATTTATTTATTATATTCGGCGGCAAAGTTCTTTGCTTTTCGTGCCTTGAGACCCTCGCGGCGCTAAATATCCCAGTTTTTTAATCTTTCACTTGTTCAATGTTCAATTTAAACCCGTCAGCGAGCAAATTTGTCGTTTACGTTAGTGAAGAACGCCTTTGCTGGCTTGTATAATAATAATAAATAACTATTCTTTGTTATTTCTTGTGTCTAATTTTTTTACATACTTCATAAAAAACAACAAAATAAAAAAAATCTTTTACGGAGATTATAGAGAATATTTTTACGCAAATTGTCAATTTCCTACAATAATTTTGTTAAGGTTTACAAACAAAGCTTGTTTTCGCTTGAGGTATGCAGCAGATGCTATGTAGTTACTTTTTGAACAGTAAGTGCGTGTAAAGTATATATTTTTACAAACTGCAATAAATATGCTATCTTGCTGTATTTTTCGTAGTTGAATTAATTAATTTTTAATATATTTTAATGAAAAAAAAAATGGTGAGTGTTTTACATTTGCCTCGATAATTCTTGTTTTTGATACAAAACTGCACATATTTATTATCAAAGATGAATTCTCCATATCTGTTTTATACGTAAATAAAACCACATAACTCCTAGCAGACTTAAATAATTAGTGAAAAAATAATAAATAAACCATTCCGTTTGCACATTCACCCTCCTCCCCCCTCGCTCAGGAATTGGTTTTTCCTCCACATCTATAAATAGCTATTTTTAGACCCTCTAGCTCTGGTCAAAATGTCAAAACTAACTCGCAGCGGACAATTTTTCCCGTTAGCGACTATACTTCTGACATGAACAATGAATGACAAATCTTATACAGTCGCTGCTTGAAATGTGTCGTTTTACAACGTTCAAAAACTACTTTGTCGCCGGCTAACCAGTTTAAGTGTGGCTTTGATTTAACCAAAGGTACACATATAGCAATTTGACCGTATGTCCAGTGCTTAATTGTTTGAGTAAAAAAGTTATACGACGTCTAGGCATAATTTTTGTTTATGAGATAACTGGTCAAAAATGTTTCAGACCAATTATGCTAATGGGGCGTCCGTCCAGTCGAGCTTATTGGCAATTTCATTGTCCGGTGAAAATAATCTAACATCATACTTACAGAATTACATTCCTGCCAGTTGTCAATTGTTATTTACAGCAGAGTATTTCCTTCTTTCCTTCTTAAAATTAAAAGATGAACCTGAAGAATTTCTGTGGCATAATACTATTCGTAAGTCGTGGTTAAATTCTGCCGGATTATTCGCGCTCATCCTGTACAGGTCAAGTTCCTAGAAATGTACCGGCCATAGAGAACAGTGTTTCGTGAATTGGGTAGACTGATATTTCGCTATCGGCTGCGGTGACCGCGGCAGACAGCAAACCACCAGCTTTGCGGTCGGGTGTGTCATAACACTTATGACTTGCCATGATAACGCCAGTTTTGTTAGGTACTTTACATTTATACATAGATATTCGCAGAAGTTACCAACAACATAGACCACAATTAAGTATTTATAAATATAGCGCCTATGGGTAATTGAGTAGGCACAAGCTACTATTATTTATTTAATTGTTTATAACGTTAGGGAATAATATTTTACAATAGGTAGGCAATTGTCCGAATTGCCATTCGGATATTGTTGTGTGTATCTGAGGGTTTGTGATTTTTGTATGCTGATGATATGCGTTTATTTATTTGAAAGCCTTATTTGTCGGGGAAGAACCAAACTACGTTTGAACCTAAAAGCTACCAATGGCCTCCGATATATTTAGCTCAATAGGATTAGGGATGACTCACACTAGAACGGAACGGGACGGGACGGTGCGGGACGGGACGAGCTGTAAGTTTTAATAAAATACGTCACGTGACATCCGAGGGCTCCGAGTTATCACGTGATTATTTCTATGGAAATTGACATATCGTCTCGCCCCCGCCCCGTCCTGTCCCGTCCCGTGCCGTCCCATCCTGTCCCGTCCCGTGCCGTCCCGTCCGTCCTAGTGTGAGTCACCTTTTATACACAGGATCTAAGCTAATGTCCAAGTTAATTTGCTCAAAATTTGGTTATAATCTTAGTTTTTACATTTTGAATTATAGTTGTTGATAATATAAAGTGCCACACTGGAACGGAACATAACATAATGATAACTCAGCCGTATTTGGTCCTAATGAAGCACTCGTTTAGTGAGAATTGCAAACATGTGGCGGTCTCACTCGTCATTAGTTGTCAGGGCTGTCAACTATTACTTAATTCGTTAGCATGATCGAAAATACTTAAATAACTAGTTTTTTTTTTCACACAAGAGTGATGACCGGAACTAATAAGCAATAAGCTTACACTGCCTGCCCGTTTGCATGTCTATGACAGCGCGCTAACTAAAAATCTAAGCAGTTAGATAGCTCAATTTTACTATTTGTATTTCTACTGCTGCTACATCAATTAATAAATAAATACCAACTGTGTTATTAGTAGTGATCGTAAATTTCTACAAAGAAAATCTAGGAAGATGTTTGATTAAGGTACATTTTACTGTTATTAACTCTAATTAGCTATCCCAGCTAGTATAGGGAACACAGATACCGAAATTGCTACAAAATGTACGATCACTGGGGTTAGCCTTTGGAGCTGATAGTGGCCGATCACTGAACTGGTCACTTTCTGGTCACTTTCTATCCACTTGACAGGAAGTGTCCAGTTAAATTTACGGTATGATATTTGGTATTATGTTATGTGTTGTTTGGAATGACATTAAATTTTGTTAAAAAAATATACCTACTACATAAAAACTTACCAAGGCCCCCAGCGCCCAGGGCTGCAGCAGCTTTCGCGGCAGATATATTTCAAAACATTTATTATAAATAATAAATGATTGAATTCATGCTATAAAACTGTAAAAAAAAACATGTAATAAGATAATATTGTCTTCTGTTTCCACGATTGTTATTTATTGAAATTAAATACTTTAGAACGGATTAATCGTGGCTTATTAAGAGGCCATCAATACGGTTTGTACGGAAAAGCAACAAAAGCTGTTTTTTGACGTTGAAATACAAAGAAACTGTGAGCTGTTTGTTAAAGTTGTTAACTATGTTTGATAGCTTATTTCCTAGTGTTTAACTTGTAAGCTTCTAATTTGAGTAAAACTCAATGTTTTAACTTTTACTATACAATTATTGGCAGTTGTTTTCTGAAAAGCGCACGGAGACAGAAGTTTGACTTCGATTATTGTTAACATGATACATGAAAACACATGTTTTTCTAGGTTGATATAATATTGCAACATGGTTTTATTTAACTTATAGGCCTCATATTTCCAATAATTTACACAGATACCTATCTAGTTCGACTTTGAATATGCACATTTTTCGATAAAAATACACTGCAAACGCAGGGATTTTCGCAGTAATTTTGACAAAATATTGGGATGATTTGTATACAACATTAAAGTTTATTCTTTTAAGAACATGCTGAAATCGAAAAAATCACTTTTTGTTTGAATTCCGTATTTTTTTTTAAATATTCAAATGGTGTATAAAATCCAATCCGCGCTAGCCTAGTCCTCAGTACCGCGCGCGCGCTCGTAGAGGTAGGACCTGTGTTGTTCTCTGTGGACTGTACAATTTACTTGTTTTGTTGCACGAGTACGTGCTGGAAGCGTTTGGAAAAGTGAATAAACCGCGACCAACTACTGAGATAAGCATTTTACATTTTTGACTATATTATAGACCTGTTTGAAATAAAAATCATTTCAATGATTTTATCGAATGTGATTGTACCGCAACCAACCCTTCTAGATACTTTCAGTAATACAGAGTGTTTATTAAGACGGACAGTATGGAGAAATTTTAGGTGTATTAGGGTGACGGTACCCATTATGAACACTTTAAGTTGACAGACAGGAGTGATGGACACTATATTCTTAATTCAAATGTCATATGATTGTCAATTGGTTGACACAAAATAAATGCATGAAACTTATTTCCTCATAATAAAAGTGACTGTACGTTACTGGTTCCTTGTCCATTACTGGTGCCACCGCCCTAGTCAGGGATAATCATATTGCTATATGAGCAAAATCCGGAATAAAACCGGCCAAAAGCGTGTCGGACCAAGCATAATTGAGGGTTTTGTAGCGTTATACGACATAAATATTGTGCAAGCAAAAAGGCATAAGTGTCTTCAAAATATCAAGGGACAACTGTATGTTAGCAATTAATAGTTTTTGGCAAAAACGGCTAGACAACCTTACCACGAAACTTATTTTGAACAAATTCGTTCAAAATAAGTTTCGTGGTAAGGTTGTCTTATATCTTAACTTCCTAAAGCTTTCACATTTTTAGGGTTCCGTACTTCAAAAGGAAAAAACGGAACCCTTATAGGATCACTTTGTTATCCGTCCGTCCGTCCGTCCGTCCGCCCGTCTGTCTGTCCAGACCCTTTATCTCGGGAACGAGTAAAGGTTGCAAGTTAAAATTAATACCATAATATACACAGGTCTGCGGTCCCTTGAAGCTGCAAAAAAACCAAACTTCTACATCAACGCAATCCAAATCTGAAACTGCCGTACACTGAGAGTTCCATGCCACTTTTGTGCGGAGCCCTCGGTGGGCAAGTCCGACTCGATCTTGGCCGGTTTTTTGGACCTCCCGATACTGGATCAACCAATTTTTTGTACAAGAGACCTTTAACTTATTTCTAAGGACCTATCAGATGATGTGCCACAAGTAGATATTTGACAAAAAAATGGAACTCAAAAAACGGCATTTTTATTTTTTGTTGTACAAAAATCACTTTTTGCTAAATTAGAAATTCTTATATTTATTCTACTCAGAATCGCAGCTCTTTCAATCCTAGTAGGAGAAAAAAAGTGTCCTAAATTTTCCATACATTTTTCAAACTTTCTAATGTGCTACCGCCATACTGAATCTATGAAATGATGGTGGCGAAATGGAAAACAAATCTTGGAACACTTTTTTTCTCCTACTGCGATTGAAAGAGCTCGCGATTCTGAATAGAAAACAATTAAAACTTTTCATATTTTCAAAAAATGATTTTTTTACAACAAATAATAAAAACGCCCAAAATATGCCTCCGGATTTCAGTTAAAATTACAAAACGTTTAAATAAAATTATTTAATTACACGTCCCTTTTTTCATCTTATCGGCTTTGTAACCTTCAATATAATATCACCACCCCAAAATAGAATTCAGATTGAGTTTAAAATTTGAAAAAAAAAAACTTTTTAGTAGTTAGGTATGCTTAGAAATGTACCAATATATGTATGAATATGAAAACAATGAATTGGATCCGGAGGCAGAAAACAAAATCCTATTCCAAAATAACTTCGGATACTATTTAGAGACATTTGACGTTTGAATAAAACTATTTTTAATCTTATGATAAACACAAAACAAATATACAAATTACTCGTACATTTTCTAACACCACGTACGCCAAGTAATAGTTGATGTTCTGGCGCAAGTATCAATAATGTTTGGTCCGCGCGTCAAGCGTCGCGACGCCATTAGCCTCGCGACGGTGCTTACAATCAATGAATGCTCGCTCCCGTTCGCACTAACCGCACCTGCTATGCCGTTCGAAGAGCATGGCGATAATAAGTTTGTATACCTGATTGTAGTGTGTGTCCGCACACAGATGCGCGTTCGGAGCGCAACTGGCGGTAATAATATTGAAATGCGAGCGGGCGGATTTTGTGATAGCACTCTTAACACCATGAGTCATCATCTTAACCCTGTAAAAACGAGTGCTGTAAAAGGTTCAAAACGTAGGTGTGGTGTTAATGAACGCGATGAATCCGTTCCGAGGTGTTTAATTTCAATGTAAAAAGATAATTCTTTGAACGTACGTTGTGTAATATTACAACCATAGCAATATCATTTGATATTATTGTTATCAGTCGTACACCATCCTGCACTTAATAAAAATTCCGACGGAAGTCCACATCATTAAGGCTATCATTAAATATATTTAGATAAAATGGACACTGACATATTCTGTATTACGTCGGCAGTTTGATATTGTGTAATAACAAGAAAAAAGTAATTGATACAGATCCAGAAATGAAAACATTGGCACAGTTTTACTAATTAATAGAATTTAATCATAGTTGATACAGTGATAGTTCATTTGAATAAAAAAAAATGCTCTTTACACCTCACAAAATATAAAAACAGAAACAGAATAAACATTAAACACAAAAAAGCAGGATTATACAACAGGCGGTCTTATCGCTAATAAGCGATTACCGGGATTAGCTTCTACATTTTCCCTTAAATGTGCGGTAATTATTTGCTGATTATTTTAAAGGTTAGTTGGCAACCCTAGCCAAGCTAACTAAGTATGCATAAAAATATGTAAGGGTTATTTTTCAGTGTTTCCTCTCTCCTAATTGCATTATTGCTCGTCTCGCCAGCGCTTCGTCTCTATATTTTAATAAACTAAATATTACAAAGTTATGGATGCCATAATGCCATCCCTGAGTAAATTCTTTTATCAGGTTTCTTTCCTACACAAAGTGTTTCTAGGTTTGTTATTGAAAAAAATGGGTGCGTAATTTTTAAATTATTAAATTTATAGTAGGTACATACCTACAAATATTCTACCCGGTAACTTAAAAATGGATATTGATATTTTTTTACATTTGAAATATCTGCATTAAGAATTTTGCACGCACTACACTAACAACATGTTTTTAAAATTATAAATTTAAACTTTAACTTTACGAAAAAACCAATTCTTTTAAAGTCTGTTAACTTGTCACCCGCGTCATAAAAACGAATCGTTTGACAAGTCACTCAACAAAAAACGCATGACCCCGCCCCCAAACCCTAAAACACAACCGGGATTTGGTCAAAAAAAAAATTAAAATAACTAGTTCTTTGTATTTATATTCTATGCATACAATATGTTTCTCAACTCTAGCCGATAACCCCAAGTGGCGTGGGGAGTGACGCGCGCGCATTTGTTTGTTTGCATTCCGATTATTCGAAATTCAAATTTTCCATACTTTTCCCCGATAAATGCGTATTTTCGTTATAATCATGGCGGTATACTTGGAAGGTACTTATTTTTTTAAATTTCAGTGTTTGATAAGTAAGTACTATGTTTAAGATAGACTATGTTTGCATAATGCAATTTGAACTATTATTATCTTCAGTGTGCGTGCTTAGAAGTAAAAGATTGGCCAGCAACTTCCGTAATTAGAAAAACAATTCAAATGTGGGCGCTGATGCCTTTTTTGGACTAAATGCGCCCTGCCCAGGTTATTGAAAATGCTGTTGATAATCGTTTGTTTTTTTGGGCATTACACATTCGTACCTATGTTAGAAAGAGATAAAAAACAGAATTTTGTTAAGTTTTACGAATAAATGAGTGCCAGCTCAAGTTGCCTACGTAGTTTAGTACCGTTCATGAATTCCAGCCACCTTAAAGGCATAGTGTTTCAATCGATAACCGGCTAATTGGACCGTCGACGGCAATGCAAATACTCTGTTATTAGGCAGGTTAATTAAAGAGTTATCGGTAATTACTAATTACCCCGTTCCGGAACAGTCCGCAGCGAACACCACTAATTAAGACATTCCTCCCTCATTAGACACATCCACGTCAGCTCCGAACCAACATGACCCCGTTTCTGTATACGACATTGTTGCTGTGCGGCTAATTATGGCTAATTATTTGGTTGCTACTTCAACAGTGGTTTTACTCGTCAATAGTACATTCCGATTTGACGTACTTAATCACGATTAAGATGCACGTCCCTGGTGCGTAGGGTCGAGGAGAATGCCAATGACATCCTGAGAGCATTTGTTTTGTAGACAGGTTTGATTGCCAGTATCTGAATCATTGCCGTGTGATTCACTTACTGCCAAACAAACCTTCCACCATTCGTTGTAAATATACATAAAATGTAATGTCACAAATACTAACCCTTAGTTTAAACTAATTTAAGATTTAATACTGTACTACTAAACCTCTATGGACCCGGAGTCTGAAAATAAATGATTTGAATTTGAATTTAATAACAAGTTAGTACATTACAGGCTTATATATATATATTATATGTATATATTATCCCTAAAGCATGACTCACTCACACTAGAACGGGTCGGAACGTGACCGGGACGGGCCGATCTGCCCGTTTCTATAAAAACATCACGTGACCGGACATGATTCTTTCTATAGAAATTGAGAGATCGTCTTGTCCCGTCCCGTCCCGTTCTAGTGTGAGTCATTCTGTATTCTAACAAACGCAAATGACAAAGTGACAGATTTGATGGACGCTCATGAGCAACGGCATTCATTGAAATACTCCCGACAAGACTTATAGCCCTAGGTCCGTCTAAGCTATATTGACATTCATATGGTCGCGTTCATGGATAACGAACAAAAATTGTGTTCCGTGATAGTGTATGTAAATTGTAAATTTCCTATTCTTTGTATTTTCTTTTCTGTTATTGTTATATTTTCTATGTTTAAAAAAAAATGTTCCTAATGTCATTCGTAACTTTTTGTGTTATCTGTCGTGGCATCACTGAATTACGCCTTACGGAAGACCAGCGCCGGCTTTTTAGTCGGCAATATGCTGAGTTGGGTCCATTTTGTGATGCACACACAACTTACTTTTTTATATTGTTTTGTTTTTATGTCTGTTTATTGTGATCGTCACAAATAAATTTATTTATTTCTTTATTTATTTCTTTCTTTCTATAGACTTGATAGCGCAGACTGTGAAAGAGTTCAGTTTAAACGTCATATTTTCATTTAAGTTTGACGATTAAAATAATACTTTAAAGTTTGACAGTTAATTTGGTTGGAAGAGATAACGTGGATTTACTCTATATAGCGAGTTCAAACCTGGTCTAAGGATCAGTGTGTTCAATGTGACTTTTGCCGAAAATGCAAAGAAAATTGGAGATACATAAATGGGAGTATTAAGATAAATAGAAAAACATTCACGCACAAACAAACAGCGTATTCCCATAACACTTCCGTTGCGTTGGAGAACAAAAATATCTTAACAATTCTACATATAACACTTGCAAAAATATATATAGATACTTCTTTTATCGTATTTATTTGGTTTTATATCCACATATTATATCATTAGCCCTCAATAATGCGTTCCAAAACCGCATATAAAGACCCCCATAATAATAAACTTGTCTGTTACAACGAATTTCTTATCTGTGAAAATGTTATTATAGCTAAATAATATTATCGAGTTCGATACTATTTTTTTTTCAAATTTCGATCATCTCTGACACAAGGAAATTTGATTTGACCTCTATTCTAATAAATCGAGATGACTTTTAGTTTCAAACGAATTGTCAATTGCATACAATGACGCACGCAAGTCGCACGTTATTTGATATCGAACGATATGAAAATTGAGGGAATAGCAAAGTAACATTATTTTCGTTGTTAATATGGAATTCCACAAAGTAATGCCTGATTCAAGAAATTAACCTTCAATGTGTCTGAAATGCAGCTATTGGGTTTACCCTTGTTTTAACCAATACTTATTTAAAACCTTCAATGTGTCTGAAATGTAGCTATTGGGTTTACCCTTGTTAACCAAGACTTATTTAAAACCTTCAATGTGTCTAAAATGTAGCTATTGGGTTTACCCTTGTTTTAACCAAGACTTATTTAAAACCTTCAATGTGTCTGAAATACAGCATTGTTTTGGGTTTACCCTTGTTTTAACCACGTCGCGTCGCTTATACCTATGTATGTAACATTAGTTTCATAAACCGATGCACTCATAGGCAGTTATGGTTAAACTTGAATGCCCTTTCTTTATCCCGGTTTAAAAATAGTACAACTAATGACGTCTTCTTGACTAATGGGTTAGGCCGAGAGCTGCCGACCCGTGGGTTATCTACTTACAATTAAATATTAACTGGTTGACGTCAAGTGTGATTCGGCGCTATCTACGGGGGAACCTCATTACAAGGGCTGGTTACAATGGTAACCTGTAGGTACTATGTTAAGTACATAATTGATAAGACAACATGTATTTCTAAAATGTAAATAATATCCTTGGCAATTTTTCACATTCCAACACTTGAATGACTGTTTCAGAAACAAAATATAGCATTTTCAAAATATAAGTTATGTGTATTTGAAAATTATGACTGAGTGTTAAAATTAATAATTTTAAATAAAAATTACAGTAACAATTTTTTGTGTGCAATTATTTTCACCCTCAATTTCTATGATGTCGAGCGCTCGAATATCAAAATCACCGCCTGCACTATAGTGAAAGTTAGAACAAAAACCGGCCAAGAGCATGTCGGGCCATGCTCAGTCAGTGTAGGGTTCCGTAGTTTACCGTACGTCACAATAGGCGAACTTAAAAAGGGTTTTAATAGGTACCATGCTCATAACAATAAAAAAAGAAGTATCCTCGCATCTTTTACGACTTCTACGCCCTTTTTAAATATTAGCAAAAAATCTAAAATGGCGGCTTAACTGACCAAGTTCAAAATAATTTTCCTTGAAAGTCTTCATAAAGCTCTACTTTAACTTTATCAAAAAAATTTTTAGCAAACACCTATTCGTTTTCAAATACCTATCTAACGATACCCCATACTTTAGGGTTGAAACGAAAAAATATATCACCCCCGACTTTATGTGTATAGGTACCCTAATACTAAAAGTTTACCCACTTTTTATTTTACCACTTTGTCGGCATGATTGATATGTATATTCGTACCAAATTTCAGCACTCCAGTACTAATGGCCACTGAGCTAAGTCGCAGACGGACGGATGGACAGACGGACAGACAAACATGGCGAAACTAGAAAGGTTCCTAGTTGACTACGGAACCTTAAAAAAAACCTATATGCATTTAAAGTAAAACGTAATGATTACGTAAATTAGTAGGTACTTATTATTATACTTCTCTTATCAGTCCTTTCTCATATACTATATACAGCTAATTGTTGTGTAAAAAGCACATGTCCTTACTCTTTTATATTGTAGGTAGGTACGTGCGTTATCAGTAGTAAGTAAAAGATAAGATGTTAATAAAATATTCAAATCTCTTATGCACTTTTCGAATTTAGCTGAAACGTGTTTTAAGTTTGTAACATCTTGCACCACAGACTATGCTTGCACTCATAGACCTTGTAATGATCACGATAAAAATAAAGACTACAATCGTGGCACAAAAATAAAGAATAGGTATCTGTTTTGTTTTAATAAGCAAGCTGTGTTTATAATTATTCGTTTAAAAACTACTTATAACTTGACAACGGAAGTAAGTTATTGGTAAGTAAGACCTGGGGCCTTACCATGAGGTTAAGACGTCATGGTAAGGCGATTCAGTGTAGGTTCAGTTTAGGCTCAGTTGTATGACTTGTATGGAAGCGACTCAGTTTAAGTCGACAACTGAATAGCGTTCAGACGTCACAGTAAGGTATCTGGTTAATGTTTTGAAGGGATTTAAAAAACAACTAGTAAACATTTAGTGGGATTGTAAGGGATTAATATTTTTTTCCGAGTTCGTGTACATACGTTTCTTTAATTAGTCGTGTTTCCGTTATTTGGGATATGCAGATCGTTCTCTTAGACAAAACGTATGATTTTTCTTATCAAATAAAATCGCGTTATGCCATTTATTATATTAGAAATGTTCAACCTAATTTAAGTTGCTTTGTTTGAAG
The DNA here is from genome assembly GCA_949128165.1 of Lathronympha strigana. Classification (NCBI taxonomy): domain Eukaryota; kingdom Metazoa; phylum Arthropoda; class Insecta; order Lepidoptera; family Tortricidae; genus Lathronympha; species Lathronympha strigana. The sequence goes on along the minus strand of OX421905.1, from coordinate 8,447,934 downwards.
CAGTTCTAGGACACAATAATGTACAGTAATTAGTTGTATACGTAAACTGTTTATTATTGATATTCATTTCTAATATACATACTCGTACCTAAATGTTAAATAGGCATGCGAGTAAGGAAACGTGACGTCTGTATTATGCTAATTAGTTGTTATACGCAACAACTAATTAATTAGTTTCCACTTTGTTTATATTAACTATTATTTTATAGATAACAGCAAAATATACACAGATAGCGACATATGCATATTTACCAAAACTCGGGTTTAAAGGAGGATCACCTGATGACCCCATTGGGTCGCAGTTACTCGCCTTCGCCAACATTCAAGTGTTTGAGGCCTTATCTGAGCTTTTTTAATCTCCGAAAGAAATGAAAAAAGTTAGACACTTTTGTCAGAACTCTTTAAGATGCCTTTATTACTTTTAAGCATTTTGTAGGAAACAAATGACGAACGTATTTTATTAATAAACAGACAACGGCGCGCTTAAGTAAAAGATTGTCCACCATTCTGTCAAAAATGACTTAATAAAAATACTGCAACGATGGGAAATGCCTGTTCAAAAATTGAGGTCGTCTCATTTATCGGCCATTTTAAATTTACAGCTTTGGAAGTGCAGTCAAAAGTTTCGTAACGACGGCCGCCCGGCAGATTTTATGCAAATTTTGACAAGTTAACATTAAGTAGGGGAACAAACTGTGTCCACGTTTTACGGCTTTCCTGTCGCCAGTCCCTTTTGAGGCCTTTTAAAATACCTTACTTTTATGAAACATGTTTTAATTCAAACTCGATTTGTGTATCGATTTGTGTGTTGTGCAACCGGCAATGACTTCATCATGCTACAAGAACATTCCATTATGACCCTTCGTCGAGCCATCTGGATATATCAACATTGGCGGCCTCAAAGGGATTATGGAAAACCAATAGACGAGGTCTGCGCGGACGTATGTTAGTGCCCCGTGTTTAGGTAAGAGATGGCTCAGGACCAGATGGTCGGTTTCAGCTGTAGTATAGTGTAGTGAAGACATAAGAGCCCAATTAGACCGTTTTGTTTGCTCGCCAAACGCACTGCCCAGCTTAGCCTTCGGAAGTGTGTGCTTTAATTACAGTTACATTAGGGCGTCTATTATCTGTATTTAAATCATTCATTATCTCTAATCAAGTCTGCGGGTGATTGGTACCAATGAGCTGATTAATTTAACTACGGTCAATTAAAGTAGTTCTAGTTTTCGACCCAGTTTTCATCCCTCAAGAGGAGGAGGAGGAGGAGATCGTTTCTTAGTGGAGTATAGCTTCACTCATGTTTAAGGATGACTCACACTAGGACGGGATAGTACGGGGCGGGACGGGACGAAGTGTCAATTTCTATAGAAACAATCACGTCATAGCTGGGAGCCCTCGGATGTCACGAGACGTTTTCTATAGAAATTTACGGATCATCCCGTCCCGCCCCTTCCCGTCCTGTTCTAGTGTGAGTCATCCCTACACTAATATTATGAGACGTTTCAGATCACCAGTGGCAAATGCAACTGTGAGGCTAATGGGTTTTGTAAAAATATCTGTTGGACCGTAGAGCATTCAACTCTGCGCTCCAACAGTTAGATGTTAAGAAAAATTTCATTTAGTTGCAATTGCCACAGGTGACCTTACTCGTGTTTTAAATTGTATCTGTATGTCATTATATAACGCGGCTACTTTACATTTAGGTGTGTATATTTAGATTTTTATATCATTTTTGTCACTACTTAACTTTTTCCTCTTTTTATTTGACTACAGACTTAAGTATATTTATGCGTTGATAGGAAAGCGTTATTTAGTAATTACTGTGATTGACGTGGAGTATGGAGTCGGCCGGTAATGAACGGACGGGAATGACCGCCACGGCAATTTGAGCGCGCAGTGGGCCGGCTCGCACCAACAGTCCTCGAAATTACTACACGATACTTATGCTTAGAATTATGCTCCTTGTGCTTAAAGGAGGATAAAAATACCAGGGTTTGCAATTATTAAATTAAAGGTGTACCCAGTAATTTTTAAAAGCTGGTAACGACACTAGTGACACGATATAAGCTGGTAAAGGCTGGTAACGATACGAAGTAACGATGCACGCTAGCGTGTATTTATTTATGCAGTGAGCAGATGATCAAGCGTGCTTGATAAGTAGGCAGGCAGGCTTGACAGTACCGATTATTCACTTAAATCGAGCGCAGTTACCTATGTGATTGAAGCCGCTTGACGGCAATTTTGATTTGATGAAATAAATTAGAAATAAATTTTAGGAGTAATCTTACATAAATCGACTTGTGATTTGGCTGTTACACAAATACTTAGTAACAGATCCTGATAAACACACAAATTAATTCCCTAACCAGGATTTGCACCAGATTGGCACCAGCTTCGGGTTTTTTATTCGACCGTCGTTTTGGATACGATTGACAATAGCTTCTCTTTGTTTCGTCTTTGTCTTTCATCAGTCAGGATTGAAGAACTCAAAAAGCAGGTTTGTCAGGTAATTGATACTTGTCAAGCACGCTTGAAGTTTAGGAGAGGATTTTAAACATGAAAACAAAATTAAGTTTAATAGCGAATGGGTCATAATGTGTTTATCCTAATCAGTCGGCAAACTCGCGTAAATATAGTAAAGAGTTAGGCTAGCTGAAATCACGGCAAGTCAATCTGTAGAATAATCAAGTTATCGCACAAGTGCTCGTCCAGTCCGGCTCCGCTTTCAATTTAGCGGAATTAATAACAGTGCAAATCGTACTTATGCGGCTACCACTGCCCGCGGGAACGGACTAATAACCAGTTATTTGCGGATAGCTGTCTTTAATGCCTACTCCCAGTCCCTAGTCCATACAAGTAGACATATTAGTGCTTTTATGGACTTAATTGTCTCTGGTTATAAACGGGGCGGACTTGTGTTTAGTGTGTACTTAACACAAATAAAACTTTATATGTTGGTTATAAAACATATGTAGGTAGTTATAAAGCACTTTATTTTGCGCATAGTATTACCACAGAATATATAAAAATTATTTAGAACATATATTTATTTATTTCTCATACAAAGAGCGAATATACAAACCGTTTTGAACACCACGCAAAAAACAATTGGCGCTCGTCCACCCCACCGACGTGTACCGGCGGGTGCGGAATTTGTGGGCAGCCCATGTGTCCGTACCGACACAAGACGAAAGTCGATCGATTCGAGTTCGCGTGGAAAGTTCACCGCCGGTATTATATAATATTTCTAATCCTAGGCAACTCTAGCTATGTGCGCAGATGAGGGGGCCGAGTGTCATTGCTTTTTTTTAGTGCTCAAACGGTTTGTATTTGATATTTCTGAGAGAGAAATATCTGTTATATATGCTGTATCTGCGCTTAGACCTATGGGTTTAAGCACAGATACAGCATATATAATGTGGGTATGTCCCACAGTCGATTTTTACCACACCCACATCCGAAAGGGGGGGCGTAATTTTCAACACAGGAAACTGCTATACTCTTAATATTTAGAGATGATACAAATCTTGAATAATGACGTGTATTTACAAATGCGGATGCTCGGTAAGGAATACCACTGAATCCTTGAGCTAAATGTTATAGGTTGTTTATTAAAGGCTGCCCCGTTCGTCAACATCGAGAGGTGGACTGGGCCCAATTAGAGCGCTAAGCTAACCGTGCTACCTACCTTGCGACGTCTGTAATCACCTCTAATTATTATAGATATGCCAGGAGTGCCAGACATTATCTGTTGATTAATTAATTGCATTTGGCAGATGACACAAAATCAAAGTATACTTAAGGATTTTATTATATGAACTACAATGGCTTTTATCGAATTTTTAACTTTCGTGGGACATATTAATACAGTGGAACTTCGATAAGTAGCACGAACCTCAAGGAAAACATCGTTCGTTCGTGTTAGGTATCGAGTTTTCGTCTTATAGAGATTTCGACTTACAGAGGTTAAATCTATCAAAACTCGTATTATATAGATAACTAGCTGGTGCCCGCGACTTCGTATGCGCAATATCTTTATAAATTGTAGCCTATATATGTGGTATTCTGATGTATAAGCTATATTATTTTGAAGTTTCATTAAAATCCATTCAGCAGTTTATACCTAATCGAAAGAGTAACAAACATCTATACTTACAAACTTTTGCGTTTATAATATCAGTAGGATTACACAAACACGTAACAGGCACGTATGTACAGCCTTATCATTTAACCTCAGAGTTACAGAGGTTTATTAGCTAAATAAATTCGAGATATAGAAGTGGCCAAACAATACATATCTTATTTCAAGCTAAAGAGGTCGAATTTCATTCCTTTGAAGGGATACGTTGAAACCTTCGTCTTAACGAGGTTAAATATTTCAATTTATAGGTAGAGGTTTAAACTTTGAAGGGAGGGGAATAGCATTTTAATTCGTGTAAACGAGGATTTCGTCTTATGGAGGTTGGAGTTATCGAGGTTCCACTGTATTGTAATAAACTAGTTTATGCCCGCGATTTCGTCTGCGTAGAATTAGACTTATAACCATCCTATGTCCATTCCAAGGAGTCATACAATCTCCGTACCAAATTTTATCTTGAACACGTAAGACGTAACAGACAGACAGAGTTACTTTCGCATTTATCATAGGTATTAGTATGGATTACGGATAACACTCACGCACACCATGCAGGTGGGTGTGTTGGTGGTCGTCGCGCACCGTACTCGACGTTTGATAATGGCATCCCGATTTCCGAAACGTCGCGCGTAGTGTATGAAAATACGTGAGTGTTGTCCGTAATTTATTATGGTTTCTGTTCGTCGTTACACTTTAGTATACCTTGTCAACTTGAATGTGATGTTTTTAGGATAAAGGTCCAACTTTGTCGGTTGTCGGTAAGTCGCTAATAAATGATTTTAAAAGTCGCTAATGCCATCAATATTCCTGTAGAAATTAATATCAACAACCGAAAATTGCTCTCTTTTACTATTCAATAGAAATACAGTTTAAACATACTCAACTAAAACGACGTTCGCATATAAATGTTAGGCATCAACTTAAAAAAAAACCCGTAAAAAGTGATTGAGCACAATCGGTGTAAATGAACGCAGGGGTACGCAACCGGCGGGTCGCTCGCCGCGATTCAATTACGCGCGCATGTGTCATCGAAGCTGACAAATGACGCCTTGTGTCATTCCCGTGACGAATGCCTGACCAGAAAACAGAATGGTAATGATGAATTCATGCTATGTGTATTTAAAGTAGTGTTTTTGTACAAAGGAGTGAGCGTTAAGTGTTAAAGAAATAAGAAATGAGAAGATATCTATTGCAGAATTGTGTAGTTAGAAGTAAAAAAAGGAAAAAAATCTTGGTAAACTCTTTTAACAGATATTGCGGGAAAGGGCCACTTTGTTTCTTTCTCTTTATTAAGACATATCTATAAAATTGACTTTGCTTTCGACAAGTTAATGGAAACGTAATAAAATAAAATAGGATTTAATAACTATACTTTAATTATAATTTTGCTATAACCTTTTTTTTTGTTTAAAAGATATTATACATTTCGAGACATTTTTAATACTTATTAAGTGTTTACCCTTCCTTCTCATATTCCACGATTGATTACTTAATATAGCAAATTCTTGTTAGTGACATGGTCATTTCAATACAAAATGTGCAAACAAGTTTTCATTTCAACAGACTTAATGCCAAATTGGATTATTTTCTAAGAAACTGGAAATCGGTATCACTTCCCAGTACAGTAACAGCTTTGACCGAATGCATAATGGGTGGAAAAATGTCAAGCGTAAGTGTATTAAACTTGGGGCGGTTTTGTTGCGTTTCCATACCATGAGCTCGCCATTGCCTTGTCTCACTGGCAGTGCATCTTGCCTTTACTAATATAGCAAGAGCGGGATGTACTGCTAGTGAGTTTTTCGAGTCGCAACAGCCTACGAGTACGGTGATCTCGTGGTACGGGCACTGATGTATGGTCGGCGACAAATTGAAAACAGTAGCAAATGGCTCGATCGCGGGCTTGCTCCACAATAGCAGCATTTAGGCTTTCGATTTAATCATGGTTTAACGTTCTCGGCCTTTGCGTGAGACAATATGCGGGATACTTGTATGAAGGATACGCTTTTTAATACTGCTAAATAATAGGTTTTTGTTAAACTTTTGTATGGGATGAGTTTTGTGGCATTATGAACGGGTAGGTAAAGTTTATGATTTGATATGAGCACTGTTTGGTAACAATAGTGTCGTATAGACGAAGAAAAAATTGCGTTTAAACCCTATCAACACTCTTGACACTACAATATAAAACATGATGACAAAAAAATTACAAGCACCACTTACGATATTCGTATTCGCTGTATATTAACGACGAATACGAACACTCGTAAAAACCCTTCAACGAATACGTATATTCGTACCTACTCGTATTCGTTGCATCACTAGAAAGCAAATAAATAATATATTTTTTAAATAAAATACCTACATAAGGATCTAATAATTTACCTACTTGTTCTCTTCTTTTTATTTTAATGATTTGTAATCAAATAATTTGCAAAGAGAAGCCTTTAATAAGTTACATGCCTACTTTGTTAAGTTGGTTGCCAACTTATCATTAACCACAGAGTTTGTCACAAAATTCTCTATTTCTTACATTAAAGCAGCAAAAAGTTCAAAGTCAGTTAAACGGTGTGAAAGCGGTTTCCTAATAGAACAGTATTCAATATAGAATTTCGGTGGCGCAGAAAATGGTCGCGAAACGCGTGAGCGCCTCTGGCTCCCGACGCTTCGAATTACAAATCTTTGCGCTATTCCGTCTGGCATAGAGCATATTTTTGAATGAAACATGATTTGTGTAACTAAAGCTGAGAGTCTACTCACTAATTTATATTCTTTTCCATTTTTATAAACTTGTTTGATATTAACAATGAGGATAAAGATGGAGTATGCTTACCTCTTCATTATGGTATCTTCTTATCAGTTTGAAGTATTTATTGACTCTCGATTTTTTTATTTTTTTTTAGTTTAGCTGGCAAAATCTGCAGCAATTTTTGGATAGAAAATGACAGATAGTGTCAGTTGGTCAGTCCGATTGATTAAATAGTCAAAGGGGCATTATCGAGGTTTGCAATTTTTGCACTACACTACAAATTAAAGTACGAGTGCGAAACCGGCTTGAAAGTTTTGACGACGCGGATAAAGTCGCGGGCAGACGCTTGTTTCAAATACGCCGAGATTTGAACCAAAATCCCGGCAAGGCAAAAGGGAAAAACATAATAAAGGGTGTTTGTCCCTCGCAAATAGTTAGATTATATAAATACGCTCGGAACAGTTTAGACGATACGATCTGCGGTCGGACCATACGGACGGACGGTCGACTCAAATTGAGTGGGGTTTACCGAGTTTTTTTTATTGTTACTACTGATGTTATTACGCGAAGTTGCTAAATTGTAGATGAAACATGTAAAACATGTTTAAGATGTAAATTCAGAATATCAACTTATGATACTAAGGGTTATTTACGTTTATTTTTACAACCATAATCATTTTGTAATTTAATATTGTACTTTCAATCAAACTTTATGCCTTTGCTTTTTTCATTGCCTCGAGTACTCAATAAGAAATATTACATCACTTTCATTGATATTCTATTATAGTACATTTTACTTAAATCGTTTTTTTCTTGCAGGTAATATTATATTCTGCGGTAACCTGGTTGGTAACCAGAGATCAGATCCACACGACTGGCCAGAGGTACACGTTATTATCTGTATCCTATTCCGATACCCGTCGGTTGACACCCGATCGTCGGGTAGCTACGAGATATTTACTCAACGGATATTATAAAGTTAGATGTAGCTCTACAGTAGCGATGAAAATTACATGAAAGATACATGTATCTTACAAAGGCCCCTGTATTTTTCAATAAAATACAGTATCTTTCGTTGCGGATCATCGATTGAATCTTTCGCAAGTGTCAGTTTTTTACGTGTAAAATACATTGTATTTTTCGCATTATTATGAATAGTTACTAGGAATGTATTGGCTCTCATACAAACAGGTGACTTTTCATTTCGCTCAGACTATATCTCGATATCAGTTAACTAAAGAGGTTGAAATTATCAATTATGACGAAATACTTACAAATTGGAATCGTTAATCTATGCTCTATGTGACGGCACCTAGCGAGAGTCTCTTAATATTATTATTATAGTATGTAATATTGTGTATGTAGGTATGTTTTACCTTTTCACGGGACCATGGGGTTATTTTATTATTAAATCAATTAATTATGAAATAAACATGTAAAATACACCGTATAAAACCGGTATTATACGTTTTATACGTGTATGATTGTATTTGTCAGATAAACGTCAGTTTTGTTTTTTTCGAAAGTTACATGTAATTTATAGGAAAGATACAAAGTTTCGAAAGAAACAACATGAATCTTTCGCCATTTTCATCGCTACTCTACAGTATACACTTAAAATACCATCGTTATACAATTATGTACTTGTTGTCATTTAAAAACGACATATTTCAGTCACTTATACCGTGCTTACTTGACTTTAAATAACTAGAAAACAAGAACTAAAAAAAAGCTTAGCTTTGACTTTTGGGTAGGTATATAAAAAAAAATTCTAAAACTATATAAAATGGGGCATAATTCAATTCCAAAAATAATACTGCGGTTATCTAACTACTGTAAAATTCTTACTTACGTTTACAGCCTTGATTAAAAACTTCATCAAACATCATTTTTAGATATAATAAATAATGGCTATAGCAAATGCGTGACATGGATAATTTGAAAAACATGGATACACATTCCTGCTAGGAAGACCGATAGGTACCTTGACGTTTAAGCGAATCGTATCAAGGTACAAACCCTGAGATTACTTAAACCGAAACAGTCTAGTAGCTTCAGGAAATAAGAAATGCAATCTTTTAGAACAATCGTACAAATAGCGGAATATCTACAGTGACCAATTCGAAATTGTAGTCCCGAGCCGGCCCGGGGAGGAATCCAATCAGCGAAACTAGTTCTAGTGATGCCTATCACTAAACTTTCACATTCAAAGATTTGTTTCTCGAGATTAAATCAAAGGCGAATTACAGCGGCGAAAAAGAAATATGGCCAGACCGGCCCCTGCACGGGCAGGGCGGGGTGTCTTGCTGAAATTGCTTTTCAATCCCTCGGACTTTGGACTTGTAAAGAAGTTATTACCTTCCACGAGATAGCGGCGGGTCCGGCGATACGGATATATGTCTTTTTCATATGTAATATTCCTTTTTCGCGTTTTATTAATGGAAAATGTTTCGTGGGACAGTGCGGTTGGCCTTTAATATTAAAAAGCCGTCGTCTTAACGCGGCTTCCTTTATGATGAGATTGCTGCAAAGTGGTTTATGTTGCTAGTAGAGTTGTAAAGCGGGATTTGCATTACGAAATTAGTGGCGTGAAAGTTATTTTATCGAAAGATCGTGCATATTACGAAATTGATTTGGGTTAGACGCGAAAAATAACACGTGATATTTTTGGTAAAACTAATGTCATGAAACTGATTTCGCGCTACTAATTTCGTAATGCAAATCCAGTTCAAAAAAGCGTTTATTAGCACGTCATATTCAATTTAGTGTTACGAGGGTTGTATCGCTGTATAATTAGAAATTGTGTCTACAAGTACCATATATATGTACTTATCAGAAAACTAATTACATAATGATTTTGTTATAATTAAACATGGAATAATATATTGATATTGAATTTCGCATTGTACTGATGGGCATTGTGCTGCGGTACTTACTATCTACATGGCCGGCTCGCTTGATAATGTTACCTACTAAATTTAAGTCCACTACACTGTTTGGATTAATTAGTGTATTGTTTAATCCCATCTCTTGTTACGTGTATGCTAGGATTATTTATTAATTAGTTATGTTTTTGACAGCTGACTATACTACGAATATTACGTCGGATTGTGTGGGTAACTTGCATTGTCGGATGAATGGTGATGAAAAAACACGCATCCAGACATTTGCGTTGAGTTTTGTTGAATAGCGTAACATTAAACGTTTTAGGCTAGACGGATCGTTAATTTCATAAAAGTTGCAATAGCGGCCCCAGTTGTCATTGTCAGGGGTATCAAACGCAGGCCCGCAGGACAATGCGGCCTGCTACAAGCGCGTGCGGCTTGATTACACCTGTCCGTCACGATTAATAGAATATTGTGTGATTCAAATTGAATTAGCTCGCCATTGTCGAATTACCCGTGTATGGTTGGTACGGTCTATTGATTTTGAATATTTAGTAGCCAATTTAGACCGTGTTTGTATTGTGATTTGACAATTGGATATCATTGTTTGATAGTGTGCATATTCATTTTCGTAACCTTTTGAAATTGCGAATAGATTTTTTGATTTTTTTTGCGTTTCCTCGTTTTCTTTATAAGTGTTTAAATAACCATAAAACGATTATTAATCTAGAAAAACAATTAAATTATTTATTTAAATAAAAATTGATCAGGTCGCTGAGTGCTGTATTTAAATCTGCTGGAGCCTCGAATATATAATGTTTTTGGAGGAAAACAGTACTTTTAATATCATAAATGATAATTATCATAAACTACAATAAATACCGAGTGGGTCCTATAACAGGAGCAAAAAATTTAATCGTAGGTTGTAGGAAACAAACAAACAACTTTTTCATACAACCTAAATGAAATGAAATGAAAAACATTTATTTGTGACATCACAGGAAACAACATAAGAAACAAAAGAAAAAGACAAACAAGGATTAGGATGTGTGTGCATCACAAAATGGACCCAACTCAGCATATTGCCAGCAAATAAACCGGCGCTGGTCTTCCGTAGGGCCCAAATGGTATTTTCAATGTACGTTAACGCCAGCCTAATTGACGTATCTTGTCATATAGTATAAAATTACAAATTTTGCATGACATTGTGTCTTCAAACAAACTTTAAAGTGTAATAAAAATCAAAACACGTTATTTTTAAAAGTCACTGAGTTAACGTTGCGCATTGTTCAGTTTGGGGAGTACTACCTACGATTACATTTTTGCTTCTGTTATGGGGCCCACCCGGCAAATACGAAAAAAAATCTGATTGAATAAGCCTTCAGGCAGCTGGAGTTTAAAGCCTTGTTACTTCTTCAGTGCTTCGGTACTTCATACAACACAATGAAAATTTACTTCATAGTTAGATGTCACCAATTTTGTGTGACTTTGAATACTTTTCAGTTAGAAGAGCAACGGCAGTAGTATTATTTCGTAAGTAGTTCTTGGTTAATTTAACCTCCTGAGATCGCGAGAACAGGTATAATTTTCTGTGAGATTTTCTCAATCAGCTTCCAAATTGAAAAGCAGCTTCTTTTGAGTCTCGGAACTCAAGAAGAATGAGTATTTCAGCTATGGTTTCTAGCTCTAGTGTTACTTCCATTATCTTTGCAACCAATGTTTGTTCCCCTAGTTGGGCCATGTCATCGTCGGTCCCTCGAGTTCCGCTCAATTGACCACGAATGCTGTACTGGCTCAATATTTGCTCAGAATATTAAAAACGGCAGCTGCTGGTTCTCGTCTGATTTGTTAACCGTTTTAAAGCTGTGTTTATTTTTCGGCTAAAAGATGTTTCCACAAAACTTTTTTTTAACGGTTTATTTATAAAAAAATATGCAATAATAATTCCGCCACCGTAATAAGTGTGACTTGACTCGTAATTTTTTGATATTACACAGGATAGAAATGAACCTAATTGTTGTGAATGGCAAAGCAAATATTATTTAGGTACCTTGTAGTTACTCGGACCTCGTAGTTGCACTAATCAATCTGTGAAAGGGGTGTCTTCAACAACTAGCAGTGTCCTGACGTCGCATAACATCAGTTGTCCGTTACCCCAAACTCATTACCTTCAAGATCCTAAGTTAGCTCCAGCCAGGGGAGTGTAACAGAATACGTCTGTTAAGCTAATTTAGCACAAGATCAGCTCGTAATTAATCCACTTATGAAGCAGCCATCGCTTTGAAACTCGATGCTCAACTTGGCGGCTTCTCTGGGGAGTGTTGAGTGTACGAGCAGACGCTGGCGTTTGTTCTCGAGCTGGTATTGAATTTTACCTTTGGTTTGGAAAATATACATTGCATGTAAATTATGTCAGAGGTATTATTATAAACATATAAAACGGGTCTATCGCGAATTTAGTTAATTTACCTTAGGATACGGACGTTACTACACAGTTTCATGTGATTGTCACGGCTTGACACATGACACTGTACGTAGTATGTTTACAATAATGTGTACAATACGCGAAAGTTTAAAAGTGTTATATGTCATGTTCTATATAGATTGAAGGCATTCGTATCGCACAGTAGTCGTATCACATCATAGAGCTCAGAACAGTGGTTTTGATAAAAAAAAACAATTAAATCTACAACTGCATCACAATATTATACAAAACAACTGAAGCATTTCATTTAACTTTGCATGTTTTCAATTGTTATGCCATTTTTTGACGGATCCCTGCTGAGTTATCAAACTTCAAAAACTTCGCATTCCATCCATAAACTATGGTTATACCGAAGATATATGGCATTAAGGCTTTTACGGTTTTCTTGAAACGATGCTGCATATTCCAATTAGGTACACTTTTGTGAGAGTATCTACCATACATTTAAATATCTAGGTACTAATTGATTTCCCTATTTTTTTTCCCTTTTTGGAACAATGATAACATTTACCTCTTATTATTATTATTGCGAGGTAATTTTCGTTTTACAGGCCATTTAATACAAACAATTTCCTAATTAAGTACCTACTGGTAACTCATTAGTAATTTGAAGATAACATTTTTGTCATTATTTTTAATGAATTACCGCAGGTTTGCCCAAGTTAAGGCCAAGTAACAGTGTTTTATTATGCTGTTTTCTTTTCAACACAAGACATTAAAGGTTAATTGGATTTATATTATTACCAGCAAATTGCTCTTAAATACGCTCTTGTGGACCTCGAAGTGCCCTACAAGTATGCTGCGCCAGTTCTCGAAAATGGTCGTGCCACGTGCGGTCGTGTCGTCTATTGGGATCGATCTATCACGGACAGGAATGTTGTAGCCAATAAGCCTGACATCGTGCTGGTTAACAGGTCGCAGCGTCAGGCTGTGTTCGTTGATGTCACCATCTACCATGACGAGAATCTCGTGAAGGCCGAGAAGGACAAGTCCAGTAAGTGCCAAGACTTGGCTCATGTGATAACCGCTATGTGGGATCATTGTCCTCAGCGAACGGTCGTATAGTCGTTTCAACAAACGGTCTCATAGCGAAGAGTCTCGAGCAACATCTTGAGAGACTCTCGCTAGGTGGTTGCATCAAAGGTCAGATGCATAAGGCGGTAATCCTAGACACGGTGCGTATAGACCGGCGGTTCCTTTCTCTGCGGCTCTAACCACTGGCAGCCAGGGCCCTGCCCCGTTGCCGGCGGCACTCCAGGTTAAGCTTTTTATAATATGTTTATAGTATTTTGTATTGTTTTTGTATTTTACTTTTATAATCATATTATAAAGACATAAGAGAAGATATTGTAGGTACAATAATTACATGCCAACTAATTGGTTGAAACCATTTAAATTCAATTAATAAGAGCAAAACCGGCAAACAACGACTAAACCATTAATCATAATTCTTATGATTTTGCCTGTGTTTGTATAGCAATAAAAATGTCTTACATCAAAATTTAAAAAAAGCAATAAAAAATGCAATTTCATTTAAAAAAGTAGTATTATTGAAGCCCCAGAAAACAAACAATTATTCAGCAACCAAAATGAGCAAATCGTTAACTTATACCGAAACCGACAACATTCGAAAGAATACAAGAACTTACATATCTAGGATTTGGATGGCTATGAAAATGCTTGATGGCATTCTAGGGTTCTGAAATCACCAAAGGACGGAATCTTGGAGCTTCGCGTAGTTTTTTGCACATTCATACTTTTTATATAAAGCTGGCAAATGCAATTGGGTTCCCACATGCGATCTGCTTTTACCAATTAGATAATATGAGTTACTATATGCGGCTGCATATATATATTAGGCTCAATACGCATGCAAACTTTCGTGCGGTAAATATAAATTGTCTTTACGCGAATAGATTGTGTAAGAGCAATTGTACGAGAAATTGTAATCACGCAAAGACTCCTCTATGGTTTGGGAACTCGGGTGCTCGGGACGTGACCTACCTCAACAGTCTTTGGGTTGAGACGTGCCGCCTAAGGGACATCGATTTAAGGAAAACCGAGCAAGTGCTACGAAAGAAGGTAGTGAAAGAATGTAGGAAAGTAGGTACAAAAAATATCTAGTCGGAGTTGTTAATACAAAATTATGGTTTTTGGCAGAGGCGATTTGTAATAAAATCTCACTAAGGACGTAATGAAATCAACATCGTATTATAATTAAAGAGAACTAGGATAAAACTGTGTAGTTTTGATTCATTTTTTTATTATTTGATAGTCTCTCAAAGTATCTGTTAAAAAAAGGAAGGACAACATTATCTCATATTATGCGTCATAAGATATTACTCGTAGTATTATATTTTTTGATGTTCATATCCATACTTTATTTATTATTAACTATAGAGACTACACTATACATTGGTATAAACCGTTTTTTCTGCGTCTATTTGCTTAACAAGTCTCATGAATAAGTAACAGTCCAGAACTTAAATTTTTCTTCTTCTGCTTAGTGTTTTCCCGGCTTAAACCACGGTTCAAAGCCTGGGGTCCGCTTTGGCAACTAATCCCAAGACTTGACGTAGGCGCTAGTTTTACGAAAGCGACTGCCATCCAGAACAGTCCAGAACATTTTTCAGCAGTCCAGAAAAAAGTACTTTGATTTTTGTCAAACGGATAGCATTCGTATTAAGAGGGCGTCCGATCATCCATTATAGCGCCCTCATTGCGCCGATTGTGTTGTCTTATAAAAGATGACTCACACTAGCACGGGACGGGACAGGACGGGACGGGAAAATGTGTCAATTTCTATAGAAAGAATCGCGTGATAGCTAGGAGCCCTCAGATGATGTGATGCTTTCATATAGTGCTTTCATATAGCCACTTTTTTCATTTAAGTGATAAAGCCAAAAGTAAGTAAGAAAGTAAGTAGTATAAACATGTGTATTGACTCCTCTACCCAAAGGTTGTCTGGAAGAGATCGCTTCTTAGCGATAAGACCGCCTGTTGTCTACCAGTTTTTATATTTTAGTGTTTAATTTATATATTGTTTTTATTTCCTCGTTGGTGAACAATAAAGAGTATTTGTATTGGATTGTAGTGTATAAAACTGTATTATTCACATCAAACGTTGGGGAATTAGTAGGACTACAACAATATTATGGTGGGGTATAGAGAAATGGAATGGTTTATTAGAAAACACAATCAGCTCAAGGACGGCGCCACTGGAGGGTTGGCCCCCTCTTAAACACTCAATTTTACCTATCTGTTGTCGACTGTAATGTGAAGTACATTAAACAATTACTAATTAGCTACCTGCTTCAGTTTGCAATCCTTTTGAATCATTAATTGCCGTTGTTAATTAACGAACGTTGCAAACACGTTAACATACTTAACTAGAATAGCATTGCCTTATCGGCTGCAGTAAAATTGATTTCTAATTACAGGAAATGAAATAATTCCGTAACTAATTAGCGTGATCGAATTAGAATGGTTAACATACCTCGAGCCGGTTTAATCAAACGCCACTCATTGGACTACTTTATTCGGAAAGGGCCCATGAACATTGGATGCGTGAGGCATAGGGATGCGTTTCACGATTTTGATTAGAGCAAAGTTCATCGGGTATGGTAATGCACACGCGCTTCATTGGCAACTAGGTTCTTTAGGTAGTCGAATGTGGTACCTAGTAGGTACCACATTCGACTACTACCTACGAAATGTTGATAAATTAGAATAAGGCTGAAAAAAAAACTTTACCACTTCTTTTTTATTCTTCAATTAAATTACCGGTTATCGTTTCGTAGTTTTCGGAAGCAAATGCTCTCGTTACGAAAGAAAATACTCAACTAAGCATTTATATGCCGAAATTGATTGAGGAGTTCTTTAAATTCGTTATGGGGTCCATCAAAATCATATGAGAAAAATATAAAAAAATAACAGCCGAAATGAGAACCCCTTACGAGATGGCTGAAGCCAGTTGGGTCATCACATCACCATCATAAGGTATCTCTTTGATAGAATGAGAGTTGACCGTTAAGGATGAGTCACACCAATCCGACCCGATCCGATCTGGGACGATCTGTCAG
Organism: Lathronympha strigana; assembly: GCA_949128165.1. Taxonomy (NCBI): domain Eukaryota; kingdom Metazoa; phylum Arthropoda; class Insecta; order Lepidoptera; family Tortricidae; genus Lathronympha; species Lathronympha strigana. Next base: position 8,431,601 of record OX421905.1, on the reverse strand, counting down.
TTTCTATAGAAGACTCCACGTGACCTCCGGGAGTTCCGTCCGAGCTATCACGTGATTCTTTTCTATTTCGATGCTACCAAGATGTGAATTGTAATAGAAAGGATTCGTCAGTCGGGTAAAAAGGGTGAGAAAAGTATCTTCTAGACTAATATTTTACTGTTCCACCATAATTGACATCTCGCGCTATCAGTATAAACCGATTGAATAACCGATCGCATAGCCGGCAACAATCTGATCGGTGGCATGTATGTTATGCACCCAATTAGTCAGTGGCAAATTAACTACATTCAATTCATAAATTAGGCCACCAGAGAACAAGAACATAATTAACTCGGTTTCTGCAGTAATTACAAATTTCAGTATGAATATGCGTAAATTAGCTAGTAATACTTCAAGTAATAATTATTACGAGTACATCATAAGAAATATAAACTGACTTCAAAAAGGGCTTCCAGTTGTATGCAAAACAGATAATTATGGTATTGTCCTAATATGATATAACCTTGCCTATAGCATCAATATTTGAAAAAGTTTTCCCTAAATTCGCGAAGAAATTGCCTTCTTAAGGATGACTCACACTATACCGAGACGGGACGGGGCGACACGGGACGATCTGTCAATTTCTATAGAAATAATCAAGTGATAGCTCGGAGCCCTCGGAGGTCCCGTGACGTTTTCTACAAAAACTGACATATCGGCCCGGCCCGGTGACGTCCCGGCTCGTTCTAGTGTCAGTCATCCTTTAAAAGTTTGTTCCCCACCACAATTGTTCTTGGGAGACTAGAAAAACAACGGCTAGACAGGAAAGTGCAACTAATTAGTCCCAGAGTCATTCTACATGGGTACGTGCATGCGTACAAAGTCTAAATGGGTACATAATCTAACTTATTTGTGGATACGGTTGTCACACTTTAAAACACGATTAAGTATGTAGGATTTAATAACTCCAAATAGGTATTTTAGTAGTTAAACTACAGGTTTACAATATCGATGCGATTTTGGGGACGAGGGCTGTCAACTCATTTATTTGTTCGGAAAATCGCATTCATCATTTAAATCTTGTCTGTATATATTTACTGGTGATAGGTAAGCAGAAGAAAAAGGTGATTGAATAAAGCTATATTGCTGTTATACCTATGATTTCGATGTTACACCGTTTAATTCTCCCATAATATAAGTTATGCTGCCTTTATTATACATATGTATATTATTGTTAGGAACTCAGGAATGTGCAGAACATTAAACACTTAGAGGAAAGACGATCTCGCCAATATACTCAATTAATTAGTAGCGAGTAATGACTGCTAGATACCGTAATTAATGTCACCTCAGTCCTTAGTCTTGTAGGTTATGATTATGTAGATTAGAGTAAATGTGTAATATTGTAGACTATGAATAGGTATAGGCCTAATTTACAACGCGGGTCTCAATGCAATCACAATAGAAGTGTAGTTACATTATTTTAATGACCGGCACTAATTCTCACAACAAAATGTCAATGGTTTCATAAAGCGTTTTGATATCAATTAAATTTATTATTTAAAGTACGATGTGGAGTCAATAAGTCACCATTCGACCTACGAAATCCGAGGGAGAGGGGAGCAATCTAGCAGCAATTTTAATAATAAGTCCCCGGTATTTCTATTATAGCCGGGAGGCGATCAGGTGGGTCGCCGAGGGGTTTAATAACTCACGATTAGCCTATTGGAATCGCTATGAATGTTTGCTATTTTTTCTATATTGCCTGTACAAGAGTTAAAGGAAGACGTTGAAGATGAGTAATCTCCATTATAAAAGTTGAATTCGTTAATCAGGATTGCCGTCTATTCTAATGGTATTGGACGCTTTCTTATCGTAAAAGTCACCTCTAAGATACGTTTTCTTCAGATACAACCAGACTAAATCGATTGTTTGCCTCCGGGAACCCCCATATAGTTACTTAGTGCACATAAAAAATGTGCCTCCCCCCTCTAACTTTTGTACAGCAAGTCCAAAAAATATCATGAAAATAGTGCTTTATGAAGACTATCAAGGATTATTTAGAACTTGGCCGGTTAAGCCATTCTATTTTTTCCAAAAAAATTATCTTATCGGTTAAAAGGGGCATATAGGCCGTAAGACCTGTGACCTGTTCGACCATCGTCGAATACTTGTTATGCTTTTCACCGCCAATACTTTCAGTAAATTTTCAATATGGTGTCATTTAATTACAGCTATTTACGCAGAGTATTAATAAAATAGTTGTCTGTATCCTGAGAATTTTTAATTAAAAATGATAACGCGTAATGTGCAGTACGTAACTCCCCTTATGGGTGGGGTGATTTTTAATTATTAAATTTTCTACGCCGCCGGCGGCTTTCGATATTACTTTGATATGGTAGCCGCCATACGATCCATTTATTTTTTACGTTTCGGCAAGTAAGTTTGTGCTATTTTAAGCGAATTGGGGTTTTGATTTTGACCGTTTAATTTAACGGAAAGAGTTCTCGTTCTCGTCTCGGGTCATTTATGAGACAGTGACTGTATATCGGGTTCACTATTGTCTTGTAGAATTTTATTTGTCATAATTTCGATTCGCAGAATAATTTATGGCAGAGGTAACGTTTGGCAGAATCCGCATACTGCTTTTCGCATACTATTGATTTGCAGAATTAATTTTTTCGCGGATTTTTTTTGGCAGAAAACCCTAATCTAACCCACTTTCTGCATTCTGCATATATTTCTGCGAAAGTATTTTCTGCTAAAAGTGTTTTGCTGTGGTACGTGTTATACGAAGTGTATTTCTGCCAATATATATTCTGCCAGATGAAGGTAACCCCTGTATATCGTGTCCATCTAGATTTAACGCGGCAACAAGCGGGTTCGTTGCGTCTAAAAAGGATAAGGGGCGAGCATTTACAATAGTTAATTTAATTTGTAACCTTTTTTGATTTAGCGCTGTCAATAACCAAATAACCCTTAGAAAGTTTCCATGGTTGGATTCAGCGCTCGTTATTGACCAAGTTGGGTTCGGCGGTCTAGGTCACATACTTACTTGAATTATTCATTGGGCCAACATCATAGACAAGCCTGCAAAAATGCATGAGTACTAGATTTGTCGCACACGAGTCCGTACCTTCAGGCGATAAAGTAACTGGATTATCTGTGACGTGAATGAACAGAATAGCGTGCCGGTTAGTCGGTGACTGGCCAATCAGAAAACATATGAATTTATAAATGGCCTTATTTGTGATATATTAGATGGCATGGCTTTAGTTTGAGTTAATAGGAGTTGTCCTCTTAATTGCAGATATAGGTTTTGGTTTCGGTTTTCAAATTACGTGACTTCGAAAATATTGGCCATTCAAAATCAAATCAAATCAAAATCAAATATTTCAATGTAATAAGCATTGTACAGGGTAGTCTCTTAAATACTGAAGAATTTCATATGATCAATACGTGCTGCTAGTCGTATGATATGCAATCATATATTATGATATCAAAATGTAATGAGCCTCTTACGAGTAGATATGCCCAATCAAAATAATCAATATTAGATTTCAATACAAGGAGCTAGTCGTATGCCAGTAACATATGGTTTGCATTAGAGTATGATTTATCCTTGTTTCTCATCTATCGCTATTAGATATCTCCAGTTACATTGCTTAGGTATATTTGATAGTATTTTTTATTTTTATTATTATTATTTAAGCTTCATTTGTTCTAACAATCAGGATATTGTGTTTTTTTTTTGTTTTTAACTTGTTTTGGGGCTGACTGCAGATCCCATCTGCTGGGTGAAAGCCTTCTCACTCCTCCTCCACTCATCCCTGTCTTGGGATTTTTGGAGCCAGTCTTTTCCTGCAACGTAGGAGATGTCGTCTATCCACTTCTTTTTGGGTCTTTCTGGGCGCCTCCGTCCTACAGGTCCAGTCCACTTTGTTGTTGTTCGTCTTACCTCAGCAAGTCCAATTATATCATACTCAATTTTTTCTAGGACTTGTATTAGATCCAGCAATCTTTCCGGAGATGACAACGATCTCACATTGTATGTGCATATTTTAAGTATTTGCTTTTGCTGAGCGCGTTCGATTCTTTGTTTGGGAGGTGTGAGGGTGGTGGTCTAATTCCCCACGAGGACCAGTCGGCTTGGGGAATGTTGTGTTTGTTATTTTAATTGTTGTGGTTGTTCTTATATTATTTATTTTTGTTTTTGTTTCCGGGTGGTGGGGTTTCTAGTTTTTTGACTGCGCTTTATTGGGTGAGTTGTTTCTATTTGTTTAGTGGTTGAGTTTTCATTGTTTTGCAGGTTGATCAAATTTTTCCTGATTGTCTGCTCTCCCGAAGTTGTTTGGTGGTGTGGAAGGGGGTGAGGATGGTAACCTTTTCCTTTTATCACTTTTTGGTTCGATTTTATCTTTTATTATTAGCTTATTGTGTTTTATAATAGCGTTCTTTTCTTTCTCCCTTGCTTCAACCATTTTAGGTATGAGCGCTTTTCTTTCTTCAAGAATCTCTTTTGTGTAGTCCTCCGTTATTTTAATATTTTCTGGGAAGGATTTATTATTTTTAAGTAACTCAATTTTTCTCCAATTTAAAGTTAAAGTTAGTTTGATTGGTCTGACTCTACTGATTTCCTATTTGTCCCACTCCGCCTCCTTTTGGTTCTTATAGGAATTGTTTAAAGTTTTTAATATGATCTCCATCAGCTCTGTGTTATTTACTTCGTTTTCTTCAACGCCATGAATGATCACATTATTTCTTCTTGATTCTGCCTCCAGAATTATTATTCTTGATTTAATATACTATTCTCAGCTTTAAGTTTGTCAGTTTCCTGTTTGATTTGTAGTAATTGAGCCTCTTTTGTTGTCGTAATCGTCGTGTGGACAGTTTTCATTATTGCGTCTATTGAAGCTTTTTGTTTGTCTAATTCCGCCTACATTTTGTCCCATAAAACGTTCATTTGATCCTCCATGATGCAATAACAAAACGTTTCGGTGTTTATTTGGAACGGAACGTATTTTCCTGTTGTTTGTATTTGTGGTTACAACACTAAATTCTTGCCGTAATGTTGGCAACGGAGTGTTGTTGAAAATATGTGACACTTAGGTTTTGAGGTTATGTTTAAATTTGATTTCTTCCGGGATTTTGTCGCAATCCTGGCGTTAAACACCGATATTTTCACTACAATTTCTTCGCAAATGTCTTCTTTCAAAGATTATTCATAGTTCGATAAATTTTAACTTGTTTTCACTGAAATAGGGATTATTTATTAAGGAGCGCACTAACAATTAGCTAAACTGTTCGAACACCGGAACCGGAAAAAAATCTATTTATGAATTACCTAATATAAGCAGTTGGTGTCGCGCAATTACAACTATTTAATTATACGAGTAAGGGTTTTTCGTTGACGTTGACTATGGAACTCTAAATCGAGTCAACATATTTTTACGTTCAAATCATAAACGTACAATTTTCATTACATTCTCTAACTCAATAACTGTTTAGTGGAAGCACTTCCATTAGATGTTGTCGTGTTGTAGATGCAGCTTGCCAGTCGCAGCTTAATCACAAAATTAAATTCTTTGATTGGGTAAATGTGCAAGTAATGCGTATTGTTTGTAGGAGCAAAATATTGCACATATTTTGTGCCGTTCGCATAATAAATTAAAGTATAATCAAGTACATACATATCAAATTAGGTGACCAAAACGGTTGCCTAATTTGCAAATGTATGCAGTGTGATTTTTTATAAAATCCTCCTGAGGCCAAAAAGAAAACAGTAGGCAGGCCTGTCCCACTCGCGCGTGTAGGTATCGAACTGTAAGTACCCCTCGCGAGGGGCAAATCAGTAGGGACTCACGGGCGAGCGGTGACGCATGCGCGAGAGTTGTTCGACCGCTGTCACAGAATTTATATTATAATAACTAAAGGGCGGAATTATTCAAGGCCTTTAAGTAGGTAATATGAAATATCAGGCCTGTTTCAATTAAGGTACCTATCTAAGTAAGTATGCCTAACTAGTTAACACGCGAATTTATTAGAATTAAACCTACATACCACTTAGACATATCTTAGGTTTATTCGAGCTAAAGTAGAGCAATATAAAAAAGGTAGTAACTAAGTATTAAGATTAAGTATATTAAAAGAAGACAACCTTGATATCATCAGAAAAGGAACGAGTTACGCGATAGAAAGAGAGCACACTTTACGTGAATATAATTGTAGGCATTTAGCGTTGCGCGGTCGGAATTTGAACTTAGTAGTATCGTAACATGAGTCGTTATTTCTTTAAACGGGTTGTTGGAGAGGGATTTCTGTACTTGTACTAGTATGTATTCTGTGCCGTAACGAAAATCGTAAAGTCTATCTCCGTCTCTGTCACTCGAATAGTAAGTGTGACAGAGACGGGGATAGACTTTACGATCTTCGTTACGGTTCGCGGTCACACGCCTGTTATGTTTTCGGTGTTATTTACCTAAGTAGCTGCTAAGTGTAATAATTTATGCATGTAGATGATCTACCACGCGTGCTATCTAATATTTATAATTCGCGTATTCTGTGTGTGTATATTATTGGATCACGGGTAGGTACAAGATGCGTAGGTCGATGCCGAGGCGGACCGCACGCTTGTTTGCCACCGACGTCGTTTAAAAAAATGACAACCCTATCTTCGGCAAGGTGCGGAGTAATATCGACCTTCGCGCCGGGCAATAGAACTCAATGACGGCGCGGCTCGCGTGCGGTCCGTGCTAATAATAATTAATAGGCACGTAAAAAGGCTGCATTCGTGAACATCAAAACAGAGGGTCTTCTGTACTTGTACTAGTATTTATTCGTGCAGTAGGTAAATAATATAGATTTTTATACGTTTTTTACATCAAAATAAAATTTTATTGGGAAACCATCACCCAGATATGTGTCAATAAAGATTTCTATTGTCTAAGTAGATTAGAACTCATGTATGAAACATCACGATAAAATGATGTTTAGAACTGAGTCATTATAAAAAACGCTTTGGAAAACATATTAGTACCGAAACTATAGGGTAACATTCAGAAATTTTATAGAAATGCATTAAATAATTTGATAGGCAATGTACCTAGCTGTCGCGGTATATTAGATACCTAGACCTACTTGTTAAATAATTTTCTGGAATTTTAAGACTTGCCTGCTTTCGCGATATTAAAACAAACAATTTATTGTAACTGCGACAAATGCTACCAAGATCGTATTTCATTTAACAAAACAGAAAATCATTTATTACCGGCCAGTATTTGTTACACTCAAGTTACCCTTAGTTGTAAAATGAAAATAACGGAATGTTTTAATTTCCCTGCGAGTGACGGGTCACGTGCCCCGCTGTCATCGTCACTACTCCGGACAATTAGCTCCATCCTCCATTGAATGAGCATTTTGTTTGCCAGATTTTTATGCTGCTTGCGACGCGTGGCTGTTCAAATGAAATGTTTCTGACGTGCTTTCCATGTATTTTTTAAGTAAACATCGTGTAGTATGCTAGGAGCGTTGGTGGTTCAGCGGTAGGAGCGTGCAACTTTCAATCCAAAGGTAGCGGCTATGCTTAATTTGTCGTCACAAAACTGACCGCAGCTAAAGTGGGTACGCATGTACGAAATGTACGAAATATCATTTGACATTTACCTGTCGCTTTTCGGTGAAGGAAAACATCATGAGGAACCGGACTAATCCCAATAAGGCATAGTCTATCATCTGGATTGAAAAAAAAAATGCATACTAAAGTTTGCATCTGCATACAATTGCCGCAATGTCAGCGTGGTGTAACCGGCCGCAGATGGCAGTCGCTTTCGCAAAACTAGCGCCTACGGCAAATCTTGGGATTAGTTGCCAAGGCGGACCCTATCCTCCCTGAGCTGAAGGCCTAGTATAAAAGTTGTACGACATTAACTCCTCGACCGCGTTAGCGTATCGAGGGGTCAAAATATGAAAGTTGCCGAATGATTTAAATAAACGGCAAACATAATTTGAACTCCCGATACGCTAACGCGGTCGAGGAGTTAGTGTCGTAAAATTTTTATACTAGGCCTTCAGTGGCGTAAGTCGGGAAAGCCCTAGGAAGAAGAGAGAAGAAACGTGTAGATTTTTTGATGTACATTCAGTTATTGTTTTTTTATAGGTATGTCCGCTATGGTGCGTTATGTAGGTACCTAAAGACGCAAACATCATATGCTACGACTATATTTTGTGCATATATTTTATTTAAGGTTTGGTTTGTAATATTAAAACAATTTATAAAATGCATCCGGAATCTGTACGTCCACGAAATATTTCCATACAATCATATCGCTTCAAACTCACCACCCTCAATTATAACAATACCACGCACAAACGTACAAATTGCAGATTGAATTAAAGATGGCGATCAAGCGCATGCGGCATTCGGCCTTAACTTAAAATTTGAATTAAGAACTAAATAGTCACGTGCACTCGCTCGCTCTGCAGTGCAGGGGCATATGTGCGAGCGCGATGCATGATCCATATTGAATTGTTACATTATTGCCATTAAATGTACGTTTCTTTAATGCAGTCCCTGGTGCACAACAATGCTCTCAATTTTACGCTCGTGCGCTTATTGGACGCTATCGCGATCGAGTGTTGAGACTGTTTAATAATTCAATTAAGTTTTACTGAACTTGATATACCTAACAGTCGGGAATCGGATTAAAGAGGCATTGTTATTATGGACGAACGCACGGGAATATTTCTGTTGATGTGAAATTAGGATTATAATCGAATAAGTTTTGTGTAGCTTCTGAAAGGGACATTTACCTACTTATTAATAAAGGATGACTTACACCAATCCGATCCGATCCGGGACAATCTGGCAGTTTATATGGAAAACGTCACGTGACCTCCGAGGGCTCCGAGCTATCACGTGACTCTTTCTATAAAAACTGACATATCGTCTTGGATCGGATCGGGGCGGATCGGATTGATGTGAGTCATGCTTAAGGATGATGCTAAAAATAAATAGTCCTGTCAGAAACGTATAGTAATAATAAACGCGGTGGCGGCTCTTTTCTCCGGTTTCTTTGTTCTTTTGTTTGTATCTTCTAGACCATAAAAATTAAAAATATGTTTTAAAAATATTTTGGTCAGAAACATAGTATCTAACCTAATAAATTGGTTTTATTTTTATATTGTTATTAATATGGCATAGGGATTAGGCATACTTATATATTAGTTACCTAGGTTAACTGGAAGACATCTCTCATAGGGATAAGTTCGCCTTTGTACTTTTCTATTTATTAATATTTTGGTAAACGCATATTCTGTTTTGTGCAATAAAGGGTTTATTACTTAGGAACTTCATTAATTCATTAATTTTACATAAATAATATCCAAACATTACCGATCAATAACCCGTTAATAACCGATATAATAATGTCCGATATTGCTATAGCAGAAGAAGCCGCGGCAAAAAGATCTACAAGTCCCATTAATAGACGTGTTGCCATCCAGTCCAATTAAAATTAATTAGCTTCAGAACACACTGCGAGCCCGCTACAAATCAACGAAGATGCTCACGCGGATAGCTACCTTTCTGGATACGACCGGCAAAACGCCAGGTAAACTAAACTCTACGCTCTAAGCGCGAGAATCCAAAATGGGCTGCCAGTTTTGAGATAGAATACAATTATAATTGTAAAAAATCTACACTGCAATTATTAGCGTTCATTAAAGGAATGTTTTACTTTGAGTTCGCTTTGTTGGGCCATTTTAGCAATTGCAAAACAAATGTAAATCTTATTTCATAATACTGTATATGAATGACTAATTAACGCATTCGCTCTTATAGTTTACATAATAATACATTTTTTTGCTGGATTTAATGGTTACGTCTAATTGGTGGCAATGTCCAACTGTCATGTCGTACGAACGTAACATTAGCGGTTATAAAATACAAATATATTTTTGCTGTCGATTAATCATTGTGCCCGAACAGTTATTAATCAAAAGTCGCGCGATTGCCAAATGCCAACTTGTAACTTGCGGTTATTTAGGTACGTTAGTTATTTTAATTAGAAGACTGGGGTATTTGTGTATGAATCTAATTAAATTGAGGCTGGCTGTAACCGGACTGGGAGACTAGATATCCATTCATAACAAAGTGAATGTTGATATTTAAATAAAATACTGACTTGTATGAAAGAAAAGTATTCACTTATTGTGATTAAGATGGGAAGGTATTTTTAATTTAAAAAGAGTTGCGTTTAATATTAACAAGGTCTTTCACGTATAAAAATCTGGTGAATTCAATTAGCGGGAAAGCAGGAGAGGGCGGGGCCTAATAAACATAATATAAATAATCTGGTGCGATAAATCTGCAGCGCTTTATGGCAGGAGTGGGTTGTCACTCGGACTAATTAGCGCTAGTGTGGTGGCGCGCCGCAGCGATGCAAGCGCTGCTGTGATCACCGGCCCGCCGCGAACATCCAACATTGAATATTCCCCGCTGTTACGTTCCGTTCCGCTCATAGAGTCAAACCACGTTACCTCTTCCAAGCAAATAAACTGTCAAACTTTAAAGGGTTATTTTAAACTTCGAACTTCTATGAAATTATGACGTTTACTTAACATTTGTACAGTCTGTGTTATTAAAATCTGAAACTTAGCATGGACTCTAAATGCAATGGTTAATGCCCTGAAAGTACGAGTATACTGGGTCATATTGAGGTTTTTTTTTAAATAGCAATCGGTAATATCGACATGCATAACTTTTCATTTAAAGTTCCGTTGGCAGTAAAATAGACCAGAGTGCTTACCTAACCGTAGTCCATAGCGACTGCGCGATTCGATAGTATTTCCATCTCGCTTCTACCAGTTAAGAGCGAAAAAGATGCACTGTCAGTGAATTGACGTGGACGCTAGCGACTGTAGATTTCTATAGTAAATGTTCTAACTGTAAAACTCGTAGTAAGCACATTGAGTCAAAAAGCGCTAAAGCCGCTGCGTGTCTCATCTCTCGTCAAAGCACTCTTCATCAGGCTTAGTTAATTACGGGACATATCAAGTTTATTATAATTACTCATTTTAATGTTGCCTAGCCTACGGGCGAGCCCGAGCTCCTAATGAATTGGTGCTCGTGCCTGTTATACTTTGTAAGATATGCATTCACGGCACTACGGTCACGTTCAATCCGTGTTAGAGTTGTATTGACATATTGACACCACGGATTACGGAATTTATATTGACACTTTTCGTTCTGCAAGCGTCGTGGTGGTCCGGAGAGATTTGTATGTACCGTTTTTGAATTAAAATTAATTGGTTGGCACTAACTTAAAAACTCCTTTCTTTTCTGCTAGTACGGATCCAAATGTTTATTATTAAGATTTAAAGTAGGTTGCTGTCCACATTTTTATCTAAAGCATTGAATCTGTTTTGTCTAGGGATGACACCTGAAACCTTAGCTACGTCCTCATCCCAAATACGGAACAGCTACGCAGTCCCAAATATCCCTGTTTCCGTAACGTGATGTAACTTGACACGTCATTCCCGCGGTATCACCAGCACGCACCATTACCTCCATAATTTAATTAGTTTGGAGTGATCATTTCATTAATAGAGGCGATATTTGGCTCTCGCCGGCGGCTTTGTCAATTTTAATTAAGCCCCAATAGGTGGACCGAAATGTTGGAATACTTCGTTAATTAGTCCGGTAGAGATTTCTAATAATTTAATTAATCGAGAGTTAATAAGCCCCGATGGTATTCCAACGACGCGGATCGTGTCATTGCTGGACTCGATATCTCTACGTGAACAATTTTCTTTTTGAAATGAAAATGTGGGGTAATTTGGCATATTGCATTAGTGGATTACAATGACACACAGTTTCGTTTACATATACAAGTTTTACGTCATCAGTCGTATAAAAGATCGGCTATAAAGGGCACCGAAGAAGAAGGCAGGAAAGAAGGGAAAAGTCAACGTTATGGTAGGTTACCATATCATTTGTAAGCGACAACAGACACTTGCCAACAGAGCTTATATCGTCGACCAATAGGTTTGATTATGGTAAAGGACATGAAAATTCCTCTCTGTCACCCCTAATTGAACCTACAGCCTACGATATCTTAGTATGGACAGGGGGGTGTCACTCTACGTTTTACGTTGACACAAAATCTTCCACCTACAGGGCCTATACCATGAAAATCGAACGATTGCGGATTTGTATGTCCATCTCTGCCCCACTTGCATATTGGAGTGACAAAGAGGTTTTCCCGTCAATGCCAATTTTCGATGTTCGTGGTAGGCCTGCTGGTGGCATAAACTGTCAGGGTCCGCGCAACGCGCATTACCTCACGAGTGCGTTCAGATATATTTATATTTTAAACACCGCATACTAATTTATACTTAGTCAAATTAATACCAATACTAATAAATAATAATTAAAAACGTGTTGTTAAATACCAATAATGTTCCGATACATATTTTGCTCCTATTTATACGTTTATGCAAATTGTTGTACCTCCATACGCACCCGACAGCATGGTGACAACTAATGTTAATGTCATCTTGACATTAGGAAGGAGAAGCTTCTGTACTTTAGTACTATTACTTATTCTGTGGTATGGATTCCACTCTGAGCTTACTTGTATCTCCACCCTGGTGTTCAGTAATTCACGTATTATCAAGGAAAAACTATATATTCATAACAATAGTCTTTTTCCGCAACGTAGTACAAATACGTCCCTATTACTGTGGCAGTAATGTATGCTCTTTGCATCGAAGGACATGCAATTGACGAGCTCTTTATTACGTAATGTAAGCATAATAATTGCTGCGGCTGGTATAAGTTTACAAATACTCCTCAAGTGGACTGTTATTTTCTTTAACTTGGGAAATTGTAATGATTACTTTTACGTTACTAAACAACAACATTACGAGTAGTAAAAGTTCATAGAATAAAGGATGACTCACACTAGGACGGGACGGGGCGGGGCGGGACGGGACGATGTGTCAATTTCTATAGAAATAATTATGGATAGTTCGGAGCCCTCGGATGTCACTTGAGTTTTCTATAGGAACTGAGAGATCGTCACGTCCCACCCCGTCCCGTCCCGTTCTAGTATGAATCAGTCATTCTTAAGAGCTTTCAATCAAGCATATCAACATTTCTCAAATTTAAACTATCGTGAGACATATTCATATTATAATAAATTACGGCTAACACTCACTTATTAACACTCATGGATAACAATCAGTACGCGGTCTGCGTCGTCGTGCAGGGTACTCGACGTTTGATAATGGCATCCTAAGATGTCCGAAACATGGCGCGCGCTTAGTGACTAAAGTACGTGAGTGTTATCCGTATTTTTTTATAGTACAGACATTTTGTAATATGTAATTGTAATTGTACTATATATTTTCACATCCAACTACCTAAGTACCTAATGTTTTTTTTTGTCCTTTCAGGTAATGAACCCTCATCACCAACAATTCTGAGATGTTCTTCAAGTCACTCGAGGTAGCCTTTGCAATTCATAGTAAGGTAAACGCATTCGTTTAAGAAAACGCTCTAATTCTTGTTGCTACATACCAAATTCTAATAGTATGGAAATAGGATGGATAGGGAGGCCAAGACGCTAAATTTGTAGTAACTCGAGCGTCGTAGGGACTTATAGTTGATAGGATAAATAAAAAGTGCACAAACTTTTATGAGTGAGATATTGAAGTACAAGTCACGCGACACTTCGTTTCGCAATACAACGTGAGTGCCCCAGTGCTGCTTGAAACATCTGACTGATATTGACTGACTTGTAATAAGGTGAAAAATGCACATATTAACAAACTCGACTGCACACGGTAGCCCTAGATCTTTACAAAAGTGATGCGATTTATGACAACGGATGTATGAGGTCGAGCTCGGCGTCATCAAAGTAAGTCAAGCTAATAAAATAAAAGATAAAAAAATAAAATATTTGAGTTTCCTGCTCAGTTTTAACGGTAATCCTTTACCCCAAAGAAAACGGAAAATATGTTATTAGTAAAAAATACCGTAGTGCCGATGCCGATATCATAAAATTAATAATTAAAATATATAGGTACCTAAGTAATTAATAAAGTAAAGTATATAAATAACACCATAAGTTTGCAATATGGCACAATAAGTGTAATAATGTGCATGTGATGTAAGCAAATACTTACTAATAAAATAAAAGACCTACTGAAGATACCTGTATGTGAACATTTTCGTATACATATTTCTAACAGACTTTTTCTAATAGACAATTTATAAGAAATTTTCAAGCGCAACTAAAGTGCGACCACGTTAACATTGCACTGATTTGGCAAACTTAGCAGTGATATTGTTTGAAAATGCCATACTTCACGTAAAACTTGGCAGGTAGACTTCGCGTGGGCCAACTATATCGCGTACGATAAAACTCGTTGCATTTGCTGGCCAGTTTTAATTATTACTTTTTCCTATAATTTTTAACGTAGTTCCTAGGGCCTTATAATGACGTCTGTAACGCGATTCAGTCTAAGACCTAGACCTAAATCGCGTAAAGACGTCACGGTACGGCCCCTGAGCATGATAAAGAACCGTTCCGGGTTTGTAGCCTGTGAAGGACCGTTTGAAATTCGTAATGCTAAGGTCTACAAGAGGTCCCGGATTTAAATTGAAAACGTGCACCACGCTTGTTAGTTACCGATACCGACACGCAATTAAGTGCCTACGCCAATTCGCACCGCTCGGGAGGTTAAATCTAAGAAGACTATTCGACCTGCTGATATTTCAACTTGACACACTAACATAGCACGAGTGTTTTAATGTCTAATTATTTACAATTACATACACTGCTTTATATACACACATATCATGAGCTCTCCACGATGCTTTCAATCCGCATATACGAGTATGTCGACCGCCATTTTTGACATTTATATGTATTTTTAAAATTTAGAGGCAAACTAGAGTTGGCTGGCCCCAATTTTCATATCGTTCGATATCAAACAACGTGCGACTTGCGTGCGATATTATTTGCAATTGCCACTTCGTTTCAAACTAAACGTCATCTCGACTGATATTAAAATAGAGGTCAAATAAAATTTCCTTGTTTGTCAGAGATGTTATGAAATTAAAAAAATATATATAAAATTCTATTATAATGATTTGTGGGTATATAAAATCGTTTATATACCCACATATCATTAGTCCTCTATAATTCGTTCAAAACTGCATATAAACACTCCCATAATAATAAACTTTTTATAATGTATGGATTAATTACATAATCTTGTAATAAAGCTAAATGGATACGAGCCGGTAGCGTAACGAGGTAAAATCTAATAAATATTTTTTTCAGTCCTCCGGCCGGTAAGCGCCACTTTACGCAAAACTAAATTGCCGCCTGCCGGCTCCGTCGGGCTGAAAAATAGTATACAAACCTCGGCCGGTAAATGGGAAAGCCTCGGATCACATGTTAGTCGACCTCGGCTTCGCCTCGGCCGACAATTACATGCAATCCGAGGCATTTCCCACTTAAACGGCCTTGGTATGTAATGTACTATTACAGTACACATGGTACTACATTACCGCCCTAGGGCGATAATAAGTATTTTACGGGCCTGCGTCGAATATTTATAGGGCCATATGTACTGTAAAACGTCGTACTATACACGTGCGAAAAGGTAATTCGCAACTCGTGTCGATTTAATAAATTCCTCTCTTTCGCCCTTGTATAGTTATGTACTAAGTACCTATATCGTGACAAAACCGCCACCCTTATCAAATTTAGGATTTCAAAAACTATCAGCCGATAGTGTGGTTGTTTCGCATCTAATCCTGCGGCGGACGCGGCGGGAAATGGCGGAAATTGAAAATAAACATTTCATCTGCGCCCCAGCACCCGGCACGCACTGCCCAAATTGACAATACAACCAATTTGCCGCCGCACGCCGACCACCTTTGTATGAGAATTGAAAAATAATATTAGGTACACTTTTTCGACCACTGCACGTAGGCAATCTCGAAAATAAACTATGATTCTTGGATTCCCATTTCATTTGCAAATGATTTAATCATCGTACTGTTTTTATGCTTTGTTTTTAATTTGTGGATAATAAATGATGCTTAGTTCGTTATTTAAATTCCCACCTAACTTTTTAATCCATTGGCTTGAGAATCTCTCGTTACATTTTTTATCCGGTCTCAAGGAAAAGGTGTTATCGTGCCAGACAGGAAGTTCGATAGAGAACGGTGCGTTCATTCATTAAGATTTTACAACTAGATCGTTATATAAACACAGCGTTTGTGAATGGTTTATTTTCATAAGAAGCTATCGTGTACGTTAGTTTTGACAGCGTTCTAAAAACGAAAAAACCGGCCAAGTGCGAGTCGGACTCTTCCGCACAAAGGATGCTCTCGCACACCCATACAGGCGCGAAACTCTCAGTGCGCGGCAATTATACGGTTTTCGGATTGTTTTCTATACTTGTGCTACAATCTCTAGCTTTTTGGCAAATTTCGGGACTCTAGGTCAACGGAAAGTATCTTATTAATTTTGAATCCCTTTGCAAATGTATGGGAAACGCGACATAAACGGTCGTATTTTTTGATTGGGTTGACGTAGAGGTTTGTATTTTTCACAGCTTTAAGAGATATTGTTATATTATAATTTCAACTTGCCACCTCTGCGCGTTCCCGAGATTAAGGGTCTTGACAGACAGGCGGACGGACAACAAGGCGATCCTATAAGGATACCGTTTTTTTTCTTTTGAGGTACGGAACTCTAAAAAGATTCTACAGTAAACAAATCGAGGGCGTAGTCCGTTTCCCCATAAAGTCACTCTCTAAGAGTGGCTACCGTCGCTCAAGTAATCAGCAAAGAGGCCGCCTAATTTAATAAATAATAATTAAGTGTAATGGACGCCACTAGATGGGTCACAAATGAATGAATGTATAATTGAATGACTCACCACAAATATTTTACTAATGGATCACATTAGATTAGGCTATATCTGAGCTACCGGGACAGTCAGCCGGGCTGGCTAACTTTAGACAACACTATATAAAATTGAACCCTATTCTTGTTTTAGTTGGTAATAGCTTTAAATCTATCTAATATTATCTCCGTATTTATTTTTAAACTGAAAACCTTAGCGTGTTTCCAACAGTGCCTTATGTTTTATTCTATAATTGAAAAAAATATAAAAATTCTCCGCGTCGACTTCGTTCGCAGACATTTCTCTCTGCTTAATACAAAATTAATTTAGTGCCTTATGTGTCTATGTGGTGCATCTTTATTATAATAAAACGATCAATGATTGTAACAAAACATTATTGTAATAAAATGTAACTTTAATTAAGTTAAAGTTCAAGTGTATTTCAGCAAATAGCCCATATACAAAATAACACGATATCAATGAATCCATAAAATAATACTTATAAATAAGGCATAGTTTCGATAGCTTTTGTCTAATCTAATAAATGTTTTATAAGAATTAGGTAAGTGCCGCGCCCGTGGGCGGCGGGACCTCATTGCATTACGACTGTTTATTTTCGAAATCTTATATCAATTTGTTGTAATGCATTTGAAAGTAGACCTTATGTTCAAAAGGAATGTGGTTGCTTTTATAGTTAATGATACTAGGTGAGTTAGGAGATCGGGAATGTTATATAACTACGTATACTTACTTAGTTGGAGGGACTGCATAATGTCAGAATTGACACACGATTGTGGGAACACCCCAGTAGCACTCTACTAATATTCTTTAATGGAATTAATTTAATTTGTTGTGAGTAAAGAGTCTTTCAAAAATGTTCACGGCAGATACTTTGTGTTTTTGGTAACTTCAATTTATAGCAAGTTTCAATTATATTTTCGCAAAGGGCATAATGCTGTTTTGATGATGAGTCCGTATATGTATTGGTTAGTTAATATGGCATGAATACATATACACATATATTAGACTACATGTACTTATGAATTATACTCACATTTATTTATTTATTCGTTATGACGTATCTCATCGTCATCTTTTAAACCGCTTAAATACTGTCGTGGAAGACTACGGTCTAAAAATGAACATAGCTAAGACCAAGTATATGATAATGAGCAAGAACGCGGTGGAATCCACCACGCTGACAATCAACGGCAAGCCACTTGAACGAGTCAAATATTACAAGTATTTAGGAATCTCTCTTAACGAAAAATGGGACCCACAGAAGGAGATACGTACAAGAATAGAGATAGCAAGAAGCACATTCATGAAAATGAACAAGCTGTTCACCAACAAAGACATAAACCTGAAACTCAGATGGAGAATGGTTAAATGTTACGTGTTATCTGTATTCATGTATGGCGTCGAAGGCTGGACTATAAACCGAACCATAGAGGCAAAAATAAATGCTTTTGAAATGTGGCTCTACCGACGAATGTTAAAAATATCATGGAGAGATCGAATAACTAATGTAGAAGTTTTGAAAAGAATGAAAGTAAAAACATTGGAACTTTTGGCAACAGTAAAGAAAACAAAAATCTCATATTTTGGACATATATACCGTAACAATAAATATCAAATTCTAAGGAAAATAATAGAAGGGAAAATAGAAGGCAAAAGAAGTAGAGGAAGAAGGAAGTTAGCCTGGATGGATAATATTAAAAGCTGGACTCACATTAATGACGCTGCCAACCTGAGCAGAATGGCACAGGATAGAAATAAGTTCCGAGAGATGGTCGCCGACGTCCGATGAGGACATGGTACAATAAGAAGAAGAAGATGACGTAAATAATCGTGACGTAATGGATAACCACAAGGCTTTTAGACTTTTGGAACAGATGCCTACCACGATTCAGTATTCTTGTATATTATAAGTATTACTTTGTCATTTAAAAAAGTTTCTAAACAAACATGAGCTGTAAACAGTAACAGGTCCAGGGATCGTCAATTTGAATTTGAATCACCCAGACAACCACTGTAGTTATATGACAACAACGATGACATCTGCCACCTTTGCGTAGCTTGTCAAAAGAAGCACGACTTCGTGCTTCATTTATCAAGAGCAATTATAACGATCAACGAGCAATTAATTATAAAGAGTTTTCCAATTATAACGATCAACTCAAAACAATCCACTACAAATACTTTTTATTGTTCACCTGAAAATTTAACAAAATAAATTGAGCACTAAATTGTACGCACTGGAAGACAACAGGCGGTCTTACCGCTAAGAAGCCATCCGTTCCAGTAAACCTTTAGTCGCTTAAATCGGTCGCTTTGTTTGAACGTTCCCGAACATATTGGAGAATAAATAACTTTTAAACAAAAAGGTTAATTTTTTTACGGGGCGATGCAGAATAAATACATTCACACAAAGTGTATAAATAAATACATACACACACAATAAATACATACACACAAAGTGTATAAAACCGCCGTGCGACCTGCTATGGTATATGGTGCGGAATGCTGGCCTCTCAAGAAGCAACAAGCCGAACATCTACACGTCGCTGAAATGCGAATGCTTAGGTGGTCCGGAGGTGTAACACTCTTGGACAAAGTCCCGAACCACTACATCAGGGGCACATTCAAAATAAGACCCATACAGGAAAAGCTCACTGAAACACGGCTCCGATGGTACGGCCACGTCATGAGAAGGCCGGAACACCACATGACCCGAAAAGTGCTAGAGTATAGGGATGGACCGAAAAAACCTGGACGACCCCGACTAACATGGATGGCCGTAATTAAGAAAGACCTAGAGAATAAGAATATCGACCCAACGACGATCCGGAACAGATATTGCTGGAGAAAATTGATTAGGAGAGCCGACCCCAAATAAAAACGGGATAAGGCCAGATAAAGAAGAAGATGCAGAATAAATACATTGTAGCTGGAGGGGCTTTTCGAGTTACTTCTACTTCCCACTTCATCTTGATAATTGACTACTACACTAGACTACACTACACACTTTTACTATACTACACTAGGTTTGTCTGCGGATCTATTCACTTAACGGTCTACATACTTGCCCTTGTTTTTCTTACACTTAATAATCAGAATGGAGAAATCATATCATTTAGGTCCTACTTCAACCACATATCTCTGTGTCGTACGACTGTTGGTTGTGTAGTGAATGTTTTTAGAGTTCCGTACCAAAATGGTAAAAAAGGAACCCTTGTGGTGTGACTCAGTCAGTCTGTTTGTAACATCGTTAAATATCTCAGGAACTACTTAAGATATCGATCTGAAATTTGGAACAGTTACAAAGAAGGCTACCCCAGATGCAAAGAAAGTAAAATGACGATTTTAAGCTAGCATGGTGTTTGTATTTTAATTAATTTCTAAAACGGGATATTTGGGCATATTTTTATTTGTTGTCGTTTTTTTTCGCGTCATATTTGAATGACATTTGGTGGGTAGGTAGAGTTTCTTATTGTTTTTAGGTAGAATTTTGTAGTTAAAATTCCATACGATTTAGTAACTCAGTGGATAAAATGTGGGACATACTTTAAAATTGGGTCTATCTTGAAAATAATAAGGAACTCTACCTACCCACCAAATTTCATTCAAATCTGACGCGAAACAAAACTACAACAAAATAAAAAAACACCCATTTACCATGTATGTTTGTTTTATTGAGCACCCTATATTTCGGCACTGTTGCAAGCGCCATGTTCACGGAGCAAATTGACGAGCTGCGAGTTTTTAGTTGTGATCTACCCACACGCCGTAGCGATCTACCCTCTTACTCCGTGAACTTAGCGCTTGCAACAGTGCCGAAACATGCTCAATATAACAAACTTTCCTGATAAAATTTCCCGTTTTAGATATTAGTTATAAAGTAAAATGATCAAACATATGCTATTGAAAAAATGGTTAATATGATGGGGCGCAAAAATTAAAAGTTTAGTTACTGGGTGATGTGGGATTTCATTTGAAAAGAATTGATTTGCGCATTCGAAACTATGTTTTTTATATTTATAAACATTAATGTAAAAAAATACCAACACCACAATGTTAACTTTATCTCTAATATTACAGGAAAAATATAATAGTGACCCTTTATTGTTTTTTTTTATAAATATATATTTTTAATAAAATGTAACCACCTTACAGTATAAACTCTAGGTATGCCGTGAAAACGAGTGATCTAATCTGTCGATACATGGGGCTGACGTCAAATTTCTACTTCGAGATGCAGTTGCACCTAAAAATATGTACTAAACCCTCGGTGCGCGAGTCCGACTTGCACTTGGCGGGTTTTTTGAGTAAAAGGTACCACTTTCGGTTGCCGATAACGCGCTCGCAAATACGAATTCAGAAATGAACCTTATCATTCTTATCAACAAGCGTCAGAGTGTTTACGTACGTAAAACAAGCACATTTATGTGAATTAAGTGAGCTTTATTAAAAGGTAACATTAGGTACACACAAGGAGTTAATAAAACCGATGTTTACAATCAACCACAGAGCTAATAGATTTAAAATTCGGTTGTCCTTAATTGATCAACGTGCACTCCAATAGCGTAAGTTAATTATAAAAGTCAATTGATTTAAAAGGACCGCGTCGCGGCGTTATGAGTAACAGAAAAAGTTTTCAATTTCACTAAAAGGGACTGGTTTGTATCTCGGAAGTCTCGTCTGGTTATCGGCTGGTAATGTATGAAGTTGGACGCGGTATTTTATAACTCACTTCACGTAATATAGACTAACTCGGTTTGCCGCCAGCCGTTTTCTAATTAAATCTTAATCTCATCTTGCAAATTGATGCTGGGCGGGACAAGTAAATAGGTGCGATTGTTGTTTAAAGGCGCTGGGAAACGTTGTTTCGTTAGGTTAGATTCCAGTGAGCTACGCTGGAAATGTTTAACTCAGTGCCAGTGAAACCCAGTGAGCAGAATTATATATGGTGTTATTTGAGTCATAGAGCAGGAGTGAACATTTCGGGGTTGTTCCCATAGTGAAAGATGCTCAGTGTGACCCTTCTCAGTACCCTGTTCATTCCTGCTTGGTGACCGAAAAAAAGAACCTGTATGATACTAGACCGCGAATCTGCATTTTCTGGTACCATTGATCCCTCATTGCTGAGGATCGTAACTCCTCTTCAGCGTTCCTACTGCTTGCCTCCATCGGCTACGGTCAGCTGCCTGGCGAAGTGCGGCGTTTATTGGTCCGTTGGTCTGCTCTGAGATCTGGTCAGACCAGCGTTTCCCGTTTACCTTAGACTGTTCCGGTGACCATCAGGAGTTCAAAGTTATCTGCACCTCTGCGAGCAATGTGGCCGAAGTACCGCATTATATACGCTGTAGACACCCTTAAACTGAAATCTTTTGTACGGTTTGCAAGTATAAACTGCATGTACTTTCTTATTTGAAATATTACGGTAGGTACCTATACAATGAGAAATAATTTTGTGGGTCCCCCGGAAAGCTACCTTCAAACATAGAGATTATGCGTAATTTGCTAAATATATCATGTAAATCTAACTACACTGAACAAAAATGATAAAATATTTCCATAGTAAAGATATCATTTAATGGTAATAAGGGACTAGCGACTGTCATAATAATGTAAATATCGTCATAAATAAATCCATGAACATGCTTCATAAATTATCACGACAACGATTTGGAACATTTTACAGCTGCCATGAATTCTTTACGATCAGGGATGCGAAACGTCTTATAATTAATACGAGACGTTTGTTTTAATAGAAGCATAAAACATCAGCAGAGTCAGCCCTAATGTTACATAGTCATCTGCCTTACTCTTACTGTCGCGTAGGTATCTTTTTAGTAATCATAAAACACTTCGTTTTATAGATACATAGCATGATTATTATAATCAGTATCATTCTTTCTCTTATCCAAGTCAGATTTAAAATGAGTTTGCGGCGTGATTCCATGCAGAAATATTATAATCTATGTTATGCTTGTTTTTATTGAAAAGGTTCCACTTTGTAGCTTGTTGATAAGGTCAATTTCTAAACGAATAAATTATTCTATTAGCGCCGAATGGGAATCGACACAGTGATACCTTTTACTAAAAACAATTAAGAAATCGTCAAATAACAAAGCTATATACCAATCTAGCCTAGCTTTACAAAAATGATGAAATTACTTGTGACATTGAAACTATGGACGAGAACTATGGAGTTAATAATAAACTAAAAAAAAAACACAAAATCAATTATCTTGAAAAATATTGTCTGTAATTAAAATCAATCTAATTGTTTACGCCATACGGTTTTTATCCCTTAAATCATTAACATCTCTTGAGTCAAGGTACTGCTAGGGACATGTTCACTGTGAGAATTCGATAGCATTCAAACAGGAATATATTCCATTACGTTAATAGAATTACATGTTAAATTGATATCGTAAGTTGGTCAAAACAATTAGGATACAATTCTTAATTAAGGCGTCGATGTGCGTTTAAGTAATTACTTACCTTCATAGTTAATTAAATTCTTGTATGGCTTTATGTCGCGGTATTTGTATTTCTATAGTTTTTTAATTAACCGTTTTAATACATCAGCATTAATTTACCTACACTATAATGAAACAACTGGAGTTGCTTACAAATACAAATTTATTTATTTACAAAAGGTATATAACATTTCGTTCATGATTAATATTAAATGTAGTAAACAATTTGTTTTTTATTGTTTAGAATTGTAACCTCTGGTTGTCTGTTAGTTTAGTTTTGCCACTTTTTTTTAGTTTTTGTTTCTTGTTTCTTTTTATTTTATTGCTTAATACGGTTAGGCAATAAAATTAAAACTTGAAAATATGTAGAAAAATAGATGCACGCTCAAATTCAAAGTAATGATGTAGATAAGAAAACTGTATTAAAGAATGAAGTTTACCACGTGAGGATTCCCGTTTGAAGCACATACAAGTTCACCCCGAGCTAAATTGAGTTCGACATCGCAAATAGATAAAGTGATATCTACCCGTTATTGAGCAAACTTTATAGTTTTGTTTTTGGCAGTTTTGACGCTCCTTCTATCTACTTAGATATTTGTTCCTTCACTTGCATCTAACTGAAATGAAACTAAGTTTCCCGACGTATCCACCTGAGTATCAGGCGATGGCCGCAGGAGTTTGTTTATCCGTCTTTTGTTATTTTATCTCCTATATTAGGAGCCACTTCTGTCCGATTGTTTGAAACGTTCTAAACTTGAATCTCGATTGTTCCATCGTGTGTCGGGGCATGCAATAACCGTTCAGGGCGTAATTTCACGAGATGGAAGGCGTTTGCGATAAGAGTCGCATTGTGCGTCTTCAGGAGGCCGACGGCGGACACCTGAAAACAATAAACACGAAACTGCCACAATAATCGGCCCTCATGATCACCGCCACGACTGTCAGACAATGGGGCAGATTACGCGATAGGGGTTTAACCGAATAGCAGCTAACTCGATTATGCGGCCATCCGTGATTGTGTTTGAGCCTATTAATGTTTGAATTGCGTTATATTATTGCGGGTGGCGGGTGCCGTTGGTAATCCAATATGGGTCGGTATTAACGAAATTTCATGTCGAGCCGCGGTTTTCATTTGGCGAACGAGTGATAATGCTAGTGACATTTTAGTTTGAATTAGCGTTACCGCGCGGCTTTGATCAATTTTCTTTAATTATATGTTACACAAAAGCGGCGGCTTGCTGCCGCTATGATGGTAATTATGTTCGCCGGGATGTGGTATCGTGTAGGTACGTAGTAGCTAATGACACGTTGTAAATTGTGAATACAGTCGCGGTCTCTCGTACCGTATGTAACAGTAATGATTTTGGAAATTCCTGTATTTATCGTGACGTTATAGGAGAAAACGTGCCAGTACTGAGATTAAGAGGGCGCTACAAATCTGGAACCCTCATTGAGAAGCGTAAGTTTTGTGACTAATACTTATTTTAGCAAACATTGACCATTTTTCCATTTAGTTTATAAAGGAGAAAAATAGTAAAGTTTAATCATATATACGAAAAGTTGCAAAACTAGTAGGACTACCACAAAAACATATGTAAGTTTGAGGAATAGTTTTTTGTGAGTACCTACCAGAGCGCTTTTAATTTTTTATTATAAAAAAATCATATTTTGCTAAATTTAATTTTTTATGTGTTTTCTTTTACTCAGAATCGCGAACTATTTCAATCCTAGTAGGAGAAAAAAAGTGTCCTAAAATTTCCATCCATTTTTCAAAATTTCTATTGCGCTACCGCCATACTAAATCTGTGAAATAATGGTGGCGAAATGGAAATCAAATCTTGGGATACTTTTTTTCTCCTACTAGTATTCAAAGAGCTCACGATTCTGAATAGAAAACACATGGAAATTTCCACTTAAGCAATAAAAAAATTCTACAACAATTAATAAAAACGCCCACCTATCAACCAATGTACTAATAATTACTAGATAGAGTGTAAATAGAAAACTATTATTCTTGTGAGTAACATATGGCCGGATATGGAGATTCAGGGGTGCAAAAGTAAGCGCCGGCCATCGCTAGATTAAAGAACAACTTAAAGGAAAGCAATCTGCTAAATAAGTGCCGCCGCCGCCGACCGCGCGGATTGTTACTCTACTTCGATTTTTTGACGTATCTTATATTATAAGTTGCAAAAATTGAAGCATAGATGGATATGTATTTTGTCTCAAAATTTAGACTAAATCGTGACAGCAGTAAATGTCCAAGATGTAGGTATTGTTTCAAAATAAATAACAAGTGAAGTTGTGTAACTTTAAATCTATTTTTCTCGGCTTGGACTATGAAATAGGTAGGTACTCTTAATTAAACTTCGGAAACTTAAAAACTAAATAAATTTATAGAAATCAGAGGAATAGCAGTATATCTTTGTATTAAATGGTTGACTGTATGTTAATCATCGCTGTAAAAAAGAACTGAGAATTGTATTGCTTCGTCAGTACCTAACACTAACTCAACCTTACTATGGCGGTTAGGTTTAATATTTAATTAAAAAGCTATTTCTTATTATTTCGATAGTAAGTTGTTCCAAAAGTTGCTCACCTATCTAATTTTATAAAGCATACATGAATTCTTAAATTTAAAGTCACATACCATAGCCGTGACCGAAGCTATAAAAGTCATAAAAACTTTATATTCTCCTATGTATGGTGGTGTTAACAGCATTAATTATCTTCACTCTTAGACAGTAACTGCGAATATAACTACTTAATTAACGATTTAATTTTAATGAGTAAAAGGGTCTATAAAGAAGATAAGCTCTTAAATACTGTAATTTTTAATACATATTACTTAATTAAAATATTTTTTATCTCACTATCTTGGAAAACGCTGTTTTATCCTTTAAAACTAACGGGCATAAACGCATTTTATCCACGAGTGAAAATTCCTCAAATTTTTTAGAGGGTATCAGCATACGCTGATAATTATTTTTCTTAATTTTGATTGCCCTGTCAACAACAGCAACCAGTTTGTTTGTTTTCTGTAAATTAAAGTTATAGTTTGATTCAGTTATAGTTATAGTCGATGGTAGGGTACTTGGAATTAAGTAGCACCTTACCGGGGGATCGTAAAATGCAACATGTTAAAATTTACAGTCTGTGTATGAACTTATTTATTACCTTTGTCAATTTTTTGTTGATATTTTCGAAGCACCCCACGACTTCGTTCTTAGAAGTCTTAGAACTAGACGGGACATCAGTAAAAAAACAAAATGACTTTTATAATATGCACTGCCATTACCGACGCATTATACTGTCTATGCTACTATACAGGCCGTCCCAAGACTATGGGAGATGAAGGGAAAGAAAACCTTAAATATCGTAGATAGAATATTTTGCTGAAAGAAGACCTTATGGTTTTTTTTAAAGTTAGTAATACTGCATTCAAAGATATTTATTAGGCTTTACATGTTCTGAGAATATTTTCTGTTTATCCGATTTGTTTATTACGCCATTTAATTTTTTTTTTGATTTTATTTCATTCATGATTGAAACAATTTAATATTGGCCACTACTGACAACCCTAGCACTGCGCCTAATATGATTGTCGATAATTTGGTTGATACATATAATATAAGATGCTGGTGACAGGTAATGAAAGGCGATATTAATAAAAATAATCTCTTGAATTTTCGAACCATTACACATAAAGTAGAGCCACTTACACTGCAATAGTGGTCTGAATAATTTAGTCCTCGTCTCGTTACTTTAGCCTACGTTTCCGCAGGTGTGGCAATCATATTGTTACTCTCCCACACAGGCCCGGGTATGGGAGGGAGCGAGACAGCAGATCTCCCTCGCTTATTCTTTAATCTCGCAGATGAATTATGATTAGCGGAGTGCACTCAAACCTATTAGTGTTCTGTCTGCGTGGAACATTTGATTTGTTTTTGTTTGTTGACATGGATCCAGGCCTTCTAAAGTTAGAGAGGTACTTCTAGCTTTGATTAAGATTAGTTGGGAAAATGTTTTTATTTTTTATATTTTGGCGGAATACGAATAAAAGCGTGTTGACTTCAAGTTGTTTGTATGTAAAGATAATGTATACCTAATTTGAAAGTATTTTCCCGGAATAACTTTACATACTTAGGTTTCTAGTCCATACATATTGTATAAGCACCGGCTTGCCATATTTTCAGCCAGTTAAATTTACTTTTTACGAATATATCTGACGCACCGCCGCTGGTGTACCTACAGATGCACTAAACACAAGTTTTAATCCACAAAACTATGTTTAATTATAAAGCTCAACTTCAAAATAAATAAACTAGTGTTATTACGAATTCCACATTTGTACCTACAGCCTGGACATAAAATATTTCCTGCACTTTCATCCCGGGAGATTTTTGCGTAATGCACGATCCTTAATTAACATTATTACTTACCTGAACTGCATCCAGAATGTTCATTAAAATTTAGCAGCAGCTCAACAAAAACCTTTATGGCCCGTAATGGCGTGCCGTGGGACCGCAAACACCGATTACCCAAACAGAGAAACTGAAATTTTAACGTGTAATTGATTATGAAGTTTGCTAATGGGCGAAAATAGTTCTATTTTGGAGTGTGCGGAGTATAATTGGTCTCCGGCCGGCCGAGTTAATCATTAACGGGGCGAGCGGGTCCCAGCGGCCCAGGCGCATCCTTCAATTTAGGCGCGTTATGCGGCGTTGCAGCCTGCCAGTACGATATGCGGTACTTTAGATTTTGCACATCCTCAGCCTAACATGTTGATAGTTGATGTTTAAAGTTAAACATGTATTGGATTGCCCAGTGGGGATTCGTCACTTGCGTTGGCAGTATTAAGGGAAAGAGATTCATAGTGAATGTTACAGACTAATCTTTACAATATACGAATTGAATAGTACGAACATAGTATAGTACACCAGGATTTAATGAAATCTATCTTTTGTCATGGACACGTTTAGTGTTACTTAGTATTTTATGTTGTAAAATAATACCTGCCTACACCTAATTAATTTTAAATTCAGAGTTTAACGAATGGCATTTAAACTTTGGTCTTCTAAGGAGAAGAAAAGGTTTTAGAACTCTATTTTTATTAGGTGTAAAGTTTAAGAAAGTCATGAACCCATTTCAAATGCCATTTATCTACGTGAATGCACTCCGACGAAACGTGATCGTCCCGTGACTAACGAAGTCACGGTAATGACTGTCGTCTATTTTTTATAGTTCACTCCCTGCGCGTATTGACGTTTTGCGAAGTCAATGCTAATGGATGCCGTGATCTTTTTGCTTTTGCTGTGTCTAATCTGAGAGTTGCATTTGCTACGGGCTGTTTGCCGAGTGGCGTGGCCTGTCACTGTCACCGGGTCGTAATTATTCACGAAGGCTGGCCTCACGAGCTGTCAACTTGGAAAAAATGCCACGGACGTGCCGTACCGCCCTGCTGCCTTCGACAAGAGATTTCGATTCGATCGTACACTGTTACAATCGAACTAGATTGTCACTCGAGCGATATTGAGCCGTTTGTTGATGGAGCTTAGAGTGATGATTGTCTGCTATGCTGTGCATGTCCTAAATATGTAACGTGTCATCATACGTGTAAATGATCGCGATCCAACATAACACTGTTTTTACACGACTGTCACATAGTCATACGTATATGCTAGATAAACAATTTTTTAGATAAGAGTATCTTTAAGTACATTACATTACAAAAATTAACTTTTATTTAACATATTATAAAGAAATTGAATTAAACAAAACACTGAAAAAATATATATTAAAAAAACACTATCTAAACCTACCTTAAAAACTATTGGGGCCTAAACTATATGTTCAAACGTTCCCTATACCGCTGCCACCAGGCAGTTTGCCCGTAAGGCTGGCTGCGTTACCTCGCTGAATGGCTATGCCGATTCGTTGGGCGAGGAACGATCCAGCCCTATGATCACCGGAGGACCGGATAAGCAAGTAACTTATTTTTATTAAAGTTCATTGCTTTCGGTCCCCAGCGGCCAAGGGTCTCCTCTGCAAACGGTACAAATACGTAACTGTCCCCTAAAGACAGACAAGACAGCGACTTGCGTCGCTTTGCAACCTCAGCAGCGGCTGCAGCCCCGCCAGCCCCCATCGATGTCGTGCCCAGGTGGGACGGCGCTAGGGTGTCGACACATGTGGCATCCCAAACTAAAGGCCGACCCTGTTGCCAGGGCACAAGTGTCATCCCGTCGGGTCTCTTACCGTCATAAAAATAATGACAAACATACTACTAACATACTATTTAAATGATTAGCTATATTGAAACTTACCCAAGCTAAATATCACGAGGGA
This sequence comes from Lathronympha strigana, assembly GCA_949128165.1. Classification (NCBI taxonomy): domain Eukaryota; kingdom Metazoa; phylum Arthropoda; class Insecta; order Lepidoptera; family Tortricidae; genus Lathronympha; species Lathronympha strigana. The sequence goes on along the minus strand of OX421905.1, from coordinate 8,401,857 downwards.
AATAGCTTAGTTGCTTATATAATGCCAAACAAAAAAGACTTAGAAATGAATATGCGATATTCATAATGATTACAACTGATAAATAAATATACTCCGCATAAATAAAGTAAATCAATAATTATAAATACTGACTGAGATTTCCACTCACCTACAATGTCGATCAACAAGCACTCAGTCTCAAATCTTCGGTCCACTGCAATTAGTATAGTTTCCTGTGTAAACAGTCATTGGCACAAATTGGGCCAGGGTGCATGTTTCCGGCCAATATCCGCATCCTGTATAATTTATGGGCGATCGGTCGCACTCTCCAAAACATACAAAAAGGAAAGACTCGGCCATTCGTCACGGCCCACAATGGCAGCATTGTTTCGGGCACCGCCTAATACCCGATTTCGTTGGCCGAAAATAATTTGACAAAATAAAAACGACAAGCTACATTAGCTGGAGTCGGAACGAAATCCATCAGGCATTCTTTCAAGCAATTGAACTACGTGCCCTGGACCCTGGATTTAATTAAAATGTTAATAACACTTTCTCATTTCGCGGACAGGAGTTTAAGGGTAACCAAATAATTAAAAATAGTTAACGATTTATTGATTAAAATATAATATTAGTACGAAATTCATTGCAATATTTCAGAGTAATTTATACAAAGTGTAAAATATGATTAAGGAAATTGCGAGCGAGTCTATATCCTACTAATTTTTTCACAAAAACTTAAAACGACCGATAAAGGGCTACCGTTATGTTTTTTTTTCTCATTGTATGGTTTCTGTGACGCTCACGTCACCATGAGGAATCTAATGTTATATCATTTATCATAATCGGCTGAGCCGTTACAGTAGTTATGAGAGGATGTAGGAACGGACAAACATACAGACAGGATAATTGTTTGGGCATTAGTACGGTTAAATAATACGCTTAATTTCGTTATGAAACAGATTTTTGTACGTTCTTAATTAACCGCTTCAGTAGTTGTGCTATTTTTTTGCAGATATTACGAATAGAGATTAATTTCATGGTTCTAAACTTAACGTTATGATTTTAAACGATTTAACAAATTGCAAAATTTTGCGTCGTTAACCTATAACTGTATCTTGTATGGCAAAATCGTAAAATGAATTGCGTAGATATAATATACCTACATTGTAACCATTCAAAAATAGGTTAACATCACCTCACGATCCTTATTCAGCTTATTATGGGATTAGGTTGATGACGTCTAGATCAAGGTTGTGTATCCCATACTTAATAATTAATTAAATTATTGACCGAAGAGCTGGTGGCTTCCTCGCACAAAGTATCAGCATTGCGATACAACGAGGAAATACCGCCAGCATCCTAGGTACAATGCCTCAAGGACCTACTTTAGATTTAAGGTAGGTAGAGGTAGGTAGTTAGGTAAGTTAAACTTACTGTATATATTTCGTAAATAAATGTTTTTTTTTATTAAATTATTATAATTATATGTATTCTGTAAGGTTCGCCTTGAAAACGGGCAATCTGTCTCGCGCGCGAGATACTGTCGCGGCACTCTTGTCCTAGGGCTCAACGTTCAGAACAATGTAGGTATATAATGTTTTCTAATTTCATACTTTATCCGTAGTGCGAGAGGCGAACGCCGCAGCAGGCGAGCGGCAGTCCCGGGCTGGGCGTCCAGATGCTCGCCATGGAAGTCAGCAAGGAGGCGCGCGCGTCGCCGCTGCCCACGCCCACGCAGGCCTCTACCAACGGCCAGTCGCAGCCCCCGCAGCCTCAGGTACTAACATACATATCCTCATGATATACCATCAACTCTCTCTTCTACCTAGCGTTATCCCGGCCCTTGCCAGGGTCCGCTTTCCTACATCCTCTCCTCCACTTCCAGTTGATATACCATCAACTGTTACAATTTAAACTGTTACAAAATTAGACTTAGACGCGTAGCAAGTGGAATGAGTTATCTCTGCGTACCCCTCCAGATGTATACATGTATGGTCAGCGGCAAAGAAAGAGTTCTCCTCGTGCACAAAAGTTTGTATGTTGTGGGACGGGGGTCTTTGTCTCTAGATCTAACTGTGGGTCATCATTTTTAGAAGAACTACAATTGCCTGATTACATTGCTCATCAACAAATGTGTGTGATTTTGGTGGACTCTTTTTCATTTTCGAAAACCACATAATTTCCCTATTGGTAATCAAAAGTAATTTTACTTATTTTAATTGCTGTCGTGTTTCACCATATTAAAAATCATCTGTCTCAGGTATGCGCCGGCTGCAGCAAGGTGATCACGGAGCGGTACCTCCTGAAAGCCCTGGACCAGCTGTGGCACGAGGACTGCCTGAAGTGCGGCTGCTGTGACTGCCGGCTCGGGGAAGTCGGGCACACGCTCTACACCCGTGCGAACCTTATACTCTGCAAGAGGGACTATTTGAGGTTAGATAACACTTAATTCGACTTCGGCTCAATCCAATAAACGTCATTTGCACCACCCGGAGTTAGCCTTCTAACCCAAAGGATAAGAGTCTTTAACATGGATGTTTACAGCTATATAACTCCGGCTTAGTTGGCTAATCCTGGTTGGCGCAAATGGCCCAAATTACTAGATAAGAACCTAGTAGGCTAAGGAGATAAAAAAGTAAGGTTTTTAATAAAGATATTATTTCAGGCTTTTCGGCAACACGGGCTACTGCGCAGCCTGTAACAAAGTGATCCCGGCATTCGAGATGGTTATGAGGGCCCGGAGCAACGTCTACCATCTCGAGTGCTTCGCTTGTCAGCAGTGCAACCACAGGTGAGCACCAATACATTTGGCGTTGTCGATTGTTAACCTGACAATTGTTATCCTGACTACAGCAGGGTGGTAGTAAACAAGCACAAGGATCGCTGTACTAACGATGGACACTGTAAAACAACGAAAGATTGAAATTTTCAAGCACCTACGTACTTTTCTATACCTAATTAAATTTTCTGGTGGCTTATGCTGGCACAGTTAGTTGATAAGACTCGTTCCTCGCACAACGGATAGGTATAGCCATCCAAAGAAGGAACGCAGCCAGCATTATGGGAACCCTACCGCCTGGGTCGGTAACCTCAACTAAATACATTACATATGTAGTTTTTATCATTTTTATATATTTCCGGTTTTCTTTGTTTTTAATAAGACTCCACAGAAGCATGCCTTTTCAAATAAAAAAATGTGTTTAATTAAACGAACTAAATACGCTTCTACGGAGTTCATTGTTCATTTCATTCTCATGTCAAACGTAGTAGCCGTGAAAATTGAGCGGGGACTCCTATATTGAATACAAGTCCGGTTTGGGACTTTTCTTCTGCAAGCGAGACAAAACATTTCAAATAACCTAAAGTGTAAGGGGGACGACAATAGAGTGCGGCGAGAAGTTATATGGTTTATTCATCTCACGGAGGGCAAACAAAGAGCGCGATTAAATTTTCCGCTACATAATAAACCTACATGCTGGGAAGAAAATATTTGAAGTGCTTTTGGGTCGTTTTGCTCCACGACATTGGCTTGCGATTTAGGTTCTGATTGAAAACGTGTGTTGTTTGAAGTTACAGTTGCTGGGAGTAATACCTTAGTATAACGGAAGATTTTTTAACACAATTATATTAACTTAATTTGTAAACTCTGGCTGTAAACAAAGTAAGAAAATAAAAATAGTTTATTTAGGTATTTGGGGTGTATCCCAGTATCAGTAATAGACAGGAGCTATGGATTGAATGTTTGAATACTAATGTCTCCGATTTGCAGCTTTCCAATTACATGTTCATAGTGTTGATGTTACATATCGATTCGCGAAAGCTGGCGCGGAAAATGTGTGAAATTGTCATTAATCTCAAAGACATTCCGCACCAGCTTTAGTGAATCGATCTGTATCAATATATTAAGGCGAGCACTTGACCAAATCAAATTAAAATTAGGATTTATACAATATTATTAGGTTTAAGTATGAATTTATTAGTAAGTACTGGTATTTTCACATTCCTTCCACTAGGCAACATCTGTATTTAATTTCAGTTCTATGACAAAAAAAACCGATGCAATGAGAATCTCCTCCTTTTGTTGTTATATAAGGTCAATTAAAAATAGCTTAAATTTAGTAATTACTCATTAGTTCATGGTTATTAAACAGATTCAAAACCGAATATTTATCTTCGTTCTTTTGACCCTATTTTAAACGGTAGTGAGTCGGTATAGCCTAATTTTGGGTCTAAAATAATAGCAATAATTAAACTAGGTAGTCAAGGTCGCTACACTCCAGAATACTTGTATAAAGAGTTAATTTATGTGATATCCAGTCCCGGGTGCAGGCGCCGAAAGAGCAATCTCGGACTGCGTCCGCCTAAATAATAGAGAGGTCGCAAGATTGGAGTCGCCTGAATGGTTTATATGTCACTGTGGGTCCCCGCGCGCGGGCAATCTCGCCAACCGTTTTCGGCAAATTATATATTTATTCTAGTAGACTTTCAAAATTGTGTAAGTAAATGGACGTAATTTTTGTAGTCTTTTTTTATGTGATTAATTTTTAGTTCTTTATTTATTTTGTCGCATTCAGAATAAGTGTCTTGAAACGTTTTTAATTTATTAAACATTGTGTTTAAATAATTGAGCGGTCAGAAGATTGGAGTTCCGTGAATGGATTTATATGTCAATGCGTGTCCCCACGCGTGGCCAATCTCGCCAAGCATTTTTGGCAAATTATATATTTATTAATGGACTTTCAAAATGGTAGGGTTTAACCATAGACATAGAAAATAAATAGACGTAGTGTCACTAAGAAGAAACTGTGATTCCATATTACGCCCATATTACGCCTGTCACCTTGTTCCGACAAGAACGCACACATGCACAGACAAAACATTACGCTTGTCATCTGTCAGTGATAACGAAACCAACCGACAACGAACATCTCCGTGAAAATAGTGTGAAAATGCTGACGTGCGTAGTTTTACATTGTAAAAACGCAACCGGTCACAAAAACAAGTCACATGGAATGATCTTTCATCGGTAAAATTATAATTGACACGTGTTTATGCAAAAAAATCGAATATTAACTTCATTACGCGTAGTGTGACCAGCAGCTTGAGTTTGGTAATATCCCGAAAGTCGCGTAATTGCTTGCTTTGTCTTGCGTATTTCATACTTATGGAAATATGAAAATCCATGAAATGGTACCTCTCCTAATATACCTATATATATTAAATTTTGTATTTGCATCTGTATTAAATTTGGGCCCTTCTTTACCTAGAATACGTTCCAAAGTGTATATTTATAGACGTAACTGTACTACTACTACTACCTACCTTCCACATGATCCCCAATCATCATTTGTCGCAGGAATGTTGTTTCAACATTGTTTAGAAAGAGAATTACCTACCTAACTGTAATCCGTATGAAATTGTTTACTATACCTATTAAAGTAACTTTTACTTGTAAATTATGTGTATATTACATATTTACGTGTAATTATTTATAAGCACAGAAATAATTTTCAACAAAACAAATATTTAACTTTTCATTTAATCCCCGGTCATCAATTCGATTTGATTATATTCGGAAAAAAAAATTCACATGGTATCCCTCGGCTGCACGCACACATATAAATCGGCCGCCATTGCGGGTCACAACACGATGTATCCGAGTGTTCACTCTTGATACTCTATGGGTTTAACTAAATGGAACTTAATTTGTATAGATTTCTTCTACACATGAAATTAATGCGTTAGTCCTGTATTTGTCCCACTCCAGAAAAGTGGAGTCTTGAAATGTTTTTTATTTTATTAACCATTGTGCTTAATAGAGCGGTAACAAGATAGGAGCTGCCTCAGCTGCCCTAGAACCTTACCATGACGTCTTAATGCGATTCAGTTGACGACCTAAACGGAGTCGCTTCCATACAACTGAGCCTTAACTGAACTTAAACTGAATCGTGTTAAGAGTAAGGCTCCCTGAATGGATTATGTCATAGGCTGTATTAAACTACTTAATGATCATTTGATCAAGTATGCCAAATGTCAGCAGAAAATGACCATGTGCAAGATGTCGCGCAATAGAACCCCAGCGAGGTATAATCATTTGTAAATAATTGTATTTTAACTTATTATTCTTTGCTTATATTTAAAGTATAAAAACCGATCCTCGCGCTTTGATTTGCCGACAGCAGTCAATTGGAAGTCAATTTCACTCAAAAATTTAAATTTGCAACCAAAGATGCTCAATTAAGTCGGTATTTGAATGTTTATACGTGTTTACGCTGTAACATGAAGCACATACTATTAAATATCCCATACAAATCAATTTCCAAGCCGGCAGAAATCTGAATCCAATTTGCGGGCTGTCCGATCGAAGCGGACGGGAGATATCAGGGGCGAATATCGCTAAACGGCTAAATAATTTAGTAGCAATCTGCCGGGCCCGCGGCGGAACCCGCGTGTGAGCCTGTGAGTGCATTTCGCGCTGCGCCCGCCTGCAGCCGCGATCTCGCCTCTAAAATCAGTTTATTCCCTTCACCTCCCATTACGTTATTCCTATAATATCGAATTGGAAACAATGAAAAATAATAAAAAGAGTTTTTAAGCTAACATGGTCATTTGAATTGTAACTACAATGTATGTTTGTTTTTACTTCTCGTTATTATTTCGGAACATAATGTGACATCTACTCCTAATTATTATCTTTTAATAACCTATTTTTATCTTCTTATCCATACTTATATCTTATTTTACGCTTGTAATATTAGTGGGATTAATTTTGTTAGGCAATCCTGTTGAGTTTTAGCACACAATAACTAATAAGTAGTAATAAACTACAGAAGGTTCAATCACTCTCCTACATTTAAACGCATTGGCATTAGGGTACTTATTCAATGTGCTGCCACGTGCTGTGTGGTGGTGCGATTGCTATTATGAATGCTTTAACAATTGGAAAAATGTTAAAATATTATTAGAACACGTTTTATAAATTACTTTTTATCTCACTGGACCTACGTAAATAGGCCGCATTTGATACAATGTAAAACGCAGAGTGACACACCCCTAGTTTGATTAGCTTCTGTTACAGCTAGTTTTCGCTTGCCAGCCATTTGTCAATCGCCAATTCTATTTAAACGAGGATTTTTGCACTCAATACTCATATTGCATAGCTATGTTTGACGCTCTGCTTTGAATTTCCCGCCTCACACTCGCGCTTTACCGATCTTCATAAACGCTTTTGTTTCACAGCTACTGGAAGCCAGTCAATAGCCGCGTCCGCCCAAAACGTCAAACTTCGCACTGTCGTCGCGACACAATAGCGCCCTACACAAAGCTTAACTTGCAGCCAGTCATTAAAATTTCGTTCTACATCTTTTCCATTACGCGTTGCAGACAAAAAATAGCAAAATAAAAATGGACAACTCCCAAAACAAAAGTCGGCAACGGGGAGAACAGGAAATAAAGTTAATTAAGAGCGGCGAAATCGACTGAGTTGCGGTGGAAATTGGCCCCTTAAAAAAGAGACATTTGTAGCCCAGCTATTGCGCTTAATTTTTGTGACAAGTGAAACAAAAGAGTTGGTAGGGTGTCCGGAGATGCGGGGGTGCGGTAGGAAGACGCGCGGGGGCGGCGCGGGAGATAAGGTCGGTGTTATCGCGCGGTTCCGGCGCGGGCGGCCACTGGCGAGTCGAAGGCGATACCTTTTGTTGCCGCATCGAGGGATGCGCTCGCGTGACGTTATCGCCGCGACGCGCGCCTCGAATGACCTTTCCACTCGCGATACTAAATTTTATTCCTTAGACGTTTTATAGTGGCAGCTTTCCGGCCCCGTCATCAGAGTAATGATATCCACGATTAGATGTTCGTAAATAGACGTATTCAGGCCGAGGCCCTATTAATGCGTTGAGGATTCGCTCTAAATCGATATATACCGAGGAGGTTTACTAATGGGATATGTCGACGTGAACGTAAGTGTATCTGACCGTTTTGTACCTTAAAAAATGCAGTGAGTATCGATGGCATAAAACGAGTGCCTTTAATATTCAGGGGTGGCTCTGAAAATCCTTTTTACACCAATGTAACTACCTATAAATTTTTCGCCAGATTATAGGTAATACATGATTTTAATGACCAAGTAAATGAGAAACAATGAAGCAGTTATTATTAATAAGAGCCCCAAAAAATTTCTAGATCGACCGGAGCAAAATTTATTTTTAATAAAAGAGTCCATCCAAGTACACAATATACAAAATATATTTGTTAATTAAATATTTTAAAATAATTATTATAAAAAGTTATGTAGGTATATGTGACACTCACGATGATCATCGTAAATGATCGAAATATGTTGCGCGAAATTCAACTAAAAATAAGAAAACGTCTAGTACAAGGTATTAGACGTTATGAAGTTTTGCTTATTTTTCATCTGAAATAGGATTATAAGTACGAGAGTACTTTGAGTATAACATACCTACTACATCGGAACAATTTCAGGATTCCCTAAGATAGGTACAAACAACAACGAAACTTGATCACAATACCTACGACTAATTAAAGTGTCACTAATTACCGAAAGCAGCGTTTAGTAAGAAACAACTCGTGTCAATTATCACCGTAATTGGATAATTATTAATTATTATGGAATAAATAAGACGACTAGAAATTTAATATTGATAGGTAAAATTCAGTAATATATATACTAGTAACATGATACCTATTACAATAGTATTGTAGGATGTAATAAATTGGTATTGGCAGTAAATACATTAATAGACATCACACACACGTGGCAATAATAAAGTAACTTGATTCAATTCACAACATTTTTATATGCATGTTACAATTATTGACTTAGCAGAACGCCATTATTTCTAAATGGAATTTGAAAATTGTTTCCATTTGAAGTATACACTAGCTTCCAGATTGGTACCAGTAAAGTGTGACAACAAGATTTTTAATTTGTGATAACTATATATTTTTTATTACTTACAAGAAAATTGTGCGAAATATTCTACTAGAATTATATTAATAAGTAAAAAAATGGTCATCACTTATACAACAATAAATCTAGTAAAGGGAACTAGACTTTTTTCTCCATGAAATATTTGTAGATTAAAGATGAACTCATAAATTAGGCAATCAATATGAAAATCAAATAAAATCCCATGTAACCCGGATAATATACCATTGTAAAGTATTTAATATTCAATACATTTATTTTCAAAATATATACAGTAAGTGTAAGTTACCTAACTACCTACCTCTACCTACCTTAAATCTAAAATAGGTCCTTGACTTGAGGCATTGTACCTAGGATGCTGGCAGCATTTCCTCGTTGTATCGCAATACTGATACGTTTTGCGAGGAAGCCACCAGCTCTTCGGTCACCAGTAACATCAACCAGACGTTTCGCGATTTCTACGAAAAATAATCGTATTTAATTGAGTCGGTTTTTGTGATATTGTAAAAAAATATCCAAATAGGTATTGAATAGCTCGCAATAATCAGCAATCTGTTTAAGATTGCAACGCAATAAAACATAATGTATGTATTGTTATAGGTTCTGCGTCGGCGACCGGTTCTACTTGTGCGAGAACAAGATCCTCTGCGAGTATGACTACGAGGAGCGCCTGGTGTTTGCCAACATGGCCTACAACCCGCCGCCGCTGGCGCACCTCAAGCGGCAAACCACGCACTTGCCACCTCCACCGGTAACTATTCCTATTATGACATATTTTAGCTTAACTATAAAGATACAACAAACTTCTATAAGCGTTGAGTACTTAGGTTTCTTGTTTGAATATCAGAATAAAATAAGATGAAGGTACCAACAGTTTGTCTTTTCCAATAATGAAGTAGTTTTACTGCGTACCTTCATTAACTATGGGCCTCTTGCTCCACCCGGGGTTAGCCACATAATTTGGGGTTAAGCTTTTTTGTATGGACTTTGACAGGGTTATAACTACAATTTAAAATGGGGTATTTACCATGTATGTTTGTTTTATTGAGCACCGGATATTTCGGCACTATTGCAAGCACCATGTTCACGGAATAACTGTCATGCTGCGAGTTTTTAGTTGTAATCTACCCACACACCATAGTGATCTACCGTCCTATGGGCTCGCTTATTTTTCGTGTTGTCACTGGCAATACTACCGTCCGCTTTTTCACTTGAAACTCGATCACATTTTCGACACACCACACTTTCAGTATCAACCAGTGCATTTCTTACTTTCGGATGGAGTTTCAAGCGAGAAAGCGGACGGTAGCAATGCCAGTGACATCACAATAAATAAGTGAACTCGTAAGAGGGTAGATGGCTATGGTGTGTGGGTAGCTTACAAGTTTACAACTAAAAACTCACAGTATGACAATGACTCCGTAAACATGGCGCTTGCCGCAGTGCCGAAATATCAAGTGCTCAATAAAACAAACGACATGGTAAATATCCCGTTTTAAATTGTAGTTATAATGCAAACGACCATGTTACCTTAAAATCGTATTTTGACAGGGTTCAGGGTACTCTATTATTATCTCCGGGTTAGCGACTAACCATGGTTGGTGCAAGTGGGCCTTAGCGGGGCTTTTTTCTCACCAGGTTAACCCTTATAGGCGCTGGTGTTCCTGGAGTCGGACATTAGAAAGAACTTTTATGACTTGATCAAACTAAAATATTGTCAGCTAATTTAAGCTAATTCATTGTAATTCTTTTTAGCAGACGAGCAACGCAATGGGGCTAATGAACGGTTCTTCGCGGTCCGGAGACCTCAACAACAACATGTCGGGATCCTCTCCGGCCCCTTTTTCGGCGCCCCCGCACCTCAAACCCCTCGGACTGTCTGCGCCAAGCTGAGACTATCGCGCGTGAGACGCGGCCCACCCGTACGCTAAGTACCAAAACTAAGTGACTAGTTCGGACTACCATGCGATGACTACGGGACTGTTGCAATTTGCCAGGCAGAGCGACGAGAACGTTGCATGTGCGGTAATTAAAACTCATGTCAAATATTTGAAAAAGTGAAGGACATTAAATTGGGACTGACGTAGCACATAAAATTAATGTCAATATTCGTTCGATTTACGCAATGACTTGAAATGTATTAGTTAGAAAATTCTTAAGGTAAAATTGTATATACCTTTGGTGTTACCTTTTGTCGTCACGCAGATTTTTCAGTATAGGTACATAATTGGTTTAGGTACAGTAGTATACCTATATGCTAACTTTTCACCGACTTGGTAGTGATTGGCCGGCCACATACGTTGGAGCAATCCGTCAGATCTCCATAGTGGGTATGTCCACCGGGCATCCGCCAGACAAATTTATCATACATTGATAGACAGATCCGGCACATATGCCCGAACGTATATGGCCGGTAATTCACGAAGGCAGAATGTTGCATGAAAACTTCGCATTGTTGTACTTTACCTAGTATTTAATGGAATAAAACATTTTGGATGTAGGTATCAATGTAATTAAAAACAAAGTAAATGCCAAATTGTGAGTGAAAACATCATTGTTTAAAACTTAGGATCATAAAAATGAATTCTTAGTACCTATGTATTGCAAACTAAATATTCTGAATTTAACAGTAGATTTATTTTTGTTAAAATGTAATTTATTCTGGTTGCTGTTGCCTTGAATTGGTTTGGAAAGTGCAAGTTATTTAAATGTGAGTTGATAGGTACATTATTACATTTCTTTTCTTTAGTTTGATCTCATAAACTTCGTTTTGCAAAATAAATAGATTAAGGACACATTTTCGGAAGTATCTGTTTAATTTTGCTGTAAAATCAGTTACGTATAATTACACTTACTTAAATATACAAGCTCACCTTAATACACATAGCTCCGTTATGTTTCATGTACCTAAATAGGATGACCGGATAATATTCCTGTTACTTGAAAAGTTGAAAGTGATATAATAAAATGGTAAGAAACTATTTACGTGGATAAAAAGCAGCTGTGGAATAAAATAAACCCCCTCTCATTTCTGGGTGGTAACCTATGTACTCTAAAATTGAAATCTCAAATTGTTGTAAAGACTGTGAAATGTAGGAGTATCAAATATGTAACTGTATAGTTATTGTGTCAAATTTTATGTACATATTCTAGGTACTTAACATTTCTTTGTTATCATGTACCTTAGTGCCATACAAGGAAAAAGTCCCAAATTAAACAATTATGTTAGCGATCAAAATAATTAAGTTTGTCCATATGAAATTGATTATGTATTTGCTTTATTTGAACTATAAAAATTTGGTTCAGTAATGAATATTCATAAATTGAGGAATCTCCAGGCAAAGCCGAAAATTGTAGTTTTTTTATTGCTTCTTTGTTATTTCGTTTTGTACCTATATTGTATATTAAATGTTAAGTTTACTCTATGAACATGGTTAAAATGTTTGTATTATTTATGTACATAAAGTATTACTGTAAGTAGACTATTGTATTGTAATAAAGTGATCATTATTAATGAATGATATAGAAAAATGTGAAATATGTGTAAAATATAATAATATGTCTAGATCCAACAAAAATAGTTTCTTTAGTAGGTATAATGCGTTAAAGGGTTGATCGCACGTTTTCGCATTTTTTCTCGCTATGGGTAAGATTCAAGATTTGGAGAGGGAAGAAATATATTTAGTTAGTTTTCTATACAACCAGCACCAGAAGGAGCTAAGCTGGCAAGGTGTTCAAAATTATCTGGGCACTGCCTTATTGTTGTGATAATAAGAGAGTGTCAAGATATTTTTTTATCACCCCAACCGCTCAGATACTTTACTGCTGACTGTACAATCCTTATTAGTACCTAAAGGTGGGTGTGTGGCAGCTGTAATTGTTAATAGCCAATAATTCTGAAGACACCAAGAGGGCCAGTAAGAGGAGCTAAGAGTGAACATTATGGTAACATTTGGAATGAATATTGACAAGTTTATTGTAATACTTGATTTTTTATAATACAAGACTTCACTTACCGCCTATGTTCTAGTTTTTATGACGATATACATAAATACAAGCGGATAGTGATTAAGTGAGTTAACTCTCGTTTTTTAATACAGTCCAAAAAAGGCAATAAACTGAACTCACTCACTGCCTATTTTCTAGTTTTTATGACAGTATACATAAATCACAGACCAACTCCAAGGTGGTGGTGCTCTGTGACATAAATACAAGCGGATATGCAGTGATTAAGTGAACTACTTTTTTGTATACTGGAATAAAAATCGGAGTAGGTATACGACTATTTACTATCTACGTATCAAAGAGTCTTGCAGTTACCCAAACAACTGTACTATTCTCTTAAGTAGAATGGCCAAAAACTTAACCGAGAGACTGTACATTCGTAATCTTTGAACAGAAAGTGGGTACTTACCTATCAATATCTTTCCCTTTATTTGAGCTACTCAGAAAACGTGAATAATGCGAATAAGCGCGATGCACCTTTTATCCTATTTTTATTATTTCTGCATTTATTGTAGTAAGTCTCATGCATTCCTACTTGAGATATTGCACGTGAGAAACGGTGTAACTTTACACACATATTGTTCAATATCGAGTGTCTCAGGTTTCTATGTAACCAATGATACGACCAAAGATGTAGCTCATTAAAACCTTGTTCAAATTCACTGTGTTTTTATCTAAAAATAAATTTATCTACACTGTGGAAGCATTCGTTGAGCCCTTCAAGGGAATACCTGAAATCCTTGTGACAACTTATTTATCTGAAAGTACGAAGATTGTGGGTACGATGCCATCTTCTTGTAGTGGACTTAGTGCCATCAACCAATGAGTTTGACGTAACTGTGTTAGCCCACTCGCAGTATATCCCTCTCTTACTGAAAGGTCGTGCAAGGGAGATGCGCTGACAGTGACATTGCGCGGGCGCTATATGTAGAAACTGATTTCAAACGCAGGTAAGGATATTAGCCCGATATTACACTACCATATGATCATGATATGATTGCGTAATATCGGCCTTAGACGTCGAAAGCAAACTGAAGGCCTAGTATAAAAATTGTACGACATTAACTCCTCGACCGCGTTAGCGTATCTGGAGTTCAAATTATGTTTGCCGTTTATTTAAATCATCCGGCAACTTTCATATTTTGACCCCTCGATACGCTAACGCGGTCGAGGAGTTAATGTCGTACAACTTTTATACTAAGCCCTCTGACAGGTGCTATGCAACTGTAACGTCGCAAATGGAGTAGTAGTCGGCCATATATGTTCGGGCATTCGGGCATGGCATATCCAATGGATCTGCCAATCAATGTGTATTAAATTTGTCTGGCGGATGCCCGGTGGACATACGCACTATGGAGTACGGAGTTACGGATTGCCCGAACGTATATTAACCCAGGAAAGATACGGTTTTGACAACATTAAATTATAATAGGTAAATATTTAAAAAAAAAATATGGTAAAGTGCGTGTCAGACCTTAGTCTGACACGCACTTTGCTTTGCTTATGCTTGCATAATTGAGGGTTCCGTACCGTCACACCATGATAAAATTGAGCAAAAAAATTTGTGCCTAAACCTTGAAATGATTTCTTAAGGCCTATCCAATGATGTGCCACAAGTAGATATTTGGCAATTTTTTTTTACATACAGTTACATGTATGGGGCGCCCTCTCTAAACATTTTTTGTTTTGTTTATTTATAGGCAAAACTAAGTAGCGGCACACGAAATACACCTGTAGTTGTAATATCATTACCATATGCTGTATAGTTACTGAGCAAAACCGCTGTGACATACGGACGGACGGACAGACGGAGTGGACGGAACTATAAAGGTTCCGTTTTAGCTATTTTGGCTACGCTAACCCTAAAAAAATAAAACTTAACTAAGTCGATTTTTTAAATTTACGGTAATAAATATTATTCTTGTTTGTGAACATGACGACATATTTGTCTTCTATCTGTTAAAAGCGAAACCGAAGAATACTTTCACGTAATTCACGTAAAACCGTTAGATCTACAAAATATACGGCACGGGTGATAAATGTGTTTTTAATTAGAAACAAATGAAAATAGGTATAAACTGGTCCCGACTTATTCTAAACGACTAAAAAAACATATATATGCATAAAAATCTCATAAGAAAAACGTTTGTTGTAACATGTGTGTACATATTTGTGACGATTAGCACGTAACGATATTTTGTTGGATTTTGTTGCCTAGGTGCATAATACTAGACTCAATTTACTATATTATATCCTTTACGCTAAAAAAAGAGCCGTTATAAATGATTTCCTAAGTAATCAAAATTCTATGTAAAAAGTTATATGACTGGCTATCGTGACTATTGTCATTGAAAGGAAGAAGATAATCTCACAGCAAAGTTTACAAACATATGACTTGTCCACTACATCCACGTCCACATCCACTACACAACTCGTTTTCCATTGGCTTACCTAATGTTCAATCACTTGAGTATTTTATCAAACGCTTATAAAGAAAAGGAAAGTTATTATTTATTTATATTTATAATCTAAACTAAAACATATTACAACACAAATTTAAATCTAGAAGTATAACGAAACTAAAAACTAAAATAAAACTAGATAAAAACTAAAATAAAACTAAATAAAAACTAAAATAAATCTAAAACAGGCCCCTGCGGCATGGTACCGAGGACAGTCATATTTCCTGCAGCATATAATTTGTTTTAATGGTAGGTGTTATTTCAAAAATTAAATGACATTAATATTTAAGTTTAGTATTTCAAGCACACGCAACCGAATTACTTCGCTCCAGCAAAGTAACAGACAATAAAATACTGCAGAACCCCAATAAGTTGACTGAATAAAGAAAAACGACGGGCGAGATACCACAAAACGGATGTAAAGCATTTCAAGTGAATAAATTTAGCGACTGAATAAAAGTACTCGTAACCGTGTTTTTTGAGTCTTGAAAGTTAAAAAATATTGACTAGTAACTGCACTGTGTGACTACCTACAGATGAATCATAATCATAACATAATAAATATTCTAATAGAAAAACGAGATACTCGTATCTAACTTATAAAATCATTAACCATGATATTCATTAGATTTTTTGTAAAATTACAGACAGTTAAAATAGGTGCGAAAATAAAAATGAAAAACGCAGCTCATAAAACTGATGTTACAAAAACAAGACAACAATGACCGCGTCAGGTCAAGGGGTACTAATTTCCTCAAAATGTACAATAAACTCAATGAAAGGCATGTTATCACGGGTGGAGGTGAGCGGAAATTTGAAAAGGTCCTTCGGGGAAGACTGATGGCAAAGCGATCTCATATCGGGGCGTAGGTAAAATGTCGCGGCCACCGCATTGTAGCACTCGATGATACCTAGCAACTGAAAAGTGAGCACTTCTGCCTCCGTGGTGGAGCGTCGGCAGAAATACTTGGCATATACTTGGCAGTTTCTTAAAGTTATTTCGTTGATTCAATTTTAGGGCTTCATAGCAAAAATTAAAAAAAATATTATAGCTCAAATTATGCCCAAACTATATATTTTTTTAACCAACTGCTTAAGACAGGAAAAGACGATTTTTAACGAGTTTTGACCTAGATATTCCGCCACGAAAAGTCGAAAACTATTAGTAGAATTACGAAACTAACCTGTCATCGGTTCATCGATATTTTATTAAGAGAGATTTTAAATTAAAACCTATTTGTAAGTACATAAGTTATGTACAAAAAACTGTTATTGTGGACTATAATTGCCAAAATTTGATGCCGATATCTCGAAGACAATTAAATAATATTTAAGTTAATATGATAAGCTAATTTTCTTAAGGCAACGGCCTTAAGAAAATTAGCTTATCATATTAATAAGGGTTAATGTAATAAAGCCATAAAAAATACTCGAAAATTGAGAGATTCAGATCGAAGGTCATTGGGACCAGGAACGGCATATGATACTTTAAATATTAGGTTTAGGTAGTAAAAGAGCCAAACTTGAATTAATTTCGTATATACGTGGAAAAAACAGATTTTTTAATCAAGATTTTGAACAATGAAAAAAAAACACTAAAATACGAAACAATTAGTATGCCATTCGGTCACTATAACCCTGTTTAAGCCGATTTTAAGACAGAAACTAAATCACAACGAAATTGGCGTTATATCACACCCCAAAGTAAATATTATTATTTCTCATGAGCGTTTTTTAAGGAAAAATATTTTTTTAAATTTCAGTACCTATATGTGCTGAGTTTCTGAAGTTTATACTAAAAATTAATTTAGGCACCAGTTTAACTTGCGTACTAATCATATAGTACGATGTAAGTGTTACAGATTTCATGACCTTTATTTATGTATTCGAGTTTTTTCCAGTGATGTATTCTATAGGTAATTAAGGCTTTGACGTAGTCAAGTTTAATTTTTGGCGAAATTCCCAGTTCCATCCACGAATAACGAACGCCTGGAGCGTATTACGAGCAATTCGATGAAACCGACGTTCATCTATCAGTCAGATATAATAGGTATACAAGCTTTTTCGCGAATAGATAAACTATTTTAAATTGCGCCCTCCATTCTAAATCTGGGGACACTGCACGGCCGTACCATCCTTTTCTCGAAGCAGTTCAGGCCATTTTCAACCTCCTGTAATTTCGCGCTGGTTAAAAAAGCTAGAACTCTGGATTTTCTGTGACAAAATTGTGGAGTGAAACTTGTGTTTTTGACATGTAATGTTTTTGATGTAAAAAAATACAATCATGAATACAACCTTTTGACGAGTTCATAGTTACTTAATGCTCTAAGTTTTCCTCAAAATGAAAAAATATATATTTCTGACAATTGTCAAGTGTAATAGATACCTTGTTTTCCGACCCTACACGCTACACGGACGTGTAAAGAAGAGATAATTTTAAAGAAAAAAAAATACCGACTTCAATTGGACTTCCCGGTAAAAGTTAAAGTAAGCGAATTATTGCAGTTAATTTCAAACATCACCATATGTGTATCTACCATTGAAAGTTAAGAAGCTCTCTAAATGCATCAGGGATTGCATCATAAGATCACAGCTAAAATTAAATGGGACCACCTTCGAGGTACCTTCTCACAAAATAAAGCAAAATGCGAACGAGCTGCTGCGCGCAGTTTGAAAAAGAGAGCCATCGCGAAAGCACGCTCTTGAAAAAGGGTCTCTGAAGATCCAAAATATGTCGAGCTATTTTCGACAATATTGACGGGAGTAAATTCTCACGGGAGTTGGAGTTTAATGTAAAAAATAAGAATGTCTAAAATCGCTTGATAGAGCTGGAAATTACTACGCAACTACTTATGCCATGCCCAGTCTTCAAATCTGGGCCCGGTTTTATAAAGCTAAAATTTACAAGTGGAAGTCACCAAACCTAAATTCCATTAGGACCACCTGGGTTTAGCATCAGCTCCATCTTATGAACTGCTCTCCTAATTGCTCGTTAACACGAATTGAATCATGGAAACAGCACTCGCCTATGTTGCACGAAACCTGAGTTCCACTAGGTACTGCCAGGGTTCGGCACCAGCTCGATCTTGTAAATTTCTCTCCTAATTGCTGGTTAACACGAGTCGAATGCCATAAACAGGGGTCGCGTATGTTGGACCAAACTTGAGTTCCACTAGTTACTGCCAGGGTTCAGCATCAGCTCTATCTTGAGAACTGTTCTCCTAATTACTCGTTGACACAACTCGAGTGACAAAAACAGAACCGTCGTAAATTTTACCAAACCTGAGTTCCAATAGGTACTACCTGGGTTTAGCATCAGCTCCATCTTGTGAACTGCTCTCCTAATTGCTCTTTAATACAAATCGAATGATGAAAACAGCACTTGCCTATGTTGCACCAAACCTGAGTTCCATTAGGTACTGCCGGGGTTCAGCATCAGCTCCATTAATTCTTCATGATATCCATCATCAAAATATAATTAAAATGAAATTGGACTACCTCGAAGGTATTTCGTAATAAACAAAAGATGAATGCCTCAAATCAGAAGATACAGCTGGGGCCCGCGAATTATAGAGCAGTTCCTCTTTGACATCCCTGGTCGTCATCATCAGGTCTACTTCACCAAACTGGTAGGTTTGTAAAGAAATGCTTGAGTTTCTCAAGAAAATACGCAAATTACTATGCATGTGCCTTTCAAATTTGAGGAGTTCCCTCAGTTCCTCATGGATCCCATCATCAGAAATGGATTTTGAAAAAACGGGACCAACCTGGAACCATCTACTTTCAGAAAACAAAAAAAAAACCAATCGGATCAGTAATGACGGAGTTCTGAGGTAACATCCATAAAAAAAACAGTCGAGTTGAGAACCTCCTTATTTAGAGTCAAACCACGTTAGCTTTTCTCAGCAAATGAACTGTCAGACTTGAAAGTGTTATTTTAAACGTCAAACTTCTATGAAATTATGACGTTTACTTAACACTTTTACAGTATATGCTATCAAAATCTAGGAAACTTAGCATAGACTGACTCTAGAAATATTGAAGTCGGTTGAAAAATCATGACAATTTCCCAGTTTCGTCTGCTTCATTGTCAGCCGGTAAACTGATAGGCTAGTTAGCCGCCACGCCATCTTTTATTTCAACAGCAAACATTAAAAAGGTTGTTGTAGTAAATAATTGCACTTATTAAGTACCTATAACAGTTAGGTATATTTACCCTACACTACCCGCTACTCGCACGTGCAAAGGGAGAATAAAATATCCCAATTTCGTAGCTTTGACTGCCTCATTGTGTCGGCTGGTAACCTGATAGGCTTGTTAACGCCGCTAATTAATTTTGGCTCAAAAGATATTTAAAAAAATGGTAAATGTTAAGTTAACTATAATATCTTATAAATTGAAAGAGATGTCATATACTAAAGAAAAAGTGACCAAGGTCCCCGGTGAGCAGGGCTGGGATCGAACCAGCGACCTCCTGCTTTCGCGGCAGATAATATCATATCTTGTTTTTCCGACAGTACACGCTGGGACGTGCAAAGAGGAGAAAAATCATCCCAATTTCCCAGCTTCGCCTGCCTCATTGTCGGCCGAGCGTTAGCTTAGAGCATAGACAACCTGGTTGTATTTCTCCTGTGCCGAAAACCTTTGTATAGACTAACGTTTATCTGACATAGTATCTATTATTACATATCTAACCTTCAAGCAACACAGGGATCTCGAACTACGTACCATTTCCCCTCTGCCAAAGTATAAGCCCAAATGGGCAAACGCGGGTCTGTGTTGTGACTAAATAGTCCGTGACACAAAAATAGATCGAAGTGTGCTAGATTTGTTAGTGAAATTGTATCATTTTTTTGTGTAATAGTTGTCATTGCTTTTTTATGTAATGTGTGAGAAGTGCGTCTGTGTGCACGTTTTCCCCCGCAAAAAGTGTCAAAATAATTATATTGCTTTGACGTCTCTCTTTGAACTTATTGGAAGCCCGGATTGGTCGAAGTATCTAACGTACGTATGGTATGGTCGTATAACAAAAATCGTCTCCAGTTGTCTATCATCTAAGCTTGATAGGCTGGTTATCGCTACCATCTTTAATTTCGGCCGCAAACATAGCTCGCTATCGCCGGCCGGCTTAGGTAGATTAAGAAACAACAGTGCAGTGTAAACAGCTCATTTGCATTTGAGTTTATTCGTCATTAGAGCTAATTTAGTTGACAAGGTATTAATGATACATGAAATATACCTACATGTTTCTAAATCATCGCATAGAAGTCCATCACATCAGAAAACGCGAAGAAATAATTCATAACTTGCATCAATAACTTTGTAGTCTTGAGTATGAAATGCGATTGTGTATACTGTTTACAAAGAATCAAGAGAGCTTTTCCGAACGGAAGTGATGAAAAAGCCATCGGTGCCAAAGAGCAAAGTATTTAAATAAAATATTACAAACAAAGGCGCAACGCGCGAACAAACCTTTACAGTCTAGTCCCCCGAGCGTGAACGACACAATGAGGTGCGTGAAAAATGGAGACACTATTACCTAGACCTCGTATCTCTCTAGATTATGTTAATGCAAAAGCATTTTTATACTCCACAAATTAAAGCTCATATTTCAAATTAACGTAGCGAGGTCTATGACATTTAAAGGTAATGCCAGTAGTCGAAATAGCTCCGTCTGACGGCCCACAAATCAAAACTGTGAAATCGTTCGACGAAAAATAAAAGAAAACAACAAACCGGAGCACACCACTGATGGCTTCTTGCAATAATTTCCGTTTTCAATGAGCGCGTT
Source organism: Lathronympha strigana (assembly GCA_949128165.1). Lineage (NCBI taxonomy): Eukaryota > Metazoa > Arthropoda > Insecta > Lepidoptera > Tortricidae > Lathronympha > Lathronympha strigana. The sequence continues at coordinate 8,380,667 of OX421905.1, read as the reverse complement.
TTTCTTTTTCTTATCACCGCACGAACTAGGATGGTTGGGAATAAATTGAAATACAAAATTGATTGTTGACTTTTCCCGGCCGCTTTATTACTGTCATAAATGGGAAAGAGATTGAAAATTGCCTACAGGTTGTGTCGGCGGATATAACGAATCCATATTGACGATTTTTAAAAACGGCGTTATTTAGGATATTGCTGTTACATTTCTTTTTGTGTAGATTTATTTAGTGATTGTGTCTTATACATTGTTTATTATTAAACCAGGATGGGTTTACTAATTACCATTTTTTTTAACGTGGAGGAATGCCATACATACCCGTCCCGTCACACATACCCGTCACACATATCCACACATACAGATCCTAGTTCCAATGCAAAATGGCATTAGAACTAGGACGGGTATGTAGGGCTCGCAGGCCCGGGCCCGCACTACCTACTAAACCATCCACGGTATGCCCATCTTGCAGCGTTGGTGACGGTGAACACGGGATCGTCCTAGGCATGCAACCGCGAACACCGCCTGCTGCGACAGCCGAGGCTGTCCCCTCCTTGGAGCCGAAGCCCCTGGAGCCGAAGCTCCCCCGCCCGAAGGTAGCGTGCAGGGCGACACCACACGCTGGTCCCTCATGAAAACCTCCACGCCAGGAGCGAGATGGAAAATCCATCCCGTCAGTTTGCTGTCGCAATCTCCTATACAAGTGGTCATCCTCACAGCCGCCTTGCCGGTACCGGCCAGCAGTGACCACGCCCGGTCCGTCATCATAGGTATCGGTATAGTATCAAAGGGGAGAGGTGCCTAGACAGGGTACGGGATCGCAGGTTTATAAAGGACAGCGGCATTCCAGTACCTTGGCGGCAAGCGCCAGGCCCGAAGGCCCCCTCTAGCCGGCTCTAGCCAACACTCGGAAGATCTTTCCCTCAATGAGAGTACTCCCTGTGCGGAACCCCCCAACCCCCCCTGACAGGATATTTGCAGCACCAGTAAGAAATCCTCGGAGAACTCCAAGAGATCGCTTACCGTTGCCCCCAGGAAGCACCGTCCAGGAACCCTTTCCTTTGTCCCGGATCAACCGTATCAAGAAAAATGAGAGCTCCCCATTTACTAATTACCAATCTCAACTGACGTTTGTATACATATTATTTATTTTAGTTTATTAAATGACCTGTACTTATACATGTTTAAAATAAATTATGCTAGAGTAATACATCATCATCATCAAGATATTAGGTTCTTTTGTTTGTGAATTTGGGAGAAACTTTATAACTTAATACTAATTTAATGTCTCGTAGTGTCACGATATACCCTGTCAAAGGGATCAGTCTGAAAATCAACGCTGGGTATATATAATATCCTAGCATATGTTGAGACTGGTACCCTTTACCAAACACTATATACCTACCTAACTGTTAGTAATAATGGTGTACACTCAAGGACTTTAATTTGTGACCCACTGGTTGATAGTTTTTTTGAGGAAAGGTTTGAGAAATGGTTCACAGATTGAAGACCGTGATACGGTACCTACCTATTTAGTCATAGGTTATTATATAAGTTTCTGCATTTAATTGTCTGTGCACTTCCTGTGTGTTTCGGTAATATTTTTTTTTTTTTATTATCATTAGAAGACTACCTATGATTAATGGAAATGTATTTATTTGGTGGTAATTGAAGGTGATATCAGCAGGAATTCTTATTTGTATCATGAATACACTCGAGGAAATATCTTTGTAAAGAAAACAAATGACAAATGGTTCCAAAACTATCTGTAGTTAGACAATAAATCCAACACAGTTCCGTATCTGACGGAAGCGAAGAGCGTGGTAAAAGTTTAAAAGACAATGGAATTGTAAGCGTTTTTGTTAAGATACCCGCAATCTGCCGCGATTTATTAGTTGCTGGACTTGTTGTAGGCAGTTAGCAGACGTGGAATAGACTTGTCTAACTTCAACTGATCGGCTAACTTGCTGCGGTTTAAACGGAACACGAGATTCCAGAGTGAGATTGTAAGTAGTCTTCCCATTGGTTCAATCCACGGCAAGAGTAACGTGAGTCACCATTTTATTGCATGTTCTCTTTATGCATAATGCAAATTCATATGATAATTAATTTTTCAAATAAGTTTTACTTTAATATTGAATTCTGTTACCGCGATTGTTATTCATGGAAATTAAACACTTTGGAACGGATTAATCGCGTTTATTATCATCATCATAACCCTAACCCTGTATCATCTTAACCCTGTGAAAACGAGTGCTCGAAACGTAGGGTCATGGTGTTAATAAACGCGATTAATCCGTTCTAAAGTGTTACTTTCCCTAGATACATATTGAATCATACACTTATTTTATTTTATTTTATTTTTATTGTAGAAATGTTTACATGACATAACAGTAATTACCAATGCGTCACGAAACTTAGACTAACAAAATCATCATCTGTAATTGCATCTGTAATTCAAATAAACACGCAATGAAGTCGTGACTCTCGTTACTTTTACGTGGATTGAATACATTTGCCGGCCATATACGTTTGGGCAATCCGTTAGATCTCCATAGTGGGATGTCCGCCAGGCATCCGCCAGACTTTCCCATACATTCATCGGCAAATCCAACAGATATGGCCAAACGTATATGGCCAGCTATTGACTTTACTCATTTGCATTCGTTCTTAGATTTTAGATCTTGTTAGAAAACATCTCTCTCCCCCTATGGAGAAATGTAATCAAAATTGAGAATTACTGTTAATATTGTTAAAAGTATTACCTGCTGGCATATGTAATTTGTTAATAATAACATCTAGATAGAATTAGTGTGGAAAAACATTGCGAGGAAGCCAGCATACACTTGCGAATTCAAGCCCCAGCGTGAGGAGTATAGCTCAGTCCCCCTCTTTTTGAGGATGAGACCCTATAACGAACATAAGACAGTAACACATTCATGTTTTGACCACAACTGCTGATACAAAGTCTACGGCAAATTAAAGTAAACTTAAGGCACAAATATATGAAGACCAGTCAAGTAACCCGTGCTCCATTTTCCTCATGGAAAAAATAAATATTGCCCGTCGATTATTTTTACGATTTTTCTCCTGTTTACACTCCTTAATACTCAGTCAGAACGAGTTAACGACAGTTGTCAGTTCTTTACCCTCCAAGGGGCTAATCCGGGACAACGGCGCCTAAATACTATTCCACTGTTCTTTTACGGCACATCGTCACGGAGATTAAAGTATACATACGCCTTTCTTAAGAAAACAGGATCACAGCAGCCGGTTAAAAAGACACGCCGAAATATACAACCAATCGTTTATTTGCTGCACTCTCTGAAGCAGACAGAGGGGGAAGGGAGGCCTCTTTACATTGGACTTCAGTATTCCCGAGACTCCTATTTTTATTTGAGTTTTAATTATTAAAAGTTTTATTAACTGCTTATTTCTTTTTATGAGATTGTTGAATTAATTCCTTTTGTTTGTTAACTCATTTCCGCTCGTTTCTATCGGCTAAGCTTTGTTTGTTGCTGTCTTGTTTAGGGGTCCGTAGTAAATTAAAAATACAATTTCTTAGAAAGTAAAAGTGGAAAATTCAGGTACCGCTCGCAGACGTTTTTGCTTAAATATAGTTGTTAATAAAAAACTCGATGAACTTCGAAATTGACCGAATCGAATAAAAATCGCGTTACATCAAAATTACTTCTTAAGCCAGTCACATACGATCGGCTATATCTGTTGGATCTGCCAATCTATATAAGCATGGTAAAGTTGTCTGGCGGATGCCCGGCCGACATACCCACTATGGAGATCCGACGGATTGCTCGAACGTATATGGCCGGCTTTACTCTAACGCCATCTAAGTGTGTTTAGACTTTTTTATACAGCTAAGATTTTCTTCTTACTCTGCTCTCTACTTCAAAATAAAAATATGTTAAGTTTAAAGAATATTGATTGATTCCGCACTGCACAAAATATAGTTCCAGTGTTGTTGCTAAGAGGAAAAGTACAGGCGTCAGGGGAATTTGCCCTTTTGAACAGGAAACTTTGCATTCATGTTTAAATTCACAATTTCATTTCAATCGAGTGGTTATTCGTAAATTTATCTATATCACGTCCGCTGAATATCATAAAACACTTTAAAGTTCGCAAAGAGATATTCGCCAAGTCCTTATTCGGCGCCATCATTTTGGCCCTAGGGTTAGCTACCTCTATTTATGCACCTGAGAAAAATAAAATAAAATCCTGCAAAGGCGGATTTTCTGCTGTTTAATGTATAGCATTGACAATGTTTCTGTTCAATACCTTTGAGTGGGGTATCAGAATAAACAGCGTGAGTAGTCACAAAAAATATAACTATACAATCTGAATGTTTGAAAAATATGTGTAGTGGCAAATCATAAAACCCGCATGCTAAGTCCCTACCTCAGTATGGCTTTTTAAAATTCTTTCTTTACAATCTTCTTAAATTAACTTGTTCTAAGCTACAGCGGGACACGCTTAATAAGAATGCTAAATTAATAACCTTTTGGCCTTCATGTTTATTTGTATATTTATCTAGTTGGTTAATCACAAGTTACTTCATTCAATTTTCACAAGTTTGTACATCATTGTTGAGGAAATAAGAAAGAAGAGGCAACCCTAGGTTCTAAGTAAATTTAAATTTAAAATATGCATAACAGTTTTCCGATGCGATCCCTTTTCGGAATTTAAACACATCGAGTCGTATTAAGATATGTACATTTAGATTCAGCGCACTTGGCAAGCTTTTGAAAGAAAACTCAATTCAATTATGATACTGGTATTGTGATAAAACGTCTTAAATGTTCTCGCAAGTAAATCTCAAGGTATTCGATTGGTCGACCGTAGGTTCAATTAGGGTAACCGCCAAAATACGACTTCACATGAGAGACGACCAAGGTTCTTTTTTCTGCGAAATCGCTCATGCTTTTTTTATTTGACCTTTCCTGGCTCTGATTTCACAAGTATCCTTATATTTTGGTGCTTATTCCGCCTATGTAGTTTTTATTTACGTAATTTGGATAATAAAAAAAAGTGTCCGTTACTCTAATGAGTTTCATAACTAACGTCGATCACACTCCGAGAAATTTTTAGTCATGTCCCTTACGCTACTTTGACTTCTATTTAAGGATCCCACAAATTTAATAAAAATAAAGTAAAGGTCATGCCAATTTTTTCGTGCTCGCCGACGTCACCATCCCCCACGACGAGAATCTCGTGAAGGCCGTGAAGGACAAGTCCAGTAAGTACCTAGAGTTGGCTCACGAAATAACCGCCATGTGGGATGTTGACTCGACGATCATTGTCCCGATATTCGTTTCAGCGAACGGTTTCATAGCGAATAGTCTCGACCAAAATCTTGAGAGACTCACGCTAGGTGGATGGATCAAGGGTCAGATGCAGAAGGCGGTAATCCTGGACACGGCGCGTATAGTCCGGTGGTTCCTTTCTCTGCGGCCCTAACCACCGGCAGCCTGGGCCCTGCTCCGTTGCCGGCGACATGTATTTATGTTTTATATTTTGTTGTTTGTATGTTTTTTATATTTTACTTTTATAGACATATTGTAAAAGCCTAACTTAAGAAAGAAAGAAATGAATAAAGGGAAAAATAAAAAAAATAATGATAATAAAAAAAATATTCACACGAAGTGAGAACCTCCAACTTTTCAAATTATGAAGTCGGTTGAAAATGACAGACATTGTCAGTCCGGCTGATCACTGGATCAGTCAAAGACGTCCATCCCAAGTCTGTGGCCTCAGGGTCCATATTGGCTCATAGAAAGTTATTCTCAATTTTTTTATTTTATTATACTGATTTGTGATTATAATGATCTTTGGTCATAATTCTATTAGGCATATTCTTTTTTGTAGATATTTTTACTACTACTCTTATTGTTCATAATTATTTGTAGTCTGAATATTTGTATTCATAAAATCTTTTCTACTTTTTGATCAATTTACGTTTGTTTCTTTTAAAGAAACATGACCTATGAATTATAAGCTTATTTTTCATAATTATTTATACTCATATAACCTAACCTAACCTACAGTTCTGGTGGCAGTTCCATTCTTCGAAGATCGCAGTTTCTAACCTAACCTAACCTACAGTTCTGGTGGTGGAACGATTCTTCGATGGCCGCGGTTTCTAACCTAACCTACAGTTCTGGTGGCAGTTCGGTTCTTCGAAGGTCGCAGTTTCTAACTTAACCTAACCTACACTTCTAGTGGCAGTTCGTTTCTTTGAGGGTCGCAGTTTCTAACCTAACCTAATCTACACTTCTGTTGGCAGTTCGTTTCTTTGAGGGTCGCCGTTTCTAACCTAACCTAACCTACAGTTCTGGTGGCAGTTCGGTTCTTTGAGGGTCACAGTTTATTATATATAAAATTTGAATTGCAATCTTATTTTAGTATTAGTGCAATGCTAGAATTAAAAGGAGAACCTAAATATCATAATCTGTGCATTTGTACGCTCATTTATTTTTAAATATACATAACCAGCTTAGGTATATAAAGTGTTATAATTAAAAATAAATATGATAATAAATTATATCACTAGATAAAGGGTTTTGTCAGACAGATGGACGGACGGTCGGCCAACAAAGTGATCCTATAAGGTTTCCTCTTTTCCTTTTGAGGTACGGAACCCTAATAATAGTTATAAATAATAATCTTTATAATGAAATATTGTATAAGAAACATAACTTCCAATAAACAAAGTCAATCACGGGTGCCCTCACGGGTGGCCTCATGTTAATATTCAGTAAACCAAACGTTGTGCATTTTCCCGCACTAAGCCGACAATCTGCTCGCCTGCGGGCCTAAGCCTGAAAACTTGCCGTAAATACTTAAGCAAATTTGCAAGTTCGGAGTTGCCGACACTTTGCGCCAGACTTACAAACTCTGTTTATCGAAATAAACAATATTTATAGTTAGTATACGGATTCAGTTTAAAATTGGTAGGTTCCTAATGGGAACTCATACTTTACTTAAAAATATTATGGAACAATTATACACACATCGGCCTATAATATCCCACGGTAAGCACAATACGGCTTGTGTTGTGGGTACTTATTAGACGGCGGTATATATGATAGATAGACAGTTACTTACTTAAGTATAAAAAAAAACATCCCTAAATCAGGAACAAATATTCGTGATAAACACAAATAGGTGCCGCTCTGGCCAGGATTCGAACCCGGGACGTCCTACTTCATAGGCAGCATAGAAAAACTCGGTTTATGTCATACAAAAATCGTTAACCGTTGCATTTCCAAGCAAATTAGCTTTCAAACGTTACCTTTTCAAGCACCTGTTTGATCAGGTTTAGTAGGATTAGTAAGGATCCCTTAACGCACATGCAATTTTATGTATATTAGAGATATTTATTAATATATTAAATACTAGTATTCCTATGTAATAATATTTAGTTCTATATATTGGTAGTAATATACGTACGTAGTAGTGATATTAGGTAATTTGTCTTTTTATCCTTAGTTGTGTAATTTAATTATTTTCACTGCACCCACCTTAATTATTTCTGTTTGGCCCTATGGTTGACTGGTAGAGAATGCCCAAAGGCATTAAATCAGCCTTTTGTACACTTTTTTTACGTGCAATAATGTTTAAAATAATAATAATAACAAAAGGATGTTGACTCGACGATCATTGTCCCGATAGTCGTTTCAGCGAACGGTCTCATAGCGAAGAGTCTCGACCAACATCTTGAGAGACTCTCGCTAGGTGGATGGATCAAGGGTCAGATGCAGAAGGCGGTAATCCTGGACACGGCGCGTATAGTCCGACGGTTCCTCTCTCTGCGGCCCTAACCACCGGCAGCCTGGGCCCTGCCCTGTTGCCGGTTAGGTTTTTATAATATGTTTATATGTATTTTGTATTGTTTTTGTATGTGTTTTTGTATTTTACTTTTATAATCATATTATATGGCCTAACCTAAGATAAAAAATAAATAAAGTGAATAATAATAATAATTCCCTAGTAAGCAAGGTCAGTAGTCTAATAAGTTTAGCAATTATCTCTTCAAAAGTATGTAACTGAGCGGGGTTTGTACTTCTATAACAATCGGATACATCGTCGAACATGTGGAGGAGATACCGGATGCCCCCGCCCTTTGATCTGTGTTACAAAAACCGATTGTTCGGATCGGTGACAGATGCATCTGCAGACGTCAAATACCTACCACATTTTAACAAACAGATTAACAAATTTCCCCGTCCACACATCCACGGATGGCCATCTGCCGATGAATCCGTTTTACGTAGAGAGGTAGATGCACCGCACAGACGTAGATATGACCGATTTAGGCGGCCAAAATTATTTAAGGGTATAATTCGGTACAAAATGGGATAAAAAATGTAAAAACGTTGTTTTATACTAAAATCAACTGTATTCTGTCAATTAAAAACAAAAAAAAAATATATATAAAAAAAAATAAAAAAAAAATATTTTTAATTTATTTAATACAAAATTAAAATACACACAAATCTACACTACAATAAAAATAACTAAATATCACTTCACTTTTACTTTATACATCACTCACTTCACTTTCAATGCTTCTTTCATGTTCTGGTATATATATGGTTCGGCACTTTCGGCAGGCAACAAAAGCTCGATTGTCTCAGGAAGAAAGGCTTTGTTGCAAGGCGATTGCTTTTTTGGTCTCATACTACTGATGAGTGGATCGGATGTTAGTAAAAGTCTAGTAAAAACGTCAAAATTACATTGTTCTCTTGAAAATTTCCTTGCAAAATTTTGTCGATATGCCCTAAAATGTTTATTTCGGGCTTATTATTTCGTATTGATGCCTGCTGAGGTCAGCGTCTACATTACATACATTTGTAGAGCTTCTTGTGGTGTCAGTGGAGCGATTATTTCATTAACGCTGGATGATCTTTTGTATTTACTAGCACATTCTGGAGTATTAGTAATATCCTTAAGCACTTTTGAGGCATCTCTTTTGCCACTAGTTTGAAGAACCGATTGTGCTGCATGAACAATAATTTCATCAGGTAGGGTAGCTCGAATTTCTTCGGTTTTCCTTCTCTTGCTTCGCTCACTTAATTCCCCAAAGGATTTACACGGTCGTCCTGACGTGTTAGAGGATGCCACTGGAATCTCAAAAGTTCCTTCCAACCAAGACTCATTCAATTTTAAAAACTTATCTATTGTTTTGTTTGCTTTCAACCACCTTTGTTTTATTTGTGATTTCACATAAGAAAATTCATGTTTTATATATTTTTTGAGCTCTTCCGATGTTCCGTAGGTAAGCACAAGATAATTTTCATAATAATCGCACTTTTCACTTAAACTTGGCAAATTTTGCTCTTGTATTTGCTCAAAAATATATTTTCGAGCAAATACTTTTCTCCCCGAAGCACTGGGTTAACCTGTAAAAAGATAAAACTAAATTAACAATTTTTTGTTTAAATGTGCGATTTTTTTTTTCATAGGTTATTTTTGAAAGCCTCTAAGACCACATAGGGGCGGCTAGTGGCGGCTAATTTCTATGGAACCATAAATACGACTAAGTAATCTGTTCAGGCATATACAATACAAGACAGGGACGCACCCTGAAGTATAACAAAAATACCATTGAAAATCAAAATCTATGAAAAAACAACATTTTGTCAAGGGTCATATTTAACGAGCTCAAAATATATGATAAATGTCAAAAATTTAATATAAAATTATTGACATATATGAATTCTTACCTGAATAACTGGAATCCATCAAAAAAACTTTATGAAAACGTCAGAAAAACCAATTAAACACTTGGGAAAACTTGCAATATTTTGGAGCGTCGAGAACAGAAACTTGCGCGCTCAGCGATAGTCAGAGTTCGACTGCCTGTTATGCGGTTCAGGTTTGATGATAAGCAGTGGGGAGGGTCATATAATATGCCTGGGTCTATAGACTACCTCCACGTGATATTTTTTTATTAATATGTTGATTTTTGCAAAATCGACTTTTGGCCACCTAAATCGGTCATATCTACGTCTGTGCACCGTACAGGTACATCTTATGCCTCTGTCAGCGGCATAAATATCTCTTCACTATCTAAACAGGATAACCACAGCCATTGGACAAACCCTGAAGGCCCACATAGGGCTAGATTTTAGTAATGCTCTAACGTAATATTTTTTTGAAGGAAGGAACAACGCGAATCCTCAAAACGTGATCCCTCTTGTCTTACGCAAACCGCCAATCTTTTAATAAGTCAGCTGCCTGTTGATTTTCTTATAATTTTATGGTGAATACTCGATATGATATGGCACAATTATGTTTGGAACTCGTCTACATTCTCGTATCGCTTTTTGTAAAGCATATCTTTCACGTCAGTTTCACGTATCCTCAAAAGAAGAAATCTAATGGTGTAAGGTCTGGGGATCAGGCCGGCTATTTAATCGGTCAATTTGTACCAATCCAAGTAGGAAAACATTAATTTAGAAACTCTGCTGCTCTCCGATTATTATGAGCCGGAGCTCGAACTTGTTGGAAAATTAAGTTTTCTTGCTCCTCCGCGGAAATATTTTTTATCTCATCTCCTGAAATTTGAAGCATTTCTAAACACTTTTCCGTATTTTCACGTTGTTCCTTTCTTTTAAAATACCGTGTTACTTAAGAAGAGAAGATTTTTTAGCTATTCTTTCGATTGGCATCATAAAAGTAGGCTTTTTTTTACATTTAAGTCGGTTCGATTCCCAGACGAAGCAAGTAATTTTAAGAGAATCTTTGAATTAACACGAAATCTTCTTTCAGCAAAATACCCTATCTACGATATTTAAGGTTCTTCCTTTCATGTCCCATAGTTTTATGTATCATCTATTATATATATACCTAATATCGTCGTCTAGTACCCACAACACAAGCCTTATTGAGCTTACCGTGGGACTAGATCGATCTGTGTAAGGTCCAATAATATTTATCTATATATATATGTGTGTGTATATATATACTAAATAAATGATTTCAATTTTTTCAATGATTTCAATGTGAACCCGGGACCTGCTTCCTGCTTATATAAATATATATATATATATAGATATATAGTAAGTAGTACGACTACTTAAAAACACTAATCAAAACATCACTACATAGTATAAAACAAAGTTGCTTTCTCAGTCCCTATATCCCTATGTATGCTTAAATCTTTAAAACTACGCAACGGATTTTGATGCGGTTTTTAGGGTTCCGTACCTCAAAAGGAAAAAACGGAACCCTTATAGGATCACTTTGTTGTCCGTCCGTCCGTCTGTCGGTCAAGACCCTTTATCTCGGGAGTGTGTGAAGGTATCGAGTTGAAATTTAAACTATATACTAAGGTCTACGGTCCCTTGAAACCGTATTCTGCGTTTTCCGAAATCCATCCCCTAAAGGATAAAAAAGGGGTTGCAAGTCCGTAAAGACCCTCCCATACGTCAAGACCCTTTATCTCGGGAGTGCGTAAAGGTATCGAGTTGGAATTTAAACTATATACTAATATCTATAGTCCCTTGAAACAGTTTTCCGCGTTTTCCGAAATTCATCCCCTAAGAGATAAAAAAGGGGGTTAAAAGTTTGTATGAGATGTAAATATTTTTTTAAGTTACAGACTTAAAACTTCGTTTATAGACTCTTTGGTACTATACAACAAAAGAGTATTTAGCGTTTTTTGAAATTCATCCCCTAAGGGATAAAAAAGGAATTGAAAGTTAGTGTGATATGTGAATATTCAAGAACCTTTATCTCGGGAGTGCGTGAAGGTATCAACTTGAAATTTAAATTATATACTAAAATCTATGGTCCCTTGAAACCATTTTCCGCGTTTTCCGAAATTCTTCCCCTAAGAGATAAAAAAGGGGGTTAAAAGTTTGTATGAGATGTGAATATTTTTTTAAGTTACAGACTTAAAACTTGGTTTATATACTCTTTGGTACTATACAACAAAAGTATATTTAGCGTTTTTTGAAAATCATCCCCTAAGGGATAAAAAAGGAATTGAAAGTTAGTATGAGATGTGAATATTCAATAACCTTTATCTCGGGAGTGCGTGAAGGTATCGAATTGAAATTTAAATTATATACTAAAATCTATGGTCCCTTGAAACCATTTTCCGCGTTTTCCGAAATTCATCCCCTAAGAGATAAAAAAGGGGGTTAAAAGTTTGTATGAGATGTGAATATTTTTTTAAGTTACAGACTTAAAACTTGGTTTATATACTCTTTGGTACTATACAACAAAAGTATATTTAGCGTTTTGAAATTCATCCCCTAAGGGATAAAAAAGAAATTGAAAGTTAGTATGAGATGTGAATATTCAAGACCCTTTACCTCGAGAGTGCGAAAAGATATAGAGTTGAAATTAAAACTGTATACTAAGGTTTACGGTCCCATGAAACCGTATTCCGCGTTTTCCGAAATTCATCCCCTAAGGGATAAGAAAATGGGTTGAAAGTATGAGGTGTGAATCATTATTCAGGTTGCAGACTTAAAACTTCATTTATAGACTCTTTGATACTACACAAGAAAAGTATATTTAGCGTTTTTCGAAATTCATCCCCTAAGGAATAAAAAAGGAATTGAAAGTTAGTTTGAGATATGAATATTCAAGACCCTTTATCTCGGGAGTGCGTGAAGGTATCGAGTTAAAATTAAAACTATATACTAAGGTCTACAGTCGCTTGAAACTGTATTCTGCGTTTTCCGAAATTCATCCCTTAAGAGATAAAAAAGGAATTGAAAGTTAGTATGAGATGTGAATATTTTTTTAAGTTACAGACTTAAAACTTCGTTTAAAAACTCTTTGATACTATACTAGAAAAGTATATATAGCGTTTTTTGAAATTCATCCCCTAAGGGATAAAAAAGGGGTTGAAAGTTTGTATGAGGTGTTAATAATTTTTCAGGTTGCAGACTTGGAAACTTCGTTTATAGACTTTCTGATAATACATAAGAAAACCGTATTCCACGTTTTCCGAAATTCATCCCCTAAGGGATAAAAAAGGGGGTAGGGGGGGATTTTAAATCGTTTTTATGATGTAGGTACGGAACCCTCGGGGGGCGAGTCTGACTCGCACTTGGCCGGTTTTTTAATAGATAGAGTGAGGTTTATAAATATGTATAAAAGTAGCCCGTGCGAAGCTGGGGCGGGTCGCTAGTTTATTATAAATAATAAATGATTTAATTTATGCTTTACAATTTGTGTAGAACAAAAATTTTCAAACAAAAGTTATTTCCAATAATCTACAGCAAAAAAAACATGTAGGTATTTATTATTGGTAGTGTTTTTGCCAATGGCATGTTTAGTGACACTGACAATTTTCTTCAATGATGACATTGATGACATTTATTTTGTCAACAATCAAAATCTTACAGGGCCAACGCTAGCTGGCGGATGGCCGGATTCACCCATATTACAGTACACATTTACATCGCATTTCCTTGACAATAAAACTCTTAAATTATCCTAAAATATATCAAAGTTTGTTAAAGTTATAGTAAAGCCGTTAAGCCGAGTCTTTAACGAGACCTTAAGTCTCCGAACAAATTACAGGAGGCTTGTAGACTTGCAAGTTAAGTGTACTTAGTCGCCAGTTGCGAAAATGTAAATTGTGTCCCTGGCTGGGCAGGGTTGCCGCGCACGACAACCTATATTTATAAAAATAGAAATAAACATCATTTATTTCGGACGATTCGATCCCCAGATAGTTACTTATAAATTACTTTAATTACTGGGTTATACCTAACGTACCTAGTTTGGTATAACCCATGGTCGGTGCCCTCACATAAGTATCCACCCACGCTACGCGCTTGCATATGTGGGGTGGATACTTATGTGAGGGCACCGACTGTACTTAACTAGAGAACTGTCCCAATGGGAGACCATCTCCCATTGAATTAAATTTCTAAGTATTTAAGTTTCGTAGCAATGCTCGAAATATACAAAGTAGCAGAAATGATTTATGTAAGTTTTGTATCGTTTATTCAGCACACAGTTCTTTATACTTATTAGCGGTAAAAAATCTACCATACTGCTCATTATTACAGTAAGTTAAATATTAACTTCCAATAAAAATATTCAAGTAATCATTATTTATTTAATCGTATGGCTTTATACAAGAATAGGCAGATACATAAATGTCAATTAAAATTAAATGTTTATATTCAGAGCGTTGAGCCACGCAATAGCGGGTGTTAGGTGCAGCATCATTATTGGACCACTTAGTAGATAATTGCTATTATTCAATAGATGAGTTTATGACAGCATGTAAATTGTATTTAACACTATCGCAGTGCATGTGTAGGTTTAATGTAGATTAATGTTATAATTTAGGTACTCTTGTAAATAATATGTTTCGTTATGAATGCAATAAATGATAATTAATTAGGCTAGTTTAAGTACTAAATAATATTTGTACGCCATGTATTATGGTAAAATAAGGATGGAAAACTATAATTATGTGACACCAATTTATACCCTTATTTACTCAAATAAACTATTCATTCATACTGATGGTTATTTTATAATCATCTTTTGGTCCTGTAATGTTGCATATTTAGTCTATTGTTATTATTTGTTTTATTCATCTAATGATACCATTTTCATTATTTTTTGCGTTATAACTAAATTAATTAATTTTCATTATCAAGTCTTGTATTTTTTCATCGTATCAAAAGTTTTTTTTTATGATTATGCTCATTTTGTATCCTAGATTTTGTTAAAAAATATAACACGTGTCCCTATTCGCATGCAGTCGACAACCCTGCGAAGGGCGGCCCGCAGGATTAGACACCGGCGCGGCGCCACCCGATATGCTAATTACAATTACTTGCTGCCCGCGTTTTGCGTTTCCTTCGCATTCGTGGTCTCCTGCGTAAGTGCGATAGAGAGGCAACGCTTTGATCGCGAGCCGCGATGGGCTCTGGCGAATCCGTTCATACACTTCATAACTCTCAAATATTTGAACCCGCCACTATTGCCAAGACCCTTGTTCAGTTATTTTGGCCACCTTGGCCGCTCTTATCTATCTGATGGCGACTGTACAAAACAAAATACACACAAATCTTGGGATAATGAATTAAAAACAAGATGGGGTAATATCTAATTTCTGAAACCAATTTGTCTGTCAGTTTCTATACAAAAAAAAAGGCTGCCGTTTTTTGCGGAGGGGCACGATATGTATGGCTATTCTTGCGTAACGAACAAATAGCTATGTCAGATAAACGTCAGTCGGTACAAACAATATGATTGATTGTCATATGCCTTCGGCAGAAGGGTAGGCGTGTCAATATTGCTACTCCGGCTGGATTAATAATTTAATACTCAAAGGTTTTAGTGCCCGTCCTCGACGATTGGTATAATTGAATTTAACTGACAACGTACAGTGCGACAAAAAGATAGAATTTAAATAAAGAGGAATTACAACGCAAACCACACTGGCAGCACAAAAAAAAGTCGAATAAGTCATTATTTTCGTAAATAATCATCTGTCAAACACACTGCTTACGCTTATGCGACAGGACGAGATGCACAATATACATATACAATGTTACCCAATAAAGCTCATTGCCGCCCTCCGGAAATGTGTATTTTTTTGCCGAAAAAAAGATTGAATTAAAACGCGCAGGTACTTACGGAATAAAACTAGAATACCGGAAAGGTTTATAAAAGCATATTTTTGAAACTTCGTTTATTTCCAGTAAGTAAGCACAAAAACATAACAACTATATTTAAACAAAATTATGATAAAATACACAAAAAGAAGGCGTTGTAAACGAGACTCTGGATGAACAAGTTGGTATTAACAATGCTTGCTTGGTTTTTCAAATTCTTTGCGTTTGACGCGTCTTCGTCAGCTGAGCGACTTTGCGCTTCGACGCTGACCGTCCGGTTCAGTGCGTCGCTCTCCTCATCATTCATCTTGCGTCCATCTCGCTCATTTGGCCACGACTTGGTCTGAGCAACTGAGGCGTTTGTGCTTAGAGAAGCGATAGTGGGAGCTACCGTTGACGTAGACTGCGATTCTGTAGTTTCGATTTGTTCAGTTGTTTGGGTGGGCTCTAACAGTGTAGTGGCTTTCGTTGAAGCTGATACCAAGGCAACTGATTCAGAAGCGGGTTCAGTTGGGGCTATTTCAGTTACCGAGACAGCTGTTAATGGAGTTGGAGCATCCTTTTGAGTCACCAAGCAAACGTGCTGACAATGGTCTTTGCCGCATTTTTCTTCAATGCCGCAGTCCAGGAATCGTTTTCTCGGCGACATGAGCTGGTACAAGTGGGGTGCTTTGCAGTCGTCTTTTATGTAGGTTTGCAATGCAATCACGTCGTTGTCACAAATGAGAGGCCCGCCGTTGTTGCCCTGCAATTACGAATATAACATTGGTCTCTTAATTTTTCGTAGGTCGGTTGTTTTGCAACTGTCATTATTAACGTACAATTAAAACAATCTCGTATCACAAACCAACTGATCAACGAATCTTGGTTAAATCCTAAATAGAGCTCTGGTTTTAATACACTCTGACTACACTTGCTTTATGTAATAACCCTTATAAAGACTGTTGGCTATAATATTTTGCAGTTTTGTATAGATATAAATTCGAATTTTAAAACCTTTGATATTATTTTGACTAACCAAAACTTTAAAGTAATTACTTGCCCAGAAAACTACCATTAGATTAAGGTAACATTCATAAAAAAAACAAATAACATAAACGGAAAAGACTTATCGAGGGAAGCGGATAGCATTTACACTAAAATTACCTTTATGTTTAAACAAGTAACTTACTCGGCAGAAATCAGGAGACAGCGGTATTCCATCACTGCTAGGCTGGTCGGCGGCACACGTCATGGCTCCGCTGACGAAATTCTCCCCGCAGTTCTCGACAGAAGCAGGCAGCATTTCCACGAACAAACGGGTCAGTACACGAACGTCTGTGCTGCTTTTTTTCTGTGAACATGTATTTGATGAACGGCCTCCTAGCCTAGTTGGTAGTGACCCTGCCTACGAAGCAGGAGGTCCCGGGTTCGAATCCTGGTCAGGGCATTTATTTGTGTGTTTATCACGAATATTTGTTCCTGAGTTATGGATGTTTTCTATGTATTTAAGTATTTATATGTATCTATCTATTATATATATCGTCGCCTAGTACCCACAACACAAGCCTTAGAGCTTACCGTGGGACTAGGTCGATTTGTGTAAGATTGTCTCATAATATTTATTTATTTATTTTATTTATTTGATAGAATTATT
The DNA here is from genome assembly GCA_949128165.1 of Lathronympha strigana. Classification (NCBI taxonomy): domain Eukaryota; kingdom Metazoa; phylum Arthropoda; class Insecta; order Lepidoptera; family Tortricidae; genus Lathronympha; species Lathronympha strigana. The sequence goes on along the minus strand of OX421905.1, from coordinate 8,363,417 downwards.
TATAGAATTCTTAAAATTGTACACTAGTAAATAGGACGCTACAAGTGATACTAAAATATTAAATAATTAATGATTAACTGTTAGAATGTCGAATGATAAAGCGCATATCAAATAGGTCAATTCTAGTCGCCCATACCATACTTCGACAGCGCGCAAAAAAAACAATCGTTCATACTGAGTCCAAAGGCGTCCGCACTGTCGCCATGGCAACGGAGAACAAACCAACATCTCAAAATCTTGCTACTCTTTTTCGGCAGTAGTACTACTCTTTGCTACTCTTTGAAGGCATCAATATCTACTTCTATCTCGGTGGCGCACATCAATAATATATAAGCTCTTATAACAGAGCTTCTGTTACCTTTACCTTATAAAATATGTTAATGCATAAAACTTGAACACAAACAAGATAAAAAAATGCTTCTTTGGATCAAAAGCAGCTTTACTTAAATTTTTACCTATACAGGGTGATTACGGGGTCGTGGAGCAAGAAAGAAGCATTTAACTCACTTTCTTTTAAGGATCACGATAGGCTAGGACTAACAGTATACCAGCGACTTATTTTAGTCAGCAAAAAAAATTGCGATAATTTTAGATCATGGTCACCCTAATATTTCCCAAGAAAACTTATGTCAAGTGCATGTACTTAACAATCGTTGCAGTAAGTAATTATGAAAAAGGTTGTTATGACAATACTGATAGACAGATAAGAAAAATGTATTCGATGCCTACTACGATTATGTCGATTACTTTGTAGTATTTAGAAGGAAAAGACTGCATAAAAATTAAAACTTTATTTACAAAAACAACGCTAAATGTACTTCAAAAGTTGTTCAAAATGTGAACCCTGTTCCTGTTCGCACAATTCCGCCCGTCGCCTAAGATTGGCCTTTAATCTGTTTAGAGCAAAGCGGTTTTGCTTAACCGTTTCAAAGGCTAAAATAATCCGCTGGCGTAGCTCTTCTACGGTGTTAGATTCTTGCTCATACACCAATCGTTTCACCTCTCCCCAGAGAAAAAAGTCCAGCGGTGTGAGGTCGGGGCTGCGAGGTGGCCATGGAATAGGTCCAAGGCGACCGATCCATCGTCGCGGAAATTGTTCATTTAAATAATCACGAACACGGTTATGAAAATGAGCAGGTGCACCATCATGTTGATAATGTAGGTTTTCTTAATAAGGTTCCGAGACGCCTCGCAATAATTCCGGGACAATTTCACGTAACAAGTCAAGGTAATTCATACCATTCAATCTACCTTCAATAAAAATAAATGAGGCCCGATAACAACGTCGTTAATAATTCCTGCCCAAACATTTAAAGAAAATCGTGTCTGATATGCGTTTCTGCGAGTAAGATGCGGATTTTCTGCACTCCAACAATGTTCGTTGTGCACATTGAACAAACCAATACGCATAAATGTACTCTCATCAGTCCACAAGATATTCGTTTCTTCATTTTGTAAAATCCATCGACACAGATTCATTCGTAAGGGAAGATCAGGGGCGGAAATATCCTGGACAGGTAGAAAATGGTATGGATGCAATCCAGAAGCGTTGAGCAGTTTCCAGATAAAACTTTGGCTGACATTGTACCTTCTAGCGGCTTGTCGGGTTCTGCGTTGCGGATCTCGAAGAAAATATCTGAGTATGCGTTGATCCAGGTTCACGGGATTGCCTCGCCTTGCTGGCCTGTCGCCACCTCGTGCTTGGGCGTGGGTTGGAACGCTGAACTGCCCGTGCTCTCGAAGATTATGGACCATTGTATTAATCAAACGTCCTAGTCGGTATTGGCATATTGGGATATCGCTGATGAAACATCTCACTTGCTCTGGTAGTGTTGCGTGTTTGATAATAGAACATACCCATATCTGATCGCTCGATATTAGAAAATGGGTACGGCGGAGGAATAATTTATTTATTTTATTATAAATCTTTGTTGACACGTTTATTGACTTTGACGTGCTGTGACATTGTTACTCATAAATTATTAAGTATTCTATCAGACAGTTTATTTTCTAAGAGGTTGTAATATCAAAAGTAGGGTAACCACGCATTTTAAGTCACTAAACATTTTTAAATAAAAATATGTACGTAAATAACGAATCATCTTTGTTTCAATTAAAATATAATTATACAGGTAGCATCGCAATCGTTTACTGAGTCAGAAAAAAATGGTTGGGATCACGACCCCGTAATCACCCTGTATAACACGTTAAAACTTCGTAAATGAGTCCGTGGCACAGTTTATCAGTCGCCTCCTGCTTCGCGGAGAGCTGCGTAAAGCGCACCGAGTCGGTGGTCACGATTCACAGCAGAGTGATCAACGACCGCCTGTCGGTATGACACTTAACACTTACTTTGTAAATGAGAACATGGCAGACTTTGTCAGCCGCCTCCTGCTTTGTGGACAGCTGCGTGAAGCGAACCGCGTTGGTGGTCTCGATAGGCAGCAGAGTCTTCAGTAAGCAAATGTCCGTCAGCCACCATTGGCTGCTATCATGTTCGGACGGTCGAGTGATTTGGATGATCTGAAAATATTGAGTAGGTATTTGGAATAAGTAACAGAAAAATGTCAAGAACTTTTTTACTACCACCAAAATAAAGACTTGGCTTAAATGACTAGTATCCAGGCCATAATCTTTTAAAAGAAATACTAATATTTTTATTACGACCCAATAATTTTATAAATTAATACAACGGAACAGACAAAACGGGTGCACGTGAATATGACCTGTGATTTACAACTTCTAAAAACCTCTGATTAGGAATAACGACTAGGTTGAAAAACTATAGTCCGTCAGTTAGATTATCTACAATGATTAGACATTAGACATCATTAGACAAGTATATTTTCCTTTTTCAATTTAACTAAAATTGACGAAGATAAAGAGCATCAAAGTTCCAGGGTAGGGGCTTGTGAAGTCACGACTAGGTAAGAATTGTACCTAATAGTGACGTTACGCGAAACTTGAACGCACTGTATTTTCGGCCTCTTAGCCTAGTTGGTAGTGACCCCGCCTATGAAGCAGGAGGTCCCGGGTTCGAATCCTGGTCAGGGCACTTATTTGTTTGTTTATCACAAATATTTGTTCCTGAGTTATGGATGTTTTCCATGTATTTAAGTATTTATATGTATCTGTCTATTGTATATATCGTCGCCTAGTACCCACAACACAAGCCTTATTGAGCTTACCGCGGGACTAGGTCGATTTTTGTAAGACTGTCCTATAATATTTATTTAATAATATTTCTTTATTTATTTTCGTCATTTTTGATTTGACGAACAAAAGAAAAAATACGTGTACAATATTTTTACTAAATATTTTTTTAGTCGTCTAGCCTATTATGATTTTTAATAATTTATTGTGTTACTAAGAACTTATTATTGTTTTTACTAATTAAATAAAATAGTTAGGGCCAATGTCGTAAAAAGGTTATGATAGTGCGTTTTGGAGTTTAAAAAATAAACTGTCATAGAGATGTCAATTGAGCTGTCAGGGAGTTATATTTACTGGCGGGGATTAAAATAAGAAGGGGAAAATAAAGAAGAGACGAACCGGGACTTTGAATGTGATTTGGTGCATTTTATCATTAGTTTATAGAAGTAATATAGCCGTGAGATTAACAGAATATAATCAAGTGATTCCAGTAGTTTTGAGTTAAAATACCCGTTGTTTATATATTAATATTAGAATAACAATAAGTATATAAAGTAATCTTTATTTTCAACCGACTTCAATATTTCTAAAGGAGGAGGTTCTCAATTCGTCTGAATTTTTATTATTAATACAGTCAACCACACAGCTATGAGTGCCAAAAATATGTATACAGGACTTGCCGTAGCTGTGTGGCTGACTATTTGTTAAAGAAACAATACTTACCTTTTGTCTCTTTAAAGGTTAAAAAAGTAGAAAATTGTATCAGCGCCATGTACACTATCGGTACATATAATACGATTAGTATCATATAATTATCTTAATCGAAAATTGCAATTAGAGAATTGAAATTTGCACATCAGGTTTCATTTATAATGTGTATAAGTAATAAGAAGCGATTTTGAAATAATCAACCCCTTAAAGGTTAAAAAGAGGGTTGGAATATCATACATGTATGGGAATGGCGTAAAATATCAAGTTCGAAACTTGAAACTCGGTCTATAGTTTACTTAATAAAATACAAGAAAAATAATTTCAGGTTTTTGAGAAATTCATCTCTTAAAGGGGATAAAAATGGGTTTAAATTTGTATGGAGGTAGTATGATTTTTCAAGTGAGATACTTGAAAGTAGTCCATTGACATTAATATTTTAAAGAAAACAAATATCAGCGTTTACTGGTATTCATCTCCAATGGGGATAAAAAGGGGTTGATAGTTAGTATTAACGTAGAGACAAAACAAGTGGTATAAGATTTGAAGCTAACATGGTCATTTACACTATAATTACTATGAAAACAAATGTACATGGTAAATATCTCGTTTTAAATAGTAATTATAGTGTAAAACAAGTGGTGCCTGAAAAAACTACTTAAATTAAATACAGGGCTACTTAAATAACGATCATGCTTGAATAAGAAACAGTTGTGGAAAAAACTATCCCTAAAGGGTTAAAATCATGGGTGAAAGTTCGTATGGGGATGGCGTAAAACGTTAAGTGAGAGACTTGAAACTAATAATTTTTAGCAACTTGAATCTTTGTGTTCAGATTTCTTAATAAAAGATTTCTTAATAAGCGATTTTATGACGTTCCGAAATGCATCCCTTAAAGGGGTTAAAAGAGGATGAAAGATTGTATCATGGTTGTGTGGTTTTTTAAGTAAGAATCTTGAAAGTTCGTTTATAGACGGGTAATTGTGTAACGAGGAAACGAATTTCAGCCTTTGTTAATATTCCTCCCCAAAAGGGCTAAAAAAGGGTTGAATGTAAACGTGTAACGAACACAATATAAAAAGCAAAGGATTTTTTTAACGTATTCTAAATAAGTATTTTATTCGGTATTAAAATAATAAAATAAAAACAAACAAAATTGAATTACACGCGCACGAAGTCGAGGGCGACAGCTAGTATTGCGACATATAGGTTTAGTCCGTTGACAGCTGCCATCTCCATACAATATGTACAACCCTTAAAACTGAAAATTGCATGGAGATTGCACCTGACACAGGTACATGCTATGTGAAAAATGTCTGACCCGCGCTGCCAGTGACGATGCGCGGTGGTGGCAAATTATCGCGAACATCGAAACCTGAGATTTTGTTATCTGCCTCTTTGTCGGTCTTGCTTATTCGAGCGATAAAGAGAAAGATAAATAGTCGAACCAAGTGGTTTTGCGGTTGTAGGTGCATGAGCTTGGTTCACGGTCTACCCCGCTCGGGTTTCGTGGTGGCGACATAACTTTAGTATGAAAAGTGAAAAATATTTGTAGCAAAAACAAAGCTCTTACAAAACTCACAAAATAGACTCGTCTGGCTTCAACCATAGTTATAACTATTAAATTCTAAATTCGTGATAAGCGTTAATTATTTGAAGTGTATTTTTATACAGTAATGACCACATGCCAACAATACAACTAAAGCAATCGCTGTTATATCGAACACTATAAATAATATGCACAGGCCTTCTGTTTTGGCTGTTTCGGACCACATGCCTTGTTAAAAAATATTAATCCCGAAAATTAGTAACTAAGGTCAATCCATGGCAAGAGTAACGTGAGTCACCATATTATTGCACGTTATTTTTTCATGGTGCAAATTCAAGGGATAATTTATTTCTAACTAAGTGTTACTGTTCACAGATATGTTTTGAATCATACATTGGCATCTGCATTTCAAATAAACACGCAAAAAGTCGTGACTCGCGTTACTTCTACGTGGATTGACCCACTAGGTAATGGAATTTGTGTGAAACATACTTAAACATAGTCGCAAAATTGAGACTATTGGTGATTAAGGTCGCCAGAGCTCCAAGAGGATTCACTGTGCTACGGTGACTGTAAGCAGTCACCGTAGCCTATGAACGCCTGCAACTCCAGCCATCAGACGGGCCGTATGCTTGTTTGTCACCGTCGTAGTATATAAAAAAACCCCCAATTCTGGGAAGCTGCGAAAGCTAATCCCTGACCTAGCCTATACCTGGAACATCATTATATTTTCATTTTACTTCTCTCAATGACGATAAGGCATTACAATTGTATATGCAGCAAAAATTGAGGAAACTGAAACACGCGATTCACAACTCGACAAATTACGCTCGTCTGGCTTTAATACATCTGCCTTTATAATAAGTATTCGACTCGAATTGAACATTAGGTACCTACTGTTTTCGATAGGCCCCTGAGGCTATTATCCAAAAAAAATTATTTGCGTTGTTGGCTATTCAAGATATTGAATTTTAACAGCTGACTAAGGTACAGTAATTTGGTTTACTTTTACCGTTGTTGAAAAAACTTTGTATTTGACTCGACTGAATCCCATTTGCAGGCTTCGTATTAAATTAAATGGACATCCGGGTCACGTTTAAACGTTCTCACTCCCGTAAACAAGGCCACTATTATTGCATTTTAAATAAAGGTGTAATGTTCTTGTCTGCACTCATTTTGAACAGTATGAAACTTTATTCAATCATATATTTATGAAATATATGAATACAGTATAAAATATATGAGATGATGTAGATCTCCTGAAACTACAACTTTACCTCTTGTTCCTGCTCGCCCTCGTCCTCATTCAGGGTGAACTTAGGATCGATGACTGTAGCTCCCAATCTTGCCAGAAGCGTCTTGCTCAGAGGGTCTTTAGAGATCGTGGACTCAGGTGATGAGGATATCAAAAAGTTGGGTCGCACAAGCACGGCGCCTTGCAGAAATCTGGCGCCTCCAAGGCCGAGAATTGTTTCATCTTGATAGTATATGAATGCCTAAAAGTCAATAAACTCAAATATATAAATACTAGGTTTTTATGCGTTTATTAGAAAAGGGTGCCCAAAAACCTATTACGTAGACAATAACAAAAACAGCGTACTAGTATATGTGCAATAATGAATTTACTAGGTAGATGTACCTGCCAGATTCGGATTTAAATTGATAATCTAATAAAAAAACATTGGAAATCATACCATGAATGGATATGTGCCCCGTTTGATTTCATCTTCGGCAAAAGCTCCCCCAATCAAATATATAACTGAAATACAACTTGTAATGTAATATATTTAGTTTTACGCTTGTTTGCTATATGAAAATGATAAAAATAACTTAACTTACCACAAGAAAAAATAGTAAAAAGTTTAATTTTCATATTTTCTAGATCATCCACAAAATATAGACTGACGTTTAAAACCTTCCAACGCAATTGACAAGAACGGATTTATAAGAAGAATACTGTGCTTTTTATTTTTCAATTTTCCTGCCGGTCTAATGATTTGGATTAAAAGTAGGTTGAGTCAACCTCTTTTGAGTGCTTAACATAATTTAAAAAGTGAAATTACTCATTTTAACTCTTGTCGTCGTAAAAAGAGAATCAGTCTAGTCACGTCCCTTTATTTTTCTCCGCTATCTCTAACAAAGTTGCGCCAACTTCACTTGGAGGCATTAATCAGAATCGCAACCAAGCCAAGATGTATTATCCCCAATAAAGCGAAAAGAATGAGTTTGCAAATTTAAAACGCGTGTTACAGATAACGGAGCGGGATAAATCCCGGTAACATCTAATTATTCACGTAGGGGCTCCCGGAGTGGTATTAACGGACTTGGAGCGTCTTTTTTGATAAATACAGTGGAATATAAAGAGCGCAGTTTATATTTTTAAATTTATTGTGAACTGAAACATGGCATGGACTTGGGTTCACTCCGCGTCTTTTGCAATTTAAAATAAAGAAAATACCAATACATTTCGCGTTTTACTAAGAGATTTATATCCAAAGAGTTATATTGCGGATGACCAAATCTTTCGACATTGAGCTACCTATTTTATTACGCAAATATGAAAATTGGGGGCCACCGGGTGTGGTTCAGTAGCTCTAGTTGAAAGAGCGATGGGTGCGCATCCCAGTGACGCGACTTCGAGTCTCGTCCGAAGCCATCAACTTTTCACTTTTCCTTTCTTTCTAAGTTTGTTATCGTTTGCAGGCGTTTATGCCTAAAACTTAAAAAAAAAATACACAATCCAAAAATTAGTACCATATTAAGGCATACCCTGTCAGTCAACCAATGGGCAATGGCGATGGCGGAAGTAATATAAACATTTTAACTATCATCATAATCATCACTATCTTATCATTGTTCAAATATCAGTAACCCTAACGTTCCACTAAAATACTTAACGTAAAGCCTATTTTTTAGTTCTGGAGACTAAAATGACATATCGTGGGTTGTCAGTTTATTACATCTCAGAATAAATAGTCATGCACCACAACCGATTCTAACCAAAAATATTTGGGGATATATGTTAAATATTTTTTCTTAAATTAAACACTCAAAACAGAATTATTTGCGTTTATTTACACCATGACCCTACGTTTCGAGCCCTTTACCACACTCGTTTTCACAGGGTTAAGATGATGACTGAGAGCAAGCGAATTCTCCCCGTCAATCAAAAAAGTTACTTGTGCAAACTACCTACATACAAAAATATATAAATAATTAAAAACAAAAACAAAGGTTGGTCTACAATGGCCAGAGGTATTAGGTATTAGTAGAATGTATCACTTCTCCTTGGCGAGGACCAGAGGTTTGTCAAACTTAATTGAATGACTAGGCTTATCAGAGACATGTTCCCAGACTGCAGACCTTGGTCCACGAAGCTTGTCATCGGCTATATGTTCCTTCACCTGGTTGATATGCTACGCTTTGTTTGCCCAACATATGATAGACTACATTCACAATCAAGCCTGTAGACCCCAGCATCTTGTAGAGGCAAGTTACACTTTACAGGCCTCAGGAATTGTGGCATCTTCTTCAACGGCTTGAAATTGGTCTTGATTGAAGCACGCTTCAAGATCTGGCTGATCCTGTCCGTAACTCCTATGACAAAAGGCAAAACAGCAGGCCTACGCTCAACTGTTGGTATCTTCACACGAGGGGACTGCTTGACACGAGGTATCTTGAGGCTGTCAGCCCAGAGCGCACGTATTGCATGCTGTAGCTCAGCACCAAGTAATTGCATCAGCATCAAGATAAGATCGCGGTAATAGAAGACATATTATGATATTTTTTATGACTAAATAACAATATTTTATATTTTTGCGTTAATAGTTGGTTTTTACTTTTATTACGTCTTGGCAAAATAAAGTAACGGTAAAACTCTTCGGTAAGTAGTCAAGAATTGGGAGAAAACTAGATTAAAAAAAAAAAATTGTGCACGCAAAACAGTAAAAAAACTAACTTTTTGATTAACTGTATTAAAATACTATATAATAATATGTTTTTTGGAGTGAATAAAAGGGAGGCATATAAATAAAAATAAAAGTAAAAAACTGTCAGACTTGGTTTGCCAGACTATTTGACAGTTTTTCGGTTATTTTCAAATACAACAAAAACCGTAATCAAATATCAGCTCTAGTTGTTTTAAGCTGGTATCATTATTTTTACGTTTGACATTTGAGTTTGTCATTTTAGTCACCGGAATAAAAAAAAGGCTTACCTTACCTTACCTTACTTTAGCTTACCTATTTGAAGATACTTAGAAAGTACAATAACAATGTGAAATCACCCACACATGGATGGAAAGATCGCAGTCGAACCGCTGATGTGGCGACGCAGAACGACTTGCCCAGACAGTTATTACACGCCCAGCTTCCGTAGAACCCTTTTAATACTTCCCGTTCGTTCTCGATGGGTTTATTTGCCGGCTAATTCTCGGGGTAGACGGTGTCTGTAAATATTGGGCGAGTTGTAACGACCTGAATGAACGAGATACGTGTTTTGGCGGCTTTCCGCAATTGCTTTACACCGCCGTTGACTAACCTAGCATTGGTTACCCTTCTGTAATCTTTGTTTGTTTCAATTGACGATTACACATTACAATGTGCAATCATACCATTGGTATCAGTAACCGAGTAAAAGAGGAATTGGTCAATACACAATCATTACTTTTCGAAAAATACCAATTTCGTGCACTGGATTTCATAACAAAGATTAAAAATGGCATTCAGAAACTCTTCTGAGCCTCGGTAACTAGTTTAAGGCTTTTTTGTTCGAAATAAAATACCTCTATCGTAGTAGGACTTTGTACATAACGGGTTGATGGGATTCTATGAGATATGGAGGGAATGCATAGGACTGCATGGTGATTTGTGTGTGTTTTTAACTCGAGAATTTGCTTTCGAAGACCACCATGTCAGTTGTTGATTCGTTTGTTTTTTTAACCTTTTAAAATAGCACAACTTTCACAATAAGATCAGTGGCAACCAATGTTATGTATTTTTGATATTGCGCATGGTGAAGAGGCAATAAATCAAAAATAACTTAATTATTTACACTACAAAATAAAAAATTAAGCAACATGAAACGAGTAGAAACAATTAATTAGCGCTCTATAAATATTTCGATAGCTCTAGACTGGTAAAAAGCATAAAACACCACTTTAATGAAAACTAACAACATAAAGGTATAAATCAAAATGTATCAAAACCATAATAAAGAATAAACCTCGGCCTCGACACACTCCATCTTCGTGTTTAAATTTTTACAACATCTGCATTTTCCCTCTCCGAAGAACTACATATCGATACCGCCTCTGAGCCATGTCAATAAGCTGTTTTTGAGGGTCATCACTCATCACGAATCCTTCCATCCTGCAGGCCAGTACCGTAGGCCACATACATACGCTGTGGCAAGTTATACAAAAAACCGAAGAGTAGGTATATATAACAGGAAATTATGCTAAACGTTTGTGAACTATGAGAACGCCTTTGATTCAATCGAGACGCAGTGTTAGAGTCTCTAGCGAGGCCAAATCGACTACAAGTACATCGAGGTATTACAAAAACGCTTAGTGCTTGTGCAAAAATGCCACTATGTCAGTCCGCACCGCACTCCATGCCCCGGGACTCGAAACCGATCCTACTGCAGCGTGGAGTGAGACAAGGAGGATATCTCCTAAATTGTTCACTCCTGCGTTTGAGTTTGCTGTCTTCAAGCTCCTGAACTGGGAAGGACTTTGCATCAACATCACAACACAAACATTCGCTTCGCAGATGATATCGTATTTATAGCTGAGACCCAGAGCCACTTGTTGGGAACAAGTGGGTCTAAAAATAAACATGGACCATTGAAGTGAAACATTTAAAACGGATAAATCGCGTTTACGAGTATTAATATCATGACCTTACGCTTTGAGCCCTTCATGGCACTCGTTTTCAAAGAGTCAAATAATTACGAGAAGATAATATTACGAAAATCATGTTAAACTCCCATGGCGCACCCACTCCTTTGCTAGTTGGAGTGGAGGCTTGCACTTGAGGTTATTGAAACAGTCCAGCTTAGCAGTAGGGTTGGTCTTACTTCAAGAAAGAGGTCTCACGTCGAATCCAGCTTGGTTCGCCAGTTTTCAGGAAGCTACAGAGCATCTTCTCATACAAATATACCGCAGTGTCTCAAGACAAAGGTGACTCATCTATGTTTGAAGTTTCTCTGTCAGATCGAATCAGAAACGATGAGATCCACAGAAGAACCAGAGTCAACGACATAGCCCGAAGAGTTGCAAGCCTTAAGTAGCTATGGAGTAACTAAATAGATAGCCGACCACATTGTATTTTACCCTGAACCCACAAAGCAGAAAAAACCAAATGCAACATGCAAAACAACACACATAACATGCATACTATAAGCTAAAAAAAAACAATAAATATATATAAATGTACAATGGCGTTAAAAATCAAACACGAACTTTCCTGTACCATCACACACACTGTACACTGTTAACTGACTATGTGTAGTCCTTATTGCAACAGTTTAAGGTCCATCGATGGCTACTTAACACTGTTGATGTTTATTATAGTTTATCCTTTTTCATACTATCCTTATCTTCGTAATGTTAAGATTACTTAACACCACAAAAGTTATGTAGGTACTTTATTCATAGTAGCGCAGTGCTAAGAATACTTAACATGCTTTTAAATAGGTACATTTCTAAGAGCTTCACAAAGAGGAGTCTCGCATTCTTAACCAGTTTTTGACACACATATTGAAACCCAGTTCTGTATTAGTTAGGCTTTCTTTTTGTTAGAACAACATAATATCCCCAAGAACACATTGTTATAGTAATTTAAAGTAAAGCTTTCTTTAATCGCGTGTTTTTTTGGAATTTTGCACGGTTCATACATTTAGTAAGTAAGTACCTAACTGGACAGATGGACAAGCATTTAGTACGTATGAAAGTATCTGGACAGACGGAATTATATCTTAAATATTTATAAATTTATGTTAGTTTCTAACACAATTTCAAACCGGCAATTCCACCACGAAAACATCTTAATGGCTCATCAATTGTATAGGTATGTATGTCACTAAAATGGTTTTCAGATATTTACTGCTTTCAATGCGACCAACCTAAACCACGATAGTCATTACTGAAGTTAGTACAGATCCAGGTAGCCATTGTCTAGTTCAAGTCCAGTTATCGCACCAGGGATATACACAAAGATAGTCAACTGCTTAGCTAATGTAAGTCCAGTGTAAATATGATACCCGTTTACGTAAGATCGTTCCAAACTTAAGGGCCCAACATACACTAGATTAAACGCACAGACTAGTCCAGAGTGCTTTGACAGTAAACATGGATGGGCTATAAAACCCTCTTGTCTGATCCAAGACGGACACGTTAGGTGATCTAGGAGCGTTTGTTGCCAAATCTCATTCGGTCTTGTAATACTGTCGTTACTTTGTAATTGGTTTACTCTCATTGCATTTTTAAGTACTTAAGTGTCTGATACATTAACTTATTACCGCTACCATTGAATTATTAAAATAAATAGACACACAAATCAAAACAAAAACACCAAAAATGTGGATCAGAATTATATTAGCGAATAATTTTGCATTGATGATGACACAAACGATAAAATAAATGTTTCGAACGAAAAAGAGCTTACTGAATCGTCATATTCATACACAGAACAACCTAAATTGTTAAAACTAAATAGGCGAAACGTTCCAGACAAGACTATATGAAAAAGTGCCGCAACTGCAGCACATTGATGGCGTCGTTTTTTTCGTCTGATTGGGTATCCAGTTATTTTATTCTATATATATGGTCTGATAACTGTATTATGACAATTCAATAAATTTTAAACAAAAATCCGGCCAAGCGCATGTCGCGTCAAAAATAAAAAAGTGTCTAGTTACAAAATATTTTATACTACACCCAACAAGATCAATTGAAAAGAAACTATACCTATCCAATCTGCATGTCAGTGAAGAACCCTAAAAATATGTTAACATTTTTATTGTACCACATTGCGCTTGAATAAGCACCTATGCATATAAGAATTAAGAACTATGCACATACGTATCTGCGGCCACTAACCTAAGCAGACAGATAGACGGAAATAGCAAAAAACTTCCTAGTTCCTAGACTACGAACTCCATCATAAAACATTTTTTATTTATATCAAAGAAAACGTTGCGGTTCCTTAAATAAAAGAATGAAATGCTTAGAAAAAATAAATGAGAAAAAAACTCACAGCCTCGAACGAGAGTTAGTTAAACTCACGACTCTGGAATACACAGCCATCGCTCTGCCAACTGAGCTACCAAGACTTAGGGTTTATGGACTCTTATCCAAGAGTCGCCAGTTCGAGTCTCGCCCGATGCTGTACATTTTTACACCTTTGCTTTATTTCTAAGCATTGTGATATTGTTCGCAGACGTTACTGCTTAAAACAAAATTAAAACAATGTATTTGTGAATTGCTTATACTTCTTTTGCAGACGTTGAGAGGTCGCAAGCCGTTTGTCGCCCCGCGGGACGCATCCTCTCTGAATAGCTGAAGCCGACGTTTAAATTTTATTTTAGAGGGCGCTTAATATGACTATTGGCTACTTCGGGGGCTTGCAGAACAATGTAAAGGCATTTGGCAGGTACGTGCAAATTGTAGGGGTATCGATGTTACCTACAGTTTATTTAAAATATATTTCTTAGACAGTCTTAAAAATGGTTTTCAATGTTTAAATTTAATAACGTATTCGACTGTACCTAAGTGTGTGTTTACTATTCGTCATCTTGAATGTCCAGATCAGAACTTACAAATGTAATACATTTATACCAAATTATAAGCCTCTCATCCTGTCACCGTTCCTGTATAATGCGCTAATTATAACGCTGCAGTGAATAGTAATAAACTTGACCAACCATGTGTCGTTGTGATTAACGAACGAGCCAATCAGCCTGCATTACGTTTTGATGGGACTTAATAAATATCTAGTTTGTTTAATTATTCCAATTAGCTCGCAGTTTTTTAAATCTCGTACTCGCTTAGGTCATTCGGCAATCAACTACACTACACTAAGCAAGCATCCTTACGGTACTCGATATAGGAGTTTTTTAGCATGTCACGATTGTATAATATCAAAAACAAAACAAAAAAATATATACAGGGGCCTTACCATGACGTCTTAACGCGATTCAGTTTAGGGCCTAAACTGAGTCGTTACCATACAACTGGGGCCTTACCATGATGTCTTAACGCGATTCAGTTTAGGTTCTTAGTTTTGGCCTTAACATGACGTCTTAGTTGATGACCTAAACCGAGTCTTTTCCATACAACTGAGCCTAAACTGAACAAGGAACCTTATCTAGTTTCCTAGTGTATCTACAATTGCTTTTACATAGAAATATTAATCACGACAACTGACAATGTCTCTACAAAATTATGTTCTATCAAAATTCAGGCTTCAGCAGACAAGTCATCAACGACCTTACCTTACAAACGCAGAAAGTCTTACTTAGTTTCATTTGTTTGGTCAGGGCCCTTACCATGACGTCTTAACGCGATTCAGTTGATGACTTAAACCGAGTCGCTTCCATACAACTGAGCCTAAACTGCCTAAACTGAATCGCGTTAAGACGTCATGGTAAGGCCCCCGAGCACAGTTAAGAACCTAAACTGAACAATCAAAACACTAACCATTAATTTGTAGTTCTCCATAGACCTAACTCACTAAAAATCTATATAATATTAGATTAAGAGTTTCGTTAGTAGCACTTTTAATAGTTTGGTGAAATAAATTATTATTTGTGTACTATCTTCATTTAAAATAATAAAGTAATCAGTATATTTTTGTAAGTAGATATAATATTTTCTACTCTACATAGTATGTAGTACTACATACATACATAAGGTAGCAACGTGCAAATTCTCACCGCCAACAGAGTCTCCAACTTCGCCGTTGCCGAAGACTGATATGAATATTAAACGCTCGAAGAATTAGAAGATTTATACGACGATTCGGAACTTGGGCGGACCTCGCGCACTTAAATGAATGTTTAACATTATCTCCGGAGTTTTATGGGAGTTAAGCCTCTTAAAGAACTTGCGAAGAAACTTTAATAGAGAGAGGATCTCGGGCGATTAATTCGGGAAGGTACGGGAATTCAAAATGAAAGGGTGACGGTTCAATCAATGCAGGAACTGGAGGGGCCGGTGCTTGTTCCTTCTCTTAATGAAAACAAGTCAATTATAACTTGAGCAATTTTATCATATTTCGTATGAGATTAATGTGCCACGTTTTAACTATACACCTATATTCTTCAAGCAACGCAGGGAGGGGAGTCGCCATAAGTACAGTTTCCCCTTTGCTGAAGCACAAGCCCAAATGGGCATACGCGGCTCTGTGTTGTCACTAGTCCGTCTGCCGTCCTATCGCTAAAACCGCTCTAAGCTGCATATTAGCAGTTTTCATTTGGACAAAGATTCTAAAAGAGGAAACAAATCCCCATCGACTGGTCTTGGAATTATATTTTTATCACTTGTAGTTACCGAGATACAGACTCGACTTTACACGTTAAGTGCACAATATTGTGATACTTCTCAAAACTATAAAATCGTTAACCCACATTACTCAACTATAAGCAATGTAAAAACGCTTAATTGTTGTTTATGTTGATAAATCTTTTATACGATACATACCTAAAACATCGTTACTTGACAAAAACTTTATAAATTCCCATTTATGCCATTTAACCCTATTATTACGTTTTATTTCGCAATCTCTTTTTTTTCAAATGCTACACTAAAACACAGTTCCTACGCTTTAACATGGCTAAAATCATTTAACCGTGTATTTGAAAGACTTGTAGTATAATCCCTGTAACAAATACAACACAAAAGCTTAGTTAACGCGCTTAACGGTGAATATGTTTGTACAAAAATATAATAATACAACACTTAAATACGGTCAACTGGCAATACTACGCTAAAATCCCACTAAGTGCGAAACATATCCCCTGTTATTTTATTACATAATGGAGTCAGTCGGCCGTGCGGCGCGTGCGCATAAGGTTGCGTGCTGTTTTAGTGAGTGATGCCTGCAAACTTTTCGTTAAAAATATGTCCGTTAACCAAAGGTAAGTGTTGAGTACGTCTTTCTATTGATGTTTTCTGCCTGCTACATTTAGGTTTAGCTTGAGTATTTTAAAAAAGATGTGCATTAAGAACAATTTAGCTTTATAAAGCTATAAAGTTAGTTATCTATTTTCAATCATTAACAAACAAAGTTAAAACACAGTCAGTAAAAACGGTGTATATCTTATTTTTATGGGTATTCTCACTTTCTCTCATAACATACAATTTTTTTAAATCAATTGTTGTGTATTAACTAAGTACTCATGTCATCTGATCAGTATTTTCTTATCGTTGTTTTATATAATTTAGGTGTAGTTGTCAAAATGTTACAGAAGCATTTAAATTAAATATGGAAACATTCTATATTTATTTTAAAATGTTGTACTTTTGTGATGTACTTTTGATAGTTCCTAAAATTTGTTAGTAGATTTTGTATTTATGTATTTATTTTATGTAAGTAAACATTTAATGATTACATCCTGTATACTTATATATATATATATGTTCTTAAATAAGTATAATATCGTATATATTCTTAGAAAGGAATACATTTACAAACAATAAATAATGATTGTTATTTCTTCCAGGTGTTTTACGAGAATACAGACTATGATAGAAATCTGGCAGAAAAACGAAGAACTAGCTCAAATTAGTCTACCGCCTTTACACAGCATAAAATAAGAAACTCTCAATTGCATGAAGGTATGTCGGTTCTTGATAAGCTACACAGCAAGAAGCCCATGCAGCATCGGACAAGCAGTAAATTAAACAAATCTTTACCGAATCTACCCACATCAAAGTATTTTGAGTTCTTTTTCGAACCTGATGAACATATTACGATTTTGGGACGTGCTCCTATGACATAATCTCATCAACATTGGATACAAGTTGATAGATACAAATTGACTAAACAGTCCCGCTAAGCGATTATGCTTTCAATCGTACGTCGAATGTATCTCAACTTCGGATGATTCGGACAAACGAAATTGTATAGCCTGTAAAAAACACAAAATGGAGTCCATTTAAACTTTCTAGATTCAGAAGTTTTAAATCCAAAAACAGAAGACAGATCTACAGACGTACTATCAACTAATAACATTTTAAGTAATACTCCACCAACCTCCGTTACAGGATGCGAAATAGCTTCTGGTCAAGACAATATTGTATCTTTATCGCATAGCGCCGATTCTGCTGAAAACCAAACGCCCAATATTTCTAGCCAGGGTAATATTCTACGTTCGCATAGCGCCAACTCTGATGAAATCCAAGCCCCTAATGCTTCTGGTCAGGATAATATTCTATACTCGAATAGCGCTGACTCTGCTGAAAACTAACCGCTGAATGCTTCTGATAAGGCAAAATTCTAACTTCGCATAGCGCTGACTCTGCTGAAAACCAACCGCCCAATGCTTCTGATCAGGGCAAAACTCTATCTTCGCATAGTGACGACTCTGCTGAAAACCAAATGCCCAATGCTTCTGGTCAGGCTATATAAGGTTGTAATAAAAATATAAGCATTTAGTTCATTTGTAGGTACTTACTAAAAGTATTTTAGATTGTAAGAAATATCTTATTATTATAGTTATGTTCATAATAATTATTCAAAATAATTAGGGATCAAAGACGAAATTGTAAAATAGTCATAAAAAGTTGAAGTCGAAGGACTGACTTGTTAGTAACTAATATAATGTCTAAAATGGGATAATTACCTACCATGTATTTTTGTTTCATTCAGCATCCGATATTTCGACACTGTTGCAAGCGTCAGTTTATTCATGGAGTAAACTGACGAGCTGCGAGTCTTTAGTTAAGATCTACCCCCACGCCATAGCGATCTGCCCTCTTACGGGTTCGCTTATTTTGTGTGTTGTCACTGGCACTACTACCGTCCGCTTTCTAACTTGAAACTCGATCACGTTCACGACACTCACACTTACAATATCAACCCGTGCATTTCTTACCGAAACAGTCTCTTTTCGATTTGTGCAATATCGGGTGCTCAATAAAACAAACATACATGATAATTATCCCGTTTTTATATTAGTTATAATGTAAACGACCATGTTAGCTTAAAATCGAATATTGATTTGTAAGTTTTTTATAAACTTATATTTGGCATGCCATTAAATAAATATATGATTCATATGTGTTTTACTCACATAATATCTTAAAAACATTCTAAATACCTTGATACTATTATTGCAGGTTAACGGTTATTTGTTAAAAAGATGAATCCTTTTTGCAAATAAATACAATACTTAAACCACGTTAACATCGCTGGTTCGGGATGTAACGGGCTTATAGACTAGTAATGTATACGCATTACTTGAATTTTTGAAGTCATTGCATAGCTAAAAAACGGCTACTATCATATTTTATTGTTCCATGGATACTATAAAATTGTTAAGTAACTTTGCGGTTATTTAGTTATGTTTTGGTAACCACACAACGCACAATTACAATAAGTACTATAAACTCGTTAAGTGACTTGGCCATTATTTAGCTATTTTTGACGTGCAATCAAACTCTAAAGAACGGCTATGGTATACTTAACGGTGTTTTAGGAGTACTATCTTGGATATTTTAGTATTTATTTGCAACACTAAAACAAAAAAACAAGTTTTTTAAATATACGAGATTATTATTTAACAAAATGGTTTTCAAAGTAAGTTAGTATAAATATAGTTTGAATTTTTGCAAAAAAGAGATCTGGAATAAATGCACATACTTTCTAGAGATTTGGATTTGAACATATTTTGCCGATATCTCAAAACTATCATTTGTGGGTTAGTTAGGTTTTAGAGATAGGACGGCAGCCGTACACTAAAATATATCGAAGTGTGCAAGATTTGTTAGTATAGTTGTATAATTTTCTTTTTCTACTCGCCGAATTTAATCTGCCAATTATGAGGACATAGACAAAACTATAAGCTCATACTTTTCGATATTAGACAGTCCAACTCAACTATAATATCTCATTTCGATACGCTGTAGGCAACTATAATAGAACTTCATACAAATTCTACACTTATTTGCGATGCGGCCTGGGACTTTGCCGAGCGCGCGCCCCACGCCTGCGCCGACCGCCGCGACTCAGCAAGCTTCGTGGCCTAAACACGGTACTCGACTGAAAAACTCTTCATTATATCACGATTGTATAAAATACTAATGTGTTAGTGTTATATCATTACAGATTGTTTTATGTATGCAGTATGTGAGAAGTACGTCTGTGTGCACGTTTTCCCTCGCAAAAGGTGACAGAGTAATTTGTACAGTAAGATGTCGCTTTGCCGTCTCCCTTCCAACGCGGTGGAAGCCTTGTAAGGTTGATAAGTTCATATTGTCGCAACAAAAAAACCGATACTTATAATTAATTCCAGTTAATTCAATAAAATTTCCAATACACGCAAAATGAAATATGAAACATGATCCATTAAATAGTCCACAACATTTGGTTAATAAATTCACCCAATTAGGAAAGAATTTTTTGGAGCCATAACATTAAAAAATATTAAAATCACTTCTCGTTTCACTTCTGAATACTTTATTTACTTGTGAATTCTATATTTCGTTTTGTGTCATATTCATCTGTTGCTATATTAGAAATCTAATAATTTGTGGTTACATTTTTTAATTTGAAATAACTTAAAGAAAAAAACATTTAAGTGAAATTTTTTATTTATAATATTTATTATTGTTGTAAAAAAGAAACAAAAAATATAGTCAAAAAAAGTAATTTAATTCATCAATCGTAAAAAAATAAGTATCGGTCATCAAGTCGTAAGAAAATATGTATTTAATGAATTTGTATCAAATTAAGGCATAGCTTCCTAAAATGTTTGATGACTTTGCTGCTACTAGCCGTAATTGCTGAAAAAAAAAAATATGTCACTCGAGTTCACGTCTAAATAATGCTAAAGGAAGGAAATATAATCCATAAGAATTTGTGTCACTTTGCTTCATAGCAAACATAAATAATACAAAAAGTAATATAATAATATGCGTTAAAACACACCTAGCGGTTGTAATATTTTAAAATTCCCGCATTCGTGCGGCGGTGTAAACGTACCACAGATTTTCTACTACTTTCCCACTAGATCGAGCATGTTTATGCAGCACGCGAGTAACTAAAATGCCAACTTTTGGATGAGATACTATGAGAATTCAATCACAATAAGGTCAGCGTCATATTAACGACTTATACCTTATAAATCACAAGTATCAATTGAGTTTACGGAATAGCCAAATATGGCGCGTGACTTCGTAAACGCTTACCTTTAATACGAAATCTATGTGAGGAAGTCTACGTTACGCTGTCTTTATGTGACGTGTTCGGATATCGTGAGTGGAAAGGAGAGAGGCATATTTTCGTCGTTAGGATAAGTACCTACAACAAGTGCATTTGGTGCAAATATAATGATTTTCGTCGTTTTGATGTCGATCATTGTATTTTGTGTGCTTACCGCGAGTTTCAATTTACAGAAGTATAGTATACCCTCTCCTGAGTCCTGGAAAAAATAAGAGTACACTCGCATAAAAGCCGAGAGTTCTTTATAACACCATCAGCGTTGAGTCCTGAACTTTCACTCGCTTATTTTAAGGTCTAAAATGAGTTTGACGGATTTTCGCTGGAACAAAGTTGATTATATATAGTACATAATCAACTTTGTTCCAGCACGTTCTTCACGCCAAACAAAAAATGCTATATTTAAATGCTTTGGATGAAAATTACACAAATGCTGAGTGGCGTCACGATATAGCATTATAATGATGTAGACGTAAACTATAATATTTTTAAGCTATTGCATAGCTTCTATCGCGGGCCTTGAGCGCGGGGACCGAATCCAGAAATTCCGTAACGAAAAAAAACCTGACGCTCCCCACTCCGACGGACCGAAACCGACTTTATTCACTTTGTTACAAAGTTCTTTATCGGGGAAAGGATATATCTCCATACGAATGTCGCTAAGTGTCATATTCTATACAAAATATTGAGGACAGTAGCCCTTATTACCAGAGATACGGCGATGTCACATGTCAAAATAAACACTATTATTTTTTCCCGCCAGAATCAAATATGTTAAATCGATTTTGTAATCGATGCATAATATACTGGCTGGATCGAATTAAAGGCAAAAGGCGCCTAATTTTTTATTTAGACTGCGAATCGTTTTGTTTTTTTAATCGATACCTTAGTGCAAATGCAAAGTCGTACTAAGTACCATTTTAAATTTGTGAATTTAGCACGTTAGTGACTTGTTGCCTGGATATCAGGCAAGACGGTACTTAAAATTAAGAAAAAGGATTGAGCTATACGGAGTTGAGGTTGACGGACGGCCCGCGCGCCTCCGCTGTGACGTGTTGTACTGGCTACTGGCACGTTAATTAGGTAATAAAGTAATAAACCTTTACCGGTAGGTATCTGAATAGAATAAATTATTCTATTTCTGTCAAGCTTTTGTAACGGCTCAATCTAATCCTCGCTCCAGATCTATAGAACTTATTTCTTTTGTCGAAGATTACTTTGCGTATCAATAGCACATTTCCCGAGCATACCTACTTAACAAGCTATGTAAAAATGTGTAATGGACGCTCTACACTGCGGGTATTTGCGTTTTGCCTCTCGCTCGCACCAGTTAATATTTTAAGCTATTGCATAGCTTCTATCGCGGGCCTTGAGCGCGGGGACCGAATCCAGAAATTCCGTAACGAAAAAAAACCTGACGCTCCCCACTCCGACGGACCGAAACCGACTTTATTCACTTTGTTACAAAGTTCTTTATCGGGGAAAGGATATATCTCCATACGAATGTCGCTAAGTGTCATATTCTATACAAAATATTGAGGACAGTAGCCCTTATTACCAGAGATACGGCGATGTCAAATGTCAAAATAAACACTATTATTTTTTCCCGCCAGAATCAAATATGTTAAATCGATTTTGTAATCGATGCATAATATACTGGCTGGATCGAATTAAAGGCAAAAGGCGCCTAATTTTTTATTTAGACTGCGAATCGTTTTGTTTTTTTAATCGATACCTTAGTGCAAATGCAAAGTCGTACTAAGTACCATTTTAAATTTGTGAATTTAGCACGTTAGTGCACAACGGAATAAAGTGGAAATTTCATTGGCATAAGAAATATTAGTACCTACAAAGAAGTAGAGTATCGAAATATGCCTTTGTCTTGTTTATCAAATATTTTCTATTGGTATATTAGATTTGTTCCTTATTGTGATAATCACAAAGGTGATATTGCTGCGTGCTGTAAATATTTTGTTTGTGGTGTTCGAAGACGATGAATACCGTATGTTTTTCGCCTATAAAAAAGCTCTCTTTCACTGCAGACGAAAATGTACCCAAATTTATTTTAAGTTTTTTTTGTTCAGTAGTGTCATAAACAAACAGAAATTAAACTTAAGTAGGTACATATTTGTCACTACTGACGAAAGTGCACAAAAAATACAAAACTGTGTTTTTAGGAAATGAGTTGAAAAGTGACCAATGTGCCGGGATCCATTAAATCTATGTAAATATGATATGTTTAATGCTGTGATAAATTTGATAATAAATAAAATCACTAATAATGGTAACTTTGTAGCAGCCCGCTGTCTCCACAACCAAAGGCATGAACATGTATTGTATCCATGTCCTATAGACCTAAGTTGCTTATCCACGAATGTCATCTGATAATGATAATGCTATAAGTTCATGAAAAGACAAGTTGCATGGATAGTGCGACGGTGATTGCTGTCAAATGTGAGTAACTGTATAGAATTATCAGAAATTGTCATACAAAGGTGACAAACTGTTGTCTTATTACGTTACGCTATCCGTTTGGGATCTTATCCCAGAAGGGAGCGCACACTTTTGCCGCTTCGCCACCGCTAGAGTTTCGGCAGAGGGCTCCTGCTACGTGGGAAGTGCGAGTAATATGGGTGGTCGAAATTGTGCTAACGCATGTAACATCCCACACTGAACACCGCCCCGTTTTCCACAGCACCAGGGTCACTCCATCTTGCTATCAGTGCGGCTAAACCCAGTGGCTCCAGAACGGAATGAACACCCGCTGACTGAAGAGACCTCAGGACAATATCATTGAGGTCTTAGTGACGCGGAATCCAACCACTACAAATACGGCAACTCAATGTATATATGGCTGTCAACACCCACCATGCATTGTACAAGCGGATGACATACATACCTCATAGCGGGCCCAGGGGAGTACAATGGCCAAACGCAACGATTTTGCCTTTGCGCAAAGAACAATGTCACAAAGCCAGTACGGTTTTTATATTAAATATTGGACAAGGATAGTTTATAAATAAACTCAGATTTTTTTGTACGATTACTTTTCTAAAACGGCTTATTACTGAATATGCACAACTTGATGGATTAGGATGGCACTTATTACAGTTCTATCTATATGGCACTAATGGAACTAGGTATCGCCTATATCCCCGTTAAATTGATTTGATTAAAATTATTTTAACTTTGCGCAAAAACATTCTTAGATCATGGCATGCCATTAGTCTCATTAGATACATTTTACTTAATAATGGCATCTATTTTATTTTTGTTGTCTAGCAAACTGATCTTGCGTAGCGATGTTGTCACAAAACCAGCACGGTTTCTTCAATTACATTTTGGACAAATTTCCATGCGATGCTAATATTGTAAATTTGATGAACTATTATCTGTTACCAATTCACACTAAATTAAAAACGCTGAACGGATTAAGGTGAAATTTGGCATGGGGATGTTTTGACTCCTAGACACAGACAGAATAGTTTTTGTTATGAAAATCATCCTATATAGAGGTGCAAAGGGGAAGGAAGCAAGTGAAATAGTCAAATCTATAATTGCATGGGCAGTTTATGAATGAATTCATTCATAAATTGCCCATGCACTTTTGAACGCCTGTGTAAATGCGAATAAAGGCCTCTGCCGATCCTATCATAAGATCGTCCTTGGTTGAGATGAGACATAATATATACTTACCTACCTAATGAAAGTTTATAATTATTATATGCGTGACGTAATTATTTTGGTATCCTCGCAATGTTTTTCTTCACTGGGAAGTTAGTTGTAATCAGGTACCGACTGACATTCTGTGGGTTAAATTCAGTGAGCTTAAGGCAGTGTTGTAAACCGTGATCAAAAACACTCGGCCTTGATTACTTATTTCATTGAAAGATAATTTATGTCAACTTGGACGTACTTTTTAGCATATCTACAGCGTATCCAGCCACTGAAAGATTAATATGTGGTCAAAGATACATACCTACAGCTGTCACAAAAATGCTGGTGATTCGATTAAATGTGTAATCACTAATCAGTATCGAATTGTGGTTAGGAGAATAAATAAACAAAAAATGTTTGACAAAAAAAACATTTAGTCCTATTTTTTCCAAATCAGATTACAATATTGATCACCAGCATTTTGGTATATCCTGAATTATTAACGAGAACAAAGAATAACAGGTTACTGTAGTTGCAAGTTAGTTGTTTGTTTTATACGGCCCCGGAATTTAATTAGCAATTTACAGTTCAAGTCAATTGGGTATTTAATACTTATGGTAATAAAAATACACTACCAAACATTATAATACTGCGCAGACGAAGTCGCGCTAGTAATTGCATAAGTTGATACAAAATGATATGCAATAGCTTTACCGCGGCAGTCCCCGAGTGCCACACGTATTTTTTTTTTTGTAGCATTGACAGGGAGTTTATAAAAAAAATGTAAAAAATACAGGCTGTGGAATAATTTGACATAAATTTATTTTAACAACAGATACCAATATAGGACTGAAAGGTATATTGTATAACTAATGAACTCTAATATTATTTTTCTCCAATATGCTCGGAAATGTTCACATTAATGTAGCAAAATTGGTACGAAAAGCACATCCTTATGTACCGACTCAAATAAAAAAAAATCTAATTCATTCATTCATTTTACCGTTTTAGCGTCCAGGAAGTTGTACTAAAATCCATTACTGTATCGTTTTTTTCTTCTTCTTCTTTATCTTCTCCTTATCCCATTATTTGGGGTCGGGTCTCCTCACTTTTCTGCGCCAGATCATACGATCTTGGGTTGTCTGTTCAGGCAATTGGGCTTTTTTGAGGTCTCTATCAATGTTTTTCCACCAGGTGGATGGCGGCCGGCCTCTACCTCTCTTTTGTTCTGTTTTGTGTTGTTTTTTTACTTTTTAAAAAAATATTTGGACTATCAATATTGCAAACAGCCAAATATACTTTAGCCGCGACCAAACGGTCTGCACAGACGGGACAATCTGATTGACATCAAATTGCCAATCTAATCATATCGTGCTTAAAAATGCCCCGTCTGGGCTGGCTTTGTAGTAGTGTAGTAGTTCTAGAGAGAAGGTGATCAAATGCTTGGTTGTCTCGTTCTATCGCGAGTTGCATACGGCTCACTGTGCAAGGTCGTGTAGATACGGCTTAATAAAACTAAAGACATTCCAACTTTTTTATGAACACAATCGAGCATTAAGCATTTAAGGATGAATTAGGCATTTATTAAATATCAGTATTCCAGTGGATGAAAATGACACAAAATGCGTACCTATATAAGTCGCTATTGTCTTTCCTTTAGCAGCGAAAACAAATAAAATAATCCCTAATTTTTATTTTTCACTGAACACGGATTACCGACGTTTCTAGCTAAGCAAGTGCCTAGGATGACACAATTTATTGCGATTAGGTTTGATACAAACATTGATAAACTGTAATGTAAAATAAACGACATTGGAATTGTTGAAACCTCGAAACTTACTCCTACGGGTCTACCAGGAGTCAGTTGATTGGCGCAGCGCCGTTATTTTCCGGCATCATTCTCCGTCACCCTATTGTTCTACACTTCATTGAATTGATTTACGCACCAATTTTTGTAGGCTTCGGTTTTTACTGACCTCGGTGCCGATTTGCCGATGTAAACTTAATTGAATCTGGCAACAAAAGGCTCGAGATGAATAGAGCGTCCAGCAGTGTGAAATGTAGATCATAGTAGGTTTTTCGGAATCCGCATTGGCTTTGAGTAACGAGATTTTTGCTCGGCGGTCGCACTATTGTTTTGCATTCCATAAATAGTTATTGCTTTTGAAAATGTTTTTGTAGGTACTTTAATGAATATTGAATATCCATTTGCATGTGTTGGGGTACCTTTCATTTTATGGGCAGACAAAAGAAATCTAAATGTATGAAATTAAGCTGTGTGAGGTATAGATCAAAGGTTGGGATTTTTGGGGGTTATATTATTTTCATACAAGTTGCTTCGCCCGCGTGTAATTTACTAATTTGGTAGGCGCACTTATCGTGACAGGAGTACACGGATAACACTGATGTAGGTATTTTCAACATATTTTTAAAAATATTTTTATATTTGAAAGTTCATTTTGTTCTTAATCCATTTCTGATTATGGGATCCATGAGAAACTGTCTGTATGTATGTATGTATGCTTAAATCTTTAAAACTACTCAACGGATTTTGTTGTGTTTTTTTTAAATAGATTAGAATGATTTAGAGGAAGGTAATATGTATAATAATAACCCGTGCGAAGCCGGGGCGCATCGCTAGTTTGATTATAATTCTATTCTCTAATATAAGAGCCTGGGCAAAGAGTACCTTTTTGTACCATTCGGGGTCGAAACTCTTGGTCCATGGGGTCCCAGCGCACGCAAATTTTTCGCATAAATCGCGAAACGTCTGGTTGATGTTACTGGTGACCGAAGAGCTGGTGGCTTCCTCGCACAACGTATCAGCATTGCGATACAACGAGGAAATGCCGCCAGCATCCTAGGTACAATGCCTCAAGGACCTACTTTAGATTTAAGGTAGGTAGAGGTAGGTAGTTAGGTAAGTTACACTTACTGTATATATTCTATTCTCATGATGGAATTCATGAGGGATTGAGAGAACTCCTCAAACTTTAACGGCACGTGCATTATATTTTTAGGGTTTCCTTAAGTAACTTGAAAATTTTGTTGGTCGAGTAAACCTGATGATGAAGACCAGGGATGTTAAAGTGGAACTTCTTGGTAATTCCAGCTCTATTATCCAAGTTAAGATATTTGTCTTTTGTTTTTAAGGAAATATCTTCAACGTCTCCTTAAATTTGAAAGACACATGCAAATGGTTTTGTATTTGATGATTGCAGTGCTTTGGTTTTTACTGTTATGCTGTAAACTGTTTTTTTGAAATAAATAAATACATAAAATGGTGATCTGGATGGGCATTTGATTATAATTCTATTATGATGATAGAATTCATGAAGAATTGAGAGAACTCCTCAAATTTGTATGGCTCATGCATTATGATTTGAGGAATTCCTTAAGAAACTTGTTTTTTTTTTGCGCAAGCCATTTTATTTTGGTGGAGTGAACCTGGTTATGAAGAAGAGGGATGGCAAAGTGGAACTGGTTGATAAACTTAGCTCCAATCGCTCTTCACATCCGATTTGTGACATTCATCTTTTTTATTTGATTTGTATCTACATATGATGGAGTTTTTGAGGGATTACGAAAACGTCACGTTTTTGTATGAACTGAGGTACTATGAGCGTGGCGTAATAGAAACTTAAATTTCACATGCAAATTTTCAGACACGATAACGACGATTTCCTCAAGTAAATGCTTTTATGTAATCGTTAAATTTTGTTAACGTTTGGGTATACTCCAAGTTTTACAAAAAATACAGTACTAGATCAATTCATCACCTGTTCAAGGGAAATATTTTTAATTATATAAAAATTATAAAAATATACTTCACCTACTAAAGACCACTTGTGTAGAAGATCTGAAGCTGGAGTTACCATAAAACTGCCATCAAACGTAAAATGTAAGAATGTTGCTAAGACTTAGTAATCAATTAAACGAGACAGAATTGACAACATTTTAAATTTTTCAATATGGCTTAGGGTGTTGCTTATTTTGATCCAAGTATAGGTATAATTTAAAAGGCTCACCTTGTTATTGTGTTCATTGATTTAAAACAACTAGGTACCTCTGTTTTTTAAACATATTTTAAGGGTTGTTACTGATTTCCATTTCCCAGAGATAAGACCTATTTAGATCGATCTTAAGGCCCTAAAAATATTTTTTTTAGGTCTTTTATTAACCACCTTTTGCAGGTTTGCTTGCATTGAATTTACACTGTATAACCCATACATAACGCAGTACATATAATACAGGCAGCCTGAAAGGGTAAACCCATCTACAAATCGCACCGCCACAGGTGCGGTTAGGGTCCACATGGGCATTAATAATGATAAATTCGAGTCATTAATTCGATGGGATTAGTGCGGCGTGTGCGCCGCCGATAACCAAATATTAACTCAATTAGTACATCCAAATGTCTGCTAATCCTTCCGTCGAGACTTGAATAGATGGACGGACGGCTTAGGATTGAATATTCAATTGTTATATATAACTTGGGTAATATTTAAGCAAGTATATCGTCTTTTGTTTTATACAGCTGCAGTATTGCAGTATGTAGGTTTCTTAACCTTTGAGTAGAGAGAGACACGCATAACATATTTTCCGTTCCATCAATTCACTATAGTACGCGTGCCTATCACCTATAAAAAGCAAGCTCCGATTCCTTACAATCCAACTTTTCTCTACCTTCCACAGAAATATACAAATAATTTCACCATCTTCGTGATATAGGAAAAATAACCAGCTGAGTGCGAGGCGGACTCACGCACTCAGGGTTCCGTACAAACTTTTAGTTATCGCATTCATCCATGAACATGACGAAATAAACTGCATCTCGAAGCAGAAATCGACGTCAGCCCCATGTACCGACAAATTGGGTCACTGGTTTGCACGGCATAGGAGTTAGTATGTGAGTTTGTATTTCCTTAAGATTTTTTTTATTGCCTACCGACTTTTCTTACTTTATTCTAAAGATGGTACTTGCAACATATCATATACCTAAATTAAAGAAAAAAAAACAATTCGGTTACATTTCAAATTTAGTCCAAAAAAGTTTTTTTTTTATTATAAAGCTAATGAAGATGGGGTCAATATTATATTTTTCCTGTAATATTTATGATAATGTTAACGTTGCGTAAGAATTTCAAATTTTTTCCTTAGTAAACTTCGGAGACAAGTGAGAATAGTTTTTTTTTTACATTTTCGTAAAAAATTCAAAAAATTTTGACTGTGAAAAATTATAAGAAAATGTTTTAGAAAGTGCAAATTTAGCCCTTTCAAATGATACCCCACAAGATCTAGTAACTAAACTTTTAATTATAACTACAATCTTAAACGGTTTATTACCATGTAGGTATGTTTGTTTTATTGAGCACCCGAAATTGATTGACGATACCGTTTTAGATTGTTGTCATGGGCATTTTCAAAAATAGGGTACCATTTTCATTTTTTTTTAAACCTAGGAAGTTTTGGGTTTTTTATAACCAGAATCACGAGTACCATTGATTTAAAAAAAGAAAAAGTGTCCCGTTTTTTTGGTCAGCTTTGTAACGCATTTTTTCATACATTTCGTATGGGCCGTTACAAACCTGCCAAAAAAATTTTGTATGGAAAATTGAGGACCCACTTTCATTGAAAGGGTGCACTTTTTTCTGAAAATGCCCTTATAATGCAAATTACCATTTTAGCTTTAAATAGTAAACTTTTAGTTTTTGTGGCCTCTTTTATCCGTAATTTTTCATTGAAAAGAATTTAAAATATATTATTATGATAAATCCTCTCTCAATGAACGACCGGTAAACCTTGTTTATAACAAATATTCCAAATTTCAAATCTGTAGCTTAAGTAATTCTCGAGATAATAAAAATATGTCGTACCATAAGGGTTCTTTTTTACCATTTTGGCACGGAACCCTATAAAGATACCAACGAATTCAACCTTTAATTGTAGTCGGTTAAAATGAAAGCACTAATAATATTTTTATTCGTACGTAATAACTAATAATCTATTCCCATTACGTGTTGATGTAAACAGGTTCGGATTAGCCGCGACATTATTGCGTTGTGGCTTGCGTTAATCCAATTAATGTGACTAATAGTAATGACAAGTGCAGTGCGAGCATGACAGATCGCGACAGATTGGGCTGACGAGGCATCGGCTAATGGACGTGACGTCACACATGTAGGCCGTGACACGCTCAAGGAAACCGTGGTCGAGGTTTAAAATTTACGAAACTGACTACTATTTACGGGTTTTCCAATAATAATAACATAATATTAAGGAATGTCCTATAAACGGGGTAACTAAGTAAATATACGATTTTAAAATAACATGGCCATTTTAAATTATAATTACTATTTAAAACGAGATAGGTAATTATAATGTAGGTACATTTGTTTTTGCGAGCTCCCAATATTTCGGCACTGTTACTGTTTGGGAGCTCACAAAAACAAATATGCATGGTAAATATCTCGTTTAAATGGTAATTTTAAGGTTTAGGTGTAAAGTAAGAACGATGTTAGCTTAAAATCGAGCATTGACGATAGTGGTCGGTAGTAATTAGATAATTCATAAATTTAGACAGTTATAATAATTAAAAGTATTTTTACCTTAGCTATCACTTCAATTTATTAAGTGATAGCTTTTACCAGACTTTCGAGACATACATCCTTTAAAGGGGACAAGAATGGGTTGAAAGGTTGTATGGAGGCTAAAGAACTCGTGCTAAAAATAAGCCCTCTCGTCTTCGACTCGGGCTTAAATTCACACTCGTTCGTATTTTTTTGTTTACCGCCCTTCATACACAATGAATGTACTATTGTTGGATAAAACAATTTTTTTGATAATTGGAAATTTTAATGTATTTTCTATTCAGAATCGCGATCGCGATTGTACGAGAAAAAAGTGGCCCAAGATTTATTCCATGCCGCCACCATTTTTTCACAGATATTATGAATATGTATTGTATGAATGAAATGAAAGTTTTAAGAATGTATGAAAAAAAGACACTATTTTTCGCCTAGGATTGAAAGAGCTCACGATTCTGAATAGAAAACACATGAAAATTTCCAGTTTAGCAAAATAATATTTTTACACTTACATATATTTTGTTAGTAAATAAAAATGTTAGGAATTTGAATTTAAAATGCGATGTATTTTGCTTATGAATAAATAACTGTAATGAAATGAAATAAAACTGTTTTTGTAACAACAATACTCCAAAATGCAAATCCAAAATTTCATACGCGATATTTCATTACAAGTGATTGTTGTTTTCAGATTGACGACTCAGTTTTATAACATATCAAAATACTAAAGCCGAGATGAAACGGAGTAAATACCTATATTAACTTGTGGGGACAAAGAGATTTTGCCAAAATTGTATTCATTCATTGTTATTCGACACAATTAACTCATTCCCCCACCTCCACTCTTTAACCCTGATCAAACAAGTCTCGGCTCAAATAGCTTTTCTTTAAAAACAAACGCCCAAACGTAAATCCGATCCGAAGTAAGACGTCGACTCAAACAAATTATTTGACATAATATCGTTAATTACAAACCCTCTTTTGTGCCCGGGGTAGGGTAATTAGGTTTGGATGTTCTGAATGGGCCCTTTTTATGCTCGTTACGGCTGAAACAAAGGGGCAAAGAAGTAAACAGAACGTATTCAAACGGAGTTCGAATTAGACTTGACAATGCGACTTCGACTTTAAATTCAATTCGTTTCTCTAAGCATTCTAGGCAATGACGGAGCTATGTTTGGACTTTCAAATCATTTAGATTTAAAATAAGTAATTTGATTTGTTAAGGTTACGATCCAGATAGGCTGCGAAGCTGAGATCATTCATTAGTCAGTTACAAATGCGTCGTACCATTAAAAAAAAGTAGCAAAAAGTAGTGAACAGTTCTCTAAAAAGGATATTTTTGGAAAAATGTCCTTAAATCCAGTTATGCAAAAATAACCTTCCAGGCCTCCATAGCTTAAAATGTAAAAGTTGTAGGTGAATTATTAATGCCAAGTTTGCTTATTGTAGTATAATAATTACTAGGTGCATTATCAGTGACATTTTTATTTTTATTTTTATTTGTTTTTAATTTTAGATTGTGTTTTATGTAATGATTTTATTTAATGGAAATGTATGTTTTATGTGGTTTTTTAGTCTGAAGTTTATATGGATCCATTGATATCTGAAATAAATGATTAATAATATTATAGCTACCTACTGTAAGATTGCATGAGCGCGATCTTGCAATAAACTGATTTCTCAGTTTGGCGGGTTAATATTACCAATTAATGTAACTATGTACACCTTATGAATAAATTAAAAAGAAAAAGGGCCTCCATAGCTTAAAATGTAAAAGTTGTAGGTGAATTATTAATGCCAAGTTTGCTTATTGTAGTATAATAATTACTAGGTGCATTATCAGTGACATTTTTATTTTTATTTTTATTTGTTTTTAATTTTAGATTGTGTTTTATGTAATGATTTTATTTAATGGAAATGTATGTTTTATGTGGTTTTTTAGTCTTAAGTTTATATGGATCCATTGATATCTGAAATAAATGATTAATAATATTATAGCTACCTACTGTAAGATTGCATGAGCGCGATCTTGCAATAAACTGATTTCTCAGTTTGGCGGGTTAATATTACCAATTAATGTAACTATGTACACCTTATGAATAAATTAAAAAGAAAAATCTTCTGACTGACACGCAGGATTTGCACTGTAAGTGCAGAGGGGCAAAGTTGTTATAAGTATAACAAAAACAAAACCAATACCAAACTCGGGTAAATCCATCTGTCAGATTATGCGATTTTGGTATTAAGAAAAGGTAAAAAGGTAGATATTTGATAAGAGGGTTGAATGGATTTACCAGAATTTGAAATTAAGCGACACAATTTAAAGTTCAACTAGACCTTACTATTCACGTTTTCTATAAAATGAAGGAAGCGCGTTCAGATCAAATTATTAATTTAATATTTGTGTCGTATTCTCACATACAGTGCGACAGAAAAAGGTACAGATTGAAAGTGCCAACATCGTAGTGTCGTCTCTTTTAAATCAATACATGTACTTACGAAAACAGGACGAACTACCCTACAATGTTGTCACTTTTTAAGTTTTACCTTTTTCTGTCACAATGTATGTTCATAATTCGTACTACTATTTATATTAGGTATTAAATTAGGTACCTAACTCACATGATCACATTATAGTTTTAAAAAGACCGGGCCGGACCGGACCAGGACTATGTGTCACTTTCTATAGAAATCGTCACGGAAGCTCGGAAATCACGTGACGATTTCTATTCAAATTGATACTTTGTTCCGGCCGACACGACAACGACACGTAAACGGAACGACATTTTGGATTTTGGACCGCACTTACTTTATTTTGATACTAAACAATAAACTAGTATGTAGGCCTAGTTTAACCTACAAGGACACGTAAAATTCAGCTTAAAAGGACAGAACAAAAGTATGGAAAGGCCGTTAATTCCCGAGGAACCAAGGACGCGTTACATTAAGACCCCTTTAATTGCACCCCATTGTTACAGCTGACTTCATTCTGTATCTCTCAATAGTATAATCATAATAATAAGCTTAGCGGGTTGGCGGTATCCACGCAGCGTGACGGAGCTGAAATTTTAAGGGCCCCTGGGGTTCGCCTGGACGTGAACTCGCGACTCCTATAACTCGACAACCCCGCGACCAATTTGGCTCATATTCTAAACAAAAAAATATTTTCAACCACTTGCCAAACTTCACGATTATCACTTCAACAATACAACAACCTACATACAAACACCGCCGAATTGTTTCAGAGAGACAGAGAGCTCGCTCGCTCGTTTGATTATCTCTGCCGTTGACTGTACATAATAACACTACAAAATTGCAGTCACTATTCGTAATCACTGACGTATTTTACATACCTACCTATTTCAATCATCATTGCATAAATCCAATAATCTTAGTACCAAGTTATGGGCATATTTTTATTTTGGTGTCGTTTTTTTTTGCGTTAGATTTGTATGAAATTTGGTGGGTAAATAGATTTCCTTATTCTACGCTACATAGCTACAAAACCCCATTGTGCGAACAACATTTTGTACTAAATTTCCCACTGAGTTACGAAATCCTATGGGATAGGGAAAACTTGTGGGACACACTGGGAAATTGAGTCTATCTTGAAGAGAACAAGGAACTCTACCTATATAACCATCAGATTTCATTGAAATATGACGCGAAAGTAAAACGGCAACAAACTAAAAATATGCCCTTATACGTAAATATGTACCTATTCGTTTTGACATTAAACTTTTTTGATGATCATTTGTTCCCGATAGATCATTTACATTCATCTTCAATAGTTGTCATAGCTAGTCAAACCCCCAATGTACCTTTTAGTTTTAAACTACTATAAGTTATAATTCATCATTGCTTACATTGTTTTTTTTGTCTTTTGTATGACACTGTTATTCTTTCAGTGAAATCTATGTAACTTAGTAAAGTAATCATGTTGGGATTGTTGGGGTAAATATTCCTATATTCATATTATATATATTAATATTCCTTTAAACTTAAACATCGATAAATAAAAGTAGGCAATATACCTATTTATATCTCATTATTTAACAATCACATAATGTGCATCAACATCATAGCAAAATAGTTGCATCCTTCTCCGCGTCGCGCGCACTCTTTGCCTGACAATTTCACCAACTTGCTCCTAATTGTGTTTGCGATTCCTTTAGAAAGCTCTTTTGACTCACTCCAATTGTGAAAACTCGTTCAAAAACGACGTTAAATACGACCGAATCTCAGATAATTAACTAAGATTACGCTCTTTCAGCAAATAATTCGTTCTTATTGCATACATTTGAGGTAAAGGTAATGTTGACACAAATTTCGTTATCATTATTCGGGCGGAATGTTTTGTTTGGTTAAAACATATTTTATAAAGTTGGAAATTTTGCAAAACATCACTTCGGGCGTTAAAAAAATTTTTTGCAGCACCCTCTCCTCTTTCTTTTGAACCGCAAGTCTAAAAAATATGAAAAAGTACTGAATGAAACATAACGGGGATATATTTACCGACAGCTACAGCAGTTACAGCACGTGTCACGCGACCGTCACGCCCGCACGGCAAACACGGCAGCGATCAATGCGCAATCACGTCGCTAATCACTCACGATTGACGCGACGCAAATGACGCGCATCCGATCCTGCTAATGAATTAGTATGCCTGTCAACATAGACCATTCGTGGGACTAGATGACGCAAGTACCCTTAGTAGAATGAAAACCGATCGGGGCGACCTTATTACACGGTATATAAAATCAAAGAGAATTGAAACGAAGTAAAAGAAACTCTCACAACAATCAGAGGGCATTGATGCATGAATACCATCCACTAGATGGCGTTAATGCTTTCAAAATTTTACACTGTCAAACTCGTGGCACGATTAGCTCATAGACTTTACACCTCTTTTACTTAATTTTCTTTGATGGTGACAATTGCTCCTTCACTTGGATAACTCTACCTACTTATCGTCTTTTATATGACGTCACGTGAGTATTAAGAAACTTTTTTAAAGTTGGTTGCAGTGGTCAACATTTCATATTTTCAACTTCTCATATTTTATGAGTTAATCAGAAAATAGGCAAGCATTTTAAGAAGTGTTTAATATAAAATTAAGAAATTTTGAAAAACAATCATTTTTAAAGGGCGTACGTGGAAAATGACATCATATTCCCAAAAAAATCAAAGGCAGAGTAATTTAAAAAAGTGACTTTTTTTAGTAGTGTCGGTTATTGATATAAAAATGAAAAATGTCTTTATGGCAAGATTATGGTAAATTCACAGCGGTGAAGATGTTACAATTTATTTTGAAGAACACATAATCTACCAATTTGAGCATGCAATAGGTGTAAATACTTAAATTAATTCTAATAAAATAATCTCTAATTCTAATTAAATTATATTTAAAGACAGTTAAAAAATAATCCACAGGTAACAATGTAATCCAACTCGCGCAGGACCGTAGCCAGTGGAAGAATTTAATTCGAGCCCTACACCCCAGCAGAGGGTAAAAGGATAAAAAGAAGAAGAAGAACAATGTAATCCAAAAATTGTCATTAAAATTGAATTCAAAATATTCGTTCATGTCATAAAAACTTTTTTGTATGAGCAGCTACTTTAACATAGTTTTAAAATTTGTCCCGTCATCATTTTCACATAATTAGGTAGATGATTGTATACCTTAATACTATTATAATACATTCCTTTACGCACCATTGTTAGTTTTAATTTAAGTATCTGTAAATTGAGCAAATACATATCTCTAACTGATCTATCTAATTGTAATATGTAAATATATAATATATTATAATATGTAAATGCGTATTTATAAATGTTTACTCGTCTAGTTAAATCATTATTGTACATCATTGTGTAAGTTTGTCTATCGTAATATTAGTTTTCCACTCATCAACTCTAAGGTTAGCTGGAAGAGATCCCTTACAGGGATAAGTTCGCCTTTGTACTTCAATTCTTTTCAGTTGTTTTGTGATTTATTTTGTGTACAATAAAGTGCTTACTACTACTACTACTACTAATTTAGAGGGGTTATTTGAAATAAAATTACAACACTGGAAAATGTAAATTCTCGTAAGAGTAAGAAAACCTTGTTTTTTAAATAAAGTTCGACATGAGTCGTCGTCATTCAACCCAAAGATAGTAGTGATTCCATAGTTTAGGATAGAGTAGACTTAGCTGTAGTACGCTGTTATAGCTGTTTTTGTACTTGCTACGTTCACGAGGACCTGCAAGCCATAGCAAAATTGTCTAACTTTACTATTAATTATCTCTATATGTTCCTTCCAATTCAGAAGAGATCAATCACGACGCCCAAAAATGTATATGAAGTTACTTCTTCGATTGGGGTACCTTCGTAGTTGATATTTTATTTAATCGGTTTGGCTTTGGCTTGATTTGGTCTAAACTGTATTTATTTGATTTTTGGCAGATTTATTATAGGATTTAGAGTTGACAGCCAATGTAATTTTTTCTGTAAAGACTCGTTTATAGTTTGTTTATATTCGTGCCTGCTAAGTCTTTTACCTAGTATCAGAATAGAAGCGTCATCTGCATAAGTGCACTGAGATATGGGTTAATTCTAACAAATTGGTTAATATACTTGTAAATAAGAAAAAACAGAGATCCCAGGATGCTGCCCTGAGGTACTCCATGCTTATTTTACAAAATCATTTACAGCTTTGTCAGAATGCATTTCTCTCTTTTGTCATTGTCACGATTCAATAAACATGATTTCATAAGCTTATGCGCAACACCTCTGATGCCAACCTTTTTCAATATGTTGAGCAGTATTGTGTAGTCTACACAGTCAAATTCATTAAACATATCTAGTAGGCGTACTACTGCTAGAGATTTAGCATCTATCGCGCTTTCTTGATATTTTAATAGTTTCAATAGTGCATGGGATGTTGATATAATTCTCCCAAAAGCCACATTGAGCGTCATCAAATATCTTGTTTGATTAGAGTATTATCTTCGAGTATTATCTTCTTTAAATCTACAGAATTATTGCTAACTTAATGCGTTTAAAATTATGGCACCAACTGGAAAAAAGCTCTCTCGTTAATAAAATAGGAATTACATAATGTCCAACTGTAAAAACAACTCGAAAACATGTACTGAATCTAAATTTTTGTTCATAACTATTAAGGATAGAGCAGAATGATGCCGTGGAGCAGAGGTAAAAGGCACACTAATGTCCAATAGCGTATTTATTTATATTTGAAGATCATTCAAACGTTTAATTTCATAAAATATAGACCAGCGTGCTTAGCCAAGATGCCAATCGGTCACGCTTAATAACGTATCGTTGCTACCTCTCTCTATCACTCCTACTTATTAGTGTGACAATGACAGTTGCGTTTCGTTCGCGACTGAGCGTGAGCGATTGGCATCTTGGCTACACACCCAGAACAGACCTTAAGAAGATAAAATAACAACAAACAAAAATCAGAAATGACAACGGGTGGCCCTAACGTTTGAAAAAAAAAGCACTATCACCATGTCCAAGGACTTCCTCGATTATGCAAGTCCAGTGACGTCATCATCTGGTTTACAATAATTTACGATATTTTCAAAAATGTATTATCAAAAATCCAAAAATATTTTAATGGTACAAAAATTAATTATGGCGCCATAACGCAACTACTACATTACCAACAAACTTCTGACGGTTAAGACGGGGCTTTGACCCAGCGGTGCAAGGTTCACGGTACCTATGAAACCCGCGAACTACGACCATTGCCCCCGTCTAGTTCAATATAATGGTTTGTGCCTGCGAGCATTAGCTTTGGCGATTTTAGACCCTCCGTGCATAAACACACTCGTATTGTATTTAGGCATGGACTACGCGCTTGTTGCAAATTGATGTTTGACAGGCAAATGAGATCCATGTTTATTATACACTAGCTTTAACCCGCGGCTTCGCCCGCGTACTAAACGTAATTTTCATCCGTCATACAAAAAAGGAGGATTTTTTATTTATTTCACGTCCACTAAGTTGGATTTGAAAATCGTTGTTGGATTTGAAAATCGTTGTTGTTTTCGAAATCAGTGACCCGATAACGACACCCATATCAAAAAAAATAGTCGTAACTATTCTTGTTTCCCCTTTACAAACTTTGGACCATCATTTTACCCCTACTTTGAAAAATCCTGTCTTTGTGCAACGCTTCAGCTTATAAGAAAACTACGTACAAAATTTGGAATCTCTAGAACCAGAAATAAATATAAAAACGACACCCATATTGATATTTTGTGATTTCAACCCATCCAATCCAACCATCTTCCCTGATGGGGTGCGATGCCCCATCAGGGAAGATGGTATCTCACGACCGCCTCTTTGGATGTTGAAATTGTTATTATTTTCGAAATCAGCGACCCAATAAACCAGAAAAACGATACCCATGTTGTGTTTTTACTATATTACCCCTTTTCCCCTTTTTGGGTGTTGATTTCTCAAAAAGCCTGAAATACGTCTTTATTTATTTATTTCATTTATTTATTCAAATTGCATTTACTCATTTATCGTTAGAAAATTCCTGTGAAGTTTCGAATAAAATAATCGAACTAATATTGTTTCCCCATACAAACTTTGTACCCCCATTTGACCCCTTTTGAAGATGAATTTTGAAAACTTCTTTCTTTGGCACCCCTGCGCTTTATAAGGAACCGAAGTGCTAAATTTGGAATCTCTAGAACCAGAAATAAACATATAACGAAACCCGTAGTGATATTTTTAGATTTTGACCACATCGCGCTCCAACAGGGGAGATGGTATTTCACAATCACCACGTTGGATGTTAAAACCTACGTTGTTTTCGTAATCAGCGACCTGATAAACCATAAAAACGATACCCATGTTGTTTATTATAATTTTCCCCCTTTTTCCCCCTTTTAGGGGCTGAATGCTCAAAAAACCTGAAACATGTGTTTACTCATTCATTTTTATTAATACTTCTGTAAAGTTTCAAATAGAATAGTCTAACTAATCTTGTTTGCCTATACAAACTTTGGACCCTCAAATCACCCCCTTAGTGGGTACTCGTAAGTATTGAAAAATCCTTTCTTAGTCCACCTCTAGACTTTATACGTTGTGTGTGTGCGTTGATATGTCAGTCCGCCAGTCAGTCAGTCAGTCATTCTGTCAGTTTCTTCTTTTATATATATAGATCAAGATCATTGTCTGAGTAATTTAATTTAATTTAATTTAATCTAGTTTAATTTGATTTGATTTGATATAATTTAATTTAATACAATTTAATACAATTTATTTTATTGTATTTTATTTTATTTTATTTTTTTGTATGTTATTTTATTTTATTTTATTCTATTTTATTCTATTCTATTTTATTTTATTTTATCCCCCGCATACCAACGGTAGATGGTATTCCACATTCGCCACATTGTATCTTCAAATCGTTGCTTTTGTCGTGATCAGCGACCCGAAAAACCATATAAACGATACCCATGTTGATTTTTTTACGTTTGCACCCCTTTTACCCCTTTCAGGGGTTAAATTCTGAAGAAACCTGAAACATTTGTTTACTCATTCGCCTTAAAGAATACTCCGGTGAAGTTTCGGATAAATCTTTAGAATCAGAAATTTACGTAAAAATGACACTCATATCATATTGATATTTTGGCATTTCAACCCCATCGCATACCAACAGGGGAGATGGTATTCCACATTCGCCACATTGGATCTTCAAATCGTTGCTTTTTTCGTGATCAGCGACCCGAAAAACCATATAAACGATACCCATGTTGATTTTTTCACTTTTGCACCCCTTTTACCCCTTTCAGGGGTTAAATTCTCAAAAAACCTGAAACATGTATTTACTCATTTACCTCAAAGAATACTCCGGTGAAGTTTCGGATAATTCTTTAGAACCAGAAATTTACGTAAAAATGACTCTCATATTGATATTTTGGCATTTCAACCCCATCGCATACCAATAGGGGAGTTGGTATTACACATTCACCACATTAGATCTTCAAATCGTTGCTTTTTTCGTGATCAGCGACCCGAAAAACCATATAAACGATACCCATGTTAATTTTTTCAACTTTTCACCCCTTTTACCCCTTTCAGGGGTTAAATTCTCAAAAAACCTGAAACACGTATTTACTCATTTACTTTAAAGAATACTCCTGTGATGTTTCAGATAAAATAGTGTAACTAATCTTGTTTCCCCATACAAACTTTGGACCCCCGTTTCAACCCCTTAGGAGATGAATTTTGAAAAATCCTTCCTCAATGCTCGTCTACACCATAAAAGGAACCTTCGTGCCAAATTTAAAGTTTATAGGACCAGCCGTTTGGGCTGTGCGTTGATATGTCAGTCAGTCAGTCAGTCAGTCAGTCAGCTTCTTCTTTTATATATTTAGATATAATAATATAGGTAATTTCACATGCAAAGCTACATCACTTACAAAATATGATAATTATAATATCGTAGTGTAAGCGACTGATAAATAATAAAAGATCCCAGATTAAAAAGGTGCAAAAATATCATGCTACAGTAGTTTCACATTTTTATTAATTTGTTAGGTATTTATCTTATAAAAGTTTGTCTTTCATCTCACTAAATTACAATAGTTAGGTTGATAGTTAGGCAAGTTAATATTCAGTCTACTATAGTGACCGAACAGAGGATCTACCAGAAAATACTAGGACCTACTCACTGAGAAGATGCAGGAGGCGCAGGGGATGAGGGACTGTGGACGATAAGCAGAAACCAAGAAATCGATCAAAGATCCAGTGGCCGAGCATAATAGAAGAACGAAAGCATCAAGACTGCGATGGCTCCGGCACGTGGTCCGTAGGATAGGGTGCGATTTGAGGTGCGATAAAATAGAAACAAACTGTACAAATGAAATAACTTCTGTTTTTTTCTTCTCTTGATAATAAGATAATATAAGTATAAACAATATTTGTTAATGAGATCAATCATTTTTAATATTGCATAATTGAAAAATGAGAATTTCGTATTCTTACACTACCAGCGGTGTAAGAATGCGCAGAACGATATGTAAGACTGCGCGGGTGGTGTAAGAATGCGCGATACCTAAGGAGGCTATAATTATTTACATATAAAGGCGGCAGCACTTGTGTGTGCTGTGCATTGTTCATGCCATTATTCATTACAAGCAATGCACACAATCTAGTCTTCAGTAATTGGTTATTTATAAATCTAACTACATCATGAGCATCTGGGCATGTCCAAGTTAGTTTTCTTAAGTTTATTGGGGTTCGTTGTTGTTTTCGTAATGTTTCATTTGGCTGCCTTTGGTTTCGGTTTAGTGAAGGCCTATGGAAGAAGATTGAGCGCTTTGGAGAGCGTACTCGGGTCGTCCGACTGGTCGACGACCTGTTGGACGTCCTAGCTATCGCTAGAGCGACGAGGTCATGAAATACCTGAACGAGCACTGTGTCATCGATTGGACAGAAACGGCGCTGGACAGAAAAGCCAGGCGGTCCTTAGTGCCACAGGCCAAGCTCCTCTTCTGGTCGCTGCGCCACACAGCATTAAGTAAGTACCTTGGTCGACGAAGATTGACATCAGCTATAATATGTTCCTTCACCCTGGTTGATATGCTACGCTTTGTTTGCCCAACATATGATAGATCTCATTCACAGTCAAGCCTGTAGACCCCAGCATCTTGTAGAGGCAAGTTACACTTTACAGGCCTCAGGAATTGTGACATCTTCTTCAACGGCTTGAAATTGGTCTCGATTGAAGCACGTCTCAAGATGTGGCAGATCCTGTCCGTAACTCCTCTGACAAAAGGCAAAACAGCAGGCCTACGCTCAACTGTTGGTATCTTCACACCCCCTTGTGTGCTTGACACGAGGTATCTTGAGGCTGTTAGCCCACAGCGCATGTTTTGCATGCTGTAGCTCAGCACCAAGATATCGCATCAGCATCAAGATAAGATCGCGGTAACCGAAGACAATATTATGATAATTTTTATGATTAAATGGGTAACAATATTTTATATTTTTGCGTTAATAGTAAGTTTTTAGTTTTATTACGTCCTGGACAAAAACCAAATTTGTGCACGCAATACAGTAAAAATACTAACTTTTTGATTAACTGTATTAAAAACTATATAATATGTTGAAAACGGGACTACACACTACGATGATGCCTTTTTTCAATATCTACCTTTCTCTATTGCACTGTACGCAAAATCTTTTTTTATTTATTAGATAAACAGAGAACTCGAAAAAATCAACAAAAAAAATAATGCTTCGTATTTAGGTATTCGGCGAGGGATAGAAACCTATGGAGGAATTTGGTCTTTAAGAGAATGGCATGTTGTCACGATGCGCAGCATGGAGGATGCTATTGATATGACTTGGTACCTAAGTATGTCATTTGTTTCAATTCAACAAAAAAAAACATAAAACCTTGTATGAAAATAAAACCGACAGCATGAAATGGAAAATAAACGGC
The DNA here is from genome assembly GCA_949128165.1 of Lathronympha strigana. Classification (NCBI taxonomy): domain Eukaryota; kingdom Metazoa; phylum Arthropoda; class Insecta; order Lepidoptera; family Tortricidae; genus Lathronympha; species Lathronympha strigana. The sequence continues at coordinate 8,319,841 of OX421905.1, read as the reverse complement.
CGTCCATAACTAAGAATTAATACGCCAGTTCAATTTAACTGGGCTGTCACCTATTAAATCCCCGTATCTTAATCCCTTAAACCTGGCAAAATATGAGGTAGTGTTGCAATAAAAACCGGCCAAGTGCGAGTCGGACTCACGCAAGAGGGGTTATATAAAACGCGTAATATTATATATAACGCAACAAAAAAAAAACACGTTGTTGTATGGTAGCCCCCTTAATTTTTTTTAAAGTGTAAATATAATTAAATATTCTGTGAATATTTCAAGCGTCTACCTGTTGCCGTTATCTAAAACGAGAAAAATAAACAGAAACGCTACGTTTGTTGTATGGGAGTCCCCTTATATATTTCATTTTGATTTTCATTTTCATGGTTCATGAGATAATGGCCTGGGGACAGACGGACGGAAGGACGGATGGACATGGAAGTCTTAGCAATACGATCCCTTTTTGCCCTTTGGGTACGGAACCCTAAAAATAGTCATAAAGTCATAACAGCGCGGAATAAACGGACGACGCAGTAAAACTGTCGAACGGAATGGCCGGTGCATCTGACCGTCCAGTTTAGGGGAAAACAATCCTTTTGCGAACACACATCATTTTCGGTGCGTTCTGTTAGCTTTATAGTGTTTGGACGGTTATTACTCTGGAGGCTGAAGTTTTGTTTTGCGTGTTCTAAAATAATGAAAGGGAACGTAAATAGAATAATCTGTCCTTCAATTGTTTAAATAAGCTAGGGACAATTTTTTGAGTAATAATTAAATGGAATATTTCAGGATCAAAATAACAATTTCCTGATTTTTCAATCTCATGCCAGACTTTGGAAGTATGAGGCTCACAAAAAACGGAATAAAATAGCAAACCTAGGTACATCTGAAGATGAAAATTGATAAATCACTATATGTAGGTAGTAATAACGATAGTTGACGGATGTTTTCAATAATCTAATTTACCTGCTTTGCCTGCATATCATAATATGTGTTATTTCATATAATTAAATAAGTTTAATTCTTATATGTAGGTATATAAAATTCAAATAACAAGAAAAAAAGGACTAAAAATAAGCTTCAATGCCTAAACAATAAATATAAAATACAATTATATTCTTCTTTTTTCTTCGTCCTAGCGTTTTTTCCGTCTTATGCCACGGCTCAGGGAGCCTGGGGTTCGCTTTGGCAAATAATCTCAAGATTTTACGTAGGCGCTAGTTTTACGAAAGCGACTGCCATCTGACCTTCCAACCCGGAGGGTAAACTAGGTCTTATTGGGATTAGTCCGGTTTCCTCACGATGTTTTCCTTCACCGAAAAACGATTGATAAATATCAAATGATACTTCGTACATAAGTTCCGAAAAACTTATTGGTAGGAGCCGATATGATTTGAACCCGAGACCTTTGAATTGAAAGTCTCACGCCATACCGCTGGGCCACCAATTAAATTAAAAAAACTTACACATACCTCTAAAATAACCCACACTGCATTGTATATGTACATAATTGTACCCGGCTCAACCCATAATGCCTGCAGCATTCTCATAATTATGATTTAGGTACAGAAAGCATACCTACCTGAGAAATGAATAAACATAACAACAGATGAGTGATCTGTGAAACAGTTCACTTTGAATTCGTTAATCTGGCGTCAGCAGGCTACTCGTAATAACATCACACGGGTCGCTCCACTGCGGGACTCGGTACCTGCCTGCAAGATGGATAATTACGTATTGTGTTAAGTATGTAGGTAAGTAATCCGTGATCTAACTTTAATAAACGAATTCGATTTCCATTAAAATATAATTCCATTCCATTTTCCAAATTCCAAATTCCATTAACTCCTTAACTCCAAAGTTTACAAAGGAAAAAATCTGAATTTTTTTCACAACGTTATAAATATTACAGGAAAAATATAATATAGCCGCTATCTTCATTTTTTTTAATAAAAAACTTACACACTTACATTCTCAAGATCTAAATTGTGATTGTCAGTTACTTTAATTATGGTTGCGTTGCGATACATTCAATATTAAAGCAAATTAACTAAAATCGCGATAGACCTTCGCGTTTTGTACACGTTTGTTATAAATAATGTATACAAAACGCGAAAGTTTTAAGTGTATTCTTATATAGTATGAGTATCCAATAATCTGAAAGACACTTAGTTTGACATTTTTTTTTACACGAATGAATTACCAAACAAATATGGTTGTAATCAGAATAGACGCTTATTGTTTTTACCTACCATTTTAATTTCCAAGGAATTAAAAAACCATGATTGTTATTAAATCATCTTGTTGAATCTGTCAGTATTTAAGAGAGGGAAAATACTTGGAATAGCTCAAGTCGTCTCGTACATCAAAGGGTTGATGGAGGGGGTGGGGGTAGTAAAGGGTTGTCATACCTGGCTTTAAGGCACATGACACCCGAACGCGCGGAGGTAAGTGTTTGTCTGATGTTCGGTTACAATAAAACTATACCAAAATGGAGATAATATTGAAACGAAGCACTTTAAAATTGATTAATCGTTGAATGCAACTCTGTGATAACGAGTGCTGTAAAGGGCACGAAGGGAAATGTCAGCAATATTACGCGATTAATTCGTTTTAAAATGTTTCATTTCAAGAAACACTACACTAGGAAAGAAATGCGATGCTCGAAATTGGACATGGAATACTCGAATTAGGTTTAAAACAGCGTATTGCATTAGAAGTAAATATAACACTTGTAGCCAGACTTGTTTAATTATAATTACCCTAACGTTTTATTCTGAGAGACGGTGAGGCTCAAACAAGCTCATTTGCAGCGGTATTATTTTGCGACTTTTAATATTTTTAACCGAAAAAATTCGAATGCAATGATTATAGTCAAAAAGAGGGGTATCTCTTTCATCAAGTTTAATTATATTACGACGATTTAATGACTTCAAAAGGGGTATAAGATTCCTTCCTCGATTATGTCCATAGAAGCGACCAATCGCTATAAGCAGTAGTTACCAAAATCTTTTCTTGCGGAAATATTTGTGTGAAAACAATATTGAATTGCCAAGCATTTATTATATTATCCATCGCCATCTTGGGAGTGACGAAGCCTTAATGTCGTGGAGTTTCACATTTTTATACAGGTTTTTTAGCGGTTTGTCCACAAGTAGGCACAAAAACTGTATGGCGTCCACACTATATCGATTTGCACAAACAGCACTAGCCTTTCGTGCAACCCATTTTGCGTACTTACTTGTGTAAATCAGAATTTGCGCAAGCATAATTAAGCATGTAGCTGGACCATTTGAAAGTTACTTTTAAACATAAAGTATGAAAACTTTAATGAATTATCGTAATCAATATAGCTCAGCTATACCTGTGATATAATAGACTATACGTGCCTGTCTTTAGTGAAAGGTACCGTTGTCCGTTGTTAATAAGGTTCATTTCTAAATGTTTCTTTATAGCACTAGCGTATTATCGGCATGCAAAAAGTGGTACCTTTCACTAAAAACAATCACATATATAGGATGCTGATATGATTCCATATTATGTCCTTACACACACAGGTGCATGGAAAAAACTGGTAGGCCATTTTTTCATTCCGTCTTTTTTTAAGTTTTTTTATTTTTTCCCTGATCAAAACACTATACTGTTAACACCATCAAACACCCTTAAAAGGACCATCAGCATTTTTTAAACCTTTATAAAAGTAAAAAACAATTTATTCTTAATATCTCAATTTTAGATTATGTCTGCTAAAACACAAAAAAAAATGGCTTATATGACCAAAACTTCTGGAGTGATTATTTCATTAAAATACATATTCACTTTATGTGAAAAAAAAGTTTTTGGTTTGTTGGCGTAATTGATAAGTTTGCGATATTCGTACCAAACTACAACTTTCTAGTACTGGCGGTTAATGAAATGAAATTGTCCTTCGACGGACTAACAGACAGACAGACCGACATGGCGAAACTATAAGGGTTCCTAGTTGACTACAGTGCCTATCCCGTATACAATAGTTACGTAGCTAAAAGAGGGTTTTTGGGTTAGTTTTTCCTTGATTTTTTTTATCGCGTAAACCATTTTTTTTTACTTTATTTATAGGACGGTACGTACAGCATGCTATCATATGAAAAAAAAACAGTCTAAATATGTGAAATTTCAAATTTTGTACAGTTTTTTTTTAATAATGAAGTCAGGGTCAATGTTATTTTTCCTGTAATATTTATAATAATATAAACATTGTGTAAAAAAACATATTTTTTCCTCTTAAACTTAGGAGATAAAGCGAGACTGACACTTTTTTTTACATTTTCATATAATTCAAAAAAAATCCGCTGTAAAAAAATATACAAAATTGTTTTAGAATGTGCAAATTTAGCTCTTTCAAATGATGCCCCAGTAACTACTCTTTTGATTTTGCCTCCTCTTTTATCGGGCATTATTCAGGGTTAAGTTTTATTTAACTACACCAAATTTCAAGTAGTTTTCGAGATATTTAACGATGCGACAGACAGACAGACTGAGTCACACCATAGGGTTCCTTTATTACCATTTTGGTACGGAACCCTAATTAAGCCTTAAAACGGATTACCACTATTATTTTCAGAGTTTGTACTAGTAAGGAGGCCAGTTGCACAATCCGGGGTCAGTCAACTAACTCGGAGTAAAGCGTTTTTTTGTGTAAAATTTGACAGCTTAACTCCGGCTTAGTGGCTAAACCTGTATGGTGTAAGTATTGCTAAATGTTGTAAAACAATAAAAAGGAAGTTCCTTGGAGACAGTTTCTTACCTCCTTGACTCGCATTGTTGTACCAAGGTGGCGTTGCAATGTTCGCAAAAGCATTCTTGTCATTACCCCTCTTAGTAACGCTTTGATAACCCGGAAGATGCCGAGCATTTTAACGTGAAGCTCAAATTAACAGCTCAAACGCTTAAAATTACAATTTAATTTAAGCACGGATTAAAATTTTCGTCGGCATTTACTCTGATAAATAATTTAATTTAAAAATTGGTTGGATGTACTATAGCGTTCACAATTGGCTAAGTAAAGTTTTTTGAAGGTGTGAATATTATATTTTTTCTCGATAGCCGACGTCTTAAAGTTCAAGGAAATGCGGCTCTTTTATTTTATTTCCTATTACTTATTAATAATATTTTTTTAAGTGAGCGAGTTGACATTTGTTCAGTTTAACGGCTGAATAGAGCCCAATGCTTTCGTCCATAATGAGTATAATGAATTAGAAAAAAAAGACAACTGTCAATGTCACTTGTGTCATTGTTGAATTGAAAAAAACGGTTTATTACTCTCGTTCTCTTGCAATTTGGTGTTATCGGTGTGATGTGATCTATGTAATTATTTTAACGACCCTAGCTGAAACAACGGACATCTGATTTTGCTACTTTACTCCACGACTTCTGCTAATTATTTGAACAACGATTTGATCTACTTTCGACGACTTGGTACAAAACACTGAAGTTCATCTCTATAATACTCCATTTCCCTTCGAGAGGTTCCAGGTTCTACTAGATCCATGGATATTATAGATACTGTACAGTCCAAAGGTTAGCAGAAGGGTGATCGTAAAGGCAATAAATTGTTGTCCAAAAAAGCAGCGCCAAGTCGTCGAAAGTAGATCAAATCGTTGTTCAAATAATTAGCAGAGGTCGTGGAGAAAAATAGCAAAATTAGATGTCCGTTGTTTCAGCTAGGGTCCTTAAAATTATTGCATAGATCACACCGATAACACCAAATTGCAAGAGAAAGAGAGTCTAATAAACCGTTTTTTCAACAATGACACAAGTGACATTGACAGTTGTCTTTTTTTTTCTAATTCCTTATACTCATTACGGACGAAAGCATTGGGCTCTGTTCAGCCGTTAAACTGAACAAATGTCAACTCGTTCACTTAAAAAAATATTATTAATAAGTAATAGGAAATAAAAATAAAAGAGCCACATTTCCTTGAACTTTAAGACGTCGGCTATCAGGAAAAAATATAATATTCACACCTTAAAAAAACTTTACTTAGCCAATTGCATGGGCAGTTTTTGAATGAATTCATTCATAAATTGCCATGCAATTTATAAGGCGTATGTACAGTTTAGCGGCGGATATTAAATACAAAATAATTATATTATTATTAAATAAAATTACTGGCTTTAGATTTCAGTTTATATAAATAAAAAAACTAATAATTAGTCGCAGTATTGAATAAAATATTATTTGATTTCCTTGGTATTTATTTGTTTCTTAAATAAATTGTCAATTTATTAAATACAGAGTTATATAGGCATAAATAAAATACACGAAGAAGATATGGTCTGGCTGTCTCGACGGGAACTGGTATAAAATCATGATGCTAAATAGTTAAGGTATCTTTAACACTAAAATCCGTGTTAGGAATAGTAAAAATTATAAGACTAATTATTTATAACACAAAATGACTTCTGGGTGATCTATCTGCTACAGAAAAGGTAAATTTCTATTCAAATATTTAGACATAGTTTGAAAGGTCTTAAAAGTAATTAAAAATAGACGTGGATTAAGTCGACCGCAGCAACTAGCTGTATGGAAATTCACTAAATAAAATACCGTGAAAAGATGGCTTGAATAATTCTTTCATTGGCAAATGATAAACTTTTGAAACATTTAAGGCATTTGATAATTTTGTATTTAAGATTGGTATCGTGTTTAAGACGTTCTAACCTCCTGACATTTTTGTTAATAACGGTAAAATAATAACGGTATACGACCCCTATCTAGAGATAGGGGTCGTATACCGTAATATTTTTTATACAAATTGACCGGTATTAAATTTCGGCTCTCTAATCGGTATTCGGTAATCAAATCTGATGATTTATTTTCCTCACGTACATACAAGTTTATAAAATCCATGAAATATCAAATCTGCTAATGCTAAAATAAATTAAACAATTGACAAGTATTCTTTTAAGTATATATTTATTTTTACTCCAGCACTTTTATATCTGTCAATTAGATGACTGACAGCGACATTTAAAAAGTTATACATTATAAAGTTTTCTGTGATACTGTGGTATTCCATAATATCACCGTAAAGCGATGCTCTTATGGACTTTGACACAATATATTAAAACTATTTTTTCTACTCCAGCACTTCTATCTGTCAATCAGATGACTGACAGCGATATTTAAAAAGTATACATTATAACCTTGTCTGTGGTATTCCATAAGAACACTGCTCCTATGGATTTTCATACAATATATGAGCACTGTTGTTGTTTTTTTTTTAATTTCTATAGTGGGCACAACATCTTTCCTAGTCTGCCACGTTTCTAGATTTTGCTTTTTACGCTATTTTAGCTGTCGAATAAAAACTAGGGTATGCAACAGCTCATAATTGGTTCTTAAAACTTTCGGGTCTGTTATTACAAAACTAGGCTTCGCCTCGTTTTGTAACGGAGACCCTCAGGTTTTAGAACCCTTATTATATCACTGTTGCATAAACTACTATTTTTTGATAGTAGGCATACGACCTCTTCGACATTCTACCACCATTCAAGATTATGATTTTTTGGTATGAGCTGTCGTAGAAATACTAGCGTATGCAACAGTTCATAATTGGTTCTTAAAACTCGAGGGTCACCGCTACAAAACGAGACGAAATCGAGTTTTGTAATAATAGACCCTTATTGTATCACTGTTGCATAAACAACTATTACATCACAACTTTTTGCTAGTATTATATGTAAATATTCCTAAGCAATAAAATTAGATGTCTATTCTGGATTTAAAAAAAATCCATCTTTATATCGAAATTGTTCAACAATGTAGTGAAGCCAATAAATGTTAAATTGGTATTGAAGATAACAAATTACTTGATAAAGTGTACTTAACGACGATACTTTAGCGAGGAACACCCACCTGTCAGGTTTTTGCTTTAGACCAGGCGTTTCGGTGCGATAGGCGGGGCTTCGCGATGGGCGGGTGACGCCTTCTTGACGCCACGCCTACTGGCTGACGCGTCAGTTTCTCTTGGAACGCCGACGTGAATAGTCTGCAAGCCTGAGCTAACTTGGTGACAGTAGAAACTTTGATAGCCACATAGCCACACATAGTACGAACATCAAACCAGGATTATTTTTTGACAATTGGAACATAATAATTTTATTTTGATCAATTTATGTTGCCAACAATTTTTGTTAAATCACAGGAATACATATTTACCAACTTATTTAAAAAAATAAGTATTTGGCTATGCAATTAACATCATTGTCCTCTCTTAGACATTATAAGCCACAATGATTGTGTTTTACGGCCGAAAGAGTAGTTGGTGAACTTTCATGTAACACACGTAGTCAACTGACTGACGTAGTCAACTTTTGTAGCGAGGGCCCGGCCACAGTCACTACTATACAGTACTACTCAGTACCCGTCCAATATAACAGAAGACCTATCTATGCTCAGCGAAGGAGTCGAACTCTCTTCCTGCAAATATATCCCAGCCCAATATAACTTGGGTCTTTTTAAATCGCAACTGAATTTGACATCTTTTAGCATGCTCCATCCTAGACTGCATCGGCATTTACCATCAAGTGCGATTGTACCTTTTTCTCAATTAATAAATCTACTACGATATGACGACCGGTACGACCGGTTGGCGTAGTTGGTAGTGACCCTGCCTGCTAAGCCGATGGTCCTGGGTTCGAATCCCGGTATGGGCATTTATTTGTGTGGTGAACACAGATATTTGTTCCTGAGTCATGGATATTTTCAATGTATTTATGTATTTGTATATTATATATATCGTTGTCTGAGTACCCGTAACACAAGCCTTCTTGAAATTACAGCAGGACTTAGTCAATTGGTGTAAGAATGTCCTATAATATTTATTTATTTATTTATTCATTTATATATTAAACACATCAAGTAATGCATTACAATGATTTGGAAGAATAAAAGAGGTCTGTTGATTTTTAAATCAAACTGCCCTAAAAATAAACACAAATATTGCTTTTATTATCGAGGCAAGGTAGACATTCCATAAACTATTTGATTTTATGTTTTTTTTTATCAATTATTTTAAGAAAAAACCCTGTATTTGTACAGACAACACATAGTAAAACGCGTACAGCTTTTGAGTCAGAGGTGTCCGCGCGCCATATGTTTGTAACGAGCGGCTCATTAAGCTATTTGTGATGTAAAGTTATGTAGATACTGTTATTAGGACGAAGGCAGGTTAATCTTCGGACTTACTTATTATTCTGGAGCTTAGGAAGTTATGGTTTAAAACTTGTTTCTACGCATTATGTATTTACTAACTAAAACGGGGCTTAATCGTGTATAGATTTTGAAAACAAAAATCAAAAAAAATAAATCAAAAATCGGACATCGTGAGTGTAGTGTGTCGACAGAGTCACATCCCTAGTGCGCAAAATGTTCAAGTTTATAATCAAGACCAAGTGCGGGTAGTTCGTAAAACCCGCGCAGCTAGAAGATGTTGATGTCAACCTCAGCCAGTCTTTCTCCGGGACCACGGGGGCAACGTCGCCCTTGAAACGTCGGAGGTTTTGTTTTCAAAATCTATACACGATTAAGCCCCGTTTTAGTTAGTAAATATATAATGTGTGAAAATCGTGAAAGTTTAAATAAGTGTTTTGTTTCTACGCATTATCATTTTAGGTGTTATACCTGCATATATATTGATTAGATACCAAATACTGGGCGTGGCCCATAGTAGCAATAAATTTAATCGTAGTTAGTACTCCAAACTAAACAACGGATACTCAGAAAGTAGACAACATGATATAGACCACGGATGACATTTTTGTAGATTTTCACTTACGAGTACCTACAAGTTGTAAACCGATATTTCAAAATTGCATAATTGAAAAAATTATAGGGTATCTAAGAATAATCAGCAGTGGGTAAATATTCGGTTTATCGCGTCTACTATACTCGTACATATATCTATTTCACTAAGACAATATGTACTCGTACATATTGTATATTACAAGTGAGATAGACTCGACAAGTCGACATATTTACGGTTTTAAGCTAACTTGGTCAAAAACTTGGTGGTGGGGTAAAAATCTCAAACGGGATATTTACCATGTATATTCATTTTAATGAGCACCCGATATTTTGGCACTGTTGCAAGCGCCATGTTCACGGAGTAACTGTCGTGCTGCGCGTTTTTAGTTGTGGTCTACCCACACATCATAGCAATCTACACTCTTACAGAAATATCAACCGAAATATCGACAGATGGTAAATATTTCGTTTTAGATTGTAGTTATAATGACTATATTTATTTTGTTTGGAGAACATACAATTAATTGGTACTGTAAGGTCTAAAAACCTACTTAAATTATGTATTTAAAGAATTTTGAAGAAATTTTAAAAGTGTATGTAAGTATTAAAATACATGATTTTAAAATATATATTCTGCAGCAATAAAATAAAATGCAAGAATTAAACCTCCTCGCCTCCATCCCGTTATCTGGGCTCTTTAATCCGTCGTGAACTGCCATGATTAATTAAAACACCGCCAAAGGGCGCTCTGTAAAGTATACATCATAATTTTTACGTACAGTCGCGAACCGGGATTGTTGAGCCACTTAACTATATTTCTAACTTTGCCGTGTAATGCACATCGGTATGGCACTGTCATCTGTTGATTAAATCGGTCATTTATTACACGGCTAATTATAAAAAAGGCAAGTGGCTCAAAAATTCCTGTTTGCGACTGTACTTAGACATAGACATGGTTCTTTACAATACTTAGATAATACGAGCATTCTTATAGTATGGTTGGGCAAGTGAAACGTCGGTGCAAGAGAAACAATGTATGGGATTACATACTGTTTAGAAAGTCCCGAGGCAAAATAAAATCACTTACTCAGCTAGGTTAGTTTTGCTGAGTTTCTAAGAAACTGTTTTCAAATTATGCGACGTCACTAAGTGAATGAATGAAGTGTAGAAGCCTGTATTTAAAATTGTTGTGAAGAAATATATATATTTTTTGGCCTAATATCATCACCATATGCTTTATAGTTACTGAGTCAAACCGCTGTGATATATGGACGGACGGACAGACGGACTGGACGAAACTATAAGGGTTCCGTTTTTGCCATTTTGGCTACGGAACCCTACAAAGCCACATTGGCCCTTGTCACTAAACTGATTACATCTCTCAACCCCTCCATTACTTCTTAAGTCTATGAAAATATCCCGCACAATTCATTAACTTTGTCCGTCTCTTCAGCGGACCTGAGTATTTTTAATTCCCTGCATTAGCGTTGTCTCGCTGATTTATGTCGCTGGGCGCAAACAGACCGAGATAATGGGATTTTTTTTTCACACTTTAATTAAAACGTTCTAAGTGTGGTTAATTTACTGAGGAATTAATGTCTCAAGTCGTTGTTTCAATGAGAAGCTTGATTTATGTAGAAATTATGGAAATTTCGCATTTAAATTGAAAGTAAGAACAAAAAAACTAACTGATCGATATCACAGATCAGCTTTTACAGTCCAGTCAGCCAATTGGAAGCCTAGGCCACTCTAGAACCATGTCAAAATGACAAGCAGTAAGAGATATCTTACAATCTGATTCATAGCGTCACTATGACATAGTCCTACCCCTTCTCGTGATCTAGGGTTCCAATTGGTTAACTGTACCTATAATTTTCATAAATACCAGAATAAATAAATATATATTTGGGGACAATCTCACACAGATCGACCTAGTCCCAAACTAACCAAAGCTTGTACTATGGGTACTAGGCGACGATGTACATACTTACATAGATAAATACATACATATATACATAGAAAACGTCCATAACTCACGAACAAATATTCGTGATAAACACACAAATAAATGCCCTTACTAGGATTCGAACCCGGGACCTCCCGCTTCCTAGGCAGGGTTACTACCAACTAGGTTAGGGAGGCCGTTACGTTGCGTTAGAATACGAGTAGACCTTTGAAATATTTATCAAAGAAGAATTAAAATACTTTGAAAAATAATCTGTGATTCTAGTATAAGCCTAGACATTAAAAAAAAAGTACGAGTTGAAAAAATGTATTTACCTTTTCTACACGTTTAGCGAAACCTTTACCTTGTTATCAATACCACAGTAACCATTATGATGTTAGAGCGTACCCATAAAAGCGATAAAGGATCGAAAGCCGATAACCTGAGCCCATAAATAGGCGGCAAGTTAATGTTCGCGATATAAGGTCGGTCGGGAACCACCTCACTCACGGATATCTCGCGCTGAAGGATCGAACGTATGACCATTGTAACCATCTAGATAGATAGGTAAGGAATTTAAACGTATATACATATAAAGTAGTTTTTGTTGTTGGAGGGCGTTGGTGGCGCAGCGGTAAGAGCGTCCCACTTTCAATCAGAAGATCGCAGGTTCGAACCCCGTCTCGTACATAAGTTTTTCAAAACTTATGTACGAAATATCATTTGATAGATATTTTACCAATCGCTTTTCGGTGAAGGAAAACATCGTGAGGAAACCGGACTAATCCCTATAAGGCCTAGTTTATGTCTCAGAAAAAAGGAAAAGTGGAAAAAATGGGTGATATCGAGCGGGTTTCGAACCCGCGACTCTGAAATTCCAGCTTGTCGCTTTTCCAACTGAGCTACCGAGACTACACCCGTGGCCCCGAATTTCTCCACCATATCCCGATGGATACGGTTTGTGTTGGCGCTTATTTCTCATCTTGGTATCGTTCGCAGTCGTTTCTACTTAAACAAAATCTTAGTTAAGTATGGGGTAGCACATTATTAGTCGTGAATCCTCAATATAACTTGAGACTCCACTTGCTTCTTACGGTACTTTCTTACGGTAGATGTTGCTAATTGCCCCCCTAAGGCGAGGGATATGGTGGAGAAATTCGGGGCCACAGGCGGTTGTGGACTCGGTAACTGAGTTAAAAGAGCGCTGAGCCGGTATCTCAGAGTCACAGGTTCGAGTCCCGTCCGAGGTAATGATTTTTTCCACTTTTCCTTTCTTTCTGAGACACATAACTTTCCGTAGTTCATTATTGTGTAGTAAATTAGGGAAATATTTTACTGGTTCAGTAAACAAGAAATTGTGGTTTTAAAGGCGAATAAAGTAGAACGCATTTTTAAACATTTTTGTCCGGCGCTATTAGTCAATGTATTCTATGTCAATCATAACTATGCACCATATGTGTATGTTTTTAGTAAAAGGTACCAGTTTGTCGTTGTTGATAAGATTCATTTTTAAACGAATCTTAATGGCTTTAGCGTCTTATCAAAAAACAATCTATAATCTGACAAAAAGACGATCGCAGTAAGAGTAGGGCAAAAAAACTATATCCATCCCTTTTCGGGGTGATAATACTAGCGTAAGAAAAAGACAGTGTGACGCTTTCTAACCTACTGTTACTGCGTTCGATTGCTTGTCATACTATAGCACATATATTATCATGCTCTAAAAACAAAGTTCGTAGCGCTACGCCGTAGCACTCGTAGCCCGTACATAAAATTATTTGTTTTGCGGCTAAAATATTCTGCAGCCCTGCGGTGCGGCATATTCAGATTTTAGAATTGATTTTTATTTTAATCTCAGTACACGTTCTCGGCGACATTGGACGGGAGCAACCTATAATTGATTTTTCGATTTTGAATAACTAACTTGCCTAGATTGAGTGGAGTTTACAAATAAAACCCCTTACACAAATCGACCTGGTCCTACGGTAAGCTAAATTAGGCTTGTGATGTGGGTACTAGACGGAGATAATATATAATAGTATAAATACTTAAATACATAGAAAACATCTATAAATCAGGAACAAATTTTCTTGTTATACTCACAAATAAATGCCTTGACCAGGGTTCAAACCCGGGACCTCCTGTTTCCTAGACAGGTGCTTCGTAGGTAGGTAGGGTAGGATAGGGTAAGGCGTTTATCTTTTTATGTCAGAAAAAGTGAAGTTATGTAAGAATGCAAAGAAAATGGTTTACTCGTTAGATCGTTTGCCGATTTTGTGATTGTTAAACTTGTTTATGGATAAACTTGGCTAAAACGAATGACGAACGCTTGTTCACCGCTTGTTCTTATAACAAATTCTATGTACATATTTAGATTCTAGTTTTGTGTGTACACTGAAATACTTGTAGTAGTAATGTGATTGTATATAATGAAAGGCATTAAAACTTGACTGTGGGTTTATGAAAAGAGGTGGGAGCAGGGTTTCATAATATCATCACACGAGTTTCAATGCCTAATTATTTACAATGGGGTACATACAACTGTTGGGTGCTTTATAAACACACATATCATGAGCTCTCCATGATGCGTTCAATCCGCATTTATGATATACCTATAGAGATAAAACTTTTCTGACATTCAATTATTGACATTTATATTTTTAAAATTCAGAGATAAACTAGAATTGGCCTCAATTTTCATATCGTTTGATATCAAATAACGTGCGAGTTGCGTGCGACATTGTTTGCAATTGATACTTAATTTCGAACTAGGTAAACGACATCTCGACTGGTATTGAATAGAGATCAAATTATATTTCCTCGTTTGTCATAGATGTTCGAAATTTGAAAAAATAATATTATAGAAGTCGTTAATATAAATTAGCTATAATAACATTTTTACAAAAAAAAACAGTTTTTGAACGCATTATAGAGGGTTATTGATATGTGGGTATATAAAAAGTAACCAAACTACTTCGCTTGGTTCATTACCAACCATAATTTTATAAACCGTTATTAAATTTCATTTGATTTAAGAATATGGTTTGATTATTTGAAAATCTGGTTTTGGTAAGATATTGCCCGAGTTATGTAGTCACTTTATTTAAATTACAGGACTTATCGAAGGTTTTCACATAACATTACTAACTACTAGTATAACTTACTACCATATACTAACCGTATTTCGATAAATTAGTAACATTTCCACACTATCACTTATTTTGAAATCACAGTTTATTTTAGCCCTTACTTTGTCAGATAATCAGTGAACTTTTCGTTATCAGTTTATCTTCTTCTTAGTGTTTTCTCGGCTTATGACACTGCTCAGGGAGCTTTGGCAACTAATCCCAAGATTTGGCGTAAGCGCTAGTTTTCCGAAAGCCATGTGACCTTCCAATCCAGAGAGTAAACTAGGCCTTATCAGGATTAGTCCGGTTTCCTCACGATGTTTTCCTTCATGGAAAAGCGGTTGGTAAATATCACATGATATTTCGAGCATAAGTTCCGAAAAACTCATTAGTACGAGCCGAGGTTTGAACCCCCGACTTTCAGTAAAGTCGCACGCTCTTAATGCTACGCCACCAACGCTCCCCGTACTCCGAACACTATAAATAAAAGCATTCCATTCAATGTTGCTAATTGTAATAGCGCAAAAACACCACTCAGCAATATTGACGCCCTTACGCTGCAATCGTGATTGACGAAAATGCTAATTTTGCACCAATTAATTAGTAAACAGAGCCGCGCATTCATGTTTTAAAAATTATTATTGTTTGGCTTGGTCCTGAGCAGATGTGTGCCATAGTTTCGACGAGCGATGGGGCAAGCGCGTTCTAGAATGGAGACCCCGGCTACGTAGAAGAAGTGTAGGCAGACCTCCTTTACGATTGTCCGTTGACATAAAAGGGACAGCAGGACTAGTCGGGATGCGAAATACTAAAAACTGATCTAAATGAAGAGAGATTCCAGAGGAATATGCCCAACGTGCTGAAGAAGAAGAGTTTTGGTACTGAAGTTACATGCAGCGAGTTTCGCTTGCACCAATATGTTAGTTCGAGCGAGAATTTAAATTAAGATTGTCCTCCCAATGCTGGCTTAAGCTGCTTGCCCCGGAGCGTAGTATACTGATAACAGCAAAGCCAGCCAACAAATAAGCCAGGTCTATAGACCTGGCGATATACAATTGTTATTTGAATACTTCGATTACATTACAGCTTTCTGAGTGAGCTCAGGGTCGCACCAGTTGATGTGTATATTTTGTAACTAGATATAACAAATTTGAGTTTGTTTTTTTTTATCCGAAAACGATATTCATCGGGATAATTGTTAGCTTTGTACCATCTACCAAACGGTGGACATAAAAGTAGTCGCTATCAAGATATACGAGTGATCCTAAATTGTTTTTAGTCACACTCTGCCATTAATTAATGCATCTAAAATCGGCAAATTTTAGGTTTTTGGTTGAGTTTTAGTAGATATTTTCTATATATTCCACCGTTGTCGGGGTTTGTATATAGACTAAGTTATTTGTGGGTAAGTGTGCTCAGTTTCCTATATTTGGTATGGCAGACGGAGATTTGAGATATTCGTTTTTCAACGAATGTTAATAACGCAGAAACATAATCTGAAAATATATATTGGCATACTAAGTGGTTTCAGTTAGATTCGAACTGTGACCACAAAACAAAATCTGCCCAATCAAAATAAGCTAAACTTGACTATGTCATAATAGTTTATGCGCAAAGCCAATTATGACTACCTATATTGATTGTGCTATATATAATTGTGTATTAAGAAATTATGCGAAGACAGGGTGAACCAAGTCTCCTAGCTAATAAGGATGCCCGGTGTAGCCGTGTGTGTATGTGTGTGTTTCTCAGGGCATTTCACAATGTCAATGTTGTCGGTGCAGCCATCAGTATGCACGCAGCAGTCGCAATCAGCCCGAACCGAGGGCTTCTGCGGTCGCCTCTTTACACTGAATCGTCATTATCTTGGTCATAGTTTCCTGAATGACATGATCGGAACTCTGTCAACTAACTT
Source organism: Lathronympha strigana (assembly GCA_949128165.1). Taxonomy (NCBI): domain Eukaryota; kingdom Metazoa; phylum Arthropoda; class Insecta; order Lepidoptera; family Tortricidae; genus Lathronympha; species Lathronympha strigana. The sequence goes on along the minus strand of OX421905.1, from coordinate 8,303,075 downwards.
TAAAACATGATTACATCCTTAGGTATCCAGGAGGCATCTTTTATTAGGGGCAATTCACGAGAGTGTCTATTGCGAAATGTGAATCTTCTAATATTTCTCAAAGTGCAAAGAAAGCGATTTTGTGTCTGATAATAAATATTTCATGATTTAATAATTCAAACTTACGTGAATTTTACCGTGAAATAAAGGAAAAATGTAAAAAATCACACACAACTCTTAGATACCAGCTCGTCGCTCTTCCAACTGAGCTACCGAGACTAAACCCGTGGCTCCGAAACGTCCCCGTAAGGTGAATACAAGGGATATGGTGTAGAAATTCGGTATCGTTCGCAGACGTTTCTGCTTAAAAATATTAGTTATGTATTTCATGAATTGGCTAAGAAATTGGCCGAAGTCAAGCGTTAAGGATTGAAGTATACCATACAAGGCATGAGCGTAAGAAATATTCTCGTAGAATGCACCACCTTTATCAGAATATACATGCCTGTATATTCATGAAGGTTAGATTTTTGTCGGAAACCGGCGATCTTGTTGTCCATCTTCTTAATAAAAATTACAATAGGTTCATCCCAATCACGACCGCAATTCGGCAACGACACAAGATTGAGAGTGAATTTCTGCTGATTGAAACATGTAGCAGAAATACTATGACATCGCTGTAGTCGGATAAGATGCAACCTTTACTTACGCTTTAGATGTTTCTAATAAGACTATATGCGTTAATTTGCTAAGATACTTTCGGCACTTTCCGTGTACATTATTAGGCGACTTACATGCAGACACAAATAAATCGTCAAAAAAATAGCCCTTATATTTTTGTACAATTACCACGTAGCGGCAGCCCTGCAGAAGACAAGCAAGTGAACAAAGTAAACAGCTCATAAACTGAAGCGGTCACATTTCATGCGCGGGCGACGCGAGCCGCTTTGATTCGCCCCCAACACTGTTATTTTAATTATAAACATTATTTACCTTAATTAGAGTTTTTGCTATGACAAACTCAAAGTAGAACGTTGAATATACGCAGGGGTGAAACTGAGTTTGTGCCTTTTTGGAGCTAAAAAACGCTTTGAGTGTGGTAATTAGGATTCCGCGGCGCACGGGCTGAAGTGGCCGTGTTTACTAAGCTGTATGTCGATGGGGCCGAAGCTTTTAGCATTTGTGCTATTCGCTGCGATAAATTGAGATGTATTTTACGGCACACCGATGGAGCTAGTTAGCGTTCAAAGAAAGAGGGACATGATGATTTGACGTGCGGTTTGAAGATCGGGGCTGTAGGGGTTTAGGGTTGTCAATATAAATATTAAATTTATTTCCCGTTCACCTTTTGTATATTTGTTTGCGCAACAATTTGAGTATCTTAATACCGCGTTTAAAACATGATTAGTGTATTATCGATAATGTACTTTTATGTTTGTATTTATTAAAGTTTATGGATCAATTTAGGGTGAGTAAATTAATCCATAGTCTTAGTGTATTCACGGAAAACATTATTTTCGTTAAACAATACATATAAATGTGTTTCCCTTTTTTGGAACAAATTTAATGCACTTTACTATTCATGGAAAATTAAAAGTGAATTGTTTCCCAGTGCGTCTGAAATCACTTAAATAGCAATAATTAACTTTATTTATATTCTGCCTTCTAGCCATTGCAAACCTTTTGTAAGGTTTGAGGCATAACAAACGAAAAAGGTTAAGTACTGAATATTAAGAGTGTACTTACGTTTATTAAGTATTCGCTACTCTTTACGCTAGTCGCGTTCGAGAGCAAGCTAAATGACTTAATTTTCCTTCATTAGATAGCACCTTGCATGTGCACCAGGGATAGCGTGGGCAAGCAGTTTAGGGGCACGTAGGGGGGTAGGGCACGTGACAATTTATGGTAATTATGGTCATCTGTTGCATTTTATTGTTAAGTTATCGGTATGTGTTACTTTTGTATGTACCTAGATATATTAAGCTGCCATCTCAAAAAGAAGTAAATATCTACGAATATAAAGAATCTTACAACTTTTATACCATAAATAATCGTCACAAATTTATTTTCTTTTCGTTATCAGCACAAATAAATTAAGGGTGTTCTTCTTAATCCATACTATATATAAAACTATGTAATTATAAATAACATAATGTCAAATTATTAAATGCAAAAGTAACACTTGTCTATTACCGTTCACGCTAAAACCGCTAAACGGATTAAGATGTGGTATGGGGATAGTTTGACTCTTAAGAAAAGATATAGGATAGTTATTGTCACGAAAATCAACCATATGGTATATAATTCTACGCATACAAAATCATGGGCAAAAACTAGGCTTTTTATAAAACATAAGTACTTTACTTGTGTGTAACTAAAATTAACACCATTGTATGTAAATCAATATCAGAAAATCTCAGTACATCCCGACCTTTACGGGAGTGGTTTCACCGGGTGTGTAATTAAAACCATCCTTTACTGATTTATCGCGTCCACAATTTATTCCGTTATCTTTGTGCAGACCACTAATATATCTTTATTCAGCACTGAAATTAGCAAATTCGCTCAGCTCCTTAGTATTTCACGGTGCTATTCAAAAGGTCACATCTCCACTCTCGTTAGTTGCAGGCAGAGACTTTCTTGAGCTACCTTATCGTGTTCCGTTTAAAGGGTTGCGAGATAATGTTTTTCACTTTTTACCCTGATTTATGAGGGGAAATGTTCAGTGGTGTTTGTTTTAATTTGGATTTACTGTTTGGCACATTTTATTTACTGTAGCAGTAAGTAAGAAATGGAGATGATGGTTTTATTAATGGACGCGAGTTTGTTAGGTAAGCCATGTTTAGAGAAAAAGAAATAGAATCGTAACAGAGCTGCAGGTTCGAATCCTGGTACCCATACCAGGATTCGACACAAGTGCGAAAAGGAGGAAATTCGCAATGAGTGACGATAAAGATCGACATGAGTTGCGAATTACCTATTCGCACGTGTATCGTCAACGTTTTACAGTACTTATGGCCTTTTGAATTTTTGGCGTAGGCACATTAAGTGCTCGTTATCGCACTAGTGTGGTAATGTAGTACCATATTTACTACTGAACATAATATACCGGCCCGGCCCGGCCTAGCGTGATTCATCATTTATGCAACTACAATACATTCGCTATTAAACATTAATGGGTACTCCAGTTAATAAATCTAAGCGGCAATTTATAAAATTTTTCATGGAGCTGGCCATGTCAGCTCGATAAGATTAATAATTCACGAGTTTACGGTGTTTAGCGGCTCTGTTGCATGGCCCGTATCGCCCATCTGTGGTGAAATGCCACTGGTACGGTGGGTTGGCTAGGAACCTAGTATTTTGTAGTATTTACCTACAAATAAACACAGTGCAGGCAAAGTATTTAGTCCCTCCCAATCTACTTGGACACTCCGTAAACATACATACATATGTATGTATGTTTATATGTACATACATATTAAACGGCCTCCTAGCCTAGTTGGCAGAGTCACGCCAACGAAGTAGGAGGTCCCGGGTTCGAATCCTGGTCAGGGCATTATTTTTTGTGTTTATCACGAATATTATTTGTTTCTGAGTATGGATGTTTTCTATGTATTTATGAAAGTATTTATTTATTATATATATCATCGTCTAGTACCCATAACACAAGCCTTATTGAGCTTACTGTGGAATTAGGTCGAATTGTATAAGATTGTCCAATAATAATTATTTATTTATTTTATTTATTTATACATACATATGTATGTTTGTTCGATGATAACTCGAGTATCGTTCTTCGGATCGTTGTGAAATTTTGTAGGATGTTAGATGAGATAAATCGAATTTTCAAGTCAAATATGACTCAAATCAGTCAAAGGGTTGTGGAGATACAGGAACCACGAGTTCAAGTTCAGGGAGAACCACTAGTCATTCTTGAAACAGGTAAATTATCTGTAATTAGGAATGATAACAAACAAATAGCGGACACAAACATCAAATCGAATCTTTGTAATCCAGTTGCCTTTCGTCAGTTTGTTGCTTATTTGAGCAATAAAACGGCTCTTTATCGCTGATATTTATAAAAAAGAGCCATAGAGAAGCCAAAAAAGGTATTTTTATGTAGATTTTCGATATTCGCGGTTGGTCCGCTACGTGCTTTAATATTAAGTGCAATTTGCCTGTACCAAGAATAACTGAATAATAGCTTATACAGTCATTATCAGATATATAGAAGCAGCAAAGGTGGTCATACATATCTGAACACGCCTTACCGCGTAACCATGTATTTAAAAAAATACAATTTAATGAATATAGATTCAATTCTCACCGCAACGTGGTGACTCAGAGACTCTTACAATCTATTTTTTTATGATGCACGCTAAGTAGATGCAAAACCAGGACACCTCTACGCATTTCAGGCTTAAAGTAAATGTATAGGTACACATACATAAATAATATGTATACAGAACTTTATTGCTTGAACATTAAGATCGTGTATAGGTACCTACATATTTTTGGCACTTTGGCAGCATTCATATCTTTGTAGTTGACTGTACCTAGTATTAGTCACTGTTATACCTACGGATGAGAAGCAGAGTATGAGTATTCATACTCTCAAAAGTCGACACACCCTAACCGTGTAATGCATCCAGAGTAAAGCTCGCCGCGGCGCAGTTATGACACCTAATATGCATTTAGCACGCGATTCCGTGCAGCGTTAATGGCGACGATTGGGCTTGCTTACGATTGATGCATTCCATATCGTTTCAAATCAAAAGAAAATTAATTGGCGTTAGGGATTTCCATGATGATCAAATATTGTGGGTAAATATTGTTCAATAAAGCCATAGAGCAGTAACTCCAGTAAATATATCTCTTTTGTATGCGTATATGATTATTTATAATTTTAGTCGGCTCAAAATAAGTAAAATAAAAAATGTAGGTATAAATGTAATGTAGTTTGAGTTTGTAAGTTTTACTAGGATATAGCTAAGTACAGTTAAAGTCTAAAATATTGATCTAGAATGTTAGACATACATACGTGAGTGAGAGCTTTACTGCCAAGTGCAAAATGGCATGAAGATATTTTTGTCCTTTAGTCAACGGATCTCGGCAGCACTGTCGCAGTTAAACTGTTAACCCTAGACTCAATGCTAAAGGGTAAGCAGGTATGTATCCCGAATAGGCCAATAACTCAAATTATTGGTTACACATAGCGTTTCCCAACACGAAACAATTCTCGCAGCCCCTTAGTATTCACACACACACAGTTCTGTTCCAAACGACCTTTGGACATCCACATCCACATTTTATTTTGTATTTATTTATTTATTTAAACTTTAATGCACAAGACAGAAAACTGTACACATGGCGGACTTAATGCCAAATGGCATTCTCTACCAGTCAACCATAGGGCTAAACAGAGGCATTGTATTGGGTACATTATACCTTTTGCTGGCGTGTTCTTCGTTAAATTCATTTTGTCGAAGGTACACAACACAACACTAAGGTAGATTTTTATTTTAAAAACTGCACTGTATGACTTTAGTTTGTAAATGGGGTGCGACAGGTCACACTCAACAAAGAGAAAGCACTCATTACGTACATATTTGCTGAAAACTGGTCCATTAATCAATTTTTGCATTTTTAATTTTCCTCTCATTATTTGCCCGTGAATTTCACTCGAACTGTTGTTCGAATATTTTAAACTCGGTTCAAAACGCACATTTTCAAGTAATTTACAATTTATCATGTTCGCCTGGGAATGAGCAAATATTTTTCGTTTGTTAAACCACTTGCATGCTAAAATTTAATTTGAAAATGCGGTTTCCGATTGTTAATTCTTCGTAAAAGATTGGTTGGAATAATGGCTGCTGATTTTATGAGTGCCCGTTAATTATTGAATAATAACCTGAAGTTGGAATACATTAGTATAATGGTTGCGCAATATTTACAGTAAGCGAAAAATATATCATTATAATTTATATGGCTCTCAGGCCCTGTATATTTTTACTTTCATATAAACATTATGTTTCACCTGCAACTCCAGGTTACCTTCTTCTAATGTCTCAACTCCTAACATATTGCCTAAATCGTTTTCCTTAAATTATTGATAAGGGAATTTAGCACATGACCCAGATCCTCTAAAACTATATTATTTAAATAGAACTAACTACTTTAATGAAATACTTTAAAACGGACTACTAATCACGGTACCTAATAGAAGACAATATTAAATATAACTCTTTTTGGCAATTAATCTGCTACTCTGTAAATATCCTCTGGAAGACATCGCTCTTTATAATAAGATGATCCCTAATAATGTCTCAACTCCTAAGATTTTTATTTATATCGTTGTCTTTTATTAAGGTGGCCTTAAAAGTTATAATTTTTTGTAGGTATATGGTATATTGAGACGGCGAATACGCATTGTTATATTTGCTCATGGAATTTTAGACAGCAGACAATAGTACATACATTACATACCAAGGCCGTTTAAGTGGGAAATGCCTCGGATTCCATGTAATTGTCGGCCGAGGCGAAGCCGAGGTCGACTAACATGTGATCCGAGGCTTTCCCATTTACCGGCCGAGGTTTGTATACTATTTTTCAGCGCGACGGAGCCGGCAGGCGGCAATTTAGTTTTGCGTAAAGTGGCGCTTACCGGCCGGAGGACTGAAAATAATATTGTGTACTTAATAGTGTGTGTTACAATAGGTAAAAGAAATATGTTGAACACCTAAAAAATAGATACGCAGGGACGCAGTGAAATTGGGAAAAATATAATTTACTTTTATACGGACAAAAATCGGAATTGAGTTATTTGAAAAATGTATGAAGTATTTGGAATACAGATTAAAGACCATCGAATGTTTAATAAAATGCAGACCGGTTTCCACTTGTAAACATTGAAGTGTCGTTCAGACCCAATTGGACCGTCCAAGCAAATTCACATAGCTCCCACTGACGATATTGTTACAAAGGGAATCTGACTCTACAAAAATTCAACGAAACAAAACGAAATAGCTTTGGTAGTTTTTCCTAAAACCTTTTATAATTAATACCTACGGAAGCGCGTGTAGTCTAGCTGACAATTTAACAGAGGGTAGAATAGCGGTGCAAGGAGAATACATGTGATCGTTTTTAGAAAAGTTCTTTGTCACTAGTTGATAAGGCGCTAATGGCATAAAGATTCATTTAGAAATGAATATTATCAATAACCAACAAAGTGCTACCTGTTACTAAAATCAAGCACCTATGTAAGTTATCTTGTTATCTAACAGCATTTGCGTTTTACCTATAACTGTGATGATCGTTTTACTGCTATTTTATGGCGGTTGATATTTTAAAAGCCAATATTAAATAATTATGTTTTAATTATTAAAGCTTAGGAATAAAAAAAATCGGTTCATTCAAATGTTAGCTATTTATAATTTTACCTTGTATTTAGACTTATTGAAAGCTCTTGCGTATAAACATAAACAGAATTTAATGTAACTATATAAAGCTAAGCGTATATAAATGGTATTTGAGAAACTGAAAGTTACGCATACCCAAATATTAAATCAAAATGTCAATATAATTGAATCTTGCAACAATGTTAACATGACAAATTTTGTTCTGTTAAACACTATACCTTTTCCTAATTAATAAATCAAGAAAATATAATCATAATAAATTTACGAGTTAACTCTTATCGGTGCAGCTGATGAGGTATGCAGTTCTCTCCAAGTACTTCTATTCAAAGCTGCCTTCCTTGAATTCCTTATACGACATGACTTGTGTCTTATCTTTTATTGGTTTCATGTAGTTTATCATAGGTCTCTCCCTTTCTCGCTTGTCTTGAATATTTTCCTCTTATGAAAGAGTTATGAAAGAGTCATGTGGTACAAGGTGTCTGATCATTCGTCCTCGCCGAATTTCTATGGATGGTATTTTCCTGATTTCCGTTACTCTTTTCAGGACTTCATTTGTAACTTTTTGCACCCAGCAAATTTTTTTCATTCTTCGTCAATGCCACATTTCACGGGCCTCCAGTAATTCCCTGTCTTTCTATGTCATGGTCCACGTCTCGCACCCATAAAATGCTATGCTCCAAATAAATGTCTTCGTGAACCTTATTCTGGTCTTCTGGGATATTAGGTTTTTTAGGTTGAAAGCCTCTTTTGCTGAACCTATTCTTATTTTAATGTCCTGTGTACATCTCGAATCTGCTGTAATATTGCTGCCCAGATATTTAACTACTGACATTTTGAAGTGGAATGTGGTATATTTCCATTACATGTTTCAATAATTGCAAATCCTCTCGTGTTTCATAAAAACACGTATTTTCATTTTAAAAAATAGCTTATGTTTGTTATTATAAGAGCATATAGTTCGTTTTAAAATTCTGTTAAGCACAAATGTGAGTTATTTTGAAAAATGTAGGTACTGCAAGTTGACTAACTTGTAATGAAAAATAAAGACATGTACTATCGCGTCCAAATTGTATGTGCAGTTTATGAATGAATTGATTCATAAATTGCCCACGCAATGTACGCATAGCAATGTAGGTTGTTATATACGGACAGTTTATTTATTTATATCGGCCACGGCCTTTTCCTTGCCGTACAGATTAACTTCTAAGAGCCACTTGCATCAACCGGAGTTAGCCAACTAAATCGGAGATAAGCATTCATAAAGTATGAATTTCGACAGTTAACTCCGGTTCAGTTAGCTAACCCTGATTGGGGCAAGTAGCGCTTAAGTTCACCCCTTCGCTAAATATCTATATAGGTATACCTATCTAACATACTCGTCCTATACAGATAACAAAAAAATATTCATCTAAAACAGCGATTCAAATCAGCAGTCCGTCGCATATTTAATGTCTGTAAATATTAAACGATCGTCCATGTAACGTTTTTTACAGTGCATATTTTTGACGTGGGTCCCACTGTAATTGATAAAGGCTCCGCGACCGCTGCCCATGTTGTATTTATGCGTATTTAAAAGCTTCCGACTCGCGAAGTTTAAATCGAAATTAATCCGGCGTTTTTTACCAACGCCGCTATGAGGATGACGGGTGTTATTTAATAATCAGCCAAAATGACGGGCGTGGGTAATACGTGGAAATTTAAGTTTCATAGCAAGCGCAACCCTAAATTTAGCATAACCAATTTTAAAACCAAAGGCCTGGGTTATTTGACTCGACAAAGTGACGTAAGACATCATCATCATTTCAACCGAAAGACCGACAAAAGCCTCCCCCAAAGATTTCAACAACGAATGGTCATTCGCCGCCCTTAACCAGATCGTCGGTCAATCTCGTCTGGCGCCTTCCCACGGTTCGTCTTCCGGAACGTGTCGTCACTCGCCTTTCTGCCCCGTCGGCCGTCGGTGCTGCGAGCAATTTAAGCAATTTTGGCAATAGGCTAATATGCCCTTGAAACAGATAAGAGTTATATTTGTTTCTCGGAAACCATGTCGATTCAGCATTATATTTCCATCGATATTTCTTAATTTTATAACGCAATGTTAATTTAATTGGTCAAGTGTGACGTCAAAGTTCAAGACCGGCTGGACGCCAAACATTCGATAAGCCGAGATAGTATACAGAGCTCCCTATTCATTCGCGAATGAATGGAAAGAAACAGTCAGCCCTGAAAGTATAGCCGGCCTCCGATACTGACGTCACAGCCTAGCTTGCCAGAATGGCGGGCGTTTAAAACGCCCAAATCTGTGAGAAGAAGAAACCTTAGAGGATAGGCAGACCGCTCTATGTGCTTTTCTAGATGTCGAAGGTGTTTTCGATAATACACCCACAGAAACAATCCTTAATGGAATGAAATCAAAGGGTCTTGATGAAACCACCACCAGATGGGTCCAGAGCATGCTCTCTAATAGAGTAGCTACACTAATCCTCAATGCAACAGAGCACGAATTTTACACCACGAAAGGTTGTCCACAAGGAGGCGTCCTATGCCCACTATTATGGACACTTGCAGTGGATAAACTTCTTGCAATCATGTGGGACAAAGATTATGATATGCCGATGACCTTCTAGATAATCAATGGACCCTGTTTCCACACAATCTCAAACTTGATGCAAGGAGCTCTTAACACAATACTTAAATGGTGCATAGAAAATGACTTATCTATTAATCCGAGCAAAACGATAGTAGTGCCGTTCACTAAGAAGAGAAATCTCAAACTTTACTTTCAACTTTATTGCACAAAATACAAAAAAAATGCAAATGGCGGACTTAAAGCCTAATAGTTTCAGTTTATGACATTATTTTTGTCTAAATTACTGACAGATCTAATGTCAATATCGTCGCAAATCCTTAATATTTCTGCGTTAAATGTAACCAATTTTCTCATTAATTATATTTTAATACCCAACAAAATTTCAGCTGAACACAAAAGAACAAAGAGATTCGCAATCAAAAGGACTGCTTAGCATTATTGTCTCATCCCTATAATTGGATTAGTCGAAACTTTCGTCCAACTCAAGTAAAATTATACGTCAGACAGCAGTTGAGAATTAACTAGCACGTATGAATTTATGTATTCTATGCAAATAAGAGAAACTTAAATCTTATCACGAGTTAGCTGCGCACGAATAATAATCCCTCGGGAGGGTTAACTGCGGCCTATTGGCGCGGAAGGGTTGAAAGAATACAATTTCAAGTTAGTATTAGTATGGTACCTATTTGAAATATAATTGACAATCTTCGCGTGTTGAATAATAATGCAATTTAGATTGTTATAGTTTACGATTCTGAATTATATTCTGATATCTTATTAATCTTGATAATTATGAGTACTTATCTATAGGATTACTAATGAAACTTTCAGCTTGTGTGAGGCTGTAAGGTTACTATATGAATATATGTTTAACTATAATTATTGAATCAGGAAAATGTAAGATACAAGGCAAGAAAACCCGTTCTGTACCTATAGACATAATTCATATTATTTTTAGGTAATTTATTATTTCAGAAGCATAACTAGCAGATGAGCTTATAAATATTTCCATTATTTTGTTATTTCGTAGGGTAACAGTACAATCAAAGCAATATATTGATAACTCTTTTTTTGAATAAGCTACTAAGTAGTTACCAGCACCCCCAGCCTAAATTCTACAAAGTAATCACACACGTAGCTAAACGCCTTAATAATCACGTCAACTCGCTTCAACGTAGGCACAATACAAACTAGACCGACACTACCCCAGTACAATGTACCACCATACCAACACACTCGCATAAATTTCAATTACCGCAAAATGAGCCTTATTTTTAAGTACAGAGAGTTTACAAGGGTTTTCCCAGCGGATAAGAAAGTTTGAGCCCGTGAATATAAACTTGGGCTAACTTGGAGCTGTCAAATTTGTTTAGTGGTGAGGGAGAGTTAAGTTGTGAGTCAGGACGCCGCTGGCGTATAAGTGCTTGCCTACTACTAAATTGTTTCATTTGAGTTGTAAAATTAATGCCCAGATTTATGTTACGTGGTTAAAATAGTTGCTATAGCTATTAATGGCTTAGAAACCTTTAGAATAGTTGAGCTTGCCATTAGAAACAGCGAGGTGAAACGATCGTGTTACACAATAGCGTGCACATGAGGTGATTCCTTGGTCAAAGTTCAAAGTGAAGCCGCAAAGGTGTGACTAGGGGCTAATTAAGAAAAAAGTAATCGAGTCATTCGATACCTTCGCGTTTACTTCAGATTTGTAAAGGAAGTTTTTTTTTTTAATTTTCTTTGATTTTTTCGGTCATCTGTTGATGTTAATTCTTGCTTAAAAATTTACACGAAATACTTGTTACGGAGAATTTATTACCTATCTGAAAAAGTATGCTATATTTTACATTCTATATAAAGAAAAGGCTCAGTTATGTTATAACAAACGATAATGCTCTTTAGTCAACGGTTATGTTTGTACTTTTATGTCGAACCCTTCTTGCAGCTATAAAGTTAAGAAAAATGGATGTTCTTATCAACACTTGCGGCTCTATGAACCTTTTATTTGATTTGAAAATAAAACTGTTTTTATAACATACAGCAGAAATAATAGTTAATTTACAATGAATTAAAACAAATGTAGTAAAAGTAAAGTTATTTCTGCAGCGTACGTATTAGATAATGTTTACAATAACAAAATGTTAAATATCGAGATAATACATTTCGAGGTGCTGTCCCATTTTTTTTACAGCTATTTTTTTTTCAACAAAGACATTGTCAACTTACTATAGTATAATCACAGCCGCGTTGTCGATCCTTCAAGTACTTAATAAACGTAAAGATTCACTGTGTTTAGAAGTTATTAAATAAATACAGGCCCCTCATGGTCAATACCGTGTATTGTTGGAACATCTGCAAACCTACATAGTGTGTAGCATTATTATTATAGCCGTAGTTTACTTTAAAGTAGAGGGACAGTATCCACAACTCGTAGCAACTCTTTGTTACCGTCCAAAGGCTATGTGACTACTATTATTTACTAGACTAGTCCAAAGACTTGTCACCATCAGATACTCTTAAGTAAGATTGTATGATTGTAGCTGTAAAAGAAAACAGGCCTGTAATGTTCTTATGTATGTAATGTTTGCAAAACTTCGTAAAAACGTGCCGTAAAACACTAGCCCGGTAATCGATAAGGGCCGTTACAGATGCGTCATATTTCATAAAGTGCCCTAAGTTCGGCAGTTAACTCGCACGGTTATGGCGGTGTTAACACGTGCTCCTCCACGTTGTTCATGCCCTTATACCCTTGCAACGTATAAAAGTGAGAAAAAAATAATATGTACAATGTTTTGTGAAAATGTTTTAAACTTAGATAAAACATACGCTACGGATTTGAACAGAAAACGGGGTACAAATGAATCCAATATTTGTGCTTGTTTTTAGTCGGTTATGGATTAGGTTCATTTTTAAATGAACTTTTGCGCTTTATCGGTCAAAGGCCGTGGCAGGCGAATCCTGCTCGACGCGGGAAATTTTTCGTACCTTTCGTGAGAGTTTATACCCAAAGGCAGGGTAGGGGAACATCTTGTGCCTTAACAGCATTTCGGTCTGACTTTTTTCTAATATGCTTTAAGAATTAGCGAATGCTAGAATTTAATATAGCACGTACTAATAACAAAGCATATTATCAGGAAAAAAAAAACAGACTGAAAAGCTGTCAAGGCACAAGATGTTCCCCTACCCTGCCTTTGGGTATAAACTCCCACGAAAGGTACGAAAAATTTCCCGCGTCGAGCAGGATTCGTACCCGCAACTATTCTGAAGACCGGTCAGATTGCTCTGCCTATTGAGCCGTCGACGCCTGTCAACTTTCGGCAAATGTCGCTACGCGTTCCCTAAGGCGTGTAACCAAATTAAAGACATAGTGGAAATATTCTCCCGGGTCTGACAGGCGTCGATGGCTCAATTAACAGAGCAATCTGACCGGTGTTCAGAATGGTTACGGGTTCAAATCCTGCTGACGCGGGAAAATTTTCAATTTGTCTTTCAATTATAAAATTTCAAATTTCATTCGCAGACATCTCTGCTTAATACAAAATTAATTGAATAAAGATCTTTGAAATGTTTAATTATAATAAGTGTTCAAGAAAATGTTTATTCATGCACAAATATTTCCCTTTATCCTAAACTACTTTATCTATAAACGTAAATAGCTTGTCTCTTTCAGGTAAAGATACAAAGACATGTTGTTATGAGACGTGAAATTTTCAAGAGGACCGGCTAAACGTCGCCCGGGGCGACTGGTTGAGATCACTTTGTAACATTAAGGGGACCTTTACTGGTGCTGCATACCCGAGCCTTCGAGACTATGCGGGGAAAAATATAATGACATTACGACTAAAGTCTAAGAATGATTAAAATAACACGATATTAATTAATTACTAACAAAGGACGACTCACTAGGACGGGACGGGACGGGGCGGGACGGGCGATCTGTCAATCACGAGATAGCGTGGAGCCCTCGGATGTCACATGACGTTTTCTATAGAAACTGACAGATCGTCCCGTCCCACCCCTTCGCGTCCCGTTCTAATGTGAGTCATCTCTTAAATAAAAGTTTTGTAGTAGGTGTTGTAATCTTAAGATTACTTAAGACTTTTCAACCAGCCTGCTTTTAAAATTCGCTAGCTTGTGGCGAAATAAACTTTTAAATTCCTTTTAAATTGGTCTTACTGAATTTAACTCACACTAACAACACAAAGAAAATATAGAATATGCACTTATCAAAATACACTTTCTCGCTCAACCAAATCATAAATAAAGCTTATAATTCTGTTATAAAAAAGTCACACTCATACTCGGGACCGCCAGAAGACCTGCTGCACCTAACACCCGACGCTATTGCGTAGCTGAACGCACTGAATATAAACATTTAATTTTAATTGACATTTATGTATCTGCCTATTCTTGTATAAAGCCATACGATTAAATAAATAAAAAAGTCATGTTTCCATAACTTGAGTTTATTTTTACTAAAGTTACAAGTACACATACTCGTAAATAATATTTAATAGTGATCATTTTTATTAAAATTGAGTACCTTTTGGCATAAGACTTTATCACATAAATCCCTAGTCACACCCCTATTTGGAAGAAGACGTCGCCATGAATAAGTCCGTTCAAGCGCGAGGGACTTGACAGTATCATATCGGGCCGTTTGCCGAGTGGACACCAAATTAAACTTTATTGGACGTTTTTCATTTGCAGACCCTTTGCGAAACGCTGTGGAATGTCTCGTGGAAAACGTATGAAATGTTTAATGTTGCTTTTATCTGAATTATTGGAAAAACTTTCGTAACTTAAATAAGTCCACTGTTTTAACGATTAGTTATTCAGGGCGGTATGGCAAGGCATGGTGCATATTGACGCTAGAAACTATATTTAACCCCTAATTCATAAAAAAAGCTAACATAAGTTATTTAAATTTAAATTATGTTTTCTCCCTTCCTAACAACCGAAAATGTGAAACTGACAGAAGAGACATCATTTATTTTCATCATCAGCAATTATGTAGCTAAACTATGCTTAATCCGCGTTTATGAATAACGCCATTAGTAAAACATATTAACGTATCGGTTTAAAGCGATTCCCTGCCAGAGATATGCGTCTAGGTCATCCCGTCAAAATTAGTTAAAAAATACCTTCTAATTAAAATAAATTGTTATCTGACAACGCCCAAGTACAAGTATTAAATTGCTGATAATATTAAATACACTACTTAAGAAGGGTTAAGCATCTATAATCATTAATCACAATGAATCTGAGAAAATCCTTTACACTGCCAATTCTTGTTTTGTAATACTTTCAATATTACGTCTACCATGCTATGAGTTCACTTAGGCCATAATCTCATGCAACTGCGCTATATCACTCGCAGTGCATGTTGCATAAACTGATAACTTGTGCAAGCGAAATAAAGGTTCAGTGTAGTATCAAAAGAAAGATAAAAAAATCAATAAAGCTAAAATATATTATATTTTTTATCTGTGCGGCTTGAACGCCTCATGGAGAGCTCATGTGTGTAAATCAGTGTATGTAACTTTAAATAATTAGTCATTAAAACACTCGTGTGATAAACGGACCGTCGAATTTTAATGCCCTTTATTATCTAAGCCCGCCATATACATACGTTTGGGGAATTCGTCGGGTCTCCATAGTAGGTATGTCCGCCGGGTATCCGCAGACCGATTGGCACATCCGGCGGGTATGCCCGACCCGAACGTACCTACTCGTATGTTACTGTATTCACACAAATGTATGGCAAGGAGAAGATGGCGGGATGACCTGCACGCATTTCTCAACAACTGGCCAGAAATTGCCTAAAATCGGGAAGTTTGGAATTCTACGGGGTGGCCTTTGCCCAGCAGTGGAACACATTATAAGCTACATATTTTTTTGTTAAAAAACATTTTAACATTTTCCCGAAAAGGTTTCAAACCTCTTCGGCGTAGATCAGCCATGGTCAAAACCAAGTTAGAATTAATAATAGAATATACCAAAACATAGACTAACGGCTTACCCTACACAGCAAAAATGTCATCTCGTAAAAATCTCAAACACGCAACAAGGAAACGTCCACCGAATAAAATGAGTAAAACGTAGCGATTTCCTTTAACGGACATATGAGGACGATTTCCGAAATGTGTTTACAATGAGGCCCGCGCGGACGCAACATATTTCATCATGGTGGAATACCTCGCGGTACTATTGAGAAGACCAGTGCTTTCAGTTTGTTGTCTTACCCTTTCCGTTAGAGAATCAAATTTATAGAACAACATCGTTGTCTTAACTAGAGAGTTGCCGGTCTCAAGTGACAGTGGGTTAGCACATTGCTTGTAGAACTAAGTTCTTGATCGTACGAATGCGTACCGGAAGACTAAGAATATGAAAACGAAAGACGCAATGTGACAAGACCTCTAACAAAGTCAACCAACGGTCTGCTAGTCTGGTCGGGTTTTTATCGACTATCACCATGGCTGTCACGTTCTAACAAATATGTAAGTACGAAAGTGACGCATAGCGTGATAATCGATAAAATAGCAACCATCTAGGCCTGGTCAAGATTGCCGGGAACCGATGGAAACGGGCGACGCTCGATCGAATATTGTGGAAATTCTTGAGGAAAGCCTTAGTCCAGCAGTGGGAGTCTTTCGGCTAAAATAGCAATCCTATGTACTCACATATGACCTCGGCGGAAGACCAGCGCTGGCCACCTAGCCAAGCACGATGTTGAGTTGGGACCATTTCGTGGCAGTACTCTTTTGTTGTGTTTCTGGTACCTTGTTGTGTTATAAATTGTAATGTAGGTACTATTGCGTTCAGATTTGCATGGTCAGATTATGAATAAATCCATTCATAAATTGCCCATGCACCTTTGAACGCGTGTGTACCTACTGTAATATGCCAATAATAAATACTTTTCTATTTCTATTTCTAAAATGTTATCCGTGTCTTTTTATTACATCTGTAGGTATATTAATTATATCATATCGTTAACACTTTTATAGTGCTTCAATGAAATGCATTTATTTAATTCATAATCATTTACACTTTTGTGCAAAACTATCCGCTGAGCCTAAGCCCGCGTCCCCTTGCATCCGGTCACTATATAATAAAGTTATTCTCGTTCTTTCGATAAACTGCTCGCCCAGCTCGGCTCGTCTCGGTTCAGCTCGGGCCGGCTATAAATTACCGGCCACTCGGAAGCCTCGCCAAATATTGGCTTAACTTTGGACCCAATCTCGCTCCGTTTCGATACAAATAACTCTTGTTTACAGACGCTAAACACATTACAATGGATCGTTTGTATTTGCGGACAATATTTTACGTTCAAGAACTTTGTTTTCTTAATATTTGTAGTGTATCATTTGCAGCAGCCCATGTCATGAGTGGTACTTGATATTTAAAAGATAATAGGTACCTATATACTATAATCGGCATAATAGCTTGTTAAACTAACAGCTGTTATCTTATAGACTTTCTTTGTTTTGTTTAATACGGATAAATACCATTAGGCTATAAATGTACAAAAATAAAATAATGGGAAGTACTCCTTCCCATTATTTTTGTTAGTTTACATAGTCAATGTTTCCCGAGGAGGAGAAGGAGGTCCCAGGTTCGAACCCTGGTCAGCATTTATTTGCGTATTAATCACGAAGCTTTGTTCCATTTCAGTATTTATATGTATCTACCTATACATATATCGTCGTCTAGTAACCACAACACAAGCCTTATTGAGCTTGCAGTGGGACTAGGTCGATTTGTGTAAGATTGACTTCATACTATTTATTTATTTGATTAGAAAACTTGTAACCAAGTTAAAGACACTATTTTCTGTAGTGAAATATTTATATTTAATTTATTATATTCTCATCAGACGTCTCTTTCAGGCCTACTAGTTTATGTCCTTACTAGCTTTTACCCGCGGCTTCGCCCGCGTACTAAACGTAATTTTCAACCGTTTACAAATAAGGAGGTTCTTAGTTGGGCCCGTACATTTGTATGTACATATGTATGTTTCTCCGCTATTATCTTGCTATTACCGCTATTAGCTTAAATGGAATGGATGGTTGTCGGAAAAGTGATCAAACTGAACAATTCAAGTTGGCGGCTGTTTCTCAATTTTGACCTCTGATTTGTTATAAAGAATCTCTCGAACCCTTTATATGTGCCTACCGAGCTTTATCATGAACTTAACTCTATAAATTCAAGATGGTGGCCGTTGATGGTGGCGTTGGTAGTTCGTTAGAAAGAACCTCTCTGATCCTCGGATATCGATTTTCATCACGATCAGATCATAACTGAAGAAATTCTAGACGATGGCCGTTTTCCTCAGTTTTAACTTCAGATTATTCATAAAGAAAACCTCACGGATCCTCGGAAATCGATTTGAACACGATCGGATCAAAATTAAAATAATTCAAGATGGCGGCCGGATCTCACAGTTTTTACTACAGATTCATTACTGAGGAATCTCTCGGATCCCCAAATACCGATTATTATCAAGGTCGGATTAAAACTCAATAAATTCAAGATGGTGCCCCTTTTCGCAATTCTGATCAAGGACCTATTTTAGATTTAAGGTAGGCAGAGGTAGGTCGTTAGGTAAGTTACACTTACTGTATATATTTCCCATGTTGACTTTTTCACCCCATTTCGTACTCCTATTTACTCATTTCTCGTTAGGAATACTCCTGTGAATAAAATAATCTAATAAATCTTGTTTCCCGATATACAATCAAATCTCACTTCACCCCTTTAGGAGGAGAATTCTAAAAAATTCTAGCTATTTCCCGCAGCTTCGCCCGCGTACAAAATATGTTCAACCGTATCGTCATTTCAAAATCAAGTCGGCGGCTTTGATTCGTTATAAAGAACCTCTTGAACCCTTTGATATGTACCAACCGAGTACATATTACGATCAATGTTGACTTCTGATTCCTTATAAAGAAACTTTCGGATTCTCAGATATTTATTTCCATCAGGATCAGATCATAACTGAAGAAATTTCAGATGGCGGCCTTTTCTCGCAGTTTTGGCTCCAGATTCATTGTAAAGAACCTCTCGGATCTTCTTTCTTATCTCGATTAGGTGAAGGTGAATTCTGAAAAATCCTTTCTTAATGCACACCTACACCTTAATAAGAAACCTACGTGCCAAATTTGAAATTCTAGAAACAGAAATAAACAACAAAACGACACTCATATTGATATTTTGAGATTTCAACCCCATCGCACCCCAACAGGGAAGATGGTGTATCTAACGTCCACCTCATTGGATTTTAAAATGGTTGTTGTTTTTGATTTCAGCGACCTGATAAACCATAAAAACGATAATCATGTTGTTTTTTGACTTTGTTACCCCTTTTTCCCCTCTTAGGGGTTTAATTCTCAAACAATCAAATACACGTCTTTACTTATTTATCTTTAGAAATACTCTTGTGTAGTTTTGAATAAAATAGTTTAACTAATCATGTTTCCCCATACATAGTTTGTACCGTCATTTCTCCCCCTTTGGAGGTGAATTTTGAAAGCTCCTTTCTTTGTGCACCCCTACGCCTTATAAGGAACCTAAGTGTTAAGTTTGGAATCTATAGAACCAGAAATAAACAACAAAACGACACCCATATTTATATTTTTAGAGTTCGACCCCCTCGCGCCCCAACAGGGAAGATGGTATTTCACAATCGCCACGTTAGATTTTAAAATCGTCGTTGTTTTTGTAATCAGCGACCCGATAAACCAGAAAACGATACCCATGTTGTTTTTTTTACTTTTTCACTCCTTTTCCCCCTTATATGGGTTGAATTCTCAAAAAACCTGAAACACGTGCTACCTCATTTATCTTTATAAATACTCCTGTAAAGTTTCAAATGGAATAGGCCAACTAATCTTGTTTCCCCATAAAAACTTTGGACTTTCCAAATCACCCCCTTAGGGGTTTGAATTTTGAAAAATCCTTTCTTAGTGCACCTCTAGACTTTATAAGCAACCTACGTTTCAAATTTGGTATCTCTAGGACCAGCGGTTTGGGCTGTGCGTTGATATGTCAGTCAGTCAGTCAGTCATTTAGTCAGTCAGTTTCTTTTTTATATATTATATGGATAAATACACCTTTTTTGTATTTTGATGAGAAACCTTTACACATAAAATAAAGTCTCTAGCTAAACAGAAAACCTTCCGCCATACAAACTTTCAACACCCTTTTCACCCTTATAAGGGTCGAATTTTCGAAATCGCTGAAATTACTTTTTGTAAACTCTGATGAGGATTCTTTTCACAAAGTTTGTAGTCTATAACTAAAAGGGAAACGCTTCCGCCATACAAACTTTTAACACACTTTTCACCCCTTTTGGGGTTGATTTTTCCAAAACGCTAAAATTACTTTTTTTGTATTTTAATTACAAACCTCTACACCAACTTTTGAGTCTCTATCTAAAAAAAAAAAACTTTCTTCGATACAAACTTTCAACCCCGATTTAACCCCCTTAGAAGATGATTTTTTCAAAACCCTTTCTTATTCGTTACCTTCGTTAAACACCTAACGTAATGTGAAAATTTCAGGATCATACGTTTAGTGGTTTCGGCTGTGCGTTGATCAGTGAGTCAGTCAGTCAGGACTTTTCCTTTTATATGTATAGATTAGAAAGTGAGAGCGATCACAAACGATAAAACTGGACTAAATTAGACCAGCAGCAGCATTCTCCGCAATAAAATATGTGAATTAGCTACTAAATACAGTATAAACAAGAACCCACTAGGCAACATTGAACCAATTTTCTGTAACGTATCGAAGGATAAAAGTGGCCGGTTTCTTTGTGGTTGTCTCAGTTAAATTGGTCGAGCTGCGGGCGCGTAGCAGACGCCGTAGACATATCGCTACGGTACAGGAGCTACGAAACATTTTCTTTATTCACCGTCTTTTAAACAGTTTTAAATAACTCGTCATCATACATTTAAGAGTTAACTCTTGTCGGCGTAGCTGTTGAAGTATACAGCTCTCTCCAAGTACTTCTTCTATTCAAAGCTGTCTCCTTGACCTCACTATAATACGACATGATATTTATCTTATCCTTTATTTGTTTGATGTTGTTTATCCTGGGACTTGCATTGCCTCGCTTGCGTTCAATCTATCCCTCTATTATGTTCGTTATGTAATAGTCATGTCGTTCAAGGTGTCCAATCATTCGTCCTCGTCGAATTTTTATGTTATTTATTTCCGTTACACTTTTAGGACCTCTTCATTTGTAACTTTTTTCACCCAGCTGATTTATTATATTTCATCCATTTAAATAACTAATACTTAATAAGATAAATACCTGACAAACTACAAAACAAAATTATCGAGTGAGTTGAAACCTATCTAAAAACCATCTCATCTCAACAAACCTAGCCTCAAATGTCTCTCTTATTTTGGCCGGCAATGGCTTTTTTCCCAGCCCTAATAATGATTACATTTCAAAGAACAAAAGACGAATAATAGATCCAGCACAACGGCGAAATCTGCTGATAACAGGGAGCTTATTTTAACACAACGGGTTATCTGATATCTGGAGCATGTCTTCGGTTCTCCATGTTGGAAGTCTCGCCATGTAGAGACATAGTTGGTGTGTAACACACACTCGACAGCTTTCTGCACCTGTGGCCTTTGCAACCTATGAGAGCAAACAGCAAACTTTAGAGAAAGACTAGTTATTAATTATTTATTTACACAAAACCATGATAATTATGTTATCTTATCTTATATATATATATATATAAGAAAGTCGTGTTAGTTACACTATTTATTACTCAATAACGGCTGAACCGATTTGGCTGGAAATTGGTGGAGATGGAGAGGTAGCTTAGAACCAGGAGATGGACATAGGATACGTTGCAAGAGATTGATAAATTAAAAAAAAAAAGTGTTCACGATCATCTGCGTTGTTTGTTCTTGCGCCTGATAATAAAACAATTGTCGTGTATGACAAGGTACTTAACTACAAGCTATGCACCAAAAAAACATGAATAATAAAGAATCATTAAAATACTATTTTTTTATTTGTTTTACTAAATAACATCCAAAATTTTCTAATTTATATAATAAAGAATCATTTAAATACTTAATGAAAAAAAATAACATAATAACATCCAAAATCCGTTTATTTATGGCCGAACATAGTTCGCGGGGTCAGCTAGTAAAATTATAAATGTTTATGACCCGTTCCGACACCTTACTTACGATTTTTTTGGTGTCAGATGACCAAGGACTCATGGTTTTAACACCTAGCGCCGCAAACTCATATTCATTCGTTAGGTATGAGTAATTGCAGCGCTTTAATTTTTGAACTTGGTCAGTAGCAGTCCCAGCGCACGTAGCGGGCCTAGACCCCAGGGCACGAGAGTACAGCCGTTGGGCCTTATTCCGTCAACTGCAGAGATCCCCGATGGCTCCAGTTAGTTAAATATAAAACAATGTTGACATTGCTAATGAAATTGCATTTACATCTAATATCTGTCAATATTTAGGTATTTTCAATTCACAATTTTTGAAATAGTAACTACTTTTTATACTCAGAATGTTCGCTAAATAACCAATATAAACAACAACCAAAACATTTTAAATCTATTATATACTTAATTACTATATTTACTATATTACTATTATTTTTGTTCCGAAAAAGAGCCTTTATACTGCTGCTAATAAAGTCATATTACTCTATATCCAATTTATTAATCGTTAGCTAAAAAATTATGGTTATGTTAACAAACAAGTATATTTTGGTCAACATAAAAAACAGCTGGTCAACATGGCTTAGATAAGATTTCTGCTGACTAACTGTTTAATCCTGCTGATCATATTTTTTTGCAGACCAATTAAATCATACCCGTAAAAACTATGCCTTATCCAACCATTCATAGCAGCGCTTCTTTGCGGGCGGTATCCCTGTATCTGATGGCGCGGCACTAATTCCGTATGAATGAAATTTACTGTCAATATCTGAGGCCCGCATGCGGCTTTGTGACGCAAACTGTCCTTTTATATTCGCTATTATTCCTCTTTTTATCCCCTTTTTGCATTTTCAGTGTATTTATTAACGACTGTATAGCCCTTTTGGTTTTATTGCAGTTTTGTGGCTATTTGGTTTTTGATAGCATTAGGGTAAACGATTAGCTTTATTTATATCAATAAAAATACAATTTATGTACGCTACGCTCGTAGCGCGTAGCACGCACTGGCACAGAATGTGTCAAGATATTGAGTGCCAGCGAGTGCTAAGCGCTACGCTCGTAGCCAATCCCTTCGTTTTCCCGCTTTGTAGCGGAAAGTGACCACGCACGGAGAACTCCCCTACCCGGTTCCCGGCACTCAATGTGATATAATTACATAGAACTAAATATGAGATGTTTTGTAATCATAATAAAGGAATTCATAAAAATAATAAATATATTCAAATATCTGTTGAGGTTTTCGGTAGGTTTGTATAGCCTACGAAATAGAAGAGTTGGTTTATTTATATTTGTGTTATAAATATATTTTTTGATGAACTTCTGATTTGTATTCAAGTTTTTCAACGAAAAATTTAACAATTTTTAAACGAAAATATAATTTGTTATAACCTGATACATAGCCACTGTGCTGACGACATCGCCCGAAAGTTATAAGCCGTAGTCCTATATTAGGCTCTTGCATGTAAGTACAATGACAGCACATTGTCTGAAATTAAAATAGTTATTTCACAAGAAATCACGATGACATATTTTGTTCCCCAGCAGGGCCCTTACCATGATATCTTAACGCGACTCAGTTTATATATAGAATCGCGTTAAGACGTCATTGTAAGGCCCCAGGTCAAACAGTGGCACTTTGATCACTCTAACCATCAAAATAGTATTTTTTCTTATAGGTGTTAAAAAAGGGTTATTCACTCTAGAAAGCACTTAGAACTTAAGTTTTTTTCTATCTTTGCTATTCTGAAGTTGTATGCAAAATAGCGTTTCTCAATGCATAATATAATTTTTCTTTTTTTACCAGTTTTATCCCACGTATAAGATACCAATTGAGTGTTAAATAATTAGGAGCCCCGGCCGTATATTTCGGCGGGATTATCGCGAGACGCTGTAGGTGAATCCGGGCGATTAGTCACAAGAATCGCGGGATGAATTCGTCTACGTGCACAGTAAACCACACAGTGCATCAGTCAAGTCTTAGTAATACACATACCTACACATGATGTACATTATATTAAACCGCGAGATAAAGTTATATGAAATACAGATATAGAAATATAGCTTGTGAAATTTATTGAAACACTTTTTAATGGGAGTAAAAACCATCATGGTTACTTCTGCACCGCTGGGACAGTGCAGAAGCCATGCCGGACTCTCATCGATTAAAAAACCCCTGTCGATCCTCTTCGACGCAAGCCAGACGACCCTGGGATCTCCAATAGAACGCACCAGTGCCAACCTAGTATAAATATACTTTCCTGCCCTCCGGCCGGAAACCAGCCAATTGTCGCTACGCTAAACAAGTTCGCCGCTTGCCGACTGCGTCAAGCAGAAAAATAGTGTACAAACTTAGCCAGTCAATAAGAAAGCCTCAGATCACATGTTAGTCGACCTGAGTTTCGCTTCGCACGACAAGGATCTGAGACGTTTCTTACTTTACAGACCTCGTGATCGTGATATTTGATCAATGGTGCAGCGACCTGAAATGAGTCCTATGGGCTTTACCATGAATTTTACGTAGCGACTGCGCGATTCGAAAGTATTTGCTTGCTTGTCAACAAGCAATTTTTACGTCTTAATCGTCTTGTGGCTATGTAAAACTAATGATAAGCACACTAGCCTTCGACACGAGTTCTCGCCAGTTCTCTCGATCCTGCGCCATTTCTCGCCAGCTTGAAAAGCCTTCCTTTATTATCCGGACCTTAAATATTATTCAAATAAAGTACACTTCAAATGTATTTACATTTGAAGTGTACTAAAAATACCCATTACAAAACGAAGAAACTTGCCGTTATATATTAATGCCACTTGTATTTGAGCATAGGTTTTTAGTGTACCTATTACTACAACAGTACTACATTAGTGTGTAGGCTGTGTACTGTGCATTCGTCCCGGATCCGGAGCTTATCTTTATACCGGAGAATCAAACTGACACCCTCGGAATACTGATGGCCCTTGACTTAGTATGCAGGTGTACGAACGGAATAATCGGGATTACTTAGCTTTGTATTTGTAACATTATCTATTGGAAGTGTTCATTACGAGTTTGCGATATCTGGCAATATAATAAGTGGTAGCTAGTCTACAAATTGGGTAAAATATAAAATTGTTTGAATATCTTTAACTATTTTGGTTTTTGAGTAACCAGATTTGATTCATGGTGGAAAAATAAGTTTCACGTACGATATTATATCTAAGTGTTATATTCAAACAGATGAACCGATTTATTTTCGAGTTTTAAACCACAAGATTATTCTGAACAGATGGTTTTAGATGGCGCTGTTGAAAACTGAAAAATTAAGTAAGTTTGATCGAATATTATTAATTGGCTATTCTTTCTAATTAAACATTTTCCACACAGCCTCTATAAGTTACACAACGTTATCTAAGCTCATTCAGACTTCGATTTGTCCGGCGACATTATACACCATAATCCATAGTCAGCAATCAAGTTCCTCGCAGTAATCAACGTATCCTTCAATATCCGACGTCCACAAGCACGGTAATTACGGCGCACCTCAGACGGCCGCAATTAATTCAACCCACAGAGCCTGCGGTGTCCGCTGTCCTGCCCAGCCCTACCTACCAAAATCCCCCAAAATCTAACCCTACAATACCTCCATCTCTATCGCTCCAGCAGGATCAACATGAGCTAGAAAGGCGCAGCTAATCTAATAGGAACGTGTCGATGTGATGTCGATGAGTAGTATCCACAAGGATTCCAAGATTCCCGTCACTTTGATTGACCCGGGTGGATTAATGTAGCCATGTTGGCTTATTGGCTGGTGGAATGCGTTTGGTTATTTGTACTTGCTTCAGTTTGTATCCAAGTTTGAACGGGTGTTCTTGAAATATAATTTAAGCACGATTAACCAAGGAATCATATAAACATGAAGTGGTCAATATAGACTTTATTTTAGAATGTAACGGTTGTTCTCTTTCTTTTGAAATAACGGGCATGACTGGACTATAATTACAAAAGAGCCACTAAATTTTCTATATAAGTATACAATCTATCTAAATACCCGAGTGGGCTATATTTAAACGAGGGACTGCAAAGGGAAATAGTTGGAGGCGCCGCGCCGGCCGGTGTGATAAATTCATTTTTGGGTAAGGTTTAATTTGTTTGCCGGCGCGCCGCCGTGATTTTGGCTTATGTTATAGGAGATCGGTATTTGTTTGTTCATTATTATTACACCTAGCTCGTGATGTGTATATATGCGTGCGTTGAGAGGCAGGGTTCAAAGTGCATCACCTTTAGTTCACAATCGTTAAATGTAGTATTTTATTGAAATCATAAAAGTACTTATGTTTTGTGTTTTTTTTTCATTTTGTGCAACTTTACTTTTATGTACCTATATGTCATCAGACCCCCATGAAATAAAGACAAAAAAAAAAACGCCACAGCCAATAACTTGCGCCCACAAATTTTTGGAAAATGCAATTTCTCATTGAACAGATTACGGAGATTAGGAATTCATTAGGGGCGCTATATCTTTGCTCCGGGACTCCTAATTGATATTTTAGGCGCATGTGTGTTGTGTGGAAATATTAAGGGTTGGAATTTTCCGTATCACCAATTATCGTTTTATAATGGGAAACATCTCCATAATTTCGAATCGACTTCTATTTTAGAACTAGTTAGTAAATTTTCATAGTGAAATGTGATGAATTTTAAAAAATAGTACGGACGGGCGATGATATTTTTGTGACTGATTTTTTCCTATTCATTAGGTCATTTTTTTAGCATCTTGAATTTAAAATACAAGTTTATACCAAGTATATTGCCAAGTTTGTTTAGTAGGTAGGAAAGGCAATACACCGAGAAGTTTTATCGCTTGATTTTCATTTAATTTTCAAACACATTTCCCGCACTAATGTCGCAATCGCAATCGGAGCACAAACATGTTTGAAATATCAAATGCATTTAATCTTTGCGTTTATATAGGTACTAATATATTATTATGTTAAATTCATTTTAATTAAAGCAAAATTAACAATGGTCAACGTACCAACTACGGGCCGGGCCGGGTTCCAATTTTGCCGTTGTCCGGCGCCATCTGGCGGTGATTAATATTCGGATGGACTTTCAAGTCGGACATGTTGTTTTCTTTCCCAAACCTACGGCTGTTATGGCTGAATATTATGGAATGTTGCATATTTATGTGTATATGGGGCTGTTGTAGAGCAGCTTATCACAGAAGCGACAATAAATCTTTTAACAAATATGGTTGTTAGAAGCACATATATGATTGTATTAAGTAAAAGGTACCACTTGGTCCCTTGTTGATAAGTTTCATTTTTAAACGAATATTTATGGCATTAGCGCCTAATCGGTAACCGACAAAGTGGTACCCTTTACTAAAAACTATCACATACTCGTGGAGAGATTACAGACCTTCTTATCCGATTAAGTTCTATATTATTTATTTTATTTATTTATACGCGATTTTTTCCACTTTTCGCCGTCGTCTAGTAGTGACATAATCCAAGATACTACTACGATTTTAAAACGGTTAATTCGTCATCGCTACACCGCCGCTTTTATCATCAGCGATTAACAACACGTAAACGTTTGAACCCTCGGAGCGTAACGAGAGCTCACGTAGACGCATATTAGCGCCACGTGCGGCCAACAACGCTAACGATTGCCGAACGACGTAAGTGTCAGTACGCGTATGTGTAGTTACAACGTTTCAGTATAATGGTACGGTACTAATTGCGTACAATCAACTCTATATGCAGCTAGAAATATGGAAAAACTAGCCTTCGCTCAGTTTCATCTACGAAGGCGTTCATATTTTCCACTCGGCTTTTACCTTTTACAAGCTTAAATCTTGTTGTGTAACTATTTTTTTTTTTGGGTTAGTTAAGGTCATGTCTTGCAAGCTGAATTTGACTAACATCCTTATACTCGTACATATAGGTAGTTATTACAATGTCATAGAGCGAAAGTGCAGTCAGTGATAGAAGCTTGTACGAGTATATATATATTTTTTGACAAAAAACTTATTTCGAGGTGTTAATTACAAGATTTTACGTAAGTATAGGCTGTTGTAGCCTATCAGTTACTATTAAACATTAAAATCGTATATAACATTACTGTCGGTACGAATGTACTGATACAATTTTTTCTGTACTTACAATTATATAATTTACGGAGGGTTGTTGCAGTGACTCAGGTAACAACACTGAGTAGGAATTTGATGTTACTTAGTTTATACGAAGTCATGAATGACAATGAAGGGAACGACTTGAGCAATACGAAGCTATGGATAAGCATTTAAAGAACACTGAAAAAAAATGTTTACTTGTAGAATGATTAAATACAGGGTAGAATAATTTAAGGGTGGGAGTCCATTAGTAAGTATGGACTCAGGAGAATTTTCAAATGCATCTTTGCGGTGTGCTGCAACTGCAAGTCATAATATAATATAAAAGTATAATCTGTTCTGCGTTTTTAAAAAGGGAAGCAGAAATTTACCGAAAAAATGAATCTTCTAAAGCAAACTTTTCACACTCGGGTGCCAAATCCTAAGCCCGTTACCGCCGCCACTAATTACAACCTCAATTTACTGGCTTAAAATTTAAAGTCGCTACCCTTTCTCTCTCTCTCGCACGTCCAGGATATTGCCAACTGTTGCGAACATTCACGAGTGCGCTCGCAGCCGTGTGTGGGTGGGTAAACACCGGTTTAAGCCTAACTGGCCTTAATGAATCGTAATGGCCCC
Source organism: Lathronympha strigana (assembly GCA_949128165.1). Lineage (NCBI taxonomy): Eukaryota > Metazoa > Arthropoda > Insecta > Lepidoptera > Tortricidae > Lathronympha > Lathronympha strigana. The sequence goes on along the minus strand of OX421905.1, from coordinate 8,274,151 downwards.
TATAATTCGCGGCGTAACTAACTGGCCATGTGGGGACGGCCCGCTCGCCCCCTCACCCCCCCGTTGGAAGCGAGCCATATCGCGTATGACAGCGCCGATCCTCTTTTTAAAATTTTCAGTTGAAACCTTTTTAATCGGTGATTGGCGGTTATGGCGATTATGTGCATGGACTTGATTATCAGTTTTGATACTTCGCTTAAAAACAGTTTTATGGCTTAGATTGTAGCAGCCGTCGCCCCTACTTTAAACTAAAGCCTGAAGGAGGTCGTTATTCCTTCTGTAATTTATTTAATTGCTCTGTGGTGGTAATTATTCATGAAATTACGGCAATTACGTCTCGGGAAACAATTATTTATTGTGCAAACTTAAGACTTAACTCACATTTTATTCTACAATGCATCAACAGATAACAGAATTGTTTCATTTCGTTGCTTAATTTGTTCTTAAATTTCAAATTTCTATGGCGTAGCCGATCTAAATTTCTCATTAGAGTGCTTGTTTCATAAATAAATGCACTCAATTAAGAACAGTTTAAATTGAATATTCTTACAGTATAATAGGCCGGTTATGTATACATGCATGCATTAGATACAATTTTTTTAATACAAAAGAAAAACATTAACACCTATACGATAACAATGTGCTATGCATATAAACTTATTGGCCATAATTCCTTTCTGTAAAACTTTAACGTAATGTTTCCTTTAACAATCGCCACTTTTTTCACCTCGTATACCTGCTATATTGCATATGATATAAATAAAACATTCTGTAATGTAACTCCAACTCTGTCGCTGTAATATAGCCCAAAGTCTGTATCGGGTCGTCCGCTCGAGGGCGGAGATAGTGTCAATACTGGCTAGCCTCCAGCTGCGCTATTTACGTATAGCGTGCGGCGGAGCAGGCCTGCGTCGTTCATCTATTAAATATTGCGATAATGTTGATACTAATATTTACAATTTTACAGTTTATGATATAGATGACACAAATCGATGAATATTGCTCAAACTCTATATCAGGTCGTCCGCACGAGGGCGGAGATAGTATCAATACTGGCTAGCCTCCAACGGCGCTAGAACAGCGTGCGGCGGAGTAGACCTGCCTCACTCATTTGTACAATATTGTATCCAGCCAGAGTAGCAATTGACAGACCTACTCATCTGCCGAATGCATAAATATGACGAACAATCATATTAATTGTATATATGGACTGATATAACTATTTGTACGTGATGTACCGATGGTCAATTGGTCATGCATTTGAAGAACACCTCCCCGGCAAAACTCGCCAGGTTTTTTTGTGTGGAAAACGAAAGGTATTGCCAGTCCGGTTGGTTAAATAGTCAAAGTCTGTTATATACGATATAGATGACACAAAGCGCTGTAATATTGCTCAAACTCTGTATCGGGTGGTCCGCACAAGGGCGGAGATAGTGTCAATACTGGCTAGCCTCCAGCTGCGCTATTAACGTACAGCGTGCGACGGAGTAGATGTGCCTCGTATGAACAGACGACTTGACGACATTATTGTTATACTAACAATAATGTTTTTTTTTTCATACAAATATATTGGGGTATTTAGATCGTCCAAATGGCGACAGCGATTTAATTTCAGCACAGCATTAGAAATTACCAGAAAAAACTGCATAATTTTTGTTGTCAAAGTCTCATTATGACAAAAAAGTTTAAAAATCAATCAACTATTCAATTTTATTACTTATTATGAAATTAAACAAATGAATGAAATTGATTTGCTCTCGATGGCTCTCAGTTTCAGTCCTTTCAGTACCACTTAAGTGAACTAGGTATGTACTACAGTATAAGAAAGGTGTTTCTTTACAAAGTCCGACTTCAAACATTTTTTTTTATTCTAGTTCAGTTTGAGTGCAGTTTGATTCTAGCAATCGGCCTGTAGCAAAACATGAAATGGGTAACATGCAAATTTGTATAAAATAAAATAATCATTGTACATATAAATATCCCAAGTACCTACATATCTAAACGTGTTGTACACTGTACCTACACATCTACGACTGCGTATGTCAAAACATGTCTACTACTAACTCACAGTTAAATTTGCCATGAGTCGTGTAGTGGAACCCAAGCTATTAACATAATCACAATATTGAAGCCAACGTCATAGGCGTGTCGCGACTGCATGTCTCTGCCGAGGTGGTACAGTACGTCCTACAGAAGACCAGCTACAAGCTGAGGGTGTACCAGCTGCGGTCGCGTCACTACGTGCACATCAGCTCGTTTGTGGTGCGCGTGCCGCGGCCGCTGATGGACACCATAGCGAGCTCAGACTTCTGGCCGAAGGGTGTCGTGTTTCGGCGGTACCGAGGAATCAGACGACGCAACGGAACCACGTAGTTACGTCGCCTAAATTAAATAATAAGTAGTGTCAAGTTTTATATGTTTTTTTTTTGTATTTGATGGGTGCAGTGCTTTAGTTTCTAATGTAATGCTGTAAACTGATTTTTAAATAAATAAAATAAATTTATAGGTAATTTGATGACTAGAAATGATAAAAATCATTTTTTTTCTTCGTTTTTTATCGCCATTACCGTCTTACACAAGTTGATTTAGTTCCCTATGCCCCTAGGCTCAATTAGACGAACTTCTTCCTAATGAAGCCATAAAATAGACTGCGATATCTTGTTAGCTTCTTTGCTATTTTATATTGCAAAGGAAATAAACGTAGTCAGTCCACATTTAAAACTACACAATGCAAGTCAATTATTTCGAAACTGATTGGCAAACTTCTAAACTACAGCTTTTTTTATTTACGGTATTCGAACGTTAAAAAACTCCGTCATAACCGATAGTCCTATAAGCTGATAACGGCAAAGTCAAATCGAGCGTTTACTCCAAACGATACTGCATTTTAGAATTCGACCTTACCGCGTACATAATAAGGAGTTCGCAGAGGCACAGATAAGTGTGTTAGCCAATTTGTAGCCCACGTACACTGACGTGGAGCGTTTTCCGATGCTTTTGACAGCCTGCGTTGGTAAACATCTCTGTTTGTGTGCCTTTTTTAGCAAATAGCAGTCAACTCTTATGTTCCAGTTTATGGTAAGTGTGAATGGGAAAGCGTTTTTTGAAAATAATTCTTCTTCTGAAAATAGTTCTTGTCGATTTGTTGCAGTTTAATTTGTTATATTTCTTGTATGGGATTAAATTTGATACGGTTTAAAACTACTTGTAGGGCGTAATTTGATAATGTTTGAAATATTATTATTTCAATAATTATTCAATTATAAGTAGATAAATGAAGTGCAACCTTTTGTATACCTAAGCGCCCACTATTTGCACCATTTTCCGCAACATCCGAGTTAGTTGGATCAGCCAAGTTGGCTGATCCAACTAGCTCGGAGTTAAGCGTTTTTAAGCAAATTATTTACAGGCTAACTTCGGATTACCATACCTACAATACCATACAATTTTGTTTAAAATAAATAAAATAAAATAAAATAAAATTAGGACCGAATTAGTTAATCTCAGTTCGCCTACAAATTCTGCTTGAACTTTAATTAATAACAGAAAAACAACTTTTGTCACATAATTATTGAACATAAAATTAAATATGTACTTATAGGAAAAAATATTGCACGAAAATATAAGTTCTGAAAATAATTCATTGTTAAGTTGTTATTTCCATTTGTAAGCTTTGTCAGAATTACAATTTTACGCTAATTTGGTAAATAAAAATGTTCTAATATATTAATTTTTATCTAATAAATTAATTTATAACAAAGACAAATCAAACAATATTACTAATTTTATTTAAAAATGACAATATTTTTTAATTATTGTGTTTCTATATTGATACTATCTTTTTTGTGGAATTCGTGTTAATTTTTCAACGAGAATTATCTGTCTCCGGTCCGCAAAATGGCTGATTTAAAATTTCGTTAGAGATTTTTGTTACGAACAATCAGTAAAAATATTAATGTTCTTCTTAGTGACAACCCTGCTATTACTACGTACTATCTATCTACATATAAGTGTAATGTGACAATTGTAAAATTGATTGGGAAATATTATGGGTAGAAATGTTGTTTTGGTAAATATCACTGACCCTTGTGTTATTGTTAAATGTTACTGACCCTAATGAGGGTTGTCACTTGCAGTATTTTGCATTAAAAGTTAACTGCATATAACTTAACTTTCCACTCTGTATAACCTTTAACTTTGGTCAACTTTGTAATATATGAAATCTTGCCATTTCCCCAATTTTAGCTTCACTACTTTTAATAATTTAAGATGCACAGCGTCTGGCTGTCTTATATATTTAGTTATGAGCGTCCTAAGTACTTATTTTGTGTTATGTATGTATTTTCATTGAACGTGTAATACTTTCATATGAACCATGTATTACTTTTCCCTGGACAACGATATGAATAATGTATAATATTCAATATGTAATGTGCAGGGCCTGATTAACTAACTTATAATTGCTTAGCTACCATTTATCTCCGCCTAACTTAAGGCGATTAGTTACACTTAAATCCAATATGACGCTCAAAAGCAACACGTGCAATTTACTTACCGGAATTAATCACCCACATTCAAAGTACAAGATACCCCTGTTCCTCAACCCATGATTTGTGTTCGCCTCGGGCTCGCCACGATTTATGTCCAGGCTTTCGCTGTCCACTTCAAACAAACATCTTAAATTATAGTGTAGATGGTTGTGGGGTGTTTCACTTGAAACTTAGTTGTCTTTGTAACTGTAAATATTGCACAGTGTAATTCTTGAGGTAGATGTTTATTTTGTTATTATACAGTGTTTAAATCTAATACGAGCGAACCTCTTAATGGTAATTAGTATAAGATAACTTTTTTATTGCAATTACAATTTTATCCAAACAAAATATTAAACACACTCGCGTTAATATTAACCACGTGAGCAAAACCGCAAAGTGTCAATTGTCATTAATAAAATTTAAATCGAAATGAAATATGATTACGTAAATTATTTTCTTTTGTAAAATTATAATCCAAAACGTATCCACACATCAGATCTCTTTTTTTTGTCTCTTTCTTTTCATATCTCTTAAACATAACTTTTCATATTTTCAAGACCGATATCCTTATTTTCTCGAATAGTGAGTTTGATGTATTGATTGATGCGATAAATTGTGACCTTTTTCAATTGTTGTGTGTCTCTTTCGCACTCGTGAGATATTCATATAAAGATGACTTCTCTTTTGCTCACTTTGCCTTTGTTACTCTTTAAGCGATAGCGCGAAATCAAACCTCTATGCGTTAAACGCTCGTTGACAGCTGTCAACGTCAACTTTTACAGTTTATAATTACAGAGCCCTTACCATAAGGTCTTAACGCGATTCAGACCTCAACTGAGTCGCTTCCATACAACTGAGCTTTACGTGTTTTTATTGTTATTGAAATAATAATTTTAATAGCTTAAACTGAACCTAAACTGAATCGCGTTAAGACGTCATGGTCAGGCCCCAGTGCATTGATGCTGAGAAAATTTTCAAAAATTAATAATTGGGTCATAATTCAGTGTTACTTAAAAACACCTCTTAAATAATGATAACACTAATTAACGCAATGTCTGGTTTAATTTATCGTCCATATTAGACACTGCATTAATGCTATGATTATACAGTGTGTAAATCTAATACGGGCGAACCTCTTAACGGTGGTTAGTATAGGACATAAGAAATGTAATTAGGTAACTTTTAAATTGAATTGCAATTTAAAAAAAATCCATACAAAATAATTCGGCCCGCAATGTAATGTAAACACACTCGCCTTAAACATTCGTTGACAACTGTCAGCGTCAAATTTTTTGTAGTACATTGCTGCTGAAAATTTTATAAAAAATTAATTATGGGGTCATAGTTAAGTGTAACTTAAAAATATGTTTTAATTATTGATAACAGTAATGAATTCTATGTTTGGTTAAATTTATCGACCGTATAAGACTTACACACTGTATACAAATCAACCGCATACTCTGTCAAAAATGACATTCATAACGATAAATTAAACACAATTAAACTTATTGACCGAGTGAGCAAAGCGAGCGAAGCGTCTCCGTTTCAGCTTGGGCAAAAATGCTTTCGTGTGTCTGTTCATTTGTTCTCCTCTACAGGTCGCATTTATCAACCAATTCTTATGAAATTTTGTAAAAAAGTTACTTAATTTTTTTTGTCGTTTCAGTTTTTGGAAATTTTCACAATGGTGGGAATTGGTACATAAGCGCCATGGAACCCAAAGGCGCTTACGCCCTTTGTGCCAATACCAGTACCCTCTCGCGAGGTCTACAGTTCACCGAGCCACTAGTTTGACAGAGACGGCTCCAGGACATCAGGAATGCACTACGTAGCACTACTATGTGATTTGCTTCGCGTATTTTTCCATTTTTTGTGAAGTTTACAACAAGTTGAAGCAGTAAAGTTTCCAGTTTTGTACGGTCGTGGAAATAATGTATTTATAGACAGCTGACATATATGCATGCTGCTAACAATCAGATCATGTTTATCTTCGAGCAATCTATCGCCTCACTTATTCGTGCTCAGAGTCATTAGCTACCTTCGCAACGCAGCACAAACTTGCAAACACATAAATTAAGGCAACACTCGGCCAGTTCCCATCGATATGATTAATATCACAATGGCGCTCACATATTACGAGGAATAGCTTCGCTAAACGCCTATATAACCTATACACGTTACACGAAACACGACCCTAACCTGTGTATCTAAGGTCCTGATTTGTATGTAAAAGAAACATAAAAGAAATGGTCGTTCTTCGGATAATGAGAGGGAAGTAAATATCACTTCTTGCGTACGAGTTGGTTGGTAATTATCGTAAGAGTATAAAGGTTGGAGTTTTCTGGTGTATTTATTTCATTTGATTTAGTATTATTGGCAACTGTAAGTATTTGTTCAGAGTGTTGCGAGCAGTGTATGTTGCAAGAATAGCTTTCAAATAATTACTACGACTCTAGTAGTCATTTTTTCAAAATAATCATTAAGTGGACATGAGCGGTATAAAATACATGGCATTCAATGTCAGCTTTAAGCTGTGAAATGACAAACTTAGAGTCTGCTGTAAGACAATAGAGTTAGGCATTGAATATAATTTTCTCTCTGAAAGTGTAAATTTTTGTATGGTCTGACGTCTATTACTACGTAACGTACAAAATAATAGTCATACACTCTACCATCAGTCCATCTAATATACCTTCTTATCCATGGCTGGAGCTCGGTTGCATCCTCACTTGTTTTTAATTTATAATCCTCAGTTCCGGTCGGTTTAATGAACGATTCACACATCGACATTATCGCTCCAACACCTATAAATAAATATGGCGGCAAAAATGGCCGCAGTTTATCAGCGACCGGAAGTGGACGCTGGGGACCGGAAGCCGGGTAATAAATGTTATTAGATAGCCGCTGGGCTTAGTTGAGCTGGGATTTCGGGTTTTTTCGGTTCTTTCGTCTAGGGCCGGTTTTGTTAATGTGTCTGTGTTTGATAATAAATTGGTGTTTTAAATGAGCGGTTGCGTGGCCTTTTGGGGTAGTTAATTGAGTTGAATGCGTGTTTAGGCTTGAATGCGCGTTTATTTGGGCATAAAATAAATCTCGTGATTTTAGTACTTTCGGTGGCGATAATCATCTGTTTAAATAAAATCTTGCGTCAAGAAATGTTGATGTAGCTTTTGAATATTTTCAGTTGGATAGGAGCCACAGCAAGCGTCTTCTTTTTTTTTACCGACTTAAAAATTTCAAAAGAGGAGCTTGTCAATTCGTATGTTTTTTTTTTTTTAATTTTTGTTACCTCAGAACTCCGACAACTAAACCGATTTTAAAAATTATTTTTTTATCTGAAAGTAGATAGTTCCAGATTGGTCTGGTTTTTTTTCTAATGATGAGATCTATGAGGAATTGAGGTAACTCCTCAAATTTGAAAGGCACATGCATGATGATTTAGGTGTTTTCTTAAGACACTCAAGCATTTTTCTATGAAAACCATCGATTTGGTAAAGTGGACCTGATGATCAAGACCAGGGATGGCAAAGTGGAACTGCTTGGTAATTCCCAGCTCTATCATCCGATTTGAAACATTCGTCTTTTGTTTGTAAGGAAATAACTTTAAGGTAGCCCCATTTGATTATACTTCTATTCTGATGGTGGAATCCTTACATTTTAACGGCACACGCATTGTGATTTGAGGGTTTCCTTATGTAACTTGAATATTTTTTAGGGGGGGGGGGGACGAACGTTGCAGTGGACCTGGTCTGGCAATGTGGAACTGGTCGGTAAACCTAGCTCTACGAATCGTCTGAGTTGTGACAATCATATTTTTGATTTGATTTCTATTCTGATGATGGAGTTCTTGAGGAATTCAGACAATCCTCAAATTTCAACGGCACGTCCATCGTGATCGGAGGATTTTTATAATTAGTAAGAGTATTTCTGAAGCCATACTTTTACTGCATTGGACCTGATGTTGAAGAACAAGTATGGCATATTGAAACTGCTCGATAAATTCCAGCTGTCATCCAATTTGAGACATTGTTATTTTGTTTGTGACCTTGTAGTTCCATTTGATTTTACTTGAGACCTAATGATGGAAGCCATGAGACATTAAGAAAGCTCCTAAATTAGCAAAGGTACTCGTTTGGTCAATTGTATATGTATATGTGTCACAAGTAACTTTTTTTTTGATACTGAGAATTCTCATTTTCTGTCATAATTCAACCATGTCATAACGAGTACTATAACGTGCTTGAAACGTAGGGACATGAGGTCAATACACGCGATCAATTCGTTTTTATGTGTTTAATTTCTATGAATAAATACTGTAATAGAAGACAGTATAAACTATGCACTCCTTTCTGCTCTAAAAGGACAGTAAAATTGATGGCCCCCAATAAGACTCCAGAGGCCTGAGCCGTCCCGGTCCGTGCCCACGGCTGGCATTAACCGGCCCCTGTTCTTATGTCTTTGATTTGTGAAGACTCGTCGCTCCGGGCTACATGCTATCAAAGGACGTACCTGTTTATATAAACATTCATTTGTGTTTGGTGTGGTTTTGAAACATGTATGTAATTTTGTAGTAAATACCTACATACAAAATAATAAGAAATCTCGAAGAATTTTTGTGTTATGTAAAGTACGTGATAAGTGTATGTATTTTGGACATCAATAAACAGCAAATATTCCTTACATCCTTGTGTATCTAGTATGGAGATTAATAGTCGCATTGGCAAGGCATCTACAATGTTCGGGAAGTTTAGTACGAGAGTATGGGAGAACAAATATCTAACTATCAGCACAAAGATGATCGTCTACCAGACATGCATCTTGTCCATACTCTTGTACGGTGCTGAGACCTGGACGTCTTATGCCAAACAGGAACGGAAACTAAACAACTTCCATATGCGATGTCTTCGCCGCATACTTAACATCTCGTGGAAGGATCGAGTCACAAACGAGAGGGTGCTTAGTATCGCACGTCTACCCAGTATAACAGCTGTCTTGAAACAGAGACGTTTGCGCTGGTTAGGGCATGTGCAGAGGATGGAACCCTCTCGTCTGCCACTCAAGACTCTCCTCAGCGAAGTAGCTCACGCTAAGCGGCCGACAGGACGACCAATGCTCCGCTATAAGGATTGTGCGAAACGGGATATGTTGTCTTTTCGGATCGATCCCAGCAACTGGGAAAAAGATGCTGCAGACCGTGACTGTTGGAAGAGGGCCTTGGGCGAAGGCGTAGTCGTGCATGATAGGGCGTGGTTTGACCTCCTATCCACAAGGCGTGAACAAAGGCATCAACGCGCTGCGCTCCCACCTTTACCAGGCATGATTCTTGTCTGTCATGTATGCGGTCGGCGCTGTCGCTCGCGTATCGGTCTTACGAGTCATTTACGTAAGTGCCGCACTTCTTCGGACGCTGTTTAGATCATCACTCTGTTGATGAAAAGGCCAATGATGATGATGATGTGTATCTAAATTAAATAAAAAAATTATTCAGCGTAGAACCAGTTTTAAATCTTGGAAATTAAGATCTAAGCTCTCTAAAACATGTTTCCCGTACTGACTAAAAATATAAAATACAATAAATGTGACTCTCGGAACTTTAAATTGAATTACCTACCTTAATTTGATTCATTTTGAGCTAAATCTGTATCAAACGCGCTTTGGAGGTTAAGCAAATCACATTATCATGAGTGAATTAGCTGGGTACAATAAAGGATGATTCACACTAGGACGGGACGGGACGGGACGGGACGGGACGGGGCTTTTTTTAGTATGGAAGGCGTCACGTAATCACAGAGCCCCAAACTCTGACCGATCGGAAGCATCGGAAGGCCCCGTCCAGCGCCAGCCACGCTTTTTTTGTATGAAATTTGATCGGATCGGAGAGCACGGAAACAATAAGCCAAAATAAGTAAGTTACTGATATGTATTGACGCTGTACCTACATGCCTCAGTAATAAACCAGTCTTTGGTCCGAACGGTTGTTTCACTATATACCTCACTGGCGACGACGCGAAAGTACCCACGTAAATAAAAATAAAATGGCAAACTCCTATCTCGGCTCTTTACCAAATTTCGATTACAAATCCGGAGAGTGGTCCATTTTTAAGGGGAAGATAACTCAGTTTTTTAAAGTTAATGCGAACAGTATTACAGTTGATAACAAATGTGCAGTGTTAATAACGCATCTTTCGGACGATTCGTATCGCTTGGCACGTAATCTCGTGTACCCTCGCGACTTAGAAGTGCATACGTATGACGAACTTATTGCTGTTTTAGATAATCATTTTAAAATTAAGAAGTGCTCGTACGCTCATAAGTCAAAATTTTACGGTGCGACGAAGAAGCCAGACGAGTCTTTGGGCGACTGGGCGGCGCGGTTACGTGGCTTGGCAAGCCATTGTGAATTTGGCAACGCCCTGGAGACGGTACTGACAGACCGTTTCGTCCTCGGTTTGGGTTCCGGCCCCGAGCGCGACAAACTGTTCGAGCAAGATTCCTCGACCCTCACGTTTACCAAGGCACTGGAGGTCGCGGAGCAAGCGGCGAGTGCTAGGCAAGCCCAGGCGATGGTAGGCGAGACCGGCGGTATCAGCAGCGCGCAGATTAAGGAGGAGCCAGTGTTCCGTGCGGCGGGCGCGACTCCGGGGCGCGGTGGCAGCGGCTCCCGAGGCCGCGCCAGCCGCGGCGGTGGCGCCGGCGCCGGCGCCGCCGGGCGTGCTACGGGTTCCAGCTGGCGCGAACGTGATGATGATAGTCGGTGTAACATTTGCGGTATGAAGAATCATAGTGCGGAAACGTGCCGGTATAAAAGTTATACGTGCGGAAAGTGCGGCGTTAAAGGACACTTAAAGAAAGTGTGTAAGTTGAGAGTCAACAATATCCAATCACAAGAGGACACTTCTTGCGAGGATTGTGAGGAATGTGCCCTGTATAATTTAAGGTATGAACATTTTGAGCCGATTATTTTAACTGTATTTACTAACGGTATCAAATTTAAAATGGAGTTAGATTCTGGTTCCGGAATAACTGTAATTTCCGATAAATGTTATAACGAATATTTCTCTGGTTTACCGTTAAACGACTGCAAAATAAAAATGTGTGTTTATAACGGACACAAAATCACGCCTATGGGGTTTATATTAGTAAATGTTGAGTACAATACCATTAAAAGCATTCTTAAGATATACGTAATACCAAATGGAGGTCCACCTTTGCTTGGGCGTGATTTTATGGCCAAATTTGGCGTAAAATTTACTAATGTGGTTGAAAATAATAATATAGCCTGTGACGACCATTACGCAAGGGAGGTTCGACAATTAATACAGACTTATGAGGATTTATTTAGCGAGGGGTTGGGTAAATTTAATAAATTTAAAATCAATCTTCGTCTGAAGGATAATGTTGTACCGGGGTTTTTTAAGCCTCGACCAGTGCCCTTCGCCCTTAAGCACAAAGTTGAGGAGGAACTTGAACGTCTTGTCGGGTTAGGTATATTAGTGCCAGTGAACTTTTCGAAATATGCGACTCCAATTGTCCCGGTTTTAAAGGAAAACGGAAAAATTAAAATTGCAGGCGACTATTCTGTAACCCTTAACAAAGACTTGATTATTGATAAATACCCCATGCCGCGTATAGAAGAAGTATTTGCGAAATTAGGAGGTGGCGAACGGTATACGAAGCTAGACTTGAGCAACGCGTATAACCAGTTTGTGTTAAGCGATGAGTCCCGTGAACTCACCACCATTAGCACCACTCGAGGGTTGTTCCAGTATACTAGGCTCGTCTATGGTTTGGCGAATGGGCCAGCGATATTTCAGCGTACAATGGAGACCCTGCTGGTAGGAATAGACGGAGTGAGCATCTGGCTTGATGACGTGTGTGTTACAGGACCGGATAAGGAGACTCATCTGGCAAGGTTGCGAGAAGTTCTATTCCGAATTAAGGACGCCGGTTTAAAACTACAAAAAGATAAGTGCGAATTTTTTAAATCAAGCGTCACTTACTTAGGGTATGTCATTGACAAAGACGGCCTTCGAACGTGTCCAAAGAAAACTGAGGCTATAATTAATGCTCCCCGGCCAAGTAATGTTTTAGAAGTTAAGCGGTTTTTAGGATTTATTAATTACTACCGAAATTTCATACCGCGAGCGTCGAGTGTGCTTAATCCTTTGCACGAGTTGCTTAAGGTTGATGCTGAATGGCGATGGGGGTCCGAGCAGGAGAACGCGTTCGCCGGGATCAAGCGCGAGCTGGCTTCGGGGCGCGTTCTAACTCATTTTGATTCAGAGGCACGGCTTGTTTTGAGTGTTGACGCCGGACCTGCTGGGTTGGGCGCTGTGCTCGCGCTGGGGCCGGAGGGGCACGAGCGACCGCTCGCCTTCGCTTCCCGGTCGCTTGCGCCCAGCGAAAAAAACTACAGCCAGGTGCACAAAGAGGCTGCTGCCATAGTGTTCGGGGTAAAACATTTCCACCAGTATCTTTACGGGCGAAGTGAACCTTTTGTACTAAAAACCGACCACCGACCCCTACTTGCCATATTTGGCAAGAAAAATGGCATATCAGTTATGGCTGCTTCGCGTTTGCAACGATACGCTATCTTCTTATCTGCCTATAATTACGTCATTAGTTACATTACTAGTGAAAAAAATGTTGTAGCGGACTATTTTTCTAGGGCACCTCCGATAGTAAACAAACCGTCAGAGTTAAAGATTGACGAAAGTAGTTCATATTTAAACTTTTTAGATGAGAACACCTTGCCAATATCATTCAAGGATATTAAAGCGGCGACGGCCGTAGATAAGACTATGAAAACCGTTATGAAATACATTAAAAACGGATGGCCGCGTAAAATTACGTGTAAAAATGTTCAGCCATATTTTAGATGTAAAACTGATTTAGAAGTCGAAAAGGGTTGCATTTTACGCGGTCACCGAATAGTTGTTCCTTCGGCTCATAGGGCTCGCGTGCTAGAAGAATTGCATAAGGGCCACCTAGGAATCGTTAAAACTAAGAGTATCGCGCGCGGTAAACTTTGGTGGCCAGGTTTAGACTCTGACATAGAACGCGTCGTGCAAAATTGCACCGTATGTTGTAAACTCCGAACCGCCCCACCCCGCTCGCCCCTGCCGTGGCCCCGCGCCCGCGAATGCTGGGAACGTATTCATATTGACTACGTGCAGGTTGGGCAAAGAGTATACCTGGTCGTGGTAGATGCATTCAGCAAATGGCTGGAATGTCTGCACATGGGTAAAGATGTCACGACGAAATCTCTAATCTTGAAACTAAAATACCTATTTTCTACGTTTGGCTTACCGAAAACGATAGTGTCGGATAATGATCCAAAAATAAATAGTGAACTGTTTAGAAATTTTTGTGCGGTAAACGGTATAAAATATTTAAACTCACCAATTTACCACCCTTGCAGTAACGGTCAGGCCGAAATATGTGCTAAGATTTCGAAGAAAATGCTAAGATGTATACAAGGTTGCGAAAATAACTTGTCAACAGAGTCTATCAATGAGCGATTGTTAGGGTTCTTGTTTGAATATCGCAACAGTGTTCATTGTAGCACTAACGAAACACCCGCAAAACTCATGTTTGCCAGGGATTTGCGCAGCAAACTCGATTTAATTTTGCCTAGCAAAGAGAACGATAGTAATGGTCGGGACAGTTTAGCGGGCTCTCGTAAATTTGTTATAGGCCAAGTAGTTTGGGTGCGATGTTTTGTCGCGCAGAAGCCTGTATGGCGGGTGGGGACAATAATTAACAAGGTTGGCAACAGGATGTTTACTGTAGACGTAAGAGATAGCGGTAAATGTATACGTCACGTTGATCAGCTGTTGCGATGTTCGGGTAACTCGGTCATTGATAGCAGAGATAACGCAGCGCAAGCGACCTCTCTGCCGCCGTCTGCCCCTTCCCCCGCGCCGGCCCCGCGGCCTATTGTTTATGCACCCACTGCGACGCCGGCACTGACGTCACAGGCGCTGCGTCCCCCCTCCCCGCGCTCACCTATGTCATTGTTGATGCCGGACGCCACTGAGAGTGATAATCAAGATGTAACCGACCCACAACGTGTGGCGTCCGACAACGATTTTTATGAATGTGATGTTGATAATGATGAAGGAGGGGAAACAGACCGGCCGGTGCCAGTATCAGAAGCGCCTAGTCCTGCACCCCTGGCGCCCGCGGCCGATTCGGCTAGCCCTGTAGCTTCCGCGGGGTCCGAGGCACCCGCGGACCAACTGGCTCAGTGTGAGCGGACTGACAATCGGTCGGATCCGATTCTGCGCCGTTGTAATTTAAGGCCCAGAATTAAAAAGGTTAATTATAAGTAACAATTAAGTAGATTATATATATCAAGTAAATAATGCCGTTATTCTTAAACGCCGACCTAAATCAGCTGGTTTACTGTTTATCCTTATTTGAGAGTTTTTAGGAATGACGGGGTTGTTTTAAATAAGTACCATCGATATTAAAGTTAATTATTAATGTCTTTTGTTGTCAGGTTCCCAGAGTAATGTGGGAGGAGTGATATGTATTGACGCTGTACCTACATGCCTCAGTAATAAACCAGTCTTTGGTCCGAACGGTTGTTTCACTATATACCTCAGTTACCAAATAACTTTATTATTCTCCGAGCGAGAGAATTCGTAATACAACTTAAGAAAAACGTTTTCTGGTTTAGGAAAGTAAACCTTATTTAGTTGAAAAATGTTCAAAAAATAACGTAAGGGACGTTTCACGAGGATGTCCCTTACAAAATGCGATTCTTCTAATGCTTCTGAAAACGCCAGGAAAGCTATTTAGTGTGTGATTATATTTAATGACTTGGCTTACCAATTGCCAGTATTTTCTCAAGCTTTACGGATTTGATTGAAGTAGCTTACATACAAAATAACATTCTTGTGGAATGTACCTATAGTGGAAAGACTTTAAACTAAAAAATCTGATCACAAAACATGTTTACAAAATTTTAACTACTATATACCTACTTAACCTTATTTTTTTGAATTACAAAAATAAATGTGGTAACCTTCTTTGTTTATTTCCTTTAGTATTATTACATAGCTTTAAGACCGCTATGCAACCCAAAGTTCTTGACAAAAATGTAATTGTTGATACAAGATTTTATCGCTGAATGTACTTTGGTACCATAGCATTCTATTGTCAACCAACCTACGTGAGCATGTGAAGTTTTAGTTTATTGGAATAATGATAATGGGAAGTAAGTCAAATTCAGCTAGCAAAATTTGACCCAATCAAACAAAATAACGAACAAACATACATTGACAGGTAAATAAAAGCTTGTAAAAAACGAATGAGGACAAAAGCATGTTTTTCACAAGCAATAAAAAAATATTGCATAATTATTTTACCGACCAAAATAAAGCAAGTAAGTAGGTATTTTTAAACCCACTAATCGACTTGACATGTTTCATCGTCTAGCAATTTATAAAACTCAGTGGCTGGAGCTGTTCATAATTAATGATAATATCCGGAGACGGATTTTTCATCCCACGGAAAAAACTCATCGAAAAATAATCGCAGTCTTCAGTCATTTATGACGTGAAGTCTGTAGAACGATTTTGTGGTTCCGCAGGCCACTTTGAAAGGTAAACCTTTATTGAAAAACACGTGGTATATATCGTTGACGATAAATGAAGTAAGTAAGTAGTTGTATCATTAATCTGATCATTAGTGTGAGTATTTTAAAGCATTGGCAAGAAGGTTTTTTTTTATATCATTTAGATTGACTGTGCCAAATATTGTTTAATATAAGCACCTTGCTAAAATGCCAATGGAATAACATTAAAAGCTTAGCCAAATAATGTCACTCACTTCAACTTTGTCATAGTGAAATCAAGGATATCATGTTTTTATTCAAGCATGTTGTTTTTACTGACAGCTCAAATTAGCATATTAGTCAAACCGATTAGTCACCGGAGTAAATACTATGAAAAACATATATTTGAAGCCTCGTTCTGCGTTTTTCTATGTTACACAACTCTAAACTCTAGTTCATTTAACATGCCTATTAATTTTATTATTGTTTCGTGATCATTGATCAATCCAGTGACAACCTGAGGCCTTACCATGACGTCTTAACGCGATTAAGTTGACGATCTAAATTGAGTCGCTTCCACACACCCGAGCCTAAACTTAACCTAAACTGAATCGCGTTAAGCGCCATGGTGGGCATATTCGCGAGAAGAGATATAAAAAAATAGTGAGAAAAAAGTTATTAAAGGTAGGTACCTAAATGTAACGTTTTCCTACTTAGAATAACGAACTCTTACAATATGGGAGAAAAACACTACCAGAAAAAAAAAGGTCTCAAAATCAAACGTTTTACGTACTCTCCATTTTGTAACCGCTGTACAAAGTGTTTGAAAAATGGTAACGAAATGCAAGAAAAAATTTGAAACTCTATTTTTCTCCTAGTAGGATCGAAAGAGCTCATGATTATGAGTAGGAAAAACATTAAATTTACCTGTTTTAGAAAAAAAGGTTTTGGATATCTTCACGCGAAAATGCCCTGGTAAGGTCCCTGATGTCACTGCAATTATCTTTTCCTTTTACGTACTTCAAACAATGGTTTCAGATGTTAAAAAAAATGTTGATCCCCGTGTTCAACTCCGCGTGGCATCGGCTTCTAAACCGGAAATACAACCTTTAAAAAAAGGAGCGCCGCAGACCGGAAGCGGCGGGCAGGAAGACGACAGCGCCGCGTCGCAGCCGAGCGAATTAAAAATTAAACGAGGATCCGTTTCCGGAAGCCGTGACGAAGCGCTTGTTTTGTAAGGGTTGTCATAAACAAATATCCTATAGCGCAGTTTGTTTACGCGTTTATTTCTTGCAAGTAAATTGTTTGCCAGTGTACTATTCGGACTCTTTGCCCGAAGGGTTCCGTACCATTATTTATAAAACTGCTAAAAAAGCAAGTTGTTGTATTTGTCTTATTTTAATTAAACTATTTATATTTAAAGTGAATATTATAACTAAGTATTGTGTAAATATTTCAAGCGTCTTCCTTTTGCCGTCATCAATATCGAGCAAAAATAATACGTTTGTTCTATTTATACAAATTTATACATTTAAATAGTTATTTTATTCTGTGTTTTAGTATTTGTTGTTATAGCGGTACTCGTATCAAAAATTCATCATGTGTAAAAATTTCAGCTGTTTAACTCTCATGGTCCACGAGATACAGCATCATGACAAGGGATCGGAACAGAATGAATTCGTTTTCCTTCATTCTTTGGCCTATTAATCCATTGTTATTGTTAATGGGGCAATCTAATTATATGACGTTGGGATCTAAATAAAAGATAGAGTCCGATATAACGAGCATAAAATAACGGGCAATTTCGAGATTAAAAAAAACTGTTCTGTACT
This sequence comes from Lathronympha strigana, assembly GCA_949128165.1. NCBI lineage: Eukaryota > Metazoa > Arthropoda > Insecta > Lepidoptera > Tortricidae > Lathronympha > Lathronympha strigana. The sequence continues at coordinate 8,256,224 of OX421905.1, read as the reverse complement.
TGGATGGTAATAGACGGACGGACGGGCAGCAAATTTTTATTAATAGGGTCCCGTTTTACTATTTGGGTACGGAATCCTAAAAAGTGCAACATACAGAAAAAAAAATAGGATGCTGAAAAAAGGGTTTTAATCTTTTATCTAAGATTTAAAAGGGCCTGCACCAACTGGGATTTGCCATCTAACCTGGAGTTAGGCAGTTATAAAGTATGGAAGTTGACAACTACTTCACGAGTTAGTTACCTGATACTGTTTGGCACAAGTGGGCCCTAAAGAGCTTAAGATTTTTATTTATTATAGATAAGTTTGGCATAAGTACTTGTATGCATAATAATACCTAAAAGCAAGAAACGACTTACTGGGGCATAATTACTTTCAGGAATGTTCACAAATGAAGCACTTCCATCTATAAATGGTAGTCTAATCGTAATTCTAACATTGTCTTCCACTATCTGTCTGTACCTACACAATTTTATTGCCGTGGAATTTATTTACGATTCTCGTACGACCTAAAATATAGACACGATAAAAATCGTATTTATATTTTAGGCCTTGACTATATAGGTAAGTATTAGTACTTGTTCAAACTATAGATGCGATTTTTTCGAGCAAAAACACCTGTACACTCAATAAAATTGTGTATAAACAGTATAATCCGCAAAATTGAAATACATTTGAAGTCGTTACTGCACGTATAAAATAGTTGGGTTTACCATTGTCGACAGCATGATAAGGACAGTCTGCCAATCTTTCTCTTTCAATGCTCTTAATTAACAATTACAAAGTGGACGACTCCATCCATCTAACCCCGTGGCATTTGTAGCTAGATTGTAGGATTACTAATTATTCGTAGGTATGTTTATGTTAATATCATATCGCCGCATAGGGTGATGCCATCTTGTCGCTTTTTTATTTTGGGTATTCTGTTACTTTATGTTTGTTTCTTCTGACATTAAGCATTTGTTGTGAATGTTCCACGAATGTTCAAAAGTCGACGATGTCTAAATCTTATTATAATTCAATGAAGTTCGTCGAAAATGGTTTTACTTATTTTAGTTATTGTTGTTTCATTATTTCGATAAGTCTATTAAAACAATAACCAGAATCGAAAATATTCTGGTTATTGTTTTAATAGACTTCACTATACCTATGATGTTATACTCGTACTTGTACAACTTTAACGAGCAAAGGTAAAACATATTAGGGTTGATTCTAAGGTACATACATGGAAAAATGTGTCCTATAATAAACTCTACTGTCTTAGCTATCTTACCTAAATATATTCTCACAACTAATTCGAGACATTTAAGATAACGGCCAGACGCCACACACAGACTTGTTCAACATACTCACACATACTCATTTTATATTATACGAAAACTGAAGAAGTATTTGGTCCTTCAGTGGGCGTGTCACAGGGAAGGCGGGGCTTGAGACGGACACTCCTTGGAGTCCTCTTTTTTACCTCACTGCGTATCTACCGTACCGCGGCGACGACCAGTTTATTATGACCCGTGAAGTTTCCTCTGAAGGCATCCATTTACTCGATGGAGTAGTGAACTAAGGGAGGCTGGGAAGGTCAACTTATGCTGGCCACATTTATGTAAGCGGAGAAACAAAGCTCGGAACAACTTCAGTCGTTATCGCGTTTATAAAAGTTCTCGAGACAATTCCATTTTATGGGGTGTTTTGCTTGAGATAAATTTTATTTGCTTTGTTTTAACTGCTTTTTGTTTTTAAAGAGTACGTAAATATAATATTTCTTTGTCTCTTATTTTGTGGGAAGAGAGATGATTTAATAAAGATAATTTGGTGTTATTTAAAAATATTTTTAAAGCCATTTTCTAAGTAGGGCGCCGTATCAACCGGAATAAAAAGTATGTGGCAAAAAAATATAGTTTTCAATCCTCCGGCCGGTAAGCGCCACTTTACGCAAAACTAAATTGCCGCCTGCCGGCTCCGTCGGGCAGAAAAATAGTATACAAACCTCGGCCGTTAAATGGGAAAGCCTCGGATCACATGTTAGTTGACCTCGGCTTCGCCTCGGCCGACAATTACATGAAATCCGAGACATCTCCCACTTAAACGGCCTTGGTATGTAATCTACTATTACGTTTAGCTAATAATTATCATTTAGTACACACTAATCTGTAATTATGTACCACATTTTAACGTTTTTGTTCTGCTTTGTGTGTATTTTTTTAATAAGTCAATGTACGGAATGATTTTTTCATTCCGTACATTGACCGCTTTAGCTACACCTACCTACATGATTTCGATAAATCGTATCGGTTATCGTAAAAGTATAAAGTAAAAAAACTTCTAACAAGTAAGAGGGGCTGATACATATTCCACTGGGTGTACCTCGTACTCGAGTGTATAGTATTCGAAATTAATATCAGTATTATCATTATCATGTATGTACATACTACAATATTCACTATTTTACTATTGGTTACTTATGCTTCAACTGCCCATTTATTTTTGTTAAACAAATACCCAAGATACAACCATATAACCACACTAGTAACATAAACCCATCGATTTCCGGAAATCTTTCACGCGATAAGGCGTCCGCAAGATTGATAGAGCAGCATCAATAGCTGTCAGATATCTGCGGAGCCGAATAAAAGACTAATGACTGATGGAGGGAACTTAATGAATCATAATTTTATCAGATCGTCTAGACAGTAGAATGAGAATGAGGATATTGATTGGTGTGAGTATTTATTTAAACTTGCATACACTACTAATAGTCTTTATCAAATTATTAAGACATACAAAGGCATGATGGACAGAAAAAGGAAAACGAAAGGATAGCCATCAAAAATTTCGATAGGTACGTAATAGTACGTATACAGTCACCGGCAATCATATTTTGAAGATATAGTGCGTAATGCTATTCGCATATTTTTTTCGGAAACGCTCGTATTTGTCATGCTTTTTCAACCGACCTCGGTACTTTTAGTACTGTCACTGGCTGAAATAGCATGACACGTTTAACGTTAAGCATATACAACAAAGCGCGCAAAAATATCTGACGCAATCTTAGTAACTGTTGTAAGTACAGCCATAAGAGCGTGTCACATTTTTTTGCGGCCTTCATAATGTAAAACATTATTGCAGGTGAATAAAGCTTCAAAATCGTTATGGATTTTAAAAAATATACAAAATCGACACAGGCTTTGGCTTTCGTTAAAAGGCTACTTCCATAATTTATTGATGAAACTATTTCCTCAAAGGAAATAATGTACCTACCTGCCAAAAACATTCGAAATATGGTCGAATAAAGACTTACATCAGTAATGGAAAACCCAATGTTAAGTTTTAGTCAACCGTGTAAATGTTAAAATTTAAACGCCTAATAAAGCTGTATGATATATCTTCAACGCATTTTAATGAATGACACAAAACCGGCTCCAAGAATTAGTAACCCGACTGAATGTGTAATCGTCATTGCTCATTATGGGTCTAAAACTAGTTTTCACAAATGCGTTTTGGAAAACTACTTTTTAAAAGTGAAAACTTAAAACCCGCTTTAAGGTAGATATATATATTAAAGGAATGCAAGCATTTAAGCGTAAACCCTTTGAATCCCAGTAGCGCGTACACTGCGGGTGAAACGATGCTTTACGTGCTGGCCAATAGATTTGTGGTAACTTATATCGTTCTTATGACCTTGAACTTAGAGTTTAATTTAGTTTAATCAATGATAAAATATGTTTACCAACTGAATGCTTTATACTTACGGTGTTTTGACTATGTAAAACTAGGTAGGCCAAGTATAGCAAGGATTTTACTATATTGTATAATATACAGCGACGTGTTCTACCTCGGACGGAAAAAGAGCTTGGTGATTATTATAAACAAAAAATCTCGTAAACAACCTCATTTCGCTTCGAAATGGTAGCATACATTTTTATGAGTGCTACGACGCGTAGCCAACGCTATTTCATAGCAAAATCGATCAAAATTCTTAATAATATTTCTCACAAAAGTAAAATGATGCATAACCGGACTAGTGCAGTGAAAAAAAGTATCTGAAAGTACTGGAAAAACTTTAAAACACGTAAAAATAAACACAACTTAACAAGTTCGCTTCCATTTTTTATCGATACTAGGCGGAAAGGTCCAAAAATTAACACTATTCCCATTTTTGTACAATCTATTAAAAAAACCTACCAACATGAGGAGAACTCAGTTTAACTTTTAAATTTGAACTGGTACTGATATCGCTTGATACGACTGGCAGAGCCTCTCGAGTTTACTAACAAGTACGTTACGCCAAAAAACAAGACGCTGTTGGTGGCGTCTTCTCGTCATCGTATCGTATTATATAAGGTGCTACTTTATTAGCTGCAGATATTTTAACACGTGATACTCTACTTTAAAACAATTAACTTTAAATAGAAATTATGAAATCTTTTCATATGATTTTTTTGTTTTCATTTACCGAACAAAAAAAATAATTATAATTTTGACTAAAAAGAATCACCATGTGCATTTCACTGACAAGACGTTTAACACTATCCGTCATATCACTCATGTCAACAATAGTTAGTCTTAAATGTCATTATGGTCGAGATTTATCGACGTGAAGTGGCCAGTTACAGTTAACTGGTAGGTAAAAGAGGTACTAGAATCTGTTCAATGAGTTCTCATTTACTGATCACATTAACAGGATGTTTTTACGTAGCAAATTTGTTTTAACGTTTTCTCCAAAAAAACATCGTAAAAGGTATAATGCTTAATACTTAAATTTACTCCAGGAACCGAGTACTATCAGCTAATAACCGGTTCGGCGGCCGGCTTGGATGGGATCTCACCCCAACATTTAAAAGACCTTATTTCCCATTCCGTGGGCGATGCAGGTGAGCAGCTTGTCTCTTCCCTTACTAAATTAATAAATTTTATGTTTTCAGGCAAAATTAATACTGAAATTGTCCCAATTTTATACGGCGCAAACCTGATCGCCCTTACCAAAAAGGACGGAGGGGTGAGACCCATTGCGGTGGGGTCTACAATAAGACGTCTTGCTTCCAAAATTGCGGTTAGACACATTCGATCAAAATTGCAGGGCCTTTTTGAACCTGTACAGCTGGGTTTTGGCACGAAAGGTGGGTGCGAGGCAGCCGTCCATGCCCTAAGGACCTACCTTTCCTCTGATGATTGCGAAATTGTAGTCAAAATTGACGTTAAAAATGCTTTCAACTCGGTTAATAGGGACACTTTGCTGACAGAAATTAGGGACAAAATTCCTGAACTGTACAGTTACCTTTTCTTTTGCTATTCGGACTCTTCTAAATTAATGTACAAGTCAAATGAATTATCTTCTGAGGTTGGATGTCAGCAGGGTGACCCTCTCGGCCCAGCAATTTTTAGTTTGGCTATAAATCCAATCATCCAAAAATTGAAATCAAAATTCAATGTCTGGTACCTAGATGACGGGACCCTAGGAGGCAACGTAAATACTGTGCTCTCTGACTTGTCTCTCATTAAGAGTAGTTTCAAAAATATTGGTTTAGAACTGAATTTTGCAAAATGCGAACTCTTCATTCAAAATTCATCTTGTATTTTTGCCGATTTAAAACACAAATTTGACGATCTGGCTCCTAATATCAAGTTAGTAGACAAACGTTCTCTTTGCCTCTTAGGCTCCCCTATATTTGAAGAATCTTTTCCCGACTATATTTCTAACTCGATATCAAAATTCAAAAGTCACACGAATCGTTTACTCGAAATTAGCCCTCATTATGCTCTTGTGATTCTTAAATTCTGTCTTTTTGTCCCTAAATTTACATATGTGCTCCGATGCTGTCCTTTTTGGAAATATCTAAATTTACTATCACCCATAGATGATTTGATCAAAATTAGTTTAGAGATGATTCTAAACATTCAGCTCAATGAGCCTTCCTGGTCTCAGGCGTCCCTCCCTATTCGGTTCGGGGGTTTAGGAATTCGCAAAATTTCCAGTGTGGCATCCCCAGCCTTTTTAGCATCCACTCATAGCACAGCCGGTCTCATAGGAAATATTTTAAGGGCTTTGCCCACAAACTATGAGATCGCAAGCTTTGAGGATGCTAAAAATGCTTTTAAAATTGCCTGCCCGGGCAAAGACTTTCCAGACAACCCAAAATCACAAAGGAGTTGGGATAATGTTTACTGCGATTTAACTTACAATACTCTTTTAAATAACTCTTCAGGTCCAGATCGCGCGAGGCTTTTGGCGGTCGGATCCCGGGAAGCTGGTTACTGGCTTCATGCCCATCCTTCGCCCAATACTGGTACTTTCTTGGATCCGGCCTCCCTTAGACTGGCGACTGGTTTGCGACTGGGGGTTTCGGTGTGTGCGCCACACTCATGTCCTTGTGGCACAGACGTGGACCGACTGGGACACCATGGATTGTGTTGTAAAAAAAGTGCAGGCCGTTTTTCGAGACATGCATCTCTTAATGATATAATCCGTCGGTCTCTTGCCACCATCAACGTGCCTGCTCTCCTTGAGCCGACTGGCATTTTCAGGGATGATGGCAAGAGACCTGATGGGGTGTCCTTGGTTCCTTGGAGTTTGGGACGGATGCTAGTGTGGGATGCTACCTGTGTAGACACGCTGGCGCCGTCCCATCTCCAACGAACTAATGTAAAAGCGGGCGGAGCGGCTGAATGCGCCGAAATTTTAAAACGTAATAAATATAAGAGCCTGGGCAGAGAGTACCTTTTTGTACCATTCGGGGTCGAAACTCTTGGTCCATGGGGTCCCAGCGCACGCAAATTTTTCGTAGAAATCGCGAAACGTCTGGTTGATGTTACTGGTGACCGAAGAGCTGGTGGCTTCCTCGCACAACGTATCAGCATTGCGATACAACGAGGAAATGCCGCCAGCATCCTAGGTACAATGCCTCAAGGACCTACTTTAGATTTAAGGTAGGTAGAGGTAGGTAGTTAGGTAATTTACACTTACTGTATATATTTCGAGAATAAATGATTTTACCCTATCAGCTGCCAAAAATTCTGCAACTAATAAAGTAGCACCTTATATAAGTGTATGCAATCGTAGCACGTCCATTATTAAATAATATGATATTATAAAATCTGAAATCGAATTTTCCTGCTAAGAATTCTTTATTACGGATATTTCTATCATTACATTTTGCAAAATACAATACATCCACTTACATCACAGACTATGCCATATCTAAACACAAGCGAACAACAGCTTGAGACATTTCAGACTAACCATTTAGGTCGCGTCACATTAAATTTACCCTTAACACGTGTAAACACATTCAATTTGGCACTTACTCCCCATTACAGCAAATTATCGATGTCACCTACATTACTTACATTGTGCACTCAACCTTACTTCATTACGCAAGTGTGCGTAACCCGGTGTGTGGCTTTCCTTAAAAACAAATGAGCATCGCATTAAGCTAACACTCCGTAATTTTAGACTCTAAAGCGCTGTCGTAAGGTTGGAAATCGAATGAGAGTGGTATATGGTTTAAATCATGTTAATTTTGAAGGTGCGTATGTGCGTGTGGGTGTGCGTTATCTGAAAGATTCCGCTTCATTTCCCGCGACCCGCGCATGACATCACACGTTATGGCTATCTTTATTATAGACGTTCGGGTATGCAAATTATTACTATTCTGCAAAGTCATCATTACGAGTAACTGTTACTTGTGCAAGCTATTATTTATTAAAATTTCGATTCAATCCCAGTTATAGTTATCTCTTTAATAACTAATTCAATCGGTTAATTTAAATAATGTGACGTTATTAAATAGGTACCTACAGGCAATCAATTGGAACCCTTCGTCACAACGGCCTCCTAGCCTAGTTGGTAGTGACCCTGCCTACGAAGCAGGAGGTCCCGGGTTCGAATCCTGGTCAGGGCATTGATTTGTGTGTTTATCACGAATATTTGTTCCTGAGTTATGGATTTTTTATATGTACATACATAAGTATTTATATGTATCTATCTATTATATATACTCGTATCGTCGCCTAGTACCCACAACACAAGCCTTATTGAGCTTACCGTGAGACTAGGTCGATTTGTGTAAGATTGTCCCGGTATATTTACTCTAGAACTATGTCAGAATGACAAGCAGTAAGAAATTTCTTACAATCTGATTTATACCTACAGTGGCAAAGGGTTCCAATTGGTTGAATTTACGTGACTCTAATCATGTAATATATATTCCATATAAGATCTTCTCTACTTAAATAAATAGAAAATATAAATCAGGAAATAATGCGTGATAAGTGCACAAATATTTATAACCAGAATCGAGTCTAGGACCTTACTACTGTCTGGAGCCTTACCATGGCAACTTAACGCGATTCAGTTGACGACCTAAACTGACGCTTCCACACACTGAGCCTAAACTTAACCTAAACTGAATCGCGTTAAGACGTCATGGTAAGGCCCCAAGAGGCCGTAAAATTTATCCAGGGCTTCACGGATTTCCTACCTAAGTTTTGACGAATGAAAGCTGAACTTACTACACCGTGCTTTATTGAATTGCTTTAACTGCGGCACATACCTAAGTAAATTTAAGGAAACACAATAGCATAGGTCGTTTTATTAAATTCGTAAATTTTTATTTTTAGATAAAAAATAACATTAAATTGTTCCTTTCGGCGTCGAGACCTTTGGGCCGTGGGGCCCTAGCACTCTGAGTCTCTTCAAAGACCTATCGAAGAGACTCAGAGACGCCACAGATGACCCAAGAGCTGGCAGCTCCCTCGCTCAACGGATCAGTCTTGCAATCCAGCGAGAAAATGTTGCCAGCGTCCTCGGTATCATGCCGCAGGGGCCTGTTTTAGATTTATTGAAGTTATTATAAAGTTTTTATCTAGTTTTATTTTAGTTTTTAGTTTAGTGATACCTATAGATTTAAATTTGTGTTTTATTATGTTTTAGTTTAGTTTCTTACAATAAATAATTAAGAACATTAAATAAAAACAAACTAAGATTGCTTCCCCTTAAATATCTTGAGTTGAATATTTAATAATATATCAATTAATCCAAAAATATATAGACGCTGTGGTTTCTATGTGTAATTTACCCTGCCCCGCCTGCATTTCAACTCGTGACTAGGCCAGTATTTATTGTTTATTAATATTATTACAAAAGTACCCTAAACATTTTGATTATTATTTCAAATGTATGGGAAATGCGACATAACGGCCGAATCTTTTGACTGCGTTGATGTAGATGTTAGATTTTTTGTACAACTTAAAGAGACCGCAGACTTGTGTATGAGGTATTAATTTCAAGTTGCTATCTTTACGCGTTCCCGAGATAAAGAGTATTGACAGACAGACGGACGGACGGTTGGACGGACAACAAAGTGGGTCCTATAAGGGTTCCGTTTTTTCCTTTTGAGGTACCGAACCCTAAAAAGCACGGCGTATAAGTATAAGAGATAGCACTACTACTATTATATTATTAACTAATTAGATCACTTCGTATTTAATTTGCATTAGGTGTAATTTATATTGAATTAAATGATCCAAGATCCTTAAAATCAGCCATGAACACATCAAACCGTATTTTCGATTGCAGAAACGGCGGACATAAAATACCGCGGGATAACGCAGCAGTAAAGTTGTTTTTACTTAAAGATCTCTCTTTATGGGCCAATAACCGTAAAGAGAAGTTCGAGGCATGATCGCCGATATCCTGAGCGATGCTGTTACCATAAGTCGTTACAGTAATTTGAAATGTTCCTTAAGATGCTGGTGGTCCTACGAATATCAGTGAATATAGTCTCCGGTTAAGTAAAAGTCGTTAGTCGAAAGTGTGTTTTATATACCTAAACTATTGAAATTAAACACTTTAGAACGGATTAATCGCGTTTATTAACACCATGATCCTACGTTTCGAGCCCTTTACAGCACTCGTTTTCACAGGGTTAAGATGATGATGATAAACGCGATTAATCCGTTCTAAAGTGTTTAATTTCAATGAATAACAATCGCGGTAACAGAAGACAATATTATATACCTAAACTATTTTAGTGACAATTAGCTAGAAAGCTATATAAAAAATAACCGGATTAGGGGTAATAGTAAGTATACTCACCACTATCCTTTTTTTTCTTACTTATTGGCATTTAAGGTTATTCCCATGCGAGTGAATATAATGAGAAACTTGCATTAATTTGCTATCTTTTTTGGTAATACTGTAATTATTCAAATCGTTTTTATTTCAAACTATTGACTTATTTACAAACCTTCACTAACAGCGGACCGCGATAAAATTTTGTACCCCAACACACATTTTCACTCCGAAACCTAACCAGGGTTATTCAATTCTCACTCGCAACATCTCATTTGGCGATAAGAGCCATCAAAGGCCAGAAATATTCTTTTTTCTCGTCGACTCCCCTCGCAAATGATCGAGCCTTATTATTTGGCGTGTGCACAAACATTTAGCGCCCTTATCGGAGCCATTAAAGATACGGCTTCATTACTTGCTGGAATACACCGCCATTGTGTTTTGTGTTTCGCTTACGGGTTTTTTTTTGGTAAGTTTGTTGTTTACGAGTCTTTTAGCGGTTTCAATTAATAAATGCTTGATAACCAATGTTTGGGGTGGTTTTAATTGGAAAATAAAATAAATCCTAATTTATTTTGGTTAAGTTTGATTAATTTGCGCAAATTTACTATTTGTTATTCAAACTTAATTCAAATGCTTTTTATTTAACACACTTATTTTAACTTCACTTGTAACTGACACTAGAAAGTAATTACCGTATCAAAGTGGGCTTCGCAAATACGTAAATGTAATACAGCTGACAATACAGTAATCTGCTAAGTTGGTTGTTTAACCGGAAGTATTTTTAAAAGCATTTAACTCAAAATAAGGCGTTCCTGACATGAACAGCAAACGATACGTTTTCGTTATTCAAGAAAAAATAAATTATATTATTATAATCTGCACAATTATATTATTATATCCTGTTTTGTTGTATATCCTGTTGAAGTGAAAACAGACTACTATGACGTCTACATCTACAAATTGACGGCAGTAAGATTCAAATTTCTTACGAAATTAAAGTGTTATTTTTGCGTTTCACGGCATTTTTTTTAACGTATTGTTTTACACACCTTACCTTACATATCTTCAGGGATCGTTGGCGTGGTAGGCGGATACCCGCCTACCAGATTACTAGATTCTCTAAAACACAATATCATAATCACTTTTTGCATAAACCTGTATTTAATAATTATGTAGTGCACACATAGACATTCTCATTCGCTCGTTGAATTCATTCGTGTCAGCTCTCGTGAATCGACCTGTCGTCATATTTATAGCGTCTCGTTTGACGTAACGTGTGCTGCGTAACGTTTTATGTCATTATTTCTATTAAAGGAAGTTTAACGTCATTTTTACTCGTCGTTTAGATAAAGAGCGGTTCATTTCCCAAACGAGCGAAGCAGGGGAATGTTTAGTATGATGCTTATATGTGGAAAGTTATAAGTGTATTTTTAATGTAGTTTTTTATATGTGCGTTTTTAGTAAAATGTACCACTTTGTCGGTTGTTGATAAGTTTCATTTCTAAATTAATCTTATCGCCTTATCGACTAACGATAAAGTGCCACATTTACTAAAATGATAATTACTTCTACTTCAGGTTTTTTGTTTTTTTCCATTTCGCCACTTTTTGTGACCCAGCGGTTAGAGCGTGTCTTTCAATCCGAACGTCGCGGTTTCAAACAACGGCTCGTACCAATAACTTATTTGATTTTTACCAATCGCTTTTCTGTGAAGAAAAACATCCTGAGGAAATCGCACTAATCCTAATGAGGCCTAGTTTACCCTCTGAGTTGGAAAGTCGGATTTCAGTCGAGTTCCAAAAATAGCGCTCCCGTCAAATCTTGGGGTTGCTTCGAGGCTCCCTGAGCCAGAAAAACGCTAGGAAGAAGAAAATATACCTACATTAAAGTTGTGGTTAAGCCAGACTCCAGAGATTTCTTTTGAGATTTCTGCAGCATACGTCATTAATATAAATTGTTTAGTTCATAAAGATCAGCTCTTGTTAGTGAAGTTACGTGTGCCATGTAAAGTTATATGTCATTATTTCTATTAAAAGAAGTTGAACGTCATTTTTACTCGTGGTTTATCTATAAAGAACGGTTCATACATAATAAATAAGAATGTACATTACCTTGATCCATTCTCCCCGTGAGTGGCCATTGCACGAGTCTGCATTAATACTTATAACGCATAGTGAAATAAAATCCAATTTCCATTTTAATTTGTAAACTCGCCATTAGTTGGTGGCGATAGAAACTAAGTGCCAACCCCGCTAATCCGGCACCCCACAGTCCCCACACCCATCAGTAGACCCATCAAATAGCAGGCACATTGACGAACAGAACCAACTTTACGTATTCCACTAGATAAACCTAAGTACACACTGCACTCAAGTTTAAAAACAATTTCGATTTTCGCTTGGGCTGACCTCTGGTTCCTTACATTTCTATTACATTTGAATACGGCTACGGTATCTCCTGCCGGTCGGAAGAGGCGACTAAAAGGAGTCCTCGGGGTCGTAGACGATGGCAGCTAGGGACTACCATCATCCTAAAACAAGGGGTAACCCTCAGAGGCGTGACGCAAGGGTGGCACTGGCGAGTTCTATCGAGATCCCAGAGCCACCCTAATTGCGGCGAAGAGGAAAAGGGGGGTTTTTTAATCGGTGAGACTCCGACATAACTTCTGCACTGTCCCTGCGGTGCAGAAGTATCCATAACGGATTTTTCCTCCCCATAAAAAAAAGGTTAGTTTTTATAATATGTTTATATGTCATTTCTATTGTTTTTGTATTTTTTCTTGTATAATCATATTTTAAATACTTACCCTAAGAGAAAAATAAATAAATAAGTAAACATAAATGACAAAACAAAACCTTCAATTCAATACGAAAATATTAGACGCGTGTTACCCATTCGTCCTGCCCGTGAGTTCGCAAGTAAAGTGCCAGATGAATATTGTTTCAAACGGAATTAAGCACGTGGGAGGGAAGGGATCACTTATAATTATTATTTTATTCATAGAAACAACAATCCACAGGGATAGGTGATCAAATATTTTGGTTTGTCAAGCACCTATTAGAGGGAGACTGTAGACATAGCGCGTAATGTATTGTATAATTGGGATGTCTATGGATGGTATTTTGTTTTGCGGGTACAGGTATGGTATGGGTCTGGGTAAAATATTTTGGTGATTTGGTCTGTTTAATTTATTCTGCTGGTCAAGCATTACAAAATAAATATATATTAAAACTTTGCGATCATACAAATTTTACTGTGAGCTTTAATTTAAATTGCTGAAAGGCAAACTTAGTTTGTGTATAGTTTTGGCTAATTTTGTAATATACTTAGCAGTTTCTTCTTCTACCTAGCGTTTTCCGGCTCATGCCAGGGACCCTAGGGTCCGCTTTGGCAACTTATTTCAAGTTTTGGTTTATGATAAAGAAATCGTGCACATGTTTTCCTCAGCCTTTGACCAAAAAAGAGGATTATTTAGTAATTTGATCAAAATAACTTAATCAAGAAGTTGATTCAAATGTTCGGTTAAATTGCAGTTATATTTTTTGTTTATAGGGTTTAGGACCTTTGGTTCATACTAGTTTCAAACAACTCTTGATGGGGGATACCTATATATTTTCACTTAATTAACTCAAACCGAGAATCATTTATCATATCAATGATTTTTAAATACATTCTCTCAGTATTCCAAAATCATGACTAAAATCTAGCTAAATTTACTAAAACGGGGCTTAATCGTGTATAAACTTTGAAAACAAACCTCCGACGTTTCAAGGGCGACATTGCCCCCGTGGTCCCGGAGAAAGACTGGCTGAGGTTGACATCAACATCTTCTAGCTGCGCGGGTTTTACGAACTACCCGCACTTGGTCTTGATTATCAACTTGAACATTTTGCGCACTAGGGATGTGACTCTGTCGACACACTACACTCACGATGTCCGATTTTTGAGCAGGTGATATTCGATTACGCTTACATTTATCAATGACTGGATTCCATGTAGACGAGATTCTAAAACCGTCATCCCGATTGAAATTGGGGTATTTCTTGATTTCAATGGCTTCCCGTACTTTCCTACTATGGAAACGACGATCCGTTGAAAGGATTTTAGGGTTATGCAATTCAATCCAATGGTTTGGTCCAGAATCTAACAAATGTTCGGCAACCGCAGACTTGTGTACCTGGCGATTTCTGACAGCTGCGATATGTTCCTTCACTCTTTCCGCCATGGTACGCTTCGTTTGGCCGATGTAGGAACTACCACAACTGCAATCAATCTTATAAACACCAGGTGACTGGTACGGGATAAAATCCTTCGGCGATCTTAGATTGCCCGAAATCTTGGAAAAAGGGGTAAACACAGTTTTTATGGAGTACTTCGCTAGCACTGTGCCAATCTTGTCTGTCACCCCTTTCACATAAGGCAAAAATGCCGGTTGTCTCGAAACATCAGGACGCTTCTCTCTTGCTTTTCGTCTGGGCTGCCACTTCTTCACCTTATACCCATTCCATCTGAGTACCTCCTGAATATGTGTCATCTCACTCTTTAAAAATTCAGGGTCACAAAGAGCGTGTGCTCTATTCACTAAAGAGCTGACCACTGACTGTCAATGGCGGGGATGGTGGTGAGACAAAGCGTTTAAATATCGGTCTGTGTGCGTCGGCTTCCTATAAACAGTATGCGTCAGGGTTCCGTCCATTCGACCAATCACTTTTACGTCCAAAAAAGGCAAACTGCGCTGGGATTCCAATTCATACGTGAACTGTATCTTAGGATGAATCGAATTGATATACCGGAGGAGTTGCTCCACCTCCTGCTTGCCACCTTTCATGATACAGAAAACATCATCCACATATCGTTTCCACACTCTTACTCCCCAAGACTGCAGGTTCATACTGGCCTCGATATGTTCCATCCAGATATTTGCCAAAACCGGTGCTACAGGACTACCCATGGCAACCCCATCAATCTGGAGGTAATGTTTCCCACCGTATAGAAAGTAGCTGCCCTCTAAACAGTTCCTTAACAAGACCATAACCGACTCCGATATACCACCCTCGCACAACTTTTTCCTGACAACTTCAAGACACTCCTTAACGGGAACATTGGTGAAAAGCGACTCAACATCGAAACTCACCATTATGTCATCCGGTTCCAGCGTTATCCCTTTGAGAATGTCTATAAAGTGACGAGAGTCCTTCACGAAAGACGATGTACCACCCACAAGCGGCTGCAACACCGACGCAACATGCTTCGCAAGATCGTAAGTAGGAGAAGAAACTTGACTTACGATTGGCCGCAAGGGCACGTCAGTCTTATGTACTTTCGGCAAACCGTACAATTTAGGTGGTTGAACAATCCTCGGCTTATACAACCGGTTAAAAACGTCTTCGTCGAACAACTCCCTGTAGTCCCTGATGACGGCCCTAATGCGACGAGTGACCCTAGCAGTTGGGTTGTACGTCACAGGTTTATACACAAGACTATCATCCAATAGATGTCGTATCTTGCCATCATAAATCGTTGAGTCTAACACTACGGTGGCGTTCCCTTTATCCGCCTTAAGAACCAGGATATCCTCATTTCCCTTCAGGTTCTTAAGCGCCGTCCGTTCTTCCGCGGTAATATTACTCTTTGGCAACTTAGCTTTTCTTAAAATAACGGAAACATCCTGTCTTAACCCTTCGGCATCACACGACGGCACCTTGTTTCGCGTTATTGCTTCCTCGACACTACAGATCACAGTCTCGTACGGAACCCTTCCTGGTGTCGTTGCAAAATTCAACCCTTTTTCTAGAACACTGACAGTTGCATTATCCAAACTAGCACTCGATAAATTTACAACTGTGGAGGTAGGTCTGTCACACTGATTTGTACTCGCACTGACGTTCCTCCCATATCGACAAAACAGTCTCTCGAATTTTTTCTTGTGCACAGCACTACTTGACTCTAAAATACGATCTGCTTGTTCGTAGGTTATCCGATCGAGTAGGTCAAAACGTCGGAGGTTTGTTTTCAAAGTTTATACACGATTAAGCCCCGTTTTAGTAAATTTATAATGTGTGAAAATCGTGAAAGTTTAAATAAGTGTAAAATCTAGCTATCACAAAATCTACCTATATTACCAATGGAAAACGTATACATATTCTCAATGCAGTAACTACGTTTAAATAATACTTTGATTGTAAAAAACAGTAAAGCGCCCTGACACTTAAAAACCAGCCACGTCACGCCGGCTAATCCCAGAAACATTGCGCAGGCTACCTGTAGCCGCGCGATACGGGCACGATTACTCGCGATTACTCCACGATTACCGCAAATCCCGCAATCCTGGATCATTAAGTATCGCTAAGAAAGCGATCCGCGGACCATTACCATGTTAATAACTTGGGGGAAACGGTGATTAATCAAGTTGACGTTTAGGCGGTGCCTGACGCGACCGCATTGCCACTGACAATTTATGCATTGGTTTGCAAAGGTCTTAGGTAAGAATGTTGAATAAATTTGGTTACAGAGATTACAGTTCTGGTGGTGTGGTGGTAGTTTCACAACTACAATCAGAATAAATTATATTTTTCTCAAATTTAGTTACCTTCTTTAAACTTATTTTCTGTACGTACCTATTAAATTGAGAGCAAAATTGAAAATCATTAAACGAAGAGCGGTAAATGTGCTACTTACCATACAATAGGGATGACGACAATGTTGAATAACTATTATTATATTAAGTACGTGAGATGGCATTGCAATCACACGTAAATAAAAATAAGTAAATATAGTACTCTTTCAAATGTCACAAGTATTCTAACTAAATAGACGGCTGGCAAGCAATAAATTTAAAGAAATCTTTTTCAAAACATTGAGTTAAAGTATAAGAGGCAAAAAACTAAAATACTTACAAGATAAAATGTTAGAATTTATGGTTATGGTCGCTGTTTCGAAAGTTGTAACAAGATATTCTCAAGGATTATGAATAGGCAGTTCAAGGAAGTGAGTGTCATAAGTGCTTTGTGCAAGAAATGTTTATCAGCGATTGTATACTAAAACCAGCTCTAGAACCGGGGCATACGAGCCCTAATGCAATACAGATACTACTCTCGCTCCTTAAAAATATTTACAGGCTGGACGTCAACACGTGTGAACCAACTGGGTGCTTCTTGAAGCGCGCGCGCCGTGGTACGGTATGGAGCTACATGACGCCAAGCGAGACAGCACGAGCCATGACGGGGTGGAGAGCGAGACGGAGCTACACGCATTGAGGGGGATGTTTGGAAGACAACGAAAAGACCTGGGAGCGACGAACGAAAATGACTTCTGCGACGTTGTATTTAAGTCTAAGAAACATGTAAAAATAAAGTTGTACTAATTAAGACTTGTAAAAGTTAGTTAGGGAAAGTAGGGACACTGATTGTGAAGACGCCAAAGAGTTAACACATATCCTTGAGCACCAGCGATTTTGTTATCCATTCTTGTTCTGCTGATACCTATTTGCAATAAAAGTCTGTAAAGTCAGTGACGAGTTGGAGCCAAGCTGCTGATTTAAAGCTAAGTACCTGTTTTCGGTGGAAAATCGGGTGTACTGGTTTACTTTTATTCAGTTGTTAATCTGTTTACGTATCTACGTACTAGTTTTCTCTTAAAAAACCAGGTTCATCCGGTTATCCAGTGATAACCGTCAATTGTGATTTGTTATGTGTTGAGATATTGGTTGGTCCATTGATTAATACAAATTGTCATACTTTCTCTCTCCCTGAAATTAGCAAAGCATATGTAGAGTATAACGAGTGACCGAAGTAACACTGTGTAGTGCGTTACTTCACTTTAAGACCTAAAGTTCCGAAACAACCAATATCTACTTTAACTTCTCTAGTGTATTTTATTTGTGTTCGTGTACTTAAAACGGGCCCTCGTTCACCTTAGATCGAATCTGTAATTTGTATAATTATAGCCTCATAGTTAAAGTGACTCGGCTAGGATTAATAAGTAGGAATAGTAAATAGTATGGTATAACAGAGTAGTAGAGACGAGTATAATTGTTATATAGGCTAGTTTTGTCATAGTGTTTGTTTACCTCAATATATAAGTAATACTCTATTCCTTTTACACCTGTATCTCTAGAGTTAGTTAACCGTGTTGAAAAGAGACCAAAAAGATTAGACTGAAGAGTTTCTTGTCGGTTCTTCTCCTCTCAGCGGTCCAAACCTTCAGAACCGAACGGTAGCGTCATTCTCTTAATAATATTTATTCAAAATAAATATCTTAATTATTGACTTGATTTTAATTCTTTACCATACTCCATTCGGCCGTCAGCCATTATAATATTTTATAGTAACTTTGGACAGACAAAAGTAGATATATTTGTCCCTGTTCATTCCAAACTAACCTGACCTTAATAAACAACTAGGGTTGATCTCAGGCAGAAAAGCTCTAAGGTGTATTGACAGTTTTGACGCGGCTAGAAGCAATATACGACGAGGCTTCCCCAAGCCTGACTGTGGACGGCTCCTAGTTCGCCTTACCGGGGTTTCTCTTGTTTTGGGTTTCACGACATTCGTTATAAATATTATATTCTCATTGTTGTTTCGAATACTTCCGGTATTATAATAAACTTTGTTGGGGTTTGATTGTAGTATAAGGGACTTGACGTGACTACGTCAGAAAGGTATAGGGACTTGATTAACTGTCAGTACAGACTGGGGTTATACGGCTTGCGAGGAGCAACCTGTCTCCACCTTTCTAAGGCGCCGAGGGTTGACACTAAAGTGGCCACTTACAAACATATTAAGGTACCTTAACACCACAACTCAAAATCATATCATCCATTTCAACCCTCCTGCACTTGTCAATCCCACGCGCTAGGCAGGATTTGACCGCTACGTAGCTCTCGCATTTATTGGACACAGATTCCTCGTGAGTGGTGCAAACGAGATCAATCTTAGAAGTTTTGGCATCACAGAGACTGTCCTGTACAGTAATCACTTACGCTTAAGAAAGACTGTACCGCGCCTCCGTCTGTGCTGGACGCAGCATAGGCCGAGAATTAATCGCCTTTCGTCCCTGACGAACACAGATTATAGTAGTCCAGACTCTTTCTGTGAGGAAGTGCCTCTGAGGTGTATAGGTCAAGGTTATTGTCTGTTCAAACCCATTAAATAGGGACCCACAAAACCCTTACATACGTCAATTATATTATCCAAAATTATTAGACATGTTTTGTTTCCTTTAACAAGATATCTAAAATTGACGAAAATGAAGAGCATCAAAGTTCCGGGATGGGAGCTGGTGACATCACTATTGGGTAAGAATGTGATGTCACGCGAAACTTTAATGCACTGTATTTCCATTATTTTTCATTTGACGAACAAAAGAAAAAAAATACTTGTAGTTTGTAGGTTGGTAGTAGTTTTTAATAATCTCACAGGCTGACTATTTAATTTGTTTTTGTCGTCTAGTCTATTCGGTGGTTGTCTCTGTTAGCTCCTTAACCAGAAACGTTACATGAGCATAAACAAAACTGAACAATTACACATTTTTACGAAGCTAATTTAAATTATAAAAACGCGGCAAACGAATTCAAAACAACATAATGTGGATAATCTCGTGCACGCCGCGACGGTCAAAAGCTGATATTTCTCCTTTTAATCCCTGTCGGATTATTTAAATTCCCACCTGTGAGCAAGAGCCCGCCATTTCCCGGAACTTTTTTATATTTAACCAAATAAAATATAAAAATATTCCCGTATTTGTTTTGGACGGATGGAATCCTTTAATTTTCGGCACGGCTGCGTGACGGTTTGCCCGCTGTCCACATGCAGTTTTAGGGACGCTTTGAGGAAAATATTTAACATTTCGTGCCCAGAATATTACTACATATTTTTTAAACCGTGTTTAATTGTTTGCTGACGTTATTTTATAAAATGTATTTGATTGTTTTTATATTAACGGTTGTTGAATTTTATAAATAACTTGTGTTTTAACTGCAAACAAAAAAAGTTAATACATGTCGGGTTGAATACAGCTCTTAAACAGGAATAGTTTTATATAATACTTGAAAACGCTTCAAGCGATAATTTTCAAACAAAACCCCACATGAATGAAGATATTCAAGCGTAAACAAAATATGCCATTTAGCTTCCGAAAAAAGAAATTACAAAGCATTTCATATGAACGTTTTATCCAGCAATTTAGTACGAAAACATTATTTAAACGGTTAGGACAATAACGCAATATATTAGCTTCATGACAATCGTACAAAGCAGAGTTTTTTGCTTGCAGAGGCGACCGGACTGTATGCACAAAAGGAAAAATTGCATTTTTTTGGCTGAAAGTCTGCTGCCCTAGCGCAGAACGCGTCACTGTGATAATTCAAATAAAACTTCAATAGTTTAAAACTTGGTATATTGCTTAGTATAAAAAAACAGTTTTTAAACATGTGTTGGACTGTGTAGTTTATTAAACTTATTTAAATAAAGGTTATATACCTCATAACGAAGGCACTTAATATATTTGATGGATTTAATATATTATGAATAAAACAATTGAAATTGTTTTACTAGACGGTAAGGCGGATTTAATAAAATTTCGATATTTATGCAGGCCCCTACGCTAAATAAATTCACCGCATGCCTACTGCGTCGAGCAGAAAAATGCTGTACAGACCTTGGCCAGGAAATAAGAAAGCCACATGTTTGAGACATTTTAATTTACAGACCTCGGTAAGTAAACTAATATTGTAAGTACGACGATATAAGTTTCCTTTTTGCTAATAATTTGCATATGATCCTTGGTCAAAGGGTTAAAGAAACTAATGTACTTAATTCATAAATGTTCACTAAACGTCAATTAGCTAATACAATTTTTTTCCTTGTATGTCAGTTTGACATTTGCATTTGTTAAAAAGGGTCAAAACATAATTTAACAAAAAATGTCTTTTCTCTTGTTTATAACGTGGTAAGTGTTTAACGATGTTAAGCAACGTTCTCAACTTCTATGTGAACGTTCAACTCCAGACTCCACAAAAGTCAGCCCGTCCCGTCGCTGGAATGTAGCAATTGTTGGTAGCTTTATCCAGCCTTTTTATTTCCTGTACTCTACTTTAAATTCTTTCCCTCGCTGCTTTATGGGAGTTTTCCACTCGCAGCGCGCAGTGTACCGCGAAAACGTCTCATAATGAAAACAACTTTCTGAATTAACGCTGCTAGTAGCACTCGATGGGGCCCTTGCCTTTGTATTGAACATGAAACTCTCGTATCAAGCGTTGGTAATGGAAAATTTTCTGGGAAATTGCAACTTTTCTTTTTTTTTTTGCGCACATGTGAAGTTTGGTTTGAAATATTGTAAATGGCACTCCAATTCAGCTTTAACATGTTAAAGCCCCTGCCTATTTAGCATTTTATTTAAACTTAGTGCCGTATATGTCGTTAAACAATTTTGCTTATAAAAATATCACAGAACTAATAATATGACAAGAATGCTTGTCTAATATTAAAAACGTGACCAAAAAGTCAACTGGCATTTATAAAATTTATATCGAAATTATTATACTATGATGACGTAAATTATTTTCTTTTGTAACATTTCAATCCAAGACGTATCCACACACCACATATCTTAAACATAACTTTTCATATGTTCAAGGCGGACGGAGTTGTAAAATTTGCACGTTTTTCAATTGTTGTGTATCTCTTTCGCTCTCGTGAAATGTGCATACAAAGATAGCTTATCTTTTGCTCACTTTGTTACTCTTTAAGCGTTAGCGCGAAATCATACCTCTATGAAAATTATTCAAATGAGGCAGTAAGATATGATATGACAATTACATTGAATTTGAAAGATGCATATTCCTTTCTTATTTAAATTTGATTTAAATCGTTCTCGGTTAATTTCAATCAGTTCCCCGACTCAACAATAATCGTATTGCAAACGACACCTCAACGGTTCGGCGGAGACCGCAGCAGGCAACCGATAAATCACCGACAACTTCAAATAGAAATGTCATATTATTTCCACAAAAGATTTAACTGGAAAATAAATTATATTTTCCCCTTTCCGCTATTGTTCACGGACGTGTGGAAGCCGCGTTCTGTGCGATATTTAAAAAACCATTAAGTGCACGCTTTTGTATAGAAATTATTGTTGCCGTTTAGGACTAATGTTGCGTTGGTGTTATGAATATTTAGAAAAATTAACTACCTACCACAGATAAAAGGAAAAATCTTTAATTTACACAAGGACTGACCTTTAGTGGGTAAATTATATTTGTCAATAAAAGTGTATATGGCGTATTTTTAATTCCCAAGGTCATGAATGTACATATTTTGTACATTCAGATAAGTATAACTTTTTCAAAGAAACGACAAATCGTATTGATAATTGAACATCTGGTCCCACACACATCACGTACAAAGTAAACTAAAAAATTGTAAATGTCCAGGACCTGCTGCTTGGTAATACCGTATATTTTCGCTTGACGCTGTGCTCTCATTCCTCTGTACGTGTTTAGGCGCAGCGTCATAAATTGTGCCAAGTCTGATTTACAGCGCGACTAAATGTTTGATTTGTGCCCGTAAATCGAGATGAGCGCTTGTCGGCTGTACGGCCTGAGGGCATGTAAACAAGGACCATTGGATTTTGATGAAACGTTATTTTTCTCCTAACTATTCACGCTAAAACCGCTGAACGGATCAAGATTAAAGGCATGGGGATAGTTTGACTCTTGGGAAAGGACATAGGATAGTTTTAATCCTAATTCTAAGCAGACGAAGTCGCAGGCAAAAGCTAGTAGTATATAAATCTAATTCATTTAGAGTACACATGTTGTAATCAACAGCAAGGGTTTGAACACTAATCCACAAGTGCTACCCGTGCAATGCGTAACATGGCAATATAGATAATTTTGATTTTAGCGTATACTTAGAAAACTTGGCCAAATAGCCAGTCTTGTTTAACAAACAGCATAGAAATTACTAGCATAGGTAAAAAACATTTCCTTTCTTTTTCACAAACGACGTTCTAGAGCATAAAACTAGCCAAAAACAATGAAAGCGCCTTCAATATGCTGGGCGCTACAAATATACGGTAAATAGCGGGTAAAGTCGTTAATTTGCCGGTTTGTGTCAGATAAAAGCGATAAATTTAACGGTTAGCACTTCAGATTTCAAATGTCGACCGCGGCCGAATTATATGCGATTGGCGTTTACTTCTGTTAACATTAACGTATGAACAAACGTTAATGTTGTTCAATAGGTTAACGTACCTACTGTAGATTAAATAGAACCTAATACAGATGAATCTGCCTGCGAAGAATTCGGGGGTCTTTTGGTAATTTAGCCAGACACGAACCAGACAACCTAGAAGTACTGATGCTTTCCAGGCATGTACAGGGCAAGTGGAGTCCAGGCAGGATACATATCAGATGGTCAGACGCGATTCTAGAAGTCAGAAATGGCTTCACGCTTAGTAAGTTTGTATTCAGAACTTCTTCAGTATTGAAACGTGACGTAATGGAATGGAATTTTTTGAAACTTTTTTTTCTTATCAGTATCGAATCAGCTCGTGAATTCTGATTCGAATGAGCCCAAGCAAGTCCAGATCTGGAAGATTCAGATTTTCGGGTTTTATTTTGAAAAACGTTAACCAGGGGTACGTGGTACGGTGGTCATATACTTATTCGGAGCCATACAGGTTGGAGTGTGGGGTGAGGCAGGGAGGGGTGACCTCGCCTAAGCTCTTTAACCTGTATGTCAACGCACTTTTGGAGGAGCTCAGCAGCACACGTGTCGGATGACATATTGCCAACACTTGTGTAAATAATGTCAGTTATGCGGATGACATGGTGCTGCTGAGTGCCTGCGGACTGGTAAGACATCACAAAATGGTGATCTGTCACCAGTCCACCGGTGGTGAGAGGTGAACATATGCGAAAAATACTTTCTTAGTTACGGTTTAATACACAATGTCAAAATGAATGCATGGTTTTTCAAGCTAGAGGTAAAAACCAACTATCTGTGCCACCAATTAGGTTATATGGAACTCCACTGAAGGGTAGATAGGTTTAAATATTTTGGGCGGTTACGTCTGATTTGAAAGATGATGCTGACATTGAAAGAGAACGAAGAGCGTTGTCTCTTAGAGAGAATATGGGGGTCCGACGATTTGCCAGTTGCTCTACTGAGGTTAAAATGCCCCTTTTTAGGTAATTTTGCACTACTTTTTACACTGCCAGTCTGTGAGCTCACTATACGCAGAAGCATTATAACGCTCTTCGAATACAATAACTATAAATTTAGATCCCGCTATCAGAAGTGCAAAATGGTAGCTGTCAAGTTCTCAGGGACGCGTAAAAAATATTTTGAAATTTAGCTTTATGTCGATAATAAGCACATGGAGTCGAAAATATTTTATACGAATAAAATATACTCAAATCCTATATAACTTAACTATTACTACAACTATAGTTAAGTTTTGTAATTGTTTAAGTATATTTTAATTTAATTTATGTAATATAATTTATAAATGTACCTAATTTCATGAATAATTAAATATTATATTCTATTATATTGATGTTAAGTAATAATAATATAATAATATATTTCTTTTATTATATCTGGTTGATGTTACTGGTGACCGAAGAGCTGGTGGCTTCCTCGCACAACGTATCAGCATTGCGGTACAACGAGGAAATGCCGCCAGCATCCTAGGTACAATGCCTCAAGGACCTACTTTAGATTTAAGGTAGGTAGAGGTAGGTAGTTAGGTAATTTACACTTACTGTATATATTTCGAGAATAAATGATCTTTAAATTTTACATCTGGACAAAAACAATTATATTATTATTACATTATGATGTCCCCTACAGTACTTTAGTATCTAGTTACAACTTTATGTGTTTTAAGTGTTTAGTTTATGTTTCATGAGGTTCCATTTTTCTTAAAGGATACTGCAAATTGTATTAATATTTTTATTTAAACTGTTTATTTACGATTAATAAGATATTTACCAACAAAACTCTTAATCTAATTTTATTAAGTAGGTTACCTACCTATATCTTCACATTTCCTTGTTAGTGTGATATATATACTTTTCCTATGTATTTTGGAAATATATATATATATATAGTTTATATTATTATTTATCTGGTACGTTGTTGTACATTAGGTGTATTTGTCTACCTCTTTTCATTTTTTCTCTCATATACTCAAAGGTTAACTGGAAGAGATCCCTTAAAGAGATAAGTTCGCCTTTGTACTTACTGTTTCCCTTTTGTAAATTTTAATTTATCTGTGTTTTGTACAATAAAGAGTTTACATACATACATATCTTCAGCAGAAAAATTGACAATTTAAATAATACTTGGTGGTTAAGTAGAGGCTATATAAGAGAACAAACCTAATATCATATTGATAGGTTTGATTCGAACCCTCCGTCGTTATTTATGGGAACAGATATCGGCGCCCGCGGCGGTATCATGAAATATTAAACACATTACAAGTGGAGTGGCATATACTCGTACATACCAGCTCATTTGCTGGCGACAGTGTTGTGAAGATTTAAATGCTTTATGTCTATTTTTGAAATAAAATTTGGCATTGTACGAGTAAGTACCTATTTATTTTGCAAGCGTAAGTGCAAGGAACAGGCATATAAAGGTATTATTTTTAATTTTTAAGCTCGCGTCTTTAATGGCCTTAGAGAAAATTATACGAAACGAGCGTAACAGCAAGGACAGTTAAGGTTAAAGAAATACACACTACTTATATAATTAAATATTGAGTTGACAAGAAGTGCTTACATGAAACTATGACACATTCGCGAAAACTTTTTAAGATCTATCCGAGCAGTCATAACATCATGAATAGAACCTTTTAGTACCTCCAGAAAAGTTGCCATTGTTGCTCATTCATGTCTTTATTCCGTCGCAGCCATAAATTATTTCCGAACTTCACCCGCGAATCAACAAAAGGGCGTAAGTTTCATACCGTTAGAAAGGAGTTCTGGCGTTCCCCTGCACAAATAAAACCTGCAGTTGCGAGTCCACGGGACGTATCTCGCTTAGAAATCACGCAAAAGTTTATTCGTTCACTTTTATCGCGAACAGAGGCAGGGCGCGTTAACGAAAATGATTTATACGATTTATCATAAATAACTTATTCTGACTCCATTTGGAGAACTATCGCATACAAAAGGCAGGGGAAATTAGATTTTTTGTTATAGTTGGCCTGATATTTAATTCAGGGGTCGCCGAATAGTATCGTATTACCAACGCAATAAATATTTTTTTGATTTTGAAAGTTTAGGGCCACGCCACTTTGTGTGAAGATCGATGTTAAAATTAGTTTGCAGTACTCTTATCGTCTGCGCAATCTGCCCTTAGTTAACTTAGACATGTCCTTCGTTTAAAATTTTAGCTAAGTACCTATCTTTTAATAGTGCTCGTATATAATCTTCTCTAACCCAAACATTTTTGAATATATTATTATGTTCCTAATATATAAAATACTTATATTGTTTTTCAAACTCATAACACTTTCCAATGTACAACAAACAGAAAAAGAGTTATCGACGACCAGCGAGTAATAAAGTATCCCGGCCCGCAATACTTCTAATATCGTTGTAATCTACATATTATTCCAATAAGTGGATTTTCCTCCCAATATCGCAGGAGAAGTGGCCAACCCTCGGTAAGTTTTTACCTTTTATTGTTTTATTTATAACTTTGTGATTGATGACGGCTGAGCCCGAAGTTGGCTTCATAAATATTGAGACGGCTAGAACGCGTGGTGATATAGTTTTCGTTTTGCAAATAAACAGTAGATACTTGTGCATAGAGGTAAGGGAGAGCGTTGGAGACCCAGCGGTATGGCGTGTGAAGTTCAATCCGAAGGTCGCGGATTCAAATCCTACCGGCTCGTACCAATTAATTTTTCGAAACTTACTAACTTAACTTAACAGTCTGATGACTTGTGGTATTTATATTATAAAAATATACATTTTTACATTTGGAAGCCTTTACACCTTCAAATCCTATTAGTGTTATTTTTTGACGATGGGGACCTTTTACATCTCCAGTCTTTATTTTGACATTTGGGGAACCTTTACATCTCCAAATTTTATTCGTATATTAGTTTGACGTTGGGGGACCTTTTATATCTCCAAACTTAATTTAATTATAAATTGAAAGAGATGTCATATACTACAGAAAAAGTGACCAAGTACATTTATTTTAATACTGTTTACCCAGGTTTTGGCTGTTGTATTATCAATATTTAGATTACACTTTTACTTCTCACTATATATTGTAAATGTTTGTAGATGCAAATGCTTTATTGTTATGCTTATTGAAAGTGCCCTAGAGGCCTACCCTGCAGAATAATTTATTGAATTTGTTTTTTTTTAATATGTTTTTTTAATATTTTATATTTACGAATCGCTTTTCGGTGTAGGGAAACATCGTGAGGAATCCGGGCTAATCTAAATAAGACCTAGTTTACCCTCTGGGTTAGAGAGTCAGATGGCAATCGCTTTCGTAAAATTAGCGCCTACGCAAAATCTTGGGATTAGTTGCCAAAGCAGACCCCAGGCTCCCTAAACCGAAGCATAGGCCGGGAAAACGCTAGGAAGAAGAAGACTGGTGCATAGAGGTATAGTAAAAGTTTAGTACCTATATACTTAAAAAAACAAAAAAAAACATATATATTTACAGTCCCGTATAAATTCCGTTTAAATAAATGTAAATCACATGCAAATTTCCAATTTAGCAAAAACATATTTTAGACGCCAAAAAATAAAAACGACCACTCGTAAATACCTCTAAGAACATTCGTAGCCAAATTCTTAAAATATTATACTCGTAGATGTATCTACCAATCCGACTTGGTCTGGTCACACTTCCTCAGTGCCGAATGAATTGTTGAGGTAAAACCACTACAGAGTGGAAGTCCAAAAACCTCACCTTCATAAGAGCAGCACTGCACTTTATCTGTATTCATAATCAAAACGCTCATACTCCAGACATAAGTTAAACACCTGCTATCAACGTAAAGGTGAGACGACAATAGCTAGCCCTATCTTTTGAAAGCGACTATAAAGTGCGGTACAAAGCGTCGCCCGTGCCGGCCGATATCACAACGCCCAGACCCTGAAAAGAGAGTACGACGATATAAATATGGAGTATTTTACGTCTTTTTTATAACGAGACGGTTAGAGTGGGACGGAACAATGCGGCAAACGACGCGGGCGCTTCCTGTTCCGGGAGTCGTCGCAGATTTATGCGCGACGTTTCCTCCCGCCATATGCGGCCGGAGGGTTGAAATGACATGCAAGTGTGGTTGGAAAAATGAGTTCGTACCTGGTGACCATGTTACGTGACCAAGGCCCTCTGTGCCTAATGCCGGGTTATGCAAACCGATAAACATTGTATAGGAATTACCGGTAATTCGGTAAGTTACCGGTAATTTCCATACAAAATATTTTATAAACAATATAGGTAGAATAAAAAATAAAATATTAAATTATTCTTTATTCCTTAAATGTTGCAAAGAAAGTATTTGATACACATTTTTTCCTATTTTTGCTGAAATAATGTACCTAAGTACATTTATCTTTGATAAAAGGAAATTTATCTTAAACATTATTTTAAGTAGGTATGAACAGATTGGTTTGTGGTCCGTGCGTCCGAGATTAGCCAGTTTATAAATAGGTATTATAATTATTTGTAAAAGTTATTTAGGTTTGTTAGGTTAGTTTTAGATAACTATGATTAAGCTTTTGTTTATGGTTAGTAAATATACGAAAAAAAGTTATAACAAAAAATAGTTTTACTAGTAATAGCAAGTTATATCTATTTAACTAGTTGTAAGCACGTGTACCTTCCTATATTGACATGTAAAATTTTATTTTATCAATAAATGATTGAATTGAATTATAAGATATTGCTGTTGGTGGTTGAGCCTTCAGGTTATCTTACTTTTTGTCGAGTTCACTGCGACGCTCAACCTCAAATCGCTCATGGATGAGGCGCCGCCACTCAGGTCGGTCGCCGTGCTACCATCTTCTCCCAAATAGAGGGCTCTAAGTTGCATCTCATCATATCTTTTCAGAACATCCTTGTATCGTAGGAACTGACCACCGCTTTTGCGCTTACCGTTCTGAAGTTCTGGAAAGAAGATGATTCTTTATACTCGTATTACCGACTCAGCATTTGCATTAGTACAGAGTATTTGATATTTTGTAACCATAATGGACTTAGTAAGTACGTACATTACACATATTTACAAAATATCAAATATTTAGTGTTCTCGCGGTGTCTTTATTCCTACTCAAATGCTGGCAACCATATTGCCCCACTCATTTGCACAAAACTCGAGTTTTTCAAGCATCGATATCGTACGTGTATTCTTGCGACGGTTTTTGCTCCATCGTTGCGTTTTGACGTGGAAACGGCACATTACGCTAGACACGTAGGTACTTTTACTAGTTTAAATAGCAGATTCTGTATTTGCAATAATTATTTAGTTGCAATAATTTGGTAGGTGGGGTCTAAAATCAAAAAGTGCCAATAAAAAGCAATATTTGTTCTTCAATATAGGTACATTATAGGCACATGCACTAATGAATGTCAAAAACTACCACCGGATCAAATTCTACACCACAGTCCAAAATTTTTACAGGCAGCAAAAAAAAATTTTTTTACGGCCTTAAGAACTCGGCGAGACTTTATACCTACTTATCTAAAATATATTGTTGTTACCTACACAAGAATTAAAATACAATATATGTAGTAAAACTAGTAAAACGCAGATTGTAGGTAGGTACATACATAATATAGTTTCAGCTTTGGCAATAGTGCCTTTGCCGTGTACAGGAAAGGTATACACACAACAATTATTGTATTGATAGGAGCATATTTACCTCAGTTGCCTTTTAGGACTTACGGTAACACTAGATTCTGCTCAACTTATATTAATACCTCTTGCCCTTCTTTTCCTTTGACGTGCTTTGTATACTTAGTCAAAACATTGACGATAATGCGATTAATCAGTTAAGGCAGAGTGAGAACACGGGTGGAACAAAAAGGGAGCCATGCATAATAGACCGGCAACTCGCAGCATCTCGGAATATCTGAGCAGCTACGTCAGTCTTGCGGGTGCCGGCTCGTTACCACGAATAATTATCTGAGCTGAGGTGGTGTTGTAAGAGGAACATAGAGTCAAACCACGTTTATCTTCCAAGCAAATGATTTGTTAACCTTTATTATTTTAAAATCAAACTTCTATGAGTATTCTCACGTTGACGTTTACTTAACACTTTCACAGTCTGTGATCTTAGCATAGACGGGTTACGAAGTTATATACTTAAGCTAAATTTGAACGAGTAAGATTTTTCTAAATTTAAATTTAAACTTTGTCACTTTTACATAAGGTTCCCATTTCGAATACTAGTGCAGCATCGAGCACTGGTACGTCTACGTTTAGTTTACTTTGTCCTAGGTAAGATACAGTATATCAGTAGGACGATGAGGACGGGTGTTCCTTTTGTCCCATTCTACACTGCATAACTCTTCCACAACCTCCGTTTGCTACGCGCTACCCTCGTAGCCGATCCCAGCGTTCTTCTGTATTGTAGAGGATAGCGCCTAAGAACTAAGAGCCCGCCAGCAGACTTATTTTGGCCGTTTTTTTATCAACTATCACAATGGATGTCACGTTCTAAGGCCTGACAAGTATGTAAGTGCGAAAGGGACGTATAGCGTGATAGTCGATGGCAAGTCGTAATGTGTTAAATGTATAAAATTTCTGTTTTTCAGCTTATTACTCATTTAAATCCCTGGCTTATAATTTAATTTATTGCTACCAATACTGGCGAATTACTTAACGTTGTTGTACAAGGCTTGTTCCAACTTTATGCTATATGTGTACAATTTGTTCATAAAAAAATATAACATATGTGACACCTTAATATACCCATCAGACCCATAATTCTGGATAGTTTAATTTACCATTACCTCTAAAACGTCATTGGGGAACTATAAAATTTCACTAATAGAAAAACACCATGTTACTATTACCGGTGCAGCAGATTTATTTATATACCAATAAAATCAACGCAACGAGATCGCACGCCCTCCACTTGTGAAGCAAAGTTTGATATAAATTTTGAACAACAGGCTTTAGCCGACGTTAACTTGGGATCTTTGCCTGACACATGGGGGTGCTCTGAGGCGCGGCAATCAATTGGGGAATTATTCATCAACTCTAACAACTATAAACGTCAATTTAATTCATTACCCACGAAAGATTTCATAGGTTAAAAAAAACTTTAACAAATATGATACCTTATTTCAGTTCTGAGGATAACTATCATCGTCGTATGGTGTCGTACCACTAGGAGTCAAGCCGCGTTATCTCCTCCAAGCAAATAAACTGTCAAATTTTAAAGTGTTATTTTGAACATCAAACTTGTATGAATTATGACGTTTACTTAATTAAGTCAGTCTGTGCTATCAACATCTAGGAAACGTATAGCATACTCGGACTCTACCTACGATGTCTAATGTCAATACTTCAAAAAAGCATTGTACTGGGGTGACACCTGGGACCTTGACGTCTTAACGCGATTCAGTTTAGGTTCAGTTTAGACTCAATTGTATGGAAGCGAAGCGAGTATCAGTTTAGGTCGTCACCTGAAACGCGTTAAGATGTCAAGTAAGGCCTCTGACATTTTTGTAAAAATCGATGTAAATATGGGCAAAACGTTATTTAACTACCTATATCATGTCATATAAAGTAAATTTGCCTATCTACAATGATTTGCATCAACATGAGTTAAAAAATCTATACTAAAAGTCCATTTTAAAACCAATTTTCCAGATTTAATTTTAAATTGGTATTTGTTCACGTTCATATCCGGAAATAATTGCGGCCCTCACTTTGAGTATTCTCGTGCTCGTGCCGTGAGCAAACATTTCCTTTCCGCTTCTATTAAGGATTTATTGATGCTAATTTACTTAGCGTTTAAAGTTTTGTTGCACGGAATGTAAAATATCAGAATGTTGAAGACTTCTTAATTTAAATTTAAAACAAATCCTCATCAAACATATGTATATTGAAGTAACTTTAGGTACTTAGGTACCTACATTTTTTTAATGATATTAGATATATAAGTATATATATATATATATATATATATATATATATATCTATGTCGGAGACAGAAGTCATTAGTACGAGACTTCTATATATTGACTACGAAACGCTAGCTTTGTGGTGGCCGTTTGGCGAACTACTTTGACAGCGATTATTAATTTCACTAACGGAAACGGAAACGTACAAGTGGTTAACTTGGGTGTGGTCGGTGTGAGGTTGGCAGCACTGTTGTTAAGTTGGTAGACCTGTCAGTTGAACTGACTTCCGATTGTGAATCCCTGTGGTGGGAGGTCACTCCCATAAAAAGAAGCGCGCAAGCGGAGCGCAGCTCAGTTCGCACCTTTAGAACGAAACCGACCTAACTCAAAAAATCACGAAATTGAGTTAATGCCACCAGACGAATGTAAACATCGTAATCTATCGGTGACTCGATCCGAAACTGCCCTATCTGTGCTAGAACAGTACGAACTCGCCATCTTGGTCTTTTTCTTACTGAGCGCGGGGGGGTCACGGGTCGGGACGAAAACGCCCCTTTTCGTGTTAATTTCGCAGTCGCAAGCGCAACGCGTTATCGGATTATAAAAAAAGCGACACATTAGTGTATGAGTCGTTTTAATTCCGAAAATAAAGGCATGAGTAACGTTTTTATTTTAGAACTAAAGTAACATATTAGGTTTTAAGTCAATACTGTTCCGAATATTGTAATAATATCTGCGACTTATTTGTATTTACGCCACTTTATTAATAAAAACTTGTCCGTTGGTTACGACCTAACAACATGTAAGTCACTTTTGAATAAAACGTTTTATCACTTTCTGTGTCCCATTAAGTATTAAATCGCTTTTGTATCTAAACAGTTATAGTACACTCCGTCATTTTGGTTTTTAAAACGGTTTTGTTCTAATGCTAGCACATGCTTTTTATTTTAGGTAATTGTGGTTTACTCGTATTTAAGATGAAAAGGAAAACTCTAATAATTTTAGAAAACAATAAAAAGAGAAAAAGTGTTCATGACGAAGCCAATGAAGAGAAGCGACAGGTAAACATAATTTAGTTTTATAAGTAGGTAACTTTCGTTTATACCAATACTTATATTTGAAAAGCATTTATGATACAGCATGATTTGTGTGATGCATATATGATGCAGCAGATAGCTGAGCATAATTTGTGTGTACTATGAATGATTAATTTGTCAGTTTTGTCAGATTCGTTGGCTTAGCTTAAGCTTATGCTTTTGGTATTTTGAGCTTTATTTTTTGCATTTACAGGAAAAAAATAACGACAACATTCGTCCAAATGCACCGTTTATCGCAGAAAAAACAGATCGAGAAACAGTTTTTACATAACCTCATGGATTTAATCCAATTGATACTATAAGTACAATAATTATATGTTTTTCACAAAAGGTAGCCAACTATTAATACGGAGGTATAATAAAACATAATATTAATGTTGCCATTTTTTTTCAGGACCAGAGATCAATATTGTCCCCTGTAAACATTTTAGCTGAAGAATCCGAAGAAGAGGCTGAAGACAATGATTTATTTGTACAAGATATCAGACGTAAGAGTCAGAAGCAGTAGCGTTTCCTCATCGTCTTCCAGTTCGTCAAGCAGCAGTTTTTCATCTTGCAGTTCCTCTGGCAGTAGCTCATTATCACCTAGTTCCAGTACTTCCAGTAGTTTTCCAGGTACACCACATAATGCTGGAAACACTATAGAACGAACGGTCTCAAAAAAGGAAACATTGTCGACTGCCCAGCCACAATTGAGCCATAACTTGGTACCCCTATAAACTCAGAAAGTAGGATTCTCTCGCAAACTCATTCCTCATTTGACCAAGAACCGCAACCTTTGGCTCAAAAAGAAAATCACCCATCAGAACGTGGTGCAAGCTCCCAGCCTCAATCGTCAGATAGTCAAGGGCTTCGGTCTTCGCGACCGGTGTTAATTTAGAGTCTCAATCATCTGCTGATCCAGAACCACAACCCTCAGGCAGTGGCTCTAACGAATCTAACACTGTAAATAGACGAGCTAAAAAACGTCAGCGTAGTCCCGAGAAATGGAAGCAAAATATTGTTCATTTTTTAAGAAATTCTGGACAAGCTTACACATCTCAGTCAAAATCTAAGAAAGAAATTCCTGCGCGTAGTATGAAAGTACCATGCGAGTGCCACTTAAAATATTGAGGAAACCTGCAGGAAAGAAATATTAAGTATTATTGGCAGTTAGGATAGGATAAAAAAACCCGTGACGATCCGTCCCTATTTCCCCTGGCTTATGGGGCAGAAAGAAGCGACAAGAAAACTACCCCATTTTGCCTCTTTTATCCGTTTTAAATATTTTCAAACAAAGAAAAAAGAACTAGTTTCTTTTTTATAATTTTAACATTTTTAATTTTAGTTAAGTACTATCTTTATAAGCCCCTCTGGGCATTGTAGACCAACCTTTGTTTTTGTTTTTTAATTATTTTTATATTTTTGTATGTACCTTGGTAGTTTGCACAAGTAATCTTTTTGATTGACGGGGAGAATTCGCATCCTCTCAGTCATCATCTTAACCCTGTGAAAACGAGTGCTGTAAAGGGCTCGAAACGTAGGGCCATAGTGTCAATAAACGCGATTAATCCGTTCTAAAGTGTTTCATTTCAATTTCGTTATATTTTAGAAGAGAGATTGTAAGTTCATTTTGATACGGATTGCTATTTCTTTTTGGTGATCTCTTTATTTCAGAAGAGTTATAAAGTTTTTGATACAGAATTTTTATTGGTTTATTGTGGTATTTTTATAAATTAAGAACAATTTATGTTTTATTTTTGTATCAATACAATTGCCTATGAAGGCTTGATTTCGAAAATAAACTTTGTAATCATTCTCTTAATACAATATTCACTTAATATTTCTTTTTTTGTACTTCCATTTCGTCCATTATTTATGTTCCTTTTTAAATTTTTAATTTAATGTATATACAATACTACATATCATGAACATACACTTCATCATCAAAGAGAACTGTTCTCTTTACTCTTTACTCGGTGCTTATTATTCTTTACTTAGTACTCAGTACTGATTATTCATCAGTCGACTGTATTAGAGAACAGACTAACCTCGCACAGACAATACCACGTTTTCTTAGTTTGGTTATAAAATCAATCCGTCTGTATCATTGCGATCCTTATTGCTTTTACATGACTAGTAGTTGCGAATAACTGAATACAAAGCCGTTTGTTGTAATCTGTACTGATTTCATTATAATCTAAAGTAATACGTGTGCTATGTCGTAATTTAATCTGCCCATCTAATTCTAATGATATTCCAGGTAAACAATATCAGCCCCGCTGAGTTTCTTGCTGGTTCTTCTCAGTAAGAGGTCTTTTCCGAACCGGTGGTAGTTTATTGTCTATTTAGTTTACCAGTCTAGTTCTACAAACAATGAGTAAGAATAAAGTCACTGTCCCCTAGTTGTTGTTTCATTTGCTTGTAGTGTGTCCGTGCGATACATCGTACCGTATGTGTGTGTGCGTGTGTATTTCTGAGGTTAAGTATTGACATCCCGGAGTGTAAATATTGTCATCCTGACTGTAAGTGTGGTGTGCGTAAGTATCTTGACACCATCCTGACTATGCTGATGCTGTTACCGCTGTGGCCTCTGCCATGCTATTCAGTGGCATATCTGAAGAGGACGCGTTTTCTATATGTTTTTCAAGCTAGAGGCATGAGTTTTTCGAACCAGTGTTATATTATGAATATCTGTTTGTTAGTCATCTAATTGACAGATAAAAGTGCTGGAGTATAATAGAACATTATTGCAGAGGCCGGGAAACCGAATTTCGTGGATGAGTATTTTTTTAGGTACATAC
The DNA here is from genome assembly GCA_949128165.1 of Lathronympha strigana. Taxonomy (NCBI): domain Eukaryota; kingdom Metazoa; phylum Arthropoda; class Insecta; order Lepidoptera; family Tortricidae; genus Lathronympha; species Lathronympha strigana. The sequence goes on along the minus strand of OX421905.1, from coordinate 8,220,157 downwards.
GAATCCACGAAATTCTATTTCCGTCCGAGGCATATATAGTGCTTTTCTCCAAACATGAAAGGAAATAAAATGTATTATTGCATAAGATTTGAAAGGAAAAATAAGGTTCCCGCCTAAACTTTCTTTTAATGCACGGTTGTGTTCATAAAAAAAGTGGAAATGGCTTTAGTTTCATTAAGCCGTATTTACACGACCTTGCACAGTGAGCCGTGTGCAACTCGCGATAGAACGAGACAACCAAGCATTTGATCTCCTTCTCTCTAGAACTACTACACTACTACAAAGCCAGCCCAGACGGGACATTTTTTAAGCACGATATGATCAGATTGACAATTTGATGTCAATCAGATTGTCCCGTCTGTGCAGACCGTTTGGTCGCGGCTAAAGTATATTGCTGTTTGCAATATTGATACCTAGTCCAAATAATTTTTTTTTTAAGTAAAAAACAATACAGTAATTGATTTTAGTACAACTACCTGGACGCTAAAACGGTAAAATAATGAATTCGATTTTTTTAAATTTTAGTCGGTACATAAGGAGGTTCTTTTCGTACCAATTTTGCTACATTAATGTGAACATTTCCGAGCATATTGGAGAAAAAACACATTATTCTGATTTCTTCAAAGAAACCGGAATTTTCAATGGTCTCTACTTTGGAGGATTTTTAAAAAGTTGGGTTGGATGTAGTCGAAATGTTTTCACTTTTTAAAATTCTATCAAATTAGTATTGCTGAGTAATCCTTTATTTTAAACTAAAGTCGCATTTTATTTTATCGTAGGACGATGTCGCAATGTTATTACTTACTTTATAACTATAAGGCGTCGCAGTAAATAAATATAAACTGAAGTCTCATAAGTCGCTTAAAGTTGTGAAATGCAACTTTGTATCGTTCTACAATTATAACCGCTTTTGACGTCAAAACAGAAGTTTCAAAATTTCGTAACAGAGCTCGCCAACAATACAGTCTTACTCTACAAGTATTTGAATGTTTACGGAGTGGGTTGAATTGTACAGGAATGAGATTGTTTCTACCTATTTAAGAATCCTTTAACTTTCGGATATTTATGCATTAATATATAAAATTATGAAAGAAGCAACTGAGGCAAGTCGTGCACTGACGCTGTCGTGTATCGCGGATGGTCGCTCCTGATGACGTTCTTCGTGAAGATCAAAACATGTTGAGCGAAAACCGACTAAATTACGTGAATGACCCGGTTTAAATTTTTTTTTTTATTTTATTTTTTTATACTACGACGGTGACAAACAAGCATACGGCCCGCCTGATGGTAAGCGGTCACCGCAGCCTATGGACGCCTGCAACTCCAGGGGTGTTACATGCGCGTTGCCGACCCTTTAAAAACTTTAACACTCCTTTTTTGAAGAACCCCATATTGTAGTCCTTTGGGAAAACAGTGGCAGGGAGCTCATTCCACAGCCGGAGCGTCCGCGGGAGGAAGTTCCTCATAAACCGCACGGTACGAGACCATTTAGGCTCCAGGGTATGCGGGTGAACACCCTGCCGACGGCGAGCGGTGCGGTGGTAGAATGCAGCCGTTGGCATCATATCAAACAATTCCTCAGAGCACAATCCATTGTACAAGCGATAGAATACACATAAGGAGGCGAAGTCTCTCCTTAGACTTAAGGGTTCGATATCGCTCGTGAGTTTGGGATCATTGACAATTCGGACAGCACGTCTTTGATACAATATTGATACACGATAAATCCAGTATCACGAGAATATTATACTTAAAATGATGAGATAAGTACCTACCTTTTTTACCTACCTACCTACTTACCTACGTACCTACATTAAGATTATCGCGACCAACGTTTGCAGCGCGCTACGCTAATATCCGATCCGTACGTTTTCCCGCAGTATAAAGGTAAGCACCCACCTAGCGAGTTCCCGTTCGTCAAAATGATAGCCCTTAGCCATATTTTGTGGTATTCAAATACATATACTGGTTATACTACTGAACAATAGTTACTTTGTGACCAGTCACGATGTCAGAAAATAGAATGGTGCTTTTATACATTTCAGCTTACTGCTCATGATACCACAGATTGTATCCGTTCCTAAGAACAGAAATGTATCCCTCATAGAAATAGTGAATACAAACCGGAAAATGTTGGCTTTGGGGATTGTTTTCTTTTAAAATATATAAAGAGGCATATCTTTGCGACCAACCGATAAATTTAGGACACTTTAAAGCTGGTTTCTGAGACAAAGCCAATGAATTAATGCCGAAATTATGGAAAAATTAACGAAAATTAATCACATTTCCCATTGTGCTGTAAGTAAATAAACATTGGCTAAACATTTAGTAAATTTATTGTTTTGTGTGAGATTGCCATTCCTCAATTATACTAAATACTTTATAATTTTAAAATTTCATAAAGTAAAATTTAAAATGTATGCCTCTTATTTGGTCAGCCTGTACCTAGTATAGTTTCTTTTTTTTCCGCGATTTAAAATTGATCCCCAAGTGATCGTAGAGGCAAATTAAAACTAATTATTATTAAGCTTGCGATTAGATATAAAGAGACTCACATACAATCGTCAGTATCGCCTAGAACTCAAACATGTAATGGTAACTTTACTTAACGTGCATCTGAAACTATTTAGTTATTAGATCTATTCCTTTGAGGGGGTTGGTCTGACAAACAAATCGAATTTAGCAGTTTACCTGAATCTGTTGCCAAGTAACAGCATTCCTCGGGCTTTAGACTAGTGGCTCTGCGCTAACCGTCAACTCGGAGAAGCCTGCTACAGTAGGCAGAACACAAACTGGAATGTGATTCGACGGACCAAAACTGTCACTTGGATGTACGAGTATGTTTTAATATGCAACCTTCCGAATCCAACACCTGTCACGCAGTTACGTCGCCTTAATTAAATTATAAGGTGTGGTTAAATTTTACATGTATTTCTGTTTTGTGTTTGATGGTTCGCAGTGCTTTGGTTTTTACTGTTATACTGTAAACTGTTTTTGAAATAAATAAATCAATATGGGTATTTTTTATGAGATTTCTATTGTTCCAAAATTCCCATACAACTTTCCATTCCGTTACCGGTTACCGCCATACAAAGTCTATGAAAAAATGGTAACGGAACGGGAAAAATATCTTGGAACTATTTTTTTCTCCTATTAGGATCGATAGAGCTCACGATTCAGTATAAAAATCACATAAAAAATTCCAATACCAAAAACATAGTGGGAAGGGAAAAAATGGCCCGTATTTTTTAGTTTATATCCTGTACAAACCAGCGGCATAAATGTCACTAGCTTAGACTCGAGTCTAACCTCTCTTTGAGGTCGGATTATGTCTCTACGGCTTAAAACTGTTTTCATATGTGTATTTCATCCTTTAATAACTAGGTACCATACTTTTTAGGGTTCCGTAGTCAACTAGGAACCCTTATTCGCAACTTTATTTAACGTAGTTGGCCAGCGAACCTACTGGGCATAGCGACTGCTGTAACACGTTACTAAGTGTAGTGAGATTGGTCTGACTAGACCAAGTGTGGCATTCCACCCGTCGTAATTCTACTTTAGATAACAGAGCCTATCATTGAATTCAATTGTAACTTGCATTCCAATATGAAAAACATGACAAAAGTACACTTAGCCTCTGTGTCTTGATTGCTCCAACACAAATAATGATAACAGACATAATGACTAGAACTCATTTTTTACAGTTGGTTATTAAATATTAACTTATCTTGTTAAGAAGAATGTCAGTTGCCTGAACTAAGATTCCCTATGTTTCAGGCAAATCCGCATAAAATTTACAATTTCATCTATAAAATAAAGTAAAAACCTACAGGTCTTGTGACCAAGAAGTGACCAAGGCCCCCAGTGCCCAGGGCTGGGACAACTTTTTCAATTTATAATTTATTCTAATCAAAGTTAAAACAGACTTGTCATTTTATTGTTTAACTGACTTCTATCAACGCAGAGTCAATGTGAGATTAGTATGCGTTATATACTACTAAGAAGGGATTTGACAAATTCAACCCCAAAGCATGTTAAAATAATACTATGCTTAGTCGCAGATAATTTAGTATTCTGGTGTCTTTATTAATTTGCTGAGAGTATTATATATCCGTCTCCTATCTAGTTACGTTCAGTATCTCGAGAAGGTCTAAAGGTAATATACATATGTAAATGTTTCCGGAAATCTTGTTCTCCGTCCGCCGTACATCACCTTGGCGGGGCCACATAATTGCTTAAGTGGGATCTCACTTAGCTAGCCCTCGGCCCTTTGGCTCCTTGCGAGATAAGGGTAGTTTGTTGTTGATCACATAATCTTCTTTGCCTAAGATAACAAAACGCAATTAGCATCTCAGATTGTTACTGTTTACTGCCTTCAGGCTCTTGTTCAAAGTAAGTGTTGGATATTATGGTTACATGCCTGATTGAAGTCGTTCCCGTCCCACGTCAAGGTAACTATGCTGCAAAAGTCAGGTAAAAGGCCTCCTAGCCTAGTTGGTAGTGACCCTGCCTACGAAGCAGGAGGTCCCGGGTTCGAATCCTGGTCAGGGCATTTATTTGTGTGTTTATCACGAATATTTGTTCCTGAGTTATGGATGTTTTCTATGTATTTAAGTATTTATATGTATCTATCTATTATATATATCGTCGCCTAGTACCCACCACACAAGCTTAGAGCTTACCGTGGGACTATGTCGATTTGTGTAAGATTGCCCCATAAAAAAAAAAAAACATCAGCGGCGATTGCAATTTTAATACAGTCTGGCGATGCCGTTGGGATCGTCACTCAATTATTAAGAACATTGAGATTCCCCACGCGAATTAACGATAGCAATGTGAAATGGCAACAATTATTAGACTATAGGTACTAAACTAACTAAAACAGTCGTAAAAATCTAAGCATTGTTTTTAATGATTAAAATCAGTCCGGCGCCACCTGCCGACATTATCTTATGGGCACACGTATTGAGCGGTATTAATTGCGTTTCTATACATATTATTCTTCAAAATTTCTCATAGTAATCGTACCAAACAGTTACAAAACGTTATAACTTGAAAAATATATAAAGATATTATATGATACAAAATTGTATATTTTATTTTACAATATAGACCTTAAAAACTACAAAAAAATACGGTCATTACAAAATATCAGCAATCTAGAACCCAAAGAAACCTTAAACTACACATATACATTGCTATGTACCTACAAACGAATTATTCTATAAGGCCATCCCGCAACGTCCTCGACGCAAAAAAGCCTCTATCAACCTCTGCGCTAGAAACGAACCGAAGCGGGGGTCATGGCCCCCCATTAGGTATGGTTTATATTTTATTAAAAAAACATTTATTTTCGAAATATGTATAGTAAGTGTAACTAACCTAACTACCTACCTCTACCTACCTTAAATCTAAAGTAGGTCCTTGAGGCATTGTACCTAGGATGCTGGCGGCATTTCCTCGTTGTATCGCAATGCTGATACGTTGTTCGAGGAAGCCACCAGCTCTTCGGTCACCAGTAACATCAACCAAACGTTTCGCGATTTCTACGAAAAACTTGCGTGCGCTGGGACCCCATGGACCAAGAGTTTCGACCCCGAATGGTACAAAAAGGTACTCTCTGCCCAGGCTCTTATATTTATTACGTTTTAAAATTTCGGCGCATTCAGCCGCTCCGCCCGCTTTTATTTTATTATATTTAAATATTTGATATTTGGGGACAATCTTACACAAATCGTCAAAGTCCTAAACCAAGGAAAGCTTGTACTAATAATAGTTGCATAGAAAACGTCCATAACTCAGCAAGGATATTCAACACAATAGGAAACAATTTATACTCTTGTGAGTCACACTGATATTAATATTAAAACCACACGTACACGTGAATTTATACCATGTTTCGACTGCGTTCTAAATTCATACTCTATGGGATAAGTATGACTGGACAAATTTTACTAGCCAATTAATACTGAAAACGCAAACAATACTGACCCGTTTCATATTTTGCAAATAAGTAAGTATTGCTTATTTTATAGCATGTTTAACTATTTTTTTTTTACCTTCTTACACAAATTGACTAAGTCCCGCAGTAAGCTCAAGAAGGCTTGTGTTACGGGTATACTCGGACAACGATATATATAATATACAAATACATAGAAAACATCCATGACTCGGGAACAAATATCTGTGTTCATCACACAAATAAATGCCCATACCGGGATTCGAACCCAGGACCATCGGCTTAGCAGGCAGGGTCACTACCAACTACGCCAACCGGTCGTCTGTATGCGTACTGTGTGCGAGCATCATTATGTATGGATAGGTACGAGTATGTTAACCGAAGTTTTCCCAAAGACGCCGACAATGTTGTTGAATATTTAAATAGTTACTAATTAGACGGGTGTAAGAAATTCGAAAGAGGGTTTCAACCTTCTGACGTGTGTCTTAACGCATTAATAATTCCATTTCCTCTGGAACTTCGGATAAACATACATAGGTACTCAATTATTTCGTGTATGTCGAGATGCGAAAACTGTTAACATTTAAGTTCGCTTTATCGTCCTCAATAGAGGGAACTAAATTAACATTGACAGAGATTGCGTTATAAGTGAAGAGAAGAGATAAACATACTAAACTATTTTTTTTACGATTTCGCACAGTCATCACCTCGTTTATTTGAAGCTTAGAAAAATAACGTTTGGTTTTGCCTACGTTTCTTCAATAATTTCTATAAAACATTAATAGTTCTTTATTTACAAGGGGTAAAGTTGTTGTTTGATTCTCGGGCTTAAATGGAGCCCGAGCAAGCGAAAGATTTCAAAATTGAGCCACGAGCGCAGCGAGGGGTTAAATAACTGGGACCTTGAGCATTACGAGGGTCTCAAGGCACGAGAGTTGAACAAACTTTGTCGCCGAGTGTAATAAAACATTTTTCCCCTCACTATCGCGAGGAAAATAAAGACTACATACGATTACAAATCTTATCTACATGTAAGTTATCTTGAAGGAACAATTCAAAATACAATTTCATAATTTGTCATAGAATACGCTCCTGGTACTTAAATATTGCCAACAGCTTACCCACTGCGAGATAAGAATTTCCAATTTAAGGTGTGACCTCCGACTGCGCATATTTACTACGGCCATATAGGACTCACTTATACTGGACATTGGTAAGTGACGGAATCAGAGCAAGGTCAATTTACTTTCCTCACTAGTGGATAAAATGCGTTTTTCCACGCTAGTTTTAAAGGATGAAACAACGCTTTCCGAGCTAGTAAGAGGAAAAATAAGATTACTTATTTCCATTTTTAACGTTATGGTGAAGAAAATAAGAAACAAATGTGCCAGCTATGCGTTTCCTAAAAATCGCACGATTGTTCTAATCCCCTAGCAATTGACATGCCTACTCTGCCGAGCGCATAGGAAAAACAATCATACTCGTCGTATGGACTGACGTTTATCTGGCATAGCTATTTGTACGTTACCTATGTACGAATAGCCATCAATTTGACGTGCCCATCCCCGGCAAAAACCGGCAGACTTTTTTGTATAATAAATGACAGACATTGCCATTTGGTTAGTTATAAATAAATAAATAATAATAAATATTATGTTGGGACAATCTTACACAAATCGACCTAGTCCCACGGTAAGCTCAATAAGGCTTGTGTTGTGGGTACTAGATAACGATATATACAATAAATAGATACATATAAATACTTAAATACATAGAAAACTCGGAAACAAATATTCGTGATAAATACACAAATAAATGCCCTGACCAGGATTCGAACCCGGGACCTCCTGCTTCGTAGGCAGGGTCACTACCAACTAGGCTAGGAGGCCGTTCAAAGTTAAATTGTCAATGCGAATACCGCAATGTATTAAAAATCGCATACAAGTTCTTGCATCGTCCAAACAACGCTTATATCAAGAAGTAGTATGGCTAATCCAAGTCAGGCAATATTTTCAAGTAAACCTGACGTGAACATGACCGATATTCTCAAGACAATTAGCATGTCCGTTCCTTGAATAAATTAGAGACACCTGCCCGGGATCCCTATGAATATGTAAGACAATCAAATGGCTTCCAAATCTGAGGTCCAATTAGGAGGGGGTCATTAAAGTCGGGTTGATTACTGCCAGGAGTAGGCCGTATGCATATTATATTACACGTCTGGAGATGAATATTGAGTTTCTTGGTTAGTCTGGAATATATAGGAGCAAAAGATGATTATATTACAACTACAATCTAAAACGGGATATTTACCATGTATGTTTGTTTAATTGAGCACCCGATATTTCGGCACTGTTGCAAGCGCCATGTTCACGGAGTAAACTGACGAGCCGCGAGTTTTTAGTTGTGAGTTTGTTTTGTGTTGTTTAGATTGTAGTTATAATGCAAATGACCATGTTAGCTTAAAGACGTTATATTATTCCGAGTACCTGGCAAATGAAGTTGTACGGCAGTATAGTACCTTGGCTGCCCGAAGCTGAATTCAAGTATCTCAGTTTTAGCAAATTTTAAAGGAGAGCAAACGTTATTTGTCATTTTCAGAGACAAATAAAACCAAAAGTAAAATGTATTGATATGGCATTTAAAAGGCTAATAATTACAGCAGCAAATATACTAAAGACACATGAAGACACATGAAACACCAGAATAATTCATTCATTTAACTTTATCGTATAAAAAAGTATACATAATTTCTCGTAATTGCTATATAACAATTAATATACGCGACCACACTATTTTGTAAAAAAAATAACGATACACACGCAACCGGACCGGACCGAAATCTATGGATTCCGATCTATCTCATGCTACGACCTAACTAATGATCGATTCCCAACCTAACGTCATTTACGTGGCTTATGGCAGATCAATTATTATCCCGGTTAGTAATAGTGACGGTAGCTGTAATCGACGAGGCCGGCAGCCGGCGGCCACTTGCCTCGGTCACACTAATCTGATTACGGCGGTTATCGATCTCACCCATCGATATCTCTACTTCAGCTTTTACATTCATTTTGTGTCGGAAAAATATCTCCATGTACTTTTATTACAGTTCACTCGCAGTTCGCTCGTATTATCAAACCGCGATCAGAAGTCGATCCGAAAGTACTGTTAGCCCAACAGTAGATATAAAAAATAAATATATTATAATTATAAGTCAATCTAGGTTATGATCATAGTTTAAGTTCAGACACTTATAGATAATAGATGTACCTACAACTCTTTTCTTGGTAAATGCTCTGTGTCATTTGAACTCATTTGTTTTATAAAAAATATAAAATCATTCGAGTATTTGACAACTCTCTCATTATTGAAGCTCTATTGAATCGGGACTGCCCTTCACATAAATTTGTTGAGTATACTTAGGTACAATATGAAAAGTGGCGGAATATTAAACGGTCGGTGCCGAGAAATCGTCTGCAATGTGTTAACATATTTTAATAATGAAAATGATAAAACAAAGGTTATTCTGAAAACTTTAATGGCCATTCTAAGTGTAAGTATAATATATATTTAATATTTATTTTAAAATATTTAAATATTTGGGGGACAATCTTACACAAATTGACCTAGTCCCACGGTAAGCCCAAGAAGGGCTTGTGTTGTGGGTTCTAGACGAGGATATATACAGGGTGTTCTTGAGCATTTGCTTTAACTTCATCATGCGGCTTGGTATAATTAAAGAACCAGAATGGCATAGTTAGATTTATTAAATTCGTTAATTTTTATTTTATTGATTTCTCATACAATATTATTACATGTTGCAGCAACCGCTAATGTAAAACGAGCATTATAATTGACTTTACTAAGTTACTGACAACTATGACATATCAATGACCTGTCGAATACTCATACTCCGTTTACACACATGCAAATCTCGTTTGAGATAAAATTAAATTAGTAGTTATTTTCTAAATGGAGCTAATTAGAATTCCAGTGTCTTTGAGAAATTAACTTAATTTAAGCTAAAGAATGCACCCTTGAATTTAAATCAATTGCTCAAAAACACGTTGTATAATAGATAGATACATATAAATACTATTAGGTGCTAGATGCTGTTTGTCATGTATACGTATATCATTTAATACGTATATCATTAATAATGTAATTTTTCCCAAGTTTTAGAAATTCTTCGTAAGGAAATAAGCATTTTCATGAATGTCATTTCATGTGTTAATTCATAAATGACGTATGTGCTCAATCGTACTCTGATCGCGGTTTGATAATAACTATTTTCTATTTATTTATTCTATTTGGAATTTATACTATCAAATACTCTTAGGGCCGCTTGTACCACCCAGGGTTAGCCGCTAACTTGGAGTTCAGCTGTCAAATTCAGTAAAAAAAACGCTTAACTCCGGGCTATGTTTCTAAACCCGGGTGATGCAAGTGGCCTTTAAAGTTTTTATGTGGTTTCTAGACCACTGTCTTGATAAGAGTTAACTCTACAATTATTACTTATAAAGCATAAATTATATCATTTATTATATATAATAAATGCTTTGGTTCATGTTTTTAAGTAGTCACACTACTATATATATATATATTATAAATTGAAAGCAATGTCATACAAAATCAGGAAGCGCGAAAGCAGGAGATTGCTAGTTCGATCCCAGCCCTGGGCACTGGGGGCCTTGGTCACTTTTTCTGTAGTATATGACATCTTTTTCAATTTATAAGAGTTAACTTATACCTCAGACAAATAATTCAAATAATAACTCGTTAAATTTGAAACTAAGTAACGTAACTCAACAATATTCTAATTGTATTATAAAGTGTAATTGTATCATATATAATAATTATATTAACGATAACCTACAGTTCAATCAGTTGCACAAAGCACCTAATCACACAGTGCAGTCACAAACACAAAGCAAAATAGCAAGTTAGCGTCACGCGTTTTACAACGAGCTAATTATTCCGCCGCGCTGCTGTACCATAAATATCTAGAGCAAACACGGTATTAGCACCGGTCACGCGCTGTTTGTCTACGGCCTAAAACAACATGCGTTTGCCACAGACTAAATTTGTTGCCGTCGGTCAGCCGCTGACTCAGCGCTTGACCGGACTGAGGAGTGCACATGTGCTTGGGATATTTTGTTTCACATGTGCCCCGTGATGCCCTTACTGAGTTTTTCACCATTAATTAAAAGAAATGTTATAAAGTACAGAAAAAGTGACCAAGGCCCCCAGATCAAGACCAAGTGGCCAGGGCTGTGATCGAACCAGTGACCTGCTTTCGGGTTAGGGCGTATGCCGCGAAGGCAGGAGATCGCTAGTTCAGTCCCAGCCCAAAAAGGTCAGAAAAAGTGACCAAGGCCCCCAATACCCAGGGTATTGGGGGCCTTGATCACTTTTTCTCTCGTATATGACATATCTTTCAATTTATATATAATAGTGCTACTACATACTTTAAAAACATGCTTTAAAAATTGTGAGTTTTTCACCCCAAAACAAGAGACTCAGAAACAATAGGAGACTGGACACTCGGGAGTAGCTGGCTTGTTCCAGTGAAGAAATGCTGCCAGCCGGCTTTGGCGCCAAGCCTCGGGGCCTACACGAATTTGCAGGGTCGAGGCAGAGGCAGACCAAAAAGGAGATAGCGGGATGACCTATGTGTTTACCATGAGTCGTACGTATCCGCAGGCGTTAGCAGCTGCGCGCTTCTAAAGTATGTCCGTCTCGCTCCTGCCAGAGTAGTTGTAGGATCGAGACGGACATAGCCTAGGGTTACGAACAACTCATGGTAAGGATACATTCAACGGGGAGTGGCGGGGTGTGCATACCACAGAATCGAATTTTGGGAAAGAGGAGAGGCGTCTGCCCAAAGTGGTACACCGAACCAAGCTAATAAAAAAAAACAAATTTATACTATAGGTGCAGTGTAAGAAATTGAATAGTCCTTTGTCTCTTCTTGAAGAAGAGACAAAGGACTTAAATTTATACTTACTGAACGATGGTCCATTTTCTATCGGTTAAGAAAGGATGTATTATAACATTTATGAAGTTATAACGTTACGTATGTTTAATTACAATTTCATTAATTATAACCTTTTAATTAGTTTTTTAACCTTATTTATTAAATATAATCAGTTGCATAAAAACCCATCATATCAGCACAAAATTGTTTTAAATGCATTGAGTTAAGCGCTTTTGTATTTCACTGTACAGATGCGTGACTGCGCTTAAACAAAACGCGAGGTGACTTATTATATATTTAAATATTAATTGTATTTGACAATTTGAAGCTACGAATTAATTTAATTGGGATAAAGTTATTATTTTAAGAAATTATCTACAGGGCAGTCTCCCCCATTTTATTTATGATATTATAAATGTAGGTATCAAAAATAAATATCTGCCAATTATAAATACTCGTACCTTGGTCATAATACTTTTCGGTGCTGGGTTTTATCCGTGTGTGTCTATTTATACATTGTTTAATTTACAAAACATGTTTTTTAAAAAGGACTACGCACCTACACTATTATTTAAATAATAGGTATGTACCTATAATAAACTCAGGATTTAATACGCGGTTAATGTGTTTATGATTAAATCAAAAACATTTATTTTGGTACTTTATTCTGGATTAGTTTGTCGTATCAACTAATTATGAGTACAAACTGACAACGTGACTCACTATAAAATACAAATCGTAATCGTTCCTCCTTTCTTAGATAAATAAAAAAATCTTTGCATGGCGGTCTTCTTTATTTATTTTATTTAATTGAATTTTAATTATTTATTGATTTTCGCTCTATATAGCTTCTTGTTACTGCTCTAGAAATCGGCAGAGACTATTGAATAAGACTAATACAGTTCCATTTGTCAGCTTCATGCTACGAAATTTCAAAGGCATATATCCGATAGAAAATATTTACACAACATGCTAAAAAGCTAAAACGTAATTCGTAAAATAAAGCAGTGTACAGACGTTCGGAACGGGTCTAATGTCGGCTTGTCAACATATTGTGCCGCGTGTGTACGCGCCTAAACAAACAGACATTACTCCGTACGTGATCGCCACTGCACAATAGCCGAATAATTCGCCTATAACTATCGATATTTCGAGTGTCATTACATAAATTAGGGTAATGGCGTTAAAAGGTTTTACATGCCATTTAATTATTCTATAATTCATTGTAGATATAAACACTGACGAATAGCTCAAAACGCTAAAAGAAATTGAAATTAGAAACAATATTATAGAGCTTCGCTAAATAAAGATTTATGAAATGTAAACTCCTAAAGAAGTGAAAATTGTGTTGACAAATTTTATTCCTTTCTTTGCTAAGCAAGCTTTTTCCAAAAACCTGATTCTTCCAAATTTGGACTTGCTTGGGCTCATTTGAATCAGAATCACCAGCTAATTCGATCCTGATAAAAAAAATGTCCCAGAATTTCCATATAAAATTTAAGTTCATTTCATACTGAAACGAGACGTAATGGAAGGGAACTTTTTGGGACAATATTTTTTTTTATTATCAGGATCGAATTTCGAAGCCCAAGTAAGTCAAAATCTGGAAGAAACAGGTTTTCGGGTTTTATTTTAAAAACGCTCATGTGGATTCTCGTAGGACCCTGCATTGATAAATATGACAAACAATCTAATACCTATAATATAGGTACTTTCATGAAGTGACATTATACATTTAAACACAGTAATTTTAAAACCAACAAAAATTTCCAACAGGACAGGACATTCCAATAAATCTTGAATTCTTTGATATCTGATAATATCCAAGCATGCAATATCGGACGGCAAAATCGTAGGTGTTGTTTAGAATTCGGCAATATGTGAAAACAATATGTTATTCGTTTAGGATGCAGGCGGCCGCCGACGCGGCACGAATGACTGATGCACATTGCACATGCTGCGCGAAAACAGAGGGAATCAAATGGAATTTAGATTTAGCTAGTTTCTGATCTTATTCAAAAAGTAAAGATGTTATACCCACAGACAAGAAGACAGCTATAGACGCGTGAATGAACGAGACACGCGTTACACTGCATTAGTAAGAATTTACGACTTGAATACTTGCCTACAGAGAATTTTTATAAATCTGTTTTGATTTATTCCGTCCGTCAACAGTATAGTGACTTAGTGACACATGATTGATACCCCATCTCCAATGTATGACATTTCCTCGTGTGGCATCAACCTTTGCATACAATAATGCGAATGCGCGCGTGCCCGCTGCCGATGCCGGCGACACTGGTTTTTTAACAATTAGCGGGGAAGGGTCTTAATCTTAACGGTGCGCGCGCTATTTCAACGCCATGTTGTTTTAGTGACAGCATAGATAATAACAACTAAAGTTACCTTAACAACATAGCATCCGCCGGCTGTGGAATGAGCTCCCTGCCACTGTTTTCCCAAAGGACTACAATATGGGGTTCTTCAAAAAAGGAGTGTTAAAGTTTTTAAAGGGTCGGCAACGCGCATGTAACACCCCTGGAGTTGCAGGCGTCCATAGGCTACGGTGACCGCTTACCATCAGGCGGGCCGTATGCTTGTTTGTCACCGTCGTAGTATTAAAAAAAAAAAAATCCGCTGTTATAAATGCCGAATGTCTTCTTAATTCGTGTTATCGTTCTCCAAAGGCTAACCGAATCATGCGACTGTATGTTTTCACCAGCAATCCACCCCACAGTTTGAAACAACTAGCTACCCAGTCTGGTTTAAAATTAGACGACGTCCCTCGTCTAAAGACGGCGCAAGACACTTATGGAAGTTGATCTCTAATTCTACATACCTTTCTACAGATCTCAAAAAGGTAACACGTAACACAACGAAACGCATATTTCGTTCACCCGGAAAACCTACTCCTGGCTATGTTAGCTGATTCTCAGAAGCACGTACGAGAGCTTGCTGCCAGGCGTATTTTAAAAGTTAGAAATGCTTCTACTTCTGTTAATATTCGTGTGTTACAAGTGCCTAAGATTAATCTAGATGCTGCGATTAATCCTGGGCACCTAGGCACCTGAGACTAACCTGATTAAGTGGCAGGAAAAATACTCTTAACCTCTGATACTACGCGATGTTACAGATCAAGCCCTACTTTCTCTAGTGGAGTCAAGGGGCACTGACGAAGAAATATTCTCCGGCTACTATGTCATACACAAACTGTGAATCAAGCGGTAAAGACGTTTACTAAAGCCTCTTCACACTTGTGCAACAAAACCGCCAGAGAAGGAATGATAAAAGCAAAAATACATGCCGAAAAATCATGCCAAAATTCGAAAGCAGGAAGGATTTTAACAGTTTTTGACCGTTTTGTATGGTAATTTGACAAACATGTATATTATAGTGTACTACATGCATTCATGTGTATAAATGTGTGTAAACATGTGTAGGGTAGTGTACCTACTAGCATCCAGACCAAATAATTTAAAACAAAGTAGGTACCTACTTAATTGGGTTTGGAGCAAACAACATAAAAAAGGCTTCTAAACAGTGATATTGTTTGAAGCCAACTACGTAAAAACGCTTCAGGATATTAAAATTTCCTCACAGTAATCGTAAAAAAAAAAGAGCCTTCAAGAAAAGAGCGTACTCCCACCTTAAAGGCCGGCAACGCACTTGCGACACCTCTGGTGTTGCGGGTGTCCATGGACGACGTTAATCGCTTACCATCAGGCGATTCGTTTGCTCGTTTGCCACCTATAGCATAAAAAAAAAACAGTATGTAATGCCTCGACCGAAAGCGCTATAGATGGACTCGTATCTCTAACTCGTCCATGTATAGCTCCCTTTCTTAGCTTCTCCGTCAATTAACATAGGCATTTAAAAATAGCTCTTTTGTAAGATCAAACTCAAACTAAATTCGAATACCCAAGCCACGAAGTCAAAAACTTCTTTAGAAGCACCATAAATAACGGTAAGCAAAAACAGAGAGCCCCTCGAGAGACTGACCCTTAACTTAACCAGTAAATACCGAAGCCGCTCAAACTATCAAAAACTTGAACACTTGTCCCTAACGTGCCAGCTGCCGCGTGATCTATCCATTAATTTAATGTGGTTTCCATGTTACATTACTCATTATTTACCTACATTAATTAATTTTTGAAGTGGTGTATTATTTCTATGTGGTGATGAAGCAGGGGCATCAAACGGTTACCGTTTACATATCAATCACACTTTTAGGTTTTACCTGTTCTAAATGTTAACGTAATAATATGGTCTTTATTTACATTTAACCAATAATTAACCTTTCGAATTTTAGAGAGCGAATATACATACAGTCTATTTTCTTTGTATTTTTTGTATTTATGAAATTGGGCAATGAATATGGATTAATTGCCCAATTTCATAATTACAAATAAGGAAATAAAAAAATCAAAAATAGGCAAATATACCTAGAATATTTCCCCGCGGTAACGAAGATGCTGGGTCCAAAACTTTTGAAATTTAAATAGGTAGGTAGTAGGTATAGTTTGACCAGGATCTGTTCTCATTCGTGCAGATAGAGTCATGTCATACTGTCTTTTTCTTACGTTTGTATTGCTACTTCGAAAAACGGACGAATATAGAGTTTTTTTTCTACTGTCAGAATTGGTTTATCAGACCATATCCAAATCATAATTTTCACGAATACATTCTAAAATAGGATTTCAACACATTCAAACAGAAAGAAAATACAGTCTGTTTTACATACAGCGTGGTTATTTGATACGAGCGAATATTTTAATGACGATTACTATTGGATCTAGGGAACCTATTTACATTAATTTCTTTAAGAAATTAAGTTTTTTTTTTATATACATACAAATTCAGCACGCAATGTATTGCATCCACATAAATTAACGTAGCTATGTAAACGTCATACGAGTATCATGTCAGTGTCATTTGTCATCTCAAACAAAGTTGGACGACATACATTGCAGCTCTGTCGCACCTTAGAAAAATCATTACACCTAATTAATAGCACAATTTAACGAAATTATTATCCCATACGATTCATATGAACAGGTACTATAGCTGGAATAATTATTCGCCCGTATCAAATACCCACGCTGTATATGTATTATGTAAGGTTTATCTATGTTCGGAGTACACTTTTGTGCGTTATCATTATCAACACTGCGCCCTTTTTACGTCTAAACCCAAGTTTGAAAAAAGAGAAAGAGATAGAGAGAATTTTGAGGTATATGTAGAACTATACGTACTTCAAAATTCTTAACCTGTCGGTACTCGCTAAACTTCCCAAAGTTACGCCTCAGACCGAAGTAACAGATTTGAAGCTGCTCCAGCCACTTTCAAATTGAATTAATAGTTCGAATTAGTTCTCTTTGACGGGTCGGGACGTGACCGGGCGAGATTGCATTTTGATGACGGTATTTATATTTAATTGTTATTGAAATTCCATCAGGAGAGTTCTAATCAATGCTGTGAATACCTATGTTATTGTTGGTAAGAAATTAGTGGAATTACTATTAACTGACTTCATCTGTGGATTATGATAAAAGCTATACTATGTTCATAGGAGTCAAACTATCCCCATACAAAATTTTATCTTATTCCGTTCTGCGGTGTTAGCGTGAAGAGGTTTACAGACAGGCCTATAGACAGATTAGACAGTCACTTTCGCATTTATTATATTAGCATGGATTAGTATGGATGGATACTATAATTACTATTTAAAACGAGATATTTACCATGTATATTTGTTTTTCTGAGCTCCTGATATTCAGCTCAGCTCAGAAAAACAAATATACATGGTAAATATCTCGTTTTAAATAGTAATTATAGTGTAAATGACCATGTTAGCTTAAAATCGTATATTATGGATGGCTAGTTTATTGCATTTCTATCATTATAAACTGAAATAATACATTTATTTCAGTGTACTAAAGAAAAAGATATACTTAGGTAACATTTCATTGAATAATTTGATTTGTTTCACCAAAATGTTGTATTTCTATCATTGTTTTTCGTAGCTGCTGATATACTTCGGTGCACATTTTTATAACGTACGTGAACTTCATTTTATGATAAAAATTACACAAATGTAAAAAAAATTACAGTCGCGTATAATGAATTAGTAACTAAACAAGTAATCTTCTGGATTATTTATTGGAAAATAAACTAAACTAAAACATATTACAACACAAATTTAAATCTAGAAGTATAACTAAACTAAAAACTAAAATAAAACTAGATAAAAACTAAAATAAAACTAAATAAAAACTAAAATAAATCTAAAACAGGCCCCTGCGGCATGGTACCGAGGACGCTGGCAACATTTCCTCGCTGGATTGCTAGACTAATCCGTTGAGCGAGGAAGCTGCCAGCTCTTGGGTCTCCTGTGGCGTCTCTGAGTAATAATAATTATTAATAATTATTTCACAAGTAATTATCACGTATATTATCAATTAAGATTTCGTTCTACATGCCATCGATGAAAAAACAAATAAAATGGGCGTTTTGTTTTATTTAAATATATCAGACTAATAATATCCAGCATTTACTATATTCCATAACATAAGTAGGTACCTACTCAAACTACCCTCACTTATGAGCGAAGACTTAATTCTTCAATTACGAAGTTCGGACCGGTCAGCGCCCGGAGGCCAACAAGTTAATTCGAACCGGAGCCGGCGCCCCCGGGAATCGAACCCGGGTAAGTAGCAGATTTATTAAGAGGATATTCGTAAATGCCGGCGAAGTTCGCTTTAAAATTAAATCAGGCTGGTTGGAAACTAAAGCTTCGTCTGGCAGATACTGAGTTAGACGTATTGTTTAAACGGTAGCACTGTTCGAGTTGAGTTAGAGTATGATGAACGCGAGTTAACGTACAATGAAGGGTATTTTTATTTAAGCCTCAGTTTGCTTTACTTAATTTTTATTTATTATAAATAAACATATTTAAGAGGTCTTTGAAACAGAGGAATGTTTACTATTGTTCCCGGAATTCGTTTTTTCCACGTTGCGATTAATACGTAGGTATTAATCGCATATTATACTTATATCCATTTTTTCTTTCACATTAGCTTTTTTTTCCCATGTGGTTTTCTGACAAGTGGCATAACTTCGCAATTTTATTATTTCGCTAAAAAGTTATTTAACCACTCTTAGACTTAGTAAAGTTTACATACCACTTACTTCGACGGAGCCCTGCTTTCGCGGGTTAACCTACCTACTTCTAACCTAACCTTCCTACTATTAGGAAAATCTATCATATCATAAAGTGGAAAAATATGAAAATAGTTAGAAAACCTACCAGTAAAACATACGAATGGTTAAAAAGTCTATCGGGAAAATATTCGATTGGTTAGAGATGCGTTCGGGAAGGGAAGCTTTTACGTAAGAAAGAATAAGCCCATAAAAAATATCCTTAGGCTGAAACATAGCCTTTAAATTGTTAGTTATGTTTAATTTTCTTGTGCGGTTCCTTTGTAAGTTAAATAATATGTCACTATCAGTGAGTTCCTATAATTGGCTCATTGAGAACACCATCAAAGTTAAATAAATAATTATACATAGCTGTTGGTTTTCCTTACAAAATAAAATATAAAATTAAATCAAATTGCGAATGGAATGTAAAAATCGTTTTCCGAAAGATACAGTTACACGCTTAAACAGAGTAGGCAAATACTTTTGAACTTCAGTAGTATAAATAATATAAGTGAAACTCCTTGACCACAAGTAGATTCGTAAATGCATATATAATTTACATTTAGGATTAAAAATTTACGTCAAACTAAATATTAATTGTATTCCTATCGAAACTCATCCAACCATACATATAACCATACCTATACCATGCTTATTATAGGTTGCAAATCTATAAACAAGATAATAACTAACATAATAAACCATTAAAAACAGAACTTCCTTTGGTCCGACTTCGCCACAAAGAAACATTGAGCGGAACGAACTACAAAGTATTCTTTTTGGTCAAACTTGACGGAATTCCCGGGAATTCATGGGCATTCCCGGAAACAAACAAGCGGAAGCGGGGGCAACTTCCTTTTGTACCAACTGAATGTTAGCGACTTTTTTAAGACTTTACCCCGCTCTTATACAGTAAAAGAACAAATTACTAATTCGGTCAAAGATTATTTGTTTTAATGCATAAGATAGAAATACATATTTTTGTACAAACCTGCAATAGTAAACATTAATGTTACAATATTTGGTTTGAGTACTTAATGGTATTTTTGCAATCCTTTTAGTAAGTTGCCCGTTTTATCAATTTCGACCGATAATTCACAGTAGCAAGGACAGTTGTCATTTTACACGTATTTTGTATTTGAAACATAGCATAAGCATGTTTAGTTTGACTTGCCTATTAACCTTTCACAAGACAGCTAAGGGTTGAACATACTCTGTAGACTTAACCCGCTCCATACATGTGACTCAATAAATTACGTTATACAAAATTGACCTTAGTAAACAGCAAAACTGCTTATACCGACGATGTAGAACTACAACTTAAACACAAGTTATAACAAGCCAACACTACATAAACAACCCGGGGCAATATTGATTTCAGTTTAGTTAACAAAATAATCATCGCTAATTTATCGATAGCTCCGAGAAGGCTGGCTACGTACAAATACTACGAAATTGTAACGGTAATTAAAAGCTATGTAATTATTGAATATAGTTACTTTAAGTATTACCTACTACCTGCTTGAATGCAAAGTATAATAGTCAGTTACAGAAATAAAGTACGCCTGCAGTAAACCGTACGCTCACTAGCAAAAAATGGTTCACTCTTTATGAATATTCCACAAAAAAGATGCGTTGAAATGTAGGTAAATCGTAAAAATAGTTTCAGTATAATAACTTTTCTTATCCTAAATTTTGTTTTCTTATTCTTTAGTTTTTATACTTATAACCCGTTAACTAGGTTTATAAGTAACAAAATAAATAAATAAAACCTAGTATTTAACTGCACAAAAATAACAATAATCTTACAAATTTGCACTGTATTAAATTTATAAATATACATTAAATTTTGTGGGTAAAACATAGTGATCAAAAACCTAAATTTACCACCTGTATTGTTAATACCTATGTTTAAACAAATAAATGTTCTGATTCTGATTCTTAAAACTTCACTGATGTGCATTTAGTTTTTTTTATCGAAAGTACGTAATAATACTCCCTTATATAACCTTATAAATACAGTAGGTAATAAAATGTTAAGATACCGTTAAAAACTTACTTTAAATGGTACAAAAATGTACAATGTAAATTAATCCGGAGCTTAAATAGTCCCTGCAGTGAGCATCGCAAATGTAGTCAGTTGTTTCGAGTGCTGAACCGAGTTGATACCGGCAAGTTATCTGCGAGAGGCAGCTCGGGATCAAGTTGCCGAGCCGGCCCTGACAGCTCTGTCTAGAGATAACTGACTCGGTTCTGACTAATATTGTACGTTTGAGTAAGTTGGTACTGTATAACATTTGAAGTATGGTGAGTCTTTCAAAATGTTTGTATATTTAATGTTACTATACTCGCAAAATAGCAGAGATTGTATATAATTAATTACATCAGCCAAAACCAGTATTGACGTTGATGTAGTCAGTAAACATTTGTTTTGTTTTTTTACACAGACGTTCATAATTTTTGGGTACCTAGCCTAATAAAAAAATATGCAGATCATATTTTTTTACGAATTTATGGTGAAATACACAAACTAATACAGAGGAAAGCATTTTAATTAAGTTATATATGGTTCTACATTTGTTAAGCTGTAGATTTGTATACGTTAGGGCGTCTGCCGCGAAAGCAGGAGGTCGCTGGTTCGATCCCAGCCCTGCTCACCTGGGGCCTTTGTCACTTTTTCTGTAGTATATCTATGGCATCTCTTTCAATTTATAATTTATATATGGTTGTTTTCGAAGCGTTGGTGGCCCAGCGGTAAAGCGTGCGACTTTGTATCCGACGGTCGCGGGTTCTAAACCTGCCGCCTCATACCGAAAATATAATTTGATATCTACCAATCGCTTTGCGGTGAACGAACATACCGTAAGGAAACCGGACTAGGGTGATGGCACCAATTATGAACACTTTAAGCTCACAGGCACCAGTGATAGACAGTTTAATCTTAATTCAAATGTCATATGATTTATTTAAGCTTTATTGCAAAATTACAAAAAAAGTACAAATGGCGGACTTAATGCCTTGAGGCATTCTCTACCAGTCAACCATTGGATAAAAAGAAACTTGTATTTGGTGCAGGATTGTAAACATCGAGAAGAGATAGGAAACACAAATCAACAACAATACATTGCTTTAATAGTTGTATAAACATACACATATAAATATTAATATACCTACATATACATACATCAATAAATAATGTACCCAAGTATAAGTATGCAGAACATATATCAAATGAGCTAGTTAGAGAGGTGTTTACGTACCTTGCGCTTGAAGGAGAATTTGCTCTGTGCTTGATTGTCAATTGATTGACACAAAATGAATGCATGAACCTTATTTCCTCATAACAAGAGTCAATGTAAATTACTGGTCCCTTGTCCATTACTGGTGCCGCCACCCTAATGCCAATAAGTCCTAGTTTCCCTCTCGGTAAGAACGCCAAATCTGACCCAGGCTCCTTGAGTTGTGGCATAAGCTGAGGAAACGCTAGGAAGGAAGTAGATTGTTTTCTTTAACATAAAAATATCCTATTTGGGGATTTCTATTTTTCGTTCTACCCAAAATTGTTAACAAAAAGCTTTTTGTCCGTTTAGTTACACTCTGTTTGAATTAATGAAACAAATAAAACATGTAACAATCTGGACATCCTGGCTGTGCCAACAAGGTTACAATTTCTTATTCACCTAACTAAGCATTAAAAAAGTGCGAAACCAAACGGACTACTTGAGTACAACGACAAATATAAATGCCCAATTATCACCGCCATAAATAAGAGTCCAATAATAATAAAACATCCATAAAATACATGTTAACTGAAAAACTATTGTAATATCTGCACGAGGCGAGTTGATTTAACGCTTGAATCGATCCCACTTTAAAGAGTCTCTAAACTATTAATCCCATATTGAATATTTCAATATCGCATGTAAATCAACATCGTAAAATTTTTCAATATCTTCCATTTTATAACACTGTAAAAGGGAATACATACTGCGCGTAATCAAATACGATGAACGTCGAGTCGAGTTGAAATAGAATTTTTTCGCTGTTTAAAAATTGCGATCACGTTTCTAATATAGTGAAAACAATATTCTAGTGACCGGGTGATTCCTGCACAGATGCTTGCCCTTCCAATATTATGTATGTACCTACCCGTTTTCATAACTTTGAATCATTGTCTAATAAAAGTTATATTGATATCATTTATCATAGACCTTTGACTTTTTTAATCGAAAGTTTGTTTTAATTCAGTTACACTGAATTGACGAATATTCTTATCAAACATATTATCCGAGTTTTTTTTGTTCTGTTTAGTTTTCAATCTATATTTATTGCACTTCATTTTCAATTTTTTTACATAATATCTTGCCCTTCTAATATTATGTATGTTCCCACCCGTTTTCGTTACTTTTAATTATTGTATAACAAAAGTAATATTGACACAACCTTTTTATACGAGAGCTTTTTTTAAATCCAGGTTATTACACAAGTAGTCGAATATTCTTAACAAAAATATACTGCGATATTTTTTCAGTTCGTCCATTTTTAGATCTATTATAAGAATATCATATAATTTTAAATATTTTTACATGTAGGTAAGTGCTTGCCCTACCAACATTGTGTATGTAAGTATGTACCTACCCGTTTTCATAACTTTGAATCATTGACTAATAGAAATTTATATTCATACCATTAATTTGAGTTTTTTAATCAATTTTCTATTCAAGTAAGTACACTAAATTGTCGAATGTTCATAACAAAAATATTATGCGATTATTTTTTCGTTCCGTTTAGTTTTCAATCTAAACTGCATTTTGGTTTCAATATTTTTAACATAATTTCCTATTGAACATTATTTAGATAACCTCACCCACGATATCGTAATTTGAAATCACATAATATACGCATTTCATTTTTAGAGTTCCGTACCTCAAAAGGAAAAAACGGAACCCTTATAGGATCACTTTGTTATCCGTTCGTCTGTCTGTCTGTCAAGACCATTTATTTCGGAAACGCGTAAAGATAGCAAGTTGAATTTAATACCACAAACACAGGTCTGCAGTCCCTTGAAGATGTGAAAAAACTAAACCTCTCTGTCAACGCATTTAAATAAATACGGCCGTCCATGACGCATATCCCATACATTTATTTGCCGCACACTGAGAGTTCCTTGCCACCAGTATTTTTAAGTGGAATTCAGTGGAAATAATATCAGTGGAAATCTTTGGGGGCGGCCTATGTCCAGCAGTGGACGTCTTTCGGCAGAAATGATGATGATGATGATGAGTATTTTTCAGTAGATACCTTAGGTCATAAATGGGGGAGCATCCTTCGTGCGGAACCCTTGGTGGGCGAGTCCGATTCGCCCTTGGCTGGTTTTTTTAAATGTCGCGAGGGGTAGATGACAAACCTTGTATCGATTGAACGATATAAAATTCACATTAATCTGCGCTATCTCGGTTGTATTATTTAATGATGCGCCGTTCTGATATCTGTAACATTTATGGTGGAATAGATGACTTTCATGATCCATTTTAGCGCGTATATAAGCGACAAAATATCGTAAAGTTATGTAACGGGGAATTGTTATTTTATGGTTGTAGGCATTGATTATTTAACTTGGAATTGAAATATAGGTACATACCTACATTTGTTTCAAATACTCAACATTATATTAATTAAAATGTATACAATTGTAAAGCATGAATTAAATCATTTATTATTTATAATAAATATTTTGATTCATGTTCTTTAGTAGTCACACTAGTATGTATAAATTATAAATTGAACGAGATTTCATATTGTCATATACTACAGAAAAACAGCCCTGCTCACCGGGGGCCTTGGTCACTTTTTCTGTAGTATATGACATCTCTTTCAATTTATAAAATATATTAGATAATTTGTATTCTATCTTTAAAGTTTTATGTCTTTAATTTCATTGAAAGATATCAACTGCAGGAAAATGTATGCTCTCAAACAGATTACGCCACATAGCCTCGGTAATAGTCTAAATCAGACTTTAATATGTAGTATCAACTAAACTACTAATTAAGTAGGATTTAAAAAGCAAAGTAAGTATAGCGAAATAACCATCATATTATTTAGCATTTATGGCCCACTATACCACAAACCGTTTGCCTTACTTCGAATTTGCATGAAATATAAAGGTGACCGCACATAGTTTCCTATTGTTTATAGCGGTCACCAGCGGTCAGTGAGCACTCCCCGCATTCTTGTCCATCCCTTTGTCTTACTTTCCGCTTACGATGGAATAAATTTGTACAATTTACATTAATCGGGTAAACAAACAGACAAGCTGTATAAATTATCCGGGTGTGGTTAAAAGCTGTGTTTAGAACCCGTTATCCATGGAGGAGATTCGTTAATGTCGCAAGGGTTGGCATTGTACTATTTCATACATTTAGAAAAGTATATAGGTATACGCCAAAAAAATGTACCTAAGGCTCTGATTTGAAATTAATGACATATTTTTATGCTTATTTTTGTACCTACGTATTTTTAAGAACATTGAACTACGGGCATTGTAATTACGGATGAAGCTGAAATAATTCAATGACTCTACACTTGTCGCTGGATTTACACATCGTGTATTAGGATTATTTTGAAAGTAGGATAATCCTGAAAAACACAGGAAGATCACCCATAATTCCATCATCTTCTCTTATGAGTCTCATTTAGGATTTTCCCTGCGTTTTTGACATTAGAAATAAGCCCAATACACCCTACTGCATTATCGGTGGGTTTGGGAATGGTTGCACACTCACTAAATTTCTCAAGTAAATTGTAATTTACGCGACAACATAGGAATAACAAACGGCCTCGGTCACACCGTTAGTTTGTTTTTTTGACAACTTAATCCTGATGCTTTATTTATAACGACCTTTTGAATGCCTGAGCACAGACTTCGTTTTAGTATTTCGAAAAAAAAAACATACCATTTTCCAATTGTTTTTCTGCTCTTAGTATTTGATTGATTGTCATACTCCACACAATCGTCACTCTCACCTCTTGTAATGAAAGGGCGAAGAGGAATTATTAAAAAACCATTAGATGGGGTAAGAGCGTGATGGATGGACCCTCGGATCCGATCCATTTCAATTCGGTCTAACAAAGGGTGAGTGTCCCCGGAGTATGGTAATATGTTTTAAATCAAGCGGACACTGAGATATTGGAGGTAGGAATGTCGTTCGCGTTCTTGAACGGAAATTCAAGTGACCTGCCGATATTGTGCAGGTGAGTAAACCTTTTATCTATTATGGTTTACGTCAAAATCTAGTTGAATGAAAGAAATGATCGTAGGTACAGCGTTAGCAATTAAAGTGACACGAATATGAAAGAGCCGAAAACGGCACAAAAAGTTTCACTAACTATCAGTTACATTGCTTATTACCACTCTAATGTGTTTATGGCAATCTAACTCTGTAAAATAATAATCTTGTAATATTAATAATTCTTATAAATTTACTAAAACGGGGCTTAATCGTGTATAAACTTTGAAAACAAACCTCCGACGTTTCAAGGGCGACATTGCCCCCGTGGTCCCGGAGGAATTTATAATGTGTGAAAATCGTGAAAGTTTAAATAAGTGTTTTAATAATTCTTGTTGGTTTTTGTATAATGTTGGTTCTTTATATTTACACTTTATATGTAGGTACCTTGCGCTGATTTATAAATTGGATGTAAGGACCACTGAAGATGATTACATGAAGTGTTAAAAGTCCACTTGCAATTGAAATTAAATGGGTACTCAGAAGGACGTTACTTTACTTTTTACTTTACTTACTTTAAAGCTAATAAGACGCGCTGAGATGTCACTATTGCAAGACACTTGTGCTGTATTTTACTTTGTTCTCTCTTTTGTGTTAGGTATAATTAACGCCTGAACTTGGACTTGGACAGGCTGCCGAGGGTCTAGATGACATATAAATCTGGGTCTGAATCTGGACCGAACCAAAAAAAACATGTGACGCACGCACAACGCCGAAAACGGAAGCATATTGCGCGTATTTTTCTCGAAAGTTCATGTAATAGAGACAGCGAGTCGTAACCGTAATAACAGGTAGGCATTACTCACGCGTAACCAGGACTGATGCGCTGATAAATCACATCAGTCGCCGATTTATATCGCAATAAACGGGTATTCACCCTAAATAATACCCACGGAGTTTTATGGCAGTTATTTTAACCGCTATCTTGCTTTTCTGTTTTGTAACTATAAAAAGTGGCACGTTGTTAGTTACAGTTCACTATTACGTGCTAAAGGTATAGGTAGTATAAGTACCTACACTTTTATATTATCGTGAAATACTTATTATTTATTATCTTTTTGTTACATCTCGTTAAACAAGTTTTTTATTGAATATGGCAATGATAAAAAAATGTGTTGTGACTTGTACACAAAAATAAATAAATGTGCAAGATTTGTTAACCAACAAGTTGTATCTTTTTTTTAATTTAATGCCGTCATTACAGATTGGTTTATGTTAGTATATAATATGTAAGAAGTACGTCTGTGTGCACGTTTCCCCCGCAAAAAGTGACAGAATAGTTTGTACGGTAAGATGCAGCTTTGTCTCCCTTCCAACGTCTTGGATGCCAGGAAGTGCAAAACTGGTCCTTTTTGTATGGGCATAACCGGTTATAACTGGTTTTTTCATACAAATTTTACGAAGACATGCATCAAATAGTTATAACAACGAAGTTGATCAAGTGAGACCCTTTTACCATTGACGCGTATGTGGGTAATTTCGAGCACCGGAAAACGTCGGAAAGTTTCGGTATTATCCAACTTTTCAAAATTCCAAACGCAATCGTATTGATAAGATAAAATTATGAGTGATTTTCGTTTAATTTGATGGATTTTCCGTTGTTTTCTCACATTTAGAATTACCCGAGTACACCTTACATTGTTTGTACATTAAAGAGGCATGTTTGGCGCCCGTTTGGCGCAGAATGTTTTAAAAAGCAAACGCCGCCGCAAAACCACTGGAATCCGGCCATTTACACGGACTTTATGATACTACGCAGAATTTACTTCGAGTACAGTCGGTTGAGAAAACAAAACAATTTTCAAGAAACAAAAAATACAATGAATACTTAAGCATACCAAAATATGATAACGGTGACTTTATAAGTTTAAAGAATAAATAAAATAATTCATTATTTATAATAAATGTTTTGATTCATGTTTCCAGCCCTGGAGACTGGACGCCTTGGTCACTTTTTTTGTAGTACTTATATAACATCTATTTCAATTTATAACAGCGTTTTGTATTTTTACGTGCATTATTTATATCATTGTCTATTTTAGCACCACTCTATTTTGGGATGCCGTGGGACTAAGTTGGTTTGTGCAAGACTAATCCTTGATAATGATTTATTCGTTATTACAGTTAAATAATACACGGTTAACTATATATATATATATATTTAATTTTTATTTATTAAAGCATTGCGATCGGTTCGCGTAAATCAACCAGAAAAACAGGTTAATCGTAATTTCTACGTCCGTTTTTCTAGATTTATTAATTTATTGTTTCTGAGCTAAAGGTGAATTGATTTGAATTTGAATGTAGGTACCGATTTATACAATTTATTATAACTAGCAAGCTATTTAGTGAAACTATTGCATGCGGTACCTACTCATTGCAAATGTTAGGTAATCAAGTTACTCATCACTAGTTCATAAGTCAGGATTCACCAACACAACATTTATGATGTTCATGCAATACAAAATCGGATAGTAAATACCAGCAGCCAACTGTAGCGCTACGCTTTGCGTAGAGCGTCTACGCTAAAAACCCAGGCCGTTAACTCGACTCACTGTATAAAATACCCATCTAGGGAAACCGCCGCTTATCCCTCAGAATACTCTTTGTGAGGATAACTCGCTCATCCCTCTTATGATATGTTTATGTACCTCCAGATTTTATGTGGACGTTCTAACGCCGCGCACGATTTTTATTGGCTTTATAGAATTTTATGACGCCATACGCCACCCAGTGGCCGCTGTTTTTCCATGTATATTGATTCTGATGCCGATTCGGTCCTGAAAAATGTCTATAGGGGTGAATTATGAAGCTGGCACTCCATATTGTCGATCGTTTTTCTGTTTGTGATATTTGAGATCGCTGATTGACTAAGCGGTTATAAATCAGAGGGAAATTTAATACGTATTCACGTTTACCCAACCTTAATGACTAATTGATGTACTTAGACCTATATGTAAATACGTACGGATAGGGATTGAAATGTGGATCCGAAATGTATGGAAGATCCTTCAGATAATTGCATACATTTTGGATCCGGATCGCAGGCACAGACTTTAGAATATTACATGACGAAATTTCGACGTTTTAATACTTTATAGATGTCAACTTGGTATACAATTTAAGAATTATTATTAAATATTTTGAGAGAAATGCAAAATTTAAAAAACTTGATTAAGTATTTACCTGCATCAAAATGTAATCAACATAAAGTCATCGGTCCGGCGCACCGTAGGTGACCGCCAATTAGACGCCGGCGGTTTATCTTGCGCCACCTGCGGGCAACGAGCGCGTCTTCCGACTCGGCGGCGCGATGCGTTGGCCACGCCACGACCACTTTAAATTCTGACGTCAACTGCAAACATGCCTAACAGGGACCAGTTTAATTAAAACGTTTATTATTACGCAGTTATAAAGATTTGGGTCCTAATTGGTCAATAATTTTGATACACTAGAAAACTAGCGGTATGGGGGGATATAAGCTAAAATTAGTTTCCATTTTTTTTCATAACAATGGATACATTTTTTTGTCTATGTTTCGTAGTAATTTCTAGACTTACATTAAGATTCAATTTGACTGTTTTTCCAATAAACTCGTTGTCACGTGTTAAATTGGTAGAATAATGCATTCCTAAACATTTAAAATCAAACTTTACATTACTTAAATTTCTAGAAAATATGAATTTAATTTAGTTTTGGATTGATCCTATAAATGAATTATGATTATCCATAGTTGTCTGAGTAAAGTTTGCTTGCCACGTTCGTTCCCTTTATGGGTTCACGACATTACAATTGTCGCCCATTTTAGTGCTATAGTTCTGCCAGCAAATACCCTGGCAGGCTTCTAATCTATTCAGAGCAATCTACTCTCATCAGCGCCATTTCACCGCCAGAGCATACCGACAATGGCAGTTAATGTAATTTAATTTCCTCAAACCCTATTTTATCGCCAGATTATTTGATCAAAGGGCTAATCGAGTCCACATACCAACAGTTTAGCCAAAGATAAACTTGCGACATGCGGGCGCTCTGCGTGTTTAACTAATGACCGAATCATGGGGGCACCGTAGGTAGGGGGCGTGGAGGGGGGTCCAGATATCATTAGCCGCAGATGCCGCTGCCCGCTGCCCACTGCCCGGTATAAATACATTAAGTGCGCCGTCAAACTGTTAAACCTAGCTTAAATGCACCCAGATTTTCTCCGGTTGAAATACTGTGATGGATGTATACTTACGGGAATTTTATTAAAAATTGTTATTTAATTTTAGAGGAATCATTCCCATTGTCTTTTAATTTGTAGCACTACTGTGGTGGACTATCGTTAGTATTGAAAATATAACCCGCTTAATTTTAATTCTAAATAACGCGACATTTTTGTAGCGATTCCGATATTCAAACTTAAAGTTAAACAAGTGGCAAATGTGTCGCGCGTGAAGTAGCGCCAACAGCTTTGACAGTAATTGTGAAGAAGTTGGGTAACCAATTCTACCGTCATTGGTCATAACTGTAGGTATGTTCCAAAATATGTGTAGTCATCTAGAATAGTATATTTCACTATGAAGGCCGCAAATATATGTGACACGCTCTTATGGGTATTAAAAAAAAGATCGCGTCAGATATTTGTGAATATAACTAGATATTCTGTGAATATTTCAATCGTCTACTTGTTGCCGTTATCCATATCAAGCAGCAACGAGCAAAAAATCACGTTTGTTGTATGGAAGCCCCTTAAATATGTATTTTACTCAGTTTTATACTAGTATTTAGGTATTGTTCTAGTGATAACAGAAATACATCAACTGTGAAAATGTCTACTCTCTACAAGGTATCACGGTGCATGAAATACAGCCTTGTGACAGATAGATGGACGGACAAACGGACAGATAAATCTTAGTGATAAGGTTCCGTTTTTTACCCTTTGGGCATGGAACCCTAAAAAACAGTAGATAAGATCTTTAAGGTCCAGATTTACATGAACACCAAAAAGTAACTTAAAACAACTAATAATATTAGTCATAAAGATGAATTCAGGTTACTAGTTTATTTTTTAGGTTTAAATATTACATACATGTAAAATTAAATATGTAATTTTGTAGCCAATTTTTCAGTAAATAAACCTCGTGATACCGTAACGGCGGTATCGGCACAGGCTGCCCCGTGCGGCGGTCACTCGATTAATACTGGCATTAATCCGCCGCCCGAAGGGACGACAATTTATGCCGCCATTTTGACAATTGATGGTCAAGAACGTGTTGTTTTGTTTAAAAGAACAATCTGGTACTGATCTGGAATAGTAGGTACCTATATCATAAGTAAAAAATGCGTTGGTAGCGCAGCGGTAAGACCGTGCGACTTTCAATCCGTACGTCCCGGATTCAACCTCGGCTAGTACCTACCAATAAGTTTTTTGAAACTTATGTACCTACGAAATGTAATTTTATATTTAGCAATCGCTTTTCGGTGAAGGAAAACCGGAACCGGACTAATCCCTATACCTAATAAAAAAAAAAAATATATATATAATGCATTTATTTCAGACCAAGATTGTCCATAAGAATAAGAATAAGAATAAGAATAGTTTATTGTCACATACCATAACAAAACATGATTACAAAATATTAGAACAACTATAGGTAAAATAGAATAAAGCCATGCAAATTCACAAAACAATCAAACACTATAATACCAGCTACAACTAAATTTTTTTTATAGTATAAGACAATAGGTCCCAGTCTCAGCATGTGCTGGGCTGGCGAGCCCAGCGCTGGTTTTCAGACCGGTCCTAGACTAGGAGTGGTCGGCCAGTAAATGGTACAAAAAAGAAAAAATACGACTTAGCGCTTGTGTGGTCAAAATGTAACGCTATTGGTTTTTATACAAAAAGTGCATGTGCGTGTGTGTGAGTGTATTCGTGTGAGTGTGCATCCGTGTGCGAGTACATGTGTATAAGCGAGGAACTGTTCATGAGTGTGCGTCTGTTTTTTTTTATTATTATTAAGTATGTAAGGTGGTGGTTTTATGAGGGAGGGTTAAGCCTTGGTCTGACTGGCCAGTAAATGATTCCGTATTTGCTGTTTGAACTTAAACTGAGATATAGGTTCCCGAAGAGGTGGTGGTAGATCGTTCCACACCTTGGCTGCAGCAAATTTAAAACTCCCTCTAAAGAAAGCTGTTTTGTGTTTGGGAATTACTAGTTTTGTGCTACTTCTCTGTGCTCTATGGCGTGTGTCTTTGACCCATTTTAGTTTATCGTACAGATAGTACGGTCTCTGGAGATCCAAAATCTTTTTAACTGCATATCCTAGATGTTGTTGCCTACGGTTTTCCATGTTTAATAGTTTCTTATCGTTAAGAAACGGAGTTATATGTGCACGTTTGGGAATTTCGTAGCAAAAGCGAACACATGCGTTTTGTACACGTTGAATGGCCTTTTTTGTTACCGCTAGGAGTCTTGGTCCGTACACTATGTCCCCGTAATTGAGTTGAGAGAGTACTAGTGATTCAACCAGTATTTCCCTGACTTTGACTGATAGGTATTTTCGGACGTTATATAATACCTTAAGTCTGAAAAACGCGTTTCGAATTTTCATATTAACATGATCCACGTATCGTAGTTCACCATCCATAATAATGCCATACATTTACTAACTTACTTAACTTAAGAAATATATTCTAAAACTAACTTAAATAACTATCTTACATGCTAGTATAATAATGCTTAGTTACTTATTATGTTCCGCAATAACATAATAAGTTTGGAAACTTTTTGAATTTACAATAAGACGGTATCTGATATACTTTTATCTGGTATGCTACTATTGCTACTATTTTTTAATAGTAGCATACCAGATAAAAGTATAAGTACGTCACCCTCCAGCAGGAATTTTGCGGGCAAGTAATTTGGTAAGGTTCACAAATCAATTTTTAAGTTGACAGAATAGAGTAGAAGTAAAATCGACGTCAATCCAACTTCCAATATAAACAAACCGCCATATTGATCGTAATAACCTAGCTTTTATATTTTTAATGAAATCTCCAAAATTAAGTTATTTATCTTACGTTTTGTTTGTTATAATGAACATTTATTTTCAAAATATATACCGTAAGTGTAACTTATCTAGCTATCTACCTCTAAGGTCCTTGAGGCATTGTACCTAGGATGCTGGCGGAATTTCCTCATTGTGCGAGGAAGCCACCAGCTCTTCGGTCACCAGTAAAATTCACCAGACGTTTCTCGATTTCTACGAAAACTTGCGTGCGCTGGGACCCTATGGACCAAGTGTTCCGACCCCGAATGGTACAAACAGGTACTCTCTGCCCAGGCTCTTATATTTATTACCATTTAATATTTCGGCGCTTTCAGCCGCGCCGCCCGCTTTTACATTAGTTCGTTGGAGATGGGACAGTGTCTACGCAGGTAGCATCCCACACTAGCATTCGTCCCAAACTCCAAGGAACCAAGGACACCCCATCGGGTCTCTTGCCATCATCCCTGAAAATGCCGGGTCGATCGACGGATTGTGTCATTAAGAGACTCATGTCTCGAAAAACGGCCTGCTTTTGTATGTTACAATAACACGACCATACCAGAAGTGAACGTCTTTAGTGGTGTTTGATGAGGTAGTGTGAAAATATAAGGAGAAACAGTGACAACACATGTGATACCTCTTGTTTACATCGTTTGTAAGATTACCAGCCGCTCCATCAGTAATTTTTATACTGATATGTCAAAAGAATCTGAGGATGTTATATTTACATCCTTTATAAATACACACTTCCTAACTAACCTGCGTTTTTCTATTGGAACGCCAGTCACATCGGAGCGGAACGCCGCCGAGCGGACGAACGCCTCATGCGTGAAGCGACGCGACGCTGTCCACGCCAACCGCCCCGATTAATTCACTGCCCGCTTCACTCGCAGGCTCCCAGTTAAATGCGAGGAAAATACTGCAAAGAGTGCAAAGTAATGAAATTGGCACGTAAGGTTTAAGTGAAAGTCGATTGACCTGTTTAAGTACATACTCGCCCGGTAACGTTAGGTTAAGAAGTCTTCTTCTTACTAGCGTTTTCAGCTGGCTCAGGGAGCCTGGGGTCCGCTTTGGCAACTAATCCCAAGATTTGACTGGGTTAAGAAATAATTATTTAAAAGGAGAAAAGTGAGTGCATTAAGACTTCGATAATTTGGACGAAAAAATATGTTTTCTATGATGCGGATAAACAACATTCGTCGCGTTTTACTTTTTTAATAACAGAATACATAAGTAGGTAGGGTAGGAGGAGGTAAGTAGGTTCACTTCTCTTTGGCATACTTTTTAATCCTGCTACTCCCCGCTACCTCAAGGAACGTTTTAATTATGTAACCTCCGCTAGGTGTGCTGAAGACTTGCTTCTTTCAGTTCCTTCTTCCAGCTCCAAATTTTTCACGAGCTCCTTTTCATTCCAGGCGGTTATTTTATGGAACTCTCTACCTGTCGACATTAGACGTGCTAAGTCATTGCCAATTTTCAAAAATAAACTGAAAGATTTTTATTTTTCTTCTACCTAACAGTTTTCCTACTGTTATGTTGTGTTTTGTAATATTTATGTGTATGTATGTTTATGTATGTTTATATATTTTTTGTATATAAGTATGTGTATGACTTCCCTTTTATGTTAATTTTTTTTTGTTATATTAATTAATTAAATTAATTATGTACTCAGTTTTAGTTTACCTATACATTGTTTGGATTTCCATGTGTATTGACTCCTCTACCCAAAGGTTGTCTGGAAGAGATCGCTTCTTAGCGATAAGGCCGCCTGTTGTCTACCAGTGTTTATATTTTAGTGTTTAATGTATATTGTTTTTATTTCCTTGTTGGTGAACAATAAAGAGTATTTGTATTGTATTGTATTGTAGGACAAACTCGTCCTCAATTTAATAGAAAAATGTATTCATAGTACTCGAAGTCGAGGATCTAGTAAAATGATAATACTAAATTGATTTAACAATCTTCAAAATGTTCAAGTACTAAGAAAATTATAATGCAACTAATTATCTACAATTTAAGGGGATGACAGAATTATATCCTGAAATGTAGTGTTTTCAGGCTAAAGGTACCACATTGTCGGTTGTTAATAAGGTTGATTTCTAAGTGATTATTTTTGACAGTAGAGCCTTATTGATAACTGACAATGACATACATTTAGCCTGCAAATGCCACAAATACAGATATAAAATTATAGTTACTTACTTTTCACATGTGTTTCCGTTTTTATTTGCCACATCCAAAACTCAGTAATTTAATTCAGAATTTACGACAGGGACATAATTACTTAACCGACTGAACAAAGTTATGCGAATGCGCGAATTCCGAACAATTTAATCTTTATTATATTAGTTTCGGTATGCGAATTATAAATTCGACGTTGACACAAAGGGCTCAAAACTGATATGGAATAAATTTTCTACTTAATTTCACTACACAAACACAAAGGGACAGCGAAAGGGACCGCTTCATTTCAATATTAAGGTGGAAACTAATGATAAGGTAGTTTGCGGAACATGGAAGTATAAAATTTTATGATAGTTCTATGTATCTACTAAACTATATTTTAAATAATGTTGTAGTAGTAAAATATTAAAAGAGTTTGCATGTTATTTGGATATTTTAATGATACTTATGTACTTAATTGCATTCCATACGCTAAATAATACCTACACTACCGAGACAGTAAACAAACGTACGAGCAGTCTCCTACATATTGTGTAACGGGATTTTTTCCCCTTACCAGCACCTAATTTTTGACAGCATTTATAATGGTAAGTTTGGTACCTTTGCATTTGTAATGGTAAGCTGTATTATGCCCATGGTTTTAATGGATTTCCATGCGACTTTACCGCCCGCCCGGTGCTCCCAGAGGACCTGCGCCCCACGCGAACACCGCACATAGACACCGCTCTCCTCGGTGTACTGTGGACTGCG
This sequence comes from Lathronympha strigana, assembly GCA_949128165.1. NCBI lineage: Eukaryota > Metazoa > Arthropoda > Insecta > Lepidoptera > Tortricidae > Lathronympha > Lathronympha strigana. Next base: position 8,183,767 of record OX421905.1, on the reverse strand, counting down.
CTACTATTCTACCACTAATAATTATTGTTAATTTATCTGCCTAATAAGTTTATTTATTTTCTCGCAAATAAAAAACATTGTATGTATCACGGGCGCTACAAGAGTTATAAACTCGTGCTAAAATCAAGCCCTCGTCTTCGCTTCGGGCTTAAATTCACACTTGTTCGTAATTTATTGGTTACCTCTCTTAATACACAATGTACAATTACAATTCAACTCAAATTAGCATCGGAATTTTAAAAATGTGCCGGGTATTACACAGTGTACTCAAAATGCCTTGTCCGGATATTCTCGCTCTCTGACAGGCAGGAGTGTCGCTTCGCCCGCGTTGCGTCTGATTTTGCGCTCGACTGTACACCCGCATCTGCTCGTCCCGTGCCCTTTTCGGTTGTAAGCAGTAATTCGAGAATTATAGTAAGCTATATATAATAAGCTTAAAATAATATTGCACTGATCCCCAGAATTCCAACATTTACCTACTAACTGAAGATTTTACAAAAAAAATTGTTAGATGCATTTTCTGCAAACGATTGCAATATCAAAAACTAAAAAGGCGGGCCCTGCCGAAACTGGCACTAATTGACCGAGCGAGCGAAGCGACTCCGTTTCAGCTTGGGCAAAAATGCTTTCGTGTGTCTGTCTGTGTACAGGTCGCATTTAACCAATTCGTAAGCACGTTTGTTGATTACATTTTTGTATTGTCGATTCAGTTTTGGGAAATTTTCAAAATTGCGGGTATTGGTCTTAAGCGCCTTTGAGGTCTATGACGCTTCGGACCATTGAGAGTTCGTTGTGATACAATACAATACAACAATACAATACAATAACTCTTTATTGCACCTCAAAACAACAAAAATAACACAAACTGGTATAGATTACACATGAAAAAGAGGCAAACAACAAATAGTGATAGTAAAGCAATAAAGGAAGTATTTCTTATTTTTACATATTTGACCGAGCAAGCGAAGCGTCTCCGTTTCAGCTTGAATGGGTAAAATGCTTTCGTGTGTCCGGCTGTCTGGCCATTTGTTCTACTCTACAGGTCGCATTTATCAATAAATTTTTGTGAAATTTTGTGAGCAAGTACGAAACTCATTTTTGTTGATGGATCCATTAGAAATTGAGAGAATTCCTCAAATTTGAAAGGCAAATGCATGGTGATTTGGTTGTTTTCTAGAAACTCGAGCATTTCTTTACGAAAACTATCAATTCAGTGAAGTAGACCTGATAATGAAGACCAGGGATGGCATAGAGGAATTGCTTGGTAATATCCAGCTTTATTATCCGACTTGAGACATTGCCATTTTTAGGAAAAACTGTGATATATACACAGTATTAATACTAGAAATAAGGATAAGCTCGCAGTGCCCACCACTCGGCTCCATAAAATAAAAAAAAACTCATTCACAGGCAATTGTGTAAAGCTTTATAATAAATTCCCAGTAGAAGTAATCTACACACTATCTATTATTAATTTAAGAATTTTGTAAAGCGTAAACTAATGTCTAAAGCTTATTACAGTACACAAGACTACATGTATGATACAGCACCATGGGATTAATATTTTTTTAGGGTTCCGTACCTCAAAAGGAAAAAACGGAACCCTTATAGGATCACTTTGTTGTCCGTCCGTCCGTCCGTCCGTCTGTCCGTCAAGACCCTTTATCTGCCGTCCACAAACTAAAAGGCCGCTAAATGCGGGAGTACTGTTTTGAGTTATGAGCAAAAAACGCGCCGAATCATGCCTCTAGAGTTATTCGGGAGATGGTCGTATATTTTTTTGATATTCCTTTAGATCATAGTACAAACTATTTTTTAGGTAAATTAGATTTATTTTTTATTAATTTTTATGGCTAAATTCTACAGTTTTCCTTTTTTGTTTTGTACCGGTCGAATTAAAAAATAATAACTACAAAACTATAAAGCCGTTAAAGTATGTGTAGCAGCCTTTTAGCCTAGTAATTGAGGTTAAAGTGTAATGGGTTGTACAAGTAATCCAAAGTTAAAGTTAAGAACAAGGTTAAAAGGCGGCTAAATACTATAGCCGCTTTTTGAATATGTATTTTATGACCAAACTTTGAATACATGCAAGATTTAAAGGCGATTACTTGTGTTTAGCTGCCTTTTAGTTTTTGAATACCTGTTACATTTGCATATTATGAGTACGTTATATAACTTTAACTAGCCAAAAAAACAGTTATATGCAAAACATTATGGAATAACCGCTTTTTAATTTGGTATTGTGTATAGTAACGTCGAAGCATTTACAATTATATTCGGAAGTTACCTAAAATTCTGGAAGTTGGAAAAATAAACAGCAAGAAATATTGGGTATTAAAGTTTAATCATATAAGGTAGGTAAATAGTCAAAATCAACGAGAGTTGGACAATATAGAACAATTGAGCTGTCTTAACTAAAGACTCTTTTCGAACTTCACGTCACATAAGTGTTCATTATAAAAATCACAGTTAAATCAAACTCTTACGACACATGATTATGAGATCAACATTCGTATTATGGTTAATAGGATCTATACTTACTCAAAGCCATTAAAAACGGGTCACTATGTATACAGATTTCCATAAAAGGTGACTCGTTTTCATTGTCCTTGAGTATGAACTTAAATTCTAATTCTAATTATAGGTACAAAAATCAATTAGTCTGTTTTATTTGAACAAGCCTAGACTAGCAATAAGTCATGAGTCTTACTTAAGTAAGATTTGATTCGTTATTATGAGTAGGTATAGAAGTATCACAATAGTTTAAAGATGTAGATAACAACTATTAAATCAACTTGAATTCTTAACTTATTATTAATTTTACTAACGGATATCAGTCACCTTGTATTTGTACGGTACGTAAGTTACTCATCAGTCTTCAGTCAGCCCATATGGACACGAGACGTCACGTCTCTTTGATATAATTATGAATAGGAACAAATCAACGCGATTCTGGCAAATCACGCCAAAATTTAAGCTTATGTGAAGGCATTATTGCTGAGCATTTCTGTAAAATTTCCGTTTTTCTTCCTGTGTCAGTACCTTTGGGATTTACACGACCAGGAAAAGTTATAGCGGTTGGATTTTTCAAGTATTTGTCATTCAAAAATCGTAGTTTCAGGTACTCATTTTCAAAGTCGGTTTTGTATGAAAGATCATAGCAACCTCTTGTAAAACCAGCTTGGGAAATATCATTGAGGTAGACACGTGGACTAGAATTTTGAATTCTTCGGTCTGAAACGCAATTTGGAATATTAATGAAGTTTTCGACAAGCATAGATTTAATGTTTACTTTTTCCTTGTTTGCCGTTGCCACTGATTCGGAAAAATCGGAAAAATCGTATATTTTTCCTTTTTGCTTCATTGCTAGCTCCACTTGATGGTGAAACTGGTCACAACTCATAAAGGTGTGCCCAGGTTCAAAGTAATATAAGGTTATGGTTTCAGTACCTATATAGTCACTATTTACTAAGTGTACGAGCATAAAATATAACAGCCAATTTTTGTTTTGGGCACTGCAGTTGTCAAGCCAAATATTAATATGTTTAACGTCACGATATTGTAGCAAGAACGCAAAGAATGCACTCATAATATCTTCTTGTTTTCTTCCAGCCATAGCGTCGTGCCACAGAACAGCGAAAGGTTTAAGGCACGATGTGATTTTCCCTACTGGAGCAAAAGTTTGATTGTATGTAGCAAGACGTAAGCAAAAAATTATTTTCTTAAAAGTATCCAATCTTGGCAACATTATAACCTTTTGCAAATCAGCACTGAAATATATGTTATCCTGATCCTGTTTAGTTTTATGTTCATCATAAAGCTTCCTGGCTGCTACATATTTTTCATGATGGACTGCATATGATGTACATGTTTCGCAGTTATCTAAAAAATGTTCCTCGACATCATGAGAAGTTTCTTTTTTATGAAGTAGGAATTTTTCACAAGTCTCGCATTCCTCATTTCCAAGCTGGGTAAAAGATATATTCATTTCTTTAACGTGTTGTCTATACAACTCATAAGAAATCGGAAATTGTGGATATTTTTCGCGAAAGTGTTTGTGCATAAAGGTTATAGTCACATCTGTTGGTAAATACCGACGATTAGGTGCATGCTCTCTTCTATAATGAGGTTCTAAGGGATGAAATGATTCTACGTGCTGTTTAAGTATTTCACGATCATACACAAATGTTTTTGTGTGTTTCCCACGTGAATCTTCTACATCGTTGTCAGATATGGAGTTATACAACACTTTGTCATTTGTCTTGTTAAAACCAAGAGTAGACAAAAATAATATTTTACAAACTTCTGCCTTCGTACCGTCATCTTTTTGAAGAAAAAATGTCCTTTTTTGAGCTCTGAGAAGCGAGCCAGTTTTTTTTCTCTGGGGTACAGCGACTGTTACATTACATTTTATAAATAATCGCCTTTCTTTCCATGTCAAATTCCAATAATGATCGTTAACGTGTTGTCTTTCTTCATCGGTTAATAAGGTAGTACAGTTTTTCCTACATTTTGAATCGCATCCTGACTTAACCACATATTGCAGCCGTTTTTCTCTTATTTTCTGTGCGTTCCTTTCACTAAGACTTGTATCATATTTTTTCCTTTTAGGTGTATTTAAGTTCTGGTCAGTTGTTTCAGATAAATCGTTACTGTCCTCTACACAATTATCGATATCAGCTATTATATTTAACTCTGTGGTATTTCTTCTTTTTCGTACACATACACTTGTTTGATTTAGTGCAGGGCGATTGGTTATATTTTCAATCTCAATAGTATTTCTTCGCTCAATCATATTATTTGTTTGGAATACATGCACACTAGACTTTTTGTTACTTTCTTGCACTTCTGAAGTTATTTCATCATCAGTTTCGCTACTACTGGATTCAGGGACATAATTTTTGTCTCGCCCAGAGTCATCAGACGAAAAATCTTCATTTGAGCTAGACGGTGAAGAACCTGAGATACTGAGATTCTCATAGCAACTTAAATCTAGCGTTTTTTCTACATTCGCGTTTGGAAATGCTTCTTGAAGCAAAGCTACGGCTTTCGACAAATACTCGGTGGTTTCAGATTGTGTGGTGCTATATTCATTAAGGTTATGAAATACATTTGATGTAAGAGAATAATGCCTCCGATTCACTTGATTTACCATCTCTTGAACTGAATGTTTGGGCAATGTTTCCCTTTGAAACAGTTCTTCATCTGTTATAATGGGTTTAACAAAATCTTGTGATAGCTGAATATTATCATCACAAGATATCAATATTTGGGCGGCTAGTCTGTTCCAGTGGTGGTTGGCACCTCTCTAAAATGGTTCTTAATCTACAAGTCTTTGGCTCAAACCTGAAGCAATAAATGTTTATATTAAATACACCAACCTATTAGTACTATTACTTTTATAGAAATATTGCCTTAAGATATGCAAATTGCATTTTTTTAAAGTAGGTAGTAGGAAATACTCGTAAGCCCTAGCAACCGACTCCGTACCTATTACCCGCACTCAAATCAGGTCTCAGATAAGCAAGCAAGCTGCTAATTTTATTATAATCCTCATAGAAAACAAACCTGCCCACGTTGGGCTTTAACGCTTTTATATTTATAAGTACATATATATTAACATCTAGTTCGCCTTTGTACTTGTTTAATAAATCTTTATCATGTATGCCTAAACACCAGACCCATACATTATTACAGAATGATTGAACAATTCACTCGAATAATGTAAGTATCTACTAGTTAAATTGGTCATATAGCTACCTACAAAGAAATATTATATACAAAACTGTAAATACCTATTGAGTTTACGCTGCGGCATGTTGGAATTAGCAGGAAACGGTGCAGGCATTGCGCGCGGCACGGCTACCCTCGCTAAGATCGTTTGCGCAACTAATTGTGTTCCTCTGAGCGAGGATCAAATAGCCGCCTTTTTAATATGTAATGTCGAGTAACCGCGATTTGACTATGGGTTAGTATAGATTTGGTTCTATCTTTGCCTAATTATAAAGCCGTGACCGCTTCTAAGTTATGGATTTAGATATATTTATTCACAGAAATACAAATGAAAAGGCGGCTTACGGACTTTAACTGCTTTTTAATTTTGTATGCATGTATTAACGATTTTTAAGATATGATACACTACGTTAGATAATTATAATGTTTCTAAACTAGAAGGCAGTTAAAGTACAATAGCCGCTTTTTAATCTTGTAAATTAAAATTACTGCTTTTAAAACTTGTACAGTACATCAGGGTTCAATAATAAAAAAGCGGTTACAGACGATTGACGGCCTTTTTGGTAGTTTTGTGTTTCTTAACGGCCTTTTCGCTAGTAAAAGTCTCAAAATCGTGTATTTAGCCGCTAACGGGAGTTCTGTATCTCAGCTGTTTATAAAGATATGGCCTTGAAACCTAGATAGGTTGATAGAGAATTTTTCGCTGCATCGCGCTGTGATATTAACTCTAAAACGTCGTAAGAGCCTTTAACGGCCTTTTAGTTTGTGGACGGCAGTTATCTCGGGAGTGCGTCGAGATATCGAATTGAAATTTAAACTATATACTAAGGTCTACGGTCCTTTGAAACCGTATTCTGCGTTTTTCGAAATTCATCCCCTAAGGGATAAAAAAAGGGGGTTGAAAGTCCGTCAAGACCCTCCCGTCCTTCAAGACCCTTTATCTCGGGAGTGCGTAGAGGCATCGAGTTGAAATTTAAACAATATACTAATGTCTACAGTCCCTTGAATCCGTATTCCGCGTTTTCCGAAATTCATCCCCTAAGGGATAAGAAAGGGGTTTGAAAGTTTGTATGAGGTGTGAATCATTATTCAGGTTGCAGACTTAAAACTTCGTTTATAGACTCTTTAATACTACACAAGAAAAGTATATTCAGCGTTTCTAGAAATTCATCCCCTAAGGGATAAAAAAAGACCTGAAAGTTAGTATGAGATGTGAGTATTCAAGACCCTTTATCTCGGGAGTGCGTGAAGGTATCGAATTGAAATTTAAACTATATACTAAAACCTACGGTCCCTTGAAACCATATTCTGCGTTTCCCGGAATTCATCCCCTAAAGGATAAAAAAGGGGGTTGAAAGTTTGTATGGGATGTGAATCATTATTCAGTTTGCAGATTTTAAACTTCGTTTATAGACTCTTTGATACTACAGAAGAAAAGCATAATTAGCGTTTTTCGAAATTCATCCCCTAAGGGATAAAAAAGGAATTGAAAGTTAGTATAAGATGTGAATATTTTTTTAAGTTACAGACTTAAAACTTCGTTAATAGACGCTTTGATACTATACAAGAAAAGCATATATAGCGTTTTTCAAAATTCATCCCCTAAGGGACAAAAAAGGGGTTGAAAGTTTATATGAGGTGTGAATAATTTTTCAGGTTGCAGACTTCGAAACTTCGTTCATACTTAACGACATTTATTGGAAAATATAAAGTAACGGTAACAATTAACAAAAATTAAATACATTAGAAATTAACAATTATAAAAAGGAACACAAATAATAGAAAAAAGGAAGTAAAAAAAAGAGAAAAAAAAAAACTAAATGAAAACTAAAACTATCTTAACCTATGGGGCCTAACCTATATGTACATATGTCCCCAATGTTAACTGAATGTGGAAGAGTGCCCACAAGGCTGGCTGCATTACCTCGCTGAATGGCAATACCAATACGCTGAGCGAGGAAAGAGCCAGCCCTGTGGTCACCGGTGGAATGAATAAGCCGTTATTAGACGTTCTGATAATATATAAGAAAACCGCGTTTTCCCAAATTCATCCCCTACGGGATAAAAAGGGGGGGGTGGGATTTTAAATTATTTTTATGATGGACGGAACCCTCGGTGGTCGAGTCAGACTCGCATTTGGTCGGTTTTTTTTTAGAGTGATTATTGACTGTAATTTTAATTTAAGTCTTAATTATTATGTCATGTATTATTATTGTGTTATTGTGTCTTGATTTCATTCTAGAAACTTCTAGACGAGTATTTGTTTTTATACAACTTTTACTTTTAAGATGACGATCGTATTATGAAATTATTATTCTTAATTCTGATATCTGTGTGTACAGCATCAATAAATTGCTCTAAGTAATAATTTATAATTTGTTTAAGATTCGAAAGTGCTTGTTCCTATGTCATTAATGGAATTGAATTGAATTTAAAATTGAACTGAACTGTATTTGTTTTTTTTTTTCAAATGAATGCATGTTAGATACAAGATGTAATGTTTTGAAAAGATGTGTCCCGCCGAGTTTCTTGCCGGTCCAAAGTGTTAAATCTTCTTGGGTCTGTGGGGTAGGGTTAGAGCCGGTGTAGCTTTATTTATTTTTCATTCGACGTTCAAAAGTGCACTAACATGCCTGCTTGAAAAATAAACATTTTGATTCGTCTTTTGGTTTGTTAGGCAATACCTTCAAGGTAGTCTATTTGATAATAATTATCTTTTGATGATGGAATTCATGAGGAATTGAGAGAAAAGTAATAAATAGGCTTACTACATGGATCACAACTATACAAGGGGCTACTCAGCCACTCGATTTCCAATACTTACACGTTCCTCTGTACTCTCAGTCTCTCGCTATCTCGCTAACTCGGAAATCCAATGGCTAACTAAAATCTGCAAGTTTAATATTTATAATTGCACCGATCTTGATTTCACAATACTATGACATGGTTTAGGTTTGATAATTAGACGATTTTTGCCAATAATATCCATATTCAAATGTATTTCATAATAAATGTCCTTCACATTTAAGGAAGTTAGGGGTAAGAGCAGCTGCGTGTGTAGCTGTCACCGAAGAGCGATGCTCCGGCCGCAGGTCGCCGCTAAGTGACGGATCGTTGGCCGGGAGCCCTCGTGTGAGTCTCACTTTGTTAACCGTTCAAGGTATGATGACATGAAAGCGATACAAAAAATAACAAATATATATTTGAAACTAAATGTCTTTCAGACTTAAGGAAGTTAAGGATAAGGGCAGATGCGTGCGTAGCTGTCGCCGAAGAGCGATGCTCCGGCCGCAGGTCGCCGCTAAGTGACGGGTCGCGGGCCGAGGGCCCTCGTGTGAGTCTCACTTTGTTAACCATTCAAGGTATGATGACATGAAAGCGATATAAAAAATAAAAAATATATATTTGAAAGTAAATCTTTAAAACTTAAGGAAGTTAGGGATAATGGCAGGTGCGTGCGTAGCTCGCCAAAGAGCGATGCTCCGGCCACAGGTTGTGACTAAGTGACGCATTGCGGACCGAGGGCCCCCGTGTGTGTCTCAGTTTGTTTACCGTTGAAGGTGTAGTGACGTGATAACATAAAAGCGATGCAACAAAAACCAAATATAATCAATGTCCTTCAGACTTAGGGAAGTTAGGGGTATGTGGGAGGGCCCAACGCCCCGTGCAGACGCCTCTATGCTGGCATCGTACGCAGCATGGCAATGTACGGGGCTCCCATCTGGGAGGAGAGGCTGACGGAGCGGACTCGGGCCCTGCTCCGTCGACCACAAAAAGTAGTGGCGCAGAGAGCGGTGCGTGCGTACAGCACGACCGCACACGCAGCGGTATGCCTCCTTGCCGGCACCCCGCCGTGGGAACTTGAGGCCCGGGTGCTGGCAGAGAGACACAAATTGAGGGCAGAAGCGCGGGCGCGGGGAGAACTGCCTGATGCCGAGGAAGGGGAGAGGGTGGTACGGGCTGTCCTGGACCGTCTCAAAGAACGGTGGAAAGCCATGTTGGAGGATAGCCCCTATGGAACCCGCACTATAGGGGCTATCCTCCCGTCTTTGGACGAATGGCTGGGGCGACGGCACGGGGCCCTCACATTTAGGGTGACCCAGGTGATGACCGGGCACGGATGCTTCGGTCATTACCTGAGTCGAATCGGGCGGGAGCCTGGGACGCAGTGCCACCACTGCGGCGCACCGGACGACACGGCTGAACACACGTTGGCTGTGTGTCCCAATTGGGACGAGCAGCGCCGCACGATGGTGGCTGACATAGCTACGGACGACCTCTCGCTGCACAGCGTCGTTTCAGCCATGCTGTGCAGCGAGACGAAATGGAGGGCAGTGACCACCTTCTGCGAGGAGGTGGTCACCCTAAAGGAGGCTGCGGAGCGGGAGCGCGAAGATAGGGAGGATGCGCACCCACTCCGGCGTAGGCGGGTGGGTAGAAGGAGAGCGCAGTACGTGGCAGCTGCTGCCAATCGCCTTCCCCAGTAGGGCCAGTGGGCCGGGGACCCACAACGTTTGACCCTACCCGTCTGGGGGAGGACTAGTGCGTCACTAGTCCTCTCTCCCTTGGCGCGGGCTTGGCTAGCTTGGGGGGGGTGTCATGGTAGAGTGCACGATCTATCCCATGATACCCCCGTATAAACCCGGCAGTGACGGATGACGCCGCAGTGGAATGTTTAGTGGGTAGGGCTGTGAGAATCACGGCGAGTCCTACATACCCCCCTCCTTATGGTCTCCCCGGGCCGAGGGGGGATGCGTAAAAGCATTTCAACCACTGCGACAAAAAAAAAAAAAGGGAAGTTAGGGGTAAGAGCAGCTGCGTGTGTAGCTGCCGCCGAAGAGCGATGTTCCGGCCGCAGTTCGCGGCTAAGTGACGGATAGCGGGCCGAGGGCCCTCGGGTGCGTTTCACTTTGTTTACCGCCTCAAGATGTGACATGAGGTTTCAATGTGGAGAAATGGTTGATCGCAATGTAAATATACTTTGTAGCCATGTAACTGTGAATACTGTATTTTTTAAGTTTCTTTTAGTTATTTGAATAACGCCGGTAAAAACCACCGGAGTCTAATGCTCCCGTAACGCTGAAGACCGTCACAAGTGGAGGCGCATTGAGAGGGCAACATTATCCACAGTCGCCATAATACCACGACCAGTCTTTCAAAAGTGAACTGCTAAGGAGGAGGATATTAATGTACACAGCCTTTCAAAATTGCATGGGCAATTTATAAATGAATTAATTCATAACTGCCCATGCAATTTTGACCGCGATAGTACACTCCGCAATAGCTACAATTTTATGCACTCAAAGTTCTATGTAGAACTAGCAACCAAAACACACTGCATCGGATTCCTAGCTAATATCACAAGTTAGCACAGTTTGGACTGAAGTCGATCTACAAATCCGTGAGTGAGGCAAGCGAGCCGAGTGACGGCCGACGGGCGCGCCCAAGTGGCGTAAATAATTGATAAATTGCCACCGAGTTCCCCGGTGACCAGCCCCGGCCTACCCCGGCCTGCCTCGGCTAAACCCGGCCAAACTTACAATTTACGACCATTTAATTGTAGCTTAATTCCGGAACTAGTCTTGGCTTCGTGAAATATAGCGCATCGAGAATTAGGTGGCACGTAGCGGTGGGTACGATTTGTTTAATTCGGTTGATGGTAATGCACAAGATCATTTGAAATACAATACAATGTAGGTAAGTACCTACCCAGTTTAATTAGTCATATGCATTTTGATAATATATTTTTAACCAAATGTCAACATTTGGTTAAAAATATATTATTAACTTATAGCTGGGTGGATTTTTAAAATGTGATTTTTGCATCATTTTCCTGGCCAATTTTTTTTTTAGATTTTGAGCAAAATGACATTGGATTATGAAATTCCATTAAAAATGAAGTAAAATGGTACATTAGGCACCTCTTTGATCTTAATAGTTTTGAAGTAATGAGCGATTGAAATAACTTGATCCAGGAAATGACGCCCATGCCAGGAAATGACGTATACTGTATAAGAAACAGTGGCATTCTGATGAAATAAAATTCTGGTTGCTTCACAAATATGTGACTGAGTTTAGTAAAACGTCCCACTTTGTCGATTTTACATATTTACGGAGTTACTGGCAGTTTAGTGAAATATGGCAAAACCTACCGAAAATCGGCCTTCAATAAAAACTGACGAAACATACTGTAATTAACCTTTTTAAGCCCCCAAGTTTAATGCCTAGCGTCTCACATTGTCGAATACCTAAAAAATATCATATTTGTGACTGTTTTTAAGAAAATTATCTACTCTATCGATGTGGAGTTATGAGTAGTGAGGTGTGATGTCTCTAGGTGCTATAGTTTTTTTTAACTTCAAATTTACAACAGCGAAAAAGCGATATCTGAGAAAACGATGGCTGGATCTGAAAAAGTTTTTAAACTTGTATTGACTTGGCTTGTCAAAGCGGACCCCAGGCTCCCTGAGCCATGGCCATGGCATACGCCGGAAAAACGCTGGGAAGAAGAAGAGAGCTTGAGAATATGTTACGTTGCTTATAGTCGTAGCCGCTGTCTACATATGCTTTATACAGCAATTTTGTTAAAATATATAAAAAAATATATTAGTTAGTTTGGGTAAGGTAGTTACTATTGAATATAAATTTGATTCAGCGCTCATATAACTATCACCATTCAGGGCGCGAGACACCCAATGAAACTTATTTCAATTTGATACGACATAGTCCACTATCTCTTCCCAAATCTCCCTAGCCATGGTTTAAGTCTCATTTATGAAGTACGATATTGAACGAATGTTTAACACTCTTTTCACCTCCTTTTCACATCTTTTTCGAAAACGATAAAATCACTTATTTTTGTATTTTGACCAAAAACCTTTACACATAAATTAATGTCTCTAGCTAAAAAAAAAACATTCTTCCGCCATACAAACTTTCAACACCCTGTTCACTTTTTAGGGGTGAAACTTTCCAAAACACTAACAACACTTATTATTGTCTTTTGAAAAGAAACCTTTCAACCAAAATTAAAGTCTCTAGCAAAAACAGAAAATCTTACTTAAACAAAAATACAAAAAATCTGGGAATGGGGGGTGGAATTTTCTAAATCGTTGAAATCACTTTAATTAAATTCGGATTTATTAGTGTAACGATTTTTTTCATAAAGTTTGAAGTCCATAACTAAAAGGGAAAGCCTTCCGCATTACAAACTTTTAAGACATATTTCACCCCTTTTGGGGTTGATTTTTCCAAAACGCAAAGATTACTTTTTTGTATATTAATAACAAACCTTTGTACTAAGTTTTAAGTTTTTATCTAAAAAAACTTTCTCCCATACAAACTTTCAACCCCATTTTTACCCCCTTAGGAGATGAAATTTTCAAAATCCCTTCTTATTCCTTATCTTCGCTAAACACTTCAACGTACTGTGAAAAATTCAGGGTCTTACGTTTAGTAGTTAATCAGTCAATCAGGACTTTTCCGTTTATATGTATAGAAGATTTTGATATCATCAGACGAAAACGTCATTTCCTGGTAGATTCGTCATTTTCCTGGGTCGGATACCAGGAAATGACGCCAGGAAATGACGTACAATTAATATATTTTACGATAACTGCAAAATTGTAAACAAAATGAATACGTGATCTAAACATATATAAATACAAACAAACAAGCTATTCGACATTAAAAAATAATAAGATTTTAATTAATTTTTAATGCTTAAATAACTTTCCAAACATATGACGTTATGGGAGGACGAAAACGGATCGTGTAAAAGACTTACCTCGCAAGTCGCTTAACATTCGCCAATTACACGTCCAATCGCTATGATACCTACGAGCAACTATCTTACTTTATCCTAGCATCGCAAACATGGCCTCAGTACCTTCGATTAATCACTTATTAGCAGGTGTCTGCGTGAAGTCGTTTTCTGGCTAAACGTGTGACACATATATCGTGGCCGCCTGGCTTTCAAATAATATGTTTCAGGCAGCATATTGTATATAATATAATGCGCAATTAATCTAGCTTTCTAATGATGTCAAAAGTTTAAATGTAGGGTAGGGTGTACAGATGTGAGGCAAAGCTACATTGTTCGAAGAAATCCGCAAGTGTGACACACCTCACAGACTTAGTGCGCCTAGTAATGAGAATTTTTGATATTTTTTATTAAGGTTCTGTTTATAATAACAATAAAGATTATATTGTGCCTCGTTATGGTTTCTTGTGTTAAACACATAGAAAATAAATTTGAAGTAATTTTGTAATAAATTTAGCGGCAATAGGCGTGTGACACCTAAAAATCGCTCTTTGAAAATCCACCCAGCTCATATATTTGAAAATATTTAAATCTTAAAGTTGTTATCGTAGCGTTGGTGGCCCAGCGGTAAGAGCGTGTGAATTTCAATCCGAAGGTCGCGCGTTCAAACGCCGGCTCATACCAATAAGTTTTTCGAACTTACGTACGAAATATCATTTGGTATTCACCGGTCGCTTTTCCGTGAAGGAAAACATCGTGAAGAAACCGGACTAGTCCCAAAAAGCCCCAGTTTACGCTCTGAGTTAGAAGGTCAAACGGCATAATGGTGGTTTTGCAAATTTAGCGCCTGCGCCAAATCTTGTGATTACGTTACCAAAGCGGACCCAAGGCTCAATCAGCCGTAGTTTAAACCGGGAAACGCTAGGAAGAAGAAGAAACATTAGTTAGTTTTGGTCATAAATTAATAAATTATCGGTAACACTACCTGCAAGCCAGTCGCACTTCGAGTATTTCCTACGGAGACAACAAACAACTACTAATCATATTAGCTTTATTAATTACCTCCCCAGGCGGTGTGTGCCGAATGAAAATGTATGGAACTAAGTTCGGCTCCTCTGAGGAAACTAATGAGTGAGGTATGCCCGTTGTTTGCCTGCAACGCGCGTTGTTTTGATTTACACCATGAGGCTGGTGCGTGGTGCAATTTAACAAAATGTCGTTATCCTACGTAATGCAGAGTAGGCGGTTTAAAAAAAAAGCTTGCGTATATTAACTATGTGGGTGTTTTTTAATTTTGGTTGTCCAAAACTGTTTTTATGCTAAATATGACATTTCCATATGCTTTATATAATCAGAATCGTGAGCTCATTCAATTTTTGTAGCAGAAAAAAGGGTCCCAAGATTTAAATTCTATATTTTTTCACAGATTTCGTATGGCGGTGGTGCAATTGAAAGTTAGAAAAATAAATATAAATTTTAGGACAGTTTCTCCTACTTTTATTAAAAGAGCTCGCGATTCTGCGTAGAATGCAGATAATAAATTCCAATTAAGCAAAAAATGAATATGTACTACAAAAATAAAAACGCCGAAGTACATTCCAATATTCCAAATGCTTTAAAGTACTCATTGTCACAGGTTGAATGAAGGCTCAAACCGAAGAAATGTGAATATACGTGAATTAATCCATGTTTTTATTTATTTTTATTTTATTTTATTAATTATCCGTTTTCAGATATTTAAAATTTAAGTTTTCCACAAACCGTGTTAAGTATACCATATTTAAAACTCCCATGCCAGACACGTTCACCAATCTATTAATTGCCTATTAATAAACCATAATGTGGCTGTTTATGTACAGTCACGTCTATAAATATCTATACACTTGGAACTTATTACAAGGGATAAAGATTCAAAATCGAATACAGGTGCATATATATTTATGAGCCCGCCTGTACATGTAACCAAGTAAGTACCGTAGCTAAACCGGCCGGTTAATTCGTTGTTAATTGAGCTGACAGTCTGCGGTTTAATAACTGCGAGCGCACGCTCTGATTTAATTATCATCTTTCACGGTGTATGTCGCCAGCGTCCAACATACTGCGGTCAATATTTACATTTCAATATACACAATATTTACATGAAAACTGAATGACAAAAGAAGAGTTATTCAATCCATGACCATCTAGTCTATGATGGTCGGGTTTTTATCGTTTACCGACGTTGCTGTCACGTTCTAACAAGTATGTATGTGCTAAAGTGACGCATAGCGTGATAAGCGATAAAATGGCAACCATGCTAACCCTGCTGGACACATGAAACTGTGTCAAAAGTCGAAACGTCGCTATCTTAATTAATTAATTAATTATCTTAATTAACTAAATTCGCGATAGACCCGTCATATGTTTATAATGATGTGTTCAAAATGCGAAAGTTTCAAGTGTTATAAAAGTAGAACGGATCCATAAAATTGATTCACGCACTCACAGAATTATCGATATCGAACAAAAAAAGTTCATTAATTTGTGAGGGGACCCAGCGTGTAATACTTCGCATAGGTACATTATTTTTAGAACTAATATTTTTTTATTAAATTGGAGGCATACGAGAAGACGTTTCGCCTGACAGCAATCGACTATCGCCGCCAATAGACACTTGCAACACCACTTGCACTTACAATAAAAGGAAATAATTTATCCTCATCTCCAACTTTATTGGTGGTGTTTGAGCAGTTAATTCTGGAATAACGAGTCATTATTGTCTGTTTTAAGCCCGATGTCGCATGCAGTCCGCGGTCGGGAGCGGCCTGAAGTTGACGGAGCCGTTTTGGCCTCCTTTGCCACGCGAGATACATATACTTTTTGGTTTTATCTCGACATACTTTTCAGTGTTAATCACGACACGTTGAGAACACCTCTACGCGGGGTTTTTGCTACCTAGCGGGTAACCAATATTACCTATCGGTTACGGTGTAGGACTAAGAGAACCCCGTAGCGCTACGCCGTAGCCGTTAGGATTTCCAGGTGTGTAGCAAAACTGGCACCTAGAAAATGTAACGACAAGGTGTTGTGATTAGCGGTGAATTGGTTAAAGACTAATGTAAATCAATTAACTTATAAGACGCAATGTTAATATCCAATTCTTTTGAATTCTCGTGCACGAAATGCAAGTTTACACACGTCATATCATAAAGATTATATACTGGTATAATATCTTATTCAAAAGTAGAATTACATGTAATACCAGTTCTCTTAATTAAGTATATTCGTTTCATTTTGGATTATGTTTACTACGTATAACTTATTTGTCTCGTAGACTGTTCAAAATATCCGGGAAACCCGGAAACGACAGACCGGATGTCTCCTGGCGCGGAAGTTTTAGTTGTGCTCTGCAAATACTAAGAGATTCGTAAGGCAGCAAAATTTTTTATTTTTTGATTCATAAAGTACATACTTATTGAATAATATCAAGCTATCGCCAAACTGTAAAAATAATGTACCTATACATATATTAATAATATTTCAAATTAAAACAACAGTAAAAACTTAACGTATTTTTATCACAATGGCGTGACATGTTGTGATGGCAATTGGCCATAATCACTGGGCAGAGCGTTAAGGATGACTCACACTAGAACGGGACGGGACGGGAAAATCTGTCAATTTCCATAGTAAGCGTCACGCGACATCCGAGGGCTCCGAGCTATCACGTGATTCCTTTTATAAAAATTGACAGAATTTTTCCGTTCCGCCCCGTGTTGTAGTGTTGTTTTAATTACGCACACACACACACATACACACACACAAACACACACCACTCACGCACTCATAAAAATAGCACCTTCAATAGGTACTAATTTTAATTATTTCTTTCTTTTCTCATGTTTCATTGTAAATTCATTCCGAGCTCCAAGATACAGGCTTAGCCTAGTTTGGAGCTCGCCGGACATCTATGGTGTAATTTGTGTGTGTATATTATTGATGATAAATTTATTCTTATTCTTATTCTTTAACGGCCTCCTAGCCTAGTTGGTAGTGACCCTGCCTACGAAGCAGGAGGTCCCGGGTTCGAATCCTGGTCAGGGCATTTATTTATGTGTTTATCACGAATATTTGTTCCTGAGTTATGGATGTTTTCTATGTATTTAAGTATTTATATGTATCTGCCTATTATATATATCGTCGCCTAGTACCCACAACACAAGCCTTATTGAGCTTACCGTGGGACTAGGTCGATTTGTGTAAGATTGTCCCATAATATTTATTTATTTATATTCTTAATATATTTATTACTATGATGTACTTACAGAACTTTATATGAATATTTATTTATTCAGTTGGCATAGTCACAGAGAGAGTCACACCGTTCTTTTCTTGCGCTTGTATTGCCGCTCCGAAAAAAAGGTAGGCATATATAGTTTTTTTTTTTCAATCTACTGTCAGGCTTGGTTTGTCAGACTAAATTAATGATATAACTTACTAACACTATGTTAACTTATATAAAATTAAATGGTAGACGTGAGAGTCGAAAATTGTCCCCATTAATCTATAACGTACTTGTTTACGGGGCGCGGCATGTTGAATTAATGTATCCGACTGTACAACATAAAGCATTATAAATGGACACAGTAAATCTCGCAACACTTGCAGTTAAGGAGATATCGCATGCAGTTGGTAATTAGTTAAATTACTAAGCTATGTTATGAGAAGAACTCGCGTACTAAAGAACTGACTTAAGTTAAAGTTAAAAAATTATCTTTGCTTCCATATTTATGGGTTCAGAAATTTTGATTTGTCTTTTTTCAATGTTTTTTTTTGTTCGTGAATATACGGAAACTATATTTAAAGTTTGTTTAAGACCGTTATGTTACGTTCGATATTTGTCACCTTAAATAATTGACCTGTCATTTTACGACCAGAGTGCGTAACCAAGATGCCAATCGCTCACGCTTAATAACGTATCGTAGCTACCTCTCTCTATCACTCTTCCTTATTAGTGTGACAATGACGGTTGCGTTTCGTTTGCAACTAAGCGTGAGCGATTGGCATCTTGGCTACGCACCCTGGTAAGATAGAAGTACCAGTACTTCTACCTTACATCGACATTCGTTGTTAAAATAACGTTCTTTTCAAATACCTGCATGATATCATTCCCTACAACATGTTGTAACGTGTTATCCAAATAACCTATTAATTACTTAGTTGTGTTTTTTGCTATTCTTACATTCCTTTACGGAAAACCCTATAATCGTAAAATGTCTGTTCATCGTTTTTGCCGGCAGTTTTATTGGTAAATGAAATGAAACTGTTTAATAAACGAACTGGAATGGAACAAATAGACGGGTATAGAAAAAAATTGTTAGTGAAATATACTGGTTTATGCTCCAGTTTTATTATTTGGCTGAGTGTTATTCTGAAAATTCGATATTTTTGTTTTTGTCTTAAGGTTATAATTTCTGCTGATGCAGAGTTTGCTCTAATAGTTAATGATAGCCAAAAACAATACCTCTATAAAAACAATCAACGGTCCCTACTGTACAATTGTATGGCTGCACTTTACAATTGTATGGGTAGAAGCGAGTTCTAGTTGGAATAAAAAGTAATCGGAATAAAAAGACAGCACTAGACGTAAGTCTGAGCTGTAGGATTGGCGGAACGCACCTTAAGCGTTTCAATAATAAGGATTGCATATACTTCGGAAATTTCGGCCTCTGACCGCCGTGGTCGGGTGGCCTAGTGGTAAGGGCGTCTGCCGCGAAAGCAGGAGGTCGCTAGTTTGATCCCAGCCCTGGGCACTGGGGGCCTTGGTCACTTTGACTTGACATTTCTTTATAATGGTCCCTACTTTGTGGTGTTTACCGGAAGAAGTCAAAGGCTGTTTGCATGGCAAGTGAATGTGTTTCTGTTTATTAACAAACAAATGAATGTTCGCATTTTATCAAGAAAGGTGTCACTCCGCGTTTTAAGTTAACACAAAACCTTCCGCCTATGGGTGGCATAAACTGTCAGGGTTCGTGCAACGCGCATTACCTCACGGGTGCGTTCAGATATATTTATATTTCAAACAACGCATACTTATTTAGACTTACACAAATGAATACCAATACTAATAAAAAATCAATAGAATTTAAAAGAAATTACAAATAATGATCCGATACATATTTTGTTCCTATTTATATTCTTATACACATTGTTGTACCACTGCACACGACACGACAGCATGGTGATAACCCCAATGTTAATGTCATCTTGATATTTGCATGCTTGACAAGCTAAACGTCAAATGTAGAAAAGAGAAGCTTCTGTACTTTAGTACTATTACTTATTCTGTGATTTTATCTTCAAAATTCGCGTCATTACTTATTTTCAACGCGCTAGATCGCGCAATTTTACAGTTGTTGTTTTTTAAGGTCCCGTACCTCATAATGAAAAAAACTGAACCCTTATAGGATTACTTTGCTGTTCGTCCATCCGTCCGTCTGTCCGCCCGTCTGTCTGTCAAGACCCTTTATCTCGGGAATGCGTATAAGTAGCAAGTTGAAATCAATACCCCATAGGTACACAAGTCTGCGGTCATTTGAAGTGAAAAAACCAAAACTCTACGTCAACGCAATCAAAAAATACGGCCGTTTATGTCGTATTTCCCATACATCAAAATGTATGGTAATCAACTCACCATATTATTGTCAGTAAAAGTTCCATCAAATATTAACAAACGATTTAAACTAAATCTTCTCGACGTTCACGTTATAGATTCACAGCTATTAATTATAAGCGGAATCGGTTGCACCGGAACAGGATGTCTGTTCCAGCATTCAGTAATATTCAATTTGTTGATTTTTTGTATTGCTTTTTATTTACGTATCGCAAATGTATTGGTAATAATACATATATGTATGTATATTTGCTTTGAGTGTGCTAAATTATCAATAGTGTAGTAGTGGTCATTACTTTAATTTATTTAAATTAAAGTAATGACCACTATTCATAATTTAGCACAAATGCCTATGAACATAAATTATGGTCTGTTTGGTTTGTTGTGTTATAAGCGAAGCTCATTGCGGTAGCCTAAAGGTTGTTGTTGTAGATCCTAGGACACCCCGGAGGTGCATAGGGCCTCCACAAGATGCTTCCACACCTTTCTATCGTGAGCAACCTTCTTGGCTCTGGCTCAGTCCTACGGCTCGCAACTCGCTCTCCACGTTCCGCCGCCACGTGTGTACATGGCGTCCACAGGGCGGGAAATGACGCCAGCATCCAAGGTACAATGATAAAAATACTTACTTTAGATTTAAGGTAGGTAGAGGTAGGTAGCTAGGCGACACTTACTGTATATATTTTGAAAATAAATGGTTGTAAAATTTCGCTTTTTATCCAATAAAATAGAAACTATAACATAAAGATACATTTACGGCAGTAGCTTTCTTTACGAGTTATGTCAAATATGTTTGTGGTTTTACTTATTCTCAAACCTCTCTCCTCAAAAATCATAAGTTTTCGAGTTCTTCAAACTTTTTTAGATACCTAGTTAGTGAGTAAGTGTATTAAAATATGGCTGTTTATTAAGTAAAGGGTGTATTTACGGATCCAATTCTCCGTCAGCTGTTGAGCGCAGATCTTTACAAACAGAAGAGGCGTTGGAGCTAACTTAAGCCTTTTGTTCCCTAATTCCTTCGAAGACGACAAGGAGCCAAGGCGTTGTGCACACTGTATCACTGTATAATATTGTTTGAGTAATAATCACTATATGTTACGATATTTAGTCTATTTATAAATGGCAAGGTTCAACTTAATAAATACCTTACGAAATTAAAAAATTTCTGCGAAGTAAAACTTACTTAAAAAACCTTTTTCCCGTGCACAAATATTATGTTCTTTTTTTTTGGTCTCTTGCATCTTGCAGTAATGGCGGTTTGCAGCACTAATACCGCCGCCATCTTTAACATGGACTGATCAATGTTAAAGATGGCGGTGAGGCTGTCACGCCATGAATTCTGTCAAACTATTTAAAAATAAACAACGACGTTATAGTCAAGCCACGTTATCTTTTCCAAGCAAATTAACTGTCACACATTTAAAGTGCTATTGTAGGTATTTGTCAAACTTGATCAAGAAATGTGCAAACCAAAATCAACAATGACCAAAATGAAATCATGACGTTTACTTTACTCTTCCACAGCATTTGCTAAGAAAACCTATGTACCCTTAGACTCTATGACTTGTTGCAACTGATTCTAAACGTCAGCCTATTCACATAAATTGATAACATTTAAAACAATAAAACGTAACTATAGTTTTCTCAGGAAGGTGTTATTCAAAAATCAAAGAACCTAGCAGTGTACACGCAACACAAGATCCCAGTATTGTTCTGACGTCATCAGTCACGTGAAAATTGTAACAATACGAGTTTAACAGTTGATGCCTTTATAAATATTCATTCCGGGAGTAACTCGAGGGCCGTTTGGGGCGTTTTGTTTGCGACAGATGTGTCGAGACGAAGGAGATTAGCCAGATTTCGAAAATGATTCGCAAAATTACGAAGTTGTTCAGCTATTTACATTTTACATGGCAACGTCACTTGGACAATAGTCCCACAATACAGAAAGTTTGTCATGACGTCATGATTATTTGCATACTCGTACAGAGGTATATTGCATAGTGACTTGTAGCTTGTAATATAATAAGCGGGAGTCTTATTCAATTCCTTTTTTTTAGAAAGAGAGTTCCGCAAATATTACAAGTTATAAATGATTTTGCAATTCACCCCAAATCGTCGTAGTACACTTCAGAAGTTTTGAAGATTCCTGGTGAATTTTATAAAGTATACCTCGTTGTACCAATATCAGAAGGGCTAGTGGTTGCCATTTTATCGATTATCAGGCCATGCGTCACTTTCGCACTTACATACTTGTTATAACGTGACAGTCACGGTGACAGGCAATAAAAAGCCGTCCAAAATAGTCTAGCGGAGCGAACATTTCTAGAAACGCCGTCATATTTTTACGTACGAGTATTCAAAAGTCATGACTAAACTTTTTCTATTTACGTCGCTGGAAGAATCGTAGTTCAGTACACCATAAAGAAACAACAGCAGACAAAGAACTGCGTGACGTTGAGAACAACCCGGGCTTGGTTGCGGCGGACGCAAATTAAGCGCGAGTCATTGAACCGGCATAGATTCGGATATGTGATATGCCAGGAATGCGCTCACACGAAGATCTGTTCGCAATGTCTACCAATGCCAACGCTGTTAACTGACTATTCCTAGTCCCTATTACAACGACAGAACGTCTTCCAAGGGTTAGTTAAGAGTGTTGGTGTTTGTGCCTTTTCTGTCAAACCCACCAGTTCAGGTCAGCCAGCGTAGCTGTGTCTTTAGAACCATAACAGCTTTGGGTGATTGGAGAGTGGTTATACCACGGCCTCGAATCGGTAACAAATTAGAATACATCCCAGGTATTACTGGGACTGGCGCGCTCAGCAGGGTTGTATGAAAACGTAGAATTAGGAATAGGAGCAGAAGGCTAGTATGGCTGCCACTTTTTATCAGCTATCACGTTGCGTCACTTTCGCACTTACAAACTTCGAAGAAGTGACAGCGACGGTGATACTGATAACTCAACCATATTAGACTAGCTGGTCATTATAATACTTTTGGAATGGACGTAAAAAATAAAAATAAAAAAAAAATAAGAAAAAGAAAAATACGTAAATACTACTTAAACATAAATACATAAGTACCAACCCACTATCGACACGTGTAAATGACAAAATAGTTTATTTTAAAGTACAGTTTACTCTCGGTACCTACCTGTGAGAGATTCCATGGAAAACAAGTCCGGGGACATTTTCATTGTAAATGTACCTATGTAAGTAATTTCAGGTGTTTTCTTCTTTGAATTGTACCAGCATGTTATTGTATTATGTAGATTATTTTTTATACATGTATTATCCGGTGGTATTTTTTATAGATGTCACATTGGTCACATCATGGTTTATTTATTCTTAAATAAATAAATAAATAAATATTCAAATATTTATTCGCGTAGGTACTAGTATTATAGTAAATAATGATAAGATAACAAATAGCACAGAACACTAAACACATTACAGAAGACGCTAAAATCCTAAATTTATGGAACAACATTCAACTTGTGAGTGCAACAGTACCCGGCATACTCCTAAGCTCTAGTGGATATATTTGATTAACCTGACTAGACAGGCTCCATTGATTTACCGTGAGGCATCTACTTTAATCCTAAATATGCCACAGCTCTGGATTACTATCATTTGATATTTGGATTAAGCAAGTTTGAATAATATAGCGAGTAAGGTACGTTGGGGTAAGTTGAAAAGGTTTTTTTACCAGGCCTTATGCTGCTAGAATTAACTAAGGCCCGTTTGTCGAAAGCTTATAACTTGTAATACAAGTGAGTCTTTTTCTAATAAAAGAAGTGAATAAATAATTCCACTCAAAAGATGGTCTTACTCCGTGAAAAACTTAACTTATATTGTTTATTATCAATAAGGTGCAGCTTACAATGTGATGTGATATATTTACCTAAACATATTACATTGGGACTCGAGACATATGAAGATGATACATTACTTAAGAGAGCTATTTATCTAGATATAGGTACACAGGTAATTACGGAGCAACCCTGTCCATTTTATTGTCAATTTTTAATTAGGTAGAAACATAACTGCTATCGTAAATGTGTACCTCCATATTGCTATATGCGATCAAAGTATCGGTAATCCGTGTCAGAGGTGGCCTCCGATACTGGACGTTAATCGGCCGTTAGCTACACATTATTCACCGACACGCGCTGCACCAATCCACCCTACATCACCCTTTATCGATGCAGCCAGCACATCGCCAGCGCCGCCAATCAAAACTCTATCTTATCTCGAACCACGTAAGGTTACAATCAATATATTAGCCACCCATTGCGTATCCAACATTTAACTAATCCAAGCCAATATATTCTCTATTTCACAATGAATAAAAATTAATTCCACTTTAAATTCTCCGTTTCACGAAGCATTGTTTCCATGACGCACTTAAAACTGCAAGCATTTTTGAACTTTATTTCTAACTCAGTAGAATTCGTTTTTGGGGGCAATTGTTATTCGCGTCCGTTTTGTGGAAATGCATTTGATTGTGTGCGTGTACAGGCTATCGTTTATTATGCCAATGTATGCCACAGTTGCATTCGACAATTAATTATTTGTAAACAATACTGGGTTGCGATTTACGGGTACTATTCGAAATTCACGACGGTCGTGCTTCGTCATAAATAGCTTCCTGTCCATATTGATACATGCACCTCCTATGTAGACAATCAAGTTATCATGCGGGGATAATAATAGATACTTTATTTCTGAAATAGTTTATTGTCAATAATGTGTAAAATTGTTTTGTGAAATAGTTAATCCCTTTTTCAAGTCAAAAAGATCGAATAGTACAATTACAACAAAAATGTTGCTTTTTTAATGTGTTTAGATCCAGAATCTCCTGAGGATGACTCGCAGAGATAGGAAATACGTGTCTAAATAGTTTTGTATTACCTACTGATGGTGGTTTAATATTACGCAGCTTAGGTTTTTCTCTGATTCACCTGTCTTCGCTACTACCCTGTTACTAGTGTTACTACTGTTCTATTTTCCTACAGACTACACAGACACCGCATCATGAAGTGGTTAACATTAAAAATAGAGCGAGGTCACCACACATATGCCTAGAATTACTTGTAAAATTCTACGATTCTACCAGCACAAAAGAGTTGTAATATGTGGTAGTATTCATATAATTTAAACTTTCGTGAGTCGATCATACTGATATGCCCGAGCCGCGAAGGTGACAACACCACTCCGTCTGTCCGACGATGACTGCCCGATGCAGTCGAAACATGTCATGCCTATTGTGATAAAAATACGTGACTGTTAACCGTTGCAATTTAATATAGAGTAGTATTCTTCTATTAGTACATTGTGTATTATAGGCGGTAAACAAGAAATTATGATTGTAAATTTAATGACGCTTAATAAACACGAGTTCGTAATGATTGTACTACCGCCCGTGATACATACAATGTTTTTCAACACATTTGCGAGGAAATAATAGTAGATTACATACCAAGGCCGTTTTAGTGGGAAAAGTCCCGGATCCCATGTAATTGTCGGCCGAGGCGAAGCCGAGGACGACTAACATGTGATCCGAGGCTTTCCCATCTAACGGCCGAGGTTTGTATACTATTTTTCTGTCCGACGGAGCCGGCAGGCGGCAATTTAGTTTTGCGTAAAGTGGCGCTTACCGGCCGGAGGACTGAAAATAAACTTTTCTCCAATATGCTCGGAAATGTTCACATTAATGTAGCAAAATTGGTACGAAAAGAACCTCCTTATGTACTGACTCAAATTAAAAAAAATCGAATTCATTATTTTACCGTTTTAGCGGCCAGGAAGTTGTACTAAAATCCATTACTGTATTGTTTTTTTACTTTTTAAATAATATTTGGACTATCAATATTGCAAACAGCCAAATATACTTTAGCCGCGACCAAACGGTCTGCACAGACGGGGCAATCTGATTGACATCAAATTGTCAATCTGATCATATCGTGCTTAAAAATGCCCCGTCTGGGCTGGCTTTGTAGTAGTGTAGTAGTTCTAGAGAGAAGGAGATCAAATGCGTGGTTGTCTCCTTCTATCGCGAGTTGCAAACGGCTCACTGTGCATGGTCGTGTAGATACGGCTTAATAAAACTAAAGACATTTCAACTTTTTTTATGAACACAACTGTGCATTAAAAGAAAGTTTAGGCGGGAACCTTATTTTTCCTTTCAAATCTTATGCAAGAATACATTTTATTTCCTTTCATGTTTGGAGAAAAGCACGATATATGCCTCGGACGGAAATAGAATTTCGTGGATTCGTATGTAATTGTCAGACTCAGCTTCGCTTCGTCCGTCAAAAAATACTCATCCACGAAATTCGGTTTCCCGGCCTCTGCAATAATGTACTATACCTACTGGGTAAATAAATAAACGATAATTATTAGAGGTAGTGTAGTAGCACATTCCTCAGTACTCCGCGGTAAGCGGTGGCTACGTGCGGCGTGGGGCGCCCCACGCGATGCCCACCGGCAGCTCCGGGCGGACGGTAAAATGTATGAAAATCCATTACGGCCATGGGCATAATACACCTCATTAAGTCTAAGAATGCTTGCATACGATATCACCATTTAGGAACAAATGTGATGAAAACCATTTCATACCATAACAACCCGGGTTCACACTTAAAATTAAACTCTTAAATATTCTTAGTAAACACGGTTACAGGTCGTAAACGTTGACGCAACTGAAATCAGCGGTCACGCTCCCATACTAAATTACCCTGCTCAATTAGGCCTGGATATGCTTGGTGACCACGAGTTGTCTTATACTCGTATGTTCTGTTCTGTAGCTGAGGTTGTCTGTGGTCATTTTGTAGTCAGTCTATCTTCAATATCTATCTTCACTTTTGATAGCTACAGCACAACCAAAATATTTTTTTTAATTAAAATACTTACTATTTATATACTCTAACCGGGATAGAACATCGGGAAGTTTAATTTTCTCGCTAAGGTAATGTTTCTGATTTTGCCCTTGTTATACGCACTCTATAGATCTTTTGCATTGTTTAATCTTTTACTGGAGCTTACAATCAAAATCGAAGGCAATCAAAGGCAAATTCAATCGCATTTTGATGTCTAAATGATATAATTTGCTTGTGAGTGTCACTTGTTCGTCAATGCATATACAAATAAGTACAACCGAAATGCACGCCCGGATGATAACAATATTATATATTTTTAACACCATAATGTAATTTTGATTGACCTCTTGATGAGGGTCCATATTTAACCAACCTTTTTTTTTTTGACGGAGTGGAGAATGCATTTACGCACCGTCCCCCGACCTCGGGTGGGTCATAACCTAACTACTTAGATCAGAAATTAAAAAGAAGAAAAGATCATATTCCCATTATAAAGGCCGGCAACACATTTGCAATCCTGGTATTGCGAGTGTCCATATTCAACGTTAATCGCTTATCTTCATACAATTAATATGCTCATTTGTCTCTTATCTAAAGAAAAAGGTAATTATTTCCTGTATCAACTAAAGTGTCCGCTATTTGTAAAATGTTCTGTGTCTTGTACAATAAAGTTCAAATACGTCGTACGTCGAATAAAAAAAATACATCATCGTTCGATTTTGAATGTTACACAGATGTGCGTACTGAAAAGGTAAAAAACGGATATTTGGAGATCGGCGGAAGCGTGATGGAGCAGAAGGGTTCCGCTCGGCCGAGCGCGAAGATACCGCGATAGTGCGCTCCACTACACCACTATGGTGCCAGGGAATATTGTACACGGACCTACAAGCACATAACTATCAGTTTATCTACTGCTAAGGAGCTTAGTTACACAATTGCGTGCAAAATAATAACAGTTTACTCATAAGAAGAAAAATAACCAAAAATAGGATACTACCTAAAAATAGGATATATACAGCCACGGTTTGCCACCAAAACCTTATATAACCTAGCAGACAAACCAAGCAGTCCGTAAAATATCAACTACAAAGACTGATTTTTTATGGACCTTTAGCACTATCGGCGAGATTCGTCTTACATAAATAGTTATTTATTATACAAGGGGGATGTGTATATATAAGTTGGTTCAATAACTAGAATCTTGAGCTTTACGAGGGTCTCAAGGCACGAGAGTTGAACGAACTTTGCCGCTGAGTGTAATACAACATTTTCCCCCTCACTATCGCGAGGAAAATATCTGTAAGTTACCTTCAAGAAAACATTCAAAATTGTTATAGAGTACGCTTCTGGTACTTAGATAATTGCCAACAGGTTACCAATTGCGGGATAAGAAATGACCAATTTAAGGTGTTATCTTGATGTGACAGATGTCGTAGACATATGACTTCGGTTGAATATGTTTCATTGTGTTTAGTAGCCCTATAGGAATCGCTGTTGAGAAGTTAGACGATTTTCATGATTATTTTTGTTTTAATCCCAATATTAAGTAGGTAACTATATAAAATATGGTAACAGTTAATTTTGATTTAATGTTAAGAGATGCAGTAGAATAATGAGAGAGTCCCCTAATGGATGTTTTAAAGTTTTGGTTGTACCTTAATTTCCATTATTTTGTTGGCTGCTATTATATTTGTAGACATTTGTAGAGTATTTGCTTTTTTCTCGCTGCTCTATATAGCACGACTGTTAGTACTGTGTAGTTGCGTACTGCAAAATATACGTAAAATAACAATTGACTAACGCTCTGACACCATTAAAGTACTTTTCATGGTTTCCTTATTTTCCTATTGGCGAAGCAATAAGGACTGGTAACATACTAATATGTACAATTAACGAAATTTACCTACATTATTGATTAATTGTTTAGTAATAAATTGAACAGTACTTACCTACTATTTTATTAGTTAACACAAGCTACGAGTAGTAGTTATGTATACTATCCTTCACAATATTCACGTTGAATATCGGTAAAATATTGTTAACTAATAAAAAGTCCCTAAAATACGCGTACATTAGTCATTTTAAAACAAAATAAATGGTGAAAATGTTCAAATCAAATGATATTATGAATGTCACCCTAAGCTTGTCAGCAACCCTAAAACACAAAGAATCGCCGTCTTTCATCATTCAAACACAATTGCCCCATAAAAGCGCATTTCGCCGACAGTGAAAAACGACACTCATCATTTCAACACCATTTTTATGGGCACAATTTCTTTCGCATAAAAATAGAATCGTCTTTATAAAAACATCGCATCAATTGTCATTCATGGCGGTGCCGTGCGTATTTGTCACCCGGCATGTCGGATCGCGTTCCAAATATAAAAATGCAATTTTAAACAAAATCCCGCCGAATCGGGGCCCACACCACACACAATAAAAAAAGATGCGTGCTACGGAACGGCACGCTCTGCCGAGTTTTTCGGCCGCATATTTTGACTTTCGGTCGGTTATCGCTGATATATACGTGACAGAAATGATTGTTCAATGTTCGTATGCGACCTCTTTCAACGTCAACTTCTTCGTCACTTCCATGCCATAATAGTACATTACGATACAAGTGCGAATAGGAGAAAGTTTGCAATGAGTGGCGATAGAATCAAACACGACCGAAGGGAGTGTTTTAAATCGACACGAGTTGCGAATTACCTATTCGCACATGTCGTACGACGTCCCTTTGAATTTTTGACATGGACACATAAAGTGCTCATTATCGCACTAGTGTGGTAATATAGCACCATTTGTACTGTAATAGTACATTACCTAACTAGTGCGGTAAAACAAAGAAAAGCCGAGATCGCAGATTTTTGCGACCCGAGCTGCAAGCGAGGGACGTAAATATGCGATTAAGGTCTTTATTTATTACCTCACGTGTTACATCATTTTATCCCTACACTTGGGAAGAAATCGGTTTTTTCCGTACGCGTAGCGTGCGGAAAAAGGCACTTTATGGCCAGGTGTGGCAAAAAAGTATTTTGTGGCTTTGAACTACAAGTTACTTATTTCAATCAATCATATATTTATTTGTAAACACAGGTTGTACATAATAGGTCTTACAATTGTAATAGTGTATCACCATTTTAGCAGCAGCAGCTCGGGTCGCAAACATCTGCGATCTCGGCGTTTATTTTTTTACCGCACTAGTTAGGTAATGTACTATTACTGTTAGTTCTTTTACAATCAAAATGTTTGTTAACTTTGTTTTGTCCATTTTGCCAACATTTTTCTATAATTAACCCAGCATTTAACACAGGTTCTATCACAAACTTAATTTAAAAGAAAATAATAAATTATACATATAAACACCAATAAATTTAATGTTACAGCTATAGTAGCACAATTTACGCTGTTGCCTGTCATTCCATACATTAAGTCGCTGGCGACGTAGGTATACACCCGCGCGCGAGAACGTAACATACAAACACAAATATTATTGGTAATTTATTATAACCCTAGAGGTATAAGACTAACAGACTCTAACGTTTCTTTTATGCAATAAAGATTAAATAAACAAAGAAGTACATTGGTATGCCACTTAAATGCAAAACAAAATTTATACAATTTAGGGCGTGCAAAAGTTCAGTACAACAGAACAGACAAACAGCAATAAAAACCGTATTCGCGGTTGATTTTCATAGTTGCCTACATGAATATGCGCTGTTTGGCATTCAGCGCTCAGCGTCGCCGTCTAAACACCGCGAGAGCTGTAAAACTAAGCGCGACGATCCGACCAATAAAACTGTGACCAAGAAGCCTATCCAAAGACTGAAAACCGCAACTTGATCTATAGAAACAGTCAATATTTACAATGATAGTAAATGGACTTATTAATAGAAATAGAGACACAAAGCAGAACAAAAAACGTCAAATAATGTGGAATGTCAGAATGACATTAGCAAACAATTCTGCACTGATGATGATGGTTGTTGGTTATGGGTGTGGGCTCCGTTTCCCGCACTTAGCCCGCGAAATATCGGGCCATTGTTACGTGGTGATGATGTAAAAGATATGTTTCGTACGAAAAATAGCAAGCATTAAATTACTGTTAAAACTTTATAGGCTGTTGGCACTTAACGAAACGCCACGTTCCAAACAAGACTACTTATATAAATAAATAAATTGAAAATCAAAAAACCCGACTGCATAAAAACAGAACTGATACGGATGAAACAAGCCAAAATTTATAAAACAATATACGAGTATTTGGATTAGTGCTACCTCACACGAATTTAGACAGTCGGGATTTTAAACAGTTGTTTAAAAAATTACAATAATATAGAAGTTTTACATGATAGATACTTTACTTGTTTCATCCTTTTCAGTTCTGTTTTTATGCAGTCGGGTTTTTTTGATTTTGCAATTAATTTATTTTATTTGAAGCTTTTTACTAAAATTATTATTCCATCTAATTCTATTTATTAACTGGGCGTTTTTGTTTTTTTGTTGTAGAAAAATCATTTTTTGAAAATTAGAATTTTTTTAATTGTTTTTTGTTCAGAATCGCGAGCTCTTTCAATCCTAGTAGGAGAAAAAAAGTGTCCCAAGATTAGTTTTCTATTTCGCCACCATCATTTCATAGATTTAGTATGGCGGTAGCGCAATGGAAAGTTTGAAAAATGTATGGAAAATTTAGGACACTTTTTTTCTCCTACTAGGATCGAAAGAGCTAGCGACTCTGAGTAGAATAGAGATAACGCCTACGCCTACGCTGGTCTTCCGTCGGGGTCGACTGTGTGACTATTTGTAACACCTATAAGTGATATAAGAGATACGATTCGTGTCAAGTTCGTTTGATAGCCGTACCTAGAACAATATTTTTAAATAAAATGCCGCATGAAGTTACGGATTCGTATGACGTTACTTTGTTTTCATATCACGAGCCTAGACCTGCGCCGCTGTTATGATGACAGCGATTCTGGGAATAGAGATGTTGCCTTTTATATCGATATGTTATATTACTCGTTTTCCTCCCAAAGGTAAAAAAATTGTAAGGTCACCCGGGATTATTGCCACTATGGGTTTTTATTTCATTTTATTGATATTTAGGACAACAACAGCCGTAACGTAAATAAACAGTTTACATTAATTTTGTTACATAATACAAGGCCAATAACAGTCACTACAGTTCCCGCCATCTAAGGATGAAGGCCTGAACTACTTCGAGGGCAACACGTAACATAGAGGGCGTTTTGGCGAATCGTATTGTAATGATCGACCATTATGAAATTTAGTGCCACGCTAGACCTGCAGTATGCAGGAGGTAACCTAAAAATATCCGTCTAAATTCCTGTTTTTCTTTAGATGATTGATAATTACTAGTAGTCAATGTAATCAATATTAGTTTACTGAAACATACATACCATGATTTTGGTTTAAAGCCCTTTAGTTTTGGAAAAAAATCAGTAACAATTTCTAGAAGGTTATTTTTTAAACTTGGCAAAATGCGCCAGTGACTTTCAGGTAATTGCACCTGTGCAACGCATTTGTCCCAATTTCAGTGATCATCAACCTTTTCACCGGTACGTATTTTTAACAGTAGGTATATATTACATTATGTACTATGTACAGGTATTACATATTATTTTAACTACCCTCTTTTCGTATCACTCTAGAATACAATATTTGGCTATTTGAACTTATATTTAAAGGATTTAGAAAGGTTCAATCATTGTTCTGTTATTCAAAATATAAACTGAATATTTTTATTCCTCATTTAGGTAAAATATAAATAATTATATTTAGTGGATACATTAATCAGTGGCAAAAGTAAAAATAAAAGCCCTCAAAGCAAATCTTTATCTTATCGACAAAAAGGTTTACAACAACTGGAAATCAGGATTGTATAAATGCGTCTACAGATATTAAGGACGCAATTATCCAGATTATACTGTTTTCTATCGAAGGTCAATCTTAGCTGTTTTTCATTCCTCGCTTTGATTTTATGCCTTAGAATAGTGTATCGAAAATGCATTTCAGGAAGTTTTGAACACTGTAACAATTCACCAATAATTTTTAAAAGACGCAATTAACCTTACTAGGCCAAAAAGCGTCTAAACTTCCATATTTTTTTAAACCCTTATATGTCGTTGCATTGTAGAGTAAAGAAAATGTTATATTACGAATTATTTGCGTAAACTGTTGTAGAAGGCGCAGAGTGAAAGAATATTTATATAGGTATATTAGTTACACTTTTCATAAATTGAGGTTTAGGGACAATAAAAAACATCCAAAAAAACAGTGACGCCTTTATCCCGGTTAACCTTATTGCATATATATAGGTATATTTAGGGTGACCCACTATTTGTTTGTTGGTACATAAATATAATTGAATGTACCGACAGACAGGCTACGTGAACTAGTCATGATAGAGGTTTTAACTCGCCATATGCAATGCTGTAATTAGCCGAGGGTATTATAATTTTTAAATTTAATCATGTGATATCCGTGAAATGAATCTTCTATCGTGCAGGAGAGGAGGATTAAATATGTCAGCGTACACTTACACTCATTAGGTCATTACATTACCTACATACTATGTAAAGGACCAGTAGAAATAAAATAATTATCGGCCTTCTAGCGAAAACAAAGTCACTGTTTATGTCTAAGGGACGAGAAAGTCGTCGTCACGAAAGCAAATATAAATATAGGTAAGAACCTACCCAGATCTAAAAACTTTATCTTAACCTGTATACCTGATGCAGTGTTTTTCAAAGTCAAACATTATTTATTCAAGTAATCATCAAACAGTTTCGTCATTTGCAAATATCATCTTAAACCGAATTATTCAGTGCGATTTATAGATGCAATACAATTATTATTATAAACATTTAAATGCGCCATAGGTCTCAAATGTTAACGAATAACTGTTATTATAATATGTAGTATCGATATCAACAAATCTGAGAGACCTCCCTTCGCTATTGTTCGCAGGGCTCCGTACCACCGCACCTGACACCATTATACCATTATAATATTTGGCTGCTTCCCTGATGTCTTCTTGACGCTCTGAATACAAAATTCAACCCATACTCATACCCGTATCGAAATCTCGTGTCAAATTTATTGGTGATTGTATTCGTATTTGACAAGAGCGGTTGTGTAATGCGCCTTTTATTTTATCGCAGGGGTTGAGTTAAACGCGTTTTAAAATCGGAAAAAGTAAAGGTACGGGGTTGGCCTGATAAAATACTTTTGATTTTGGTTTTGTATAGTGGAATTTATATTCACATGTTCTCCGCTATCCAAAGGTTATCTGGAAAATATCGCATTATAGCCTAAAAGATTCTTGCTGTTTTACCTCTGTAGTTGGATTGCATTGTTCTATTATTGCTTGTTTTATATTGTTCTATATTTGAGGTAAACAATAAAGAGGTGTATTGGGGTCAGAGGTGTATGTGTAATTTCGAAAATCATAGGAAGATCACACATAATTTATTATTTTTAAGTCTCATTTCGAAATTATGCTGCATTTTTTGACATTCGAAATTATCCCCATATGATTGAATCACAATTTGAATTATTTGTAACGTTATATCCTAGAGAATGGAGTAATAGAGGCATAAAGTTTTGGAAATAATCTCGTACCCAGTGTAACAGCGTTACTAGATGAAACAACCATACAGTTCCTATTCTTACCTATGTCAATTACCAAAAGGTAATAATATTTAGACAGGTTAGTTACCACAAAAATATATTAATTTCAATTTTATTAAGTGCCAACTTGGTGCTATGTAACGAGTGGCAGCAACGTCAACCCCATTTTTAGGGTTCCGTAGTCAACTAGGAACCCTTATAGTTTCGATATGTCTGTCTGTCCGTCCGTCTGCGGCTTAGAAAGCTCTAATTTGGTATGAATATACATATCTATCATGCCGACAAAGTGGTAAAATAATGGGAAAAAATACACAATTGTACACGTAAGCTGGGGGGTGATTTTTTTCGCTACGATCCTAATGTGTGAGGTATCTTTAGATAGGTATTTGAAAAACATTTTTTTTTAAGTTGTTAAATATTTTCGGAAATAACCACAATTAAAAACAAACCCCCCTTCCTCTAACTTTTGAGCAGCAAGTCCAAAAATGGAAAAAACAATGGAGAAAGTACAGTTTCATTAAAAGAAAGTAAAGTTTTTAAGGAAAATTATTTTCAACATAGTCAGGTGATCCAAAAGGGCGTAAGTGGTGCGTAGATACTCGTTTTTGTTCGTTATGACTAGATTCGCTAATTGTGCCGGACGGTTAACTACGAAACCCTACACGAGCGTCGCCCGTCATGCTCTTGGCCGGTTTTTAACTCTAACCCCAATTTCATAAACAAGATTACCTCGTTAATGAATTGTCACACAACGTCACTTGAATTAATCGAAAGCCACTGAAAACCCAAAACATTTCTGTTTACCCAAATAATGGTGATTAGCTAAAATGTAGGCCCCGCATATGAAATGGCAATTAGGGATGAAAAATGATCATTACAGCGTTTATAATTAAAAGGGGCCCGTGTGTAGTGCACGCTTTGATTAATACTGCCGTGACAGTTGACAGCCGTAGTAGCCAGGCGTGACGAATGTGATCATTAAAATTTAAAGGTGGAAAATTGGACATAAAATGAACACTCCATTTTTTTAGGTTCCGTCTTGAACAAAGTATAGCTTTTACAAGAAGTAACACACATCGTAATGTTATGTTGAAAGGTACAATAAGTATCGAATTCTGATAAAAAATGTTTGCTTGATATAAACTTTTTATCATTACCGCCAAGAGGCAAATATAAACAAATGATTACTTTTTAAAATTTATCATTAAAAAGAAACGAGTGCAAACTTGCATCAACAGTGGCCGATACAGCTTCTTGTCCCTGTTGAATAAAGATATTCTTTCCGAGCGAGTATAGTGAAAACATCCCTACTACTTACGTGCCCATCTATACACTATGTTTTTTTTATTTGCTTTAACATCGGCATGTAGCTAATATTCCAGAAATCAGAGTGGTGGTTTTTTTTTTGTAAATTTTAGTTTTTTAAACTTTGAATACGTACAAAATAATTACATGTTTCATTAATCGCTTATATAAAACGGACATAACAATTAACTCTAACTACTAAGCAAGTGACAACTATTACATATCAATGTTATGTCGAATACTGACTCCGTTTACACACATGCACAGACCTTATCAAATACAATTAGTGATTATCTTCAAAGCGGAGAATAGAATACTAGTGTCATTAAGGCTGGATTTGACCAAACTTTTTAACCTAGAGTAACGCTTACTCTCGGATACTTATGTCAAAATCCCATAGTAATTTGACGTTACTATCTGAGAGTAAGCGTTATTCTCGGAATAAAAATTTGGTAAAACGCAGCCTAAGTAATTAACTTAATCTACGCTAATGCCGACCATATACGTTCGGACAATCCGCCAGATCTCGATAGTGGGTATGTCCGTCGGGCATCCGCCGGACAAAGTTCTCATACATTTATTGGTACAGCCGGCAGATATGGCCGAACGTATATGGCCAGCAAAAGGAATGCACCCTTGAAATTAAAGCAAATCAATAAAAACATGATGTATACAAATCAGTAAAACATAATTCAAAATCATATCTCACGATAAACAAAACATTACAGTCAGGACAAAATCCTTGAAATGGATATGGCTAATCCGTATCACTCAGTTTAAATCGCAGCGGCAACGAAAGTGTCAACTTGTAATCTTTGTAATTAAGTGAATGTCAGGGCGGGTTTACCCCCGTCGCAGGGTAAGCTGGATCAGTACGGCAACTCGTATAGGAAGGTGTACCACTGCACACTGTCAACGGGGCCTATACCACGAAAATTGAACAATTGCGAATTTATGTCTCCTTCTCTCCATCCATCCATCCATCTCTGTCACACTTGCATATTGGAGTGACAAAGAGGTTTTCCCGTCAATGCCAATTTTCAATGTTCGTGGTAGGCATGCTGATCATCTATCATCCCTATTGCAATCTGCATAAGGTCTACTGATGGTCAGCTTAGAGTTGAAGCCCACTTTTGGTCATGTAAAATCATGGGTTGACATTAAGCTATCGTCATACGGCGTAGTTATCTAAATTTTGAAACAGTCGCATTTTAAAGGGACTTGCAAACAAGAATCAGTGTACTTTTGAAACCTTAAATATATATTATGGTTTCATTCAAATTACTATACTTAAATATTCTTTTAATTCAAATTTAAAAAATGAAGTTCATGCAAGACCAGCAATCAACGGAATAAATAAATCGGCTTCATAAATATATATGCACGTATATTCAATTTTGACCCTTCCTCCCTGATAATAAGTTCCGAAGTGTAACGATATTTATAGACGTGACTGTAGCAATTTCGGTGCACCATAGTAGAAATAAAGGAATTTCTACAATAAAAATCTAGGGAGATGATTAATTAAGGTACTCTTCTAAGAGAGAAGAGTCTCAGCCTATTTACGTCCACTGCTGGACATATATGCCTTTTTCATGGATTTCCATGTTGTTATTAATGCGGCAATCCTTGCCAGGTCAGCCTTGCCGTCTTTTTAATGTCGTCCGACCATCCAGCTCGTAGCTTACCCTCGTTCCGGCTTCAAAGTCGAGGTCTCCAGAGCAGTACTCGCTGGCTCCAGCGGTCATCATCCCTGCGGCAGATATGGCCTGCCCATTCCCACTTGAGTTGCGCAACTCTCTTGGCGATATCAGTAACTTTAGTGCGTCGACGAATGCCTTCGTTCCTCATTCAATAAAGGTACATATTACTGTAAAGGTACGTATTACTGTAACTCTAACTAGCTATTCCAGTTAGTATAGGGCATACATATATATGCTCTTAAGGCAACAATGCTGCACAGAAATTGCTAAAAAAATTACGATCACTGGACTTATGTGTGTGGCTTTTCTCCGAGCATCAAAGTAAGTACATACCCTTTAGTGCTAAAGGTTACAAGAAGTTTCAAACTATTGTCGTAGTTTAATTTGCTATAATACCGCACAATTAATTTATATGACTACAATCTACAATTGCAATCAATCGCTATACAAACTCAAGAAACTTGAACAAAATCAGCATATTTGCGCGCGAGACTAGACGCGAGGTAATTCCCGCTAAATGAATTATTCTCAAGGTGGCGTGTGGCGCCCTCTATTGACGGAGCAAACTCCGCTAAATAGTTTCGTTCTGCCATTATTGTCGGGAACTGTCGCGCAAGTTAAATGTTATCACAATGTGTCGGGAGACACAATAGTTCGCCATTTTGACGTCTGCGGGCATATTTGGAATGTTAACGTTAGATAGCACGATATAGGCAAGTTATTGATCGTATCTGTTGTATTGTTGTGAGAAGCTTTACCTTGTTAGTAAGATGTTTTGCGTTTCAGGTATTGTTTAGTTTTTAGCGCTTAGCACATATAAGTAGTGCGACTACGCTAACGTGGCACTGATTTGGCACACTTGGCTGTGACATTGTGAAAAAGCCATGCTTCACGTAAAACTTCGCAGGAAGACTTAGCGTGGTCCAACTATATTAACCTCTGTTAAGGTGCACCTTTTAACTTTACTTTTGAAATGTATTGCTATTTGATGCGACTTGCACACAGCAAGAACCTGGTTAATTGACCGAAATAAACCTTTTGAGATTCCATTATCCAGGTTTCACCGTATTTTAATTCAACGATACAAAATTCAGTTGTCGATCCTATAACATTTTACTCCCATTTACATATATATTTTTTTATGCTATAGGTGGCAAACGAGCAAACGAATCGCCTGATGGTAAGCGATTAACGTCGTCCATGGACACCCGCAACACCAGAGGTGTCGCAAGTATATATATATATATATATATATATATATATATATATATCCCTCCCTAAACTTCTTCGAACTGGCCCTAGAAATGAAGAAACCGTTACATTTCTATCGCCGTGACTGATGTCCTAATTCCTAAAAAGTAACGGTGAAATAACGTGATTTTGTCACATCGTCGGTCATTTGCTTGCACCTTGTGCAGTGCAGACTTGGCCCAAGCATTGTTTTACATACTTTTGTTTTAATATGCGTGATCGTGAATGAAGGAACAACCACTATGATATTGTAACGACGTTCCCCGACATTCAGACATGGTGATATTATACGGCGAATCACTGTGATTTTTTTATCGTCACCTTATTTATCACACACACCTCTATATTGCGCCGAGATAAAATCTAAAGTCAATGACTGTTAGTGCAAACGGTGTGCTTACCATAAGTTGCACGCAATTGTGTTCGATAGCGACTGCGGCGCTCGGTAGTATGTCCGTCTCCGTCCTACCATTAGGTACTCTGGACAGTGGCTATCGAATATAGCCACGTACAACTCATAGTAACACAGCAACCAACTGACCATCGATAGGCCGTATCCGTTGCAATAGAGATTAGTTAATAGTGTCGACTACGGTACGGTCGCCATCAGATAAATAGGCGCGGCCAAGGTGCTCAAAAATATCTGAAAAAGCTCTCTAACGCCTTGACAATAGAGGCGCGCTCAGATATTTGTGACCACGTTGGCCGCTCCGATATATCTGATAGCGACTGTATGCAGCACGGAGGAACCCAATCTCCATAATCCCCGTACGACCCCGTACTCGTACGATGTTATACTTACTTAACATTCGGATCTCCGCGCTCCTTAAATCGGAATACTCAATTAATATGCAAATGCTTGCAGCGTGCAGGGCGCACTAAAACCTAGATTTTGTATTAATATTATCATGAACCATAGAACGTGTTGTAAAATGTAAATGTTCTGTGCTTGGTGATATTTTGAGGTGAATACCGGAATCGCCATTTTTTTTGTATAAAATACACGCAATTAAAAAGCTATTTGAAACCTGTGTGCTTACCCTGAGTTGCCATGCAACTGCGGCATTCGAATACAACTCATGGTAAGCACACAGCTATTTATGAAGTACCTGTAAATTATATAAAATATTCCTATACTTTTTTTTTATTTTTTTTATTTAGGGACTTTTAATCTTATGATTATGCCAGTCCCATCGGACCTTAAACTTGTTAATAACTAACAGTATTGTGTGACTTTATACATACCTACTTAGTACTTACTAAGATAATTACATACAAATAAATATACCTGCTTTGCCTCTTCCGAATTTGGAACCGCCAAATTACTTTGAAATGCTCCTACGTTTAACTTATTAATATTTAGTGATTTCATCAGACTTTGCCTACTATCTTCGTTCCGCACACATTCCCCCAAAACGTGGTGAACATCCTATACAATGTTACAAACTTCACAGTTAGGGGATGGTTCTTTTTTCATCATAGATGCAAACTTTTTTAAAGGAATGTGTCCAGAACGAAGTCTTAAACCTATTTTAATTAATGTTCTACTTAATCTCGCATTTAAAAACCAAGGAATATGAGGAGGTTCACACTGCATAGTCTTGTACCATACGCCTTTTTCCTTACAACGCTCATCAAAGTGCTCCTTCCATACACATCGTATTTTATTATTGTATTTGTATAGCCATTCTGTAAAATCTGGTGTAATATAAACCTCTGCTCCGTTTGTGCAGGCATCTTTTGCAAAAATGTCAACCTCCTCATTCCCTATCAATCCTATGTGTGCGGGGATCCATTGCAAGTTTAATTACATATTATTGTTTAATAATATGTAAGTCTGTAGTCATTACCAAGAATTTCTCAAAAATAATTGTAAAGTGGAAAAATTCATGACCTCGGGCGGGACTCGAACCCGCGACTCTGAGATACCAGCTCATTCTGAGAAATTTGGTATCGTTCGCAGAAGCTTCTGCTTAAAAATAATTACATTAACATAAACTTTAAATCGACGACCAAATATAAACAACGAAAAACGTTTTTTTTTTTAAGTATATAAAACTTTAAGAAGAATGTAACACTAATTGCCGAAAAAATAATCCGTTTTTTTAAGTTGTCAATATTCATATTTATATTCATGCATACAACATACATTGGTAAGATTTGGATTGGTTGGATTGATAACTTATTTAGATCAAATTATTTTGATGTATGACAAAATAAATTCCTTCGAGCCGGATTTGAACCAGCGACCTATGGATAACAGTTAACCAGCTACAGTCCACCGCTCTACCAACTGAGCTATCGAAGGTACGAACGTGCGGACGAAATGAGACTACATAACACGATCGCGGTACTAATTACATTACGAAAGAAATGCAAGGTTTCGCTAAATACGTCACCCGGTGTATAGCAGCTATTATAAACAAAGTGCACCGTGTACCGCTACTCCGGACGGAGACACGGAGCAAACCGACGTATGGAGTGGATTCGTGCTTCCGCAATGCGAATCCCGTCGATACGCACTCTTGAGCCTGCATACTGCTGATTATCACCTTATCCACATAATAGATTAAAGATGACTTTTTGACACCGCGCGATAGAAAGAAAGATACTGGCATTATTACGCAACTACGACGATAACCGTGACCATTATGCGTCCGCTAATACTTGTCTTTAAAATACGTGGCCCAGTTTAAAGTATCGCTTGCGGCAACTTTCGAAAGAGCAAAGTAAAAGTTACTTGCTATGCATGAGATTTTTTTTTTTGTACGAACATCTGTACCTTCGATAGCTCAGTTGGTAGAGTGGTGGACTGTAGCTGGTTTACTGTTATCCATAGGTCGCTGGTTCAAATCCGGCTCGAAGGACTTTTTTTACTTGATTGATTGACTGTTATTATACAAGTCTCAAGTCAGGCCCCATATGGAGTATTGCTGTCATCTTTGGGCGGGAGCACCTGGATACCAGCTGGGCTCCTTTGACTCGATCCAAAGACGTGCTGTCCGAATTGTCAACGATCCCAAACTCACGAGCGATATCGAACCCTTAAGTCTAAGGAGAGACTTCGCCTCCTTATGTGTATTCTATCGCTTGTACAATGGATTGTGCTCTGAGGAATTGTTTGATATGATGCCAACGGCTGCATTCTACCACCGCACCGCTCGCCGTCGGCAGGGTGTTCACCCGCATACCCTGGAGCCTAAATGGACTACAATATGGGGTTCTTCAAAAAAGGAGTGTTAAAGTTCTTAAAGGGTCGGCAACGCGCATGTAACACCCCTGGAGTTGCAGGCGTCCATAGGCTACGGTGACCGCTTACCATCAGGCGGGCCGTATGCTTGTTTGTCACCGTCGTAGTATAAAAAAAAAAAAAAGTAAATGTTTGATTATCTATAAACATCATTACCCTACAATCACTAATTAATAATGATATAAAGAGCGAACTGTACTAGGTTTATGCCCCACCCAAAAACCTATAGTTACTTACGCCCCGTCCAGTGCGTAAAATTGTATACAATATGTAAATTAGATAATGAAAACAGAAACTTTATTTACCACCACTTTATAACTTCCATGATAAAACAGTATCTATCTAAAATGGATAACTGCGGCACAACTTTACATTGCACGCATTCAAGCGGCCAGCCCGGAAGTACCGACCTGACGTGTCGTCTAGTGCTTTAGACACAACCCTCTACAACCACCCCTTTAATAGTTAACAGTTTTAAACATCAAAATCCATTGACTGATTAATACACAAAAGTATTATACGTTTCAGAGCGAACGCGGCAATGGACAACTAGATGGGGTGGAGACGTCATCGATGCGTTTTTGTTTGGTGCGGGGTC
Source organism: Lathronympha strigana (assembly GCA_949128165.1). Classification (NCBI taxonomy): domain Eukaryota; kingdom Metazoa; phylum Arthropoda; class Insecta; order Lepidoptera; family Tortricidae; genus Lathronympha; species Lathronympha strigana. The sequence continues at coordinate 8,140,977 of OX421905.1, read as the reverse complement.
GTTCCTAATTTGAATAGAAAGTGTCGTGGTCGCGATAGTGGCGCCGTTTCCGACCCGTCCCGTATCGTACCCTCTTATACAAACGACACCCTTAACGACCGCTTGAAAAATTTAAACAGTCTGCGGTGTGACTTAAATTGGCTGATCACGTGATCAGTGATGAATAAAAACTGATGTAGAAATGATAGCAATAGATTATCGCAATTGCTATCCGATTCGGCAATGACTCCAGTCCCTATATTTTTGTGAATAATAAGAGTAGGTATAATACTTGGTTATTTGATGAAATGAACGAAATGACTATATCTCTTCTATACAGTCATGACATTTGTTGTGTAAGTAGCTCTCTAAAAAGCGAAACTAAAAAAATAGATCTTTTATATGCAAGCATAGCATACTTAGACTGAATGTGCTGTATTAAGCCCATAGCCGTCATGGATTCTCATACTACTTTACGGCCCGCCCGGGCCTCCCGGATTCCTGCCTCGACTCTCGAACTAACTCGATCCCTGCCGGCTTGCCTTGCGTGAGCAAATCTAGCACATTTCACTGAAAGACTCAAAGAAGAAGCATGCAAAATCAGCTCCGGCTTGCCAAAAAATATTTTGACGCTCCGCCACTGATACCCAATATACTAGTTGTATGCAGCTTAGATCGACAAAACATTTTTCAGTCCTCCGGCCGGTAAGCGCCACTTTACGCAAAACTAAATTGCCGCCTGCCGGCTCCGTCGGACAGAAAAATAGTATACAAACCTCGGCCGTTAAATGGGAAAGCCTCGGATCACATGTTAGTCGACCTCGGCTTCGCCTCGGCCGACAATTACATGGGATCCGAGGCATTTCCCACTTAAACGGCCTTGGTATGTAATCTACTATTACCGCAGACATTTTGATAGATACGTTAGTCTAAAGTCAGGAGCCCTTTATAACTGACACAAAGATTGTTTGTTAAGTTGTCATGCAAATCGTCCATCAATAAATATTCAAAAAGGGCTTCGTCACAGGTAGGTAGCCTTTAAGCCACATTTAATATGCACCAAACATTTACGAACAAATTGACAGGCAATCATAGGAAAGGGCAGGGGAGATCAAACATCCAGCCGTGAAATAATTCACGAGCTGCACTTAGCATAAGGTCAAACTGACATTTGGTGAATAGAATTACGTCAATTCATAATGTCATAAGGTAGGGCGTCACGCGAGGTTGTTTTAGGGATGGGGTAGGATGATTTTATCGATACGAGCGGAAGCTCGTATCCATAAAATCTCTCGTATCGTAATAATAGGAGTATAAACATACTCAAATTTAAAGAATTTAAGTATTTTGGAATAGACGTGTAAGAATATTATTTTGAAGCATCGAAGGCTTAAGATAATGTAGGTATGTTACTACAGTAACCAGGGTCACTTAAGCTTTTATATGATGAAAAATGATAAACGTGTTAAAAAAGTAATCACATGAATATTTGTTTACTAATTAAAATAGCTTTTATCACCCTTGTGATTAGTTTTATTCATATATCTGTTTTATTCATACCATATTGGCTGACATACAAGTATTATTCCTATTGTTAGTTATACTACAGATCTGTTCATAATTGTTTATCTCATACTTTTTTGTTTATACATTTTTAATCCGTTGTTCTTAATATATATTTTTTGTTTTTCCTCCTCCCTGATAATTATTGGAAAAGTTAGACAATTTCAAAATATAGGACATAGCGTAGAGTGGACAAGGTACAAAGTACCATTTTTCATATTGTCTTGATACTAGGTTGCGAATAAAAGCGCACATGTCAAAATAATATAGGTAGTCAAGAAAACTGCCCGTTATCTCGTAAAAAAGGTATTCAACCTACAAAAATCCTAGGAACATAAAAATTTAGTCCGATAACAGCCTGCGCATTTTTTCAGCCCTGCCATATGGAAAAATTTCGTATCTCACAAAAAAACTAAAAAAAAATCCTTCGAGCCGGATTTGAACCAGCGACCTATGGATGACAGTTTTACATCTACAGTCCACCGCTCTACCAACTGAGCTATCGAAGGTACGAACGTGCGGACGAAATGAGACTACATAACACGATCGCGGTACTAATTACATTACGAAAGAAATGCAAGGTTTCGCTAAATACGTCACCCGGTGTATAGCAGCTATTATAAACAACAAGGTGCGAAATAATAAACAAAATAACGAGTGACATTACATTTCAACTGCATCATTATCATTACATAAGTGTGACTTAGTAATCAGCTGGTTCTGTCCAAGCCGTTAAGTGAAAGGTCCCTCCATACGTTCGTACTTGCGTCGTGCTTAAAATTAGGTCTTGATCTTGTTTGTAACATTTGGCGGTCAGCGCAGACTTGAAAACGTATGTGTATAATATTGCATTCAAACTTTGTACATATATTATATTGAAAACTTGTGGTTTACATTATTAAACATGAAAGTTAATAGTACCTAATATACGATTTTATTTAAAACTTCCTCCTCCTTGCGTCGTGTTCCTCAGAATTGAGGGTCGTGACCTCCCTTCTGCATCACCTTCTCACGGACGATATTTCTTCAACTTTTTCTGTCTCTGGCGGTATGGAGGGCATTGTAGACTGTGGAGTCAAGTGCGGAGCGGATCTGATCAGACCAACGTATAGGGCTGCATCCACGAGGTCTTTTACCATCTACTTTACCGGTCACAATGAGCCTCTCCAGATTGCCACTATCTTTCCTAGCAATGTGACCAAAGTATTCCAGGATCCTACGTAGACACTCAGATGAGAGCCGCGAGGAGATTACAAACTTATTAAAGTAAAATATTTTTTTTTGAAAATAATAGTTTAAAAAATGGACATAACATATTAATTTAAGATCAAGCACAAAAAAGGGGAATGTATGAACAAGTCTCATTGATTTATGTGACAAGACAAATATGACCGGATATCCTATAGTCATTCCTCAAACGTAAAGATTTCGAAAAAAAATAACTTATTAACTTTAATCGATACGCTCGGACATCCTTATGTCACCCTTTAGCATAAAGGGAATGAAGACGGAGCGGCCCTAGGAAGTGCTATTTATACTAACAACGAAAAGAATGCCCGATTTAATTATTGCAGTTATTTTTAACTGCTTCTTGACATGTAACAACTTGTGTCCCTGACAGTGCGTGTTGGCAAGTGATAAATAGCATTCACTAGGTATTTTATAGCGTACGACCTAGACCAGCGCGCTAGTACGAGTTATCAGAAATCTTCCAGTATATTATTAACTTGACTTACTTGACTTAAGTTCCCATGTCCCCTGGATGGGGCAGAGGGCGTCCACAGTACGCCGCTGTCTCGACCGGTCTTGAGCTTCGCGCTTGACTTCGCTCCATGTCTTCCGTATAGCCTTCGCCTCTGCAACGACTGTCCTCCGCCAGGATTGTTTTGGACGACCGCGCGTTCTCTTTCCTTGGGGATTCCAATCTAGATTGGAATCCCCAAGCCCTAGGCAAGCCCTAGGGCTTGCCTCGGTATGTGTTCAGGATCCCTTCGGAGTGTGTGTCCAATCCAACTCCATTTCCGGCGCTTGATCTGCTGATCGATTGGGGTCTCGTCACAGTATTTCCACAACATGGCATTGTCAATTGTCGGGCTGTGATACTTTCTCGGGATGTATTCCACGTGTATTTGTGGTGTTCTCCGTGTATGAATAGTGTCCCTCCGATGGTAAGATCGTTGTCCAGGCAGAACTCCAAGAACCTTTCGCTGGCGCGAGATGCCCTTTGTGACCTTCCATGTCTCGCACCCATACATCAATACGGTTTTTACTTTTGGCCGGAATATTCTGAGCTTAACTCTCGGTGTCAGTTTACTTGATTGCCAATATTGCCATACGGGACGGAGCTGTGCGAAGGTTGCTCTTGCCTTGGAGATCCTCGAAGAGATGTATTCCACGTGTATTTGTGGTCTTCTCCGTGTATAATAATAGTAATAGTGCCCCTCCGATGGTAAGATCGTTGTCCAGGCAGAACTCCAAGAACCTTTCTCCATTCTCGTTCCGAACTCCCAGCCCATGCTTGCCCATATGTTTCTGATAGCCATCGTTGTCCGCCCCAAATTTAACGTTCAGGTCACCCATGACGATTACTATGTCTTGCTTTTGGATATTTTTCAGAGTAGAGTTGAGTGTGCTGTAGAAATCATCTTTCTTATCTTCTGATGCTAAGTTCGTCGGCGCATAGCATTGAACGATGGTAATCTTGCGGGCTCTTGTGTTAAAACGGGCTGTAATGATTCGTTCTGAGATCGGCTTTCAGTCTACGAGGCTTTTCTTCGTTGCGTCGGTAAGTAGCAATCCTACTCCGTTTTCACGGACGTCATCTTCGTCCTCTTTCCCAGAGTAAAGTAGTGCAAGGCCCTCAGTTCCCCAAATCCGTTCCTGCGTAGGTACTTCACTGAGTCCGAGTATTTGCAGTTTGTATTTTAGCATTTCTGCTTCTGCTTGGGCTAGTCGGCTATAGTCGCTCAGTGTTCGCACGTTCCAAAATGCAATTCGTGTCCGTTTTCATGCCAAAGGTCGTCGTAAATAGTTTGGTCGGTCCGGTTTTGTACTGTTTCTTTAATTATTTTTGTATCAGGTAGGCAGAGGATTAGTCCACTATACCTTAGCCCAATAGTGGGGCTGCCACCTCGAAGCCATTGGGCATGCCTATAGTGAGTTGGTTCTGTTTTGAGGCGCAGTTGCAGTAGACAAAAACACATATAAAACATAAATAGTGTCTGTAAATAACTTCTTTACATTTTACAATAATTTTCTGATGCTTTACAAAACAAAACAACTCGTTTTTATTACAGTCAACATTTCTCAATCTCGATTACGTCAACAAAGCAGTAAACAACCCCTTATAACAAATGACAAACAGTTTTAACAAGCAAGCAACTAAACGATGAACAAATCCCTTTGTACCATATCAATCAAAAATAGCTCCGCTAATTTACGACGGTAATTAAGTCAATCTCCCGTTAAAGCCCCTTTCTTAGCGACTCGTCTTGTGCCGGGCATAAAACGCGCGAAAACCTAATGCCATTTCACGCCGGAGTAAACCTTTCTCTTGGAGTTAACGTCTGTTTAAACTCGGCTTAAGTTAATCGATCGAGAAGGCCCTTAATTATGGCTTTATCCAGCAGCAATGAGGATCGAAGCCGGATTTAAGTTTAGTTGAATTAGCACGAGTTTGGCTAACAGAATCTGAGGAGTTTTGGATCAATTATATTACAAGGCGCCGTAATATCTTACTTAAATTTTCTAATTCTCTCCAGTATTTGGAAAGCAAGAACACTGGTGCCAATTATTAAGAAAGTTTTTGTTTCTAACATTTCACATTGCCAATTATGACATCGCCAACTTGTGTTATGGTGGTCAAACTCATCGACATCGCGTATATTTCATGCCGACAAATGATTTTAAGCCTCATACAGCATGTTTCAGGTGATACCATTAAATAGTGTCAAAACTATTACGTTTGTCTTACAATCGAAGGTTGATAGACTTTAAATGTCGTTAAGTCATTACGTATTTAAAAACATCCTGGTGTGTTTATATACGCCATTACGACGAAACCGGCACGATTTGGGCGCTCCCTGCTCATCAAGCACCGCTGTCAAATCGGCTACCCTGTTTTGTTGCTAAATAGGAACTTTCAAATGAATGTAAAACGTGTGATGGACCACGTGGTACCGAAACAATCACCAAGCAACACAGAAAACGAAATCTTTCTTATTTTGTCTAAGAGCTTATTTTTCTTGTAATTCAAAATAGCCTCCCTGGTTACTAATTCTGCCAATACTAGTTTTGGTTACGTTGTGTCCAATCAATGTCTGAAATCAGCCAGTCCCTTACAATTTACGTGGAAGGGATCGTACGTCTGTGTGAATTAAAGCAACCAGTTTGTCTACATTTACCGGCAGCCATATTAATATTCATCATCACTGCATATTAGACCTGAGACGCTGATTAAATTTGATATATTCGTGGCTAATGCGAGGCAGGATCTGGTACTAACTAATTTATATATGACTTGGTAAGATTTGATATATATATTACTAATTATACTAGCCACTTTAAACCAAATTGGGCAACTGCAATCTCAGGACGGTAAATCCCGGTGTTCGTGCTGATCACTGAATAATTGTACAGTCAAGTGTAAAAATATGGGTACACACATCTTACACAAAAATAAGTTCTTAGCATCTTAATTACGTGTAATAACAGCGTAGCGCTATATTTATGAGATAATTTTGTCGATACATATTTTTGCAATTGACTGTACCTTCATTCATTGTCAGTAATAAGCTGCCATTTTAACATGTTAACATTGTTGACAACAATCCCATGTTTCAGATGCTTGTGAGCGTCTTACCCGTGTGTGTAAAGCATAGCGATAAGTAAATTATTTCGGAACAGGCTTACTAACAAATTGATGAGATGATCGGTGGTCCAAGTTCTCCCTTAAAACATGAAAAACAGTAGGTACCTAAGTTATCCCGTAGTATATCCCTAAGTTACTCCATAATGTTATCTCGTCATTGCCGCTCTCGAGCGCTCATGTGTAAACCACCTAACCTATGTTATTAAGCTCTATGTCTTACATAGTTTTCATATGAAGTTAGAAAATAAATGTGTAACTGAGGAGTCCAGATTTATCTACCAACTTATTTCAGTCAACTGTGTAAACTGTGTTATAACGTCGGCAGCAAAAAAATACGTACGTCGCTTAAATAGCCTCGTAGAAAACGATCTCTTATAACAGCCAAATAGAACACAAAATCATTTAAAATGTTTGTTTTTACTCTGTAAAATATTTCGAATTTTGCCGGTAATGTTTGTTTAAGACAAATAATCACCCGTTGGTGTGACTTGCGTTTTGCACACCCGCTGGGACCACAAACCCTAATTATGTCTCAAACAATACCCCGACTTATTTTTATCCATTTTGTGCTCAATCATAATTACCCGGGTACCTTTGGGAGGCATTGTTTCGGAAAATCATCAGACCCTTCCAGTCGTTACGTTTTATTATCGCTCCAGAACCTCCGCGTTAGCAAATCGGGAACTCGTAGTTCGAAAATAAGATAAAATTGTACTTTTCAACACATGATGCATATATCCACACACCCATCTCATCCTGTTAGCATAAGATAGTTAGGTACAAGTTGCCCCTTCTTTTCTATTACACGGAGAAAAAATGTGTGACATCTATATTTTTTACTTGTAACTACTATTGTTTTTACTTATTAATGGAAAATTATGCGTGTTACAATATTATCTAGTATTAACAGCAATATAGTTTAATTTTAAATAACAATATAATTTAATTATTCAATGATAGTAAACAACTTTTAATCATAAATAACACGAATGTCTGCATTAACTCATGGTCAATCACCTTCTATTATATTATCTTCTGAGAATTTTGAACATGGTCTTGTTTGTTCCATCATTATTATGGTAGGTAACAATGTTTCTGCATGTCGATTGCGATCGTACTGTTGAAAACAAAAAAGTAATTATGAATTGTACGTAAAATAGGTAAATTAAACAATGAAAGGCTTTGAAATCAAACAGGGGCTCAATAAAAGCGAGCGTATCAGCCACAGTAACCGAACAGTCATATCTGCAACCAACCTTTACACGACATTCGCTTTTTGAGCATCGAGGGCCAACACTTATTTATCTTTTTCGCGATATAAATGCTTTGTGGGGTGAACAATACCCAGCAGGGGAAGCTTTATAATATTTTAATTAATGCCGCCGAAAATATCAAAGTCACCGCCCGCCACCGGCTAGTGAAGAACGCAATTAAAAATTTAAAATGTATGAAGTTTTTTACAAACACAACCCGCGGGCTGGCAAATATCAAATAACACTCCGTCAATTGTACAGTAAAATTGCCAAATTAAGTTCAAGTGGAGTACGATGTCGACATACGACATACCTACTCAGACAGATGGATGTGAATTTCAGTCATTTCGTCAAACGTGGAGGATATGATGTGGATATCCTCTTCTGTCAAATTATTTATTTATTATACCCTCGGTGCACGATTCCGACTCGCACTTGGCCGGTTTTTTTTTTATATTATGGCTCACGAAAGTTTAAATTGTAAATGTCAGAACCATTGTAGTTTTATTAGTACCTTATACGTATTTTTATAAAACTTAAATGTACTTAGCGGTCATTATACAACTAAACCACTAAAATACAATAGCGCTCATTAAAGACAGCCTGAATACAAGGCCGTTGACCTGTTGAAGAACCCTAGCATACTGTACCCATTGTATCGGAAACGCTGCTTCACATGTTTGCGGATTCGGAAAATTGTCGCGAGCATCCATTTGAGAAGCCGAGCCGTAGGAAAATACCCACTCACTCGTTAATTGTTACACGTGTCTAAACTGTTTGCTTTATGCTCGGTTTCCAATATTTAATTGGGATTTTAAGGGTTAAGAACCTTTTTGTTTAAATAAGATATCGTCCAGTGGAGGTTTAATTTGGCGAGTTAATCTGAAGTGTGTGAGGCAAATTTTGTTAGCGTAATGCTGATGATTAATTTTTTTTTAACTAGGAAGTTTCGTAATACACAAGAATAATTTAGTACTTAAAGAAAAAATATGAAATCTTTTTACAACGTTAATATCGCCATGAATACATACAGGAATAATATAATATCGTCTCTATCTTCGTTAATGTTATAATAAAAATAAACTTTTCTGAACTAACAATGTCTTTTTATCTAATTTTATATGATATCATGCTTTAAGTAAAGTTAAAAAAAGTAGAATCAGTTTACGTGATAAAGAATTAACAACGAAAAATAAACTCACATACTAAGTCTATGCCGTGCAAACGATCTATCGATACATGGGGCTGACTTCATTCTATTTCGAGATGCAGTTTATTGCTTCATGTTTATGGATGAATGCGATAACTAAAAGTTTGTAAGGAACCTTCGGCTCGCGAGTCAGACTCGCACTTGACCGTTTTTTTATTTATTAAGTAGTTCAACTTTGAGTGGTTGGACTAATCGTATAACGTAGAGAAAAAAAAAATATATTCTAGTAGCTCAACTAACAATTAAAATGGCGCATTAGATTAAAAATAATCTATATTCCACCCTTTTTTTTAAATAACAATACAAGCGTAAGAAAAAGACAGTATGAGTCTCTCCGCCTATGCACGAATGAGGACAGATCCAGGGCCCCCCTACCATGACGTCTTAAACGCGATCCAGTTTCCTCCTCCTTAGTCGTTCACTCTTGACGACCACTCTCGTGGTTTTATGATGGCGGGGCGACTGTGGATAGTGTAGCCCTCGCAATGCTCCTCCACTTGTTACGGTCTTCAGCGTTACGCGAACATTGGACTATGGTGGTTTGTGTCGCAGCTTTAATTAAGTCTGTCCAACGCGTAGGTGAGTGTCCTCTGGGTCGTCTGCCTTCCATCCGTCCTTGAATAACTAGCCGTTCCATGGAACTTTCGTTTCGGGTAATGTGTCCAAAATATTTAAGGATTCGTATCTGCACAGTCGACGACAATCTTTCAGTTATTTTAAGTTCCTTTAGGATTGAAACATTAGTCCGGAACGCCGTCCAAGGAATCCGTAGCATGCGACGCCAGCACCACATCTCTAGCGCGTCAATTTTGCGCCTATCTTTTTGGCGCACCGTCCACGTTTCAGCACCATAGAGAAATATGGGGAAGACTAAGCTTCTCATCAGGCGAACTTTTGTGGTCTTTGTGATGTTCCGGTTAGACCAGACCTTCTTAAGCTTATCGACTGCGGATCTAGTGATTGCACATCTCCTACGAATTTCGTCCTCACACCCGCCAGTATTAGTAATGGTGGAGCCGAGGTACACGTAGCTTTTGACAACCTCACAGTTGCCAATTGCAGGAATTTCAGGATGATTTAGTTCAGCTCGGTCCACAATCATCATTTTTGTTTTGTCCCTGTTGATCGCGAGTCCGTAGGAGAGGCTTGTTGTCTCTAGGCGTGCCAGCAATTGCTCCATATCTTCTTTTGTATGAGCGAGAAGAGTTGTATCGTCGGCGAATCTTAAATTAGACGTCTGTCGACCTCCCACTGAGACTCCCTTATCCCATTGCTCCATGACCATTCTCATTATACACTCTGTGTAGATATTGAATAAGAGTGGAGACAATATGCATCCTTGTCGAACACCAGCATGCGTCTGGAACTCCTCCGAATCGACGTTATCCACTCGAACGGCCGAGTTCAACGGGAGAGATTCAGTTTACCTAAGTTCTTAACTATACTCAGTTGTATGGCACCAACTCAGTTTAAGTCCTAAATTGAATCGCAATAAGACGTCATGGTAAGGCTCCTGGTCAGACTATAGTTATCTACAATCTATTACCATTATTCACACGCACTATTAGGTATAATATATATGTAGGTATAATATAAGCTTGCTCGTACTGTGCGCATGCAATTGTAAATAAAAATAAGGTTCACCAAACACAGACGTCATTTTCGCAGCCAAATATAGGAGCTGAGCTTTTTTACTGCCAGCCCAATCCATTTGTGTGCACAATCAAGGGATCGCTCGCAATATTAATCAATAATATCTCAATCTCATTTAATTTTACTATTACTCTTTTAAATTAAACTGTATTTCGTAGTAAGTAAGGCAGTTTTTGCAATAACTCGCACTTGGGACATACGAGGAACAAGAAGTTACTCGCGAATATTTGATAACATTTTATTACTCGGACAATGGGCGGTAGAAATTAGCGGTTATTAGCCCTTACTGGTTTAAATCGAACGCATTCATTTTATTAAATTGATTTAATGCCGTTCTTTGTTGTCGTTTTAATGCATTTCGTTGGTAAAATTACAATGAAAGCGTTGCAGATTTTTGGAATATGTTTGGGATTTACTCCAGATTTTTTTTACCTTCAGGCAATATCTTAGGTAAAAACTGAAAAAAATAATGTGATTCGATAGAATTTGAGATCCGTACTTTTTAAAATGAATATCAACAAAGCATTAATTAGACCATTACAATAATTAAACAAGAACTTTTAAAACAAAAGAGTTGAAAGTGTTTGTGAAAAACTAATCAACATGACCATTAATGGTACACTTTGAACCGATGCAATCAAAACCATAATTTGGTGGTCAGTTGATAAAATCCCAGACACGTGTTCAGAAATTAAAATACTATACCAATGTAAGTAAGTGTATGTTTTTTAGGTTAAGGTCTTTTTTTGTAAATTGATGCTTTGTGTTTTCTGTATCTGTGTCATATATTTATTTAATCATTACAAAGAAATAAATATATAGATTATGTAATATATCTTTCTGAATTAAAACAAGGAATTATTAGGTTCCATCTCGAGAACGACTTAAGCTGCCGATTTGAAATTATCAATAGTTATAATAAACAAAGTTAACGCAGACACATTGAGAGAAGATTTATCATATATTTTCGTTTATTTTCAATTAAAAATTCCCGATAAAAGAGGGGGCAAAAATTAACTTATATAAATTAATTATAAGCGACGACCGTGGAAACGTAGAAACGTCGCTCTCCGTCTGTGATAAGACAAGAGCGTCGAACTCACATAAAGATGCTTGAGCTATTGTCCAAGGGAGCACTCGCAACCAATACTTTTTTACAAAATAGAACAAATCAAATGAAAGTAAACGCCCTGGGCACTGGAGGCCTTGGTTACTTTTTCCTTTAGAATATTTATTTTCAGTTCACAATACGTTTTTGATACAATTTTGTACCGTCAAATGCACATTCGCAATAAGGCCCCCTTGTTGCAAGTCAGGACGGTAATTACGGGTCGGTAATTGCTGGCTATTGGTTGGGCCAACACAGACTCGGGGTAAATCCTTTTAAATTGCTTGCTTGCAGTGAAAAGTACTCAGATTTATCTGTACACGCCTGAAACATTGCTACTCGCTTCGTGCGTAATCGGAGTAATTGTTCTACATATTCCCGATGTGTGAAGAAATAATTATTTCATGCTAAGTTAAACATACTTCAAAAGGTACGTGGGCAATTGGGTTGAAAATATTCTACGAAAATACTAGAAATCGAAAATGTTTGATTATTTAAAATTCTACGGTTTAGTAAAATAGTGTTGATAGTTAACCAAAAAGGTTTTTTGTATGAGATATACCTACCGCATATCGTCTATAATCCTGAACCTCAAGATACAAAAAAGAACACAACACAAAAAAACCTATTTAAATAACCCAATACCAATAGATTATATTGGTATTGGGTTATTACATGTTATTATCTAGGTTACACCTAGTTAATATACCGGTGTGAAGTTAGCGGCCAAAGTTTCCGGCCAGACGGAATACAGTGATTTTGTAATGAAGAATTGTTTTAGTCGGCCATCAAATACACGTACGTTGCGCGTCGTCAGAAGTTTCGTTTCTGATATCTGCGGGTAGACGTTCGTACAGTGACGGGCCTACAACTCGCGGCTTCTTATCGAACAGCGCGATTCGCCACAACACGGCCAGTAGTCGCCCCTTTTGACGGGTTAAAGATGACTTACACTAGCACGGGCCGGGATGGGACGAGACGGGCGGTACGGGAAAATCTGTCAATTTCTATAGAAAGAATCACATGATAGCTCGGAGAGCCCTCGGATGTCACGTGACGCATTCTATAGAAATTGACAGATTTTCCCGTCCCGCCTCGTCCCGTTCTAGTGTGAGTCATCCTTTATTCTGCCGATCATATTCGAACGTTTAAACAATTTAATATTTATAGATGTAAAGTGAGTAATCCAGTTATCCAAAAGGATCATCACTATTTTTAAAATCTTGTATTTTATAAGATAACACCCGAAGTAAAATCAAAGATTTTAATATGAGATACACTATACAATTCAATACAGGTTGACGGGGACTGTCAACAATAAAAAATCAGTCAATCAAACTGTCCACGTCCACGAAGTACATACGTAACGTACCTACGTGAAATATATTACTTTCAGGCTCCCAAAGACGAATAAAAGTCATCGCATCTAACAATAACAGTCTTACTTATAAAGGTAGCTGAAAAGCCTCGGGTTTATCTTCACCCTTTAATTGTTGGCTGGAGTACTATGGAGGCGCGATTGCGGCCGTAAAATGTAACAGCTCTTTTGTGGTGCGCCTCGAGAACCGTTACCAGTGAAACTTGTCGCCTGTAAAACGGATATTAATTTAATGCAGTTTAAGTTGACTAGACGTTTGGTTGTGGGAGATTAACGAGAACATTTTGGTTTATAAGCTTATTTAGTTTGACTGTTTGTTCTTCTAATTAGTCGAGGGCCAGTACAACGATTATTATACGCCTAGGTACCGTTATTATTATACGTATCGTTCAGTTCAGTTTTTTTTTACAAAATGTTCTGCTTTGTCCAATGGGACAATTTCGCCAGTGTCAAGGTATATTGCCACGTGGGGTTCAATGTACGGTGAAATAAAAAAAAATCTCTTAGAGCGACATTTTACGGTGAGGACCTTGGTGAGGAGATAGTTTCTTTACAAAGGCACGAGGCAGCTTGACCTCGGAACCGGGTGATGACAAAACAATGGTTAGACGCGTCTCAAGAGTAATTCTTCATTAGCTGCACACTTTTTTGTTAGTTACTATCAATATTGTACATTAAACTACTAAACGAACAAAAAACTATCCTGGCAACATCTTCGCCATTTTGAGTATCGACCGGAAGTCTGCCTACCGTATAACTTTCGCGGACGGGGTTACGTCATACTTGACAATGTTGACGTAACCTCTGCATATAAGGCTGATTAATGGTGGCACTATTCAGTATTCCGCAACCCTTCTTCACTCATGCTCAATCCTAGGGACTCTAGGGAGACGCCTCAGTGAAACGGTAAAAATTTGGGCAATTTCCCATATAAGAGGAGCGGGCCTTCATTTTTTTCTTCAGTCATATAGTGTGAGGTCGTGTTAACAAACCTTTAGAATTTAGATGCATAAATAGTCGCTTAAGTTCAAACTCGGGTAAATCCGTCTGTCAGATTATGTGATTTTGGTATTAAGAAATGTTAGATACCTATTTGCTGAGAAGGTCGAATGGATTTACCCGAGTTTGAAAATTAGCAACACGAATATTGTTGTTGTAAAGTATGTGTGTACCATAGGTGATCCGATATCCCCTTAGTGGGCTTTTTATGAATTCTTGTTCTGTTCCCCACTCACTGGCGGCCTAGTTTGAATAATTTAGTTTGCTACAAATTTCCACGTACGCAACCCCGAGCGGATATTCTGGTAAAAAATAGCTTTGATTTGTGATTGAAACGTGAGCCAAAAAAAGCAAACATTTTTATAGTATTTGTATTTCACATAGGTACCTCTTTTTTGATTGACTGATCTGTAACAATAGTAAGAGCCTCGACAAAGCTCGGGTTGTAAATTTCGATTTAAAAACCTGGTAAGTACTTACTTACTATGAGTACTAAGAACTGATCTCTTTTTAACGTTTAGTCTTATGATCGATTCTTTAGGCACCGCACCGTGACGCTATTTTCTGAATATTGCTAAAAAGGCTAAGAAGCTGATATTTGGCATAGTAACATTTAATAACTCAGTGATAAGTTCTACGGTATTTTCTAAAGATGTAGGAAGATCTTCATGATAGCTTCCATACGCGTTACATCGCTGACAAAGTATACCGTTTCGTGGAAAACAGCTTTATTGTAAATTGAAATAGATGTCATATACTAAAGAAAAAGTGACCAAGGTCCCCGGTGAGCAGGGCTGGGATCGAACCAGCGACCTCCTGCTTTCGCGGCAGACGCCCTAACCACTGGGCTACCCGATCACGGCGACCAGAGTCCGAAATTTCCTAAGTATATGCAATTCTTTCTTATTTTAAACGTTTAAGGTACCTTCCGCCAATCCTACAGCTCAGACTTACGTCTAGTGCTGCCTTCTAGATAATCTAAAAAAAAAAAACTGAAGAAAAAGATGCATTTGGAAAATAAAACGCCTAAAACAATGGAAAATAAAAAAAATAGCGCATAAACGTATCATTTTCCACACACTTCATAGGTCCACTTTCAGAGCATGAGATATAAAAATCAATTTTCGATTGGTTAGTTAAAATAACAGGGTATTGCTCCCATGCAACTCATTTAGTTATTATTTGTTAAGCGGCACGAAACATATCAACGCATTGACAAGCCAACGCACAGCGCTCAATAAAAATGGCCGAATCCATAATATTGTTCAAAATTTGGCATCGCTTTTACGTGAGCAAAGAAGCCTGGCAAACTTTAGTGATGTCATTTTTAGGTACAGCTACCCCGCTATTTTAAACCTTTAATTCACCTGCATAGGGTTGTATTTGCAGCATTGCTTAAAGCTACATAGGAGCAAATGAAAGTTAACATTGTCCACGTGCGTTGTTTCCACAATCCGGCAGTCAACACTCTTTTGTGATTCAAAATTCGGATTGATAGACACGCTTTGAAGTCATTTTTTAACGTTCCCCGGAAAGTTTATATTTCAACAAAAGTTATGTTTTTATGCAAGGGAACGGATGCTAATAGCCAGCTGATCTGCCAATCACTGTATGGTAAATTTGTCTGGCGGAGATTCGACAGATTATCCGACGTATATGGTCGGCTAATAGCATAGACATTCTGAGAACTTATTCAGATGAAAACTACAACTAGACTAGATTTAAAATTACAAAATGGTCAAGTTATTCCGCAAAAGTCTGGACTGAATGCATAATGATAAACGCTAATAATATCGCGTGGCAAAATGGCACCTTTCCACATGAGTACATGATTAACAGAGGAATAAAAGGTATCTATTTCGGTCAAGATATTAGGGCTCTTGGACGGAGACGGACTTAGATATCACTAGTTTTCACCAGGACACTTTGCGAAAATTAGTCATGTCTAAAAAAAACAGTAAATAATATTTTCACCAAGGCGATTTAGAAAAGTGGTTCAAGTAAACGGGTTTTAATGGTGACATGAAGGTAGGTATATAAGGGCTATAAGTTCAAAAATTCTTCATTCACTTCCGAATGGTCACAGGTATATAAACATAATCTTATTAAGATAAGAGAGAGAGTAGCTAAGGCTATTCAGAGCTATTGCTTATTATTTCATATATTTCATCAAACCATGTTCAGTAGTTGAACCATTTACAACTATATAACTACTCGTATTTAATACTTATCTTTTCAGTCCTCCGGCCGGTAAGCGCCACTTTACGCAAAACTAAATTGCCGCCTGCCGGCTCCGTCGGGCTGAAAAATAGTATACAAACCTCGGCCGGTAAATGGGAAAGCCTCGGATCATATGTTAGTCGACCTCGGCTTCGCCTCGGCCGACAATTACATGCAACCCGAGGCATTTCCCACTTAAACGGCCTTGGTATGTAATGTACTATTACTAAAGACAAATATTAAGTAAGAATAAAAGGTAGTCTATCTATATCAGCCTATAATATAACATAATATCAGTCTATAAAGCGTATCTTTTCGCGGTTCTTACCCTTTTCAGAAAACCACCGGTCATTGCAACCACCCTTATAAATCCTCATAAACGAATGTGTAACGTCCATAACAATCTGAGAAACATAAGTAACGTAAAGAGCACATAGAACATTAGTCTACAGCCGCAAAAACACACACTCTGCAAAAACAAACGTGGGGATCGCCTCTGAGCGCCGATAATTTGTCAGGTACATACCTCGACCCGCACAAAGATTGAGTACCTACTGTCGATCAGAAGCGGCTTTTTCCGAAAGTTATGTTACAGCGTTATCTCATTTCATTCATTCATGCTATCATGTCACACATACAATATAATTATAACTACAAATGTCACATGATAACCTGTTACGGCACAGCAAAGAGTGTAACTGTTATAACCTTATAACAAACTCTAAATGCCCGATTCGACCACGGCGATTCCTGTAAACTCCGGGGCTATATTTAGTGTGCCTGTAGCTGACGTAGCTTTTATTGATATAATAACGCGAACACAGCGGGCATGTAAGCACACCATCGACGTAAATGTAAAATACTGCCGCAGGTGGCCAGCAACTTATATACTTAGTGGTGTTTATATTTTAAAATCAATCAACATAACAAAACGAACTCCGATTTGTTTATAACCGCCGTACCCTCTGCCCGATTCCTCTTTGCCCCACCGCGTGGGAACAATCCACATCGGTGCCGTCCCTGTGCTAACGTCTTCTTTAAGGGGGATGAAATATCTAAGCGTAGCTCTCTTAATGGCGCTCATTTATTTCTCGAATCTCGCACTGAGCACTGAGCAGTTGAGCACCAGTAATTATTGCGTTTGCTCGGTTTATTCCAAAAGGTAAACATGCGTAGCAGGGGAACCAGATTATTCTGGTGCCTATGTGCCCATGCTACGGCTCATGCGACCTCAAGCTGGGTCCACACTTTTATCATTTTGCCATTTCGTATCTCCGTAGCATCGACGCATAAATATCGTGATCGTTAGTGTGGAACTGTGGACCCACCTTAAGCCCACTGCTCTACAAACAGAAGCACTGAAGCATATTTCCATTGTATGGTAACCTTAATTTTTGTGTCTAATTCAATTAGTTCAAATGATACTTATATAGGTCTGAGGCCAGACAGCAAAGGGCCGTATTCGTATGTGCATCTCTTTCCCTCGAATAATCAAGGTCGCCATTATACCGGTTTTCCTCAGTTGAGCGGCCCGACCTCGGCACGCGATTTTAATACAACCCAGGAGGTTATTAAGTTTTGCTTCGGTTAAAATGAGAAATGGCTACATTTATTCTAAGCCACTTTATACCTTTGAAGGGTTGAAAATTTAATTTTGGTGGCGATGTCATGTTATTAATTTAATTGGGCGATGTGATTGCAGTTATAAATGTTATAATGATAAGATACTGTAATTTTAGTTGTTTGATTGATGGCGGTTAGTATTCCAGTTGACTACGGATATTTTATTAAATCATCAATCTCTCGAACTCATTATTATTTTATATTTAAAGTCAGCTACAGAGTTAAGTGACCCCCCTCTGCAGTTGACCAAATGTACCTAATGTATACTTAACCTAAACTAAAGAATATACCTAAACTATAGTGAGTCATACTGACATTATATTGAAACTCACGTAAAATACGTATATCACAATAGGCGTGGCATTTTAACATTAATATAAAATTTATTAACCACACATACCTACATACAAGGAAACAACTAAAAAAAACTGCATTTTACTCACTAAATCTGTTTTAAACCAGGCATTTTCACAACACTACTTTCGTCGTTTTACTAGTCTAACAACCACACACTTTTTTAATTTGCTGCACAGATTTTTTAATTTTTCCCTTTTTTTCTGAGTGAAAAAAATATGGTTGACATATAAATAAAATAAAAAATCTACTGCGGCCTGTGGTTGTCGGATCATAAGGACAAAAACAGTTCAACCACACCACACACGACATTTTTCGCCTTTCGGTTCGATTATTTGTTTATGTTATTTTCTTGGAAAACCTATCCATTGACTACTTCCGGCAGAATAGAGTCCTGCCTTTACCATGCATGTACATTAAAGAAATGGCACTATTTGTACACAAACATCCGAACATGTTCCCTACACATGCACAGGTTTTTCCAAGGTCAACACGAAATAAAGCACGGTTGCGCTTACCTCTTACTAAGACCCAAATATATAGACATAATGCACAATGTATGGGTATACAAGTCTACAATAAGATACCAAGTGACATTAGAAACTGTTCGTTAAACCAGTTTAAAAAATCATTAACAAACTGGCTATTAAATAAATGTTTTTACTCTGTACGTGACTTCTTAAACAACAATGAAAATGATTATATATATAGGTATTAGAATAATTTATTCAGCTTGAATGACATTTTAAATTGTTAATTTTGTAATTTTAGTTATGTGTTTATTAATTTTGATTGGATGACATGTTAATTTTGTAATTTTTGCATGCTCAATTGTGAGTCGAGTACACTGTACAAAAGATTTTGTAACACCATCTGCATACCCACTGTATTCTCGCAAATAAACATTTTGTATTTGTATTTGTATTTGTACTACATCACTTCTATAAACGGTTATTACTTACATACAAATCTTAACTGGTTTTGCATTGTCTACCAAACCCACTATACGATGTCAATACGATCGAGATTAGGAGACAAATCGCTCATCCGACTAATCGCCATTGCTAATCCTTATCGATGGAGCCCGATCTGTCAGATAAAACTCCGCGTGTTTCCACTTGCCTGTTTCGTAGCAACATAATCTAATCTTTTATTTCAGTTTCTGTACAATGTTTTGTTTCAATGTAGCACCAGCGACAAAGCCAAACCAAAGTGAATATTTTGTATTTAACGACTCCTACACCTGTAGACACCTAAACTCGATTATATGAATTAGGCGAATTGTAAACCTTATGTAACTACGAGGCAAACGTAAGATTAATATTTAGTACGAAAATTACCGGTAATTTACCTGCATTTTGTTCAATTTAATTAATATGCAATTTTTAACGGTTTGCATTCCCTACATTAACACACATCCACATCCGGCAGTCCAAAAGGTAATGCACAAAATCAAAGAAATTCTTATACTCGTAGCAAGGTGTCTACGTAATATCTTTAGATACTTAGAATTCAAATAATCCGCCCATCCCATCTTAGAATTCCAATCACGATTACCATAATTATCACAACAATTCCCACACACGACGGAATGTTTACGACAAGAAGCCGTGTTATCTTAAAGTTATAATGCGTCAGTATCTCATTTTCACGATACAAAGTCCTTGCTCGAGCGGGGCTCATATTTTAGCTGGAGGCGTTCGAATTCCGAACTTTGAAGATAAGACCCCTAAGCTTGCTGATGCCTGTGTCTGAATTTTAAGTGCGCGAAAACGGTAGGGATTACCCTAAATTCTCTGTGAAGTTTTCTTACCGAGTGGCTTTAAATAGTACCAAACAGTCGTGCAGTCAACCAATTGGGACACTAGGCCACTCTAGAACCATGTCAAAATTACAAGCAGTAAAAGATTTTTTACAATCTTTGGGAGCTACTAGAATCTAGATGTCAAGTCAATGGCGGCGAAAAGTTTAAGTATTAATACGGAACCCGGACTGACATGCCCCGTTATTAGCCAATTTTTTTGTAATACCCCTACAGTAACAGCTGCTCATTGGGAATGTAAGTATGCAGTGGATATTTGATTAGATACTTTATTAGATTACCGTTCCCCACTCATAATTCTGTAGCGTAAACGTCAGACCGTTCATAAGTTATTGGACTTAGCACACAGTCCGATTCTTACCACAATAAGGCTACACTTGGCAAAACCGTATGTGTTGTAACGTAGGGCATGTTATCGTTTGATTTGAATAAGGAATAAGTTTGTTGGGTTGTACGTGTTTGCTCATGGCACAGGAGCGTTCCCAAACAGCCGTCAGGTAAGTTATGGCAAGCCTTGTGTGCAGTTTTGCTTATTAACGGAACCAACACGGACGCTTGATAAGATTTCGGTTTGTCTTGGCAAGCATTCGTGCCCTGAGGCGGCGTCCGGGTATTTGGAGTTGAGACCACTTGGAGAAAGACAAAGTGTATGCTCTACCTTTAAAGTAATGCAACGACAGTAACGCAAATATTCGGATCTATATCGGAATCCCTAAAGCTTTTTATCCTATTTTTTGCATCCCCTGATACTGTTTGACATAATGATCATTTGCCCTAAACTCATATGCCTTAATATTGTTTAGCCTAACATCGTTTTAACCACAAAATAGCTCTGTTTTGTGGTTAAAATGATGTTAGGTTAGGTTAGGTTAGACCCCCCCGAGGGTTGGATTGGTCACCCACGGTGAAGCGAAGAGGCACCCAGGGCCGGCCTGTTTCTGGGCTGCCGGCTGGCCCGTGGTGGGCGCTCCAAGTGAGCTTTATGAAGCCCACTTGTGATGCGACTTGGAGGACTGCGGTAGGAGGGAGGATCCGGCAGTATGGGATGCCGCTCTGTGCCCTCCCTCCGTAGCCGAGGTGGGATCGCAGGGGGAGAGGCGTGTTGGTATTTCAGTGCGCCACTCTCCCTACCCCCTGCTAACTTGGCGGGGCCGCTCCGCTGTAGCGGCATTAGTGGGGCCGCAAGGGAAGAGGAGTGCTGGTATTACGGTGCGCCGTTCTCTCTATCCTTTGCGGCCGAGGCGTGGTAAGCGGTGGAGCCAAAGACCATATCCACCGCTGGGTACCGGAACCATTCTGGCGCCCGTGGCCTCCTTGTGGCGGACTCGAGGGGGTCCGTCACCGTACCGGTCGGAGGCCGCGGAGGAAGGCGCGCCCTAACACCTGGCGCGCCTATCGTGGAGGGCCCTCGGGCATCCGCGGAGGAACCGCGGAGGCGGCTGCCGCCGGCGGGGTTGCGGATGTGTACGCAAGCGTTCCCGTGACCCCGCCAACAGGGCGGCGAGGCGACATATGGGGGGGTTTTTAGTGGGTATAGCGTGGGCCTCATTACCCAATACGGGAGTCCCACATAACCGCTCGGGTCACCCCTAGCACCCGAGTGGTATGCGTAAAGCATTTTCCCCCCCTACAAAAAAAAAGGTTAGGTTAGAAAACAAAGCTGTTTTGTGGTTTTAACCTTCTTCTTTTATCTATGGGGGTTTTAACCAACGTTTCTAGCAGCGATTCGGCTCTGTGTGAGGTCACAGTTCTAACCTGCGATTCTGTGTGAAGTCGTTTTTTGGCAATAATTCGATTATGGGAAATAATCGTTAGGGATTATGATCATTAGGACAAAACAGTTAGGGCAAGTGACTTTAGGACAAACGATATTAGTGATGTCGAGGGAGACCCAATTATTTGCATGCTTTTTCATTAATGTTGCAAAACATTTCAATATACAGGATAAAAAGAAAAGCTTTTAAGTACATTCAGTACATTTGGTTCTACGTTGATCATAAGTGCATCAGTAACCCTAGCACAAGGGTGCTGTGACAGTATTTCGCGGTCGGGAAAGACACCTGGCCCCAATTTCACCACAGCGACAGGTGTGACAATTGTCAACATCATTATTGCTACCACCCGCTACAAAGCGGGAAAACGACGGAATCGGCTACGAGCGTAGCACGTAGCACTCGCTGGCACTCAATTTGTTAAAGATTAACACATTCATTGCTGAGGAATTTTCGTAGCTCCTCGCCGTCGTAGCTGATGTCATGGGTTTCCCTCTATGTAGCGAAAATGCAACGTGTCATGATAAGCGCTGCCTTACGTATTTATTGCAACTGTCTTAAATGTAGAGCATATTCCAAGTTGTACTGCTAAGAAATTTCCCTTGTACCGTGTTAAGCACGCATAGCTACATGCAAGTACAAATCGCCCAACTGCCTGAGATACCTACGGAACAGTAAGCAATACGTAATACCTACCTGAGGTTTAATTATAAACTAGTTACTCGGTTCAGATAATTTAGTCCTACTATAATCAGTTAGGTATAAGGCTGCTAATAAAAGATTAGCAGCCTTCGCCAGTGGTCACTGGCATCCATACTGGTATATGGTTCAGTCCATATGTACCTAAATATGACTTAGAAAAAATTATTAGCGGAGTTTTACGACATTATAAGAATGTTCCATATGTCATAGTTCTGTCTTCAACATTTTACAACATTTTAGAGTGAGTTGTCTGTCAATCAGTCTGTATAGAAAATGATATTGGATTTGGAAGTAGGTAGTTCTTGAACTCGTAATAATTGCAACTCGTAATCGCAAAGTAGCTTAAAAACTTTCTAATACAGAGTACCACAAAATAAATGTAGGGATGAACTAAGTATATAACTGCAAATAAACTATTTGTATTTGTAAATAACCTTTACAAAATGTAATTATTAATTGTACAATTAGGTACAGCAGGTTAACAAAGAGCACTTCTTAAAACCACAAAAGTTCATGAAAGTTACAAAATTTCCATTATTTCTTCGACGTCTTATAACTCTTTGAGTTACAAAAATACTTTTGCATATCTATGGGTTCCCTCATTTTCTTAAAAGAAAATCAAAGTTAAGAATAATGAAGGGAAGCAAACTTACTTAAATTTAAAGAAAAAATCTTTACAAAGTAATGGAATGTAGCGAAGGTTACCTCACTGACGGTTGGATAAGACTAGTAATTTATATTGACTTGGAATAGTTATTTATTAAACAACTACTACAACAACAACGACAATTTTCAACAACGCAAAACAACAACTTGGGCAAAGTTGTTGTTTGTCGTTGTTGCAAGAGAGCTCTCTCCGAGCTAGTAAGATGAAAAAGTAGGATAGTATTGCAATCATTATTATCTAAAGTTTGTCTTAAAAATCCCGCGGCATGACTAAGATGGATTTTTGTTACTGTCACGTTATCTACACAACATCACCGAATGAGTAATAGTACTAAAGTACCTTACCCACGGAAGGTTATCTCTCCTACATTTGACGTTTAGCTTGTCAAGGATGCAAATATCAAGAATGCATTGACATTAGATTTGTCAACGTGCTACCACGTTCTGCATGGTATAGATTGCTATTATAATTGTAATAAGTATTTATTATTATTGGTATTAATTTGATTTAGTAAAAATAAGGATAGGTACGTTGTTTGAAATATAAATATAATGCACGTTGCACGAATCCTGACAGTTCAGGTCTCCCAGTGAGGCTTACTACAACGTAAAACGCGGAGTTAAACCCACTGGCAACATTTAGATAACCTATCTTTAAGTCAGCTGATGTCGCTACTCATTAGTCGCTAATAAGGAGATTAAAAAAAACATAATTATGTATATATTTACTTTAATAGGAGGCAAATGAGCAGACGTATCGCCTTATGGTTAGAGACTATCGCATTCCAAGGACACTTGCAACACCTAGGGGGGGTTACATGTGAAGATGAAAGTGCGCTCTTTTCTTGAAGGTTATCGGTCCGGATATACTCGTACCGCTACTCAGACTCAGAGTCTCAACTCAAACTCAACTCAGAGTTTAGCTAGTTAAGCGGGGCAGGAAATTTTGGTCTGAACCTACATACTTTATTTAAATAATATTATGTATCCCTGTTTTACTACGGTGTGTTAGTAAAACAGGGATACATAATATTAAACACACTACCCATTAAACACATTAAAATCTCAAAACGTCTATACCACCGATATTTAAGTAGTGACAGTAACAATCCGCAGGCATAGAAAATTTCGATTAAAACAAAATCGGGGCTAAAGCCCATGGGAGCGGTTCATTTCATAGCAATTAGTTGGCTACAGGCAGCGGATTCGTCACGACTGAACGAGTACCCCTTTGTGAAGACTTTATAATGTTAGGGACGACTACGACACGATATTTATCTTTTTACAGTCTGCATATAATTGTTAATAAATTTGTGACAAATCTGTATAATTTAATATAGGATACGACACCTGTAGACGAAGATCCGGTCTTACTCGAAATGGTCTAAGATCGGAAGCTAATCGTCCGATCTTAAATCCTCAGGAATGCTCAAACTTTTCGCGAGTCGCAAACGTATTCAGTGTGTTACGTATGCGTGCGTTTATGAAAACGGCTATTAAAATATAATAAAAACGCAGACTGATTTAAAAAGCGTGTATTTATTTTGTATCCTCTTTTTTAGACCATTTTCCACTAATTTCAACATTACCACCTGGGGTCATTGACACCTTTGAGGGGTTATTGACACCACTAAAAGATTGAGAACCACAATTTCTTCGATTTTGTGTATATGGTATAAGATCGGACGGAAAGGTGTAAAAAATTAAAACCGCGTCAGAAATTCAACTCCTGTGTACTGATTGGCCAATTCTGATATAGGTACATAAGTCAAAATACGAAAACGTATATTTTCCAATACGAAAATATTTGCAGAATATGGTAGCCATTGTCTTTTTGATGGATTGCGTAACCCTGGCCTTCCTAGGTGGCTTTTCAACAAATCGACGCCACTCCATCGATTCCCTTTTGGAAAGGGGATCATAGTATAAAACTATTGTTTCGTCCCCAGTAACAATTGACTCCAAAAAACTCCATCCGTATTTTTTATAATATTCGCTCACTTCGTTGCAAGCTCGAAAGAAGTTTGGGCACCCACCTGTCACTAACTTTATTCATGTGAAGATGTTCATAAAGAATCCTAAGAACTGAAGTTTTCGAAAGCCCTGTTCTTGCCGCTATTTCTTTGGTCTTTAATCTTCGGTCACTCAGAACTTCCTCTTCCACTAACTTGACGCAGTCCTCGGTGACTGCCTCCACAGGCCGACCGGAGCGAGGTTCGTCGTGGATGGTCTCCCGTCCTCCATTCTTTCACGGTGGAAAATGAAGGAGACAAGTCCTCGTAAACAGCATCTAATCTTTTTTTAATATCGGTGACCGGCTCGTCATCCTTGTGACTACAAGTACGTACTCACCTAGTTACGATAAATAATCTGTAAAGTCCGTGTATTGTAAATGGCAACGTCGAAAGCATCCGTTCTCAAATCAAGCCGGGAAGCAACTAAACTGCCATCAACTCAAACAATAAATGGCCCAGATAAGAGTTAACTTCGTTGTTGCGAAGGTTGCATGAGGAAAAGAACGGGGAGGGAAAATAAGTTTCTGAGGGATACCAACATTACCAACATACCAACTATTTAGCCGCCATGGTGTCTCGACGACTAGTTTTAAATAAAACTTCGATGATTCTTAGACTTGTTATAATTTCATAGGATGATGGTTAACAAAGAATAGTGGCAATAACGGTAAGATGCACAAGTGGTTTGTATGGAAGTTAAAGAAAGAGTATTTTTTACTAGTACTGTACTAGTGATTTTGAAATGTAAGTACAACATACACTAACATGCTTCTAATTGGTTGCAATTAAGTGTGTGTGGTGCGCTGCTATTGGAGCTTAGAAGAAGCTTCCGAATACTAGCCGAGCCCGAAGGAGCGTTTAGCTACTGCAAGTTATACAAAACGGTTGCGTTCGCAACACGAACTTACTTTATCCACACTTTATCATATTCCTCACGGTTTTCCCAGCTTTCGCTCAGTCATCAGGGATTCTAGCGTCATGCAGATTGCTAATATTTTACCTAATTTTAATAAACTTAAGGTTTCATAATCGGTGTTGGGTAGTAAACTATAATAATTTGAGTAAGTAGTAAACCTATATATATGATAACGAAGAGACATAGGGCCATTAGGAAAGCTTGAGTATAGACAATATGGAGTAAATAAGAGCTGGCTATGGAAATAGGTTTTTATAAATACAAATACAAATACAAAATTATTTATTTGTCCAACATAGGTGTACATAGGTTGTTACATGTCAATCAGTTTCACTATGTGGCGCCTTACGGCATACAAATTTTGAGAGCATGCATGTCAAAATATAAATAAAGTAACTACATATATTCTGTATAGTTACAAATCCTTGTCATTTAAAAATTCTTTTATAGAGTAGTAAGTTTTAATTTTGAAACTTAGTAAGATGTAACAACTGAATATTTTGTGGTATTTTGTTGAATATTCTTGGGGCCATTCCCACTACATTTTTTTGGAATAGCGTTGTCTTGGGTACAACTGAATGCAATATGTTCCCCTGTAGTCGTGTGCTTTTACAGCTTAAGAATAAATGGGGGTTACATTTCACAAAAATACACATTTTCTTCTTCTTCTTCAGAATCTTAAGATTCTGAAAATAAGGCTTACACGATTTTTCAAAGCCAATACCACACAGGGATCTAGCACAATTTTTTTGAGCCAGAAAAGCTAATTCTCGGTCTGTAGAGTTACCCCAAAATATTATTCCGTACCTTAAAGTCGATGTCACAAAGGCATGGTAAGCAGTGAGCACTGCTGACATATTCACTCTTTTTCTTAAATTATACAATGCATAGGAATATTGGTTTAATTTCTTAAATATAGAGTCAATTTGGTATTTCCATGTCAGCTTATCATCTACATACAATCCTAAAAATTTAGTCATGTCCGACTTATCAACTTTTTGCCCCTTATAAGCTACAGTTAGATTAGGTGAATAATTAGTCCTTTGTCTAAATGTCATAAGTTTCGTTTTATCCAAATTAGTTTTCAAGTTATTACTTGTTAGCCAATCTATAATTTTACTTAGAGTTCTATTGATTTTTATTTTATTTTATTTTATTTATTTAAGAAGTTCAACAGCGTTTACAGTGAATGACATACAATAAACATATATACTTATAAGCATAGCCAATAACAGAACTCCCTAGAATTTATACAAAAATATCATCTGGGGATAGACTTGTGACTTGTGACTTGAGCTGTGCAAGATATTTAAATATGAAAAAAAAATGTTTTTGATGTCAACCTCATCAGAGTTCAAAACATCATCAGAAAATATAATGGTGCTGTCATCAGCAAAGAGCACCATTGAATGGTCTGTAGCATTTGGTATATCATTTATGTAAATCAGAAACAACAGGTTTGCAATTATTAGAGCGACGACTTTCCTGTAAGTAGTTAGTGTGCCATACTATCATTATTAATTAATCCGGGCGCCTGGCAGCTGTTCCTCTAATAGAAATAGGCGCTCAATAGCCGGTTATATACGTTCGATAAAATGTCGTTCGGTCAATATGTCGAATCTGCATAGCGGGTATGTCCGCCAAGCATCCGCCGGATAAATTACCATAACTTGATTGGCAGATCCTGCTAATATGCCCCGCTAATACAATTTCCCATCGGCCTAAAAACTTGCACAATAGTGAGCTGACCTCTATCTGACATTAATAATGTCAGATAATGTAATGTTTGTATTTGTATGTAATGTCACATTACATACAAATACATTAATATTATTTAATATCACATAACACTCTCTTGCGGCTTAACCGCAGTCAGATAATAAGCCCGTAATGTTCGAATGAAAGGTTTTCCCTACAATTTACAGACCCACATTCGAAACCAAACAGGACAAATAGTCTCGTTCGAACCCCATCCCGCCGACACGGACCATCGAAAGTTCGTTAAAGTAATGACACTCTATCTCGACCATCCCTCCACAGAAAACGAGACAGCACTACCTACTTACAGATGGGGTGAACAGAGACCGACAATCCCTAGATAATACCCCCATAATCACAGTTTTGTTTTCCAATCGCTGCTAACGATTATTGGAGCTATACGAGTGCCATTTTCAAATTGCTTTAGTGCCCTAAGACTCCTAAGATAAGTCGTTAGGAAGAGCAATAAAAAAAGGGCACAACGATTAGGCATTGCTTACGTGATTTCTTTTCGTTTCCAACTTTCTTATTAACATGTTATTGTATACAGTTCTTCTTACATTGAGAAATTTAAAGGGTTAAATAATGCCATACTTAACCTTTTTATTTTATTATCAAAATCGAATTTTTATATTTGTGCTAATTTTAACTTTAGTCTGACTTGGATGAAAATTTGGAATTAAACTACCTTTTTTATCATACACTGTTAATACTCATAAGTTCATCATAATAATTTTTATTTTAACCAATTTAATATATTTATATATATTTATTCACAATATCACATCACAAGCCACCATTAAAAATACATCTAAAAATAAAATCATCATAATTTAGTTTTCCAAATAAACATAATAGCCAGTGATGTTACAAAATCTTATTTACTTACATTTATTTAGCACATGCTTTGATAACTATTCAGAAACTATAATTCGAGCAAGCTGCAAAATATTATACTAGTCACATAAAAGAGAAATTCCAATCGAGCCCCAGTCATCATTATTAATATTCACGTAGGTAAATCAGTAAGTTCAAAGTAACCGAGACAAGGGGGACTTTCAAAAACTACCCTCAATTAAATCAACAGCAAGTACTTAAATAAAACACTAGCGCACAAAGACAAGGTTGAATATTTTTATTTCGAAATTGCAAATTGGCTGGTAATATTCATAACTTTCTGAAACTGTATTCCTTTGTAAACCGTTGATTCGTTTTTGTTTACCATAACTTATTCTACTGATATGACATTATGCATACATAGCTAATTCTCTATCAATTGAATCTTTAATGCCTCTAATTACCCTTTTTTAAAACTCCGAAACATTATAAATGTAATGTGTAGGAACCTACTACAATATTATTCTTTATTAACTTGTATTTGTTTTCAAAATGAGCATATTACGCGGTTTAACAGCAAAACCACATACGTTAAAAATGTAAAAAAGAGTTTTCCTAAACGGGTGCTAGCTTAATCCAATTTTAAAAGGTCGCCAATGCACATACATAATTCGAATACGACTTTGCCGGGAGCTTAACGTTTAAATTAGTTTATCCCCCTTGCAACCACAGCGAAGGGTTGCAAAATTTAAATTACAAATAAAAGTACTGAAAAATATATCTGCGAGTGGGTAGTGCCTCAATAACGACGTCTTTTAATTAAAGCGGATGGGGCAATAAAGTGACTTAATTCCGAAACTCGACGGAAATTATCCTCAGACACCCAAGTTTTACGAATTTAGAGACTTCACGCTTTAGTTAACAAATTATGAGGCGGACTTGGCGGATTAATTTCATATTTTGTACTGTTTCGGTACCGGGGAGGAATAGGTAAGCATCTTAAAATAGAACAATACGTGCTTGATATTCAAGTCAGGGTGTTTTGGAATTTCTTCAGTCTTGAGGATTTAACACGCGTTTAAGTATATCTAGTTTGAAGTGTAGTTTAGTTACCTACGCAGGACCGACGACGCAGATTTGCACGGCTCGGCGTCCCGACACGGTCCACGGGGCGACGCGCTCGACTGTGACAGATGTACCATATTGAAATATCCCGCCCCACTGGCCGTCCGTACGTCACGTACCTACTACACCACTACCCTCTTCAAAGTACCTATGTTTGACTTCCACGCTTTACTGCACATCAGCAAATATCTCGTATCAGGATTCCGATCCAATATTCGCGTTCTCAGAATATTCGAGATAACAAAGGAAAATAAAATTCAATTCGGTGTAGTTAGGTACCAGATGTTATTCTGTAAATATTTTACACTTATTATAGGTACATTAATTTAAATTAAATTACCCGTCACCGAACCCCGAAGTCGCTATACTCGACCTACCTACTTTTTCTTCAAGCGAAACCGTTTAATTTAATGAGTATCTCAAATACCTTACCTACCTGTAAATTTTATTGAAACTCAAAATTAAAGATATGTTTGTTTCTAATGGCGTTTGTAGTTGTACACTAATCTATTGATTTTGCTGGTTTCCGTACCTTGTCTCGGTATGTTATAGTATTGTGTGTCGTCGTAACTAGCATATCGTTGGCTACTTGGTTTGTACTCAAGCTGCAAATAGTCTCCCTCTTCTTTTCTTAGCTGTCCTTTCTCCGACCCGTCGTATCTTGGATCTTCATAAATAGTGATTGTTTGTTTCCTATGGGCAACTACTGGTGAGTTTCTGGGCACTTCTGCAGCAGCCACGGGTGCCGCTCGTGACTCGCCGTAACCGTATCCGTAACCATATCCACCATCATGTCGCAGCCCGCGGCTGTCGTAATACCCTGGACCAGCGTAATCTCTATCCCATCCCTGGCCTCTGTCCCATCCTTGATCCCTGTCCCATCCTTGATCCCTGTCCCATCCCGGATCCCTATTCCATCCCTGATCTCTATTCCACGTGTCATCTCGGTCCCAAGCTGGTCGTTCCCAACCTCTGCGTTCTTCTTGCCAACCCCAGCCAGGATCCCGATACACGGTGGGTTCACGATATTCGCGATGGTCATGTACTTTTCCTCTATCATATTGGTTCCTGTCATCGCGATATTTATTATAGTTGGAGTGATCATCTAAATAATACTTTTTGCCATAGTCGTTGTGGCCTACATTTTTATTTCCATTGTCTGCGTGTCGGTTGTAACCGCCATGGTGATGATTGTCACGCACATATTCGTTAGCATTGTTGTGCCCTCCGTGGTAGGTCCGTCCACCTTGGTTAGCGTGACTATTTAATCGGCTGTTGTAGGCTGCTTCATCGCCTTCGTCATTAAAATCGTCAAAAAACGTGCTTTTGTTTGAAGACTCGTCCTTGTGATAGGAATTTTGAAACCCCTGCTTTTGATGTCCCTTTTTGTGACCTCTTTTGAATCCATTCGCATGGCTGTCCTCTGCTTTGTCCTGTTTCGAAACGTGGCCTTTATAAGCGTCATTTTCCGACGATGACTTCGTATCGTGATCCTTCTTGATATATTTGGCTTCATCACTGGCTTTCGAGTACTGGTTTTTGTGATCGTCGCTGACACGACTCTCTATTAGATGCACATTTTCCCCCTTCTGCTTATCATGTTTGATGGATTCGGCTCCCTCGTTGTGTGACACGTCTTTAAGGTGTTCCTCTATAGCATCTTTCAGCACTGAACCACGTACGATCGTTAAAAGTACTGTTAAAGTTAATATTAAGTAAATTTTATAAGGAATCATCTCATCACAGATTAGCAGATGTTGCTTCTAATGCGGTATACGAGTTAGTGAGTAGGAGTCCCATTGCTTAAACAGTTTTATATCGGTGCAAATCGTTTGGTCGTTGTTCACGGTTAGTTAGGGCACAATGACAGGAACCACAGCGGGTCCGGCGGGAACAATCGAGTGCTGCCAAGTTCGAGGCGTCCGTGACACAGCGTTATTGAGCGCCGAGCTACTAAGAGCTATCGAGGTCAATAGAACCCAGCCGAGGGCGTTGACTATAAGGTCATTGATATAAGAGCATTTTCAAAACTATATACCTACTTGAATTACTTAATTTAATAAAAAAGTGCGATAGTTTTAGGTGATCATTTTACGGTCATAATTAACTTATCTGTATCATCGTATCGCTTGAATTAAACCTAGGAACCAATTTTAAATTTCAAAACTGGTCCAGTGTATGTCAGGAGTTTCAGTAGCTAGCTACGCCGCTAGGTAGGTATATAGGTACATTCTACCTAAATTCAATTTAATTAAAAAATTGAAGCATCATGATTTTCTCATATTTTTAAGCCCAAGGTTCGAATGTTGAAACGTTACCGGTATAACTAAAAATCCGAATATCGCTCATAATTCGCAAGAAATCTTCGGTATTCTAAAACAATATTTAGGTAACTAAGAAGTAAATAAATAAATATATTGTGGGACAATCTTACACAAATCGACCTAGTTCCACGGTACCTTAGCTCAAAAAAAAACTAAGAAGTTTCATGAGATTAGTTAAATAAAATGTTAAAATATTCATTAACAACTGCGATAGTTGCGATACTGAAGTTGAATACCGGTTAATTTCTATGTAAGGTCAATGTGGCTAATTCCGCCATAGTAGGGACTATTCCTTCTAATGATCGATTACGTTGAATATATATAGGTAACACAGTACAGTGGGTACGACAACTCAATCCATAAGCAGCAGGCTATCCTGAGTCTATCGACAGTATCGAAAGCTGCGTATTGTGCTTATATTCAACGCAAACGATGATTACATGTGTAGTGGATAACTTTCAAGTTTTTCACTTGAAAAATGATGCAGCCTCCTGAATCTTTTAACCCATTTTTAACCCATTTACAGAATGAATTTCGGAAAACCGTGAAATTACTTTTCCTATATGTTGATAAGAAATCTTAATATAATTTAACGCCATCCCTATACAAACTTTCAACCGTCTTTTTAACCCTTGACGGGTTGAATTTTCCAAAACTGTTTCGTATTAAAGTATGCTCGTTATATCAGTAACTCGCTGTGCAAATTTCAACTTTCTAGCATTACTTGTTTTGAATCTGCGTTAATTCCTACTATCAACCCCTTTTTATCCCCTTTGGGGATGAATATCAGAAAACGCTGAAATTAATTTTCTTGTTACAACATAAGCAGTCAATAGACAAACTTTCAAGGCTGTCACTTGAAAAATCATACAGCCTTCATACAACATTTCAATCCATATTTAATTTGATGAATCTCCAAAAAACATAAAATTCATTTACACAAAGAAAACTATACACAAAGTTTCAAGTCTCTAACTTAACATTTTACGCCATTCCCATACAAACGTTCAAACCCTTTTTAACCCTTTAGGGGTTGAATTTTTCAAAAGCGCTTCTTATTACTTGTACACATTGTCAATGAAACCTGATGTGCAAATTTCAATATATTACCTACATTTTTGTGCGTGGGTGTTTAAGCTTGACCGGATAAGCTTGTAGGTCTATTTAAGAGCGCTTTGACAAGAAAAGACGAAAAAATGTAAAATTGATGGTTTTCGTGAACAGATTTCTAGCTTTTCGTTTACTATTAGAAATAGATAGTGTGTATTCCACATAGAACAATTCCTTATCTTTAGGAATATAGGACTAATTTTTTGAAAACTGGCTTACCTACTTAGTTATGATATTTTTTCTGATGGTTGTTTATGAAAAATCGGGTGGAGCACTCATTTGGGAGTATAGATATTTTAAATTGTAAGAAGTTTACTCTGTTGAATAGTGTTATTTTATATTACAAATACCCTGTTCTTTAGGAATATAGGACAACATTATTTTAATATATTCGTTTTTAATAGATACAACGAAGTAACTGAATCCAATTTTTTCGTGAAGAACTTCAAATACTAATGCCAATAACTCCGAAAATTTACTTAGTGTCAATGTACTTTGGATATTTGAGTAATTGGTAACGTTTGTTTAAACTACCGTGCTGTCGCGACGAACGCGAATGTAAAGCAACCTTAATGCCGCAATGCTATTCGCGTGCGGCAACACTGAGAAGCACTCTGGTGGAGTCGTGGTAAGTTACGACACGTTGTAAACCGTAGTGCACAAAAAGTAAGATGGCGCGAATCGCCATTATCCGAATAGTAGGCGCGAACGCGCGAGTTATAGAAAGTGTGTTAAATACGTATCGAGGCGAGCTCCGGGGACTTCAAGGAGATTCCGGAGTCGTCTAAAGCTAAGTATCTAAGTATATAAGTATTAGTTACTTGGTGAGGACTCAAAATATGGTGATATGACATTCTTGCAATCTATAATGTATTATCTATTTAACATCTATTATACAAGTAATGACAAGACAGTAAATTACTATAGGTTCAGGGTGCCACGGTCTCTGCCGTGGACGCTGAACTTATAAGAGCTATTTTATTAGAGACCATCTTAGGTAAGGCAGAAAAGGTTACTTGGCGACGTCTGGCGTGGCGTGGGGTGTCGAAGTTGCGGCAGTTTGTCCCGGCGCAGGCGTCGTGTCTCTTGTATTGTCTCTTGTGTCGACTGACCTGCTTGCAGCGGGACGTATCGGTGTGTGACGGTAGGTGCCCGCGGCTCGCAGGGGTCAGGCCGGCGGCGACGGCTGCACGGTAATTGGAGTGCAGCGTAGTATGGCGCTGGGTACTCCGACAGGGCTCGGATTCGGACCTGTCAGCGGCGACGGCCGCTAGCCGGGCTACATATGGTAGTCCGGCCCGTGGCGACGGCCATGTTGATGGGGGTGCGACATGCACCAGGTAACCCATCAGGCTCGGCGTATTCGCCGGAGCCATAATCATGTGCTTGATCCTTCATCTGGCCGGGTAAGATGGGTCTCATGTGTAATGTGTGTAATCGTGTACCGTATTAGGGTAACCGAGATTGTAGAGAGTGTCATTTTCATAGAGTCAATCTTCCCACAGATCGCACGTATAAGAAAACCACCATCAGATAAGCGAAGCAGATTATGTGTAACACCTCGGGTCCTCTACTGGAGGGAGCCGAGAGTGTGAGGTGAACTACACCTCGTTAGGAGTGAAAGATGGTATGTATGCCTTGCATCTCTTGCCTGACTTATATATTAACAAACACCCCCATCGCGAGTATCGCGACAATGGCGGAGACGCTGGGATCTGATCTTCCATGGTGCTATCATGATTTGAGGCTTAAAAGAGTGCAAGGTATACATCTTCACTAAGAGGTTATATTTCCTAAATGAAAACATACATGGCCTTGAGAGTGTCACAAACTCTATAATATTTTGTGATTTTATTTTATACTGTATCATTAAACATTCTTATTTTAGTAGACCTATTTAAATATTCAAAAGGATAAAATTAGATTGAATACAAGCAGTATTTAATTTAATTAGGTGAGAAGTAAAATTATAAGTAGTAATTTGAGCTAAATACGCTTCGATAGCAAAACTTAGTTACGGCATGTTCAATGAACATACTTTAATTCTAATAAGAATTATATAGCAGAATCGTATATAAGAATACTTCTTAAAAATTAAGATTAAGTGATTTCATACTTTTCTGTATTTATCAACAACGAGGTATTTAATTTATGGAATATAAATACTACATTTGGATAAGCCGCAAAGACAAAGTGACGCCATGACAGGCGGGAGAAAATGATGAGTGTTGCCACACATGGAGAGATATCCCTAAAAATGGGAGAATGGGGAAATACATGGAACAAACGAGATAACTACGAATATGAAGGGAATGATCACGAGAAGTCCAATTGGAAAGATCAGACGTGGAGACGTGGACGAAATTTCGGTAACTTTCGTATTTAAAGCGGATACTACTTATATTAAATACCTACGTATTTAATTTGAGGTTTGAGGTAGAACGACATTTATTTCTTCAATCAAGTGATTGTTTATTTCATTGCCTAATATGTTTAAAGGCTGTGAATCTTAAAGTAAATAGTAAATAAAGATGAAAAACTGTAGTCCTATGTCCTAATAGCTAATAAGTATCTTATAAGAAATGTACAACTAGTAAGTAAGAATTCGTACAGATATACGAAAATTGTTCAAGTTATATTTCCTGGAAGAATTTACCGTATATTAATGGATAAATAACGGAAATAAAACAAATAAGATAACTTAGTTAGAAAATTCGTTTCGCACTTGTCAGAAATTTTGGGGAAATTTAGTTAACACTGACAACACCTTCCTATGAACTCCTTATAGTCCTTATGGTATCAAGTACGAACTTGTTAGGCGCCGTTGTTTCGAAAGATAAGTTCAAGCTCTCGGAAATCTTAAACATCTAAGGTAAATATTGTTATAATTGCAGAAAAACAAAGTTGTATACAAAGAGTGGTGTATACGGGATTAGTAGATGTATAGATCTTTAATAATAAGTGTTTATTTCTATAGGAAAAGAACTTTAACCGCCAACCATCTCGGCTAAGACGATTTACACGGATTGACAAAACTTCCCTGATTTGACGATAAAACGCTGGACTAGACCATTTCGCGGTAAGTTTCTAAGTGTTACTTTGCAAAAATAGTACACAAGTTATAAGTTTTGAACCACTTACCTAGTCGAAATAAAAGAAAATAGATGCAGCCGCATAACAACGCCATGTTGATTCATTATTGCTTTAAGCGTTATACAAGACGAAGTAATTGTTTAAACACAACTCTAATAATATAAATCGTTGAACTATTTATAGACATAATATAAAAATTATGTCTAAATACAAATTCATAGTCATGTAAAATGATTCAGAACTTTTCGATCAAAATGGCTGCCTTAGTATGCAATATAAATGTCTTATATATTACTTATTACAACTTTCAAAGTCCATAAATAGATATGATAGCTACTGCAACTTGTCAAGTAAGCGATTCAAGTTAAAAGTTGATCATTCAGATGACATTATAGTATATTATTGTGGTAATCACCTGACTGGTAAAGTCAATTGTTTTATGTACATACATGTGACATGTGATCTAATACTTTTTTACAGCTGTGTTGTTGTGTTAGATTAATAAGTGAATAAAAGTGGTGTACAAAAATTTAGTGATGCATGCAAACAAACAAAGCTCAGTAATAAAATACATTGAAGTTAGTGTCTTGATAGCTTACATGTACAATGTTACCTACTTGTATATTGGTAGCAGTGTGTAAAAGTCAGTGACATAAAACAATATACATACAAGTCTCCAGTAATTCCTAATGAGAATATTATAATACATAAATATTTCAGTAAGATTATTATGTTGAGTTTCAACTTTCCATTTCTTTACTATAAAGGACCCTTACATGTGAATTATTATTAACATTTAAATAATGGAGTAATTAGTTTATGCAAATGAAATTTTGATACAAGATTAGAGTTAGAACTATTTTACCATTTAAAGATTGGAAGTTGTTCTGACTTATGACATGAATTAATAAATAGTTCTGAAATAAATATGGAAAGTACATAGATATAAAAATAAAAGTAAATAAGAATAAAAATAAAATAAAAATAAATCAGCAATAAGAATAGAGAGTAGTCTTAAACGTTTTTATATAAATCAAGTTGTATATATCTGAGGTTAGTGCATCTACCTGGTCGAACCAAATACTTTGAATAAGTAGGTACATTTTGGTTAAAGGAAATTATCTCTGCAATTACAGGATTGTGCAAGATAACAAGATGGATGATATACTTTTGGCTAGACTTAGACGCATAAATGATAAAATATCAACAGACTTAGACGAAGTACCAGACATAGTTACTTCAGAAACTTTAGGGCAGGCTCTTATCTTTTACAATAAATTAGAAGCTCTAGTGAAAAGGCTCAACGGTGACTTATTAGAATATTTTCGATTAGTATCTACTCCTGCGGCAGATGAAATTGGTTTGATTAGTGAACTCCAGCTTAGAGCTGAGGAGGCTCTGGCCGAACTCAAAGCCAAGATTGATCAAGCGTCTTTGTCAAGCATGACAACAGAGAAAACTTTGGATGCAAATTCATCATGCCGGCTCCCAAAGCTTCAACTACCTGTTTATAATGGGAACATAACGGGCTGGTGTGAATTTTGGGATTCATTCAGAAGCAACATCGACTCGAGACAAATAAGTGATGTCGACAAACTTTCATATCTTAAGGCTTCAGTAACCTAGGATGCCAAGAAGGCTATTGATGGATTGCCAACCACTAATGTAAACTATGGGATTGCAGTTTCAATTTTGAAAGAGCGTTTTGGCAAGATATCTCATTTGATTGATGCCCACTATGCAACTTTATATAAAGTGAGGACAGCAAAAGGTACCGCTGAGGATTGCAGAAGGACATACAATGAGATAGAGAGAAATCTTAAAATTTTAGAGTCGCTGGGTGAGGATGTTAATCACAATCATCTGCGTTTCATGCTATTAGAAAAGTTCCCTTCAGACCTAGTATACGAGCTAAAGCTGAAGCTCAACGATGAAGCTATACAGGAACTCAGAAGTCAGCTGGATAAGATAATTACTGCCAAGGAAGACGCTGACAGGATATCTGGAAGGAAGCGTCTGCATGAAACAGAAGACAGTACCGTAGGTACTCTGCATATTAACGCTTGTGTTTTCATTGTAAGGCAAGGCACAACAGAGCATTGTGTCCTTCGAATTTTCAGAATGATACAGTAGTGATGAAATAGTCATGACAAATTTTTGAAACGGCTTCACTACGCTTCAGACCGCAATAGTTTATGCTAATCCATTAGGTGATAAAGAGCATCAATTTAAATATCGTCTGCTGCTTGATTCAGGTTCTCAACGTTCCTATGTTACCTTCCAGACGGCGAAAGAGCAGGTCAGGCAGAAGGCGAAGGACATAAACGTGGATAACTTCGTTTCTGGTGCCGACTCTACGGAAGAAGCAATGGAGCTCTACAGAAATCTAAAGGGATCATTTCAAGATATTTCAATGTCATTAAGGGATTGGAGTTCCAATTCTGAAGAATTCATGAAGAAAATTCCTGATATATGTCAAGAAGATACAGTAAAAGTGCTTGGTTTACAATGGGACATAAAGAAGGATACTCTTCAATTGAAACCTAACTTACAGGAAAAAGCTGTCACAAAAAGAGGCATATTGTCAATCATTTCTTCTATATATGATTCATGTGGTTACGCCGTACCTTATACTTTAGCTTCAAAGATTTTTCTACAGAAACTTTGGAAAGCAGGGGTGGCATGGGACTCACCATTATCAAGTGAACTAACTGAAGAA
Organism: Lathronympha strigana; assembly: GCA_949128165.1. Taxonomy (NCBI): domain Eukaryota; kingdom Metazoa; phylum Arthropoda; class Insecta; order Lepidoptera; family Tortricidae; genus Lathronympha; species Lathronympha strigana. Next base: position 8,101,908 of record OX421905.1, on the reverse strand, counting down.
TGGCACATCATTAGACGGAATTTGGAATCCGTAGGAGAGGTGTCAGTGGACAGATGTTATATGAAATAGAAATAGAAATAGAAATAGAAAATTATTTATTGTCACAAACACAAGAATACAAAAAAAAGGAAAGAAAAACAAGCACACATTCTTCTTAAATATTAAACACTAACAACTATGTGACAAAATTGTATTATGCAGCATCCGTATTTTTAGTCTGTGGATCGGAGAAAAGTTTCATCATTGGTAAATCCCGTATTGTACCAATTAAAGAACAGGAGAGTCTGAAGATACCCTTCTTGAACTCCTAGGGGTACTAATAGGAAGTAGATTGGTAAAATTTGTTCTTAAATTTCTTCAACATAACATCATCAGACAAGTCTTGTGGACAGATAGTCAGATTGTCATTGAGTGGTGTAAGTCTAACAAATTGTTACCACCCTTCGTGACTAGACGCATAGAAGAGATCAAAGCAAACAAAGAACTAGAGATCAGATATCTTCCATCGGAATTAAATCCAGCAGACGTCGGTACGAGACCTACCTGTTTAAGAGAGGACGGGGACAAGTGGCTGAAAGGTCCACAATTCATAACGCGTGACTCCAGGAGCTGGCCAGCAACGCCCAGTGGCGAGCCAACCAATTCTCTCTTGACTGGGGAGGGTCTTGGGATCCAAGAAGATGAAGATCTGATGGAGATAGATGATCTATTTATATCCAATGTCAGTCCAATGGAGACGGAGGAAGATGCTACGTTAGAAGAGACTCATGAGAATAGTCACATGTTAGATAATAAACTTCTGAAATTAAGAGAAATTCAGGCTACATACTTTCCTCTAGAGACAGAAGGAAAAGAGACCAGTTTAAGGAGATAGAAGCTGTTCTTAACACGAGACCTTTAACATACGTGGACACAGAGTCTGTGCACGTATTGAAACCTTCCGATTTTACGACTATGGGAAAATGCATTGTCATGGAAACTTCAGGAAAGGATCCTAGCACGTCAGTTGGGACGGTGACTAAGGATAACCTAATTAAAGGATGGAAAAAGGCACAGATAATTCGGCAAGAATTTAAAGAGATGTTTGAGAACCGGTATCTCCTAAATTTGAGAGAAAGGTATAGCCACCACCCACATGAACCAAGGGTGACTTCCAAGTTGACGCCAAGCATAGGGCAAGTCGTACAGATTAAAGGCGACACTAAAAATAGAATCAATTGGAAAGTTGGTAAAATAGTATCTTTGAGAGAAGGCGCCGAAGGTTTGTGTAGAGTCGCCACAGTCCAAGTAGGTGATACAATGTATACGAGATCTATCGCGCATCTCTACCCGTTAGAGATCGAAGATAGAGAAGAACAGTGTAAGCAAACATCGCAACAGGAAGAGAACTTAGAAGATCCTCTACAGATTCCTGATCTTCCGCGTCCAATAGATGACGTAACTATCGAAGCACCTTCTGGACAGAGAGTCTCTCAGCAGCTGGCCGGCAGAGAGGAAGTAGAAGAAGAAGTACTGCCACAGACATCGGTTATGGAGGAAGTACGTTCCTCACATATAGAGCCTATGTATGTTGATATCGAGTCTAAGTCTAAGTCTATATCAGAGTCAGAACCACTCGCGGTCGTCAACCACGAGTGTCCTGAACCTGAGCCACGTCACTTAGGGCCAGGCGTACACTCAGAACAACAAGACTCAAGACCCAAGAGAGAAGCAGCTCTTCGGGCGCTAGAGAAGATTAAGGAATGGACCAGCAATCTAGTCGCCGTGTTGCTTCCTCTGGTGGGGAGTGTCGCGACGAACGCGAATGTAAAGCAACCTTAATGCCGCAATGCTATTCGCGTGCGGCAACACTGAGAAGCACTCTGGTGGAGTCGTGGTAAGTTACGACACGTTGTAAACCGTAGTGCACAAAAAGTAAGATGGCGCGAATCGCCATTATCCGAATAGTAGGCGCGAACGCGCGAGTTATAGAAAGTGTGTTAAATACGTATCGAGGCGAGCTCCGGGGACTTCAAGGAGATTCCGGAGTCGTCTAAAGCTAAGTATCTAAGTATATAAGTATTAGTTACTTGGTGAGGACTCAAAATATGGTGATATGACATTCTTGCAATCTATAATGTATTATCTATTTAACATCTATTATACAAGTAATGACAAGACAGTAAATTACTATAGGTTCAGGGTGCCACGGTCTCTGCCGTGGACGCTGAACTTATAAGAGCTATTTTATTAGAGACCATCTTAGGTAAGGCAGAAAAGGTTACTTGGCGACGTCTGGCGTGGCGTGGGGTGTCGAAGTTGCGGCAGTTTGTCCCGGCGCAGGCGTCGTGTCTCTTGTATTGTCTCTTGTGTCGACTGACCTGCTTGCAGCGGGACGTATCGGTGTGTGACGGTAGGTGCCCGCGGCTCGCAGGGGTCAGGCCGGCGGCGACGGCTGCACGGTAATTGGAGTGCAGCGTAGTATGGCGCTGGGTACTCCGACAGGGCTCGGATTCGGACCTGTCAGCGGCGACGGCCGCTAGCCGGGCTACATATGGTAGTCCGGCCCGTGGCGACGGCCATGTTGATGGGGGTGCGACATGCACCAGGTAACCCATCAGGCTCGGCGTATTCGCCGGAGCCATAATCATGTGCTTGATCCTTCATCTGGCCGGGTAAGATGGGTCTCATGTGTAATGTGTGTAATCGTGTACCGTATTAGGGTAACCGAGATTGTAGAGAGTGTCATTTTCATAGAGTCAATCTTCCCACAGATCGCACGTATAAGAAAACCACCATCAGATAAGCGAAGCAGATTATGTGTAACACCTCGGGTCCTCTACTGGAGGGAGCCGAGAGTGTGAGGTGAACTACACCTCGTTAGGAGTGAAAGATGGTATGTATGCCTTGCATCTCTTGCCTGACTTATATATTAACAAACACCCCCATCGCGAGTATCGCGACACGTGCTGCGTATTTTTTATGAACTCCCACTATTTAATTATATAAATATTAAAATTTGAAAAACACCTCTTTTTGCTCTCGTCAAAACATAGCATTGCGATCATTACGTTTTTTTCCTTGAAAGTAAATAAATTAACATGTAATTTTAAATGCCATTGAACTAAACTAGTGCTTTCAGGACATTAAATATTTTTCCTCTTAAAGACAACAAAGAAATTCAATTGTAAATCTAAACTTGCGTAAATTTCCCATTCATCCGCCATGACAGCGAAATTCTCTTTGAATCAGTCGAGCTTTGGCTCGCGTTCGAGGTGGTCGCGTACTTCATCTCGGCATTTTGACAGGTCGTCTGACATTAATTTTTGACGGGAAATCATATACGTATACAAAAAGGATACCAGTAGACAGATTGTATTCGAAATAAATAGGGTAATTAATTGCGTTACATGGTTATTCCGTCTCATTTCAAATTATAGTTATTGCTATTTACCAGCCGTGTATGCTAAACAAATACAATATGTTAGCAAAAAAATTACCATTACTAGCGAATTCTTATAATTTGTTTCATCAAAACCCATTTTAAATAAAATAAGTTTCAAGGTTAGTTTTCACTAAGTGGAGTTCATTTTTATTATGCTGGTAATAATATTACGTCGTTTTTAAGCCAAAACGTGACTTTTGAAGTACGTCAACGTGATTGATAATTTTATTTTGACTTCGGCTTGTTTGCAAATAACAATGATTATTTAATTTTATTTATTGCAAGCAGTGTTGTTGTCTACTTCGTATTTCAGAAATGAAGATCTTGCAGTGTTTTCTTGCCGTTCTCTATACTATCTCGGAAAGTACAGCGGAGAGAAAACTGAAGGAAATATCTTCATGCAATCAAAATATTGGCGAACAGAACCACGGATCCTAATCCTCCTAAGAGTGCAATAATACTGCATCCGTTATGCAGCATGTATCATACGGCAGCTCCTACAAATCGAGACTCCTATATAATGTATATATTGTTGTAAAAATATATATGAGTATTTAACAAATAAAACTGTGTGTTTGTGTCAGTAGCGGCTACTAAGATCCTTGTTATCACGCGAAAACAATCTTAAGAAACCTCCCCCAAATTGTTATTTTAGTACGTTTTACATTAGTTACATTACACATCAACATTACATTACATTCAAAGAGGAAGATGTGATGATTAGTAATCTGACATTGTTTTTAAAGCCAACCAATCCACTTTTTATAGGTAGGTGAAGTAGAGTATCAGAACAATCTAAATACAATCTAAAAACATAAATAAATAAATAAATAACTAATAAGGAACAAGTCAAAGGAAACTTCATACATATAAGTACTTAAGTACAGTCAAGTGTAAAAATATGCTGGTGCACATCTTACTCAAAAATATGTCCCATAGCCCCTTATGCCGGTGTAATAAGAGCGTAGTACCATATTTATGAGTCGATTACCTATGTCGAACCATATTTTTGCACTTGACTGTACGTAATTCATCCATCCAGGCAGGCAGGCACTTTAGGAAATGCCACTTTTAAATTGCTTCTATTTATTTTCGCTCCTTTATAGTACCTATATTCGAGTTCATTAACGCATTAGTGCATTAATCGGAGGTGAGCCAGCCTACGAAGCAATAGGTCCCGGGTTCGAATCCTGTCCAGGGCATTTATTCGTGTGTTTATCACTCCTGATGAATGATTTCTATGTAATGTAATGTATATGTATCTATTTATTATATACAGGGTGACTGGTAACTCGACCTTTTCTTTGAAAGGGGTTATTCTAAGAAACTAGGTACTAAGGTAACCAGGGGTCAAAATTCAGTGGTTTTTGAGTTTTTAGATTTTTTTTATCGAAAAAAGAATGACAATTGTAAAAAAAAGTTAAATGCATTAAAATGGGCAATTTATGTTTTTCTTATAGCTAGTGAACATAGCATTAGTTTAAATAAGTCGCGCAGTATGCTATCCCGCACACCTCGCTGGCTCCGCAGAAAACCAGTGCCGTTGATAACGCTTAGTCGTGCCAACTGCAATGCTTAAAAAAAAAAACTTAAAAAACTTAAACTCCAACCATTTCAGCCTCACATCATTTTAACATGTATACTTCTTCTTTGTAAATGTGCTTCTGTAATGATGTATTGTCTGAATAAATGTTATTCTATTCTATTCTATAAAAATTCATGTCAACTATTATTGACTCTTTAAAAATAAACGAACGATAGGAACTAATGTAAAAGCGGGCAGAGCGGCTGAAAGCGCCGAAATTTGAAAAACTTAACAAATATAAGAGCCTGTGCAGAGAGTACTATTTTGTTCCATTTGGGGTCAAAACTCTAGGTCCATGGGGTCCCAGCACACGCAAGTTTTTTTTTTAAATCGGAAAACGTCTGGTTGATGTAACTGGTGACCGAAAATTTGGTGGCTTCCTCGCAAAACGTATAAGCATTGCGATACAACGATACAATCCATTTCTCTGGATAGTTAAAGTCCAACCACTGTCGCAAACCCAGCTAATAGTGAGCTGGGTAGCTCGTGTTGGTAAACAATAGCCATTTTTGTAACCAAGCGGCACATCCTCCAGCAGTATAAGTAAGTTTTACCTTTTAAAAAAATTGTAGGCGATGCCGCTTAAACGTACAGGCAAAAACAATGGCCCGATCACCTTGTCGTGCACAATTCCCTATGTGAGATTCCAGGTTGTGATAGTTCGTGATACCATCGCAGTCAAAGTTTGATTCATCTGTACTCCACAAGATCAGTTACTCCGGATATTCATTGTCAGCATTGAGTAAAAATTTGCAGAAATCCATCCTACTAGCAGGATCTGTCTTCTCTATGGTATAATGGTATACATACAGCCGTGCTGACTGCAGCGTGAAAAAAACCCTCCATTGTGACATAGTAAGGTTAGCCACGACTCCGGTCGATGTAGTGTAGTGGCACGGAGCAACTTTAGTATTTGTTCTTCTTAAACAGGATTATAATGGAGGTCTTTCAGCATCAGCTTGGAGTCGTTGAATCGAATCCTGCCATTGAAAGGGATCACCCTTTTCTCGAATACGTCGATAAGTCGTAATAAACGTGCTGACAACAGGTAAACGGCAATTCGGAAGCAGTCATAACAATACTAGGATATCTGGGCATTTTTATTTTTTGTTGTAGAAAAATATTTTATTGCTTATTTGGAAATTTTTATCTCTATTCTACTCAGAATCGCTAGCTCTTTCAATCCTAGTAGGAGAAAAAAAGTGTCCTAAATTTTCCAAACTTTCCATTGCGCTACCGCTATACTAAATGAAATGATGGTGGCGAAATGGAAAAGAAATCTTTGGACACTTTTTTCTCCTACTAGGATTGAAAGAGCTCGCGATTCTGAACAGACATCAATTAAAAATTGACAAATATTCAAAAAAATATTTTTCTACAACAAAAAATAAAAACGCCCGTCTACGTATTCCTCAAATTAGTAAGCCGCCATTAGATAAAAAAAAAAAAAATGAAAGCATTTATTTTATTTTGCATATTTACATCCACATTATGTTAGTTTAGTTTTTATAACAACATTATAAAAAAAACTATTCAACAAGATGTCCGATTTGGAAGAATAGTTAAAATTTATTGATTGGTTACTTGATGTATACAGATAAAGCCTCGGTTAATCACAAACATTTCCGAATATTAATAATATTACTTTCATTAATGAATAACATCATAACATACGAATATGTCCCATCCTTGAACATCAAAAGACCACAAAAAATTATATAAGACACGATAACAAAAGTAGCACAAACAAATCCGATTTCGGGTCAGGTACGCTTCTAGCTCACACACACTGCTTCCACACGCTACCTGCTCTGTCACTGACGTTATTATTTTAAATAATTTAGTACAACATGCTAACATTTTTACCGTGTCGGAAAAGTTATGAGTTACGGAATTCATTTATGTAAGTTTTACATGAACTATAAATACTGTTAACACATTTCTTTGAGTCATAGCCATTGATTTTACAAAATTAATATAAAAAACTTGTGACAACTTCTTATTTTTTTAAACTGGATAATTTTTAACGTATATTTTATTTAAAGTATCGCTTTTTTCATTTGCTACAAGAAATAACATGCAAGTACATTTTTTACAATTATAATTCATAGGTAGCAAGATGACGTTTTACCGAAAAAACAAATAAGTGTAATAACTCAAACACCAGTGACTTTTAACCCCGAGTCGATTGGGCTACTAAAACATTGTCAATGAGCTCTAGAATAACCCATTCAAGAAGTATGTAGGTCGAATTACCAGTCACCCTGTATATCGTCGTCTAGTACCCACAACATAAATTGATGAGCTTACCGGACTAGGTCAATTATGTGTAAGATTGTCCCATGGTATTTATTATTATTATTTATTTATTAATATGTACATCATTTGGCCGCCGTTACAAAAAGGACGTATCCGGCTTTTATTCCAAAATTGTGCTACAGATATATTTAGAATCAGTAAAAAAAGTCATATCTGATGTTATTTTTATTATAGATTTTTCATTTTATTGTAGGTACGTCTTTTCCCTTGCGGCGGCAGAATTTTACACCTTATCACAAGAGAATAAGGTAAAAAATGTACACATTTAAATGAAGATGCCTGTACAAGATACTCGTAGTATCGCTCTATAAGTCCAATTGCAATCCTCCAAAATGCAATGTCGACCCTGCCTTGGCTTTTTTCTAATTAAATTCCATTTATTTGATTTTACGCCCTATGAAAAGCATATAGGGTAGTAAATAACATCGTTAATCTAAGTTAATGACATTTGTATTTAGTCGGTTTAACTTTACGGAGCGCAAATCAAAGCAACAATAAAAATTCACAGTATCACGAATTACATTCACATGTGACATGTGACATCATCAGACAGAGACGTCTAGACATAAATGTTTACTTTCTCTATCTTTATACAATGGAACACTTTTACAGTTTTATTTTTCAAAGGAGGTATGCGATCGATTTCAAACTCAAAACCAAATCTTAAAAAAAAATTAAGGTCAATGACCTCTTCGAATAAATTGAGATAGTGTGCGTGAAATGCGCTTGTGTGTGAAACGGGGTAATTTGACAGCATTTGACAGAAATAGCTCAACGCCGAAATGTTATAGCGCTCTTAAGGTCACTCTAAATCGATTTGGCAGTGACAAATGACAATAGGCAAGATAATGTGATATAACGCAGCGCGCGTACTAATCGTAGTAATATATACCTATGCAGGTTTTTAGTAAAACATACGACTTTGTCGCTTGTGGTTCATTTCTAAATGCATCTTATGGCATTAGCGCCTTATCGGCAACCACCGAAGTGATCTAGACACGCGGCAGCGTGTCCAGCCAAGTTCAGGCGACGCAGCTGCAGTGTGTATTATCTTATTAGCTTTACACGAACCATCGGGAGCCATTTTTGACCCCTTTGATTATCAAAATCTACTGAATATGAACACACAAAATTTTACCCATCCATTTAGACCCCGGGACTAATCTGATCCCCAAATTTCATAAATGGGCGGATTTTTATTTTGTTGTCGTATTTTTTTTCGCGTCAGATTTGAATGAAATTTGTTGGGTAGGTAGAGTTCCTTATTCTCTTCAAGATAGATCCAATTTCAAAGTATGGCCCACAATTTTTTCCACTGAGTTACGAAACCATATGGATTTTCGTAACTCAGTGGAAAATTTTGTACAAAAATTTTGTCGCACATTGAGATTTTGTATCCATCTAGCGTAGAAAGCTTGGTTGGTTATTGAGATACAAGCATCCTAAAATCGCAATAATTCATATTATAGACATTAATTCATTTCATGCATTCATTCAATCTTTTTGAAACTGTTGAAATGGTCAAATAAAATGAAGGCATTGGCCCTAAACAGCCAAAACAGAAGGTCGGTGGTATTTATAATGTTCGTACCGCGACACTTTAGTTATCTTGATTAGCTTATAAATAGAAGAAAAACTCCGTTAGATTTTAATTTAAAAAAACGGGCGACTTGTCGATACGCCCGCTACGACCATGAAATTGAAGGTTTCGACTTTATCACTGTCTTTATTACACAGCGATATAGGTATGTAAGAGCGATAAAAATGAAACCAACCAATTTAAGGTGTGACCTCCGATTGCGCATATTTACGAGTACTATGGCCATATTGATATTGATTGATAGGAATTAGAGCAAGGTCAAATTACTTTCCCCACATGTGGATAAAATGCGTTTTTCCACGCTGGTTTTAAAGGACAAAACAGCGCTTTCCGAGCTAGTGAGGGGAAATAGTTATTTATTACACTCGGAGGCAAAGTTAGAATATAAATATAATCTATATCCTGCACTAAAAAAAGAAATCAACAGTAAAAAAAATATTGAAAATTTCAGAGACGAGACCTTGAGAAGCTCAAGATTCCAGTTATTGAATTTTGGAATCTTTCGCTTGCTCGGGTCTCAATACAAGCCCGAGAGTTAAACAACAACTTTGCCCCCTTGTATAATAAATAACTATTGTCGTTGCAGAAAATATAGAGTTAGTTAGTTTTCCTGGGCTTTTTCCGCAAATCGACATCCATTGTGCCTATTTTGCGTGATAGCGAGGTAGCACTACTCTAACCTCCCTAGTTCGTCTATGAAACCTATCATCGTTTTAAGGTTGCAAGTTGCCTCCTTTAGTGTGCTGGGAGTTCCTAAGTATTTGCTCCTGTATACTTCTATCTGTTTACATTCTAGGAGAACATATAGAAAATATAGAAATTGATTACCTACTAAAGAGGCCGTGAAGCAAGGGATTGCTGGACGAGTTCAGAGTAGACCGAGGCTTGAGTGACCTACATAAGCTTTCTGTTTAGCACATCACCTAACCAGAAGAGAATTTTCTTAAGTTTCAAAGTCCGCCTGTTTTGCTTTGAAAATAAATCTATTTTATTATAGGCATCTCATTGCATATGGTATGGTATGGTAGATATATCTAAAAATTGTATTGCCGGTAAAAACTAGCCAAGCCAAATTTTAACTTTACATTCTGTAACTTCTACAGAAGCTGGCACCTATTTAGATATCAGATCTTTTGTCGGCGGAGTCGACAAAAACGATATTCTCATATGGAACTAGGTTTCCATTATGTTTGTGGTGGATACCTTTTACTAAAAACATTCACATATATGTATACTACCTATGGCTAGCACATATAAATAAATATTATAGGACATTCTTACACAAATTGACTAAGTCCCGCAGTAAGCTCAAGAAGGCTTGTGTTGCGGGTACTCACAGACAAAGATATATATAATATACAAATACATATACTATATATAAAAAATAAATCTTAATCATATTATACCCATGCGCTATTTTTGCCTATTCTTTATCTTAGCTGGTGAGATATCATATGGAGGCCTAAAATAATATACTTAGCTTCATGAAACGCTACGCAGAAACGAAACACAACAATTATTTTAAATTCAGTATCATTTATTTCACACATATACAAAATACTATTGCGGTTCCAGTAACTTTTTGTAAGTATTCTACATATAACTACAGGTAACAACAAAACAAGAAATAGGTAAAATGCACATCTTAAACCTTATTATAAAAATTAGTAAATATGCATTTATAAATGCTTCTTAGAGTCAGATAAAGTTCATTACATCATTACATTTAATGTATTCATTATTAAACCAGAATAATGAAATAACGGAAATAAATGTGCGAAACTTTATAACTACAGACAGATGTACCGACTAGTCGCAGACTAGTAGGGAACGCCGACTATCCGACTATTTGTTTCGTAGTCGGCGATTAGTCGGTCGATTTTTAACGGTCGGTGATCTTTTTTGGTGCCTTTTTGGCCTGATTTTGATCGTGATCTTCTGGAAATTATAACTACAATCTAAAACGGGATATTTACTTTGCATATTTGTTTTATTGAGCACCCGGTGTTTAAGATTGTAGTTATAATGCAAATGACCATGTTAGCTTAAAATCTTAGAGAAGTTGCGTCCCCTTAACTAGTGACCATGTAGGTACCGGAACTAAAGCTGTAGAAGGGCAGCCGTACAACCGTGAGTCTGCACATTAACAGTCCTTGTGGACATCCTTGGAAGAGGCCTATTTACAGTTTACAGTTAATATGGTGACATAGATTAAAGGCACGTAGGAGAGAAATGAAGGGGAAAACCTCCATTGTTACAGAATTCAGCCGAAAAGTATGATCGGCTTTGCCGATTAGTTGGCTAGTTGCCCAAACGCATAGCCGGTACATCTCAACTTATAACAAACCATAATAGAGATGTAAATACTAAGTGAAAAACTCGTATTATTACGATAATTATTCTGTATGTAATCTTTCATGTCTTATTCGACAACGGCGACCTCTCAAAACTGAACTTTGTTTTAATAGTCCGATACAATAATATTTTGTAACAACGGGTATCATATTATTAAGTATAAGATACTAAATAAGAAGGGACTTAAGTAAAAACATTAAATTAATAACGGGTAGTACTGTACTGCTTTGACAATTAGTATTTATAATATGCGCTACTAATCTCATTATTCTTCGCATAGATATCAGCAACCAATATTTTTTCTTGGCTTACAAACGAGAACAAAAATGCATATTTTCCTGTCCTGTCAATTTCAAATTTTGGTTGTTAAAAGTATTGATTCCATAATATCACAGTAAATGCTATGTTTACCTACTTTTTGGCAACTTTAGGTGAAAAACCCATTTGTGCAGTCGTTTACAGTGGGGCAGATAAAGGTAGAAATTAAATAAAGTGGAACTAAACGCGAACCACACTGGCAACACCGTTTTCTTGTCAATTATGTCATTATTTTCGTAAACTAACATGTATCAAACAGTAAACTTACCGCTCGCACCTATGCGACAGAATGAAATGCACAATATACAATGCCTGCTAAAGTTTAGTGGCGCCCTACCGATTCTGTCGTGTCGTGTGACTAAACCTTTTCGACGTCGGCGTCGTAGCAAACACAAAATCTGTCACTCAGACGCCACGTCACCGAAGTGTCAAAACTTAAGTTGAACTTTATGCATGTGTGTTTTGGCCTGACGGTTTAATCCGTCGTTGGCGTTAGACCTGTATGCTTAGCACAACTTACACTGTCGCCTGTCACTTCATACATTAAGTCGCGGCCGATGTATGGACTCGCGCGCGAGAACGTAACATACGCTAGCCCGCCTGGTACTACGAAAAACGAACGATCGATTTTTTTTCTTCCCCTGTCATTCTTGCATATTTGAGCGCGAGCGATAAAGAGGTGTTTCCGTCAATGCCATTTTTCGATGCTCGCGGTAGCAGGCCTGGTGCGGATATACTCAGCGCCGAAACGGTTAAAATGCTATTTGCAGGCGTATGGTGGTCGTGGTTATCAAAGTGAAACGTGTTACTTTGTAACAGCGTGCGATTGAGAGACAGGTATCGTTAAATCGCATACACAACACGTTAGTAACAATGATAACCGCCATTACACGGCCTTTTCCACCTTTACACAACTATAAAATCTTAACCGGCTTATATTACAAATATTAAATTGACAGATAAGAAGAAACAAAAGATAAATTAGCTAATGAAGGTTTTATGGACGTTTATAAAACGGCATTAGAATAAAGTATACGTATTAAATAATATTGTCTTTTATTACCGCGATCATTATTCTTTAAAACGGATTATTTTTATTATTTTATTTATTTATAAAAACAATTACAAAAACAGTATAAACATAACATACATGAGTATCGTTAAACCAATGTGGTTTGTCTCGATACTTCGATTAATCGCGTATATTGACATTAGAACGTAGGGAACGTTACAGGCTCAAAACTTAGGGAAATTTAAATGTAATTTCTATACCTTTTATAGAATTAAAAAATATTTCTTAAACAGAATCCCGAGTTTTATTAAAACATTTATTCATGCCTCAATAATTTTTATCTAAGAATAAATATTTAATAATAAATATTTTATTTTAGTATTTTAAAGAGCTCATTTATTTCCATTGACATTAGCGTTAAGCGCGGCTAACCGAGCCGTCAGCTCGTTCACAAGTTTGTCACGTGGCACTTCGCTCTCCTCTCTGGACACAATGTTTCTTATTTTGACAACTCCTCGCTTCAGCTCATCGTCACCCAGGACTACGGCCAGGGGGATGCCTGCCTCTTCGCAGTGTTGCAGTTGGTTCAGCATTTTCGGATTCTTTTTGTAGGATTGCTCCGTCTGGAATGATACAATACCATAAGTAACATTACACACCACAAAGATGAAAGACTATGTAGAGGAAAATACATTGACGTAGAAAAAACCACAAACAAAAAACTTTTGAAAACCAAAATAAAAGCAAACCCTGTTTGTACATTTTACAGTCCTCCAAATTTCCAGTCCAGGCAAACTTTTACACACAATTTTTTTTAGAACTTTTCAGATTGATTCTTTAAATCATGTCTTTCCCATCACGGAACAATGGTGTTCCGGACCTTTGGGAGGCGTACGCGGAGCCGAAGCCAACACGCAGAGGCCCTTTCGACAATTTAATGAAATGTAAGGGGTACACCGAGCGGATGTTGCACCTGCCCGAGTCATGGGACGCACGCAGAGGCAGCACCCGCCAGGATGTATAGGCTATTGAGATTTAATGGAATCTAAAATATACTGTACTATTAGGATGAAACTGGTGGACTAAATACTGGGTTATGGAGAATAAGATCGGACGTCTGCCTAACAAAATGGTAATCAATTTTATTTCCGGCAGACGGTGACTCGCCCACATAAGATGGGCCCCCACAAAAAGCGACATCTAAGATGGCTCGAGGGCAACACCGGTATGAGGGCTGTGGGTAGAGAGGTGTCACTGGACTTTAAACATATAGCCAACTCGCCACTTAGGTTTCCACATTTACCCTCGAGAACACAGCTCTCGCGACCCCACTCTGGACGGCCGGTTAAGGCAAGCCAGAGGCGGAGGACTCGGTCGGACGACGGAGTCCCCCAGGAGCGCTCAGGTACGTGGCGTCGCTACTCCCCAACAGCTCGCCACAAGCTGCCCTGCGTTGACTGATTGCACCGGCCGAAACCAGTGGGCGATGGGGTCGTCACATCCCTACGCCAAATCATTATTATTAATTTTATATACCCTGCAGGCCTAAAATGGTTATCTACGAATGTAATTAGATAATGCTATTAGTTGATAAACCGACAAGTTCAACCGATAGCGCGAGTAGCGCGACGGTAACAGCTGCCAAATGTAAAGACATTTGACAGAACTACTTAAAATTATCAGAAATTGTCAGAAAGTGCCGACAAACTGTCGTCTTATCAGGCTATCCGCTTGGCATCTTAGCCCCACAGAACCCACAGATATCAGTAACCCTTTATGATACGTACAAAAATTACATATTGTGACCCACCCCCATAATGATAAACTTTTTTGTTACCTACAACAAATTTCTTGTCTGTGAAAATTTTAATATAGATAAATAATAACCTCGATTTTAATATTTTTGATAATAAACATTTCAAACGTCACTTTGACAATTCTCTCATACTTGACACAGGACCCACGCATGAGTGGCGCCGCCTGGTGAGCCAGCATACGGTAGCTACCACTGCAAACAATGCCGCATGCAAGTCGCACGTTATTTTATATCGAACGATATGAAAATTGAGGCCAAGTCTAGTCTTCTTGTCTATGAATATGAAAAAACTATGGGTGTGAGACAGCTGCCAGGAAAGTCGTCATGGCGGTCGAAATATGCGGCTTGAATTCAACATGGAGAGCTCATGATATGTGTATATAAGCGAATATAAACGATAACCATATTACACAATTATTCCTTACAGAAAAAGTTCTGTTTCAAAGAACATTGTTTGTGTCGTAAGCATGTTAAGAATAGCTAAGCATTAAATTTATATACGTGGTTAAAGTCAGTCGTAAAAGCACATTGTTTATGCGACTGCTACGCTGCTGAACGCCTCTTCGTGTTTCTAGCGGTTTTCGCGGCTTATGCCACGTAGAGCTTGGGGTCCACTTTGAAAACCATCTGGAAGGTAAGATGGTTGTCAAAGTGGACCCCAAGCTTCCAGAGGATAAACTAGGCCTTATTGGGATAAATATCAAATGATGACATAAGTTCGGAAAAACTCATTGGCACGAGCCGGGTTTGAACCCGTGACCGTCGGATTGAATATCGCACGTTTTTACCGCTGGGCCACCAACGCGACGCTTCTTAAGTTTTCTGAAGAGAAGAAGTTTTATTAATGGTATGTGGGTCGATAAAAGAATGTGATGTATGTATGAACTGTTGTCAAACTAACCTTAATGCCGGCGTCCCACAGCTCGGCGCAGATTTTCATGCGGTGGTCGAGGAAGTTCTTCTGCGCGGAGGCCACGTACACCTCCACGTCCTGCGTGCGCACGCGCAGCGTCCCCGCCGCCGCGCGCGCCTCCAGCACTGAGAATACTCGCTCGACGCCGATGCTCACACCCACGCAGGGGACCTGCGCGATTACCGAACACATTTTAATAAATCAACAGCGATAAAATTAAGTATATAATCTACCCGTTTTTGGGGAGGTAATAAAAT
The DNA here is from genome assembly GCA_949128165.1 of Lathronympha strigana. Classification (NCBI taxonomy): domain Eukaryota; kingdom Metazoa; phylum Arthropoda; class Insecta; order Lepidoptera; family Tortricidae; genus Lathronympha; species Lathronympha strigana. The sequence continues at coordinate 8,086,309 of OX421905.1, read as the reverse complement.
AAATAAAATAAAAATAAAAATCATTTATTTCGGACTATTAAAATCCATAGGGTTTTAGTACAAAACTTATTATCTACCTTAATGTCTATGTTAATAAAACTACAAACTAACTATAACATACATATATATGTCGGAGAGATGCCATCTATCGGAGGGCATGGTATAACTAGTGGCACCACCTAGAGGCGTGCTAGCACACTATTACGTTGAGTAATTGATTAGTTTCGATTGCGAGTAAAGAAACGTCAGGTAATACCTGGGTGAAATCAGAGATGGCGTTACGGGCCTTCCAACTTGACAGCTACTGGTTAGGAAGGGCGGGAGTAGGTCGGACGAGCGGCCATTACGGTTGAGACGGTTGAGCAGAGCCGTTGTGTGCGTGACGTCATCTCTGGGATCACCACGTTTCCTTGTTATTTCTTTGTATCCGTTTAAATCAGAGCGATCACGTGTTATTTTGAAGTTAAATCATTGTAACTAATTAAAACCGATTATCAGCTATTACGACGCGTTGTCATTTAATCGCCCCGTGCGAATTTCATCCAAATGAACCTCGATGTGAACATACCTTCGGAAAAAGACCGTGCCGTTAGCCCCGTGCTGCCATCAAGCCGGAGCAAGTTTGTTTACATCTTTGTCATCAGAAGTTGGATAAAGACTTCACAACCCACACGAGTGTCGCGAGGTGAAACGTACCACGTGCTTTATTTTTGGTGAGGTTGAATCATTGTTTTTATTGTTATTGTGGTTATTTCTGAGTTTGGTTACATTCCATAGCATTGTATTGAGTTGACTCCTGAAATCCTGAGATTATAAACTTTGTTTACATTAGTTTTGCTTGCTAAAAGTTACATTTGGATTATTTTACCTTAAGTTGTCATTTTTGCACAAAAAGAAAGTGAATCAGTTGTTAGTTGTTGCCTAGCCTGATTACGTACTTTGTGTAGAAAGGATTACATCAAAACTTTGCTAGACAAACCATTGTCACAGAAAACCAATCATTGTGTTCTTACGGTGTATAGATTATAAACGTGTTCTGTGCTGGTGAAATTTACGTTACAGTTGGTGGGATACAGCACCACAACTGACAGTATGCGGTAAATGCGGCCGTTGTTGTGCTATTGCGTTGGAAGGTGCTGGCCATGGCTGTCGAGCAGACCTGCTAGGATTGAAGATGCTAGCAGGAGAACAAAGGAAATAAAAGGACAGGTTTCGTTCCATGAATTGTTTTATTGAAAAAAAATAAGAGATGGTTAACAATAGTACAAAATATTGCAGAGTTTGGTTTCGTATGTCACTAAAGTTGTTCTATTTCAAGATTAGTTTGCTGATGAAACAAGCTGTTGTTTGTTTTTTTTTTGTTGAAAGTATCAAATTTAATCAAAGATAAAGATATTGATTATTTAATTGGAAGGTAGTTACTCCGCAGCTGAACGTATTTGATACAGTGAATAAACGAGCGGGGACACTCTCAAAATATTTTAGTGGTGAAACTGATGCAATACAATTCGATGATTTCAGTCGGCTATGATGAACTTCGAACGACTTCGAGCTCCCAGCCTGCTGCTGGATTTCACCTTCGTGTCCCATTAGCGCAACGTAAGCTGAGGCGACTGAGAGCAATGCTGAATCGTTGCTGCACATACGGCAACAACCCACACTGTGCGTCCACAATCACAGTTGTTTATCTGGTGAGCAGTTCACGTTTTATTGGGATGTTGTGGAGCACTGGTGTGATCACGTACATAGAGAATCTGTTTCTTTGAGTTTGACAGAGAGAACGGTCTAGTTCGTTTCTGTTGTATTTTTCTGTGAGTCGTGTTGATAGTTTCATTTGGGTTTGAAACGACTGTTAAAAAACACCGATGGTTTTACGTGATCATCATTGACAACCAAAACATGTTTAAAAGTTAAAAGAAGTTTAGTTTGAGATGGCAGTTCAATTGTTTTGATTCACTTGCAAGAAGTTGAAGCTATTGTCTCACTTTCAATAATTTGAAGGTAGGTTGTTGAAATTGACTGCATACTATTCAAATAGGTAGTTTAAGTGGGTAGCAGTTTTAAACGAGAAGTAAGGGCCTTGGTAGAAGTTAATTTGTTTACAAAGAAGTGTAGGACAAAATTGGTAATTTCACAGATTTGAGATTTTTTATCGTGAACGTAATTATCTTGTAAATGGTCTCAGAGTAGCCGGAGCATGATGTGAGAGATGCAATTTGACTGCTTTTTATGTGCAGTATACTCTGCGAGGAGGAACATCCATGTGGCTGAGATGGTAAGTACCTCTGTCGATTAGTTAAGGAAAATGCCGGAGGATCACGTACCATTTGAAGTAAAAGTAAACGAGTGTAATATTGACATAGAGGTTCTCAGTTCGGCTGGTCAGACCGTACCAGAGGCTTCACCGTAGCTGTAGCTCGTTAAAAGTCTGTATCTGCTAGCTGCAGTCGTTGCGGTAACGTAGTCCGTGGGTACGTGGTGCGAGGGAAGCTCTGGCGGGGGATCCCGTGGGGATGCGCGTAAGAGTGATTATGTGATAACCGTTATACCTAGGCCAGGAATGAGATTCCTTGTGTTTGTACGATTTGATGTTTTTAATATCTTATATAGTGAACGATAGTTAAATATTGGTACTTGGTTGTTTTTGGATTCTAGAACTAAATACTATGAATCAGGAAAATAAAGTTTTGAACTTTAATGAAATTAAAACTTTGAATAACGAAGTTTCTTTGAGATGAAGTCAGGTATGACCGAGCGGTGTACTTTGCTTTGTTTTTATTGTTGCAGAGTAAAACACACGAGGCGGTGTCGGAGACAGGAGTCATTAGTACGAGACTTCGATTGACTACGAAACGCTAGCGTTGTGGTGGCCGTGTGGCGAACTACTTTGACAGCGTTTATTAATTTCATTAACGGAAACGGAAACTTCAAGTAGTTAACTTGGGTGTGGTCGGTGTGAGGTTGGCAGCACTGTTGTTAAGTTGGTAGACCTATCAGTTGAACTGACTTCCGATTGTCAATTCCCGTGGTGGGAGGTAAAAAGCAGCGCGCAAGCGGAGCGCGGATCGGTACTGATTATTCTTTATTCGACCGTCTTAGAGAACGGACTAACCTCGCACAGACAACACCACGTTTCCTTAGTTTGGTTATAAAATAAATCCGTCTAGATCGTTGCAATCTTAGTGCTTTTAGATTACTAGTAGGTGCGAATAACTGAATACAATGCCTTAGGTTGTAATCTGTAATGATTGTGTTATAATCTAAAGTGATACGTGTGCTTTGTCGTAATTTAATCTACCCGAGTAATAATAGAGTATTTTAATCGAATGTGCCATGCTGTTAACTGTATTACATGATGGTGGTGTAATCTGAGTATTCCATTACTTTTGGAGGTAAAGAGCAGATGATCTGCGGATTCTTAGAAACTATTTTAAAATTGCCTTTTTTTAAATCCATAAGTAATGAAGGTTGCTGAAAAGCGAGTGGTATTCCATTACCTGGGAAGTAATGATGTGCGTTCCTACAAGCCAAATTTAGGTTGTAGACGGTTGGAGTGTTCCTACAGTTACACTGTAGAAGGAGTTTCTACAGTTACACTGTAGAAGGAGTTCCTACAAGCCAAAATTAGGTTGTAGACGTTTAGAGTGTGCCTATAGATGATTGTGAGCTCACAATGGTGTGTTAAATGTATCGTGTGATTATTTGAATAACATTGTATTTTCTGTAACTGATTGTTATCCCCAATACCATCTGAGGTAGAAGAATTCAATGAGTCTGATCCCGAGTAATAATAATACAATGTTCTGCTAAAATTGTGTATGTAAGTTGTGTGATGATATGAGTATTCCATTACGTTTGGGAAGTAAGGATGAGCACATAATGTGCTATGACTTGTTGATTAGCCTGTTCATATCAATGTAAGTCATGTTGAAGTATGCCCTGACTAGTCCCAAAGTAATGATGGTTGCTATAAATCATGTGGTGTTCCATTACTATATTGGTAATGATGGATAATCGAGTGCCTACAGTGAAACTGTAGAAGGTGTTCCTACGAGTCTATATAGGCTGTAGACGGTGAAAGCGCGCCTATAGATGTTTGTAAACTATCGATAGTGTGTTATAACTGTGTTGTATGATGATTAAAATAAAATGTGGTTTCTGTCCTTTTATTAAGGTCAGAATGGGCCGAGCGTTCAGATTTGCTTTGTAGTGTCCTTCTGTGTAGGCAAGTCACCCGAGGACGTGTGACGAGCAGGATGGCCGTGTCGGAGAGATGCCATCTATCGGAGGGCATGGTATAACTAGTGGCACCACCTAGAGGCGTGCTAGCACACTATTACGTTGAGTAATTGATTAGTTTCGATTGCGAGTAAAGAAACGTCAGGTAATACCTGGGTGAAATCAGAGATGGCGTTACGGGCCTTCCAACTTGACAGCTACTGGTTAGGAAGGGCGGGAGTAGGTCGGACGAGCGGCCATTACGGTTGAGACGGTTGAGCAGAGCCGTTGTGTGCGTGACGTCATCTCTGGGATCACCACGTTTCCTTGTTATTTCTTTGTATCCGTTTAAATCAGAGCGATCACGTGTTATTTTGAAGTTAAATCATTGTAACTAATTAAAACCGATTATCAGCTATTACGACGCGTTGTCATTTAATCGCCCCGTGCGAATTTCATCCAAATGAACCTCGATGTGAACATACCTTCGGAAAAAGACCGTGCCGTTAGCCCCGTGCTGCCATCAAGCCGGAGCAAGTTTGTTTACATCTTTGTCATATATACCCAATGTGATAAGTAGGCGACTAGAGACTATTTGTCCCTCCCAATCATCACATCGACCCAGTATTTAGTGAGCGGGCAGTCGAGTCGCTCTGCCAACGTCCTCAGCATGCCGTTGCTGCTACCGCGCACACGTTTTAGCAGAGAGGCAATTCTTTTGCGCCTAATTGCAAAAAAATCGTCTACTCTTGCCTCTGCGAACATGCCAGAGGCACTGCAGTGCTTTGGCCGCTTCAACAGCATTCTGAGAACGTTGTTATACTGTACACGTATCGTGTTGTAATGCTAGCGTTAGAAAAAGACAGTAGGTATGATACTCTCTTAATAACACATCCTCTCCAAACGTACGTACTTTAAACAGTTTAAAGATCCGAGAGCCACAGTTAGTCTGTGTCCAAATAATCACCTTAAGACAAAAAACCCGGCATCAATCTTTTTTATTTAACTACCGAGTTATAAATGTTACGTATAACAATATCTGTCGCAGAAGATATTTCACAACACCACCAAGCGATCCCAATAACGATGATAATTTTGCTCGATTTTTTTACTAACGTGAGGTTTCGATGAGGGAGTGCTAACTGATCCGATGACTGTTATTGCGTTTCATGTTTTATGTTTAAAATTACATGATTATTGTTTTTTATTTATTTTTAGTTCTAAAAAATATGAAGTTTTAGATGTATTTACGGTAAGTAGATTGCTTTGAAACCATCTATGCATATTATCTGTCTTTCTGAGACAATCATTTGCATCTGTAATTCAAATAAACACGTAATGAAGTTGTGACTCACGTTACTTTTACGTGGATTGACCAAACTGACGTACTTACTGCGAGTTTTTGGTTGAAGTCATCCCCCCCCGAACGACAGCGATTTACCCTCTGATACCACACTCGCAGACTTGCACAACAACGCCGCAATTTCACGTCTTTGGCGTGTAAAAGGTTAATAAAAGTTGTAGTCACGCAATACCTGTTTATTTTTGGAATCGAACATCCCGACGAGGCTATCGTAGCGTCCGCCGCCAGCAATCGATCCAACAGTTTGCTCCTCATTGCCGACTTTGATTGGGTCTGAAAGTAAATACATAACAGCATTTATACATTTTGTACAATAAGGGTGCTCTAAGAGAATACTTGAGCGCAGTCCCCATTTTCTTCTGCTGATAACAAACGTTAAGTTCTTGTTCCCTGGTACACAATGTCTATTGGTAACGCTAAATATGGCTTCAAGTCACACTTATCGTTTTCGACGCCATGTCAAACACAAAAGTTGTCACTCAAACGCCACGTCTCCGAATTCTCAAACACAAACGCGAAAAGTAGTGAAATACAGTTCGGGTATTTTAAGCCCAGGAAGCGCGACGTTGTATGCGCCAATGTACAATTACCCCATGACGTACAGTCGCGAACCGGGATTGTAGAGCCACTTACCTATATTTCTAATTTTGCCGTGGAATGCAAATCGGTATGGCAAAAGTCAACTGTCATCTATTTATAACATCGGTCATTTATTACACAACTAAATTAAATTAAATGTGGCAAGTGGTTCAACAATCCCAGCTCGCGACTACTCGGTCGATACTCACTGATGTAATGAATTCATTCATAATTTGTCCATGCAATTTTGAACATGACTGTACCATTCCCTGGCTGGACTGGAACCTGCGCGAACTGCAATATTTAATCAATACCTAATCTTCGAAAACGTCGACGCTTACTTTTCTCTTAAGTAGCGTAACGCGGTTATATAGATACCTATCGTGTAACGGTTTAAACGAATTTTAAGTACCTAATGCTTTCCAGATGCATTACTTACTAAATAACATAATATAACATAAATAACATAACATAACTTGCCTTTCACTGATTAAAGAACTAAATTAAATAAATTTTAATAATGTCGTAGAACAGCTTACTATGCTAAAGTATATTTCAATAAACACTAATATTGTACAAATGTACATTAACATAGATTACCTATAACTATTTTAACATATTTCATAAACATTCTTCCCCCTAACCTTGAAAATACACGGTTATAGTTAGCGAATAAAAACATGAGCTCTACTAATTTCCATGTCATTAAGATTTACCATTAAATTACTAAATTAATTAAACTTAACATTCATTTAACAGAACAACATCCGTTTAACATAATTAACAATTACAATCGCTAATTATCGCAGACATCGTTTTCTTTGTCGATTTAACACGCAAGATCGCATACACGTTTTTAATTAACAAAAAATAAGACTACCAGAATGCATCTCTATTGCATTCAGCATAACGTTGAATATGGCCAGTGATGCGTATAGGTCGATTCACGAGAGCTAGCACGAATGAATTGACCAAAAGTAATGTCACTTGTCATTTTTAGTGACAGTGTGAGTGCCGTTCTTATACAGGCGCCTCACCTCCTAATATTTTGTAAACATGTACCTAATACGTTTTTGTTATTCAAGAAAAAAACAATTATATTATTATAATCTGTACATAGTATCATGGTAATCCATATAGTATTGAAGTCCACTGTAAATAAAAATAGGTATTTATTTTTCGGACTTATTTTTAATGTCAAGAAACGAAAGGCGATTGCTTGTTCAAATAGTAAAAAATCTAAAAAAGCAGCAGACCAAGGAGCCCGTCGTCAACAGTTTTTAATTTGACGCCGCAGTCTACAAAATGACGGCGAAAAGATTCGAAATTTTTACGATATTTAACTGTTTTTTTTTTCGTTTCACTGTATTTTTTTACGTGTCGTCAAAAATTAATTATACATTTTAGTCATGATGATAGCACACCTTAGCTTAGAGCCTCTTGGCGTCCAAAGGCGAGCAAGATTTTGGCGGGTATGCTAGATTCTCTTAAAACACAATTATCATAATCACTTTTTGCGTCAACCTGTGTTCAACATTATCATTCACTCGTTCAATTCATTGGTGCCAGCTCTCGTAAATCGACCTATATCATACGATACTATTAAGGTGCGTAATAATTTTGTAATAACCTACCAATTAAAACGGCTTCATAGATAACTCCAGTGTAATAATCGAGTCCTCTCGCCAAGCTCAAGTCAAAAAGGATCTTATCCTTAATGCCAAAGAGTTCACAATAGTGCAGCAACAGCTTGATGCCTTCGAGGCCTTCAACTGCCGCTTTAGTTTTCGACAGTTTCTCGTCTGTGAGCAGTTTCTCGGCTAGTTCAGTGCCACCATTTAATCTCACGTATTCGCCGATTCTGTCGGCGGCTTCGGGCGACACGCCTTTCTCATTTATCATCTCTGTTCGCACTTCTTCCCATGACATCTGAAATTTAATAGAAGGATTATTGTATAACGCGCAATCTAAAAACGAATTGAATAGGTTAAAAGACCCGACTGTGGTATTCAACTTGTTCACCGTCCCAATTTGACATGTGAACATTACGGTTTTATAAACAGGACAGTGAAGTCTAAAGGTGCGTTTTCCCATATTTCATCTACCACACGAACTAACGAATGCTCTCTCAGATTCAGAAATGTTTAGAACCGCTAAGAGAAAATGCAGCTTTAGTAATAAGGTCCTATCCCTTTGAGTACAGAACTCTTAAAAGATGGTAAGTTGGTGTGTTGAGGCAAGAAACCAATTATGTACATAAAAAATAAAAATCGTATTTACAAGTTACGGTGTTCGCGGATGTTTAAGAGCTGTTCAAAATTTCTCCCGCCTTGGCGACGGCAGAGCAATGCACGTTTCCTTAAATTGTTTCTGAGTGACCGCAGCACTTCAGGAGTATTTTTAACAGTCTCAAAAACGAGGCAATAATTTTGTTTTGTAGTTCGACAAGAGTCGTTGGTCCTGGTCCGTCATCGTACACCAACGTTTTAATTTTACTCCACAAAAAAAACCAGTGGAGTTCAATCGGCTGGCCACTGGACTGGGCCTCCACGTCCGATCCAATGCAGCCCGTAAATATTGTCCAAATGTCTCCTGACGTTTATCAGGAAGTGTGCAGGAGTACCATCGTGCTGGTAATACATTTGAAGTACAAACTGCAAGGGAACGTCTTCAAGTAAGTCATTGAGACTAGTCGTCAGAAAATCCAGGTAAATTTCTCCGTTCAGACGGGGCAAAAATACCGGGCCGAGAACGTATGGCCCTATTATTCCCGCCCATACTTTTAAAGAAAATCGATGTTGAAATGAATTTTCTTCGTCTAAATGAGGATTGTCGTGTGCCCACATATGCCAGTTATGCAGGTTGAAAAGACCTTGCCTCGTGAAGGTGCACTCATCGGTCCATCGCTCCACTCGTAAAACTCAAAACGGGGCACATAATCTTGGGGGTTTAGCTCTTGACACAGGCGATAGGATGTTGATGGTCGTCTCTCAAAATTCTCCAAATAACCTTGTGATTGCAGTTAATCCGACGGCTAGCACACGACAACCTTGTCGTGTGCTAGCCGTCGGATTAACGCAAAAATACTGTAAGACGGCCTCCTCGAAAGCAGGGTACACTTCAACATGCCTTTCTCTGGCCATAGGTGGTCGAAAAAACCGTAGTCTCGAAGCCGTTGAGTAGCTGCGGTCATGGTAGCATTCGACACGGCGACACCAAACTCCTCATGATAACGCCTTACCACTAAGTTGACATTGTCATTCCAGCGTGCAACTTCCCATTTCACAATATTGCATATTCGTCTATCTAAACGCCATGAATGCCAAGATAATTGAAATATGAACGCAATGAACATTAAAATTAAACTGACAAACAACGAAACCTCCTTTTTTTTTAAAGGTCGGCAACGCGCATGTAACACCCCTGGTGTTGCAGGCGTCCATAGGCTACGGTGACCGCTTACTATCAGGAGGGCCGTATGCTTGTTGTCACCGTCGTAGTATTAAAAAAAAAACGTCAAACTCGTAGCGGAAAAAATAATCATCAAGTAACCAGCCATTATTACCAGAATACCCCTAAATACTGAAAAAGGTATACAACCTCTACCAATGCGATATGCACAATGTTGTATTACGAATTTGATAAAAGGTCCGCATCGTCAATAAATAATACTAATAGGATAATGATACAACACACGTTGAAATCTATCAAATCATGTCCATTTGTTGAAGTTTTATTATATTATGAAGTCTATTCCATCAGGAACTCAAGAGATCATTCTAAGATATTTAAAGCAATTCTCTGTTTTATATGTAATTTTGTTTCTATACAGATATTTTTATGTGTACCTTATCCAGTTTGTCCACAGTAGAGCACGTAGCTCGGAAGTTCTCAGCAGGGACGCCGCAGGCCTCGAACATTCCATCAAGTAAGCGACGGTGATTGACTTTAAGCACAAAGCGGCCTATGTCCAATGCGTCCAGGATCTCGGAGACGACTCTAAGGCACTCCGCGTCCGGTACCATAGGATCGTATTGGCCTGCGATGTCGAAATCCTAGAACAGTAAATATAAAAAAAAATGGATTGTAGTGGTAATTCATTTTTACGAGATTATATGTAGTTACTTTGATTAACTATCCAGTTCGCTAATTACGGCATATTGTGGTTACGCCTCTACGACCCATGTTCGCTACAAAGCGAAAAAAGCCTTGTGGGTACGGAAAATCCTTAGAAATGGATGAGTTAAATTCTTGTCCCAGACTGATTTTCTTGTAAATTTAATATATTTTTCTCGTAGTTTTTTTTAATGAGTACGAGTCGTTATAAAAATACATTATTTATTGATTTAATAAAAACTTCACATGCGGCAACCAAAACAACTAATAATTCTCTGCCAATCAGCACTTCGCGCATAAAAAAATTCATTATACCTTATATCAAGTGCAAACCAGTAACTACGACTACGGCTCATACATATTGAGTAGCCAATCATAAGCATAATCACTGGCTGCTGAGTGGCTGACCGCGTAATGCCTAATACTTTGACCTTAACCGAATAATTGCGTAAGGCGACACCGACACCGATCTAAATACCGGTATTTGGATCCGTTTCGGCACAGTCAGTCACGGGCTTGACCGATATTATTGCACGCGAATTAGAACGTATGCACTTTTTTATTACCATTGTACCTAAATTAATAATAAGTATTAATTTATGTTCTTTACTATTGGAAATAATCATACTGTTAAATTGTGTTTAAAAGATTATGCACCGTCAGCGGTAAGGAAGCATACAGCCAGCCTGGTGTTTCAATATATGTTAACATATTCATTTCGATCTGGGGATGGCATTAAAAAAATTTTGCTCTCAAGGTATAATAGTAGGTACTTATAGTTATTTCTGGCTTTTCTGGGTGGTTAATTAATCAGCTGTTTACATTTTTAAAATGTGACCCCAATGACTTGTTGTATTTCGTATCATCAGTTTTTAATTACAATTAAAATCCAGAAAAACTCATATACTTAGTCGTTGTTGGAAGTGATTGGATGATAGTGGTTGGGTAAACAAAATTGAAGGACTTCACTTTCTCTAAGTTTCACTGAATCACAAGAGACGCAATAGACAAAAGCTGATAAGGCATAAACTGCAAATATAGATCCAGTGATTATAATGATCCTTAATCATTATCAGTGATCGGGGAAATGGTAGTAAAACTCCAGTAACCCTTTAACAAATCTTAATGCTAATATTTAAAACAAAAGCATCAAAGTATCAATCCGCAAAGTATCAATAGTACTTACGCATTGGTAGAATTCCCTGTATCTCCCTCTAGTCATGGCAGGATTATCTCTTCTGTAGACCTTCGCTATGTGGTAGCGTTTCAACGTGTTGATTTTGCTCATGGCCAGATAGCGCGCCAGCGGCACCGTCAAGTCGTACCGCAGGGAGAGTATCTCGCCCCCTTGGTCTTTAAGGTCATAGATTAGCTTTGAGTCCTCACCATATTTGCCTGTTAATACGTCCTGTGAATAAATAGTACTTAAACTGTATTATTGTTTGGGAAGTTTAGAGGTGCCTCGCCCGAGGCATTACGGCCGCGTGTACATTTGACATGGGCATGGCACACTACATACACCAAGCTGCTTTGAATGAGCTGCTATTGAATATTAGTAAGGATAACATTATTGGGCTACTTTGGAGCTTTGGATGAATTAAAGACAAATTATTAAGATAATCTGCTTTGCAGTCTAATAAAAGCCCCAAAGCTTTTTTTTAATGAAGCCCTCAAAAGAAAAATGTCAATTAAATTTTAATGGTTAAAGCAAAACTGAGTTTTTCTTCTCAGACCAGCTTTCATAAAGTACAATCATACCTTCAATTCGAAAACAGGTGTGTCAATACATTCAGCTCCATGCCTCTTGAAAACAGTTATTATCTTCTGCAAGACATCATTTCTTATGGTCATTTGCTGTGGAGTGTAATCCCGAGTACCCTTAGGCGTCTTGAGGGTGAACTTCTGCGGAGCAGCATCTTCTGGGGTGAGCTGGGCCTTTAGGGCTAATAACTTAGCTACTTCTTCCTTTATCTGCAAGAATAATGAATTTGTGAATTTTTGCAAATTCTCAATGTTATGGTGGTAATCATAAATAAGTGCATTTTATGTGTATTCTACACCAATTACAAAATTGCCCATCTATTAAAATTTAAATGTAAAGCAAAATAATGAGCATAGGCTAAAACAAGACATCAAACCATTAAGAGTATGCATAAAAAATAATTTATATGAACTCATCCAGCACCAGTCTCCTAAGGTACTTATGATATCCTCCAACATTAAGGTGATATATATAAAAAAAAACTACAAGTACATGCAAGAGGCTTTAGCACATTATTTCACCTATTGTGACATAGAGGCACAATAAAGGATATTTCATATTGCCTACTAACAAAACAGTAACCTTTTATGACCGTCAGATCACTAATTTATTACACATAATGTAAATATTATAATGCAGCAATGTAGCTTTCTAATACCTTAGAACAAGCTGATGTGGTAATAGTTTTAGTAAGAACTCTATTTATATTGTGCAACCTCAACACTGCTTTGTGAATTTTCACTAGACTTAGCGCTCGGAATGACATGCTTGGCTGATTATATCCAATGTTACGATAATTTCAATACAGTCCCTTGTCACCACAGCTTTACAGTGTTAATACCGGAAACAGAAAAATACAACACTTAAAACATTCACTTGCAAATGTACATTTATGCAATTGATTAAAAATGGGCCCTGCTATTGTTGTTGTCAGTGAAGCCCTTGTGGTGACAGAGGAACCATATGTGGAGGTTTAAAATAAAATAAAAAACGTATAATACAACACCATCTATCTACGGAGTCAAATCATTTACAGTGAATATATCATCTTTAGACTCACGGACCTGTACATCAATAGAAAAAGTAACACCTTTTGGTTTCTGGATCATAACATCAGGAGGTTGAACTTTAGGGAATCGTGATACTTCAGCAGCGCTGAAACTTCGCATATGGTTCCACCACCTCTTGATATATATGTACTTTTTAAAATCTATTTTGTGTAAATCTTTAGCGAGGATCACATCGCAATTGGTCGGCGTATAACCGCAAATATAACTATAATTTGAAAAATGTGTGTCGATTTCAGCTAAGCCGTACTGTTTTCTTGTGTTATCTTTGTTGGACACGCAGGCCTAAAGAATAAATATAAAACTATAATGTAAAATAAGTACTACAGGTACGATCCAATACGATCAAATAACAGATGATGTAATGTATACACCGTATTTTATTATATTACATCAACATTTACCTTTTCGCTCGACTCCTTTGCAGCCTTTAGTTTTCTTACAAGTTCACCTTGCTCTTTAATTTGCTGAAGCAGTAATTCTTGAGAATCGGCCATAATTAAAACGAGAGGACTTGGAATATACTTTCACTCAAAAACCTACGTCAAGGCTAGGGCAGCAAATGCAGTTAAAACAACATAATCGCAGTTAGCCTTTCGCTTTTGTACCTTTCATTTTTTCGTGCAACCGCAATAACGCAAATAACACGTAGAAGAGGAGGTTATAATTTTAAGCTATTTAGGTCAACACTAAAAACGTTGGAATTGGACTCACAAGTTTTTATAAAAGCGATTCGACAAGTAGGTACAACAGCTCGACGGGTGCCACTAATCCGCATCCCGTGAAAAGGCTACCCAATAATCGGCACCCCAATAATTGGTGACCACGATGTACATGGATCATTGGGTCGCTGATTATTGGGTTGCCTTTCCTCGGGTCGAGCAATCTGGAAGCGGGCCAATAATCGGCAACCCAATAATCGGTGCAACTACATGTACATCAATTATTGGGTTGCCATTTATTGGGCTGCCTTTTATCGGTAGGACAAGGTCGGTAGCGGGCCAATAATCCGAAGCCACAGTTTTTACAGTACAGTAATCAGCAACCCAATAATCCGCAACCAAAAAAATGGACACTAATTATTGGGCTGCCGATTATTTGGCTGCCTTATATACGGACTCCTAGTAGAGGCCCGGGCCTATACCATGAAAATCGAACGATTGTGGATTTTTATCTCCATCTCTGTCACACTTGCATATTGGAGTGACAAAGAGGTTTTCACGTCAATGCCAATTTTCGATGTTCGTTGTAGACCCTCAGTGCTAATAAATAGCAACCCAATAATCCGCAACCAAAAAAATGGACACGAGTTTTTGGGCTGCCGAGTATTTGGCTGCCTTTTATGGTGCCTCTACACTCTCGGCCGAATGTTTCGGCCGCGGGCGAATGCAACCTAGTACACACTCATTCGAGACAGACTATACAGAGAAAATTGGAGAAAATGTAAGCGTTTTTAGGTAGTTTGGGTGAGTTAAAGGGTGTTTTTAAATAGCTTTGGTTATTGAAACTATTTAAGACAGACACCTTTTAAAGAGCTTCACCCAAAGTGAAATTATTTAAGACACCTTTTAACTCACCCAAACTACCTAAACTAACTACTACTTCTCAGTCTGTCTCGAATGAGTGTGTACTAGAGCTATAGAGCCATAACATAAAAAAATAAAACTTTTGTTTGTTTTTTTTCTCAACAATATATATCTGTTTCACTCTGCTGTACAATAATGCTACAAGTAAAACAAAGATGGAGATAATGGGCACAAGTTGAAACTTGTCAGATAGCCGGAGACAGAATCGCATAGGCGCGTGCGCACCGCATTCATTAATTCTATTATTTCATTTTGTCTTGACAGTATTTTGTAAACGTCAGTTGCAAGAAATTTCGCGCGTGAGCTAGTCGCTACTCAAAAGAGCGCTCAATTCAATATATTTCCGGACTTAATCAAGTGAAGTGTTACTTTTTAGTTAGTGAATTGCGATTCATACATTTTACGTGGTGAACCAAACTTGAAAGACACGATGAACCTTTTATAAAATGGGTTTGTTTACGCTTTATAGTTGACCGATGGTAGTTAGTTGTAGTGTAGTTGCTGTTGTAGAACTTTTTATTTTTAGTTTGTTACCAAAACGTATCACTGATGGAGCGAAATCTCAAGTTAAGACTGTAAGTACTTACCTGATATATTAACAAAATTATATTATGTGTTAAAAATTCAGTCTATAAAATAAAGTTGGAAATTCTTAATATGTAAATGTTTATAAGTAAAGAATGACAGTAGTGAATTCCTCAATAAATAAATACATTCTAAAGGGCTTCACACCAAACTTTTAAAAATCACAGCATTAATTATGATAAATAATTATAAAATGCAATAATTTTAACCCTATTTTTTTATAAACTAACAGCTGTTGGAGCTTATGTGTATATCACAGCACTTGTTTCTTTTGCACTTTTTAAAGTTGATTTTGTATGTTCGAAAACAACAGGGCTTTACTTGCATTAAAATATTGAAATGGGAACATTGGAGGTTATTTTTTAATGCTTCATGTGAGCCTCTTTAATTTATAGTGTTTATGTATTTTAAAAGCACACCGACAACAGATTTTATATATTTTAGACTACTGCCATTTCCTATTCTGTACTGTAGAATGTAAATCACCCTCTCATCATAGCGATATCCTGATTGCTTTCACCCTAGTTTGAGGATGGAGGAGCAACATATGTATTTTTCTTTAACAATAAAAACAACAACATATTATATACCTTTTTATAATTGAAAGAAGAATGTTTAAATTTCCCCACATTGAGCAGGATTCAAACCCATAACCTTTCGGAACACTGGTTAAATTCCATTTTTCTTTCAATTATAAAGTTGAAAATTGTAACTATACAGCATATGGTAATGAATAATGATATTACAGCTAGAGGTGTATTTCGTGTGCTGCTACTTATTTTTGCCTATAAATTACGAAAAAAATATGTTTAGGGGGTTTATATATGTAACTGAATTTACTGAATGTCCAAAAAAATTTTTTTCATATTGGTACTTGTGACACATCATTGGACAGGCCTTAAGAAATAACTTAAAGATCAAATATTTTCGTAAATAATCGCTCTGAAAGTCTGAGAAAGTGTGTCCCCCCCCCCTCTAACTTTTGAATGGGAGGTCTAAAACATGTGAAAACATTCAGGAAGATAGGATATAAGACGATCTTACCACGAGAATTATTATGAACAAATGTGGTCAAGCCGTTTTTGAGTTTTTGCCAATAAACTATTTATTACGAAAGCCTATCTGCTCGCACAATTTTTTTATTGTGTGACGGTACAGAACCCTCAATTATGCGTGGTCTGACACGCACTTGGCTAGTTTTTTGTATTATATATCAATGTCTTTTGGTGCGGTCCAGTGGATGGTGCCATTTGGTGGCGCCCTCATTATTAGTGTTTTGTAATAAACCAAACCATTTTTGTACAATCCACCAGGTATTATTGCCAGTCTTAATTCCCCAAATTTCTGTTCTTTGAGAATTATAAAAGAAATAGTGTGACAAAATATTCTCAGAAAATCTTTAAAAATTGACACTTTTAAACATGGAGAAATGGATGTTTATACATACTATAATTTTTCGCTACAATTATTTACACACATCTATTTTACTTTTCTTGTTTTCATCAGCATCAAAATATCTAGTCTCCCTTGTCTTCCTTTAGAAAACAATTTAGTAATTTCATTACACTCTACCTAATGAACTGTCTTAGAACCAGACCAAGTATACAGTATACACTTACAGACTTTTGTCATCTAGGGTTCATGTTTGTTTGGATTGTAGAATAGGTTTTTTTAAATAATTGCATTGTCAAACCTATGTGCATAGCTTTCTGATTTATCCTCATTCAAATAATAGGTGTTTTATTTACAATCACTTGACAACTATTTTTTTCCACTTCCATTTTCTTTGGGACTGGATTAAGTTACATGGACTACATGCGAAGTTTCATGCTTTTTGTCAAATGGGTTGATTTGCTAATTATGAAAAAAGTGTACTTATATGTACACTTAAAAACTTTTTTATCAATAACAATATATTTTATTATTCACATGTTAAAGACGATTTAATTTATTTACTTATAAAAAAAAATGGTATATGTATATTTTTTATTTAATTCTAATTAATTTTTAAATTAATTTTTTCAAAAAGTGCTAAATTGCCAATTGGTTTTGATTAATTTATATGGGACTACCTCTGAAGTTTGACCTAGCAAACAAAAGATGAATCATCGAAATCGATTGATAATTGGCAGTATAGCTGCATGACATGTATGTCCTGTAGGTAAGTATATGTATTTTTTCGATATTGAAATTTCGAGTACCAATATTGCGATAATTTCGATATTTTCGATACTATAGAGGAAAAAGGAAATAATAAAAAAAAACTCCCTTTTCATACAAAATTGACATTTATTATGAAGGGTCAAGTACTTCAATTACAATGCACCATAATTAATTTTCAACTTAACTTTCAAATTACCTAATACATACATCATACATTGAAAGAGATGTCATATACTACAGATAAAGTGACCAAGGCCCCCGGTGTGCAGGGCTGGGATCGAACCAGCGACCTCCTGCTGGCACGGCAGACACCCTAACATGTTAAACAATGGGTTACCACAGTGATCGGTTTTAGGTCTCACACTGTTCTACTTATACACATACAACATGCCTGAGACTCAATCTAGAAAACTCGCATACGCTAATGATTTTGCGCTAGTCAAATTTTTTGTGACAATCCTATTTCCATAGAAACCAGAAAAAAAATTAGAGACGCGATTTCTCCCAGTTCATGCAAGATAAATTAATAGAATTTTCACAGTTGTAACATTGTAAGGTACATATATCTAGTTTAGTTTACGAGTAAAAGAAAATGTGACCCTTTGTTAGTTTATTCATTCAGTTTCTTGAAAAAAAAATTTTTTTTTCTATGCCGTTTATTTGTGCCGTCAGAGTGCTTTAACTTTCAAGAAGCTGACAATCATTATGAATTTTATTTAACGCGGTAGTTTTTATATTTTAGGAGATTTCGATCGAATAATTTTTTGTGAAGGTTAGTGACCTCTCAGAAAAAAAATTATAGTAACGAAATTAAGTCAAATATTGCAACGGGAGTTTTTTACCAGGGTTTATTACAATAAAATACATCATAATAGAAAATAAATTAGTGATGTCCGAAATTAAGGCCATTTCACACACTGTGCATGGCGACTGTCTTAACGCCTCGAAAACTGAAGTGTGCTGCTTTCATCTTAGTAACCACCTAGCCAGTAAGAAACTCAACATTCCGTTTAAGGGGTCACATTTTCTTCAAACCCGAACCCTGTCCCCAAATATCTGAGTGTTACCCTGGAACGAAGCCTTAATTACAGCACTCACCTCTATAACGCAGCAGCCAAGCTAAGGACCAGCCAGGAATAACATCCTACAAGAGCTGGTAAATATTAAATGATAGGTATTTCGTGCGCAAGTTCCGAAAAACTCATTGCTGCGAGCAAACTCGCACGCTCTTACCGCTGGGCCACGACACCAACGCACCAATTTTCGGATCGCCAAACCAAGCGAACCTTGACTTTTAAGAATCCTTATTATATCACTGTTGCATAAACCACTATTTTATTATATTCTATAGGGCTTACGAAAAATTAGTTATGTAGTAATAGATTTTTTATTATTATTTTTAGAGCCGCGGAGATAAATGCATAAAGATTAGTTATATTCTTTAGCCTACCCCCTCTGCATAGAAATAGGTAATTTTATCTGTTCAGCGGACCGTAGGAATAAGGAAAAAAGGAAATTAAGGATGAATAATGAAAATTTATTGAATTGATTAATTCCGACAATTTTATTGTTGTAACAAAAGCAAAGTTTTGTTTTTCAGTTTACATTTTATACAAACGTTTTTAGATATTAGCAGTGATCGGTTATTTGGATTCTCCTTCGCGGGATATCAAGTAGAAAAGTTAATATAGATACGACAGTTTCCCGCAATACCGAACAAATCGTTCAAAAATAAAACAATTTAAATTATTTCTAAGGATTGTTTTACTCTCATCGAGAATATTCCAATCATACGCGAATCAAAAGTTCAATTAAAGTAAGCCACAGTTGTCGTAAAAGATAATCTTAGAGTCCATGAAACAAGTCGATGAAATGAAAATTAAACCATAAATCACAGCGTGCGAACTTAACGTGGATACTTATTTATTGGATCGCCTTTGAGCTATAAAATCTATGTATTGGCACTTATACGATAACATGTAACCTAATATTATAGTATAAATTATACAGCTAATACCTATTTATTTATGCAATCCTTACTCGCCGAACTTTTATCCAAGCGGTACAAAATGTGTCGCTTTGGAGGCAGCAAATGAGCTGTCATTGTAAACTCTTGTGCTCATTTGTTCGATTTCGACAAAAGAACGGAGAGTAAGTACCTACGCGTTACTATCAGCTACTTGGATGTTTTAAAGTGTAATAAAACAAACACATTGTTTTTTTTTGCCTTTTCTAACAACATAAAGCCCGGATTCCCGGGGCATATCCATACTAACATAATGATTGAGGTCGTTCACCCCGTGTCGAATCCAAAAAACCGATCACTGGATATTAGGCACTAACTTCTAATAATCTAATCAACAGTAGGTAGTACATACTTATTGTTGTTGCCATGCGCGATTGCATAATATTTCATCATGCGATCCTTGGCATTGCCCGGCAGGCCCGGCCCTCTCCCTCTCGCACACGCACAACTTAAAGTTGCCGGGCTGCTGAATTCTTGTTTACGTTTTTTCGCCGTGGCCGTGGCAGGCGGCGCAAGGCACCCGCTATCGCAAGCGCTGCGCTGACTCATGCCGCCGCCGACCTGCTGAGAGCAAATCGGAGGGATGGTTGTGATCAATTCTGTAAACCGGATTGCGAAACAACCCAAACTCCCAAACAATGTCAGGGACATAACAAGCTTACCAGTCGGTTTATTAAATAAATTCATGTTGATGTAAGTGTAAACTTTAATTTTTACTTTTGTATTTACAGGATGGCCCGGATATTCGTTGACAAAGGTTTATACCATTATTTTTCTAGTGTTACACGAATTATACTGTATATTATTAAAAACTGCAATCATTTTTGACTAAATAAATGGAATCGTTCTAAAAATATCCGCGTTTGACTTTAAAACACGAACACAAATAACACTTTAGAACGGATTAATCGCGTTTATACACCATGACCCTACGTTTCGAGCCCTTTACAGCACTCGTTTTCACAGAGTTAAGATGATGACTGAGAGAATGCGAATTCTCCCCGTCAATCAAAAAAGTTACTTGTGCAAACTACCTAGATACAAAAATATAAAAATAATTAAAAACAAAAAAAAGGATTGGTCTAAAATGCTCAGAGGGGCTTATAAAGCTAGTAATACATAGCCTGAGCGGCATTCTGTAATTAAAATTACATTTTTTAAGCGAGTTTTTATCGACACTCAATAGTGACGTTTTGCCTTGTATTTTGGGTTCTTGTTTAAATGCTTGTGAAGTTGACCACCCCAACTGATATATCCGTAATTGGTATAACTACATTGTTAGTTCATGGTTAGGTTAGGTTAGGTTAGGTTATCCGTTTTAATTGTTTAATTTCAATAAATTCGTTTAACCCTATTCTATAAAAAATAACAAAAAGCATTTTGTATTTTATACTTAAAAAAAATACAAAATACGTGAACATTTTAGTATTTAAAATAAAATATAAAATGGTTTCCAATAAAAGTATTTAAAATACCAAATACAAAATAGGTATTTTGTATTTTTATTTGAAATGCTTTAATTTCAAATAGTTAACATATCTGAACACAAATATCAAAGAGAATGCATAATTCAATAAATCAATATACATAATTATGCATATATCGCATCACCTGTGAAAGTGTGAACTGTGACTTGTGGGTTACAGATATTTAATCAAATTAATTGCAGTATTAATAACATGTTTCTGACCCGTACCGTATTTTTACACTTTGACTTTGACTTCGAAAAAAAAAATGTTGACATAATGGCGACTCCGTGGATTCTAGAACCACGGCGAGCTCCCAAAAGTCCTAAGCCTAGTAATATCGATTAATTATACTTAGTTAATTTATAAAATATTTCATGTAACCCGTTTCGTGCAGGGCTACTGGCTACTAGCCGATGGCTACGGCCGCGGCCTACCAGATTGTTAAACCAGCCATGCAAAAAAAAAAACAATTTAACTCTCATAAAAGTATTGTCAATATTTTTGTAATACATTGTATAATGACCATAGGTACATTTTGTGTAGGTACCTATAGTTACTTAAGGAATCGTATTTCATTTCATTTTCATTTTACATTTCATTTATTTATTTCAATATAAACTTACAGCCTGACACCAAAACGTTTACATGATATTATTATATAGTTACATAATCTAAGACATTCAATTACTTTACACAAGAAAAATCCATTATTATAAAAGAAACATTTACATAATAACATTAATAACAAATAATTGATTTCGTTGAAAACATATGTCCACAGAAAGAAAACATCAGCAAAAGATAAGAAGTAAAAACACAAGTCTCACAAACACACAAATTACACAATAAAAATGTTAGAAAATTAGTAAAAAGTAATAAAATAATGTCACAAATTCAATCAAAATGAAATAAAATTAGAAACAAACAATTATATCATAAGAATAAAATAAATCAATTGGAAAAAATAATATTTAAAATTTGGAGACATTTTTCAAAGGAAAAACACAACAAGTCTCACAAACACACAAATTACACAATAAAAAAATGTCAGAATATTAGTAAAAAGTAATAATTAATGTCACAAATTAAATCAATATGAAATAAAATTAGAAATAAACAATTATATAATAAGAATAAAATAAATCAATCGGAAAAAATAATATTTAAAATTTGTAGACATTTTCTGCAAAATTCACCAACATTATCCGCGAAAACATCAACGTCGTGACCCTCAATAGCCATTACGTTAAATAGGGCTAGTGCCCGGGGCGTGGGCGCGTTTTCGGCCTGGCGGGTGCGCGCGCACAGCCACGCGAACAGGCGGCGCCGGCGCCGCGGCGGCAGCGCATTCACTGCGTCTGACACCGTATACCTACTATGTCAATCATAGACACTTTCTAGCTTGCAAACTGAGCACCAAAATTCAAATTGGTCGAGGTCCTCACGTTTACGAAGTTCGAGTAACTCCAAAGTCCACTCGTCCACATTATAGTGGGCTCTATCTACCTATTCAATTAGATTTAGTTATCAAAGTAAAAGTTTGAAAACTTTTATTTTTAGGGTACCTTCCATACACGTAAAGTGTGGGGTGATTTATTCTTTCGTTTCAACCCTAACATGTGAGGTATCGTTAAATAGGTATTTAAAAAGAGAAGGGTTTTGGTACTTACAAACATTTTTTGATGAAGTAAATATTTTCGGAAATAATCGCTCCGGAAGTTAAAATAAATATGTCCCCCCTCTAACTTTTCCGTAAGTCTAAAACATAAAAATATAAAACACCGACCTAGTGCCAGTCGGACTCGCCCACCGAAGGTTCCGCACAAAGAATGCTCCCCCACAGCGCATAATAGCGTTATTTAACCTTGATGATTGATTACATAGGTAATTTAAATACACGGCACGGAACTCTCAGTGCGCGACAATTATACAGTTTTCGGAATTTTTCCTGTATTTGTGCTACAAGTTCTTGCTTTTTAACAAACTTGGTGATTCTAGGTTAACGGGAAGTACGCGTTCCCAAGATAAAGGGTCTTGACTCTTGACAGACAGGCGGACGGACGGACGGACTGACAACAAACAGTGATCCTATAAAGGTTCCGGTTTTTCCTTTTGAGGTACGGAACACTAAAATTCATGAAAATAGAGCTTTAGGAATACTTTCAAGGAAAATTATTTTGAACTTGGTCAGTTAAGCCATTTTAAATTTTTTGCAAAACGTATCTTCTCGGTTAAAAAGGCGCATAAGTCGTAAAAGCTGGGAAGATACTCCCTTATTTATTTTTATGAGCATGGTATCTATTAAAACCCTTTTTAGTTCGACTATTGCGAGTATTGTGACGGACGGTAAACTACGGAACCCTACACTAAGCATGACTCGACATGCTCTTGGCCGGGTTTTGGATTTAATACAATAGGTATCTGTTGTATTGCACGAAACCGTGCAAACTCGATTCATAAATCTCCTTTTTTGTAGTTTTGTGAATTTTCCCTTTTACTCGCTGCTTAAGTACTTACTACTAGCATAATTACGACTCTCTCTTGAATAATTAATTAAATTTTAGTGTTCAAAACAGAAGTCTTGCTTAACTAGGGAACTTGTAAAGTTGCAAGGAAGACATACCGTGACGTGTCAGGACAAGATCGCAAGCTGCCAGTGCTTTGTTTATTGTCAATGGTAGGTCCAACCTCGCAGGTATAATTTTAGCGTCATTCTCTAATGAGTTTCTATGAAGTCGTGTGAAGTGTGAAGTGTTATCTATTGTCAAAGTGGTAGAAATATTTCAAATATTGTTATAAAACTGTTAAATGCATCGGTAAAATGATATGGTACGTAATTCTAAAATTTTTAAGTGGCTGTGTTGAATATGAACAGGTACCGAGCTGTTTATTGCTTGGCTATAAACAACGTCGTTGCCAGAACATAGTTAGGTAAGTATCTAAATAGAGTAAAAGTTTAAAATATACATGTAATGTCGCAAAAATGTTTAAAAAACGCATCTAGTTAGCAATACACCAACGCACAAATCATAGATAACAAGTCTGTAGACTTAATATGTACTTACTGATTCCTAAAAGTTAGGAGTTAGCATGTCACATTAAATTATAAAAACTCGGCATCATATTTGTTGGAACAAACAACGTGCTTACAATCTGAGCACACCTCTATAAACAAATAAAATAAATAAATATTAAAAGACAACCTTACACAAATCAACCTAGTCGTAGTAAGCTCAATGATGCTTGTGTTGTGGGTACTAAGCGACGATATATATAATTGATAGATACATACATACATTAATACTTAAAAACTTAGAAAACATCCATAACTCGGAAACAAATATTTGTGATGAAACTGATGGACACACAAATAAATGCCCTGACCAGGATTCAAATCTGGGACCTTCTGCTTCGTAGGCAGGGTCACTACCGACTAGGATAGGAGGCCGTTAAAACCGCGTATAGTTAGTTAGTTTCTCTGGGCTTTTTCCGCAACTCGACATCCATTGTGCCTTTTTTGCGTGTTGCGCGTAAAACCGCGTATATGTAGATAGAGTATTTAGAAATATGTAGATTCTTAAATTATCAAAGCCTCAGAGTTCTTGTTGAAATGTTTATGAGCATCTTTGCCCGTCCGATAAATATGTTAGTGGTCACCGTCCATGCCATGCTTATGCTCACCATTCGCCTAAAAACATTCAAATCTTGTTACTACTCACGGCCGATACACAATGTGTATGGTTTTAGTTTGCACTAACATTAGCACTCGCAGTGATTGCATCATCGACGCACAGAGGAGCTGAAGCTGGACACGTGTGGATTCAGAATTAAAATAGTGCAGTGAATAATCGCTAGCAGATCGACGACTTGTATTGCGGACTCTTCCCTCGCGAGCCGACGGTGCATCCTTCTCATTTCTACCACTTCCACAATATTCCCATTTCTGAAGTGAGCTAATGTTTGTAACCTCATGAGTGATAACAGCTATGCGTAATCGGGGATCACATTATACTGGGTTGCTAGAGTCGTAATGTATGCGATTGGAGTAGCCTGCCAAGCATGCTACCGGTGCAGCTTAACTTATTGCTCTTATCTATTTTGTACACTTTAGGATATAACACGACATTTATTTACAAATCTGTATAAGCCTAAATGCCTAATATTTCATACCGATCGATTTCAACAAAAGAAAAAGTGCATATTGCCATTGTATATGTGTGGTGATTGGTGAAAAAAAAACTTAATATGAGCATCAGAGTCGGACGGAGTTTTCGAGAATGCCAGACCTTTTAAGGGTTCCGTAGTCAAAATGCCAAAAAAACGGAACCCTTATAGTTTCGTCCAGTCCGTCTGTCCGTCCGTCCGTCCGTATGACACAGCGGTTTTACTCAGTAACTATGAAGCATAATATTGTAATTTGTAATGATATTACAGCTAGAGGTGTACTTTGTGTGGCCCTGCTTAGTTTTGCATTAAAGTTGCGAAAAAATAAATGTCAAGTACTTACTTGTGTTGTGGCGTATCTGATAGGCCTTTAGAAATAACTCAAAGTTTAAGTTCTTTGGTTTCTTAAAAAAAAATTGATAAATTTAATATTTTCAGAAATAATCGCTCTGAAACTTTTGAACGATAGGACCAAAAAACGAGAAATAGATCAGGAAAATAGGATAAAAGACGAACTTAGCAACAAAGGTTGTCAGATTTGGTAGGATAGGTGTCAACAGCGCCCATTGCCGAGATCTGTTCTATTAAGTTTGTTATATTTTTAAAACCTTATTCGAATTTTTATAATGAAAATCCTACGTGGAAAATGTAAGATCAATTTAAATAGTACCTATTTATCATGAAATTGAACATATTGTTTTGATGTTTTACTCAAGTCATTCACAATCTCAATTATCCACCTTAGAAATATCGTAAGCCAATACGTATCTTCCCCGCTATTCAAATGAAGTTGCTATTAGTCTAAAAAACTTTTACTTGGTTAAAATAGTTTCTACACGTACACGTTTCTTTAATGAATGTCAACTTACATGCGCGAGAATATGAGTCGAAATTACATATATTGCCAATAAAAGCCGGTCATCCATACTACATAAAATAAGTATTATAAATGGAAAAATGTGTCTGTTTGTTTTGTTGGTCCGTCTTTCACGGAAAAACGGAGCGACGAATTGACGTGATTTTTTAAGTGGAGATAGTTGAAGGGATGGAGAGTGACATAGGCTACTTTTTGTCTCTTTCTAACGCGAGCAAAGCCGCGGGCAAAAGCTAGTGCGTAAACTGCGTAATAAAACTGTCAATTCACTCGAGACACTGCATGCGATTATAATACAAAGTGTGCAAATTGTTTTATGTCATTTACGCTACTAGTTTCATAAATGCCTAATATTTTTCTTGAATACGTCAAATTGATTAAAGTCCAAATCTTTTTTTTCACGCTAGTGTACGGGTAATTCATTGACTTTATATAGAATGGCATGAGCATCCGTGTGCCCTAAAAGTCTCTTTGGTTTAGATGTAATTACCAAAATGTGATTACTTTAGTTAAAAACGAACCTAAAAAATCACGCTTTCAATTTTCAATATACATTTTCTGCGTATTCCGGCGTACGATTTTTTAAATATTTAGGATACTTATTTGATGTGCAGCTAGTTGATGAATGGCCAATGATTTGCAAAAGATTTCATCATTGGACATCGATTTTCGTTAAGGTACGGGCCTCCATAGTCCATACATGAAACAGCAATCTCCTTTGGTCAAGCGGTTTTCAAGTTTTTGCCAAAAACTATTTATTACAAAAGGATGTGCCTCGATTTTATAAAGGCACTTACGCCTTTTTGCTTGCACAATTTTGTTGCAATGACAGTGCGGAACCCTCAATTTACGCGTGGTCCATCCGACATGCACTTTTATAATATAACTTTTTTATTCGTTAACGAGAATTGAACGAATAGGTACCTAGGCTACCTAATTACAATTAATGATACGAATTATATACTTACATATTTTATTATATATTATGAGTCATTGAATAAGAAGTAGGCTAACTTCCAGATTTAATCTATCGGGTAGTTATAGGTATGTAGTTTATAGATAATTTATATTCGTACTTTTTATCACATAATGCATAGTAAGGTAGTTAATCTGTATACTTAGCATACCAACCTATTTTAATAACCTTTGCCGTCAGATACACACCTCTAAGTAATATAGTAAGAAGTAATCATTTGAGATTATCATTTAACATAATTGACCGAGCGAGCGAAGCGAGCGAAGCGTCTCTGCTTCAGCTTGGACAAAAATGCTTTTAGGTGTCTGTCCATTTGTTCTCCTCTACAGGTCGCATTTATCAACCAATTCTTGTAAAATTTTGTAAACGAGTTCGTTAATAACATAAAAATTTTTTGTCGAGTCAGTTTTTGGAAATTTTAAAAATGGCGGGAATTGGCACAAAGGTTCTAAGCGCCATAGAAATCAAAGGCGCTTAGGACCTTTGCGCCAATACCAGTACCATTGAGAGCTCGTTGTGATAATGAAACGGTAAAGGAAGTAATTCTTATTGACCGAGCGAGCGAAGCGAGCGAAGCGTCTCTGCTTCAGCTTGGACAAAAATGCTTTTAGGTGTCTGTCCATTTGTTCTCCTCTACAGGTCGCATTTATCAACCAATTCTTGAAAAATTTTGTAAACGAGTTCGTTAATTACATAAAAAAAAATTGTCGATTCAGTTTTTGGAAATTTTAAAAATGGCGGGAATTGGCACACAGATCCTAAGCGCCATAGAAATCAAAGGCGCTTAGGACCTTTGCGCCAATACCAGTACCATTGAGAGTTCGTTGTGATAATGAAACGGTAAAAGAAGTAATTCTTATTTTTATTGACCGAGCGAGCGAAGCGTTTCTGCTTCAGCTTGGAGAAAAATGCTTTTAGGTGTCTGTCCATTTGTTCTCCTCTACAGATACAGGTCGCATAAATCAACCAATTCTTGTAAAATTTTGTAAACGAGTTCGTTAATTACATAAACATTTTTTGTTGATTCAGTTTTTGGAAATTTTAAAAATGGCGGGAATTGGTACGAAGGTCTTAAGCGCCTTTGGAGTCTATGGCGCTTAGGACCATTGAACGTTCGTTGTGATAATGAAACAAGGAAGTGTTTATAATTTATATTTCCAAATCTTTCAATCGATTTGAAGCATTGTTATTTTGTTTCCTCCAAACTCCAAAGTAGTTTTGTTTCATTTTACTTCAAATCTAATGATGGGATCCATGAGACGGTAAGAAAGATCCTTATGGCGATTTCGGTATTTTATACTCAAACTAACTCAAACTTTAAATTTGACCGAGAAGTTGTTTTTTTTTTCATAAAGATTTTATTTATTTAAATTTATAAATAAATTATTTTTTAGTGCCTACCAACCAAATCGTTTTGAGGATTCTTAAAGAGTAACTTAGATGTTTGTCTGGTAAATATATACCTAATCGCTAAATATGACATGTGACATGCTTTTATGGCTCTTGATTTGACCTAGCGTAAGCGAAGGTCTACGTTTCAGCTTAGTCAAAAATGCTTTCATATCTCCGGCTGTTCTCCTCTACAGGTCGTTTTTATCTACGAATTCTCGTGAAAGTTGAGCGATCAGATTTTATAGCTTTGTAGGATCTTTTTGTCATTTAGTTTTTTGAAAAATATTAGAATTGATGGAAATTGGCACAAAGAGATTAAGCGCCGCACAGGCCTATGAGGCTTAAGAGCAGATGGTCGCGAGGTCTACAGCTCACAGAGCCACTAGTAAATAAACTCTTAAGTACTACTATTCTAGTCCAGCTAAACAATAAAGTTTACCTATGTTTGAATGATTGTTTATTCGTTTAAAACGTTAATCGCAGATAATTATTGTATGTAATTATCTTCAGTGCATGACGTAGCATATGTATTGTATACTCCATCGTCTATCTGTCTAGCGCCAGATATGTATTCATAATATTCATATATGTGCATGTTTTAGTAAAAGCTAGGTACCAGTTTGTCACTTGTTGATAAGGTTCATTTCTAGAATCTTTATGGCATTAGCGCCTAATTGGCAAGCATTAAGGTGGTTTTACTAAAAACAATCACATAATACACCTATCCCTATTGCGAAACTCAGAAGATCCTGATTGCATTATACGTACTCGGATTACTCGGTAAGCACAATACAATTAATTGACTGATAAGGACATCGGTACGAAGGATCAGGCGACTATCGTGCCATGTTACGTCACAGCATCATATATGTATATAATAGTATATATTACAGTTTCTACCAGATACCAAGCAACGGCGAGTCTTGTGGCCTATTTAAGCGTATCTACGCATTTACTTTATTTAATACTTACTCGTTATGTTAAACAGGTAGACGATGCAAGTTTATTGTGTGACTGTCTCGATCGCGCACGCGTCATATGACTTATATAAACAAAGCTCGCTTTAATAGCGTACAATTATGTACTTAGTTATACATACATAGTAATAACCGTATGTGATGTGTTAATGTCACAGGCTAGCTTTATTGTTAATGCTGTATACATATACATAGGTACCCGAGGCATGTGTCGTTTATGTTTAGTCATGTATTTGTAATGTAGAGTCAGTATAAACAATCTTGCCCTTGTGGTCATTACTTAACTCATTATGACTGAAAATTATTGCTGACCCAGAAAAGTGAGAACTTGAGAATACACTTGTAATTTGGTAATCCTACTATTCGTTCTTAACTTTAATTATGTACATATAAGAGTAACATGTTGGCATTGTACTTTGTTCGTTACTCCAACGCCTGTAAAATGAGCTTTGAAGGCCATTTTATTCTCTTGGTAATGTTTTACCTTTAATCAGCTACCAAATGGATGTTACTCATTCAAGTAGGTACAGTTAGGTATTCTTTATCCCACGTCACATCGTATATGTATATATAAATATCATCTTTGCTAATAAGATCCTGTTACTATCCTGGTCACGCAAAAGTCTTTTTACACAAAAAAAATTGAATAGCGTCTTTAAAATGGGCGGCGAAATGAACGTCGAACGTTTATGATCAGGTAAAAACTGGTCCTTTGCTTTTGTTTGCGATCTTTGTAGAAGGTGAGTCACACCACACTCGCACTTGTTACTGTTACTATTGGTGTTTCTTGTTGCAACCTATGAGATGCGTGAGACTTTGTTACTTTTTTATAAAGCAGAATGTTTAGTGCAGAATCCCCTCCGATATGTAGGTAGCTGGTAGGTTGTTGACTGCTGTCAATACCCTTATGACCTTCATGGTTACGAGGTATATCTGCGCTGCAATCTTGTTTATTTCTTTAAATCACAATTTGCCTAATAATAGCTAGTTTTTAGTTTCCTCATTCTGAAAACCGATGTAAGGTGAATTTCAGATATACTTAGGTATGTAAAATCACACTATTGTACTTAGCTAAAAGTTTATAGATAAGTAGGTCGCACAATGTAGTAAGACCTATGTATTGATCTATTATGTGTACCTACATACTTTGATGTACGTACTTACTTTTATCTAGGTTTTGAATAGGTATTTTTATAGTTCGTTGCATTAATTTAGTTAGATAAATTGCATTGATATTTTAGTATTCCATCTTGATCTGCCTACGTGAAAGACCGCCATGCTCTGTCGTCTGCTTCATGAGTTTCATGTACGGAATAGCAACTACATAGGTCCATCGTTTAACTGAGATGTCTTCCGAGCTTCCTAGTATGCAAGGAGAGGCAGTTCATAGGTAATCTGGACATAACCGCTTCATGTATGACAGATTAATGGTGACCCCTATCAGTGATCTGCTCGACTCCTCTTCACTCACTCTCAATCCTAAGGAGACGCCTTAGTTAAACGGTAGGAGTAGATGTTTAGCTACTTAAATCATTATTTTTCTTGAAAGAGGCGGCCGCCGTCGGTATCACTCTGGACTGACCTTTGACCAATTACGCACAATTGCGTAATTAGGTATCTAACTGTTTGTGTTGTGTATTGTCCTAACAGTGTGATGTTCCCGCAGGGTGGTGCTGCTTGTGACGGCCTGCGGCGCGGCGGCGCAACCCATCGAGTGCGACGGCGACCTGTACAACTGCACGGACGGCTACTACTGCGACAAGCCCGTGTTCAAGTGCCGCAAGTGCATCGACTGCGCGGAGTTCAAACGGAGCCACTCGCCCGACACCACCAAAAAATGCATCACCTCGGTTGTTGATTGCGGGGTGTGCTTTGAAGGGTAAATTTTATTACAATTCCAATAAAATTAGATATAAAGCAGTAGAGGAGCTATTAGGGAGCTGGCTAAGCGCCTATATAGTGGATGCCTC
Source organism: Lathronympha strigana (assembly GCA_949128165.1). Classification (NCBI taxonomy): domain Eukaryota; kingdom Metazoa; phylum Arthropoda; class Insecta; order Lepidoptera; family Tortricidae; genus Lathronympha; species Lathronympha strigana. Next base: position 8,055,022 of record OX421905.1, on the reverse strand, counting down.
GGGTGGCCAGAAGGCTGACTCGTATCTTGCCCAGCGAATCGGCATCGCTATTCAGCCGGGCAAGGCCACCAGCCTTCGGGGCACCCTACCGTCTGGCGCTAAGCTGCTTTTGTGTAAATACGTCCACGTCCAATTACATTATTTCTTTAGACATGTAAAGCTTACATGCGACCATGGAGTTTCAATTGTCATAGGTCATAGGATATCGAACATCGCCGGCGGTTCCATTCTTTATAATTGTTATGACTGCTTCACGATGCATTTGGTTCTATTGAGGTGTCGCTTCCCGACGCGATTGCGCGTCGTATTACGCAGCTAACACGTAACATGTGGATACGTGTCGCAGCTACTTAATTACAATATTTTATAGTTATTAACGCTAATCATCAAGCTATTGAGTAGGTGCATTAATCGTGGTTACAGTTTATAGTATCCTTCGAGTAAGTAGGTGTACCTATATCAGAAAATACCTATATCAGATTGAAACATGTCATATGAGAGTACTTAACACTGATTGTTATTTTCTTCTTTTATCTTGAAACATAAACTACATAGTAAGGTTTTGGAGGTACATAGCATGAAAACGAACGATACCTTTTGCCTCTCTTTGTCTTTCTGCTAACTCTGCTTATCAAGAGTCTCTGGCCCCGGTGGGCTGTATCGACAATATCTATAGCCATTACGTAAAGCTGATCTTGACGCCCTAGATCCCTAGAGAACGGAAATCTGGAGAATAACCTATTTTAATATGTATACAGGCTGACTGAAGATGTGCAGGGGCTACAGTGCGTGTCAACGCCCATGTCTCCCGCCTACGTGTGGGTGGCCATCGCGGTGGGCGGCCTGCTGCTGTTCGTGGCCGCCGTGGCCATCGTGGTCTACGTGCTGCGCAACACCGACACCTTCCGCGTCTTCGCATGTAAGTTCCCTCTTCTGCAGTTGTGGCCCTCGTCTACTACTCTACTCGTGGGTGGCCATCGCACTTGCCTGCTGCTTTCCGTCGAATTCGTCGTCATATGGTGCGCATGAATGGGACTAAAAGCTTACATACTCGTCATAATAGGTACTTCTCCTACAACTATATATGGGACACACCAAATAATTATTAAAAAAAAACATTTGGTTTAATACACTTCACAAAGTTTAAATGCTAATGTATGCATTACTTACTTTCTGACTCGAGTCAATACCTCACCATACATAAAACCTTCTGATCGACAGACGACGTCGTGGTGATCTTAGTAGTGCTCCGTTCTTAAACATTGGGTACAAAAGTATTAATTTCAAAACGAAGTATCTTAAAATTTATTATGTTATGATCTAACATACCTACAATTCGTTTATAAATGAATCAGGTTAAAATGGTGTCATATCTCCGCGTTATCTATGTCTGATTAACTACTGCCCATTGTTCTGGAAAGTGCCTCAATAATTTACGTAGTAGGTATCTAGTATAAGTAGATACTACTGTTATTCATTGAAAATATTGTAACTGCTAAGTAACGACGTCCGAATGTCTTTCTACTAAAGAGTTTGGAACTTATGTACATAATATCGTATGATGTTTTATCTTTTACTGTAGCTAAGTTAAACAACTTAACTAACATCATATACTATTTAAAAGCACATGTAAAGTTTAATATTTTGAATGTTTTTAGTTTTATTTTAACATTCGTTATTAATGTGATTTTAATCATTGGGTATCGCAATTATCATATCAGTTAAAAGATTTTTAATATCATTTACATTTACAGAATAAACGCTTGTAAACACTTAGCGATACCCAGTTTCCAATGATCATATTTGTATGAAGAAAGAAGTCGCAAGTTAAATCGTGACCTCACATGCCCGGCTCATATAAAAGCTTTTAAATTCCAATTTATTAGTTAGATGAAAAGGGCTATCAGACCTGGCAAATATACAAGTGAAAGGTGGCAGTTGGTAAGATATTCAAGGTCACTAGCGATGCAATGCAGGTATCCTTATAGCCTTGTTTACGAGAAGTGACACGACGTTTGAGCTCTGACTGGTCCGAGCGCGGTGGGTAGGTACCTACATTTCCAATGATCATTAGGTAGGTTGATCCGGCCGCCTCGAATGTTTAGTGCTATATAACTTTTTATATTGTTTTATTTTTCTTTTATTTGTTTAATAAGTAGAAGATAATGTATTGTATGTAGATATACCTACAATCGATAAAATTTCTTGCAACGCACATGAAACGTAAACTTTAGTAGTAGTAATTTTGGTTTATATTTTTGAGTCGAATAAACTTTTAACGAATGTAACTTTTAACTTATAACAAATATAAAATCTCAATAGATTGGGTTAGATAAGATCCTAATGTGCCGTCCGATCGCAACACACCTACCTAAAATGTTTGTAACTACCCTGCATATAAAGCTGGAGGTCCCGCGTTCGAATATGGTAAGGGCATATATTTTTGTGTTTATCACGAATATTTGTTCCTGAGTTATTGACGTTTTCTATGTATATAATGTACATATGTATTTATCTACTTATATAAGTATTTAGAATATTATATCGTCGCCTAGCGCCATAGTGCAAGCTTTGCTTAGTTTGGGACTAGGTAGATCTGTGTAAGATTGTCCCCAAATATGTATTTATTTATTTGTTAATGATTTGCCTTACAATGTTGTGTTTGTGCAGCCACCACGTCGCTGCAGCCGGGCTGCTGCAGCGCGCCGGCCGCGACGGCGCCGGAGCCCCCGCCGCCCTACAACACGCTGTACACGCCCGTGCGGCCCGACTCGCCTCCCGCCCCGCTGCCGCCGCACTTCACTCACGAAGGTAAGCACATGGCAAGTGCCTTCTACACCCATTACGCTCGCCATTGGCAGAATTCGCCTCGATAAACGCACAAAGGAGTAAAAGCCATGCATGTGAAAAAAAATGCCTTCTACACCGTCACCAACATAGCTTCCGACGGTCCAAGGTTATCATGACCGGTCAGTCGTTCATACATTTTGGTGCCCAACAACCGGTTTGGTAACACAGTGCCCTGAGCTATGGTCGCCAAGACCATGTAGAAGGTATACCCCCACGCTGGACACCGTCGTTCGACCTGACTCCTCGCCCCTTGCTTGCTACTATATCTATATTATTTATAACTAGCTATTGCCCGCGAGACGCGACTTCGACTGTGTAGCATTATAAAATTATACTTAACAAAAACTATTCTACGAGTATCTCCTTACCCAGGAGTAAAATTATGTATCTGTTTGTTATGTTATGTTTTTATAGAAAATGTCACGTGACCTCCGAGGGCTCCGAGGTATCACGTGATTCTTTCTATAGAAATTGACATATCGTCCAGTCCCACCACGTTCCGTCACGTTCTAGTGTGTGTCATCCTTAATAATTATGTGTAAGATATCGTTTCTGTCCTTATAATTTCCTATTACAATTTATATTACAATTTGGATGTCGACTTATAATGAATTGCCTACAATGTGTAAATTCGCCATACGATTAAATAAATAAATTACAATTTAGGTAATATAAAAACTTACATAGGCATTTTCGAGCAATCGCGCACATTGCATTCGTAATTCCATTTTTAAATTTTATTGCTATAATTTCATCAGTCTGATAACTGATATGGTTAATATCTGGCACGCGAATATCCCAGTCCTAAACTTATCCAATACATTCCGCACCACTCCTGGCTAAGCCACTGGCTAATATCCACAATCCACACCCACCTACGCGAGATGTGGAGACAACACTACTCCAATTTCGTCTAGCTAGTCCCAGCTGACTGATGAGCGAGACCTTCATAAATAAATGACGTCATGCCTCATTACGAATATAAGATAAATCTCTTGTCTGTGTGCGACACGGATCCGTGCGTAGGAATTTGAATCGATTGTTTTGAGTGTTAAAGCCACGTTTTAAAACTTTTCAATGATCGTTTCTGGACGCATACCAAGGGTTATGTTCATGGTTCTTCATATCATAGGCGTCGATGAGTTTTCAGATTTTTTTTATTGATAGTAGTTGGAGTTATGAAACTAATATGGTATAGATTCCGTACCGTCGCCATTAGATATGTCGGCCAAGTAGGTACTTTAATTCCTTGACAATATAACCGTATTCAGATATTTGTGAGCACCTTGGCCGTTCCGATATATCTGATGGCGATTATACTTAATTGCCTATATGTCGATGTTTCCACGTAGGTATTTATTTTATTGACCATAATGACGTCGTGAAGCGATGGTTTATCTCTATAGTACGTCACTTGTTTATTGTACGAGTAATTGCAGTTTTATATACCTACTTAATTGATGCAAAGTAAAAGTGTGTGTGTATTATTTATTATGTACTAGATATTGTAAACTATATATAAAGGAAGTTGTACTGTACAGTCCTGTAGTTGTCACTGATTCGTCCTTTCATAGCTAAGAAATTAATATAATTAAATAGGTTAGGTTATATCTACTTTTACAGTACACATGGTGATACTTTACCGCCTATTTTCTAATTCGCAACAAGTGTCGGTTTAAAACTCCCTACGCTCGTGTTTCAATTTATCGCCACTCTCTGCAAATTTCCTCTTTTTCTCCCTTCTATCGTAATGCACTGTTTTAAGAGGTATTCCAAGATATTTTCATTTCCATTTTTTACTGGTGACGGCATTAATCTTACTTTAATAGTCTTGAAAAACCACTTATCCTTATTGCGGTCTTTGCGCAATTTAGAATTAAAAACATAACAGGCAGTCCTTATGAGTAAACATCTAATTATTAACGGTTGTTCCTCGAAGCAGTGAGTAAGAGCGGTTGTTCGAAGGACTTGGTTTAAATTCAATGTCAGTTCTCATTGTCACATTTTTCTTTACTGTATCACGAAGACAACAGGCAAGTCTGATTCCTATATTAATCTAAAAATTGCTTGATTTGTTAGAATATAGTAAGTATATTTAGTCTTATATTAGCTAGTCAAGCTGTGTAATGTAATTTCAAGTTAAATTTTAATAAGGACGGACTCTGAACTGGAGAAAATTATTAGGGTTCCGTACCAAAATGGTATAAAAGGAACCCTTATGGCTACGCTCTCTGTCTGTCACAGCGTTAAATATCTCGGTAACTACTTAAGCTAATATATGAAATTTGGAATGGTTACAAACAAGGCTAACCCAGACGCATACAAAGTAAAATTATTAAACACTTATTTTTATTTTCTATGAAAAATGCCCCCTTCATATGGGGGGGAGGGGGCAATATTTAAATTTTAGTAACTAGACCATGGGGGGCTTGATTTGTACATTCTAAAACGTATTTTATTATTATTTCACAGTGGAAAAAAACCCGATTTATGAAGGAAAATGTAAAAAAAAAAACATTTCCTCTGCCTCCAAAATCCACTTTTCTTTATATTTATATAATATCATGCGTTAAATACCTCCTTTTCAATTTTTTTTTTATGGGCTACGTGATAAATAATTATCAACGAGAAACAAACTCACTTACTAACTCTGTGCCGTGCAAACACATGGCCCAAATCTGTCGATCCATGGGGCTGACTTCAAATCTCTACTTCGAAATGCAGTTTATTGATTAATGCGACTAAAATAAAAGTTCGTACGGAATACGGAACCCTTGTTGCGCAAGTCCGACTCGCACCTGGCCGGTTTTTTTTAAATTAGCAGTTTCTTATACCTGTGGATGTGTGGATTCATTGGTGTTGCGTAATATATGTATTTCGGCTTAGTCATGTTCTTCTCTCAGTTATAAAGTCGTTTATTTTGAGCAAGGTCGCCTCGCTTTGGTATTCTTTTCTTGGTGTGTCTAAATACACGCGCATTAAAGACGATTTTTCAACCACATGTTTAGGAAGTATAAATGCGTGCTAATAATCGGCTGTCCGTTAATTTTACTAGGTAGCTAGATTCGTCAACCTGTGTAGAATTTCAGACCGATGATAATTATTATAGTTGCCCTATAAGTGGCGAATAAAGCGGATTAGTGGATTTCTTACACCACGTCAGAGTGTAGGATAAATAGCCCTAGAACGCTTTTGTAATGAGATAAGTGTAGGTATTATTGAACTAAGTACATATTTTCAAATTAAGATGTTTCACAATAGTTTTCGCTTTAAAAACTAACAATCGAAGGTTATCCTTAATTAGCTGTTTCATGGACCAGTAGCACTTTCAGGCGTTATCGACCCGTTGGTCGACTTCCTGGTCAGGAAACTAGCTGGCCCGATAGATATAGACTCGTACCGATAACCGTCTGTGGCCGACGACCACACCTCTAGCCTCCCACGAAGCTGCCAGGCTCTTTAAACTTCTTCAAGGGTTCTTGTAAATAGTTTCTGAGACTACGGGTTTGTTTGATACTCCGTTATATTGTGAATTCGCTAATTTTGAAAAATAATGTCTGCCCAATCGACAAAAATAAAATACAGTTCTAATTTTAAAATACAGTTCTAATTCATTTAACCAAATAAATAAATGGGCGGCATGTGAAAACGCTCGCTGCATACCTATATGAAATTCAAAGTTTCGACGATATCTATCTTTATATGTAAGAATAATGGAGATTGAAACATATTCGATTTAAATTTAATTTCGATATCGTCCAGAGACTGCTAGTTGTTAAGTACAGACAATATAGAAATTGAATATTCGACCTATCGCTTTTTTGTTTAGTTGCATATCATTTTTGAGAAAAGCCCTATACTACTCGGCATTTGCAGGCTTGATATTAATTTAAACGGAGTCCGTTTAAACATAAAATTCAGCCTGCAAATCGTCTCTATGCCCGACAGTAATGTACTATTGTTTGTCAGCAGAAGCAACAAGCCCGTTCATAAAGCGACCGCCGCCGACGCCGGCGCGTGAGTCGGCCGGCAACCAGGAGGCCAACTTCTACAATAACCCTAACTACGTGCGCGGTCCGCACCTCCCCAACAAGTGAGTATATACGTACAACTCGAGAGGATCTATATGGGGATCCCTAAAGTTTTTTATACTATTTTTCCATTCCCTAATACTGTTCGTCATAATAATCATTTGTCCTAACACTCCATATAAATATTGTTCATTGCCCTCTCATCGAATGGACTATTTGTTTTGAACTGACTGACTTTAGAAAAGTCTATTGACAGCTTCGTCGTTCATCAGTCATTTTCTTAGCTGTAGAAAGTAGTTTCCCTTGCAGAGAGGTCGCTGCCTATACTTTTTACGCATTAAGGCTTCCCAAAGGCGCACGAGCCCTTTTAAGTTGCCTATATAATAAAATAGAAATCGATTTAAAAATCTGTTCCTTTGTTCCTACATATGACTGGATTTGGATGTTCGAACTCTGAGCAGACTGAATCTGTTTCAATATGATTGTTTATGACTGCCGATAACGCAGATATCGTACAATGTTAAGAAGTAGGAACAGCTAGTTAGCATCCCGGAAAGCTTTCAGTTGCAATAAAGATATTTGACATTCTGTATATTTCATTAAAACAATTACATTGCGGCAGATCACTTTTAAACACAAACTATGAGATGTATGTCTAGTTGTAAAACTATTAGTGTGGCAAATACTTTTAGCGCGTCGCGTTATGTTGTCAGTCACTTGTTACAATAGGTTTACATCTTCGTGTGTCACGGATTTTAAAATAAGGTAGGTATTAAAAATGGCAAAGCAGGCATTTAAAACTACTTTGCAAAGTTAGTAAGTTATAATGTTTAATATCACAGCTACAACGAGTTTGCTGAATGTATATGCTCACGTAAGAAAATCCTATTGGGAATAAAGACGTTTCATATTGTTGCTTCATGAAGGATTACATTATTTGAATGGGAGTACTTCATAATGGAACTCGTACGAGTATTATGATTATCAAATGGAACGTTCGTTGGTACGATACTTGAATATGCTTCAATTCATACAAATTGGTAACACTTATTTCGGTTTAAAAGTGTTTCATTTCTTATAAACCTTATAATCCTTAACAAAACCTGAGCTAAAATCGATACAGTTATAGTTAAACTATTTAGAGAGACAGACTTGTCTGTCTGAATTGTGGTTACTTACTTTGCGATCGAAAATTACGGAACATAGATAGTTTTATCTGCGATTACAACAAATTATTGCCTTTTTAACAAATGTGTAGCTGCTTGTGTATTAACTCAAGATATTCGTTGGCAGCCACCACGCGGCGGAGCGCGAGCCGGAGCCGGAGTACCTGCACGACGAGACCACCGCCGAGAGCCCGTGGCGGCCCGGCGACGGCGCCAACAATAACACACAAGTCGACAGGTCAGTACTGCTGTACATTCTGCATAATGAAACATAATTATAGTAATACCACAGCGTACGGATGTATGCCATACAGTGAGGTAACTTCTTACACGGCCAGCGGCTCGGCTGGGTGGTCGTGCTGAGGCTCAGGGTTGTCAAAAACTATGCGAAAAATATTACAGTCTGATTGGCAAACTAATTTCCATTTTACACCCCTTAAAATAGACCGCCGAATTTGTATGAAAATTCGGCGGCATTTCCTCCCCGCCTCCTTCCCCGCGCGACCCCCATCGATGACCCAGAAATCGGCGGAGTTAACCCACTGTATAGAACACATCCTTACGCTGTGGTAAAACAACCTGTCATACTTGCAGAGTATAGGAAATAGTGTTTGGTGTTTTTTTTTTGTTTAGTGTTTGGGAGCAAACTAGTTAGAATAAGGTTAGCGATATCTTCATTTATAGTATACTTACCTACCTGTCAATCTATCCGGTTGATCAAAATGTCTGTATGTCTGTATAGAAGCAAGTTGCATAACAAAGTGGTTGGTACTATTTTTTGCATTTTCGAATTAAAAAATATAACTTGATCTTTATACCTTACTTACTTACTGCATTGGCTCAGTGATCCGAAATGGATCTTAGTCTCCGCCACCAGAGAGCGCCACTGCCACTGATATTTATACCTACATTCGATAGTTATGACACGTGTCATGTCATGATTTATATTGGCGACGAAAAGTTCAAAATTGCATAATTTTCCGCATTTGATATTATTACAGCTTCGTGTTTTTATAATGAAATATATTTCTAGTGAACATTTACAAGTCATGGAAATTTTATCAAACAGCATATTGTAAGTTACAATTTGTAACCGACAATGAAATGAAGCATTGATTACAGTTCCTCCTCTGGCGGCAGCAGCGCGGCGTCAAGCGGCGCGGAGGCGGGCGCGGGCGCGGGGGCGGGCGCGGGCGCGGGGGCGGGGGCGTCGCCGCTGGCGGCTCAGCTGGCGGCCGCGCGCGGCACCACGCTGGTGCGCGCGCCCTGCCAAGACGCCACTCCTTCCAAGGTGCCTCGCCTAAGACAGGTATGTATAACCTTACACATTACCATAGGTTCCGTAATATTTTGAAAGAAAAGTGATACTTATACTTTACTCTCTTTCTGAAATTAAAGTTTTGACATTTTTATTTTTTAGTTCAGGGACAAACTAGAGATGGTCCCAATTTTCATATCGTTCGATATCAAACTAACGTGCGACTTTCGTGCGTTCTTGTATGCAATTGACAATTCATTTCAAACTAAACGTCATCTCGACTGGTATTAGAATAGATCATCAAATCAAATTTTCTTGTGTCAGATGTGTTCGAAATTAGAACAAAAATAATGGTATCGAAATCTATAATGTTATTTAGCTAAAATAACATTTTCACAGATAAGAAATTTGTTGTAACAAAAAAGTTTTTTATTATGGGGGCCTTTTATATGCGATTTTTGGACGTATTATTGAGGGCTAATGATATGTGGGTACATAAACGTGATTTTTGCTAACCCTTACCGCTCCGTGGTTCCATAAACTGACTGTGAAAGTTAGTAATTTAAAAATACTATTTTATTAAAACAATCGATTTAGGAACATACTTGCTATATTTACGAGTAAAGCTAGGTTAGGTTGACTTGCGATCTTTTGTATTTAATTAGTGAACTGTTTATTTTTAGGATTGTTTGTCATTACGGCGTATTCTAGGTATCTGCTTTAAGGTTTCTTTATGTTTTCTATGTAAATATAATGATACTCCTAAGAATATTTAAGAATCAAGGTACTTTTGAGATGCTAACAGCGTTACGCATATATACCTTACATACCTACATGTTAGGCAAATTATATTATGTGAACTAAATATACATTTACGTGCAATGGTTTACTCACGTAAATCAATTTTACCTCTGAAGAGGTTTCCCTTAGTTTGATAATATAATTACCACATCTGAATAAATAAACGGAAAACCAAACCATTTCCTAGAAATTGTCAATTTTCTTTTCCGATTTCCTGTTTTAGTTGTTTTTAATTACATTAATGCTATTTAACGTAAAATGCTTATTTAGAATTTTAACTTAAACAGTATGATGAAAACAAAAAATATATATATTTAAAAAATTAAAGTCTAGTGTACCATTGCCACAAGTACCATTATCTATAAAAACGGCAAAAAATCACGTTGTTGTATGGGAGCCACCCTTAAGTAATTATTATAATTAAATTATTTATATTTAAAGTGAATATATAATATAACTAAACATTCTGTAAATATTTTAAGCATCTATCGGTTGCCGTTATCAATATCGAGCAAAAACGAGCAAAACATGTCACGTTTGTTGTATGGGCCCCTTAAATATAAATTTTATTCTGTTTTTAGTATTTCTTGTTATAGCGGCAATAGAAATGAATCATTTGTGAAAATTTTAACTGTCTAACTATCACAGTTCATGAAATACAGAATGGTGACAGACGGAGGGACAGCGGAGTCTTAGTAATAGAATCCCGTTTTACCCTTTGGGTACGGAACCCTAAAAATAAAAGACTAGTCTATAAAAAAATATATTTTGAGATCAGCCTGTAACATGGATTGTTTCTGCCCAGGACACGAACAACAACAGGAACAACCGCGACCGCGACGACGAGGAGACGATGCCGCGCGCCGCGGGCGGCGCCACCTTCAACATCCTCGTCAACGTGCAGCAAGTCAACGACGTCAAGCTCTAAGCCGTCTCCGGCCCCGCGCGGCGAGTCCTGCCCTGGTGCTACCCACAACGATCCGCGCTTGCTCAATACGCGTTTGCTCAACTGCCATTTACGAAGCATTTAACCGCTCAACGAGATTAGATAGTTTTAGTCCAGGCACGGCATTCAGTCAGAATTTTCTACCTCAATTAAGTTATGTTTTAGAAACAAATAGAAAGTAAAATCCTGACTCTAAGCTCGTGTCGGTGCGATATTTTAAGATCAAAGTGGATTATCTTATTATTAGGCTAATGTATATTGGCATATACGTGTTAGGTTACTAGTTTACTAAACGGTATTCAAGACTCGTACTAGGTGCTCCTAATATATTTGAGTAGTTCTTTCTAGTGTGTTTGTTCCTAGTGATAATTTAGGCAGTAGTTTTTACTTATTTTTAAAAAACGCATCTCGAACTCATTTAATTTGTTCAAGTTGTGTAAGTATCTGATCTCCATGCCAAGGTTAATTATACGCTAAAAAAGAAAATAATAATAGTCAACTTTGGCCATATTTAATATTAATTATAGCATAATGATATGATATAATATACTTTTTTTATTGCAATTTCTAAGACACTTTTTACTAAAATATACTCATTTAGTTCTTCTTTGCTCGCCTTCATGCCATTGTTATTCTACTAGTTCAGATGGAATTACTTTAAGCTTTTTTGACTTTAGGTTTGTTTTCTTTGGAATTGTAATATTATGGTTATATTTGGATCAGCAAGGAATGTATCGTTTATTTTATTATTATTATAGTATTACATCATTTTGGAAAATTTCTATTTCTGGCCTAGTAGACTTTTTAAGTTTTATTGAAGATTGCAGTTGGTAAACTTCAGACAAAGCTACTCGTAATATTCAATCCCTGTGTGAGATAGCGACGTTGACTGGCCAGTGATAAAGTGATTCTATCGCGGTCATGTGTGCATTCATATCTTATTTTTTGTAGACCTACGTAAGGGTCATCTACTAAATATCAGGTAGGTGTGTTTGAAACAGTGGTAAAGTATACAGGCGTCATGTAGCTAGTAGAAACTTAGTAACTATTGCATTGGCCATTTTTAAACTTAAACTAACTTCCTACGTTGTATAAAGCGGTTAGAGTTGTAATTTGTAGCGCAAAATATTTTGCCTTCCAAACAAAAAATTACAATATTTGGAATGGAACGCTATGAATTGAACTTGACTCTCTTTGTTTTCACCTTGGTGAGGCTACTGACTTATTATTCTAATCTCGCGATGGCCTCCTGCTTTTAGCATTGCTATTTGACGGCCTTCGATAAGATAGCTAGTCCGGGAAAATCCATATCATATGCATATTCTGACTAATTGTACAAGTTTATAAAAATTGATGCTAGGAATGGTTTTTCCCGCCTACATGCGCAACTACATTTATACAATTATTTTTTACTATAAAACGAGCCAATGAAACGCATAATGTAAAGAGTGATTCACACCATTACGAGTGGATTTGTGTTGCAACTACGCAGTAAGATTTTTTTTGGTAATTTTAGTAGGTATCATATCATATCATCCTTTGTCTTATGCAGCGTTTCCTATTGATTTGGTTTCGTATTGTGTTAATAGAGACACACAACGAACCACGCTGTAACTATTGTAAGACGTGCTTTAAAGAGTGTCAAGCAAAGGTTCTTTGTTGTGATAAGCAGACTATGATTTTAGATGAGGACGCTTTCTTGATATAAAAATATTTAGTGTATACCTACAAAAAAAAAATGTTGATTATTGCTAGCAACTTCAAAATACATATAATATATTTTTTCAAGCAATTGTGTAACATATTCTCCCAATTTTATTGTATGTGAAAAAATATTGGACTGTGTCTTAAATGACGAAATTGGAAATCTAATTGGCAGATCTGATATGTGCTACTTGGTATTCAGCTCCCAAGAGTAGAGAAGATTTGTGTTGCTTAACTTCAAACTCGGGTAAATCCATTCGACCCTCTGAGCTAATATATACCTTATTACCTTTTCTTAATACCAAAATCGCGTAATCTGACAGATGGCTTTACCCGAGTTTGAAGTTAAGCGACTCATTTATATGTTATTAAAATTTGTGTAATCAATGTGTGTGTGAAATATGTCTTCCAAAATATAGATTCAGATTTTTATATAAATTATTTTGTATTCAGTTTTAAATATTTAACACATATTGCGCCTGGGATAATTTGTATGATAAGTTTTGATTATCCATTAATTAAGTATGACTGAAGTTAAAGTCACCATTTTTAAAGTTACCTTTTTTAAATGATTCTCCCTTAAAAAAATGCAATTATCTTATTTTACGATATTATCAGTTTTATGTATAACATTAGATACGTTTTACCAAATACTCTTATTCGATTGTCATAAAATAATGTAGGTTTTATTTACATTGTGCTTAGGTTGTGTTGTATTAACGGCTTGATCCGAAATAAAGATGTCGCTATATGAAATTTAAACATAGACGTCATATCAAATTACACAAGTACGTATACACTGGTTGCCAACAGTTCAGTTCAGACTCTTATTCGTAGCTTGAGGAAAAAATGGATACTTCCTATTGATTAAATCAATCCTGCTACAAATCACCTTAACATGGAAGTGAACTATCACATTTTTACAACATGCATGCTGCAATTGTTATAGTCGATTCCTAATATACTTTGTTATTTACTTTGATTTTATTCTTCAACCTAGAATGAATACAAATGTTGCTAGTTTTGGATAAGTTGATCCTTCCACACAGCACCTTACCAAGTGACTATTTTTTTACGATGGTTATGATTATGAATTGCCTGTGTATGATTAGCACTTATTGATTTAAAACAGTTTTGTTTGTAAATATTACCTAGATTAAATTGAAATAGATATTTCCATATTATTTATTGTAAAAATCTTCCTTAAATTCGTTTCCCAGAAATATTAAGTACTTAATATTTCTAGTCACATAACGGTTATTACATATAATAAGGAAAGAAAATTGTTACGATTCAAGAAGGATTTTACAAATAAAGAATTCATTATAATTCATGGGTTTTATTTTTAAATAAACATGTTTATTAAACAGAAATACAACTTTAAAAAACAATACACGTAATTTAAGAATAACCATAATTAAAAAAAAAACTACGACTATACACTTACGCTGGGGCTAAAGCTACTGTTACACATGCTCATTACTAGCATGCTTTGTGCTTATTAGCGTGCTAATAAGCATGCTTAATAGCAAGTTTAACTCACCCAAACTACCCGAAAAAGCTTAAATTGTCTCTGGTCTGGCTTAAATTTTCTCTATCTGTCTCGAATGAGCGTGTACTAGGTTGCATTCGCCCGCGGCCGAAACATTCGGCCGAGAGCCCGAGCATGTAGAGGCACTATGACGCTTAGAGTAACAAAGTGCGCAACCGAGAAGCCATCTTCATACCTATGAACATTTCACGAATGCGAAAGAGACATACAGCAATCGAAAAACGTGACGATTTTTAGGGTCACCACACACGTCCAGAATCAGAGTACTAATTCATAATCTTAATTCATATTATGAATTCGTAACGCACGGAATATAGCTATTGATTACACACGTTCTGATTTTTTCAGATTATGAATTTCTCAGATTGATCTGATTCCAGCTGTGTGTGGCCAGCAAACCGCGGTCACGTGTTCGGACCTGTGTGGCGTCCTTTAAGCTAAGTAGGTATATGCATATACTCGCTTGATGATTGATGATACGTGAGTATAAAGGGTATCGGTTTTGTAAATATGAAAAGTTATGTTTAGGAGACGCGATGCGTGGTTACGTCTTGGATTATAATGTTACACAAGGAAACGATTCACGTTATCATATATTAATTTCGATTCCAATTTTTTCAATGACAGTAGAACTTTAGCAATTTTGGTCACGTGATCAATGTTCAACAGGCATTCTTGCCATATTAGTTGTGGTTAAGCTAAATGATTGTTTGTTTTTATCTGTCAGTTTCACATTTGCCTTTGTTAGAAAGGGAGAAAATATAGTTTGACAAACATTTCTGGTATCTTTTTTATAAATAAGTGGGTAAGTATCGGGGCTCTTCCATGAAAATCATTTGATAGTTGTAGTATTTGTTCTATTGATAATTTATTGAAAAATAAGAAAAGACAAAGTATGACTTTCAAAAACACGGCATTTGGTAAACGGTGATATATGTTTTGTCCCGGCGATCTAAATATCACCGAGTGAAATTAAAAAATCGCCCTCATGTCTGCTATTAAAGTTATGAAAATTTTCAGTAGTAGGTACCACATTCAATTTAGATTCAGATGTATTGTTGGTGACTTTAGGGTGTAAGTTAACTTAAATGAATTATTGTGGCAAGACTTTGTCCAGCAGTGGAAGTCTTCATATTCTTCAGAAATGATGTGGAATTTTGATTTATTAGTACCTATTGAATAATTCAATATTATGACCTTTCCATATTACGGGTGTAGTACCTTATCGTGATGCAACATCATTAAACTATCCAATAATACGAAATTCTTAAATAAAACAGCTACAATATTACATCATCGGTTTTATTTGCGTGGAATAAATAATAAAATCTTAACATATCCTAATTAATCATTCATTAAAATATTGAAGTCACATCATGACTGACTTAACCTCTGACGTAAGTGATAATTACAAACTAAAGGCTAAATAAATCAACACTGCCTAGATATCTTAAAACTAATCTGAAATAAAATAGTGTTATAGACATGTATCACGCGCAAGACGTCCTAGGGGTACATTATAACTAAGTAGCGTATTTAATGTTACACAAATGTTTACCAAAAAGTTCGATAGCCGAAGCTGATTCAGACATGTAAGTGCAAACTGAGTGGACACCCGAGCGGTACAATACAATACAATGTATGCGAGCGTCATACACGCGTGCTTGGCGGCTGGACTATGTGGCTAGACGCCACGCCAAACGTCTCGCCGGGCGACCGCCACTGAGGCAGTCGTCCCGCGACCAGGTGTCGTCTGGTTTTGCGGGTCACGGGTGAAGAGTGTTACTGGGTGTAGAGCGTCGGTGCTGTACACGGACCGTGACCGAGGGTCTACTCCGCCGGCGCGACGAACAGCGCCGCGGCGTTCAACAGGGCGGTGTCCCGCGGCAAGGACTGGTGAAGCGGCGCGCGAGCGGTGAATATTATTTGTTCGCGTGCTTCGTTGTTGTACACGGGGATCTCGAACGAGGTCTCAGGCGTCAACGTACATTCCTGACAAAAATAAAATACAATTACTATTTTTTTTAAGTGGAATTTGACGACAAACGTATAAACTATAATATTTTAGAATTCATGACCTAGGGCGATTCTGGGATACATGCCGCTCATCATTCTGCTAACTGAGCTACGGAGGTCACACCCGTGGCTTTGAATTTCTCCATGACATATCCCTCTTATAATAATTACCAATTTTCTTACGGTAACAATTACCGTAAGAAAGTACTTCTCAATCGGCAAGTGGAGTCTCAAGTTGTATTGAAAATTCACCACTAACAATGCGCTACCGCATACTAAACTATTACTTTTTAAGCAGATATTTCCACTTTTTCTTTCTTTTTCAGAAATTTGATATCGTTCGCAAACGAAACGCGATAGATATGATGGAGACATTCGGGGCCACGGGTGTGGCCTGCGTAGCTCAGTTAGACGAGCGATGCATCCCAGAGTCGCGACTCGCGAGCTCGAGTCATACGAGGTCATGATTTTTTTCATCTTCCTTTTTTTCTCACAAACATAAATAAAATAAATATTGTGGGACGATCTTACACAAATCGAGTAAGATTAAGCTCAATAAGGCTTGTTATGTGGGTACTAGACGACGATATATATAATAGATAGGCGCGCCGCCCTCTGCTGACAGTACGATGTAGTAAGGTACGCACGCGCACCTGGTCGACGCGCAGCAGCAGGCGCGGCGCGGGCCGGTGCGGCGCGCAGGCGGGCGTGGCCGGGCGCAGCGCGCGCGCCGCGGCGTCCCAGCGCGCGCCGGCCAGCCGCAGCCCCGACACACCCAGCGCCTCCGCCGCGTCGCCACCGCCACCGCCGCCCTCTGCTGACAGTACGATGTAGTAAGGTACGCACGCGCACCTGGTCGACGCGCAGCAGCAGGCGCGGCGCGGGCCGGTGCGGCGCGCAGGCGGGCGTGGCCGGGCGCAGCGCGCGCGCCGCGGCGTCCCAGCGCGCGCCGGCCAGCCGCAGCCCCGACACACCCAGCGCCTCCGCCGCGTCGCCACCGCCACCGCCGCCCTCTGCTGACAGTACGATGTAGTAAGGTACGCACGCGCACCTGGTCGACGCGCAGCAGCAGGCGCGGCGCGGGCCGGTGCGGCGCGCAGGCGGGCGTGGCCGGGCGCAGCGCGCGCGCCGCGGCGTCCCAGCGCGCGCCGGCCAGCCGCAGCCCCGACACACCCAGCGCCTCCGCCGCGTCGCCACCGCCACCGCCGCCCCCTGCTGACAGTACGATGTAGTAAGGTACGCACGCGCACCTGGTCGACGCGCAGCAGCAGGCGCGGCGCGGGCCGGTGCGGCGCGCAGGCGGGCGTGGCCGGGCGCAGCGCGCGCGCCGCGGCGTCCCAGCGCGCGCCGGCCAGCCGCAGCCCCGACACACCCAGCGCCTCCGCCGCGTCGCCACCGCCACCGCCGCCCTCTGCTGACAGTACGATGTAGTAAGGTACGCACGCGCACCTGGTCGACGCGCAGCAGCAGGCGCGGCGCGGGCCGGTGCGGCGCGCAGGCGGGCGTGGCCGGGCGCAGCGCGCGCGCCGCGGCGTCCCAGCGCGCGCCGGCCAGCCGCAGCCCCGACACACCCAGCGCCTCCGCCGCGTCGCCACCGCCACCGCCGCCCTCTGCTGACAGTACGATGCATTTACTACGGAGATCGAGTCAATATTATTTTCCTAACTAGCCTTTACCCGCGACTTTGGTAGTGTATTTTTATTAGCAGACCAAATTGCCTTGAACCATTAATTGCTAATTAAATTCCGGGACTGTATAAAATAAACAACTTACTTGCAATTACAGTAAACGTTATTCTTTTTCTCGCTCATAATTCAGGATGTACCAAAAATACCGGTGATCAATATTGTCATCTGATATGGATTTTTTCCAAATGAAAATTTTTTAGGCAAACATTTTTTGATTATATTTTCTCCTAATCACAAGACGATACTGATTACGCCCTTAATCGGATCACTAGCATTGTTTTACACCTGTAACAAACGCAAGGAAATACCTTCAAGGTTATTCCTTACAAATAAAAGACGAATGTCTCAAATCGGATGATAGAGCTGGAAATTACCAAGCAGTTCCTCTATGCCATTCCTGGTCTGGTTTTCGTAAAGAAATGCTTGAGTTTCTAGAAATCATCCAAATTGCCAATTACCATGCATGTGTCTTTAAAATTTGAGGAATTCCTTCTTTTACTCACGGATCTCATCATCAGAAATAAGTTTCGAACTTGCTTGTTTCTAGAGTAGAACAAATGGACAGACAGCCGGACACACGAAAGCATTTTTCCCCAAGCTGAAACGGAGACGCTTCGCTCGCTCAGTCAAATATGTTTAAATAAGAAATACTTCCTTTATTTTTTCATTATCACAGCGAACTCTCAATTACTAAGAAGAGTTAGACGTACAAGACGACGACGTACGAGTCAAACGTACTTACACGGCGCATTAAGGTCTCCCTCTTCGAATCCATTGTCAAGTCCGTGCTGCTCTTCGGCTGCGAAACGTGGAGAGTGACAAAAGGGCTGACACAGAAACTACAAGTGTTTGTCAATAAGTCCCTTCGGTCGATCCTCCGCATCTTCAGGCCGAAGACAATAAGGAACGAGGATTTGTGGAGTATTTGCCGTCAGTCCCTAATCGCCCAAGAAATAGCGCTGCGGAAGTGGAGATGGATCGGGCATAGCCTACCCTTCGAAGAGAAGCAACTAACAGTGCCAGTCTCGCTTTTGAGTGGAAGCCTCAAGGTGGGGCGCGGGCTCGTGGACGCCCTGTACACACGTGGCGGCGGAGCGTGGAGAGCGAGTTGCGAGCCGTAGGACTGAGCTGGAGCGAAGCCAAGAAGGTTGCTCAAGATAGAAAGGCGTGGAAGGATCTTGTGGAGGCCCTATGCACCTCCGGGGTGCCCTAGGACCTACAACAACATGACAAGAGTTGTATAGTCTCTATAATTATTAATAAATTAAGTTTGGAGATGTAAAGGCTCGCCAAGCGTCAAAATAAAGACTGGCGATGTAAAAGGTCCCCATCGACAAAAAAAAATACTGATAGGATTTGGAGGTGTAAAGGCTCTCCAAGCGTCAAAATATAATATCTTTATTATATTTGTTTTGAATTGGTTTATTTGTACAACATTATTATATCCAATAAAAATAGTAGGTATACTCTGACAAACCAATTCTGACAATAAATAAAATAAAAAAAATTACATGCCTCCCTTTTTTCGGAGTAGGTACCACTACGAGCGTAGAGAAAAGATAGTATGGCTCTCTCTGACTATGAACGAATGAGAACAGATCGTTGTCAGACTATAATTTATGTAAGAAATGACTTACCGGCGGGGTCCCAGACGACTTGAAGCGCCAGCTTGTGCGCGGGCGCCAGCAGGCGTGCGGCGGCGCGCGCACGCAGCGCACAAAGCACGCGCTCCGGCCGCAGGAAACAACGCAGGTCCACTTCTAAGGCATACATAAACTATTTCATGTAATGCGTTCAAAAATCGCATATAAAAGCCCTGAAGAAACCAAACATATAAACGTGTTCCATATAAGAATGTCGTTATTGTCGATTCCACCGACAAAAAATCTGATAACTACATGGGTGCCAAGTTCTGTAGAAGTTAAAGAATGTGAAGTTACAGATTTGACTTGGCTAGTTTTTACCGGCAATACAATTTTTAGATATATTCACCATACTACATGCGATCCGATGCCAATAATAAAGTAGGTTTATTGAAAAAGGCGGACTTAAGTAAAATCTGTTCTGGTCAGGTAATGTGTTAGACGGAAATCTCATTGACTCATTGTTTTCTGTTCTGGTCAGGTAATGTGTTAAACGGAAATCTCATTGACTCATTGTCTTCTGCTCTGGTCAGGTAATGTGTTAGACGGAAATCTCATTGACTCATTGTTTTCTGTTCTGGTCAGGTAATGTGTTAGACGGAAACCTCATTGACTCATTGTTTTCTGTTCTGGTCAGGTAATGTGTTAAACGAAAATCTCATTGACTCATTGTCTTCTGTTCTGGTCAGGTAATGTGTTAGACGGAAATCTCATTGACTCATTGTCTTCTGTTCTGGTCAGGTAACTGTTCTGGTCAGGTAATGTGTTAGACGGAAATCTCATTGACTCATTGTCTTTTAAAGTAAATTAGATTGTAACACGAAACTAAATTGTTTTTTACCTTACAGATTACGCAAATACAAGTAACGTGTATGAAATATTAAGGGTTGATAAGCTTAATATAAGATAATAATTATGTGGTAAGGTAGATTTATTTTAGATACTCTAAAATTGTACTGCCGGTAAAAACTAGCCAAGTCAAATCTTTAACTTCACATTCTTTAACTTCTACAGAACTTGGCACCTATGTATTTAGATATCAGATCTTTTGTCGGCGGAGTCGACATTAACGATATTCTCATATGGAACTTGGCTTCCATTTTCACGTTTTTGTTTTTGGTGGGATTTATATAGATTTGCATCCGCATTGTACATTCTGTACAAATTTACGAAACGATACGTTCGTTGATACGTTCTTGTAACCAGAAATAAAATGTAGGCTACGGTATTACCATTTCCTGTCAAGGTAATGAACTGGCATTTTCAATTTACCGTCATTATATTCTTTATCAGGGAAAGGGTGATACGTCTCCTGCATAAATAGTATTTAGTTTACTGTAGTCCGATTTCAACTCCTAAAAAACTATTATACATTGATCATGATTTTCATTAACCACACAGCGAAATCCAATAATGTATTTTTGCAGCCGCTTGAATACATTCTCAGCGTCTCCAGAAATGTACTATAATAAGATGTTTACGTTACGTCGAGATATATAGACATACTGTTTTGGTACCTAACTACCTAAAATAAGGTTGTGTGTACCTTTAGGAATGTAGTCGTTGGGACACGGAGCGAGCGCGCGCGCGGCGGCGAGCGCGCGGTGGCAGAACTCCTTGAGGTAGGCTTCCGGCGCCTCGGGCCCCGCCCACAGCAGCTGCCACTCCTCTGGAGTCTAACAAAACAAAACTTTTACTTATTACTCTGCACATACTCTACTACCCTGCCATTATTCACTAAGTATTAAAAAGGTTGTAATATTTTTTTCAGTCCTCCGGCCGGTAAGCGCCACTTTACGCAAAACTAAATTGCCGCCTGCCGGCTCCGTCGGGCAGAAAAATAGTATACAAACCTCGGCCGTTAAATGGGAAAGCCTCGGATCACATGTTAGTCGACCTCGGCTTCGCCTCGGCCGACAATTACATGGGATCCGAGACATTTCCCACTAAAACGGCCTTGGTATGTAATGTACTATTTTTGATGCAAGCTTTTATGGCGGGCTATCCTTTAGTAGCATAATATTGTATTCCCATCCAACCTCATGTTCATTTTCAGTTTATTCGAATAACGAAAACTTGGCCAAATTCAACTTGCAAGATTTGCACCTGACCAATACCAAAGAAACAAACACACATTGCAGGTAAAATCACAGCTTGAAAAAAAAAATTCAACTCTCGTCTATCATCTCACAGTAACGCAAACCGTGAAGCGAGAAGCGCAGAAGCAGCAGTCTTAGAGCTCGCACAGCCGGCGAATGTTTATGGGCCACAGTGCGCGTAATGGGAGCTACCGTATTGTCGCTCACCAGGCGGCGCCACTCATGCGTCTGCGTCAGTATGAGAGAATTGTCAAAGTGACGTTTGAAATGAAATGTTCCCGCAGGACCCACGTTCCACTAGCGCCCCTAGCGGAAAATCGGAACTGCCTAAAGGTTGTGAGTTCGCTGTTTTAGGAGATTTTTGGCCACAAATGGGATTCCAAGATTCACACATGGGATAACAACACGTGCTATCAACTCAGGACAGTCTCCCAACGTAAAATACCACATGCTGTCACTAGGAGGTTAGAATTACGCCGCCTTACTGAAAGGGAATTAAAACCTAGCGTTCCTAGTAAATATTTTGTTGCATATAAGAAAGGATAATAGCTATATAATATTTTATATAGGAACCTGAGGAAAGTATATATATATTGTTATTCTGATGTATAAACAGTCTCAGTGGAATTTTCACGACATTTGAAGAGTATATGTTTGAAATTTCATAGCTTCTGCGGTTAGGCTGAGCAATGATTGTTGCTTTTAATTAGTGATATGCCGTTCCCAGGAAAATTCTATACGGAGGGAATATTTCCCACTTCGGGAATATTACTGGGAACTTCATATCATTAGTGTAACATACATACATAATAACTTTTATTATGGGGCATGGGGCCAATGCTAAAATCGCGAAAAAACATTTGATTGTCCCATACAAATCGGTGATGTCACTCCAGCGATTTTGGCACTGACCCCATAATAAAAGTTGTTCACTATGACATTCACATTCGTGACATAATTTCCAACGTAACTGTTTTTATTTCGTGGATGGGTCATCCATACTTTTTCCTCCAAATTTTATAAGAAAACAGCTGAGCCTAAACTTGATAGTTTAAACGTGACTAATATTATGACGCATGTGCACGCCCCATGCAATGCAGTCGACGTTTTCCTGCTTCAACGTCACAACGCCTCACAAAGTCACAACTACTAAAGAGGTACTTAAAATACGCAATTATGACAAGATGAATAATAATAAATCGGGATGATTTAAATAAAGCTTAAATAATCTAACACAGGTTTGAAAAGTATAAAGCTCATGTCTGGAAAATAGATGGCCGTTGGGGCAGTAAAGTTCTAGAGTGGCGAGCACCTGTGGGAAACTGCAGCGTGGAATAGCACTCGACTAGATGGACGGATGATCTCGTCAACGTAGCAGGGAGTCAATGGATACGGTGTGTGCAGGATCGTAATTAGTGGCGAGCTACAGGGGAGGCCTATGTACAGTCACGGACTTTAATTGATAGGCCACTTGCCAAGTTCATATTTTAGCCGTGTAATACAAATCGGGGTTACTCGTATTTACTCGTATACTTTACCAAGGAATGACAAATCCTCGTAGAATAAAAGAGCAAAATTATATTTCTATCTCTATCATTGTTTGTTTACCTATCGAGTCCCAGGTATTATTATTATATACTCTATTATTATAGGCATTGAAATGAGCACTGACATCATATGATGACGCTGGGTCTCGACGGGTTACAAGGCGTCAAATGTCATTTACGTCAGAATCTTTTCACTTATCATGTTGGCCTACTTGAGAGCCGGAACTACCAACCTGACAGCACAGCAGAATCACTTCCTACACCCAAAGATAACCAATGGCAGATCTTTAGGAATCGTAACCTAGCAGCAAATTCATTGTTATTGCGTAGCGATAGTAACGGCAAAATTATGATTGGCCTTTGATATCGGAGAATGCGTAGTATCCAGGCTACTAACTTGATAAAAGTGTGACGTTCATGAATGACATTATAAACAACAATAATGAACTGCCGCCATTATAAGAATATTTAGAATTACTACGTCTCTTTTATATTTTGTTATGTTTTAGTTATTATTGAAATAATAAATAAATAAATCATAAACACAGTGAACCGTATGATAAAAAATGCCATTGTTGAACATTTGTGAAAGTAATTTATTAAGAAATTTAAATATCAGCGTTCAAACTTCTCCCATGGGGGAATTATATAATGCAAATCCATTGAAATGACTTTAGATTATTTCAACATCCACATCAGAACGTTTCGTATATCGCTAAGTAAATGTAAACTCGTCGACTTCAGTCCAGTATTTCTCTTCCTTGATATTCGGCTTCGCTAAAGTGGGGTGATAGTTCTTTTGATAATGATCACATTTCCTTCTTCGGCATATCGTCTTACCCATAACATAACAGTGTTGATAAAACTCTCAAGCTTATGTTTCTATAATATTGTTTAACAACAAACTAATATTGTCACGATTATTTGGCGATCTTATTCGGACAAAGCGGTTGGCATTATCGCATAAATACTGTGAATGTCGAATTTATATCTTATATTTATATTATATTAATTTATATAAATACTGTAATAGTTTAATGCCGATTCACCAAAATGTAAAATTTCCAATTATCATCATCATCATCTTTGACATTACTTTGACATCAATACGACATTCACCCGTCCACCGAGTTTTTATTTGAAAAAATAGATATCCAATTATCCCATGAAAGCTATTTCAGATTTCTTACTAAGATCATAGTCAATAAATGTTATTTTTTAAATCTGAGGTTCTTGTGCCACGACTTTTTGCAATAACTAGATAACTCGATAACTCTATTTATCGATAAGAATTTCATTAGCTAGTTTACGGCCGGTTCAGCGCCATCTAACGCGAGATTTGGAAACTCACCTTTTACTTTCAAGTTATGTGGACGTGAACAAATAGCAATATATACTCGTATCAAGCGCGACTTGACATATGGATTCGCGCCATTTAAAACGTGTCACACATTGACATATGTGACCCATGACTGGGTAAGATTTTTTAAATTCTTTGTTGGTATTACAGGGTTGCTATGGCCACATTTAAACAATGGTCGCCATGGTTATTCATTGCGCAATTAGTATTAAGCTGCCAAATTACGGAGCTTCTAAGTGGCCTATCAATTAAAGTCCGTGACTGTACAGCCGAGGACGTCATTGGGTAAATTAAATAGATAGATCATTTTTTCACATGAGTGCAGTGTGACCTATATATGTATACATTGCGCATATACATTAAATATATGCACCCACCCTGAGTAGCGCTGCAGGCGCATGCGAGGCTCGCGATAGCTTGCCGAGCGCCGCGTGTACGGCGCGCGCGGCCTGGGCCGCCTCGCGCGCCTCGCCGGCGGTCACCGCGCCCCACCATCCCCCGCACTCCTGGTCACAGAGTTATATCACAGATTATACGTATTAGTACATTGTGCATCTAGGGCGGTAAGAAGGGCATTACTTACGAGGGTCTATTGAAGCCCGACGCCGAAGGCGGAGGACTTTAAATGACCCGAGTTAGTAATCCCCTTAGTGGCCGTGGTACACACAATGTTTTTCGTCACAATTGCGAGGAAATAAATAAACTTTCTAGGCAGATAAAGAAACAATAAATATTAGCGGTAGTGTAGTAGCACAGTCCACAGTACTCCAGACCGCGCATAGTCGTACTCACTCCGGAGTCCGGAGTGAGTACGACTATGCGCGTACGTATGCGCGGCGAACGCGTGGGGGGCAGGTGCTCCGCGAGCTCCGGGCGGGCAGTAAAGTAGTATGAGAATCCTTTAAAACGATGGGATTAATACAGCTCTTTAAGTCTAAGTATGCTTGCATATAATATCACCATTTACGAGCAGGTGTGATGAAAAAATACTTAAGTATAGATATTTATATCTCATAGAACACTTACGCAAAAACAATTGACGATTGACTTCGCTTTCCTCCGTACAAAACGTCTACGATTATAAATAGTATATGTATAATACTGGCGGCGACGTGGTTGTGTGGGCTGCCCGGTGATAATATGTGTCGATACTGACACAAGCCAAAAAACAAGCAACTCGTGCGGAGAGTTCCATAGACCCAGTAATGTCGTGTACCGTGATTTGATCATACAGTATTTCCATTTATAGTTATAGCACTTATAAAAATAGATTCTCTAGTCGCGAGATATTGATGCGGCATGCGTCATGTTATCACATGACGCGTGCGTGGGTTACAGAAGTGCCATCCCTGAAATAAACTGGCAATTACCAACAGGAATCCGAGATAACTGAAGCTTCAAGGGAATTCGCCTAAGTCGAGCGATTTTGGCGAATATGCATTTGACACAACTGACGTTAATTTTAACCAATAACAATACCATTTCGTTTTACGTGAGTCATATTGCAATTTCGACCACTTCCGAATAGATTAGTTAGGTATTATAAAAAATGTTAGTCGATGACATATGCTTTTCGGTCATCGTTATCAGTGGATAACAAGCTCCGTGCAAAATATTTTTTTAATGCTTTGCAAGGTGGACTTTTCCGATTACAAATTATGTAGTTCATAGTGCTCTGTTTAAATAAATCTAAAATTAAAAAGTTATAGAAATCGCAATCTCGATTTCGCGTCAAGCGAAAAGTTGCAAACAAAGTCCATTATTTGTCATGCTCCAAACTTTGAAAAAATTAAAATGTCATATAAAATGAAGGTATTGGTCCTAAACAACCAAATCCGAAGGTTGGTGATGGTTTTTATTATAATGTTGGTAACGAGACATTTAAGTTAACTTGAATAGCGTATAGAAGTAAAATAAACGGGCGGCATCTCGAAACGTCCGCGCAGTATGAAAGTGAACTGCATGTTCTTATGAGACATAAAATGTCTTTAAACCGAAATAAATAAATAAATACAATTTAAACCATAAAACTACGTAGTAAGCTTTACATTCCTTTGACAAGTATGTGGTCGATGAATCGTACAACGCTTGAAAATTTACTAAATGTGCTCAATACGCCGTTCGAATTCAATTAAATGGTGCAGGTACCTATATCAATATACGAATCACTAAGACTTGGAATAAATACAAGTACATATGCGCTAGAAATTGTATACTGGCTACATAACTAAATTACAGATTACGAATAGGTAGGTATTTTTAATTAGATAAATGATGCTCACTTCTGTCAAAAAGTCTCTTACTATAACTTATAAATACCTGTTTGGGTTGATAATCTCCTTTGAGAAGAGGGTTTCCCGACATGAGCTTCTTCCACAGAGCTAGGAGGCTCTTAAGAGCCGGCGCGTCCCCGCGTTTCCGGCTTCTCACCACTGTTGTGTTCAATTCTATAATATAAATACAATATAATATTGTCTTCTGTTGGCGCGATTATTATTCATTAAAATTACCAACTTTACGGATTTATCGGGGTTATTAACACCATGGCTACTGATGTGTTGGCGGAAACTTTCCAAAATTGCGAAATATTTCGCATAGGAAAGTTTCAGAAACTTCTCACATTTTTGTATGAGGATTGAAACTTTCTGAAACGTATAATGGAATTTTTTTATATTTCTGTGAAATATTCAAGAAAATTCCGAGAACTTTCCCGGCGTTTTGGAAACTTTTCGCAACTTGCACATCTGTAACCATGGTCCTTCGTTTCGAGCCCATTACAGCACTCGTTTCGTCTTAACGGGCTCGAAGATAGTTAGTTAGTTTCTCTGGGCCTTTGCGGAAAAAGCCCAGAGAAACTAACTAACTATCACGCGGTCGCGTGATATCGCGACAGTGACGACTCCATCCTAGACACGCGGACTTTATATTTACCCCTCAGGCCCGCAATAATGTCTTGAGCGGCATTCTTCTCCCACGCCAGCCGGCAGTTAGCAGGCAGGCCCAGCAGTTGTGGCGAGTCTATGTCGGGCAGCTCGCTGAATGCTGAGGTATATGCCTGTAACGAATATCATACAATGAAAATCACGGCGAGTGAATTCATCGCTAGGGGCACTAGTGGATCATGGGTCCTACGTCCTACCAAAAGAGGCTATATGTCATTTTCACTACATTTCTCTTTGGTATTTAATTTAAGTCGTATTTATTTCGAAAAATATTTGCTTTTAGAGGAATTACGCAGATATATATTAAATACTAGTAAATTATTATTTTGGCTCTTAAAATAAGCTTTAAATTGAAAGTTTACAAAAACACGTCCGTAAATTACCGTAAATTTCGAGGTTAGTTTATACAAAAACGTTTCTTTGTCAAAAAACATTATTGTTATCAAACTACAAAGTAGTCACATAATAAATAATATAAATGCCAAAAGAAAACAATCATAAATTGTTTGCATGGAAATAAGTACAAACCTTAAGTATAATAAATATTATTAAAAATTGGTTTAATTCTTATGATTTTCCGTTAGCATCCGTGTTCCATAGGCATTTTTAGTTTGGCGATATTAACATATAATTACCCAGATGTTGATTTTGATTAGGTTAAACTAAGAAGTATATTTCTTTATACAAATAATATTATCAAACAAAATCTTAATATCCCCCTAATTTTCGAAAACACACAATTACACATCACTGAAAAATAGTTAGAAACTAATGTACAGTCACCTGCAATAGTATATGACGCTGTGAAGGCCGCAAAAATATGTGACACGCTCTTATGGCGGTACAAACAAGACTGTGTCACATTTTTGCAGGTGACTGTACACACGCGTTCAAAAGATCATGGGCAATTTATGAATGAAATAATTCATAAACTGCCCATACAATTTTGAACGCGATAGTACCTCTTCTAACACGGAAAAAAAATGAAAAATAATCGATTCTTATATTGGTTTCGCGCTATAGAAACTCATTCTAATGGCGCTTGACAAGGACCCACGCATGAGTGGCGCCGCCTGGTGAGCAAAAATACGGTAGTCCTGATTAACTTTACCACCAATAATCAGGACCCGCGCAAACCACCAACTCGCGCAGGACCGGAGTTAGTGGAAGAATTTAATTTGAGCCCCAGCAGTGGGTAAAATGATGAAAAGAAGAAGAAGATCAATAATCAGGTCTAAGTGGAATATATGGGTAGAATTATAGAGTGTAGGTACTTTTAAAAATAAATGTGGTCAAATTAGAGACACAAAACATACATATTCAACGCATACAGATTATTTTTAAGTGGGACATAATTACTCTACAACAAATATCTTAGATTAAAAATCCTTTTTTCTACTTCAGCAATTCTATCTGTCAATTAAATGACTGACAGCGATATTAAAAAAGTATACAGTATACGTTGTCAATGGTATTCCATAAGAACATTGGTAAACGATGCTCCTATGAATTTTCATACAATATATGATTCCTGTTGTTTCTTTTGAGTTTTAAGAACGCTAGTTTTTCTACGACACTTAAAATAGCGAAAGCACATATGTAGGTCGCTTAAGTAGTTTCCGAGATAAGTAACGATGTGACAAACAGGCGGACAGAGCGTCGTCATGAGGTTTCCTTTTTACCATTTTGTTACGTAACACGTGTTCTATGTGAAACTTGTACGAGGGGTGGCTGACAACAAATCTACCTGACTATGAAAGAAAAGACATAGCTGGGTAGTTTATTTTTATTTTTCTATATAATCTCCTGCTACCGAAATGCACTTGTTACATTTGTCAAATAATGACATTAAACCATTAAAAAAAAAATCTTGCGGTTTGTCGTCGAAAAACTCGTTCACCTCAACTCATTATCGGTAGAAAATCTTCGCCCCCTGAGATCTTTCTTTAAAAGTCTGAACAGGAAATAGTCACAGGGGGCTAAATCAGGGCTGTAAGGGGGGTGGTCGATGGATCCGAAGCCATTTCTGGTCATGGCTAGCTGTGTGGTGCGAGCCGTATGCACAGGTGCATTGTCGTGTAAAATCAGAATACCTCTGTTAAGTTTGCCTCTCCTTTTTTCCTTTATGGCGTCTCTCAGCTGACAAAGTAAATTTGCGTAATAATCAGCGTTCATCGTGGTTTTTTTAGGTAAATAATCTATAAGCAAAATCCCTTCAGCGTCCCAAAAAATTGTCGCCATAAGTTTGCTAGCCGATTGCCGAACCTTGTATTTTCGTGGAGGCTTTTCGTCCTTAAATTTCCACTGTAGTGACTCCTGTTTACTTTCTGGGTCCCATTGTCTAATCCATGTCTCATCACAAGTCACAATCCACGAAATAATTTCTTCCTCTTTCCCGCGACTCATGTCTAAAAACTCTTCACAACATTTGACACGTCTGTCCTTGTCTAACACGGTCAGCATTTTGGGGACCCAACGGGCACTCACCTTAGACATGTTCAAATAGCTATGAATTATTTCATTTACCCGTTCCTTACTAATGCCCACATCTCGAGCTATCTCCCACTGTTTTGACTCGCCGGTCTTCAAGAATTATATTTTTCACTTTGGTCGCATTTTCTTGAGTGATGACAGAAATTAGTCGTCCACTACGAGGATCGTCTTCTAAGCTTTCGCGGCCTGCTTTAAATTGCCTAGCCCAGAACTTTATCGTGAAATCCTAAAGACAAGAATCACTAAACACAGGCAGCATACGTTGTTTTATCTGCGAAGGGGTATTTCCTTCTTTAGTGAGAAATTTAATCACGGAACGTTGCTCAATTTTAATCAAATTATTTTTCTCTAGCGACATGTTGCAAGCATTCGAATGCGAAAAACAAATGAAAACCAAATGACAAATAAAGGTTCGAAATTTTGAAAAAAGAATAGTTGAAGAACACGAATTCATAGCGGCCAGTGTTTATTTTTTATTATTTGTAGGCTAGGTAGATTTGTTTTCAGCCACCCCTCGTAACTCCCGTTCTTGCGTCGGAGGTGAATAAATAGATAAAAACCTGTAGTTGAGTAGCGAAGGGTAGCCTCAGAGGGGTGTGGTCGGGCGCGGGGCCACGCCAGGTGTGCGCCAGCGCGGGCTCGGCCAGGCAGGCGCGCAGCAGCGCCCGCAGCACGGCGCGGTCGGGCGCCGCGGCCGCGCGCGCGCCGTACAGCGCGCCCACCAGCGCGGGCGCGGCCTCCCCCGCCGCGCCCGCCCCGCCCGCCCGCAGCACCAGCGCGCTCGCGCGCACCTCGCCCCACTCCCAAGCGTACCAGCGGCTCCAGCCTGTTCCGAGTACATATTATACTGAGACACACCACATCTGACCCTAGTTTTTATTTATTTATATGCGTGCGTTTTTCCGCTGTATGGGCTGCATATAAAATTAATAAATATGTCTACTGTCACACTGTGCCTGTCAGCTATATTACTTAAGTGCTTACATACAAGGAAGAAAGGAATCTATGAATATCAGTAACACACCACATCGGTATCGGATGTCTGACGCATATTTGTAATTTTACTGTATTTTACATTTATATTATAAATAATTTTCCTGTTCGCAACGGTCATGAAAAATTGTTGCACAATGTATCAATACCTTGCGGAATGTAAGCTCGACGCTCTTGAACAATAGCGTGCAGCAGCGCGAGGCAAGCGTGCGCGCGCACCACGCGCGCGTCGCCGGAGTACTGCGCCCACGCCGATAGCGTGCTCAGCACGTTCGGTTTCACACCTTCGGGCGCCTGGACCAAAACATACCAATGTTTATTACGAATTCCAAAATGGGTGTTTAGCCTTTTTGACGACAATGACGGATATATCCGCACCACGCCACGGATTAATTCCTCGCGCCTTATAGTACAACAGCAGTTTTGTCACTTCGGTGACGTGGCGTGGTGGTGAGTGACAGCTTTTCTGTTTGAAACGGTAACGAAAAGGTTAATAGTAGTTTATGCAACAGTGATTTAATAAGGATCTCGCGACCCTCAAGTTTTAAGAACCAATTATGAGCTGTTGCATACCCTAGTTTTTCTACGACAGCTAAAATAGCATAAAAAGCAAAATCTAGAAACGTGACAGAATAGGGAAGATGTTGTGCCCACTGTAGAAATTAAAATTAATCGTATATTTTGACATTATATTATACAATACAATACAATACAATACTCTTTATTGAAAACCTCACACAGATGAAATACAGTTACAAGAGAAAATAATAATACAGAACAGTAAGGGGTAACAACAGGCGGTCTTATCGCTAAAGAGCGATCTCTTCCAGACAACCTTTGGGTAGTGGAGTACAGATCAAATGAAAAAATGTATTAGGTGGCACAGAGATTAACAAGATTAAAAGCACACAAACAACACACACAATAAATATACATACCAAAATAATAATACGATAAAACATACATACATACATACATAAACATACATACATAATAAATACATACGTAAACATACATACATAATATATGTATACATAACGATGAGTGAAGAAGAGAAACGACAGTGTCAAAGAAGAAAAGCTAAGGAAGAGACAGATAGTATTCCTTGAGTTTCAACTTAAAGGCAGTTATAGTATTATTAGTTTAGTTGTAGTATTATCTAGGATACCCTAGCAATATACTTTTAATCATTGACATTAGCAGTGTTTTCCAATATTATTTTTCATTTGTTTATTTTGTATATTAATTGACGATATTTTTGTGAACTAACGTTATTTAGATACATTGTAGGTTGTGACATTGTTAAATACCGTGTAATTTTCATTAAGAAAAAAATGCATCTACCTATACATCTAATATATTATTAGGAAGCAAAAAATACCTCGATGATCACGTTAACGCAAGCGTTAGATACGACAGAGGGTATCTCGCGATCCTCAGATGCTATCCACAGACGAAAGTCGCGGTTCGATTCTTCAACCTGCTGGAAACATAAAAACGTTAAATATTGGCGTAAGAAGCGAAACTTTTTTTCAAGAAATTCGAACATGAAAACTAAGACTAGACTTACTCACGTTCGAACAAGAGTCAGATCAAGAACAGTCAATAAACCCGTAAGCTGACCAATTAGTGGTGCCTTCATTAGGTGTTCTGTTTTTTAAGAAACCAATTTATAATTGCATAATTCACCAGTGATTAGGATTGATAGTCCTACTCCTTCCTAAAGACGGCGCTACTCGACGCCCTCTTAATTCTAACGCTAACTTAATATCCAACCAAGTCCCTTCCCGTCTTTTCTGTTTGGTAATTGGAACCTCTGAATATTCATATAATTTAAACTATCGTGAGTCATACTGACATTAAATTGCAACGGTTCAAACTTACATATTTTTATCACAATACAAATGTCGCGCATTGAGTGATGCCCGAGCCGCGAAGGTGACAACACCACGTTGACCGCCCGATGCAATCGAAACATGTCACGCCTTTTGTGACAAAAATACGTGCATTTGAACCGTTGCAATTTAACCTCTGAATATTCTTACCTTAGTTTGAGCCATAGCGGCCAGAAAGGCCTGCAGCTCGGGCGTGAAGGGCGAGGCGCCGACTATGATGGCGACCCAACCGTTACGGGCCGCGGCCACAGCGGATTCCCACGCCGCGCGGCCCTCCTCTATGCCCACCTACAAAGTAAAAATGGTGTTATAAAGAGGACAGAAGGTTTCATAGGTATCTACTTTTTTGTTTAATCTGAATATTTGTAACTGAGCTCTTATACATACATTGCCGCCCAGCAGCAGCGCGGGCCGCGCGCCGCTCCAGCGCGCCGCGCGCGCCACCGTGGCGCCGCCCGACATCACGCCCGACCCTGCGAACGTACCTGTGTGAGCATGGGGTGGTGCGCGGCCAGCACGTCGGCGGCGTGCGCGCCCAGCAGCAGCGCGGGCCGCGCGCCGCTCCAGCGCGCCGCGCGCGCCACCGTGGCGCCGCCCGACATCACGCCCGACCCTGCGAACGTACCTGTGTGAGCATGGGGTGGTGCGCGGCCAGCACGTCGGCGGCGTG
Source organism: Lathronympha strigana (assembly GCA_949128165.1). Taxonomy (NCBI): domain Eukaryota; kingdom Metazoa; phylum Arthropoda; class Insecta; order Lepidoptera; family Tortricidae; genus Lathronympha; species Lathronympha strigana. The sequence goes on along the minus strand of OX421905.1, from coordinate 8,021,368 downwards.
CGCGCCCAGCAGCAGCGCGGGCCGCGCGCCGCTCCAGCGCGCCGCGCGCGCCACCGTGGCGCCGCCCGACATCACGCCCGACCCTGCGAACGTACCTGTGTGAGCATGGGGTGGTGCGCGGCCAGCACGTCGGCGGCGTGCGCGCCCAGCAGCAGCGCGGGCCGCGCGCCGCTCCAGCGCGCCGCGCGCGCCACCGTGGCGCCGCCCGACATCACGCCCGACCCTGCGAACGTACCTGTGTGAGCATGGGGTGGTGCGCGGCCAGCACGTCGGCGGCGTGCGCGCCCAGCAGCAGCGCGGGCCGCGCGCCGCTCCAGCGCGCCGCACGCGCCACCGTGGCGCCGCCCGACATCACGCCCGACCCTGCGAACGTCACATCTTATACTTACGGAATCAATAGATCGCGGTTTGTGGTGAGAATCAGATTGCATGTATAGGACAAAATGCAATAAAGCAATAATGATAGGTGGGCCGTAACGTTCTCCTTTTGTAGCGACAATGATCTGTCTCCACACTGAAAAATGGCTGATTTATAATTTAATTATTATGTTGTTTTTTATAGGAGATAAATGCCCAAAATGTTAGTTAACCTTATCAGTGCAGTATAATTGTTACTTCCATAGCGACCGTGAAATTACCTGCATTATTTAACTCAAAACATCGTGACAGAGTGGTCATTCAGAAGGCTGTCTTCGCTGAAAAGAGCCACTCTGTCACGGCGTTTACTAGAAAACAACTGAAAACACGATACGTTACCTACATGAATTTTCTGAAGATTTCTTTCCTAATAAAATAAAAAATTAAAATAATATGAAAAGAACTATAAAATAGTCTACTTTAAATACATGTGTTGCTTTTTTCGATAATTTCTACCGTTATCATTTTATACTTAATCAACAATCCGAAAAATTGTGAAGATCGCGTTTCATTGTCGGTAAAAAAGGAAAACGGCACAGGTACACGGCATCGACGTCTCTTCCACGATAACGATCAAATTAAAATGTGTGAGTTTCTGTCTCTATCTGTCAAACTATTTCTCAATTATATGAAGGTATTATTTTTTACATTTTAGAACTAAAAACTAAAACTTGGGGTCTAAATTTTTTAATCAAAATATCTCTGATGCGAAGGATCCCATACATTTAACCACCTACTACGTATTTCATGTTGTGTCCCCACTTACCAAGCAATTGGTCCACAAAGTTCACAATGGCTCTGTACAGGCCGTCGGGCCTCAGAAGCGCCACCGCTAACACTACCTCGAACTCGGTGAGCCTCAACGTGCTGATGTCTGACACGACTCCTGAACTTTGGAACTTCTTCCACAATGCTTCGTCGTTTAGACACAATTTATTGAATAATTCTTCATCAGTCATCTATTAAAACACAAAAACAAACGCATATAAATACCTAAACTACCTACCCTACTGCCGCGGATAACGCCACTCTTTTAGCTGTAATCGATCGGAGGCAAATTAATGAAATTGTCATTTTTCAACAAGTAATTAATCCACTTATATGTCTTAATCTGACGGGTACGAGTATTTTTGACTATACTTTTTTATAAATATGTCTTGGACGCGCGTTCCTGTATTAAGGACTCATATGCGGTGGAGATACTTAACAGGGTACAAGGTCTCCCTTATCTTAATCAGCCGCGCCCGAGTAACTACACAAAATTCCCTCTTGGCCTCCCTTACTATGATAAATTAACAAATGGTTTCGTGTGCCTGTCTATGTCTAAAAACCTAGATAACAAGCAGGTAAACAAATTTTAGTATATGTTTTTATTTATATTTACATCAAAATAAAGTAGAGGTAATAAAATAGGCTTTCGGCTTTGTCGCTTTGCTTTCGCTTGCTGGATTGTATGACGTTTGGATGATAAGATATCAGTTGAGTACTTCTTCTTCCTAGCGTTTTCGCATGACCTGGAGTCCGCTTTGGCAACTAATCCCAAGATTTGGCGTAGGCGCTAGTTTTACGAAAGCGACAGCCATCTGACCTTCCATCCCACAGGGTAAACTAGGACTTATTAAGATAATTCCGGTTTCCTGACGATATTTTCCTTGACCATAAAGCGATTGGTAAATATATAATGATATTTCGTACATAAGTTCCGAATAACTCATTGGTACGAGCCAGAGTTTGAATCCGCGACTTTTAGATTGAAAGTCACGCGCCACCAACGCTCTCCCTCAAATAAGTTATGTATGTAATGTACATAAGCTGTAATTATATATAAGTAAATGTAGGTTAATTAGGTTTATACTTCTGAACCAACCTTTAGCTGAGCAATTTTTTTGACTAATTCACTTTGTATCCAGGGATATGTATTTTTTATTTCATTAATCATTGCTAGATCTTCAACAAACCCGTTGCTCCCAATCAACATTTGCCATAGCTGAAAAAAAATTACAATTCATTATTCTGAATGAATTGATGATGCACACAATATGTCATGTCATTTTGAAGTTAGTGTTCTTATTTCGTACTGAATGTAGTACGCTCGCATGTTCAATATCCATTCTCTGCCTGATAGAAATAATTATAATTACATTTTACAGTTCAGCTAAACATTCAAGTTTTGGGCCATAGTTAGCAGTTTGTGGGCGTGTACTGTATAATAATGATTTTTATCATACAGGTCAAAAGATAAGGAGTGGGAGTCGTAAGGGTTCAATAAAACAAACAACCTTTATAACACTTAACTTTTGGGGACATCGGAAAGTCATTCACCCGTTAAGGTAATGAAAATATACAGGAAAATATTACCTTCTCTGGTATAAGCTGGTCATAAACCTGCCCTAGAAGATGCAGGACCACAATATATTTGTCCTTTTTGTGTAAACTTAGAAGCACGCGCTCGATGATTCTTCTCATTAGGTATTTCATAACTTCATCGTCGTTGACGGTGTTTGTATCCTGAAATGTTTGTAAGCCTTCAACAACTTATAATTTATTGAGCACGGAAAGTTGTTATCAATATCCGACGTGTGTATAGCCGACCAGAAGGCCTACCACGAACCACGAACGAAGTTTCACCTCTCTGTCGCACTTGAGTGAGAAATCACAAGTGCGAAAGGGAGGTATACTTTCGTTCGCGGTTCGTGGTAGGCGCTCAGGCTGCAGCACTAGTGTACTGCACTCACCCCCCGCCTCAGGGCCGCACCGTACAGCTCCAGCACCGTATCCACCTGCAGCGACAGCAGCGGCTTGCGCACGACCAGCTCCTTCACCGCCAACGCCACGTTGGCTGCAGCACTAGTGTACTGCACTCACCCCCCGCCTCAGAGCCGCACCGTACAGCTCCAGCACCGTATCCACCTGCAGCGACAGCAGCGGCTTGCGCACGACCAGCTCCTTCACCGCCAACGCCACGTTGGCTGCAGCACTAGTGTACTGCACTCACCCCCCGCCTCAGAGCCGCACCGTACAGCTCCAGCACCGTATCCACCTGCAGCGACAGCAGCGGCTTGCGCACGACCAGCTCCTTCACCGCCAACGCCACGTTGGCTGCAGCACTAGTGTACTGCACTCACCCCCCGCCTCAGAGCCGCACCGTACAGCTCCAGCACCGTATCCACCTGCAGCGACAGCAGCGGCTTGCGCACGACCAGCTCCTTCACCGCCAACGCCACGTTGGCTGCAGCACTAGTGTACTGCACTCACCCCCCGCCTCAGAGCCGCACCGTACAGCTCCAGCACCGTATCCACCTGCAGCGACAGCAGCGGCTTGCGCACGACCAGCTCCTTCACCGCCAACGCCACGTTGGCTGCAGCACTAGTGTACTGCACTCACCCCCCGCCTCAGAGCCGCACCGTACAGCTCCAGCACCGTATCCACCTGCAGCGACAGCAGCGGCTTGCGCACGACCAGCTCCTTCACCGCCAACGCCACGTTGGCTGCAGCACTAGTGTACACTGCACTCACCCCCCGCCTCAGAGCCGCACCGTACAGCTCCAGCACCGTATCCACCTGCAGCGACAGCAGCGGCTTGCGCACGACCAGCTCCTTCACCGCCAACGCCACGTTGGCTGCAGCACTAGTGTACTGCACTCACCCCCCGCCTCAGAGCCGCACCGTACAGCTCCAGCACCGTATCCACCTGCAGCGACAGCAGCGGCTTGCGCACGACCAGCTCCTTCACCGCCAACGCCACGTTGGCTGCAGCACTAGTGTACTGCACTCACCCCCCGCCTCAGAGCCGCACCGTACAGCTCCAGCACCGTATCCACCTGCAGCGACAGCAGCGGCTTGCGCACGACCAGCTCCTTCACCGCCAACGCCACGTTGGCTGCAGCACTAGTGTACTGCACTCACCCCCCGCCTCAGAGCCGCACCGTACAGCTCCAGCACCGTATCCACCTGCAGCGACAGCAGCGGCTTGCGCACGACCAGCTCCTTCACCGCCAACGCCACGTTGGCTGCGCGGGCGGCGGACGGCGCGAATGCTTTGCTGGCAGCCTGGAGTATAAATATATTGATAGAGGCTAAAAAGTAGGCTATAGACGGACGAGTTAGTTTGAGTCACACAGTTACAACCAAGTTTGTATTGTAGCTAGGATTTCTGAACAAAACGAGTTACTATCGTTAACGCCAGGTACACACTGATTAACATGAAGGCTGTGCGTTAATTCCCTCACCTTGGTCTGATCCTCGATGGCGCGCGCGGCCTCGAGCGCGTCGGCGATGGTGGCGCTGGCGGCGCGAGTTTTATGAAGTGACGCCAGCAGGTTGGCGTCGTGAAGAATGTCGCCGTTTGCTGACAAGTCCTTTAAAAGGTTCTCCTACAATTTCAAAAAGGCCGTGATTTAAACCTTTTGTATGTGGTTTATAACTGTGAGATATGATGAAGTTGGAGGGTTGAGTGATGATTCTAGTAAAACTGGTCATTATGGAAGATGTGTTGTATTATTGATAATCAATACAGGAGAGCGAGAAGTAAAACTAATTATAGTTTATTTATAGTAAACTATTCCTTACATGCTATTTATTTAATTACGTGCGTCACATGTATGTTGCAGGCTGTAACGCGAAGTTACTGTTAAAGTGTTAATTAGGGATATACTACAGTAGTTTACGTGATTGTATATAATGCGTAATTACGTATTACATACAGTACACACATAGCAAGTCTCCAGTACATCATAATATACAGTCACATAAACTACTAGTATATTGTCAATATTTTGAACAATTGTCTTTCACTGCATTACCTGTAATTCGTGTTGTTGTTTTTGCATAATAGCTTTCTTCAGTTTAATTTCCTTCATTTTTTCGTTGATCTCTGGGTTCTGCTGTTGTAGTGCGTGATTAATGAGTTGATCTAAAAGTAGACGCCGATTGTAATAAATAAATAAATGGGTATTACTGTTTGTCACAAGCTATCGTGTTCATTCATGTGGAGTATGAATTATTGCCTGAATGACACATATAACCAAGGCCCGTAATTTAAATGCCGTTTTCGTCATAATGACGTATATAAACACACAGGATGTTTAAATACGAAATGAGTTAATGACAGATAAAGTCAACGTTCTAATCTAACGTCCAACGTAATAGTTTAGACACTATTTAATGACAGCATTATTCTTTCAAACGTAAAACCTAAAACATGATGTACGAGTATGAAGCTTGAAGTCATTTGTCTGTCATCGGCATGAAAATTACGGGCCCTGCATATAACATGATAGTATTGGTAACGATTGTACTAGATGACTCTGCAATACATTTATCGGTGGCCGGATTGACTGACCCTTATCAGAGGATTGTGACCCCTGGAGCGTCGGCGTTCAACTTTGCCGAGCATAATGTTTTTTTTTCGAGAATGTGCTGGTGATAACGCGTGATATTCCCAAAGAATTTGAAATTGAGTTTGAGTATCCTCTCTTGGCAGATAGTTGAGTGCCGCCTGGTGCTTTTTCGTTTTCCTAAAAAGGGCTCGTTTGTTCTAAATGCAGTCCAAGGGATCCAGAGCATCCTTCCCCACATCTCAAAAGCATCAATCTTGTTCCTATCTAGGGTTTTTAAGATCCAAGTTTTAGCGCCATACTGCCATCCAGGTAAGTGGCAATCGTTAATGAACAAGTTAAAGGAGAGCACATACCGGTGAGGCCGGGCCGGCGCGCGGTGAAGAGCAGGCCGGCGAGGCGCGCGCGCTGGTGCGGCGGCAGGCGCGCCGGCAGCGCCGCGTCGCGCGCCACCAGCACCACGATGTGTACATACCGGTGAGGCCGGGCCGGCGCGCGGTGAAGAGCAGGCCGGCGAGGCGCGCGCGCTGGTGCGGCGGCAGGCGCGCCGGCAGCGCCGCGTCGCGCGCCACCAGCACCACGGTGCAGCCGCTCTCCAGCCACGACTCACGCACGGCCTTCACGCCCGTGATTACCAGCGTGCGACTCAACCTGCATAACGTAGCAAACAAATAACACTTCACATCATACTACTGCTTCCAGATCTAACAACTTTAAAAGTATAAAGAAATACATACATAAATAGGCCGCCTTCGCCCGGAGCAGGTTTGGTCTAGTGAGGTGCAAGACTGCGCGTAGTGATGCACCACATACATATTCTGGGACAATCTTACACAAACCGACCTAGTCCCACGGTAAACTCAATAAGGCTTGTGTTGTGGGTACTAGACGACGATATATAAAATAGATAGATATATATAAATACTTAAATACATGTAAAGAAAACCGTATCATTCATTCTGTTGTCGCTTTTCTTAACGACCTACTTATTTGAACTGGCAATCTAAACCATAGAGCCAGCATGACAAGTGTAACATTGACATTGACAGTTGTTGAAAATATACGAGATAATAAGAAAATAAATTAATAAACTTCCTGTAAAAGAAATAACAAAACCCTGAAGTAAAGGCTTTAAATGTTGTTTCTCTTGTCTTTACAGGTAAGTGATCAATTGTTAACGTGTTTTATCAAAGGATAAGTTATTGTAAGCTTAATTTATAAATAAAACTCTTGTCTTTACAGAGAAACGCAATTACGTCTTTATTTTATTCCTCAAAGAGAAATATTATTATAAAACAACATTTTGTGCAAATATTTCAAGAAACATGGAAAAGTTAAGGTTTGAATTTGTTGTAAAACCTGCGGCAGATGGAAAATCAAACGTTCTCTGCATAACCTCAATAGCTACGCCGACTGGACAGTTTTTTGGGATGCCACCCGAATATCAGCCTGTGCATATACATGAAGCGATTACAAAAACTTCAAATTACTCTAAAATAAGGAAATCGTTAACCAAAAGGCATCAAACAAGGAAAATATGGATAACATTGACAGATGAGATATCAAAAATTTACTTGGATGATGAGCAAAACTTGCAGTTTAATGATATTTACCTGGAAGAAATTTCTGAAAACGCTAATAGTGCTGAATCAATACCTAGTAGCTCAAATGAAAAATTGGAAAAGTTATTGGAAAAATTACTGGCAGAGAAAGAAAAAAAATCTGAAACACAAAATTTGGGGAAAATTGCGAAAGATTTCATGATTAATAAATTTACGGGCAGAAATTCAAATGCTTACCAGTGGATTATGGAGTTTAATAAAGAATGTGAACGTTTCCAAATCACTGCGGATAGGAAGAAAATTGAAATTTTAAAAAACTTTCTAGAATATTCTAGTCTAGATTGGTACAGCTGCATGCTGATGAAATTAACTGTGGAATCAGATTGGAATAAGTGGGAAAAAAATTTTTGTGAGACATTTGCGAACAAGGGATGGTCACCAATAAGATATGCTCACGCCTTTAAATACCAGACAGGGACATTACTTGAATATGCTTTAAAGAAAGAAAAATTGTTCTTGGAAGTGAGGAAATCTATTGATACGGGAACACTTATAGACCTTATAGTCTTAGGTCTACCTAGCTATGTAGCTGATAAAATTGATAGAGAAACTTTGCAACAAACGGAAGACCTGTACAATGAAATAGGAAGATTGGAGCACCTGGTTGGAAAAAACAAATATGATAAAAAAATCTCTGTAAACACTGACTCAACACCAAAAAAGGTTGAAGAAAAAAAACCATGTCCAATATGCATTAATGAGAAAAAAGGCAAGCGTTACCATACCCAAGAAAGTTGCTGGTTTAAAGACAAAAAACAGAGTTCCGTAATGAAAAGTGTGAATCACTCGGAATTGGAAGTAGAGATGAGTGATTTTAATCCAAAAAACTAGAAGTTCCACCATTAATAAAAGTAGAGTTGCTAATAAATGACACTTTAAATGTTTCAGGAATTTATGACCCCGGCGCAAATGTGTCATTAATTAATTCTAGATTATTGAGGATAAAAGAAACAATAAATTCAACAAGTGATATTCCAAAGGCAAACTTGAATACTATTAATGGTGTGAAAAAAACTAAAGGTCTGGTAAATCTAAAAATAAAAATATTCAATATTGAAAAGAAAATGAATATTTTGATCACTGAAGATCATCCTCAAGACTTCATAATTGGTTTGGATTGTATCAAACATTTCAAACTTATGCAAGATGAAGAACTGAATATTTTACAATGTAACAGTCCTGAAGACAAAAAGAAATTCATAAAAGAAGAGAATTTACAAAAAGAAGTCTTAAAGATAAATACATTAAATACATCGAATGTCAAAATTCCTGAACTACCAGGTGACAAAGATGAAGATAAAGATGTTTCCTGTTCTAAGACATTTAAAAATCAAAGAACAATCAGAAAAGACAATTTTGAAGTAAACTTTAATGAAAATATAGATTCAGATGCATTTAAAATAACAGTAAACCATCTAGATGAACTTCAAAAAGCAGAAGTTGATAAATTAATTGAAAAATATAAACCGGTCTTTGCTAAGGATAAATACGATGTCGGCTTTGTAAGAGACTATGAAGCTCATATAGACTTGATGGTAGATAAATATTGTTACAAACGGCCCTATAGATGCACAGCAGATGATAGAAAGGAAATAGAAAGTCAAATATCAAACCTATTAAAGGAAAATTTGATTGAAGAGTCTTATAGCCCTTTTGCAGCCCCGGTGACTTTGGCATATAAAAAAGAAGATGGAAGAAAAACACGTCTATGTATAGATTTTAGAGATTTAAACAAAATAGTCGTACCTCAATCACAGCCATTTCCATTAATTGAAGATTTAATGGTGAAAACGGTAAATTGTAACTATTTTTCTACTTTTGACGTAAATTCAGCATTTTGGTCAATTCCTTTAAAGGTAAAAGACAGATACAAAACAGCTTTCGTCACACAAGAGGGCCATTTTCAATGGACATGCCTCCCGTATGGTCTAAAGACAGCATCGGCCATTTTCCAACGAATATTGAGCAATATTATAAGAAAATATAAGCTCTCTGATTTTGCAGTAAATTTCATAGATGACATATTAATATTTTCAAGAACTTTCGAAGAACACATACAACACATATCAAAGTTACTTGACGCAATTTTGGCAGAAGGCTTTCGACTTAAGTTTTCAAAATGTAAATTTGCGGACAAACGTGCTAAATACCTGGGTCACATAATCGAAAACAATACAGTCAAACCGCTTAAAGATTATTTGGCTGCTATCAAAAACTTTCCAGTTCCGGAAACAAAGAAAAACATCCGCCAGTTTCTAGGAAAAGTAAATTTTCACCATAAATTTATACCAAACAGTGCAATTATCCTGGACCCCTTACACAATCTGCTGCGAAAAGATGTAAAATTTTTATGGTCGTCAAAATGCGAAGAATCGTTTAGTAAAATAAAAGAATTATTGTGCTCAGAACCAATATTGAAAATTTTTGATCCAGTATTGCCAATATATATTTACACAGATGCTAGTATAAACGGAGTGGGAGCAGTGTTGAAACAAATAGATGATAATGGAGACAGTAAGCCAGTTGCGTACTTTTCAAAGAAATTGACTGAGACTCAAAAAAGAAAAAAAGCAATCTATCTAGAATGTCTGGCAGTAAAAGAAGCTGTTAAGTATGGCAGCATTGGCTTATGGGAAATGAATTTGTCGTATACTCGGATCATAAACCATTAGAAAACTTGAACATTAAGGCTCGAACGGACGAAGAACTGGGTGATTTGACGTATTATCTGTCTCAGTATAATTTTAAAATAATATATAACCCAGGAAAATCTAATATGGAAGCAGACTGCCTAAGCAGAAATCCAGTGCTAGAGCCATATGACAATAATGATGATTGTTTAAAAGTTGTAAACCTAATAACTATAGAAGATATTAAAAAGGATCAACACAAGAATCAGAATCTACAAATTAAAATGGGAAATATTGTGTTGGAGAAAAACGTTTACTACAAAAAGAATAGAAGAAGAAACAAGATCATACTTTCAGAAGCGCGAAGTAAAGTTTTGATTAAAGATGTTCATGATACATATTGCCACATTGGGAGAAGCCAGATGATAAATAAAATAACACCATTCTATACCGCAAAAAACATGATTGCCAATATTAAGAAAGTTTGTGATGAATGTGGAATATGTTTAAAGAATAAATCAAGGAAAAAGTCTAAATTTGGTTTGATGTCACATTTAGGTCCAGCAACTCGACCATTTGAAATTGTATCCATTGACACCATTGGAGGTTTTGGAGGATCACGATCAACAAAAAAATACTTACATCTTTTAGTGGACCATTTCACAAGATATGCATACATTCTGACATCTAAAAACCAAACTTCTAGTGATTTCATTAAATTAATGAAATGTGTGACACAAAGCTATAATATTGATATGGTGTTAACAGACCAATACCCTGGTATAAATTCCAAAGAATTTAAACATTTTTTAAAGGCAAATAACATAAGAATGGTTTTTACCGCTGTGGATGCAGCATTTTCGAATGGAATCAATGAGAGATTAAACCAAACTTTAGTCAACAAAATAAGGTGTAAAATAAATGAAAATGATAAGAAAATAGCCTGGACAACTATTGCAAAACAATGTGTGGACAAGTATAACGAAACGGAACATACCGTCACCAGATTTACTCCGAAGTATCTTCTGGAAGGCGAAAACGTGAATATTTTACCACTAGAGTTAAAGTATAAACATTCAAATGAAGATCTAAAAAGAGATCGAAAATTAGCATTAAGAAACACACTGAAGTCTCACAACTATAATAAAAAAATATTCGACAAAAACAGAAAAGAATATAACTTTAAAGAGGGAGAAAATGTTTATGTAGAGAATGGTAACATACTAAACAGGAAGAAGATGGATGAACTGAGAGTGGGACCATTCAAAATACTAAAGAAGATCTCTAACTCAATCTATGAAGTGAATGCAGGACACAAGAAAGCTGAATCAAATTTTTATCACATTACAAAACTGTATCCAGTATTATAGTAAACTGCAATTGTTACCCTCAAGGGGCGGAGATGTAAAGAAAACCGTATCATTCATTCTGTTGTCGCTTTTCTTAACGACCTACTTATTTGAACTGGCAATCTAAACCATAGAGCCAGCATGACAAGTGTAACATTGACATTGACAGTTGTTGAAAATATACGAGATAATAAGAAAATAAATTAATAAACTTCCTGTAAAAGAAATAACAAAACCCTGAAGTAAAGGCTTTAAATGTTGTTTCTCTTGTCTTTACAGGTAAGTGATCAATTGTTAACGTGTTTTATCAAAGGATAAGTTATTGTAAGCTTAATTTATAAATAAAACTCTTGTCTTTACAGAGAAACGCAATTACGTCTTTATTTTATTCCTCAAAGAGAAATATTATTATATACATGGAAAACATCCATTATTCAAGAACAAATATGTTGTACCCTGTACACTGGGCAACAGTTAACAACCCAAACTTTCGCAATTTCTTTAATACGGACGAATCGTTATTGAGGAAAGTACATTTAAATGTTATTTACAAAAAACCATTCAGAGTATAAAAGAAATAAATAGTACAAATTGTTTGTGGATATCTATGGATGAAACACCCGATTTCATGGGAAAATGTGTGACAAACTTGGTGATTCGATCATGGCAAAAAGACATTTCTCAGCAATTGTATTTTTTGCGGTCGAAGAAAGATAAGGTCAATGGAGAAGCCGTAGCTAATTTAATTAAAAAACCAAATAAAATTTCTAATCAAAATTCTTTTAAAGATAACGTACTCGTAAATAATGTACTTCTACTTTGCACTGATAGTGCCGCTTATATGCTGTTATTAAAGCTGGTCGTATTTTAAAAGGGGCATTTCCTCGTATGAAACACATTACGTGTTTGAGAGGTGCGAGATAACTTTAAGGATGTGGACGTGTTGATCTAACGAAACCCGTACAACATACCAATTACAATTAATTTTATGAATTTGCCCGCTTGACGTCGAGTGAAGTTGAACGATCATTTACTATACATAAATGGCTTCATAGTGATAATAAACGAAACTGTCTACTCAGGGAATGACGAGAAACAAATGGCTAACTTCTCTTATCACGAGCAGAAACCCAATCAAATTTCATATGCCGCTGGGTGTAGGGGAGACTGGGGTCAATAGAAACACGGGTCAATAGAAACAAGTGCAATAACCCCGACACAAGAAGCGATAGTGGGGCGGTCCCTGAGGGGGGAGGGATCGACGTTCGTGTCAGAACCTGTAGGCCAGTGTTAGCCACGGCTCTGTGACCGTCGGACGTTACTACGCACATGTATTGCTTTTTCTGCACAAAAAGTAAGTATTTTTGATGTTTTTGTTTTGTTTATTAATCAATATCTATTGGTAGTACTTTAATACTATTTAAATTTCTGTTTATATGGTTATTCTAGTTGAATTTGAGGTGGTTTATGTACACTTACCGTCTACCGTTATTTTTCTACGATTTTAAATATTCGCCAACACGTTCCTGGGTCAATTGAAACAAAATTTACCGGGTCAATTGAAACATGTTTCAATTGAGTATTTTATATATCAATATGTTTTTTTTATATAAAATTATAGTTGTTCTCTCTTTATTAAATGTTGATTAGATTTGTAGATTATTAATTTGATCTCATTACTTATTCTAAATGATAAGGCACGAAGTGCCATATAAAATTTTTGGTAAATTAGTATCAATAAATGCTACCTTTTTCGTCAAGTTATTGGTAGAAACTACATCGTACAGTGTTATTTAATCAAAGACTGAGATTGTGTGATTCAATTATGATTAATAAAAGGAATATAAATGATTATTAGAATAAACAAATATTTTATTTGTAGGTGTTTCAATTAACCCCATTCGCTGTTTCAATTGACCCGCAATCAGGGTCAATTGAAACAATTTTCAAGTATTTCTAAAACGCGTGTGATTGCGTATCTGATACCTATGGATACAAATCACTTTAACAATATTAAACCTAGATAAACTAGGTATATTCGAAGCCTATCACAAGCCGGTATTGATAGAAAATGTAGTCACTATGGCCGTTTTTTCGGAAAACGTTTCAATTGACCCCAGTCTCCCCTACTGACGTAGATTTTGAAGAAGGAATTGCAGCATGTAGTTGGTTCTATCAAAATTTTACACCGCACGTATTTTTTTGAAATAAACATTTTGTTTATTTCATGGACCATCTTTCTTCTTCTATTACACATCTATCGATATGGATAAAAAAAAATCTAACTGTACTAAGATTGCGACAGTCTTTTGTTTTGCCGTGAAAATTCCGAGCTTTGCATTGTAATTAGTGGTAAGCAGAGTGGTAGTTCTTGAGTGTATAATTGTTCTTAGTGTAACCAATTTTTACTTTGCACAATTTACTGTTTTCGTCGGCCTGAAACAAGCCAAATGAGTCAAAATACATTTTTCTTTTTTATCTTACCTTTCCACCTAATCCGTTTTTTTTTCCTTTTAAACTAGCACTACGTTCTCAGAGAAGTTTTTTTAAATCATCCACCTTTTAAATGACCGTAGGATGTCATAATATCACGATATTTAGTATATTAATAATTATAAACCAATTATAATTAATACGTCTTCACGTACGTACGTATACGTATTCGTCGTCGATTTATTAATCATAAAAATTAATAAATATGACATACCGTTATCCGTCAAGGCGGTTTGTTTACAACTTAGTATAGTGTCGCCCTCTACCGTCGTAGTTTTAGACCCTTTATTACCTCACGGCATATTGCAGAGCTGTGTGCAGTTTCTCGCTGTCTTGCTCCACGAAGTCGCAAGCGGTGTCTGCGAGGGTGCTCTTCAGCCAAGGAATGGCTTCTCCGTCCGGGTCTATGATCAGGGGCATCAACCCGCACTTGTTTGGTTCCAGATACTAAAAGTCAGAATAATTTGATGATGATTACGGAATAAGGGTATTTTCTACATTATATTTACAATGTAATCATTACTAAATCGTATACAGTCATAGCCTGATGTCTAGGAACAATATTCGATTTGTCCTAGATAAAGAACTGGTCAACTGCAAGTCGGACTCGCGCACGAAGGGTTCCGTACCATAATCTACATATATTTACGGCAAAAACTCACGTTAGTTGAATGGGAGCCCCTTTAAATATTTATTTTATTTCGTTTTTTAGTATTTGTTGTTATAGCGGCAGTATAAATATATCATTTGTGAAAATTTCAACTGTCTAACTATAACAGTTCATGAGTTACAGCCTGGTGGTAGACAGACAGATGGACAGCGGAGTCTTAGTAATAGGGTAGGGGTTTTTAGGGTTTTTACCCTTTGGGTATGGAACCCTAAAAACCGGCCAAGGCCGACCGGCATGTCAACCCACGAAGATGGATGTCACTCAGCATATGCCGATGACTAAGATCCTCAGCCATGGCGCTGGTTTTCAAAACACCCAAGGGACTATTTATAAAACTAACTTCGAGGATACTTTTCTTACTTGGTCAATTATAACAGCGTTCTTCACTGCGGTCGTGTCTGAAGGTAACCCGTCTGCGTCCCATTTGAGCTGTTTTTCCGTGCTCGCTAGGAAATTAATCGGCGAAAACGATTGGTCCTCGAAACCTAAGAGTAAACCCCATTTGGTGACATACTCCCTGGAATAAATAAACCAATATTCAATAAGAAAATACTTACAAATTATTTTATTAAGTATTTTGATTTGTGGAATCAAGTATTTTGATTTGTGGCATCAAAAGTAGTGACAATACCAATAAGGATTTTCTTTTTATTTTCAAAATGTTACTTATAGAAAACAACTTAGTGATTCAGATAGGAGAGGTATTTGAACCGTCTATCTGCATTGTTTGACCTTAGAGTATGGAAAAAAAGCGTCTTTGTTTTGCAAAAGTGCAGCCGTGATTAGCTGGGCTCGAGGTTATGGTGTTGGTCGCGATTTTGTTATGGTTTAGGAAATTATTACTGTAATAGGATATTACAATTCGCTTATATAGAGAAATACAAAATCTTAATATACATTATTTACAAGTGTACGAATAGTATAAAACATCATTTATTCTTAATTTAAAACTGTACAAAGCAGGCTATTTTTATAATGTGCAAAAGTATAGCACTTAGTTACAATCAAATCAAAATTTTTGTTTCGGATTAAACCCCTCGACACTCCTTTTCAGTTTATAAACCGTTATTTCATAAAATAATTTTGTGAATAGATGAAGCATTACATACTTAGCTTTGGGTTCGGTAACATCAGGCAGGTAGATGATGTACGCAGCAGCCAGCAAAGATCTTAGGTCTATTTCTGATATCTCCTTTGATATGTATTCAAGCTGAAACATTAATAAAATGAGTTCATATTGTATTCGCAAATCTTACATATAAAAGGGAATATCAACCATGGATACGCAGGCAGGAGGGCAGGAAGCTCAATCCGATTAGCAGCAGGTCAAGAATGTATAAGAAGCATGTTTATTTCATAAAAAACCGCATATTTAGTCAATTTCATACAACATAGCGACCCGCCCCGGCTTTGCACGGGTTTTTATTATACATATAAACCTTCCTCTTGAATCACTCTATCTATTAAAAACAAAACGCATCAAAATCCGTTGCGTAGTTTTAAAGATTTAAGCATACATACATACATTCAGACAACGGGACGCAACTTGGTTTTATACTATGTAGTGATGAACGCATGAAATATTTCGCACGTAGTGACTTAAAAACCTGACAGTTATTCGTAATTTATTAAAAAATTATACACACGTCATTGTTGCTTCAATACACATCTACTGTACAGTCACCTGCAATAGTATAGGACTATATGAAGGCTGCAAAATAATCTGACACATTCTTATTTGTACTGCCATAAGAGCGTGTCACATATTTTTGCGGCCTTCATAGCGTCATATACTATTGCAGGTGACCGTAGTGGGGTCGCCGAGCTCGGCAAACACGTGTTTTCTCAGAAAGATGAATGCACGTAACATAAGTACTAACGTCTTGGTCCCACGCCTCGTACTCGTGGCGCAGCTGGTCGAGCAGCGCGCGCGCCCGCTGTATGGCGGCCTGCGCCGCGCCCAGCCGCAGCTCCAGCGCGGCCGCGTCGCGCGTGTGCCGCCCCAGCTGCTCCTTCAGCGCCGACACGCGCTCGTCCACCGTGGCCAGCCCGCCGGACAGCGCGGTCAGCTGACCTTCCGCCTCTTGGAGGTTTCTGTCGAACGCGGTCAAGTCATCAGCTTGGCTCTTTGCACAAGTGTCGTTTCGTGAAAACGCTTCAGCCGTGGGACTAAAAATCCTCCACTCCTCATTTTTTTTTATACTACGACGGTGACAAACAAGCATACGGCCCGCGTGATGGTAAGCGGTCACCGTAGCCTATGGACGCCTGCAACTCCGGGGGTGTTACAAGCGCGTTGCCGACCCTTTAAAAACTTTGACACTCCTTTGGGAAAACAGTGGCAGGGAGCTCATTCCACAGCCGGAGCGTCCGCGAGAGGAAGTTCCTCTTAAACCTGCCTATGTGTAATATTTCCGACATTCGTGTCTCATTTTATACCGAATTGAAAAGATTAATTAATAATTGTAATATAATTAGAGCACAGACCGATGAAGCTGCGCCTGCTGCAACTGCAGCGGCTGCACTTTTTCGAGCGCGACGGCGTAGGCGAGGTTGGCGCGCACCCACGCAGCCAGCGGCGCCGCGGCCGCGCTGGCGCGCCGCGCCGCTGCCGGCTCGAACGACGCGCCGCGCCGCTCCAGCAGTCGCGCTACCGATGACGCCGCTTCGGGGCTGATTTGCTGCGCGTCCAGGCATCTATGAGAAACTACGTTTAATACTAGATTACGTACCGAGCCCCGTAAAATAGGATCTCGTATAATTGTTGACCGAAGCAAAGATTATATCGACAAAGGAGTGACCTGAGGCTTGCTTATATTAACTGGCCAAGTTCTGTTCTCTATTTTTCTGCTCGACGCAGTCGGGAAGCGAAATTTGTTTAGCGTAGCGGCGTGCAATTGGCTGATTGCAGGCCGAAGGGCAGAAAAGGAACATTGTTAATCTTCACAATGTTCCTAATGACTACCCAGCTGGCACGTTGTAAGCGAGATCGCAAGTAAGACAATTATATGTCAAAATAAAATAAGGATAATAACTACAATCTAAAACGGGATATTTACCATGTATGTTTGTTTTTCTGAGCACCCAATATTTCGGCACTGTTGCAAGCGCCATGTTCACGGAGTATCAGGTGCAGAGAAAAACAAACATACATGGTAAATGTCCTGATATAGATTGTAGTTACAATGCAAATGAACATGTTAGCTAGGATAAGTCTGACCGAATAACAGACACACTTTTCATTCGCATAAAGTTGGGTTACGTATTTCGAGTTTTCAACGTATGTAGGTTTTTTTTAATACTACGACAGTGACAAACAAGCATACGGCCCGCCTGATGGTAAGCGGTCACCGTAGCCTATGAACGCCTGCAACTCCAGGGGTGTTACATGCGCGTTGCCGACCCTTTAAAAACTTTAACATTCCTTTTTTGAAGAACCCCATACTGTAGGTATGTGACCACCCTACGCCTACATTCGTAACATGACGATATAAACATAGAAGTGGCAAAGGGTATAAGTAAAATCTAAATGTTGGATTTCAGCGCCAAATAGCCCCGTTTCAGATTCTTAAATATTTTCATATCATATGAATATGATATTTACCAACCGCTTTTCGGTGAAGGAAAAACATCGTGAGGAAACCGGACTAATCGAAATAAGCCCTAGTTTACCCTCTGGGTTGGAAGGTCAGATGGCAATTTTTTTTGGTAAAACTAACGCGTACGCCAACAAGGATTTGTATAATAAGCATAGGCCGGGAAAACGCTAGTAAGAAGATATATCGAATTGTTTGAGCACACAATTACTAGACTCAGTTAAGTACACACCTAATATCTTCTTTGACTCCTCGTTTGGAGAGGAAATTCTTCATAGAATGCCACGAGGTGTCCGCGATACCCATCAGCCGCAGAACGCCCTCCAGCACGTCGCGGACCACGTCCGGGGGGGCTCGGAGCGAACGGATCTGTCGGTTTACATTCATACTTACAACACCAAGAAAGTTCAAAGTGGCCACTGTCCGCCGTCTGGCTTACAAAGGGTTATGAAAGCCAGGCGGCGAAGGAATATGCCGTGCCCAGGATGCCAGGCTATCGCTATTACTTAAGCGAAATTGTACTTTACGGAATCCCGCGTAAGTCCTTTTTGGATTGGTGAAGCTGTCGGCTGTAGTCGTCATTGGCGTTCGTGGCAAGGCTTTTCGATGACGGCCACAGCGGACTGTGGCGGTCAAAAGTTTATGAGTTTCTCGTCTGATTGTCGTATTTAAAAATTTATAATAATACATATAGAGCATACGTTAGGCAAATCCCTAAAATAGCATGGACTGTTTTCTGACTTTAAAATACAACACTTAGTATTCTGGACTTCAGTTTAAGACAGTTAAAAACAATTAAAGTAATTCAACGTGGTAACGCGGCGAGTGTAATGGGCACCTTTGCACCTGGAGAGCTACGGAGCGATTTTAATTATAATATTTAGTTTGGTTTGTAGGTAATTTTTATTTTATTTGTATTTTATTTGTAATATGTTTTAGTTTAGTTATACTTTTGGATTTTTGTTTTTGAAAAATGTTGTGTAATTATATTGTAAGACCTTTTTGTATTGTGTACCATGTTTTTATGTGAATTAAAATAAATACATAAACTATTAAAGTAATTCCCTTTATTTTCAACCGACTTGAAAACTTCAAAAACGAGGAGGTTATCAATTCGTGTGAATTTTTTATTATTTTATTTAATTCTAATTTTATTTTCATCATCTAATCCCTGTAATTCCCACATTCTCTCAGTCATCATCTTAACTCTGTAAAAACGAGTGCTGTAAAAGGCTCGAAACGTAGGGTCATGGTGTTAATAAACGCGATTAATCCGTTCTAAAGTGTTTTATTTCAATGAATCGCGGTAACAGAAGACAATATTATTATTATTTTTTAATATTAGTTACCTCAGAACTCCGTCAAGACTAAACCGATTAAAAAATTTTTTAAAAGAAGATGGTTCCAGATTGACCCTATATTTTTCAAAATTCATTTCTAATGATGGGATCCATGAGGAAATGAGGGAACTCCTCAAATTTGTGTGTTTTCTTAAGACACTCGAGCATTTTTTACGAAAAGCATCAATTTGGTGGAGTGGATCTGGGATGAAGACCAGGGATGGCAAAGTGGAACTGGTCGGTAAACCTAGCTCTACTCTACGTATCAATTGAGTTGTGACATTCATATTTTTGATTTGATTTTTATTCTGATATGATGGAGTTCTTGAGGAATTTAGATTACCCTCAAATTTGAACGGCACGTCCATCGTGATTGGAGAGTTTTTCATAATTAGTTGGGGCATTTTCTTGCAACATTTTGCTGCAGTGGACCTGATTTTGAAGACCAGGGATGGCATATTGAAACGGCTCCACAATTTCCAGCACTGTCGTCCAATATGAGACATTGTTAATTTGTTTGTAACCTTGGAGGTCTACAAGGTAGTTCCATCTGATTTTACTTGAGATCTAATGATGGAAGCCATGAGGCATTAAGAAAGCTCCTCAGTTTTTAATTGTAGGTACTCGTATGGTGAATTGGATATTATTGAAGGAAACTGGTTAACTCAAACTAACTCTAAATTTTACTTTTACCGGGACGGCCAATTAAAAGTGGTTTTTTTCTAAAAAATTATTTAGGATATTGTTTGATTTACTGACCTCGCTTAGTGATTCCGGGCGAATCTCTCCGACTGCCGCCCGGGCAGCAGCGATGATCGGTTCCACCGATGCCAATTCTTCTTCTATTTCTTTCTTTCTGTAATCGATAGATCAGAGTATTATAATTACATCATTCTCATTATACTTAATACAGCTCTACACTTTTCCAATTCAAATGGCATTAGGTTGCTGGTTCTCAATAAGGTAAAGTAGCTACTTATTTTCTTCTTTCTTTTAATGTTTCACTAAAACTAGGCGACTAGATTCCTCGGCGATAGCGCGCTGTGAATAACTTTATGATGTGAAATACTTATCTTAGCCTCTTGCCGCCCACCATATAACAAAAATTGCAATTGAATTTGGAATCTATTGCATAGGAAATAGAGTTAAATTAAATTTGTTTTAAAATACAAATAAACAAAAGATATGCAATTCTATTGTAAATGAACAGAGTTTCTCAGTAGTATAGGAGACCTTTGTATTGGCCTCTGGGCTAGAGGTTAGGTAGAGTACCGTATCTGCAGCTTGGCGTTCTCCTGCTCGATGCCGAGCTTGAGCGCGTGCATCTCCTCCTTCCTGTCGGTGGTGGCGCGCACGGTGGTGCCGATCTGGTCGAGCGCGCGGTTGGCGGCGGCCTGCTTGTCGGACAGAGCCGCCTCCTGCTGCGCGGCTTCCGCTTGGAGCGTGGCTACTTCGCTTCGCGCGCGCTTCAGAGCTTCTACACCCGCCTAAAAGAAGTAAGCGTGTTTTCACGTCACCTTTTCAAGAGGTCGACTATCATTGTGTGGTGTTCAATAGACAGTCTTCAGAGAAAATAGCCAAAACTTAAGACATCTTCCGTTCATTCCTACACTAAAATCTCCAAACAGGTCATAAGAAACATTCGTAAAAAAACGCAACAATTCGTAAACCCCCCCTTTTGAATAACAAACTTGAAAAAGGGGATATGAAGATCCACTGACCTCGAACAACTGTAGATACGGGCTAATGTTATTCTTAAATTTAATACGATTTGTTTCGTGTTGTTTTTGTCTGCAAAAATATACATTATACTGTATTTTAGTTACCGAAAGCATATTTTTCCTCTGTAACAAAGCTTCCTTCTTTCTGCTGACGATGTGGAAGTAAGTTTTGACGAAGGCGATGTATCGGCACGGTGCTTTCATCCATTCGACGTCGAGGTTCGAGTATATATTCACGAATCCCTCAATGGGAATCGCTTCATGCTGCTCCTTGGATGAGTCCGATAGGGTCTCTTTTAATAATCTGGAATTTTTAGGGTTAATATTAGTTTTAATGAAACCTATTTCGTTTTTATCTAAATATTTATATATGTTAAGGAGATCCAACAGTTTTGGTGATAAACATCTACGTCTACGAGACAAATGTTCGAAATCCTTCCGGTTTAGGTCTAAGCATCTATTTTTCTGTAATGTTTAAACCTGCATTGACGAAATAAGTAGGTGCATGTAACATAGTGCATGTAATAATAAATATACATACCACTCAATCGAACAATAACCAAGCAACATGGTTTCCTATCTAAATGCACAAACTACAGCCAAAACTTACTATAAACGTACGTAATATACTGTCATCAAGTTATAAATCCTTTGGCGTGAAATAAACGATAAAAGTAGGTACGAATTATGTGTATATTCAAACTGTGGGCAACATCAAAGTGCAAGGTGCTCGGTGCCGAAGCCACTCTAGGTGCGTACAGACTGCGATACCTCTGGATAATCAACTGAGGCATCTGTAGCAGGGTGTCGCTGCACCACCGCTCTATCCAGATGAGATGACTGCCTTTGTAAAGCAGCGGGAACTTTTCCATCAGTTCAGACAGATCGTCTTGGTCTTTATCAAGGCATATCACTATACCCAGGTTTTGTCTTATGTCTAAAACGTTTAAATGGGTAAGTATGTATTCTGGGCTTACGATAGCTGTACCGTTCTCATAATGTTTAAGCTATCGCCTAGCGCCTAGATAGATACCTAGAGAATAAGCGAGTTGTTCTTAACGTGCGTATATTCGTCTTAGCAAAGTTCTTTTTGACAGTGAGAAGATGAACAGTGAGCGACGGACAATTAATGTATTTTATTCACGGGATTTATAAAAGTGGCTCCTAGTCAAGTTGTCAAAACTGTGGTAACACTTAATTTGTCTGTAAGTCGATAATGATCAATCAGGCTCATATCCAAGACTTCAAAAATATTGGTACAGCCTGAGGATATTGACAATAAGGTGTGAGTGTTTACATATTACGCAGCTGCACAGATATTTAGGAACTCGACTGTACAGTCAACCAATTGGAACCCTAGGCCACTATAGAACCATGTCAAAATGACAAGCAGTAAGAGATTTCATACAAACTGATTTATAGCGTCACTATGACATAGTTCTACAGTGGCTTAGGGTTCCAATTGGTTGACTGTACATCGCGCGACAGGCACGAGTCCTTACGTCAAGCCGCACTTGATGTATGAAGTTTCGCGCCGTTTGACAAGTTACGCTAAGAAGGCAGAAGTTATATTCAACCTCAGATGAGGGTGATTCTTACTTAGTAGAACTTGCTCCGTCTGCTGTGTGTTATTCAGCGATGGCATTATGTGAGCAGGTATGCAATGCACCGACTGCGCACGGTGCAATGCCTCTATAGTTGCCAACGTTGTGTGGTCTACTGCACTCTCCCGTACTAATACCAGTGTACGCGAGCCCTCGCTCGATGAAGATAGAGCCTGAAATATGAATAAAGAGTGTCAAGAAACACTACGAGTTGAAATGAAACACAATTTATTAACTCGTTTTAATGTATGTATGTCATTTTAAAGTACATATGTATATCATATAAATGAATACTAAGCGCGGTAAAAGAAGACAATAATAATAACAGGATTAGGCGGTAACGGTAATAGCAGAGCATTTATTTGTGTGTTTATTACAATTACGTATTCCTCAGTATTGGATGTTTATAGACATCGAACTATGGATTAAAGTATTTATCTATTATTATATCTATCTATTTATTATATAATATATCGTCGGCTAGTACACACAATACAAGCCTTATTGAGCTTACTGTGGGACTAGGTCGATTAGTGTAAAATCGAAAAGCGATGTTTTTCCGTGCGTTTTAATAAATAGGGGTTATCGACTTCTTGCCACTAGTAAGGGATAATGTATTATGCAAAGCTGGGTATTAACTCTTGAATTCGTTAATGGTTAATTGGGTTAATCGCCTATTTCTTGTCACTAGTTGCTATGGTTATGGTAGCCTGGGCTGGGTCACTATTAAAACCACGGTTTTATGGCATGAAAATTCACAAAACTTTCATTTTTACGGTAGTTACTTTCCCTTTCCAAAATTGGTCATCTACCAAGCATGTTATTAGTACATATTAAAAAGTTCCTTTGATGTCTTGGCATTGCTAATGTATGTATGAACTCGACTGTACTTAATGTAAATGGCGCTTAATGCTTGAGCGAGTCACTGATCTATAAAACGCGCCATTTAGGTACTGTGTCTACAATGTAGACTACATTGCAGCTGCCTGCCTCACCACGCTGCCAATGTCGGCGACATAAGTCGGCTGCATATTAAAGTTCATAGAAACGATGTGACAGCTGTCGCAATGTGAGCGTGGTGAACAGGCCGCAGGTACGTACATTCCTGAAGTGCGAGGTGAAGTCCTGGTGCTGGTGGACGGTGAGCAGCGCGGCGGGCAGCGCCGCGGCCGCCGCGTGCGCCGCCGCGCGCCGGCCCGCGCCCGCGCTGCCCACGCACACCACAATGCTTCCTTGGGTCTGTACAAATTTTTTCGTAAGAATTCATTATTGACACTAAAATGCCCTCGGATTATGTTAAAAAAACAAAAATAAATAAAATACAGTGTGTAAGTCTAATACGGGCGATAAATTTAACCAACAAACTCATTAGTGTTATCAATAATTAAAACATATTTTTAAGTTACACTTAATTATGAACCCATAATTAATTTTTTTATAATATTTTCAGCAGCAATGTACTGTAAAATATTTGACGCTGACAGTTGTCAACGAATGTTTCACGCGAGTGTGTTTTGCATTACATTGCGGGCCGAATTATTTTCTATGGATAAAATTTAAATTGCAATTCCATTTAAAAGTTACCTAATTACATTTCTTATGACCTATACTAACCACCGTTAAGAGGTTCGCCCGTATTAGATTTACACACTAGGCTACCATTATCAAATGGCTACTATTTCTTAAACATACCAGTCATTAGCACCTATTCTTGTAGAAAATGTTACCACTTCTGACTGCACCGCAATGGGTGTAGAAAAAAAAATGTGGTTCATAAATAAATTCTGGTGAATTATAATTAAATTTAAAGATATCAAACTTAAATGATACATGAACACGAGCTGTAACGATTATTACTTACGGCTCTCGCGAACGCAGGACACAATGTAGCGAGCTCCGAGCATACTTCAGCGCCGTTATCACCGAAAACACTTTGTTCGCGTTCGGAATCTGAAATATAAACACTACAAGTCAAGAATATGATATGTACTCGTAACACACACACACAAATACACATAGCTGGGCACCATTAATCAAATATTTAACTTCGTTAACCGATAATCCGTTACTAAAAAGGTAAACTTCGTTAATCATTAAAGCGCCATATTTCGGAAGATCTAATCGTTAATTCATTAACACGTGGTTACAAATGTTATAATGGGATTTTTCTAATTTTTGAGTGAGTAAGATACTTAAAAAATTGTTAGATTTAGTTACGGCAGTTAATAGATTAGGACGACAACTGATCTCCCGATCTGGATACAATATTAAAGACACTCAATAGTGGCCACGGATTTCTGGCCGGGGTGGAACTAGAATCCGATTGTATGATTGTGATTTTCAATTTACTTATATGGTACACGGACAATACACAAAATCTAAAAAGTACGTAGTATTTTTATTCACATAAAATAAATGGCTTTTTTCTCTAAGCGCTGGCGTCGCTAAGTATATATACGATGATCAAACGAATTATTTATGGTTATTATGTACAATATGTACCCGTCATTTCGCAGTTTTATCATTCACCGGTCGACGGTCCAAGCATACTTGGTAGAACGTGTTGTTTTGCGGCGCGGCGGGCTGTATGCGGTATTTTTTAGGTAAATATTAGGAAATGGATTAACGATTAACGTTCTTGGGCAAGTTTAACGGAAGTTAATGACTCCGTTAACTTTATCTAAAGTTAACTTAAAGTTAATCCGTTAATCAAAATATAAACTTCTTAAATTGGGTCAATAAACTATTTCTTGTTGTTATTGTGTCCCGTTAGCCAGAGGACAAATGCAGCACAGTTTGTTAGAGGAAACGTTGTAGTATGTTCTACTGACATGCTTGGTTTTAGAGCAACACAGGGAGGGGGGTCGGCATACGTACCGTTTCCCCTTTTCCGAAGTACAAGCCAAAATGAGCATACGCGGGTCTGTGTTGTCACTAGTCCGTACACAAAATAGATCGAAGTGTTTAATATTTGTTAGTGTAGCTGTACTATTTTCTATGTGTTAGTGTCGTCATACAGATTGTTTTTAGTATGTAATGTATGAGAAGTGCGTGTGCGTGCACGTTTACCCCCGCAAAAGGTGACAGAATCATTTGTACGGTAAGATGTCGCTTTGCCGTCTCCCTTCCAACGCGTTGGAAGCCTAATGCTCGAAGTGCTTTGTAGAGCCCATTATGGATAGTGTTTTAATGCCACGAAACCGTAATTTTAAAAGTGACTTAAGAGACCGTAACCATAGCAACTAGTGACAAGAAATAGGTGATTAACCCAATTAACGATTAACGAATTAAAGAGTTAAGGCCTAGCTTTGTAAATACATTATCCCTTAGCATAGTTATCATAGGTAACTGTTAGTACCCGTTAAGTTAAAATAATAGTAGGGGAGGCCAAGATGCTAAATTTGTAGTAACTAGAGCGTCCTGGGGACCTATTGAAATGGAAATATTAGTTGATAGAACGATTAAAAGGTTATATGATGTTTTCTTTTTTAGTGATGGGAGTAGTTGCTTCAAACTTTATAATGTAAAAAAACCAGTACGCGGAACTACTCCAGCGTGTCAGGTGTTAATGCGCAGGTCGCGCAACGTTTACTACAAAATAAAATAAATCAATCGCTCTCCAATAAGTCAAGGTAACGTTTTGTTTGTCGCAACTTTGTACACCTTAGGTCTCTGGTAATTTTGTGGCCGATGAAATATTTATTTTCAGTTTTGTTACTTACAACATTGGTTGATATATTTCTGCGTAGTTTGGTACCATTCCCTATGGTCTACAGCTTCCATGTAAACTCCGTCGTTACGCAGCTTGGTCGCAAATAACACTCCATCGGTGTTCGCGCTTCTGAAGAAGCTTCTACATATTGAGTTGTAAGTGCACCTTTCTTCTTCAGTTACCAACCGGTCTTTAAAGATGCGGTCTCCTTCTGCCACTAAGGCCTGATAAAAATAACCGTAAAGTTAGTCTACACTATAGTATTAAGTCGATAAGGATATTATAGAGTTATTGATACAAGTAAAACAGGTCTAAAGTCGCCTCGTTGCTAAACTTGATGGCTCCATCCGATGCCATATGTTTTGTTGCAATTGAATAGGCTAAACGACTAAAAAAAAGTATGTATTAAAACATATTGTACCTACACGTATTTTTTTTTATTCTCCAAATGAAAAATGTCGAAAATACAGTGAATTCAAGTTTCACGTGACAAGTTTCAATTTTTTTATCTAATAGTAATGTTTTTCAACATCCTTATGGGCAGAAGTCAACTTATAACCACAATTTCCGCATAGCGTACAAGGAGTCAAGGACATAGCGTCATATACTTCAGTTGTTCTACAAGCAATAACTAAGTATTTAATAGTATCACGCCATTATGTTACCGTAATTAATTCTGCTACGTTGGATGGCGAGTACCACTGAATGCTTTCACACCACTGCTTGAAATGTGATGTGTTCCAATAGTAATGCAGCTTAGCTCGGAATGTTTCTGTAACCTAGAATGAAACAAAATTTTAATAGATATTCGTAGCACATGGTATCGTTCACTCAACTATTATTTTGAGTATTTCATAACAAGCGATATAAATGATCATTCACCTCTTTGAACATAGATAAGACGCTGGAAGCCAATCCGGATAAGTCGGCGTCGGTGATATTTTTGTCGGTACTTTGTCTCAGATAAACTCTCGCGAGTTCTAACATTTCGTCATCATCCGGTTCTCTAAAAATAATATTCAGTTTCGGTCATATAGGTATATCTTTAGAAATGTATGTAGAGTACAGGACGATAAACATTGCACATCGGTCTTTCGAAAGAAGGAAATATATAAGGCTATTAAATAAATATTGCACTTTATGGACTTTATTCGTTTACGTCAAATCAATATCATGTATGTAAATATTTAACACAGATAGTGTATGACATACCTTACCGTGGCATAAACCGGAAAAACGCTAGGAAGAAGAAGAGTATGACATCGATTTATAAAGTCCAAATCTTGTAATTTTTCAAACACCAATGTGCAATAGTATTTGATTTATTTTAAATTACTTAAACTAGTCATATCAACTGCAGAGATGAAGTACAGGTGGAGTACATTACATCTACAACAAACTGTACATAATGAATATCTATATATATATTACGCGAGCCCGATATTTGTAGATGCCATCAGATCCACAGTTATGGTCCGATGTTGATAAATTATAGGTCATTAGATTCGTCTTATCGTGGAGAGTTGCAATAAGCTCTTGGTTTTTTCATTTTTCTTACGAAAGATGCCTAAAAATCAATTTTAAGGTAATACCTTGCGCTAGGCAACCAGTACCAGCCTAGCATGACCTCCAGTCAAGATGACATAACAAAATAACATTAATTCAAATTAAACCTGTAGCAAGTTGTTAAGCATGAGAAAATATTAATTTTGAGTCGGCTATATAATCCATAACACTTAAAATAGTTACTAAAATACACGAAATGTACATTTACCAATTTGTTTACAAAAAAATGACAACGTCATTTTTGGATGAGTCAACGTCTGACTTACTTTTTATTGGGGCATATTAAATAGTTTTCATATATAAACTCTTGCGTAGGATTATAGCATAGACTTGAGGGCGTAGACGTAATACATATCAAGGCGGTTTAATTTGAACTTCACTATCATTTCTCTTACTCTTTTGTCAGTTACTATTCGAATGAGACGGAAAACACGGAATTTAAAATCTGGAATATTGTGGTAGGTCGTTATTCCGAATTATTTTCTTTAATTTTAGGACTTTTTTTTTTAAGTTTACCTTTACCTTTTTTTAAATATAGTAAGTGCTGGTTTTTTTATAACCAGAACCACGAGTACTATCGATTTGAAAAAAGAAAAATGGCATCCCGTTTATTTGGTCAGGTTCGTCACGCATTTTTTCATATATTTGGTTAGGACCATGACGAAACTGAACCATTTTTTTGTATGGAAAATTGAGGCCCATTATCTCGAAAAAAGGTACACTTTTGAAAAAATTGCCCTTAAATAAAATAAAAATACTTGGTCCTATTTTCAATTAAAAAAAAACAATTTATCGATTCCAATTATCATGCCATTGTCAATGATATGTCAGTCTATTTTTGATGTGTTGATGTGGTTATTTGTTGCCTGCTTATTTATGTGTAATGCCTAAAATAACGAAAGAAGCAGACTTTGGTAAGCATTGCCATATTTAACTGCAGTGCGTGGATGCTTTGGCGAGCTCTACGAAAAGAGTGTAAGTATCTATTTTTTGTTATTGAAATAAATAAAATTGTTTTTAACCGATTTCAAAAAAAATAGTTTGTCATTTCGTTGGAATGGAACCAGATTTTTGCGTATTCACCGATTACCTACTCCTTTAATTGGGAACCGATTTTCAAAATTATGATTATTCGGAGGTGGTGACATTGTCACCAAATCGAGGGAACTCCAAAACTTTTAAAGGCATTCCTATAGTGATTTCAGTATTTTTAAAATTTCCATACCAGTTCTTCTATTCCGCGACAACCATCACTCGATCTGCACCTATAGCATAACATACGTTCTCGCGCGCGAGTCCATACTCCATACATCGTGAGGGTCAGAGTGGCGGGTGAATCTAAACAAATATAAGAAAGTATTATACCAAAATTTAGTACCTAATTGCTACTATTTAGTACCTCCGTTAAAATAATTAGTACCCCCGCGTAATTAAAGTTATTACGAAGATCAGTTATAACCGCCAATCTGACAGTCAGGGTGGCGGGTGTATTTTAGTTTGCAATGATCCCATGGATTTTTAGTGGATGTTATCAACTTAAAATTTAGTAACTAATTGCTACTTTCATAATCAAAAAGAATATCTGCATTTTCATTTGTGGTTTCCGAGTTTTTACATTTTAAAACATGTAAACTCTACAGATGCCGTACGGCGAACAGGTATTAACAGACGATCAAACCTGCATCTTACCAGAACAAGGTCACGGTTTGGTACGGACGTATGTTGGGCTTATACGTTTTCTCTAGGGACAAAATGTAAAAAACTCAGAAACCACAACTGAAAACATAGATATACATTATGAAGGTACCAATTAGGTACTAAATTTTTAATTGATAACATCCTCTAAAAACCCAAGGGATCATTGCAAACTAAAATACACGAGACAACACAACAGATTTTCGTAATAAGTTTAATTACGTGGAGGTAATAATAATTTTAACAGAGGTACTAAATAGTTGCAATTAGGTACTAAATTTTGGTATATTACTTTCATATATTTATTTAGATACACCCGCCATTCTGACTCTCACCATACATCGGTCGTGGCTTAATGTATGGCGTTGTTGTTTTTGTAAACATCCCTTCAATTGCGATTATAAATGATCAGTTAACAGAGTTGGCGATAGTAAAGTCGAGGGTCTATCAGATAATCGGAGTAAACGAGGAGGCCAATCATATCTGATGGTGACATTGGTGACTGTCAGATATTGATAACAGATTTTTAACTTATCTTTTCTTGATGCAGCGCAGGTTGTGATATAACATTTGAGCAATAAACTCTACTTGTAAAAGTACCGTAAAATGGGGTGAGTTGGGACGAATTCGAAGTTCAAGCGTCATTTTTTTTTTTTGTACCTATATGGCACATTAATATACACATTTAGATAAACATAAACTTATCCGGCTATTGGAAATTGTTTTTTTTAATTACCTATTGTTACATTTGATAATTTTGACGATATTTACAAAATTCCATCTCATCCCGTGGTAAAAGCACTTTGGGGAGATTTGACAATTGCTAAGATTGGCACAAAAAAGTTCCATTGTAACAAATTGACAACTCTAGCCTAGAATGAGAATGACATTTTTATTGGTAAAATTTACAAATTTCACAAGTCGTTTCTTATGTATATGTACATGTACTTAATGGAGATTAAAGCCTTTTTTAAGTAACATTATTATTATATTTATATTATTACATAATTTATAATTGCACATTCATTGGATTTATGGTAAAAATCCGTCCTCAGCCCTTTGCTATCTCTCTTCTCCCCATTCATAACCCAACTGCCCTCGCAAATTCTACTCACCCCATTTACGGTAGCGAACCAAATTTTAAATGCTTTATTTTGTATTCTGGCATGTGAATAAACGACTATGACTATGTCTATTTAATAAAGCAAGCATATATTATAATATACGATACCCGCAGCAGCCTTAGCAGTAATCAATCGCATATTTCGGGATATTACGATAAATGAAGATAGACGACGATAACTATTTACAGGAAAAGGCAAGTGAGACTTTATTTTAGGATATTTATGACAGGGAAAGGAAGCGATTTTTAAGGCATGATTCCAATAAAAGCTGTTTTTTTTTAAGGTAAATTTACAATATAGGAAAAACTTCTTATCGATAAAACGGTTCCTTTTCTGTTTCTCTGTGATTATTACCATATTCTAGCGGCGTCTTGACGCCGCAACGGGTCTCTAGTTTAAGCATAATCGTCACGCTGGTGTGTTACACAAACACGCCAGCGTGCCGTTTAGTATACAAATGGCCGTTAGCGATGTGGTCAGTTTGACGGATACCGGAATATTTAATAAAGATGTCTTGTTGCGCTGTGAAATGGTGTAGATTTACACCATTCATGTCATGCTCATAGAATCGCAGAAAATAACAAGCAAAA
The DNA here is from genome assembly GCA_949128165.1 of Lathronympha strigana. Classification (NCBI taxonomy): domain Eukaryota; kingdom Metazoa; phylum Arthropoda; class Insecta; order Lepidoptera; family Tortricidae; genus Lathronympha; species Lathronympha strigana. The sequence goes on along the minus strand of OX421905.1, from coordinate 7,989,902 downwards.
TTGTGCAATTGTGCGATGACCTTATTCTCCATGTAAAACGCTTAATAATGCGGTTTCTGTAGTCTGTGGGTCGGGTATAAAAGTGTCAACGATAAGTTGAGATGTACTAGCGGAGGTCATTGCTGGGATCTTCTCGGCTTGGTTAGGGGTAGCGAACCAGCAATAAAAGTCCTAGTAGCTCGATTTCTTACATACACCGAGTATGTAAGAAATCGAGTTCAGACTCGGTTCAACCGGTCTCTCTCGGGGGGAAACTCAGTAGGAGTGTAGAAAAATTGCGTGATGTCGCGGAAGGGGCCTGGATTTTCCCCAGGCGCTTCACAGTCCATATTCCCCAGAGCGTTGTGCACGCAGCCGGCCAGGTTAAAAGAATCGTGATGTACTCACGGCAACAGCACGGTGGGCAGGCGCGCGTGCAGGCGCGGCGCGCCGGGCTGCGCGGCCGCCGTGGCCAGCACGCGCGCGCGCGCCGTCGCCTGCCACTGCATGCCCTCCTCCGGCGAGCCGCGCATCCAGAACCCCGACCAGGACATCAGCTGCAATCGTGATGTACTCACGGCAACAGCACGGTGGGCAGGCGCGCGTGCAGGCGCGGCGCGCCGGGCTGCGCGGCCGCCGTGGCCAGCACGCGCGCGCGCGCCGTCGCCTGCCACTGCATGCCCTCCTCCGGCGAGCCGCGCATCCAGAACCCCGACCAGGACATCAGCTGCAATCGTGATGTACTCACGGCAACAGCACGGTGGGCAGGCGCGCGTGCAGGCGCGGCGCGCCGGGCTGCGCGGCCGCCGTGGCCAGCACGCGCGCGCGCGCCGTCGCCTGCCACTGCATGCCCTCCTCCGGCGAGCCGCGCATCCAGAACCCCGACCAGGACATCAGCTGCAATCACAGATTGAAGGTCATTCAACTTTCGGTAGTAGTTGTTCTGACCCACCAGTCGGGAGACAAAACCATCACATTTTGCTACAAGAAATGTTGTACGTTCTCCTTACATGGTTTATTATGAAAGGGAGTATAACTACCGCCAAATTACATGTGGTGTTAGTTAATTAACCCTTAGTCACGAATCACTTCAATACTAAAGGCCTGTTGCAACAAACAATCTACTGACAGCAGTTTTCGTTTTGTCTGTTCTCAATTAAGTACAAGTACAACATGTTTAAGATAGTTGCTTTGATGCAGATAATTTTTCACACTGTGTCAAATATTAATTCATAATTAAACATTGAATAGGTTACCTTGCCTATCAATAAGAATTTAATCAACAAGCATATTGGCAGTTTAGGTCATGGTAAAGTTGTAACAAGCACCTGCAGCAAGAAGGAGTAGACGGCGCTGCTGCCCCACGCGTCCAGCGCGGCGCGGTGCAGCGAGCGCACCAGCAGCGTGACGCGGCCGGCGGACCCCAGCGCGTTGTTCTGTAGACATGTGTAAGTAATGCGAGTAATATCACAAATGTAATGTCACTCGACCGCGAGACGTCACATTATGCATCACTCCGAGAAAACAAGCATCACACCAAACATCACTCGATGCGACATTACCCGAGCATAGCCGTCTCGAGCAATGCGAAGAGCGGGCGACCAATACTGTCCCGCTCGTACTCGCTGTGCGCTGCGTGTCGAACGAGCTACCACCGACCGGGGCGATGTTTCGAGTGATGTCTGATGTGATATCTCACTGTAATGGTACGTTTTCGAAGACGTGATGTAATGTTGCATTACTTTTCGAAGCACTGTTTCGCGCATGTCTTTTGTTCTGCGGACAGGCCAACCTCGAACTACCGAAATGGGAGCTACCGTATTTCTGCTTACGAGGCGGCGCCACTCGTACTTAAGTAGGTCTTGTGTGAATTGTAAAGCGTAATTTGCCGCAAAACCAAGTGACGTTTGAAAGTTTTTGCCAAACGCATGATCCACTAGCGCTCCTAGCGGCGAATTCATTCGAGGTAATCGCCATTGCCACAAGCCATAGGTATCGGCAGAAGAATTGAGATAAATGAGTAATTGATAATTATACTCACTGCTACATAGGGTACTTAATAACTTCAATGAAGTAAATAAAACATCTTAGCACATTGAGTGACCAAACCTTCTTAAATTCAAATAGTTTTCTTATAAATACCGTAAAAATAAGTGACTTACTCTTTTCAGTTCTGCAATGATATCTGTAGGCTCCAATATCGGAGTGCAATCTATAGTTATCACCGTCCCGTTGCTCTCTTTTGAAACGTACTCGGCCAACAAGCTAAAATCACAATATTTAGACATTATTATTAATAACTTTAGACACTTTAGAACTTTAAAAATGGTAATATAAGTAACAAACGCAAATGTTAAACTGGCGGATAAGGACAAAAAAAACATTTAGCTTATCTGTGTTTCATCTGCGTTTATTACCTTTGGACCAGATATTTTAATTTAAGAAAGTCGAAATCTTCATAGTGCAAAATATTTGATTGATCGATATCGATTAACTGACAATGATATTCGTTTTCTTTCTTAGCGATAAATTTATATTGATCTTTGAGCAACAAATACTGAAGCGAATCTTATTTGACCTCTTGAATACTTATAACGGTGGAGATAAACAAAGTGCTCCCGTCACCCAGATCTTTGAACAAATAATAGTGAAGCGACCTTTGTCCCCTTAAATATGAACTGATTGTGTTCAAAATATCGTACTTCTTGGCACAAGAATCAGGTCCGATGATAAGTAGGTGTGAATCGTCGGATGCAAAGCAGGCTCTGATTGTCGGCTCGACAGCGGCGAGACGCGGAGATAAATAGAGCGCTTCTGTTACCCAGCCTTCCGACACCAAGGGGGGCGAGAGCGGTGGCCCTAGGACATCAGACATCTGAAATGTATAGTGAAAATAAGGAAGGTGTAGAACAGCGACCTGTAGCCCCGGTTCGTTATGAGCAATAGAATACGGCTCAGCTGTCCCCTGCCTGTCGTAAAAATGAGTCCTCGGTGTCGCAGACGGTAGCAATTAGTGAACACATAGAGGCGCGACGCAAGGGCGGCACTGGTGCGTTCCACTGGAGATCCCAGAGTTTCCCTGATTGCGTCGAAGACCAACGAGGGGGTTTTAGTCGGTGAGAGTCCGACATAGCTTCGCCACTATCCCTGCGGTGCAGAATCCATAATAGATTTTCAATAAAAAAAGGAATGTCTATATGGTCTCATATTGTCTATATTGACCAGTATTTAATTCTGTTCCAATTAATGTGATTTGATGTTCAACGCAAAATGTAGCGTATTTAAACTGCAGAGGGCAGCTCCTGCTTGTTAGCGCGAAATGTCAAAGTAAAGTTTCAATAACCAATTTAGGTAACAAGGACAAATAAGGACACCCCCTCCAACGCGTACGGTCCCTTTAGCAAACAAACATTACACATTGGTGTGCGTATTTAATAATTTGAGAAGTTAAACAATTTACCTCTTCATGAAAGTTGTCTAAAGCACTTGGTTTGATAATGCTGACGATGCTTCGTTCTATGGCCATGTAAATCAAATCTTCAGGTGTTTTGTTAACGCCACTCAATTCGTTATGAGCAATATATTCAAATTGAGTAAGTATATGTTTTACCTGCAAAAAAGTGAACTATTAGAATAATAACTTAATAACCCATAATGTTATTTAGTAGCTCGGCGGATCGAGTGCTTGGTGAGCAATCACAAACGCCTTTGCGTAAAAAAGCCAGTACATACTGCAGTATGTACTGGCTTTTATAGTGTAGGTATATTATATGAAAAAGAATGCGTAAGTTACTTACGACTGACAAATTGTATATCTTTAGAGCAACATCGGATCTATGAGTATTAAACCATTGAATGCATTTCTTAACGGCTTGATGCAGTAAGGAGAGTGACATCCTCGCTAATTCATTACCAAACTCCGCTTTTCGAATCCAATTTTCTATTGTCTCCTCTACACAACTGCTTTCTTCACTGTAATTTAATATTATTGGTCAATAAAATGAAACTACTAAAAGTTACTTACGTCACAAGATGGATACGAAAATTCCACGTCAATTATATTATATTTATATTCTCTCAAATAAAATGCAAATGAATTAATCATATGTGCCAACGCCACCGTCAATTTGACATTTTATGTCAAATTGACGGTGGCGTTACATTGTATCCTCTGCTGAGCGACGACGTCAGCAGTCAGTTGTCCAGCACCGAGTTGAGCGCGTCAACCGCCCGTGACCACTAACCTCATCAGTATGATCCCCATGCGGGACAGCGTGGCTGGCGAGGCGTGGTCCAGGCCGTCCGTCTCAAACAGGAAGTTGACGTTGGCACCGAACTGTATTCGCCAGCCGGACGGCAGCGTCAGCAGCCGGTTGTCGTCCAGCACCGAGTTGAGCGCCTCCACCCACGACGGGTCCACGTCGCCGTCCATCACCACCCACGACCATACGTCTGGAAATTACATCACAACTGTATTAATAGGTATAAAACTCTCGTGAGACTCGAACATATTAAATAATATTTAAAACGGGTCACTCACGTAATTTAGTCACGTAGTTTAGTGGTAGTTAATTTAGTAGTGAAAATCGACTAAATTACGTGAGTGACCCGTTTTAAATATTATTTAATATGTATTAATAGGTATACAAAAACGAGGCTGAGTAAAACTGGAGCTTCAGAATCATAGAGGTGCTCTTATGCCGTATCGCTCAACAAATCAAGCAATGAAACCAATTAACTCAACATGTTCCTGGTTTGTACAGTACAATTTGGCCCAGCGGCAGCGGATCGTCGCCTTCAGCCGGATCGTGTAGTCAGTATACAGCTGGCTGTACAACATACCTGCAAGTTGGTGTCGTGGTTGATGTGGCCCAGCAGCCAGATGCGGCTCATCGTCTTCAGGCTAATCGTGTGCCTACTCAGTATACAGCTGTGATGTACATTGTACAACATACCTGCAGGTTGGTTGGCCACCTGCAGCGCGGTGGCGGAGATGACGCCGTCACTCCACTGCCGCGTGTCGTGGTCGATGTGGCCCAGCAGCCAGCTGCGGCTCATCGCCTTCGGGTTAATCGTGTACTCCACTATGTTCCTGCCTTGCTGCACTAGAGCCTTTAATTTGACAATATGATTAACAAATTTAAACAGTCATTCTAGCCTTGCTGTTGAAACTTACTTATGAAGAATGTATTCTCTAGTGTATGTGAATATATTATAACATCATTGCCTAATATTGCCTATTTTACGTGTTTTTGTTAAATAAATAATTTTGAATTTTGAATTTTTGAATTTTTAATAGTACTGACAATACGACCTCTATCGAGCTAGGGGACTGTAATGTTTGAAAATGTCTGTAAGAAATAGTATGCATTATTTGAAAACACGTCTTAGGGGTAATAATATGAGTTATTGAATCACTTACAGTCTTTTAACTATAAAACTCTCGTGAAACTCGAACATATTAAATAATATTTAAAACAGGTCACTCACATACGCACGGGTCACCCGCGACAAAGGCAAGTCGTACATTTACGTGTGTACGACTTGCCTCTGTCGCGGGTGGTCGCTCCTGATGACGTTCTTCGTAAAGAGCGAAACATGTCGAGCGAAAATCGACTAAATTACACTTACAGTCTTTAGAAGTTTTCTAATGGTCGACTTTCCACATCCGGGTGGCCCGACAACGACAACGCCCATTCTCTGTTGCATCTGTTCATACAGCTCGATGCATTTTTGAACCTGAAATCATATATTTTTAGGCGGATCCAGAGACCCGATACATTTGTTATGTAGTTATAAATGTTATAAATTAGGCCTAAACAAGTTAAGTCTCCTACGCGGCACAAAATACTTTCGTATTTCTGCTAACAAATCTAAAACAGTTTTTACATACTTTTATATATATTTATACTTATATTCAACATTACAAGTCATGTGCATTACAAAAGGTGTTAGTATTAGGCAGTAGGTACATGCCGTTGTCGATGTCGTTGCCGTGTTGTTTATGTAGGTACTTTCGGAGTAATTTTATCGTGTGAAAAAATTAAGTCTTGACATTAGTGATATAATTTGCGGACTCTTTTTTATTTAATTTAAAGTAAAAAATATATATTATGAAGTAATGAATATAAGTTCTTGATACGTTCATTATTGGGTTGTGTATACCTGAAGCTTGTTATGCACGAGGCCGAGCGAAGTGACAGACGCGTCCAGGGCGGAACTAATCGGGTCCGTAGCGTGCTCCTCTTTGGGCACGTTTGCAAATACCAGAGACAAGATGTTCTCGAACCTGTATTGTAATAATAGATGCTTAGTTTACTTACCATGGAAATTATGGCAAGTCATGCCCAGTGTAAGTAATAGGCGGAGAACTTATACATGTATATTATGCTGCAGCTTTCAAGGTGTTTGGGCGCTAACTGCGAAATTATCACGGTAATCTTTAAACGAAAGTAGCACTATTGAATTATAAAATTAGAAAGTAGCACTATTGAAATTAAACACTTTTTCGAGCCATTTACAGCACTCGTCTTCACAGGGTTAAGGTGATGACTGAGAGAATGCGAATTCTTCCTGTCAGTCAAAACAGTTACCTGTGTAAAATTAAGCGATTAATCCGTTCGAAAGTGTTTAATATCAATGAATAACAATCGCAGCAACAGAAGACAATATAAAGTACGAGTAACATTAGTTTTCCTCTACTTATTTACATTTACCTTCGTAGTGGAACATAGAGGTAAAGTCAGGAATAGAGCTCTAATTTCGACTTTATATTATACGATCACGGCGAGCGTGGCTTGAAAGTCGGGCCCTCATAGAACTGACTTATTAATTCGACTTACTGTGTACGTTGACTTATAGCACAGCGTAAGGATGTATTATATACAGTGGGTTAACTCCGGCGATTTCTGGGTCATCGATGGGGGGCGCACGGGGAAGGAGGCGGGGAGGTAATTTTATACCCCTTAAACTAGGCCGCCGAATTTTCATAGAAATTCGGCGGGCTATTTTAAGGGGTATAAAATGGAAATTAGTTTGCCAATCAGACTGTTATATCTTTTCGCATAGTTTTTGACAACTCTGAGTCTCAGCACGACCACCGAGCCGAGCCGCTGGCCGTGTATGAAGTTACCTCACTGTATGGAATACATTCCTACGCTGTGCTTTTAGTATTAGTATAATAATTTAAAAACAGGATTGGTAAGTATAAATCACTTAACCAGTATTAGGTTTGTTAGACAAGCAGTATGTACGCACCTCTCCGCGTCGTGCGTGGTGAGCTTGGATATGTTGTTGAGCCGGAGCACGCGGCGCAGCGCGGCGCGGCGCGCGCGCGCGGACGGCTGCGCGCGCGCCGCCAGCGCCGCGCCCGCGCTGCCCACGGCTGCCTTCAGCGCGCGCAGGCCCCAGTCGTAGTGCCGCTGCCCGCCCAGCAGCGTGCTGACAAATTATTCAATGGTCAAGTTTTTTCAATGGTCAGTTTTTGTGCGTAGGTACCTACAGCTAATAAAAATCATTGACAATATTAAGTTTGTGTGAACAAACATATTTTTTCCTTTATAAGCTTCGGAAATAGAGGGGTGGAATGGTATTATTTTACATATTAGTTTATAAATAAAAAAAAATAATGGTAAATCTAGCCCGTTCAAATGATACTCCACATGACGCAGTAACTAAATTTTTAATTTTTGCCCCCTCTTTTATCGGGCATTTTTCATTCAAAATAAATTAAAATATGTAAAAATCTTCTCTCAATGTGTCTGCGTTAACTTTCTTTGTTAACTATTTCGAATTACAAATCGGTAGCTTAAGCAGATCTCGAGATATTTAACGACACGTGACAGACAGACAGACAGAAAGGCTGCGTCGCACCATAAGGGTTCCGTTTTTACCATTTTGGTACGGAACTCTAAAAACGTTTGATGAAGATAGCCACAATGTTATACAGTATTTAATCTAACGAAATCCATCCAATCCATTTTTTTAAATCACATTTTCATTCATAAAGCAAGACTTTTTGACTGCAAAAAATTGTAAAAATACGTTTTTCCCTTCAATCACATCCCTTTCAAATGAAATTTTACACAATATAATTTTTGCCCCCACCATCAATATGAGGCATTTTTCATAGAAAATAAAAATAGATGTTTAATAATTTTACTTTGTATGCGTCTGGTCATGTATATGGTCATATCGATAGCTTTAGTAGTTCCCGAGATATAGGTATACATATATATTTAACGATGTGACAGACAGAGAGACCGTTCGCCACAAAGGTTCCTTTTTACCATTTTGGTACGGAACCCTAAAAAGAGTCACACTTAAAGCAAATTCCAGAAATACTTATACATATTATATGCTTCGAGAGATCCCTCGCTGGCGGCGCTCGGCGTTACCAAATACCAAAACCATTTTGCGTACCTAGCCATAGAGAACACGGCATACAAGTCCTCGGCGAGGGCGTCTGCGTCGGTGACGCACTGCGCTGCGAGGAGATGCCGCGCCAGCTGGTCGCCTCTCGGCTCCACCATGGCCACGGGCCGCAGCACGCGCTCCAAGGCCGCCGGGAGCGCGCGCCGCCCGCCGTAGCCTCTTCCCACCGGATTCATGGTCGCTGCCACGCCACACCATTGGGATACGATCACCTGCGACATTTTACAAGACTCCCGTCAATGGAAGCTACCGTATTGTCGCTCACCAGGCGGCGCCACTCATGCGTGGGTCCTGTGTCAGTATGCGAGAATTGTCAAAGTGACGTTTGAAATGTTCCCGTAGGACCCACGTTCCACTAGCGCCCCTAGCGGAAAAACGACTCGCGGTAGTCCTCATTGAATCGTCATTCACCTCCCCCGTAATAAAAATAATCCCATTTCACATTTTTATTTTATTTCCAGGCTTGAGCCAAATTTCATTCAAATCCGTTGAGCTCTTTTTGCGCAAAGGACCAACAATCATTCAAACTTCAAAACTTACAATGTTTCGTTTTTATTAGGGTTTCGTAGTCAACAAGGAACCCTTATAGTTTCGCCATGTCTGTTTGTCCGTCCGTCCATCCGTTTGCGGTTTAGCTCAATGACCGTTAATACTAGAAAGCTGTAATTTGGTATGAATATACATATTTTTTTTATAATATTAGTAGGATAGGATGATTTCATTCGACGAGTAGAGTATCTAAGTATCAATATGGAACAACGTTGCGTGCCTATGGTAAAAGACATCAGATACTCATTGTCAGTAACTTATTACTTATTTATTGCTAGTAACCCTCGACCTCAACTAATTCTGTTTGAACATTTTGATTAAGATCATGTGTGATAAAAAGTCGGACAAGATCACGCAACATTTTTGAATGTACCTACATGTGCTTTTAGGTTGGCGTTTATCCGAATCTCCTTGAGTTTTGCATTACCACCAGTCAGTACAGGAGAAGGATCATATTGGGAAATAAAGCGTATATCAGAAAGGTGTTCATAACGGGCGTTCGATGAGTATAGCTGTATTATAGTTATTGTCCAGTCAGCCAGGTCGCCGCAGACCATAAGCTTTAGTTACAGATTGCATGGCACCTTGACGTCATATGTAAGTAATTGCATGTTTCCTTTATTCATGACTAGAGAACCGACCCGGCATGGCACGGGTGCAATAATATCAACGCGCTATGGCACGCGCCGCCAGCCTCACGGACGTAACGCTGTCCCTGCATTTTAAATCTGTAATATCTTCGAAAATATTAATATAAATTACATGTTGTAAAGGGCAATATTGATCTATATTAAATGCACAATGTATTTAAGGTACTTAATTGGATAAGGATTAATGCTGTATTGCTCAAAATCGCCTCGTATATAAGCTATTATTTCTCGAAGAAAGTTAAGGAAAAACATGGTTATTGTGGATTATACCTAAGAGATAAAACTTTTTTGTGACAATTTTAAGGTGCACAATACTGTAGTATGTACATTATTTTGATCTATCTCATAGTGTCCAGCCAGTGTTTGCATTGTAATCGCAAAAAAATGTGGTTATTTACAACATCACATTAGAAACCTCTAAATCTCTGTTTCTCTATATTATGCATGTACTATACATATAAACCTTCCTCTTGAGTCACTATATCTATTAAAAAAAACTGCATCAATTCCTTGCGTAGTTTTAAAGATCTAAGCCTACGGATAGACAGACAGCAGGAAGCGTCTTTGTTTTATAGTATGTAGTGATGCAAATTCATTATCTCTAAATAACTGTTACTTTCCCTAGATATATCAATTACTTAAATCATAGATTTGCATCTGGAATTTAAATAAACACGCAATGAAGTCGTGACCCACGTTTGTTTTACTGGATTGTATGTAGTTCTAAAACTTACGTGTTTCCCGTTGAGCAGCGCCGTGGCCTGCCCCGTGTTTTGTTGCATAGCAGCCAGCAGCGATGCCAACTGGTGTGAAATATTAGCGAGGGTATCGGCGGTGAGCCGGTTGAACTCGTCGAAGCAGCCCCAAGCACCGCACAAGGCCAGGCCGCTGAGCAGCCGTCCCATGCATTCTGTGTCCATTGCCTATAACAATATATTTTTCTCAAACATGCAATGAAATGTTGTTATAACGTTCGTTATAATAGGCTTCAAAGTATCACGTTTCAGGCGGGGCAACTGGAGAGACACGTAATGAAATTTCATACAAAATTGAAGGCCTAGGCCGGGAAGTAATATTTTTTTAATTTTATTCAACATAAATGTGTGACACAGCAACATGGTTTTTAGCCATTATAACAGTTTCATTACGACAGTTTCATGATGACATTCTGCCAGTTATGCCAGTACGCCTATTAAAAAAACAATAAATTATATATTCGAATATATTAAGTCGATAATTAATCAATATGGACATGAACATAACAAATAACACATTATAAATTTAAACATTAGCGGTAAAAGTGTCTACTCAAACCGTGCCGTTTTGTTTCATGATAACATTCTGCCACAGTGCCTATTAATAATAAGTAATGATATTTTGAAGTTTTATTTATATAAAATGGACATCGACATGAACATAAGTAACAACACGTTATTGCAAATTTACTCACACAAATATAGGTACATTCCAAATATTAAAATACATTTAAACGTAAAAGCGTCTACTCAAACCGCGTGTGAAAAAACGCCTATGTAGTTTTTTAATAATTTTGGAGGTTAAGTTAAATAACTTTGATTCTTTTATTCTATTTCATTGGTTTTATTGTTCATTGTTATTTATTATAATTTATTATAATGTTGTCGTCGAGTTTTGAAGCAGAAATGACTATTCATTGAGCCCCACCAGAATTAAGTGCGAAATGCGAAAGTAAAATTGAATGGGCTCTAAATTAATTGATGGCGCAAATGACAAACGAGATGTCGGAAGGCATATGGCTACCCAAAATGCATGCGTGTTTAGTTAATATTACGATAACTGTTTAGACTAAATTGGTTTCTTGTTTAAGTGAGAACTGTGTCTGTCTATCTAAGGATAAGTAGGAATTACAAAAATTTGTAAAGAGGTTATAATTTTCATTGTCACAGAATAACAAGTGCTGTTCGTGTTTGGTACATTTTACATTGCGACATATTTATACATCATGAAATATTTATGGATCATCTGTTTTATCGTTATAGACTAAATTCATGTTGGAATCACCACGAACTAAATAGCAATATTTGTGTTAGATATAGTGTTCAAGTCAACTTTTAGTTTTTCTAGAAATAAAACTATTATATTTTTGGAGATTTTTTTATTTATTTCATTGCATGTTTGAGAAAAGCACTATACATGCCTTGCCGTGAAAAGGGCTTTAACGGCTTCGTATGGTTACCCGGCCTCGCTAACGCTCGGCTCGTGTATATACATACTCACCCGTTAAGCCCTTCTTTCCCGGCGTCTGCAGTAATGTACTATACCACATGCATGAAATTTGAGTTTTGTATTGTGTAAAAAGGTTTGTTGCTAAAAACTGACGACAACGCATCTAACTCTACTTACCTATCAACTAATGTGTTGAAGTAAAAGGCAGCCTCTCACTTGGTGGTCAGATTAATAACTTAAACTAAATCAGGTTCATTGTATAGGTACCTCGCGTGTGGAGTTGATAGCAGTGGTTGTCGTTTAGGTATTTCATTTTTTTGAGTTTTTTCGAATATTTTCAAACCCTTTCGAGTCTTACCGAGATCAAAAGTTGTACAATTTCGACCAGACTCTAAAGGATTCACATAAACTCGAAAATATTCGGAAGAATTCAAAAAGACTCTGAAGGACTCAGAAACACTCGAAAGAATGAAAAGATTGAAAAAAAGTCGAAAAACTAGAAGAGACTTACATAACGACTTAGTAAAATATATTCGACATAGGACCACAAACACATGAGTAAAACCGTAAAATTATTACATGTGAGACTAGTTATTTTGTATTAATAATATCATCGTTTTAGATAATACCGGATGTCAACCAGGAAACAGTTGATACTTCCATCAACAGTTTTAATTTGTAGCGTTATTTTTTTAATTATTATTAGAAGAGTTTTCTCAACTAACTATATCACGCATCAGTTCTAAATTTAAGGTAATTACCCGCATCCATGGGGATAAACCAGCTTTACTTATTATTATTTGCTTTGATTAAATTGCCTGAATTCATTTAGGGGTAAAATCAATGTTCCTATGAAGACACAGGGCTATCAACATTTTAATTCCTCGTAGGTTACTTGATCGATTACTACTCATAAGTTTGTTATTGACAATGCAACCCCTTTAAATACAACTATTATCATGAATCGTAAACGACGGATAGACTAACGTAACTGAACAAGAAGAAGGTATGATAATATTATATTTACATTGGAGGCAAGCGGTTCATTTATTACTAAGACCCCTAAGTGTTCTTAGACTTTTGTAATTAGACCCTCTGATGGCAAAAATAGTTATTGATATATCGACGTCGACTTGATTTTACCCGATATATCAACTCTTAGCTATACTTACCTCATCACAATTGAAAACCAGGACCAAGCGTCCAACCAGTCCACCCAGAGCTTTAACCGACTCTGTTTTTCCCGTCCCTGCAGGTCCGAACGGGTTTCCCATTAAACCAAGATGCAATGACTGAAAAAAATAAACATTAATGGCATTATTCAAGCACGTTATAAACGCACATCAAACACAGTTTACCTAAACAACTGTCAGAAAGGGAGAAAACATATTTTAACTAACACGTTTGTTATTTTTTTATAAATAAGGGGATAAGTATGTACCTATGTGTTAATAGGGTCGCGATGTAATGTGGAGGATTAAATTTACGTACAACCTGTTGTAAACATTGAATATGAATGTTGCCTATGTTATTGTTGTGCTAAGATATTGAGTTAACACGATGACGCTCGCACTTTGAAATTAACATAACTAATTTATTTAAAATAAAATGATGATAGAGTATAGTTTACTTACCTGGGTTAGTATAAGAAAGCATTCATCTGCTAATTCGGTTCGAACGAATTGGCCTGTATTGACCCCGAGATATTCGTACGAGTAGGATATTTGTGCTAATCCCATTTTAGCAATCACGTCTTTGGAGTTATGTATGTAGAATCTGAAAAAAAGCACATATTTAAACATAATTATCAAACGGGTCTAACGCGAATTCACTCTCCCCGACCCGTTTGATAATTATGTTTAAATATGTGTTCAAAACGCGAAAGTTTTAAATGTTACATGAAACAAAGCATTTTCACTTTATACAAAAAGTGTCAAATGTCAATAAGGATCTCATGGTTTAATAATGCAATATTAGCAATCACAAAACCAAAGTCACAATTTTAGTTAAATTTGCAAATTGAAGTGGGCATATTACAGGGCAAGATCTAGCATAGTGGATCCCAATATACAAAAAAAGGAGAAAAGAACATTCGAAAGAGATAGGAAGACGATTTCCTGACGAAATCATTGAATGGGAAAACCTTTGAGGCTATTGTAAAAAAAATATATAGGCATAGTAATACCTAACGTATGTTTATTATGTTACCTCAGTTGCTTCTGCCACAGCCAATCATTAGTAGCAACAACGTTGTTGGCAATCAATGTACGAATGACATTAATGTAATAAGCGCACTGTAGAAGGAGTGCTTGCCGTTTTTGCTTTTCGCTTTCGTCCTCCACTTCAGCGGCAGCGTAGTAAGCACTCTCCTTCTCGATATTACCCATCAATTTGTGAAGATCCTTCGAAACAATTGCTTTCTCTGTCTGTTCCGTAAAACGAATGTTCTGAGCTAGGCAAAGTATTTGTGTTGGCAGTGAGAATGGATCCTGCTCCTGTGGAGAACTTGATACGACACATTTCAAAGTCATGTTCTTTAGTGACGAACGCATTTCCGTCTCAAGGTTTTTGAGCCAGACCTGTAAGCAATTCGCAAAAACTTCCGATTGATATCATCATATACATAATCAGTATTAAAAGGATGCTGAATACATTAAGAATTGAAATACAAAGAATTGTCTAGGAGAATTTATTTCCACCGAAATCAATTAGAGAACTGGGTGTCAACTATTTTTAAATAATGTTCAGTATTATTTGTTTTAAACTAACCAATCGATCTTACAATAGAATAAAAACTATAATTATACATAGAATATAGTGTACTTATAAGTACCTACCTCGACAGGACAATCTATATCGACTGGATGGTCAAGCTGGAACGTTTCGCCGTAATGACTACACAGAGCCGTGATCGACATGTTCCCAGGGCCCAGTCGCACTCCACTAGTCCCCGGAAACAGTTTCTTCAGGTGCGTCTGCATGACGGCCTCGCGACCCTCGGCCCCCGCCCGCGCTTGACCGAGCAACTCCAACAAATCGTCATCGCTCAAAAAATATAACCTCGGGAAGATAGACCGTTTTTCCTAGAAATAGTAACGTAGGACGATAGTATACACATAAAAAATTAAACAGACTATAAAATCGTACCAGCAACCAATTAAAACTAACTTGCCATTAAAAATACAGAAATAGCTATAACGCGTTAAAAAGGAGCTGCGTCAGGCGTGATCAATGAAAACGCTGTAAGCATATTCTGGGTGTTAGTTGTTCAAAATATAATTTGTTACTATTTTATAGACAATTCACTTCGTGGTTTCAAGATTCGTGATAGTAACTTTTTCCTCAATATGGGAAACGAAAATTACACAATTACACTTATGGGAATAAATCAGGACATCGTATATGTAGAGTCTACCTATGTAGAGCTCGTAATAATGGTCAAATAATGTAGAATATAAAGAAACGATTAAAATAAATCAACATTTTGTACGAATACCTATACTGTAAATTCTATACACCTACATTATCTATGTTAATTTTTTGCTTGTACTTTTGACAACGAAACTCCTAACGAATGTAACTAAAATGTATGTTTAGAGCTATTTCATACAAAACTTACGTCGATGTATAGTTTGAGCGCAGATTGACAGGCATGCAACTGTTCAGAAATGGAATCCAGCATCGATTGCAGCCGGGCCGACTGCAACAGCACCGACAGTCTGGGATCCGCCTCAAAGACGCGTGTGACCTGTCGGAACCCTTGGTCCACCTTCCGGAACTTAACGCCCAGCTCGCCTTCGTCATTAGTCAAGATCGGCTCCAGGTATAACCATCTGTAAAGATTATCCATAAATTGCTGAATAACAAATTCGCTTCATAACTTTGCTGGTAAAAATGTCGAAATTGGCAAAAAGTACAAAATAATTCCTACCTAAATAAGTCTTAACAAAAAAGGCCTTTATTGTTATTAATGAATAACCTTTGGTAGGACTTTTAAGAATGAATTCATTCATTTCTCAGTACCTGCCTACCTACTATTTGTCGTATTCGTTCTCGTTTTAGGGTTCTGTACCCAAAGGGTAAAAACGGGAACCTATTACTAAAACTCTGTCGTCCGTCCGTCTGTCTTTCTGTCACCAGGCTTATAGTTAAACAGTTGACGTTTTAACAGATGATGTATTTTTGTAGCCGCTATAACAACAGATACAAAAAAAAACATAATTATTATGTTATATAATAAGGCAACCAAGGTATCGGGTGTGCAATAGTGTCCAGAGATAAGTAGATTTAGTTTGGCAAATCAATTTTATTTTTAACCCTATGTAATCAGACACTCTATTTCATAAATCATGACGGGCATTTAAATCTAATGTGGAAATATATTGGTCTGTAGGTATTGATGTTTATTGCTGATTTTTCACCGATTCTGAGCGTTGTATTCTGGTTTGCTGTACCTACATTGCTTTACTGTGTTCATTAGCTGGCCAGTATATATTTATGTAGTTTTTTTGCTAGGTCTCATTATTTAGGATGAAGCCAAACGAGGGTAAGAAATACTGTTGTGGGCGGCAGCATTTCGGTCGCGTAATTTCTACAGAATTTTGTTTCATACAAAAAACCTGTTTCGACAGACAACTCATTTTTGCGTCTGTGTGAACCAAACGGGCGTTTTGTAAGTCAGAATCACCGCAGAAAGTTTTACGCTCGTCTGACTTCTCCCTTAGTCGCTTTAGAAAGTTTATCAAAGCGAATTGATACATGAAGCGCAACTTGACAATTGGATTCACACCGGCAGGAGTCGCGCTTACATGTACTAGCCGTGCACAGTTTAAGTGTAATCCATTAGGTATTTAGATAACCAGTGATCGTTATAAGGTGAACTAAAATACCTATTTTGGCGATAGGACAGAGTATAGTGTGATTACTGTGCTTTTTGTAAGGGTTATGTTAAAACTGCGCAGAGCAATCCAATTTTCTGCGCAGTTTTATTACACTACCGCTTGTAATTATACGATATTATTATATTTAGGTAAATATGTACCTAAATATCATAATATCGTTCTACAATGCATTGTGCGAGGTACGTGTTTAAATGTGGGCTTCTTTACAACACTTGTCAGTTTGAATTTTTATTTCGTTCGAATTTAAAGATCACTTGTTAGAAAAGAGCCTACTTTCTACACTTGTGTCATAAATAACTACATATTCTTACACTTTACTTCCTGCAATCACTATTTAAAAAATGATAAATATGACCAGAAAAAAAAAATGGTTACTAGAAATGTTGCTTAACATCGTCCGGCTGGCCCACTTTGTAAGCGGCTGTCTATTTACCGTTCGTACAAGGCCCATGGCCCATAGGCTGAGTCATACATAATTAGCAAAAAAGGATTGTATGGTGGCCCGGCGTGTTGTGTAAGTATGTGTACGCTCATCTTAGTTTGGCCGCGAATGGGTTAACATCGTCCGGCTGGCCCGCTTTGTAAGCGGCTATCTATTTAGCGTGCGCGCCAGGCCCATGACCCATAATCTGAGTCATACGTAATTAGCAAAAAAGGGTTGTATGGTGGCTCGGCGTATTATGTACGCACATCTTAGTTTGGCCGCGAATGGGTTAAGGATATGCAGACTGCATGTGTACATGCGATTACAAATGTACTTATGTAGTTACTACAAATATTAAACATATAGGTACAGTGCACTATGATGTGACTAGGTATATATAAGATACTTGTATAAAAAAGAAGGAGTGCCTACAAAATGAGATGAGACCCATCAAAAGCAAGTTTAGCTACCTACGCAACGCAGTTCTTCTCCGTCACAATAGGCGAACTTAAAAAGGGGTTTTAATAGATACCATGTTCATAACAATAAAAACTGGCCAAGTGCGCGTCAGGTACCGTACCGTCATACGATGAAAAAAATGTGCAAGTAAAAAGACGTAACTGCCTTCATTATATCAAGACACATGCGTTCTTTTGTAATAAATAGTTTTTTGGCAAAAACTCAAAAACGGCTTGTACAAATATGTCCAAAATAATTTTCGTGGTAAGTTTGTCTGATGATCCATCTTAATGATTTTTAAAATTTTTTGGATATCTCGTTCAGAGCGATTACTTCTGAAAATATTCCATTAATCAAATGTTTGTTCAAGAAACCTTATTTTTATTTTATAAAGACCTATCAGATGATGAGGAATCTGGTCTTTTAGCATTTCATGGCCACATTATGTCAAACCTGCGCTATGGTCTTGTTTTATGGGGAAACTCCACATTTGCTCAACAAGCGTTCGTTTTACAAAAGAAATGCCTTAAAGCAATCTGTGGCGCCAAACAAGAGGACTCTTGTAGACCGTTTTTCAAAAAAATTAAAATCCTTCCTTTACCCACACTGTACATTTACGAAATGTGCCTCTTTGTAAAGGCTCATATTAGTCAGTACCAAATTATGAAATCTAACCCTAGGTCAACTACTAAATCTCATGGACTTAATATCAGTTATCCATGTCATAACTCGGCTCATTTTGAAAAATCTATTCTCTTCATGTCCATCAAAATATTCAACCATTTGCCAGATGACTTAAAATCTTTGGATTGTCCAGGTTTCAAAACTAAACTATTTAAGTGGTGTCTACAAAAAATGTTTTACACTGTTAATGAACACTTTGAGAACACGCACACCAATGCCTATTAATTTTAACTAGTGCTCCTGGTCGTGACCGTGTTTCGTGAACCCGTAGCCGAATCTCCGTTGCTGTGTTACTCGGCAACGGAGATCCGCTCCGTTTGCTCCGTGTGATTCGGCTACGTGTAATTAAGATACGTAGCTACGTGTACACGGAGATACGTATCTTATTTATACGTAGATCGGATCCAGTCGTGACCGTGACGTTAAGTGTAGATTTTATGCGTGTTATTAAACCCCCGAATGTAATGCAAGGGGCGAGTTTTTAATTTCAGTTTCCATACTTTTGCATTTTAATTAAAAATTTAAGAGATCAAAAATAATTAGATGCAAATATTATGTTGGAGGCAAAAATAATAGACCAATACAAATTGTAAAAGATGTGTATTAAAAGAAGCCGAGCGGAGCCGAAGCTGAGATTCGCGGGAACGTAGCCGAATCCAGAAACGGATACGTATCTTTGACGTGACCGTGTAGTACGGGATCTTAGCACCGGCGGTGCTAAGGCTACGTAGCTACGGTTCCGCGTGTAACACGTATATCACAAGCCCTAATTTTAACTATTTCTATCTTTTTATTATGATTAGTATTAGCTTGACATTTAAGAATAATTAATTACCTATTGTAATTGAGTCACTTTTCTATATGCATGACATTGATTTATTATTATTTCATTATTTACTCTCAAATATTATTTTTAACTTGACATTGCTATATTTGCTATAGGTACTTTAATTATTTATTTTTAACAGTTTTCAATGACATGCGTATTGAGAGTCAAAATATTGTACGCCACACTCTGGCTGATTGTGATGTAACTAAACACTAACCCTACCACCATTTGTAACCACTCACATTCAAACAATAAATAATTTGTATTTGTACCACAAGTACCTACACATTTGGCAAACATTATACACCTCTGGTTATAATATCATTACCATATGCTTTATGGATAATGAGTAAAACCGCTGTGACATACGGACGGACGGACGGACGACGGACTGGACGAAACTATAAGGGTTCCGTTTTTGCCATTTTGGCTATGGAACCCTAAAAAGGAGTATTTTTGCAGCTTATACGCCCTCTTAACCGAAAAGACAGCGAGCCCAAAACCGTTCGGCTTGGAGAGCGATCCAGATTTTATTTTTTGGACATACTGTTCAAAAGTTAGAGGGACCCATGTTTTTAACTTCCGGAGCAATAATTTCCGAATATATTCACTTTATCAAAAAATGTTTTTTAACAAACCCCTATTCTTTTTCAATTACCTATCCAACGATACATTACATTTTAAGGTTCAAACGAAAAAAAAGTCTCACCCCACTTTACGTGTATGGAACCTTCCATACACGTAAAGTGGGGTGAGACTTTTTTTACCCTAAAAATAAAAGTTTTTTGACTTTTTATTTTAACACTTTGTCAGCATGATTCTAGTACTAACGGTCACTGAGCTAAGCCGCAGACGGACGGATGAACGGACGAATAGACAGACATGGCGAAACTATAAGGGTTTTTATTTGACTATGGAATCCTAATTAAAATACACATGTCTCGCTACGCATATCGTATACTACAAAAGTAAGTTTCTACTGGTATTTAATGATAAAACAAGTAATGTTGCACAATTCCAGGAGTTGGGTTTGACTTTTGAGATCCAAGTTACTACCAATTTCTTTGTCAGTTTTCAATTCTTTTGCGTCTAGGTAGAAAATAGCACGTCGGTCGGAAAAGTCATTCAGGTAGGTATTAAAGAGGGATAAATTTTATGAGGAATGAGTATCTTGAACTTTAAATACCCCGTCACACTTTTTAAGACCTTCCGAGCGATTGTCCGAAGTGTTCAAGAAACCAAATTGCAAAAACAAATTGATATTTAGTTACATGTATTGCCCCTACAAAAAATAATGTTTTTTTGTGTAAGTAGCGGTACACAAAATACACCCCTAGCTAGAAGTAATATCATTAACATACCTACGCTTTATGGTTACTGAGTAAAACCGGTGTGGCATACGGACTTCCGACCTCAGCTGATAGGGTCCTTAAAGTTCGCATTCGCTTTTTGTGTGCCGCTACTTACTTTTGCATAGCAATTGTGAAAAACAATATTTAAGGGGGGGGGGACCATACATGTAAATAAATGTAATTTTTTTTACTCAAAACTGACCCAATTTTTTTCACTTGGGTCCCAAAAATCAAGCTCCATTCTTGGAATTGTGCAAACTCGTTTTAGATGTCTTTAGGACCTAGTTAGTTAGTTTATCTGGGCCTTAAATATTTTTACCAACTGTTGGGTGCACAATGATTGTTGAACAGAAACAACAGTTTTTAGAAAATATTTTATTAACATCACTTTACAATATACATTTTATAGTTAAGTATAAGTGCCTCGTGTCTTACAAACATAACAGAAATAGGATTAGGCTGCTCGCCTTATAGGACACGGTTCACTAGCTACACTGCGCATCCTTATATTACTTATGAGAGTGGAACATCACAAATAAAATGCATTATTTATAAATACAGAATGACAATATTACGCCGATTGCATGTTAGTTTACCAGACTAGGTATTCATTAGGTACAACGAACAAATATTAACAAAACTCACACATTCTACAGTTATTGCTAATCATCGGAAAAAAAATGCATACAATGTAATTATAAGTTACTTAAAACTAAGTAAGGCACCAACACTCTTATTTACGATAAACAATTACAATGTAGGTGGTAAGTACACCTAAATTACATTTGAACAGTCGTAATAGTTCTACGAA
Source organism: Lathronympha strigana (assembly GCA_949128165.1). NCBI lineage: Eukaryota > Metazoa > Arthropoda > Insecta > Lepidoptera > Tortricidae > Lathronympha > Lathronympha strigana. Next base: position 7,968,626 of record OX421905.1, on the reverse strand, counting down.
AACGTATTATTTTCTTTGGAATAGTAATGACAAGAAGCCTCCATTTTCATGATCAATTTACAGATGTATAGTAGAAAAATGCAATGATATCGTGCTAAAACAATGTTTTAGCATTTAAAACAAAATACCTAAAACAAAATTCAGATTCCCTTTATATATTAAGAAATACAACTGTTGAGGTAACTTCTATACGCCACTTCATTACATACATATCATATAAATAGCAGGTCCTTCATTGTTCCTAAATGCATATGTATACTACTATTGAGTAGGTACATACCTACTACAATCACACTTCATTGTATTTATCTGCAACATAGCTCTGGTTCATCAAATACATAACTACTCGTATGTTTATAAACTAGGCACACATTGAACAAAATATGCACAAGACTGTAGTCTCACTACATTCCTAACATTGACTAACACTGTCAAATACAGTTTTATGGCACTCTTAGAATGGATTGAAATTGAGAAAACCTAATTTTCTTTTCTAAATCAAGGTATTTATGTTGTACATGACCTGTATGCGTCAGACTTCCTTGTAATTTCTTGGAGGTAATAATTCATGTTTACATTTAAATCGGCTATTCCTTTTTCTAATGTGTTCAGCTCTTGGTTATTAGCATTATATAATTCTTCCATGTTGGCAAGAAGTTGGAGTTGGTTTTGAGTTTGACTAGCTAGTTTATTTGCGCGGTCCAATAACTCTTGTGCTCGCTCTCGTGACTTCGACGTCTGATTTGCGCTTGTTGTAAGAGATTCACTGGTTTCTTTAAATTCATGTCTGAGATTACGAGCCTTCAGTTCAGCACCCTCAGCTCCGTTAACGACATCATTTGCTTCCTGTTTTACTTGATCGGCATCACTTTCAATTTTAAGAACATTTTTCTGCAAGTCAGAAAGCCTAGAATGAAGCTCTTCTACTTGTTTCTTAGTTTCGTTAGCTTTTTTCTGAGCTAGTTCAGTTTCAGTAGCAATAGGAATTAAATCAGCTTTTGCGGCTTGTATATCGCTGTTAGCTTTGTCAATGGCGTCTTCGGCTCCATCTTGAGCGGCTTGGGCTTCATCTAAAGCACTCAGCACTTTGTTTGCCATTTCTAATGTTAAGTTTGCTGATTTATATACAGTAGTTGCATTTAGATTGAGTGCCTTGGCTCTTTCCAAGTCTGGTTTCGTTTCAGTAATAATATTTTCAATATTGGTGAGTTGGGACACCGTAGAATTAATGCGTTGTGAAAGGTCTGTTATTTCCTGTGGTTCGACACTAATGGAAAGCTTCATAATGTCGTCGGCTAAAGTTCTCACATCAGCTGGTGTATTGGAAGTATTGGACAAAAATTCTCTTAGTTCAGCAATCAAATCTTGACTTTCATTAGTGACACGCTCTGCAGACGTTTTAAATTCATCAGCGTTGGCAAATAAATCTTTAGCGCGAGCTCGGACTGCAACCGTGTCCTGCTTCACCTGCGTTATTGACCTAAATAAGTCTTCAGCCGTAAGTTCATGTTCTTTGATACGATGGGCAGTTTTATTTGCGAAGTCTAAAGCCTGTTCAGCTTTAGTCACGGCACCTTGATCGCAAGATATGCCACCACATTTGCCACATCCTGCACCCCCACAAATATCACAACTGTCAGTCTCTTGTCCACACATTTTTTCGTTTAATTTAGGAAATTGGGAATCCAATAATCTTAATTGTTCTTTTAGGTCAGAAAGCTTTTTGTCGTTTTCAGTTTGTGTGTTATTAAAAGTAGCGTACTTCATTTCCAGTAGCCGATCCGTATTTTTTATTTGTCTGTCAGTATTAGCTATTAATATCTGTACGTTTTCAGCCTCATCTGCGGCTTTATTTGCCCTTTGCTTAGCTTCTCGAGTTAAATTAAGCGCGCCTTCCAGATTGGCTTCTTGAAGTTTTGTAGCATTATTACTCAAATCTAAAGTTTTCGCTTTTAACTTATCAATACTCAATCTAAGTTCATCCAGCGTCACATTACCTAAATTAATTTTGGATGTAATATCGTTAAGATTATTCCTAGTATCTTGAACTTGCTTTCCTGCTTCAGTAAGTTGGTTTTGTAAGTACGTCACATTAGATAAAAGCTCTTTAACGGTTGCCTGTCCGAGCTTGGAGCTGTCTAGAAGACCTTCTACTTCAGATAATTTCTTTGTCATTTCTTCAAAGTCCCTTGTGTAAGCACCAGTGGCACCTACCACTTTTATTTTACTTGCATTTCCGATGGCATATTCAGTTTGAGTTTGTAAATCACTTATAATTTCATCCCAGTTATCGAAACATTCTCCGCATGGATAACATTCAGGTGCTTGTCCAAGGTATCCTCTAGCACACAAGTCGCATTTGTATCCTCCGATACCGGGCCTACAGACGCATGACCCACTATCTCGCATACATTGTTGTGAGACAGCTCCGCTTAAATCACATTCGCATTCATGGCATTCTAAGTTTGGATTACCCCAATAATTCTCTTGACACTCGTTACACTGCCTACCTCCGTGTCCTGGTTTGCATTGACATTTTCCTATATATGGGTTACATTGAGACGAAATCGAACCAATAGGATCACAATCACAAGGGTCACATCCTGTTCCTACAGCAATTCGCCAGTGATTTTCTGTACATTGATCACAATTTAGGCCCATGACATTTTTGTGACAGTGACATTGGCCAGTCACGTCATCACAATTGCCTTTGGTGAAATTCGTACCGAGTACCGAACAGTTACACTTGTAGCAGGCTTGTTCTAAAGCATTACCATAGTATCCTTCTTGGCACACTTCGCAATGTTCTCCAGCCGTGTTATGTAAGCATTTCAAACATTTTCCTGTAACGGGATCACAATTACCTGGTTTTGTCAAGTCCACGTTACTGTTACATTCACAAATTTCGCAAGTCCCCTTTACGGGATCTCCGTAATAGTTGTCATTACATACGTCGCAAAGTGGTCCAGAATAGCCCTCTTTACAGTCACAGATGACATCTTTAGTCTCCGGGTCTAAGCCGCAACTATCTGCATGATTACTCTTAAAAGGATCATCTTTCACTCCAGGGCATGGACAAGGACGACAAGCTATATCAATACCAAGGCGCGGATCTCCATAATAACCTTCAACACATCTTTCACATCGGTGTCCCTCCGTATAATCTTTACATTCATAACATGCACCAGTTTTGTCGTTACATTCAACTGCGTGTCCATTACAGTCACATTGTTGACAGTTGGGGAAATTGAAATAACCAGGTTGGCATAAATCGCATGCACGGCCATACGTGTTAGCCCTACATTTGCACTGACCACTTAAAGCATCGCAAAAGTTATCAAGAGAGCCAATACTGCTACAATCGCATCGTTTACAGCCAAATTTGCTAAAACCATACGTGCCAGGAGCGCATCGGTCACATCGAGCGCCTACAATATTTTCAACACATTGACAGTCGCCTGTGTACGGATCACACTGATGGCTTTTGGATCCTGTTGGATCACATTGGCATGGATCAGATCCATTTCTAATAATATACCCAATACTGATATGATGCTTTTTACAAACTTCTAATATGTTTTCTCGATGTAAACTATAATAGTATGGGTCACCGCAATTATTGCGATCAAACTCGTCTCGATAAATGCTGCCATTTTGAAGGAAAGGTATATCGTCAAATGATGGAACCAGAGCTATGGAATCTATTAGTACAGTTGCCCTAGAATTTGATGAATAGCCATTCTGACGTCCTAAATATATACGAATTTCGGTGGTTTTACCTTTTTCTAAACAAACAGCTGGTTTTATTAAAACACTACGATCGTTACCTGGTAGAATGGTATGGATAGTGTCTTCTTCGGGTCGCACATTAGCACAAGGAGAATCTGGGTCTATTGGCTCCAGCCTTTTCACAAAAACAGTAGCTTCTTCCCAATTGACGTTAGACTGAGGCTCATATCTTACCAGAATATTATAGTTCATGCTAGTTTTCAAGTTATTAACAACAAACACTAATGTACTTCCTTCTGGAATTTTCATAAACCCAGGCCCAGTCCACGGTTTCCTTCTCCCGTCTGGATAGTTCTCCCTAATTACAACATGGCACAGTTGACTTTGAATAGCATTATCGTCTATTTGTGAATCACACTGACTCGACTCTGCTTCAATGACTACTGAGTCAAGAGCTCCAACGAAAAAGTTTTGCAAGGGTTGGTCGCAACGACGGCCAATCACATTCGGGCGACATTTGCACTGTCCTGTAATCACATCACATTCTTTGTCCAGCGCACCACCAGGGTCGCAATCACAAGGCGTACATCCATCATCCGAGTCCGATAGGCCGTAAAACTCTGCAAGACACTGATCGCAATTTCTTCCCGTTACATGGCGTTTACAGAAACACATGCCAGTATTGGGGTCGCAACCTCGTTCGTTGATCGTCCCTAATCTATCACATGTGCACTCTTCGCAGCCGTCGGGATTAGTAAGATCGAAATTCCAGAATCCATCTCGGCATCTGTCGCATCGTGGACCATCCATGTTGGCTTTGCATAGACACCGACCAGCAGTTTTGTTGTTAACAAGATCTGTTTCGTCATCGCACAAAATTTCTTCGTCTGTAACACCTTGGGGATCACAGTCACAGGGCTTGCATATTTCGGGATCTTGTTTGTCTAAGTCAGGATCTTGATAAAATTTCGGCAAGCAACGTTCACAATTAATACCCATAGTGTTATGTTGACAATTATCACAAACTCCGCCACTAATTTTTCCGGTTTTGTTAAAAACTGCGGCATCAAAATGACATTTTGTGGCATGATTATTACAAGTGCACCTTTTACATGGGTTAGACTGCTTTCCTACTGCTGGTTGCCACGGTAAATCATTGAAAAAGTCGTCACAATATTCACAATTGAGTCCATTCGTGTTATGGGTACACTCACAGCGACCGTGCACCATGTTACCCCTTGCGTTGACGCCCGGCAATGGCAAGCATCTCGACGCATGACCATAACAAGAACAAGAACCGCGCACTGTCATTTCGTAAATAGAATAGTAGTATTTTTCCTGAATTTCAAGTCTATTATCCAATAAATCATCTCCGAGGGTGTGTAGTTTCGTAAAGTTGATGCGAAGATTAGTCATGCGTAACAAGTTTTGTACCTCTTCAGAATAAGGGTTGGTGATGTTAATGTTCGGAGGTATCACTCTGAAGATAAGGGCGCCCTCCGTTGACGGTTCGACTCTAGAATAGCGAGATTCACACACTACTTCTGTCAAAGAGCGTTGCGTTCTCTCCGGAACTCCAGGGAAAGCATCGGCACAGTTGTAAGCAAAATAACGATAAACGCTCCATGTTTTTCCAAAGTCGGATGAGCGTTCTACTAACATAACTTTAGGGAGGAAGGTTTTGAATGTTATTATTACATGCGTGAGATGAAATTCCGCTTCCATGTTCAATTGGATCGTAACATTTTCTTTGCCATTTTCTGATTGCCACCATGACTTGTTGCGAGTTCCAGGATAATATTTGTATATAATGTTCTCTATCCTATGATTTAAGTCTGGGCGGCCGATAGTGTTGTTGCTGGAGTCACACCAGAAGCACTTTTTGGGGTCCTCCAAATGTGAGACAATGCAGTATCTTTCGGGGTTGTAAGTGCCGCATGTGGACGAGGCGTAGAGGCTGCCTTCGCGGCCAATGAGGAGGTTACCAGTGGCGGGATAACAGGAGCTGAGTTCGCACGCGCGGTCTAGGAGGCGCGGGTCGTTGCGCTGGCGGTCGCGTTCGCGGTTGTAAACGGCGCCGCTGGTGGCGATGAGCGCACACGCGACGAAAAAGCGCAGAGCCATAACGAGCGAGTAGGTGCGGGCCTCCGCGCCGCTCACTGCACTGCCGGCCGCACCGCCACTCTCGCGCCGCGTACCACTCCTCGCCCCGCCTCCCCGCCGCTACACCCTACTTATACAGGGACCTATTCTGAGAGAGCTTTTATGAAGCGTACGATTGCATGGTACTGATAATAGATTAGTTCGTTTGCTTAGTTATTATACAGACAAGTGTGAAGATACCCTGTGTGACCTATGTCTTATTTCCTATAAAGACTCTTTGATAGTACCTACAATGTGCAATCAAGGCGATAGGAGCAAAATATAATTTACGATTTTAATACAGTCTGTGTATAAAATACCAGCTTTTGCCCGCGACTGCGTCTGCGTCAAATTAGAACAAAACTATCCTATCCCAGAAGTCAAACTTCTGGGATATCTTTCTATCTTCCAAAGATAGGTACGGTCGGCTTCATATACGTAAATATATATGCACCTGTATTCAACTTTGAACCTTCTCCACCAGTATTATACGTTCCAAATTGTATGCATATTTATTTTATTTATTTAAACTTTATTGCACAATTACAAAAAAAAAAAAGTACAAATGGCGGACTTAATGCCTTGAGGCATTCTCTACCAGTCAACCATTGGATAAAACAGAAACTTGTATTTGGTGCAGGATCGTAAACATCGAGAAGAGATAGGAAACACAAATAATTAATTAATTTAATAGTTGTATAAACATACACATATAAATATAAATAAACCTACATATACATACATAAATAAATAATGTACCCAAGTTTAAGTATGCAGAACATCTATCACATGAGGTAGTTAAGTTAGAGAGGTATTTACGTACCTTGCGCTTGAAGGAGAATTATAGACATATTTATAGACATAACTGTACAAAGATTCATCTTGATCCGTTCAGCTGTTTTAGCGTGAAGAGGTGACAGACAGAGTAACTTTCGCATTTATAATATTAGTATAGATTTTGAATTTTATAAAGGAAATAAAGTTACATAGAAGCAAAGTGTAAGTACAGGGTTTGGGTGAAATTTGGCCTTTTTGTTTGAATCACATTTCCTAAAATACAAAACAAAACAGTGCCTTTTATGAACAAGCGATGTTAACAACCGCACGCTCTGATACCCAAAAACCAACTATATCGTCTTCCGTTTTTGAATTCGGTACCTAAATAAACTAGGTGTCGGAATGCGGCCCTGAGCAAGGCGACGACCGCTCCCGCCCGCGCCCGCTCGTGCCGTTCTCCGAAACGGGCACTAAGCAACAAAAATAACACGGCATTTCGGGATGCGCTTTTTTGATTTGGTCATTATTATGGCAACAAAGCTCTTTCCTTGTCTTCAGCCAGCGCGTTACTTAATATTGCGTTAGCATAATGGTTTATGTTTTAAAAAATGTGGAGCCTTGTAACAGGTACAGGCGTCAATTCAACTAAATAATTTTCCTAATTTATTTTATATGTAGTACATACAGTTGGTTTATCTTAATACGTATAAAGGTTTAAATCAAACTTGATCGTCAATTTATAACGAAAAAAGCTCCCCACTGCATCATTCAGCATCATCATTTGTCTAAATAAACTTTGGTAATTTTTAAGTAAGTAATTAGTAGTTACCAAGTCTTAATGAAAATTAAAACTTTACCTAGGTATATAAATTAAAACCTAGACTAGATATGTATATACCGATATCCAAATTGATGTCCGTTCAGAATCACTTTCATAGGATACTGACATAATGGTCACACAAGAGCTAAATATATTCAAGTAATAAAATAATTAGGTAAGTAGTTAAACAGAATGAGAACACACAAAATGGCGGGTTCTGTTGCCATTGGTCAGTCGTGATACAGTCAGCAGCCAAACTATTCAAGACAATTAAGTATTTCTCGATGAGTTGGGCCCTAGTGTAATTTGACTCGGGTTCTGTAACAAATGTGCGTGATCGAAGGATAAGTTTTTACTGGTCGATGTGGTGTGAGGCGAATGGAACCAGTTGCGAATGACAGGACAGAGCCGTTGGCCTTCCGCCCTGCACATCCGTCCACGATAAGCACTCGGCCCGGACCCAAACCTAATATCAAGATAAATAGTAAAATACCAAGTGAACACTTGCGTACTACGATTAGTACATTTTTACAACAGGAGTAGGTCTAAAGCTTCTATGTGTGTCGTAAGTCATAAAATTACAAAGCTTTAAAATTTCAGGCTTCAGAGCACGTTTCAGTTACAGTAGAGTCAAACCACGTTGTCTCTGCCGAGCAAAATAACTGTCAAACTTTAAAGTATTATTTTAAACGATAAACTTCTATGAAATTTTGACGTTTTACCTAACACTTTCACATTCTGCGCTATCAAAATCTTAAGCAAGAATCTTAGGATAGACGGACTCTGCCTACCTACATGCATAATTGCATATTCTTCGCATAGTACCTAAACCATGAAACGATTAATATTGTATCTTACGATCAAACACAAATGTCCAATTGACGGAGCGACACACGGTTATCAGTTAGGTGCTTGTAATGTTTTAGATTTGACATCACAATCAGGCATAGGGTAGGGCGCTACTTTAGTTTCCTGATAAAATTAAAACATTTGAGAACAAGTCTAAAATGCGATTGTTTTTAGTAAAAGATACCAAGCACTTTTTCGCTTGTTGATAAGGTTAATTTTAAACAAATATTTCTGGCACTAGCGCCTTATCCACAACCGGCAGAGTGATAACTTTTACTAAAAACTATCACAATTAATCATTAAAAACCGCATGACAGACAATTAGTAAAGGGCTAAAGTAGCTCGGATAACTATATCCACAATTTGGGAGGTATAGCTTCAATATTTCCAGAGATTCTGTGACGACAGTGGCGACTGCTTTTATGCTAAGAACCATCCTTATTAACAAATTATACATATAAACCTTCCTCTTGAATCACTCTATTTATTAAAAAAATCCGTTGCGTAGTTTTAAAGATTTAAGCATACATACATACATACAGACAGCGGGAAGCGACTTTGTTTTATACTATATAGTGATAGTGAAGCTTTCGATTACTTACAAGGAAACACAAATCGATGACACAGACATACAGATTCGTAGTCAGATAAACACGGTAACTTATAACAGTTATAACATAACATCCCTATTTTTCCACAGAGGATGAAAAATAATGATCGCTTCCTCGCTTGACCTTATGAAAGTAATGCTATCAAGTTAGCCGAATGCATGTTAAATAAATTAACCCTATTCCGACATACACATTAATCGATTTTCAGAATTCAATTGCAATTAAAATATTTAGTTTTTCCTGTAATCAAAACTACTTAGTACCTACTCTACTACTTTGTATAAAAAAGGGCCTTATAGTAAGGGTAAAGGAACCCTTGATCAATGAACTGGAGGTAGTCGGAACAAAGCATGCCTAAAAAGCATTGAGCATTCCGGTTCGGTTCACGCAAGCGATCCTACAGGTTCTCACTTCGCTAACTGTCAGTAAAATACACTGAGGTGATAATTTTGCACAAACTTCTATTTAAGTAGGTACTATTTTCTTTACTCGACTGTCGAAGGACGGCTATTCTTCGAGCGTATGTATGTACGAGTAGGTATGTATCACCACCTATCGATATCTTTTGCCGCCATAATCCCGGGCTCTAGAACTCATAGGGTATATTAAAAATCAAAATGGTGGATTTTAGTGTTAAACAACATCAATATTTAAAAAAAAAAACCGGCCAAGAGCATGTCGGGCCATGCTCAGTGTAGGGTACCGCAGTTTACCGTCCGTCACAATAGGCAACCTTAAAAAGTGTTTTAATAGATACCATGCTCAATATGCTTATACTAATTAACAAGTCGATGATACTTTCGATCACACCACACCCGTCCCGACCCCATCAACTCCGAAAATATCTTAACAGCGCAAAGTAGACCACAGTGCCATCTCTCAGCCAATTGGGTTACTAATTTATACAAACTAGACGGGTTATATATGTTGGGTTTTCGGGGGTAACTTTTGATTGCGTGAATCGATTTGAATCATTATTTTCTTATTAGAAGGAAGATACGTGCGGGATGATAAATTAAGTATGACATTTTTCGACTGCATTGGGCAACATCATTTAGGCTTTATAATCTTTGAAAACGGCTTGTTTGCTTAGATATCTAGATAAAAGTTTGAGCCATTTATTCTTTGTATAAAGTTCCTGTAAGATAATTTTAACCATGCCTACGCCTTTCAGATACATAGTTATCCCTATTACTTAGAAGAAATAACGAGCCATGCAGGATTATATAAGTAGGGCAAGATCGTTTGCGATTTTATTGCGAGGGGTTCTTAATGTCACGGCAAAGTTACAAGCAAAGAATGATTCAAGCTACCGAAAGAGTAAAACTGTTATTGTAAACTGTGATGTGTGACGTATTGCATACCTACTGCAAGTTGCGTAAACCTTTGCAAGAACGCCACTAAAGGATCAGTGGCTTTGAATGGAGTTCGAGAGTGGCTTTTGGCTGCCCACATAAGTTACTTACTATATTGTGACCAGTGTTGCCTTCACTGTTGTCAGCGTCATTAACTGACTGATGAAATCCATGGGAAATTAAATCGGAAAATCAATGCAAAAGTTTAGGGTAGGTATGTTTATTTTCCCTTTTAGCATAATTAGAGGGAAAATACGACCGATTTTTCGATTTTTTTGCTACATCATAGTCTGTTGCCGTTTATGCCGCATTTCCCATACATTTGCAATATTATTCTACTGTGGAGCATAAATAGCTCATACGTATTTAGTAATTGCAATTACGAAGTGTTTTACACTTAAACTCATTACATAGTTGTAATACACAATTGTTGTTAATAGATAATAGACAAGTGGTACCCGTTTCAACATTTTTGGTGATAACCTCTCACTATCGGAGTCAAGTTGAATAGAACAAGTTGAGGAGCCTTAGATAGTTTGTAATATTTGTAACAGTTGTAAGAATGAAACACTTCAAAATAGATGGATCGCGTTTATTAACACTATTTCCATTCTATCAGTCATCATCTTAACCCTGTAAAAACGTCTTAGTGTTTCATTTCCGATTCATCAGAATAATAATTATTGTGATAATTGAAACTTGCCCGATGTTCAATATGTAGGTACTTTCATTCAGATTAAATTACATAATAATAATTTCTCTATGAGCTGTATACCTCATATACAGGGACCCGGGTATGTCCTTAAACTACGACCAAGACCACCGGGGGATGGGCAGCAGCATCCCTAAGTTACGGTGGAGACACTGCGATCGCCAACCCGCATGCCAAGCGTGGCGATTACGGCAAAAACCCCCCTAATGAATAGTACACAAAGGCCCCGGCCCCGAGGTTCCGGCGACCCCCGGTGCCCTGGTTATGGTAGCGGCCAGGGTGCTAGCGGGGTCAGGGGTGCTAAGAATCTCCGGCAAAGATCCGGCTACCACCACCGACGACTCCTGGCCCTGGCAACATATAACACGCGTACACTGCGGACCGACGAAAAGTTGACGGAACTGGAGGAAGGATTGAGCAAGTTGCGTTGGGACGTCGTGGGATTGTCAGAAGTCCGAAGAGAGGGCGAGGACACGATAATCCTAAAGTCCGGCAACTTGCTCTATTTCCGGGAGGGCGACCAACAGTCCCAGGGAGGTGTCGGGTTCATCGTCCACAAGTCCCTCGTAAACAACGTGGTGAAGATCGAGAGTGTGTCGACTAGGGTGGCGTACCTTATACTCAGAGTATCCGAGAGGTACTCGTTGAAGGTCATACAGGTGTACGCGCCGACTTCGGCACACTCCGATGACGAGGTGGAGGCTATGTATGAGGATATTTCAAAAGCCATGCATAGCTCCAGAACCTACTTCACCGTTGTTATGGGGGATTTCAACGCGAAACTAGGCAAGAGAGATGGTGACGAGCTGAGAGTGGGGCAATTTGGGGTTGGACGTCGGAACCACCGGGGGCATCTACTGGCTGGTTTCTTGGAGAAAGAGGGACTCTACATGATGAACTCTTTCTTTAAGAAACGCGAGCACAGAAAATGGACCTGGATGAGTCCCGACGGTGCAACTAAAAACGAGATTGACTTCATCATGTCGACGAAGAGACATATATTCAATGATGTTTCTGTGATCAATATGGTCAAAACCGGAAGCGATCACCGTCTGGTAAGAGGCACATTGAATATATGTCCTAAGCTAGAACGGTCTCGACTGATGAAGTCTACGCTCCGTCCTGCACTCCAAACTCAAAACCCCGAGAGCTTTCAACTGGAACTCCAAAACCGTTTCGATTGCCTAGGCGATGATGTGGACGAATTCAACGACGGGTTTGTGGAAGCTGTCCATAGCGCTGGGTCTAAGTTTTTTAAGGCCCAACGGACAAATAAGACCAAAAGGCTCTCAGACTCCACTCAGAGACTCTTCGATAAGAGGAGTAAAATGGTTCTACAATCTTCAGTTGACGCGACTTTATACCGGCGGCTCAACAAGCAGATCTCTAAGTCCCTCACCCGCGATATGCGCCAATTCAATACTAAGTGTATTGAAGAGGCCATTCAGCGAAATAAGGGCTCCAAAGTTTTTGCAAGGGATCTGTCTGTTGGGCAAAGCCAGCTCGCTAAGTTAAAAACTGAGGATGGTAGAATCATCACATCCAAACCTGAGCTTCTGAGTGAGATAGAGAGCTTTTATGGACAGCTATACACGTCTACTAGCAGACCCGAAGTTGGTCTGGCGGAAGACCCTAGAGCTAGACTGGCCCGACACTATACCGAAGACATCCCGGACATCAGCCTGTACGAGATTAGTATGGCTCTTAAACAGCTCAAAAACAACAAGGCGCCTGGTGAAGACGGAATTACAGCCGAACTTCTGAAGGCGGGTGGTAAACCGGTCCTTACGGCCCTTCAGAAGTTGTTCAATTCCGTCTTACTAGAAGGGAAAACGCCAAAGGCATGGAGCGGAGGTGTGGTGGTACTGTTCTTCAAAAAAGGCGACAACGCCTTACTGAAGAACTACCGACCCATCTCACTTCTGAGCCATGTCTATAAGCTGTTTTCAAGAGTCATTACGAATCGTCTCGCACGCAGGCTTGATGCCTTCCAGCCTCCCGAACAAGCCGGTTTCCGAAGAGGCTTTAGTACCGTAGACCACATTCATACGCTTCGTCAGGTTATACAGAAGACCGAGGAGTATAATCTGCCCCTCTGTTTAGCGTTTGTGGACTACGAGAAAGCCTTTGATTCGATCGAAACCTGGGCGGTACTACAATCTCTCCAACGGTGCCAAGTAGACTACCGCTATATCGAAGTGTTGAAGTGTTTGTACGAGAGCGCCACTATGTCAGTCCGACTCCAAGACCAGAACTCGAAGCCTATTCCGCTGCAGCGGGGAGTCAGGCAGGGAGATGTCATCTCTCCTAAGCTGTTTACCGCTGCACTGGAGGACGTTTTCAAGACTCTGGACTGGAGAAGGCTAGGCATCAATGTAAACGGCGAGTACCTCACTCACCTTCGATTTGCTGACGATATAGTAGTCTTGGCTGAGACCATGGAGGATTTAAGTACGATGCTTGTTAGCCTCAGTAGAGCCTCCGGGCGAGTTGGTCTTAAGATGAACATGGATAAGACGAAAATCATGTCGAATATCCATGTAGCACCAACTCCAGTGACAATCGGAGACTTTACACTCGAAGTTGTAGACGATTATATATACCTTGGACAAACTGTCCAGTTAGGTAGGTCCAATTTCGAGAAAGAGGTTAATCGTCGAATCCGACTCGGTTGGGCAGCGTTCGGGAAGCTGCGGCACATATTTTCGTCCAATATTCCGCAGTGCCTGAAGACGAAAGTCTTCGATCAGTGTGTGTTGCCAGTGATGACATACGGTACTGAAACGTGGTCGCCTACAATGGGCCTCATAAGAAGGCTCAAAGTCACCCAAAGGGCGATGGAGAGAGCTATGCTAGGAGTCTCTCTGCGAGATCGTATCAGAAATGAGACCATCCGCAGCAGAACCAAAGCAACCGATATAGCTCTCCGAATCGCTAAACTTAAGTGGCAGTGGGCGGGGCACATTGCACGTAGAACCGATGGCCGTTGGGGCGGATGGGTTCTCGAGTGGCGACCGCGTACCGGAAGGCGCAGCGTGGGTAGGCCCCCCGCAAGGTGGACTGATGACCTGGTGAAGGTCGCAGGAGTCCGCTGGATGCGGGTGGCGCAGGACCGGTCATTGTGGAAATCTTTGGGGGAGGCCTATGTCCAGCAGTGGACGTCTTTCGGCTGAAATGATGATGATGATGATGATGAGCTGTATACCTACCCCACGAACATTGCTGAAACTGAATGGTGGAAATTGACACAAAGGACTTAAGCGTCATAAGGGCATATGGTGCGTACGTCTTTTACTTCTTTGTGCCTATTATCACTATTTTCAACATTATCCAAAAACACAAACGATTGAAAAATCTCCGTAAGTAGGTACAGTCAAGGGCATAAATATATATACAACTTTTTACATTACTTTATATGGAATCATATGGCTGAAAAGACAAAAAGTGTATAGATATTTATGCCCTTGACTGTACCTATAGAACAAAACTACTTAATATTAATTTAATTCAGTTGAGAACTGGTATTTGTAGAGGAACAGCTGGGCATGAGGGTACGAAAGGATTTTTGCCACCAATTTTAATATTAAAAATGTCAGTGAGTACCTACTGTTATCCTACACCCAATATTATTTACAGGGCATGATACAGTCACCGGCAATAATATATTGCGCTAGGAAGGTCGCAAAAAAATGTGACATGCTTATGGCTAGCCACAGTCTTATTCTTACAGGTATGGCTGTAAGAATAGGCTGTAAGAAGCTATTAGTACATACAAACCTACGGCTACATATGTACCTAATGTAATGAATATTTTCTCAAACATGATCGTAAATGTATGCATTTATGTCACGAAATGAAGACATGAAGTTTCTTGTTTACGGCTCCCCCCATTTACTTCTTGGCCGGCAGCCGTGAAGTAATGTATGGCGTAAGTATGAACGAAACATTATTGTCGGCTGCTCTGACTTTTTTTGCGTACTAACACTAAACTGACAAAGGAAAAATTACATACAGCCAACGACCATTAGATACTTGCGACATAAAAAAAACAAATTCTATGTTTCTATGTATATTTATGTGCGGTTAAACATG
Source organism: Lathronympha strigana (assembly GCA_949128165.1). Taxonomy (NCBI): domain Eukaryota; kingdom Metazoa; phylum Arthropoda; class Insecta; order Lepidoptera; family Tortricidae; genus Lathronympha; species Lathronympha strigana. Next base: position 7,953,539 of record OX421905.1, on the reverse strand, counting down.
GTGCTCGAATAGCTCATTCAAATGGCATCTTTAAAAAATAATAAGGTGGCAAATTAAACATTTTTTTCCTTACTAACCTATTTACCTAGTAGTTCTTTTCAATTTTATATTTCCTTACAATGTTTGAGAAAAGCACTATACAAGCCTCGGCCGGAAGAGAGATTGCAGGACTTGTTTAAGTCTACCACAGACTCGTCCTGCAATCTCTTACTTCACGGCCTCTGCAGTAATGTACTATATATTGATAAACATTTAAAATAACTGAACTAATCATGTTTATCACGTCACTGGACGTAAATTGTTTCTAAAATGCTTGAAAAATATTATAACAAAACCGCGATAGCGTCAAAGCGTTTTTTAAATCTTTGCCTAGGCACGATTACCTACTTATACATATTTGAAATACCTTATCATTAGGCGTTATAAACAATCAGATAGAAAACTTGGTTGCTGTGAATGAACGCTTGTCGATAAGGGTTCATTCTCAAAACCGTTGTGGTGTTATAGAGGTCGCGCGCGATGATAAGCGGTCTATGTACCGCCGAATCGCCGCCTTTTATCACGCAAAATTATACGGTTCTATTTAAACTATACAATACCTAACTAAATTACACTGAAACTGAGTAGTTTCCTTTAAACATTCCCTTTTGGGGATACCTACAGGCGAGAGTTTATGTATGTGTGTGTGTGCCGAACTATCAAGGTTACTTTAAGCAGAGATGTTAAAAATAGCTAGTGAAATGTATTTAAATACAAAATGCAAATACTTTGATATTCTACCTATTCAAATAAAAATACAAAATAGTTTCACAAAAAGGTATTTGAAATACAAAATGCAAAATAGGTATTTCTAAAATACTTTTATTCAAATAAAATACTTTTTTGACATTAGTTATTTAAGAGGAACACAACACCTAAGTCATGTTCTTTAGGCAGTTTTTTAAGAAAAACTATTTATTTGAATACTGCTAAAAATATATATAGTTTCATTATATTTCAAAAACCGAAGATGGAGAAATTTTTAATTTAGCGAAATCTTCTTAAAAGAAAATCGTTGAAAAGATTAGTCTTAAATTCATCATTAAACGATTATTTACCTATGCTATATTTTTTTTTATTATTTGGGTGTAGTTAACCGCCAATATGTCACATTTCACAAATAGTCAACCGTTTTTTTTATTTTAATAGTTTTCGGGTTGTTTTTTTTTTCTAAAACTAGGCCGGCCCGCCTAAAAGTATGATTAGGTATAAAATAAAGTAATATGTTGAAAAGGATGGCTTTCCTTTAGCTTTCAGCTCGCTCAAACGAGGTAAAAGTTTGCCAAGTTCATACAAAATACGTAACTGTAATATTTGGCATAGGATTCCTTTAATTTCATAAGTGTCACCTTTCAACATATGTGTAATTATGTTAATGTAATATCTACCGCTGAGCGAGCTGAAAGTGACCTAATACAGATCGTAATAATACTTAATTTGGCAACCTTTGAGAGGTATTACCCTTGCAATTTCAAAAGTTTAACTTTTTGTTAACTTTCATGACGCTGTTTGAATAATTAGTGGAAGTTAGACGCCATTGACGTGTTCAGTACCACTAATGCGAACCCTAGCGCATTTAATCGTTCGATTAATTAATTTTGTTTCACGCTGTGTAGATCCGGTAGAAATCCGTTTACGTTAAAAAATGGAAAAAAGCATTTTGTATTTTAAAGGTTAAAAAAATACAAAATACGTGAACTTTTTAGTATTTCAAATAAAATACAAAATGGTTTACGATAAAAGTATTTAAAATACAAAATGGGTATTTTGTATTTGCATTTTAAATGCTTTTATTTCAAATAGTTAACATCTCTGACTTTAAGACGCCCTGTTTTAAGTGAAATCATAATAGTAGATTGTGATACACGTGTGCTATGATGGTCATTATACTCAAGGCGATATTGTGCGCGCGAGCTGAAAGCGCGAGTGCGCAATAAGGAAGCAGAAGTGTATAATGACCATGCACACACGTTTCATACGACATTTTTCAACACACTTGTAAGTAAAAATCAAAATTTTATTCGTGGTTATTAACTTTTGTTAAATACGTTAACTTAATTGTCATTACGTCAGAATGCCTTCATGTTAATTGGCATATGAGTTTGACTGACGCGCGCAAAAGGCCCGCCAAACAGCCAAAATCATTGTGAATTATGGTAATTTAATGAAATTTTACATATATTAAATAATTCTTAAAGTTTTAATCCATGTATTCAAATAAATACGGAGATATTGATTTTAAGCGCATAAGTTATTATGCGGCTAAAAACAGTGAACTTTGATTGAAAAAAAAATGCGACTAAATTTGAATGTATTGTCTGCGTACGTAACTTATTCTTGTAGGGTACAAACTTAATTTGATGGGTTTATCTCATTACCATACTAGTTCAATATGTGGGATATTATGAGCCTAAAAGCGGTACGATAAGAACCTCGTTACGAGCAAGTGTGTTGAAAAAGCACTTAATTATCGTTAGGGCGGTAGCTCTATATTTGATAATGAATTACTGTTGAAGCACTGCCAAGATGTCCAAACACTGGCGCCCACGATGGGCCTCCGATTTTCGTCCAAGATCTTTGGTGACCCTTTGCCCCACTAACCCTCCGGTGAGATTTTGTGGGGTTTGGTTCGATCACCTCCTGTGCCCCTCAAATCTCACGTGAAATTTAAGCCCATCTTAATAAATGTAAGCCATAAGCTAAGCTAAGCCAAGATTCAGCACGCCCTCCGTGCTCAAAAAATAAACTAAAGGGTAAGAACACAGTCTTGGTAAACAAGGAAGGAGGCGAGTCTAATTCGAGTACAGTCATTCTATATCGGGCTCATGTGCCACAGCACAGAGGACTAAACTGACAGAGCAACAGCTTCATACATGGTGCTAAGGCGATAAACACACCGGTGCCGTAGCCCGATTTCGCGTCGCTGTGAAAACGGCCTAAGTAGTACAACGGGTACCACTAACATATACCGCAATCATTGACTTATTAAAAGAAATCGACACACAAAAAATAATAAAAACGTCACAATTGTGGGTCAGAATGACATTAGCGAACAATTTTGCATTGATGACGATACAAACAATAAATGTTTCGTACGAAAAAGACCTTACTGATTTACGCATTAATTATCAAATTCATACACAGAATTACCAACATTGTTAAAACTTTATAGGGTGTAGGTATGTACTTAACGAAACGTCACGTTCCAAACAAGACTATATGAAAAAGTACTGCAACTGCAGCACTTTTATGGCTTCATTTTTTTGGGTGATTGGGTAACCAGTTATTTTATTCCATATCTATGACCGCTACAATATATTCGGGGCGCCGGCCACTCTTTCGAGTATATGTACCTACATGTTTCAACCCCAGGATAAGTCGAACTACTCGAGTAGATATAGTCAGTAGAGTCAAGTATAGTCAGGGTCAGGACATATAATTAATGAGCGCTATAGTATGTAGGTATCCAAGGCTAGAATAAAATCATTATTTTAGGCGCAGTTTGAATGATAGTAAATGCCCCATTCGACATAGCACGACGATTTTCATTATTTTACTTTTTGCAATATTGCAACTGATTTTCGCCAGTAAAATACTAAAAATATTTTTGTCTGTGTTTTGATAGTTACCGCTCCTCAACTTACAAGCAGAGGGGCAGCTGACGTTAACGATACTGCATCATATGCCACCTCTAAAAACTGTTACTCTGTTATTTCAATAGTTGGTAAGTTAATACCTATTCGCGAAACAGCAATTATAGTAAACCCTGTGTCGTATCAGATTATGGTTTCACACATTATTAAGAGCTACGAGATATAGGTATATTAGGTAGGTATGTGTCTGTACTAGCATAGTCAACACATTCTCTATCTACGATATCGGGTTACTTGGCAGGAGACGCAAAATAAAACTGCAATGCAATTCAATGCTTGTAACTTTAAAAATATTTACCACGCGCGTACCAATAAATTGCTTGTTAATTTTAATCACTTTTTTGATATATTACGAAATGATCTGAAACAGAATATTTCTTCATTTCGATGTCCGCGCTAGAATTTATTTGTATTTGCCCAACTTTTATAACTAGATTAACTTTAATGAAAACCAATGATGTGTAGCAAAATAGGAGTGTGTCATTGAGCTTAGTATAACGGATGTAGATAAATTACAGGCACGGAACGATCACTATCAAATTTATCTATTTAAATAAGTACATATTTATTTCTAAGTACATTTTAATCTACGTTGTACAGGGTCTTTAAAACAGAGAATAATTTTGTGTAAATTAATGAAGAGGCATTGCATGCCGAGCACCATCATGTCCAACATGCTAGTGCGCATCGATCGCTCAAAGTAATGAAGAAGCCATATGTGGTATGGTTTCGAGTGTCCGACTATAGAAATACTGGGTGGATAATTGGGTTTAAGTGTGGGAGGGTATGGTTCCTTAGAAGAGAATAGCGTAAACATCAGTCAGACGAGCATTAATTACAGCACTATGAAATTAGGTATTACAAGAAATTATTTTCACAAATAATTAATTTTTAATATATACCTACAATAAAACAATTCAAAGAGTTGATTGTTTGATGTCACCTATTGGAAATGGGTGCGCCAAAGTTCACATAAAGTTTTTATAAGTTGTAACTTCGATTATTGGAAGTCCGAAAATGTTTCTTATACAATCTTTGTATATCTGCTTTCTCTGTATAACGATTTCAAGTGATATAATTTATTATCATATTTATTTTTAACTATACCACTTTTCATAACTAAGCTGGTCATGTATATAAAAAAAAATAAAAAACTGCAACCCTTAAAGAACCGAATTGCCACCATAACTATAGGTTAGGTTAGGATAGAAACCGCGACCCTCGAAAAATCGAACTCCCACCATAACTGTCGGTTAGGTTAGGTTAGAAACTGCGACCCTCGAAGAACTAAACTGCCACCAGAATTGTAGGTTAGGTTACCAATACAAATACAAATACAAATACAAATCGTTTATTTCCTTGAACAAAACAATGAACATAAAATACAGAATTAGGCACTGACAAAGGAAAAAGGTATGGGCACAGCTTAGCTGGTTTTAAGCCCATCCAAGGTCAATCAAAGAGGGAGAAATTACAATTTAGCACGGGCAATAGCGACCCTCGAAAAATCGAACTGCCACCAGAACTATAGTTTAGGTTAGAAACCGCGACCCTCGAAAAATCGAACTGCCACCAGAACTATAGTTTAGGTTAGAAACCGCGACCCTCGAAAAATCGAACTGCCACCAGAACTATAGTTTAGGTTAGAAACCGCGACCCTCGAAAAATCGAACTGCCACCAGAACTATAGTTTAGGTTAGAAACCGCGACCCTCGAAAAATCGAACTGCCACCAGAACTGTAGATTAGATTAGGTTAAAAACTGCGACCCTCGAAGAACCGAACTGCAACCAGAACTGTAGGTTAGGTTAGGTTATATAAGTACAAATAATAATGAAAAATAACATTATATTTCACCTTTTTCTTTAAAACACACTTGTTTAAATTATTCAAAAAGTAGAAATGATTTTTTGAATACAAATATTCGGACTACAAATAATTATGAACAATAAAAGTATTAGTAAAAATATCCACGAATAAAAAATACTTATGCCTAGCAAAATTTTGACCAATGATCATTATATTATAATCACAAATCGGTACATTTTAAAAAATATAACAAATAACTTTATATGAGCCAATATGGACCCATTGGAAATAGGTCAACTGAGGAGTTATCGCCATACATTGCCTTGCAAAAGGTTACCCTGAATACTTTTTTAAGGTTAGGAGAGGTATCAAAAATGAAACTTTTTATATAAAGATGGAAGCTGAGGGTGATTAAAAATGTGGGATACAAGATAAGCTTACGGCCAGTTGCCTAATTTTGGAAGTTGTATCACATGACATGATACTATTAAAATCTCAGGGCGACGACCTGCGTTATCGCGGCAGATTAAGTAATTTCGTAGGTACAAACTCCTGCTCCGTCCAATATAAAAAGTAAAGCTAAGAGACAAAAATCGAACTATTTACACCGTAACGCGTTTTTTTTTTGGGATCAGATCGGCATCTGGTTAAATCGAATCCGTTTTCGCTTAGCAGCACCCGTGCAATGCTAAGTAAGCTAAGTGAAAATGGACTCGAGAAAACATCGATTATTTACTTATTTTCAATCCATTTATCTACATAGATTTTGTTATAAAGTTTGACATTACGTCAAATTACCTATTATAAAACGTTACTGTGATGTTCTTTTTACGGGTGGCTTCACTTACAGCTTTGTGCTTACCATGAGTTCTACGTAACCGTAGTCGATGTGTGATTCGGTAGTGTTTCCATCTCGCTCCTTCCAGTTAAGAACGAGCAAGATGCAAATAGTATCGAATCGCGCCATCACTATCGACTACGGTTACGTAGAACTCATTCTAAGGACACTTGGCTGGGTCGAACGTTCCAGATGCACCCATCTGGTACGCACGTGTTTCCGACGAAACGCGAATCCTTCAATATGGCGGTTTACATTTTACTCTGACTTGTAATATTTGGGTATTGCTGTTCAAGCTCTTTATTCTCATGTTAATACACAGTCCTCGAAAAAAAACGTTCGCTTAATCTGACTTTGTAATAAAACCGCGTGAAATGCGACAGAAGAATAGAGCGTGCGGCGCTCGCCTTGCCGAAATGATTTGTCAATCTTCACTTTTACGTACGCCTAGATTTATATGGGATTTGACGTTGTTAGTTTTGTATTTTTCTGTTATTTCAACAAAGAACCCATTAAAATACATACTGACAACTACCTAGTCTACCTACACTACTAAGAAGATCAACTCTACCTACTGTCAGTTTGTTGTTTGTCTAGTAGAACTTAGGCGGCTATAAATATAATCAAAAACATTACATGTCAAAAGACACAAGTCTCGCTTCGCAATTGCAAAAAAGTTTTGAGATGTAATGATAAAATATGTCGGTTATTTTAGTCGGTACCGAGGGGCGTCCATAGAACTCGATTACCTCCGACTTGCCTATTTTCAAATCGTAGAGGAACACACAGTTCAAATATAATAGGCAGATTTTGATGGGATCTCATGTTTTTGTAGGCAGACCTATTTAATATGCATGCATGAGTAACTTTGTCTTTATATGGAATTACAAACAAGCTTGTGCAGTTGGTGTGCCTTTTCCAAAAAAATCAAGTGGTTTATGGCCTACCATAAACTGCTTAAGATTACAATTTGAACCTTCTGGGCCTGCTAGAAATACCTTAGAGATTTGATGATCGGTGCGTGAGTAAGTGAGTGGCCAAATTAAGAAACTTTGCGTTGGATAGTTCTTTAACTACAATACATAGATGTTATTTAGAATACGTCCCTGACAATTAAAGGTTCAAGTTTTAACCAGCGCGAAATTACAGAAGGTTGAAAGTCGCCTGAACTGGTTCGAGAAAAGGATAGTACGGCCGTGCCTTTGTTTTGCTTGACTTGTTGAGCTGCAGTGCCCCCAGATAGAGAGATATTTAATAGAATTGGAGCATAGGCAACGGTAATAGCAATCTGAAATTTTCTATACAAAATATTCCGCCGATTTTTGCGAAGAAGATATATGGCTAGACATGTCAGCAGCAACATGTACACAAGCGTTCAAAAGTACATGGGCAATTTATGAATGAATTCATTCATAAACTGCCCATGAAATTTTGAACGCGATAGTACAGTCAGCCACACAGCTAACAATACACCCAAAGTGCCAAAAATATGTATACAGGACTTTATTGTCTGAACATTAAGGTCGTGTATACATATTTTTGGCACTTTTGGTGTATTGTTAGCTGTGTGGCTGACTGTACCTACAATGATATGATTTTTTGCATATTCTTTTGGCAGAGGGGAAATAATACGAAGAAACCTTGTATTCAACTTAATTACGAAAACGACTTATACAATACATAAAACACATCCCTAACTCAGAAACAAAGTTTCGTACCTAATGAACACAGGTTTCGTAGGCAGGGCGACTACCGCCTCCTAGCCTAGTGGCTAGGCGATCGTTGTAAACTATATTAAATTACAAGTTTTTATTTAACTTGCAACGTATGTGTATTTGTGTGTTTGTTAGGGTCAAATCATGCAAGCTGAATTCCCTTAGGTTGCATGGTCCGATTGACAAGTCCGATCAATCGGAATACGAATATTTTTTTTTCCTGTTGGCTCGATTGATCGGACTATAAGGACTTCTCAAATCCTGTCAGTCCTACTATCGGAGTAATGGGATTTTAAAAGTTCGTCTAGTTCGATCGATCGAACCACGGGGTCGTTTTTTCTTCCTAAATTTCTGTGACAAGTATTTACTAATGAACGTTGAATTCGGATATAAGAATTCTGATTATGAGTTTGATTATTATGTATATGTGTAACTAAATTTATATGAGTAAATAGAAAAAAAATTTGATTAGTTTATCAGATAAATGTTATCTCTATCTCTGATCAATGTACCCCATACCTATGCTCAACTTACCTCACTATAGGGTTATGTTGAGCAATTCTGACTTTGATTAGTTTAGAGGAAATACTTGCTAAATAATGCACGATACAACAAAACATATCAGGGGATATTTATAGCCAGATAAATTTCCTAGCAATCAAAGCGAGTTTAATTTTTCTGGCGCAAACCATTAAGAAAATATTCCAAAACTGCTCAATGTGCCCCGCTCTACCCTACTCCCGATGCCATATTTGCAAAAAGCCATGATGTTATCGAAATACAACTTTTACCTGCCACCACATTCCCGAGTGTGCCGCGAACATATGGATGCCGAAAACTGGGACTCTATCATTAACGCTAGTACTGCTGTCACGAGTTTCAACGAAATTCACACATCAGACATAGTACAAATACATAAGAGTGTTCTGCAGTTAGCACAAATCACTGTAGCGTTTGTCTTAGAGTAAAAATAAACGATTATCAAAGAATATGCCTATTATCATATCATATCAATATATAAAATTTACTAATTCTAATTCACACCGAAAACAGGCTAAATCCATGAGCGGTTTTTAGAGAATAAGGGCTCTTAAGATTATTTGTTAGATCTTTCTCTCGAAATCACTATTTCGTGGTAGTAAAATTCCGAGTCGAAAGGGAGAAAACACTTTTGAGATGTTGGTAGATTACAAAATTAACCATAAAACTTCCGGTCGGACAAGCAGGAAAAATAAAAATTGTGTGATCGGATTATGAGGATTTTTCAAGCTCTCGTGGTTCGATCGATCGAACTAGACGAACTTTTAAAATCCCATTACTCCGATAGTAGGACTGACAGGATTTGAGAAGTCCTTATAGTCCGATCAATCGAGCCAACAGGAAAAAAAAATATTCGTATTCCGATTGATCGGGGTAGTCAATCGGACCATGCGACCTAAGGGGCTGAATTTGACTAACTTCCCGTTATTCGAATAAGCTAAAACTTCACATGTTTATGAAGGTGACAATACAATGTCATGGTACCAAAGTATAGTCAGCAAGAAAAGCTTGTATAATTTTTTTTTTTGACAAACAAACTTTTAAGACACTTACCTTCTCTGTGCGTGGCTGGCGGCCTTCAAGAGCATGCGCGCCGCACGCAGCCTCGAGTCCCAGGCGGCGCAGGCGGCGCTGGCGCCGGCTCCGACCGACGACACCACCCACTGTTGCTCATCGATCTACGTACAATAAAACCGCCATATATATAATGATCATAGCTTATTTTGTAACAATTTGTTATCAATCCGGAAGTCTCTCATGAATAAATGGAGTTGACCTTGTAGTACAATTGCTGCGCCACCTGCATCTCGCTTTATTCATCTTTTTAAAACCGTTTGAGGAGTATCTTATCTTCTAAAGTAAAAAGTTATGGATATAGTTAATATACCTACGCTATACAATCCGTTAATGTGTGTTATGTAAAGTGATTAATTTCAATGAGTACTAACTAACCGGAGTTACCGAAGGAGTTCATAGTTATTACGGTCTACATTTTTCGTAGAAATTTAATTACGGTCTAACTCACTTCAGTCCCTTGAGTGAAACAGATGTGGAACCAAACAATTGTGCTTGGTTCTACGTATATTTTACGAGTGCAGTTCGGCTACTGCGGTCGGTACTGCTATTCATAATGCTTAGCTTAGTCACGTAGCGCTAGGACAAGTATTATTTTCGTTAAACCTTAAACTTTGTCAGGACAAGTGTTATAAATATAATATTTCGTATATGAAAGAAACAGTGACCAAAGCCTCTAGTGCCTTTGTAAAAAAATATTTCATAACTGATTAATCTGTATTTCGTTGCTTTTTCATACTATCCTAGTAAATGTATACCAAATTATGATGTTATAATGGCATCTACATTTGGGTCAATTCCCATATAAGTAACGCGAGTCACGACTTCATTGCGTGTTTATTTGAATTACAGAGGCAGATCTATGATTTAATATATATCTAGGGAAAGTAACACTTTTAAGAGATAAAATATCACTTCAAATTGCATTATGAATAAATGGAACATGCAATAAAATGGTGACTCACGTTACTCTGTCCGTGGATTGAATCATTTGGAAATCTAGCTATTCTAGAATGCTATCTACGCTTAGATTCACTAATCGTTTATATGTCACAGATGCTGATTGTGTTACAAGGGATCAAAATGATATATTTCCGGCGAGATTGAATTCCGAATGAAGCGATGGATTCTCATCTCTCACTACGTTCGGGATTCTAAAGTAGAATCCTGGGCGTAATGGGGGATTCAAGCGTTAACGCCCAAGACGAACATAATTTTGATACCGTGTGACACATACTGGTTTTCACACCAACTACCTAAGAGGAAATAAGCAAAACCGAAAACATGCAGCATCATACCAACACCACGATGCAACTGTCTAGTTAAACACTGCCAGACCAAAAATGGCGCGCTACCCCAGAAACCAGCCAATATATACAAGCGCCCACCGTGTGGGTTGGCAAACTCACATTATGATTAAACCAGTACTGTACGCCGAGCGCCCACCAGGCGGGCGCCCCTGCGTGCGCCAGGGCTGTGCTAAGTTTCATAGTCAAACATCCTAGTACTTTTATTTTGTTAGTACGGATCTACTTACGCCCACATCACAACGTGATGCATTTACAAAGGTATTATTAATGTAAGTAATCATAAAGTACATATAAATTAATCCATTTAATCCGCGGCCAAAATTAATTATAATTTGACGCGGATTATCGGTCGTGCATTATCGGGCCGCGCATTCAGGGGGTGTCAGTTTCTTTAAAGTGACAGTTTATAGGTAATAAAATAAGTAAATAAATCTCTGCCGGTGTTAACCCTGCGATATGCCTGTGAAGATGTGCGCTCACTAGGTGGGTTTTTTGGCGTAGACGGTAGTCGTCTATAGCTGTGTATAAAGTGAACTCACGCAGCGGGTTGTCCGGCATCCGAGTAAAGTTTACGAGCGCTCACCTGGTGGGTTCCTGGCAGTGAAAGTGTTAATGTCCAAAAACGTAAAAATGTGTAGTCTTTGAACAGAAAAGCGCCACTTTGATCCCTCCCAGCTGGGAAGAAAAGTGCCACATTGATCCCTCCCAGCTGGGAAGAAAAATGTCACTTTGATCCCTCCTAGCCTGAACAAAAAAGTCCTTTTATGAACAGGTGGTGTGAAAAAAATTGTGAATGAAGACAAAAACCGCACCTTAGTGAGTATCTCTTTGAAGTCCTTAACAATAGAGACGGGCCGCTTGGCTTTGTCGCTGTAGTAGATAATGGAGAGGCGCGCGCCCGCGAACCACAGCTCCAGCTCGTTCAGGGCGCTTCGGATCGCTGATTCGCTGGATGCGATTGCGTTTATTTTCTACATCAGGATAATCTTTAGTTAGGAGTGCTATACATTGCATACTTTACAGGTCAGGACATTATATTAAAATAACAGATAGCGTCAACATGTCGCGCGTAATGTCTAATATTACGTGAATTTTATTATAATATCTGGGGGCACCGCATCTCTTTCCATCACTTTCTCGAAGCAGTTCAGTCGACTTTCAAGCCCCTGTAATTTCGCACTGGTTAAAGCTAGAACCTTGAATTTTCAAGGGCCTATTGCCTAACAGGATGATATATTCTAAATAACATTCAATTTGAACTTGTAGTTTAAGAACTATCAAACGTCAAGGTCCCTTAGTTTGGACACTAACTCACTCACTCACTCATTCACACACTCACCGATCATCAAAACTCTAAGGTACTTCTAGCAGGCCCGGAAACTCCAAATTTTAAACATGAGTAGTTTAAGCCTACCAAGTCATAGAAAATTCAAAAAAGTTAGAAAAGTCATACCAAATGCATATATACCTACGTAAGTTAAATACGTACGATTACAAAGTTATTTATGTAGTTTCATGCAATGCGTAAGAACTGCGGAGCGAGATTTGTGTCTTTTTATATGTAATGTTTTCGATGGGATTAATATGACTCACGATAGTTTCAATTCGATAGTTGGTGCAATCCAATAAACCTTGCATTTACAATTTAGTGAATTGCATAAAGTTTGGTAATGACAATGACGACAATACCGGCACAATTAAAAAACATCAATTTTTGACACATTTGTCGAATTGTATTTTTTATTATAAAATGACAAAATATGCACTAGTTATATCGATACCAATTGTGTGAAGGCATAACGCGTGGCCAACTATCAGTCATTGACCCTTATGGAACAATAGGTTTTTTATGTGCTCCCTCACAATGAGTTCTATTAAGTATTAGCCTACCCGTCCCAAGTTCCCGATGGTTAAGTATAACAAGTGACGATTCTTTAGACTGCATGGTTTCAACCATAAAAAAACCGCCAGTGAGCGAGGCGGACACGCGCACGTAGGGTTCCGTTCCCATTATCTATAAAAACGGCAAAATATCACGTTTTTTGTATGGGAGCCGGGCCCCTTAAATATTTGCTTTATTTTAATGCAATTATTTATTTTAGAAGTCAGTTTTATAATATATCGCTAAATATTCTGTCAATATTGCGACTACTATAAACGTTGTCATGTTGACCTGGTGCCATTATCAATAGCGAGCAAATAATCACGTTTGTTGTGTGAGAGCATCCTTAAATATTTATTTTGTTATGTATTTTAGTATTTGTTGTTAAAGCTGCAACAGAAATACATCATCTGTCAGAATTTCAACTGTGTAACTATCACAGTTCATGAGATACAGCCTGGTGACAGACGGACGGACAGCGAAGTATTATGGGGCCCGTTCTACCCTTTGGGTACGGAACCCTAAAGACGATACCTGCAAGAGTTTTATTTGCTTCTTTATATTGGCAGCAGCATTCAAGAGATCTTTCACTTGGAGAGTATCTGGTTTCTTGTACTCCATTTCGAGGATACCGTAAACTTCGTGCCAATGACGCTCGGTGAACTCGGTACCGCGAAGATACTTCAGTAACATGCTTAAGTCCTAAAATCAACCAAAACAAATCAACAAATCCATAATAGTAGTTTATGCAACAGTGATATAACAAGGGTTCTTAAAAATTGATGGGTCGCCGTTACAAAACGAAATGAAGTCGAGTTTTGTTACAATACTTATAATATAATAGACCCGAGAGTTTTAAGAATCTATTATGAGCTGTTGCATACGCTAGTTTTTCTACGACAGCTAATATAACAGATTCTTACAGATAGATTTATTATCATAAAGCAACAGGAGTAGTAGGTGTAAAGCTAGGGTAAGATAAATTCGTTTTCAGTTCAAGTGCGAAGGGAGGACAGCGCCGTCGTCAAATCCGTACCATCTGTCGTGTCGTTACAGATTCTTATAAAACATCCATTATCCATACTAATATTATAAATGGGAAAGTGTGTGTGTCTGTCTGTTTGTCCGTCTTTCACGGCAAAACTGAGCGATTAATTGACTTGATTTTTTAAGTGGAGATAGTTGAAGGGATGGAGAGTGACATAGGCTACTTTTTGTATCTTTCTAACGCGAGCGAAGCCGCGGGCAAAAGCTAGTAATGAACTTATAAGTATGAGCGAAAACAGCAACAGTTAAGCATTTATTGACCTAGCTCATTGTAATAATAATAATCAGTTAATTTTTATTTTGTGTACATTAAAAAAAACCGGCCAATGCTCAGTGAAGTGTTCTGTAGTTTACCGTCCGTCACAATAGGCGACCTTAAAAAGTGTTTTAATAGTTACCATGCTCAATATGCTTATAATAATTAACATTTCGATGATACTTTCGATCACACCCGTCCCGACCCCATCAACTCCGGAAAAATCTGAACAGCGCGAAGTAGACCACGGTACAGCGCCATCTCTCGGTAAATTGGGTTTTCGGGGTTAACTTTTGATCGCGTGAATCGATTTGAATCATTCTTTTTTTATTAGAAGTAAAATACGTGCGGGATGATAATTTAAGTATTCAATATAAAAAAAAAACTTTTTGCATAGGTATACGGTTAAATTACAAACTTAATTCAGAAATTATTTTGTACAATTTTTCAAAAATTTCCCAATAAAGTATTAAGTTCTACTTTTGTAATTTTTTTCATATTTTTTGAACTCATAGTTCAAAAGTTAGAGGGGGAGAGACACATTTTTTAAACTTCTGGAGCGATTATTTCCGAAAATATTAACTTTATCAAAAACTGTTTTTAGAAAACACTTATTATTTTTCAAACACCTATCCAATGATATGTCACACTCTAGGGTTAAAACGAAAAAAAAAATCACCTCCCACTTTACGCGTACGGGAGGTACCTACCCTAAAAAAAATTATAACCACTTTTTATTTTACCACTTTGTTGGCGTGACCGATATACATATTCGTACAAAATTACAGCTTTCTAGTACTTACAGTCACTGCGATTATCCGCGGACGGCCGGACAGACAGACAGACTTAGCGAAACTATAAGGGTTCCTAGTTGACTACGGAACCATAAAAAGTAATACTTACAGAATACTTATCGAGTTCCTGCTTCAAATATAAAGTAACTATAGTATAAGGTTCCAGTTTAGAGCTCCATTTAGCGGTGAAATCATCAAGCAGATGCAGTTTTTTCTGAAATACGATCCAGTCTTGTTCCGCTATAGTTTCAAATTCTACAACATAAGAATACGAGGGGTGGCTGAAAACAAATCTACCTAGCCTACAAATAATAAAAAATAAACACTGGCCGCTATGAATTCGTGTTCTTCAACTATTCTTTTTTCAAAATTTCGAACCTTTATTTGTCAGTTGGTTTTTATTTGTTTTTCGCATTCAAATGCTTGCAACATGTCGCTAGAGAATAATTTTTAAGAAAAAAAAACCGACTTCATTTGGTTCCCGGTAAAAGTGAAATTAAGAATTTGTTTGAGTTAGCCAGTTTACTTTTCAAATATCCAATACACCGCACGTGTACGATTGAAAATTGAGGAGCTTTCTTAATGTCCTAGGGCTTCCATCATTACATTTGAAGTATAATCAAACGGAACTCCCTTGTAGACCTTTAAACAAACAAAATAACAATGTGTTAAATTGGATGACAGACTGTAAATTAACGAGCATATTCATTATGCCATCCCTGGTTATCAACATCAGGTCCACTCCAGCAAAATGATGGCCACAGTAAGAAAATGCCTAAGCTAATTATGAACACCCTCTAATCACAATTAACCTGCCGTTCAAATTTGAAGAGTTCTCTGAATTCTTCTAGAACTCCATCATCAGAATATAAATCAAATCAAAAAGATGAATGTCACAACTAGGATAATAAGTAGAGCTAGGTTTATTAACCAGTTCCACTTTGCGATCCCTGGTCTTCATCATCAGATCAAGTTCATCAAAATTTTGGCTCCGCCAAAACACTGTTTTAGTTACTTAAGGAAACCCTCAAATCAGAATGCATGTGCCGTTAAAATTTGAGGAGTTCTCTCAATCCCTCATGAAGCCCATCATCAAAATAGAACTATAGTCAAATAGGACTATCTTGAAGGTATTTCTTTACAAAGAAAAGATGAATGTCTCAAATCGGATGATAGAGCTGGGAATTAACAAGCAGTTCCACTTTGCCATCCCTGGTCTTCATCATCAGGTCCACTCCACCAAATTGATGATGTTCGTAAAGAAATGCTCGAGTGTCTTAAGAAACTACCCAAATCATCATGCATGTGCCGTTCAAATTTGAGGAGTTCCCTCAGTTCCTCATGGATCCCATCATCAGAAATTGATTTTGAAAAAAACGGAACAAATCTGGAACCATCTATTTTCAGAAAAAAAAATATTTTTTAAAATCGGACTATAGTCCTGGGAATTACCAAGCAGTTCCACTTTGACATCCCTGGTCTTCATCATCAGGTCCACTCCACCAAATTGATGATGTTCGTAAAGAAATGCTCGAGTGTCTTAAGAAACTACCCAAATCATCATGCATGTGCCTTTCAAATTTGAGGAGTTCCCTCAGTTCCTCATGGATCCCATCATCAGAAATTGATTTTGAAAAAAACGGGACAATCCTGAAACCATCTATATACAGACAAAAAAATATTTTTTAAAATCGGATCATAGTCCTGAGAATTACGAAGCAGTTCCACTTTGCCATCCCTG
The DNA here is from genome assembly GCA_949128165.1 of Lathronympha strigana. Lineage (NCBI taxonomy): Eukaryota > Metazoa > Arthropoda > Insecta > Lepidoptera > Tortricidae > Lathronympha > Lathronympha strigana. The sequence goes on along the minus strand of OX421905.1, from coordinate 7,936,842 downwards.
GTCTTCATCATCAGGTCCACTCCACCAAATTGATGATTTTCGTAAAGAAATGCTCGAGTTTCTTAAGAAATCACCCAAATCAGCATGCATGTGCCTTTCAAATTTGAGGAGTTCCCTCAGTTCCTCATGGATCCCATCATCAGAAATGGATTTTGAAAAAAACGGGACCAACCAGGAACCGTCTACTTTTAGAAAACAAAAAAAAAATTCAAATCGGTTCAGTAATGACGGAGTTATGAGTGAACATCCATTAAAAAAAAAAAAAAAAAAAATAAAAAAAAAAATTCAGTCGAATTGAGAACCTCCTCCTTTTGAAATATTGAAGTCGGTTGAAAATAATTTGATTAAAATTGAGCAACGTTCCGTGATTAAATTTCTCAGTAAAGAAGGAAATACCCCTTGGCAGATAAAACAACGTATGCTGCCTGTGTTTGGTGATTCTTGTCTTTCGGATTTCACGATAAAGTTCTGGGCTAGGCAATTTAAAGCAGGCCGCGAAAGCTTAGAAGACGATCCTCGTAGTGGACGACCAATTTCTGCCATCACTCAAGAAAATGTGACCAAAGTGAAAAATATAATTCTTGAAGACCGGCGAGTGAAACAGTGGGAGATAGCTCGAGATGTGGGCATTAGTAAGGAACGGGTAAATGAGATAATTCATAGCTATTTGAACATGTCTAAGGTGAGTGCCCGTTGGGTCCCCAAAATGCTGACCGTGTTAGACAAGGACAGACGTGTCAAATGTTGTGAAGAGTTTTTAGACATGAGTCGCGGGAAAGAGGAAGAACTTATTTCGCGGATTGTGACTTGTGATGAGACATGGATTAGACAATGGGACCCAGAAAGTAAACAGGAGTCACTACAGTGGAAATTTAAGGACGAAAAGCCTCCACGAAAATACAAGGTTCGGCCATCGGCTAGCAAACTTATAGCGACAATTTTTTGGGACGCTGAAGGGATTTTGCTTATAGATTATTTACCTAAAAAAACCACGATGAACGCTGATTATTACGCAAATTTACTTTGTCAGCTGAGAGACGCCATAAAGGAAAAAAGGAGAGGCAAACTTAACTGAGGTATTATGATTTTACACGACAATGCACCTGTGCATACGGCTCGCACCACACAGCTAGCCATGACCAGAAATGGCTTCGGATCCATCGACCACCCCCCTTACAGCCCAGCTTTAGCCCCCTGTGACTATTTCCTGTTCACTTTTAAAGAAAGATCTCAGGTGGCGAAGATTTTCTACTGATAATGACATGATAGCCGCGGTGAACGAGTTTTTCGACGACAAACCGCAAGATTTTTTTTTTATGGTTTAATGTCATTATTTGACAAATGTAACAAGTGCATTTCGGTAGCAGGAGATTATATAGAAAAATAAAAAAAAACTACCCAGCTATGTCTTTTCTTTCATAGTCAGGTAGATTTGTTTTCAGCCACCCCTCGTATGTACACATTTTAGAAATGAGATCAAAATGAGGTAACATCACTAATATAAATCATGTTCAAGCGCACGCATTCTTTATTCAAGTAGACTTAGCACAAGAACCTTTGAAGCAATAGTTCAGAAATTGGTCAGACGTGAATGTTGTGATATTACAATATTTGAGTCGCCTTAATTCAAACTCGGGTAAATCCATGTGTCAGATTATGCATTTTTGGTACTAAGAGAAGGTAATAAGGTATATCTTTACTTAGAGGCTCGAAAGGATTTACCCGAATCAGGTTTATTTTGTTAGGATCTATCCTATTTAGAATTACGTATTTTACAAAATATACAACATATATATTAGGAATTCGATTCAAACATCGACAAAGTACCACTTGTCATCAGATGACTTATTAACAAGTCGAAATAAGGAATTAAAAAAAAACACGACCCTAAAAGCAAATACATATCACACTTACGACAGGCTGCCTTTTAAGTTCTGGCGTTTGATAAAATCCCTTATTAATAAAAAAAGGTAGCATCATCTTAAAATATTTGAATTTAGAATTCTAAAACAAAAGAAACACTGAATGATGAAAATTAAAACTTGATAAACTGACCACTTCAAATAGTAGTTTATGTGATTGTATATAATAAAAGAAAAGGCATTCAAATTCGAGTGTGGGTAATATCATCACACGAGTGTTTTAATGCCTAATTATTTACAATTACATACACTGCTTTATATACACACATATCATGAGCTCCCCATGATGCGTTCAAAGCGCATATATATCGGCCGCCATTACGACTTTCAGAAATGAAAACTTTTTTGACATTCAAGTTTTGATATTTGTATTTTTTAAATTCAGAGACTAACTAGAGTTGGTCCTAATTTTCATATCGTTCGATATCAAAATAAATAAATAACGTGCGACTTGCGTGCGTCATTGTCTCATTGCACATTGTATGCAATTGACAATTTCGTTTCGTACTAAACGTCATCACGACTGATATTAGAATAGAGGTCAAATCAAATTTCCTTGTGTCAGATGTTATTTTATTATTCAAATCGATAATGGGGTTTAAGGCGTCTTTCGTGCTTTGAAGATTTGACTACGGTAACGATGGTATTTAGAATTTGAACGTGGTTGCTCTAGTCTTAGTGATGCCTATCACCCCCTTATTCTATTCTATTCAGGGTGCCTACCCTGAAGGCCGACCAAAAACAGCCGTAACCCAGGAGAACATTGATGCTGTACGGCAACTGACTGACGAAGATCATGCGACATACCGTGAGGCAGAAGCTTCATTAGGTAAGCATTTCAGGGACTAGTGTTCAAAATATATTGCATGATCGCTTTAAGAGTCAAAAGAAAATATCCCACGCCGGATACAATATTTACTTAGTCAAGACCAAAAAAGAGCTCGCGTTAGATGATGTCGCAATACTCTGCGGCAATTCAACTGAGGAAACTTTAAACACGGTGACGAATTTTGGATATATGCCTACGATCCGGATTCTAAACAGCAGTCGACTGTTTGGGTATTCCAAGTCGAGCCAAACCCGACCGAATTCGCGGAGCACTTAAAAAAATGGTCGCCACGTTTGTAGCGAAAAGTGGCCAGTGGACAAGTATGCCAACATCGTGCTAGAAGATCGTAAAACAGTTAATGCTGACTAGTATACCACTGTTTGTTTACCAGTAGTTAGCGGCGAGTTCCGAAAAAATAACTCAAGACGTCGTATAAAAATCAAGCAACGACTTCGTGGTCAACGGTACCGGGCGCCTGAAGAAGCGGTTGAGACGTACAAAACGACCATTTTGGAGACCCCACTTCGGACTGGAATAAGTGTTTCGAAAACTGGTTAGATCGAATGATAAAGTGTATTACATATCACAGTTATAACCAGACCCCGTCATCAGTGGTGAAAATTTATTGAATATAAAATTACATGAAGTGTGAAATCCTTAATTCGCCTGTTGTACATAACTTCGCCTTAGTAAAATATTTAAATTGTAATATATGTAAAACACATTACAAATAATATATTTCTAGTTAAATGAAGTGAAACAAGCAGTTTTGATGTTAAAAAACCGTCATATATCCTTATTTCGCCTTTGTTTCCCAATTTCGCACACTGTAATAAAATATGAACAAGATAATTGTATATACCCTATATTCAAATTGTATTTTACCGTTGTAACCTTACTCGAATTTAACAATTTATGGTTAAAAAAAATATTAGACATTTGTTAAGGCGAAATTATGTACAGTCAGTGCCCTCATATAAGTATCCACCCCACATATGCAACCGCGTAGCGCGCGTGGATATTATCGACCGTACCGAAGGCGATTTTAGCATAGGTAGTTTTGCCAACCCTTGGTTTCAATGAGTTTTCACCACTGATAACGGGGGTCTGGTTATAACTTTGAAAAAAAAAACCCATATACCTAAGCATATAACACTTAAACTGTCTTAAGTTATTCCAAACAAGACAACTAAAAAAACTCTCCTCAATGATACATAGTTACAAAAATGCGCGATAAACATAACCCTCCTTCGTTAATCGGTTAACTAATATAGATACCTTCATTGTACTCTTTCATCACCATCCAAAGGTTCAAGTCATCAGTGATAAGTTTTTCAGCTTGCTCCCACGACTCGGTAACGGCTGGTGCCATGTTGAACTTCTCGCATTCCTTCCTACGAGATAAAGTACAGGATCATGACTCATAGCTACAAACAGCAACACGCTTAGCTGACAATGGGTAACCCTTGTGCCATTGGGATAGGAATTATAAATGGTTAGTTAACAGTGTTGGCTACGGTACAAACGTCTCAAAACCAAAAGGGCTTCATTTCTATAGAGCGACCAATACGGACAGACTGTTAATACTTGGTGACAGTACGCTCATGTGTTAACGCTTGGGTGTATCGGGATTGTTTTTGAAGGTTTGCTATTATTACGGCGATGACGGAATGCTGTTGCCTCAATTATGTAAATTTTATCGTCTCCGTCAAGTTTGCAGTTACGCCGACTTTGCAAAAACGAACGAAGTACGGCATGCTGGGGTTTTGGACTATTTCTCGGGCACTATTTTTCGGGACGGGCGATTTGAAACGATTAATAACGCTTAGGGTGCAGAAAAGGAGTTCATGACACGCACGAAATCATGCACGATCCAAAGGGTCCGAGTAGCATATGTACATATGTACCTAGTCCAATACCGGTATTATTTGACGTCTGGGCTTGACGTAGAGGGACTACGATTATAGATATCAGAGATAACACAAGTTTTTGATAAATCTGTTTCGCGTCTGCTTTGGTGACTAGGCTTTTACTGGATATTTGATGTGTTTAATTGTATATATCTCAAATATGTACGTTGCTTGAGCAGTGAACTGGGTTAGGTACAGATATTAAAACTAGTCATCAATGTATAAAACATCAAAACAAAAAAATTAACTTTTATCAACATGGAAAAGTGCGCATGGGCTTAAGTTACGTAGCGACATCTGTTACCAGTGAAAGGATACATTATGTCTGTTACTTTAGATACGGTTCCAAGATTCCCGTAGTAAACTAGCATCGTAACAGATGGACACTGCATTCCCTTGCGGTTTGCAATGTTGTATATTTTTTACGAATTTAATTATTAAGAAAATAATAGTGTAGGCGTGGCTTACTAAACCCGTCAAAGAGGTTTGACACCACGGAATAAATTAACACATTCAAACGAATCGTTTTTCACAAATATTCATACAGCAATTCATCGTTATTAGCTGCTAACTTCAGCCACGAATGACATCTATCGGCAAAGTCTCTATAACGAGCCTCGTATATTGGTCAGCTGCATGGGCGCCCGGCACCAGCGTGATGTCCACTTCCCCAGGCCGGCTTTCAATTTGTTATACAGTACTCAGTTAAAACTTACAGTAAGTCATTCTTATCAGCCGTTAACTTCAGCCAATGCGCGTGCGCCTCGAGTACAGAGCGACATCTATCGACCATGTCTTGATACGTCGCGCCGCGCGTGTCATCGGCGCGCACGCGAACTTGGCACCAGCGCGACGCCCACGACTCCAGGCCGGCGATTAAGTTGTCCCATTCACCGCTTAAACTCGACTTTACTATTTCAGCCTGTGGGTAATGTAAGTGATAAAGGCACGGGTAAAATAAACACTTGCGCTAAGATTATGAACAAACAATTCGATGTTTTAAAATTGCTAATTTAACTGTAGGAATAATCGCATACCTATACTTAATAAATATGTAAGTAAGTTATTGAAAACCACATTTTCACGTTCGTATTATCAGCGCGTATTTTTAAATTCGGGTGCATACAAAATATTGAATCACTCTCGACGCAACTGCTTACAAACAGCTGTCACATGGTTATATAATTACTTAATTTATGAGGATTCAGCTAAATCTAGGAATGAGAAAATCCTGAGCTTTAAACTCGGTAAAACTGTCTTATAGGAAACACGAGACTAAACCGCAATTTAAGAAATTATGAACATAGCTACTGTGAAACCCGTCACTATGTACCTTATACATAGTAATAAATTCTCAAAACTCTCAATGACTGAAATCTTGGCGATAAAATTGGTCAAAACTCTTTTAAACTATTATCAGTTTTGGAAAGTCTTATAAAAATCGACTTCGGAAAAAAAATCGTGTCCCAAATTGGTTGGCTACCACTGTATAAGCAACCCTATCGCTTATAAGAGTGATTGAATGAAATGAGTGACGGAATACAAACCTGATGTTCAAACATTTGCTGCTGGCTCTGCATCAACTCTCGAATCTTCTGCCACTCTTTTATAGTTCCATCGACTGAGGCATCTCCGCCCCAAGTACGCAACATATGGCCTTTCTTCTGCAGACCTTCCACTGTGTTCTCCATCTTTAAAAAAATTAAATTGTACAGCAATAGCTACTAGACTTATATAAAATCTGGCTCAATAAATTATTATTTTCTATAGTATTGAACTTAAGAACCCAATATTGGTTGATTTCGGGTACGAGTATTAAAAGTGTACGACGGCTACGTATTTTCAAATAAAAATTTGTAATGATATTTTTTTATTTTGAGCTACGATAACGCTGTCGGCCATATAGTGACGTCATTATTATACTCGTCGAAGCTAACTTGATGTTGAATCTTATTCAACATCATCTACGGGTTGCACATTTGAAAAAAAAAACTTACCTCGGGCATCTTCTCTTGTAAACCTTGTTGTTTAGCGCTTATCTCAGCCAGCTCCTTGGCGTTTTTGGGTGCCGCCTTTTCCTCGAGTGCGACCATGGCGTTCGCTATGAAGGTGTCTATGGCCGCGGCGTCGGCGCGGCAGTTGGCCTGCAGCGACGACATGAGGCAGCTCCACAGGTTCCGCGCCTGCGCTTCGAACTCGTGCCTCAGCGTCGCTGTTACAACCACTATCCAGTCTATTCTTTCGTCTTCGCTGAAATATAAATCGGAAATTAATGATTCACTTTACGGTTTTTTAGGCTCTGTTTGGTGTTTTACAATATCGCGGTATTAGGCGTCCAAGCAAACGCCGTGTAGCACCACCAAGCTCTTTCTAATTCCTTAATCGCTATTTGTATAGACTAAGTGGTATGGATACACGTACTAAGTAAGACATATTCGCAACCGCCAGTTCATGTCGTTGAGACGTTCGCCTCATACAGCTTCCAGGAGCTACCAGGATCACCTAAACTGAGTCGCGCTAGGCGATCTTAGTAAGGCCCCAGGTCGGGCACGCAAGCAAACACGACCCGCCGTGTCCCTTCGTAGCACTTTCCAACTATTTTAATCGCTATTTGTATACAGTAGTTATATTTAAATACTTAACTCATCTTCGCAACGGCCTGACCACATGTTTTAGAAGCTTTGAAGTTGGCTTCCCAGTCTGCACTCTGCAGGATCCTTGACGTGTTCGCCGCACAAGGCGTCCTCTTCTAGTACTTTCCAATTCCAACTGTTCCTTAATCGCTATTTATATAGAGAAGTATGTCTGGAAATACTTACAAAGACATCTTCGCAACCGCCTGTCCGTAGGCTTTACAAGCTTTGAAGTTGGCTTCCCAATCTGCAGGTTCCTTGAGATGTTCGCCGCATAGTGCGTCCAGATCGGGCACGCAAGCGAGCGCGGCTCGCCGCGTCCACGCCTCGCGTGTGCGTTCCAGGGAGCTCATTGCTGCTTCCAGCTGCTTTACTGCTTTGTTGCCGAGCCAACTGTGCCTTTTATGAAAATGGTATGTTATAATACCGAATAGAGGAATACACTCTTCGGTGGTTTTACAATTACAAGTAATAATAGTTTATGCAACAGTGATATAAAAACGGTACTCGACTACGTCACGTTTCGGAACAGTGACCCATGCATACATTAGTATTTCTATGACAACAAAAATAGCGAATAATGCGAAATCTTTAATGGTGGCAAAATGTGGAAGATGTCGTATGCCAACTATAGAAATAAAAAAAAAACAATGTTAATATAGTGTATAAAAATCCATAGGGGCATCGTTTAGCGATGTTCTTATAGAATACCATAAACAACGTTATATTATGTGTACTTTTTTAAATATCGCTGTCAGTCATCTAATTAACAGACGGAAGTGCTGGAGTAGAAAAAACCTATAAGACCTAAAATTACCTAATGACTTGACGAGTTCCCACTGCGGGCGGCCCCAAGAAATGATGCAGGTACCGCCACGATTCACAGATAGCGTTCCGGCCTGGCCATGACCTTGCGTGACCACCAGTGGCCCTAGCACAAGAGTGCTGCCACAGTATCTAGCAGTCGAGTAAGACACCAAGTAAGACAAGATTTTCTTACTGTTCGGCATAGGCTAGAGCGAGATCCCTAACTCTTTGAGTTTTCCATCGCATGTATCGCCACTGCTCCCGATGCCGCTGGTCGTGCAAATTCTTGCTCGGCAATTTCCTACAATATCGTACGTACTTGTCGACGATGGCGGTGAATATGGAGTCTCCGGCGGCGTGCAGCCCCACGAACTGCGCGGGTAACGCCACGAGCCGCCGAAGCTGGTGGTAGTGTTGCACGCGGATCTCTTCCAGGGGTGGTTGCACGCGTACTGTGCGACCTCTGGGAGAGAAAAAAGGAATAAATTGGTGTCTCGAATTCGACAGCTGGTTTTACCCTGCATTTGTATACTTGCACTTAAGTATTTGTAAAGTATAACATTATCTTGTTTTGATTACGAATTTTATCGACTTACATATATGCTTAATGAAACAAATATGTATTACGTTAATTATAGATAGTGGCAAACAAAATGTATAAATTATTGCGTAATGTTTATGAATGAGATGCGTGATATCACAATCATGTAATTCAACGCGTGTTATAATAGTTAGTCAAGAAGTTTCTAAAGAGAAGAGTTTCTCTTCTTCTTGACCCCCCTGGAGTTGCAGGCGTCCATAGGCTACGGTGACTGCTTTCCATCAGGCGGGCCGTATGCTTGTTTGCCACCGTCGTGGCATTAAAAAAAACTAAGTAGTGAATATCGAAAACGTTATAAATGCTAAGGTTCACTTTCATTTGACAGAGTTGACGTTGAAGGCAACATGCCGAGCGAGTGGCCCTTTTTAAGTTTCCATTCAGTAAACAAATTACATCTCTATACTCATATCACTAAGCTAAGAAATTTGTGCTTCTCTTTTCTCGTGCCAGGGCTCAGAGAGCCTGAATTTCGCTTTGGCAACTAATCCTAATATTTGGCATATGTGTAGCTGGCTGTGTGGTGCTAGTTTTACGAAAGCGAGTGCCTTCTGATCTTCCAACCCCACTACGAAATCTATTATTTAATATAATATGTATTTAATCATTCATACAACAAAGTATAAGTAAAATAATAAGCAAGAACCTCAAAATGTTAAAGCAATGTCAATTTGGTAACATGTTATGTTTAGCAGTGGCAACCAAGTCAACCAACATGGCGGCCATATGTCACCCTGATAGAAAGGGACAGTCTACGTCTCGGTAACCCTAGCTCGGCACGTTTACTTAATACGAGTCGATTGAGGTTGGCTAATTAAGACCGATATACCTTATATTTTAAATTTTACTCTATGAAATTGCAAAATTATAAAACACTAGCTGGGGCCGCATATCCTTATAAATTGTAGCTTATGTGTTATTCTGATGTATAAGCTATATTATTGTAAAGTTTCATTAAAATCCATTCAGTAGTTTTTACGTGAAAGAGTAACAAACATCCATACTTACAAACTTTCACGTTTATAATATTAGTAGGGTAGGATTTTTGCAAGAATATTTTATTTCAATTTCACATACAACGCGTCTCTCATATTCCCAAAGAATAAAAACCGCAAGTCTTATAAAAAGACACGCCCAATTTTTGATACGTAGAAACTTTCGGCTTTGGAGCTTTTTTTTAGGAAATTGTGAAGGTTCATCGGTTAGTCGCAAAGGCATGCCGCCTTTGCGACTAACCGATGAATCTTGAACACTTAAAAACTGGTTTTTGAGACAAAAGCTACTGAGATAAGGCTGACTTTGCTAGAAATTTTACGAATATTGATCACATTTCTTATTCTGTTGTAGGTAAATAGATAACATATTTTCAAAAAGTACAGTTTGATTTGAGTAAAATATAAATAATAAAGTGGCTATGGGTACGGTCACCTACAAAAAAATGTATAATATCCGATATTTTTGCGAGCTTTGTTATATAGGACATAATTGCAGAGGACTTTACCCTCTTCTTAAATCGACTAAATTGCATTATGCTTACCGCAATACCAAATCGACTGTGACTGGCGGGAAGTGCTTATGTAAAGACAGCAGCGTCTTTATGTACTGGCACTCGAGAGCTTTGTACAGCTGCCAGTCCCAGTGAGATCTCCATAGCTCTGTGTTCTTGTAGCCATTAGCTTCCACCTAAAATATACTTACACATTTAATAACAAGAAAACGCTACCTAACATGCAAGTCTAGGGTCTCTAAACTACGGTCCGCTGGTCTGATCCGGGTGAGTACTTCCATTCCGGCCCGTGAGGACGTAATCATTAATAAACATTGCTCAGTATTTACCTCCAGGCTGGGATGTAGACACCTGCCGTAGGTATTAATAAGCTAGTTAAGTTTAGTTAAAATACAATCATTAATGTTTAAAAATAATATGAATGCTACCCACTCAGGCGGCACTAAATTGCAATTTAAATATGTGTAAGGCGTTAAATTTAATTTACCATTACTTCTAGTTCTCCAAAACTCTAGTTATGACTAGCAGGTATCGTGAAAGTGATTATACGACAAACAGGGTAGGGTACTCACCGCTTCAATGATGTCCCTTATATTCTTAATTTTCTTCTTCCACTCGGCTTGCTTAGCTAAAAGCTCGGTGTCCATTAGGCTTTCAACTATGCCACGGATTGCCATGTGCTGGCTTGTCAAGTAAGTATTCTGTAAATAATAAAAAATATATACTAAGGCCAAGTGCATTGGACATACAATGTCTATACAAAATCGCGTTCCATCACCCTGGCAAACACTCTCGCACATTCTTTGGTCTCCGGCTCCCTTCAGCTGTTCATTGGATGGCGCTGAGTTCCTTTTAAATAAACGAAATCATAGTCTGAATATTGAAGCTAAGCTGCCATCACTATTTACCATCACGCCACCACCACCACATTCACACCACCATCACCACTATATTTTAGAAAGCGAAATGGATGTCTCTAAGATCTAGTTACGCTAGTGTTTGTAAAGGTTAGGAGAACGCAATTTTGTAAGGAATCATCCAAGCATTATTTTGGTCCATGATCATAAACTACATAGTCGTTATCAAACTTATCAAAAGTTACGTTACTATATGAACGAGAACTCCCCGAACTGCATTTAACAGCGTAGCAAGGGTACTTGCGATTCCAGCCGCAATACGGCGCTTTTCAGTTAGTCGGTGTAGTTGCGAAGCTGCTGTTCGTCGTTCCAGTAGAACGGGCGCTGGTCTTGCACGAACGTGGATAGATCGAGTGAGGCCTGCAGCATCAGCGGTCGTGTCTACGGGGCCTTGAGATTGTTGTGGAATGATGCCACCTGGATATTTGGTGTACGGGCGTGGGCAAGGGATTCGCACCTGGGACTCCAACTTGAAGACCGCGCTCTTCAGTTTGTCGGTGTAGTTACAGAGCTGCTGCTCGTCGTTCCAGTAGACCGCGCGCTGGTCCTGCACGAGCGTGGACAGGTCGAGCGCGGCCTGCAGCATCAGCGGTCGCGTCGACGGGATCATGCGCTCGCCGAGAGTATTGTGGAATGATGCCACCTACAATATTTTGACATAACGTATGAAATGTAGATACATATGTATAAATATTCATTATACAGTCAAGTGTAAAAATATGGGTGGACACATCTTACTCAAAAATATGTCATTGTAATAAGAGCGTAATACCATATTTATGAGACGATTTTTTCGATACGTATTTTTGCACTTGACTGTACAGTGTGGAAAGTTTTAATGGGCCCTGGAGAGAAAGTGCCCTAAAACCGTAAATTAGCTCGTTTTACTTAAACACGATATTTATATAAAGAAATAAAAATGTATAGGCACAATTTATTTGTGTAGATACGATGATCTTAAGACAATGTATCTTATAGAAATTTTAACATTGGCATTAACTGTATCGATTAGTGGAATAAAAGTCTATAGTCTATAGTGAGTCTTTTTTTCTAATTTTTTTTAGTCGGTTCGATACTTGGGCGAACAAACATTTTTTAAAATGTTTGGATGCAGTTTTGTTTCTTTTTACCTTCTTTCACAGTGCCTCCAGGGCCTAAATTTCTACACTGCATAGTGGTAGGAAGTGGTGGGACCCTGCTAGGATATATAGATAAGGGCATCGGGTCTATGTACCTGCTGCAGCTGGCGCGCGTGCTGCAGCGCGGCGGCCGCGGCGTCCAGCAGCGCGGCGGCGGGCGGCGCGGGCGGCCCCAGCGCGGCCAGCGCGCGCGCCTCCAGCCCCGCCCACACCAGCCGAGGGTTGTAGTTCATAGATAGGGCACCGGGTCTATGTACCTGCTGCAGCTGGCGCGCGTGCTGCAGCGCGGCGGCCGCGGCGTCCAGCAGCGCGGCGGCGGGCGGCGCGGGCGGCCCCAGCGCGGCCAGCGCGCGCGCCTCCAGCCCCGCCCACACCAGCCGAGGGTTGTAGTTCATAGATAGGGCACCGGGTCTATGTACCTGCTGCAGCTGGCGCGCGTGCTGCAGCGCGGCGGCCGCGGCGTCCAGCAGCGCGGCGGCGGGCGGCGCGGGCGGCCCCAGCGCGGCCAGCGCGCGCGCCTCCAGCCCCGCCCACACCAGCCGAGGGTTGTAGTTCATAGATAGGGCACCGGGTCTATGTACCTGCTGCAGCTGGCGCGCGTGCTGCAGCGCGGCGGCCGCGGCGTCCAGCAGCGCGGCGGCGGGCGGCGCGGGCGGCCCCAGCGCGGCCAGCGCGCGCGCCTCCAGCCCCGCCCACACCAGCCGAGGGTTGTAGTTCATAGATAGGGCACCGGGTCTATGTACCTGCTGCAGCTGGCGCGCGTGCTGCAGCGCGGCGGCCGCGGCGTCCAGCAGCGCGGCGGCGGGCGGCGCGGGCGGCCCCAGCGCGGCCAGCGCGCGCGCCTCCAGCCCCGCCCACACCAGCCGAGGGTTGTAGTTCATAGATAGGGCACCGGGTCTATGTACCTGCTGCAGCTGGCGCGCGTGCTGCAGCGCGGCGGCCGCGGCGTCCAGCAGCGCGGCGGCGGGCGGCGCGGGCGGCCCCAGCGCGGCCAGCGCGCGCGCCTCCAGCCCCGCCCACACCAGCCGAGGGTTGTAGTTCATAGATAGGGCATCGGGTCTATGTACCTGCTGCAGCTGGCGCGCGTGCTGCAGCGCGGCGGCCGCGGCGTCCAGCAGCGCGGCGGCGGGCGGCGCGGGCGGCCCCAGCGCGGCCAGCGCGCGCGCCTCCAGCCCCGCCCACACCAGCCGAGGGTTGTAGTTCATAGATAGGGCATCGGGTCTATGTACCTGCTGCAGCTGGCGCGCGTGCTGCAGCGCGGCGGCCGCGGCGTCCAGCAGCGCGGCGGCGGGCGGCGCGGGCGGCCCCAGCGCGGCCAGCGCGCGCGCCTCCAGCCCCGCCCACACCAGCCGAGGGTTGTAGTTCATAGATAGGGCATCGGGTCTATGTACCTGCTGCAGCTGGCGCGCGTGCTGCAGCGCGGCGGCCGCGGCGTCCAGCAGCGCGGCGGCGGGCGGCGCGGGCGGCCCCAGCGCGGCCAGCGCGCGCGCCTCCAGCCCCGCCCACACCAGCCGAGGGTTGTAGTTCATAGATAGGGCATCGGGTCTATGTACCTGCTGCAGCTGGCGCGCGTGCTGCAGCGCGGCGGCCGCGGCGTCCAGCAGCGCGGCGGCGGGCGGCGCGGGCGGCCCCAGCGCGGCCAGCGCGCGCGCCTCCAGCCCCGCCCACACCAGCCGAGGGTTGTAGTTCATAGATAGGGCATCGGGTCTATGTACCTGCTGCAGCTGGCGCGCGTGCTGCAGCGCGGCGGCCGCGGCGTCCAGCAGCGCGGCGGCGGGCGGCGCGGGCGGCCCCAGCGCGGCCAGCGCGCGCGCCTCCAGCCCCGCCCACACCAGCCGAGGGTTGTAGTTCATAGATAGGGCATCGGGTCTATGTACCTGCTGCAGCTGGCGCGCGTGCTGCAGCGCGGCGGCCGCGGCGTCCAGCAGCGCGGCGGCGGGCGGCGCGGGCGGCCCCAGCGCGGCCAGCGCGCGCGCCTCCAGCCCCGCCCACACCAGCCGAGGGTTGTAGTTCATAGATAGGGCATCGGGTCTATGTACCTGCTGCAGCTGGCGCGCGTGCTGCAGCGCGGCGGCCGCGGCGTCCAGCAGCGCGGCGGCGGGCGGCGCGGGCGGCCCCAGCGCGGCCAGCGCGCGCGCCTCCAGCCCCGCCCACACCAGCCGAGGGTTGTAGTTCATAGATAGGGCATCGGGTCTATGTACCTGCTGCAGCTGGCGCGCGTGCTGCAGCGCGGCGGCCGCGGCGTCCAGCAGCGCGGCGGCGGGCGGCGCGGGCGGCCCCAGCGCGGCCAGCGCGCGCGCCTCCAGCCCCGCCCACACCAGCCGAGGGTTGTAGTTCATAGATAGGGCATCGGGTCTATGTACCTGCTGCAGCTGGCGCGCGTGCTGCAGCGCGGCGGCCGCGGCGTCCAGCAGCGCGGCGGCGGGCGGCGCGGGCGGCCCCAGCGCGGCCAGCGCGCGCGCCTCCAGCCCCGCCCACACCAGCCGAGGGTTGTAGTTCATAGATAGGGCATCGGGTCTATGTACCTGCTGCAGCTGGCGCGCGTGCTGCAGCGCGGCGGCCGCGGCGTCCAGCAGCGCGGCGGCGGGCGGCGCGGGCGGCCCCAGCGCGGCCAGCGCGCGCGCCTCCAGCCCCGCCCACACCAGCCGAGGGTTGTAGTTCACCACCATCATCTTGCTCTGCGCGGAAAACGACACCACCGGCTTGTCTAAGGATAGCTGCAGCTTGCCGTTTTTCACTTGCGCCTGAAATTATCGTGTTGACGCTTAGTACTAAAATAACGTAAACGGTTAAAATTACTCGATTATTTTGTTCTTAACGAGTCAAGCAGGAGTAATAAGCTGTTGCGAAACTTTTGTCCAATTTATTTAGTGTCACACTAGTGACTAACGTGGTAGGACAAACGGGAATAGACCTGCAAGGCTAAGATGGATGTGTCACTGTCGATTACATGATGATGACACAGACAGACTAATATAAAAAATAACGACTTATTTGTCACGACTACGTGATGAAAAGAGGAGTTTTCTACTTACTTGTCGCGTGGATAACGATTACGGTAGTTGAAAAACCAGGCTTTATCTTTAACCTTGCCTTGTCTAGATTATATCTCTGTTTATTATGTAGAGACTAAGGTAGGAGCTAATACTACTAGGTACTATTTGTGAATCAACAACCAAGTTGCAACTTATACATATAAAATACCACAATACAAGTAGGTATTTTTTTGTTGACAGGGAGAATTCTCATTCTTTCAACCATAATTTAAGCCTGTGATAACGAGTGTACAGGGCTTGAAACGTAGGGTTATGGTATTAATACATGCGATTAATCCGTTTTTAATTGTTTCATTTCATAGTAAATACCTGTAAATCTCTAGACCATTCCTCGTGTAGCTGTGTGTACATCGCTTTAAGATCTTTTAGCACTTGCATGGAAAGTTGTTGTAATTCAGCACTGTTTTCAAACTCTTTCAAATACTTTTCCGCGCACATTTGTATATCTTTAACCTGAAAATATGATATGTATACATGGATGACTAATCACAATATGGGTTATTGTTTTAAATACCGCCTAATCTACGGAAATTTAATACAAAATATAGCAAATACATCGGAAACATAATGCCAAAATTCAGCTCTTGCCATGGTGAGACTTCTCGACTACTTCGTCAGGTATCTAATACCTTTGTTTCAGACTCCCAGTGATACATTACTAAAACTAATTATTTACCGTCTTGAGAGTTAAATAAAAATTAAAACAACTAAAAATATTATGGGACAATCTTATACAAATCGACCTAGTCCCACAGTAAGCTCAATAAGGCTTGTGTAATGGGTACTAAATGACGATATATATAATAATTAAATACACATATATACGTAAATACTTAAAAAATATCCATAACTCAGGAACAAATATTCGTGATAAATACACAAATAAATTCCCTTGCCAGGATTGGAACCTGGGACCTCCTGCTTCGTAGACAGGGTCACTACCGACTAGGTTAGGAGAGCGTTAATCCATCCAGTGATCCAGAGAGCCAGCCTGGATTGAGTGAAGGATTACGCACAGGATTGAGTTAAAAAAAGAAACAATAAAATTCAAGCCGTAGTGCAATTTCATAGTCCTGCCCTACAAGTTCTGTTCATGGTCGTGGTGCGCCTTATAAAAGTTCAAAGGACACCAAGTTTACTTATTTTGAAAAGTAGAAGTAATGCATACCTTAGCTTCCATTTGCTTAGCCCATTGCACCTGCTGCACAATTGGGGACATTTCTGGCGGCTGGTACATCTGTACGTCCACCTCGTCGGAGTCCACCTGGGCCTGTATGGACTTGAGCATAGACATTAACGACGATATGAAGATTTCCAGTTCACTGTTCAACGCTATCTTTACCAACGGCCTGTCGATTAGCGATTTGTAGCGCATGAACTCGTATAGCATCTGCAAGTATGTAATAAAACTTTATACAATTTAGGTACGTTTTAAGGCTTCCGTACCTCAAAAGGAAAGAACGGAAACCTTATTGAATCACTTTGTTGTCCGCCCGTCCGTCCGTCTGTCTGTGACGATCTCGGGAACGCGTAAAGGTAGCAAGTTGAAATTAATACCACATACACAGGTACCTGTGCGGTCTCTTGAAGCTGTGAAAAAACCAAACCTCTAAGAAGTCAACGCAATCAAAAGATATGGCCATTTATGTCGCATTTCCCATAAATTTGTAATAGGAATTAAAATGCGTTGACCTAAATTTACGAAATTTGGCAAAAAGCAGGAGCACAAGTACAGGAAAAAAATAAAAAGAACCGTATAATTGTCGCACAATGCGAGTTCTGTGCCACCCGTATCCTTAAGTACCTACGGTCATAAATGGGGAAGCGCATTTGTAAAACCAGATCTATGGAACTCCCAACACGAACTCAAATCGATGGTTTTCTTCTCTTGAGTCAGTACCGACACACGGGCATCCCGCGCCCGCCGGTGCACGCCGTAGGCAACCCTAGCGTTGTGCGAGGAAGAGGGGGCCGGGCGTCAATTGTTTTTTGCGTAGTGTTCAAAATTTGTATTGACTTTTTCTATGAGAGATAAATATCTGCTCTTAAGAGCTATTATACAAAAAGAAGAATTCATTAATACTAGCTAGGGACGGATTGGATCGATTACCTTTCGTGTTAAATGTTGTAAGCCTCACCGCTAGGCTACGAACGCTTTGCAACAACAGTATAAGATTCGATGTAATTTTCAACGTAGTGACGACATCTTGACCCTGAGATTTTTTTTTTATTCACATCTTACCTGTTTAGTAGACGTGTTGTGTAATCTTGGTCTTAGTTTTTCAGAGATGATAGCTTCGGCTGGTCGAATGTTCATAGAAAACCTTGAAAGTGCAGCATCCCAGGCATGAGTCGGTCCATTACATAACCAAACGTTGATACCTTAAAAAATAGAAAATGGGATTGAAAAAGAATGCACCCTATTCAAATTAGGATAAAATATATGCCACGATTCCAAGTAGGTAAGATTCGTTTAGAAATTAAACTTATCAACTACGAACAATGTGCCTTTAGCCTAAAAAGGTCTCATATGAGCTTTTACCTTGAAAGGGTTCAAACATTCTATCGGTTTTTAGCTCTGTACGTTCTTCGTTTGTGAGCAACTTGATTAATTGGCTGTATGTTGACCTTATGTCATGAATCTGAAAGCAACAAACCAGTTAAAATTATTCAATAACGGATTGTTCGCAATTTCGCAAAACACACATTTCTTTTTGAAAATCAGGTAAAAGTATCCCCGCCCTACGTGACTGGGGAACACACCGTTATACAGCCCGTGAGCTTCAACCTTTTCCACGCCAAAGAGATATATAGGCACCTCCAACGACAAAAACCGATTAATCGGCCAGAGACCACAGAACAACATAGACCTTAATGAAACACTTATTTAAACTTTCAAGATTCTCACACATTTTAAAATTTACTACAACGGGGCTTAATCGCGTAAAACATTATCGCCCTTGAAACCTCGGAGGTTAGGTTACAATGTTTTACGCGATTTAGACCTTAATGAACACTCATAAATAGATAACTCCCGGGACTATCAGACATATTAAAATACGTATATCGGGTTACTTACGTCAATAAAGTCGAAAATATTTCGGAACAGTCCGTGTCTCTTATTCATGAATCCTGCGTCCGGCCGTAATATGTCGAGCTATTTTCGACTTTACTAACGTGAGTAACCCGATATAAGTATTTTAAACACTCATAAAGTTCAATTTCAGTTTTGACACTTGGGTGTTGTGGCGTCTGAGTGAAAGCGTTTGTATTTAACATGGCGTCCAAAAGGTTAATGGGTTGACAAAACCTAATTCATGTTTTTAAGCAGTTTTTTAAGAAAAATAATATATTTATAATTTTACGAAATCGGCTCTATAGAAAATAATTGCAAAGATTGATCTTAAATTCGTTATTAAACTTTTCTATGTATTTTTTTTACGTAGGCGTCTGCAATTAAAGCCACATTTTAATTATACTCATATCTAAAGCTTAGATGAGTCAGATTTTACAAATAGTGCATGGTTTTGTTTATTGTAATATTTTCGTGTTTATGCCTTCTAAAATCAGGCCGGCCGGTGATGGTGCGATCTCGTTTACTCCGATACAAATAGACAGTGTGTCTGTACGATGAGACGATGACTGTTGCCAGCCTCTTAAGAAAAACCTTAGGTTTCCAGCGGTAACACGTAAAGGTGACACTGCTTTCCTGCTTTGCCTTAGCCTTTACCCGAAGTATCATTCTAAAATCTGGAGGCTCTTCTTGAAGGTCACGGACTCTGTTTCACGTGCTTCAAACTGCCTATAAAAAGTGAACAAAATTTAAACCTATTAATATACTTAAACCGGGTTACTCACGTCTATAAAGTCGAAAATAAGAGAGCAATCGCGGCAAGCGCTTCTCACTCATGATTATGGGGCGCGGACCGTCCCGAAACATGTCGAGCTATTTTCGACTTTATAGACGTGAGTAACCCGGTTTAAGTATATTAAAATTTAAACCTGTTTAAGCCGGTCCTGAAAGTTCAAACAAAACGAAGGCACATAAGGTCTCCCTGCCCAAGCGTGGAGCGCATAGTTCGGCCAGTAGGTCTCCGTTAGCGACTTGCACGCGCCGGTCCACGTCTCCACCACTAGGAGGCTCTCTGAGATTAGAATTAGGATCTGGTTTTCTTTTGACTCTCCATTCACTGTCCAAAGCTGTATGTTTGCATAGGCCTTTTCAATTATTTTACAAATCATGTGCCCTAAAAAGATTTTTATTAAGCTTAATTTACAATGAATTGATTTAGTTGAAATATCATATCTTTACAATGAGTTACATATGCCATTCTTCAGTATGATCATTTTAAGATAAATACGATAAAACTTGTCGCCGCTCAAAATAAAAAAAAATGTAATTCATACGTTGCGGTGGCGCGTGGCAGTATAGCTACGTCTGTATAAGTATGGTTGTTGCTTTATGTACTATCGCGTTCAGAATTGCATGGGCAGTTTTGAATGAATTCATCCATAAATTGCCCATGCACTTATGAACGCGTGTGTACAAATAAACCAAGAACCATACTTAGCCGCTATCAAATATATCGGATCAGCCAAGGTGCCCACAAATATCTGAGCACGCTTCTATTGTCAAAGCGTTAAAGTGCATGTTCATTTACGTAATGGCATATAAGTGATTATCAATTATCAACATTCAACGTACCTATGACATCAAAGATATGCGTCATCCGGTCCTGAGGGTACGGCTTAGCAGTGATTCTCCAAACATCATCCAAAGCTCCTCCGACATTCTCCACAGCTTCCCGGATCTCCAACATGGGAAGAGATTGCATTGATCTGCCAATAGCCGGTAATCAAATCACAATCAGACTCCTTACCTTACCTCCGGGACAAAATAATGGGGCAGAGCAGAACGTACGCAATATTCATTGGGCGATTAGGCTTGCATGCGGAGGGCGGTAGATTTTCATCTTGCACGTAATTCTTTCAATGGAATGTACCTGCTTTTGGCAAGAGGTGCCACTTTGTCAATTGTTGATAAGAGTCATTTCTAAATGAATCTTTATGGGATTAGCGTCGTATCGGCAAGCGACAGGGTGGTCCTTTTAATTAAATGCTCTATGGCAATCTTCCAGCCCCCCTCGTGGGCCGTATCGATCGATAAAAGTGAGGCTTACTGAATATCGTGTATGACAATCTTTTACATTATTGGGTGTTAAATAAATAACGCTAAGTTACGTAAGTCTGATCTGAGATGTAAATGAACATATGCAAAAGTATTTTTCTTCTTTCTACCGTTTTCCACGGCTCAGAGACCCTGGGGTCCGCTTTGGCAATTAATCCCGTGATTTGGCGTAGGCGCTAGTTTTATGAAAACCACTGCCATCTGTCCTTCCAACCCAGATGAATAAACTAGGCCTTATTGGGATTAGCCCGGTTTCTTCACGCTGTTTTCCTTCACCAAAGCGATAGGTGAATATCAAATGATATTTCTTACCTAGGATAAGTTACGAAGAACTAATCTTGAATGACTTTCGGATTGAATGAAAGTCGCACGCTCTTACCGCTGGGCCTCTCTTACGCTCTTAACATATGCTAAAGTAAAGTGCCATAATGGTTTCTCTCAAAATAAAGGCGTCGAAACCGACTTAGACACAAACCACGTCTAACATTGAAAGTATTATTTTATAATTCAAACTTCTATTTACGTTTATTTAACACTTTCACAGCCTGGTATAAAAATCTATGCAGGCTGTTAATCAAAGTGCACCACTAAGTGAGACACTAGCTATTAAAATATACTAAAATTATATCTAAAATAGGTAATTATTACCGAATTTCTTCACTGATGTCTTCAAACAGTTCACAAAAGGCTGATGCTGATTCCCTCTCTTTTTTATGTGTATCCTTATTCTGAGACAGAGTTCTCCAATAGTCAATTTCGTCTTCCACTGATTGTATAACTGGAATTAATAAAAAGAATAACAATGTAGATAAATTTGGGATAAGTATTTGAAATTAAAATAATTAAAATAGGTAATAGAAGAGATGACAGAATTCTCCATTTGTTCTCCTCTCCATAAGTTCTTCAGAATCTGTCCATTTGTTCTCCTCTATAGGTCGCATTTATCAACCAATTATTGTGAAATTTTGTAAGCAAGCTCGAAACTCATTTCTGTTGATGGGATCCATGAGCAATTAAGAGAATTCCTCAATGGTGATTTGGGTGTTTTCGAATAGAAACTATCAATTTGGTGAAGTGGACTTAATAATAAAGACCTAGGCTGGTATATATAGAACATAGATATATGAAGTGAGAAGATTTATAACAAAGCTAAATTATAACGGGTCTTAATGTCTCCGGGGGTGTGGCCAGAGACGCACTGTGATTGGCTAAAGCGCGCGGTAAGCGATTGCGCGACGCGGCGCTAGAGAGGAGTATAACTCGATAAACTGTTATCCATCGATATTTGATACATTCTGAATATTAAGAAATACAGTAAAATCCTAGAACAACCAATGCAGTCATGGTAAAAATATTGCAGTAGACCATGTGTCAAAAATAGTTATACAGATGACCATAATTAAGTATCTTGACGTTAAACGCGTTTGTGTGCGTAAACGCATATGCATCTTGTTTAGATATACTGTCAAGCTTTAGTTTTTTTTAATACTACGACGGTGACAAACAATTAAGCATACGGCGCGCCTGATGGTAAGCGGTTACCGTAGCCTATGGACGCCTGCAACTCCAGGGGTGTTACATGTGATTGTTTGTTACCGTCGTAGTATTAAAAACAAAAATCCATGATAAAGACGTATCATCAAGTCAATCCATGATAAAGAATTTGATTCATCGAATATATTCAGAAATAATCCCACTGCAATCCAAAAAATTGTGTTCTTTCCCCCATCTAACATTTGAACAGGAGGTACGAAAAATGTAAAAAAAATTGAAATACGAATTTATCACAAAAGTTACTTTGAACATATTCGGTCCAGCCGTTTTTAGTTTTCGCCAAAAAACTATTTAAAGAAAAGGAGAGAAAAGTATTTATTTTGCCTGCAGAATTTTTTTTATCGTATGAAGGCACGGAGAGAGCAGACGTAGAGAGAGAAGGCACTTAGCCAGTTTTTAAATCATATAGTAGTTACATACCAATAGTATCTTGATCCTTTTTTCCATAAGTAAACATTTTTAAAACAGACTGGAGCTCTGTTAAGTTCTTATGTAGTTTGTTGGAATACAAATCATTAGTCTGAAAAAAAATAACTTATCAAAGCAAGGTTTGAAATATAACTTGTTGCAATTAATTTGATATTATTAAATGAACGGAAAATGTAGATAGCTGCCAATTGCTGGCCATATATGTTAAAATAATTATTAGATCTTACAGTAGACAAGAGTGGTGAGTAGATTTGCTTCAAAATGAGATATAGGGATGCTGCAGCATTTTTAGACAATGTTATAATATTTATGGTGTTTATTGCATCTTCTTTAGTTAGCTCTTTTGGAGCTGTTTTATAAAATACCACAGTCTTAGTATTATCATCTTCCACCTATAAAGATAAATTGAAATAATTAGAAATTCATAATATAAAAATATAAATGTAATCTCAGAATTCTCAGAAATAGTGGAAAAGTTAAAAAAATAATCTAATGTTGTTAGCAGACATTTCTGCTTAAAAAAATTGAGTTATTTAGGGCACCTGACACATTGAAAGTGAATTTATTATATGTATACAACTTTTTTAAATAAAAAATGCCTGATATAATGAGAGGAGCAAACATATCACAAGATAAATATAGCTAATTTCTTTATACTGGTTTTGCCATAAATTGATTACAACTTTTTTAGGGTAAGTATGTGGATTCAAAAGAATATTACAAGAATTAGTCTAGTCTACTTTAAAAAAAATTTTTTGGTTCTACCATACAAAATTTGATGAAAAAGACATGAAAACCCAAAAAAATTGAATATTGTTTTTCTTTTGACAAATTGACACTATTTGCCTAATATGGTGAGAACACCATATTGGGTTGGAACTTATATTCAGATTTACTTAGTTAAAACATTGTAAAGAAAATAATGTATTTTATCAAAGATGTTTCTGCTTAGAACAAAATTATTACTTACTTTTGTTTGAAGCAAAATCGAATCTCCTTTTCCTACACTGCCTTGAAGTAATAATATTTGTGGGTTATGTATGAAATTATCCAATTCCTCTTCAGAATGGTTATCTATATGCAACCCATGTCTATTATAACTTTGCTCTGTAACATTTTGAATTAATGAAATACATAATGATTGTATTAATTAACTTCCTATATATAACATTGCTGGTTTGTTCTGCATGTTAGTTATAAGTTTTATAAAATATTGTAAGTGAATTTTGTAAATTCGTTTTGAGAATAAAGTTCCTAAATAATATTTTTGTACGGAATAAATGTATTATATCTAAAGTACAAAGCGGTCAATACGACAAGACATACGTAAGGTATCCTAGGAAATGGAGGTCGAGGGTATGATAAACAAGACAATATTTAACATTTGTACTTAGAACTCACTTTTCAAATAAGTAAATAATACAAATTAATTTGATGTTTTGTTTATTAAATATAAACAAAGAAGCTGTGACTGTCGATAAATACGGATATCAAGTTTGTAAAACATTTTTTTAACTCGGTTTACTTACCGATCGTGAGAGTTATAAAACGTTTTATATCAGCCATTCTTAATTCCCTCCAGATTTCGGGTACTTAATTAAAATAATTCAGACCTTTGAAGTAAACACATTTCTAATTTTACCTACGCGTATCTTTGGAAATCAAAAACTTCTCTAGATATAAGTTATATTACTTCCCATATAAGTATATAACATTAGCGCCGTTTTCCCGACTTTGGTTTGATTTGATTTATGTAGTCGTTATAGCAACCGACTGTTTAAGATCATGAAAAAACTGCTCTAAATCACAAAAAATTAGTTGTGTGGAGTTGTGGTGTGGAGCTAATGGCCTTCGCTCTATATAATTATAAAGAGACATCGACAGTCAATGGAGACTGGATTGCACGCCGAGAGTTTCATAAAAACTTCTAATTACTACGTGCACCCATAAATATAATAAAATGTAGTACATAAATATAGTAGAGAGTATCCAATCTATACTATGTACTAAATCTATGGTTGTCAACTCAACTGTCAAGTGTGTCAACTCAACTGTCAATCTTATAAATAAACTTGAAAAAAAAACTAATAAATAACATTTAGCGACAGTGTGTTAATAAATATTTAAATTGTTTTGTTAATAATATCTCGTCAACTATGTATCATCTACGAACGGTACGTACAATTATCATACCGGTGTTTATTGTTGCATAATTCTCATCTATTTTACTTTCAAATTACGTAGGTTTCTTTTGGCTTTGGAGGATGCTTATATCTTACTAGCTTCCATACACAATTTCGCCTGATTAGGGATCTTGTAAACGGTAACCCTATTTTAGCGGGATCTGCACTGCATAAAGTCATGCATTCTAAATTTCAAGTAGGACTCTCCACGTTCCCCCTCGTAACGGTTTAAGCTGTATGTTGCCTGTTCTCTATATAACCTGACCATTTTAAGCATATAGGAGACCAGAAATAAAACTTCTAGTAGCTTTATTTTCGATACACCTCAGATTTCTCGAGTGCAAACTCAGTCTGAGTATTGCAGAGTCGTATAAATCACATGAAATCGCGGAAGGGTCCTAAATTTTCCCCAGGCTGCCATCCCACTACACAGTTCTATAGCTCCAGAGCTATACCTAGAACTGTGTGCTGAGGAAAAAAAAAACAGAAAATAAGATAGATAGGATAGAAGATATAAAAAAAGGTTTCTTTTTGTAGTCCTGGATCTTACCTGGTGGTAAGACCAAGTACATGCAAAAGTCTGAGCTCTAAGAGTGGCAGAACGCACCGTAAGAGTTTCAAAATAAGAAAGGATTGCATATACTTAGGAAATTTTGAACTCTGGTTGCCGTGGTTAGGTGGCCTAGTGCTTAGGGTGTCTGCCACGAAAGCAGGAGGTCGCTGGTTCAATCCCAGCCCTGGGCCTTGGTCACTTTCAATTTATAATCCCTGCCTGTATTAAGAAAACAGATTTTTGATATTTGTATTTATTTCTAGACTGTGAATGCTGTCCGGAGGCTGCCATCACTTGCAATGTTCAGTGATGCAGGGAAGGGGACTATGGACACAACTTACATGGAGATCCCTGTGTATGATGTGGACAGACCACAGACTCTTGAGAAGCGTAAAGCTAGGTTAGTATTATTAACATCACTTATGCCCTATTTACATAGTAATACATTTATTGTACTGGTCGATGATAGGTGTGGGAGAATTAAAAATGCAGCGTTCATGCAGATAGGTAGTGCAAGACAGTGTATCTGTATTGAGATAAACAATCAATTTGCATTGATTTTAGGACCCGTAATGCCATCTGTTCTCAGCAATGTGAATTACTACATTACATTATGAAATTAACATGCAAAATTTTGATATTTAATTATAACAGCTCAATAGTAGATGGCGAAACGTTGAAATAAGATAATTAACTTAAACATTTATTACAGTGAGAAATCGCTAAAATTGACCCAAAGATTCTTGTATTTTTTGTCACTCACTCATGAAAATCAAGTAATTACAAAATTAAGCTATTGTAACATAACAGACAAAATACTGGTGTGGCATGCCTAAGAGAATTGTCCTGATTTACATTTCCATTAGATTCCTCAAAGTAAAATTAAAAACTCAAACAATTTTATTCATATGGTTCTTAGTTTAATGACTTAGGCAACTTTTGTCCCTTAGAATGAAAAAAAAAGAATTTAGCAATTTGTCTACCAATAATTTGCTAAATTATTAATTAATCATTATATTTGAGGAACTGAAAATAGGTATGTAGACAAGCTGTAATGTAATGTTATTTAAAATATTCCGCTCAAATTAGGGTAGTCATACACGCAAAAAAGGCACAATGGATGTCGATTTGCGGACAAAGCCCAGGATAACTAACTAGGGTAGTCATACTACCACTCTAATTATCATACACGTTTACCTATGAAAAGGCCATTCGGATCCTTTTTCTGCTTAATGGGTAAAAACTGGATACAGGCTAGACTGGGATAGGGAGGTTTGTAAACTTTGTAATCACTCAGGCAAGCTGCATCATTTTATAGTCATCGAACTTTACTTACAGGTAAAGTTTGTTTGATTCTCTATTAAACTTCTGCAGCATGCCCAAGTGAATACATATTTATGACTAAGTAGATGTTTAGAGTTACTAGCACGAAATAGCCTAAAGCAAGAGAAAGATAACAAAACATTGGTCAAACGAATCAATCATTGATATAATTATAAACAAATAATTAATTTGGCCAAAGCATTATGGTTGAAATAAACATTTTCTAACCAAGAAAATCGCAAATAAATTCTATATCCTTCATCAATACTAATAGTGAAGTAAGCAACTTTCAAATCTATCAGACACATGCATCTTGTGATCGAACTCTCATAGCTGTTCTATAATCATCAAGTTTGAAATAAGAGGTATGTACATATACGTATATTTATCTACGCACATATCACTAGTGCTCTAAAATTCGTTCGGAAATTATAGACAATGACCAATTGACCAGCATTACCAACCAGCAAGAATTAACGGAACTGTAATTTTAACATTACCTACTGAAAACAGTAGGTAATGAGTTTCAATTTGGAACAGCTCTCACATTCAAGTAGGTGTCTATTTTAGATTCAAACCGAGCCTCCCGTTAAAATAACAAGCAAAAAACATATACACCCGCCCTTTACTTCCTTACCTATTAAATAATGTGTCAAAAAGAGATGTATATGTGCTTGTTATTTCTTCCATTTCGTAGGTTGACAACAGGTTGAACCAATGAGTAACGAAATATATGGAGGAGCCCTATTCTACTACACACACATCAGGTTATACAAATATATATGAAATCGACGTAGCCAAAACCATACTTACTCTGTTTCTTTCTTTTTTAAAGCGATAGCGTAAGGTGAAAGAGATCTTGATTTCCTGATCCTCCATGACATGTCCTTTCACTGCTCTCAATTCCGATACAGTTAGATATAGACTAATAAATAATCTTCACAAAGCATAATTGTCAACACACTAACCTAACCTAACGCACTAGTGAGGAGTGCCATTGGACGATAACCTAACCTTTTAGTGGGGCTGAAAAACAGAATCGACGGAGCTGCGCTTCGCAGAGCTCCTATTCTGCGTTGATGAGGCGACACACGAACACGGGATCGCCCTAGGCATGCAACCGGGAACACCGTCTGCTGCGACAGCCAAGGCTGTCCCCTCCTTGGACCCGAAGCCCCCAGAGCCGAAGCCCCCGGAGCCGAAGCTCACCCGCCCGAAGGTAGCGTGCAGGGCGACACCACACGCTGGTCATGACAACCTCCACGCCGGGAGCGAGATGGAAAAACCCCGGGTTCCACCCCCTCAGGTTGCCACCGCGATTTTTTATAGAGGTGGTTATCCTCGCAGCCACCACGCCGGCACCGGCCAGCAGTGGCAACTCCCGGCCCGTCATCATAGGCCCTTTGCCTAGGCAGGGTACGGGACCGCAGTTTTATACAGGATAGCGGCATTCCTGTACCTCGGCCGCAAGCGCCAGGCCCGAAGGCCCCCTCTAGCCAACATTCAGAAGTTCTCTCCCTCAATGAGGGTACACTCCCTGTGCGGAACCCCTCAACTCCCCCTGACAGGATATTTGCAGCACCAGTAAGAAATCCTCGGAGTCCTCCAAGAGATCGCTTACCGTTGCCCCCAGGAAGCACCGTCCAGGAACCCTTCCCTTTTTCCCGGATCAACCGGATCAAGAAGGATGAGAAGAGCCCTGGCACTCGAGGAGGTTTCCCGTTATAGCTCCCCGTCAACATATTGACCTAACCTAACCTAACGCATTAGTTAAGGCCATTGGACGAAGTCCTAACTTTCAGTGGGGCCGACAAACAGAGTCGACGATGGAGCAACATATTTTTTTCAAAATCATACGGCAAACAGTAGATATAGGTATTTGTAGCACAGCTTTTAGTAACTTCGATTTTAGGATATTTAACATTAGTAAGAACAGATGTTCAGCATTGGGTATATTCGGGTTATAGAATTTTATTCGATTTAATATACTTACTAGAAAAAATTGTTATGCGAAAATAATCATTATTATATTGACATTTATGCCATATATCGTTATGCCATTCGTGGTATGCCAAGTGAAAATGTGATACTTAATCGATTCTATATGCGAAAGAGAGGGCTCCCCGTGGGCGACTGATTCTTCCATATTCAAATTCTATTAGATTATATTCGTTGCAGAAATAGAGCCTTAAAGGATAACAAACACATATTAAACTCTTTATCAAATGCAAAAATAATGATAATATAATTACTCTGATTGATCATTATCATTAGAAAGATAAATGGTTTAATCAAATTCTACATTAGAATACGACCAATGACAAAAGAGGATTCGTCGATTTTTTTTCGTATCTATCGCGTTGCTAATCGTAACTTTAGGTTATGATATAATAACATCTTTTTCGCAGAATTTATCTGGAACCTTCAACAGTTATAATGGAAATACCAGTAGGGGCGTAAACACAGTTTTCGCAATAAGACAGAAGCCTTGATAACACTTATTACCTTTAACAATATAC
Source organism: Lathronympha strigana (assembly GCA_949128165.1). Classification (NCBI taxonomy): domain Eukaryota; kingdom Metazoa; phylum Arthropoda; class Insecta; order Lepidoptera; family Tortricidae; genus Lathronympha; species Lathronympha strigana. The sequence continues at coordinate 7,907,775 of OX421905.1, read as the reverse complement.
CGAAATTTATAAAAGCCGACCAAGAGCATGTCGTCATAATGCTACATTTACATTAAGTACATTTTGTAAAATATACATTTTTACCTTTAACAATATACCGAAATTTATAAAAACTGACCAAGAGCATGTCGTCATAATGCTACATTTACATTAGGTACATTTTGTAAAATATACATTTTTAGGGTTCCGTACCTCAAAAGGGAAAACAGGATCACTTTATTCACTTTGTTGTCCGTCCGTCCGTCGGTCTGCCCGTCAAGACCCTTTATCTCGGGAACACGGAGAGATAGCTAGTTGAAATTTCAAATTAATAACACATACCCAGCTCTGCGGTCCCTTGAAGCTGTGAAAAAACCAAACCATCACGTGTACAGTCAACCAATTGGAACCCTAGGCCACTCTAGAATAGGGTTGCCATAAATGTTAGGACTCAGACCGGGACATTTAATAAAAAACCGGCCAAGTTCGAGTCGGACTCGCGCACCGAGGGTTCCGGCGGCTAAGATTCAAAAGTTCGTTGGAGATTTTTTATTTTATTTAAAAAATATGAATGGAGATAGGGATAATGTTATATTTTTACTGTTACATTTATCATAATGTTAACGCTGTGTAAAAAAACATTTTGTTATCCTTCGTAAACTTCGTAGATATGGGGGATGGTACCTATATATTTTTACGTTACCGTTTATAAATAAAATAAAAATTACTGTAAAAAAAATGTTTTAGAATGTGCAAATCAAACCCTTTCAAATGATACCCGGCATGACCCAGTATCCAAACCTTTAAGTTTTGTTACCTCTTTTATCGGGCAATTTACATTGAAAATACGTTAAAATAAATAATAAACCCTCTGCCAATGTGTCTGAGTTAACCTTGTTTATCACTATTCAAATTCAAATCTGTAGGGTTAGTAGTTCTCAAGATAGACTAAGTCACACCATAAGGGTTCCTTGGTTAGTTTGGAATCTTAATCGATTGGTTTGTAAATTTTTGTTTAAAGTAACGGTGTCAACGCTCGGCCACCAAACACGCTGAATGAAAATTAAACAAGGAATGAAAAATGTTGCAGAACACCTACAATCTTAGTCAAAATAACGAATCACAAAAAAAGAGCGAATAAATATTTTATGTGTCAACATGATGCCAACGACAGGGATCCTACAGTTAAAAAATAAATCAATGTCTTATTCTTTTACTCAGCTGTTCAAAGCTCTGCTCGCACGCGTCAAGAAACTGTTCTATCTATATTTGAACGATGAAAATTTTACAGAAATTCGGGGATAGTAGGTACCTTTTACTAAGAGTAAGGAAAGATAGGTTGAAAAGTAATTCAAGACAGGCTAAGATATTAATGGTGATGCTAAGAATATACGAGTAACTTATGTCCGCTATTTCCCGCGACTTTGGAAGTTGTGTTTTTTAACAAATAGTGAAATAGTTCGAAGAACTAAAAGGAGATTTTGTTTTGACACTGTTAATGTAAATTCGTAAAAAGTGGACGGACATGGATCAGCGCTTAAATCGTTCTATCCACGTACGATTGGCCTAATAGTTATATAGTCATGTTTATTGTAGGTATTTTTTTTTATTTACTCCAGTCCCCTACTAAATAAAGTAAATAACTATTATGATTTTTAAACCGGGACAATTTGCTTATCGGCCGGGACACCGGGACATCATGCTCCAAACCGGGACATGTCCCGGCGTACCGGGACGTATGGCAACCCTACTCTAGAACCATGTGAAAAATGACAAGCAGTAAGAGATTTCTTACAGTCTGATTTATAGCGTCACTATGACATAGTCCTACAGTGGCCTAGGGTTCCAATCGGTTGACTGTACGTCAACGCATTCAAAAGAGACGGCCGTTAATGTCGCATTTCCCATACATTTGCAATTGGAATCAAAATGTAAGTATAGGGTACTTCCCGTTGATCTATATTCTATAATCACGAAATATTGCCGCACACTGAGAGTTCCGTGCCACCTTTGTGCGGAACCCTCGGTGGGCGAGTCCGGCTCGCACTTGGCCGGTTTTTTTTAAATTGAAAACAGAAAGTCAAAACAGTTGAAAACTGAAAATTTGCACACAGAAAGTGTGCAAATTTGAATTTTAGACCCAAAACTGGTAAAACTAACACTGTAGAGAGAAAATTTGATCATGGAAATTTGAAGGAATGGAAACATGGAAAGTCAGGGATTTTTGGCGGTGGACACGTTGACTGTTCGCATATTATTTATTCCAGGCTCCACTACCAGTCGCGTAAACGAGGAATGCTGGAGAACGATCTGCTGCTGAGTACCTTCGCCAAGAAATACCTCGACGGGTTCAATGAGGAACAAACCCTCATGTACGACCGCCTCATCAACTCGCCCAGCAACGACTGGGACATCTTCTACTGGATCGTGGAGAAGAAAACTACCCCTGAAGAGTTCAACAATGAAATCATGGATCTGCTGAAGAAACATGCTAAAAACGAGGAGAAAGTCGCTCTTCGTCAACCAAACTTGCATTAGAAATGTTTTAGCTGCAGTAATTATATAGAGATTAGATTGAAATCGCTTTTGGCAAAGTTAACTACCACCTCTTACTTAAGCGACTTATATGAAGGTACTTACCTAAGTAATATAATTTAGAGCGTACCTTATTGAGTGATTCTATTGTTAAATTAAAAATTAAATGTAGGACGCTGCAGATAGCTGATGTTTCTATTTTCATTGTAAACCGTAATAAATAATACAGTAGATTTCGGTTTTAACGACGGCGGAGGGGCTACTTCAATGTCGTCGCTATATCCGGATGTCCCTGTCTACATTGTAGTAAAAAAACCGGCCAAGAGCATGTCGAGCCATGCTCGCGGACTATGGCTTTCAGCGTTGAGCCGACGTGCCTACCGCTCGTCGGTGTCGCGGAAGCGATGCGATGCTCAGTGTAAGGTTCCGTAGCTTACCGTCCGTTACAATAGGCGAACTTAAAAAGGGATTTTATAGATACCACGCTCATAACAATAAAAAAGGAGTATCTTCGCGGCTCTTACGATTTATACGCCCATTTGACTGAGAAGATATGTTGTTTTGTAAGAAAACAATAATGCCCTGACTGATCAAGTTCAAAATAATTTTCCTTTAACAGTTTTACCTGTGATGTAATTTTGTTGTAAGATTATTAATGATATAACTAAAATAAAAAAATAATAACGACTTCCACCGACTTGCCTATTTTTATTTAAGCTCTGTTCCTCTACGATTTGAAAATAGGCAAGTCGTAATAAATAGATAGGCGCAATCTCGTTATAATTAGATTTTAGCCCGGTTGTGCAGTTTCTATGGAATGAGCAACTCTATTCTATGCCCTGAGGGAGCTGTAAACTCGGGGTCATCGCGTAAGAAACAAACAAAAACCGGTCTAGTGCGAGTCGGACTCGCGCACCGGGAGTTCCGTACAAACTTTTAATTATCACATTCATCCATAAACAGGATGAAATAAACTGCATCTTGTAGTAGAAATTTGACCTCAGCCCCATGTATCGACAGCTTAGGTCACACGTTTGCACACTATAGAGTTATGCCGTTATTCACAAACGCTCGGCAAACCTCGTTATCTAATTTGTTGTTTGTCCTTATCTGCCCGATTGACATTAGCGTTTGTCAAAAAGGGACAAAACATATTTTAACTAAGTAAAATGGGTATTTTATGAATAAGGCGGTTTAGTGTGTGAGTTTGTTTTCCCTTGATATTTTGTTGTATCGCGTAAACCGATTTTTTACTTTATTTATAAGACGGTACTACATGAAATCATGATATCTTATAAATTTTAAGAAAAAAACATTTCCTAAGAAAACTAAGTATTTTTTCACTGTTAGTAAAATAGTAAAATAATAAAACATTCTTTTGGAATGTGCAAATCTAGCCCTTTCAAATGATACCCACATGACATGAAATGACAACTTTTGTCGGTCATTTATCATTGAGAATAAATTAAAATACCGATAAATTAAAATCCTCTCACAATGTGTCTTGGTTAACAATACAATACAATACAATAACTCATTATTGCACACCTCATAAAACATTACAACAGAAAAAAAAAGATATACATCATACACAAAAGCAGAGGTAAACAACAGGCGGTCTTATCGCTAAAAACCGATCTCTTCCAGACAACCTTGTTTATAACTATTTAATATTTCAAATCGGTGGCTTAAATACCTCTCGAGATAATTAACGATGTAACAGACAGACTGAGTACCGTCAAGTGTAAAAATATGGTGGTGCACATCTTACTCAAAAATATGTCCCATAGCACCTTATGCCGGTGTAATAAGAGCGTCGTACCATATTTATGAGTCGATTACGTCGAACCATATTTTTGCACTTGACTGTACCTACGCACGGCAAGCGTTTCTTTTATTGAAATTTATTAAAAGGTAAGGTCTAAGTCGTAAATACTCATAAACCTCGAGGGAACTATAACATTTCCTCAGCAACACAGCCGTTATTGTGTTCTACATAAATTATCGTACACTTTCCTGTGGCTACTTAGTGTTACCCATTAGATACCTACTTCACTGGCTCAGAGACTGCCCTGCCCTGCGTGTGATGCACTTTAAGTAAGTGATGTGGCCACTTACTTAAAGTGTTATTGTTGCAAATACAACTAAATAGAATATAACTATTATTTTTAAGCAGAAATGTTTGCGTACTATAAAAATCTCAAATACAAATCACATTTTTTAGAAAGAAAGTGGAAAAACTCGTGATTCTGGGATACATGCCTATCGCTCGCCTAGAACACACCCGTGGCCTTGTCCACAATATCCCTCGTATGCGCCTTAGAAGGGCGATTAGCAACATCTACCGTAATAAATTACTTAACTAAGCCTATTAAGAAATTAGGGGACAAGGGTGTGTTACACTTATATAAACTTTCACGATTTTCACTCGAGTGGGGCGAGTCTTACCCCCGTGGTCCCAGAGTAAAGTATACCTACTTCGGGCAATCCGTCGGATCTCCATAATGGGTATGTCCGCCGGGCATCCTCTATAATGATAAAATAAAAGGATCAATCTGGGAGTCTTGAGAGGACCATGTCATGTCGCCCTCGAAACGTCGGAGGTTAGTTTCAAAGTTTTACACGGGTGTGATCTCGGTAGCTCGTTTGGCAGAGCGATAAGCAATGTATCCCAGAGCTGCAAGTTCAAGTCCCTCTCGAGGTAATTTTTTTTTCCAGTTTTCCTTTCTTTTTAAGAAATTTGGTATCATTCGCAGACGTTTCTGTTTAAGTCTGGTCTGATAGTTTATTTGAATAAATGTAATGACAATAAGTAGGTAAACGATTACGTAGTTTTCTGAACTGCGCGTCAAGTTTAGTAAGCTACGTCTGTCAGAATTGGGGAGTGTCGGTTCGCTTTCCTCGCGAGCCACGTGTATTATTATGTGGAATAATTGGTAACGTAAATGATAGTCGGTGTGCTCAAATGAGCATTGATACGCCGCCGCATTACCATATTCATTTGTGTGAAGACGGCATGCGGCGACCTGACGCAGACTTTAGCGCGACCTCACTCCGCTACGCACCTTTTCAATTATTTTCGCAATTTTAATACGACTTATTTGTCAGAACTACCGAGTGCGTAATCATATTTTGATGGGAGCAGTTATCAAGTGATGTTTTATAATTTTTGTTGATTATGAACGGTACGTCATACATAGGTCAGCCCACATATCTTATCATCTCTTTAAATGTTTGTGCTTAAGTCCGGTGGAGTCAGTTAACGCCAAGCAAGTAATCGATAGACTGATTGAGCATTGTTTTATTATTTATTACGTATTTAAGAAGCCAAAATTACTGCAGTATTTTAATTATAAATTTCTCGTGGTGGATATTGTGTTTTTGTATTATTTGGAAGAAAATCAAGAATGCCTATCCGTCGTAGTCAGGTAAGCGTTTTGTGCGATTCATTTCATTAACGTTTTATTAATAGGGAATATTCACAATTTTTTTAAATACTGTTGGATGATAGCTTTTATCATAAAAATACTGTAAAATAAATTTCAGCGCATAATAACTAAAATTTAGTAGATAAATCTTCTTTCAAAAACTCCAAATAAAAACGGGCGTTTGAAACGCCCGCCATTCCGTCAAGCTGAGCCGTGACGTCATTTCTCATCTAAGGCCGGCACACAGTCTGAATCACCTATACCACCTATACCACGAAAATCGAACGATTGCGAATTTATACCTCCGTCTCTGTCACACTTGCACATTAGAGTGACAAAGAGGTTTCCCGTCAATGCCAATTTTCGATGTTCGTGGTAGGCATGCAGATTACGATGCATAATTGTAATTCATATTGTGAATTAATAATGCATAAAATTACGTACAATTTAGATATTGCTCACACGTATCCTGATTTTTTCAGATATAATAAATTTCTCAGATCAATTGATGTGAATTAAGATTATGATTTATGAACGTGTTTGATCGGCCCAACATAACCTAAAAAATGTTTATTATTTAATTAGTCTTGTATTGTTCAGCCGATTGTGTTTACATTTACAATGGAAAACGACATACAAGTCATAAAACCGCTTTAAAGATGGGATATGTATTGGATTGTGCCAAAATGCAAAAATATGAGTAGCAGAACGAGAAACACTAGATATCTTATGAAGGAAATTCCATACGAGAACATGTATACAATTTGACACAGACGATTCACGATTCGCATGCTTTTTTTTTAATGATCTGGATACTAGTGCTTCTGTGCCGGCTGTACACCAAACATTTGAGAAACCGAGACGCGAGATTACATACAGCGGCTCTCTGTTCATTCGCGTTCTTGGCTTGGTGTACAGACACCACTATCCAATGACGTCACACTCGACGTCACAGCGTTTTAACCGTTTGTAATTTCACACATTTTTTTGCACTTTTCAATAATTATTTTCACAGCTAAAATTAAATTAAATTAAGAAATTTTGATAGGGATATAATGCTGAACCAACATAGTTTCTGAGAAAAAAATATAAGCCTTATCTATTTCTAGTGCATATAGCCTATTGTACCTTATTTTTTTTCATTTTGGTTTAGACCACAAGGCTGATCAAATCAAATTAATTTCACTAACAAAGCAGAAATTTATAAATAATTTGTTTAAAATAGAGAAGTTTATTGAAACAAATGATTTTATTACCACATTCTACATTTAAATCAATGTGCTTTATCACAGTGTATTACGGCTGTAAGTTCTTGACCGTTAAATAGCTGCGCCATAATTAATACCCATAAATACATTACAAATCATATCGTTTGCAAAGTAATATGAGCATAAGAACAAACGGTAACTTTCAGTTGTTGGTGAAATGGATTTTCGAGAACCAGCACAAGCTGCGCACTGTGCGGCGCTGCAGCTCGTCGTTGCGGTACAAGGAGCTGGAGGAGGCGGCCGTGGCCGCGCCCGAGTACGCGCCGCCCGCGCACGACGAGCCCTGCCCTCACGGAGAACCTGAACAAACTTTCAAGGTGGGTGCATTACTTCATCCTCACCCGAATTCTCAGTTTCACGACTGAAAATTCAATTCTTACTGACGAGCAGTTCGGCTTTAGATCCGGACACTCGAGCGTCCACCAGGTGCACCGCCTCACGGAGCACATAACCTTCGGGTTCTCGCGATTTAGGGGGTTAAAGACTGGTGCGATCTTTCTTGACGTTGCAAAAGCCTTCGACAAGGTCTGGCATAACGGTTTGGTATACAAACTATATCAAATCGGAATGCCGGACAGACTCGTACTCATAATACGAGATTTCCTTACGGACAGAAGCTTTTGCTACCGAATTGAGGGAACGTTATCAGACCCACACCCTATCAGGGCCGGAGTCCCGCAAGGCTCCGTCCTCTCTCCTACGCTCTATTCGTTGTTCACGAACGACTTACCTAGGCACCCGCGTGTCGAACTAGGGTTGTTCGCGGACGACACCGCGCTCTATACGACGCACACTCGCTACGACCTTATTCGGAAATACCTCCAGGATGCAATCTTTGACCTAGGCCAATGGTTTCGTCTTTGGCGTATTGAAGTGAATCCGGATAAGAGCGCAGCGATAATATTCCACCCAACAGACAATATGCCGTTGGACTCGAGGGTGGAACCGGTTCGGCTTTTCGACCAACGCATCCCGTGGGTCAATGAGGTGAAATACCTCGGCGTTACTCTCGATCGTAGACTGACTTTCCTTAGCCACATCCGTAGGGTACGAAGAAATGCGAGCTTCGTACTAGGTAGGCTTGGGGGGATGATCAACAGGTTTAGTAAGATGTCACTTAGAAATAAGCTGACGCTTTACAAGACGTGTGTTCGTCCCATAATGAGTTACTCAAGTGTGGTATTTTCCCACATGAGTAAGGCACGTCTCAAGCCGCTTCAGGTCGTACAGAATCGTTTCCTCCGTAGGGCGACTGGTGCCCCGTGGTACCAGACGAACCTCAGTCTGCACCGCGACATGAAGCTTAACTCCATGTACGGTTTCTTTAAGCAAACTGCTCGGCGTTACTTTGATAACGCCTCCCATCATAGGAATCCACTAGTCAGGAATGCTGCCAATTATTTGCCAACTCCTCCACCACCTCCGGAACTTCTTGCTCACGATTCACTGATTAGGGGTCGCTCAGTCCGGCGACCTAGGCACACACTCACGGACCCGGACGACGAAATCGCAGCCGACTTCGAAAGAAGGCGCGCTGCAATATCGTCGCCCGACGCGCCGCGTACACACCAGCGTCCCCGCCGGCGGGGTCGCCCACCCCGCGACATAGACACATTCAGTCCGTTATCGACCCGGTACTGCCGCGTACCGGATAGCATCAATCCGACCGCGATCGGACCTAGCTGAGTTTCTTGCTGGAATCTTCTCGGCTAGGTTAGGGGTAGCGAACCAGCAATAAAACTCCCAGTAGCTAGTTTTCTTACACACACCTCAGATTTGGTTGGACCCGGTCCAACCGATCTCTCTGGAGCGCAAACTCAGAAGGAGTATTCCAGAGTAGTAAATATCGTGTGATGTCGTGGAAGGGTCCTGGATTTTCCCCAGGCTACCATCCCACTTCACAGTCCGTACGCTCCAAAGCTCTGTGCATGGAGCCCCTGCCAGGTTCAAAAAAAAAAAAAAAAAAAAAAAAAAAAAAAAAAAAAAAAAAAAAAAAAGGTGCATTACTTCTTTGGTTACATTAGTTTTTCTGGATTGAAAAAGTTGCAATTTAATCTAATTCGGTAGTTTTGGCAATTAACCCCTCTTGGCCAATGATTTAAACACCACGGTAAATCATTATTGTTTTACAGTAACAGATTGTTTACCCAGCAGGTCTCTTAGTACTTAACTACTTAAGGATATCAGTTACTTACTTTTAAAAGGGATGTCACACATATTTATACCCAAACGCAGGGGTTTGAATGTGCTATATGTTACATGCCATTGGATTTAATTAGTGCTTGATAAACATATGATTAGAGGAAAATTTGTGAAAGAACTTTATCTTATCTCTGTTTGTAATTATCATGTTTAATTGTACATCTACGTATATATATATATATATGGCTGTTCACGTTCTACGCATCAGTCTATTAAACTATTTAGAATTAAAATCTGAAATAACTAGTCCTATTATGATTACGTTCTCATAAAAAAACGCATTGAATGGTATCTCTGTAAATTGGCTACCTACAAGAAATGTACTCAATTAAATCGTTCTCACTTATTAAAACTGTTCAGTGGATACCTACATATGTTTTTGAACTTTACACACACTGAACTTTATCACCATGCAATAAGGTAAAAAAGTGGATACATCTCTACAACATCTGATATATACTTATCTCTTGTTTACAAATAAGATGGGGGAACGATTTTTATAAATTTATATTGTTGAAGCTTGTTTACATTATTTCTACAACTCTTATCACAGTTATTATTGTTTAGTTTGCGTTTATTAACTTCTAAGATTCTTAATAGATGTCCTTATCAGTTGAAAGTTTAGGTATTCATGAATGCAACCATGCCACAACACACGTGATAAGTTGCGTCATTCCCGTAGTCAAATGTTGTTATTTTGGCATCTTGAATGTTTTATTTATGATTTTTTTGTATCTCTGATTACTGATACTATTATGAATGTCTTTGATATTCTTAGTATTTTAGTCATTGCAGCTAATACCTACATACCTCTGTTCCTGAATTGACCTAAGATGTGATAACTAAATGCACATCAAACACAGTTTAGCTAAATGGTTATTTGTCCATATCTGTCAGTTTGACATTTGGGTTTGTTAGAAAGGTAGAAAACCTATTTTTAACTAAAACGTTACAGTATGCAACGAAATTGTTACAGTATGCCGATCTACACGTCAAATTAGCAGCACCGTATCAGCTGCAACCTAAACCAGACGCCAAGGACCTTGGTTTCGGGAAATACTTCACGGATCATATGCTCAAAATCAACTACCAAGTGCAACTGGGCGGCTGGCAAAAACCTGACATCATCCCCTTCGAAAACCTTAGCATCCACCCTGCGGCCAAAGCTCTTCACTACGCAATACAAGTAAGTAATAGCCTACAAATTTTAATCTAAATAAAAAAAAACATTTAGAAATGAACTGTAACTCGACGTCATTAAATACAAAATCGAAGCGAGCGTTAGTGATGTTTACTTCAACTTCCTTCATTGCGCATATTGAACTGAATGGCTGTGCAAACAAACAACCTTATCAGTTTATCTAGTTTCCCTATTGGGTATATGGAGAAATGTTTCTTATGCGTATTTGAAGTCGGAATTTGTTTTTACAGTTGTTTGAAGGGATGAAAGCGTACCGGGGTGTGGATGACAAAATCCGGTTGTTCCGGCCTGAGCTCAACATGAAAAGGATGAACCTGGCGGCGCACCGCTCTGGGCTGCCGATATTCAACGGAGAAGAACTCATCGAATGCATGAAAAGACTCATACAAATTGACCAAGAGTGGGTGCCACATTCTGAAACCTCCACGCTATATATCCGACCGACGCTTATAGCTACCGAGGTAAGCTCATTATTTATATTATCCAATATGTACATTCAGCAGATAAGTACGGATAGAGTCAAGATTATAGCTAGTGGCTCTGTGAGCTGTAGACCAGTCAAGTGTAAAAATATGGTGGCGCACATCTTACTCAAAAATATGTCCCATAGCACCTTATGCCGGTGTAATAAGAGCGTAGTACCATATTTATGAGTCGATTATGTCGAACCATATTTTTGCACTTGACTGACCTCGCGAGCCTGTCTATGTAAAATATAAAACTGAATAACTGGCGGGAATTGGGACAAAGGCATTTGGTGTCTATGGCGCTGAGGACCCTTGTACAAATTTCCGCTATTTTGAAAATTTTCAAAAACTGAATCGACAAAAAAAATTTATGTATAGAATAAACTTGCTTACAAAATTTCACAAGATTTAGTTGATAAATGAGACCTGTAGAGGAGAACAATTGGACCGACACACGAAAGCATTTGCCCAAGCTGAAACGAAGACGCTTCGCTCACTCGGTCAAATATGCACAGTTCAATCTCACATCAGTGAGCGTACAAAATACAACTACATAGTGGCTCTCTGAACTGTAGATCTCGCGTGGTACTGGTATTGACACAAATGTCGTAAGCGCCTTTGGAGTTTATGGCGCTTAGGACCTTTGTACCATTGTAAAAATTTCCCAACAATAATAATAATTGGTTGATAAATGCGACCTGTAGAGGAGAACAAGTGGACAGACACTAAAGCACTTTTGCCTAAGCTGAAACGAAGATGCTTTGCTAGCTTTGCTCACTCGGTCAAACATCTTAACAGATTATTCGCTCTGACTCTATAGATAATAAGGTAGACGGCCCAGTGGATGACACTGACCCAGTAGATGACACTGACCCAGTGGATGACATTAAAAAATAAAAGAACACGGTTGTTAATATAATCCCAAAACAGCGTCAATTTGACTGTTAATGCTATCTTTAATTATTTCATCGATTAATTGAGCATTTGTGAAATAGTTTTTGTGATCAGATGCTTCGGTTGGTTTTGCGCCGGCGCACTTAGCAAATCCTTTAAGACTGCATTGTAAACGTGAAGAGAAAAACTGGATTCAATTCGTTATTGATATGTGTGTGTTTATTAAAAACTGATGTTTACTTATAAAACAAACAATGGATTTTGTGTATTTAAAGCGGATTAATTTGTAGATGTTAATATTGTTGAGGCATGTCATACACAGGGACAAAATTATAGCGTGTATTAGTGAGCACGCATATTTTATTATCTTATGGAAATTAATGATGTTGAGCTTTTTTGGGCCGAACGGCAAAGCGTCTGACTTTGTGATTACATATTAATAATGTATGTGCAGTTCAGGGCCTATACCACGAAAATCGAACCATTGCGGAATTGTATCTCCATCTCTGTCACACTTGCATATTGGAGAGACAAAGAGGTTTTCCCGTCAATGCCAATTTTCGATGTTCGTGGTAGGCATGCAGTAATCATATCTGAAAACTTGATGCAACGCCCTGTCATACACTGGGACACCGATTCCATTTTTCCATAGTCATCCACTGGGCCATTTGATATTTTGCATGCCATCCACTGGTACAATTTTTGGAAAATTGGAATTATTTATTAATGGTTTGAGAAATATACTTTTTATGTTTCCTATAACTTTAAGCAAGAACCGGTTTATAAATTTGCATATAGTCATAGTAAGTATGTTTCATAATTAAGTAGTTTTCTTCGTAAATATGTGAATTTCCTAAAAGTGTCACCTTAAATAGCATTTACAATGCGTATTAAGAGGCATACACAGAGGCTATAACACGCTACGTGTTTCTTCAGGGTGGCCTTTTTATATTATGGAATTTGTTATATTATTCTTAAGGATAGAGTCGATAATATAATTTACGGTGAGCTGCAGAGTTAAGTGACCCCCCCCTGCATAGAAAGTTTGTATGCAGTGGGAGTCACTTAACTCTGCAACTAACTTACCTTGGATGGTTGTAACGACTTTTTACATTATTGTTTTATCCGGTAACGCTTTAATAGGCATTTTTATCGTCAAAGGATTGTTAAGTAGAAGCAAAAATAGAAACAATACTATAACTACCTGACCTCAGGTGTCGTGTCTTAAAACTTTGAAAAAGTGGCAAACACATTATTCCTCATCGAAACCACGACTCTCACGCTACAGTTCAAGCAGCAAGTCTTGTACATTACCTTGGACTTGAGGAACACTCCACTTCTTCAGCTGATGCACGTTGCATACCTGCATACCTTCCCGCATCCTTATCGAGAACTTCCGCCAAGTACAAATAACAGCATTCTTAACTGACCTTGACTATATCATGTTGTTAACTGATTCGGTATACTTTTGACAATTTATCTCTACATGCCATTGACATAAAAATAAGTGCTTATCACCAGGCGATAGAACGAGCAAATAATTATCGTAATCGGGCGATGAGGCGTCAAAAATTTGCGTGTCGCCTTGCTTCGCTTTATCTCCGACAATCTTCGTGCGAAAGCATTAAATATCACTCGTAAAAAGGAAATATCAAGGAACCGTGGAACTGATTCATAATTTAGTAGATGCAAAAAAAGAATAGATAGGCACACTGTACCTAGCAGCGCGACAAAAAAGTAGACAGTTACGGAGTACGCCACTAACCATTAGAAAGCAACATTGTATATTGTATATCTCATTCTGTCGCAGAAGTGCGACGACCGGATATCGAAATGTACGAATTTAAATTTAATTGTATCAAATTGGCAGAGAGTCAAAATTTCTTTAGGACCTATGTAAGTACCTACTACCTATGTGTTAAATGTGTAGGACACACAGAAGCCAGGAGATTAAATAAATGTTAATCTACCTATAACAAAGTTGCCAATAGACAATGTTTAAATTGTTATATAACGTTGTCAGCTATGTGTGAACAATCTAGATTTGTAACCTCTATTTGTTAGCGATATTCAATGCCATTACGAGTATACCCATGTTATCAATTTCTTAGATAATATTAAACAAGTCGTACAAGACCACAATATCTACACAAACACAAAAAATAACTTAAGACTTTCTTAGTAAAATAATCATAAGTAACATAACATATCTATCGTATATATATCGTCCGCAAAAGTCGTGAACATTTGCAATCCCTGCTACACCAACCTAGGAGTTGAAATGCTGAATGACGCTTCACAAATATATACATAAATACAAAATTTCCCACAAATTAAACAACCACATTAAGTACTCCACCTTCGTGAGCCCCTTGTAAATTGTAAATGCTATCATACAGAGCCGGCTCTGCGGACTTACGAGAGAACCGCCCCTTTTTGAAAGATTATGAGTGTGTTAATGGTCCCAAAATACATGAAATGAGGACACGACTGTTAATATTGTAACAATAGTCTGAACAACAAAAAGCGCCGTATTTGCGCATTTTTAACATTTGAATCAACATTAAACTGACGCAATTGTTAAAAACAATTTATGTTCAAGGTCTGCAAATAATATTTATTCAACTGTAGTGTATTCATACTCGAAACTAGTTGTCATCAAAGAAACCCGTCATGAATATTTTAATCATATTAAATACTAGCTTATGCCGCGGTAGAAAGAGTCAAGAAGTAGCCTGTCTCCAATCCTTTAACTAAGTATCTCCACTTAAAAAATCACGTTAATACGTCTTTCCGTTTTGCCGTGAGAGATGGACAAACAAACAGACACACATACTTTCCCATTCATAATATTAGTATGGATTATAAGTTGAAAGAGATGTCATATACTACAGAAAAAGTGACTAAGGCCCCCAATGCCCAGGGCCTGTGGATATCGTTGGGAATGTATGAGACCTAAAGCTACTCAATGATATTACTCTCAATCATTATATTGAACAATGTTTATCTGACACTGGGAAGCCAGCATATCCGTAACCTATTCTATTCAGAGTGACAGAGATATTACATAGTGGACAGCTGTATATAAATCAATAATGAGGTTAAGTCTCAGGTTGTATATAAATACATCTTAATCTCAAGTAGATTATATTTTGTATTATGAACCAATAATTCAACGGATACCTATATCCGTCCTAATACATCCTAATGTATGGCAAGCCACGTTAGAAAAAATTAACTACATATGGGCCAGGCGAATTGGATAGGAAAAATCCTTTCCTGTGCCAAACAAAATTAAACCTTATCGTCAATGTCATCAACATTTTGACTCGAAAATCGAAAATAAAGAAATAGTCGGCGTACACCTTAATACTCGACTAATTTACTTTATAATTTATAAACAAAGAAAAACGGTAAACTGAAATAAACGCCATATACGATAAAAAAATAAGTGCCTCTATAGCCCTGGGCTGGAAGGGATAGTAAAGTAAATTGACTGCATTAGCGTCAACCTAAATATGTATATTTTTATTTTATGCTTAGTACCTATTGATTGTACACACAAACAACAAAACAAATAACTTGAACAAAATAAATTGATAGCAATTTGTAAGATTTGATTAAGTACCCAGTTAGTTAGTTACAAGTGTAGTGCAGTTCATAATATAAAAACCGGCCAAGTGCGAGTAGGACTCGTGCACCGAGGGTTCCGTACAAACTTTGAGTTGCAAGTGCACATAGAAGTATACACGGTGCCCGTGAGCATTGCGAGAGATTTTAACAGCATATTCCTGAGGCTAAAAGAAACAAAAAGGTCAAAAAAATTGTTTTTGTAATTTTCACCTCAGTAACTAAATTTTTAATTTTAGTCCCGTATATTACCGGGCATTTTTCATTAAAAAAAATTAAATGTATTATAAATTCTCTTTCAATGTGTCTGGGTTAACCTTATTTATAATTATTCCAAATTTCAAATCGGTAACTTAAGTAGTTCTCGAGACAACGATGTGACAAACAGACAGACTGAGTCGCACCATATCGGTTCGTTTTTTACCATTTACGTACGGTGCGGAACCCTAAAAAGTATTGTAATACAGTTATGTGTTAACCCCAGGCAACCTTCGGCGTGATGGCGCCCGAGTCGGCGTTGCTGTTCGTCGTGATGAGCCCGGTGAGCGGCTACTACAAGACCAGCACGGACGGCGCCGTGTCCATCTTCGCGGACCCCAACGTGGTGCGCGCCTTCCCCGGCGGCGTTGGCAACAGGAAGGTCGGCTCCAACTACGGGCCTACGATAGGTGAGCCTCTTAAAATACCTACCACGGTGGTGCTTGGTGCTCCAGCCTGCGTGACGATAAGCGGTTGCGTAGGGTGGGTCACTACGACGCGTAAAGTTTCAACATTATTGTAACCGAAAAGTCAAGTGTGTCAATTGGTGGCGATGTGGATGTAAACCATGTTTTGTGGTAACTGCATGTTTTTAAAAACCGGCCAAGAGCATGTCGGGCCATGCTCAGTGTAGGGTTTCGTAGTTTACTGTGCGTCACAATAGGCAACCTTAAAAAGTGTTTTAATAGATACCATGCTCAATATGCTTATAATAATTAACAATTCGATGATACTTTCGATCACACCCCGTCCCGACCCCATCAACTCCGGAATTTTTTTAACATTGCGAAGTAGACCACGGTACAGCGCCATCTCTCGGGAAATTGACACATTTTTTAAAACTTCTAGAGCGTTTATTTCTGAAAATATTAAGTTGATCAAAAACTGTTCTTAGAAAACCCTCATTATTTTTACCTATAAATACACTCTACGGTTGAAACGAAAAAAAAATTACGTGTATGGGAGGTACCCTAAAACAAAAATATAACCACTTTTTATTTTACAACTTTGTAGGCGTGACCGATATACGTATTCGTACAAAATTACAGCTTTCTAGTACTTACAGTAACTGAGATTATCCGCGGACGGACGGACAGACAGACAAGCGAAACTATAAGGGTTCCTAGTTGACTACGGAACCCTAAAAACTAAAACAAGCCAAAAATATCTATTTATTTATTGCTCATTTTAATGCTATGATTAAGAAGATTTGACTTAGTTAGAAGAATAAGGGAGCGATTGAGGTTAGTTTTTTGGTATCTAATTACGGCGCGGAGTATAGCATGTATAACTTTGTCGCAACCTCCCTCGGTATGAGAGAAGAATTTCACGCCCCCCTACCGGCTGCTAATTGTAACCCGTGTTGGTTTTACTAAGGCTTTGCGAGCCGTCTCGACCCCCTAACGGAGACTTTGCGACCCCTAGGGGTTCGCGACCCACACTGCTGTTTATAATTTAACGCAAGACAGTCGGGTATAACGACACCTTACCACCTCAAAGTCCACGATTAGGTTAAATGTCACTTGTGTGAGAAAAGTGTAAAATAAAAAAACCCCCTTTTTCTAGTTTATCGCTGCTTGCCTCGTCCGCGTTATATATGATATGGCGCTATTTACTTACTATTTTCAACCAACTTCAATATTTCTGAAGGAGGAGGTTCTCAATTCGTCTGAATTTTTGCATGAGAACTGTTACCTACCTTACTTTTATTTATAACTTCAAAATGTGGACATGATTGACTGCTGTCACAAGCACAATGTAACATGGCGCCATATTTTTTTTGTAACCTTCAACTTGACTAGATGGCGTCTATAAAATGAATTGTAATATTCTACCTACCTAACACAGCGATAAAGCAGCTCCAAATTTACGTTACAAAGACATAAATACAAGTAGCGGTAAAGTTGCAATACTTTTCATACGTATATCCCTAAAATAGTAAATAGAGCCACCTACAGCTCATATTCAAGCTCTCAAGCAGAAAATATTGAATTAAACCTGTCGATTTCTATATTTGCTAACCTATGTTTTCGTTTTCTCTGTAAATAAGAAACCCGCCTCTAACTAGCGAGAACGTAGCGTTATCTGCGCCAGGTAACAAGCCCGAAAATGCGACTCGCCCGGGTTAGCGGCTAACTGGGTGGTGCAAGTGGGCCTTACAAGTGTTGTTGTACCCGGATACTCGTCGATATCTGAATACGCGTGTACTTATTGATTTTAACGAACGTTATCTGTTAACATCTAAGTTAACTTAGTTACGAAACTGGTGCAGGGAATTGAATAGAAATATGAAATCTGTTAGAAAAACGCTATTGTGAACTACATTCTTAGTGTGCTCATTCATTGTACGAGTATATCTAGTTTTTGATGAAATCACAAATGAGTGTTCGCATGTTGATAATGAAAAATATGATTGCGTTAGAACACCTTCCTCTGTGTAAATCAGTGGCGCTCCCGTAACATTCCTTTGACATACTGCGCAGACTGTGGCTTAACTTACCAGCTGGCCCAAGATGGTTATTCACAAATATCATCTGATAATGATAAAGTTGATAAACAGACAAGTTCACGGATAGCTGTCAAATAGGGATAACTGATTAAAATGATCAGAAAGTGTCATACTTGCTGTTACTGCTGGCTGACTGACTTACTGTTGTCTTATCTTATCTTACTGTTGTCAGCAAGTATCACGCTAACCGGTTGGCATCTTAGCCCTGTTGTATTAGTTTATTTAATCTTTGCCACTTTGCTTTAATTCTTGTTATAACGTAAACATACAGACGAGAGCCATTTATCACTTTTAGACTTTATCTTAGTGTCGTGAAGGTTCAAACCGTTGCATTCACCGACGATAACAGCTGTCGTTATATCGCGTTCAGGTCGTGTTAGTTAAACTAAAGCTTATATTATGTATCATTAAAGTTCAAATTTGCATGTCAAATGATTCAGTCGTCGGTGGAATCACAAACAAATCAACAGAAGTGACATATGTCGTCAACTTGGCATGACATCATATGCAATATTGATGAAGTAGAATTTGTAACCTAATTGCGTATGATTATAGTTAAGTTACATTTTCAAAATGTAAAAATGGCAGATTCGCAAGTATTCCGTAGGTGCGACGTTGCTTTGTACCGTTAATCTAAATGTAACGTTAAATAATGATATCAGCAAATATGTAAAGTAATAATAAAATAAGTCATAATAGGTTGGGGAGTTGTTTGTTGACCCTTGTCCATGTTGCAGAGGCCACGACTCGAGCGGCGCAACTGGGCCACCAACAGGTCCTGTGGCTGTTCGGGCCCGACCACCAGCTCACCGAGGTCGGCGCCATGAACATATTCATCGTCTACGTCAACGAGAATGGAGGTAATTCTACAAGACAATATAACTAGATCGGTTGTTGTCATTGGAATGATGATTTTGCCTTACTTATTGTGTATTCTAGCCACTGTTCGTAACATAGCCATCGTAGAAATCGTAGAAACTTTCGTTGTAGTTTTCTCAGTTGTACCTATTACAGAAACCATTTCTCCGTAGATCCCGATTAAATTATGTTTATGTTTGAAGAATATGTTCCAAATTCCAAGGATTTATGCTTTGAGCAGTTTCGCATTTTTAGGCTAACCGTCGTCAGATCCATGAAAAGAGACTAAATTGTAATAAGACTATCAAGTAAATGAATACCATCGCTGGTATAGTATACCAAGCAGTTTTGGAGATACCTAAATGGGAAAAACGCACAAACAGTATATCAACTTAATTACTTACATACGTCTCCGTTCCGTAGAAATGAAACTATAAAAACACTAAAGATAAATGAAGTTAAGACAATAAAGTATTGTTTATACTTTAACGTGTGAGGAATTGAGCTCTTCATTCGCGTTCATTCTGGAAGATTTAATAAGCAACTATTAAAAGAACAAGTTGATTGACATTTCAATGTCTAGTTACTTCATGAATAAATTACATTAGCATTCAATTAAACTCCGACTTTTTATTTGGGATCAGAAAAACTAAGCTCACACAGGGAGTGTGTCACTCTTGTTTTGTAAATAAATTAAATTACTCTTTTAAATACGTATAACTAGGTACTTACAAATAAATTATCGCGGCATGGTTTCTTTCATACAAATTATAAAAGTAAATTTAAAATTTTTTTGGCATTATAAATCGGTGCAATACCTACTTATTGTATAAAAACAAACATTTCTATGTATACATTTCAGAACGTATGTCCGAGGCATAAGACTCAAACCCGTTATTATATTTGTAGAGGTCAAGTGAATGATAATGTGTGCATTACATAATTATTAAATACAGGTTGATGCAAAGTAATATGATAATTGTGTTTTTAGAGAATTTAGCATACCCGCCAAAATATGAAACCTTTGGACGACAAGAACACCTAAAGAATACTGCCGTGCTTATCACGCCAACATCATGACTAAAATGTATACTTATAACCATTTTTCATGCACAATGATAATATTGTGAAACGCAAAAATAACAGTTAAATTTCGTGAAAATTTCGAATCTTTTCGCCGTCATTTTCTAGATTACGGCGTCAGTGTGAAAAAGTGATAAAAATAAATTAAAAACTCTGTAGACGACGGAGTCCTTGGACTGCTGCTTTTTTTAGATTATTAACAATAACAATTATTAGGTGTCAGTAGGCATAATTCTTAAGTAAGTTATTTTTTAAATTAGTACGTAAGCATTTGGAGTAAGGAATCATTGTAATGCTTTGGTGTAAACTGTAATGTTACATGTTTTTATGATTCAATAAATAATAATTCAAACAACCAACAAAAACAAACAACAAAACAAACAATTCCTTTCGATTCCTGACATTAAAAATAGACCAAAAAATAATTGTACGTTTTATTTACGAAGGACTTTAATAATAATAAAGCACTATATAGTCCCTAAAATAAATAAAAATTAAAACCGTTTTCTATCAGATATGATTTGTAATAACCGTCAGATTATACCCTAAGAACAAAGTAATACAAAATAATTCATACGTAAACACACCAAGTTTTATCTGTTTCCATAATTTACGATACGGTCCTTATTTGACGATGTGCAAACAGACAGACTGGATCACACCATAAGGTTTCCTTTTTTACCATTTTAGTACGGAAACCCTAAAAAGCATAACAATTATATTACAGTTAAGTAAAACATACATATTTAGGTAATTAGGTTATATTTAGGTATTCGCGAGTTAACGGAGCGTGGTTCATTATAAAATCCACTGGTCTACTACGTGACCGATATTGTCAACTTATCTAAAGCTAGCCGGTTCCAACCTCTGACCGGAAATATCTAGTTTCTTATCGGCAGCGAGAAATTAGACCCTGTTTACGCAAATAGTGGCATTATTAAAAGCAATTTGCTTTAGGGAAACGCAAGCGACGACAAGGCGCAGCTTGGGTAGAGAGTGAACTTTAAGAGAAGGGAATTTTCAATTTTCATACTATAAATTCGACAGACGTCAGCTGTCAGGCATAGGTATCTGATTATGTCCCTTTCCCCGCCATGAAACTACCCAGACTAGGTATTTAAGATTTGACAGACGTTTATGAATAACGTCATTAAGACCAAAATACTTATATGTACTTAAACAGTTGCTAATTATTATGTTTAGCATTCAGGATTTACATGAAGCATGTGTGAGAGAGCCCTTTCACAAAATCATCTAAAGCATCATTTATTTACAAAGCATGTAGTTGGGCGTTTAGGGGTCAGTAACATCGATAACGGCCGACGTGACCGGCCGATACCAGCACTGATGTAAAAAATCCTCGATTTCATCAGAAATAAATAATAAAAAATAGTACAGGACATTCTTACACAAATTGACTAAGTCCCGCAGTAAGCTCAAGAAGGCTTGTGTTACGGGTACTCAGACAACGATAATACATAAATTATAAATACATACAAATACATAAATACATAGAAAACATCCATGACTCAGGAACAAATATCTGTATTCATCACACAAATAAATGCCCTTACCGGGATTCGAACCCAGGACCATCGGCATAGCAGGCAGGGTCATTACCAACTACGCCAACCGGTCGTCAAAACACCAAACTATGCCTTGACCGACTCTTATCCTTGTATTTTAAAATAATATCTAGGTTCGATTTATTTTTATAATACTGAAGCGAAAATATGAAGCTGTAGTTAAGTTATGAAGTCATTTAAATGGTACAGTGAAAAAAATTTTTTCATCGCCTGTAAAATATGTATTTAAGAGAGCATCTACTAAGGCACGACTATACCCGTTTTTCCGTGTAGCGCAATGCCAACGCCCTTTGGGCTATGTGTACAGTTTAAAATGTCAATCCTTCATTTATGAACACCATGACCCTACGTTTCGAGCCCTTTACAGCACAAGTTTTCACAGGTTTAAGATGACGACTGAGATAATGCGAATTCTCCCCGTCAATCGCGTGTTAATAAACGCAATTAATCCGTTCTAAAGTGTTTAATTTTAATGAACAACAATCGCGGTAACAGAAGACTTATATAACCTAAAAGCATGAATCCTTTCTCGTAACTTGCAGACAAGCAGCTAAGCACGCCACCGCTGAACGGGCTCATCCTGCCCGGCATCACGCGGCGCTCCATCCTTGAGCTGGCCAGCCAGTGGGAGGACCTCACGGTCAAAGAGGAGGTCCTCACCATGGACCGAATCATCAGCCTCAACAAACAGGGACGGGTGAGTTCAGAATTTCTATGTTTAATGGGCTGATCATGTCGAGCATCACGCGGCGCACCGTCCTTGAACTTGAGGACATCACGGTCAAGGAGATAATCCCATGGACCGAATAATACACTCATCAATATACTGATCAGCCTCAACAAGCAGCAACAAGCGGGATCTTTCCATTTTTCCTTGTCCATTTGTAAGCATTGTAGTGTCGTTAATCAAAAGTATTCGGATTTCATTTTACACTAAGAATCTGAATGGATCTTTCGAAGGAGCTGTTTAGCGAAATAACTGATATGTTATTTATTTTGTGGACAGCTACTGGAGATGTTCGGCGCGGGCACGGCGGCGGTGATCAGCCCCGTCAGCCGGATCGGCTTCCTCGAAGAGAACATCCACATCCCCACCATGCTGCAGGCGCAGCCCGTCTTCCAGCGGCTAAAGGACACCTTGCTCGCCATCCAGTACGGCCACATAGAACACCCATACACCGTCGTCATCTCATAGTGACACACTTAAAGTGTGGACACGAAAACATTTGGTCGTTGCATGATCTGGACTATCTTTTTAATGAATGCTCATTCTCAAACAGTTTTTGTTTTTAATAATCTGTAGACATATTATCTGAAAAATACAAATCAAAATGTTTTGGCCAAATATATTGCATCATACCTTTTATTTTTTGAACAATGTTTTTTGACAACATTCGCTTGCTATAACAATGTCAGTTGTAATTTAATTTTCATAAGATGTTTTATAAATATTAGAATCTCATCTTACGAAAAAAATACATGCTGTAACTCTTTCGTACTTGAGGTGGTCAGGAACACTCCCTAATCCAAGCACTGAAAGTAGTTTATATATGGGATACATTTTGCTGTGAAAAGGCAAATACACCAAATTTAAAATACCTTGTAACTACATACTTCAATCTGAATCTGAATAAAAATTTTAAAAGTATGACTGAATATATTTGGCAAAAACTCATAAACGCCCATACATTTTCACATCACTGTATGTTTATTCTATAGGATTATATTATATCTAAAAATTATGGAAAGTGAGAATTGTTTGGAAATGAATATTCATAAAAAAGATAGAACAGATCATGCAAGAGCAAATTCTATCGTGTCTACGCTTTATAATTATGGTAAAAGACATTGAAATGTGACAAATGACTACGTTTACAGGCTAAACAGTGTCAAAAAGTATTTAAAGTGTGAAAAACGCGGCAGGTCGTCAAGTAATATAACTTTGTGACAGTTGTGTCGCTTTGTTTGGAGTTTTGGACCTTCAATTGATATAAATTACACGAAATCCGCCAGCAAATCCGTCTCGTAACTGTACCGGACCAGTAATAGGTACTGGTTACGTGTAATTTAGGCGATACCGCCAGTCGCTCTGCGTGACGCGTTGTGCGAGACTTTCGTTACTGCAATCTCTAGATTTGAATTTTAGAATGCAATTAGTATTTGTAAAATGTAATTGTGCGTTTGTTACGTTAGGAAATTTTAAGGTATTCTATTTAATGTAAATAAATTATTTCTTAATGAGCGTATTCAGTGAATAGGGTTTACCGCGTGTAAATATGCTGTTAGCATGCTAATGTAGCGCGCGGTCACCTTATGTGAGGGTTTATACTAGGGTAGGGTCATGAGTGTTCGAGAATCATCCAACTTTTGAATAATGACTCTATGCCAAAACGCATGGATGATAGTAACCATCAATTTGTAAACTTTAATAATTATTCTGTCATACGGCTAAAAAATTATAATTATGGAAAATAATAGGCCTATTGCACAATGACTTGTAACTTGTAATATTACAGCAGACAGCCATAGCATAGCCATAGCTTGCAGGCGTCCATAGGCTACGGTGACCGCTTACCATCAGGCGGGCCGTATGCTTGTTTGTCACCGTCGTAGTATAAAAAAAAAAAATATTAGCGGAAGTCTCTTTTCAATCCCTTTTATTAGAAAGAGAGTTCCGCTAATATTACAAGTTACAAATTATTATGTAATGGACCGAATATGGTAAATACAAGTTACTAGTACAACATATGGTAAATACTCTTATTTACCATTAGGTACTATAGATAATTTGTTTAGTAAAATTACCAAAAGGTTCCGCGCGCCAGTGGCGGCAACTACGAGTAGTATAACGAATATTTCGAGACAAATTGTGTTTCAACGACTAGAACGAGTGCAAGTTAAGTTTATTGAAGACTTGTGTGTACAATTCTAGACGGTATTAAAAATGCGTACGGTCTAGATATTTGTGTTCAGTTGTACTTTTTTGTTTATACTTACGTAGCATTGGTCCTTGACTAAGGAGTACATACTTGAACGGAAGAGGTGCGCTCCGTTGTCATCCAGGTTTGATGACTTCTAAATGTCACCAACAATATTTTTAATTTATTTTCTAGTCTTCTTTGTGAGAATCTGTACAAGTTTGATAAATATTTATAAATATATGTGTTTACGATTTGTTCGGTTTCTTATTTTAAGCACTACCAGCATCACACTTAAACTGACCATTGGTAGGACTTATGATGTGGTAATAAGATACTGAGTTGAGTTTCCTCATGCTCTGAGAAGGGGGAAAGTGACACATCCCGCCTAAGGAAATAGCACTTGCCAAGTAAGTAAACTGCAATATCCTTAACTGACCATCTGCAGACAATATTATTATGCCGTTGCAAGTAGCGATACAAATGGTAAGTTAACAGTGCTGATCATGACTAGGGTTTCTGATTTCTCGGCCCATTTGTATTCTCGAGTTTCGAGAAATCTCGAGCCCAATTTCTCGAGTCTTCTCGAGTCTCGAGTCTTTTTTTGGAGGATAGTAATTTTAATGTTTTTCGGATACCACCGTAAGTATTCATTGTTAAAATATTATGACCCTTTTAAAGGCAAACCTCTTAAAATAAACCAACCTATAACGACATCTTTTTATATGTTTTCCTTATATCTTTTTTATAATTATGAATTGGCGATGAGGTTTGAATTAAGCATTTTATCCAGTCTTAACCGCTAAAGAGTTAAGAAGGTTATCCTTTAAAGCACTCGTTGTCACTGGGCAGAACGTGATCTCCCATTCGATGGGCTAACAAAACGGAGTACTTATTCCATGTATTCCTTACACATGACATAGCCGATGTCCAGCACAGCCAAAAAACATCGCAGTCTGCCTCTATCGAATTAATATAAGCCATTGAATAAAGTTTGAAAATCCTCTCATTCTCGCCAGGTAAAGCGATACTTCTCTAGGTTCTTACGCGTAGCTACTCAAATCAAAAGGTTCCTAATTTCAATAGTGAGGAAGGTTTCCCGTATCACCAGCTTGGGATCCTGTACATTATTACGATTTAACACGAGGATCAAGTTAAGTACAGGACTGGAAGATTGTTACGTCGATTGTCTCAGAATAAATAAAATATAAAAGGAAAAAATACGGAATGAGTTTCAGTGTAGCCTCTTTCATATACGTATATGCAGCGGGACCCCATGTAGTTATGATTTAGGTCCTAAATAATCGAGTTGGTATATATTTCTACCTGTCGATTTATGTAGGTACCTACTTTAAAATTTCTACCTTTGCAAGATAATGAAAAAAGAAAAATGAATCTATGCCAGCGGGGCCCTTTGTTAATTGTAAGTTTACAGATTAAATGGAGCCTCTTATTTCTACCTTCCAAATAACTTTTCACTACACCCTAGATATAAATAGTTTTTGAGAAATACGCGTTCGAAGATTTTGTCCTTCTAGCAGGGCCCTTTGGTATTTAGTGACTTACATGACCCCAGGTAATTTTAAAAAACAGCCGGTTATTTCTACTTACTGAATCAATTATTACCAACTTGCTGTCACGTCCGAAATTAACTTTGATGTTCGGTCCATCAGAAGACTTGATACTTCTTGACTTCCGGTAATTTTTATCTCATCTAAAATGCAGCTAAAAAGTGTAGCTAGTTGTCCTGAATCCAAAAAATCGTCATTAGAAGCCCTTGTCACGACTTTAACACAGAACCAACTTACCCTACTGTAATGAAGAAGTATTAAAAAACAAAATAATGAAAGTTCTGTGTTTAATATTCTCAAGTTAATTTTCTTTAAGTCTAGTTGTACGGGGCGAAAAGGCGCGTGCCCGCCGCGCATGACTCGAGAATTCTCGAGTCATGGTCATTTTTTTCTCGTCTCGAATGAAACCAAAATTCTCGAGTTGTCTCGAGTTCGAGAAATCTCGAGCAGAAACCCTAATCATGACATTCATAACCGTGACCATGAGCTCTACGCGTTCAAGCTGCATATTCGACCACAACTAAGGCTTTCATGAATGTTAACTTCTCTGACAGCTGTCACGCAACCATTGTTTTTTTAATTCAGAGTCAAACTAAACTGGAAATCATAATTAAATTCCATTAAATCTACTACGAAATGACACTGTCACAATTACATCTGTCAAATTCAGTATAACAGGCCAGAAGTCACCAACTCTTTCGTGAAGAACATATCGAATTTCGACTTTTTATCAAATTTTTTATTTGTATGGAATACAGAAGTTACGTCGTCAAAATATTATTGTAGACTCCATTTTCTGTACCTATAAAAGAGTATAAACGTTGTTTATGTATGTAAGTACTTTTATATACTACTTAAAAGACAATAGAGGGCCTTTAGTATTTTGTTAATTCGTGATAAATATGAATTATGAACAATAAACAGTACCTAATAAATTTTTGGGCAGGTGGCTTGCAAGAGGTCAAAATGTCATGCCAGCCATAAATCTATCATGGGTACCATGGGTACCATAACGGCATATTACACTATCCTGAATTTGTATTTTTCGAATTAACGTTTTATAATATTAATATTGAAACAAAACATAACGGAATAGGTACCAAATGTTGCTTACACCTGAAGTTTACCAGCACAAACCGAACATTTCTACCATAAAATAATTTTAATTAAATATTAATTAGTGCGACTCCTTTTTTTATAAGCCTGATTTCATAAAATAAGCATTTAAATGTTGTATTTAATTCCGTGCATTCTTTCGCCAAAAACATAATATTTTCTATTTATGAAGCTTTGTATTTTACTGGCACGACTGAGGTAGATTTGATGGAATTTAATTATGATTTCCAGTTTAGGGTTCGCCACAGTTTTCATATCGTTCGATATCAAACAACGTCCTACTTGCGGTTGCAATTGACACTTTATTCCAAACTAAATGACATCTCGACTAATTAGATTAGAGGTCAAATGGAAAAAAAGTTATTTAAATCAATGGTATTGTAGTCTGACAAGCCGAAGATCGCTGTAACAGTAGGACAAAAAAACTATATGCATCCCTTTTTTCGGGGTGATAATACTATCGTAAGAAACATACAGTATTATGCTCTCTTACCTACTGTTACTGCGTTCGATTGCTTGTCAGACAGTAGGTATTTAGCTATTTCACAAATAACACATCACACATTTTCACATATAAGAAATTTCTTGTAACAAAAAAGTCGTATCATTATAGGGGTCTTAATATGGATTTTGAACGCATTATAGAGGGTCAATGATATGTGGGTATATAAACAAGGTTATAGGAACAGCAGCGTAACTTTAAGTTTAAATAAATAAAACAAAATAATTCAAAGTGATTCCATTATTGCAATACGGTTGATCAATTATACAAATAATAAAAGAAGTACATAATGTGTCCGTGCTACTCCGGTGGAAGAGGCAGGTCGTCATCAAACTCCTCGACGTTTTTCTTCCGGCCTTCAGAGTGGTTTACACTTCGGTTCAGTGATGGCACTTCTTGGGTGTACTCTCCAGAATGTCCCCTGTAAGCAAACGCAGGGTTGACAAATAATAATCGTTGTGGAACATGGTTAAAATGCAATTTTCTCAAACATGATCTGAAATGTATGCATTTATGTCACGAAATGAAGACATGAAGTTTGTTGTTTACGACTCCCCCCATTTACTTCTTGGCCGGAGGCCGTGAAGTAATGTATAGCGGAAGTATGAACGTAACATTATTGTCCGCTGCTCTAACTTTTTTAATTTGCGTACTAACACTAAACTGACAAAGGAAATATTACATACAGCCAACGACCACTAGATACTTGCGACATTAAAAAAAACAAATTCTATGGTTCTATGTATATTTATGTGCGGTTAAACATGATGCTCAAATAGCTCATTAAAATGGCATCTTTAAAAAATAAAAAAGTGGCAAATAAAACAATTTTTTTCCTCATTAACTACTTACCTAGTAGTTATTTTAATTTTAATATTTCCTCACAATGTTTAAGATAAGCACTATACAAGCCTCGGCCGGAAGAAAGATTGCAGGACTTGTTTAATCCAACTCGTCCTTCAATCCCTTACTTCACGGCCTCTGCAGTAATGTACCTACTATTAATTAATAATCTAATTCTATGTCATAAGTGAGACAACAATAACAAGAAACTTCATCTCACAATAACATACTTACACGAGGTTATCTCTCTCACTTACTACATGGTGGGTGAGTGCCTAAACATAGATTCTAGTCAAATGTAAATTTTTATCATATGTCATAGTCATTAACCTACACTAAATTAACATAGAAAATCAGCATTCTGTCTACGTTCTATTTTTTTGTAAAATACCGTTCCGAGTCATTGTAAAAAGTTTCGTTACACGGAGAGGCCGCGGGTCACATCGTAGCGTAAAATGATCCAGAGCACTGCGTTCAACCGCGTGGTCTTATTGCGCATTTACCACACAAATCGTAAGCGTATGCATGAAGGTGAAATGTTTAATTTATTTAACGAGTTCAATACTCAGACGGTTGGTCCCGTGACGTCATTGGCGCCATGCAGCTGGGGCGCTCAACTTAATATTTTCAACCTTATTCGATTAACATACAACTTTAATTATAGTTGCCGTGAGATACTAGTATATAGTTATGGGCTTGTGGAGTTCCGGACGTAACTCGTTCTAATGTTACGTCAGTAATATCTAAATGCAATCAATTTATTCTATTGCGTCTTCCATGAACAGTGTAAATGTCCGTAAACTGCGACCTTTCGGCTGATAATGGAATCGGGTTTTGTACGGAAATAAGGACATTGTCTGAAAACGTGATGGAATTCTGTTCTGTTAAGCATTTAAATTTGTAAGTAGTAATGTAATGATTAAGCAAGTTGATGTGGTTTTATTCCTGGAATTTTTAATTTCTTTTGGTAATATCAGTAGGTATATACAGACTGTTTATATTTTAAGTTGTGCCCGTGAGATCCGTTTCTATAGAAGATACAAGGCAAATGTATTAGAAAGCCTTATGCCATAAAAACATTTTCATGTAGGTAGGTAATGTTGCCGATATGAGACCATATATATATATATATGGCTGTAGAGCGTCTTGTAGAGCGAACTCTATACGCTCTAACTCTACAAAATCTACACAATATGTGGCCTGACCGTTACTTTTTGAATCTCTATAAGGTTATGCTGAAAGGATCCTTGATATAAATTCATCAGCAATTATTTTTTTACAGGGATTTTTTTGCAGCTTTAGGCTTTTTAGGGACATCAAAATTGTTGTCACTAAAAGATAAACATTTGTAACACATTTTTCCTAGCGGTAAGTAGTTTCATATTTCCCCCCATGTCTCTCGCTTAAAGGAATAAACTCTGTATACTCTCCCTGTATACATAATAATACATATATTATGACATCGATAAATTCGATTAGTCTAAAGACGTACTCGTAGATCGTAACGCCTTATGCCAAGGTACAAGGCGCGCGCATTTACTAAATTGACATCTTTTTTGACACGACGTTCATCCGACTGTTTTTCTATCCCATCCCACAGTGTCAAGGACATTATTACCCGTTTACATTAAGTATAATAATTTCCAGGTTTTCGGAGTAGAAAATCATATGACATTATCGTAGGGGATCGAACTGTCGTGTAACAGCCTGACCTTCAGTTAGGTACACACTTTTCGTTCGTTTACTCTATGTCTACCGCAATGTCTTTCCTCCGTACCTCATCCTTAACGGGAATTCGCGGCAGTGGGAGAGGTCAGGTCAAGCAAGTAACATAAGACTTAATACGAGTAATTGTAGATGTACTATAGCGTTCAGAATTGCATGGGCAATTTATGAATGAATTCATTCATAAACTGCCCATGCAATTCTGAACGCGTGTGTACCTAAATATTGTACAAATAAAGGAAATGCTTCAGTAGCTATATACCTAAGGGCTCATGTCATATCTGACAAGTCTCTCGCCTCGTACGTCAGGTTTTTATAAATATATATATACTTGAACTGACAACCATCGTTGCACCTTATGTCAGTGCAAAAAGGTTTACGGTTTGTCTATGGTACACTATGGTCTATGGTTGATATGGGTTGATAACTCACGTGTGTCCCCGGGAGAGGGCGCTGCGGCGAGAGTCGCTAGCGCGCGAAGCGGGCGCCGCGGGTGTGGCCGGCGCCGCGCCTGCGCTCTCTGCACGTCCTGCAACAACAGAATATTAAACGTCGTAACAGTATATACCTACACACTACCTACATACCATACCTACACAGTTGTTGTGCCAGCAAAAGTCTTGTCAACTTACAACAGATCCTACATCATAATGGAGCCCATAAATGTTAGGATGCCGTCACAAATCTACCTATAGCACGCTTCCAAAATGAAACTGAGACTAAAACGTTTGGCAATAATAGAGCATGCGTATTCAGCTTTAGGCGGTAACTGCCAACAAATTATAAAGACAAAGAAATTGAGTAGTTTGAGTAGGACAAATAGGTGTAGGTACTAGGCGGCTTAGGCATAAAGTAGCTTGAAAGTTAAGGCTTTAAAACGTGACTTTGCACGGGTTCACTAAAGGTGTACTGGTTTACTCAACCTACAAGTTTATCAGTAACTAAAATCTACAAAATTATATTTTTAATTTACCACAATATTGAACAGCTATTATCAACCTTATCTTACAAATTATAATAAAAATTCAGACGAATTGAGAACCTCCTCCTTTAGAAATATTGAAGTCGGTTGAAAATGTCATCTACTCGACTTAGGTGCGTGAAAAACAAAAGTGCCACGCCTTCATCGCGCCCCGTCATAAAATTTGGACAAATATTGCGTCAATGTTTGCGCAGACGACCTGCCAAACGACACAATGATGCAAATTTCATATATTTCTCTAAGGTAAACATTAACCAGCTGCTATAAATAGGGAATACTTCTCATGTACAAAAATGTTTTTCAAGTTGCTTTTTCTTCCACAATGGTCGCAAAAAAACGAGTAGTCAGACTGCTGACGGGGTTACTATAGCCTATGGTTACTTCCAACATCAGTGGTTCACATCTCACACTTTCAGATACTTTGTTGATGCGAGTTCTTGCTATGTAACTAGTTGAACAGTAGGTAGGTAAGTAACAAGAATGCTATCAAAATTATGATAAGAATATGAGTAATACGTGATCGCGGGAGGGCGGCTAAATATATAGATAAGTACCTATATAGTTACATATAATAATTCATTCTCAAGATAGAATGCAAATGAATGTAATTGTATACAGAGGTATTGTCTAAGACGACTGTGCCTACATAAAATAGGGTATTTACCTCGTAGTTGATCTATAGGGGACTGGCTGGCACCTGACGATCCGCTGCCCGCGGAAGGAACAGATGCTGTAATCAAAATCATTGATATTGAAAAAAAACGGGACCAACCTGGAACCATCTACTTTGAGAAACCAACAAAAAAATCAAATCGGTTCAGTAATGACGGAGTTCTGAGGTAACATACATTTAAAAAAAAACAGACGAATTGAGAACCTCCTCCTTTAGAAATATTGAAGTCGGTTGAAAAAAGAATATGGTTATACTATGACCAGATGTACAAATTATGTGTCGCTGCGGTTTGCATAGTACGATTTTTTCCTATAGGTACCTACCTATCATCCTCTTGTACGAACGTCTTTTTCGAATACCGTTTTTTTTTTGTAGAATTTGTCCACGTTTGTTTTTGTTACTCGGGAGTTCGATACTCCCGAGTAACAAAAACAAACGTGGAAACGTCAATTTTGTCTAAACCATATGCTATGTGTATGTAACTCACAGGATGAAATTTGTACCTTAATAAAGCACTAATAAAACACATCTGTAATTTTTAAATAAAAATATCATACAATAAAAAAACGGCCAAGTAAAGTTGTTTCCATAATTAACGATACCGTTTTTATAAGCATAGATGGCAGGGGTGAGCCATTTACTTTATAATTTGACATGACATACCTACGTCATGTTATAAGGAAAATGGCGCACCCTCCCGACCTATGACTATAAGATTCACCAATAGCTGTGTGTAGATGTGGTCTGAACGCTCTACACAGCGGGTATTTGCATTTTGCCTCTCGCTCGCACCAGTTAAATTTTGCTTCGGTGCGAGCGAGAGGCGAAACGCAAACACCCGATGTGGTTTTGCGTTTCGGGCTGTCGATAAATACGACCTGACACAAATTAGAAGAAACCCGGTCAAACAGCATTACCTATCTCTGTTGATAATTTTGAGTCCTGAATCATGTCGTGTCCTCATACCTCGTTCATTCTGCTTGAGCCGGGCCTGAGCGCGCTGCAGCTCCCGCGTCCAGGTGCTCGTCTCCGCGAGTCCTTGGTCGCCGCACAACTTTACTATCAGCTTCAAACCTAATAATACCACCATCATATTAGACAAAGACGAAGAGTTCTGGACAAAACGTTTCCACGCATAGCCCAGTGTTACCTAC
The DNA here is from genome assembly GCA_949128165.1 of Lathronympha strigana. Lineage (NCBI taxonomy): Eukaryota > Metazoa > Arthropoda > Insecta > Lepidoptera > Tortricidae > Lathronympha > Lathronympha strigana. Next base: position 7,874,393 of record OX421905.1, on the reverse strand, counting down.
TGGTGAATTCTCAATGAGACTCCACTTGCCACTTAAGAAGTACCTAGGTGTAATTTTCTTAATCTAAAATATTGTATGTACTTTTTAAGTGGCATATGAGTTCGAGTTTGACCAGAGGCCATAAGTTTTCACTTTTCTTGAATTTGTTTATGAGCAAAGCGGTTGTGTGTTGCTATAATGGAACCTGCAATGGTTTTTAGCCATTTAAACCTTGATACACCTTGTTAGTAAGGCCCTTTTACTTCTTCCTCCTTCTAAACCATATCCCATTTACTTGGGATCGGCCTTCCTTGTACGCAATTTTTATTTTCGACCGTCGTCCACCAGGTGGCGGCTGGTCTGCCACGGGACCGTTTTGTGGTCGGTAAGGCGAGAGCAAGCTTCACCAAATGGTCGTCGGGGCGTCTTCATACGGTTATTTATCTGAGGCGCTTTCTTTCACCTTGTCTACAATTCGGGCAACTTTACAACTCCCTCTTATGTACTAATTCCGGAGTTTGTCAAGTAGTGTGACACCCGCTGACCAGCGTAACATGCGCATTTCAGTCGTTTGCAGTTTGTTCAGATGTTGTTTGTTGGTTGCCCAACACTCTGACCCGTACAGAACCGCAGGTCTCGCACGTTTCGTATAATTGCCCTTTGACTTTAAGGGGCATTTTTCTGTCACACATGACGCTTGTGAGTTCTCGCCACTTCATCCATCCAATTGTTGTTCTATGAGTAACATCACTTTCGACTTTGCCGTCGTTGCTGAGTATTATTTAAATTGGGTAAACAATGGCAGTAGTCGTCAGGCCCTCTTACGAGATATTTAAATTTGTTAAAATGTGTAAAATATCAACGTATGAACCTTCTAGTACCTACTACCGTAAGTCTGGTTTCTACGACCGGTATGTGCCAGCACAACCACCAACCTGTACAATTTTACGAATTATTTCGTCATTTTTGATCCCCTTTCAGATCACGTTTGTAACACATTTCGTGATGCGAAGATCGTCTATTGGTGGTTTACTCAAATCAATTAGATTTTTTCGTGAAGGGCATCGATCTATATTCTGGAAGTACAGAAAAAATCATATAACCTCACTGTGGCCGTATCAACAGAAGGATGTTATTATATTATATTATTAGACGATGGTGTGTTAATTCATTTATGGTTCCAAGTGATGCTTTCGTAGCCCAATTGCTTCGAGAGTGCATTCTATTCGAAGCAATACATTACACACACATCAAGATAAAAAAAAACTGGTCGGACTAGCCCACCGAGGGTTCCGCACAAAGGATGTTCCCCCTATTTATGACCTTAGGTACTTAAAAATACTGGTGGCACGGAACCCTCAGTGTGAGGAAATTATACGGTTTTCGGATTTTCTCCTGTCTTTGGTCATTCATGGTCATGTCATTCTAGGTCAACCCTATACATTTTGATTTTTATTGCAAATGTATGGGAAATGCGACATAAACAGCCGTATCTTTTAATTATGATGAATGAGGTTCAGTTTTTTCACAGCTTCAAAGGACCGCAGACTAGTGTATGTGGTATTATTTTCAACTTGCTACCTCTACGCGTTCTTGAGATAAAAGATATTATTGACAGACAGACGGACGGACGGATGGACAACAAAGTGATCCTATAAGGGTTCCGTTTTTTCCTTTTGAGGTACCTACGGAACCCAAAAAACAAGGTGATGTTTTCTTTCAATTATATCTTTTTTAATATCTTTATGACAAGGAATTGTAAGACATGTGGCAGATAAAAGTGATTATACATACATTGCACGTTGTCGGGAAAGCGCGCGTTCATTTTCTTGAAAAGCGAGAGCGCTTCCTGGTAGCGGCCACTTGCGCGCAGACAGCCGCCCATCAGCAGGCCCCATTGCGGCTGGGGACATTCAGAATATAGTCACAATACATCATTAATTTACCCCTTAAATTCATGAATTATCAATATTGATCCTAAAACATCCCAAGTCACAACCAAATTAATTTCAATTTAAGAACTTACGAGGATATGAGATATTACAGTCTACATTCAAAGATAACTTGATTGTCACTTGTCTCCTTTCTGTGTCATAAATGTATCATCATTCATAATGCATTTAAGGGTTAAACGCACATATGACAGAGTAGTAGGTACGCAACTCTGCTGTGGTAGTGCTAGCGCGTGATATTCAGTTAGGAAGGATTTCAGTGTCGAGCACGAGAGTGCCACATAACTCTCATTTCTGAATTTTAAATTGCTTTAAGATTCGGTCTCATACAGATCGCCACATATTCATATTAATAACCACAACAATCCGGATAGATTGATACCATAGTAAATAAAATAAAAATGTCACCTAGCCTATTTGTACGGCTAACGATTTGTACAATGATTTCTAAAGCATGTCGCATAACTTTTTACACGTGATGTTACAGCGAACCTCCCTTTCCAACATGATTTATTAGAAAGAGACAAAAAATAGAAGTCACGTTGCTGGGCTGCAGCCTGGCGGCGCGGCGGTAGTACTGCAGCGCCAGCTCGGGCTCGCTGGCGCGCGCCTCCGCTGCCAGCCACTCCAGCGCGGACACTTCGCACGGCCATATCGCTTCCACCTGAGACATTCCATTTCGAATCAACGCTTGACTTTTGAAATTAATATTGAAGTATTAGGCTGATTTCCATCTGAGATAATTTACTCTGCAGCTGACTGTACATTTCAACGGTAGTGATTATCAATCAAATATAGATTTATTAACAAACAATAACAAAAATGCCAAGCATTTAAACAAAGGCGACAAGTTCGGGGCTAAGTTACGGGTTATGGAAAGTAAATACGCACGTCTTGGTAGTGGTGCTTAGCCGTCTGCGTGTCCCCAATCTCACTGTACCATTGTGCCAGAGCGCACGTCACGCCCGCGTCCCAGCTGCCGACTGTGTTGTACCTATGTACGATTCAAAATTGATTTATCATAAAATGGTGTATATTTTTAACAAGATTTTAACAGTACGTCCCTAGTATTTTTAATTCTCTTTTCGATCGAAGCACTGGAGTAGAACAATAAGTTAGGTACTATTTTTCGGCGTTAATAAAAGACGTTCGGACAATGGATCTTATCACATTGTTTCGTGGCCGTACACAATAGATTTTTCAGTCCTCCGGCCGGTAAGCGCCACTTTACGCAAAACTAAATTGCCGCCTACCGGCTTCGTCGGGCAGAAAAATAGTATACAAACCTCGGCCGTTAAATGGGAAAGCCTCGGATCACATGTTAGTCGACCTCGGCTTCGCCTCAGCCGACAATTACATGGGATCCGAGACATTTCCCACTAAAACGGCCTTGGTATGTAATCTACTATTTCTCAAACATGATCAGAAATGTATGCATTAATATCACGAAATAAAGACATGATGTTTCTTGTTAATGGCTCCCCACATTTTTTTCTAGGCCGTAGGCCGTGAAGTAATGTATGGCGTAAGTATGAACGAAGCATTATTGTCCGCTGCTCTAACTTTTTAAATTTCCGAACTATCACTAAACCAGCGGTGTTTCCGGACCGATACGACCTTCAAACCTTCAAGAAAAGAGCGTACTCCCACCTTAAAGGCCGGCAACGCACTTGCGACACCTCTGGTGTTGCGGGTGTCCATGGACGACGTTAATCGCTTACCATCAGGCGATTCGTTTGCTCGTTTGCCCCCTATAGCATAAAAAAAAAACTGACAAAAGAAAAAATCCATACAGCCAACGACCACTAGATACTTGCGACATTTAAAAACACAAATTCTATGGTTTTATGTAGGTATATTTATGTGCAAACAGCATGTTTAAAAATAAAAAAATGCGACAAATTAAACGATATTTTCCTAATTAACTATTTACCTAGTAATTGTTTTAATTTTAATATTTCTTTACATTGTTTGAGAAAAGAACTAAACAAGCCTCGGCCGGAAGAGAGATTGCAGGACTCGTTTTATCCAGCCTCGTCTACGAGTCGGCCGTCTACTCCGAACTCGTCCAGCAATCCCTTACTTCACGGTCTCTGCAGTAATAGCTACCAGTGATCGGGCGCGGCCGGAGCGGGCGCGGCGCGGGCGCGCCGAGCGAGCCCGGCGGCGGCCAGCGCCCGCAGCGTGCCGCCCGCGCCGCCCGCGCTGCGCATGCGCGTCCAGCGCGCCGCTGCGCCCTCGTGTGAGCTGCTGCGCTCCATTGCCAGCGCTAAAAGAACAGTGTTGAACATCGTTAGTTGAGTACAGTAAACGTTTTCAGTCTATAAATACTTCGAAAGTTTATTTACGAATTTAGGAGTCGCAAGTCTTACCCAAGTCATGCATAGCGATAAGATCAGCGGGGTCGAGATGGCTGGCGGCGGTGAGTTGCTGCGCCGCCTCGCGCCACGCGTCGGCGTCGGCGCCCGCGGCGGCGGCGGCGGCCAGCGCGGCCGTCACCCGCGCCGGGCACGAGTACGGGTCGTCTCGCGACGCCGATTCGCTTAAAGATCGAGCTTCCGCTAAATTTCCTAACTGCATAAAAAATTAAACATCAGTATTCAAATTAATACAATATTATATTATAAACGGAATTATTAATTTGAGCTGTCCTATAACAATACTATATTATAGTATTCATTCTCAAATTATAGTTAAAAAACAAACGGTATCTTCATGGAAGTAAGGTTCAAATTGAATATGACGATACTCGTATTCTAGATATTACGCCCAGAAGCGACACAGCGCTGATATTATCACAGAAATATATCTAGATATTATTTCTGTGGATATTATTTACACTTGGCGTCGTGTTGAAAATATGTATATGTTTAACCAGTATATAGATATTTGATAGACTTTGATTAAAATTTATTTTGTTTATTAATTTAGTGTTATCGTTAACGTTAATTTAAAGTCTACGACGTAAAGGAGAATACATTAGGTATCGGTATTCCCCTTGACGTAGCTACTTTATGTTCTTTATACCCAAAAATCGTTTTATTTCATCCTTATTGGAATTAGTGTTCGGTTTCAAATATTTTTTTCGGTGGTGGTAGTAACACTTTATGGTGGTATATTGGCCAATAATTCTGTCTTGAACAAAGTTTCAAATAAATTCGCACTTATATTACAAATAGATTGCGTGTTCGTATAAAATGTCAATTTCAAATTAAGCTGTATCATGAACCAACACACATCAAATCGCATTGCCGCATGTTGTTAACGACAGCCATATCTGCCCTCTGCGTACGAAAAACAAACTTCTCCCACTGCACCGCTATATAACCGACGAACAGTTAATAAACCTGGTATTCTATGTTTTAAGACTTCTTACTATTGTGAAGTAAGGTGTCACACCACCGCATATGAGTTAAGTACAAACATATGATTTAATTTACCAGAAGGCCTAGTATAAAATTGTACGACACTTACTTCTCGATCGCGATAGCGTATCGAGAGTTCAAATTATGTTTGCCGTTTATTTAAATCATCCGGCAACTTTCATATTTTGACCCCTCGATACGCTAACGCGGTCGAGAAGTTAATGTCGTAAAATTTTATACTAGGCCTTCAGGCTTCGTTTGTGCGAAATGTTAGGTGAACTGAAATCAAGGTCCTACCGCATACGCGACAAACGCCGCGTCGGCGTTGGCCTCGGCGCGCAGCACGCGATCAGTGGGGTGCGCGCGCGCTACGGCCTTTAGCCGCTGAAGCGCTTTCTGTCCGGCCGACAGCGGCGCACGGCCCAACGCACGCAGCGCCGCCAGCGCGCTGCCCAGCTCGAGCCGAGCGCCCGCCGCGCCGCCGGAGTAGCCGCGCAGCGCTTCCACGCACCATGACATGCCGCTATAAAGCAAAAGTGTGCTATCATTGGTAGTTTATAGTAGTTTATTCAATTTTAAAGCATGAATCAAATCATTTATTAAATATAATAAATCTTGAGCTTTAAGAGGGTCTCAAGGCACGAGAGTTGAACAAACTTTGCCGCCGAGTGTAATACAACATTTTTCCCCTCACTATTGCGAGGAAAATACAGCCTACATACGATTATAAATCTTATCCACATGTAAGTTATCTTGAAGAAACCATCAAAAATCAATTTCAAAATTTGTCATAGAGTAAGTAATACGCTCCTGATACTTAGATATTGCCAACAGCTTACCAAGTGCGGGATAAGACATGATCAATTGACCAATTTAAGGTGTGACCTCCGATTGCGCATATTTACTATGGGCATATAGGACTCACTTATACTGGACTGGTGGTAAGTGATAGGAATTAGATTACTTTGCCCCACATGTGGATAAAATGCGTTTTTCCACACTAGTTTTAAAGGACAAAACAGCGCTTTCCGAGCTAGTGAGGGGAAAAAGTATACATTGTTCCGATACTCGTAGTCCTATTAAGTACAGGTGTCAAACCTTTTTTTTTTAGGTGTCATACCTGTATACCTCCACCACAGTCTAATGCTAATTGACCTGAAACCAAACACCTATCCTATACACAATGACAAAATAATTAACACGTGCAGAATTGTACGAAAGTTCTTACAAGTAGATAATGATGCTACAGTGGAACTATGATGCATGTAAAAGCACCATAATAATTAACAACGTGTTAAGAGTTTTAGGCCGCCCGTACTGGAAGCGAGGACCTATAACTTCAAATAATAGTTAAAAAAAAAAAAAAAAAATAGTGGAACTATGATGCCCTGAGCCCTCAGGCCTATACCGACGTTTCGACACAGTTTCATGGTCTCGGCTTGACCGATGAATCAGCGAAGTGTACCCGGCAGAAAGGTCACATTAAACGCGTGGGTAGGTAGACAAAGTTAGGTCTACCCTTTTACTAAATGATATCGGCACGACACACAACACTAACAATCATATCATTATATGCTAATAAAGTATTAATTTCTTAGGTATTGTGTAGAGTAGTCCAATTTTACTACATTTTATTGACCGAGAAATTGTACAAGTTACTATAAAGTCACAAATAGTACGAGTTTCTAGTTTCTATAAATAAGACAGAGAAATCTAGGAGCTTAAAAAATAAGAACATTTTGCTTATTTGAAATTGCTTAAAAAATAAATACCATGATTCTATTGTTTAAATTATCTTGTCAGGGTAGTTAGAAAAAGGTATGAATCTTACGGCTACTTGCTCCCACCCGAGGTAACCAACTAACCCGGAGTTAAATATATGCAACAAGCAAGCAACACTACAAGCAGAGAGTCACTGGCGAACTTCCATTTGTGATCGATTCTACGTACCTATAAACATTGATTTAGAAAGCATCTCGAATTGGAGTCGCAGTTTTGGGCTTAAAGTTAATCCATTTGAATCCCAAGCTATTATTACTGGTATTTGGTAGCTCAAAACTGTTCCCTAAATTTATTTCAATAATCTTGCTCCTATTAACTTTGACGGTGTTTTGATTCCCTACTCACATCAAGTGAAAAACCTAGGTTTCATTATGGATAGGACTTTATCGCGGGGACCTCAGGTGGGCGAAGTTAGCAGGAAGATGTTCGCTGCAGTTGGTTTGTTCAGGAGGTTACGGAACTTCCTTCCTATTCCTACCAAAATTGCTCTTTTTCAAACTCTTCTCCTTCCCATCTTGTACTACGCTAACGTTTCATATCTTAATCTCACTGAGGACCAACTTAATAAGCTTAAGCGTATTCAAAATCTGTGTATTCAGTTCAAATCTGGGTTACGCAAGTATGACCATGTCTCCCATTTTTGTTCCTAGCACAAGTGGGTCACTATTCGTATTGGTCGTAACTCTCATATTATGTCCCTTTATTATTCGGTACTTTTCAACCCTGCAACTCCCTACTATCTCAAGGTGCGGTTCAGCTAGCGGTCCATTCAGATAGGTCCTCTCAGAATTTGCTACGAGTACATTCTGTCCCGTCATCCTCTTCGAAGTTTTACAATGGTTGTTTCACTTTTCAAGCGGTTCGGATTTGTCCGCCAGAAAGACCTGATGGGATGGACATATCTAGCTCACGGGAGGCTCGTCGATCACACGATACTACACGTGGTTAAGGTACTCATACATTAAAAAAATAAACTGATTAATGGAATTATCAGTCACGTTGACAAGTTCGAAGATAAGTCGGACACACGAAAATAATTAATAACATGTTATTCAAATATCACATGATTATGTACGCTTTATCTAAGAACGGTACACTGTTTCTTTGTTTTGAATATCTAGATTATTTCACCTTGTGGTGTGATTTTCGGTATTTCACGTGGTTTTAGGAGCGGAAAAAAAATCATAGGCCTTATTTACTCAAGCTCAAGCTTCGAAAATTAGTGAAATTTGAATCACGCGAACAACTATGTAGGTACTATCGCGTTCAAAATTGCATGGGCAATTTATGAATGAATTTGAACGCATGTGTACATCTACACACCTTTATCATCCCCACCTATATAGTTACACGTACGTCCTAATGTGCAGGTGTCTTACGATAGCTAATGCAGATTTACACACTTTTACTAAAATTCGGTCAACGATAGCCGACCCGAGTTATCGTTGTGGGATCACTTCGGTGTCTGTAGGTACGTCTATCACAGACGTTTTTACTTTTGGGCGAATTAAGTTTATTGTTTTTAAACAAGAACCAAGTAAGAAATTCGATATAAGTAGGTAATATAAGTTTTATTGTGGTGACATTCTCGTTCATTCGATTGAATTCGCGTGCTTATTTGTAACTTAAATCTGTTATGCCTCAGTGGTTTCACCATTCAATTTCGCAAAGGGTTTAATTTGTAGCCTATGTTCATTGTTTTGTTCAAGGAAAAAAAATATTTGAATTAGTAATTAGAAAAACGATAAATTAAACCGCCCGTACCTCAATAAATAGTTTTATCAGACATAAAATAATTCTAAAGATCAATACCAGTGTTATTTACCTTTTCATAAGTTGTTTTGCCTACATTTCTTATCATGTTGACTTCTTGTGTCGGCTCACGAGACACGTGCAAACTATTTACCTACCTACTCTACTCATATTGAAATTAAACACTTTAGAACGGATTAATCGTGTTTATTAACACCATGACTCTACGTTTCGAGCCCTTTACAGCACTCGTTTTCACAGGGTTAAGATGATGACTGAAAGAATGCGAATTCTCCCCATCAATCAAAAAAGTTACTTGTGCAAACTACCTACGTACAAAAATAATTAAAAACAAAAACAAAGGTTGGTCTACAATGCCCAGAGGGGCTTATAAAGCTAGTAATACATAGCCTTAAAAAACCCTGTGAGGATTACCATACATACAACTTACGCACGCTTCCCTAACTGGCTTATGGGGCAGAAAGAAGCGAGAAGAAAACTACCCCATTTTGCCTCTTTTTCCGTTTTCAATCTTTTCAAACAAAGTCCACACTAAGGTCTTCCAGCCCTGCACGTCACGTACTCACCCCGAGTCGTCGTCGCGCGAGGGCGGGCGCACCAGCGCGGCGGCGGCGAGCGCCAGGCAGCGCTCCGCTTCGGCGGCGCCGCGCCGCGACCAGCGTGACAGCCGGTCCACGCGGAGCACGTCGCGGACCACACATTCGTACGAATCGTTTTCCTGACAAAATATACAACTTAGCTCATTATCACAACAAAAAAGACGATGATGATGGAATTTCCTTGTGCAAAATTGGCCCCATTGACGCAAGATTGCATAATTTCAGAAGTAATCAATCAACATTCCAATATTTTTTCTTGCATGATTTTGACTTAACCCAATTAAACCTTTTTCTGTTCGGGGTCAAAAATTGGTGTTTTATTTTTATTTTTAAGCAGAATCGTCGGCGCTAACATATCAATCGATACACGCTAACTTGCATCACCACGCCCACCAACTGTACTCTGTGGTGACGTCACTTACTGACCGCGCATACAACCTATGCGACGAGGATTTAAATAAGGAGTTACTACATTTAAGGGACGTTTTGCAGAGAAACGGTTACAAAGGGCGGATTAGGCCACCTCGACACGGTCACAGTCGACAGTCGAACGATAACCAGCGTACCTACCATATATGTATAAAGGGAGTGCAGGCAGTGAAAAGGAATTCTCAATGACAACTATCTTCACTCCCTATAGAAAACTGTCACAATATCTACGAACACCTATTTAGAGACAGTTTTCTACGTGAACGTCCACAAACGTTGGTGTTTACAAAATTGACTGTAGCTGTGGTAGCTCCTACATGGGACAGACCATGCGTATAATCTCATGCCATATAAAGGAGCACATTCGGGTATTTAAAAGCAACGAACATCGAAAATCGGCAACCGCTGAACATCTTTTATAGGCGGGAACAAATCACTGGATTGAGTTACATAACCCTCAGATTCTCTCGACGGAAAAGCACTACATTCCTAGGATGGTCAAGGAAGCCATTGAAATCCTTAAATATAAAAAGTTTAACCGACAATATGGTTTTCAGCTGTCTAAGTTCTGGTACCCAGTGATCCGAAAGTTCACAAATCAAAAAGACTGCTCCGGTAAGAAATGCACGGGTTGATACTGTAAGTGTGGTGTGTCGTGAACGTGATCGAGTTTCAAGTGAGAAAGCGGACGGTATAGTAGTGCCAGTGACAACACACAAAATAAGCCAACCTCGTAGGCGTGGGCGTGTGGGTAGATCACCACTAAAAACTCGCAGCTCGTCAGTTTAATCCGTGAACATGGCGCTTGCAACATGGTAATTATCCCCTTTTAAATATTAGTTATAAATATCTTTCTTTTTCAATTTAGGCTCATTGCAATGCACTTATGAACGTAAAAAAACTACTACCACTTCTAAACCTACACCACAGCCCGAGAAGATTATTACCGGCAAGAAACTCGGCGGGACTTAGATATTTATTAATTAATTTATTTATTTTATATTACTTAAAGGGTGAGTTGTATCAAGTGTCGTGTTTATACGATGCGTACGTCGTCAACTGTGATATCCTGGTGGTAGGTGGGCGGCTCGACGTCCAGCATCGCGTGGAAAGCTGCCTTGCCGCCCTCCGCGTCGTTCAGGGCCACTGAGCAAAGGACTAGATGCAAACCTACAAAAATACGAAGGAATTTGTACCTACACTTAAGGTATCCCAGTCATAAACGAATACCAAGATACGACCATAGAGGCAAAACTATTTACCTCTTGGTCGTATCTTGATGGTTTTCGTTACATTTATTGTATAGCTCCATAGATATAGAATAAAAGAACTGGATACCTAGTCTCTTGCTGCAATCTGCAAATTGCAATGGTCTTTTTCGTACGAAATATTAATCGTTTGTATCAACATTAATGTAAAATTGTTCGCTAATGCCATTCTTACCGACATTTTATGCTGGAAGTCCCCCTGCTCGTGCATGATGTGCTGGAAGTTGGTCACGGCGTCACGGAACTTGCCCATCCGCACCAGCAGCAGCTCTATGTTGTACATCAACCTCAGTTTGCCAGCTAAACTAATAGATTACCGGTCTGAAAGTCCCCCTGCTCGTGCATGATATGCTGGAAGTTGGTCACGGCGTCACGGAACTTGCCCATCCGCACCAGCAGCAGCCCTATGTTGTACATCAACCTCAGTTTGCCAGCTAAACTAATAGATTACCGGTCTGGAAGTCCCCCTGCTCGTGCATGATATGCTGGAAGTTGGTCACGGCGTCACGGAACTTGCCCATCCGCACCAGCAGCAGCCCTATGTTGTACATCAACCTCAGTTTGCCAGCTAAACTAATAGATTACCGGTCTGGAAGTCCCCCTGCTCGTGCATGATATGCTGGAAGTTGGTCACGGCGTCACGGAACTTGCCCATCCGCACCAGCAGCAGCCCTATGTTGTACATCAACCTCAGTTTGCCAGCTAAACTAATAGATTACCGGTCTGGAAGTCCCCCTGCTCGTGCATGATATGCTGGAAGTTGGTCACGGCGTCACGGAACTTGCCCATCCGCACCAGCAGCAGCCCTATGTTGTACATCAACCTCAGTTTACCAGCTAAACTAATAGATTACCGGTCTGGAAGTCCCCTTGCTCGTGCATGATATGCTGGAAGTTGGTCACGGCGTCACGGAACTTGCCCATCCGCACCAGCAGCAGCCCTATGTTGTACATCAACCTCAGTTTGCCAGCTAAACTAATAGATTACCGGTCTGGAAGTCCCCCTGCTCGTGCATGATATGCTGGAAGTTGGTCACGGCGTCACGGAACTTGCCCATCTGCACCAGCAGCAGCCCTATGTTGTACATCAACCTCAGTTTGCCAGCTAAACTAATAGATTACCGGTCTGGAAGTCCCCCTGCTCGTGCATGATATGCTGGAAGTTGGTCACGGCGTCACGGAACTTGCCCATCCGCACCAGCAGTAGCCCAATGTTGTGCATCACCTTCATTCTGCAAATAAAAAAATATACCTAATATCAGCTGCTAAATTGTATATATAGGTACTTAATTTATAAATTAATTAGTTCAATATGTGGGCACCTTTGCAGCCTGCAGTACCTCGTTTTATTAGAATTCTACGTGGTTCATTGTGTCGTGGCTGTTTCATTAACTGCAAAACCTATGAAAAATTGCATGAATGCGTGCCGTGTGAGTGGACCTACGATACAGTGTACAATCTTGGACACACATATTGGCCGTATCGCCTGTGGCTGTGTTGGCCGCATTTGCGTAGCATTATTAGGATTATTCCGGATGTACCATATGGAAAAAATCCTCGTTAAGTACCTGTCCTAGTTCCGGGTTTTTTTTTTCTTTGTTGATATTTAATGTCTGAGGGACGTGACTTATATGGGTTGGGGCTCCATTGACCAGCACTTTCCAGGCCTTCCGGTTCTGCGCCTTTTGTGTAGCCGCCTGTAGAGTTGTCCCAGTAGCCTTTTGCATGGGTGCAGGTCCTCTGCTTCTCCCCTCGCCCACGCTTCCAGTGATAATGCTCCATTCTAAAGTGTCAGCGCTACGTCTGGCTGTATGCCCAAAGAAGCTGAAGATCTTTTGAATACATATTGTAGACAGCCTTGCTGTTATGCGATGTTTTTTTTTTGTTTATTATAAGGTATTCCAAGCATTCTACGCCAGCAACACATCTCGAACGCGTCTATCTTTTTAAAAATACGGGCATTAAGTGCCCGGGTCTCAAAAACATACGGGAAGACAGAAAAGATTAGAAATCGCATCAGTTTAATATTTGTTTTCTTATTTATTTCTCGGTTCAGGCTAGGCACCGTGATAAAAAAAGTTTAAATGAATACGTACCTTAAATCCTTTTCAGCAGTAGGAGTCTGGTCTAAAGCCATTCTGTACAATTTAAGTGCTTTAGGATGTTCGCCCATTTTGAAATAAATGTTGCCCATGTTGACCTGCAAAGTCAAATTAATTTTTTCAGATAAAACATAAATTGCCAACAACTAAGTATGATTCACGTGGAGTTCTTCTACAACCCCCGGAATTCCAGTCCAAAGCTTCTATCGCAGTGAATTTTGATCTTTTACAACCTTTGCAAGGTCTCTACAGATATTTGTACCTATATCTTAGTTACATACGTAGTTTGAAAGATTTGCAACCTTAGCCTACTTTTCATTTCCTTTTGCCGGAGTCGTTCGCAACAGATTTTTTCCACTGTTATCTCATGTTTAGATATACATTGAAATGTGGAATGTGGAAATAGTCTTACAATACAACACATATTTTGGGTTCCAATAACATAGTTAAGTGGATTATTTTGTCTTTTAGTTGTTGTAGATAATCTGCAGAATAGAGGAATTCGTACTTAAGGTCAAGTTTATCCATGCTTGCGAGGTGTACAACTGAAAGATCCACTATTATAAAAATAATCATAAAACCTACTTTGAGTCGGTTAGCATGTGGAAACAGTTTGTTTCGCGTGAGCAGCTGGTAGGTGTTCAGGGCCTCGGTGTACATTTCGTTCACTGCATATTGCCCAGCGAGATTGCATAATACCTGAAATATTTCTTACTTTAACGTGTGCTATGTTTTACCTAATACCAAATTCTACATGACAGCCACGGAAACGCACACTAGTGCTCTTAAATGCGTTTAGAAACCATGGGCAATGACCAGCATTACCAACCAACAGCCAACAACGGAACTGTAATTTTAACATTACCTCCGTAAAAGGGTGAAGTTAAGTAGGTTATGAAACTTATGAATTCATATTTGGAACAGCTGTCAAATTAATGTGGGTGTTTATTCTAGTATCTATAGATAATAAAACAGTTATCGATACGCAACGCATATTCAGTATGTTTTTTAATATATATCGCACGACATTTCATCTCGAGTGACACAAGAATAGGGACAATAATAAATGATGCGACAAACGAATGATCGTTTGTCTATTTGTTTATTGGCTTTTTATTGTTTACGAATGAAAAATTGTTGCTGCTCGAAGAGTTGTTGCTGTAAGTGTTCTGTCAAATTATTTTTATGCAGCGAACTTATAAAACATGGAAGAGGAGCTTCAAACAAATTGTCAACATAAAACGGGGTAAAAACTCGATATGCGCATGCACGCTACGCTGCCAATCAAACTCGTCAAAATTTTCAGTCGGTTTTAATAACTCAAATATCCCAAAATATCATTGGTCAACGTCAATATGGTGCGGTGGGATTGGTCTGAGCGCTGACACTTATAGATGACACAACAACTGTGACATTGGAAACGTATTGTTAGTAGACGGTGTAATGCAATAAAGAGCAAGTTTAACATGATATATTTTTGTTGTGATAAATTTTAATCAAATTTTCAATAAACAAAGATAACTTATAACATTTAAAACTTTCGCGATTTGAACACATATTTAAACATAATTATCAAACGGGTCTAACGCGAATTCTAAAGATAACTTACTTTATTGATCTCGTTGGTTTGCTGTAGGATTATTAATATATGTAATTAATATGAATAATATTGTAACGTCCATAATACCGCAACCGTGCTAATTATTCGCGATCTCATTTTCATAACCTGGTATATGGTCAAACGTACTCTTAAATTCATGGGTGGGTGTGTTTAGTCACATAAATATATCAGATAAAAAAAGAGATTTTGTTTGTCCATGAAGTTACGGGCAATTATAAGAACCCTTAGATACGTATTTTAGGAATATGGTAATGCCCCTTGCTGTCGTTAAATATGTTAAGCTTTGAACAGCATAATTCAATTGACATAATCAATATATGAATGTTAATAAACGCGTAAACCAAAGAAAATAATAACTATGATTAGGTACGCAAATATTTCATTCTAAAAAAAGTATGAAAAAATTCTTGCCATTAACATTTTCACATATTTATAAAATGGATATTATAAAATTATCTAAGACTTTCACTACACTATCTACAGCTAAATCTTAAACTTGGAGTCCGGTTATTTAAAGCCCTAGCTGAGCCATTGAGGTATTCCGTATTGTTGTATAATAAGTTTTTTTTAAACATACCGTACAAATTGGGATTGAACCCTTTTTTAAATTTGTTAATCCTTTATGTGTCAAGTATATCCTAGGTACAATGCCTCAAGGACCTTCTTTAGATTTAAGGTAGGTAGAGGTAGATAGTTAGGTAAGTTACACTTACTGTATATATTTCGAGAATAAATGTTTTTACTAGTACATATCGTCCTCGTCGAAATGCATAGAACAAATATTTGTGGATTTGGTCGGTTGCCATGTTCGATCATGCCTTTCTAATCTAACGGCATTGGTCCACATTTCCCTTATATAAGGGTTGGTCGGAAATCTGGAAAAATTCCTATGTTAATATTTAATCATAAAAATATAAATTCTGATTACACTGATACACTATTTATTTCACTTGTTTGATACGTCGGGATTGTAACTAATTTAATTATAATAAAAAATATATCCCTGTATTATAATTTCAATGGTTGTCCAAAAGTTGGCATAACACCATCCCCATATAAAATTGTACCGGATCAAAGAAATTTAAAATAATATGTAAAATAACTACTTACAGATGGAAAGTCATGCCATCTTTTTTGTGGTGTTTATCCGTGCGACTTCGACACCATTTCACAGCGCAACAGGGCATTTTTATTATATATTATTAAATTTTACGCTATCTGTCAAACTGACCACATCGCTGACGGCCATTTGTATACTAAACGGCACGCTGGCGTGCCTGTGTAAACCCCGCCTCGCGTGGCGTGCGTTTTGTGGGGTCATTATTTAGAGCTTATTAGTCTTCCATGTTTTTTAAGTTCGCTGTTTTTATGGTATTATTTTAATATCTACAATCTGAAGATATTTTACAAGTAGCACCAGTAGCAATGTAGGTGATTTCCCTACGGTTCCTGATCCCATTTTAGAGCACTTATGATATGTGTGTAGATAAAATAGTGTATGCAACTATATATAATTAGGCATTAAAACACTGGTGTGATGATGTTCACTCATGTTGTAATGCCCTTTATTATGTACAGTCGCATAAACTACTATTACCGATTAGATTGATAATCAAATAGTACATTACCTAACTAGTGCGGTAAAACAAAGAAAGGCCGAGATCGCAGATGTTTGCGACCCGAGCTGCAAGCGAGGGACGTAAATATACGATCAAGGGCTTTGTTTATTACCTCACGTGTTAGGTATATCATTTTATGCCTACACTTGGGCAGAAATCGGCTTTTTCCGTACGCGCAGCGTGCGGAAAAAGGCACTTTATGACCAGGTGTGGCATAAATAAAATTATGTAACAAATCCCAAAATTTGGGGAATCCATAGGACTACAATAATTAACTACTACATCAGGTACTTAAGTCACACATTAGTTTTCATCTGTTGTATTAATACTGGTACTGACCGCGAAGGTGAGGTCCAGGTTGTGTGAGTCACCGAGGTTGGCTTGCTCCTGCATGCGGATCAGCTGCCGCTCCAACGCTGATGCCTCCTGCGCTTTGGCCAGCGCCTGAAAACACAACACGGCTTTACTTTGGTAAACAGTTTGGTCACAATTTCAATCAATTTGTTCGTGGTAGCTTGGGATATATTGCACGGCAACTTGTATATTGCGACTTTCATAACTCTGACACACTTGACATAGTTTAAGTATCCCAGGTCAAGCTCGATCTTGGGGGCGTCGTCGTCCGCGTCCGGCTGCACGCTGAGCATGCACGACTCTTCCACCAGCGCCATGATGCGAGCCTCCATCTGCTTCACCTTATCTTCTTTACTGAAACACGACTGTTGGGCCCTTCGGGTATTCCTCACCTGCGCAAGGTCGAGCTCGGTCTTGGGGGCGTCGTCGTCCGCGTCGGGCTGCACGCTGAGCATGCACGACTCTTCCACCAGCACCATGATTCGAGCCTCCACCTGCTACACTACACCTTATCTTCTTTACTGAAACACGACTGTTGGGCCCTTCGGGTACTCCTCACCTGCGCAAGGTCGAGCTCGGTCTTGGGGGCGTCGTCGTCCGCGTCCGGCTGCACGCTGAGCATGCACGACTCTTCCACCAGCGCCATGATGCGAGCCTCCATCTGCTTCACCTTGTCCTCTATACTGAAATACAATTTTTACTATTACTTAATAGCTTTATCCAAAAAACGGCCAAAAGCATGCCGGGCCATGCTCAGTGTAGGGTCCGAAGTTTACCGTCCGTCACAATAGGCGAACTTGAAAGGAGTTTTAATAGATACCATGATGCTCGTAACAATTTAAACCCTAAACTAGTATCTTCGCAGCTTTTACGACTTATACGCCCTTTAACAGCAAAACTAATTGTTCTTGAAAGTCTTCATACAGCTCTATTATCATATTTTTTTTCATAGTCTTATGGATTTGCGGTTCAAAAGTTAGAGGGAGGTGGGTTCCGGCAATATTCACGTAATGGAAAAAAGTTCGAGGAAATCCCTTCCCCCGGGCCGGGACCCTACGTCACGCACATTGTAAATTCCTACAAAACCTCGGCGTGTTTAATTTAAAGGACTTTTTCAATTCAACACAAACAAAACACGACAAAAATTCAACAAAATATCGGTACATGCAAATTGTCATAAATATGTAGACACAAGTTTCAATTGTTTTACATGTAAGATTTTTACGTATATATGTTTCTTTAGTCGTTTAAAAAGGATCAGGGCCATTTTTTTACCTATAACCATTTGTATCTTGCGAAATAACACATCTACCACCCGTGTCCTACATTTTGTGGATTTCACTTTTTGACGGGAATAAGTATTCTTCGGTTTTTCTCTTAACACATTAAAGACAAATATGTCGTCATGTTTTCAAACAAGAAATATATTGATTACCATCAATTTAAAAAATCGACTAACTAGGTAAAGAATATTTTTTTTACTTTTTACCTACTTCCGGAATAAAATTTTGTAGGATTTATGCATATACTATCTATCCCTTATCCCTTTATCTATCCCTTTTGACTGTATTCAAGCAAATAAATGATTTGATTTGATTTGATTTGATTTGATAAATATCCCATTCGAACGTAATTTCAGAAAATCAGGCTATTATAATTTAATGTCTGTCAAGAACGTATCTTTCCTGGGTTATTAGTTTTAGATTAGATTCTATGTCTTTCTGTCAAATAACTTCCGAGCTGGTGACTGTTTACAGTAGATGCTAAATTTAAACCAGGAAATCTAAAAGAGTATGTTAAAAATTTAGTACTTATAAAAAATATGGGGTATTTTTTAAAAGCATTTATTTTCAAGAGAATTCAACGTCACAGCATCTTTTTATAGAATCGCCTTGCTGAAAGAGACAAAGAACGAAGCACATAAGATACATTTTTTTTTCAAATTGGTAAAGGAAATCTAATATCTAATGGTGACGGAATACCTGGAAAAATACAAATACGCAGACTTACCTATTGTGCAATCCTGGCCGGCACCTTCCTGGCGAACTCTCGCAACAGACATCGTAAGGGATATCTACCTCGTTGTCAATGTACCCTGCGGCGGACGGAATCCTCTTAGCTCTCCCCTACCGTTCGGCGGTCTACGCAGGCCTCGAGAAGTAAAGTCCCAATATTGAGAACACTCACGTGTCCTCCTTCCTTTCCTCGCGGCTGGGCAGGTCCCGCGCGGTGGAGGTGTAGCCGGCGGCGCGCACGGCGGTGACGGGCCGCACCGCCGCCGTGCCGGCGCGCGAGCTGCCCAGTCGCACGTTCACCGTGCCCAAGCGGAACGCCTGAAAATGTTGCAAATACGTGCTAAATCGAATTGAAGAAAAATAAATTATATGAAATAAAAACAACGAAATAGTACATTGTGCATCTAGGGCGGTAAGAAGGGCATTACTTACGAGGGTCTATTGAAGCCCGACGCCAAAGGCGGAGAGCTTTAATTGACCCGAGTTAGTAATCCCCTAACTGCCCGTGGTACACACAACGTTTTTCATCACATTTGCGAGGAAATAAATAAACTTACTAGGCTGATAAAGAAACAATTAATATTAGCGGTAGTGTAGTAGCACAGTCCACAGTACTCCGGTGAGACTATGCGCGTATATGTATACGTATGCGCGGCGAACGCGTGGGGGGTAGGTGCTCCGAAAGCCCCGGGCGGGCGGTAAAGTAACATGAGAATCCTTTAAAACCATGGGATTAATACAGCTCATTAAGTCAAAGTATGCTTGCATATAATATCACCATTTACGAGCAGGTTTAATGAAAATAATATTACTTTTCTATTCCGCCAAACGTGCTAGTCAATTATGCCAAACCGTTATAGCTACTTGCGTATTTTTTACATGCAAGTTTGGCGGAATAGCAAAGTAATATTATTTTCGTTGTTAATTTGGAATTGCGCAAAGTAACGCCTGATTCAATAAATTATGAAATAACAAAGCAATATATACTCGTATCTACCCAACAGTTTCACACAGTAACCTACAGTTCTATTATAGTACCTATTATATCTATCAGAATATTCAAGGATTGGGTTGCCAATGCCATTGCCAGGGCCTGAATTGGATAGAAATGCCGAACAAACCGTTTTATACGGAAAAAGTGGATTTTTTTTAAATTTAATTAAGTATTGTCTTTATTTGCAAAATCAATCACGACGACGTGATAATAGACGGACAGGATTGCAAAAAGCGGAAATGTCCGGGTACTCCAGGTACTGGCAACCCTCATCTGTGTCGAATATTTTTCAAATAACGGGGTTGGCTTAAAGTAATGAGAATGATTTCGATTGCTACTGGCCGGCAAGAAAAAAAGTATAAGTTGATTTTATTTTGTTTAATTACAATCTTTTTCATTGACGACTAAAAAAATATAATTTTATTAATAATGCCAGCGAGAGAGTTGTTGCGAGAACGCGTCTATGGACTTCTTGGACAACGTGAAAAATCTGAGGTGATTAAACACTTCAAAACTGAGAATGTCCCTTTGTCTACAATTTACCGCCTGATCCGCCGATGGGAATTTGGTTTGGTGTTGGTACAAAAGAATTACCAAAAACAGGTAGACCTCCTATTCTTCATGCTCGTGTTCCCCAAATGTCCCCAAAGCTCGTCCAATTGAGGATTTTTGGGTAATGCTGAGTAGACTGGTTTATAGTGATCAAAGCCAATTGAAAAAAGTAAAGCTGGACGTGGTCCAAAGTATGATGAGACGGGTTAACACCAAGTTGCGATATATCGAAGAGGAGGGGGGGGGGGGGGGTCGTTTTTGCAAATTGTAGTTAGATTTTAAAATAAGTACTAGTTTTACTTTATTTAATAAAACAATTCTGTTTTAACCTATACTTACTGAATTTATTTGAAGAAATGATTAGTCAAAACTCTCGTCACTTTAAGCCAACCCATTAAGTACCTACTTAAATAATAATAGCAACACACTTTCCCGACCATTACTCACTAGGTCAATATCAATGCAAAGTTTACTAGTCAGTTAACTGAGTCACTGATACTCGTACCTAAGTGCACAAAACTGACCCCATTCCCCAGCTTGCTGAGTGTCTTCCTGCCCAGCAGCCCCGCGCAGCACCGTTGAAGCCCGTGTACCTACAGATGGTCAATGAACACTCACCCCAGTCCCCAGCCTGCTGGGCATCTTCCTACCCAACCCCGCAGTCTTCAGCGACTCCTGGAAGGCGGTGTCCTCGCGCAGCGCCCTCGTGTCCAGCGCGGGCGCCACGTCGTTAAACCCCGCGTACAGCTCGTCGTCGTCGTCTACCACCATCGCCGTGCGCGGCTTCGCGTCCGTGCCCACGCGCGACGCGCTGTAGTACCGCGAGCTCAGCATAGCTGATTAATTCAACCCTTGATAGCCACTAGAGCTCCTGCTGAGTTACAGTTTTTTATTCACGTGGCCGCAGTGGTTTAGTTACAAATAACTTCACAGAAATGTCTGTTGTGACGCCGTTGCCATGGTAACGCTGACTGTCATAATGATAATAGTTTCACCATGTTCCACACAATTTTATAAACGCTAAAACGTTACATGCTGGATACAGAACTAATATAACCGTTAGCGATGTAATCATACCTCTATGGATAAAATAGACTAAACCCCAAAGAATATAATACTCTAAGAGAAGAACAATCTACTTACGAGAAATTTCCACGTCTCGGCTGGGGACGACATGGCAATATTATCGTGGATATATTTCCGTTTAGGTGCTCCACAGAGGTGCTCTTACCAACGTCTTCTTGAACGGCTTGAAATTGTGTTTGATTGAATAACACTTTAGCTCAACTGTTGGGATCTTCACACGGGAGGACTCCTTGGCACGGGGTATCTTGAGGTCAATAGCTAGCAGGGCACGCTTTCCATGGTGCAGGTCAGCACCATCAAGATACATTCGTCATCGTAAATCCTTGTGATTTTAACAAGGATTATATTTAGTTTGGCTCTTTAGCATTAAAAATATGACGATAGGTCCATATTACATTATTATTACAAAATATCTTTGATCATAGATCTATATGCCTCCCTTTTTTCCAATGTGAAGAAAAAGGACGGCATGTAATCTGTAGTCTAGAGATATGATCCTATATGGTACAGTGTAATATGGGCCATAAAAACAGTTTGGGGCAATGTTGCTGTAGGGCAGAGGGAGACATGACGGGGTACTTAACAGTCCGGTGTATGTTCAAATACGCGCGAGATACGACTTTTGCACAATAACGCGCGAAAATACAACATTTTCACGTTATCTTCATAAATAGGCATACGAAAGGATATCCCACGCAAGTTTTTCGTAGAAATCGCGAAACTTCTGGTTGATGTTACTGGTGACCGAAATGCTGGTGGCTTCCTCGCACAACATATCAGCATTGCGATACAACGAGGAAATGCCACCAGCATCCTAGGTACAATGCCTCAAGGACCTATTTTAGATTTAAGGTAGGTAGAGGTAGGTAGTTAGGTAAGTTACACTTACCTAACTACCTACCTTAATAAATTAAAAGTTTTGTCTGCCCAGTCAATGTGCGAACTTTCTGCCCTGATGGCGGCACATCGTCACGCCCTATCGAGATTTCGATTAGTTAGTTCTGAGGCCTTTTAAGCCGCCATCCCGTCTTACCCGCCACCACGTCTTGTCTCTCTCTCTCTCCTACGTCAAAATATATATTGTAGATGCTGGTAACTATCTGAATTTGCGCAACCCACACATACGCAATTTGAAAGAGGCCTTCCGTCAAATAGAAGTCAATACACCTTGCTAAACCCTGACTGATGATTACGGATAATGAAAGTTCCGTTCCGTGCATCCACACCAAGAGCCAGAGACCACTCTCTTCACGGCACAAAATTTTGTCCTACCTAGTTTGTAAATTAAAGGTAGAGAGATAGAGTCATCTGGAGAAGACTCATGGCTGGCATGGGATACAACCCACGACTTTTTCTTTCCACTCTCGACTACCACAAGTCTTATATTGCCATTTTTCCATTTGCACGCATACAAGTTTGGTGACACGAAATGGCCAAAAACGGAACCCTTTGGTATTGTTAAGTCCGTCTTTCCGTCTCGACGCGACAGATAGCATTATTCATACTCTTGAGTGGAGACTTCTTTTCTTTACAGCTTGATAGTTGATATTACAGTTCCGTAGCCAAAGGGACCAAAAAAGAACCGTTGTAGAATTTTGACATGCTCGTCTGTCCGTCCGTATGGCACAGTAATTTAATAGGTATGTCAACCCTAAAAAGTACCTACATTCCAAATCAATTGTATAAATAAAAAATATTAGTTTCACTGTCATTTTTTTATTACGTGATCACTTTACATCATTACAATCAAGATCCTTTCTTAACGTCGTCACACCAATGAAACAATACCGGGTGTTGCCTGTAACGTGAGCAATAAATGTAATCGTGGGTAGTCGTTTGTTCAGCGACTTTTAAAACTAACGCGTTTTGATTTTTATTACACTTTAAAGTTTGTTTGAAGACGCAATGTACTGCGAAATTTATACTATGACAAGAGACGTCAATTAGGCTGATGTTAACATACATTGAAAATACTATTAATTGGTATGAAAAAGTGAAAACCTACAGAGTACATCATTTTTAAAAGTTGTTGAACAAAAGTTGTTAGGTTTGAGGAGTACTACCTGCGATTTCATTTATTGCTCCAATTACAGGCAACAGCCGGTATAGTTATTTGTTGAAACATAATTAAAAACAAATGACTGAGAAAGAGCCATCACAATATAATCACCGGTTGCCAGTATTCAAAATAACAGTGTTATGGAAGACCCGGAAACAGCGTGGATCATCTAGATACACTAAATTAAAACTAAACTCCTTCAAGTTCATCAGTAAATACATGCAAATGAGTGACAAGATGGCAAATACAACTTAACCTAATCCCGACACGACTTCCATTCAAAACATCAGGTACAAAAATAACTGCATTTTAATTTAAACATTATCGTTTCTTCGTCCAAAATAATAACAATATCTAAGTGTAGTGATTGCGCGTAGTCAATAGCGCGGAGGCAATGGGTTCCTTCACCAAGACGCCTTTTAAACAATTACTTACAGCAGCGCCTCTCAGGAACTATTTGTACTCCTTGTTATGTATATGTAAACATGTAGGTATATGCTAAGTATAATATATGAATCTTTCAAAAGGCAAATCGAAGACACCGAGTACTACACTTGCATTAACGTCCATCGCCGCTCCGCGGCCGTTAGTCTCAGCAGTACCTACTTCACAATACAACTCGTTTAGTGACCCTAAAAGACTAGTTAGAAATGCAAATGTTCATATTTTTGTACATTTCGCTTACCATTAAGATAACACCAGATAAAAATTAAATAATAGAAAACTCACGTCTCTATCAACAGGGATGTTAACAACTCATAGATTGCTTCGTATAATTTTATATATGTACATAGTTAGTTTATGTTTAACAAGCCGTCGGGGACGACGGAAGCGTTGGGCCGGGCTTGCAACGCTCTTATTGTATATTCAAATCCTTCATTTTCAGAGAGTAAATAAGTCGAGGAGTCAGCGGAGTCAGATAAGCTAAGTGATAAGGTCTTAGTAGTTTAGCAAATTCACAATACATAATAACAAAACATTGATTTCGTAAAATTGTAGCTTCTGCCAATGCCACACAAAACTATAGCTTATCCCTAGTTGCGTCATATTTTTCAATACGCTATTGCATATTGTTATAACGGCATTCTAGGGTAGTCTGTAGGGTCTCTGTCAAAGATTTTTCGGTAATATTCGTTCAATAGTTACAGATGTTTTCTATGTATAATAGTGAAATTATGTCCTGTATTATGTAGTGTAGTATATTTATGTTAATTAGATTAACCCCTTTCTTCCCAGAAGTTGAGAGGGTGTCGCAGAAGTTGACTAAGGGATAGAGGGTCCTAGTGTGTTATGGGCGAGGGTGCTAGCGACCTGTCACTGCAATATCTCAATTTCTTCATTTTTAAACCCCTTTAATGCTAAAAGTGGCACTGGAACTTGAGCAGTTTCATGAATTCCGCCTTTATACATATACTCACACCTGTATTCCAATACAGGTGTGAGTATATGTATGAAGTGAAATTATGTTAAAAAAGTACAAGCAAGCTTATCTGACCTTCTGGCTCATTCAACTAAAAGTTTTTTTTAAATGTATAATGCATATTATTAGCAGACCCCGTTATCAGTGGTGAAAACTCATTGAAACCAAGGGTTGGCAAAACTACCTATCCTAAAATTGCCTTCGGTACAAAACTTCGCCTTAACAAATGTGTTATAATTTTTTAACCATAAATCGTAAAATTCAATTAAGGTCATTCAACGCGTACAATTTCAAATGAGTATATATACATAATTTTCTTGATCATATTTTATTACAGTAGGCGAAATTGGGAAACAAAGGCGAAATAAGGATATATGACGCTTTTTATTTTTAAAATTAAAACTGCTTGTTTCACTACATTTAACTAGAAATAGATTAAGAGCCGGCAGAGTAAATTTAACAAAAACGACAGTCACGGTTAATGCTGTGACTTCCACAATTCTTCACAAATATATACAAGATGCTTGTAATTATTATCTCAAAGAGTGTATCTACAATATTCGTATACTTAGAATCTAAAATATTGTGCAGTTTAGTAAATATGTCTACGTAAAGTTGCAGTAAAATGTAGTAAAACGCGTGTCAGCGTTTAGATAAAAGTGAATGAAAAATTATTTGGTATATTTTTGAAAACCAATTGCATTCAATCTCAAATAAATAAGGTACACAATTCGTATAGTCTCATTTCATAATACTTTTTCGTTAATTAATTATGATTTTTTGAAAACGTCCTAAAAATCCGCCATACAAAATTACTATGGAATCTGATCGTTGAAATATAACAAGTGAGCAACACCCGAAATAGTCAGTCGGCCCCGAATGTTCGAAGCGACACCACGTCTCTCTGCGGAGCGTCTACGTCTTGAAATAAATCGATGTTCTTTGTGTACGTATACTGCGTTATATGTAGCAAAACGGTAT
Organism: Lathronympha strigana; assembly: GCA_949128165.1. Classification (NCBI taxonomy): domain Eukaryota; kingdom Metazoa; phylum Arthropoda; class Insecta; order Lepidoptera; family Tortricidae; genus Lathronympha; species Lathronympha strigana. Next base: position 7,848,444 of record OX421905.1, on the reverse strand, counting down.
AAGAATTTTTTTACCATTTTTTGTGTTTCCAAAGGAAATAGGCAATAGCAACCAGTTCAAAATGAATGACATACATGGTTAGTTTCGTTTATACCTCATATGTATATAGTGTCACTTGGACCGTAGAAGATGTCCAAGGTCTGATGACGGAGTAGAAAGGTGGCCACCGGAACTCAGGAAGTAGCTGATGTAATACCCCCGTGTTTGGACTCATTTGTATTGTTTTGGAGAGCACTTGGATCGTGAGTGCTGTCCAAGGTCTGATGATGGAGCAGAAAGGTGGCCACCGGAACTCAGGAAGTAGTTGATGTAATACCCCCGTGTTTGGGCTCGTTAGGTTTGTTCTGGTGAGCACTTGGACCGTGAGTGGTGTCCAAGGTCTGATGATGGAGCAGAAAGGTGACCACCGGAACTCAGGAAGTAGATAATGTAATACCCTCGTGTTTGGACTCATTTGTATTGTTTTGGCGGGCACTTGGACCATGAGTGGTGTCCAAGGTCTGATGATGGAGCAGAAAGATGACCACCGAAACTCAGGAAGTAGTTGATGTAATACCCCCGTGTTTGGGCTCGTTAGGTTTGTTCTGGTGAGCACTTGGACCGTGAGTGGTGTCCAAGGTCTGATGATGGAGCAGAAAGGTGGCCACCGGATCTCAGGAAGTAGTTGATGTAATACCCCCGTGTTTGGGCTCGTTAGGTTTGTTCTGGTGAGCACTTGGACCGTGAGTGGTGTCCAAGGTCTGATGATGGAGCAGAAATATGACCACCGGAACTCAGGAAGTAGTTGAAGTAATACCCCCGTGTTTGGGCTCGTTAGGTTTGTTCTGGTGAGCACTTGGACCGTGAGTGGTGTCCAAGGTCTGATGATGGAGCAGAAATATGACCACCGGAACTCAGGAAGTAGTTGATGTGATACCCCCGTGTTTGGACTCATTTGTATTGTTTTGACGAGCACTTGGATCGTGAGTGGTGTCCAAGGTCTGATGATACAGCAGAAAGGTGGCCACCGGAACTCAGGAAGTAGATGATGTAATACCCTCGTGTTTGGACTCATTTGTATTGTTTTGGCGGGCCCTTGGACCATGAGTGGTGTCCAAGGTCTGATGATGGAGCAGAAAGATGACCACCGGAACTCAGGAAGTAGTTGATGTAATACCCCCGTGTTTGTGCTCGTTAGGTTTGTTCTGGTGAGCACTTGGACCGTGAGTGGTGTCCAAGGTCTGATGATGGAGCAGAAAGGTGGCCACCAGAACTCAGGAAGTAGTTGACGTAATACCCCCGAGTTGAGGCTCGTTATGTTTGTTTTGGCGAGCACTTGGACCGTGAGTGGTGTCCAAGGTCTGACGATGGTGCATAAATATGACCACCGGAACTCAGAAAGTAGTTGATGTGATACCCCCGTGTGTGGGCTCGTTAGGTTTGTTTTGGCGAGCACTTGGACCGTGAGTGGTGTCTAAGGTATGATGATGGAGCAGAAAAGTGGCCACCGGAACTCAGGAAGTAGTCGATGTGATACCCCCGTGTTTGGACTCATTTGTATTGTTTTGACGAGCACTTGGATCGTGAGTGGTGTCCAAGGTCTGATGATGCAGCAGAAAGGTGGCCACCGTGACTCAAGAAGTAGTTGATGTAATACCCCCGTGTTTGGGCTCATTAGGTTTGTTTTGGCGAGCACTTGAGCCGTAGGTGGTGTACTTTCTTGTATTTTGCAATAAAGGTAAAAAAAAACAAACCAAACGGGCCCACGGGCGGGGTATTATATTAACTACTTCCTGAGTTCCGGTGGCCATATTTTTACTCCATCATCAGACCTTGGACACCACCTACGGCCTAAGTGCTCACCAAAACAAACCTAAGGAGCCCAAATATGGGAGTATTACATCAACTCCTTCTTGAGTTCCGGTGGCCACCTTTCTGCTCCATCATCAGACCTTGGACACCACCTACGGCCCAAGTGCTCACCAAGACAAACCTAACGAGCCCAAACACGGGGGTATTAAATCAACTAATTCCTGAGTTCCGGTGGTCATCTTTCTGCTCCATCATCAGACCTTGGACACCACTCACGATCCAAGTGCTCGCCAAAACAATACAAATGAGTCTAAACACGGGGGTATTACATCAACTACTTCCTGAGTTCCGGTGGTCATCTTTCTGCTCCATCATCAGACCTTGGACACCACTCACGATCCAAGTGCTCGCCAAAACAATGCAAATGAGCCCAAACACGGGGGTACTACATCAACTACATCCTGAGTTCCGGTGGCCATCTTTCTGCTCCATCATCAGACCTTGGACACCACCTACGGCCCAAGTGCTCACCAAAACAAACTTAACGAGCCCAAACACGGGGGTATTAAATCAACTCCTTCTTGAGTTCCGGTGGCCACCTTTCTGCTCCATCATCAGACCTTGGACACCACCTACGGCCCAAGTGCTCACCAAAACAAACCTAACGAGCCCAAACACGGGAGTATTACATCAGCTAATTCCTGAGTTCCGGTGGCTATATTTCTACTCCATCATCAGACCTTGGACACCACTCACGGTCCAAATGCTCGACGAAACAAACATAACGAGTCCAAACACGATAGTTTTACATCAACTTATTCTTCAGGTCTAGTGGTCATCTTTCTGCTCCATCATCAGACCTTGGACACCACCGAAGGCTCAAGTGCTCGCGAAATTCAAAGTAAAGAGCCCAGAAACGGGGGTATTATGTCAACTAACCTTTCTGCTCCATCATCAGATCTTCGATAACACCTGCATCCTAGTTTTCTCAAAAAAATGAATGTAACAAATCCAAAACGCACATGTACATTTTTTACTATACCAACTTCATTAGAATATCATTTAGTTTAATAATATCGTACAAAATCTCAACTGAATTTAAGACGATTTTATTCATCGTTGGCATCGCAGGACTACAAAAATGTCGAATTTTAAGTTACCGACTTTTGCCATAGCAGTGATGACGGGCCGACGGCGTAGTAGTGTGCGCGCGCACGCACACAGATAGCGAGTCACGCTCGGCGCGCTAAATGCCGTCCTTGGAAAAAGGTTGGTGCGCTCTTAAGTATTTGTAATGTGTTTTGCATCGATTACAATTTACATATTTTACTAAGGCGAAGTTATGTACAACAGGCGAATTAAGGATTTCAGACTTCATGTAATTTTGGCAACCCTCGTTTCAATAAATTTTCACCACTGATAACGGGGTCTGATTATTAGCCTCTTTTGTACGTGGTCATAATTACCATGCTATATGCTATAACAATAAGCTATGCCTAATATTACTGCTGATTGAGCTTGTTTGATTTTGAAATCCTTAAATCTGAGACTTACGAGTACGTCTACATCCGCAATCATAATAAACTGATCCAAATGATACAAAAACTTATCTTCTCATACCTTACTTACTTGAATACATTTACAGTACAGAATTACAAACCGTTTTATAAAAAATACCCTTAAAAATACGGGTACGAGCTGCAATTTATACAGGTGATTCATGAGTCGTGAGCAGGATTAACCTTACGGTTTCAGTGAATAATAAGCTATTATTTCATACTAGACTCAACGAAATTAACGTTACATTTAATTTAATTAAATCTCTTAACTTTGAGTTAATTGATACTTAAGTATCAATTAAGTATCAATTACCTCATACTTTGGAGATTTTAATTTGATAACAATTGTGGGTAAAAGTTTGAAGTTAACGAGGCGTAAGATCGCTGTGTCATTGCTTAGATACGATAAAAGTAGAAAGTATGGGATATTTTTGCGATTTTCGGTTAATTAAAACGGATGTCATAAAGAACGTTGAAACGAATATTTCTAACAAAGAAATCGATGATTTAACGTTAATTTCGTTTGGTCTAGTATGAAATAATAGCTAATCATTAATTGAAACCGTAAGGTTAATCGTGCTCACGACTCATGAATCACGCTGTATACCAATCGGAAGTTAGACAATGTTTAATTGACAAAATATATAGGTGTAATTTAATTTCACCTTAATTTAAACCTGTTGGGCGCGATTATAATCAAAACCCTTTTTTTAAGTAGGTAGATCCACACCAATTTAGAAGCCACTTCCTAGTGGCGTGGTAAGCTACCGAGGGGTTCAATTGAAGGGATGTTTAAAAAAAGAACATAAGTACACTGAGCATAATTTTACAGGAGAGCGATAAAACTAATTTTCTATTTGAATAATAACGATTGAAGCTTGATTTTCAGGGAGGTTATAGATATATGGTCACAAAGTTAGAAATATCTCTTTATTTGTTTTGAGACTTTCTATTTTGCGGGAAAGATATGAAATATACTTTTTCGCTTATGCAGTTTTTATAAATTGTTTATGCAGGTTAGTTACGTTGTTTTTGTGCAAAGATGAGTAACTTTCTTCCTAAAATACTTTTTTATATAAAATGTTCTTATTACATCCAGTAAGTTTCTTTAAATTTAAGTTAATATATAATTTTACTGTTGCTCTTAAGCTCTCAAGCCAACGAACTAATGTAAAAGCGGGCGAAGCGACTGAATGCGCCGAAATTTCAAAACGTTAAATATAAGAGCCTCGGCGGAGAGTACCTTTTTTTGCCATTCGGGGTCGAAACTCTTGGTCCATGGGGTCACAGCGCACGCAAGTTTTTCGTAGAAATCGCGAAACGTCTGGTTGATGTTACTGGTGACCGAAGGGCTGGTGGCTTCCTCGGACAGCGTATCAGCATTGCGATACGAGGAAATGCCGCCAGCATCCTAGGTACAATGCCTCAAGGAGCTATTTTAGATTTAAGGTAAGTAGAGGTAGGTAGTTAGGTAAGTTACACTTACTGTATATATTTCGAAATTAAATGTTTTTCTTTATCTTAATTCAGTGTTTTTAATGTTAATTTTTAAGTACTTACAAATAGTATGGAGGATATTTTAATTGCATATTTTGACAAACAATCGTTTTTGGACTAACATTTTTTCACCTTTCGTAAATCCTTTGGACCCGAACAAGATGACATCAAAAACACAAATCCGAAAAAATAGTACATTACTGCAGAGGCCGTGAAGTAAGAGATTGCAGGACGAGTTTGTGGTAGACGGATAAACAAGTCCTGCAATCTCTCTTCCAGCCGAGGCTTGTATAGTGCTTTTCTCAAACATTGTAAGGAAATATTAAATTTAAAACAACTACTAGTAAATATTTTTTATTTGTAAATAGTTGTACATAGTTATATGTTTTTTTTGTTATTATTTTAGTTTAGTGATTTTATGTATATTGCATTTGTATGTATTTTAATATGAATATATTATAATTCATAAAAAAAAAACTACTAGGTAAATAGGTTAATACGGAAAAAAAAATGTTTTTTTTAATGTCGCAAGTATCTAGTGGTCGTTGGCTGTATGTAATTTTTCCTTTGTCAGTTTAGTGTTAGTATGCAAATTAAAAAAGTTAGAGCAGCGGACAATAATGTTTCGTTCATACTTACGCCATACATTACTTCACGGCCGCCGGCCAAGAAGTAAATGTGGGGAGCCGTAAACAAGGAACTTCATGTCTTCATTTCGTGACATAAATGCATACATTTACGATCATGTTTGAGAAAATTATAGTTATGTTGTTTTTGTAAACATCCCTTCAATTGATATACGTTGGAAATTAAGTTTTAAGGATTCCCCACAACTCTAAGCTACTCATGTTTTGAAGTAAAGAGGCGCTCATTCAGTCGGTTCCGTTAGGCTACGAAGGGTTCAGTGGTAGGTCAATAGTACAGCGCACCACTACAGCAGGTCATCACAACCTTGGTAGGCTCAGAGCACAGGTAAACGCGACAGACGAGACAAATTAGGATGGCTAGGCTACCGTTGTAAGTAGTAGTTACGGGTGGATGGGAGCGTGTGCGTTAGATCTGCGTGCTGAAGCGCGGGCGCGGCAGGTCGAACGCGTCGCCGTGCACGGAGCGCGCCAGCGCCTTGATGCTCGCCGCGATGTCTTGCGGCTCCTCCTGACAAATTAATTACATCAATAATTATCATTTTTCAGAAAAACAAACCGCCTTCTATTGGCCTTCCCAGTAAGTTAAATTTTTAGTTAGTTTGAGTTAATAACATCCAAACCAACATAAATAACATCCAATTCACTATGCGAGTACCTTTGAAAATTGAGGAACTTTCTAAATGTTTTATGGCTTCCATCATAAGAACTCAAGTAAAATCAAATGGAATCAAACTACCTCGTAGACCTCCAAAGTCACAAACAAAATAACAATGTCTCGAATTTGATGACAGAGCTGGAAATGACTCACGATGGACGTGCCGTTTAAATTTGAGGGCTGCCTGAATTCCTCAAGAACTCCATCATCAGAATAGAAATCAAATCAAATAAATTAATGTGATAACTCGGATGATACGTAGCGCTAGGTTAACCGACCAGTTCCACTTTGCCATCCCTGGTCTTCATCATCAGGTCCACTCAACTAAAATGTTGGTCCCCCCCAAAATTGTTCAAGATACTTAGGGAAACCCTCAAATCATAATGCATGTGCCGTTAAAATTTAGGGAGTTCTCTCAATTCTTTATGAATATAATTATAATCAAATGGGACTACCTTGAAGTTATTTCCTTACAGGCAAAAGATGAATATCTCAAATCGGATGATAGAGCTGGGGATTACCAAGCAGTAAAAAAGGCACAATGTATGTCGATTTGCGGAAAAAACCCAGGAAAACTAACTAACTAACTACCAAGCAGTTCCACTTTGCCATCCCTGGTCTTCATCATCAGCTCTACTCCACCAAATTAATGGTTTTCGTAAATAAATGCTCGATTGTCTTAAGAAAACACCCAAATCACCATGCATGTGCCTCAAATTTGAAGTCTTTATTGAAATGTTGAAGTCGGTTGAAAAAAAACTAAGTTAAGAGGAAATCCGCCGGGCACCCGCCGGACACACCCGCTATGCAGATCCGACGGATTGCCCGAAGGTATTAACAAACCGTGATGAGAAATTAAGGGATTCGAGAGTACCGTTAGCACAACAGTAATAGTCGGCCTAGTGGTTAACATTGACGTAGTGGATGACATTTTTACAGTTTATTACAAAAATATAAGTAAACTGTTGTTAATAGTGAGCGTCAGAATGGCGGGTGGACCTAGGGGATAGGAATGAATTTTAGCGTGATATTTGATACCTTTTACGTACTATTTAGTACCTTTAATAAAATTCTGTGTACTTCTCCTGGAAACATGATATCCTAAAATATAGGTCCACCCGCCAACCCTGACGTCAGGATGGCGGGTGGACCATTGGAAAACGTACAACGCCTGCGTTATATTTCATGATTTGTACATAATAATTTAGTACCTCCTGTGTACTTCCATAAACAAGCATCATTTTATAAATAATCCTTAGGCTGACGTAGTAATTGAGAAAATATACTTCAAGCGCTCGCTCGCTGTCATATACCTACAATACACATTTGTTCATCTATCTTCAACATCTAAACCGTGTAGTTAAAAGCAACAGTTATAATTACTAAAAGGCTCATAATTTTAACTTATTGTCAATAAAAATAATAATCTCAATCAAATTAATAAAATAACATAAGTTTACAACAAAATGTATTTTTTTAAACTTTGCTAGTACGCGCGGTTAACCACTAAGTAATTCGCGGCCAGGCAAATAACGACGCGACTCAGCAATTGGCATCCATGATATACGTTGCTGAACTGTGCAGTTTATTGTAAAACATCGATCTTAGGTAACTGCTTACTTTATAAATATGCTTTTGAGTTAATTAAAAAAAAACCTTCTCGGTTCATAAGTTAGAGGGGGGGCGGGGATTTTTTTTTCCAAAAGTCATATACTTTCAGTAAAAGGGCGTATCCGAGTATGAGTTTTAAGTGCTACAAAGATACTCTTTTTTGTTTGATATCGTCATGGAATCTACTTAAATAAACCCCCTTCTCGATTCGCTTATTTTGACGGACGGTTGACTACCCTGCTTCTAAGTTTTTGATAACATAAAGGGCAAGTCCATGCTATGCTGCGCTGTACTCACGTCCGTGTCCAGGTCCCGGGGCGCGCGCTGGCCGCCGAACACGGGCACGCTGATGGGCAGCGAGCGCGCCAGGTCCAGGCCGGCGCCGGCGCCGCGCCCGAGCGGCACGCGGATGCCCTCATCGTTACTGACGTCCGCTGCAAAATTACACGCGATTCTGTCATTCTGACTTATTGCCTATTACTTCTGACTTGCTTCTGAAGATTTACTGCAAATTATTATAAAATGTTTGTAATAATTTTAAGTTTGTAATGGTAGGCTAAAACATACGACTGATTAAACCTCGGGAGACGCTCCTTACTTTCCTCTCTCCTTTTTAAGGTTCCGTAGTCAACTAGGAATCCTTATATTTTCGCCAAGTCTGTCTGTCCGTCCATCCGCGGATAATCTCAGTGACTGTAAGTAGTAGAAAGCTGTAATTTTGTACGTATATGTATATCAATCACCCCAACAAAGTGGTAAAATAAGAAGTGGTTTTAATTTTTTTTAGGGTACCTCCCGTACACGTAAAGTCACGGGTGATTTTTTTTATTGTTTCAACCCTAGAGTGTGACATATAATTGGATAGGTATTTGAAAAATAATGAGGGTTTTCTAAAAACAGTTTTTGATAAAGTTAATATTTTCGGAAATAATCGCTCCAGAAGTTTATTTGAACTACGAGTTCAAAAAATATAAAAAAAATTACAAAAGTAGAACTTCCTGGAAAATTATTTTGAACCTGATTGGTTGAAAAATTGTACAAAATAATTTCTGAATTACTTAAGTTGTAATTTAACTGTATATGCAATGCAAATACCTCTTTTATCTTGAGTACTTAATTTATCATCCCGCACGTATCCTCCTTCTAATAAAAAAAGAATGATTCAAATCGATTCACGCGATCAAAAGTTACCCCCAAAAACCCAACATACATAACCCGTCTAGTTTGTATAAATTAGTAACCCAATTTCCCGAGAGATGGCGCTGTACCGTGGTTTAGTTCGCACTGTTAAGATTTTTGGAGTTGATGGGGTCGGGACGAGTGTGATCGAAAGTATCATCGAATTGTTAATTATTATAAGCATATTGAGCATAGCATCTATTAAAACACTTATTAAGGTTGCCTATTGTGACGGACGGTAAACTACGGAACCCTACACTGAGCATGGCCCGACATGCTCTTGGCCGGTTTTTTGGGGTTTCTCGCGGCTACTTAAAAAAGTTCAGTTGTTTACCTATTAAGGTTCCTGAGACTTGATAGCCAGACAGACAACTGAAGCATAGTATTAGGGTAAAGATAGTCAATAAGTCACTCTTTAGGTGTTGAACCCTAAAAAAATGATTTAACTCTAGTATGTAATATGACAATACCATCCGAGTCGTCGTAATAGTCGTCCTGGTCTGAGATCATGTGGTTGCGCGAGTCCATCCCCTCTATATCGAAGATATCTTCCGCGTCCAAAGAACTTTCTTCTGGCTCCTTATTGTGCTGTAAAATTGACGCACGATGAGTACCTACCTACACGTCATAAGATATATAATAAAATAATTGGATACCCTATCAGCCGAAAAAAATGACGCCGTTAAAGTTCTGCAGTTACGGCACTTTTTCATATACGTATAGTCGAAGTCTTGTTTGGAATGTGACGTTTCGTTGAATGTCAACAGCCTATAGTTTTAACGGTGTTGAAACTTTGAACTTCAGAACTACTTCTGTGTATGAATTTTACACCTAATGCTTCCGACAGCATGATCTTTTTCGTGCGAAACATTTACCGTTTGTATCATCATCAATGCAAAACTGTTTGCTTATTCCATTTTGACCCACATTATTTGACGTTTTTGTGTTGTGTGTCTATTTCTTTAAATTAGTCAATGGTACACATACAAGTTCTATTTGTAAATCAAGCATTCCACGAGAATGTCCCTTACGAAATGCTGCCTGTTATGGCAGCCACTTCAGTAAAATCCGTAAAGGTCGAGAATAATAATACCTGTGGTATTATCAGACACAAAATCTCTTTTTTGGTGCAACAAACTCTTTGATTGCATTTTCAGAAGTATTAGAAGTATTGCATTTGGTAAGAGACATTATTGTGGAATGCCCCAAATTAGTAAAGTAACATTTATTGCCTACCACAACATCCTCTGCTAAGCACAAAATTTCATTATCTAGAGACCATACATCAATATCACTGACCTTAACAATATTCCGTGTAATTTTTTTGGCATCTTTGAATGAAGACAGTCTTCTTCTCTGCAATGGAGGTAGTTGCGGTGAGGGGGGACCGTTGTCTAGGCTTGTGTCCACCCGGAAGCCTTCCCCCGCCATGCTATCTCGGGTTTTGCTAACAATACTGAAAATTCAACAGGTTAAGTATACAGAATGGATGTTGTAGGCGAATCTAATTCATGCCAAAAATTCAATTTTGATATTAGGTATCTGAACATAGCGAAGATACCACTAATTGTACTAGTTGTGCTTTTGGGATTATGAATCATACTGATTTCTTTAATGGGAGAGGTACAATAACAGGTAATAGGTAAGTTGTCATTGTTATAATTTTTCATAAATATGATGTTCGACACGAGAAACAAGTAGAATGTGAATTAGATATACAATTTTTTCAAATAAACTGGACATTAATTATAAATTATAGCAACAAGAAGCTAGCATAATAGCTGTTGTACCTAGCTAATATCTTGTGATCCTTTTGTGCTCTTTCTCTGTATGCTTCAAATTCAGCATACTTTTGGTCTCGGAATTGTCTGATAGCATCCTCAACAGCTTCAACCTGCAACTTCAGGCTGTGGGTAAGCTGCTTGTTCAGTGTACTGAGCGCCTGTGTCACCGGCTGCCAGCTTTTCTTATCGCTAACTATATTATTTGTGTCCACATTCTCTTTCATATCTAAGTTAGTTACTTCTGGCACAAGTAAGTTAAAAACTGGAGAGAAATTGCTTGACTTCTTTAGATTATTTACTTTTTCTTCTGTGGTCTGTAAGAAAACAACCATTTTGTGATATCTCATGAACTGGTTAGTTTAATATAGTCAAATTTTTATCATCTGTCACTGTGGTTTATCTATTAGATATTTACTATACCACACTAAACAACAAAAGTGAAACCATCCTTTACAAAACTGCAGGTTTCAAGCTAAATAAAGTTACAGCATGATTATCTACCGTGTGTGGCCCATACCAAGGGAGAAGAATTTGATACTCCCCAAACTGAACAATGTTCGTCACTTTTGAACAATGACAAGAGACTTCAATTAGGCAAATGTTAACGTACATTGAAAATACTATTTAGTTAGTATGAAGATGTGAACACCTACAGATTACATAATTTTTTAAAGTTGTTAAACAAATGATGTTGGGTTTAGGGAGTACTACCCGCTATCAAATTCTTCTCCCCTGTTATGGGCCACACACACTATACAACAAAATTAAAACAAAGTAGTCATTCTAAATTTGAAAAGTGGTTAGTTAATTACTATTTTGTTTGTATCACTTAAATGAAACAATTATCACTAATTTTGCACAATCCAACTACATGTCATACAAATTTATACATAACATGAATTAAAATCAATTATTTGCAAATAAATCAGGTCAATCACAGAGGTCATTGGGGTTATAAAGAAATAAGGCTGTAACTAACACTTATGCTGTTACTTACTAGTATGGCTTTAGGAATGAGAACAGTGCTGGGCCTGTCTTGCGAGACGGCGTGCGTGACCTTCCCGCAAGCGAGGCACAAGTGCAGCGTCCAGCGGTCCACTGTTCGCTGGCACACAAGAGCTTGCTGCACCACTTTACTCTTTAGGGAACTCAATGGAGTTGAGAGCAATATCTGCAAAATCAAATTATATCCATAAAAATCGGGTTTGGTGATTCAAAATCATCGACCAATAAGCCAAACGGTAAGAGATTTCTAAATTCATAATTAAGATTTGTAAAGATATTCTGTACGGCGTACGGCGAATCTGATAAGCAGCGCGTAGTTATTCCGACTTCAAAAATAACCTTATTTTGATTGCATTACGCCTGAAGATGCCGTACATTTATTAGATATTAAATCATTCGGCGGGTGTAGATCATGATATTGGTTCAAATTAAAAACAATAGTTCTTCATAAAAGTCAAGGTCAATACATGTTTACCGATGGTAGTACCTACCTGACTGAAAAAAATATCCCTTTGTTCCGTAGGTGATAGCTCCAATTTTCTTATATCTACATTATCTTCTATTTTATCACTTCCGATTGTTACATTTAAGCATTCACAAACACAGAAAGCCATTATGACTGAAATGCGACGGTAATAAATGATCAAATTTATATAAAAATACACAATCGTAATTTGCACAAAGTAGTCCAGAGATATTAATGTATACACACAGCACACACACCAAACAAATTCACTCACACATCTGATTTTATTTTTATGTACCAAAATAGGCATGTATAACAAACACATAATATATACAGCGGCACGTGTTGCTGTTCTACTCAAAATACAGCTGAGCTACATATATGTATCTCAACTGTTGCTTAGAATCATTCCTTTGTTTGAATGAAACAGTATTATTTAAGGCCTAGTCAACCTTCTGCGACTCCATTTAAGACATCTTTATTATAGTGCCAGATTGGTGTTTGAGGTTTTAAAATTAACACAAACAACGCGTATTCCGGATGACAGCTGTCAGCTGTCACGTCACTGTCAAATAGGATAATGCTGGACGTGGAAAAGATGAGCATGATTTCATTATATTGCTAAGGTTAGTTTGTCTCCGTGGCGTTTATATTTTATTTGAAATCTAGGAATATAAACCGCACATCTTTCTTTATACCTTTGTCTGAAGTTAAGCATTAAACTCTGTCTTTACTTGCAGAATTTTCCGTAGTTTACAGTGTTCCATTCCACAGTGCGGCGTTTATAGTTTCATGATAGAACAATGTCTAAAAGAAGCCAGCCTAGTTGGTCACCACCATTGAAGAAAGAACAAAGACCAGTACTCCGATTATACAACAGCTTATCGCGGCAAAAGGAGGAGTTCATATGCTCCACTGGCAACAGAGTTAATTGGTACTCCTGTGGGCCTACTGTCTACGATGCCTCCCACATGGGTCATGCTAGGTCTGTTTACGCTCTATATGTACTGTCTTTAGTCAATAATGTTTACGTCGCGATTAATCTTCTTTGCCTAATGTTTTGTTTATTTGTTATAATTTGTCAAATAATAATAAATTATTATTTGACAAATTATATTATATGTATAGTATGTAAATTTGTTATAATTTGTCAAATAATAACAAATTATTATTCGACAAATTATATTATATGTATAGTATGTAAATGTATGTATACATTAACACTGATACAAATACACAGATTTTAATGATTATGGGCATTTAAAATGTACATACTTCTGTGTTAAATTAATAAACAGTTTTATCATATATTTTAACCCTAAAAAGAGATTGAGGGGTGCTATAAATTCAACATGAGTATGTGTGTGTCTATCTATGGCATTGCAGCTCCCAAACATAAAATAAATCAATTTAAGTATGTTCTTCTTTAAATCAAAAGTCAAAACCCTTGTCTGTTAAAATTATTCAGAGACAAGATTTAAATCCATGTTATAAATTTTCCTTAAAAGGTTATTTGTTGAATACTAATTTGTGACTTTATGGCAACAAATATTTAGGGGAACCTGTTCTACCTCGGTCAGTTTTTTCTTTTATGATTTTTAGAAAATTAATGAATAACCGCAAAACTATTATTTATCCGAATACCATAAGATAGATTAATAAACTATCGAATATAATACGAAATAAAAGGATTGGTATGTCTATTTTGATAGGCTACGTCGACGAAAAAAAAAGGGAAAAGTGTCCAAGGAACAACACCCCTGATGTTCCTTGGACATATCCCGTTGTACCTCGGACACGATATTTTTTTATTAACAATATTATATTTATAAAATTATCACATATTATTTATAAAATTATATCTATTTTTAGCATATTTATGCCATTTAATTAAGTTTTCTAGTACAAATTATCTTAGAAAAATGAATCGGCAATTGTCATATTTTATTTTTGCCTAAAACAATTTTCGAAGTTTTTTTAAGATTGATTACTTGATAACTTAAAACTCAGGTAACCAAGAATTAGATATACAGTAAATATAAAACATTCAGTTAAAAAAAAATATGCAGTAGCAGTTAGGTAGGGGCCAAGGTACAACATATTCTTGGTGTCCGAGGTACAACAAAATAACTTTTTGGACAAGTAGGCTTCGTATTAGCACTTCCAATTAAGATTAGGCTGAACCTATCCTACCATCGAGTAGCTAATTATCTTGACATTAACCTATTATATAAAAGTTTTTTGTCTGGTAGCAAAACATGAAATGATCAGCCTTGATGTAAAGTTCTAAATTCCAACTTTTCATGACACGATTCATATTTAATTATTTTTCTCGAGATACTACTGGCCCTCAAGTTTCGTTGATAGTTTATTTTATTAGTTATCAAATAACGTTACAAATAAAGTAAATCCAATATTTTAATTACCCTGGTAAGGTAGAAATATTGCCAACTGTCCGAAGTAAAACTATGTCCAAGGTTCAACAGTTTCCCCTACTCAACTGTATTTGTTTTGCAGGTCATATATTTCTTTTGATATACTCAGGAGAGTAATGTCTGAATATTTTGGATTGGATATTCTGTATGTAATGAACATTACGGACATTGATGACAAAATCATTAAAAGAGCAAGGCAGAACCATTTATATGAAAAATATGTAAAAGAAAAAAGAGATTTGAGTAAAACAATAGATGATGCAACAACTGTGGTTAATTACTATGAGAACATTGTCAAAACTGCTGCTGACCCAGATAAAAAGGTTGCCATGCAAAAAATGCTGGACAAGTAAGCACTTTAAACAAATTAAATTCATTAACATCAACAATATTTCGTAAACACTGTATGCACAAAATGATGTTATAGCACCTTTTTTTTGCTAATGTAAATAAGATTTTAAATATTTTTTAGCGTTGCATCTGCAGTCCAGGCCCTCAAGTTAGCAGTAGAAGTTGAAAATGAAGAAAAGATCTGCGAAGCAAAGAATGTGTTGCTTACGTCAGCAAAAGATCCAATTTCTGAATGGTTAGACAGTCAGTATGGAAACACAGTAACAGACAATGCAATATTTACCACATTACCAAGATATTGGGAAAATGAGTTTCACAAAGATATGAAAGCTTTAAATGTAAGTATGATACACCCTAGCGGTAGAAATATTGCAAGTGCTTGAAAAATTTCAATTAATACTGTCATGATCCGGGAGGCCCAGGAGGAGGTCATAGCCTTCGCTGAAAATGTAGAAGACAAAACTTTGATTCCTGCCCTGGGCACTGGAGGTCCAAGTCACTTGTACATAGGGCTGCCATCCGTCTGGGTTTCCCCGGATTTGTCCTAGTTTGGAGCCTAGATTTTTAGAACTGTCCGGGGTAAAACCGGACATTTTTGGGTTCAGGTCAATCCCTAGCAACAGCTAAATTTTTAAATTTAAAATTGATTTCTTTAGTGTCCCGGGAGAGACCGCGATTTTAATGAAATGGGTGGTTTTCCCGCCCGTGTGTGACGGTTTATGTAAAATGTAAGTATCAACACTCACATTAAACATCTTCTCGGTTTGCATAGCCATCTCCATGGTATTGTTAGAGTAATCTAGGGTTTCCTTCCACCCGTGCAGCAGGAAGGCCGGGTTTTTAAACTTTTTTGTCCGGTTTCGGCAATGTACGACATGGCAGCCCTACTTGTACACAAACTAACCTAACCCTGTAATAAGGGATCCCTCGCTTAACCATTCTAAACCTGTCCTCTCCTACTGCTGCCAATCACAGTTGAGGAAAATATGATAAAACACTAAAAAAATATATGTCACATCTTTCTTAATCTGTTGTCTACTACAGATTAAGAAAGATGTGAAAAGATGTAGACCAGTATTTTTTGATTGAAGATATTGTAATGGGACAATGTTAAAATCACAAAAATCAATTTAATATTGTGAAATTACTTGCAAATGTATTTTCATTACAGGTCTTACCGCCAGATGTATTAACAAGAGTCAGTGAATATGTACCGCAAATTGTCAAGTTTACAGAGAAGATAATTGAGAATGGTCTGGCTTATGAATCAAATGGCTCAGTATATTTCAATGTCAGTGAGTTTGACAGCAAGAAGCACCATCACTATGCTCGGCTGGTACCTGAAGCATATGGAGACACCAACTCATTACAAGAAGGAGAAGGTAACTATATTATCAATGAGCGGAATTCTTCATAGCAAAAATCAAACTGTCAGAGGGATTGACCTAACTGTTTTATCGACTTATCGATAAATATTTGTCACTTAACGAAACAAAGTTAAAGTACTGAAATCGGGCTTTTGGATATACATACAAACAAATTAACGGTGTCCCTAATTAGCTGACCGCCACTGTATTTTAGTATAATAGTAAAGAATAAAACAGAAAACACTTCTATTTTAATTTTTTTATATGAAACTTATCATGAAAAATTAAAAACAAATATTGCTAAGAGTAGGTAACTAATCTTCATTCAAAATAACAGAGTCGAAATCTAATAATTGTTAATTTTTTTCCATTGAATATTGCATGAAACTAAAAATATGATTAAATCTATATAGAATGTGTCTGAACTCGTACTTTTTGACCATTGTGATGAATGAGTTTTACTCACTACGTGATTTTCAACACAATGTTTCTTTAGCTGATGTAAATGAACGTCACATTTAGAGCAATATATTGTGGTAGAATCTTCTTTGAAACTAAGAGAAGAATCTTTCTGTATCCATTTTTTTATTGTTTTTCTTTTAGGATTAACCATTTTAGTAACACGGCACGGAAATCACTCATGAAAACTCAAGTGACATAAATGACATATGTGACGCTAACATGATTTACTTTAATATGGAGATGCAAGTTGCTTATCAATGAGGTCAAATGTTACAGAATAATCTTTTAAGTTGATTATGGATACCTAATGCAATATTATTCCGTAACATCGATAAGTCGATAAAACAGTTAGGTCAATCCCTCTGACAGTATGATTTTTGCTATGAAGAATTCCGCTCATTGTATATTATACTATATTATGTCTACACATTTTATGACTTATGGCTTTGTGAGGTCTAGATTACATCTCTAGAGTACATGGTCTTAAGCGCCATGATTTACGGCACTTAAGTCCTTTGCGCCAATTTCTACTATATTATACATTGAAAAAAATTCCTCCGTCTACTAAAATCCATTTCGTAGGATTCATTATAGATCCGAGTGGACCTTTTGTGCGTTTAGATCTATCAATGGATTTGAACGGATTTATTGGACACTCGAATTCACAATGTGCTGAAGTCGGAATCAGATCAGAAGATCAGTTAAGTTAAGAACCACCTAACTATTTTTAACCCCCAACGGAAAAAAACGTTTGTCTGTCTGTGAGTCTATCTGTGTGTCTGTCCGTGGCATCGTAGCTCCTAAATGGGTGAACCGATTTGGATGCGGTTTTTTTTAATTTGAAGCTAGTTTTCCAGTGGTTTCATCAAAATCGGTTTAGCCGTTTTTAAGTTATCAAGCTATTTTGTCATGTGCGTAGGCGGGTATTTTTAATGTTAAGTTTTACTTATTAACACACTAGTCAATAAATGATCTTATCTTATCTTATCTTATCTTAGTCTATATGCATGGGTTTAATTGTTACGACTACTGTGAACCATGATTCACAAAGTTTCGTCTATCTCCCTCTCATTCGCTTTAGTGGAATTCACGTTCAATATTGCTCTGAGCGGCCAGTATGTTAGCAAGTAAACAAAGAGTTATAATATATGTCATGATCTGAGTGATGGAGGATGCACTGAGTGTACATTTAAAATTTGACTTTAGTAGTAGTCATAGTTGAAAATTTCGGTGATGGAAAATTTGGTGCGGTAACCTGCACACATCCGCGAAAAAATTTAACGGTGTATCTGAAGTCCCTAACCCGCTTCGGGCCGTAGGACATATATGGGCTGCTACTGATGATCATGATAGTTAAGATTTACATGTGTGTATAAAATAATGAGTGTTTACATAGACCAACATATCATAAACTATGATTTTTCCATTTAGACATATTTAATAACTAATAATAAGTTAATAGCTTACAGCCAGTTTATTAAAAATTCACATGACTCAATTGATGGATTATACTCGACATCAAAGTTCACTAAAATCCACCTAAGGATCTCCGGCTATAAATACTTTACATGAATACATTGATGGATTTTAGATGACTTGTTAGTTCAACATAATCTATTTGGATCCTAGTGCTCAATAAATAATGGATCCTACCAAATAGATTTTAGTGAAGAGAGGGAAAAAATTCAAGGTCAAAAACCTATATACGTATAAATACAACCTGTTCACAAAATTCACGAATACCGGGTGAGAAATGCGACCGGCAGAGGTGAATGAAAGCATTTTTGCCCACCTGAAATGAACCGTTTAGCTTCGATATCTTCGCCTTTCCGCTCGGTAAAATAAATATGATGATTATTTGCAGGTGATCTTAGTAGCGACACGTCGGAGAAGCGTTCGGCTAACGACTTCGCGTTATGGAAGCGCAGCAAGGCGGGCGAGCCGTCGTGGCCGTCGCCGTGGGGGCTCGGCCGGCCCGGCTGGCACATCGAGTGCTCGGCCATGGCCGCAGACGTGCTCGGCGACAAGCTCGACATACACACGGGTGGCGTCGACCTCAAGTTTCCTCACCACGATAATGAGCTGGCTCAGAGCGAGGTCAGCTATATTATCATTTAGAAGATCCTTTTTGGTGATCCTTCCCTGAGCGGCATTTCCCCAAATATTACATTACAATACAATCATCCCTTTATGGCATCTCAAAACAACAAAAATACCACAAATTATATAGACTACATGTGAAAAAGAGCAACTTATCTCTAAAGAGCGATCTCTTCCATGTCTGGAAGACACACAGTATATGGTATGGTGGTACACAATATTGTATTTAAAAATAAACAAAGGTTGTCAACATTGTTTATTTATAAATACCATATTCTGTATATATCACTTACACATTTTTGGAGTACTTCCCGTCTCTCAACTCTCTGTTACCACATTCCATGATTATCAATTTGAAATGTCACCATCATCAATGTCTCATAAACCTAATTTTCAACCAGGCATACTTCGACCAGCCCGGCTGGGTGAACTACTTCCTGCACACGGGGCACCTGACCATCGCAGGCTGCAAGATGTCCAAGTCGCTGAAGAACTTCGTAACCATCGCCGATGCGCTGCGGCGCTACACGGCGCGCCAGCTGCGCCTCGCCTTCCTGCTGCACGGGTGGAAGGAAACCCTAGATTACTCTAACAATACCATGGAGATGGCTATGCAAACCGAGAAGATGTTTAATGTGAGTGTTGATACTGACATTTTACTTAAACCGTCACACACGGGCGGGAAAACCACTCGTTTTGGGAGTCCTATCCCGAAATCGATGAATAATTTGAACTTTGTTGTAATGCGAACGCATGTTATATAGTTAGCGGACCTACCGCTAACTATACCTGTATAGTCCCAAGACTATGGGACATAAGATAATCTAAAAAAAAATACTGAATTAACTTCGGCAGTTTCATATATGTTTTTAATTTGTTTAAAATGATTAATTTTCACGGTGTTCCTTTCGTTTCAAATACTATGTTAGGTACTTAAGAAGGCTTAATATTTTTTGTCCATTCTTTCGATTGGCATTATAAAAATAGGGGTGTTTTTTTTTTCACATTTAGGTCGGTTCAATTCCCAGGCGAAGCAAGTAACTTTTAGAATATTTTTGAATGCAGTATTACTAACTTTTGAAAATAACATAAAGTCTTCTTTCAGCAAAATATCCTATCTACGATATTTAAGGTAAAGTACCTTAAATATCGTAGATAGGATATGTCCCCTTCATGTCCCACAGTCTTGGGACGCCCTGTTTAACATGCGTTCGCCTAAGGGCGCCGTCTAGTACTTCTTGTCGTTTTATTCGTCGCAATTATATTCTTAATATTTGAAGTTGAAAAACATCATACCTTATGATGATAAGACCTTAGATCTGACTTCATCTCGCCGCCCTCACGTACAAAAGCTTTTCAAACAAACTAAAGAGTGTAAGAGAAATTTAATATCGGGATGTTTTCTATTTACTCAGATTCTTACGCGTTTTGTCTGACAAAGCTCTTCTGATCCGCGTGTCTTATTGTAAGAAGGTTGGGGTGCGGTTCGCAGCCGGCCCGCGTGTGGCGTACTCGGTGCTGTGACCTTATGGTTTGTTGCAGGAATTCTTCTTAACCGTGAAGGACGCCATGCGCGCGGGCTACGACGAGGGCTGCGGCGGCTCGTGGGCCGAGGAGGACCGCGCGCTGGCTGCCAAGCTGCAGGCCACCAAGGATCAAGTTCATGCTGCCCTTTGTGGTAATTACTGATGCTTTTCTAAACCGGGTTACGACTACGCACGACAACGAGTGTGGCACGTACGTTGCCGCATGCCGATGTCTGAACTTGAATCATGGTTAAACATGCTACGTGCTTTGCCGCGTATAATCCGGACCCGGCTTGTTTAACGAGTATAGCTCGCTATGAAACGTTAAAGTTTGACTAGTTTTATTTTAAGATGAAATGTAATTACCTAATCACCTTTCTGTTGAATAAATAATAAAAAAACCTGAAAAATTGTGACGGTCTTAACAGCCGCCAGAACTAATTTGGTTTATTTTTGTTTTGCACCACAACTGGCAAGAACGTAGTTTTGGCCAGAGCAAACAAGTTGTAATAAATAAACATAAATAGGTACTAAAGTATTTTTCTACTCCAGCACTTCTATCTGTCAATTAGATGACTGACAGCGATATTTAAAAAGTATACATTATAACGTTGTCTGTGGTATTCCATAAGAACACTGTTCCTATGGATTTTCATACAATATATGAACACTGTTGTTGTTGTTTTTTTTTTATTTTCTATAGTGGGCACAACATTTTCCCTATTCTGCCACGTTACTAGATTTTGTTTTTTACGCTATTTTAGCTGTCGTAGAAAAACTAGGGTATGCAACAGCTCATAATTGGTTCTTAAACTCTCGGGTCTATTATAACAAAACTCGGCTCGCCTCGTTTTGTAACGGCGACCCTCAAGTTTTAAGAACCCTTATTATATCACTGTTGCATAAACTACTATTGTTTCTAGTTCTAAAGCAATGCAGTTTTATCATACGGCCTCCTTTAACGGCCTCCTAGTCTAGTTGGTAGTGATCTTGCCTACATAGCAGGAGGTCCCAGGTTCGAATCCTAGTCAGGGCATTTATTTGTGAGTTTATCACGAACATTTGTTCGTGAGTTATGGATGTTTTCTATGTATTTAACTGTATATATATACCTACAACACAAGCCTTATTGAACTTACCGTGGGACTAGGTCGAATAGGGATGACGACTACGTTGAAAAACTAAAATTCTAATAAGTCCGTCAGTTAGATTATCTAAAATTATTAGACACGTATTTTTTCCTTTTTCAATTTTACTAAAATTGACGAAGATAAAGAGCATCAAAGTTCTGGGGTGGGGGCTTGTGACGTCACTCCTAGGTAAGAATTGTACCTAGGAGTGGCATTACGCGAAACTTGAATGCACTGTATTTTTTTCATTTTTGATTTGACGAACAAAAGAAAAAATATGTGTACAATATTTTTTTATAATCTAAAAGACGGACTAAATAGATTTTTTCAGTCGTCTAGCCTATTGTGTATGTCCCACAATATTTTTATTTATACTTTGTATCAGACACTTGACGGTCGGCTGGAGAGCTATGGCTTGTGACGTCACTCCTTGGTAAGAATTGTACCTAGGAGTGACATTACGCGAAACTTGAACGCACTGTATTTTTGTAATTTTTGATTTGACGAACAAAAGAAAAAATACGTGTACAATATTTTTTTATAATCTAAAAGACGGACCAAATAGATTTTTTCAGTCGTCTAGCCTATTGTGTATGTCCCACAATATTTTTATTTATACTTTACGGTCGGCTGGAGAGCCATTATTTTGGAATATAAAATAACTATTGCTACAGAATTTTCCATGCTAGTAAAAAAATTTAACGCTAGTAGTAAAAGTTGCGCTAGCACAAGAGTGCTGCGACAGTATCTCGCAGTCGAGAGTGTCACTCGGTCCTAACTGTTCCGTTTAGACAGTGACAGTTGAATACTGATGAATGAACACTGGTCACCCGTAGACAACGTGGACACGCGCGGCGCGCTGGACGCGCTGCGCGAGCTGGTGGCGGCGAGCCACGTGTTCCTGCGCCGCGCCGCGCCGCGCCCCGCGCCGCTGCTGGCGGCGGCCGCGCGCTACGTCACCGACGTCCTGCACGTGTTCGGCGCCGTCGACGGGCCCCGCGGCGGCATCGGCTTCCCCGTTGGCGACGGCGACAACGCCTGTGTAAGTAAATGCTCGTTGCGATTGCGGCACTTTACCGACGAATTCCGACATGTGAGGTGTTATTCGATTATTTCCATTTGTGGGTATGTTAAAAGCCTTAATAGTTATTTATTATACAAGGAGGCAAAGTTGTTGTTTAACTCTCGGGCTTATTGAGACCCGAGCAAGCGAAAGATTCCAAAATTGAACCACGAGCGTAGCGAGTGGTTCAATAACTGGAATCTTGAGCTTTACGAGGGTCTCAACTCAAGGCACGAGAGTTAAACAAACTTTGCCGCGGAGTGTAATACAACATTTTTCCAGGAAAATACAGACTACATACGATTATAAATCTTATCCACATGTAAATTATCTTGAAGAAATTGATTTTTGATGGTTTCTTGAAGAACCTGATACTTAGATATTGCCAACAGCTTAGGTACCAAGTGCGGGATAAGACATGATCACATGACCAATTTAAGGTGTGACCTCCGATTGCGCATATTTACTATGGGCATATAGGACTCACTTATCCTGGACTGGTGGTAAGTGATAGGAATTAGATTACTTTGCCCCACATGTGGATAAAATGCGTTTTTCCACGCTAGTTTTAAAGGACAAAACAGCGCTTTCTGAGCTAGTGAGGGGAAAAGGTCTTATCTAATTTGTGGATTTTGGTACAATAATGCAATGGTTGGGTTTTAGATTAATGTTCTTGCTCACAGGTTGAAGATGTGGTGATGCCGTATCTAGAAGCGCTGAGCACGTTCCGAGCGCGTGTGCGCGACGCAGCGCGCTCAGTGAAGGCGACCGACGTGCTCGCGCTGTGCGACCGGCTGCGAGACGTCGACCTGCCCGAGCTGGGCGTGCGGCTCGAGGACAAGCCCGGTGAGCCTCGTGTCTATCAGCTGTACCTTATTATTTTCATTTCCCATCACAGTTACACACATATGTAACCTCGCAATATCTTCTGGTATCTTCCCATATGTTTTAAAAAAAGCTGTGGTACATCCGATCCACAAGAGCGGCGATAGAGCCAGTGTTACAAATTATAGACCGATATCAATCTTGGGTTCTTTCTCAAAAATTCTTGAATAAATATGAAATAAAAGACTCAGTATGGATTTAGAGCTGCAGGGTTAGCATGGTTGCCATTTTATCGCTTATCACGCTATGCCTCACTTTCACATACATACTTATTAGAACGTGACAGCAACGTCGGTAAACGATAAAAACCCGACCATCATAGACTAGCTGGTGTCTACTGAAGACGCAGTCCATGATCTCACTAGTACCCTTGTTAGTAAACTGAACAACAGAATGAAGTGCCATGGTACATTTCTAGATCTCTCTAAAGCATTCGACACAGTCTCTATTCCCACACTGTTGGCAAAATTGGAACCCATCGGTATACGTGGCCTAGCGCTATAAGTTAAGATAGACTACCTTACAAAACGTACTCAACGAGTTGTTATTAATTCTCTACATAGGAGTGACGAGGGTATTCCCCAGGGAAGTACTCTTGGTCCAACACTTTACCTCATCAATATCAATGAGCTGTGTCAAATAACGATTTAAAACTGTGATATTTTTACCTATGCAGATGACACTGCTCTGGTTATATATGATAGCTCGTGGAAAAAGGTAACTAAGAATGCGGAATACTCACTTTCAAAAGTGATGTAATGTCTTGCTGCCAATAAATTAACGCTGAACATTTATAAATCCAATGTAATTCGCTTCTCCCTACCGAATGCGAAACCTCCCCAGGAGTCTAATTCTACAAAAGCACACACCTGCTTGTCGCAAACCACAAGCTGTTGCTGTCCTGCCTTGTCATTTGTCCCGCATATTAGATATCTGGGCGTGATACAAGATCAAAAAATGGCCTGGAGTACTCATATAGACATACTGTGCACTCGTCTCTGTAGAATGATCTATATATTCATTTGACTAAGACATGCAGCGTCGCTGGAAACATTATACATGGTATATCGCTGCTTGTGTGTGTCTGTAATTGCCTACTGCATACCGGTCTGAGGCGGAACATGAAAAACTTTCATCATACACGCTGAGCGTGCACAAAGAGGAATCTTAAGTGATGCTATTCAAAAAGAGAGAATTCCCTACAGGTCGTCTCTATGCAGAATCACAGCAACTAACTGTGAGGCAAATATACATTGTCCGCTCTGTTTTACGGATGCATGCAACAATGCCCTTGGACAGGCCCAACACTAGAAAAAGACCAGACCACACGGTCTGCAGGACTATCTCTTGCCGTACAAAGTTTGCGCGTCGACAGGCAGAGTGAATTTGATACAGCTGTTTTTTTCCACCTGTAAACTGAGGGTCCTACTTCTATTTCCATGAATATATTGTGTCAGTCTGCCTATTTTTATTCTTAAGTCTATTATTTTATTGTCTAGCTAGTCTATGTTCCCAGATAGGTTTTTAATACTTACGAGGTTGGCGTGATGAGGCAGGTGGAATTATACTAAGTTAAGAACCATTCGCTTTGGCCGCAGTCCAGCTCGCACATTATATCACAGTTTGCAACGTAACGAAATCTGTTTACATTATTATTATTATTAATTCATCAATTGATTTTGCTTGTCTGGGGATCCCGATAAAAAATGCGAGACCCTCATGAGAACGAACCATATAGGTGCGATGCACGGTGCGATAACTTTTTGTTTATTCACACAGATCGTACAGTGGTGAAGCTGGTGAGCAAAGAAGAGCTGATGCGCGAGAAGGAAGAAAAGAAGCGTGTAGAGGCCGAAAAGCTGAAGAAAAAGCAAGAACTCGCCGAGGCGCAGCGCCTCAAGGACGAGCAGAAGAAGATCCCGCCAGCCGACATGTTCCGCAAGGAGAGCGACAAGTACTCGCAGTTCGACGACAAGGTATGAAATTATGGAACTCTTTGCGCGAATTCAAATCGTTCGTCGTTTGTCTTGTATAGCTAGCGACACACATGCTGCCCACGCATTCAAATTCCATTTTGATGCCTCCACTGAAAATTTCAGTGGTTTACAATAGCTCCAACAAACCTCGGTCATTTGGTGCAAATAGTTTAAGATCATCCATGTACAGAAAGGTGAACCCACAGAACCCACAGAAGGTAAGAAATGTCTTCACCCTCTCTCCGAAGCCTAGCTATAATCAGTGGTCCTTGAGTTATTCTTCGTACATTTCCAACGAATATGTAGTAACAGAGGCGAAAGTCTATGTAATAATCGCTAAATGGCGCAGTACGGCCCATTATGCTGCCAATAAGGTTCTGTTGCCACAACATTGCCGACTTATAAGGGCCTACGCTAGCTGACGCGGACGCCCGCCGCGTGCGCACGCTCGCGGATCGCGGCGGGTGGATTTAGTATGGCGCACCCGCTCCGTGCGCCCGCTTCACTTAGCGCTGTTCATATATACAATTTCTTATCAGACGGGCGTCCGATATCGCCATCTAGGTGCGCAAACTCGAAACTCGATCATTTCTCTGAATTTGACGGACATACTTACCATTAATTTAAACTATAAGACTCGAACATATTAAATTGTACTTTATACGGGGCACTCACGTAAGTCAGTCGATTTTCGCTCGACATGTTGCACTACTTGCCTTTGTGGCGGGTGGTCGCTCCTGATAACGATCTTCGGTTAGGTTTTGATATAGGTAGATCGAATCATGTCGAGCGAAAATTTATATAATTACGTGAGAGACCCGTTTTAATTTAAATATCAGGTATTTAATATACGTACCATCACATTGCGATTAAGGTTAGGTGATTCCGTAATTTATAGTAAAGTTTAGCTGAGTTATTTAATGAGGTTGATGCAGCATGGCCCACATATTTGAACAAAAGGTGATCGCAATATCTTTGTTGCAGGGTCTGCCAACACACGACCACGAAGGTAAGGAATTAAGCAAGGGTCTCGTCAAGAAACTGCAAAAGCTGCAACAGGCCCAGGAGAAGAAATACAACGAGTACCTGGCCTCCATCAACTCCAGCAGTGGTTAGCATGTACCACTTTATTTGCGCGTCGTTTAAACCCCGCCAGACTGAAATTAAATTATGTAATGATCATGAGTTCGCTTCAAATGGGTTGTAGGCATTCTCCCCAATTCGACAAGTTAATTGGTATTTGTACGTATTAATTTTAAATATATAATTATAGACCATTCAGACGTGCTTCAGTGCGGGTGTGCTTCAGAGCACGTATGAGTAACCATAGGTTTTGATATACATCAAAACTCTTTATGGTCAGTATTTTTGAAGTGCTTGTGTGCGTGGTGTGTATAAGATTACTGGGTTGATGTAGGAGAGGTACTATCGCGTTCAAAATTGCATGGCCAGTTTATGAATGAGTTCTTTCATAAACTGCTCATGCACTTTTGATCGCGTGTGTACCTACGCAAACTACATTTTTTTTAAATCTTACGTTTTGAAGGGGTTAGTCAAATACCAGCGATTAGCTTTTTTTTACATTAAATACATTATTTCAGTCGCTAGGATTAAATAGGCCTATATGACCAAACATAAAACTACCAACAGCATTGATATTCCGGAAATGCCAGCAAATAAATGCACAAACCAACATTTAATTTATAAAATTTCTTTTTTAGCTATGTTTCATAATTTATTAATATTGTCTTTGGTAAAAAGCTAACCACTTTGTCGGTTGCTGATAAGGCACTAATCACACAAAGATTCATTCAGAAATGAACCTAATCAACAAACAACAAAGTGGTAACATACCAATAAAAACCATATGTTGACAATCTCTGTTTATTGTCCAATATACTAACGTATTTGTAAGTCAAATTGCATTTCCCTATAAAAACAATGTTAAAACCGTATTAACTTTTAAAAGCTATTTAATCATTAAGTGGCACTGTGAACAGTATTACAATGCATTAAATAACAGTTAATACCGTACAATAACAAAAAAAAATATACTTGCAATAAAAAGTATTGTCATAAAAGAAAACTATTTTTTATTAATAATAACTTCCCAGCCTAAACTAACCTAAGAAAATGCCATAAAAATATATCAGTGGAATAATGTGTTCACATTTTATAAATGATCACGTCAATGTCAACAAATTAAATAAAAAGAAGAGGGCTGCTCGAATAGTCCGCCGATTATCTCCATTTAAGTTAACATTAAAAATGAATTACCGCGACTTGGATGTTGACAATGGCAGTCCATAACGCTTCATTGAGGACTCTATAAAGGCGGTCGCCGCGTGCGCCGCGATAAAATACGAATAAAAGTTGAAAAAAGGTAAAAAGTGAGGTAAACAATCCGGCGTTTTTTGTGCGCTGCTGCGCCGTGGGGAGGGTGCCACTGCTGCTCCGCACGCGACACGCACGGTGTTCGCTGTCCTAGCGACCGGGCGTAACGGACTGAAAGAACATAGCATGCTTTATTCATCACACTATATGAATTTAGGAAAGCACGCTAAAAGTTCCCTGTTTAAAATAAAATAAAAAATATTAAAAGCGGTTAACGTGACAAAGAATTATCAGCGAAAAAGTAAATCACATAATTAAATCTGGGCCGCGAAAATGAGACCGAATCTTCCAATACAGTCAAACCTGGATAAGCGAGACTTCAAGGGAGCACAATCTCATTCTCGCTTATAGAGGTTTCTCACTAACCCGAGTTTCTCGCTAATGCAGGTACTTGGGTAGCGTTTCTCTCTTATAGGGGTACGCAGCAATAACAAGTCACAGCAACAAAGGTCCATCTATGGGAATGTTTTTAACGAGAGTTTGTGTTATACATTCCAAAAGGCACTTTTTCGATTAGGTATTGGGAAATTCAGAAACTCTAGTCCTCTTAATATTTCCATGTCCATCAGAGCACTCAGACTTTATAGAGTCTTTTGATTTTATAATAGGTTGATTCTGGTAAATAAAACTCCCTCTGAATTACATTACGCGATTTTCCGGATTCAAACGCATTCACTATTTTAAGTTTATCACTTAATGACAGTACTTAGTAATTACTTACTTAGTAAAACTTAAAACTTACTTAGTAATTTTCCGTTTTGACATGATGCAGAACAGAACTTTCCTTCGCAATTGATAACTATAAACTGACTTTAGTCCGACAAACAGGGCGGTACACAGGCACACGTGTCCATTAGAAAAGAATGCGATAGAATAACAACATTATTTAGTTCCACGATATAGAATAGGTACTTACAATATTGACGAGAAAACAATACAAAAACAATGGTAGGAAGTTCCACGAAAGTTAAGAATGAGTCATAAAATAGCAGATGTTAAATTTGTAAATAAAGCTCGACTGTCGCTTATAGAGGTATAGATAAGTAGCAGTCTCACTTGCGGAGGTCTATGAGGGAAAAACGACTCTCTCTTACAGAGGTTTCTGTTTCTCGCTAATAGAGGTTTTGGGAGCTTAAAATGACGGGTCCTGGCTATTACTCTCACTTATAGAGTTTTCTCACTTATCCAGTTCTCACTTATCCAGGTTTGACTGTATATGGCGCTGTACTTCGAGATACTGTTTATTGCATCATGTTTAACGGTGAATGCGATAATAAGTGTGTACGAAACCTTCGGTGCGAGACTCGCACTTGATCTGTTTTTAGGGTTCCGTAGTCAACTAGGAACCTTTATAGTTTCGCCATGTCTGTCTGAACATGGTCATGGCCTGACATGCTCTTGCCCGGTTTTTATTTTTGCTCATGTCTCATCATTTTGAACACTATACACACACATGATGTGAGTGCCTAAACTAGAAGGACTAGGATAAGACAGTAGGTAATTTAAAACCAAAGTAGAAAATAAAATGAAACCGACGTTGAAAAAATGAATATAAATTAAAAATTATAATGAATAAAATCATAATAAATTACAGTGAAGGATTTAAACAGTCTAAATTTACAAAATTGGAGTGTAACCCGATCCATATATAGCATCATTTATCATTACCAAGTTCCACCTCTCGGCAAACAGCTTGACTACCTAACCTCCCCGCCAACCTACTGAGAAAGGAATCACAGCGTTTCCTTAAGATCGCACGGAGGCTATTGCTATCGACTCCTGCCTCCGCACATGTGCCCGATACACTGCACTGAGCAACAACCTGAATGCACTCGAAGAGCATTGTACAGTAGGGTCTGCCCCTTTTGTACGAAGAAAAAAAACTATTTTTATCTATTCTAATAGTTACCAACAAATCTAGGTATAAAACAAAGTAATATGTTAAAAAGGACGGTTTTCCTTCAGCTTTTAGTTCGCTCAAACCAGATAAAAAATTGCCAAGTTCATACAAAATACGAAATTACAATCTTTCAATTAAATAATGTCAAAAGTATCAAATGTCATTATTTTCATTTAATATCATATACATATAAAAACTCAACCAATGTAAATAACCGTTATTGTTCGTTAATTGTCCCTACTGGGCGCCGTTTTATTGGTATTAAATTAAATATACGCTTATATTTAGGTGGAATTCGATTTATTTTGTAATGTTAATTGGATATATTATTAAATGCATATTTTGATCATATAACAATTGAAAATTACACATTCAAAAATGTTGGTTAGGAATGAGTTTTCAAAAGTTCAAGGCCGTTGAGCGAGCTGAAAGCGACCTCAACACAAAGCAGATAATTTTTCACAATTCATATTTCATTTACTGCAGAACCATGCATGGTTACATAAAGGTGTTAGTTAACATGCATTAAGTGCATGCATGATTACCCTGTCAGGGCATAGCAACATAGTTCAACAACAACTAATTAAACTACATAGTACATATTTTGAATGCAGGTCATAATTAAGCGGTATAGTTTAAGTTATATAGTTTAAGCGGTATTACCCTCGCAACTTCAAGAAGTTTTAAAAATGAAACACCCTATTGTACATTCAACCAATTGGAACCCTAGGCCACTGTAGGACTATGTCATAGTGACATTAGTGACGCTATAAATACAGATTATAAGAAATCTCTTTCTGCTTGTCGTTTTGTCATGGTTCTAGAGTGGCCTAGGGTTCCAATAAGTTGACTGTACATCCTCGGCGTATAATAGTAAGTATAGTCTGGTCATACAACGAACGCAGTAACAGTAAAACAATAGTACATTACATACCAAGGCCGTTTAAGTGGGAAATGCCTCGGATTCTATGTAATTGTCGGCCGAGGCGAAGCCGAGGTCGACTAACATGTGATCCGAGGCTTTCCCATTTACCGGCCGAGGTTTGTATACTATTTTTCAGCCCGACGGAGCCGGCAGGCGGCAATTTAGTTTTGCGTAAAGTGGCGCTTACCGGCCGGAGGACTGAAAAATAACTATATCGATCCTTTTTTCAGGGGTAGGTAATACTAGCATAAGAAAAAAACCGGCCAAGTGCGAGTCAGACTCGCCCACCGAGGGCTCCGTACATCATAAAAATTATTAAAAATCACCCCTACCCCCTTTTTTATCCCTTAGGGGGTGAATTTCGGAAAACGCGGAATACAGTTTTCTTATATATTATCAGAAAGTCTATAAACGAAGTTTCCAAGTCTGCAACCTGAAAAATTATTCACACCTCATATAAACTTTCAACCCCCTTTATATCCCTTAGGGGATGAATTTTGAAAAACGCGGAATACGGTTTCAAGGGACCGTAGACCTTAGTATATTGTTTAAATTTCAACTCGATACCTTTACGCACTCCCGAGATAAAGGGTCTTGACGGACGGGAGGGTCTTGACGAGCTTTCAACCCCCTTTTTTTGTATCCCTTAGAGGATGAATTTCGGAAAACGCGGAATACGGTTTCAAGGGACCGTAGACCTTAGTAGGTATATAGTTTAAATTTCAACTCGATACCTCCCCGCACTCCCGAGATAAAGGGTCTTGACGGACAGACGGACGGACGGACAACAATGTGATCCTATAAGGGTTCCGTTTTTTCCTTTTGAGGTACGGAACCCTAAAAAGACAGTATGATTATCTCTGTCTATGCACGAATGAGAAATCATCCTGGCCAAACTATAGGTATTATTTTCTCAAAGGTAATAGGGTCGACAGTTTTAGCGGAATTAAGTGACAATGCAAATTAGGGTGTATTGTCTAATGTCGAAAGTAGGGCTAATATCGAAAATCTCAGGAAAATCAACCATAATTCCATCATCTCAAATGTTTCATTTCGGAATTACCCTGCGTTTGTTGACATTCATAATAGGGATGACGACTAGGTTGAAAAACTATTACCTATTCTATTCAGTCAGTCTGTGAGATTACTTATCCAAAATTATTAGACACGTATTTTTTCCTTTTTCAAGATAACTTAAATTGACGAAGATGAAGAGCATCAAAGTTCCGGGATGGGGGCTGGTGACGATTATGTAAGAATTGAACTTAATTGTGACGTCACGCGAAACTTTAATGCACTGTATTTCCGTCACTTTTCTTTTTACGAACAAACAGAAAAAATAAGTGTCAACTCTTTTTTAATAAAATAACCTACAGACGGACTATTTAGATTTTATTTGTCGTTTAGCCTAATATCTACCCCAATGCACCCTATTAGTCAAAATTGGGTAATCATATTTTCAGCCTGCAGATTCGCCGAGAAACTTAGAAGATTTCGAGGTAAGTCCGTAATTTCATTTATATCTAGTTATATTTAGTACTTATCTCTAGTACAAAGTTAGTTGGTATAACTATGTAAATGTAAGTACTCTTTACCGTGTTTGACATGTTCGAATAAATTTTTTATCGCTTTAATGGCGTTAATCGCTTACCATCAGGCGATTCGTCTGCTTGTTTGCCTCCTATTTCATATTTATAAAATACTCCCGATTACTTCGGAATACGATGTTCTTTTTGGTACCTATAATGGTCTAAATAAGTGAAGTAAAGTGTTTATACACCGTGTTTTTTATTTCCGTTGAATTCGACACGTTGCTTTGTACGTTAATGGGAGCTACCTGATACATCGCTTTTTGTCGATTTCGAAAATAAATATTTTTCGTTTTTCATACAAAATACCTAAATGAATATTAACTACCTAAGTACATTGTAAAGGGTCTTTAAGACTTACACGAAAGTAAGTCAAATATGGCAAAGCTGAAACTTTATACATGAAAGCACATGCCAAAACACAGCTTACTAGGTAGTAGATGGTTTAGTAACCGTTTACACTGGTATGTATTGAATATATCAAAAACTGTAATATTGGAGACACTAGTTTCTTAAAGAAGTTATTTCGGGTTAACCTGAAGAATCTTCCCTTAAAGTTAACGGAAATAAAAAGACAGGGTGTATTAGGCTGATTGACTAAAATAAATTATGGTTTTAAGGACGTAAACGGGAACACATTTGTAAATCACTTAGAAATCAACCTTATCAACAAACGACTATGTGGTACCCTGAAAACGCCACATTTATTTATATGTCGGTGATGGAGCCATATGATTCAGACTGTTGAGTCCATTCGTCTGTCTGACGTGTCAGACTGTATTTGATAAAAAAAAATGGTAAAATTTTGACGTGTTCGCTAAGTATAAGACCAGGTATTAGTCACACTGACTATTTGTGTGGCATTTACCATAGTTTTAGTTTATTTGTTGGTAAAAAATATATTTACAAGGCATATCCTATATGTAATTAAATACCTATCAAAGTTAAATAAATATTTACATTATTCAATATGAATTTACTTTTAAATCATTACATTCTTTTCAATTCATACACAATATTACTAATACACAATTTCATTTAAAATCATTACATTCCTTCAATTCGTACACAATATTACTAATATATACGTTTGCAAATGGAATTATAACCGCGTAGGGTAGTTCCCATTTACGGGCATTTTCAAAAATAGGGTAGGTACCATTTCCTTCTTTTTTGATAGGAAGTTTTGGGTTTTTTATAGCCAAAATGACGAGAACAATTGATTTAACAAATGAAAAAGAGTGTCCCGTTTTTTTTGGTCAGTTTTGTAACGCATTTTTTCATACATTTGGTATGGGCCGTAACAAAACTGTTTTTTTAATAGGTATAATTAATCGAGGTCCCATTTTCATTAAAATGGTCCACTTTTTTCTGAAAATGCCCTTAAATAGGATCATGCAATTTGGCATGGAATATAACGCGCAACATAACGAAACAGATAATTTGCCGCACACTGTATGGTGGTACGGGAACTTCAGTGCGCGAATCCGATTCATACTTGCCCGATTTTTTTGGGTTCCGTGGTTTTGACAAAGAAGGAACCTGTATAGGGAATTCTTTAAATTTTATAGATAGTAACACGTATATGAATAGGGATTTCGATAATTTAAAACTAATTAAGCCTACGTACATAACACTCTCTATATTACAAATTTAAGGAATTTAATTAAGACCAACTGGAAACCATTCACTTTACTTTTATGCCTTTACAATTCGTCAATAACATTATTAGCGTTATAAAGCCTCTCCCGGCTTCAGCCGTATTTGCTTACCACCAACAGGAAAAGTTTTTTATTACAGGTATATAGGATACTTATTCACTTTTTGTAAGTATACATAGACGGAGTTCAATTCCTAATAAGGCTAGTGTCGCGGGTAGGTACATACTGTAAGTAGATGATGTTGATGATAGAATATAATAGATACCGATACCGATAGATTATAAATACTTACTAAAATTCTTAGAAGACATATTATACCTTATTATTATTGCGAGCCTATACTGTCCCGCTGCTGGGCAAAGGCCTCCCCCACCTTCTCTACTCCTTACATAACTTGGGCATTCAAAAAATATTCGTGTTAAACGAACAAATAAAACCCCCGGTATGAACCGGGATTCGAACCCGTCCTGGGTTCCCCTCTAGGCTCTAGCTTCATAGGTAGTTAAGTCAGGGTTAGTGTAGCGTTACCTCGTGTATTTATTTTGCACACATATGTGCATTACAATACAATCACATAGTCGCGGATCAAATATTTTATCTGACGGCCTATCTGCGCCACTGTCTTGCGACAATGCAGGACAGTAACGTCGGCTAGCTCCCAAACCAAATTGTATTCAATAATAACGGAAATATCTTTATAAAAAAGTTCGCGTAACTGTTCAGGCGTTCTAATTAAAATTCGTAACGGAAATTCTCAAAGAATTTATTTAATTTACCCCAAGTTGGGATTCTTAAGAATACATTTAAATAGTTTCTGGGTTTGATCACAATCGGGTCGGCTGGCCGTCACGCCGCGGCCGAGGGTCCACAAAGCGCGCGAGCGAGCGAGGGCTGACCGCCCGGAGAGATGTCAATCACGACCATTTGAATACGAAAATTGTTCCATTTCCATATTCCGTTAAGATTTTAAGATTATACAATTTCAACATAATGAAGTCAATGAAGTGAATGCATTTTGAAGAAAAAAAACCGATCAAGCTAGTTTTCATGCGAACGTTTCGAACGAACTTATTTCGTAATCGATCATGTGGAAATATCTTTCCAGGGCGCTTTTGGCGTAACGGTTAAGTTTAAAAAACGAGTAGTGGAAATTTAATTTTTAAATGAGTAATTGAAAAAACAACACAATTTTCATTAGTCAATAATTTTACTTTTGAAAACAATGTAACATACCTATTATATGAAACACGTGAGAAATATTTTATTTATTTATTGATACAGGTTTGCCAACAGGTGCAATACTATTACTAAAACACTTTAATCAAAGGTACAAAATCACTCCAGAGTATTCACCCAATTATAGGCAAACACAACTTACACATATCACACGCTTTACATTTTGTGACTACACAATCTAAGTTTAATTAACACTTTAAACATAAAGAGAGAAGCCAGTATAAAAACAAAAAGATGAAATGAATGACAAACAAAAAACATTAATTTACTATTTATTTTTAATATACCTAATATAAGAATGTAAAATGTTTATATGTGGCGTTTTCAGGCTAAAGGTAACTTATTGTCAGTATTTGGTTATTGGTATTTACTTATAGTCCAGAATATTCTCTTTCATTTGCAGAAATAAACAGGCTAAGCTAAGTATTTATTTTTTTATGATTTTTTGAAGTTGCAACATACAAATGTACTATTTTGAGATATTTAGGCCTAAAAAATCCAGTTGTAGGTTGAAGTTATGGAGATAGCGGTTTTAAAACGTTGCGCATACATTATACATATACACTCGCGTGCAATGAAAGGGAATCACCTTGCATGTTTGGCTTTTCAGTGCTACAACTTTACCGACTAACTGAACGTTGACCATCTTGCAGGAGTTGGATGATTCGAGCGACGACTTCTTCTCTGATATCCATCTTCTTCAAACTTTCTTCACAAGGGGGTACGTAAGCGAAGATGTGTACCCGTCAACTTCTGGTAAGCGAATGATAACTACCCCCTTTTCCACCCCTTTTAAACAGGTCAACGGGGGCGCAAATAGCAGCCGTTACATCGCGAAAATTATAAATACAAATCGGTTAAAATGCTGTCATTGGGAAACTCTTTGGCGGATTTTCATGAAATATCATTCGTTTTAAAGCTAAAGAATCAGGGAAACTGTTTTCAGTACATCATTTATGGAAAAGTTGTCCAATCAGAAGATACGACCTAAAAACCGAAAAATGTAAAGTGATTACGTTTCATTGCACGCGAGTGTAGTACACAACAAATAACATGTAGTGTCTAATATTTTACCTATTATTCAAATAAGTACAACATAATGCACGTAGGGTGTCAAGACAAGAAACAAAAATATAATATTTTTTATAACTCAAAGTTGATAGATCCTCATCCGGTTTAAGTTGATTTCTGAACATCATGAAGCTACAGATAATATTAAAAATAATTAAACTGGCTGTTTATGGCAATATTTTTTTGAATAAATAAAACAAATAGGTAATCATTACTTAAGTACCTATATAAAAAGAATACGATAAAATCAACATTATTACTTGTAAACACCTAGTTTATGTTAATTTATGAATAAAAGTAACAAATGAATGTAATTCAATAATGTAATGTAAAGTAACGAATTACTTTTATATAGTTTTGTATCAAAAAAGTGGCTTCCAAGTTAAGTACTTTTAGTATGAAAAGTGATCTAGGGTACCACATTGTCGCTCTTGCGTTATTCTATTCTATTCAATATCTGCACTATATGTGCAGAAATCTACAGAAATATTATTATGTAACAATAACATAACTAATTTTATAAAAAGTAACAGTCTTTTCGCAGAAAGAATATCTGTTATGTTGAATATCCTTAGGGTCCCTCATTGTCGCTTTATGAGATTATAAGAAAATTCATACAAAAATTATAATTTAGGTACATTACTTATACATTATTATGAAATTGATTTTACAGTAAATTTGGTGTTATATTACCGCCGCAATTAAATATATAGCGCGTAGGGACTAAAAATACTTGAGTATTATCCGTAATTTATTATAATATTAATATGTCTCACGATAGTTTAAGTATGATATACCTGTTTATCATTTACTAAACAAAAAAGTTTAATGACTTGGGTACTTGATTGTCGCTGATAAGCTTGAGCGACAATGAAGTCCCTAGTCGTTAAACTTAGGGAAGGATTTTTTCGTGATTGTAGTTGAAATTTGTATCTTTTATACAATACACAATGTTATTTGAAGTATATACGAGGGCTGCTTATATATCCGGAATAGAAAAAACAAAACAAAAGTATGGAGACAAATATCTCCATACTTTTGTTTTGTTTCCACTCAGACTGAGGTATCTCCAAAACGTTTTTTTGAACGCGTCGACGGCATCTTCGCGGGTCGAAAATCGCTGACCACGTAACTTATTTTGTATATTTGGAAATAGATAAAAATCAATGGGGTGCCAAATCAGGGCTGTATGGTGGATGCATGAACCGTTATCTTTTGACCTTTCAAAAATGGAGTTGTTTCGCATGATGTATGACAGCTGGCATTGTTATGGTGCAGAATGATTCTGCGTCGCTGGTTTATTTTATCCAACGCAAACAAATTTTTTTTACATATAAATGGCCATGTATTATTTCATGACTATCATGCATTATGAGTTTACGCACAGCTTCAATATATTGTGGAACAACGACTGATTTTGGGCGACCTTCCTTAACTTCGTCCGTGAGCATACTACGACCACGATTGAACGCACTAAACCCAGTGGTTTTCGACGGAGCTTCATCACTATAAAAGTCGAAGTTAATTGATCTATGCACTGTTGTTGCGCCACGCCGAAAATCGTAATTAATCATAGCACGAATAGTTTCACGTGTGAGTTCCATTCTTGCAGCGACATGACAAATTAAAGTCGCCAAAAACAAAAGAGTACATAGTACATGGAAATAAAATAACGGCCAGTATTAAAAAAAGTTCGTACTTTACCGTGGAAGTCAGATGTACCATTTAAAAATGAGAGAATCCCGGATTCCGCATTACTTATTTATAAACAAAACTAAAATCTGTCTTTTTCGACTAGATTTACAAAATCAGCCATATCTCGGAATCCATAAGCGACAATGTGGTATCTTCGCCGTGAAAACGACACATAAGTATTGTTTATAAGTAGTTATCGGAGAAATTTTTAAAAAAAGCTTCGAATTTGCTGTTATAATGAGCATGACTGAGGTGTTTTCAATACCCTGGTAGGTATCATAACGCAGCCATATAGGTGATATTCTAATATCTGCATTTGATAGAGGTATACGTTACGATCTCAATAGGTTGTCAACAGTGGTTGCGTACTCTTGAGATATTGGCCCTTAAGTACCTAAAGGCTAAAAGCCGACCATATACCTACGTTCGTGTATATTCGCTGGATCTGCCAATCAATGTATGGTAGATTTGTCCAGCGGACATACCCGCTATGCAGATCCGAACCCGCCCGAACCCCCCGAACGAACGTATATGGCCAGCAAAACCGGGAAAGCTTCTAATTTAATGTTGGGGGTAAGAAAACAAGAAATATTCTCAAATTCCATCAGCTTAAAAGTTTAATTGCCGTCGTAATAAGATGCATTTTATAAATGCTGGCCGCGGCCCCTCGATGGTAATACATATCTGGAAGGAGAGCCTCAGACGGGACGCAATTATGGCTTGTTTTTCATCGCGACCCTCGAAGTACTCGCTGCCTGCTGAAAAAAGAAACCAATTTTGCACACTCATTAATTATTTAAATCTCATTAAACAGCCGCAAGTTTCCCTCTTTTGTTTTGTAATTTCTTTGCGCCTAATTAAAGCCGTTGAACAGAGGCAAGGATGTCATAGGTATTACGAGTATGTACCTCTAACTAGTCTAACTACTCGCCTAAATAATAATTAGGTAGGTACATGCAATTGTTAAGCACGAATCAAATCATTTATTAAATATAATAAATGTTTTGATTCATATTTTTTTGTCTTTTAAGTAGTCACACTACTATATATATAAATTATAAATTGACCCAGCCCTGCTCACCGGGGACCTTGCTCACTTTTTCTGTAGTAAGTATATGACATCTCTTTCAATTTATAATTAGGTACATATTTAATACTTAAAGTGTTAATAGTAATATGATTTTCATAATTTAAAACTGTAATTAGTTTGTTAACTTACAAATACAAAATACAAATGATTTATTTACTTGAACAAAACAATGAACAAAGGTTTTAGGTTTAGGCACTTACAAAGAAAAAAGGTATGGACACAGATTATAAGCTGGTTAAGCCCCAAGGTCAATCAAAGATAAAAAAAACTACAATTTATGTTTAGTTATAGTTAGGCAATGAATAGCACTTAGGTAAACGATAATTCTATAAGAAATGGCGACAACTATACTGAGAGCGGACTTTGACTTTATTAAAATTTTGCGTCACGTCTCACGTCGCCGTAAGCCGTCGAAGAGTTATAATAGTATTTTATCCTATCAAGTACAGTATCTATTTGAATCATCAAGTTGATATTCCGATCAACGACCGAATCCCTTGAATAATTGAGTCCTCATAATATTAACATTCCCGTAAGTATTTGACATCCATAAAGCCTGTGCGGCGCGGCGTCGCGTCAGCGCCAGCCAAATTAAACGAATTCACGAGTCGCGGCCGCGTTTCCGCACCTTTTATGTCCCAGCGCACAGTTTAATTTCCTAATTTCCAAATGTTCTTCAGGAACAAGACTGGTGGGGACTTTGATCATCCAATCGGAAGTTACCGTCAACGCAAACATCCAAGTGAGTACGAGCAGTGCCCGCGTCAAATCTTCTTACGGCCTACTCAATTATAATAATACTCAATTTCCTATTTTTATAATTTATTTGAAATTTGTGTTTATTGAGTTGAGTATTATGAGCTGCTATCGTCATATGTGTAATAGATACGTCGGTCGGTGGAGGGAATTATGTTAATAATTAAGACGATACGTGTTATCGTTTCGGTATGTTTTTACTTACAGGATGTGTATCTCTAACTGATAGTTATTGTATCACTTAAAGGCCTTATAGTTGATGGGCTCGCCAAATAGTATACCTAAGACGTGCGACTTCCAAACCGAAGGTATTTAATTCGAACCCAGGCTCGTATCGGTGAATTTTTGGAACATATAGGTACCTACCTATTTTATTTATCATTTCTTACTTATTAGACGATTTTCGATGAATGACCTAATTTTTTTCTATCAATTGAAGGTCATGCCATGCAGTGGTTATATCCCGATACCGTTTTTTGAGGTTAACGCGCCAACACCAACCTCAGGTTTCTTTCGGATGCATCAATGCAAATGGGGGAGGGACATTTCTTTGAATAGTAATATACGTATGTAAATTTAAGGAAGCAATGAGAAACTAAATCGAGTCTGGTGAAGATAAATCGATTCATTGACGTTAGGGCTTCCAAATGCCGAACCTTTCGCGATACCGGTATTGATACCAGAATGGACGACTTCAATACCAGGATCCCGGGATCCCGGTATTTTACGAAAAAAATGGAAACGAAGAATTTTTAAAAGTAAAATACTTATTTTTTTACACTTTATTCTGAAAAAGAACTTCTAAAACTCTTGCCAAGAGAAAATACAATAGTAGCACTTGTTTGCATGGGAAAACTTGCAATATTTCTAAACGTTTGAGCAAAGCACAAATGTGATTTTTTCGTAAATTTATTTCTTGGCTTTTAGAACGTGTCTTTATCGAGGTAGTAATCTTAAAAACTGTCATTGTCATGCAAGTATTTGCATGAAGTTTCGTATTTTCATCCAATATTTTAGCCATGAAAGCAGTTATTAAATTATTAAGTTAGCATCTTGTCTGCACAGTAGGTACCAGTACCGTTGCCTAGACAACGTTAAATTTCAAGATTTGAATATGTGATCTTTTGCAACACCGGGGGTAAGCCATATAACCCGGAGTTAAGCGTTTTTTTGTATGGAATTTGAAAGCTAAACTCAGCAAACTAATCAAGACAGTTAAAGCTGTAGAGCAATTGTGAGATGCAAGATATACGCGTGCGAAGCTCCATGGTGATGCCGAATGTTACCATTTCGATGGGTATGTTGGGTTAGTTTTGCATATTTTCTTAGTTTATAAAAATACCGGGATCCCGGTATTTTGAATTTAAATACCGGGATTAATATCTGCCCTGAAAAAGGTATCGGAAGCCCTAATTGACATCAATTAAAATGGTTGTCACACGCCTTCAATCACGTGACTGCGCTTGACGAGCTAGGTGGTAAACCATCAATGGCGATTGTTAAGCTTACTGGGCCTATACCACGAAAATCGAACGATTGCGGATTTGTATCTCCATCTCTGGACTTGCATATTGGAGTGACAAACAGGCTTTCCCGTCAATGCTAATTTTCGATATTCGTGGTAGGCGTGCTAGTTACTTGATTGTCACGCACGTATGATCGTATATGTAAGTACTACTATCCGACATTTGGATTGTTTGTTATTTGTAAACTTTTTTTGAAGTGGTTTATTATATTTTAAGTGTTTTAAAGTCAAAGTGAATTAACTTTAGATGTAATTTTTTTCTTATATCTACTCTACTAGGTTCTACGTAATAGAATAAGGTTATTAATAAGCGACTAATTGCCCATTTGCAGAATATATTTTATTTAATTTTCTTATAAAATTTAATTTGCCCTCAGTGACATTCGATGATCGTTATAAACACGGTTTAGTGTGTTTATAATAATTTTCCTGTGTTGGGCCGGCGAGCGCAGGGGGCGGCGGGCGCGGGGGCCGGGGTGGGATCGCTCGCCCGTGCTTTAATTGCTTTTCACTTAGCAACCGCTCATGAACAGAGAACTCGCGAAAATGAAGAAAAAATCATTACATCAACATCTTTTAGATTGTCCAGATTTGGGACGAGTGGAGAGACAGCGGCGTTCTTATATAACGCTTTCCTCTTTCTTGTTTTCCAGCCGCCTCATTTCCGAAAGGGGGGCGCGGGGGCGCGGGTGGCGAGGGGCCTAAGTAATTTCGCTTAAGAACTCTAAACGTAATTAGTGTAGGGCGTGCAAAGGGAAGGGCTTGAAAGTTAGAGAGGGTTGGCCGCGTCCCGCGCCCGCCGCGCGCCGCCTGAATATTTGATCGCGCTCGTCTCGCGATAATATTTTGCCGGAGGAGGTTTCCGTAAACACGAGCACATTTCCCCACCTACTTATACTTTCCTTCA
Source organism: Lathronympha strigana (assembly GCA_949128165.1). NCBI lineage: Eukaryota > Metazoa > Arthropoda > Insecta > Lepidoptera > Tortricidae > Lathronympha > Lathronympha strigana. The sequence continues at coordinate 7,806,206 of OX421905.1, read as the reverse complement.
TTCCGCTTTTCAAAGCTGTCGCGCGCTTTTAATTGGAGCCGATGTTATTTATAAGTAGACTTGTGAGAGAATTAAAATCGCGCGCTACGTCGCTCGCGAGTACTTACTGAAAATGTTTTAATATTATTAAGTTTTTTTTTATCGAGGAAACCGTCTTTGTAAGACTTCAAACAAATTAACGGTGTCTATATTTGATCCTGGTATCGGATTGATGTTTATCATTTCTTTGAGTCCTATTCAAGTGAACGCTTCTCAGGTATTAAATTAAGTGAGCAAAACGTGAATAAATCGACGTTCAGTACCTACCTATATTTACGTTCCTTAATTTCTTAATTAAAATCCTAGCGTTTCCAGGACACGGTGTTTTACAATCACAAAACTCTTTTGGAGTGTCCACGCAAGCGCTCCTTTTAATGTTTAAAAAGTTTGTGCGCGCCTTCAAAGTCTAATTGAAGCAGGGCAGGAGTATATAAATAATATAATTCATGTGATAGCCTGAAGCAAGGCAATAATTTAGAAATTCAAAAGGCCCATGAAACAAGAGAGGGAATTAGAATTTGTAATTAGAGCGAACCAACGACGCGGCTACTCCTACAACATTTGATTAGCAATTATGGTAATTTGACTTAGAGCAGGGTAAGATTTCTCCTAATTTGTTAGTTAAATTATCATCGCAACTGCCAGGAAATATTAAATCCTGGGAGCTGGGTGATTAATTTGCACTTCATGATCGTTCCAAAATATTAAGTCTGTAAATAGGTACCTAAGTAGGTAGTATAACATTAACGTAAGTTAAACTTAAAAATAAATAGAAATTTATGTAACTGTGTAATCATATTTTACTAAATAAGAGCTTGTAATAAAAAATAAAAACCGGCCAAGAGCATGTCGGGCCATGCTCAGTGTAGGGTTCCGTAGTTTACCGTCCGTCACAACAGGCAACCTTAAAAAGTGTTTTAATAGATACCATGATCAATATGTTTATGACAGCGAACTTAAAAAACATGGAAGAGGAGCTTCAAACAAATTGTCAACATAAAACGGGGTAAACACTCGATATGCGCATGTACGTTGCGCTGCCAATCAAACTGGTGAACATTTTCAGTCGGTTTTTAATCACCCAAAAATCCCAAAATATCATTGGTCAACGTCAATATGGTGCGATAGGATTGGTCTGAGCGCTGACACTTCAAAATCACACAACAAATGTGACATTGGCAACGCATTGTTAGTAGACGGTGTAAAGCAATATAGAGCAATTTTTACATGAAATATTTTTGTGGAGTTATCTTTACTTATTTTATTGGTCTCGTATTTACGTTCGCCGTAAGATTATTAATGTATGGAATTTATATTAATAATATTGTAACGTCCATATCCTTATTGTATCTTTATAACCTGGTGAACAGCATAAAATTATAAAAATATGGGTAAATGACCGTTGTGGGTTGAGGCAGGTAGCTAGGATTTAAATTATATGAGCGCACTATTCGCCAACAAACTGCCCTCAGTTTGGCGATATATTTTGTATACCAACCACCTAAGTTCCTTTAGAAATAAATAAATAAGTAAAATATTAAAGTTTATCCAGGAACCAAAAAAATTCTTGATAATTAACATTTTCACATACATATTTATGCTAGCTTTTACCCACGACTTTGTTCACAACTTCACATACTTACACCAAAAAAGGAAATATATATGATAGTAACGAGTTTTTATCTCTATAAATAAACCCACCGAAATTAATAATAACATTTATTTGGGTGTTTATCACGAAGTTTTGTTTTTAAGTTATAGATGTTATCTATGTACAGACCGTGTTTTTATTGAATTGCTTTAACTTCATGCCTTTATCTAATTTCTATTTCTGTCTCTATCTGTTCTAAAAAACCTAATACCCGCGAGGCCATTGAAATCGGACGTCGCCCTAACTTAAACGCGTGCCCGATGCAGTCGAAACATGTCACCCCTATTGTGATAAAAATACGTGAGTGTTAACCGTTGCAATTTAATATCAGTATGACTCACGAAAGTTTAAAGTAAGTACTCCGTTTACACACTCGCAAGATCCTGATTAGATAAAAAGGAAATTATCGATTATCTTCAAAATGGACCTAACTAGAATACCAGCGTCTTTAAGAAATTGATTAATTATGCTATGAGATGCGTATTACCTATAATTTTATAATGGTTGTCCAAAAGGTGGCATAACACCATCCCCATATAAAATTGTCCCGGTCAAATAAATTTAAAATAACGTGTAATATGACTGTTTACAGTCGAAAAGTAATCCCATCTTTTTTGTAGTGCTTATATGTGCGACTTCTACACCATTTTACAGCGCAACAGCGCATTTTTATTAAATATTATTAATTTTTACGGTATCTGTCAAATTGACCACATCGCTGACGGCCATTTGTATACTAAGCGGCACGCTGGCGTGGCTGTGTAAGCCCCGCCTCGCGTGGCGTTGGTTTTGTGGGGTCATTATTTAGAGCTTATTTGTCTTCCATGTTTTTTAAGTTCGCTGGTTTATGATAATTAACAATTTGATGATACTTTAAATCACCCGTCCCGACCCCATCAACTGCGGAAAAATCTTAACAGCGAGAAGTAGACCACGGTACAGCGCCATCTCTCGGGAAATTGGGTTACTAATTTATACAAACTAGACGGGTTATGTATGTTGGGTTTTCGGGGGTAACTTTTGATCGCGTGAATCGATTTGAATAATTTTTTTTTATTAGAAGGATACGTGCGGGAAGATAAATTAAGTAGGTACTTAAGATAAAAAAAATATTGCATATGGTTTGGTTAAATTACAAACTTAATTCAGAAATTATTTTGTACAATTTTTCAAAAACCGTATAACCAATCTAGTTCAAAATAATTTTCCAATGAAGTTCTTATTAAGTTCTACTTTTGTAATTTTTTTCATAATTTTTGAACTCATAGCTCATAGTTCAAAAGTTAGAGGTGGACACGTTTTTTTAAACTTCTGAAGCGATTATTTCCGGAAATATTAACTTTATCAAAAACTGTTTTTAGAAAACCCTAATTATTTTTAAAATACCTATATAATGATATGTCACACACTAGGGTTGAAATTTAAAAAAAAATCACTCTCCACTTTACTTTAGTTATTAAGTCTAGAGTATAAGTACTAACATATTATGGATCACTGATCTGAAATAAATAATTTTAATTTTATTTACGTGTATGGGGGAGGTACCTACCCTAAAAAAATTATAACAACTTTTTATTTTACCACTTTGTTGGCGTGACCGATATACATAATCGTACAAAATTACTGCTTTCTAGTACTTACAGTCACTGAGATTATCCGTGGACGGACGGACAGACAGACAGACAGAGCGAAACTATAAGGGTTCCTAGTTGACTACGGAACCCTAAAAACTACACTACTTATATAAAACGTCAAATGAGTTGTACCCCGCGTAGCTTGTTGCTGTACCCGCTGGCAGTGGAGCCCGGCACGGTGGCCCGCTGCTCGCGGCAGGCCCTTCTTGCCCGACCACTTTAATATAGTGATCATGTATCATCATTAGCGCCGCTTAAAACACATAGTTATTAGTAGATAGTCATATGTATATGATATTAATTTTCATCATTAGTGAATGTTAGATTTTGTAACGCGTCAAGGATTGTTACATTTGGTATGCATAGTGAAAGTCTACTAAACCCACTATTTATAGCTATGAAGGAAAAAAAGGTACCATAAAAAATAATAGAGTATTATTAAACACCAGAATCAGATGCAGGCGATAAAGCATCGGCGGAATAACAATGAGATTAAGCTTTAATTGTTAGATTTAATGTATCGTGAAACAATAACGAACGGACCGCAATCTCTGCCAGGGAGGCGAACAACGTACGTGGCGCCGTGCGTTCCGTACAGAAGTACTTTACCCACGCACTCCGGTGCAATTTAATTATCGAGCCGGCTCCCGCGCTTTACCCTTTTGTATCTTAACCCCCGGACGAAAAAAAATGCTCACCCCGATAAAATAGAGGACGGGTACGAAAAAAAGGAGCGTATGCAAATTCGGGATAAAATATAGCCCGTAAATGCCACCGTTTCTAAAAGAATATTAGAGACGTTTTTCAGTGGGTGGATGGGGGCGCTACTTTATACTTTGTCTCCACTAAGTACTGCAGCAAGGCACGGGTGTCCGCGCGAGGAATCCGCCTTAATTTGCGATTGTTGTTCGACGATAAATCAACTCGGGCTTCTTTTGCTCCAGTATCTTTTACACAAATAATTATTGCTGCAACTGCCGTATGGAACGCAATTAAGAATTCCTCCAAATGCTAGTACCTAAATAAGGGTTCTTATTGTGTCGTAAATTTGTATACTTGTACGTGTACCTATACTTATGGACGTGTTAGCCGTATGCCTTTAAAGATGATTCGATCGATAACTTAAAATTAGCTTAAGCTGAAGTATTTTCCGCTTAAGTACTTATCTAAGCTATGTAGAAACTAAAACAACGCGGTAATATTAATCTTACTATAAAATGTCATCGATATGAATGGTAGGTACCTACTTGTATGTAGTAATGCGGGATATGTAGGCTTTCTATAAAGAAATATATATAATTAGACCGGGTTACTCACGTCTATAAAGTCGAAAATAGCTCGACATGTTTCGGGACGGTCCGGGCCCCATAATCATGAGTGTCACTCATGATTATGGGGCGCGGACCGTCCCGAAACATGTCGAGCTATTTTCGACTTTATAGACGCGAGTAACCCGGTTTAAGTATATTAATATGTCTAATACTCACGGGAGTTTTCTATTTAAAATATATATAAATATATATATATTTAATATGCCGCAGGGTTTTTGAATCGAAGCGCTACCAGAGCGCTAGGTCATATCTAGCACAGCGGATCAGCACTGCCATACAACGTAGCAATGCTGCCAGCCTTTTGCGCACGCTCCCACTAGAGTCAAACCACGTTACCTCTGCTCTGCCGAGCAAATTAACTGTCAAACTTTAGAGTGTTAGTTTAAACGTCAAACTTCTATGAAATTATGACGTTTACTTAACACTTTCACATTCTGTGCTATCAAAATCTAGGGAACTTAGCATAGATGGACTCTAGGCAGCGATTTGGGTATTTTTTTATTTGTAGGTAGTCTATTATTTAAGTTTAGTTTTTAATTTTCATTAAGGTAACATTTATTTTAAGGTTTATGTTTTTATTTGTTGTTATTTTATAAATAAATATTAATATTTGCTATCATATTATTATCATATATGCCTTGAATTAAGTGCATTGTTCAATGTTGATAGCAGATACTTATTACTTGACAAATCGTATATATACACAATTTTGGAATTATTCAAATACAGTGTTGCCAGCCCGGGATTTTTTAAAATTGCCGTGCTTTTCTACTGCGCTCAGTTGCTTGTCAGACTATAACAACAATAGAATATGATATGAGATAAAAATAATTTGAAGTTCGAATATGAGCTCAATCAGGTTATCGGTAAGGTAAAGTGGGATATTAGTAAATGGTTTTTTTGATGAGATGGACAGTGTTGTGTTGAAACCCTTGTTAAATAGAAAACTATTTGATTTCCTTCGGTTGTCTAAATTATAAGGCATAAAACTCGGCTACGCCTATTCTCATACATAAAAAAAACCGGCCAAGTGCGAGTCAGACTCGCCCACCGAGGGTTCTGTACATCATAAAAATGATTACAAATCAAAGAGTCTAATAAACGAAGTTTTAAATCTGCAACCTGAATAATGATTCACATCTCATACAAACTTTCAACCCCCTTTTTTTAACCCTTAGGGGATGAATTTCGGAAAACGCGGAATACGGTTTCAAGGGACCGTAGATCTCAGTAGGTATATTGTTTAAATTTCAACTCGATACCTCTACGCACTCCCGAGATAAAGGGTCTTGACGGACGGGAGGGTCTTGACGGACTGTCAACCCCCTTTTTGTATACCTTAGGGGATGAATTTCGGAAAACGTGGAATACGGTTTCAAGGGACCGTAGACCTTAGTATATAGTTTAAATTTCAACTTGATAACTCCACGCACTCCCGAGATAAAGGGTCTTGACGGACAGACGGACGGACGGACAACAAAGTGATCCTATAAGGGTTCCGTTTTTTTCCTTTTGAGGTACGGAACCCTAAAAACAGACGGGTTAAGATGGAATGGTCGATAGATAAGATTGACATTGTGTCTAAAGTCTTTTAAACTAAAGACATCGGTTACTGTTGCTCGTTATTCTCTATAGAATAACATACTAATGAACTCTATAGTTCATTACGCTTAACAGATACAGTTGATTTTTGCTTCTGGTAGTTTCCTAAAATTAAGAGGATAGGCTCGAAATAGGATAACAGTTGCATGAATTAGTCGGGGGTTTGTAATTTTCAAAGTTTTGTAGGCGGTTAAGTTCCGTTTAGTAAATAATTATGTGTAATAATCGTTTAAGCTTAATTCAGAAATATCAGTAATACTTTTATTCAGTTCGTTAGTTATTATTTATCTTATCGATTTAAGGTCAGTAAATAAATCGTTCCAAACGTTATTCTAAGACGTTCAACATTTATATTTCAATGGGATAACCCATTGAAATTGGCCGGGTAAAGATTGAAACGAGGAGTGTAAATCTTTATATTTATTGCAAGCCTATACTGTCCCACTGCTGGGCAAAGGCCTCAACCCCACCTTCTCCACTCCTCCCGATCAAGAACAGTATCTGGCCATCGTTGCAAAAAGGAGTCCAGCTCGTCTCGCCATCGCCGGCAGTGTCTGCCGGGTCCTCGATTTGAGCTGTCAGGTTGCCACTCAGTGGCGATCTTGGCCCACAACTCATCCGGCATGCGGCAGACATGACCAGCCCAGTCCCACTTCAACTTGGCCGCCTTCCGAGTTACGTCTACAATTTGAGTTTTGAAGTGCAGCGTTGTATTTCGGATTCGGTTAATTAGTTTAACATCCAATATGCTACGCTCCATAGCTCGGTGGCAAACCCCGAGTTTGGACTTCTGAGATAACGTCAAGACCAAGTCTGTGCACCGTAGGTGAGAACTGGAAGTATGCACATGTCCATGAGCCTCCGCTTAAGTGACAAAGGGAGATCACTTTTCATTAGATGTTAATATACGATTAATAGCAACAACTCTTACCTACTAGTAAATAAAATAAAACCTAAAATAAAGTCTTTCTTGGAATGGCCAAGTTTCTGAGATTTGTCGGAAAGTCTCTGGAACGCTGCGTTATCTCTACAAGTTCAAGAATTTTCTCCCAGTGGGTACCAAAAAATTGCTTGTACAGGCTCTAGTGTTGCCAGTCCTTGATTATGCTGATGTGTGTTGTACTAACATCTCACAGGAGTATCTCAACAAGCTTGACCGTCTGCTCAATAGTGGCATACGCTTCATATTTGGTCTTCGTAAATACGACCACGTGTCTTCCTATCGTCGCCAACTAAACTGGCTTTCTATCCGCCGCCGTAGGTCCCTTCGTATATTGTGTTTATTATTTTCTGTCTTATTCGACCCTTCTACTCCAGAATACCTTTAAAGCAAGTTTTCTTTTGACACCCCCCGTTCAGGTTGTGAACTTCGTTCCTCCCGATCACTCAAACTCTCGAATACGTTTCACTGTACTGGTTTTATGTCCAACTCTTTCGCCGTTCAGGCAATCCGTCTTTGGAACTCGCTACCTCTACCTATTCGACAAGCCCCAAGCAAACCCGTCTTCAAACGACTGCTCCGCCACCATCTCCTTACTGAGGAATATACGTAATTTTCTCCATCCGTTAGATATATGAATAGTATGTATTAGTTTATTTGAATATTATATATGTAATATATTTAATTGTATGTGTAGCTATAGCCTTGTTACTAGAATTCATTGTTACAGTTGATTGTTCCCTTAAAATAATTATTTCCTGCACCAACTTAAATGTCTCTGTTTAGCCCTATGGTTGACTGGTAGAGAATGCCATTTGGCATTAAGTCCGCCATGTGTACAGTTTTCTGTCTTGTGCATTAAAGTTTAAATAAATAAATAAAATAAATAAATAAAATAACACACAATCGCAGTCAGTTGCTGTTTTCTTTAGGACTGGGTATGCATCACTTCACTACATATGTAGTATAAAACAAAGTCGCTTCCCGCTGTCCGTTTGTATATGTATGTATGCTTAAATGTTTAGAACTATGCAACGGATTTTGATGCGTTTTTTTAATAGATAGAGTGATTCAAGAGGACGGTTTATATGTATAATAATAACCCGTGCGAAGCCGGGGCGGGTCGTAAGGCTACCAAATGAACCTATTAATTAATGTGGCCTATCGCTTGTTATTCCATTGTACGGTCTACGCACTTCTTGACCATTGTGTTTTATCCGTCAAATCTTAACCATGTATTTTTTGGGGTAACTAGTACATATATTATAACTCTATAAAGAGTACTCAAGAACTTTGTGGCTAATTCGTCTGAGATAAACTAACTAAGGTCAATTTTACGTGTCTGATCTTATTTTGATTAGGGAATACCCCTAACTGTAAACTGGATAGGTATTCCTCGAGTGTGATGATGATGAGTAAATGGTTGTAACTTGTGACTACTCCGGATTTATTATTTCTACACGTGTTTGTACTCTAGAGGAGTGATGAGGACACTTGTATTAGGCTGTTTACATTAAAAATTAGGAATCCTTGGCGAAGTCAGCCCGCGAGGAATGAGTTAAATAGGTGCTTTAATTATTGACGTGGGGCTCGGAGGCGACCGACAGGGGAGAACAAGACAGAGACAGCATCAAATATTTAGCGCGTAATGCTAGCCGCGCTCTCGCTTGTAATTAAAGCGTTCTTTCCTTTTTTCAGCGGCCTGATACAATATTCAGCATGAGAAGGAAGCGCTCCGGTGGCGGGGTGGCGCCTCCATTGTATTCGCTAAGGAAGATAAATTAAAAAATATAATTACAAGGCGGCCGCCATAATTCTCGGCAGGCGGGGAGTGGGGCGGCGGTGGGTGGCGCGGGCGGATAGTGGAGGAGCGGGCGCTCCCGGAGGAGGCTTCTTAAATATTTGGGGATAGCGCGTACCTACGCATTACGTAAATTAATGACACGGATTCGAGGAAGGATGGCGCCCGCTGCCCGCTGCCGCTCACGCTTCGCTCGCCGCTTTGTTTTAATGCGCTTTGTTAATGACCTATTACAGACAAATTTAAAATTCATAAGCTGACGAGAAGGGCCGATTCAGCGATTGATTGGGCTAACGATTCTCTTTTATTTATATTCGTAATTGCTGGGCTCCGACTTCCGCGCTTCCACTGACCCGACTCCAATTTATGACTCACGAAATATGACTAGTCATTCATTTAGAGTTAAATTCCTCATTTGGGGAAAAGCTCGTTAATGTTCTTTCATAAATCTTCATTTAGGATTTTCTGTTTATATAGGTTTGCGGACTTCGCTTTATAACATAGAAGTATTAAGTATAATACAATCGGCATTAGTTGCAATGAAATGTGAAGTTAGTGTGATATTATAGCACCAGTCCGCATGGTGGCGGGCCCGCGCGGGGCGCATTCCCTCGCGACCGCATGTGGCGCAACAAGTGTCTCCATGTGCTCACCTACGAGTATCGCGCGCCGCCGACTCGGCTCACCCGCACCGTACTCACTACTACACACATCAATTACGCCTAGCTATCTGCGTTAAAGATATGTTCTTCAAATAGAAACTCAAACATAGTTGAGATTTGGACAACCATGGCGAAAATAGTCTGAAGATGGAAATACATATAAATAAAGTATGGTTTAAATGTTGCTTGTTATAGTGTAGTAGAACAGACCAAGGATTTTCAACACGTGGCTTTTGAAGCTTGACTTGAAGGTTTCATCTGGGACCCGCAAACAGCTGAGCTAGATTTTTAAAGCTTAAGCAGGGTGTTTCAAGCATGTTGCTTTATTAAAAGAATACCAAGTCGTGGCAAGGTAATGCAGGGATGGTGGAAGACCCCTGGCGTAGGCAGAGAGGATTCGAGGTAATTTATTTTTGTTACACTAGTTCATGTGGTCGCCCCAAAAAAGCAATGAGTATAATATTTAATTTAACTGTTACTGATAAAATTAATAACCAGACTAAATATTATATACCTCCCTAATTATAGATAAGGGAGGTATTAAGTGTAATTAAGTGTTCTCAATTTATAAAATAACATACCATAAGTACTCGAATTTAATCAAACCGACTTACTAAAAATAACTACACAAGTAGCTACATAATAGGTTAAACGTTACCTAAACAAGGTAAGTATTATGTGTGTACATTATTTACTGATCTCGATTATATGTATGTATTATGAAACTTTGAGATCTTGATTTTAGTTTATTTACTTTATTTTCATATTTTGTTTTTGGTTTCCGTAGGTAGCCAAAATGGCAAAAACCCTTATACATATGTAGTTTCGTCTAGTCCGTCTGTCCGTCCGTATTCACAGCGGCTGTACTCAGTAGGTAACTATAAAGCATATGGTAATGATATTACAGCTAGAAGTGTATTTTGTGTGCCGCTACTTAGTTTTGCATACTTGTTTAGGGGGGCGCCTACATGTAATTAAATGTAAAAAAAATTGCCAAGTATCTTGTGGCACGTCATATCTGATATGTAGGTCTTTAGAAATAATTAATAGGTTTCTTGAATAAAAATTTTGTTCGAATCGCTCTGAAAGTCTGAAAAAGTGAGTGTGTCCCCTTCTAACTTTTGAACGGGAGGTTCAAAAAATGTGCAAAAACTCAGGATGATATAAGACGAACTTACCAATAAAATTATTTTGATCAAATTTTGTCAAGCTGTTTTTGAGTTTTTGCCAAAAAACTATTTATTACAAAACGTAAGTGCCTTGATATTTTGAAGGCAGTTACGCTTACCTACGCCTTTTTGCTTGTACAATTTTTTCATCGTATGGCGGTACAGAACCCTCAATTTTGCGTGGTCCGACATGAACTTGGCCGGTTTTTTAAATGATAACTAAGTAGATTGATAGATGATCTTTTTCTATCAATTAATGCAGATTATGTTATGAATTTCAACATGCGTTATCATCTCTACTGTGCCTTAATTCGTATAAAGGAGCACCTTTAGGGGCATTATCGGCAGATACACTTGAGCATTCACTCGTAACAGAACATGGAGGATTTGCCGCTTTTAAGCCGAATATTCGCCGAATTTCGTGAGCTCCAAATGTTGGCTATACTTAATGTAACATTCATTAGAATGCTCATTACAAGTGAATGCTCAATATATTTATCAGCATATTAAATTTGTTCTAAATGATAACTAACAAACACAAATAATGGTATGAAACTCCACTGTGTAGGCCATGAAACGTTATTTATCCTAAATAACAATTTTGGTTTTGACTATATCATACATGTACATATTTTCTCATATATAAATACTAAGCTTTTAGTTGCTACGTCTATAAATATCTATAGGTAAACTTCGGAATTTGTTGCAGGGCAAGAAGGTTCAAAATTGAATACAAGCGCGTATATATTTATGAAGCCGACCGTACAAATATTTAAAATGAATCGTATATACGAGTAGGAACTTAAATGTAAGGAGGGCGCAAACTGCCAGAATCTACGCGTCATGGTTAAAGTGTTTCGTGTAAAAGTCACAATGTTATAGCCATCATCGCAGGAAATATCATATTTAACTAAAATTGTGCCAAATAAGGTTTGGCATCATGTATAAATCTATTTGATAAATAGACATCAAGGGAATGGTCGGGTTAACATAGTATAACAAACAGCGGCACCTCTCCAATAATTTTACAATACTAGGGATATAATAGGAACAATGCACGCGTTCTACTCTGCACATATTGAAAAACAGTCTTTCCAAGAAATTAATAAACTAAAGACGAAGTAGTTAACCTGCTTGCAAATAAGAGATAAGCTAAAACAATAGTATTGCAATAAAATATTGACCTTTCGCGTGGCCCTTTTTGTGTTCTGGGGAACACCTTGTATAGAATAATTAGCTTGGCATGGTAGTCAACCGTCACCTTTACTGTAACAGCTGAGTCGGTAACCCTTTTAAAATCCGAATACAATACAATTTTATGAGTGTTACCTTGCAATTTCCAAACAAAAATACGCACAAAGTTCATATTATTTGAGACGCAAGAAAAAAGAGTGAATGTTATTTCTTATTTAAACAAAGATTACAACCCTGAACAGGTAGTGTCGTATCGAATAAAGTACATGCGCCGAACGCTGCTTTTAAAGCACCCTCCAAAGAAAACTTATTAATTTTCGTCATTAAGAATTCCGCGGGCGAAACTCGAACGTCTAATTTCAACCCTAACTTATCAAGACGCGAATAAAAAAGTTCACCCCCCGGCGCACCCCACGCTCACCCCCTTGTTTAAAACGCCGGCGAAAAAGAAGCACATAAAAATGCATGAGGCCTTCCTCGTTATAAGGAAAGGGTAGCGCCCACCCCCCTCGGGAGGCAGCTGTAAAAATCGTCTCTAATTTAAATTTTGGAAGTTTCTCGCGGCAGCGTTGATGTCTTGATAAATGTGAGCGACTTCCACTAATTTCGCGTCTTCAGCGCTCGGAACTTTTAATTGGGCTCGCATAAATCTGGCGGCCATAATGGCGTGCGCATAAATTACACCTCGCGACTTGATACCGACGCATTGGCCGTCCGTCCCCGTCACTCCCAAGCCCGGGATCATCTCATCCGCGATGCTTATTCCCTTTGTGCTTACTTGGTCATTAGATTACCTCAAATACATTGTTTTACGGACATGTTAATTACTAGCGTTCATTGACATGACATTATGTTTCACGTTTAGTCATGCAAGCTATAAACTACATAGAGTCTGTCTATGCTAAGTTTCCTAGATTTTGATGGCACAGACTGTGAAAGTGTTAAGTAAACGTCATAATTTCATAGAAGTTTGACGTTTAAAATAACACTTTCAAGTCTGACAGTTCACTTGCTGAGAAAAGTTAACGTGGTTTGACTCTATGCAGTTTGTAGCTTGCAGCGAAAACAAATTTATAGCTAAAAGAATTATACCAAAACTGATAAATAATTTATAAATACGTGTTCTAATAATATTTGAACGTTTTTCCAATTGTTATAACGTTAATAATAGTACAAGCTGCACGTGGCAGCTGGCAGCGCGTTGAAAACTCTCATGGTTTCGCTTCCTTGTATACCTTGCATGTTGCATATAGCCAATTAACGGTGCTTGACTAACAACCTAATCACGGTCTAAATTCGTAAATTTCTGATGTGCACATATTATAACGTTAATTTAAGGAACTTATTTTATGAAGCGCCACATATTGACCAATGCTGTAGCGCGCGGCGTAGCGCTAAGATCGCTACGAAAGTGCTACGAGGCGCTGGGCCACGAAACGCGAACGAAGTTTTATCTTTCTGTTGCACTTGCGATGCGTACTAAATTAATTACAAATGCGGTAGGTCCTCTTGCACTCCGTATGATAGTGTTGAAAAAATACAATTTAGTTAATTAAGTATGTGAACACTGAACTTTATATGCTCTCAAGTTTTGACTTTTCATATCGACTTTTGTCTGAATTACAGTGACTCTTTTTACTTATTTTTTTTATAATTGCAAGCGTCGAGCTTGTAGCACTGATCTAAACATAAAATCGTTATTACATATTAGAGTTAACAACAAGACAAAAAAACTCAGCTTAAGAGTCAAGGAATACGATAGCACTAACGAAGGACTTCACAAAAATTAATCATTTGATTTAACGTTAATTTGATTTTCCCTCAAACTTTTTGCTTTCTATATTACGTCCACGCATTTCTCGCATTTCTGTTTGTAAAAACAAATAATAAAATTTAATATCTTCACAACGACATTCCATCAGGCCGGTGTAATTAAATCAGAAACGAAGTTTGTTTCAATGAACAATTAGTAAATTTGCGCAAGTATCACGATCTTCCTCATTAAATCGGGACAAAGCAGCGCGGTACCTTCGACGGGTGTAATGTTATTCATTTGCGAAAGTCAAAGGTTGTGTTTACAAAAAATAAGTCGCCGGAGAGCGGACGGTGGCATTTTTTCCATTCGCCGCGTTCCATTAGCGTGCCTTTGTTTGGCGGGAGCGCGCAAATTAATTTAGCTCTCCCACCATTTCCCTTCCCCCCCCTCTCGCGCGCCCCACCCCCGCCGTGCCCTCTTTTGTCTAGCCTTGCTCTACGTATCGTTTTCTTCTTTATGGCTCATTAGGCAGCATTGTCGCCTTTGTTTTTTTTGCGTAACCCGCAAGATCTAATTATTGTGATCAGCAAATGTAATAGATCGATAGCTTTTGTGCGTGCCTCAATGGAGTCGCAAATCTAAGAGGGTATTAGGAAGGATTGTATAACTAAATGACGACATGGATATAAGTAGGTGAGTACCTACATGACTATAAGTGGGACGGCGTCGATAAGTTACTATCATATTTTTAACTGACTTGAGGAGCTTGATGTTAGTCCATTAGAATTTCGTGGGAAATAATTAAATAAGAAACCGGCCAAGTGCTTATCGGATCGCACTCGGTTCTGTACCATTATAAATAAAAATGGCAAAATGAAACATGCGATGTGTGGGAGCGCCCTTAAATATTTTTTATTTTAATATTTTTAAAGTGAATATACATATAACTAAATAGGTACTCTATAAATATTTTAATCGTCTATCTGTTTTATCGCAATATCGAGCAAACTCGCGTTTGTTGTATGGGAACCCCCTTAATTATTTATTTTATTCTGTTTCTTAGTGTTTGTTGTTGTAGCGGCAACAGAAATACATCTATTAAAATTTCAACTGGTTTACTATTCATGAGATAAAGCTAGTGACAAGACTCCGCTGTCCGTCCGTGGACAGCGGAGTCTTAGTAATAGGGTCCCGTTTTACCCTTTGGGTACGGAACCCTAAAAATAATCGTGATGATTAATAGGCCAAGCGGAAGGATGTGTGAAGGAGTAGTGGACTCACCTGCGGGGTTGCGGCTGCGCCGGCGCCGTCCGCTCCGCGCCACAAAAACGCGCCAACTGACGCTGGCCCGCACAGTTTTTTAGCCCGCGCGTGCCCTCGGCTTGCCCCTTAACAACCCTTGCGTATTCATAAACCCGATCCCTCATAACATAACACGGCCCACGCCATACAAATTTGAATTACGACAATTTGACTCTTATTTCAAATTAAGAAGCGTGGAATTGAAATCAGTTGAAGCTTAAATTACCTTTTGTTTCAGAGTTACAGAAATCTTAATGAAATTTTAATTGTCCTCCCCGGCTGTGAAGAAACGTTTTCAGGCAAATTAGAGAATCTTTTCATCTCGAAAAAGTTGAAATTTTTCGGGGTGAAAAATTGTAATTAATTACTCAGAAGACACATTTTAAATTCTTAATTAAGCAGTCCGTACTTTCTCCCGTCTATAAATTAGATCGAGCCGTTTCCATAGAGACTACTCATCCTTTAAAGCGGGTCGGGGGGAGAAGGGGGTTCTACAAAAAATATAACTTAGGGTGAGTAAAAAACCGTGGGGTGACTCAGCCGGCCGCTGCACCCCACGACGAGAAATCTACGATCAATATTAACTCTTTTTTTGAACGGGGAATTTGTGAATTTTTAACTCGTTTTAAGTCGGCTGTGAGTGGAGTAATGATGCGTTGGAAGTTTCCGAGCCGAGATCGCTCGCTCGCCACTGTACGGCCGATCGTGGAATAGTTCACGACGATAACAGATTAGCGTAAAGCTGTAGTCTTAGGTTGGAAAACTGTTTAAGACCTTATGTTTGCTTTATACTATAATGTTTAATTTATTAAATATTAATATATGTAAAGCATACAGAATTAGTGTAGGTTACCCACGCACCTCTATAGTTATTTTATGACAATCGGTTTCGCGTATAAAACCGCTCTTCTTCCTGTGAGATTAAGTCTTCTTTTACAGAACTACTGCGCTCCCGCAATGCAACTACTAATATCGGAGCCTCGGAACTATAAATCACGATCGGGGATCCACTCGCGATTCCGGCCGCGTGCATTTGTCAAGGTCGCGACACATGTAGGTGACGGGAATTGCGGACATTGTTAGTTTACGTTTGTCTCAAACGCACCGAGGAGAATTATATTATTCTCGCGTCGAAATAATGGCAATATCATTGCAGAAAATTGTTTGTGTTTTCAAATTACATTTTTATTTCCATTTTTGTTTCATTTATTTGTAGCAACTGGAGTTTTATATAGCTAATAATAGTAAGTATACTTACTCACCAATCATTTTTGTTGAGAAGCTACCTAGTAGGCCTTATTTATTACAGACGGCTTGTCTTGTTCTATTCGAAAGATGCCTCCTGTTGTGTTGTCGCTTTTTTTTTATTGATATAAATAATAGTTACATAACATTTTATATGACAGTACCGTTAAACCAGATCGGTTTGTCTCGATACCTCGTTCCGCAGTTCTTAATTAATCAAAGACGAAATTCAGTGCAACACAAAAATGCCGTTCTTCATAAACGCTCATCAAACCTCTGTTAACTTATACGTATTCATTGTTTGTTCTTATCTTGACAGATAAGAACAAACAATATTAGCTTAGCGTTTGTTAAAAATGGTCAAAACGTAAGTTAAAGTCTGTTAAGTTTCCATGAAAAAAAAAGTGTTCGGTGTTTTAAAAGGGATGGACGACGACGACGACGACGTCAGTACGCAAATACATATAATATTCGTGTATCGCGTTTTAGGCCACTGTCGGTCTGTGCCGACTCATGCGACTACCTCAAAAAGATCTTCGTCGATCAAATTCAGTCAAAATATAGATACCTACTATAAGTCATCAAGTGAACAGTGGATTTAGACTGGAATTCTTTGAAATAACTTTTTACGGGATTTTAAACCACTTGGCCTAAACGATTTATACATCAAATTAATGGTACTTAAATACACTATTTTCTACAGGCAATTTTATTTTTCTACCGCTAAGATGGCCAAGTAAAAACACGACATAATAAAAAAATGAAATTTTCACTATTCCTGTCATAATAAATTATTGTTTGGTTTTAGCGATATAGTGTTTACAGCAACATTTATAGCCTTAAATAAAAAAAGGCTATTAAGATAAGGTGAATAGTTCTCGACATCTTGGATTGGTCGCCATTTCTATTAGCTACCACTACTAGATGGCCTTCATGGTTTTTCAATATCCTAATTAACGTTTAATTACTGTATGAAGAAAATTTGGTACCCCCAAATTATACCATTTCAGAATTTTTGGCCTGCTGGCTCATGGGCTATAGTTTGGGGACTGCTGTTTTAGACAATCATAGTGAAATCTATTACACCAATGAATCATTTTTTTTCTACAATTGACTAACACAGAAACGCAGCTTACATACAATCTAATCAGGCCTCTCCCCACGCGACACAAGGTGACTAGCTGTTTTTCTAAACCCGTTTTTTAAATAAAGAATAAACTTAAAAAAGGTATATGCATACATAATTTGAAACAGTGCATTAATAAAAAGCAGAGCCCGGTGTTCTTGCTGGATACAATAAAAAAAACGTTCATTAAAAAAGCTATTTATGACAGCGACCATTATCGTCCAATAAATCAGCTGCCCGCTCTTCTGTTTTCGATAATGATTCTATTATTATGGAAAAGCGTTAGGTAACTGTAGCATTTTTTTATACGTGTGGTCAGACGTACGGAGGCGGCTTATTTATTCTTTAACCGTTAAACAAGAGAAGGCACATTATAGAGGTAACTGAGATATAGTAATGTTTAATAACATAGGTACCTACATTAATGTTTTTTTTTTAAGTTAAATATACCTACCACTTTGTTGGTTGCTCATAAGGCGCTATTGCTATATCAAGATTCGTTTAGAAATAAACCTTATCAACAAGCGACAAACTGGTACCTTTTACTATAAACGAGCACTATAATAGGTACTACTAAATAATGATACGAGTATTACCAGACGTTAACCACCGACGGCACCGACACCATTCATTACAAATGTGCCAATTGTGCCATCTATTGAAGTGAAAGAGATCTAAGAACCGTCTTGACAGACAAGGTGAAAGAGCCTCGATTTAAAAAAAAACATTCCACCCAGCGTTTAGGACTACGCTGCTTCTAAGTCTTCATACAGACATAACATATACCTGCACTCGTTAAACTGTTTCTTCGTTTTGTTTTGGAGGTCACAAAGCGTAAATTGTCATAACAAACCGTCGCAATGGGGGTGAATGAAATAAAGCAAGTAAATAATATTCTGCTAATGGTGCTTACTTAGAGTAAAATATCAGAAGTACATTCCACACAGGCGAGCAGGCGCGTGGGTACACCGTCGGCGTGTGGGTACCCGCACGCACACAACAGCGCGTAGCGTGGGCACTGCACGGGTTACAAATTGTGGGGTGAAAGGGGTAGTTTTTTCTAATCGACTTTCCTAACAGTAATAAACGATATTTATCTTTCTTAATTATAGTTTCGCTCCACTGTTTGGTAGCTTTGTTCGTGTTTTTGCTACAACTGTTTGTGTTATTATCAAATTACGTGCGTTTGTCGTTAATGTTAAATTTGTTCTTATTATAGCCTCGAGGAATTACCTACTTGAGAAGGTGCGCCCTATTTCTTGTTGGCTTTTATAGCGATTTTCATATAAATGAATATTAATGACGTCTGGTATCCGCGTTTTATTCGAGAACAACAAGGGAACGAATTGTTTTTACTACTTACACTTAATTGTCTGAACGCAAGTATTCAAATCAAGTCGTTTACTCACTTTATCGAATGGTTTCTCTGCTATCATTGTTTTGTCTCAAATATTCCTAGTATACCTATGTAGGTTTAGATACGTACTTTAGTTCATCATCTTAGATCTTTAATCTGAAGTCATATACCTACTTACTATAAATAGATATCAACCACTTGGTGAAGTAGTAGTAACCACGTAATGTTACAAACAATCTTGCCGATTGCTTGTCAATAACAATGAATAATGATTGAGAACACTTATACAGTTTACAGTACCTAGTTAGTGCTTAATAACCTAGTCTACCTTACTACATTCTAAAACAATTACATTTGTTGTTTTAATTAGATTAACCACCTTGAAATCGATAAAATGTTACAAAGGTTAAGGTAAATAAAGGCTAGTATTATTATTTATTACTTTAAAATAATGATAATGCGATCGATTAAAAACCCATTGTAAAAAACTGGCTGCAAGGGCAGTGATCCTATGGGACGCATGCGTAATGCAACCCTTTTTTATCCTTTCTCCCCGGGTGTTTTTTGTAAGCGTTTTTGTAAAGGGTTGCAGGGGTACCTGCCACGCGATGCAGTGAAAGGGTTACGTTTTTTCTGTGGGGCCGACACGCTTTTTATACTGATGTGTTTTTTATGTGCGCCGAGAACAATGCTGGGTGCATTGAACTCTGTACAAGAGATCAGCTGATCTCGTAATGGTGCACTTGTTGTGTATTGATTTTCGGCAAGGTCGTATCGGCTGCACTATTAGGGGACCATTGATGAACGCGTTGACGTTTATTGGCAGCCATTTGATAGCAAATCACCAATGATTATAAATATCCAATATATAATGCATTTATTTTTTGTATTATGAAAACATCGGTCACGCAGAAAATATAGTTACCTACACAGTTTTTTGTTTTAACATTACTCAATGTTAATAACAATATGGATGGTGTTTTAATTAATTATTTTTAATATCCTCACACGAAACCAAAAGAATAATGATACAACATCGAGAAATGTACCTACTGTATCTGAAAATATTGAATTGTTTAATATTTATTTATTTATTTATTCCAAAAATAGCTTACAGCATAACAGTAAAAACCAAAGCACTGCAACCATCAAACACAAGAAAAAAAAAATACATGTAAAAGACTTAACACTAATTTAATGTATGCGACGTAACTACGTGGCTCCGTTGCGTCGTCTGATCAAGCGTAGGATTCGGCAGGTTGCCCCGGAACCCCCGAAACACGACACCCTTCGGCCAGAAATCTGGGCTCGCGATGGTCTCCTTTAGTGACCGCAGCACGCGCACCACAAACGAGCTGAAGTGCACGTAGTGACGTGACCGCAGCTGGTGCACCCTCAGCTTGTAGCTGGTCTTCTGAATAGTATGTTTTGAAAGTTTACATAGAATGATTACAAATAAATTAAATTTTATATGTTTAACCATCTTATGAATCAATATCAATTTTATTCACAAATATAACTAACAAAGTGTATACAGTAAGTTACAAGCTAGCTTAAATCTTACAAAGGCCCTTGTGGCAATGAACCTAGGATGCTGGCGGCATTTCCTCCTTGTATCACAATGCTGGTCAACCAGACGACTACGGGCATTTTCAGAAAAAAGTGCACCTTTTTCAACGAAATTGGTCCTCGATTTTCCATACAAAAAAATGGTCAGTTTTGTAACGGCCCATACGAAATGTATGAAAAAATGCGTTACAAAGCTGACCAAAAAAAACGGGACACTCTTTTTCTTTGTTTAAATCAATAGTGCTCGTGATTCTGGTTATACCTAAAAAACCCAAAACTTCCTATATTTTCAAAAAAAAAAGAGAAAATGGTGCCCTATTTTTGAAAATGCCCTTACGATCTTATTCTGAAATCATTATCAAACATTTTTTTCTTAAATAGATAATTAATTTGTCTGAATAATAATATTGTCTTCTGTTACCGCGATTGTTATTCATTGAAATTAAACACTTTAGAACGGATTAATCGCGTTTATTAACACCATGATCCTACGTTTCAGATCATGGTGTTAATAAACGCGATTAATCTGTTCTAAAGTGTTTAATTTCAATTGTCTGAATAATTATTAGTATTTGTACCTGACAATTCGAAAAAGCATGCGTACTTGAATAAACAATGTTTTAAATTTGAAGTTCGTTTTAAGTTACCCTGGCACTTTAGTGCCATTCATAACAATACAATAATGTAATTTATGATACAATAATTCTATAAATAATACCTAATACATAAGACAATATTAATACCACTTATATAAAACTGACCGTTATTAAACTCTCTCAAGTATTCATAAACTGAGACGCACCAAAATACTTGTATAAGGTGCTTCCAAATTAGTTACCTATATTTTAACGGAATAGTATATTATAAAAGTAAGTATATTATTAGTATTAATATAGTAAGTGTGAAACTAAGGTTTTACGATGAGTTTTTCGAGAAAACTCAATAACAATTTTGGTACGTAAAAAAACACCCTGTTATTTTATTATCAAACCGCGATCAGAAGTCGATTCGAAAGTAGCACAACAGTAGATATAAAGAATAAATATATTTACTAGTGAATCTAGGATAAATTCATAGTTTAAGTGCATACACTTATAGATAATAAATTTACAACTCTTTTCTTGGTAAATGCTGTGTCATTTGTTGTATAAAAAATATAAAATCGTTCAAGTATTTGACAACTCTCTCATTATTTTTTACATGATTTTCATTTCATTGAAGCTCGATTGAATCGGGACCGCCCTTCAATAATAAATTTGTTGAGTATAGGTAGGTACAATATGAAAAGTCATGGAATATTAGACGGTCGGTGCCGAATAATGAAAATGATAAGACAAAGGTTAGTTTGAAAACTTATTTGACATCAACATTATTTAACATTATATAATTAAATAAAATAGAAAAATACTTTAAAAAAACCTTCCTTAAAAATAAAAAACTACCATACCATACCATAAAAATCTAATCCCGGTTTGCTGGGCATGGTACCCAACACGCAGGCGGCATTCATGCGCTGAATTGCCATTGCAATTCTTTAAGCAAGAAAGCCTCTGTGTAGTCCCCGTGCCAACTTGGCTCACGTAGGTCCGAGCGTCTCGACGCCGAATGGTACAAATTCGTACTGGGCGGCGAGACAGCTATATTTGTTGGTCTTAAAACGCTCTCGGACGTCCGCGGCCGCTCCCGCCTGTTTCGAGGTGGCCGAGAGGTAGGACGCCACCAGCGTATCAACGCAAGCGGCGTCCCACACCAGCGCACGATCCATCCTACAAAGTATTAGCGACATCCCGTCGGGGCGTTTGTCATCGTCCCGTGAGATCAGGTGCTGGATGCTGTTTGTCATGTATTTCATTTAATTTGGTAATATAAAGTATTTTTTCCCAAGATTTAGAATTTGTTCGTGAGGAAATAAGCATTTTCATGTATCTGCACACTGTACCAGTGACAATGTCATTTCATGTATTAATTCATAAATGACGTATGTGCTCAATCGTACTGTGATCGCGGTTTGATAGAGTCCGTCCATGCTAAGTTTCCTAGATTTTGATAGCACAGAATGTAAGAGTGTTAAGTAAACGTCATAATTCCATAAAAGATTGACGTTTAAAATAACACTTTAAAGTTTCACAGCTCATTTGGTCGGCAGAGATAACATGGTTTGAGTCTAATAATGTGATTAGATTATTAAATGAGAACTCTTTGAACAGATTCTAGTACGTCTTTTACCTAACACCTAACTGGCCATTTCACATCAAATCAAATACTTGATTGTCAATGTCATGCATCATGTCAGTTAAATTTGCACATGGTGATTATTTTTAGACGGAATTATAACTTATTTTTGTTCGGTAAATAAAAACAAGACAATTATATGAATAGATTTCTTAATTTATATTTAAAATCAATTGTTTTAAAGTAAAGTAGGTATTATGTGTTAACCTATCGGTAACTAATTTGAGAGCACCTTATATAAAGTACAATGGAATCAAAACAAATAAAAAAAAACAAATAAAAATTCATAAACTTAAACGTTACGAGAAATAACTGTACGACAATTGCATTGAAATCCTTAGCACACTCTAACTGTTAACTCCGGATGGTGTCACCTTACGCCATTGCAGCCGTTCAATTTGGGCAATAAGTGTAAAAACCTTTGGAAAACTTTAATACACGGGTGCCTGGCTCTAGTAACCCACATTGATCAAGGTGTGGGGTTATCGAGTTGCAAACCCGTTAAAAAGCGTTCTGTTACGCGCAAAAACTCTTTAAAACGCGCAAAAAGTGCTTTTTATCTGTCGGTTAACGCACGTGTGGGAGGTTTGATGAAGTGTTATTTACGGGGTTTTTAAATATACCAGTTCAATTATATTCACTGCTACTGATGTCTTAATACCTAAAAACTAACTCGATCATCTAGCGGTGACCGCTTTTGTAACAATTGTTGTTTAATAATTTTCTACGTCGTACTAGTTACGAGTACGTTTACATAGCGCCAGTTCTGCTTTATCATAATAACTAGCTTTTTTTTTTCATGGAAATAACAACGTTGCGTAAATTGCACATACTCGTACTTAGTTCGAATTTCAAAAATCGGTTTGCTCGACTTATCGGATTTGACCGCTTACCCTTCGAATATCAGTTTTTAGATTTATTGAAATTTTGATGGAACCAGTTATTTATTGATTATTTTGTAATTTTGACGTACCCACACTATTTTAACTACGCTATTTGTTAGTTAGAAATATAGGTGCATAATTATGCATTTTAAAAAGGGTTTCTCAAAGAAAGAGTTATGTCGGAAAAAAATGGTTTTACTTGCCCAAATATTCGTATTGATGCAAAACTTTCTTGTTTTGCTATTATAAATGCACTAAAAAACACAAATATATTTTCATACAGCTCTATCATTAAACGTACCTACTCATACCTAAGCGCATATTTCAAATTTTTATTGCGCATAGTTCACATGCCCTTCACATTTTTCGAATCATTTATTTCTGTCAGTACTATAGGTATATGCCCTAAATTTTTTTTAGCCTAAAATACAATATCCAATGTATACAATATGTAATAGGTAATTATTTTCGCTTTTCATAATTGCCAAAACAATTTCTTATTAAGTGTAGTAATTTAATTAATTAGGTACCTATGTAGGTAAGTATTTTGCTCTTACAGTTGACTAACCTAGCCCTACCTTGGATTGTGTTCGTTTAAGACTTGTTAAAATTTCGAGCTCATTCTACACCCTTAGGTGGTTGTCTCCGCAGTGGCGGGCGTTCATATAACTCGTTTCCTGCCGGCTCGCCTTACCAACTCAAAGAAAAGGCGGGCCTAATCAGCTCGGGCTTGTCCAAATAACATATTGACGCTCCGCCGCTGGTCTCTCTCTACGAGTAGTACCTACCCTTTTTTTAATTTATATACATGGAAAATAAACAGTTTAATACATTTATGGAGTCACAATAGAACTACAGAGCCAATTACAGGTTCTCACATATATAATCATATTATGTATGACATAAATAACAATTGTGTCGCACTTTAAACTCGGGCAAATCCGTTCGACCCTCTCAGCAAATATCTACCTTATTACCTTTTCTTAATACCAAAATCGCATAATCTGACAGATGGATTTACCCGAGTTTGATGTTAAGCGACTCAATTTTACTTCGCTTTTTACTCCGCAAAAATCTTTACAGCAGTTGCCGTACCACAAAAAAAAAAAACAAAAAAAAACCGGTCAAGTGCGTGTCAGACCACGCATAATTGAGGGTTCACGTAAAGCACGAGCTGGCGAGTGTCTTTGTAAAAGAGGAGGAATTGGAACTAGTTGACAGTACAAACCTTCTTGGTATAACATTAAATTCTAAACTCCAATGAGGTCCCCATATTGCTAATCTCTCGAATAGACTGAGTTCTGCAGTTTTTGCTGTGAGCAAGATCCGTCACTTAACAGACGTGAAGACAGCTTGATTAGTTTATTTTAGTTACTTTCTTAGTATAATGTTCTATGGTATTCTACTGTGGGGCAGTGCTTCAGAGATTAATACAATTTTTGTTCTGCAGAAGTGGGCTATTTGATCGATTTATAAGATGAACCGTAGAGACTCGCTTAGAGATAAGTTTAAAGAGATTAATATTATGACACTGCACTGTCAATATATTTATGAAAACATTATGTATGTACGTAAAAACAATGCCATTTTTAGGAAAAACTGTGATATACATAATATTAATACTAGAAATAAGGATAAGCTCGCAGTGCCCACCACTCGGCTCCATAAAATAAAAAAACTCATTCACGGGCAATTGTGTAAGGTATTATAATAAACTCCCTGTAGAAGTTATTGCACTATCTGTTAATAAATTTAAGAATTTTGTAAAGCATAAACTAATGTTTAAAGCTTATTACAGTACACAAGACTACATCAATGATACAGCACCATGGGATAATGATTTTTTTGAAAAAAAAAAGTGATTATTAACTGTAATTTTAATTTTAGTCTTAATTATTATATTATAATTTTTATGACATTTAGATTTCATTCTAGAACTTTTTTTATAAAACTTTTACTTTTAAGAGCAGAGTTAGAGCCGGAGTACGTATTAGCTTTATTTATTTTTCATTCGATGTTCAAAAGTGCTCTGTAACATATGCCTACTTGAAAAATATATATTTTAATTATGATTTTGATTTTGTTCCGTACCGTCCAAGATGAAAAAAATGTGCGAGCAAAAAGGCGTAAGTGCCTACAAAATAACAATAAGGCTTACAAAATAACAATAAGGCACTTACGGCTTTTTGTAATAAAAATAAAATATTCGATCAATCAAATTTTTGTTTAATAAACCTTAGTTATTTCACTTATTTCTTAAGGCCTATCCGATGATATGCCAAAGTACATATTTGGCAAAAAAATATTTTTTGACATTCTGTTACATGTTCAGTTACGTGCCCCCCCCCCCCCCTTCCCTATTTTTTTTCATAATTTATAGGCAAAATTAAGTAGCGGCACACGAAATACACCTCTAGTTGTAATATCATTACCATATGCTGTATAGTTACTGAGTAAAACCGCTGTGACATACGTACGGACGGACAGACAGACTGGACGAAACTATGAGGGTTCCGATTTAGCCATTTTGGCTACGGAACCCCAAAAAGAACAAACACTTTTACCAATAAGAGTAAGTACAAAGTTAAAAAAAACTTAATATTTTAAGTATCTATCCAGTCTTAGTAGACCGAACCTGATATTTACCTCTAATCATAAGCGAACTACATCCCATCATCACATGAGACATGAAAGTAGCTACAAGAGTACTCCACAGAGTAGTAGGTTACCAAAGATAAAATTTAGAGACAGCTGTTGGGTTGCCTTGCCTCCGCTTAGTTACCTTACCTACACTTCTTACCAAACAAAAAAAGTTTCTACGACGCGCGCGTGGGCAGGCTGAGATCTGATTTCGCGAAGATAGAGTTTCATCAGATATTTCTAAGAGTTTATTTTCAGAGTTTTGTTTTAATTATATTAACCTTCAAAACAAACAACAGCACAAGGTACCTACTTTTATTTTTCCTTTTACATTTACCGCACAAATAGAATAAAGTTCCTCGAACACATTTATTTTGTAATGTTTTTTTTTCCTTTTTAGGGTTCCTTTGGCAATTAGGGACCATTTTAGTTTCGTTCCTCTGTCTGTTTGTCTCTATATCTATCAGTTAACGTAAGTTGATACTAGAAACAATTTAGAACGTTTAGTTTTCGTCGATAATAAAATTCAAAAATTACGAGTACTTTCTTCCTTTCGACTCGTAAAGCCTAAAAATATGGTAGGTACTTAATAGGTATAATTTTTAAGAAAAAAAAACCGACTTCATTTGGTTCCCGGTAAAAGTGAAATTAAGAATTTGTTTGAGTTAGCCAGTTTACTTCACAAATATCCAATACACCGCACGTGTACGGTTGAAAATTGAGGAGCTTTCTTAATGTCCTAGGGCTTCCATCATTACATTTGAAGTATAATCAAACGGAACTCCCTTGTAGACCTTTAAACAAACAAAATAACAATGTGTTAAATTGGATGACAGACTGTAAATTAACGAGCATATTCATTATGCCATCCCTGATTATCAACATCAGGTCCACTCCAGCAAAATGATGGCCACAGTAAGAAAATGCCTAAGCTAATTATGAACACCCTCTAATCACAATTGACCTGCCGTTCAAATTTGAAGAGTTCTCTGTATTCTTCTAGAACTCCATCATCAGAATATAAATCAAATCAAAAAGATGAATGTCACAACTAGGATAATAAGTAGAGCTAGGTTTATTAACCAGTTCCACTTTGCGATCCCTGGTCTTCATCATCAGATCAAGTTCATCAAAATTTTGGCTCCGCCAAAACACTGTTTTAGTTACTTAAGGAAACCCTCAAATCAGAATGCATGTGCCGTTAAAATTTGAGGAGTTCTCTCAATCCCTCATGAAGCCCATCATCAAAATAGAACTATAATCAAATAGGACTATCTTGAAGGTATTTCTTTACAAAGAAAAGATGAATGTCTCAAATCGGATGATAGAGCTGGGAATTAACAAGCAGTTCCACTTTGCCATCCCTGGTCTTCATCATCAGATCCACTTCACCAAATTGATGATGTTCGTTAAGAAATGCTCGAGTGTCTTAAGAAACTACCCAAATCATCATGCATGTGCCTTTCAAATTTGAGGAGTTCCCTCAGTTCTTCATGGATCCCATCATCAGAAATTGATTTTGAAAAAAACGGAACAAATCTGGAACCATCTATTTTCAGAAAAAAAAATATTTTTTAAAATCGGACGATAGTCCTGGGAATTACCAAGCAGTTCCACTTTGACATCCCTGGTCTTCATCATCAGGTCCACTCTACCAAATTGATGATGTTCGTAAAGAAATGCTCGAGTGTCTTAAGAAACTACCCAAATCATCATGCATGTGCCTTTCAAATTTGAGGAGTTCCCTCAGTTCCTCATGGATCCCATCATCAGAAATTGATTTTGAAAAAAACGGGACAATCCTGAAACCATCTATATACAGACAAAAAAATATTTTTTAAAATCGGATCATAGTCCTGAGAATTACGAAGCAGTTCCACTTTGCCATCCCTGGTCTTCATCATCAGGTCCACTCCACCAAAATGATGATTTTCGTAAAGAAATGCTCGAGTTTCTTAAGAAATCACCCAAATCAGCATGCATGTGCCTTTCAAATTTGAGGAGTTCCCTCAGTTCCTCGTGGATCCCATCACCAGAAATGGATTTTGAAAAAAACGGGACCAACCAGGAACCGTCTACTTTTAGAAAACAAAAAAAAAATTCAAATCGGTTCAGTAATGACGGAGTTATGAGTGAACATCCATTAAAAAAAAAAATAAAAAAAAAAATTCAGTCGAATTGAGAACCTCCTCCTTTTGAAATATTGAAGTCGGTTGAAAAATCATGAAAGTACATTGAGAACTATTTGAAACATAGTACTTTAAATATTTTGTACGCTTTTTAGTAAATTGACGTCAGTGCAGCGAAAGTATCTACGGAACCATACACTTAGTACGGCCCGAAATGCTTTTGGCGGATCTTTATAGTTCACAGTGGTGTTAGTCTCGCCGGGTTTACAAATTGTCAAAGGTATTTCGATACGAAAACATTTGAATTAATTGTACGCCTTCAGCGAGAATACAAGCCTTATTTTTGTTTGCCCGTATTATGTATGTACACATCGGAGAAAGGACATTAGAAACGGATTAAACATAAACACCACACGGTAGCGCGTCTGATGGTGTCCACAAACAACTGATGCAAAGCGGACACAAACAAACTTTTTTGTGAGGTTTCTTTTGGTAGCGGCGAGTCCAAACACAAGATAAAGGGGATAAGTATACTATTTCGGTGACAATTAAGCATTGTTATAGGCTAAAACGCCGTGAGGCTGAACGGTAGCGATACTTGCAGGATTAGAGGATTAGACGTAGTATAGTAAACAACTTTGCGCGAAACTCCTTTCTTACCTTCTGTTGTGCAGAGATTAGAGCCGCCGACTGACTGCCCGGGCCGGTCCGATGATGCCGCAATGTTTCATGGAATACTACTCTAGCTGAGATCAGCACCGATATCGTGTTATCTTTTTACCTATAACTGTGTTACTTAAGTTGTCTTTTTAAAGCCGCCATGTTAATAGTAACGAGTTGTATAATATTTTTCGCGCGTAATCGAGTAGGTAGTCATAATTTGAAGCTTTTTCTACAAAACTAACCGTGACTTGCATAACGTTAGAGCCACATAAGTGTTTACCTAGAGGATTTATCCGAAAGTAATAATACTTACGTGGTGTCTATGTGAATCGCGACAAGTTCCATACGGGTTATTAATGACATTGTGCATCATCCTTTTGTGGAGCATTAAATGCATCAAATGTTAAAGGAAATCATAATTTCATTGAATGGGGATTTTTGAAAAAAAAAAAAAAATTGGCGTAAAAATCAATAATCAAACGTCGCGGGGACAATGGATGGCGGGTAACCGAATTCTCTATCAAAATAAAGGCTTCTGCGTGACGAAGCGCGGGCGGAGTAGTTTTTATTGCGATAGTCTGGAGTGGCGGAGAATCGCGACGCGATGACACTCGAGGGGCTCCATTAAATAATGGTTTCGCGCGGCCAGGAAGGCTGTTCACGATTAGTGTATGCATCTCCATGTTATCACGACGGTACACATCATATCTGTACCCACGTCCTTATAAATGAGAATGACCGAATGGATCACCTGTGCTGTGCAACAGTTTTCGCTTACGATTAGTACGGGTTTAACTCAAATATTGGCCTAATTTTCGAAATTTAAAATTTGTTAAATTGAACTGCCATTTGTAGCTTAGTTCTTGAGAAAAGAGTTATTCACAGCGTAAAAACTATACATTTCGAGCTCTATCTCTATAATTTATATCTAAAATATATCTACATAAACCACCTTGAATAAGTTAAGCTTCTTACCTACGTAGCCTACAGACAGAATATCAAGACAATGATTTGCGAGAAATCAAATGGAGCAATGCATTTGATTCACGACGACAAAAGTTAACCTTTTGGCCGACGAGGCCACACGTGCACCGCCGTCTGGACTCACAATAAAACCACGCAGATATTGTAAAGCTTATATTCAATACAATGTAACTACACTTACGCCTGTTTAGATCTAAAAGTGATGCAACTGACGTGACGGATTCACTCAGTATTTGCTTGCCCAAGATTCGACAACTATTGATAAATCCTGTACCTATCGAAGCCTTTGCGCTATTTACTTATACTATTCTTAGGAACTTTTGTGTCACTTTTATTGTACTAGACAAGAGATTTTTTACCTCGACCTACGCTCAAGACGGCTTGAATAATTTCACACTCGGAACGATTTTGCAAATAACGATCTTAATGACCACCATTCGTACTTGAAGCTCGTAATAATAGTAGGTTTGATGTAGAAAGACATTTAAAGCATAGTTAACGCACACGTTTGCATAAAAATAAAAGGCCTAATAGCTATGTATATACCTACCACATACCTATACGTAGTATTAATGTAAATGTTAAAAAACAAATAGGTGTATTATTCGTAAATTGCAGTCATAAAATTAAAAATTAAGAACCGCCAGTGGGTAATGGAGAAATGATGATAGCTTACCGGGTTTAGCGTCGGCAAATGTTGGTGTAGAATGTGGGCAAAAACCAACTTCTCGTTTTAGCCGAATACACTCATTTCCTGGTGCGCCTTCCGGTATACTGGCTTTTTGTTATAAGTAAAGGCATTTCAATAAAAATTCTCTATTGACTTTAGTTTACAGGAGTTTTACGATTTTAATTAGTAACTTAAAAGTGAACATGGAACTCTTCGTGCATGTCCTTCCGTTTGTTCGTATATCGTATATCCAGTGAAAATTAGTACTTATTAGATACGGTTGGTGCAACTGGCCCTCAGATCTTTCAAATATGATTTGGAAGAATTTTATTTCTTCGTCTCCATAGTAACTCTATTGTTATGGGTGAAAAATTCAAAACAATACGGATTGAATATTTCGGCTAACTATCTATGTATAATCCCGCTGCCAACATACAAAGCTTGTAACTTTAAAGTTCAATGTTTAAAGAGTCAAGTATACCTTATTATTAATTAAATATTGGCTTGCACACACATGATCTGAAACTAACCGTAGCCCTCTCAACCTGTTATTACCGTAATTGCGGATTGTGAAATGTCTGTCATTACATTGGCAGACCATTAATTCTGCGCGAGCGTCGCCCGTAGGTGCCTAATGCAGAAACAAAACGACACCTGTCACGCGGCGTAATCAATAGACCCGCTTCCTTCCGCTGCTACAAAAACAAATGAATGATAACTTATTACAAAAAAATAACAAAGCCGAAAGTGTTCCAAGCAGCAGATTATGAGCACGTTCAGTTATTAATTTATACGAAGCATCGCGGTAAAAAACTCAACCCTCACTTAGATAAAGAAAAAACGTAGCGCGCGTCGCGTCGCGTAAAAGGGAAAGGGTGTCTCGCTCGCGTGCTGCATTTTGTTTTTTAACCGTACTCTGCGGTTTGTTTTTTCGGGCGCGTTCCTGTTTTTTAACAACACAATACCGTTGTTAAGAACTGTTTTTTAAGAGCGTCATATTGGAGAGCGCGAGGCGCGATCGCTAGTGTTTTTGTAAAGAATCTTATTTTTAAATCTTGGCTTCAGTTTTCGGGTGTTTAGTCACGGATAGGTAAAGGGGGAGGTAGTTTTTTAACTTAGATTTATTTATATCTTATGTATATGTGTGCGGGTGGAGCACGAGCTGGCGGCGACATATGGTTGGTTAGACAAAGAGAGGTGTTGCAGGCAGGTGTGCGCTGATTGCGATGCGTCTGCGCCGGATCTGTTGTCGGCGCGTGCAAGTGCAGCTCTCTCTGTGTAAGACACTGCTCATCATTATAATGACCTACTTACGGGATAAGTAAAAATGGGGTGGCTTGTGATCTCCTTTGGTGAACAGTAAACAGGAGTTAGGTACGGTATCAGTATGCTGTAAATGTAAAATGAATTAATTTACAATATTTATGTGTAATTCTGCAGCTTTACTGGACCTGCCGGTAAACGACGGACGTACGGAAGTAAGTAGGTACTAGTATAAACATGTGTATGAAACGCATAACTATAAAAACTGATGATTGTTCCTACAAACTTTATCGATAGCAAAATAATGAATTCCCACCTTGACAAAAATACGCTTTACGTTTTTAACTAATCAAGTCACTTCGCCATACTTTAATTTTATAACCAGTAGGTACTAGCAGAATTAATCGTCAAATTTCGAAAGTCATATTAAAACAACGCGTGTTGCATAGCGAATAATAGCGATATAATAAACCCGACGTTTGAGTGCAGCGCAGATAGCGGCAGCATGCAATCAAATAACAAATCGGGAGTGCGAGTCGCCCGCGTCTAAACAACATCAATAACGCCGGGAACTCTAAGTACGCTATAAAATATGCGCCATGAAAATGCCATTAAATATTAAAAGTGGAGAAACGGAGAGCTTAACAAGAATTAAAACATCGTTATAAGAGGCTATGAGAAGGCGAAGGCCCGGCCGAGCAGCTATCGGCGCAGCGGTTAATGTCTACTTATACCTTATTATATAGCGGAGTTTGCGTTGAGGAACAAAATTAATTGGTTAAAACTCCTCTCAGTATCCAGGGCGGCCCCCGGCTCCCTCTTAATTCCGGCGCCCGCCCCGCGCTCCCCGCCAGCTCCTTTGAACGCTACCTACCTAAAGAAAAAACAGAAAGTATAAAGTTCACTCCCCAAGCGTTGCAACTTAATTAGTTGTGTTTTGATATTCATGAATTTCGATAGTGACATTTTAATTTCGGTGCAAAAAAATTTTAAGAAGAATAATCTATAAAGCTTTATCGTTATAAAATACTAAAAAATTATGTTCAATGCAAATTAATGTTTTAGGCGTTCATACTCTAACAAGTAAACGCGTCGCACACGCCGCATGGCCGATACGAGTGGTTTTGACGGTAGATGTAATTTGACGTCACAGTCAACGTGAGTGGCGTTTTAACAGCTTTGAATTTCCCACATTTTTTCGCAGTTTATAATCACTATTTTTACAACAAAAAAAATACGTGTGGCACTCGGGGACTGCCGCGGTAAAGCTATTGCATATCATTTTGTATCAACTTATGCAATTACTAGCGCGACTTCGTCTGCGCAGTATTATAATGTTTGGTAGTGTATTTTTATTACCATAAGTATTAAATACCAAATTGACTGAAACTGTAAGTTGCTAATTAAATTCCGGGGCCGTATAAAACAAACAACTAACTTGCAACTACAGTAACCTGTTATTCTTTGTTCTCGTTAATAATTCATGATATACCAAAAATGCTGGTGATCAATATTGTAATCTGATTTGGAAAAAATAGGACTAAATGTTTTTTTTGTCAAACATTTTTTGTTTATTTATTCTCCTAACCACAATTCGATACTGATTAGTGATTACACATTTAATCGAATCACCAGCATTTTTGTGACAGCTGTATGTATTTTTGACCACATATTAATCTTTCAGTGGCTGGATACGCTGTAGATATGCTAAAAAGTACGTCCAAGTTGACATAAATTATCTTTCAATGAAATAAGTAATCAAGGCCGAGTGTTTTTGATCACGGTTTACAACACTGCCTTAAGCTCCTGAATTTAACCCACAGAATGTCAGTCGGTACCTGATTACAACTAACTTCCCAGTGAAGAAAAACATTGCGAGGATACCAAAATAATTACGTCACGCATATAATAATTATAAACTTTCATTAGGTAGGTAAGTATATATTATGTCTCATCTCAACCAAGGACGATCTTATGATAGGATCGGCAGAGGCCTTTATTCGCATTTACACAGGCGTTCAAAAGTGCATGGGCAATTTATGAAAGAATTCATTCATAAACTGCCCATGCAATTATAGATTTGACTATTTCACTTGCTTCCTTCCCCTTTGCACCTCTATATAGGATGATTTTCATAACAAAAACTATTCTGTCCTTTCCTAGGAGTCAAAACATCCCCATGCCAAATTTCACCTTAATCCGTTCAGCGTTTTTAATTTAGTGTGAATTGGTAACAGATAATAGTTCATCAAATTTACAATATTAGCATCGCATGGAAATTTGTCCAAAATGTAATTGAAGAAACCGTGCTGGTTTTGTGACAACATCGCTACGCAAGATCAGTTTGCTAGACAACAAAAATAAAATAGATGCCATTATTAAGTAAAATGTATCTAATGAGACTAATGGCATGCCATGATCTAAGAATGTTTTTGCGCAAAGTTAAAATAATTTTAATCAAATCAATTTAACGGGGATATAGGCGATACCTAGTTCCATTAGTGCCATATAGATAGAACTGTAATAAGTGCCATCCTAATCCATCAAGTTGTGCATATTCAGTAATAAGCTGTTTTAGAAAAGTAATCGTACAAAAAAATCTGAGTTTATTTATAAACTATCCTTGTCCAATATTTAATATAAAAACCGTACTGGCTTTGTGACATTGTTCTTTGCGCAAAGGCAAAATCGTTGCGTTTGGCCATTGTACTCCCCTGGGCCCGCTATGAGGTATGTATGTCATCCGCTTGTACAATGCATGGTGGGTGTTGACAGCCATATATACATTGAGTTGCCGTATTTGTAGTGGTTGGATTCCGCGTCACTAAGACCTCAATGATATTGTCCTGAGGTCTCTTCAGTCAGCGGGTGTTCATTCCGTTCTGGAGCCACTGGGTTTAGCCGCACTGATAGCAAGATGGAGTGACCCTGGTGCTGTGGAAAACGGGGCGGTGTTCAGTGTGGGATGTTACATGCGTTAGCACAATTTCGACCACCCATATTACTCGCACTTCCCACGTAGCAGGAGCCCTCTGCCGAAACTCTAGCGGTGGCGAAGCGGCAAAAGTGTGCGCTCCCTTCTGGGATAAGATCCCAAACGGATAGCGTAACGTAATAAGACAACAGTTTGTCACCTTTGTATGACAATTTCTGATAATTCTATACAGTTACTCACATTTGACAGCAATCACCGTCGCACTATCCATGCAACTTGTCTTTTCATGAACTTATAGCATTATCATTATCAGATGACATTCGTGGATAAGCAACTTAGGTCTATAGGACATGGATACAATACATGTTCATGCCTTTGGTTGTGGAGACAGCGGGCTGCTACAAAGTTACCATTATTAGTGATTTTATTTATTATCAAATTTATCACAGCATTAAACATATCATATTTACATAGATTTAATGGATCCCGGCACATTGGTCACTTTTCAACTCATTTCCTAAAAACACAGTTTTGTATTTTTTGTGCACTTTCGTCAGTAGTGACAAATATGTACCTACTTAAGTTTAATTTCTGTTTGTTTATGACACTACTGAACAAAAAAAACTTAAAATAAATTTGGGTACATTTTCGTCTGCAGTGAAAGAGAGCTTTTTTATAGGCGAAAAACATACGGTGATCATCGTCTTCGAACACCACAAACAAAATATTTACAGCACGCAGCAATATCACCTTTGTGATTATCACAATAAGGAACAAATCTAATTTACCAATAGAAAATATTTGATAAACAAGACAAAGGCATATTTCGATACTCTACTTCTTTGTAGGTACTAATATTTCTTATGCCAATGAAATTTCCACTTTATTCCGTTGTGCACTAACGTGCTAAATTCACAAATTTAAAATGGTACTTAGTACGACTTTGCATTTGCACTAAGGTATCGATTAAAAAAACAAAACGATTCGCAGTCTAAATAAAAAATTAGGCGCCTTTTGCCTTTAATTCGATCCAGCCAGTATATTATGCATCGATTACAAAATCGATTTAACATATTTGATTCTGGCGGGAAAAAATAATAGTGGTTATTTTGACATTTGACATCGCCGTATCTCTGGTAATAAGGGCTACTGTCCTCAATATTTTGTATAGAATATGACACTTAGCGACATTCGTATGGAGATATATCCTTTCCCCGATAAAGAACTTTGTAACAAAGTGAATAAAGTCGGTTTCGGTCCGTCGGAGTGGGGAGCGTCAGGTTTTTTTTCGTTACGGAATTTCTGGATTCGGTCCCCGCGCTCAAGGCCCGCGATAGAAGCTATGCAATAGCTTAAAAATATTACAATATTATAAATTGTTTTCCAAATAATATTAATGGCCAAATTTCGTTTTATCAAATATCATTTAGTCAAAGGTATCGTTTGGCATATCATATTCTTCCCAAAGTACTACATCTGTAGTACAACATCTGTACAGCCTGTATAATTATTCCATAAGCATATTAAGTAAGTAAGTAAGTAACACTTTATTGTACACAAACACAGTTGAGAAAAAAAAACAGTTAACAAATAGAGATGTTATGTACAAAGGCGAACTTATCCCTTTAAGGGATTTCTTCCAGTTAACCTTTGAATATTTGAGAGAAGCGCTCAAATAAGGCAGACAGTAAAGCAACATGTACAACAAGGTACAATATAAACAATATCAATATATATATACATATATACATAATACCAATACATATCATAAGAAGAACATAAATAAATATAAATACTAATATATTACACTGAAGAGGAGCGAAGAGACAAGACGAAAAAAAAATGGATAGCAAAGACAGAGGTAAACAGATAGGTATAAAGAGAGGGAAAATAAATAAATAAATAAGATAAAAATAACAATGATGAAAATGAGATGCAGATCAGGAGTCACATAGCCACATACTCTTTAACATCCTCTTGAACGATGCAGCCGATGCCAAACGTCTAAAACCGGGGGGTAGCTGGTTCCACAACTTAACAGAGCGCACCGCAAACGATTTATCGTACGCATGCGATTTATGGGGCGGGATAGAGAAGGTCAGCTAATCTGGATCTCAACCTATGGCCACTTCCCTCAGCCATATATCTGAAGTTCTCAATATTATTATAGCACAAATGTGTATGTTTTGGCGCTCCCGCACATATCTTGACTCTGTCACTTGAATA
This sequence comes from Lathronympha strigana, assembly GCA_949128165.1. Taxonomy (NCBI): domain Eukaryota; kingdom Metazoa; phylum Arthropoda; class Insecta; order Lepidoptera; family Tortricidae; genus Lathronympha; species Lathronympha strigana. The sequence continues at coordinate 7,769,202 of OX421905.1, read as the reverse complement.
TCTGCTGTAAATATATTTAAAAAAAATTAACAAGAGTCATAAATTATCGACACGTAGACAAATAATGTATCATTTGGAATAGGAATACGAGTACAATGTTCCGAAAAGGTTGCGTAGCAACGATTGACACCTCGAGCCAATTGTATGCTATGCAACCTTACCCGGTTTAGCAAACTAACCTGGAGTTAAGCGGGAAGTGCAAATGGCTACTCCAGTGTCAGTAATAATAAATTATCATTTTTAATTTTATCCTTCAAGCTGAATTTGCGAAGTGACAATTTGAACAAACTTTTTTTTGGATTATAATATTATATTTAGATGTATTGAAATCATGCCAAAATGATAATTTGACCAAATACTTGACCTAATTACTCCCAACACAGGCATTTTTGCTTACAGGGAGGCCCCATCCCTTGAATCATATTTTACGTGTTTTTGTTAAATAAATAATTTTGTTTTTTTTTTAATTTTTGAAATAAATAAACTGCGAAAGGTAATTTTGACAAACGCTGGTTTGGGAAATGAAACTATTGCGAAATGGTTCTTGGGAAGTGAAATTTTGCACATTTCTGGTGAAAGGGCAGTAGTACAGTATAGTATTAATGTAATGTTTTTTTTTAATTTATTCCATGTTATAACGAATTATTTATTTTTCTATAAACACTCAACTCAAATACTAGCTAAGGTTTACGTCGCGCAAATTAGTGACTCAAGCAACGGACATATGGCATTTTACCTCGGATTTCTATTGTTTATGTACGCGATAATGAAACTGTGACCAGTATCCTTGAAGTGCTAGTTTGACCGGTTTCGTTCACCTGAACCGGAACTTTTTTTACAAAACATTAAAATTTAATGAAAACGTCGGTTTTCAAATTCTCAGCCATTATATTGTTCTCGTACATAAAAACGGTTTCCGAGTTGCAAGGCCTGTTGTGTGTGCCAGTAACGAAGGGCGAAAGCAAAGGGTAGGCCGGGGCGCGGGGCTCTTTGCCACTTCTCCAAATAAATTATAATTCGCCTCCCGACCTGCCGGGAGCCGCGACTACTAATACCTATTAGTCTTCTTTCTGCAATTATATGTTAAAATATATTTAATAAATATGTATAAGTATTTAGAATTGATATGATTGACTTGCTTAATAAAATCGTTTTAGCTATAGGCATAGGCATATTTATTTTATCTTTATTGCATAAAAGAAAAAACTTGAGGTACAATAGGCGGACTTAATGCCATAAGGAATTCTCTACCAGTCAACCTTTAGGCAATGCACAGAGAGTGTGGGCGGTGCTACTAATACCTGAAAAAAGGAATAGCTACTTATACACATGTTTAAATAAATACACCTAATATACATTACATATATATCTAATATAGTAATATAGGTACACTATATGCATACATCATACACTACATATGTACCTACATATAGACGAAACATTCTGCTCACAAAGATGTTTTAAAAGAGAACTGCTTTGCTTTGCATATAGCCGGCTGTAACTTAAATATTTAAATGTTGTACCATTGAACCACTTTTTATAGGTTTGGTAGGCAAATTGAAACATATGTAACAAGTGTGTTTTTGTCTGCCTGTCTATTCGTGGTTTAGACCATCGATATATATTTAGTAGTAGGAAATTGGCATGATGACAGTAATAAATAATCATAGAAATAATGGTTTCAAAGAAAAATATATGCTCTTATGATTCCAATTAATGTAGGTGCCTTTATTTAATAAATGCAATTGATTATATTTTCAAATCATAAATTGCGCTAATCGGCCATCAGAGCGAAATAACAGACGGTCGAACCTTCTAAGACGTCATCGCGTCCACACAAAGATCAGTAGGTACTTATAAGATTTTTTTTCTTAAGTTAACACCGTGCATTTCTAAAAACCGACGAAGCTGATGGAACCAGAAGAAGTGTTAAAAAAGTTGTCATCATGCTCATTGCAAGCTGCGTAGGTTTTCTTTCTATCAACGCCACGCCCCACTGTTAGACTATATTTACAGGTATGTTTTTCCCCAGTAAGTATTGTAACACAGTAAAAACATTTATTTTCAATACATTACAAGTGAATTATCATTATTATGATGATTTACTAAAAATCTTAAACATTGAAAACAGTTCTTATTAATCTGTGTGTATGACACGGACAGAGACGAAACGTCTGTCAAAGTAGAGGCGTTTTTCAATTAGGCAAACACGTTCGAAGGTTCTATAGACATGACGATACGATTTGTCACATGCCATGAGCAATACCAAGTGTGATGTGTGTATGTAAAGAAAATAAATAAATATTATGAAGATGTTTTTAATTGTTCAACTGTATTACAATAGTGTTACAGAAATAATACTAGTGGCTCTGTGAGCTATAGACCTCGCGACCATTTGGTCAGAAGATGTAAGCCTGTACGGCGCTTAATCCCTGTGTGTCAATTTCACACAACTTTTACGAGAATTGGTAAAGAAATACGACCTATCGAGGAGAACTACCGGACATGCGTAAGCATTTTTGACTAAGCTGAAACGGAGACCTTCGCTTATACTCGGTAAATCAAGAGCCATTATGCGAGTCACATGTCATATTTACCGGTTAGGTATGTATTTACCAGGCAAATACTTAAAGAAACCTCAAAACGATTACCTAGGTAGTCTAGGTAGGTACTATCAAAGAGTTTATTTATTTTTTGATACGTTAGAATAGGAAACGCATTGTATGGTGTATTATTTATCAACCGACTTCAATATTTCTAAAGGAGGAGGTTCTCAATTCGTCTGATTTTTTTTTTAATTTTTTTAATGGATGTTCACTCATAACTCCGTCATTACTGAACCGTGTATAGGATTACTTCGATAGCTAAGCTGCGGTTAGATCTAATAAAGGAAAAAGCTGACCGTTTTAGAGCAAAACATATTGACAACTGTAATAAACAAAATGTATCAAAAAACTAGACATCAAAATAAATAGACAATATAGTTTCTGGATAAAACCTCCACATCACCGATTTAAAAAATTTTTTTGTTTTCTGAAAGTAGATGGTTCCAGGTTGGACCCGTTTTTTTTCAAAATCCATTTCTGATGATGGGATCCATGAGGAAGTGAGGGAACTCCTCAAATTTGAAAGGCACATGCATGCTGATTTGGGTGATTTCTTAAGAAACTCGAGCAATTCTTTACGAAAATCATCAATTTGGTGGAGTGGATCTGATAATGAAGACCAGGGATGGCAAAGTGGAACTGCTTGGTAATTCCCAGGACTATCTTCCGATTTTAAAAAATATTTTTTTGTCTGTATATAGATGGTTCTAGGTTTGTCCCGTTTTTTTAAAAATCAATTTCTGATGATGGGATCCATGAGGAACTGAAAGAACTCCTCAAATTTGAAAGGCACATGCATGCTGATTTGGGTGATTTCTTAAGAAACTCGACTCGACTCGGTTGACCTGTAGCAAAGGGGGGGCCGGGACTTAGAATATTTTTGGTCGAGGTGGTGTCATTATAACACTATTTTTAAATGATTGTAATGTGTAGATGGCGTCAAAACAAGCATCTTTTATTGGAAAAACTTTTCTCTAAACTTAAAAATGGCCGAGTTAGAGTCCTTCAAAGGTTGATGTTTTAAAATGAGCTGGGAGTTTTTACTTGCTCGGCTCGCGCGCTGTAAGGTCGCAGTTCTACCTAACACTCCTCCTCGCTTCGCTCGTCGTCGTACCTACACCGACCTTCCTTAAGGTGCCATTCTGTAAAGCATTTTTTATTAAAAAAAAGTCGGTTTTGGCGCTTCGCCGGCCGCTGCCGCGGCACGCTCGCTTCGCTCGCTCGGCTCGCGCGCTGTAAGGTCGCAGTTCTACCTAACACTCCTCCTCGCTTCGCTCGTCGTCGTACCTAGACCGACCTTCCTTAAGGTGCCATTCTGTAAAGCATTTTTTATTAAAAAAAGTCGGTTTTGGCGCTTCGCCGGCCGCTGCCGCGGCACGCTCGCTTCGCTCGCTCGGCTCGCTAAGTTTAGAGAAAAGTTTTTCCTATAAAAGATGCTTGTTTTGATGTCATCTACACATTACAATCATTTAAAAATACTGTTATAATGACACCACTCTCGATGAAAATTTTACAAGTCCCTTCAAAAACTTCAACCTTTGAAGGCCTCTAACTCGGCCATTTTTAAGTTTAGAGAAAAGTTTTTCCAATAAAAGATGCTTGTTTTGACGCCATCTACACATTACAATCATTTAAAAATAGTGTTATAATGACACCACCTCGACCAAAAATATTCTAAGTCCCGGCCCCCCCTTTGCTACAGTCCAACCGAGCATTTCTTTACGAAAATCATCAATTTGGTGGAGTGGATCTGATAATGAAGACCAGGGATGGCAAAGTGGAACTGCTTGGTAATTCCCAGGACTATCTTCCGATTTTAAAAAATATTTTTTTGTCTGTATATAAATGGTTCTAGGTTTGTCCCGTTTTTTTTAAATCAATTTCTGATGATGGGATCCATGAGGAACTGAGGGAACTCCTCAAATTTGAAAGGCACATGCATGCTGATTTGGGTGATTTCTTAAGAAACTCGAGCATTTCTTTACGAAAATCATCAATTTGGTGGAGTGGATCTGATAATGAAGACCAGGGATGTCAAAGTGGAACTGCTTGGTAATTCCCAGGACTATCATCCGATTTTTAAAAATATTTTTTTTTCTGAAAATAGATAGTTCCAGGTTTGTCCCGTTTTTTTCAAAATCAATTTCTGATGATGGGATCCATGAGGAACTGAGGGAACTCCTCAAATTTGAAAGGCACATGCATGATGATTTGGGTAGTTTCTTAAGACACTCGAGCATTTCTTTACGAACATTAATAATTTGGTGGAGTGGACCTGATGATGAAGACCAGGGATGGCAAAGTGGAACTGCTTGGTAATTCCCAGCTCTATCATTCGGTTTGAGACATTCATCTTTTCTTTGTAAAGAAATACCTTCAAGATAGTCCTATTTGATTATAGTTCTATTTTGATGATGGACTTCATGAGGGATTGAGAGAACTCCTCAAATTTTAACGGCACATGCATTCTGATTTGAGGGTTTCCTTAAGTAACTAAAACATTGTTTTGGGGGAGCCAACATTTTGATGAAGTGGACCTGATGATGAAGACCAGGGATGGCAAAGTGGAACTGGTCAATAAACCTAGCTCTACTTATTATCCTAGTTGTGACATTCATCTTTTTGATTTGATTTATATTCTGATGATGGAGTTCTAGAAGAATTCAGAGAACTCCTCAAATTTGAACGGCACGTTCATTGTGATTAGAGGGTGTTCATAATTAGCTTAGGCATTTTCTTACTGTGGCCATCATTTTGCTGGAGTGGACCTGATGTTGATAATCAGGGATGGCATAATGAAACTGCTCGATAATTTACAGTCTGTCATCCAATTTAACACATTGTTATTTTGTTTGTTTTAAAGGTCTACAATGGAGTTCCGTTTGATTATACTTCACATGTAATGATGGAAGCCCTGGGACATTAAGAAAGCTCCTCAATTTTCAATCGTACACGTGCGGTGTATTGGATATTTGTGAAGTAAACTGGCTAAATCAAACAAATTCAAGTGAAGTCGGTTTTTTTCTTAAAAATTATTTTCGTAAAATAAATATAAGAACAAATCCGCCTTACAGAGGTTAAAGTTTGAGTAACACTAGTAAAACTAGTTTGCGCAGGTATACAGATCGTAGATTAGATCTACCTACCAGACTTGTGCAAGTCAGGAAACTTGTGCAAGTTTTGTCACACACACGCTCCGGTATACTTGCACAAGCCTTCAGTTCCGGTATACCGTTCAGGTATACCGCTACGTATGTGGCCGCCAAGGCTGATGTTAACGTACACTGAAGTTAATATTTATTTTGTATGAAAGAGTGAAAACCTACAGAGTAGGTAGGTATATATAACTTTTAAAAGTTGTTAGGTTGGAGGAGTACTACCTACGACTAAATGTATTGCTCCTGTGACAGGAAACACCCAGTATATATAGTAGTGTTACTACTTTAATAACAAATAAAATAAAATAAATTAAATCATTTGATTTGTTACAACAAAAATGTTATAAACATACAAATAAACATATAAACGCTGTATTGTTCCAGTAGACTCGGAGAGCTTTGCTTCCTTCGTTCGCTCGCTCAACTATTCCCTAAGTAGGTACTTGGGTGAATCCACTATTTCTTGTTGTTATTATGTCCCGTCAGCCAGGGTACAAGTTCAGCACAGTTTTTTCAAAGAAACGTTGTAGTATGCTCTACTGACATGCTTGGTAGATGGCCCATATTGGAAAGGCCACATAACTACCCAAAAATACATCTTTTGTGAATTTGAATGCCTTAACCCTTTAACCATTATTTTTTTCTGAGTAACAATTTGGAAATTTGAAAGCACGTACGATTTATGTAATTTTTTTAATGAATATCCAGCTAAAACATTTTTTTTTCGTTTGTCCTTTCCAAGTTACAAGACGGCAATATTTTTGCCATTGTCGGTCACTGATAGCCATAAAGTACCCATTTTCATACTGTGACTGAAAGTTTGTAGGAAAGTTTACATTTTTTTGAAAGCTAGTTATTCCAATGTTTAAAAGCATTAAAATATAAGATTGAAATATAAGAATTCTAATTATCAAGAGAGCCACGTCCAACAAATTTTTTAAAGATATTTTTGTTCAAATGTAGATATTATCAAAATGTCTACGATCTGGCCAAAGAATTAACATTTTATAAGAGATGTAATAACTTTTATGGGCTCGCCTTTTTTTTGAAGATTTGTATGAGTATATTCTTCAATGCGAACTAAAATTTGTACTAAACTAACATAACATTCATTGAGAAAAAAAAAAATCTGGGTTGTATAACGGCAAATATCTTGCCGTTACCCACTAAAGGGTTAAAACCGTGATTTTAGTGAAGTGACCCAGGAGACCGCAGCCATATCAACTAGTGACAAGAAATAGTTCATTAACCCACTTCAATTTTAAGGCGAGGTATGCCGAGTCTCATAGCGATATTCATACGCGAGGTCGGAACATCAACTCAGAAAATCAGATCAGAAATGTAACAAATCAGCTTCGAACGCCTCGCATTAAAAGAAACTGCGGCGCTCATCAATGCCCGAGTCGGTTAAACTACGGCCGGATTAGAGTTTGCGATCCGGATCCATAATGTACCTATGCAATTATCCGGATCCGACGGATCTTCCATACATTTCGGGTCCGCATTGCAAACCGAGGTGCGAAGGTAGGTAGGGAAGTGGGAGAGCGATTAATTTAGTAAATACCAGCCGCATTCCGGTGCGTTTGTCTCCGTGGCTATGCGGCGTGCCACGCTTCTTGAGTTGCCCCAGCTACTTACCTGTCGCCTTCACTGGCTATGTTATAGCTACTTATGTATGGTAGGAAAAAAAAGGAAAAACTGAAACTTATAGGGGCGTGTTAAAGTAAAAAAAAATATATTATGAATGTTGCATTATTACATTTATTAGTACGAAGTACTTAGGCATGGCTGACCGTTGTATGTATGTATGTATGTTGCAACATTCATAATATTTTATTTTTAAGCTATTGCATAGCTTCTATCGCGGGCCTTGAGCGCGGGGACCGAATCCAGAAATTCCGTAACGAAAAAAAACCTGACGCTCCCCACTCCGACGGACCGAAACCGACTTTATTCACTTTGTTACAAAGTTCTTTATCGGGGAAAGGATATATCTCCATACGAATGTCGCTAAGTGTCATATTCTATACAAAATATTGAGGACAGTAGCCCTTATTACCAGAGATACGGCGATGTCAAATGTCAAAATAACCACTATTATTTTTTCCCGCCAGAATCAAATATGTTAAATCGATTTTGTAATCGATGCATAATATACTGGCTGGATCGAATTAAAGGCAAAAGGCGCCTAATTTTTTATTTAGACTGCGAATCGTTTTGTTTTTTTAATCGATACCTTAGTGCAAATGCAAAGTCGTACTAAGTACCATTTTAAATTTGTGAATTTAGCACGTTAGTGCACAACGGAATAAAGTGGAAATTTCATTGGCATAAGAAATATTAGTACCTACAAAGAAGTAGAGTATCGAAATATGCCTTTGTCTTGTTTATCAAATATTTTCTATTGGTAAATTAGATTTGTTCCTTATTGTGATAATCACAAAGGTGATATTGCTGCGTGCTGTAAATATTTTGTTTGTGGTGTTCGAAGACGATGATCACCGTATGTTTTTCGCCTATAAAAAAGCTCTCTTTCACTGCAGACGAAAATGTACCCAAATTTATTTTAAGTTTTTTTTGTTCAGTAGTGTCATAAACAAACAGAAATTAAACTTAAGTAGGTACATATTTGTCACTACTGACGAAAGTGCACAAAAAATACAAAACTGTGTTTTTAGGAAATGAGTTGAAAAGTGACCAATGTGCCGGGATCCATTAAATCTATGTAAATATGATATGTTTAATGCTGTGATAAATTTGATAATAAATAAAATCACTAATAATGGTAACTTTGTAGCAGCCCGCTGTCTCCACAACCAAAGGCATGAACATGTATTGTATCCATGTCCTATAGACCTAAGTTGCTTATCCACGAATGTCATCTGATAATGATAATGCTATAAGTTCATGAAAAGACAAGTTGCATGGATAGTGCGACGGTGATTGCTGTCAAATGTGAGTAACTGTATAGAATTATCAGAAATTGTCATACAAAGGTGACAAACTGTTGTCTTATTACGTTACGCTATCCGTTTGGGATCTTATCCCAGAAGGGAGCGCACACTTTTGCCGCTTCGCCACCGCTAGAGTTTCGGCAGAGGGCTCCTGCTACGTGGGAAGTGCGAGTAATATGGGTGGTCGAAATTGTGCTAACGCATGTAACATCCCACACTGAACACCGCCCCGTTTTCCACAGCACCAGGGTCACTCCATCTTGCTATCAGTGCGGCTAAACCCAGTGGCTCCAGAACGGAATGAACACCCGCTGACTGAAGAGACCTCAGGACAATATCATTGAGGTCTTAGTGACGCGGAATCCAACCACTACAAATACGGCAACTCAATGTATATATGGCTGTCAACACCCACCATGCATTGTACAAGCGGATGACATACATACCTCATAGCGGGCCCAGGGGAGTACAATGGCCAAACGCAACGATTTTGCCTTTGCGCAAAGAACAATGTCACAAAGCCAGTACGGTTTTTATATTAAATATTGGACAAGGATAGTTTATAAATAAACTCAGATTTTTTTGTACGATTACTTTTCTAAAACAGCTTATTACTGAATATGCACAACTTGATGGATTAGGATGGCACTTATTACAGTTCTATCTATATGGCACTAATGGAACTAGGTATCGCCTATATCCCCGTTAAATTGATTTGATTAAAATTATTTTAACTTTGCGCAAAAACATTCTTAGATCATGGCATGCCATTAGTCTCATTAGATACATTTTACTTAATAATGGCATCTATTTTATTTTTGTTGTCTAGCAAACTGATCTTGCGTAGCGATGTTGTCACAAAACCAGCACGGTTTCTTCAATTACATTTTGGACAAATTTCCATGCGATGCTAATATTGTAAATTTGATGAACTATTATCTGTTACCAATTCACACTAAATTAAAAACGCTGAACGGATTAAGGTGAAATTTGGCATGGGGATGTTTTGACTCCTAGGAAAGGACAGAATAGTTTTTGTTATGAAAATCATCCTATATAGAGGTGCAAAGGGGAAGGAAGCAAGTGAAATAGTCAAATCTATAATTGCATGGGCAGTTTATGAATGAATTCTTTCATAAATTGCCCATGCACTTTTGAACGCCTGTGTAAATGCGAATAAAGGCCTCTGCCGATCCTATCATAAGATCGTCCTTGGTTGAGATGAGACATAATATATACTTACCTACCTAATGAAAGTTTATAATTATTATATGCGTGACGTAATTATTTTGGTATCCTCGCAATGTTTTTCTTCACTGGGAAGTTAGTTGTAATCAGGTACCGACTGACATTCTGTGGGTTAAATTCAGGAGCTTAAGGCAGTGTTGTAAACCGTGATCAAAAACACTCGGCCTTGATTACTTATTTCATTGAAAGATAATTTATGTCAACTTGGACGTACTTTTTAGCATATCTACAGCGTATCCAGCCACTGAAAGATTAATATGTGGTCAAAAATACATACAGCTGTCACAAAAATGCTGGTGATTCGATTAAATGTGTAATCACTAATCAGTATCGAATTGTGGTTAGGAGAATAAATAAACAAAAAATGTTTGACAAAAAAAACATTTAGTCCTATTTTTTCCAAATCAGATTACAATATTGATCACCAGCATTTTTGGTATATCATGAATTATTAACGAGAACAAAGAATAACAGGTTACTGTAGTTGCAAGTTAGTTGTTTGTTTTATACGGCCCCGGAATTTAATTAGCAACTTACAGTTTCAGTCAATTTGGTATTTAATACTTATGGTAATAAAAATACACTACCAAACATTATAATACTGCGCAGACGAAGTCGCGCTAGTAATTGCATAAGTTGATACAAAATGATATGCAATAGCTTTACCGCGGCAGTCCCCGAGTGCCACACGTATTTTTTTTTACTTTAACACGCCCCTATAAGTTTCAGTTTTTCTTTTTTTTTTCCTAGGAAACCAAAACAATCAAGTGAAGTCTTAGAAAAAATGTAGTGAAATAACGTTTTTGATGGGACGCAGAGCTAGTAAAGCTTACTTACATAGTTTACTTAGCTAACATAGTAGTAGGTACTATTAATGCCACTTCCTACTTTGTACACACGCATTCAAAAGTGCATGGGCAATTTATGAATGAATTCATTCATTCATAAACTGCCCATGCACTTTTAAACACGTGTGTACAGTCAAATGCAAAATATGTACCGATATAATTGTCTCATAAATATGGTACTACACCGCTTAATGATGCTATGGAACAGATTTTTTATTACGATGTGTACACCCATATTCTTACACTTGACTGTACCAATCTAAAATAACTTTTTCTCTATTTTTTATTTAACGTTTTTAACTTTATTACTTAGGCTCCGCCGTCCGTCTGACACCAGGCTGTATCTCAGGAACCGTGGTAGTTAGACAGTTGAAATTTTGACAGATTATGTATTTCTATTGCCGCTATTAACATCAAATAGCAGAATAAAATAAATATTTAAGGGGCTCATTTTTTCTCGTTTTTAAAACGAATGGTACGGAACCCTTCGTGCGCGAGCCCGACTCGCACTTGGCAGGCTTTTTATAGTTTACATTTAAACAGTGTGAGGTAAAACAGTTTTGAAGGAATTTAAGCCTATTTTTTCCGTCTTGATTGGACTATTCTATTTTCTTATCATTACTGAAATGTGATTAGTTTTATTTTTCATGTAGAAAATACATCACATACACATACAACAAACATACATACATAAACATACATACATACATACATACATAATTACATAGATAAATACATCAGGAGACTTGAATCTATATCATACAAAAATTTCGTGAGATTTGACTAAAACCACTTTTCCCCTATGTTTGCACTTTGCTGCGGGTCTTTTTAACTAGAGGTGAGGTAAAAGTAACGGGAGTCACGACTTCATTGCGTGGTTATTTCAATGCATCTGCATCTGTGCAGATCTATGATTTAATATATATCTAGGGAAAGTAACACTTATTTAAAGATGAAATATCACTTGAATTTGCATTATGAATAATATGAATAATGGAAACATGCAATAAAACTGACTGTGACTCACGTTACCTTTGCCGTGGATTAACCTAGATGCCTTTTGTATTCCGCCGCTTGGTTTTATATGTAAGTTACTGAAAAAGTATTTTATGGAAAACTCCATAGTCTTCAGGATACACGTAATTTATGTAACTAAGTGTCTTTCAAATGACAATTGAGGTTTCTAATAAAATATAAATTACTTAAGCGTATTTTTTTTTTAAATTATGTCTACCAAAGTCTAAAGATTTGTATGCTCTTCTCCTCTAATGTTGAAGCTGCAGCAGGGGTTTGCAAGATATCAAGAAAATAGAGCTTAACTTTTATCTGTAGGCTGATTTTGTTTTTCGTTAACTACTGATTTTCATTAATAGGACATTTCCTTTGCTTGTGCGGCGTTTTTTTTGTATTAAAACTGTTTTAGAAAGTAATTAGGTGGCGAGGTGGTTGTAGAAATTAAAAAGTGGTTAAATAACAAACATCTCTTTATTATAATAATTATGTTGGTACTGGACATTGATAAATAAAAAAATGTAACTATATTCATCGTACCACACTGTGTTGTCATTATATGTTACTTATGAGGTACAAATTACATTACATTTGTTAACTTTAATTCAGTTTGGTGATCAGTTTACATAACCTGTGTCCGAGCATGAGGTAGATAGTTTATTGGCAGTATCACCGAATTACAGAAACTAACACAATATCTAAATCCATTTATATCTTATTACTTAACTTCTTAAATTACTTGTGGAATATTTTGCTATGTGTTATCATGGCACTGAAAGCTAGTGCGTCGACTAACAAATTATACATATAAACAAATTTAGGCAAACAATAAAGTTAAAAACATTTTATTTTATAAAATAGGAACTCAAGTAAATTGCAAAATTATGTTTGGACTACGGCTGCCCGCCGCGCCGACGCCGATGCGGGCCGGCGCGGCGGGTCCTCTAGGTAAGTACAACTCTGGTACGGTAAACTATGTGTTAGAGTAATAAATTAAAATCAGTCTCAAATAGTTTCGCCGCTAGCGGCATCAGGTGACGGTGTGCGATATCTCGCGCTCGCTTGACAAGATATTTAATCGTAGATAATAGAAAATATTCCAAGAACTTTGGCTCTATACCCTGGAGCAGTATCTCTATCGTATGAGGTAGATAATGGCACCGCATCATTAACACTAAATACCATATTTTACAATACAACATTGCAACATGAAATTACAACTTCTAATTGAAAGTATCATTTAATTTGTACACATTATTTTTTGTACCAATAATTTCTTTGGGAAACACTTTATATTTTACACCTTCTCGATCTACTCTAAAACCCTACACTCCGTGACACTTTAACACTAATGAAAATAAAATAATAATAATCAACAAGTAGCACTGTTAAATAGTTACATAGGTACATTTAATCGTGTGCGCTAAAACATTGAGAACATTTACTCTGCAATGGTAAATTAGACAAAAACGAATACATAAACACACTACACCTAATAGGAAACTAATACCCGTAGAACAAATTGCGAATTATGCTCCATCCGCGCGCCGGCAGCTCCGCGCCCGCGCCGAGCGTCGCGCGCCGACGCCGCCGCCGGCGCTCGGGCCATGTGCGACGTGCATAGCATCTACCCTACCTACTCCATATATTTACAATTTGCACATTAAATATTTAGACTGTATCTTAAAACTATACGAAAACATCTTCTATTCAACAGATATCAATGCAACCCGTACATGGCCCTCGATTTTTACTATGAAAATACATTTAAAATTGTGTAAAGTTCATTATTACCATTTCCATCCATCGTCACGATCCCTTACATCCGTTGCTTGATAACATTGATCACTGAGTTTTCAGTATTCAAGATAATCTTCAACGGATTTCGGATGTTTGATATACTTAGAATATATTTACAAACCACATTTACTTACTTTCCAGTACCAATTTCGTGACTTTGGAAATGGTGCTGAAAATGTTTAAAAATACCTAACAACCAAAAGATAAATAATAAATAATTTCGTTTAGGGACAGCATTATGTACAGAAGCGTTGCGCTCCAGCCGCGCGCCGCCCGCCAGTGCAGTACTATATAGTAGGCTACAGCTTCACAAAACAAACAAACAGCCCCTATAATTTTATTAAAGCAGAAAACGAGTATCGGTTACGTATTATCGGTCAGAAAACTTAAATTAATGCTTGTAAAAGCACAAAACGAGCTCGAGGCTATTGATTAAAAACTGGGAGTCGCGCACAAAAGAGGGTGATACTAAACCGGTTGTCGCAAGGCGACGATCTGGGCGAGCACAATGACGATCGCTTTGTTCGCTTTGAGGAATTCCCTTCAAATCAATACTTAATAATCAACGATTGTGAACTAGCCTTTTGTCGCGGAAAATAATAAGTCAATGTCGCGGCCTTCTCCGGGCGTATTCCGGTTCCCGCTCGGCGAGCGCCGCCGCCGCGGACGCCGCGCCCGGCTCATGGACCGTAACGTGCACATTTTTTTGTCTACAAATGGAAACAATAGCAACTAACTATAAATCATAGTTTTACTTTTGTGCATCGGGTTCGATCTTTCTTAGGTTTGCCAATTTCGAAACAAAGGAAAGCAACCATCGTATTTTTTCCTACCCTCACCTTGCGATTACGCAAATGGTTCAACAATAAAGTTTTTAAACTGTAACACGTAAAAAAGCATCTTTATGGTAGGACATTGCAAATACAAGATCATAAAAACTGAATGAACAACTACCTAACTAGACTGACTCAGTAGTGATTACCGCGAAAACGTGCAAAAAAATGACGGCTAGGAATTGTTAAATGTTTGTTCTGAGAAGTAACTAAACACTATGAGATCTACATAACAGGCTCGGACTGGGACGGCGCGTATGCGACCAAGTAGCGCGAAGGGTCTACGCGGGAGGAACTCGTATACCGGCTCAGCGGCGCGTGGAGCGCGGGGACTACGCGGAGTGCACGCGCAAGTCGGTGGGCGAGTCCGGCGTGGCCGGCCGCCGCGGGAGCGAGAGGTCCTCGGGCTCGGTCTGCTCGGGCCACTCGTCCCAGCGCCAGTCGGCGGCCGCGGCCGCAGTCGGGCTCGGTGAGTCAGGTTCGCAGCCGCTGCCGGCGCAGCGGTGCAACGCAGCCGCCTGCCGCCTCCGGAAGCGGGCCCCGCAACGGCAAGCGAACGGCGCGTCGCCCTCGTGCACTAGCGCGTGCGCCTTCAACTGATTAGAATCGGAGAAGCGCGCCGGGCAACGCGGACACGCGTACGGCCGCTCGCCGGTGTGCACGCGCAAGTGCCGCCGCAGGTTGGCGACTTGCACGAAGTGGCGCGGACAGTGCGGGCAGCTGTACGGCTTCTCGCCCGTGTGCAGGCGGAGGTGCGTCTTCAGGTGATGGTCGCGCGTGAATCTCTTGTGACACTCGCCGCACTCGAACGGCTTCTCGCCAGTGTGGGTGCGCTCGTGGTTCTGCAGTACGTGTTTATAGCCAAATGAGCGGGAGCACACCTTGCAGGTGAAGAGTTTGTCTCTGGGTGGGTCGGCAGCCCCGGGCGAGGAGCCCGAGGAGGGCGGGGATAGGGGCGCTGTCGTGTGCGAGGTGGTGACGGATTCGTCTAGTTTGGGCGTACGACGCCGCTTGCGGGCGCGGTCCAGCTCCGGCGGGGGCAGCAGAGGCGCAGGCGGCGACGGCGGCCAGGCAGCTAGCAGCGCGCCCGAGTACAGCTCGGCCGGCAGCCCGGCCACGAGCGCCGCGGCGCGTGTCGCCAGCAGGCGCTCAGCCAACATCGGCAATGATTCTTGACGCATTGTTGATAGCGGTCTCACTGACACACCTGCGACAAAAACAAAATAATGTTGAGTAACTTTGTAAATTATAAATTACTCGAAAAAAAAATAGCGCGCAATATTATAACATAATACGGCTGTAAAAAATGATAATTGTTCCAGATAACAATCACAAGGGAACTTTAACTCTACCATGTCCCTAGGTGTAAACTCAAAACAAAATTGTCACAGTCGGCATCACTTCCGTCACTCGTTAGTCTCGGCCTAAACAAACACGCCGTGGAACCTATCGATAGCGCACTTATCAGCAGCAAGCGACAAAAAACACGGCAAAAACCGTTGCCAGACGCTGCGGAGGAAACATTTGGTCGCAATCATGCCGATGCAGGTCGCTTCCGCCCCGACCTGTTGCGCAAATTGCCGCGAACAAGCCTTGCCTGTCTCCCGCATCCTAAGGTACGCACATCTGTGTAATTATATATTGTGTTATGTATCTATCTGATTTGCCGTTGTTGTTTCTAATTGTGCAATTCCCTTGTCGTGGAAGGGGTGTTGTCCAGCAGCCCGGCACCGCGCCCGGGCTCGAGCGAACCACTTATAATGGAATTAATTATTCCTCGAGCGGCAAACTCCGCCCGCCCGCTCCGCCCAAATTATATTCAAATATTAATTTCGTCGGAGAAAAGCCTTTTTGAGAGCACTTAATTAAAATTAGACAAAATCATAATTGAAAGTTCTCCTCGAGGCGTGAAGAGGCGGCGAGGAGGGAAACTCCTTACATTATCTACTTAGTTGTGGAATTAATTCCGGGCCGAACTGTGGACTTAGCCGTCGCGCTTAATTGAAGGAGGCAAAATAGAATTACTGGACGCTGCCGAGTACCGCGGCGGCTCTTCGCGTGGCGCTTTACTTAATTATTACTGACAAACACCCTATTTCTTCGTGGAACAGTGTTGGATAAAATGTTCGGTGAAGCTAATTACGTATTCTACCATCGGATGATGTAAAAAGTAATGAGATAATTTTAAAGTTTGTGATTAGGCGTCGGCGGTGGTGGCGGCGGCGCGCGGCACGTACCGCCGGCTTATCCCATAACTTTTTAATAACATTACTCGCTGTTTCGAGGCCGGGCAGCAAACCGAACTCGTGATGTGCCCTGAATTGTAATACGGATAAAATGTAAAAGTTGACTTGCCAAGTAAATACAGACGGAAACATCAGCTAAGGCAGTCTCCCTAAGTTATAAATTCGCTAATACTCGTCCGTACAATTTGATTACTACAAAAACATTACCCTGTTTTTAATGTAACTTAGGATATTGTTATACACTAAATTTTATACAGATAAAACTGTGCCTGTGTAATCGCTTTGTCTGGGAGCAGATGATATAAGTAGATAGGCAATGTATCAGCGTATTACAGGCGCGGTATTGGTGGCCAGTGACAATACTGGTGATAAATGTTTACAGCACCGCACCCTTCCCGACGTTTTTTATGAACCAAAGAGTTGTAATTATCCCCTCTTTATACGCCATAAATATTTGTCAATAACCCGTACTTAATACTTTTATGGTGAGGCCTATTGCCGTTCCACCATAACTCATTATCGCGTAAGGGCCACCGATAAACATGTGAGTGACGTTATTATCGCGAAAGCTTCTGTTTTCGGAATACAAATACAATGTTTCAGAGCATTCCACGAGAATGTCGCTTATGTGACGCGATTCTTCTAGTAGTTCTGAAAACGCTAAGAAAGTGATTTTGTGTCTGATGATATTTCATGACCTAGCTAACAATTTAGTAGTGTATAATTATAGTCTCGAGATGTACAGATTTGATTGAAGTAGCTGCCATACAAGGCGAAAGCGACACGTAAGGGACATTCTCCTGGAATGCATATTTTATACAAGTATTAGAGACAAAGCGACAATAAACTAGGAGTCGTTAGACACTTAGTCGCGTTAACTACACAACTATACGACGAACTATGTTTGATACACGGGGAGAATTCGCATTCTCTCAGTCATCATCTTAACCCTGTGAAAACGAGTGCTGTAATGGGCTCGAAGCATAGGGTCATGGTGTTAATAAACGCGATTACTCCGTTTTAAGGTGTTTAATTCCAATACACAACTGTTATTTATTTTTATATGTTTAGATACATTTATATGTTTTCTACTTTTCATTCTGAGCGCTGAGTTAGGCATTAAAGGCAGGAGAAGGAGGTAAGAGGCATCTTACCTATAATGCCATTCAGGCAAGTACAGTAGAGTGAAAGTCTAATCTGTACAGTAAATTTTAGGGCTATCAAAAATGCCGCAGGATGTCACTTCGTCGGTATAGGTAATAATATATTTTATCGTTTTCAAAATAAATGTACGTATAAGCAAATAGTTTTTTTTAATACGTTTTCTATATTTTTGCGTCTTTTCTTTGGACATTAAAAAAGGTAAATATATAAACATAAAAATATGACTTTTTTGGTACATCTATATTAGGTATAATACGATAATGCGCGCAGAAGCCGTTAACAAGTATGTAAACGACTTATGTTCCTTACACTAAGTATTTACCTACCCAAATGTACCTACAGAATGTGTTTCAAATTGTTTACAATGAACTTAGTTCTACTATTACACGATTGAAATTATTTTTACGGCGGGTTTACTTAAAACAACAAATTTTAAGGTCGGATTTTTAAGATTAGAAAAGTCGTGCGACTATCGTCTTGCGATTTTTAGGAAAACGATTTAAGACTTGCGTATCTGCTTCTGCCCATTATTTCTTGATTATTATTTTATTTTCTTCATAACATTATTAATGGAAAAAAGTAATAATGTTCTAATAGATATTGAAGAAACGCTAATTCGACCGTTATTTTTGTAATCCTAAAAAAAACAAGGTATAGTGCGTAGTGTGGTAGTGTGACGTGTGGTATGTTGTCCCAATTCGGCCACGTAATGGGATTACCCTTAAGGCACGCACTCGCACAGATTACCTTCTACGGTTTCGTGGTTTAGGGTTAAGCGCCGCGAGCCGAATTACTCCGGCTTCGTCTTTACGTAACGTTTTCGACTACTTTATGCATTTCTCGTTGTTTTCATTAACACCTGTTTTTTTAGGTCTCCGTTTTATTTTTTATATTTAGATGAATATTGTTTCGGATGTCATTTAAGGCTGGTTAAAGCTCAATTTTTTTTTACTTAGGGGTGCCATATGGGACCGCTAGACGTTAATGATTAGATTAGGTAAGAACTACCTAGTAGGTAGTACCTACACGTACGCATTTTGTGTAGGTAGGCAATGTAGATTCTTATAGATTGACATTAATGTAATTTATACTGTAATCATATGTTGTGAAATAAAAAAATCTAAATCTAGGTCGCCGTTTAGAGATTCAGAGTTATGGATCTGTTTGTCACTTGATTTTAAACCTAATGTAGGTACATTATTGTCTTTTTTTAGTGTAGTTTTCGGAGACTTTTTGGTTGTTTGATTGTGCTTTTCAACCGACTTCAATATTTCAAAAGGAGGAGGTTCTCAATTCGACTGATTTTTTTTTTTTTTTTTTTATGGATGTTCACTCATAACTCCGTCATTACTGAACCGATTTGATTTTTTTTTTGTTTTCTAAAAGTAGACGGTTCCTGGTTGGTCCCGTTTTTTTCAAAATCCATTTCTGATGATGGGATCCATGAGGAACTGAGGGAACTCCTCAAATTTGAAAGGCACATGCATGCTGATTTGGGTTATTTCTTAAGAAACTCGAGCATTTCTTTACGAAAATCATCAATTTGGTGGAGTGGACCTGATGATGAAGACCAGGGATGGCAAAGTGGAACTGCTTCGTAATTCTCAGGACTATGATCCGATTTAAAAAAATATTTTTTTGTCTGTATATAGATGGTTTCAAGATTGTTCCGTTTTTTTCAAAATCAATTTCTGATGATGGGATCCATGAGGAACTGAGGGAACTCCTCAAATTTGAAAGGCACATGCATGATGATTTGGGTAGTTTCTTAAGACACTCGAGCATTTCTTTACGAACATCATCAATTTGGTGGAGTGGACCTGATGATGAAGACCAGGGATGTCAAAGTGGAACTGCTTGGTAATTCCCAGGACTATCGTCCGATTTTAAAAAATATTTTTTTTTTCTGAAAATAGATGGTTCCAGATTTGTTCCGTTTTTTTCAAAATCAATTTCTGATGATGGGATCCATGAGGAACTGAGGGAACTTCTCAAATTTGAAAGGCACATGCATGATGATTTGGGTAGTTTCTTAAGACACTCGAGCATTTCTTTACGAACATCATCAATTTGGTGGAGTGGACCTGATGATGAAGACCAGGGATGGCAAAGTGGAACTGCTTGTTAATTCCCAGCTCTATCATCCGATTTGAGACATTCATCTTTTCTTTGTAAAGAAATACCTTCAAGATAGTCCTATTTTATTATAGTTCTATTTTGATGATGGGCTTCATGAGGGATTGAGAGAACTCCTCAAATTTTAACGGCACATGCATTCTGATTTGAGGGTTTCCTTAAGTAACTAAAACAGTGTTTTGGCGGAGCCAAAATTTTGATGAACTTGATCTGATGATGAAGACCAGGGATCGCAAAGTGGAACTGGTTAATAAACCTAGCTCTACTTATTATCCTAGTTGTGACATTCATCTTTTTGATTTGATTTATATTCTGATGATGGAGTTCTAGAAGAATTCAGAGAACTCTTCAAATTTGAACGGCAGGTTAATTGTGATTAGAGGGTGTTCATAATTAGCTTAGGTATTTTCTTACTGTGGCCATCATTTTGCTGGAGTGGACCTGATGTTGATAATCAGGGATGGCATAATGAATATGCTCGTTAATTTACAGTCTGTCATCCAATTTAACACATTGTTATTTTGTTTGTTTAAAGGTCTACAAGGGAGTTCCGTTTGATTATACTTCAAATGTAATGATGGAAGCCCTAGGACATTAAGAAAGCTCCTCAATTTTCAATCGTACACGTGCGGTGTATTGGATATTTGTGAAGTAAACTGGCTAACTCAAACAAATTCTTAATTTCACTTTTACCGGGAACCAAATGAAGTCGGTTTTTTTTTCTTAAAAATTATTACTAAGTGAATAGTTCTTTACTTGATGTGATTTTAATATAGAATGTCTGTTTTTATTTAATGTCGGGCTTTTTGTTACAGGCCATTTATCATGGGGTTTAGTTATTTAATTAATCAATCGATAGTACTTTTAGACTGTCATATTTAAACGATTAACTTAAATAGGTAAATGATATGAGACCGTTATCTAGAGTGAATCACTCTGGGTTCAGAATCGGCAATTAGTTGTATAGTTATTGCCAATTTTCTACCCATTTACGATAACCCTAAATTGGCTCATTAGGTAATTTAGTTGACCATTACTGGCCGAGATATTTGTTCTTTAATAATTAACAGATTTTAAATATTTTAATATTTTGGCATATGTTACAACTTACAACATACCAATTATAACCCTTTTAGAGTTCCGTAGTCAACTAGGAACCCTTTTAGTTTCGCCATGTCTGTCTGTCCGTCCGTCCGTCCGTCTGTGGCTTAGCTCAGTGACCGCTACAGTTTAGTATGAGTATACATTATATCAATCATACTGATAAAGTAGTAAAATAAAAAGTCGAGAATTTATTTATTTTTGGGCACGTCCCCTCCCATACACGTAAAGTGGGGGGTGATTTTATTTTTCGTTTCAACCCTAAAGTGTGAGGTATCGTTGGATAGGTATTTACATAAGAATTGGGGGTTGCTATAATAATGTTTTGATAAAGTAAATATTTTCGGAAATAATCGCTCCAGAAGTTATAAAAAATGTGCCCCCCCCCTCTAACTTTATACCGCAAATCCAAAAAATACGAAAAATTCATGAGAATGAGTTTTATAAATCCTTTCAAGGAAAAGTATTTTGAACTTGGTCAGATAAGACATTTTTTATTTTTTGCAAAAAACCATAAGGCGTATAAGTCATAAGAGCTGCGAAGATACTCCTTTTTTATTAATATGAACTTGGGAGGTATCTATTAAAACCCTTTTGAAGTTCGCCTATTGTGACGACGGACGACGGTTGTGGCCGGTTTGTTTTTGTATTTTCATCGAAATGGTAAAGCTTCGCTTTTGTAAAGGTATTTAATTAACCGCAACTGATTTTGGCCCACATGCAGGAATTTAGATTAACATTCCACACCCCCAATTAAATAAGTTTTAAAATATAAATATTTGGTGTTTCCTTCGAAATAAGTACTTAATTCATTAAATCATTAATAGGTGTTTTACTAATAACCATTAAATTATTATACACAGTCATAAAACCCCATAGGAAATGTAGGTGCCCATTATGGAAATACCCGGAAACTCTGTCAAACATATTTTTGCGCTTCCAAATGTCTTTATATCGAAACCCTATTTAGTAACATGTACAGCAACGTCATTCCTACTCTCTTTCTACATTGAATGTCGGATAAAAATAATTGTTATTAAGTTATTGTTATGTATAGAAAATTCGTTAAAACAAATACGTTTATATGAGTCGACAGACAGCAACATACACATGCACTTCAAACTCGGATGCAATGTAAAGGGGTCACTTTCTATTTATTTCTACTCATAAGTATATTCAGACTATTCAGAGGCCTGTTTACATTGCTCTTGATTGTAGCTTAATTTGATGACATTTGTTAAAACAATAATAATTATACTGAATGTCGTCATAGTTTAGTTACGAATGTGCATACATCAGAATAGAACTAGTAATAATACTCACTATGATGAACCTAAGGCGAACATTTATTTCTAGTTTGTTCATTAAGTTATCTTTCAGGCACAGATACGACAGGATGGTCACAAACCTTTAAGCAAACTGAGTATATGAAACAGATACATCATGCAATTAATTGAAACAAATGAATGATAGCCCGTGCTACGCGTTACAGAGTTTCGTAGCGGCTCGTAGCAACCACTACGCGCTCGGCGGTGAGGCGCCTACGGTTCACTGAATCTGCAAAGCTCGACATGAATGCAAAATACACGTATGTGTGTGAGGCGGCGCGGCCAATCGCGTCGCGGCACCCACGCACGCCTCGCGCCGCTAACTTTCAAAACTTTTCCCGCACATGCACTTCCAGATTCAGCGAACCGGTAACACAACATTTATGCACGAACCTCTAGAATTCTGTGTCGACTGCAGCGATAAGGCCATCTCACATCAGTTCAGCTGGAGTGCATTTATTTGCACCACGAAAAAGTCCAAATAGGTTCACGTATGTAAATAGTTCACTTTCGAAGTATGAGACGAGCACGTTGAAGGCGCGATGACATGTTCGCACGGCGCGGAGTCGCGATCGTGAATGATGAGGTCGGTGCGTGCGGGCGCGCTCGGTGTGACCTACCACAACACTGGCCGCGGCGCGGCGCGCTGGGCGCTCGGCCGGCCGCCCCTCTGCTCTGAACACACCCCACGCCCTGCTGCCCCGCGCCCCGCAGCCCGGCGCCCCGCGCCCCGCTCGCCCGATGCACTCCACGTGCACGCAATGCATTCACTTTTTATGGGTGCTACTACATTATGTTCCTTCCTGGAGTTTTTTACCCGCACATAAGCACTTTTTTATGATTACGGCCGGCTCCTGTGCGGGGCGGTGCTTTCTTCGGCTGCAGCTAATTGAAAACGCATTCAGGTTCATCTGTTGCACCTATTATTAGTCATAACATTGCTTCTAGCGATTTATCGCTCTACACTTAATGCTGGATTGAACATGAAAAACATCGATTGGTTAAATTAGTACGGCAATTAAAAATAATTGTTCCAAAAATCATCTTCGCTTTGTCACATTCGCCGCAAACCTTGTTTCAAACGGGTCAATACTTGCCACTTATATTATAATCAATATCTATATAGAATTAGTCAGACGCAATTAATATCGCATTACATAAAGAATCGGTTGGAATTACCAGCTGTAATTTTAATGAACCCAGAGGATGATTGTGTACTTACTACTTATGCCTATGTGTATAAAATTTTGTTTTAGGATATTTCATTACACTGTTTTGTATTGAATGCTGCATCATTTATTGGCATTAATTAGCAATGCATGGCGACCCATGCCCTACCTGCCTTATTTTTTTTTAATATACTTTTTTTTTCGTAGTCAACTGTACCTATCTAAGTAATACATATTCTGTGTAAATTTGCACCGTCGACCTTTTACAGATCATGAGAGAGCTCGCTGGCCGATAGATCGTATAGGTCGATCTGTTGATAAATGGGAGAATCCATTCGTTTGCATAAACAAACATTATACCTTAAGTAGATTTGATGTATGACTGTACTTTTGGGTGTTACTGTAACATTTTGGGTGTTACATTTTTCTACTCCAGCACTTCTATCTGTCAATTAGATGACCTTGCCACTTTTCGAGATTTAACTTTTATCACTATTTATGCTGTCGTAGAAAAACTAGCGTATGCAACAGCTCATAATAGGTTCTTAAAACTCTCGGGTCTATTATTACAAAACTCGACTTCGTCTCGTTTAGTAACGGCGACTCTCAAGTTTTAAAACCCCTTATTATAACACTGTAGTATAAACTACTATTAATGGACACTTACATTAATTTGAATGTCGCAGGAGTCCGCTGGATGCGGGTGGCGCAGGACCGGTCATTGTGGAAATCTTTGGGGGAGGCCTATGTCCAGCAGTGGACGTCTTTCGGCTGAAATGATGATTAAGATTTATTTAACATTAGTACTTTAAAAGTACAGTTGAAGCTACAACGATTTTAACTGTTACCTACCGTTTTTCATGGCCTACGGACAAACAATAATACACGTATTTAAAACTGTTGCCCGCGACTTCGTACGCGTAATATTCAATTTTGTTTGTAATTATTTTCTTAGACAATAAAATATTAGAAGTATAATGAAAAAATCTCGTCGCTTATTTTATTATATATTGTGTTCGTTATTTAAGTAGTCCACGGGACTCGAATCTGCGACTCTGGCAGAGCGGTGGGCGGAATATTTCCAATTTTCCTTTCGTTCTGAAAAATTTACTATCATTCGCAGACGTTTCTGCTTAGAAATAATGGTTTAGTATGGGGAAGCACATTGTAAGTGGTGAAATAATGGTTTAGTATGGGGAAGCACATTGTTAGTGGTGAAATAATGGTTTAGTATGGGGAAGCACATTGTTAGTGGTGAAATAATGGTTTAGTATGGGGAAGCACATTGTTAGTGGTGAAATAATGGTTTAGTATGGGGAAGCACATTGTTAGTGGTGAAATAATGGTTTAGTATGGGGAAGCACATTGTTAGTGGTGAAATAATGGTTTAGTATGAGGAAGCACATTGTTAGTGGTGAATTTTCAATATAACTTGAGACTCCACTTGCCGATTAAGACGTACTTTCTTACGGTAGATGTGGCTAAGCGCCCCTCTTTATTTTATTTTTTATTTTATTTATGGGAAAAAAAAACAGATACAAACCAACAATATATGCAAAGAATATAAAAAAGATAAGGTAAAGCTTATATCCTAACACAAATCCCACTAATAGTTATACAGATGATATTGAGTTGGCAATGGATATTGAACAAAACAACAAGTAATCCTTATATAAATAAAAACAAAGCTAAAACAACTAAACGAAAAACATAGCAGTGAGAGAAAAATAAGTTATTTTACCAATACAACAGAACACACCACAAAAAAAAACAACAACTAGAAATGAAAAAAAAACTACACATGCACAATCATGCAGAGAACTTAACCAATAAGCAAGGAGGAATTACACTATTTTGCTAACTTTTTGTTTAAAAACGGCACGAGTATGGTTAAATATGTCAAGTCTTAGGCGCATATATGGGATATGGTGAAGAAATTCGGGGCCACGGGTGTGGTCTCGGTAACTCAGTTGGCAGAGCGGTGGGATGGTATCCCAAAATCGCAGGTTCTAGTCCCACCCGAGGTCAAGATTTTTTCTACTTTTACTTTCTTTCTGAGAAAATTAGTTTTCTTGTTTTACAATCAGTGGTCTATGGACGAACTTCCAAAACTTCTGGTATAGACATTGCGATGTGATATGTTTGCTTATACTTTTCTTGAGCCTGAGATCATTAACATTTTCTAACACATACATACTTAAAACATACATGTAAATAACTCAAAAGTTAATTTAACACATTGTTAATGGTATTTTCTGGTTTTGTAATGTCATAGTACAGACGTCACATATGCGGTTGTTTTCCGTGACGGGAGAAGGCTGTAGGTAGAGAAAAGTTTTCATCATATACTAATACAATACCTGGAGCTATCATACCTACATAGCAATACTTCTCTGTTTTTTTGCCTTTGTTTAATAATTTAGAAACATCAACAACAGACAACACAGCTAGCGTTGGTCGCAGGAAATCCTAATTGTAATAAAGCATAATTAGAATTATAAATTTCGGTAGTCAAATTAGCCTGCCCGAACTTGCATACATAATCAAGCCATGGGTGTGTTAAAACCGAAGCATACAATTAAACTCATTAGGAGACGGGTTAGCGCTACGCTTCGGGCACTAGAGTGGTAGTGAGGCTCTGTGTAATCATATATTTTTGATTGTGCAATTAGTAGTGTCAATGCAAGGCAATACGTTACACTGGCTCGAGTGTGTTCTCCAGCCTTCAAACAGCAGCCGACAATTATTAGCCCAAAGACAACACACATAAAGAGCGTGAGTGTCGAGCACGGTGGCGGATCGCGTAAATTAAGAGTTTTTATTGAGCCCTGCCCGGGCGACGGCTATTCCTACCATTTCTACTATTTTTACCATTTCTGGTAGCACGCGCCGCCCCAACTTTCTTTTTATCCCATGCACCCGTCTATCGTTCTATTATTAGAAAAGAGATATGTTTTTTTTTGTTTTAGGGAAACGGACATTGTACTCCTGGTAAAACTCATAAAACTGGCAGGATCCAGAATTAGACTTATTTAATACGATTATCGTTTTTAAGTTTCTATAAATCGTCCCCAACATTTACAGCAAAGTATTTCCGAGAGCGGTAAAACTACATTTTGTTACCTATTAGCTACTGCGTTTGTTATCTTTGAAAATAAATCAAATAAAAATTTGTGAAGTAGGTAAAAAATAATAGACTTTGCACAATGCACAATGAAAAAGCTTCTTAGTTTTTTAAAGAGTGCTCCCACCTGCTGAAGTCGCGTGCTCATCGCCACTGTAGCATAATCGACTTTGCTCCTTATTAGTTAAGGTCTATTTTGGCTTGTGCCAATAAAATGCAAGGCGGTTTTTTAAGATAAAAAGCTTGTGTGATCTCGCTCTACTGTAGTGTGTTGTCCCTGTCGGATGATGTTTAGTTTGTTATCTCGCACACGCTGCACCTTGCGCCGGGAGCGCTGTTCTGCGGATATCTGAACTATAAATTAGGCGACAACAGCGCTTTGTCCCGAAATATTTGCAGACAAACAATTAAGTTTGCCAGCTAGCAGGTGTTTTCGGTCTAATCTTAAATCAACACGATCATTGGCTTGTATCTTGTTAATTACGTTAAATATACAACGTTAGGGCAACCTCGGATGCAAAAACGACATTGCAGGTGCCGGTGCTCGATATTATTAAATCGAGCCAGCTCAGGACAGTTATGGTCTACTCGTTTCAACCTACCCTACTTACCCTACCAACCCTAAAACAAAGTTCGACTAGCTAGCAGCTCAAGCTAAAGCCATTAACAAATGAAATGACAGGTACGTACCTACGTACCACAATTGAAAATAACCACAATGGCATGTAATGAATTTCACTAGCACTTGACATGACACTTGGTTTTTCTTACCATGAAGCACGTGAAGTCTTGTTGTCAGTCTTTGAATAATGAATGAAATGATAAGGCGTAAACAATATCTTAAGGTAACCTCCTTAAAATAATTTAAAAAAGTCGTGACGCCTATGGTTTCATTAAGCTTTATCTACATGATATCTTAACAACGGTCTTAAGAATTTGATAGACAGATAGATAAAGAATTTTTTTGTAAGCTGCAAAAACACATAGTAGGTACATAATAAAGAAAAAAGAAAACAATAAACACTTGCACATGCTGATCATAAAAAAAGTATAATACAACAAAAATATTAAATTAACAAAATAAAACAAATTAATAAAAAAAATTAAGTTCTTACTCAGTTGCTGTGCATGTGCGTTGCAGCAAGACAAATGGGTTCACAGCTCAGTGATACGCTTCCCTCTTTCAAGGATAGCACTGGTATTCTGCCGGAACCCAGGTCACACTAAATAAAAAATAAAAAATTATAATAACCCTAGCATAAAATTAGTAAAAAATCGTTGTTGATGTATGTCAGTGTCATATTGATGTATGTATGTGTGTAGATTCGGTGTATTGTGGTTTGAAGATATGTAAGTACAGGTCATAAAAGAAGAAGAAAAAAATACATATATATATGGCTAAATTCTGAAATCCGCAACCAAATAGCCGTGTGTTTAAGCAAAAGTTATTTTTTATAATGGTCTTTGAACGATTTTTTGGATATGATCAGTCTTACCGGTGGAGGGACATCATTCCAGCATTTGGTCGCGAGATAACGGAAACAGCCAGCAAACGCACCTGTCCTATGAGGGTGCACTTCTAGAAGATAACGCCGAGTGGCTCTCGTGCCGTAACTAGTATGGAATGAAGAGATATTTATTTTGGAAAAGAGATATTTCGGATACTTGCAGTTTATCACGCCAAAGAGAAGACTAGCCAAATATGAATGTCTGCGAGATGACATATTTATGTGATGTGGCTTCTTGGAGGAATCGTGTAACAATATATAACACGCGTTTTGAACTCGCTGTATTTATCTACGAGTCTTTTGTTGCAGACGTGGTCCGTACACCACATCACCATAGTTCAGCTTACACGAACATTTTCGCTGAAAGGTTTCGTATCTGATACAAGATCTTTAAGCGGTAAAAACATGACTTTACCAGCTCAGACAAGTGTTTTTCAAACCTCACTCAACTGACTATCCATTACTACCCCCAGTTTTCTAGCTTCTTCGACCCGCTCTATTAAGGATCCCTTGACCTTGAGTTGAGGGCAGCTGTTTAATATGCGGGATATTTGCATTCCCATTATCATGTATTTCGATTTTAAAGGGTTAAACAAAAGACAGTTACTTTCTGCCCAGACGGAGATACTTTCGAGGTATTCATTGATCTTCTGTACAGAGTCGGCAAAGTCACATGGTAGTTCTTACATAATGATTAATGAAGTCCCTTCCATAAACATTTTCGAGCGTATTGGACAAACATATAATTATGTATTTAAATTTAACTATGAATTTATCTAACATAGACGTTACTGTGGAATACAACTGCCATCAGCGTAATGTAAGTTTATAAGTAAAATTAAGCACCTTGGTTCTTACCTAAGAATGATAAATAAATAGTGTAAGTAGGTACTGCAAATTCATTACAAAATACGAGAACGAGCTCGTCGACCGGGGTGAAAGCGAAAGCTACGAGTGATTCTTTGTTTCGAGGAGGCCCTGCCGCGCCCCCATCAAAGGAACCAACTCTTTGAAGACGAAACCACAATTAAGCCTTACCGAAGAGAATTCAAGGACGCATCACTCTGCTTCCAAATGAAAGGGATTTGTGAATTTCGCCTAACACTTTTACTTCCTTTTATTGCGAGTGTTATTTGCAAAACTCTTTGTCTACAGGAACCCTTTTAGATGGACCACGCATTATTGTTGCCGTCGTCGGTACCCTTTCACTCTCTTCACTTGTTTTATTTTACGTTACAAGAAATACTTTAAAACAATATAGAATTGCCTATAGCATTCATGTCACAATAATAAAAAGAAAACTGAAAGTAAACGAGTAAGCATTGGTCAAAGTTATGCAACGAATACGAGTATTCGTTTTTCCTCATTTTAAACAAATGAAAACCGTTTTCCTTTTTGCAATCGGGTTCTGTCACGAACATTCGCTAAATATGGTATTATATCATAACGTGTTTAGAAATATGTATACTAATGTAGGTACGTAAATACTAAATATATAATATAAACTGATTGTGTGTAAGTATTACGTTTACCACCATATACGGTTTATGGCAATAAAGGACCACAGACATGCAAATAATAAATGTAGCAACTGATTTTTGAATCACCAGCTTAAAAGAGACACATTTATGATTGATTAACAATATAAATATAATTTATTAATAAATTACTAAATAAGAGGAATAATCTCTTAACTTCTATTGAATAAAGTTGAGATCAAAATGGAGTAAAGCACATTTTATAACTTTAAAATAATATGTTTTAAATTTGAATGACAAAAACAGCTAAAACAAGAAAGTTCAAATTAAATTACAATATTACCCGATACTAGTTAGTTAAAACTGCCTAATCCTTAACCTTTGTAACGCTTTGGCGATTAGGTATAAATTATGAATGTGTACTGATTAAAATAAAATAAAACCTGCCTTAATCTAATCCCTTTGTGTCAAATCATCTTGAAAATGTTTGAACACGTGATATACTTTTCCAAAAAACAAACAGGTAAATTCCAGCAACATCACAAGATCTTCAAAGACTACCGACGCTACTCTAGCAGCTTCTTAAGTTATTGGAGAGATAAATAAACTAAAAAAGGTTAACGTCATGTCCTAAAAATTTAAGCGAAAGTAACCGAAAGGGTCCACTTTCAAAGAGTTCCGACCCTAACCAAAAATATATGGGAAGCTGTTATCGTTTTGTTATCTAAGACAAAGGTAATTGCAGCCCAGTTTCGCAAATTGGAGCACAATTCAACCATTTTTTGCTAAACACAAGACATACTTCGACAAAAGAAAGATATCCTTGCGAAACTTTTTGCTGCGCCAGTGACAATAGCGTCGAGATAACTCACAATCCTATCTGACAATGGCAGCTAGCATTGACTCTATTACTTATATTGTTTGCATTTGCTAAAGTGTTGTAAAAACAAATGCTTACTTCGAAATTGGGAAAATAATTGCCATTTATGCAAATTTAATTACGCAACTATTAGGAAACAAGTTTTTCCTACGTTTGGAGCAATTGTCTGACGGGGAGCGGCCCAGCGCACCGGCGCGGCGACAGATGTGCGCGCGCGGTGCTAAAATTACTAAAATTCTGAATATTTCATTCACATGATTGCGCGTTCGGCCGTTACGAATCAATCGCACACAATGGACTCGAGTTTCAGCCAGTTTTTTTGTGTTTGTATGGGATTTTAATGTAAATTTTGTGAGCTTTGCACAAAACCTGGTTCTCTATTATTATTGCGGAAGGGCGGTTGATCAAGAATCAATACCGATTTGTAACAATCTTGTGATTGATTACAAACTTGTTTGCTTAGATTGACGTATCTTTGTTGAGAATTTAAAAAAAATGTCAGTTGTAATAATTATACTTTTTTTATAACTTTTGTTAATTTTGAAACTACCTCATACCAGTTTTAAAAATTATCTTTAGTAACAATATAAATAATTATCAATAAATTGGTCAATATATAAATCCAGCAGTTGTTCCTTATACTTTTCTGGTACAGTGAATAAATAGCTTTCAATGAGATATCGACATCGTGAACGGTTGATGTGATTTGATCGTTACATTTCTTATTCTTGCCTCGAGTTTCTTTGGCACATATCGTTCCGCTAGGCCGCGCAGGTGAGAGCCGACGCGCCGGTGACAATCGTCCGGGAATAAAGTATAAAATATCGCCTCCAAAGGATTCGCATTGAATATTTATCCCTAGCTGCGTAGCCCTGTCCGAGCTCCCTTTGTTCTCGGCGGCCGTTTAAACTTTTGATTCTGCAACTGGCAACAATCAACTGGACCCTCACAATCATCCAAAAGATCTTATTCAAGTATTCGTACAATAAACAGTGAGCCTTCCCTGAAGACATTAAAAGTGAAATTCCCGTGCGTGCCGCGGGGGTGGTTGTGTCCGGCCCCTGCATGGTTGGCTATTTCTATGCTTGCGTCACGGGCTCTCCCCTTCCGGGTGTGATGAATAATTCCCTTTTTCTCCGGGAGAGTATTGTCCTTGCCAACTATCCCGGCGACTCGATACGCACCGTCGGCCGCTCCGCATAAATGTGAATTATATCCTGCACTATCCCACTTACAGAAGTCCTCTTTTTATTTCAACGGTAAAACTGGATTTATGTTTTCTCTCGAGCAAACATTACGGCCAGTTAGGCCTCCACATAGCGACGGTCACATGCTCGTAGGGTTACAAAGTAGTAAATCATGTCTTTTACATTGCGTCTATTTGGTATAAATGTGAGTAAGCGGTAGGTACTACTCGTATCGTAGTGTTGTATGGGTACGTAGATAGACCACATTTGTTACACCTTAATCAACATTATGTAAGCATGTATATGCAAACTGTACCGCTCCTACACATATTACGCAATTATGATACCTATTTTTTTTTCTGCCTAAAAGCAGGTAGTTATACATATGTAAGTATTCATAAATACTCACATAGTCATTGTACACAGCACACATGGCAACTTTTCATTGACCGTAGCTTGATGCATTGCATGTGTAACATCATCATCATCATTTCAATGCCTAAGAAGGTAGGCGTTTAGAAGTTACACCTTCTACCGGACAGGCTCCTTTCGAGGCACTTTGCTAGTGCACCGTAGCAAGTATAAGTATAACATTATAGCTAGTTTTGCTGCGGTGCACTGAACAAGGACTCGGTTCATCATTGGCAGTTATGGTCCCATACACATGTGTAAGTCGTAACATAACTATTCTGCGTCCGCACCGAAGGATTAATAGCGGGGTGTGAGGGCGGGTGGCGATGGCGGGAGGCCTGCACTCGGACACCGCTCGATCACTCCTTCTTGCCCCATTCATGCCGTCCCGAATGTCTTTCAAACGTCGCGCTTTTGTGTCACTCCTTGCTCGCCAAACTGTCACCCTTTGTGACTTGCGTTATACACGTCTTATCCGCTGTCAAACGCCTTGCACAAATTCAAAAATAACATCGACAGATTTACATTTTTTCGAACTGTCCTGTACAAACGTAAGATAAGTTTAGCGTTGGTCCCTTTGTTTGATGCAAACAAGGGATTTCTTCCGCTTATCTGTCCAGACAGATCATGCATGAATGAAATCATATAGGAAAGTAGAGACCCATCGTAGGAACAAACTAAAGTAATAATATTGTACGCTGTTCATTTTTAAGATAGTATCTACATACTTAAGTTGCAATAAAGATTTATTTATTTATTTACTTACATATGTACTTATTTTGTTTTCAAACAGGTCCTTTTTTACATGTTTTGTTAGAACGTCAAAACCTTTGAATTTATAATCATGATTCATAGGGCTACTTGCACCACAGTTAGCCACGTAACCCGGCGTTAAGCGTTTTTTTGTATGAAATTTGACAGCTCAACTGCGGGTTAGCGGCTAACTCTGAGTGGTGCAAGTGGGCCTTAGTTAAATAGTTGAGTAATAACTAGTGCCTAAATTGAGTAAAAGCTTTTATCTACAAAAATTGTAATTTAGTTGTAAACAGCAATTATCTGATTACACGATTTATTTAGACGCGCCCGCCTACTAGCGCCTTTTCATTATTCGCGACAATTTGCAATTAGATCTATCCTGCTCTATTTCGCTCGAGCATGTGGGCTCTTAAGTCTTACCTATATCCAAAATACGATTGAGTTGATGTCGTTCAATAGAAAATCAATTAAGTATTATCCACGCGTGGCCAGAATGCGTCATTTTTTACTAAAATATTCCTAGTATGGCGAGAAGATGTCCCGCGATACAATAGGAGACTTGACGTCAATTTCGCGTTTTTTTTTAAACAGTCCTCGTGCCACGCTTGCTTTTGTTGTGCACTGAGATGCATAATTCCGCGAGCACACGTCTGTTTTTTATTTAAAAAAATATAAAAAAGTGACCTAGAGAGCGATTTTGTAGGTAACGGGAATCCGTTGGACGACACTCTATTGAATGTTTTTTGACCCGCGGACCTTAGACGGCAGGCGCGGTGTCCAGGTGCGCCATAATATAATAGACATTAAAAATACAGTTTCGCTATTATAATGTTTTTTGTTCGTTTTTATACGAAAAGTAAAGTTTTTGAAATCATTCAAATACATTTTACGCAGAAAAAATGAAGACTGACCGTTTAATCAACAAGGTGCTGTACAGCCATGATCATAAACATGTAAACTTTGCGGATGGAAGTACCTTAAATATCATAGATAGGATATTTTACTGCAAGAAGACTTTATTTTATTTTTCAGACTTAGTATAACTGCATTTAAAGTTTTTTTTTAATTTAGCTTGTCTCGCCCGAAAACCCAACCAGATAAATACTAAAAAAATAAACTTTTTTTTCCCTTTTCCACTAATCGACACTGTTAATATTGTTTTAAAGATTCTTAAAGAAACGCTAGGTATTACACTCGTATATCCGACAAATAATCCATAAAATTGAATATTTAGAATGCAAATAAATTTTGACCCTATAAATTTTTCTAAAAAATTCTAATGCAGTTTTACTAGATTTTAAAAATAAAATAAAGTCTTCTTGTAGCATAATATCCTATCTTTGATATTTAAGGTACTTTCCCTGCATGTGGCATCGCCGTGGGACACCCGGTATATGTAGGTACTTATAAGTAAGTAGGTATGCCTTATGAACTTGACAATAAAGATAGTGTTTACATACTTTTGTCTGAAGTTCGATTCGATATTCTAGATATTGACGATCCTAAAGTTTCACTCAAAATAAAAAGAGTAAATTTACTCTTTTTATTTATATTATCAGTTAACTGATATTAACGGATGTTAAGAGGCCGGTCACGGTTTGGAAGTGAAAATCGTTAATGAAAAAATAGTTTTAATAAAAATATATTAATATTTAGTATCCAAAAACACAATTCTCACAGAGCTTGTTTTGCGAGGTGGATGATTCATACAATATTGTACCTAACTTGATGTTTTATTATAATTTGTATACCACCTAATTTATTTTCGTACAAGTTAATTACACATAAAATGAAGTTTATTTTTGCATCTATTTTTCATGAAATACTTATATTTTATACATACCCAAATATATCTGCTAAACTTTCGCAATTTTTCATAAATTTCCACTAGCTAAATGTACGAAGTACCTACATTTATGCGAAAAAAAATTTATAAAAGTGGATTTTGTTTTTTTAATTTATTCCTCAGATCATTCATTTTCTAACACATATGTATAACTTACATACCGGTTTCATATCATTTTGATTATCAAAAAGTCTCAAGTATTTACTTCTTGGAGCAAAAATCGCGAAACAACCCTCGTATTTAGGTGGGTACATTATTAATCATCTAAAAACAAAAAAAAAGTAGTAAACACTTACATTCCTTTCGAAATGAAAATCTTCCGTGATATGCTAAAAAGCTAATAGGATTCTTTAGTTGCTCCAATATAAAGTCCAAAGTATACCGGCCTCTTTAAACTTGTTTTTACAACAAAATATGTACTTCAAACTTAAATTTTTCACTTCTCCTGCTCCAAATGGTCGATTTGACTAGGCGACATAAAATCCATTTTCCTGCTCTAGGGCATAAAGTAACACGGTAGGCAGCCGGCGGTGAAAAGCAGAGTGTATACCTCAGGCATAAATTTTAGCGTCGTCTTAAATGGGTTACTTTACTTACTGTATGCCCTTGATATATAACAATGATTGTATATGATACAATCTACTATTTCTTGATATACAATCTACTATTTCTCTCTTGTTAGCGTTTCTCCCGGTTTATGCCACGGCACAGGGACCCTGGGGTCCGCTTTGGCAACTAACCCGAAGATTTGACGTAGGCGCTAGTTTTACGAAAGTGATTGCCATCTGAACTTCCAACTCAGAGGGTAAACTAGGCCTTATTGGGATTAGAGTTTCCTCACGATGTTTTCCTTCGCCGAAAAGCGACTGATATTAATATATCAAATGATATTTCGTACAGAATACAATCTACTATTTGAATACATGCTGAATGTAAGTACCTATGTAGGTATGTTATGTACCTACATAAAGTTCGATTTATTTTGACTAATTATATTTTAGTCAGTCAGTCGGGGTCATTAACACTTGTCAATATACATATATTAATTCTCTATAGTATTTAAAAACACAATTTTAACGCCTCGAACAATAAGGCTAGGCTTTAATCAAGGCTTATTTATGTCGTTTTCACGGCGAAGCTACCGCATTGTCGCTTATGGATTCCGAGATGTTGTTCAAATAATATTGTCTACCTATTGTATAAAAGTCACAAATTTCAACTATAATTACGAAAAAATCTTTCTCAACGTTTAACGACTACTAGGGTAGGTACTTGTCGCTCAAGCTTATGAGCGACAATCAATTACCCAAGTCATTACACTTTTTTGTTTAGAAAATGATAAATATACTTTTCAGTCCTCCGGCCGGTAAGCGCCACTTTACGCAAAACTAAATTGCCGCCTGCCGGCTCCGTCGGGCTGAAAAATAGTATACAAACCTCGGCCGGTAAATGGGAAAGCCTCGGATCACATGTTAGTCGACCTCGGCTTCGCCTCGGCCGACAATTACATGCAATCCGAGGCATTTCCCACTTAAACGGCCTTGGTATGTAATGTACTATAAACTTACTCGTGAGACATATTAATATCATAATAAATTACGGATAACACTCAAGTATATAAGTAAGTCGCTACGCGCGACATGTTTCGGACATCTTCGGATGCCATTATCTAGCGTCGAGTACCGTGCGCGACAACGATAACGCAGGCGGGTGTACTGAGTTTCACTTCGCTGCGCGCAGCGCTCTCTTTTAAATTGACACGAGGTACGAATTAGCTAATTTGCACGTCCTTTGTATATTTGACATACTCGTAGGAACGCAAAGTGCTCGTTGTCGCACTAGTGCGGCGGTAAAATCGTTGTCACTCACTGTAATAGTACATTACCTAACTAGTGCGGTAAAACAAAGAAAGGCCGAGATCGCAGATGTTTGCAACCCGAGCTGCAAGCGAGGGACGTAAACGTAAGGGCTTTTTTTATTACCTCACGTGTTAGGTACATAATTTTATGCCTACACTTGGGCAGAAATCGGCTTTTTCCGTACGCGTAGCGTGCGGAAAAAGGCACTTTATGGCCAGGTGTGGCATAATAGTACATTACGATACAAGGGCGAATAAGAGGAAGGAAATTCGCAACGAGTGGCGATAAATTAAACACGACCGTTGGGAGTGTTTTAAAACTACCTACTGTAAAATCAATTTCATAATGATGTAAAATGTTATTTATAATTTTTGTAAGAATTTTATTATAATACACTTTACAGTACACATAGTGCTACTTTACCGCCCTATTCCGATATTCAAAAGGCCATATGTACTGTAAACCGTAGTACGATACACGTGCGAAGAGGTAATTCGCAACTCGTGTACTAATGTACTATTTGATCTTACCCGTGCAATTATGTACTATTTGATCTTACCCTTAAGGATATTTTATTCATAAATCAACGTAAACTAGGTGTTGACAAGTAATAATGTTGATATTATCGTATTTTTATATAAGTTATGTTATGATTTATTGTCTTTTATTTAATAAAAAAATAATTGCCTTGATATATTGCTTTTTTATTATTTTTAATATTATCCTTAGCTTCATGATGTTTAGAAATCAATATAAAATGGCTAAAAAACTATCATTTTGAGTTTTTATTTAACTTTTGTTTCTTGTCTTGACACCCTACGTGCATTGTGTTCCATTACTTATTTCAATAATAAGTAAAATATTACAGACAACATGTTATTTGTTGTATACTATAATGTATGCGGAACATTTTAAAACCGGTATATCCATAACTCAAGTTACAACTGGATTATTTACCCTTTCAAACTTTAAAATCAAATATCTCAAAATAGCAGGTACATTTGTACGTTCCAACTTCAAAAGATCATTACAAAATTTAGCTTACTGTTTCTATCTGCATATAAAATAAAGGTTTTGGCCTATAAGTAGGTACCAATAAATCAATACCGACAATAAGTAAGTCTGCTGGTGAGTAAGGTCGCCAGAGCTCCAAGAGGATTCGCTGTGTTGACAGCTGAGGACCCACGGAGCAAAGCCCTTGGCCCGTTTAGCTGTCAACACAGCGAATCCTCCTTTTTTAAAGGGTCGGCAACGCGCATGTAACACCCCTGGTGTTGCAGGCGTCCATAGGCTACGGTGACCGCTTACCATCAGGCGGGCCGTATGCTTGTTTGTCACCGTCGTAGTATTAAAAAAAAAGTTAACTTTAGCCTTTATAGTCACTTATGAGAAACCAGAAAAAAAACATCATTGACGTGAATTCTTCATGTCGTAAGTAGGCGACAGATATTTGCTATGAAATGAAAACTTAGGGGCCGTTTGAAGAAATATTGTGTGCAAGCCGAGAATGATTGTCTACGAGTACTTACCCTGAAAATTCAGGCGTGGAAGCAATTTGCTCCCCACGGCGATAAGGGACCGATCACAGGAAAAGAGGTAATCAATATGTTTCTGTTTACTTATATAACAAAGTATTGGACTGGAAGTTTGCGCAACCATGGATGTTAGTAGAAAAAACCCGTAATTTTAGTTTCAAATCTAAGTGGTAAACTTACGCACCCTTTTGGTCCGTTTACGCGGTTATTACATTGATCCGTAGGCCACTTCGGTGTGTAGGTGGGACATCACTATTTTTCACCTAATTGTTAGAATAGAACCTCGGCACTGCAGAACTTTGATTACCACAGAACGAATATGACAAGAATGCTTGTCAAATATTGAAAACGTGACCAAAAACGCAAGATGTCAACTGTCATAGATACAATTTAAATCGAAATTAATATGTGATTACGTGATTTTTTTTATTGTGTAACATTATAATCCAAGACGTATCCACACACCACATTTCCTAAAACGTAACTTTTTATATTTTCAAGCCCGATATAGTTATTTATATTCTCGTATAGCGGGGTTGATGCGTATATGCGTGTCACTTTTTTCAATTATTGTGTGTCTCTTTCGCACTCGTGAAATATGCATATATAGATGGCTTCTCTTTCGCTCACTTTGTTACTCTTTAAGCGTTAGCGCGAAATCATACCTCTATGTTGATTACTCGTACTTATGAAGAAAATAAATTGTCACATTTCGACAATGTCAATGAGGACTACCGCGAGTCGATTTTCCGCTAGGGGCGCTGCGCTAGTGGAAATGTAGGTCCTACGGGAACTTTTCAAACGTCACTTTGACAGTTCTTCATACTAACACAGGACCCACGCATGAGTGGCGCCGCCTGGTGAGCGACAATACGGTAGCTCCCATTGCGATACGATGTTTCTAAAGGAGGGTGGTCAGTTTTGTATGGACGCTGGCCTAAAAACCAATAATGACAAGCCATACATATGTCATTTGAAAGCTTTTTTCATACGAGTATTCTAAAACTTTTTGTATGGCGGGAAATCTTATACCGCTGTGTGAAACAAGTTATGGCAAAACAAAAAAAAACATCAATAAGTTTTTTTACTGTTATAGGGTTTTAGTTCTGTACAACGGTTTTTAAATGTTTTATCATAAATATACATGAGATAACAACTTAATATCGATTGAAATACCTACCATAAAACAATGACTAGGTACTATTCTTTAAGCAAAGGGTTCAAATGCAAAATCCATTTGAATAGCAAAACCAGAATGACACATCAAAACATATGAAAAGGCATGAAAAACAAAAACATGACACAAAATCGACAGTAAGAAAACCTTCATAATCTTAAGCGATATAGGAATTTAGTATCAAAAAGGGTACATGGTAACGTTTCAACTCATTAAACTATTTTTATGCAGTGATAACTTTTTTCACACAAAGATTTGGGATTACCTGCCATAGTAAAAGTTTTAGAACTTTTAATAAGCTATCCAATTACATATCGCTTGTCCTTATTGGTGAATAGGTCAATCTGACCACCATCCTTTGTAAAGTGCAATCAGCAAAAAACTTAAAACTTTTGAGTTTACATTTTTAAATAAATAACTTTAATCTCGTTAATATATGAAACAATAACTTGTACTGAATCCTTATATAGGGTGTTTTACGTTGACACAAAATCTTCCGCCTATGGGTGGCATAAACTGTCAAGGTTCGGGCAACGTGCATTAC
Organism: Lathronympha strigana; assembly: GCA_949128165.1. NCBI lineage: Eukaryota > Metazoa > Arthropoda > Insecta > Lepidoptera > Tortricidae > Lathronympha > Lathronympha strigana. The sequence goes on along the minus strand of OX421905.1, from coordinate 7,729,295 downwards.
CTCAAGGTTGCGTTCAGATATATTTATATTTCAAACACCGCATACTAATTTATACTTAGACAAATTAATACCAATAGTAATAAATAATCCATAAAAAAAATCCGATACTTACATATTTTGTTCCTATTTATATGTTTATACAATAGGATAGGATAGGGATGACGACTTGGTTGAAAAACTATCATTTTAATTAGTCCGTCAGTTAGATTATCGAAAATGATTAGACACGTATTTTTTCCTTTTTCAATTTAACTCAAATTGACGAAGATAAAGAGCATCAAAGTTCCGGGGTGGGGGCTGGTGACGTCACTACTAGGTAAGAATTGTACCTAATAGTGACGTTACGCGAAACGCACTATATTTTCGTAATTTTTGATTTGACGAACAAAAGAAAAAATACGTGTACAATTTTTTTTTATAATGTAAAAGACTGACTAAATAGATTTTTTTAGTCGTCTAGCCTATGGGCTCATTCAAAAATCATGTGATCGTTTTGGGGGGGGGGGTCAAAGAAATATCACGATTGATCACGATGGGGGAGGGGGGAGTCCAAACCACATCAAGTGTATATACTTTTTTTCACACAGCATAATAACACAGAACAACGAAATTTCATAACATTCTATTTAACCAACATAAAAATTTCGCATCGGCGCACATGAAAATGTCGACTCAAAAATCACTCGAAAACTCCACGTGATCTTGATGGGAGGGGGGGAGGGGGTAGCGTTAAGATCACCAACTATCACCAAGGGGGAGGGGGGGGTCAAAATAAGGCCAAAATCGATCACATGATTTTTGAATGAGCCCTATTGTAGTACCACCATACGCACCCGACAGCTTGGTGACAACCCTATATTGCATGCTTGACAAGCTAAACGTCAAATGTAGGAAAGTGAAGCTCCTGTATTTTAGTACTAATATTTATTGTGTGATCCTGCTCACGTCTCATGAATCGTCTATAGCGATGTTCCGTCTGCATAGTGCATATCGGAGCGGCGCGCGGATCCGGATACAATGTGGAGACCGCCTTATTTATTTTTGGTGATTCGGGATGCAAGGCTCACAGAGTTTATGGGATCACTTCGGTATCAAACCCACGTACCTACCTAAAGCGCATTACGTACCTAAATCTTAAGTAAGTAAGTAGGCGTTCTTCTTGGAACTTATAAAAACAAACACACATGGTAAATAAGTAGTCAGTGTTTTTAATAGTAATTGTAAATACTTATTTTGTTTATTATTTTATTAATTTAAATAACAACAAATTTAAATAAAAACCTTAACATAAACTTACCTAAATAAAAATTAAAAACTAAACTTAAAAATAAAAATAAACTACCTATAAATAACAAAAATGCCCCAAATCGCTGCCTAGTGGAAGCGTGCCCAGAATGCTGGCAGCATTGCCACGCCTGCGGCTGCATTCTTTAAACACTCTGTGGGCGCTTTCCCCAGGGCCCCAGAGTCTCGACCCCAAACGGCTCAAATATGCATCCACTATTTATTTATTTTGTTTTATTTTAGTGACTGACATTGTTTAAGTTGTGTAACTTTCATTTGAATATTTTTTTTATAAAAAGTACTTACCTTATCTTCAAATTAAAAACAAAATGTTTCCGTAATGATATAACCACATAGGATCGTAGGTAGCGATATTATATTAACTGTTTTGCGGTACTCTGTCGAGTTTACGCAATTCACTAGAACAATTGTATAATTGAAAGAAAAATGGAAAAGTTCCACGCGTCGAAAAATTCAACAAAATAAAAAGCGTTAGTTTAATCGCTGGCTCATTTTTGGGCATCGAAATCCTTTCCACGACGTGGCGCTGGCGACGTTGGTAGACGGAGAGCTAGCTACGGAAATAGGTAGGTATGCAATTTATAGAGCCATGAAACCCCTCTAGTTAGCGTGCCATTCTCTCATTTTTAATTAATCCGGGCGCCGGGCAACTGTTCAGCGGAGGGTGTGAGAGATCAATTGAAGATGTGCAATTTATAGAGCTCTGGAGTATGGTGTGATATAATAGCTATAACTATGTACCTACTCGTATTTACATAATTCGAATATAACATCGCCAGGCGTTTTAATTGGGGGCAAAGTCGTGCCAGGTGCCAGGTGACGTTCAGGGTGGGGTAAAAAGTGCCAAAATTGTCTCATTTATCTAAGCCTATACTTTTTCATTAGAGTAGACCTTCAAATCGTGTGTACAAAAATACAGGCGCAAATATGCAGTCGATCACCCCGCCAGGCGACGGCAAAGAGCAACTATCACACCGACTGCTAAACAGCTGCAGGCGCCCGGATTAATTAATAATGAAAGTATGGCACACTAAGTAGAGGGGTTACGTAGCTCTATAAATTGCAAATATATTTCCGTAGCTAGCTCTTAGACTATGGGGGGGCGGCACGGGCGGCGGCGCGGAGGTCTGACCTTTGTATCTCGCTTTCTGCCTTTGACAACACCTTTGACGAAAACTCTGGAGCAGCCCTCGCGTAACCTCTTACGCCAACTAAAACCCTCTTTGAAGTTAAATTTATCGCATAAAATAGACTATTATCAAACATATTTTATTTTGTACAAGCTAAGAGCAGGGTGAAGATGGTTCCCAAATATCGAGTTTGAGCAACGAATATGCCCAAGCCCTATTACTTAATAATAATTGCATTGCTAGCCTAATCAAGGGTAATAGCTTGTTATTACATCAGCTTTCATTAGATCACGGAGGCGGGACCCTTTTCGTTGACCAACATAATTGTATAAGACCTTCCTAGTAGGTAAGTAATTGCACAAATTAATACTATACAATTGTAAATCCCGTGCAATTGTAGATGTAGTGTAGCCCAGTGGTTAGGGCTAGAGTTGAGCCCGCTCGGTATTTGAAGGGAGCGCTCCCATCTCGTTCAATCGGCCAAAGGAACTAGTTCGGTCTTTTAGGTCTTTAGTTAATTTAGTTCAGTGCGAATTTTGACGTCTGGGAATGAGTACCCGGGTTTAGGTCTATACAGAGCGCGGAACTAATGATTCGTATGAACGTTTTAATAGTTTTTGCTCCGTCTGAACTGAACTGAACTAAAGACCGAGGACTGATTTAACTTTTTAGCGAGGAACTAGTTCCTTTCGGTCCGTGATGGGATTTCATTCATTTTAGTTCTTAGTTCCTGACCAACACAAGCCTAGTTAGGGCGTCTGCCGCGAAAGTAGGAGCCCTGCTCACCGGGGGCCTTGGTCACTTTTTCTGTAGGTATTATGTGACATTTATTTCAATTTATAATATATATGCTATATAATATATTAACTTCTTACCTGTTACAGAAATCAGCAGCGATGACACTGTAGCTGCCTATGTCGATCTCAAGGGTAGTGGAGCACGGAAGGTACTGATTTGCTCCGCCTATTTGCCTGGAGATAAACAAGATCCCACAGAAGAACTGTCTAAGGTTGTAGAGTACGCTCAAGCACAAAAGGCAGAACTCATCGTGGGCTGCGACGCCAATGCCCACCACACCATTTGGGGGAGCACTGGAATTAACAAAAGAGGTGAGTTACTCTCTGATTTTATCTTTACTAATTGTCTGCAACTGTTAAATAGGGGCAATACGCCGACCTTCGTAACTAGGGCGAGACAAGAAGTACTTGATATAACATTCGCAACTGAAAAGGTAGCCAAATGCCTCTCTAACTGGCATGTCAGTTGCGAAAATTCAATGTCGGACCACAGGCATATAATATTTGGTGTTGAAAACTCTCTAGTTAGGGACATAGCCACGCGGAGAAATCCAAAAGACACGTCATGGGAAGCCTACAGGACTGACCTAGAAACCCGTCTAAAGGTAATACATAAACAGGTAAAAACACCAGACTCTCTCAACCTGGCAGTCGACCTTATCTCAGAAGGCATGGTCAATGCCTATAAACAAAGCTGCCCGTTGAAGGTAACTAAGCTTACTAACACGACGACGTGGTGGAACAAAAAGCTGGAAAAACTCCGCAAAACCACACGCCGCATATTCAATCACTCTACCACGCCGAATGAGTGGGAACGGTACGGTAGAGCTCTGACTGAATATAATAAGCAGATCAGGAAAGCCAAGAGGCGGTCTTGGAGAAGATTCTGTGACGAAATCGCCCACACACACAAAGGGGCGAGAATTCACAAAATACTCTCTAAGACACCAACCAACTACCTCGGTCTCCTCAAGAGACCAGATGGCACTTTTACTAACACAGAAGCGGAAACCCTAGACCTACTTAGGGTGACCCACTTCCCAGGTTCGTACACCACCAGTAATAAACTAATGTGCGCCCAAAGGAATAATCAAACCCACAGGGCACACAACATCGACTGGAATTTGGCAACTAACATCTTTAGACCAAACAAAATTAAATGGGCCTTGAGTAAGTTCAAACCCTTTAAATCGGCCGGAGAAGATGGAGTGTTTCCTGCTCTCCTACAGCAAGGTCAGGACCTCCTACTCCCGCACCTGGTAAGAATATTTCGAGCGAGCTTTGCACTAGGTAATATACCAGAAAAATGGACTCGGGTCAAGGTACGCTTCATACCAAAGGCAGGAAAAAAGGACTACTCGCAGCCTAAATCCTTCAGACCAATAAGTCTAACCTCTTTCCTTCTAAAAACAATGGAAAGAATCATTGATCAGCACATCAGAGCGCACTACTTGGTGGCAAGACCACTAAGCCAAAATCAACATGCTTACCAAAAGGGGAAATCTACAGAAACTGCCCTACTTGACCTGGTCGACAAGGTGCAAAAAACCCTAGAGGATAAGCAGACCGCTCTATGTGCTTTCCTTGATGTCGAAGGTGCTTTCGATAACACACCCACAGAAACAATCCTTAATGGAATGAAATCAAAGGGTGTTGATGAAACCACCACCAGATGGGTCCAGAGCATGCTCTCTAACAGAGTGGCTACTCTAACCCTCAATGCAACAGAGCACGAATTTTACACCACGAAAGGTTGTCCACAAGGAGGCGTCCTATCCCCACTACTATGGACACTTGCAGTGGATAAACTATGTAGTTGCTATGGTACGTCTATAGTTCTAATGCAACTAACAATAAAGCGGATGGACTTACCGGTTAGGTACAGTGAGGTAGCGGGATGAAATAACAAGCACTAAGTTAATCCTTAAGCACTATAATGTTCATCAAGCACACACAGGGTATACATAGGCACACAGGTGAAAAGAAAGCGTAAGAAAGTGCGATGGTAAGCGAGATAGGCGTCAGCGCGAGCGACATGCATTCGGCGTCGAGTCAAGATATGCACTGGCGGGCCGCGGGCGCATCGCGCATCGGTGGAGTCACGTAGCGCAGGCGAGGACCGGTTGGCGCGCGATGTACCTCGGCCGCCGACACGGCGGGGAATAAGGTGCGCGGTGCGCGCCGACGCGGCCAGGAAAAAGGTGCCCGTCGATACTTGTGTGGATTATGTATTTAATATTTATACATATTGCTATTTATTTATTTACTGTGTGTGCATGTATGTAGATATATGTGTATGTATTTACCTATTATAAATATAGTATTATATTTGTATGTAAGTAGTTATATTTATAAGGTGTATCTATTTATTTGTTTGTTATATAAGTATATATGTATTGTTTATGTATGTAAGTAAATATCATATATTTATTAGTATATGGGTGGCATCGCCACATCAGTCCCCCCCAGAGACCGTCTCACGGGCGATAATAATCTGGGAACGTAACCCGTCGGCCTGATCTGGTATGCCTTATTTCTTTTCCTTTTTCAGGTTCATTTTCTATCTCTTTTCCATTAGGCCTTGTCTTCTCTTTAACTGTGTCTTTTCTAATATTTTTCTCCTTTTCAGGGTTGGCGTTTTTCACATGTAGTGTTCCAGCGTCGGGCATCGACTCGGCTAGCAGGTAAGCCGGCTTCAAGCGGTCTACTGTTACTGTGGTGGTCTTTCCCTTTACCAGTATCTTGAAGATCTTCTCTCCTCTTTCCAGCACTGCATGTGGTCCTGTATATGCTGCCTTTAGCGCTCCACGCACGGCGTCTTCCCTCAAGAAAACGTGGGTAGAGGATCCTAAGTCTTTGAATATAAACGTCTTCTTCGGACCATGCCTTGAGGTAGGCACAGGTTGAAGCTTGCATGTTATATTCTTCAGGCGTGCTGTAAAATCGGTGAGATCGGTTGTAGTGTCAGTGCTGGGCTGGAAAAACTCTCCGGGTAGTCTGATAGGTTCGCCATACACCAGCTCTGCTGAAGAAGATTGCAGCTCTTCCTTAAAGGCGCTCCTTACTCCCATCAAAACCAAAGGCAAGGCTTCAGTCCAACTGTCTGCAGCGTGGCACGTGATTGCTGCCTTGAGTTGCCTGTGGAATATCTCAATAATTCCGTTACAGGCAGGGTGATACGCAGTGGTGCGCCGGTGTTTGAAACCGGTGATCTTCGCTAAATAGTTGAACAGGGCGGATTCGAACTGTGCTCCTCGGTCCGTCACAATGTCTATTGGGCAACCGAATCTGGAGATCCAAGTAGAGAGTAGTGACTTTGCCACTGTTTCAGCGGTGATATCCATCATTGGTATCGCTTCCGGCCACCGTGTAAAGCGGTCTATGGCTGTCAGGCAGTAACGGAAACCTTGAGATGGAGGAAGCGGTCCTACTATGTCTATGTGCACATGGGTAAACCTTGTCTTAGGCAACTGGTACGTACCCAAAGGTGCTTGAACATGCCTGGTCACCTTGGACTTCTGACAAGCTATGCAGGCTCGAGCCCACTCGCGACAATCTTTGTTTATGCTTGGCCACACGAACCGTTCACATACAAGTTTAGTAGATGCCTTGATCCCTGGATGACTAAGTGAGTGGAGGCTGTTGAACACCTGTCGCCTGTATTCTGGTGTCACATAAGGCCTTAAAGTAGAAGTTCCGTCATCGCAGTACAGCGCTGTAGTCGTACCAGGTATGGTCAGCTTCCTAAGGCTGATGCTGCACTCGGTACTTCCTTCCAAGATCCGTTTGAGTTCCGGATCAGTATCTTGCGCTTTGGCAAGGTCAGACAAGTCCACTGGCTTCTCCAGTTCCTCTATTCTGGACAAGGTGTCTGCCACGACATTGTTCTTCCCGGAAATGTGTCTGATGTCAGTCGTAAATTGGGAAATGTAGTCGAGGTGTCGGAACTGTCTCGGTGAACAATTTGCTTTGTTGTTAGTGAAGGCAAAGCACAATGGCTTATGGTCCGTGAAGACAGTAAATACTCTCGCTTCCAGCATGTGCTTAAAATATTTTATGGAGTTATATATCGCCAGCAGCTCCCGATCATAGGGCGAGTACTTCTGCTGCGACGAGCTAAGCTTCTTGGAGTAGAACGCGAGTGGCTGCCATGAGTCGTTCTTCTTCTGCTGAAGTACTGCACCCAGGGCAGTGTCAGAGGCATCTGTGACAAGTGCGAGATGAGCATTGCTGTCCGGGTGCGCTAACATTGCCGCATCGCAGAGGCTAGACTTGCAGTCGAGGAAAGCTTTCATTTTGTCTTCTTTCAGGTCGACTGGTTGTGAACCTCTGACTGAACCGGTAAGCAACTCGTGCAATGGAGCTTGAAGTTGAGCAGCTCGTGGGATAAACCGACGATAGAAGTTTATCATCCCTAAGAACCTCCTAAGTTCTTTAACGGTTTTGGGTGTAGGGAATGATTGAATGGCTTCTACCTTATCTTCTAGGGGCTTCGTGCCGTCGGCTGAGATATGATACCCCAAGAACTTGACTTCAGGAACCCCAAAAACGCATTTCGATGGGTTGATGATCATTCCATATTCCTTCAACTTGGTGAAAAGCTGTCGTAAGTGGTCTTGATGTGTTTTTTCATCAGGTGAAAATATGAGGAAGTCGTCCAGGTAGGCGTAAACGAAGTCCATTCCTCTTGTGACCTCGTCAACAAAGCGCTGGAACGTTTGTCCCGCGTTCCTGAGCCCGAAGCTCATAAAGGGGAATTCATACAACCCGAATGGCGTGGATATAGCTGTTTTCGCTATGTCTTCCGCGTTCACAGGTATTTGGTTATACGCCTTGACTAAGTCGATCGTGGAGAAAATCTTGCATCCAGCGAGCTGATGAGAGAAGTCATGGATGTGCCGAATAGGGTAGCGATCAGGAACCGTCCGTGCGTTCAATTGCCTGTAGTCCCCGCATGGTCTCCAGCCATTATCTTTCTTGGGTGCTAGATGAAGTGGCGAAGACCAAGGGCTCAGCGAAGGTCTGGCTGTTCCACACTTCAGCATAGATTCAAACTCCTGCTTAGCTATTTTAAGTTTGTCCGGTGCTAACCTTCTGGGTGTGCAGTGGACAGGAGGGCCGTCAGTAGTCTTTATGAAGTGTACAGTGTTGTGCTTGATTTCACGATGAACTCCTGGTGGACGTGTGATCTCGGGGAAGTCTTGCACGATGCTATCATACTTCGACTCACCAAATGACGTCTTAATCGATGATATGTTGTCCGCTGACGAGGCTGAAATGGCCGTTACAGTGAGGGTCGTCGTGTTATCGATTAAGCGTTTGTTGCGGCTGTCGACGAGTAAATCGTAGAAAGCAAGAAAGTCGACGCCTATGATCGGTTTTGTTACGTCGGCTACGGTGAACTGCCAGTCAAAATCACGACGAAGCCCAAGGTCCAGGTGTAGGTGTGCGTGACCATAGGTGCTGATAATAGTCCCATTCGCGGCGAAAAGTTGATACTTCGTTTTAGGTCGATGTTCACGCAGAGCTGAGCGCGGAAAAACGCAGAGATCGCTTCCTGTGTCCACGAGAAACTGCATTTTAGAACGTCGGTCTGTAACGAACAGGCGACCGGGTCTGGAGCAATCGTCGGCCGCCATTACAGATTGCTCGAGGCGTTTCCCGAACCAAAATCGCAGGGCTTTACGCATTTAGTTGCTTCTGACTGGAACTTGGAGTGATACCAGCACACCGGCCATCTGCGGTAGCTAGACTGTGATCTGCCTTGACTTGTCCCACGACTACGACTACGGCCATACCTTTGCGATCCGCTCTGTTTACCCCTGGGTCGAGACCTTGAATCTAGCTGTGCCCGCATGCTATTCACCTGCCTGGTTAATTCAGCTATCTGGTTAGCCATGTAATCGAAGGCAGCTCCGTGAGGCGCCGCCGAAGGTCCAGCAGATGACGCACTCGCTACCTGCGGCGTGGGAGGGGCGATGTCCCATACGCGATCTGCGGTGCTTGCCAAGGCGTCGAGTGTCTGAGGCGTTGGCTGCGATGCTATTGCTGCCTGGATGTTCATGGGTAGACGACTGATCCAGATTGTCCTTAAAAGCTCCTCATGTACCTGTGGACCTGCAAGATGCTGGAGGTGTCGCAAGAACTGGGACGGCTTACGGTCTCCTAACTCCTCGTGAACCAATAGTCGCTTGAGCTCCTTTTCCCGGGACGCTGACAGTCTCGAAATGAGTTCAGTTTTAAGCTTCTCGTACTTATCTACTGCAGGCGGATTAACGATTACGTCCTTTACTTCGGCGGCGTATTCGTGGTCCAACTGAGACAGAACGTAATAAAATTTTGTGACGTCAGATGTTATTTTCGACAACATAAAATGCCCTTCCACTTGTGCAAACCAAACGGCCGGTTCTTGACGCCAAAATGGTGGTAGTCGAACGCCAACTCGAAATGTGTCAGAACCAGCGGACGGCACAGTGGAAAATTCCATAAGCGGCTGCGGCGCGGCCGGAGGCTGCGTGACTTGCACGTCTCCGCGTACAGCGTCCTGTGGCATTCGTGTAGGTGCTTTCGCATTCTCCCCACTAGTACCATCTTCACCATCACCCATTATCGTTCAGATAGGCTGCGCTCAATGCCCAAATAAGGGAGTCACCAGTGTAGTTGCTATGGTACGTCTATAGTTCTAATGCAACTAACAATAAAGCGGATGGACTTACCGGTTAGGTACAGTGAGGTAGCGGGATGAAATAACAAGCACTAAGTTAATCCTTAAGCACTATAATGTTCATCAAGCACACACAGGGTATACATAGGCACACAGGTGAAAAGAAAGCGTAAGAAAGTGCGATGGTAAGCGAGATAGGCGTCAGCGCGAGCGACATGCATTCGGCGTCGAGTCAAGATATGCACTGGCGGGCCGCGGGCGCATCGCGCATCGGTGGAGTCACGTAGCGCAGGCGAGGACCGGTTGGCGCGCGATGTACCTCGGCCGCCGACACGGCGGGGAATAAGGTGCGCGGTGCGCGCCGACGCGGCCAGGAAAAAGGTGCCCGTCGATACTTGTGTGGATTATGTATTTAATATTTATACATATTGCTATTTATTTATTTACTGTGTGTGCATGTATGTAGATATATGTGTATGTATTTACCTATTATAAATATAGTATTATATTTGTATGTAAGTAGTTATATTTATAAGGTGTATCTATTTATTTGTTTGTTATATAAGTATATATGTATTGTTTATGTATGTAAGTAAATATCATATATTTATTAGTATATGGGTGGCATCGCCACAACTACTTGCAATCATGTGGGACAAAGATTATGATACGCAGGGTTATGCCGATGACCTTGTAGTTATAATCAAAGGACCCTGCCTCCATACAATCTCAAACTTGATGCAAGGAGCTCTTAACACCATACTTAAATGGTGTAAAGAAAATGACTTGTCTATAAATCCGAGCAAAACGGTTGTAGTGCCGTTCACAAAGAAGAGAAATCTGGAAAAACTCGGAAAACTACAACTTAATGGACATGAAATAACACTTTCGAGTGAGGTCAAGTATCTAGGGGTCATTTTTGACCAAAAGCTTACATGGAATCCTCACTTAAAAAACATCACACAAAAAGCTAAAATGGCCTTATGGTCATGTTGTCGAATGGCAGGAGCAAGGTGGGGATTAAGACCCAATATTGCTATGTGGCTTTACACAGCAGTAGTGCGGCCCATTATTACTTACGCCTCCGCAGTCTGGTGTAGTAAAGCCAACCAAAAGACAACTATAAATACCCTGAACAGCCTGCAACGCACGGCTTGCTTGACAGCAACAGGGGCCTTTTCCTCAACACCTGGGGCAGCCCTAGACGCACTGCTCAACATCACACCACTCCACCTGCAAGTGCAAAAGGAGGCCAAGCAGTGTATCTACAGAATAAGCACGCTAAACAAGCCCAAATGGCGCTCCCAAGCGCTAACCAAACTCAGGGCTTGGGTTTTCGAGAACAAAACCCTCAGCATGCCTTCAGATGACATGCATACGGAATGTCAGTTTACCAGACTGTACAATGTGGATATACCCCAAAGACACAAATGGGCCAACGACCAAATGTTTGTCGAAAAGGGAAGCCACATTTGGTACACGGATGGTTCCAAGACAGTTGGAAAAGTAGGATGTGGTATCTATGGTGAGAGGCCTAAGCACAGAGCCAGCGTCAGCATGGGCAAACTGGCCTCAATCTTCCAGGCAGAAGTCCTTGCCATTAACATATGCGCGGAAATCAATCTGGACAGAAACCTAAGAAACCAACACATCTACATTAACTCGGACAGTCAAGCTGCTCTGCTAGCACTAGAGTCCCTAGAGGTTAACTCTAGACTAGTCCAGAACTGCAAAAATAATCTAAACGCCCTGGCTAACACCAACAAAGTTACACTTAGATGGGTACCAGGACACTCCAACATTGCTGGAAACGAAGCAGCGGACGAACTTGCCAGAAAGGGCGCGGACACGCCCCTCGTTGGCCCGGAACCGTTTTGCGGAGTTACAAAACGAGAGGCATACTCTCTGCTAAACAATCTTGAAAAGATGAGGGCAATCGCAGAGTGGAAATCCGTAAAAGGAAACACACACTCGAAAGCTCTAATATTAGGGTTCAACAACAAAAACACTAAAGAGCTCTTAGGGCTCAAGAGGTACAAAGCCTGTGCGGTGGTCAGAATTCTGACTGGGCACTGCAAGTTGAACAAGCACATGTTTCTAATGGGTAAGAAACAAGACGCAGCATGCAGGTTCTGCCAGGAAACAGAGGAAACTGCAATGCACATCCTCTGCTCCTGCGGACCACTAATGCACAAAAGAAGTATCCACCTCGGTAGGCACGAACTGCAACCCTGTGAGATACACAACATTACAGCCCAAAGAATTTGGAACTTTCTGGACTCAACGGGAATCAGTAATGAATTATAAAGGGCTGCCACAATAGATCACAACTGGTCGATGCGGCATCTTCACTAGCCCAAAACAACAATAATAATAATATATGTATGTATGTAGGTATATGTACATGGAGTATGTAGTGTAGCGTGGCTACTTAAAAAGATGAATCAAAACATATTTTTTTTAAATATTATTTGATTCGTGCTTTAATATTATACAATAAAATATTGTTCGTTTTTTTACTATTGCAGTTTGCGTTTAGCTTTGTGCGTGTATTAGTTACAATGAAAATCGTATGCTTTTATGCAGTACAGCAATGTCATTAGGGTTCCGAGTCAATAAGAACCCTTATGGTTCCGCCATGTCTGTCTGTCCGTCTGCGGCTAATGTAATGTACTGTAATTAGTGAAATGAGTGAATGTGCATGGTCAGTTGTTGATAAAATTAATGAAAATGAGAAGGCAGAGGTTCTTCTGAAAACTTTAATGGCCATTCGTAAAGTGTAAATAAAAAATAAAATAAAAAATAATTACATCAGGTATATATGTGTTTCATTTAATTTGGTAATCCTAGTAATATTATAAACACGAATGTTTGTATGGATGTTTGTTACTCTCACGTCAAAACTACTGAATGGATTTAATGAAACAATAATATAGCTTATACATCAAAATAACACATAGGCTACAATTTATAAAGATATTGCGCAGACGAAGTCGCGGGTACCACCTAGTATAATATATTTTCCCAAGTTTTAGAATTTCTTTGTAAGGAAATAAGCATTTTCTTGTACCTGCACACTGTACCAGTGACAATGTCATTTCATGTATTCATTCATAAATGACGTTAAGTATGTGCTCAAACTGCTCAATCGTACTCTGATCGCGGTTTGATATATTGGCCGAGCGCCTCGACTGCTGCTCACAACGTGCTTATTGTTTTTAATTTTGTAATTTTAATTTTATCTTTAATTTTAATTCTAACATATCACTTAAATCTCAGCTACTAACAACAATATGGATTTGTAGATCTGAAATCAACATATTTTTTTAGGGTATCTCCCATACACCCTAACCCTAAACTGTGAAGTAAGTATGGTACGATAAGTACCTATATAAAAAATCATGACTTTCAAGGTAAATTATTTTGAACATGGTAAATTAAGCCATGTTTGTATTTTTGCAAAACGTCATATCCTTATAATAAAGTAGCGTATATGAGTCGTAGAGTCCTGCGTCGAAACTCATTTTTGCTAATTATGGTCATAGTATCTACTAAACCCCCTCTTAGATTTGCTTATTGCGAAGCTAAACCGGGTGAAGTTGCATCGGGAAACGGTGACGAATACGAACCCATTTCCTTTATAAGTCATAGACATTAGAAATAGACTGGACATAGAAAAGTTTTATTCAAAGCCAGTTGAGATGACTGCATCCAATTCCTATGTGCGAAAAATATGTAAAAAACCTTTCCATTTGCGAATTACTTCGGAAGTAAAAAATATTGATCCGATTATAAAGCAGCGGGTAGTGGCGGCCAGCACAGCTGCGGGACACTTCGCGGGCCGCTTTTTTTCATATTGCACCATTGAACACACTCTCCATACTTCCGAAGTCCAATTTGAATTAAATTCAAACGTATCTAATTCAGATTCATTAATCTTGCGCACACAAAGCGATGATCGCGGCTACTTGTGCATGGTCAGTTGTTGACAGGAAATTGATTTGGATCTTCGACGGTTTTTTAATGGTTGTGCAATAATTCATGGGGCCCGTACCTGCTCATCTCTTCTGATGCCTACATATGTATGAAGTTTAAAAATATAAGAGGTGCTTTGTTTTCTCACAAGTATTTATACTTTTTCAATGGGAGCTTATTCAGCCTATTCGAAATCGAATCGCTGTGGCACATTAACATTTTTACTTTAATATTAAATTTACAAAAACTTTGTTTAATATTTGTAATTCACTGTGAAAGACTAACCTTTCCAAGAATAGATTCTTAATATTTATTATAAAGTTTGTTATTGCATAGAGAGTATATCTCTCACAGTATTTCTTCACAAACTTATATGTTAAGTGACATAGGATCCAGACTTCTGGCATCAATGACGTGCTTGAACAGTTCCTGTTTCAACCCCGGGGCCCTAACTTCCAAGTGTTTTCACCTTAAACACCACTCAACGTATAGCGCCTCAAAGTAAAGTACAGGATGTGAATGATTTTAAATAACATTCAAACATATTTTGAAAAAAAAAACAATTACCTGTTTCGCTAAATTTGAAACGTATTTTGATAGTATAGTAATTAAAGTAATTACTTATAATAACAAAATAAAAAGAGCAGGGGAGAGTGGGTAACAGTGGATCACTTTTTTTTAAAGCTCCGCAAATCCAAAGTGTACACCTAAATAATTATTCTATGATAAGTAATCATAAGATATGTACCTAATCTACAAAAATCAAAGCAATTCTTAGCAAACACTGCATAAACTTACATGTTATAGCAACTTGAAAAATAAATGGGAAATTATCCACTGTGACCCGGGGATGGGTCACTTTGGATCATCACATGGGTGACAGTGAATAACCTGAAATTATGTCAAATAAAAGGCAACATTTCAAAATTATTACTCATTTGTTTTACTATGAGACAGCCTATTATGACATAGTAAAAAAAAACCTAAAATATGATAAAAATATTACCAATAATCAGTGTTAAATTAACAAAAAAAATTTACCTCCGAGCTTAATATTTACACTGGACTCTTTAACCTAAACTTGACCTAATTAACATTTTTTTAAAGTAAGGAATAGTCTTAAACTTTTAGTTTCCATATTATACGCTATTATTTTTAACTTACACTGAATCCAATCAATATTGTTTTCTGTCAAACAACTTCTTCAGTCCACTGTGACCCAAATTGAAATATTTCACTGTGACCCATAGGCCGTTATGACAGAAAAACAATTACAAAAAAAAAACTAACTACAGCGAAGCCAAAACTGCATTATCCACAACAGGTTATTAAATATCAAGTTCAAAACATAAACGTATCATTCATATTTATGAATTATTTGGAAGTACTACAAAATTTCTAAGTTACGAAAATAATACTTTCGTACTTACCAACTGAAATAAGTGTGTTAGCATGCGATACAGCTCTGACAGCGCGGCATTGACTAGTACGTAGGAGTGGGGTGTAGATGAGTAGTAGAAACGCGTTTTTTGTGTGCGTAAAGCATCACACTTAAGAGATATAACGAATAATCCACTGTAACCCGTGATCCACTGTTACCCACTCTCCCCCACCTATAAAATCGTACCTTGCATGTTACAGGAAAGTATATCTGAGAAACACAGAAAGAGTTACGGACAAAAGCTAATCTGTAGGTATATATTCTCGAAATAAATACTACTTATACTTACTACGAAAAAATAAATTGCTACAACCCATAAGGCTTTGAATTAGGATTTCACGCTGCACTCCATTATGCGACTTGTCATGTTTCAGCCTCTGTGGCTCTAGGACCTGTCAAATATATAACAACAGCGTATCCTGCCCAAACTTAAGGTTTTAAATCAGATATAGAAAACACCAAAAAGGTGCATTTAATACCGATTTGCCATTGTGCGGGCGTACGTCATTCAGAATTATATCGATGCAAAAAGGACATCGGGTGATAAATAAAAAACAACTTACAATTGTAAAGTTTTCATTGACTGCAAAATATGAAAAAATATTTTGGATGTCACGTATCAGACGAAGCTGATTGAATGCCCGTTTTATTGCACAACTAAGTTTTTAGAAAATTAGAAAGGGCCATTTTGTATTTCTTACAAAGTGACACGCTTTATTCAGTATATTCTGGGACATTGGAAAAAGTGTCAATTTGAGATTTTTCGATTTCCTTCGGTTGTTATTGCAACCGAACCCTTAATACGATGGAAATCGCTTAAATTACCCACATCTCGTTTAACGTCACTGTCATTTACAGCACTCCACTCGTTGGCACAGTTTGCAGTATACCTAGATTGAAGAGTCTACATATATTCTACCCTGTGCCATCAAGCGCTTCAGTAACACTACTTAGTCTACTTACCTATCAATACATTCATGTCACTTAGAATACATTGGGTGGAAAAACACTCTGATAAACACCTTCTCTGTTAAAAACCTGAAATGATTACAAATAGTTATAATTTTAATCTGTCATCTGTCATGTCATAGGGAGAACTCGAAAAAGTGGGAGACGCATTTGCCCAGCAGTGGAACTACATATAATATTTATCGTAATGAGTTGGTAGACATAAACTCATTACGAATTTAAGTAATTATATTTATGTTCGCCTTCACTATTTGAATCATACATACTTATGTAAGCCTCAAACAAAAGTAATGACTGCATATATTTATGTAGTAGTAAGTATTTAAACACACTTCAAAATAAAACCACAAGAAAACCTTTGTGCAATATTCAACTAAGTATTACTCTATCGATACTTTTTGCACCGGCCCGACATAATGCGTGCAATATTATATTTCTCGAAAGAAAATATCCCATTTCCGCATCTTCCCACAACAATGACCGTCATCTAACTATTCAAATACTGCGGTACCCACGTACCCACGGGCGTTGGCGAACCCGAGTGCTTTTTTGCACAACGAATTAATGGATAACCTAAACCAATGCAAAATAAAAAACAAGCTTATTAAATGTTGGTTTCGCGTAATAACACGTTGGTGGTTTTTGCTTTGTTTCCACCAACAGCCGAGATATCCGGTTACCGCCGTTAAAATATTTTGCCTCCCGATGAAAGGGAAACTTCAAGTTTTTACGCCGAAATTTAGTTTTTGCTTCTCGAACGCGGAAGTGGCGTGCTCCTATGCAAAAGCTGGTTTCGGAATCGATTTCGCTTTCCTACAGAATAACCGCGAATAACGTACAATTACATTTCAATTGAAAGCGGCCGTAATTATGGCTTTATTAACGCTCGGCGTCGCGTAATTTCTGCGCGACGGACTTTTAATATTTTAACGTATTAAGTTAGAAATCTACATTATGCTGAATTCGTCCAAATTTCGGGGAACATTTATCAAGTCCACAAAGAGAGTGAAACCTCTCTTAAAAGAGGGCTGCTCTGGACAGATTTAATTTGTTGCGAAGGCCTTTATAATTGGAACATAAAGATTGCGAGTAATTAATTTCGCAGCGAGTCAGAAGCAAGAGGCGCATTGAAGCGCGCACCGGCGCTAATTAATATTAATGGCCGCGAGACGCCACTAGCCGCCGACGCCCGATTCTTCTTTTATCTAACACCTACACTCCTGTGCTAATTTATTTTGATAATTTTATATGCCATCTAAGACTTCATGACTTGCCGAGCGGTTAAAGGAAATTATGTGTACTTAACCTATGTAACCATTTATTTTAATTAAATAAAATGTATTCATATAAAAATACCTAGTAACTTCATATCAAACAGCAATAGAAGTTGATTAGCTATTTATATGGTTCATACATTTAATACACACAATATGTTTAGGTATACATATTTCGTTTTCAACAATAGCTTTCCATGAAAACATGAAAGGCTATGTATCTGCAACTACATACATAGCAAGTATCTGAGCTCTGAATGGACATAATACTCGTATGGTAAATATGGTAAGCGGGTATGTTTGCGAGTGGGAGGGGCGGTACGCGGTGACCGATGGGATGCCGCTAAAAGCCGGACGGAAGCCAAGGACTCCGGTTACGCCGAGCGTGGGATCTTGTGCAAACCTAGCTCAGGGCTCGCACGCTTGCTACTACCTCATAATTGAGACATGCCTAATTTTTTATCTTAACATTACGTAATGTGTCCCTTACTGTCCTGTACATCTAGGTTACACTTGGATGAAACAGTTGAGGATTTTCTGAAATGGACAACGTTTACCATTTTGAACTTTTGAGAAATATTATAGGTAATGTGCGAATAGTTAACCTAAATACAGACACAGTCAGTTCATATGCAAATTAGGTATGCAATATTTAGTTTTCCTACAAATATTTTTTTTTCTTTGTAATATTAAAGAATTAACTATTGACCTGACAAATACCTATTTCAGTTTCAAATGCCAGTCAGAGACAGCCCTGTTATTATTGCACAAAATGTAAGACAAAAAGTCTCTGGGCTCTTCCTGTGGCCGCTCCATATGCGAGCCGTCGCGTCTCGGGTTTCCAATCATAAACAAAAACCAGCAAATACCAACATACTTAACACCCATCTTGACTTTTTTGGCACTTTAGTGTTGCCATTTTGTCTACCAAAAATGGAGCAGGTTTTAAATCTAGTTAGTTAAATCTATTCAGTTCGCCCGTGAAATGCAATTACATATACATATATGTATCTCTTATCAATGAATATGTAGAGAAAATGTGTATATCCGCGTTGCCGACTGTAGGGACGTGTTAAGGTACTACTTGTTATTATAGTATGCATTAAGTACTAGTATTCTGCACTATGTTTCGCGCACTGAAATAATTAGTACCAAGTGGGATTTAGTGATGATATCTCTGCCTACTCAAGCCATAAAATCAAGCCTGACCGGCTAGATTTAAAATGATGATGAGTCCAGAGCTGGGCACCGTTAATCAAATAGTTAACTTCGTTAATCGCTAATCCGTTACAAAAAAAGTTAACTTCGTTAATCGTTAAAGCGCTACTTTTCGGAAGACTTAACGGAAGTTAACGTTAATCGTTAATCCGTTAACACGTGCCAAAAAGGGCATCTTTGAGTTAGTGATCTACAACTTATAGTTAATCAGTTTCCTTCAAAAATATCCAATTTGCCATCCGAGTACCTTTGAAAATTCAGGAGTTATCTTAATGTCTCATGGCTTCCAAAATTTGATCTGAAGTAAATTCAAATGCAACTAACTATCTTGTAGACCTCCGAGGTCACAAGCAAAATAACAATGTCTCAAGTTACAGGACAGAGCTACAAATTATCGAGCAGTTTCAATATGCCATCCCTAGTGTTCAAAAATTAGGTCCACTGCAGCAAATTGATGGCTTGATTAAGAAAATACTCTAACTAATTATGAAAACCCTCCAATCACGTTGGACGTGCCGTTCAAATTTAAAGGTTGTCTGAATTTCTCAAGAACTCCATCATCAGAATATAAATCAAATAAAAAAGATGAATGTCTGTGTTTACCGACCAATTCCATTTTGCCATTCCTGGTCTTCATCATCAGGTACACTCCACCAAAATACTGGTGACCCCCAAAATTTTTTTCAAGTTTATAAGGGAACTCTCAAATCATAATGCATGTGCCGTTAAAATTTGAGCAATTCTTTAATTTCTTCATGAATTCCATGAATTCAAAATATGAATGTCTCAATTATAGGATGGGAATTAACAGACAGTTCCACTTTGCCATCCCTGGGCTCCATCATCAGCTCCACTCCACCAAACTGATGGTTTTCGTAAAGAAAAATGCTCGAGTTTCTAAAGAAAACATCATCACGCATAAGCCTTTCCCTCAATTGGCTCAATTTCTCATGGATCCCAACATCAGAAATGAATTTTGAAAAAAATGGGTCCAATCAGCATGCCTACCACGAACATCGAAAATTGGCATTGACGGGAAAACCTCTTTGTCACTCCAATATGCAAGTGTGACAGAGATGGAGATACAAATCCGCAATCGTTCGATTTTCGTGGTAGAGGCCCTGCAACGACCATGGATAATTTACAATCGGTTCAGCATTGACGAAGTTCTGACGTAACAAACATAAAAATAAAATAAAATTAAAGAATAATAATTAGAAAACGACATGGAATGAGAAATTCTTCTTTTTTGAAAATTTGTAGTCGGGTGGAAACAGGTTTTTTGCCGCGTGGCGCGGTATGTGCGGTATCTTTTTGGTAAGTAGTTTGGAACTGGATTAACGATTAACGGACTTGGGAAAACTTAACGGAAGTTAATGATTCCGTTAACATATTCTAAAGTTAACATAAAAGTTAATCCGTTAATGAAAATGTTAACTTCGTTAATTAACGATTAACGGATTAACGAGTTAATGCCCAGCTATGGATGAGTCATACGGCTGCCGAATAATAAGCCATAAACGAATACGCGAATATATAGTAGCCACCAGCCATGGATCGGTATCGCTATCGTCATCTAAACTCACAGTTTTCATAAATCCTATAGGTAATTACTTCGGACATTAGTTATGAAAGCGATGAATTAGTCCGACATAATATTTGAACACATCGGCAGTGCAGCACCATCTCTAAAACATAGCACACACACATACATTCACCGCTCATACAAGAACAAGACAATCCAGACCAAATCTGGTCTGAAAAAGCGCTCATCGATGGTGTAACAAACACATGTAACTTGCCGGCGGCTTCATTTGCACAAAAGAGCGAAGCAAATGTAGGTAAGAAGGTTATAATCGAGCTAAAGTGGGTTAAGCAAAAAGCGGCATATGTTTTATTGTAAAAAAATCTTTTGAGGGTTGCACGTGTGCTTCTTTCGAGTGCACGCGAGCGCGACACCGCCGCGCTGCGCCTGCGCCGCTCGCGCCTTAGCGACATGCAAGCTACTTGACTTCGCCTTTACAGTCCTATCAAGTAAATATTACCTAGGTTAACTGTACTTTTCTATTTATTCCTTTTTGTAATCGTATATGTCCTGTTTTGTGCAATAAAGTGTTTATTACTTACTTACTCATTACTGTATTACTTACTTAGCGGTTACCAAATCTGTAATAATCAGGATCAATCACGTACAATTATGCATAATCAGAACATGACAATCAAAATCGACAAATAAAGCAAAGCGACTACATTTTCACATGATATTCCTTATCATTGATGCTACGATTATTGTTTAAATAATATAAAGACTATAACGCAGTACCAGTTTACTATTTCTACTCTATGGAATCTCAGGAATATTTAAGAGGCCACAGTGGCCAAATTGTTATCATTCAGGCGTCTAGATCTCAATTTTGATAACAACTAGGTATCTGATACTCATACACATAAAACTTCAACATATTTCCTTCAAACTGGTAAACGTGAAAACATGATTTTTAACAAAAGTCTCGATACTTTTATTTTTCAAACATAGGTCCTTTTTTACATGTTTTTGGTTAGAACGTCGAAACCCTTGAATTTATAAAGATGATTCTTAGTTAAATAGTTAAGTTATAACTAGTTCTTAAATCTGGTAAAAGCTTTTATCTACAGAAATTGTAGTTTACGTGTAAACATCTAAATTATCTGATTATGCAGTGTATTTTGACGCGCCCGCCTATTATCGCCTTTTCATGTTTCGCGTGCTCTTGCAATTAGGTCTATCCCGCTCTTTTTTGCTCGCATATGTGGACTCTTAACAGTCTCTCCTACGTCCGTATGGTCCGATTTTCCCTTAAACGGATATAGTGAGATCTATTAACTCTTCAGCGATTTGTTAATTATGAGGGATTGAGAATAACATCAACTTAAAGTAATATAAATAAAATACATAGGTAAGTTTAGTATGAAAAAATACGTAACATTATGAAATCTGAGTATATCGTATCACAAAACTCACACAATACAAACATAGTAGAAGTGAATTGTAAGTGCAGTCTTTAAACATATATTGAGGAGTGCAATTATGTGCGGTCCTGCGACGCATCGACGCATGCTAGTTCCTCGGGTGCAGTCAGCCATGAAATCACCCGTTCGCCTTTGTACGGCACCGACAAACTTACAACACTGGCCCACACGGCGCGTAACATCCACTATCAATAAATACCCTATAATAGTGTATTTAACCACTTTTACCCAACTTGTGTATAGCGGACAAACAAGAATATTGTTAAGATAATTGACCATTTGTTGCCTTTGTTGGAGTGATTCAATAAAACCACCGCGATCAGGCTTTTGCATTGCAACTACCGCCTGAAAAGAGGAAACAAGCTATCGTTGCACATACACAACAAGTATCTATTTAGACATTAGGTATTCATTCGATTAAGTGAAAAAATACTTAAATACAATAGCGAATTATGTGCTTAAGTTTTTGAATTCAACAATGTACAAAGTCAGTATCACTGATTTATCTCCATTCTCATCATCTCAATCTAACTACCTAATGTGTTAGAGTCAAACCACGTTATATCTTCAAAGGAAATGAACTGTCAAACACTTTAAAAGTGTTATTTTAAACGTCAAACTTCTATGAAATTATGTCGTTAACTTAACACTTTCACAGTCTAAGCTATCAAAATCTAGGAAACTTAGCATGGACGGACTCTACTTATATTTGATATACTAGTTTGGAGCAGAATGGATGTCGGACACTTCATTTGAATCTTGCGTGTCCTTTTTCCCCTTCTGATTATAGATATTAAATTTAAATCTTGGATACCCTATACATCTTTGAGAATATGTTAAATTAGCAAGTTTCATTTTAATTTTATTTGAGTACCTATTTTGTTTTCTTAGGGATGATAGTATTAATTAACCATTCACCATTTCCCCTCAGGCACAAAATTAAAATATATCGATCAAAACCTATAACAACAAGCGACATTTAAACATTGTTTAAATAAAGTAAACCGTTGATTAAGTCCGCCTATAAAATAAAATTTCAATAAACCTAAACATATACAAAGTAATAAAACTTTATAAACAAGCTTCTAATAGCATGTTTTTATTTGTTGTCTAGTTAAACCATGTTAAATTATCACACCGCCATGACATTTGGAGACGCAACACGGCTACGTGGATAACATTTGTTGTGTATTTGGATAGATACCACTCGTATAAGGTGCGCATAATTTTAACTCGAGGGATCATTATACCCCACCTTCCCCTATAAGAATTTCCCGCCCATTTGGTGACGAAATGGCTGATCACATTATTTACAGAATCTAACCGAATTGAAACGGAACCCATTAAATAAAAACTATACGATATGGAATTATTTCCAATGGTACCTAGTCACTCCGGAATTCCGGATTCGATCGACTGCTTCATATAAAAAATAAGTACTACCCAATAGCTATTATGCTACACTAGCAAAGTATCGTTAGGAAGCAACTGCAATACCAAGAAGTTAGATAAAGCCATAGGTCCTGAAACCGGAGCTGCAACTGGATCCCACAAAGAGCGATCGAAAGTGCAAGTGTTGCAATAATACTTCATTTCCACTCCCCGAATCGCATTCCACCACTTTTTCTACCCGACAGCGTATTGTTTACCCGACGAACCTTGGTTACAAATGATCGAAACGGCGATATCGATTTTCAATAACATATCTGACACTGTCACAAAATAAACTCTAATCATCTCTACGTCATTCACATAGAGTCGAAACTCCGAAATAAGTCTGTTTGGTTGCAGAATCGCGGCAAAAAAGCAAATCTACCTGAATAAAAGTGAGATTTAGTTGCAAAAAAGATTTCGTTTTAACAAAAATATTAACGATTTATACAATATGCTTAATGGCAAGGCAATTTGAATAGGCTCGTTAATTGTTATTACAATGATATGGGTTCAATAGTTTTTATTATTAGCTACTTTTGAGCATTGTTTTTCTCGAAAGGATTGCACTGAAAGTGTATAAGAAAGTAATTATCGTTGTCAATGAATGATATAATGACTAACAGATCCAGAGGAGGGACTAGGTACTACAGGTAGATACGAGTATGTAGTTGGCAAATAACGACGACCCTAGTAGCTACTGAAAGGTACTAAGTACTACTAGGCTATCAAAAGTAGCTACCACTACGTTGCCTCCCCTGACCTAGTAATGTATCTATTTAAACAGTGGAGTTGCAAGAGTCAAATACATCGTAAACATTGTCTGTGTTGTACTAGGCCACATGTACTTACCTACTTATTTATCTACAAACACACATGCAAGCATCAAGCAGTCATTCATAAATAAAGGTTGTTTCCCTACTTAAAAATTGTTGAAAAGGCAGTTTATACGCCACAGAAAACAGTTGCATATCGAGTTGCATACCCTATCTTTTAATGCGAAGCCTAGCTCTATAAAAAAATCATCCTTTCATGGAAGCAGTCCAAGGCCGAGTAATTAACCCTCTTTTTTGTGACTATCCCATATACATTTGATTTATTTTAAGGACCTTTCGTAAAAGAAGAATTTGCGAAATATTGGGCGCATTGGCGCAACAACCAGCGGTTCCCAAACTGTTTACTGTCGTGAATATTCGTAGTTGACGTCTGATGAAAAGAAATAACTGAAACGTTTTATCTAATAAACATGTTTGTTTTGAGACAAAGAGCTATGGGCAAGTTTGTATGGGCACTGTCCCCACCCACCAACAGAAACAAAACATGTATGTTCATGTGTGTTAACAAGCTGATGATTTTTTAGTATGACGAGGATCGCCCTATGTATAAGGTTTTCTTGGAAAACCGTATTTTGTTTAATATAGTTTTAATATATATTCCATCAAAAGTTACAGGACAATGTTAAAGGATTTGTCAACATGCAATGTTATAGTAAATATACTGCTTGGCTGATCAGATGGCGGATACAAGCACGAGCTAGTAAGAGCACTTACTTATTATTGTTATATCTTTATAGACCGTGATTTAGGCAATATGAATGCCATAACACAATGGTATTGTAGATATAAAAAACAAATAGCTCTATAACCGAACTTTGTTTTCGTTTTTTAAGAAACGTAATTGCTTATTATTGCCAGTAACATATTTCTTTCTGTAATAATTATATTTGTAATCTTCTTGAATGAAACGAACAAACATAAACAAAATATGGTTTTCCAAGAAAACCCCATATATAGGGCGATCCTCGTCATAGTAAAAATGCATCAGGTTACTAAGACCTACTAAATGAGAGATCTTTCGTTTCTGTTGACATTTCTGCCCATGGTTCTTTTAGTAATTGAAATTAAACACTTTAGAACGGATAATCGCGTTTATTAACACCAGTTTCGGTTTATTAACAACAATCGCTGAAACCAAAGACAATGTAATATTTATGAAATGATATTTAGTAATATTTATTAAATACGTCCCGTTTCCAATATATTTTTCGTCATACTTACTTAGAAATTAGATTACGATCTGCCATCTCCGGGCAGTGTTTTTTTAACTTCCGGGTTTCAGAATACTAAGAGCAAACCATATCCAAGGTTTCAAGTGATCACAATAAAAAAAAATGTACCTATGTACGTACATAAAGTTGTGACAACTACTGCAACACTAAGCCACAGAATCCCAAGTACTCCACAAGTTTGAGAAGCACGATGCGCGGGCGCAGCTCGGGGCGATTCCTGGAAGAGTGTAAAAAGCGCAGGTACGCGTCGAGAGTGAAAGGGTCGCGATGCAATCCGAGCCCCAGTTTCTCTCACACTGACCTCCGTTTTTGTGCGTCCGATGCGCCTGATTGCCGACGCACCGATATTTACTGCAGCGAATTTAAAGTAGGAACACGTGAGAACTCGGCCCTTTCTTTTTTTTTCTTCAGATCATGTGATATCTTATTGTCCTCGAATTACAGTCTTTAGACATTTCTATGTAAATGCAATGAATGGATGCGCAATGGGTGAGGATTAACCTGGAACGCGTTGTTTTTTTATAATGCTATATATTTTTGTTTTACAAATATAATTCCAAACTGCGCTATCATATCACACAACGATATTTTAGGTAGCCTTCAAGTTTACCTAGGTATACTCATAAATAGTGAATGGAGCAAAACGTTTCCACATTTTAAAAACTGGCGAATTGAGAGCATACGAGTAATTCAATTATGACGTACTAACTTTTGCCCGCTACTTCGTCTGCGTAGAATTAGAATAAAAATTATCGTATGTATGTCCTTTCCCAAGAGTCAAAGAAACTACTTATCCCCATACCATCCCATACCCATACCCATAAAATGTCATCTTAATCCTTTCAGCAGCTTTAGCGTGAAGACGTCCCAGACACACAGCACATAGTTACTTTCGGATTTAGAACATGGATTTCATTATTGCATTAGTATGGATATCACTTTATAACCCATAGTAAAGTTATTTTGATTATAGTACGGCAACCTGCTACATAGAGTAACTAAGTTAAATAATAAAATATGTACTTAAGTATGAACTTATATTTGCATATTTATTTTTCTATGCCAAGTAAAAAAATTCTTAATTCGTTATTAAGTGAAATTAATTTTAATACGTAATAGCTATTGTGAAATCCGGTAGTTATAATTTTTAGTAGACTTGTTTATGATGATAACCCAATGAATTATGCAAGTATGTGACCCAAAGCGCCGAACACAACGTTGACAAAAATACAGAAATCTGCAAAAAATTCGGACTATTTTTAAATTTTGAAGTTCAATTAAAAAACCGTAGCATTTTGGGCATAACTTGTTATGAAGCGTTAAAACTATATTAAATCATTAGAGCTACCTTTTCATAATCGTAATTCTTATAATTTTTGAGAAACAATGCTTCAAAAAATTACCCTTTTTCCGACATACCTAATCAAAGTTTTGGGTTTAGCTAAATTGTCAACTAAATATTGGCATAAATGTTCATGCTAAGAATTTAAATCAATACCTAGTAATAAATATATTAAATTTGGATCAATTTTGAGCATCATTTATGCATCATAGTCTTGCAGTTTGAGATATACTTTAAAAAATGCCTTTTTTCTGAACATAATTAAATTTGGGGGTATATTTAAAGTTTGCAACTAAGTAAATATGTATCGGCACAACCGTTCTTGCAATGAAAAATAAATAGTACTAATACTCGTATTACATTTTAGCGCATTTAATACATTTTCATTTAAATGTAAAATGAAGTTAGTAAATTGTGAAGTTATTTAACAATAATAATAATCTTTGCATAAAAAATATCGTAAATTTTAAAATAAACCAGTTACAAAAATCTGCTTTGTGCGAAATATGGTGAATTTTTGAAACCTTCGAAAGTGACTGAGTGAGTGAAATAAGGCTTGTGATGTGGGTACTAGACGACGATATATGTATATAATAGATATAGGTATGTATACGTATAAATAGCAATAAATACTTTAATACTTAGAAAACATCCATCCATAACTCAGGAACAAATATTCATGATAAACACGCAAATAAATGCCCTGACCAGGATTCGCCGGGACCTGCTGCTTCGTAGGAAGGGTCACTACCATATTTCGGCACATTAAAGAGTACTATTTATTTCTAGATTGAAGGTAATAATGACATGCTATTATTAGAGTGTTTTATTGTATGACTAACAAGCCAAGCCAACCTACCGGGTTTTTTTTGTAGATAAGAAGTGCAGTTGCACGTGCAGACAAAGATAATAAGATTTGCAAGCGACTTATTAAAATGAAACAAACAATATGCATAAGTAGCTTTGGGCTTTACCTTTTGTTCGTGAAGATGAAAGAAGTGACCGCGATGTTTTGTTTTACAAATTCGTGGTATTTTTTTAATCTGGAGTTTAGAATTTTGATTTCGCATTCATTGTCATTAGTTACTCCTGACATCACAGTTGGTCTTCAAGTTATAATTTAGCTGTGAATTTAAAGTTATTTTTGTTGATGTTTCGTTATTTTTTGTTTTGTTATTGTTAATATATGATTAGTGTTACTATTTAACAATGAAGAGAAGTTGGGTTATTTTAGCAACCCGTTTATTAAAGTAGCTATTCAATGTATTTATTATTTGGTTCTTTTCATTTATTACTCACTTAATATTTAAAAGGCCTTACTATTGGAAATAAATTTTAATTCAAAAGTAATGAAACGGAATTAGAGCTATGAATAAAAAACACACGATACATTTTTATTCGTAGCTCTTAGAGACCGCATCGTATCTTCACTCAAGGTCGCGGGCGGACCGAACCAGCGTGTTCTTAAAGAACGTGAAGCCGTGATCACGCCTACACGGATTCACGTACCCTAATTTCACGTAGCCGAACGTCACGTGCGGAACGGACCAGAAAACCGTAGCAGTGAATCGCGAACCCGGGCGTACGGCTACGGGTTCACGAATCACGGACACGACCGCGAGCCCTACTACCAACAGTACCAACGAGGCTAGGAGGCCGGCAAAACCGATTATAAGACGACGTAGCGGTTTTTGTAATCATTGTTTTTCAATCGTTCGTATAATAGTGTACTAAATTTATACCTATGACGATCGCAACACGTTTTAGCTACTACAAGTTACTTTATTACCTACTTATATTCATATTCGAACATCAACCTGTGCTGTATACAAAGTTGAACAATGTACTTAAACCCCAATCACCGGTGAAATGCTCTGGGCCCATCACTGGCTCTCACAGGCACTTTCCCACGCAAACATTAACATGCCAGTCAAATTGGACCCACCAAATTCCATGTTTGACAGAAATTTTATTTGCGCAAACTTTTCAATCGCCACACGATGCACTTTCTACTGCATCGTGGGAATGCAGGTGGGGAAGGGTTCTACTTCTACCTACGCTCGCACTCTTTGTCACGACTTGCACCGCTTGCACAAAAGTTATTCGCCTATTGTGGCCATGTCAAGTGATGTTCGGCTAATAGATAATTTATGGAGCCGCCGCAAAATATGTCAGACGCCAAGAAAACTTTAAATTATTAGGGTTGTTTGGGTATTCAATTATCTGTACCGGGAGTGACTACGTGATATCTTGCATCTTTTTCAAAGATTAGGATAGATAATTACGACCAAACGTTTGCGCCATGCGGCCAGACCTTTTTAGAAAACGATAAATTAAATAGTTTTTTTTATTTTTATATAAAACAGCAAAGGTGCTGTTTATTTCTTAATGGTGTATCGAGATGAGCTAGCAGTTTAAAAATGTAAATGGAATTGAATTGGTTTAAAACTAGAATCTTTAGTGTTGCGAGATATATAAAATATCTGGCAACACTAAAGACATAAGTAACGAAATAGACAAACAAACTTTGATGACGTGTGGAGCATAATTTATCCACAGCAGATTGTCGAGGCGAATACTAGGTACCTAGTATTCGCCTCGACCCTACCTACCTATACTTACAAAATAATTTCAAATATTTAACATCCAATATCATCGCTTATATTTTATCAATTATAATCATTGAAGAAGAGCTCAAATTTTGTCTTACTTACTTCCACTATTGTGGATAAAATGCAATTTCAAAAATAAAGGAGCGCTTTTCCTAGACGAAGAAGCGACAAACTATAAGTACCAATCCAGACAGAAAAGAACTCATGAGATGCTCTTTCGGCTAGGTTAGAATCATATAAGCTTTGTCAATAATTCAACGACTATTAATCAAACATAATATTGCGTTAGTAACGCAAGCTTAATCCATTTGAATAGAGATGTGCAGATGAACGCCGGTAACCGCTGACAGGCGTCCGGACGCGTTAATTTAACGAGCAAGGTGACGCCGCGTAATCCTCGTGTAGTTACGGGCGGCACGTCACCAACCCACGCGGCTTGCTTTATTACCAAACTCGCATAAACTTCATTTATTAAAAGCAACTAACGTTAATTTTAAATGTCACCAGCTTAACGCTAACCCTCCAAAAGCATGAGCTCTACAGATCCGCGCCAATTTGCTACGCGCGTGAATATGTCGATTGGATTGAGACATGACACGTTCGTTAATACTCGTCTCAGATTTATTATGTGTGTTTGAGATTAAACTATTGTCGGCAATATTTACCTACCCTTAACCCCAGTTAAAAGAGCCCCTATATATGTACATAGAAGCTCAACAATAAAGTAGGGTCAACCCTTTCACATTGACATTTGGCCCTGCCTCTCTCCGCGCAGATTTATTTATAACCCTTTCACCCAATCAAAACGCGAGAGCACGCGAGTAAAAAATACATAACCGGTGCTGGTAAAAAACGTAAAAGACGGCAGCCACGAGGCGGCGCGCGCGCGTAGCAGGGATCTATTAATAACCCTTTCGCGGTGGTAGGGTTAACCAGCCAATCAAACGGAGAGGCGGAGCTTAGAGCTTTATTAAAACTTGATGTAACTTTAAGCGCGCATCTAATTTAGAAACCTCCATGCACACAAGTTTTTTTTTTCACTCAAACAACAATAACAACTGTTGACAATAGTCTCTTGATGAATGACTCTTGTAATACTTATACATCTAGATTTATTTAGTGCAACCCACAGTAGCACGGATGTAAATAATATGAGGCTAGTGAATGCAAACGAGCCGCTATCACAAAATGCTCCCGCATCGCTTCGCCCACAAACGAATTAATGCCCTCTCGCCCAATTGAAGACAACTGTCAATGTTTTTATTAGTACACTTGTACATAAAAGTACTTGTAATATTAACATTTACAATGTCTGTCTAAAACAAGCATGATGTAATAAAATCAGTTATTTACTAACTGGGTACGTTTTAGGGGTTAGATTTGAACTTTAAAATTTTAAGTCAAATAGATTTCACTTGCTTGAGCATCTTGCTGGTTTTCCGGTTGATACTCAAGATGGCGAAGATGTCTCCGGGATAGTTTTTTTTTGTTTTTTGTTCGTTTAGTTGTTTAATGTGTAATATTGATAGCGTATCACAGTGAACAAACGAAAAAGTGACAAAGTGAAGTGAGAAACACTTACTCTTGAGACTCGCCTTAACTTCTTGTTTTGTCATCACCCGGTAGTTCCAAGGTCAAGCGGCCTCGTGGCCTGAGTAAAGAAGCTATCTCCTTACCAAGGCCCTCACCGTACAACGTCACTCTAAGAGCAATTTTTTTAACTCGTACATTGTGCCCATGTGGCATTATACTTTGACACTGGCGAAATTGTCCCACCGGACAGAGCCATTTATTTTTAAAAACTGAAGCTTCTTGCTCACAGGTGTTGCGACTCGGCTAGTGTAATGCGTTTAAACGAGTCATAAGTTCTCAGTAAACGGACGTCGGTAAGTACTCGTAGGTACCGCCAAAATACATCTCTACGAATTAATAACTTACTTATGTAAATTCGCATTTCTTCAATTTAACAAAAAAAACAATCCGTAACAAAAAAGATTGTTATTATGAAAAAATCTAATTATTATATTATAACTAGGTATCAGTAGACTGGAGTAAGATCCAAGGTGCTAAAACTGAAACATCCATGTGACCTTCCGCGGATACAAATCACATATTTTTCAAACCAAGAGGATGTGATGGGATGTGAGGAAACCCTTCTGTCAAATTAGTATTATTCCCGAGATTTATTAAATACTAGCGACCCACCCCGGCTTTGCACGGGTTATTATTATACATATAAACCTTCCTCTTGAATCACACTATCTATTGAAAAAAACCGCATCAAAATCCGTTGCGTAGTTTTAAAGATTTAAGCATACATAGGGATATAGGGACAGAGAAAGCGACTTTGTTTTATACTATGTAGTGATAGTGAGACAGTGTGTTGCATGCGACTGTACCAACAATTTGTGAACATATATTTACAAATTATCACTCAGTTCCAGTTGGACAGATGTATTTTATTATGATTTCTCTCACGTCGGTTTGAAACCGTTTTCTATTAACTCGGCTAAGGCTTTAACAACACACTTAATTATTTTAACCAATTGAGCGATTTTGCTTTGAACATTGTCTTTCGTATCATAACAGGTCATAAGACAATGAAAATAATGTTTACTCTCTTAGGAAGATATACAAAGCCTTATTATTTGAATTATCGGTGCTATTTGATATAAGTATTTTACCAGTACAAGCCATTATTAATGTTCTTAATCAATAAACCATGTACGTTATTAGGCGTTAGCCAGTTACACAAAGTTTTGCCTAAAACCGTAATAGACGGGGCAACTCGGTAATAAACGGGGTATTATTTCTTCTAACTACTTTAATTTTCCCAAGCTGGAGTAAATTGGTCAAAGTAAAACTATTACGTCAACTGCCATGAATTATGTACGCGCGGCGCGTCACGACTCAAACAATCACACTATGGATACAAAATTGTCCCCTATGAGCGTATGAATTACGAGAACGAGTTTTCTTTTTTGTAAATATTGTGTAATGAGCCTTTTAAAGTGTCATAGAGCAGAAAGCGCGAGTAGTTCCGTGATAGGGGCGTATTCACACAGCGGGCGATGGGGGTGATTGTTTCACTTCTAATTGGTTAAGTAGCGCGACCTAATTGTCTACGGGCACGACACGATGGCGCGGATTAATGCCGGCCGTCCGCGTTCGTTTTACACTTTAATCACTTTACACAACAGTATCTCCGAAAAACACGCAACCCGCTTAAATTGTGCATTCGAAGATTAGTTTTAATATACCTACTTAATGTGTAAATAGTTTTAAAGTTTAACATCTGCCAGTTACCTACATACAGCACACTAATAAAGTTCCAAAATTCCAAATACAGGTTTAATAGGTAACGTAATAACAGTGAAACAACCGGCCAAGTGTGAGTCGGACTCGCACACGAAAGGTTTCGTACCATTTTCAATTAAAACGTAAATGAGTACATGTAAGCTTCTCCCTGGCAACCCAAAAATAAATTTAAAGGTTTTGAAACTCATCTTAAGCTAGACTTTTAACGATGGTTGGTGGCAGAGGTTGCGAATTTTCGAAATAGAGATGGTACAGATCGATTCACGATAGCAGGCGTGGAAAATTAATGAAACTGTCATAAATTTCATAGACATTCCGTGCCAGCTTTCGTGAATTGATATGTAACTAGTTTAGACAGCTAGAAACATAACAGCGGTAAATGTCACAAGCAAAGTTATAGCAAAAGATCCACTGTTGACCATGATCCACTGTAGCTCACTCTCGCCTACATACAAATAATTAGTTTGCATAAGTATTAAGGGTACTCGTATACGTCAGTAAGAGTATTTTTGAGTTTTTATTTTTATATTTTGAGCAAAAAATAGATTTGCAGTAGGTTACCTAATCAAAGTTTCCCTGGAAAAAGATGATGTTTCCTAAAAACAATACCACCACAGTACAGAATACATTTGCAATGAACAATGAAACAGAAATATGCCTACATCAAGTAAGTAATTAAGTACGGTATGTAGAAATAGAAACCATCATAAAACACAGCAATAATAAAAATACGAGTTAGTAGGTAGGTATTAGATTAGTAGGGAGTAGATCGACTGTAGTCGTAATGCGGCGCGTCGGTGTGTTAAATAATTAGGTAAGTACTATGTACATATATCCTTACCACGAGGTTTACGTAAACGTACTCACTAGCTCCATGCATTTCATTCGCACCAGCATATCAGTGTAAGCGAGATGCACTGCGGGTGAGTTTAGGTACGAACTCGCTAACGAATACGATTAAGTACGTAAAACTCATGGTAAGGACACAGGTAGATAGAGCGTTGCTCGCGGGTGTAATCCGCGGCACATTAGTCAAATTAACACGGCATAAAGCCGGCGTGGCCCTGATTAGCCGCGGACGGCGAGCCCGCGACGCTGCCTAATTGACCTAAAAGTGCTTAGCACGAATCGGTCGAAACTATGCTGCCACCCAGGGTTGCCACTGCAACTTCGTTTCATGCTCAACGGTTATTGTTTAGACTGTCATAATCAGGTTAATTATCAGAGGAGACAAAAAATGCTCTGATGAATCAAGGCCTTCATCTACTCCCTACAAAGACCTGACAAATAATTGTACCTACTCATTTCGTCTAAACTAAACACCTCCAACTAAGCAATACAGTGGCCTTAACTTAGATGAGGGCAGCACGGTACCAAAACAATTCTTCAGTGTAACTGTATGCTACTAAGATGGTTTAATTTATCAGAGTTTCATTTTATTTAAAGCTTAGAGAAGCATGTCGAACTAGCTATTTTCAGCAGTAAATGGACTTTGAATGTTCTTAAACCAAATTGTTATCTCTATGATTATTATCGTGTCAAACTATACGATAATAATTATTGCTAGATATCACTTATGTAACTCGATCCGTTCACCTTTTCTAGTTTCCTTTTCACTACACCATCTTTATCTTCGACCATAGCTGTTAACATCTATTAACACCACGCATTAACAACTAAACCGCCGTTAAATAATTGTTATCGCGTTACACGGCCCTCGCAGCGACATGGTAATGCGCGGATTGATAGGCCCACGCCCAGCAGTACCTAACCCTAATCAAATTAATGGCGACTGGACTCTGATTAACGCTTGCGAAGCAATACCATTCCATTTCCATAGCGCGAACGACACCGGGCGCGTCTAATTTATCGCGCGCGGGCCCATTCGCCGCCACGCAGACCAGATACGATAACAAGCCACAAACCTTTTACAAAACGCTACTTAATTATGATAAATTATTAGGGCCGCCTGATTTGATATTGTCTGTGTTTTTCATTAGTGTTTCGCATTCGATATTATCACAAATATGGCGGCACATACGGCGAAGTGTGAAGTTTGCGAGTCGGTAACGAGCATGAGCCGCGTCCAAAGAAACCCGCGGAGTCCTAGTGCGCGTCATTAGCGAGTTGTATTGTAACGAGCCCGCTTGATTGATACGAGC
This sequence comes from Lathronympha strigana, assembly GCA_949128165.1. Taxonomy (NCBI): domain Eukaryota; kingdom Metazoa; phylum Arthropoda; class Insecta; order Lepidoptera; family Tortricidae; genus Lathronympha; species Lathronympha strigana. The sequence continues at coordinate 7,694,580 of OX421905.1, read as the reverse complement.
TCCGCGCGCCCGCGCCCGCGCCCCTGCGGATACCTATCCGACAAACTTTCACTTTACTAACTTTGTTTGACGTAATTAAAATCCATCTCCCCTGAACGGCACACTGGCACATCCAAAGTGTAATTTTCCTTTCAAAGAGAACTTCCGTTTTAGCTCCTCCCCGCCCTAATGAAAGATTACTTTTCTGCGCCTAAAAAGGCTTTTAAGCAACGCCAGCGAAATGACCGAAGTTTTATACTTTAATGACTTAGTGCAAAATTTGCCGATTTTCGCAGAAATTCTTAAACTTAGATTAAGATTTCGATGTTTGAAACTGCGAGATGTTTTCGAGAGATTCTCTTTGACTGTGAATAAATTTTAAGCAATCAAGTCTAATTGCTTTTTAATTACTTTTGATGAAAGAGAAATTTCTTATGAATAATATAGGAGACGAAGAGAACGTCTTAATGTATGTTAGTCAATTCGAGCACAGTAATAAGTGCGCCGGTACAAAGCGGCTAATATTTACAACGTTAGCAAACAAAAGCAATAAAAGCTTATCAAGTAAACAAGAAAAAGGAGTGTTCGGTGGGAGATACGTGTATCGACGGCAGCCCACGCGGGCGAGCGGCGGGCGGCCAGCGCGGCGCGTAGGCCGCCAGGGCTGCGACACATCCCGCGGCCGGCCACCGCGCGCTCTTATTAATTGCTAGCTCCCTTCTCGTGTGGACTGCACGGAGGGCGCAAAAACGCGTCCTCCCGAGCCCTGTCAGCGAGGGAAAAAATCAGTGAGCGATCGTCCCCTCGCGGGCGAGTCCATCATATTGATTGAGGGAGGGGCTGCCATTGGTCAGCGTCCCCCGCTCGCGTTCATTTATTATAGACACTGCGATGCTGTACAATGCCCTCATCTCTGAGTTTTCGCTGATTCATGCCAATGCATTGCAATTGCAATTGCAACCCAACTACACAAACTTTAATCTAATGTTGTGCAACGTGGTTGATCAGTGGTCATTTAAGCTAATACAATTTAATGTTTCATTGATTTAAGAGTAGGTAAATGATGTACCTACAACTACATGTTGCCGTAACTAGTGTTTGTTAGTCTAGTTATATCTCAAGATATTCCCTCCACCACACACCACATCTCATTACTTACCTACTGTTTATATACTTACTTATTACCTACCATCAAACAAGTGTTAAAATAAGGATTAAAACCCTCTCAATAAAACTAAACTAAGTAAATTTGAGGGTTTTAACTTCAATATTCGCTAAAAATCCTGTGTCCACCAAACACTGATAAGTACCATCACAAATAGATATGACAATTTTTCGATTAAAACACCGCACCCAAATTAATTCACCCATTCAGGAGCTATGATATTATGCCACAAAGAGCTATACAACCTACGTACCTACCCTAACCTACGTATATCAATTATATCACAATCTTTTTCCATCGGGGTTGTTCTATCGGCCGATAGGATTTTTTACCCATTCTTTTCTCAAACACGGCTATTTGTCTAACCCTAAAGTGTGTACATTTAATAATACCTCTAAACTGGTCAAGGGATGATCTACCTTCACTTATTTTAAGCTCCGATATCTCTCCCCTCCTGTTTATCGGCAGATCCGGCAGATATGCCCGAACGTATATAACCAGCTTTTTATTTCAGTAGGTACTTCAAGCCAAATTCCGGCCGTCTAGCCTAGCCGTTAGTATACGAAGTTGTTCATATAATTTGTGTTTGTGTATAGGTAATAAATTTATATATTTTTCTTAACTATGAATTTAAATCATATTTTTATATGAGCTCAAAATCTTTTGGTAGGAATTTACCCACATTTCACGTAACCCCAATTAATAATTACGTAACCCGCACTAACTTCTTTCGAGCAACTTACTTTTAAAGCAGCGTACCTAATTGAAAATCGATACAATTTTTTAATAAAAATGTTTAAACTTTTTCCATGGGGGCTACACAAAAGGTTACACGAGTAACACAAAAGTTTATATTCTCAAAGGAATTAGCAGGCTTTAACATAAAAGAATTTTACATCAAGATAGACGTGACGTGAAGTGAACAGTAACGAGATAGATAACATTTGTGGAATCTTTGAGTTCGACATTTATACTCGTACCGATATTAGACTACCCTTTTTATCGGGCTCTATTTCTCGATTACCCTGCCGGTTCCTTCCCTGCTTCAACTCCCCAAGCATACTACCTTATCGTATTACACGGCCCGATATGAAAAATAGGGTAGTCTCATACCGACTTTAGCCTCGCTAACACAGACTAAACAACAGACGCCGCATTATGAAGCGCTCGAGTAAACCGTGGGGGGAAAAGTAAATATTTACATTTTCGTTTCAAAATCAATCATTTAACACTGTAAAAAAAGAAAGTTGTTTTAGAATGTGCAAATCAACCCCTTTCAGATAATACCCCACATGGCCCAGTAACTAAACTTTTTATTTTGCCCCCTCTTTTATCCGGAATTTTTAAGTAATTGAAACCAAATTAAAATATATGACAAATCCACTCTCAATGGGTCTGGGTTAACCTTGTTTATACTATAACTATGCCAAATTTCCAATTTGTAGTTCCTTTATGAAGTCTCGGGATATTTAACGATGTGACAGACAGACAGACTGAGTCACATCATAGGTAAGGGTCTCTTTTACCATTTCGGTACGGAACCCTAAAAAGTGGTCGTGGTCCGGTCTTATAAACAATTACAATGGGAGCACCGGACAGCATGTGTGTGTAATATTATCAAACCGCGATCAGATGTCGATTCGAAAGTACCTACTGTTAGCACAACAGTAGATATAAAGAATAAATCTAATTATAAGTCAATCTAGCCTAAATTCACAGTTTAAGTGCAGACACTCATAGATAATAGATTTACAACTGTTTTCTTGGTAAAAGCTGTCATTTGTTTTATAAAAAATATAAAATTAAACGGTCGGTGCCGAGAAATCGTCTGCAATGTGTTAACATATTTTAATAAAGAAAATGAGAAGACAAAGGTTCTTCTGAAAACTTTAATGGCCATTCTAAGTATAAATATAATCATTCAATTTGTTGTTTGTTTTATTTTAACTTTTAAGGTCTTTATTTTATTTTGTTGTTATTTAAATTAATAAATCATTTGAAGGTACCTATATGTATTTCATTTAATTTGGTAATATAATATATTTTTTCCCAAGTTCAGAATTGCTTCGTAAGGAAATAAGCATTTTTATGTATCTGCACACTGTACCTTTTTATTTATTTATTGAGGAATAGGTAAGCATTTGACTACAATCTCACCTGATGGTAAGTGCCGATGTAGTCTAGGATGTAATTTCATGTATTAATTCATAAATGACGTATGTGCTCAATCGTAGTACTTTGATCGCGGTTTGATAATAAGTGCCCGGCTGCACTGCTGCGTCGCGTCGCGTTCTGTCATAGAAAATACGACTCATGCGTTGACCTCGCAACGTACTTTCTATGGCCAAACACGATACAGCGCACCGCTCCATCTAATAGGCGATGTGATCTGTGTAGGTGAAGTATGCGGAGCCCGAGCCGCGACTCTATTACAACTTTGGCGGGAAAATACAGTGAGTGGGCGAAGCAAAGTTTGATTCTCCTTAAAATATGTAGAGAAAGTGAAAAGTAAGAAGGGGGAGGGTGGGGGCAGCGGTCAGTGGAGGGATGATGGATCACCGCCGCGCCAGAACCTCTCCCTCTCTCCCCAATTATATCTACGAACATAACAACTCTTTTTGAAAAAGAAAGCGTTATTTGGATATGAGTAGTAAGTTTTCCTAGCCTAGCAAAGGCCTCTCTAATTAGAGCCAATTGGTTTTAGTTTTTGACATGTTTATGTATGTAGGTGTAAAGAAAAATCCATGAATAGAGGAAAATGGAAAATGTTACTCGACCAGGCCAAGGCTCACCACGGGCACGGGTAGATCCTTACATGATGAAGTAGGTGTAATATCAATGCACAAAATCTCAAAAATGATAAAAGGTGATAGGTATTTATAAATATTTCTTAACCACTCTGTAATTTTAACACTAAGTCTTTATTTTAATTCTTAGATAGCGTAGGTATGTGATGTTTATTAATAGCGCAAACTTTTAATGTCAAGTAAAGTTTTAGATTTAGACCCCGTGATGGCATATCCTCTAACGTGCGCGGTCCCTGTAAATACCTACACCAGAAATTAAAATCGGTCATAATGTTACATAGTAGAACTAACTACTAGTATTAACTATTTTTAACTTGTCGATGAAGGTGGTTTTTAGGGATGTATTTTGGCTAACATCACTTATATTCAAAAATGAAGATCGATGAATGATGCGGTTTGCTTGTTTGTCGAATAGATACAATAAAACTTTTTAACAAAAAATTATAACTGACTTCAAAGAGTGTAAAATAAAATGTATTTATTCTTATTTGCTGTAAGGTTCGGAAAGGATGAGTAACTTGACTCACGATTGTCCGGAAAGGCACAGCTTATGTACTTTCGGCAATCAGTAAAATTTAGGTGGTTAAACGATCCTCGGCTTACACAACCGGTTAAAAACGTCTTCCTCGAACAACTCTCTGTAGTCCCTGATGACGACCGTAATGCGGCGAGTGACCCTAGCAGTTGGGTTGTACGTCACAGGTTTATAAACAAGACTAGATGTCTTATTTTGCCATCATAGATCGTCGAGTCCAACACTACGGTGGCGTTCCGCCTTAAGGACCGAGATAATCCTCATTTCTTAAACGCCGTCCGCTCTTCCGCAGTAATATTACTCTTTGGCGACTTAGGTTTCCTTAAAATAACGGAAACATCCTGTCTTAACCCTTCGGCACCACACGACGGCACCATGTTTCGCGTTATTGTTTCCTCGACACTACAGATCACAGTCTCGTACGGAACCCTTCCTGGTGTCATTGCAAAATTCAACCTTTTTTCTAGAACACTGACAGTTGCATTATCTAAACTAGCACTCGATAAAGGCCATGGCAGAGCAAGGAAACAGCTTGTGCCTTAATAACTTTACCACTTGATTTTTTTTCTGATGATAGGTCACGACTCACGACGTAAGTAAGTGCTATACTAAATTTCAGCATTCTCCTCTTCTTATTTTTGAAGAAAAAAAAATAAGAAAAATGAATTTTCATGAATATCTCCGCTTTAATGGAACGAATAATTTCGTGCTTCATACATATACCAAATCGGTCATGTGGCTTCAGCTGTATTGAAACTCCGTTAGCTACTTCCCTGAACAACCTTTTCCTATAATCTTTGTGCTGGCAGGCGGTGGGTGCGGGTGTAGTGGGGTCGGAAAAAAAAGAAAAAAAATGTGGGCTCAGCGACTTTTTTTTTTCAAACAGTTGCTCTGATTGATTAATCTCGCGTCAGAAAAAAAGCCAATACAGCTGAGCCGATTACAGATTACAGATTATTATTATTTTGGTACTTTTAATTAACGCTGGCAACCCGTTCCCACCACCCGATCGATTTTTTTTAAGGTGCACAGGGAGTACAGGGCAACTGTTTGAAAAAAAAAAGTCGCTGAGCCCACTTTTTTTTTCTTTTTTTTCCGACCCCACTACACCCGCACCCACCGCCCGCGGCCTGCCAGCACGAAGATTATAGGAAAAGGTTGTTCAGGGAAGTAGCTATCGGAGGTTCAATACAGCTGAAGCCACATGACCGATTTGGTCGCTATATCTTAGACTAATAATTTCGAATGAGTATTATCAATATTACTCGTATGTACCAGGCCTGGTCACTGGCCAGTTACATTTCATACACACACAATTGCAAGAAAGTTTAATTTCATATAGTTTTAATTACGTCAAGGGGACATACTAACTTTTCTAAATATATTTTTTTTATATTTTTATATATTATATTTTATGTATTATACGAGTATGTATGAGGCACAAAATTATTCGTTCCATTAAAGCGGAGATATTCATGAAAATTCATTTTTCTTATTATTATTTTTTTTCAAAAATAAGAAGAGGAGTAAGCTGAAATTTAGTATAGCACTTACTAACGTCGTACCTATCAACAGAAAAAAAATCAAGTGGAAAAGCTATTAAGGCACAAGATGTTCCCTTACCCTGCCATGGCCTTTACACGATTCAGCCACGTTTTGGTAAATTTATAATGTGTGAAAATCATGAAAGTTTAAATAAAAAATGAGTGTTTATATTTAGTAGATTTTGAGTAAGAAAGGGAAGGGGGGGGGGGTTCGTGTAAATATACACACTGCAGCTGCGTTACTTGAATTTGGCTGGACACGCTGTCGCGTGTCTATTCATTACAGACGAGTGAAATTATAACTATTTATCTACAAGTAGGTATACTTAAAGTAAAACGTATACATTTTGCAAGCTATTATTCCCCAATGATTCAATAATTAAAAGCTAAAAGCAGGTTGTAAAACCATCTACCAGTTTTGTGTCCCCTGTAAATAAAAATCCGACCAACAACATTTTCTGTGATATCTCACGCAGTTACGGCTCATTTATACCCTATAATACCTACACACAAACGAGAAGAGACTTTTTATGCCGATACTATCTTACACAACCTTCATACTCGTATCATTTCATGCTCATAAATCACCGACAAAATATTCTTAGGTAGTTGTTTACGAAAGAAAGTCCATTATTATGTTTAGGCCCGTCCGTATATCAAGACAAGTGTAAAGTTGTGTGTCATATGTGATGTGGGGAGCGTGGGCGCCCCGCGCCGCCCCTCCCCGCACCCGTTGCCCGGCAACCGTTTGTTTTCGCGGCTCGGGGCGGGATAGAAGGGGTAGGCTCTATGATTGATCAACCTACCCGCAGCCGGATACCTACCGGGCTACTGTCCTGTCATCTCTACTGCGAAACAATAAGTTTACGACGATAATCCCTTTAATCTCTTTAAAAGCTTGGGTTTTATTAATGACATTGTACCGGTAATAGGTGCGCCTCCTAACGGGAGTGATTAGGAAAGATTCCCGGGCTTAATTAATGAGAAGCCATCGTTAATTAAGTCGTACTTATTCAGCTATTCAAATATCATTTGCAATATTTTTAACCAATAGGTATTAAATTAACCAACGTAACTAGGTTTACTAGGTAAAATCAGCAATTTGTTACCGACAGTTCCCCGCCGTTAAGAAGTAAATACTGACACATTGTTTGACATTCGACAACTTCATAATTTCTTAATATTGACTATGTATATATATGTAATAGGAGAAAAAAGTATAGGTACTTACTTTTTTCGGGTGGCAGAATAGTAAAGAGTAATAATACCATATATCGATACATGTATGTATAAAGTTTACGAACCAAAAATATTGTATATGTTTGTTAATAAAAGGATTTTTTTACTTTATTGCACAGTAAATAATATACAAAAGGCGAATTTAATGCCAGAAGGCATACTCTGCCAGTCAGCCTAACAAGACTTATTAGTTACGATTAAATATATTTAAATAAAATTGATAAAAAAAGTTTAATAACTGTTGTCTTCCATTTATTTATAATAGTTACTAGTATTTTCGCCCAGTTCACCACAGGCACAATACACCTGCCAGGTATGCGGTCGTTTCTGCCGCTCCCGCATTGGCTTCATAGTCAATTAGTCATGACATGAATAACGCTCTCTGTGCATAAACACTGTTTTCATACTCTGTACTGTAGTAGACTTAAAGGCCTTTGATTGATTGACTAGTATCTTAGAACGACTCTCGAACGAAGTTATTACTGTTGTCTAAGAATGTAACGTCTCTAGTTATTTTTTTCATTTTCTCTCATGTTTCTTCTAACAAATATTTTTCTCTGGAGCATAAAACATTTATTTTCAAAATATATACCTACAGTAAGTGACTTACCAGTAACTTACCTAACTACCTACACCTTAAATCTAAAATAGGTCCTTGAGGCATTGTACCTAGGATGCTGGCGGCATTTCCTTGTTATATCGCAATGCTGATACGTTGTACGGAGAAAGCCACCAGCTTTTTCTCTTATAAGTTTTAATGAAATGCTTTCACACGACTCACGCTTGACTCGAATTTTATCGATACATTGATCGATCGTGTCACTAATCTAGAAGTTTAAGTTTGGCATTTGTTTAAATTAGATTTACCTACTCATATTATTGTAACAAAATATTTTGACAGCCACTTCAAAATTTGTACAGGCATTTCTCTAACCAGGAAAGTACGAGTATATACCTACAGTGTGTAAGTCTAATACGGGTGATAAATTTAACCAAACATAGAATTCATTAGTGTTATTAATAATTAAAACATATTTTTATGTTACACTTAATTATGACCCTATAATGTATGACAAATACATTATGGGGTCCTAACTACCATTGCAAACAGGTACGACTCTCAAACGCTGCGCCACGCCATGCGCACTTGTAAGTGTTAGGTCAGATACTAGCACTAGGTATAGATAGATAGTCGTAACTCGCTATTTTTATTTTTGTTTTTAACATCTGACATTTATTTTAACTAACAGAGATTATGAGAAAAATTGTTACTAACACCTATGAACCACTGCTTGTAATGAGTAATATGTTGTCTGAAATAAATAATTTTTATTTTATTATAATTAATTTTTTTATAAAATTTTCAGTAGCAATGTACTATAAAAAAATTTGACGCTGACAGTTGTCAACGAATGTTTCTCGCGAGTGTGTTTGCATTACATTGCGGGCCGAATTATTTTCTATGGATAAAATTTTAATTGCAATTCCATTTAAAAGTTACCTAATTACATTTCTTATGTCCTATACTAACCACCGTTAAGAGGTTCGCCCGTATTAGATTGACAGACTGTATAGTGGAAACTGTTTGGCTTATGTATGTCTTATTTGTTTAACTATGTGTATTGATTTTGCCTGTTTGTTTCCCAAAGGTTTAAATAAATAAATATAGATACATTATTATTTGTCTTTCTTTAAAAAACATCTTTAGTTTAGTACCCTTGAATTACAATTACAACACGCAATTTTTTACACGCTAAGGGTTTTGCACAAAGCTGCTCTATATTGCTGTAAAATATTATATACGACACCAATAGATGGTTTCCCAGTATTGTGTGTGCCAATTACTTTGGGTAAATTTGGTTACGGTATTTGCTCTGTAGAATAATTGTCTCGGCCACAGTGGCCATTGTTGTTTCCCCCACGGTCGCGGCGTGATCTAGTTTCAAATGTTACTGTTATAAGATGATTTATTTTTAAAACCCACTAAGTTTTAGCAAAAATTATGACGCCAGAACTTATTTACTTATAATATAATAGGGAATATTCACAATTTTTTTAAATACTGTTGGATGATAGCTTTTATCATAAAAATACTGTAAAATAATTTTCAGCGCATAATAACTAAAATTCAATAGATAAATCTTCTTTCAAAAACTCCAAATAAAAACGGGCGTTTGAAACGCCCGCCATTCCGACAAGCTTAGCCGTGACGTCATTGTTCATCTAAGGCCGGCACACAGTCTGGGCCAATACTACGAAAATCGAACGATTGCCGATTTGTATCTCCATCCCTGTCACACTTGCATATTGGAGTAACAGAGAGGTTTTTCCCGTCAATGCCAAATTTCGATGTTAGTGGTAGGCATGCTGAATCAGATTACGATGCATAATTGTAATTCATATTGTGAATTAATAAATTTAATAATGCATAAAATAAGTACAATTTAGATATTGCTTACACGTATCCTGATTTTTTCAGATATAATAAATTTCTCAGATCAATTGATGTGAATTAAGATTATGATTTATGAACGTGTTTGACCGGCCAACATAACCTAAAAATTGTTTATTATTTAATTAGTCTTGTATTGTTCAGCCAATTGTGTTTACATTTACAGTGGAAAACGACATACAACTACAAGTCATAAAACCGCTTTAAAGATGGGATATGTATTAAATTTATTTTACATTCAAATTAAAAGATATGTATTGGATTGTGCCAAAATGCAAAAATATGAGTAGCAGAACGAGAAACACTAGATTTCTTATGAAAGAAATTCCATACGACAACATGTATACAATTTGACACAGACGATTCACGATTCGCACGCTTTTTTTAATGATCTGGATACTAGTGCTTCTGTGCCGGCTGTACACCAAACCAAACATTTGAGAAACCGAGACGCCAGATTACAGAGCGGCGCTCTGTTCATTCGCGTTCTTGGCTTCTCGAATGTTTGGTGTACAGACGCACCTATCCAATGACGTCACACTCGACGTCACAGCGTTTCAACCGTTTGTAATTTCACAATTTTTTTTGCACTTTTCAATAATTATTTTCACAGCTAAAATAAAATAAAATTAAGAAATTTTGATAGGGATATAATGCTGAACCAACATAGTTTCTGAGAAAAAAATATAAGCCTTATCTATTTCAAGTGCATATAGCCTATTGGCCTGGATAAGGCTAGAGTAAAAAAAAATCTTTTCTATTATTTAGATACTTCAGAGAACTATTTTTTTACCCGACTACGGCAAAGCCAAAATTAGTTTTTTGTGTTAGATTTGACCTACTGAGTATGTATCTTTATTTCACGTGTTCCACCGAGATATCAATACCGGGCCGATCTTGATAGATCAAGTGAATCGATTTATTTTAATCCACGTCAGTCCTACGTGACACGTGACATAAGTAACATAGGATACACACAAAGTAAATTTTCAGCCGACTTTCAAATTAAGAAAGTTCTAAACGTTACAAAACACAGTTCATAACTTGTAGTTATCAAATAGTACATTGCACTAATAAATGTTAATAGCAGTGGTAAAATACTTGCTGCCGTTTTTTAACACACAGTTTCTGTGTTCCGTTTAGCAAAAATGCTTCATTGTCATAATTTACTAATTTTAGTGGCACAAAAGAATAAGAAAAAATGGGGTCTTTGCTTTGTCGTTTTGGGCAAATTTGCAAACGTCCTTTTTAGGAAAGTGTAGCAATAAGGTTGATACGACGCGAGTTTACAACCGGCCAGCATTGTGCCATTTGTGCCTTCTGTTCGGGGTTTTTATGCACGACTGTACAATTTAGAACAATATATAAATTCGGAGAAGCAATGTACTGCGCATCTTGCATAACCGTTTCGCGAAACATTTTTTTTCTTTGTTTTGCAAACAATTATTGTAAGTGAAATATTAAAGAAAATCCCTACCTACCTAACAAATCATTCCAAACGATACATTACGATAATTATACGAGTAAGTAGAAGACAAATACGAGGTTATTAAAAGATATAAAGCAGTTAGTAAAAAGAAATAATACAACGCATAATTAACTCCAAAAGTCAAATTAGAAAATAGGGCCTAAATTAATTTACATTACCCAGTCCGACCCGTTTTTAAATGGACAAAAAGAAGGGAATCCTAACAAGCTATAATTACTAACCGGCTAATTGCAGTAGTTGACATCCTTTCGTCGAAACTTTACTTTTTAAATTATAATAACAGGGTTTAGAGGGTTTCTACTACTTTTTACGTTAAGGGAAATTATTAAATTATTATACAAGCATGTAGCTGAGGCAGGTATGTGTATGTAGTAGGTATAGATAGTGTGTACATTAACACTGAGGATAAATACTGCGACTCTTCTTTGTAGCGTTTTCCCGGCTTATGCCACGGCTTAGGAAGCCTGGGGTGCGCTTACGCTTTGGCAACTTAATGCCATGATTTGGCGTAGGCGCTAGTTTTACGAAAGCGATTGCGATCTAACCTTTCAAATTCCAACCCAGAGGGTAAACTAGGCCCTATTGGGATTAGTTCCGCGTCCTCACGATGGTTTCCTATAACGTGAACCGATTGGTAGGTAAATATAAATTAAGTACACTAATATTAAATTAAATGAATACTGCTACTAGAAGATGATGAAACTAAATAATTAGTCAATAAATATATGAATCCTTAAGAATACAACGTGCTCATGTCCATATGTTTTAACTTTAAGGTTAGATTCTTTACGTCTTATTGAGTTAATTTCCCAGAGAAACTATGTTCCTAACTCGTACCGTTTTCAAATTATTTAAAATTTTAATTTCATCACTAATTTAAGTTAAACCAGTATAAAATCTTCTTTATTCATTACCAACTAGTACTACTAGTGCCGTTATTCATAAACGCTCATCAAACCTCCGTTAACAAATTTTTCGTTTGTCCTTATCTGTCTGTTTGCATTTGCGTTTGTTAAAAAGGGACAAAACATATTTTAATTTTAACTAATATGGGTCTGTTAAGTTTTTATGAATAAGGCGGTTAGTAATTATTCTCGTCGATAATTAAAGAGTTTTATATTCCTCATGTACGACAAGAAGGTTTGTAATAAATAGGTTCGTTTTAATTTTAATTTTCATGTCTCGCACTTAACAATATCTGCTAATTTATTATTGTTGATAATTGTATCTTATTTGCAAACAAAAAGTGTGCTTGCGTGCTTTGTGGTTTGTGATGCCACGGATAAATTATACGGTCGAAGAAGAGGCCAACATACACTTTGTTTACGGTTTCTGCAATGGAAATTCCGCCGAAGCAGCAAGAGAGTATCGACGTCGATATCCTAATCGGCCAACGCCTCAGCCATACTTTTACCTATCTACAATATTGTTTTATTTTTCACATTTTAAAATACTGTTCCCGTTTTAAGGCCGTCCCCTATGCCAATGACCTCGGCGATTTGAGCTTTCTTCCCCTCCCGCTTACATTCCTCACCGGTTATACAATACGTCAATAAGCATAAGTTCCCACCTAGGAAGAGTTCCTTGTACTAGGACGCAACCCTATAAACTACTAGTGCCATCTTACACGACTGGCCTCCGTCGCCCGCGCAGGCATCTCGAGCCGGCGTTTTCGGAAAAATGCGTGTAATAGCTTTTTCTCGAAAAGTACAAAACCTAGCCAAAAATCAGTAGATGCGTTTAAAGTTAACATAAATATATACTGCTTGTCTTAGTTTCTTGTACTTACAACTTTTCTCTTGATGTATTATGTTTTTCGACAATTTAGTAGAACCAAATGTAGACCAAATACCTAGCTACATTATATATTTTTTTCAAGCGTTGTGCTTGGAGCTGAACAAAGCCTATTCACTTTAAAAACAGTGAAATATCAGTGAAACAGCCGGGTAGCCCCTTAACCTACTTTCATTACGATTGCAGGTGCATATGCGGTTCAGTGAGTTTCGTCTCCGTTCGAAGACCCGACTTTATCAACAAGATGATTAGGCCGTATTGTTAACGTAACACATGCCAAAGTCTGGAGTTGTGGAAGCGATACGGTCTGCATCCTTACCATTACCGCAAAGTACAAGGCCTCCTGCCACGAGACAATTTTTCACGGATTGTTTTTTGCTGGCAAAAAACAACCTCTAAAAAAAAATTAAATCTCTGGAGATTAAATGAGCTTTTAATTCAAGACCCGCAGCTTATCACAAAAATCCTGTGGATGGACGAGGCTCAATTCACAATAGCGGGAATAATGAATTCCAAAAATTATCGCTGACCAAAATCCTAAGCTGGCGAGGGAGTCTTCATTTCAATGTGAGTTTTCCATTAACATGTGGGCTGGAGTCCTGAACAATCGCCTCGTCGGTCCAGTGGAGATCCAAACCGTCTTAATGGCATTATTTGGAAATTTTGAAAATCTTGCACTATTTGGATTGTTTCGGAGCAGAGATGGGCATTATTCGAATAAAAATTTATCTAAATGATCATTCGAATGACGAATAATCCACCAATTTTTTATTCGCGAATGATTTATTCGCGGATGATTTATTCGCGGATGATTTACGCGCGGATGATTTATTCGCGAGTAACTTATCGGCGAATAAATATTTCGACCGGTCTTTAACTTGACGAATGATTTACTTATTTTATTATATTACTCCAATAAATTTACTAACAATATTAAAGGTTTGTTGGCTATTCTATTAAATTTAAAAAAAGAAACATATATTAAAAATGACAATTTTTTACTTAAGTTCACGATCGTCTCAGACTTTAGTAATCTATTCGATATGATCTATATGAGCCCCGTTAATTTTGTAATGTACCTAGTAAAAAGCTGCACGTGTTTAATGTTTCGTATATTGAGCCTAGGTGGCGAAGCAGGAATCTTAATACAGCAAAATGTGTAGAAAAATGATTTTTAGTGCCGACCGGCGACAACACAATGGGATTAACCTACCTGAATGATTATTAAATTTGTTACATTTTTTGCAGATGTGTTGAGCTTATAAGAGATAAGACCATACTTCATAATTCTTTAATGAGACCAAACGCACAGTCGCTTTTCGTAAAATAACACCTTTTGTTTAAAATGAACACCTGCATTGTTGGAATTATCTATGTTATTTTATGTATTTTGTTATAAACAGAACGGATTCCAAAATTATACCTATTGATGAAGAAAATTATAGCATAGAAGTCAATTACTTATTTAATACTTTGTTATTCTTCTAATTAAAAAACAGCAAAAAAGTTAAACATTGTAACATTTAAACTTTCTTATTACTTATTTCTGAATCTTTCTTGGGTTCTTTGAAAATTCAGACTTGAGTACTTGGGTGCACTCATGTCAATGTATTTAATAACTACTAGTAGTAGTCGCTCTAACTTTTACTGTCTTTTGTTGTAATATATTGTTAGGGGTGAAGGATAAGCCCAGGTAGTATAAATAAATTCCATATAAACTAGTAAGGCCATAATGTTTAAAAGAAATTGTGTCGATGAAACTAGGCGGTTGAAATGAAACTTGAGTTATGAATTCATAATTAGATAGCTATTTTAAACAGAAGTTGATAAGGAATTTAAAAATTATTCGTGGCAATTCATTCGGCGAATAAATTATTCGCGGATAAATTATTCGACGAATAATTTATTCGAATACGAATAATCATCCGAAAATTCATCCGTCATCCGCGAATGATTTGGTTATTCGTCATCCGTCATCCGTCATTCGAATAAATTTTGCCCATCACTGTTTCGGAGTTGTTCCATTAGAAACATTGCGGACACACTGGATCCGGCATGACGGAGCACCCGCACATATCGCTGCTAGTGTTCAACAGCATTTGAATGCACGCTATCCTGGGCGTTGGATTGGCATTTAACACTAAAAGAAAGAGTTTACTCTAAACCGATCGCTACGAGACAACAGTTGTTGCAAAGAATTCACGAAGAAGCCGACATCATGCGTGCTACTCTTGTTAACCTAAATCAGGGGATTCGGGCACGATTTAACGTATGTTTGGAAAATGAAAGTGGCCACTTTGAAAGCGTTTTACAGTAGTAGTTTTGTTCGTGTAAATATTTAGTGTTTGTGGTAAAAAGAGTTTTGGTTTGTTAATTGTTTTTGTATTGTTTTAATAAATACATTTTGTAATACCTTTAAACGTAAATTTTATTTGTGACTGTCATAAACTCGGAAAAATAAAATAATGCGTGCAACAAACGCGATTGTTAAATATCAAATGATATTTCGTTCATAAGTTCCAAAAAATTCATTGTTACGAGCCGGCAGGATTTGAACCCACGACCTTCGGATTGAAAGTCGCACGTCTTGCCGCTGGGCCACCAACGCTTTGAGAAACTTTTAACGCTGTCGTTAAATTACAACAACTTGACACTAACTTTTGTCTGTAACTCTTAAAGATCTTCTGCAATAGCCGTGAACTAAATATTTAATTATTTTGTATGGGATATTTTTTTTTTCGAATATCATAAAACGTTTAAAGGGATACGTTTACGTTAATGTACCAAGCACTATGTCGAAGTTAAAGCATATGAACATGAACACGCTGTACAAAAAATAAAATTAAACCTAAACGGAGTCACTTAACAAAAATGTAATAAGAGCGACATATTTCTATGCATACCTCAGGCGGAATGCGGGCGGGCGGCGGCCGTCCTAAATTACTCCTATTATTTTATAATCCCTCCTAGTAACGTTTTGAATATTAATGACATTCCACGGCTTTTCCCTTCGATCCGTCGTCTAAAGCAATTTTCCTTCGGTTGACACACACTTCCTGAATATAATATTATTCTTGCCGGATGTATGTGAGCCATTAAAAATATATAAGTCAAATTCTTAAAAGAAGAACTAATGCGAACCATGGAACCTGTTGCTCAAAACGAATTAGGAAATAGTATTAACGATACAGTTGGGGCAATATTTTCTCCGAGTTTCGATATTCGCGGATGCTGTAGCTGCCCTATCTCCTCATGTTAGTGTACTCCAGTACTAACTTTTACCATCTGGCTTATTATAGGCAGTTTTACACTAATGTATATGTATAGGTATATGAATACAACATTTCACTTTATATACTTAGGTACCTACATAATAGAAATTTGCATGTTGAAGTTCACTTGTCACTGAATAACTACCTACTAACTAGTGGCTCTGTGAGCTGTAGACCTTGCGACCATCTGGTCTTAAGTGCCATAAGCCTGTGCGGCGCTTAATCTCTGTGACAACTTCCATCATTTCAAATATTTTCCAAAAAATTAAACGGCAATAAGATCCTACATAATTTTAAACAAAAAAAAAAACCACTTCAATTGGACCTCCTGGTAAAAGTTAAAGTAAGCGAATTATTGCAGTTAACTTCGAACATATTAATCAATAATCACCATATGAGTAACCACCTTTGAAAGTTAAGGAGCTCTCTAAATGCATCAGGGATTGCATCATACGATCACAGCTAAAATTAAATGGGACCACCTTCGAGGTTCCTTCTCACAAACAAAGGAAGAATGCGAGCGAGCTGCTGCGCGCAGTGTGAAATCCGAAACATGTCGAGCTAATTTCGACAATATTGACGGGAGTAAATACTTACGGGAATTTTATGTAAAAAATGTAATTTATGTTTTTATTTTCTTAATTTTCCTTATTACGTATTTAAAACTTACATCCATACATACATATTACTACCAGGGTTCAGCATCAGCTCCATTAATTCCTCATGATATCCATCATCAAAATATAATTAAAATCAAATAGGACTACCTCAAAGGCATTTCGTAACAAACAAAAAATAAATGTCTCAAATCAGAAGATACAGCTGGGGCCCGCGAATTATAGAGCAGTTCCTCTTTGACATCTCTAGTCTTCATCATCAGGTCTGCTCCACCAAACTGGTAGGTTTTGTAAAGAAATATTTGAGTTTCTCAAGAAAATACCCAAATTACTATGCATGTGCCTTTCAAATTTGAGGAGTTCCCTGAGTTTCTCATAGATCCCATCATCAGAAATGGATTTTGAAAAAAACGGGACCAACCTGGAACTATCTACTTTCAGAAAACAAAAAATAAAATTAATTTAAATCGGTTCAGTAATGACAAAGTTATGGGTGAACATACATTAGAAAAAAAAAATCTTACGAATTGAGAACCTCCTCCTTTAGAAATATTGAAGTCGGTTGAAAACTATAAAACAGGCTAACATAACTTTAACGAGGATTGGTTGAGAAATAATACGACCTGTCGAGGATATATCTGAAGTAAAATCAAAAGAAAGTACCTCAGAAACAAAATAAGAATGCTTCAAATCGATTGATAAATCTGGAAATTATGGAGAGATTCTACTTTGTCATCCTTGGGTTTCATCATCAGGTCACTCCACCAAAATTATGGTTTCCGTAAAGAAAAAATCAAATTAATTAGGGAAACCCTCAAATCATAATGCATGTGCCGTTACAATTTGAGTTCTCTCAATTCCTCATGAATTCCATCATCAGAATAGAATTATAATCAAACCCTTGAAAGACAAATACCTAAAAGACGAATGTCTCAAATCGGCTAATAGAGCTGGGAATTACCAAACAGTTCCTCTATGCCATCCCTCTGGTCTTCATCATCAGTTCAAATGATGGCTTCAGTAAGAAAAGGCCCCAGGTGATTATGAAAACCCTCCAATCACAATGCACATGATGCCGTTAAAATTTAAGGAGTTCTCTGAATTACTGAAGAATTCATCAGAATAGAAATCAATTTAAAAAAGATGAATGTCACAAATCGGATGATACCTAGAGCTAGGTTTATCGAGCAGTTCCACTTGGCCATCCTTGGTCTTCATTATCAGGTCCGATCCACGAAAATTATGGTTAAAAGCGAGAAAATGTTCAAGTCTGTTCAGGAATTCCTGTAATCATAATGCTTGTGCCGTTAGAATTTGAGAGTTCTCTCAATTCCTCATGATTTCATTATCAGAATAGAATTATAATCAAATGAACCTACCTTGAAGGTTTCCTTACAAACAAAAGACGAATGTCTCAAAACGGATGATAGAGCTGGAATTACCACGCAGTTCCTCTATGCCATTCCTGGTCTGATTTCCGTAAAGAAATGCTTGAGTTTCTAGAAATCACCCAAATCACCATGCATGTGCCTTTCAAATTTGAGGAATTCTCTCAATTACTCACGGATCTCATTATCAGAAACGAGTTTCGAACTTAGTTGCTTGTAGAGGAGAACAAATGGCCAGACAGCCGGACACACGAAAGCATTTTTGCCCAAGCTGAAATGGAGACGCTTCGCTCGCATGTAAAAAATAAGAAATACCTACTTCCTTATTTTTTCATTATCACAACGAACTCTCAATGTAAAGGCCCTAAGCGCCTTTGAAGTCTATGACGCTTAGGACATTTTTACCAATTCCAGCCATTTAGAAAACTTCCAAAAACTGAATCGAAAATAAAAATATGTAATTAACAAACGTACTTACAAAATTCCACAAGAATTGGTTGATAAATGCGACCTGTAGAGGATAACAAATGGACGCAAGCTGAAACGGAGACGCTTTGCTCACTCGGCCAATAATCCCAAAAGTTACTTACACTACACACTACATACGTAGAATTCGTCGAAAAAAAGGGTACAATATTTATATGTACCTACTACATACATAATTATTTCAAAGGAAACAATAATAGGTACATGTAAAATATGATTTACCAAGACGAAGGCGTTGCTTGTTCAAATGATATCCGAGTGCGAGTAATGAATACCCTATCACAATTCTCCTGACGGCTGGTATTATAGCATAACATCGTACACGACGCGATAGTATCTACAGCAGGGCCCCGATCTGAATTAATTTATGTTAACCAAGTTATAAACGGACGCTCACAATTGTAACTCCCAAGCGGCGAGAGAATTGTTTAATTAAAACATTTACCTACCGCGGCACAACGGAAATTTGTAAAAAAACACTATCCCTAACGGCTGCAATAAGGTGGATTCGGTTTTTTATAGTAAAAAAAAGTGTACACGCGCCTTGAGATCCGATTAATGAAGGGGTGAAGTCGCGTGCCTGGAGAAAAACTCGAAAAAAAAGCTATCGTATAACGCCATTCCGACTGCTGATAGAGCTGTTTGAGTGCCCGGCCCGATTGTTTCCATATCGATTAATTGGCTCTACGGTAATCGATAAACTTTTACATCTGCTCTTTAACCGTTTTTTTCCACGGTGTAGGTGTGTCTGAATTAATAAAATTAATTTCATGTAACTCCAAGTGGTTAACCTCATTAGAGCGATATATTATGTATTCACTCTTGACTTTTGATTTCTATTAAGTACTTATGCAAAATGTTCGGCAGTACAGCAATCCAATACACAGCTAAAATACCTACGCTCATGTCGTTCATAGTAGTAGTCCCATTGGCCTTGGCCTTTGTGACATATCTATGACAATACGCAGATTGAATCAATTAAGTACCAATTACTTAAATTAAGTACCTACCGAAGTCCTAACTATCGAACGAACTTATAGAGTTTATTAAACTATAGTATATTATAGTCAACTAGTCGATTTTACGATTCTTATTATCCCAGTAATCCCTTGAAACAACAGGTGATGTTTCAAAAAACCCGCACCGTGTCCACAGAAAGTTGTTTACCTCAACTGTCACAGCTATCTGATATTTTTTTCCATCAGTAAAAAACCCATCCTTTGATATTCATAAAAGTTATTAATATCTATTCTCCTATAATCTTTTTCAAATTTCTCATTGGGCAAAAAAGGGTTGGTTAAAGAAATAGTTGCGTAAAAAGTGAAACTTAACCCTTACCTGCGCGGCATGCGTCGGCGCAGTGCACTGTGCATCGCCGTGCTCAATTACTGTCGCGTCCGGTGCGCAAGTGCAGCGCGTAAAAAACCCACAATAGAAGGGTTGGGGAAGAGTTATAAAGGCATAATGGCCGTGTAACTATCGTCTAATAGCGCGTTACAGGTAAAAGGGTTTCGTGTGGCTATGTCTAATTTATTTAACTTGCCTATTCAAACCGAAAATCAATCAGATAACTAGATAATTATGCTACATTCAACTTGGTTAAAAATGTTAAACAGCATAACTAGCCATTTGGACTTTGATATAAATGATAATTAATTTCTGACCATATATACAATAAACTTTCGTCAGATATTGTGATTACAATTTTATTAAACTAGGTTACCTATTCATAATCCCTTAAGTTAAGAACAAGGTTTTTTTTTCATAAAAATACCTTGATTTTTAAATACGGTATTTTACGGAACTTTGCAACGTTCAAATATAGGTACATTCAAGTATACCTTATTTATTAAGCATAGACACATGTATTGTTATTTAAAAAAATTGACAATTTGCTTTCTAAATTATCTTCAAATTTGCAAAGTCCTATTTATAGGCATTTGTATGGGGAAAAAATACTTGTTCTGAATAATCTGGCCACGACTGTATATATATGATAAATATGATAATGACAATCATCCTAAATAGGAAAATTGCTATTTAGGATTTCTATTTTGTGTGACGATCGCGCATGGCATGACGTAACAATAGGTAGCGATTAATTGTCTCTTATTTGTAAAAAAAAAGTGATCTTGTAATGTCACGCACGAGAAGTAGGTAGGTACCTATATAGCGCGACTATAGGCAATATGTAGACCTCTACACCTGCTAATATGAGTATGGTATACCCTATGCTATATGGAAAAACAGATGACCTATACCTACGCCTTGTAAAAAAGTTTGAACTTCATTGCGTAAGTTGAAATACTTATTCGATTTACATGTTACGATTTATATTTTATAGTTTGCGGTTGTCTATAGACCAATTCATTTAACACACGTCCCGCTTTCAAATAATCAGAAAATAAATCGTCAACTGCAATAAATAAAAATGAAAAAAATGTGTTCCTATTAACAGTCGGTAGAATACACCCTTTTATTGTGGCTGATGATACCGATAAAGGGATGAACAGTGCTGTCCGCGAAACTAATTTATAAATGATTGAGATTTCATTTTTTGTATTTCGGGTAAAAATGGCTGGGTAAAAAAGTGAGTTTAGTGTTGCTGCGTTATGGAAACAGATGGCGACCATGCAACTTAAAGAGAGAGTGGTCTATCCAATCGGTTGCTAATAACTATTAACTCTATTAATTCCCTACTTATATTTGAATGAATAATGACTTACTGAAGCAAAAAAAAAAAAATATATATTATTATTATATATATATTTGAATAATTAAATCTGAGAAAAATAATTCATATTAATTCTGTATGATGCGAACCATACAAAATTAATAAAATGCACTAATTTCAATAATGTGACAGTCACACAGAAAACGACCGGCAAATCCCCGTGGTTCTTTAAAATAGGAAATCGTGTTTAATCATTCGATGCAATTAGATCCTCTTATTATTTCCACATAAAAAACTGTTCCGTAATATAAAAGATCTAATACGCAACTGTCGATAACACAAAAGAGTTTTTTTTTTTCAATAATAACGGCAATCGATCGACGCGAAGTAGTGATTACTAGTTTCAAAAGCACCCCTTTCTGACCCACTTTTTACCATTTTTCCCCGTTTACCTCTTCAAAAAGCTCCCTTTGAAAGACCGGGCGTGAACGAGTTGATGATATTACATTTTTTGTCAAGAAAATAAAATTCACGAACAATCTGCTGTATTAACAACAAAAACAGCGTTGTTGTGCGTATTGTGTTAGTTTTTTTGCGAATTCGCGTGCGCAAGCGCGTCGGCGGTCCGCGGAACCCTTGCCGGCGGAACCCTTCTGGCGGGTCGCGAACCCTTCCCGCGCGTCTATGTGCGGCCGAGGGTCTGCGCCCTACGAGGCTGCGACGATATGTGGCCGGAGGTGCTGGCGGCCGAATGTCCTAACGCAACCTTGTCCCCGGGCGCATGAGCCGTTTCGGCGCGCGGCGCCGCTCGCTACAATTCGCATGTGTGCTCCGCGGCAGCTGCATCAGTTTTTATATACGCTCTCACATTTTTTCACAACGAATCGACGTAGCGCACCCTTGAAACAGTTTGCGTAATCGATGACAAAACTAAATATTCCGGCCGATGATTTCCGTATTTAGGAGAACTCTTTAATAATAAATGACACAATCACCGTCAATACTCCATCGCAATTTCGATCGACAATGATTAAAAATCATAAGATTCACCTATCGATACGGTCATCTATGTATGAGATCAGCAACATCAACGACCAGACGCTTTCAAGGGCTGTAGCTGAACAGGGTCATCATAAAAAATAGCCTTCGACGGCTTCGACTGTCTCACATCTATCAAATCTAGTTAGAACATGTTAACATTAAGAAGTCTTAATAGGGCATTGTCTTGAATTAAAATTAAGGAACTATCTGATTGAACACCAGAAAAATGGGCCTCTTAATAAAAATAAATCAATGAACAGTGGGAAGGGAATCTTACCTATGCAATCTTCAATATCGCAGCCTCCGATCAAACATGTATTTCTGAGAAGTGTGAATGAGCGACTTGTAAATTGTAATTTTGGAATATTCCGAAAATGAAGTAGCCAATTCTGGAACAAAATCTATCTACTTCAAATCGGACTTTTATGCATTTGATCCAGTCCAACCCTGAAAATTTTACCCATTAGGTACCTACTTATTATTTCAACTATACATGGCCATGAGTAGGTATATGTTTTTTTTTTTTATACTACGACGGTGACAAACAAGCATACGGCCCGCCTGATGGTAAGCGGTCACCGTAGCCTATGGACGCCTGCATGTTGTGATACTTATGATCTATCAGCACTGAGTGATTAAGAATATTAAATAGTCTGGTCACAAAATCATAATTATCAATCATCCCATGAGATGACTGCAATTTTTTATTAGTTAGCGAGACTTTGGCTGTTTTTTCTAGAAATGTATGAATTTAATTAAGATTTTTAAAATACAGTTTTTAGAGAAGCCTGACGTAAGTAAAAAAGTTAAGATACTTAAAACATGTTAACTAGCAATAATATACCTAGAAATCTTATATGTAAGCTAGCAATAGTAATACCTAAAACCCAATTGAAATAATAATTCCAAGCGGTTACCGAGGCAGTTAAGCCGGACAAACGGTTATGTGGCTGCTGGATCACGTACCTCCTTATTTACTTCACCCCAAGAATAACAGCCCTTTACAATGGCCGCTATTGATTATGCAAAGCAAAGTTCATGCAGTCCGCTTTTTGCGAAGGGTCGAAGGGACCGAGGGATGCGCCTGCACGCATCACACGCTGGTCCGGTCCCAGCGATTCGATGCAGTTAGGTACCATTTTAATGATAGAACGTTAGCATAAGAATTACCTTATTCCATGAGAGCAGGAACCCGATGCCCCAGAGAGACATAAAAGTTAACATTGAACGAAAAAGCACTGTAATGAAATCTGTTTAATCAGCGTGTCCGGAAATATGCATTGACATGATATTCCGCTGTATTGCAAAGTATATGAATAGCCCACTTTATTATACAAACATACTCCTACCTACATCTACTATAGTATTAATAGTAACAATTCAATGGCTAGGTATGTCAGCGTCAGCGGAACCGAGGGCAATAAGACCATTTCTATAAATTCGCCCAAAAATATTTATATTAAATTAATTAACAAAATAAATGTCTTACCACACACGCTACGTGTTGGTATACTTGTATTGTATCTCATGAAACCCAGACGAAGGGTCACATACGGTTTCAGTTTCCAACGAAGTATTGATTGAAAAGACACAATTAAAGTTAGAATTAGGTATCTAACTGCGCACGTTTGTTTGTCTCACATGTGCCTATGTGTTAGTTGCGTTAACCCCACGGAACTTTCATCTCTGGAGACCCTCCCTACGCGTGTGTGCGAGGGAGGCACCCTCCCACCTCGGGACGCAGGGAGTAAAAAGTAGTTGTGACTTGTTCACCTCTTTCGGTGTCGCCTCCACCAACCTCCATTGCGTATTTTTGTACGCTCTTGGGCTTAAATATTATGCTTTCAAATGTTTTCCTCAATACTCGAGTAAAGTGACCGGTGAAGGTACTTAATTTTACTTGTGATGTAAATGGAAGTTGTCCATCTTGAATATCATAAATTTCTCTTATATCTATCTGATAAGTACCTAAGTGGTTAGGTACTTTCGTTTAAGATTGAGAAATGAATTGGGTTGTGCATAATAAAATGTTATTATTCTTACTATCCATAGGTACACTTAGACTTATGTCTCCACCTTCAGCGTATTTATACTTAAGTATACCTAAGTAATATTTGTACATACTTTTTAGTTTAGTTAGTTGTGCTGGGCGTTTTCCGCAACTCGACATCTATTGTGCCTTTTTTGCGTGATAACGAGGTAGCCCTATTCTAACCACCCTAGCTCCTCCACGAAACTTAGCATATGTTTTAGGTTGCTAATTGCTTCCTTTAGTGTTGTTGGAGTTCCTAAGTACTTACTCCTGTATACTTCTACCTGTCCGCATTCTAGGAGAATGTGTTTTGTCGTTTCCTCTTTTTCCATGCATGCTCTGCACATAGGACTGTCTGTTATGCCCATGTTATATAAGTGTTTGTTTAATGTGTTGTGTCCTGTGAATAGTCCTACTATTTTCCGCAGTTTGTGTCTGGGTGTCTGCAGTTGTACATACTTATCTAACCAATAAGCGCCACTTGACTTTAATTTGTGTCGTGGCCCACTTAAGATTGACAGTCGTGTCAAACTGTGTATATTGTAATTCGAAGAAATGTGTCAAAAAATTTAAGCGCGCCACCTTATACTAGTTGTGTATGTATGCAACATGCAGATGTAGCATACAGCAGTGTCTAAATATATAATCAAAACAACGTCTTAGTCATTTCTTTATTTTTTACCTAAGTATCAAAGCAATGGTTTAAAAACTAACCCAACCCTTGCCTAACATAAAAGGCGCAGATACCTTTTGCAGATACCTTTATTGGTTTCTATTGCAAATATAGCCGGCAGCCGCCCGCGGCAGTGTTTCATTCAGTCGCGTTGTCGCGTATCTTGTGCGAGCAGCGGCTGAAGCTGAACAAGCAAGGGTTGGTCGGCATGCGCCGCGGGTCCCTCCCGCGCGCTCCCTGCGGTGCGCGGCGCCGCGTGCCACGTAATGCGCACTAAAAAATCCCTTCCGAACATAAAATTGAACTCGTGCTCATCCGACACGCAACAATTGGACTCGACTGTGGGGACAAGTTTTTTACCTAAAAAAGCGAATTTATTTTTAAAAAAGTACTCTTCCCCCGTGCTACTATCGTTTTAGAAAACCCATAATGCGAGCGAGAGACGCGCGCGCCGGCTGAAGATTTGACGCGCTCGCGCATGTGTTTATAATCGTCCCCTCGTAATTTCACTTTTTTTTTAAATTTAAACCATCCAGTGCACCGATTACTCGACGACCGATCCATGCATTGTCGAAAAAATTGCGAATTGTTATTCGCATCGAACGGACATCAAAAGATAAAAAAAGTTGCGCCGTAGTTTTTCATCGTCACGGGCGAGCGGCTGGACGTTATGGCTTCGGGCCCAACGGTTTTTGTGTGACCCCCAATTTACTACACGAAGGGACACGTCTCCGTACCTTGACATCTTAGCTTGTATGGAATCTAATGTAAATTTGTAACAAAAAATTAGAATTTAAATAAGTGGAGTAGAAGAAGCTCAACGCGGGCCCTTCGCATAAAGACGGTCGTTATTTATACGTGCTGGCCTTACGTCAGGAGCACCTCATCTACATCATATTACCTACTTAATCTATTGATTCTCCATTAACCAATAGAAGGAAGGCGTTTTGATTAAAACGTACGTAAAACAGCCATATTAAAATACTATTCTGTAATATCGATATTCCGATAATTGTATTGTATAGGCCGAGAAAATAAAAAATATGTTCGGTAGTGAAAGAGATTTGATATATACCCATAATTTTTGGAGTCATTTGAAATGTTGCTATTTACCACGGTAATAGGCGCCACGAAAATTATATCTACAAAACGCATTTCCATGAATTAACTCCCAGCAAGCTGGATATTATTTTAATAACTTCATTAGGTCCTGAAGACGTGGCAACCAAGTTTGCAATTTATATATGTATTGTGAAGAACAATATTTTTAGGGCACCCCTAACACTAACTAAATGTCTTTTTTTACATATTTGTAGATGTGGTACACCACCTGATAGGTCTTTAAAAATAACTTTAAGGGTTTTTGAATAAGGATTTGATTAGTAGAATATTTTCCAAAATTATCGCTCTGAAAGTCTGAAAAAGTGTCCCTTCCCCCCTCTAACTTTCTAAAGGAGGTCTTAAAAAATATAAAAAAACAGGAAGATGATATAAGACGATCTTACTACGAAAATTATTTTGAACAAATTTAGTCAAGCCGTTCTTGAGTTTTTGTCGAAAAACTATTTATTACAAAAAGTCTTTTTGCTCGCACAATTTTTTCATCGTGTGACTGTACGGAGCCCTCAATTATGCGTGGTCTGACACGCACTTGGCCGGTTTTTGTTTTCTGAATCAAGCTACGTGGCCACCGTGCTCAATGGATAATGCAATACTGTGGGTAAAGAGCCACCTAGGGTGGAAGTGCCAAACATAGAGTATCAAGAGTGAACACTCGGATACATCGTGTTGTGATCAGCAATGGCGCCCGATTTATATGTGTGCGTGCAGCCGAGTGATACCATGTGATTTTTTTTTTCCGAATATAATCAAATCGAATTGATGATAAGTATTCACTGAAAAGTTAAATATTTGTTTTTATGAAAATTATTTCTGTGCTTATAAATAATTATATGTAATATACACATAACTTACAAGTAAAAGTTACTTTAATAGGTAAAGTAAACAATTTCATACGGATTACAGTAACGTAGGTAATTCTCTTTCTAAACAATGTTGAAACGACATTCATGCGACAAGTGATGATTGGGGATCATGTGGAAGGTAGGTAGTAGTAGTACAGGCACGTCTATAAATATACACTTTGGAACGTATTCCAGGGAAAGAAGGGCCAAAATTTAATACAGATGCAAATACAAAATTTAATATATATATTAGGAAAGGTACCATTTCATGGATTTTCATATTTTCATAAGTATGAAATACGCAAGACGAAGTAAGCAATTACGCGACTTTCGGGATATAACCAAACTCAAGCTGCTGGTCACACTACGCGTAATGAAGTTAATATTCGATTTGTTTGCATAAACACGTGTCAATTATAATTTTACCGATGAAAGGTCATTCCATGTGACTTGTTTTTGTGACCGGTTGCGTTTTTACAATGTAAAACTACGCACGTCGGCATTTTCACATTATTTTCACGGAAATGTTTGTTGTCGGTTGGTTTCGTTATCACTGACAGATGACAAGCGTAATGTTTTGTCTGTGCATGTGTGCGTTCTTGTCGGAACAAGGTGACAGGCGTAATATGGGCGTAATATGGAATCACAGTTTCTTCTTAGTGACACTACGTCTATTTATTTTCTATGTCTATGGTGCGAAATGGTATTTTCTTTATCGTTCATTAAGTTGACACCTAGCGAGTCCGTAGAGACGAGCGTACGTTTTAAATACGATTTTGGCGACTTAGGCCTTATAACCCGACAGGCCTTATTACCCTCAGGTAGACACGCGTTCAGAATTGCATGGGCAGTTTATAAATGAATTCATTCATAAATTGTCCATGTAATTCTGAACGCTTTAGTACCTTACTCTTTATGCCTATCATCGGTACCAATAATAAATGTCCGTATATAATCCGTAGGTATGTCCGAAAATCATATCTGCTACCGAAATTAATTAATAAAAAGTTTAATCTTATTATGTTTTAAAAGGTTTTCTACTGTTTATTCTAGTTATGTCGCAGTTTATTTATTTGTATAAGCGGTGGCAAACTTAACTTGATGCGTTATTAACCGGGACCGAGCCAAAAAACGTGGCGATCGAGCCGGCACAGGAAATTAACATGATGTCAGTTTTCCTCCCAGCGCATATATTGCCAATAAATAATCACCAAAAAGCAGCAGCGGGCGGCCCGTGGGCGGGAACTGAGTAAAAAGTCATCATGCGAATGGATACCACGCGGTTGCCCTTATGTTACGTTACGTTGCCAATAGTGTCAAGATCAAGACGTACCTAAGTATAACATTTGTTCATTCGACCAAGAACTAAGAAATTTAGAAGTGTTAGTGTCGACGAGAGTGTCTAAACTTTATTATGAGGATCTATTTACCTTTCTCTATAACTTATCGGTAAGTCTCCTCTCCACTCTCGCGAGCGAATTCGAACTTAAACTACATTCTCGTATTTGGGTATGTACCTATGGTTCTTTAGCGAGAAGGGTGCGGTGTCCGCCCAGGGCTGCAAACCTGCCTCTAACGTGCAGATTAAAGATTAAAGTATCATCAGCATTAAAAACTTTAATTGAATATAAATTCGTTTTTGTTGTTATTTTAAATTTTTAAGAAAGAATCCTATTGGTGTACAGGGTATAAAATATTCGCAATAGGTGCCTGATAGAGCCCGATTCATGTGTTGGGTGGGTAAAAAAAAATTAAAACGAATTAAAACTTGCTATTTGTTATTCAGTTTGTCAGTGTGTATTATTATTATTCATAATCGATCTACAACAATTTTACTTTAAATATAAAAATGAATATAACAAAAATAACCTCAACCTTTAGCCTGGTTAAACCTTGATTAAATCGTAAACCTTTAAGCGAGTAATTCTTGTCTACAAAATGGACTTTGGATCAGTGGCCATAACGTGATTTAAAATTAATGAAGATTGATATGGCATTTACAGAATTGCAGAAACATTTTGAAAAAAACATGCGAAACAGAGTCCGAGAAAAAGGTTATTTTTGACAAACTTTTTTTTTAAACAACCGATTCCATTCCTACATTTCCTACCCAGGACCAGAACAAAATTCCGGCTAGAAAGCCACAAACCGAAGAAAGTTTTCTCATATAGTATGAAAATGTTTATTTTTCACATGCTCTTTTTTCGATGCGAATCGATTTCATTAGGTATTGAAAATATAATCATATCAAATATGAATTAAGTAAGCAATTGAGCACCCAAACGGCTGAAAAAGATGAAAATCGGTATTGTAAGATTTTTGAAGGCAAAATTCGATTTAGCTTAGTCTTATCGCTGGAAAAACGAGTCGTTTCGAGTTTTCCGAGCTAAACTCGGTCGCCCAGGTACTGTATTATTTTAATTTAAAGCGGTAATAGTTGCACTACTTCTTGATTAAGAAAAAAGCAAAAATGTGCAAAGAAAAGCAGGTGTCAACCCTGCGCGGAAAACGCCGCGACGAGACGGATGGACGCCGCGCCGGGGTGACCGCAGCCCGCACTCGCGGGGAGCCTCGTCACCTCGTGTGCCTCGCCCGCCTCGGCCGCCTCGGCCCCGGGACACATTTACATCAAACTATCATTACCTCGGACTCGCGCCATCATCTCGGCTATCGGTCCGGACCAATGCGATGTCTCTCTTGGGATTACACACTGCTTTTTATTGGCACACTATGTGGTTTTTTCACTGATAGGAAAACTGCGAGTACCCACCCATTTCAGTGACTATCCGTTACTTCAGATAGTTCAGATGTACCTGAGTATATGTCTCGGTTATGTCCAATTTATCACAAGCCTTTGTCCTGAAATGCAATCGTTTTTTTCTGTCATGTACCTTTTTATGTCTTCGATTTAATACAATGACTAAGTACACGTAATAAGTACTTATTTTGCTACATTAGTTATAGTATTTTCCTACAAATGTAACAAAAGTTATAGCTAGCTAGGACTAACCAATCTATTAGGTAGCATGCTACAAATATACGAGAAAATTCGTTAAATTTAACTAATACTTTCAGCCATTTCTCATTCATCTCTACATAGGAGGTAACTGTAGTTCGGGTACATAGTTCGGAGGCGAGGGTAACTCGCCCTAACCCTTTAGCTCGGTGGGCGCGGCGGGCGGCGGAAGGGTTACGCCCGCGGGGCGGCGGCGCCCGCTCCGGCGCCCCGCTCGCACTTTTACGACGAGCTTTTTTATCGTGCGTGCCGTCGTTTTTCCTTTTCTATTTTTTATGTTTTATTTCCTCTAGACCATAAATTATGTTTGAAAGAAGGGAACTCTCGGACATTCGCGTCGACAGGAACCGGGGTGAAGTCGAGTGAGTTTTCTGTTTCCCTTGTTTTTGTTTTTTATGGTCTCTCATGTGTGGGGTGCTGCAGCGTCGCCATGGCGACTGCATTGCATTAAGCGCGGGCAGCCGCCCGAACGACGCTGTTCGCTGGACTATAAATAAACAAGAATATTTGTTGCTGTAACGCGATCTGCGAGCGTACACACGTTTGTCTCTATTCATTCGATCCGTGTTTGCGGACAAACTGTGGCGATGGCCACTGCCACTGTTTGCCTTGCCCGGCCAGGACGCTCGACCGTGTAATATTATACGACTCCGCAACCCCCCGATTGCCTAATTCATAACGTTCCACTTCTCGAGCAAATCATTGTATGTCTACCGATTAAATTCCGACGCTACTTCAGTGATCCGCCGAGATCTTGACCACCGAGACCATTGTAATAATTGAATGCGGAAATTGTATTGAACGGCAACCGCAAAAACTAAACAAAGCCAATGTTGTACCCAATTAATGTGTACCCTTGCCCACGACAAAAAACCGCGCCATATTGCGTCCATCGAGCGGCGAGCCGGCTAACCACCGCGAAAAAGAAATTGACGAATAAAGGGCGAATAGTTACACGACGCATTTAAAATTAGAACCCTTTGGGGCGCCACGCCGCCAGACAAAGGGCCGAATGGCAAATTGTCGGCAGGTAGCGAATATGTCGGAATGAAGGCCCAGTAATTACCGAGGGCTCTATTTTAATAAATGGCTCTTTTTGTAAATTATGAAGGGCCGCGCGATCGCGCCATACGGCCATACCTGCTGCGAACCCTTCGCTGTCACTGCGAGATAACTCTTGTTTGCAACCTTTCTAAACGTCCATTCTATTATACATAATTGAAATTCCATTATAGTAATCACACACGTTATAACCATACAATTTTCAACCAGCACCTACCTTTTTGATACTGTTTAGAAGCCTGTCTAATATCATATGTTGCTTTTTACAAAATATTCAACTCGTTCTACAAAAAATGTCATTGAGCCTTTACAAATCGATCGAGATAAAAAAACTGTACCTACTTAGATAGGAGCACAATAAAATTCCTATGAAATAGGCTTTGTTTATTTTTTATTATCTTGGAGCACGGTTTAACTGAAAGGGTAAGGGGTTTGACAACAACACGCTATTGCCCGGAGGCAACGGAGTGAATAGTGATGACTTGTAATTCCGATGTTTTCGCTGTTAAAATCGCATTTCCTGACGGCGACATTAAGCGGAGCCAGCCGAGCGAACAGAGTGGAACAAAAAGCGACAAACAATAACTTCAACAGTAGCAGGATATTTAAAGAGGATACCAGCGACAACGCCTACGCGATGTCGCGTAGTCTTTATACGCACCCCGGCCCTGCTCACTGAATGCGCACGGTTTGAAAGTAGAGCTCAGTGAATATTACGACTCATATTAACAACTTCAGGCCGTTCCTGGCCCTAATGACCTTCGATCTGTATCTCTCAATTTTCAAGTATTTATTATGACAAGTAGGTTCCTATAAAACTAAGTCGAATATCTACTTACATTTAATATAGGTAAGTATCTCCTGAAGTAAATTAACTAAACTTAAGCATTTAAAAACCCGGGCAAGAGTATGCGGGCATATATAATTTTAGTACTAAAAAATCGTGTGAGTTACAAAATGATGAACAAATCGTGTGCACAGCCTTGGATAGACAGACAGATGAACATGGTCAAATTCCAAGGGTTCCTGGCTGACTACGGAAACCAAAAGTGAAAGTGAAAGTTTATTATTTACAAAGGTGACTTCACTTTACATCAAGGAGCTTGATTATAAAACAATGTCTCGAGTTTTAGCTAAAGTAAGTGGCGCTCTACGGCGGTATATATACGTTTTGATGTAGGTAGGTAACTGGATTGCCAAAACTTTAACTAGGTACGTCAACTGTCAACTGTTTGCTTTGTGTGGACGTTTACTTATAATGTGTCCCGTTTTCATTGCTCTACCTGCCTTCTTACGCTCGAGCTGTACTCATATGATTGTATGTAAAAAAAACCGATACACAACACTTATCAAACTACATGTAGTAGATAGGTATATTATGTATTAGTATAAAGATATTATACGCACGTTATTAGTAGGTATTTAGTATAAACAGTTTCTCATATCAACGCTTTCTCATTTTCAAAATATCACGCATCTACTTACTTAAATATCGTTACTATTCGAGTTTATGTAAATACCTATATATACTTACATATATGTACAAAGCAGGATTACAGAACCAAAATGCACAAAATAGTAAACCAAACAAACAAACTTGGCCATTTGGCTATAATCAATTCACGTCAAAGAGAGACTGCGAAAGACATTTGAACTAAGATCACATCATTAATATCGAGAGTAGGTGCACGTAGGCGGTGCTCGCCCGAAAGGATAAATTTCAAGGAGTGCTTTCACCCTTTATGACTTCTATCTATTGTCGAAGAAGGTTCCTGGTGTATAATAGACGGGGATATTGATTGTTGCTCTACTTTACTTGATGATGATATATGCTACCGACGCAGTTACGCCGATTTAACGCATGTCCTGCTTTTTTCAATTTTATTACATCTTTTTCTATTGCTTATTATCTTCTTTTAAATAACAGATGATAATTGTTTAGTTTGAAAAAAAAACAACACACTTTTGCATTCTCTGTTATAATAATTAGGTAGGTAATAGTTAGGTTAGCAAAAATCACACTAACGTTTTATTTATCACTACACTTACTATCCATGTCAAATCACCGATAGGTAATAAGTAGTACAAACAAACATATAGGTACGTGTACAATACCTAGATATAGATGTTATTCGTGAGGCAAACCTACTCCTTATTTTCCCATTAGACATTCTAAGATTTATTGCGTAGGTACAATTGGAATTCCAATGCCATGGCACAAATAACACTGTCTCTGGACGATATAATTCGGCATGTGTGCTTTACATGAGCTATGTTCTCATATCATATTACCTACTGTCTATTAGTATTTTGCTTGAAACTGTGGGCTTGGATTTCTAGTCAATTATTTTATATTTTTTCTGCTGGAGGTTGCTGTTTTGATTTTGATTTTTCAAAGATTTGATTATAGGTGCCTAGTATACCTATTTAAATAAATAAATCGTTTATTCAATAAAAATAAACCCAATCTAACAAACTCTTTTTATCTGCCAAACTGTAAAACAGTTTGTTGGCAGAGAGACTCCCTTTCATTACAAATGGGTAGATTAAAGTAGTTGGCTATTTACCTACTTGCTAAGCACATTTTTGTGGTTATGGCGGTAATTTCAATGTAATTTTTTTCAAGATAAATATTTTCATTTAGTACTTATACTTAACTTTTATATCAAATCAAACACTATTACTTATACACTATAGGTATAGACGACCGGTTGGCGTAGTTGGTAGTGACCCTGCCTGCTAAGCCAATGGTCCTGGGTTCGAATCCCGGTATGGGCATTTATTTGTGTAATGAACACAGATATTTGTTCCTGAGTCATGGATGTTTTCTATGTATTTATGTATTTGTATATTATATATGTCGTTGTCTGAGTACCCGTCACACAAGCCTTCTTGAGCTTATTGCGGGACTTAATCAATTTGTGTAAGAATGTCCCATAATATTTATTATTATTTATTTAATAATCAAACGAACTTACCTGTGAAGTTTGATTGGAATTATACGAGTATCCAAATCGATGATTACATATATTATATATGTACTTTAGGGTGTTTCATTTTTCCAAATTTTCAATTTTCCTTTGACTTTGCTTGGTTTCTCGATTTCACTTACATAAAAGATTTATATTTTAAATTTCGTGAAAATCGGTTAATATTTAGAGGTTGCACACTTTGATACGTTTTTTTTCAAACACCTATTTTTTCACTATGGAGGGTAGGAAGGCTAATAAATAGATCGTAAGTGTCATTTGACTACTTACGGTATTTTAATGCGGATAATAGGTACACAAAAGTGCTAATAGTGTATTCTATTTAGTTTTTGTTGGTATTTACGGAAAAATGAGTAGTAGACGCGGAATCTGGTTGCTTGAAAAAGTACCTTGTGGTGAATTCTTAGGAGCTCGGCTTCCCTCCAGGGAACAAGTGTTATTAGTGTTTATTTATCACCACAAAGAAATGAAAGAAACGCTTTCGGATGCTGCAAAATCTACAAGCATGAAGCTAAAGGAGGTATGGCGGAAGGCTAATATTCCTGTTAAGTGTGAGGAAAATATCCGAGCTGGAATAAAAATACTGTACAAAGAATATCAAACTTTAGCTAAAGAAAATTCTAGGACCTTAGAAACGGCAAATATGAAACGGCAAGTCTGAAAAGGTGATCTGGAAAATCTGTTTGACATCGCGTGTCAGGATGTGCTTACAAGGAGTGACGTTTTGCAAAGTGATAAAGACTTCCTTATGATACAGAGAGAAGATCGAAGGAGTTCGTCAATGAGTGGTGTCGACAAGTTGTTTTGCTCAAAAATGACGAGAATAGCAAATAATAGAAACAACTTTGATGCGTTTAAGAAAAAACACTATCAAAATATTTCAGAAAGCAATACAGTAGTTACGCTAGAAACTCATTCTTCCCCATCGTCTTCAAGCGACGAAGATGACGAACTTACCGTGACGGCTCAAAAAAAGGCACGATCTGTTCATAAAATCAGGCCTCTTGATCAGACACTTACAGCTACCGGGAATCGTGAGAAACTCTCAATTCGACAAGCTGAAAAGAACAGAAACAATTCTTGCTCAGAGTCGTCGAACACCACAGGAAAGGCGTACCCAAGCGTACAAAAGACGAGGTCTCTAGTTATGTTGCATCTTAGTTTTTATATCGGAGCTTCAGATTACAACAGGTATATATGAGGTTCATTTACAACTCCAAATTTGAGTAAGCACTTCGTATTTTTATTAATGCATGTCCAATAAAGTATTTTTTACATGCGTTCGGGCGTTTTAGTCAATTTCACACTTACTCATCGTTGTGTGCAACCCCTAAATGTGTCCCAATATTCTTGAAATTTGGTATTTAAGCTTTTTAAGTAAGTGAAATCCAAGGGGAAAGCAAAGTCTGAAAAAATATTTAAAAAAATTTTTCACCATACAAAGATGAATCACCCTAATGTACTTACTACAGGTAAGTATGAAGCCAGATGAAGTACATACTTAATGGTGTTTTTAGCTTACCCATTTTTTCATAAAAATATGCGAACACCTAATATGTTTAGGCTTAAGGTAGGTTTAAACCTTTAAAGGTAAAGAACCTACCTATGCATATGGGCAGTGGTGCGAGCGGGCGGCGCGCGGCGAGCGGCAGGCGGCGGGGCTGGTCAACCCATTAGTGCGCTCGCGCAGCGGGGGCTCATGATCACTTTGCTCATGTTAATTTATGTCCTTTGTCGCATTGTCCCAACACAATACTCGCATTTTTATAACCCTCGGCTGCCGGACACCCAGATTAACATCTACTGTTTGGTTTTGGCTTTCTCCCGTTTTGTGCAAGGACACAATAGGCCAGACCGGGCACCTGGCATTAATGGCGCAAAAGTAATGGATTTCGCAGCAAAACCAATAAGTTAAAGTCAAAATGAAAGGAGCTGGTTTAAGCTTTGTAATAAAAGAGTTAGGTAAGAACATTAAAATAACTTATATGGCCACTGGCCAGCAAAAACGTTGGCAATAAAATTGAATTAATATTATTATTATATTATTATATAAAATTGAAAAGGTCTCGAACATGTGAAATATGAATGCAAATCTGAAATATCATAGGTTTTTCAGTGTGATGATTTCTTCAGCGTACTAGTTAACATTTATTAATCATCTTAAACATAAAAAAGGTATTTAAGTGTCAGAGTAAAATCGTTTCAACAAATTCCTAAACCGCTTTCCCAATAACGGCAATAACTTTTACGGTCACTGATTGTGATACGGGACGATAGATGCCTTGCGAATAAAATGCTGAAAGAGATAGATGCCTTTTACTCATACTAAAAACACACAATATTGTCAAAATGCAACTTCTTTAAATTATTATTATATAATATTTTAAAGAAGGAATATTAATACCTCTTCAAACATGCGAACATCAAAAAGAAGGAGGGATAGATGCCCTTTTTAGGGAAAGGACAGATACCCTTAGGGGACAGATAAATGCCTTTAGGGGTATATATCCCTCCAAGAAATCGGGGCAACTATCCTTTTTAATACGGATAGACGCCTTTTATTTATTTTTATTTAAATTATATAATAAAATAGCCCTCGGTCTAGACTGTATGATACGGCAAACGATGAACAAGGAAATCCGATTTGCATGGCGGATCCTTTTGACTTACAGATTGATTTGGGAAGGGGAGCCATTCACTTTTATTTATTTTTCGAATCGAGTCGAATAGATTTCGAAAATTTTGACTTAAGAGGGGTTGCCCCAAAAAATATATAATAAAAGAAAGTTGGGCTATGTGGTCGAGCTTGGTATAATTTTCGTGTAATCTGAAACAAATCTTGTTCTTAATTATCTGGCCTCGACTGTAAATGTCATTGATTTTTTTTGTATGGAAAAGTAAGAAATAAATATCAGAAACTAATTAGACATTCTCGATTTACCCGAAAATGATACCAAACTCGACGTCATAAGTATCCTAAGTTTTATTTTAATCATTTTTGGGGGTAGCCCCACCTGACTCAAAATTTTATGTCAAAATTTCGATTTGTCTTCACAAATCAATCCGTAAGTCAAAAGGAGCCGCCATGCAAAAGAGATTTCCTTATTCACCATTTGCCGTATATCGAAGATATTCGGACCGTAGGCCAGCTAGGTACTAAAAGAATTATAGGCATTTAGGGATGTCATTAACGGTAATCAAATGAGTAATGAGTGTGTTGATAATAAAATGAAATTAAATTTGTTAATACTTCAAAAATTATGCTTCAACACACACTAAGGTTCAAAACTTTGGAGTGTTTTTTCACCGCGACAATGGCTCAAAATCGCGACACGCATCCATTTGGCACTGGCTGTGCAAATTGATGCTTGGATTGAATTGAATGGGTGGATTGATTGATTGAGGTATTTAGCGCATGTGCTTCCTCTATACCATTCCACAATTTTGTGACATTCGGCAGTTAGGTTTATAGGTAGGTACTTAGTGGGGCACCTAACCCGGTTTTACCCTATAGTTACCCTATACATATAGTATAGTATACTACGTTACGGTATAATTTTTCAGTTGTTTTTTTTTTCTTAAATCTTCGTGTAAACATAAGTAATGGATGGGTAAAGCGCATCAGTAAGGCAAGTACACATAAAACTAGCAACTAGTAATCATTACCAAAGTACCTAGATTGAAAATCTAGAAAAGTTGAACGCGTTGTCCATGTGCCACGTACTGCCCACAGTTACGTTACTCCAAATATGAACGGGATGACGTTAATTCCCTTTATTATAATTATCAAAAAATTACACGGAATCACCACATTTTTATTTTATTTTTGCTACTTCTTGTTACTTTTTTAACTCATCAGACTCGTAAATGTAGTAGATCAAAAAACTAAATATAATTTTTATTTTGGTTTGAGGCGGGGTTGATTGCAACAGGAAGCAATAGTAACTGTATGGAAAGAAAGATTGTTGAATAAGTCGATATTGTTTTTGTTTCTAGTATAAATTAGACTTTAAATAGAACATTTTAATTTACCTCTATATGTGGTTATGATCATTCAACCATACCAACTATATTTTTGTTACAAAGTGAGATATTCATAATAATGTGAGATAGAACTATTCACTGACCTCAAATAGTGTTATCAAATGTGTTCCATCTAATAACTGATGTAACTGCAAATATTGATTGAAGTTATGGTCTAAAACAACAAATCTTTAAATAATAAACATATTATTTGGGTTTTATTTGCGTTCCGATTTATTCATACTACTGACCCGTGCTAAGGGTCAATTGTAACACAAGGACTCATTGACGAAATAGTACATTACATACCAAGGCCGTTTAAGTGGGAAATGCCACGGATCCCATGTAATTGTCGGCCGAGGCGAAGCCGAGGTCGACTAACATGTGATCCGAGGCTTTCCCATTTACCGGCCGAGGTTTGTATACTATTTTTCAGTCCGACGGAGCCGGCAGGCGACAATTTAGTTTTGCGTAAAGTGGCGCTTACCGGCCGGAGGACTGAAAAACATTTTTTTTTGCTATACTTTTACCTTAAATTATCAATTACCTTCAAAAATACTTAGATCAATAACCTATTAAATAATATTTAAAACGGGTCACTCACGTAATTTAGTCGATTTTCGCTCGACATGTTTCGTTCTTTACGAAGAACGTCATCAGGTTTAAATATTATTTAATATGTTCGAGTCTCACGAGAGTTTTATAGTTAAAATCAATAACCTAGTATTTCATATGTATATACCTACAGTTTTGGTTCATCATTTATACATTCTGAATTAAGAACCATTATTCAAAAAGGGGTTCAATTGTCCCCGGTCTACCCTATTATATTGCTGTCAGTCATCTAATTGGCAGATAGAAGTGCTGGAGTAGAAGAATAACATTAAAGAACTGACCGGTGCCTAAATACGAATGTTTAATACCTACGCAATTCGCAACTTGATATTTGCAGCACAACTAGCTCAAGATACAGACACATAACATCAAACGAGACACATCTTTGGAACATAATGTTTATTAGGGTTACGTAATCGACAAGGAACCGTTTTCAGCATGTCTGTCTGTCCGTCCTTCCTAGCTCAGTGACCGTTAGTACTAGAAAGCTGTAATTTGGTATACATATCAATTAAGCCAACAAAGTAATAAAATAAAAAGTGGGTAGGTACCCTCCCATACACGTTAAGAAGGGGCGATTTTTTTTTTAATTCAACCTTAAAGTGTGACATATTGTTGGATAGGTATTTGAAAAAGAATAGTAGTATTCTAGAAACATTTTTGATAAAGTGAATAATTTCGGTAGTAATCGCTCCGGAAGTTAAAAAAAAGTCCCTTCCCCCTAACTTTTGAACCGCAAGTCTTAAAATTATGAAAAAAATCATGAAACTAGAGTTATAAACACTTTTCATGAAACTAGAGTTATAAACACTTTTCATGAAACTAGAGTTATAAACACTTTTCATGAAACTAGAGTTATAAACACTTTTCATGAAACTAGAGTTATAAACACTTTTTGGATGGCATGGCAAGGAAAATTAAGCCAATTTTGGGTTTTTTATAAAGTCATATCCGCTTATTACCTAAAAGGGCTTAAAGTAAGGTGGGAGATAGGGCGTGCACTATCGGAACTGATTTAGAATCATAGATAAAAGAAAAAGGAAGAATTCATGAACTTTTTTTCGAGATTTACTTCAATTCCTATAATACAGATTTTGACGATAAAAACAAAATAA
Organism: Lathronympha strigana; assembly: GCA_949128165.1. NCBI lineage: Eukaryota > Metazoa > Arthropoda > Insecta > Lepidoptera > Tortricidae > Lathronympha > Lathronympha strigana. The sequence goes on along the minus strand of OX421905.1, from coordinate 7,654,608 downwards.
AATCTATCCTCACGGTACGCTTAGATGAAAAAAGCAATATAAATCAAACATCGTTTCATCTATTTGGAACTTCTGAAGATGACACAAAAAAATGTCATAATAAAAAAATGTTAGAAGCCAAAATTGTCTATTACGTATAAACATAATAAAACATTATCAATATTTTGGTACGTCATGTCAAACGAAAACATACTCGCACGTATAGTTAGTTACTTACTAAATATCTACATAATATATCGCGTACCAGTCGTGCATTAATTAAACACGATTACAAATTAATATTAGGCTGGTAGGCATGTTATTGTATGGCTACAGGGGCAAAGTTTTTGTATAAAAAATTACAAATTGAAAAGATAAAGGTAAGATAGTACAATTTGTTTGTGGGTCAGGATAAAAAATATTTTGCCTGCTCAAATGAGCTTTCGCTTGAACATTTTGTCCTACTACTGACCTATTACCGTGAACAGAGAACAATTTGAAAATTTATATCTCCCGCACTTGCGTCTATTCGAGTTATTTTTAAACAACGTTAGTCACTACAGTTGTCGCCATCTAGGGATGAAGGCCTGAACTACTTCCAGGGCAACACGTAACATAGATAGAGAGCGTTTTGACGAATCGTATTGTAATTAATGATCAACCCATGATCAACCAATGAAACCATGAAATTTATTGCCTCGCTAGACCTGCAGTGTGCAAAATCCGTTAAAATCCCCGTTTTTCTTTAGATGTTTGATACTAATTAGTAGTGAATGTAATCAACATTAGTTTACTGAAACGTACGTATCATTATTTTAGTTTATAGCCCTTTAGTTTTGGGAAAAAATTAATAACAATTTCTATGAGGTTATTTTTTAAACTTGGCAAAATGCGTCAGTGACTGAGGTAATTGCGTCTGTGCAACGCATTTCTCCCGATTTCAGTGGTCCTCAACTTTTTCACCGGTACGTATTTTTAACAGTAGGGGTATATTACACTATGTACTATGTACCTATATTATATATTATTTAAACTACCCACTTTTCGTTTCACTCTAAAATACAATGTTTGGCTATTTGAACTTATATTTAAAGGATTTAGAAAGGTTCAAACATTTTTCTGTTATTCAAAATTTAAACTGAATATTTTTCTAGCTCATCTAGGTAAAACATAAATATTTTTATTTACTGAATAAATGAAACTGTGGCAAAAGTAAAAATAAAAGCCCTAGAAACATATTTTATCTTAACAACAAAAAGGTTTACAACAACTGGAAATCAGGATTGTATTAAATGCGTCTACAGATGAAGGCCGCAATTATACGTATACGTACCCAGATTACTTAGACTGTTTTCAATCGAAGGTCAATTAGCTGTTTTTGATGCTTCATTTTGATTTTATCCCTTCGAATAGTGTATCGAAAATGAATTTTAGGAAATTTTTAAAGCTTAACTGTAACATTTCACCAATAATTTTTAAAAGACGCAAAATGACGCAATTAACCCTTCTGGGCCAAATGCGTCAAATTTCCATATTTTTTTAAACCTCTCTACACCCTGTTTCCGGTATCACAGCCTCAGACACCCAAACTGATTCATCTTTTAATCTAATGGTTTTTTTTTAATTGGATGTTTGATTTTCTGTACAGCTCTACTCGACTTTTAATTCTACACTCAATAAAATAATTGCTAGCTACCATCACTTTAAAACTAGTTATTTGTGTACGTTACTGCAACGACATAAGGTTTACCAATAGAAAACTATGTCACTGTAAAGCTTTGTCTCAGTAAACTTCAAATTGGACAGGGTAATCGCAGTAAGCAAACTTAACCCAACATTCAAAATGACAAGGTTGTAATTAGGTGCGACTTCAATTTATTATGACACTCGAGCGTTTTCAAATCAGTACGTCTACCACGAAAATCATGTCTGTCACACTTGCCTATTGGAGTGACAAAGAGGTTTTCCCGTCAATGCCACTTTTCGACGTTCGTGGTAGGTGTGCAGGCCCGTTGCACCAACTGTCGGTGAATGTCAAATCGTTCGTGGAACGTGGTTGCGATGATGGCCAAAACATAAGTATCTGTTGTATCTGTGACAACAGAAATAACTAGGTACATCATATCTGTAAACATGCAACTGTTTAGCTATCAAGCTATCATGGTTCATGAAAGAACAACCTGGTTACAGATAAGCGGACACACGGACGGACGGACAGACAGTGAAGTCTAAAGGTGCGTTTTCCCATATTTCATCCACCACACGAACGAAAGAATGCTCTCTCCGATTCAGAAATTTTTAGAACCGCTAGATAAAAATGCAGCTTTAGTAATAAGTCCTATCTCTCTATGAGTACGGAACCCTTAAAAGATGGTAAGTTGGTGTGTTTAGGCAAGAACATAAAAAGCAACTCTTTCAATTCATAGATATTTATTCAATTGCTGTAGAATTTTGTTTAATTTATTCTCACCATTTTTAAAGTACAATAGAAAGTTAACCTGAATAAATGATAGAGAGAAGAATTAATGATAGTAAACAGTGGAACTAAGTTACCTTTGTTTGTTTTCAATAAAACAAAATATATTATGCCATTGTTGTGTTAAATATTCTACACTTTTGTAATGCTTCCTTCAGGATTTTGTTCAAGAAGTTAAAGGAGTAGTTTTAACTGTTTTTTTCACTTTCATCACATTCGAAATGAAAACAAGAGTGTTTAACTCGGGTAAAAGGCACCCATTTCCGACTCGCACTATTGGCGAACCAAACCGAACTACCTCGTCGGAAATGCGTGCCTTTTCAGCCCTTGGTTAACAATCTACTATTAATAACGTCTCCGTTGGGGCAATTACTTAATTCATCATTATAATTTACCTACGAATCCTCACTCGCTCTTTCCGCACACCCAAACAAACAGATGAATTTGATTGATTAGAGCAGTATACGCATTTTACTTAAGTAATTTTTTATCCGTTATCTATCCGCGCTTCTTCCTGGACAGTCAGACTGCTACGCGGCGCCTGTCCGGGCAAGAGTTGCCCGTGCACCCTAACTCGGTAGACACACGTGTACGCCGGGTGTCCCCAGTTGGACAGCACCTTAAACCGCACTAGGTTGAACCCCTGCGGCGCCTGCCAGGTGACGTCAAAGTACTGGATGGGATTACCGTTCTTGTTGTATTCGAAGACGCCGAAGTCGTGAGGCGACGCGTCACTACGGGACCGGAGCCCTTCTAGTTGGAACTGGCGAGGTGCTGACAGTATTTCCCTGTGATACAAGAAGTACAAGTTGTATGAAACTATTCAGCTAGTGCTAGCAGCCACAGTAGATGAGACTTGTGATTATTTTTCTCGTCCCAGCTGTTTAACAATGTTTTGGGGTTGGAGCGATGGTCGTACCTTGTAGGGTCGATATGCGGAGGAATGTGCTCGAGGCTCAGGCCCGTGACGTGTATGGTAGCGAGCAGTCTGATGACGACCTCGCCTCGCTCGCCCTTGAAAGCCCAGCACTGGCCCGGCAGCGTGCCTGGCTGGATGACCGCACGCGCCGCCTACAACAATCTACTAGATTTACCTATAAATCGAATATTTGTTCCTGAGTTAGATATGGACGTTTTAAAAAAAATGTGGAGAAGCTAGATTTATAATCATTGGTTAACCAGCTGGCGTAAGTAATAGTATTTTGTACAATTGAGTTATACATTGAAACCTGGATAAATGGAATACCTGTATAATTGCAACGAAATGGCCGGTCCCGGTCCCTTGACAACGATATACCTCTATAATCGAAATGTCTGTGCCAGGCAGGAACCTTTACAGGGGAACATACTTTCACGTTTTTTACCATACTAAATGAACGAGAGAAAACGGTCCTCATCGGCCCACTTCCCTCTGGCGCTTTGTCTCACTCGTACATGTTTCCAATGTTAAAAAGATACTATTGTAGGAGTATTTATATCAGTTTACTACTAAAATTAAATATCTTCCTATTTTATTTTAGTAATGTACCTATCCAAATAAGGATTTTGTTACTTATCTTTTAATTAATTTGTAAATAATTGTGATTTTCATATTATTAACTCTTTAAATCAAAGATGTGGACAACAACAAAGAATATTTCTATAAAATTAGTAGATAATAGTAGGTAACTTTTTGTATCATGACTGGTATCCCCAAATTTGACATTTTAAAATTTCAAAATATCAACATAAATGGCGTCGTGAAGTAATTATCTATTTTCTGTTGCAAATTCGTTTAAATTGTTAGAATGTGTTGTGTAATTGTGTTTGTGTAAAGGGCTGTTGAATTAAAAACTTTTCTGATTGCGGAATATCGTTACGCATAGGTAAGCCAAAATTGTACAAATTTAAATACATTTTCCGACAAAATAACAAGACAAACTCACTATAGTTGTCGATTTCTAAGTCTGAACTTTTGACACATCGAAATACCCGTAAAACGTAAACGCGCAAGACACTTTGGAATTATAAACAAAATCCCATAAAGATATTACAGCTAGTCATGTACATAAACACAATATTTCACTTTTCATAAACATAATGTGATGAATGTTATATTTTTTCATACACTACTTATTGAATATTTTACGATAACAATTTAGCACGCCAACAGTTACGGTCTACGTCGTTTTTTATTATTATTTAGTGTTGTGACCATGTCTGCTGTTCCAATTCATATAACTGTCCGTAAATCGATAAAAATCAATAGGCAATACAGTAAAAATCAAAACAAAACGATTAAAACGAAAATAAAACTAAGTACGATGTGGAAAAAAATGTTATTTAAAATAAGACAAATTAACTATGAAGGTTTTTTATCTTGCATTTTAAGAATTAACAGTATTGATTTCTGAACGAAACTAAGATGACTTTGGAAAAAATCGTAAGTAGGTAGGTATGTCAAATGCGCAGTTTGTCGAAGTTTCTCGGTCTTATCAAATACAAATTCGTAGTAGTAAAATCGAATCAAACAATTCATCGCTAAAATCAATAATCGCTGAATTTGACAAACGATTTGTCTTAGCCTCATCACTAAGTACGTCAATACTCAAGTGTCAAAAGTTCAGACTTAGAAATCGGCAACTATAGGATGACTATGATGTCAGAACAGAACGTTGTGGATCAATTTTAAAGAATTCTTATTTATTAAATAAATTTAGCTGAACATTTATTTTCACACGTTTATTGTTTGACTGGTATGACGTAATGAGAGCTAATAGCTCTCTAATATAACATTAAATATAAGTAATATAATATATTGAATGTATTAGATAGGTACAGTCAACTACAAAAATATGAATACAGCCAATGTGGCATAAATATGTATACAGGACTTTATTGCCTAAACATTAAGGTCGTGGATATTAGGTGAAGCAAACTTGATGATAATGCATTAAGAGCTGGCTACGGAAAAAGGTGTGCAATTAGTAGAACGACGATAATTTCTAGTTGATGAGCAATACTATCATTATTAATTAATCCGGGTGCCTGGCTGCTGTTCAGCGGTGGGTGGGATAGTTGCTCCTTGTCATCGCCTGGCGGTCCACTCTAATTAAAAATGATAGGCCCCGACCTTTATTAATGTGGCACTTTTAACCGCACCTTGGACGTCACCTGGCACTACTTGGGTTCTATGAATTGCAACCCCTTAAATTGATTTTAAATCCGTTTGTTGCCCATCCACTAAAAATAATCCTTTAACCCTAATAATAATCTTTTAATAATGCAATACCTATTTCCGTAGCATGCTCTCCTTTATGGACCAGGGATGACATGAATAACTTAACAGCGTCCGAGTTAGGAAATTCTGGATAAGTTCGACTTTAAGTTGTGGCTAAACGACAAAAAATCGCTTTTTATGCTCTAGAGCATAAAGTCATATTGATGGCAGCCGGCAATCGCCGGGGCTCGCCGGTCGCCTGCACTGCTTGGGAACGTGAAATCGACCGCGCCCAAGCATGGCAAACATAAATGTTTAATTGTAACATTTTCCTCAAAATCAAAGTGAAAAGCCGAATGTATATCTCGGGTATAAATAGGCACCCATTTTACCATCCACTACTATATTGATCCTCGTTACATTGACACCAACAAAAAGCCTCGGCTAAAATGGGTTACTTTAGGCCCTTGTCACACACTCTACTATTTTGTTCGATTTTTGTGTTTCGTTTTTATGTTACCTCCAATCCCAGGTCCCATATAAGTTTGGTGCTGATCTGATGATGGGATCTATAAGGAATTTAGGGAACCCCTCAAAGAGGCAATTGGTACAACGTGCAACAACAGAAGCTGTGATGAGATGTTGTGTTCAGGATGTTATCTCCACAAAGACAATGGTCGAGGAGGCCTACTGCGAACCACCTTTCTCGCCCGCTCGTCCACCCGCCTCTCTATCTTACTCTCACTCTAATTAGAAAGAGATGCAACGGTAAAGTAGGACTGTCTCATGTGGACACACTTTTGTAGTCGCTTTGCTTAATCCGGATATATCCAGGACCGCGGTGCGAGGTTAAAATGAAATTCTGATTTTTGATTTTTTTATTGATATTCCATCTGGAATTGAAATGTCGGTATTCCGAGCCTCTTTAATTTAAACTAGAGCATGGAATATCGGAGCCTTTTTGCAATACCGGTATTTTTTCGATATTGAAATTTCTAGTACCGGTTTTTCGATAATTTCGATATTTTCGATATTTTTTCGATATTGGAGGAGAAAAAGTAAATAACTTCATAAAAACCAGCAAAATTTACATTTACGAGTATTATGATGGGTTACTTATTTTTATATAACTTATATTATTATACACCATTATTAATTATTTCAACTTAATTTTCAAATTAACTAATAAATCATAATTAAATGCTAAAAAAGTTAAGTATATAAAACAAAAAGTCAACGCAGTATTTACATGTAATACTGCTATATTTATTTGAGAATTTGAAAAACATTACCGATACCAACCTTCAGTTCAAGCTGGTTTCCGCCCTGCATTTTCCACTACCGACACATCTTCACATACTCGACCAGATCATTGAAAAAATTACCGTGTACATTCAATATAAGCTAATAATATAAGCTTTAAAGTTGGACTAAGGTGATGACCAACAGCACGAAATGTAGGGTCGATGTAGACGAGTAGACTATACACCTCCTCGAGTCGGTGTCCTCATTACTGAGGGTCGTGATTCCCCCGTTGCTGGGTTATCATGCGTCTGACAGTGTTTTGCCACTTTATTCTGTTCTTGGCTGCATGGAAAGCGTTGTGAAGGTTGGTGTCCAGGGTTGAGCGGATTTGACCATATCAGTGGTGATCGACCCCTGGGGCGCTTCCCGTCGACCTTTCCAGTAACCATGAGCTGTTCCAGGTTATGCCCATCTTTTCTGGCAATATGACCAAAATTCCAATGTTCTTCGCAGACATATGGTGGAGAGACTGGTCTTTATTTGCAGTTCTTGAAGAATCGACTCGTTGGTGCGGAATGCTGTCCACGGAATCTGCAACATTTTTCTCCAGCACCACATTTCGAAGGCATCAATTCGATTCCTATCTGCTTTCAGCGTCCATGTTTCCGCTCCGTAACCGAATATGGAGAAGACGAGGGTGTTCACCAGGTTGACCTGCGTCTGATATTACGGTCCTTCCATATTTTATGGAGCTGCGACATCGCCGCTTTAGCCATCCCTATCCGTCTCCTTATTTCTTTTTCACACGAGCCAGAATCGCTAATGTTTGGGAGCTAATGCAGGAGTGTATGCATTTCGGCTTCGGTGGTAGCTAGGAGCGTTGTGTCGTCTGCATAACGAAGGTTGGTCAACTTGGTGCCGTCTATCGAGACTATACACAGTATACACTATATGAACGAGCATATCTTATTGCGCCAGCTAGTCTCTTTTAGCAACAGGCAAGACTAAGAAGTCGAACGATGGGTCTATAACGCCTGAAAAAGCTACTGGTCCATGAAAGAGCTAATGAAGGGTAACCTTCCATTGTCACTAAACCGAAAACTCGTCGACAAGTGTATTCTGCATGTCCTAACCTACGGTGCAAATACATAGTCGCTCACAGAGATTCAGAAGTCCAAATTGAAGACTTGCTAGCGGGCTATGGAGCGCAGCATTTTAGGTATCAAGAGAACCGATCGCATTCTCCACTCAAAAACCCGCATTGCTGACGAAAAAGTTGCTAGGCTCAAATGGGAGTGGGCAGGCCACGTCTACCGCATGAATCCGGACAGGCTACTTGGGCAAGTATTGCCATCAAGTGGATCCCGCAAAATAAACGTGGACGGGTAGGCTTAGACGGAGATGGCGGGACGACATGGATACATTTTTTAAGAACTGGCCAGGGGAAGCACAAAATCGAGAGCGGTGATCAAGGGGACAGTTATTTCGGTCTTTTCCCAGCAGTAGGACACATACAGTGACGCTAAGAAAAAAAAAACAAATCAGTAACACTTCGTGGAGAGAACAACAAAAGAGAGCGGGATAGAACTAATTGCAGGATCAAGTGAAAAATTTAAAGGCGATAGTATGCGGGCGCGGCAAAATAAACCGCGTAATCAGATAATGGCTGTTTACAACTAAACAACATTTTTTGTAGATAATTTTTTTTTACCAGATTTAGGATTTACTATTAAACTAAGAATCATGTTTATAAATTCAAGGGTTACGACGTTCTTATCGAGGCTTTGGTTAAAAATCATGTTTTCAAGTTTACCAGTTTGAAGGAAATATGTTGAAATTGTATGTACCTATGTGAATATCAGATACCTAGTTGTATATATTGAGATGTAGATGTCTGAATAATAACAATTTTACCAATGTGGCCTTTTAAAAACGTAATTTTTTTAAGCCTAATGTTAATATCGAAAATATCGAAAATACCGGTATTTAAGAAATTCAATACCGGTAAAAAAATATCGGAAAATAGTCCGATATTATCGAAATTTCGATATTATCGAAAACCGGTATCCATGCTCTAATTTAAACCGTTTTGTTAATATAGTTCTGATTAGTTTGTAGGTTCACATTATTTACCAGTAAAGGGATGGAGGGTATTTTACTGTTGACAACATTTTGCCAGAGGATACTGAGCAAAAACGTTTAAACAGTTTATTTTTGTTGTCTGTTAGAAGTTAATCTGTAGAAATAAAAATAATTATGAAAGTTTTTAACCTGGATAATTGGGCAAGACCTGCTTCAGGGGAAAAACTGGTTAGTAAAAGTGACTAGCCTGGCACTCGTAGCACGCCCAGGCCGCCGTGAGCGCATGCAACGCCCAGCTGACGGGCCCGTCATAGTGGAAGTGGCCCTTGGTATCTCCGGTGTCCAGGACGCGCGCGCCCGCCGACTCCAACGCATAATCTCCCACCTATAAGGTAAGTGCGGACTGTGTCAAAGCAATACAATATGGTTGTGATATCTTGTATTTCAGTACGTCGTTATGTGTCAGTACTTTTGCTGCGTCCCATTTAGGGCACACCGTCAAGGCAGTGGGCTCGGCGGCAGAAACTGCTGCTAGGAATAAGCACGCTAAGTACTCTGCGTTGATATACGACTTTGTGCCTATTGCCGTGGAGACGGCTGGACCCTGGTGTCACGAGGCCTGGGAGTTTTTCAAGGAACTGGGTCGGCGGTTGAGGGAGAGGGGTCATGACCACCGCTCTGGGTCTTAGCTGGTCCAACAGGTCTCCATCGCTGTGCAGCGTGGTAACGCAGCGAGCGTGATGGGGACTTTTGGACCAGGCATGGCACAGAATGGGCTTTAGTTTAGTTTTTAGTTGTGATGTTATGGCTGTATATGTATATTTGGTAATTTAATTGATTGGATTTTTGGTAGGCAATAGTTTTCAACCGACTTCAATATTTCAAAAGGAGGAGGTTCTCAATTCGACTGAATTTTTTTTTTTATTATTTTTTTTTTTTTTTTAATGGATGTTCACTCATAACTCCGTCATTACTGAACCGATTTGAATTTTTTTTTTGTTTTCTAAAAGTAGACGGTTCCTGGTTGGTCCCGTTTTTTTCAAAATCCATTTCTGATGATGGGATCCATGAGGAACTGAGGGAACTCCTCAAATTTGAAAGGCACATGCATGCTGATTTGGGTGATTTCTTAAGAAACTCGAGCATTTCTTTACGAAAATCATCAATTTGGTGGAGTGGACCTGATGATGAAGACCAGGGATGGCAAAGTGGAACTGCTTCGTAATTCTCAGGACTATGATCCGATTTTAAAAAATATTTTTTTGTCTGTATATAGATGGTTTCAGGATTGTCCCGTTTTTTTCAAAATCAATTTCTGATGATGGGATCCATGAGGAACTGAGGGAACTCCTCAAATTTGAAAGGCACATGCATGATGATTTGGGTAGTTTCTTAAGACACTCGAGCATTTCTTTACGAACATCATCAATTTGGTGGAGTGGACCTGATGATGAAGACCAGGGATGTCAAAGTGGAACTGCTTGGTAAATCCCAGGACTATCGTCCGATTTTAAAAAATATTTTTTTTTCTGAAAATAGATGGTTCCAGATTTGTTCCGTTCTTTTTAAAATCAATTTCTGATGATGGGATCCATGAGGAACTGAGGGAACTCCTCAAATTTGAAAGGCACATGCATGATGATTTGGGTAGTTTCTTAAGATACTCGAGCATTTCTTTACGAACATCATCAATTTCGTGGAGTGGACCTGATGATGAAGACCAGGGATGGCAAAGTGGAACTGCTTGTTAATTCCCAGCTCTATCATCCGATTTGAGACATTCATCTTTTCTTTGTAAAGAAATACCTTTTTTTGATTATAGTTCTATTTTGATGATGGGCTTCATGAGGGATTGAGAGAACTCCTCAAATTTTAACGGCACATGCATTCTGATTTGAGGGTTTCCTTAAGTAACTAAAACAGTGTTTTGGCGGAGCCAAAATTTTGATGAACTTGATCTGATGATGAAGACCAGGGATCGCAAAGTGGAACTGGTTAATAAACCTAGCTCTACTTATTATCCTAGTTGTGACATTCATCTTTTTGATTTGATTTATATTCTGATGATGGAGTTCTAGAAGAATTCAGAGAACTCTTCAAATTTGAACGGCAGGTTAATTGTGATTAGAGGGTGTTCATAATTAGCTTAGGCATTTTCTTACTGTGGAGTTTATTTTGCTGGAGTGGACCTGATGTTGATAATCAGGGATGGCATAATGAATATGCTCGTTAATTTACAGTCTGTCATCCAATTTAACACATTGTTATTTTGTTTGTTTAAAGGTCTACAAGGGAGTTCCGTTTGATTATACTTCAAATGTAATGATGGAAGCCCTAGGACATTAAGAAAGCTCCTCAATTTTCAATCGTACACGTGCGGTGTATTGGATATTTGTGAAGTAAACTGGCTAACTCAAACAAATTCTTAATTTCACTTTTACCGGGAACCAAATGAAGTCGGTTTTTTTTTCTTAAAAATTATTATAGATAGATTAAGTTATTGACTTGTAATTGTAATAAAAATGTATTTATTGAATAAACTAATAAATATTTCTTGTATTTCTAAAAACAATAACTTAGCGTAACTAATAGGTAGGTATACGAGTAATATTTACATATATTTATAATTCAGTTTTAGCGAACACTTGATTTTGCCCGACGCTCATCCATCGTAATACTTAGTCAACGATGCTTAGTCAGCGAAGCTGTTTTAATTCACCCACCTGTATCCATGTCGTAATCAGTGAAACAGCAGTCGCGTGTGTCGATTTTCAGCGCTTAATATCAACACCTTAGCCTCAAAATGCACTCTCCGAGCGTGCATACTCAACACAGAAGCTTAGTCATCATATATTTAATTTGTGTTAACTATTAATTGCAGAAAGCTCTATCGTAGGTATCTCATTGATCGTAAGCAGTCGACGAAGCTGTCTATCGGAGTTACGGAGGGTACAATGGTTCCTTGCCGCGCCGCGCCGCCGCCGCGGCCGGCAGTACTAACGAGACGCGCTCTACCTCTGACTGCAGGCGCTCATGCTTTCGATGCACGAACACACTCACCTGCCGATCGTAGTCGACGAGGCTATGCTGTCTGTCAGCACTCATCGATGGGTTCAGCGCTTCTTTGGCGCGCCCCGCCGCCGCCGCCACGGCCGGCAGTACTGAGGACACGCGCTCTACTTCTGATTGAAGGCGCTCATGTTTCCGATGTACCTTTATGAGTTACAAAGTTATACCTACAAGTTTAGATTGAATGGAGCTCAAAATATTTTTTCAAATACTTATATAAATCGGTATCTTAAATCTTTCAACGAAATAAGTAGGTAAATACATAGTATAACCTATATCTACTTCGGTAGGTAACAATAAGTGAGTAAAGAAAAGGTACCTAAACCGGTACCTAAGTAAGGTAATCGAACAATTCTTGAATATAATAAAAACTTTTTAATAAAAATAAAACTGACTTCAAAAAGTGAAAAATAAAATGTACTTTTCTATTCATTTTTATTTGCTGTAAGGTTCGGAAAGGATGAGTAATCAAACAAATGGAGGTGATGTAGGTATCTTGATGATTATGATAATGTGGGTAGGCTTAAGCCGAATATAAATAAAACAGTTAATGCATAGTAGTGGTCGTTTATGTATCACCTGACATGGCGCAGTCGGTAGGATACACCACATAGTCCACATAGCGCTACCAACAAATTTATTACCTACATAAGTTTATTTAACTACCTTGGTAAGCTAAGCATGCAACAAACCTGTGATATTTCTCTAGAGAGTTGCATGACGAAGTACTTGACGTCCGAGATGCTGGTGGCGATCTCCTGCGGCCCCCACAGGTACGCGTACACGTGCAGCGCGACCAGCAGAGACAGGCAGAAGCAGACGAACACGCGAAACGGCGTGATCGGAATGGTATCACGGCTTCCGCCTGCCCGTAAGCGAACATCGTCACGGCCATTCATGCTAGGGTATTGTAGTATTGGCATAGGAGACCAGCGTTTGGTTCTTAGTAGTTTCTCCGGTTAAACATGTACAACTGTATCGCTTTCTTATTATTTCTCAAACCACACTCAAACTCTTATGACACTTATATAAATGCTTTGACATATTGACAAGGATTCGTTATATTCTCTTTGATTCTGACAAATTCGACGAGAAGTTGTAACTAAAGTATGTACTTACAGAGTTTAATTTCGATCTTGTTTTGACCTTTATGATGCTTGCACACGGTGCAAGTAGCTTGAGAGGTACAGTCACCCACACAGCTATGAATACAGCCAAAGTGCCAAAAATATGTATACAGGACTTTATTGCCTGAGCATTAAGGTCGTGTATATATATTTTTGGCATAGTATAGGCAACAAAACTGTTAACTTAATTAGCAACAGTGCAATCTGCATACCGACGTATCTAGAAGAAGAACAATATTTGGAGCGGCTGTAAATGTCTTGCCTAAAAGATTTCTAAGTAAAATAAATAAGGATACCTACAGTCATCATAATATTGTTCTTCTTCTAGATACGTCGGTATGCAGATTGCACTGTTGCTAATTAAGTTAACAGTTTTGTTGCCTATACTATGCCAAAAATATATATACACGACCTTAATGCTCAGGCAATAAAGTCCTGTATACATATTTTTGGCACTTTGGCTGTATTCATAGCTGTGTGGGTGACTGTACCTCTCAAGCTACTTGCACCGTGTGCAAGCATCATAAAGGTCAAAACAAGATCGAAATTAAACTCTGTAAGTACATACTTTAGTTACAACTTCTCGTCGAATTTGTCAGAATCAAAGAGAATATAACGAATCCTTGTCAATATGTCAAAGCATTTATATAAGTGTCATAAGAGTTTGAGTGTGGTTTGAGAAATAATAAGAAAGCGATACAGTTGTACATGTTTAACCGGAGAAACTACTAAGAACCAAACGCTGGTCTCCTATGCCAATACTACAATACCCTAGCATGAATGGCCGTGACGATGTTCGCTTACGGGCAGGCGGAAGCCGTGATACCATTCCGATCACGCCGTTTCGCGTGTTCGTCTGCTTCTGCCTGTCTCTGCTGGTCGCGCTGCACGTGTACGCGTACCTGTGGGGGCCGCAGGAGATCGCCACCAGCATCTCGGACGTCAAGTAGGTACTTCGTCATGCAACTCTCTAGAGAAATATCACAGGTTTGTTGCATGCTTAGCTTACCAAGGTAGTTAAATAAACTTATGTAGGTAATAAATTTGTTGGTAGCGCTATGTGGACTATGTGGTGTATCCTACCGACTGCGCCATGTCAGGTGATACATAAACGACCACTACTATGCATTAACTGTTTTATTTATATTCGGCTTAAGCCTACCCACATTATCATAATCATCAAGATACCTACATCACCTCCATTTGTTTGATTACTCATCCTTTCCGAACCTTACAGCAAATAAAAATGAATAGAAAAGTACATTTTTTTTTTCACGTTTTGAAGTCAGTTTTATTTTTATTAAAAAGTTTTTATTATATTCAAGAATACTCTTGTGGGGCAATAGTGTCGATATCAACAACCTATTTCTACTCCAGAAAAAATGTGTAAGAGTACTTTGTAACATATGAGATGAAGAAAGCTGTAAACCATATTTTCTAAAATTTTGTTGTTTGCAAGTTTGTTCGGAAACATCCAAATTTATTTGATAAACCCAGAAATCCTAACCCGCAAATTCATAATCTTCGCCCCCGAAATAAACTAATCCAAGCAGTCCCCGCTAACTGACACATGTTCAACAAAGGTCCTTATTCCATGTCAATAAAAATTTATACCCAAGTACCCATGCCCGAGAACATAAAAAATGAATCTAAGTATCCTAATTTCGTAAATAAACTCAAACGCTTTCTACTTACCAAACGCCCATACACTCTACAAGAGTTCATGGACGATTAACTAAATTTCAATTGCTATATAATTATGTATGCACATATGATTATGTTATACATTGTAATGCTACATTCCTAGATTGTGTAATTGTGTGCTTAGGTTAGGTTAGAATGAAGTACCCACTTATGCCAAATTGTTGCTACGCCCTAGTAGGGTCCATGTTTGTACTGGTTAAATTTAAGAACACCTAATGTAATACCATGGTTGCAACGAATAAATGATTATGATTACCTATGAATTTATGATCATGTGTGCTTTAAACGTAAATAATTTCATTTTTTGTTTTGGCTGTTTGGCGGGCCTTTGCTTCAACATTGCGCGCGCAAGTCGGAACGCGATTCGAAAAAAATACAGAACATATTCCGTCCAACCTTAATTAAAAAGTTTGCATTGGCGGATAACAAAGCCTTAAGCATTTTCTTGCAGCATTGCAGGTGGCAACCTCATGAGATCTCATGCAGATGTAACTTGCTGTAGAAGCTTGTAGTTGTTGTCAATCAGGTAGTAATATTTTAGATGACGGTGAGCACGTTGCACGATGACTGACGTTGATAAACGTGACAATTTTTACGGGTATTCTTTGGTTCTCTCCCTGTAAGCTCCTAAGGTCCATCATACAGGAAAAAGGAAAGTATGTGAATTTGAAACTAATGGCGTAAGGAATAAGGTTGAATTTCTTGTTTAAAATGTTAAGAAACAAAAGAAATGAAATTTTGAAATCCACATACGCTGCCTTGCGTATTGTGAGGAACTACCATATAGTGACCTAAATTAGAAATTAAAAAGCATGGGTAGTCCTGTGTCGGATTTACGTAGGTACAGTTCTTATCGAATACGGATTCGAGGATAGTCAATAGAGGGGTTAAAAAACAAGATGGCGGTTATATGTTTATTTTGTGGCCTCTTACGAACAACCCGTTTGTCATGCGGGTTCGCTAAAGGCTCATTTACATGGTACGAGTTACAACACGATTTAGTACTAAAATCGCATGACCATTTCGTTAGTTATTCGTTTACAGATATTTGATCATTCTTTACAAGCGAGGCGAATCTCGTGGTTTGCATATAGCATCCTATCGGTCTCAAACTCGTACCGCGTCAATGTGCCTTAAGCCTTCTGCTGCTGCTGCTGCTGCTGCTGCGCGAGCTCGAGCTGCGCGGTGGCGACGTTCTTCATGGAGTCGTGCGCGGCGTGCACGTTGGTGCGCCAGGCCGCCAGCACGCCGCGCAGCTGGCGCCACTGCGCCGGCCCGAACGTGCGGTGCATGGTGGACGTCACGCGCACCGAGCGCGCCGCCTGGTCCATGCGCGCGCGCACCAGCTTCGTCTTCAGAACTGCGCAGACATACACTTAGGTATCAATGAGGGGCATCGTATTTTCGCTCAACAGTCGACGCCACTAATGCGGTCTCTTGTTTTTTTTTAATACTACGACAGTAACAAGCAAGCATACGGCCCGCCTGATGGTAAGCGGCCACCGTAGCCTATGGACGCCTGCAACACCAGGGGTGTTACATGCGCGTTGCCGACCCTTTAAAAAAGGAGGATTCGCTGTGTTGACAGCTAAACGGGCCGAGGGCTTTGCTCCGTGGGTCTTCAGCTGTCAACACAGCGAATCCTCTTGGAGCTCTGACGACCTTACTCACCAACAGAAACACAACACTATGAGTAGAGTCTAGTGTTATTTAACTGCGGTTTTCTGTAAGGTGGAGGTACTTCCCCAGATGGGCTCTGCTCCAGATTTGAGCGAGACGACATTCTTTGTGCTGTGCCCTACCACACTAAACGATATGCATCCGCTGTGCCCATACCTCTCTCAAAATGTAAATGTAAAAATTAAAGATTAATGATTAGTAAAAATTAAATCTTCAGTGACGTTTGAAATAATATCGACAGATCCACGTTTCGCAGACGCCCCTAGCGGCGAATTCACTTGGGGTAAGAATAGACATTGCAGTTTAAAAACTTATAAATTGCGTAAAACTTATAAGTTCCTTATACCGAAAACAATGTACAGAAAAAAAATCACGTGCCTATCATACGCCCACAAGTATTTAAGAACACCTACCCTCAATGATGAAAGCTTCAACATCCTTCTCTTCAATCTGAAGCTCTGAGACGATTTCATCAAACGAGATGTCTGGGTTGGTCTCCGCCATCTGCATGAATGACAATATTCGCATCTTCTTGACGTTTTGCTCATGGTTCAAACCTGAAAGATAACACTCGAATTATTGAAATAAAAATGTAATCCTTAAGAATTATGTACATATAGGAAAAATAACGTAAAAAAAATGCGCACAAAGGTTATATGACAAGAAAAACCAGCTACGGGACCGGGCTTAGGCCGTAAGCGAATGGGTACCATCACCATTTGAGTCAGAAATAAGCGCGTCCACACAGAGCGAGCCGCCTCGCGAGGAAATTGCCGCGCGAAGTATCTCGGACAGTGTAAACGCGCCTCAACCAAGGCTTGTCGCAGCCGTCGCAGGTCGAACGTTTGCCGCAGCCAAGCCGAGGCGGTATTTCGGAATGCTCAAAGGCGCCTCAGTAATTCGCCGCGCGCAGGATTGGACTTGAGCAATTTAACTTATTTAACTGACTGACGCCATCTTGCTGGGCAAATTGGCTCGGGCTTGCTTCGACGCAAACGCGATCCCTACAAAATTCACAGGAGTAGATGTAGTGAATAATCCTTTCCGATCGTCAAAACTCGGAACATACGACTACTTCCGAATGGTGCCGATGTGTCTATGAATTACTGTATTATTAAGTGACGTGTAGGTATCAAATAAATTACGTAGGTACTTTATTTATCAATGTCGAATGTCAAACTACCCGTTTGAAGTATATCACGCTGAGATGTTAAAAACACCACGCTTTTATCATATAAATAATTCATTAGGTAAACAAAAATATAACTAGTTACCAAGGATATTTTATTTAAATAAACGCACTGATAAAAACCACAATTCCGGTTTAGATGATGCTCTTTCATCCAAACCGGACGGTAGACGGAGGTGGCGGATTTGTGTTAATCATGGCTGTTTCTAATGATTCTATAAGGATCAAGACCTCAAAAGTCTAACTATAAGTCAAAACTACAGTAGAACTTTGCAGACCTTCTTTATAACACTTCAAATTATTGTAAATTAAAAATACCTACTATACCATAACAAAAAAGAAACCTCAACATAAAACAAAACAAGAAAACCAGCAGTGAAATTAATATAAATAAATATGATGTTCTTATTGGATGGACGACTTCGATTATGACAGCGGGATAAGAGGAGGAGTAAAGGGGTGGACAGTGTGATGCAAAACAGTATTTCCAACTTCCATATCATTATCTGGTGTACTCGTATCATCGTCCGAGTTTTCATGAACGGTGATTACAAAACTACCCATATGATTTTCCAACTCATGTTCGTGTTTTCGGTACTCGTTTCGCATTTGATGGCGTGGTCACATACTTTGGCCCAAACATCGGGACCAATCATATTAGCCTTTTCCTATACCAATTGTTTCACAGTCGTCATATTCATAGTGATGTTTCTTTTGGGTACGTATTTGAGAACATATGTTTTCAATCGGATTGAAATCAGGATGAAATGGTGGCAATCTTAGTACGCTGTGTCCATATTCGTTCATAAGTTTATCTTTTTTTTTTTATGCTATAGGGGGCAAACGAGCAAACGAATCACCTGATGGTAAGCGATTAACGTCGTCCATGGACACCCGCAACACCAGAGGTGTCGCAAGTGCGTTGCCGGCCTTTAAGGTGGGAGTACGCTCTTTTCTTGAAGGTTTGAAGGTCGTATCGGTCCGGAAACACCGCTGGCGACAGTTCGTTCCACAGTTTAGCTGTGCGAGGCAGGAAGTTCCACAAGTATCTATAGAGTATTCCACAAAGTCTTGTTTGTAATTGCAAACAATTTCACATATGTATTTAAATTTTTGTAAGTAATGACGGATCAATCGGAATGTTATGATTGGCTAGCCAGTCAATCATGTTTTGCTTACAGGAATTTGAATTAGCAGGTTTTTCTACGTACTTATTATGATATGCAGCAATATTTACTACTAGTACCGAATGTGGACCTAAGTTTGGAATGAGTTGACTACGTAGCCATTTTTCATAGTTTTCATTGTTCATCGCATTGTGATAGCCGCCAGTTTTATCAATGGACTGATACATTAACAATAACAATGCTCCTGGATTAAACCCCTTTCTACTATAAGCATGCACTATTATGAGACGTTTACGTTTATAAATTAACTGTTTCACTCCGTTTTCTGACGAGTCAGCCCAGCTTTTACCCGCCAAATGTGAGGTATGGATATATGTTTCATCCATATAGACAATGTCTCTCCCTTGTAATCTGTGCTTTTTTATCGCGGCCAAAAACATTACTTTTTTTAAACGAACGTCATATTTCTCGATAAGTAATTTTCTGGTGTTTTCAACTTTTTTATACCGAAAACCCATTTTTCGATGGATTTTTCATAGAGTAAAGTCACATACATCCCTTAAAATTAATAGCTTCGGATAACTTGGACTTTAATTGTAGGTACTTGTTCGTATCTCAAATGAATGTCTATCCAACTTTGCCATTTTCGGACTATTGGAGGTAGATTGATTTTCGTATTATTTTTGCAATATTTTACTTACTGTTCGTTGAGAAATTCCACTGGCCCCCGAAACTCGTTTTAGAACTTTACAAAAGTAATCAGTATTGTTGGTATATTTGAATTTTTCATTTTCAGTTAAGAAATATAAATAAGTATTGAAAATCATTTCACAGGCTTGTCGATCTAAACGTTTCCCACGTCTTAGTGCTTTCGGCATGCCTATTAAAAATAACTTAAATATTAACAAAATAATCCTCTGGTATTACTCTATATCGATACTTCGCCTCGCAATGCGACCGTCCCCTACGTTGTCTTGATGGGTACTGAGTGTGAGTGAAGTAGTAAGACAAATACGAACATTTCCGAGAAAATACGATAGGAAAGGATTTTTCACTACATCTGTACGCACAATTTCCTCGCGAAGCTGCTCGGCATGTGTGGACCCGCCTAATAACCATCAGTTATGCTTATGGGCCAGGTGGTATAGAATGAGAATTCACTCGCAAGAAAAGAAACTACCATTAGCATCCTCAGCTCTCAGTATACTCACCCTGCGAGTGAACAAACTCCTTATGGCTGTTATAAAATTCGATATATTTGGCGAGCTTGTCGTAGACGAAGATGGTGAGCAGGTCGTGGATGAGCTCGCCCTCCAGAAAACGCACGGGCTTGAGCGCCAGCAGCGGGTCCAGCAGGAAGCTGTTGGCGTCGGCCAGCGCTGTGGCGATGCACTTGATGGCGTCATCGCGCGCGTGCGACGCGTTCTCGTCTGTGTACGTGCCAAGGAGCTCGATCATCACTTTTGAAGCCAGCTCACTGAAACAAACGTGTTTAAGTAAGTAATTTAATAGATTAAGGCCCTGAATAAGAGTGAAATGCCTATTTGTAAGAAAATATAAAAAAACACATAAATGATAAGTAATTTCACTGTAACAAATAGTTTTCTTTTTAAGAAACTGAAAGTAACATGCTCATTAGATACTGACAGCGTCTAAAAATGGCCACAGTCATCACATTATACAACTCATAAATCCTTTGAAAACTATGAAACTGTCAATTGTGAAAACTTTTACAACTGTAAGAACCTGAAAGAAGATTTGTTTTAGCATTATTCATATCTTCACATATACACATCATTATTATTAATATCTCTACATACCTGTTACTGTCCTTGAGCACAGAGTGCAGCAACCGGTACAGCTTCTGCATCTGCTCATTGGAGGGGGGACAGGTGGCAAACTCCTTGCGTAGCTGCTCCACCCCCGTGAACACCTCCTGCACGGAGCCCACCCGCGCCGCCAACTCGATCACGTGGTAGTAAACATGGTAGCGCAGTGGGGAGTTTGCATCCAGGTTGTTGTATAGCCGCCAGAGCCTGCAATTTGCATTTACACAGTTACACACTTTCATTCCACACAGAACGAGCAGTCCCGCGAGAAAATTGCCGCGCGAAGCAGTTCACCCTGTGTAGACGAGTTTCGCAACTTTTTCGCCAACGTGCAGAATGCGATCAGTTTTCTTGATACCTAAAATGCTGCGCTCGCGTTCCATAGACCGCTAGCCAACCTTCAATTCGGACTTTTGAATCTCTGTGAGCGACTATGTTTTTGCAACTTAGGTTAGGGACAGGCAAAATACACTTGTCAACGAGTTTTCGGTTTAGTGACAATGGAAGGTTACCGTTCATTAGCTCTTTGATGGACCAGTAGCTTTATCAGGCGTTATCAACCCATCGTTCGACTTCTTAGTCTTGCCTGTAGCTAAAAGAGTCTAGCTGATCCAAGTACTTATACTCGTCAACATAGGGTATTCTATAAATCATCATAGGGTATAGGGTGTTACAATATGGGGTTCTTCAAAAAAGGAGTGTTAAAGTTTTTAAAGGGTCGGCAACGCGCATGTAACACCCCTGGAGTTGCAGGCGTCCATAGGCTACGGTGACCGCTTACCATCAGGCGGGCCGTATGCTTGTTTGTCACCGTCGTAGTATAAAAAAAAAACTGTGTAATACCCTGCCCGTCTACCTCGACCCTACGTTTCGTGCTGTTGGTCTGCACCTTAGTCCAACTTGAAAGCTTTCGTTGCCCAGGTCTTGGAGCATTAGCTGTATGTAGTTCTGCGGTGGAAGAGGCAAAGAGAACGATGTAGTCAGCAAAACAGAGGTTTGATAACCGTCTGCCACCGACCACCACTCCTCTTGCCTCCCAGGAAGCTGACAGCCTATTAAAGGCTTCTTCAAGGGCGCTGGTGAAAGTTATGAATAATTTCGGAGAAAACGGATACTGTGTTGACTTTTTGTTTTGTATACTTAATTTTTAGTTCTGTCGTATTTTATTATGATTTATTAGTTAATTTGAAAATTAAGTTGAATTTATTAAAAATGGGAATTTGATATACTTAACTAATATAAGTAATCCATCATAATAAATGTCAATTTTGTATGAATATGCGGATTTTTTAAAGTTATTAACTTTTTCCCCTCCAATATCGAAAAAATATTGAAAATATCGAAATTATCGAAATACTGGTACTCGAAATTGCAACATAGAAAAAATATTGGTATTGCAAAAAGGCTCCGATATTCCTTGCTCTAGATTTGCCTAATCAATATGAATGAAATATTTTTTTAAACAGGCACTTTCACTTTTTAAAAGTAAATTAGAACTAATTAATCAAGATTCTTTGAAATTACTCGAATATAAGCACTATCCTTGCTAAATATTAAGGGGCAACCATACACAAATCATCCTAGTCCCGGACATAATAACAGGAATAAGTATTCGTATTGAACACACAAATAAATGCCCTGACCAGGATTCAAACCCGGGACCTCCTGCTTCGTAGGCAGGGTCACTACTGACTAGGCTAGAAGTTATAAAGCAATTGTATTAGGTGTTAAGGATACAGGACTTAAGTCCTGGGCATAGCTCCATGCCCACATGACTTTTCAAAAATAATTTAGCCTTTCCTCTTAGGAAAGCTGTAAGCTTAATAAGTTTCATTTTAATATTGGGATGTACACAGGTTTAATTTATAGCAACTTACGTAATCCTACAAGACAAATGTTTCAAAATATACTTACGATTGTAAAGCAACCATTCCTAATTTAGGGCCAGGTGCCTTTGTGAGTCTTTGACTGAATGCCAGAAACAGGTTTTCACCCCTCTCCAATGGGATCTGTAACAGAAGAAAAAATACTATTTTCTAGGTTAATAAAATACACACCTTTATCACTATACTCATATATTCAATGTATGGTTCTATGTAGTGTAGGTAAATATTCTATTTTATCTTTATATATCATTTATACATATAAATGCTTGTCCCTACCGGTTTGTATTAAATAGAGAGCCAAAAGTAATTAATGTAAAAACTTGAAGATTTTTAGTAGACCGAAAATCACAGGAAATAGATAGGATTTTTATAATAGCCTGATTTGGAATGCATTACAACATTCAAACGTTAACCCAAAGTACATCAAGATCTTGAAGCATATTTATGCAAACAGCACGAGCAGGGTAAAACTAGAAACCAGAGGGGAGTTAGACAAGGTGACCCATTGTCGCCCAAGCTTTTCATAGCTATGCTCGAAGATATATTTCACGAACTAGATTGGAGAAAAAAAGGAATTATCAATGCCATACATACATAACCCATCTCAGGTTTGCAGATGATATCGCAATGATGGCTGGGACCACAAAGGACCTTGAGGAAATGATGAGATCCTTTGATAATGCAAGTTCTAAAGCTGGCTTGGAAATGAATACAGACAAAACCAAGCTATTGACTAACATCTACAAAAGACCTATCATTATTATTGGAAACAACATAGAGTATGTTCCCTTTTACAATTACTTGGGCAAGGAACTGTCATTCAAAACATTTAGAAATGAAGACGTGAAAAGGAGAATAAACATTACTTGGCAAACATTTTGGTCCCTAAAGGGAGGAAGGGAAATTATAACTTACAGATGAAAAAAACAATATTTGAAGGCATGTGTCAAATATTGTTTTTGTTTGCTGTAAGGGTGTCAAACGTGGGTCTACACAGACAAAGTTAAACAAAAAATCAAATGCGGCCAACGGGCAATGGAAAGAAGCATGCTTCAAGGAAAAAAAATACAAAAAATCAGAAGTGAACTAATAAGACAAAGAACCAAGATCACTGACACACTCACCCTGAAATAGAAATGGGCAGACCACATCTCACACTACACTGACATAACAGCAACACAATAGAAGGGGCCTATAACCACAGGAAAGATAAAGGTTGGAAAACCTAAAAGAAGGTGGGTCCACGACATAACAGATGTATCAGGAAGAGATTGGATGAAAAGAGGCAAGGACAGAGAAATTTGGCACAAGCTGGAGGAGTCCTTTACCCAATCAGGGATCCATATCTCTTAAACAAATAATAAGAGCAAAAATTTTAATTTTAATAAACTAACATTAGCATAAGATAAGACATAAATAAATTAAGCTTAACAACACATTTGAAATGTACTGCTCAAAGAGTTTATGGGATAAACGGCTTTATAATTTTATTTTATTTTCGTTTATTTATTATCTTCCTTAAGTTAGGATACAAAACAACATACAACAAAACAAATACACATTATAAAAAACCTAACCTAGAGTGCAGCCGGCAACAGGGCAGGGCCCAGGCTGCCGGTGGTTAGGGCCGCAAAGAGAGGAACCATCGGACTATGCGCACAGTGTCCAGTATTACCGCCTATCCTTTATATTGATTAGTATGATTTATAATAGCACAATAATTATTTTCTCAGTACTAACCGACACCATGATGGAGACAATACTGTTTAGAATGGCTTCAATATCCGCTTCATTGGGTTCCTTGAAACAAACATCGCATACTCCAACTATTTTGTGTAAATCATCTTCTATGCCCTTAGAGGACTTTTCTTCGGAGATCTCAGCGCCGAGACTTTTGAAGTATTTACGAAGTTCTTGAGCCTGCAAATAATACAAATAACTTATTAGATAGATCCACAGTATCACTATTTAGATGAGTTGGCTTAGGTTATGTTACACTGACTAACCTGATCTTCCAACGATATTTCCATAAACACTGCGGGCCCCTGCATGTTGTATGATTGTGGATTCTATGTTAGTCAATTTTAAATGAATAACCTTTATTATTTACACAAATTATGTGAAAATACATGTGCATCAATAAGACACAAACGGCACGTCAGAAATCAGAAACTGAAAGAGAGAGAGAGACGTCATGTCATCTCAAAAATTTAAGGAGAAGCATGCTTTATACAGTCTTTATAGCGACAAAACCGCTATCTCAAACAAACATCGGAACAATGTTCTTTAAAATGAAGTATACATATTTGGGGAAAAATACACCTGTTTACTGTCAATCTGACCAATCTAATGACAGAGAGTATGTATACCATTATTTTATTTATTACCATTTGCTTATAAGTTCTTATAACCTCAATTTGATTATTATGTATTTTGATCGAATTTGAAATGATTAAGTAGAAATTATTTTCACCTAAAATATTAAAGCTATGGCTAGTTTTTACAAAACAGTTGATTCACGCTCCAGTATAAATGGGACAAAGTTAAAAAATAATGTTCCATATGTATCATCAGGAATTCCATCGCTGGACCATATTATAGGTAGATATTAATTCCAGTAAAGTTCCTTCTCATATGAAACATAGATAAGCTTATCTTTATTTGTTTTTTAGGTGGTGGTCTACCAACCGGAGCAATATTTGTTATAGGTATGTACTAGAAATTTACGTTATGTGATATGTCGCCAGTTGATGTTTTGTAAAAAAAGCTGTATATAAATACATTTTATTTCAGAGGAAGATATGCTAGGTAACTACAGCAGAGTCCTAAGCAAATATTTTCTCTCTGAAGGTGTTGTGTGCAAACATGATCTGTTTGTTGCGTCTGCAGATGATGACCCTCAGGAATTTGTCAGTATTTATTTTTAATTTATATACCTATTTGTAAATCTATTTATATTCTAATAGAATAGAATAGAATAGAAATATTTATTTGCTAGAATACATTACAATTAGGTCTACAATTGTTAAGCACGAATCATATCATTTATTACATGTAATAAATGATCTTGGTCACATTTTCTGTAGTATATGACATCTTTCGATTTATAGTTTATATATAGAAGTGTGACTACTTAAAAAAACAAAAAACATTAATCAAAACATTCATTACATGTAAATAAATGATTTGATTTGTGCTTAACAATTGTATAGTATGGTGATGTCACCCTTGCTTCTAGTTGAAAATTATCTGTAAAGATTATCTAGAAGTCAGCACTGTCACACAAGTCTTAGCTGTAGGGTTGGCGGAATTGCATATCCATAGGAAATTTCGGATTCTGGCTGCCGTGATCTGGTAGCCAAGTGGTTAGGGTGTCTGCCGCGAAAGCAGGAGGTTGCTGGTTCGATTCCTGCCCTGCTCACTAGGGGCCTTGTCACTTTTTCTGTACTATATGATATCTCTATCGATTTACTAGTTATAGTATTAACAGTCCACATGTTTTATTTTTGTTCTAGCTTTGATGGATATTATGTACTATTGTTTGGAGACCATTTATTTTATCGTTCACGTTTGTGATGTATGCAACTATTTTTATGCAGTGTTAGAATACCTGTATTGTCATTGCTTATTTGTTTTTCATTAGTATTTTCGTAATTTTCCTCAGCTTAAAGAACTGCCACAACCATGTGCAGCTCCCCCCGAGGATGAAGTCAATGTAGCCAACGATGCCAATAAAATGAAGATTGCCTGGAGGTATGAGGGCCTCAAAGAGGTAGAGTCGTCTTTTGGTGACAAAACTAACTTTGGACATCACTTTGATCTGAGTCGACACCTGGATGCTGAAACTATTAACAATAGCAATATAAGTTACTGGCACACCAGAGACAGGGGTACTGACGTAAAAGGTTTGTGTAACTCTTAATGGTTTTATTTCCAGTGTGCTCAGTTTTGTTGCAAAAAAAGTTAATTTGTAGAAGTATTGGATATTAACACAATTATTTCATTATTTTCAGGGTTCAGGAATGATATGTATTTCAAACTGCTATCCAATATAAAGGAGCTTTTATCAAAACAAATATATAAGGTGTCCAGTAAAGAGAACAGCAACATTTTAAGAATCAACATCCAGTCTCTGGGTTCACCGCCATGGATGTCTGTGGATTGTGAAGAGGATAATACACATACATTTGGGCAGGATCTCCTGAAGTTTGTCTACTGCCTTAGGGTCATGCTCAGAGGCACTACTGCTGTTGCCTTCATCACTATTCCAGCACATCTATTTGATGTAAGATCAGACTTTTTTGTAAATATTTAAAACAATCATCATCAAACATAATTGTAGGTATTATAAGTTATCCATTTAACTTACTTGGTTAAAAATTTTCAACTACTTACAGACATGTAAAGGTCCTAATACTAGTTAAGCAACTTCTACTTCAAAATGAAAGCAAGAAGTTTTTGTGCAATAGTTGTTAATGTTAAGAATCTTTTTCAGAATGAAGCTCTAACAAAAAGGCTACTATATTCAGTGGATAATTCAGTAAGAATTGAATCATTTGCTGGTTCCACCAAGGAGACCAATCCAGTTTATAAGGATTACCAAGGCTTGTTACACATCACGAAACTGAGTACAGCTCATTCTATTACACCATTTGTGCCTCCGAGCCTTGACTTGGCTTTCAAACTGAGACGGAAGAAGTTTAACATTGAGAAACTACACTTGCCGCCAGGTATCATGTTTCAATTGTAAAATATGATTATTATTGTGTCCTTAATACAACACACCGATAAACAGAATTGGCTATTTTGTACACATGCTTAAGTAAATACATTCTTTTTTTCAGAATTGGAAGAAACCAGTGAGAGAGAACAGGATGACATAACTGCAAATCCTCAAATTGCATGTGGAGGATTCAAGAAAAAAGATATAGAATTTTAAATACATGTATAAGAAAACTTATATTACTCAGAATATATTTTTATTTATTTAATTAAAATCATTGTTCTTACGCAAATTACTACGGCATAAAGTTCACACTGTGACATACATTTCAAGTATTTCGTAGAATACTGTACCTACTTATTGCCTTACAATACACGTTACAATTGTAGCACGAAATGGAATAGAATTGAGCCACCACATTCACACGTTCGAGAGCAACTCATGCATTAACTTTAAACAAAACTGCCTTAATTATTAGTCACCCCACCTGCCCAGCAGAGCGTATCTCCCTAAAACCGGCGAATCGGGCGAATCTATTCACTGTGTTATTGTTTGCTTGCATGTTCGCCGGCTGGTCCGTTTTTTCCGCGTGGTTACGAGCCTTGTGTTTCGTATTCGTATGGACATAATAAATACAAATACCGAAAATGAAGTGTAGAAATATAGCTAGTGCTAAAGTTCTCTTCGGATGCTTCAACACCATATTCTTCGTAAGTGTAATTTCAAGAAATCATTACACGATTAACATATTTCAATAATTAATTAGCGTCATATTCAGATACTTCTTCGCCGAACAAAGCGAAGCTACCACTTTTTTGAGAATCCTGACTGAATACCCAATATAAGTATAGGTATGTGCCTGTTCAATTTATTACTAAATATGTTCTCAAACGACTTAAGGCAAATAGTTGCAAGTACAACAATACCTAATTTAAAATAAAAGTGTATCTGTATCAAAGAACAATACTAAGAGATCTGATCTGTATCCAAAGTGATTAATCAACCCAGCTGTGTCCGTATGTACTTAATGAATGAAACCATGCGGGCGGGAATAAATAAACAATAGAATCTAGGTATCTATTCACTGTTGGAATGTAGCGATTGTGTGGTCACAATATTGCGACACGCATTGTTTACCCGGTGCCGATGATAGCGGTCATTATCAGATCTACCTAGGTACTACCAAAATGTGATGAGTACTTTCCCGGTAAGTAGGGTAAGCGGTAGTGTGGCGGTAGTAATCTTGCCCCCTTGCATCTTGTACTCTTGGTATGCCAATATATGTACCCTAGGGCCCAATGATTATACGTTCATCCCTTTTTTTAGTTTCGCTCTGTCTGTCCGTCCGTCCGCGGATAATTTCAGTGACTGTAAGTGCTAGAAAGCGACGAATTGGACGAATATGTATATTGGTCACGCCAACAAAGTAGTAAAATAAAAAGTGGTCCCATACACGTAAAGTGGGGGGTGATTTTTTTTTCGTTTCAACCCTAGAGTGTGGCATATCATTGGATAGGTATTTGTAAAATAATGAGGGTTTACTAAGACCAGTTTTTGATAAAGTTAATATTTTCGGAAATAATCGCTCCAGAAGTTACCTTTTGGCCGCCGGACCCTGTTCGCCAAGACGCTCACTCACACGCCAGAGCAAATTTTAAGTAAACAACTAATAAAAAGTTTAGGGATTGCAAATAGTGATATCGATATTCATAATTAAAGGTGGAATTCTTCTCAATTTGCCTTTTTTTATTTCCAAACATAGATTTCTCTCAACATTTCTAAACTAAACAGATTTACTATACAAGAAAATGTTGAAAATAAAGGACTTTATCATGAAAAACAACAACTAAACATTATCGAATCATGAAGTAATATCACCGCACTAGTCTGTACGAGTAGTCTTCTATACATGTCAACGGCGCGCATGGCTCGTCTTTAGTTCCGACTGACAAATACTGTTTACGCGCGAGTTAAGTAATAATAGCGTCTGAGACTCTGAGTCAACGGCATAAGCGCTTGTCGGTACGTAAACTTTATAAACCATAAGATTAGGGACGCGCATCGTGTCTCGATAAATTTACATACTTACTTACCGGAGGGTTTTCGGAGAAAACTAACAGGTGGATTTAATAATATATATATACAGTATGTATCAGAACGAAAGGCAAAACAAGAAACCCGTTAATGTTTAGATCATAAATATGAGCATGGTACTTACCTAATTCATCAAAAATACGACAGGTTTTACGTGAGGTATAAAAATATACATTTATTATTATTGTTTTGCACCTCCCCTGTATTATTTGTTTACAATCTTATAAATGACATTTCTTAAATTACCAACTGACAGACAGGCGTCAAACCTTGTTGAAGTTTGGATTTTTACCTAGTTACAAACAAATAGTTAACAAAGCGCTTGCGCGTTGCCTATGACTACAGCCATTATTAAAATAATTACCTAGGTTACTTATAAACAGAACTCAAAGCGCATGTGCATTGACATAACAACGGTAATGTTAATTAGTTGCCCCTAGCTACATATCAACAGTACGCAATACGCATGCACTGTCAAAAATCAAAAACGTAAACAAACCCTATAGGATGTTACAAAAACCATTAACCGACTGCAAAAATATGGTCTTCGAGTAATTCATTTAGTAATTGTATGCCATAAAACATGTATTTAGGCACGTGAAATGCACGTCATTACATTGTACTCGAGTTCCCCGTCAACCAGTTTTAAGGTTTGCTCTTCGTTGTGATACATACTGTATATATCAGTTATATATACTCGTATATATCGAGTTAAAATGATGTAGACCTCCGCTGTCACTGCGGTCAATAATTTATTCGGCAAATAAACCGCAATGGACAATTTACTGAAGAAGCTGCCTAAACTTTATCCATTATTATGCCTTTTTTTTCTACATATACCTACTTACTACGAGTAGTTACCAACAATGACAATAATTGGCAATTAAATGTTTGAACGCTTAAATAAAACCAGATTCGTGAAAACATATTCATTTTAAAAACTTGCACATCAATTGATCTTTCCCATCCCTAGCTGTCTTTTATACATGCCTACGGCGACAGTGACACGGAAAAATGTAGAAATTATAAGCATATTTTTAAAATCCTTTATTATGAAACAATGGTTTCATATACCTGCTTAAAAAGTAAATGTATGAAAAAACAAAGGGTCAACAAGTTGACACGAGTACAAAATAATTTTTAAATTCAATTATTTTACCATTTTGTAAGCGGTTGAAACTTTGTCTTGTATACAAGACGACGGCGTTAGTGTATCGTACTATCGTTGTCTAGTATAGGTGACAACGGCGGTCAAAGGGTTAAAAAAAAGTGTCGTCCCCCCCTCTAACCTTTGAACTATAAGTTAAAAAAATATGAAAAAAATTACAAAAGTAGAACTTAATAAGAACTTTCTTGGAAAATTATTTTGAACTTGATTGGTTGAATAGTTTTTGAAAAATTGTACAAAATAATTTCGGAATTAAGTTTGTAATTTAACTGTATATGCAAACACTTCTTTTATCTTGAGTACATAATTTATCATCCCGCACGTATTCTCCTTCTAATAAGAAAAAAATGATTCAAATCGATTCACGCGATCAAAAGTTACGACCCGAAAACCCAACATACATAACCCGTCTAGTTTGTGTAAATTAGTAACCCAATTGCCCGAGAGATGGCACTGTGTTTCCGGAGTTGATGGGGTCGGGACGGGTTTATGGCCATCGCTCTGCCAACAGGGTGCGTAGCCGAGATGCCAATCGCTCACGTTCAGTTCAGTCGTTAACGAAACGCAACTGTCATTGTCACACTAATCACTACTATATATAAATTATAAATTGAAAGAGATGTCATATACTACATATATTAGGACCTACATATATTATGAATGTTAGGAGGCTACATTATTTAGCACCTTATTTGGGAAGGAAAAATGTTGAAACTCAAGGTTCACCTTAAAGGGCCAATGATTGTAGGTACCTACTGCTTACCCTACTTACATAATTATGGAGCTAGGAAAATCGTTAACCCAGTGTAGTAACCCTTGGCAGCTCCATGCCACCAATCTTTTGCGAACACGGCTCGCCACCTGTAGATTTTAATTTTTAAACTGGTCAGAAGAAGTAAAGGGATCATCTTTATTGAATCCACGTGCAGGCGTGCGGATTCGTGGAAGTGGTGTGCGGGTTCCTGCTCCTAGTAGACTCGCGGCGCGTGCTGCTGTCGCGGCTGCTGGCGGCGCCAGACGCGCTCACGGAGGCGCCGCTGCACTACGCCGCACTGGCGCTGCTCGCCGCCGGCCTGGCAGTGTGCGCCGCCGCCGCGCTCGGCTGCTGGGCCACCTACATGCCGTCTTATGTCATACTCACATTGGTAAGTCTATGACTTATATTAAATTGTTGCCTATATACGTACCTCTATCTACCACCAGCAGCTGACTATCATACGGAGTGCTGCTACAGCAGACCGTAGGGTAGGTACCTATGCACTCTATGCAGGCAGCCCCAAGGTTTTGCAGTGCGCCGGCGAAAATTAAATTAAAACATCCAATATATTTTTTTACAGTATTTCCTGATAGTGCTAGCACTGCTGGTGTGCTCGTGCCTGGGCGGCGTAACAGCGGCGGCGTGGCCGCGTTGCGCCGGGCTGCAGAATGCAAGTGGCGGCGCCGTCGGCGCGCTACAGACCTACTACGCCGTGCCTAACTATGAGCACTTCACGGCCGCGCTTGACCTCGCTCAGACTGAGGTACCTAACTTATCCATTATTTGAAACTCTTACGTAGGTACTATATAGCGTTCAGAATTGCATGGGCAGTTTATGAATGAATTCATTCATAAATTGCCCATGCAATTCTGCGTGCTGCGTGTGTACTATAGCGTTCAGAATTGCATGGTCAATTTATGAATGAATTCATTCATAAAGTGCCCATGCAATTCTGAACGCGTGTGTACATACAGACGGTCAGTACAGCTAAAGAACTGAGGTGTACCGTGATTTTTTTTGGAGTAAATGTGCCTATGCTTAATTGTACGCTATGTCGTAATTGTATGCGTAATTTCAAAATTACATTGTAGACTGCAATCTGCTTTTCGTAAAGGTACCTATCGGCTATGGTTGATGCTTAATAATAGCACTGAAACCCTATTTTATTATGAACATTTCTAGGATACCTCTACTGAATACATACTTACTACCTAGCGAGTACAGTCGCCATCAGATGAGTAGGTATATATACGTAGCTCTATCTATCTGGCTAGTGGTATATATATACTCACTATGCTCGAGTCAATCAGATATACTAGTATATATTTGATGGCGACTGTACTCGCTAGGTCACTGTATTAACTAGGCCAGTGCATTGTATTGCCGTGGTCCAATATATCTGATTGGCGACTGCTAGACGGGACGTGGAGTGTGTGTCTAACCCGCATGTTTGAATCCTTAGCTGCAGTGTTGCGGCATGACAAGCGCGCGCAACTACGACCTGTCGGCGTGGCAGCTGCGGCGGCTGGGCCCGCGCGGCATGGCCGTGCCGCCGAGCTGCTGCGTGCAGGCGCCGCCCGCCTCGCACCTTAACCCCGCGCCGCGCAACGCCTCGCGCTGCCAGGAGGTCACGCCCGACCCACTCTACAGACACGTGCCGGTTCGTAATTCTGTACCTATAATTCATATCTTTCCCATCACGGAAGAATGGTGTTCTGGACCATTGGGGTACGCGGAGCCGAAGCACACACGCAGAGCCCTTTCGACAATTTAATGAAATTTAAGGGGTACCGAGCTGATGTTGCACCTGCCCGAATCATGAGACGCACGCAGAGGCAGCTCCCGCCAATGTGTAGGTATAGACTATTGAAATTTAATGAAATCTAAAATATACTGGACTATTAGGTGAAAGTGGTGGACTAAATACTGGGTTATGGAGAATAAAATCGGACGTCTGCCGAAAATGGTAAGCAATTATATTTCCGGCAGACGGTGACTCGCCCACATAAGATGGACCCCCCACAAAAAGCGACATCTAAACTGGCTCAAAGGCAACCTATGAGTGCTGGGGGTAGAGAGGTGTCACTGGATTTTAAACATAATACATATAGCCAACTTGCCACTTAGGTTTCCACATCTATCATCGAGAACACAGCTCTCGCGACCCCACTGTGGATGGCCGGTTATCCCCTCTTCCTATGGCGTCTACCCATGGTCCAGAAACCCGCCTGACGGGAGCTCGTGAACTTTGCTTAAATGCCGAACAACCTGCTGGGCGAGTTGTCGCTATACGACGGGCGCATATAAAAAACAGCCGAGAGCATGTCGGGCCACGCTCAGTGTAGGGTTCCGTAGTTAACCGTTCGCCACAATAAGCGAACCTAGGCGTTATAGTAGATTCTATATGTACGGTCGGGTTCATAAATATATATGCATCTTTATTCCATTTTGACCCCACAGTAATAAGTTCCAAAGTGTATAAAATTTAATATTTATAGACGTTACTGTGCAATCATTTGCTAAAAGGGCCCAATAACCGAGACACCTTTATCCAATAACGACTTTAATGGCGCCTTTAATTTCAGGGATGCTTAAGCAAAATAGAAGACTGGTATCAGCAGCAGTTCATCATATTTATGCTGAGCCTATTCGTCGTGGCTCTCCTGAAGCTCGCCATCCTGCTCGTCACCATATTCTCCTGCATCCGCCTCCGGAAGCACAGGCAGGAGATGCACTCGTTTATAATGAAATCCATCGACAACAAGACTAATGAGAACATTTACGACACGAAGATGGGCTCGATGCGCGACGAGCCGATAATGGCCAAGTACATCCAGCCGAACAACTTCTACAGCCCCCGTGTGAGGAACCCGAGGATTTTCCACAGCAAGCCCAACGAGATGGTATGAGAATTAGCTGCGGAGATAAATGCTTTGGAGAGGAAATTAGAAAAGTTCTCAGACTATTTGTACAAGCACGAAGCTGACTCAATTATGTGGTAGTTAAGGACACCCACTTATTATTTTCTTTTTTCAATGCTCCTAATTTAGAAAAAAGTCTATTATTTATAACTTGTCAAGCTAAAATGAACGGCAAAAAAGCGCGCTTCGTACAAATATTATATTAAGACTTAACCATTAGTGCCACTGTTCTATTTTGCCAGAATTTACCTCTTCTGCTGGCGGAAATTGCAAGTTTTGCAACCAATTTTCAGCCCAAGAAGACCACAATTATGCCAATTTACGATTGTAGTAGTTGTATGAACATGACGAACAAACATTCGTATACAGAGTCAAACCGTTATCTCTGCCGAGCAAATGAACTGTCAAGAGTGTTATTTTAAACGTCACACATCTATGAAATTATGATGTTTACTTAACACTTTCACATTCTGTGCTATCAAAACCTAGGAATCTTAGCATAGTTAGATGGACTCTATAACATAAGGTGCCATAGATAGACTATTGTTACTCGTATTTTCGGAAAACAATAATGCCATAGTTATCTGGAGTCTTTTCTCAGAGCATTTTCTCCGTACTTATAAGTATTATTAATTTAAGAGTACTTTTGTAATAGCTTTAGGGGTATAAATAATGATAATCTCGGAGGTAAATAAAAGTCTTGTATCAATATGCAATATTATTTTCAAAAGAACATTCAAAAATTGGTCCTAAAGTTAAAACATTGTTAACAATGGCTCTGGAATGTTGTTACCATTCACAATTGGTTCTATAGCTGTATTTGTTTGTTGAGTCGCAGAGAGCAGGCGTTCCACTCCCCGTCACCATGGAATCTTTACTTAACTATTATTTAACTTATATTGATAGTTTGATGTCTCACAATATTAAAATATTATGATAATTTCAGAGTGAGATATATGAATAAAAATATATGGAATAATAAGAATGTCATGAATGCATTAAATAATTAGAAAACCCAACATTTTGTAAATTCCAGATTTCCACAAAACCATCCTAAATAATACATGAGATCCTTAACAATAACGATTCTAGACCTGACAATACTTAAGTCAACAGTATCTATTTATCTATAATAATTGATACTATAATGTTACCTATTGACCATTGAGACCGTCATCACAGTATAATCTACTAAATAATTATCTTAGGTACAGGAATGATCTTACTTTAACCGTAATTACATAAATTTACATTTGCACTATGATATAAAGTAGGTGGGGTCTCCCCCAGGCGGACTGCGGCTTCTGGGACTACACAATCACTACCGAAGGTAAAGTAATTCTATTACTGATATAATGTCTTTTGTGCTTTATTTCGTATCTATAACACAATCGGAACAAATATAATACCTATAAATTTAATTTACCTACTCCGAGTGTAGGAGGGAACCTAATATTTTACATTTTAGAATTTGTCGCCTTCGGCGATAGGGTCGAACTGCCGTTTCACGCGGATAGGAATATTCACTACACATCCTAAGTATGATAAAATATTTACAAAAGAAGTATTAACAGCCGTAAAAACTATAAAATACTATTAAATCGATCTTTCAATATAAATAGTCTACAATAACGCCGAAAGTTCATATAAAAGTCACGAGAGAATCTAAAACACACCGCACTCGCGATAAAGAACATTTTTAACATTCCTTTAACCACTTTAAATTGTTTTAAAATTCCTGTTTGAAAACTTTGGTCATCGTGTCATTTCATGCTTATCGCTCCGTGCCATCGCTGACGAGGTCACGGATACTGAAGATTCCTATTGCGTCATTTGCGTTACTCGGTAACAAAGTGTCGTCTTTATCGTCTTTTTCTGTTCCCACGTCTCGCTTCTGGAATCATTCGCTACGCTCAAAATTCTACTACAGAATATTTTCCTCCGCGGGCGACTACCTTATTTAGCCCCTTGGCACAATACACTATTTGATATCTACGACGGGAAGGATCCTCCGTCCTACTGATTCATGAAGGCCGGCGGCTCGGGCCGCCTTCTGGTCCGCTTACAGGATGTCGTTGAAGAGGGAGTTGTCGAGCGAGTTGAGCAGCTCCTGCGCCGTGAGGTTGCCGGCGTCGCTTGTCGGCATGTTGTCGAGGAAGTCCAGGTTGAAGTCGGCCGTGGCGCCCGAGAAGGAGCCGGAGCCGTGCAGCGCCGGGAACTGCTGCAGCGCGCCCGCCAGCATGCCGCCGCCGTGCGCGTGAGCGCCGTGCGTGCCGTGCGTGCCGTGCGCGCCGTGCGCGCCGTGCGCGCCGTGCGAGCCATGCGCGCCGTGCGCGGCGTGCGCGCCATGCGAGCTCATGCCGCCCATGCCGCCGCCCTGCATCGACATGCTCTGACTTTGGTTCATGTGAATGTTTGACATCTGAAATCAACGTAAAACTTTAACTCGCAGTTCAATGGCCCCGAATAATATAAATGATCGTTTTGAACTTATACAATCATAGTATTAAATGATTGTAACTTACCTGTCCTTGTACGTTCATCATCTGATTCTGCTGCATGATGAGATGTGACATGGATGGCTGCTGATTCGACGCCCTGAAAATAAAATCACAATTATAATCCGCATCGAACAGCGACTATCTACTCTCGTAAACACCGACTCTGTCACCTGTCAAGACGAAACAAAGAGTGGAACGTCTGATAGTGATAGATAGTACAGGTTTGAGCAAACGGAACTAGGCCGTTCCTAAAGGCCCCTCATGCAAACTTCACAGCATCACCATAACCACCAACCAAAAATGACCAAAAATTATATAAATAAAAAAAATAAAAATAAAATAAAATGCATTTATTTCAAGCACCATGGCTCATAAGGGTACAGATTACAATAATGAATTCAAATAATAAAATAATAACTAATAATACTAACAACTAATACTTATATACAAATCTAGCCTATGCCAGTTTTTACATGTCTGTCGCAGCAGTGCGTTATATATGGACAATCTAATCTGGCCGCGATCATCGCCAGGACGGCGTTGGAGCTGCTCCGCACCCGCTGTACCATAGATGCGGCTCGAACGCGCATGGTGGCATGAAAGCATGGCGTGCGGGCCTCTGCAAACATGCCCGACGCACTGCAGTAGCGAGGCAGCCCCATCACCGCCCTAAAGGCGTTGTTATATTGGACGCGGAGTGCGTTGTATGCTTTCTGCGTGTAGCTAGCCCACAGGCTACAGGTGTACAGCGACGTGCAGTATGCTTTGAATAAAGTTAACTTTACGCCGCTAGAGCACCGCGCGAACCTGCGAGCCAACATGTTCGCCCTCACACACAACGCCCTCCGTTCCCGCTCCATGTCTTCATCATCTTTGAGGTCTGCCGTAACTACGTGCCCAAGATACTTAAAACTACAAACACGTTCCAAACGAGTCCCACCAAGCAGGACAGGTGGTATATTGGACAGTTTGTTATTGCCGGCCTCAAAAACCATGAATTTACTTTTTTCCACGTTATATTTCAACCCATGACTGGCAGCGTACTCCTCACATATTCGTAACAGCCGCCTGAGACCGCAAACTGACGCGCTCAGCAGGACCATGTCGTCTGCGTAGCTTAGATTGTTTACGCACACTCCGTCTACCTGACAACCGGCATGCTGCCTGCTGAGCGCCTCAATCAGCCCGTTCATATATAGGTTGAACAATGCGGGAGAGGTTAAGCCCCCCTGCCTCACCCCGCACTGCAACCCATACTCTTCAGACAATGCACCCGCCCATCTAACATTGTTGATCTGATGTCCATACCAGTACTGCAGGATTATGATTAATTCCCTAGGTAATTTAATTAATTTAAGCTTTTCCCACAGCACTTCGTAGGACACCAGATCAAAAGCCTTTGAAAGATCGAGGAAGCAAGCAAAAACCGGGGTATCACGATCTGTATAATATCTGACGGTATGCTTAAGACACAGTATAGCACTTTCTGTGGACAGGCCAGGCCGAAACCCAAACTGGTTGTCGTGCAGGTGTAGATAATTATTCAACTGTGTATTAAGCATAGCGTCAAATACCTTTGCTATGATCGTAGCAAGAGAAATGGGCCTGTAGTTACTTCTATCAGCTAAATCACCAGTTTTGTTCTTCACTACAGGTACCACTATCGTCTTCAGCATATCCGTAGGCATATATGAGTGACTCATGCACAGATTATAAAACATAGCCAGTATTCTGTTTATATGTGGGCCGGCATGGTGCAGGTGCTCGATGCTCAGACCGTCATGGCCGGGAGATTTACCTCTCGAGATAGATTTAATTGCGCTCGCCACATTTTTAGCCGTAAATAAAGTTCCCAGCTTTTCATCCTCGGTCTGCTCATCGAGTATCACCTGCTTATTAGGACCCAGCTGAGAATGAACTAGAAAGTGGTTCTTAAAAATATTTGCTATGCCTCTCGGATCGCTCACACCCCCGACGCTCACCGGTATACCAGGTCGCACGTTTACTTTTTTCGTGCTACGCCAAAATCCCCGAAAGTTGCCACTGGCATGTTGTTCCGCCAGAGCATCCATTTTCAGTTGCTCTTCGTGAGTTTGGCACCACCTTAAGCGTGATTTGAATAGCCTGCGACTTGCACGCATTTCGTCAAACACTAATCCTATTCTAGGCTTTCCGCATGCCACCCAGTCTATGAACTTTGACCTGGCCTCCCGGTGAGCATCCGCGACATGTGCATTCCATCCTACCACTCGCCGCCCCTTGCCCCCCCGACCTCCGCCCTCTCTTTCACATACCGCTGCCTCAGACAAAGCTGTCACGATACGATTATACATATTATCAAGAATACGCCTATGCGCCGGGTTATTACAATAGCTTGTCACGTTTAGGATCTTGAGTTTACTTGTTGTTCTAAAGGAGAGAAATGAGTAACTCTGATACGTGAACTATCACAAAATAATATAATTTAAATTTAAAATGGTTCGTTATTCTATTATAAATCCACACACAAAAAATCCCGCTTATCGCCGGTTAGGTACTCTCGCCTGGGTAGCCGTTGTTGGTAGGCGCGACGACGCTGCGAGTTAGGTATCGGCCGGCCGGGTAGTGAAGAGGTTGGCTCCTTTAGGGTAGCGAAGACGCAGTAGGATCCGCTGGGGTGCTCGAGAGTAGGTATTCTACACGGCGTCTTCCAAACTCGAACTTTGGACCCCAATCTGGGGTTGTATGCACTCGCGATGTATTTACATTTTAATTCTATTTAATTTTCTCTGGAAGAACGTTGAGAGACGACACTAACTTTTCTGGTTACGCTTAGTTATTAAATTATTTTAATAATGTCTGCGTATCAGAGACCAACAGTGATATGTGACGTGCGTTCGTATTCGAGAAAGAATCGGGAGTCACGGAGGCGATGCGCTTATGCAAATCCTCATGTGACAAAAAATAAAACTAGTTACCGTGAGCGCTAAAATGTTGCATGCGAAACGGCCGTCGGAGCGCTAAAACGGCGCTGATGAATACATGTGATTATTTTAATATGTAAAAATTTATGTATTTTTTGTATCTTTTTAGCTTGTAAGTTTAGTTTTAAGTAGTAAATATATTTAAATAAAGGTAATTTCTTAATAATGATAGTATTAGGTAACGTATAACGTTACAAGCTATCAGCACATTTAGAAAAGTTGCTATCAAAATCAATGTCTCTTAACCTAATATGCACCTCCTTGCCATAAAGAGATACTTGCTCCTCAGACCTTTCACCCCAAACCACCTTATTGCTTGACAATACTCTACTAGATTGTTTAGGTATTATAAGTTGCAAATCGCACTCCATGACAAGTGGGAAATGGTCAGAACAATAACAATCATATTGCACATATACATTGCGCACAGAATTCACCGCCGCCTGGGTAAGGATACCGTGATCGAGCCAACTAGTCGTGCCGTGCGCGTCACTAACAAAGGTATAAGTTTTAGAATCTAAGCCTAATATGTCTACATCGACGCATGACCACTGTTGGTCCTGACAAAAATTTATTAATTCATTAAAAAATAACTCCCCGGGGGTAGCATTAAAATCGCCTAATATATATACAGATTCGATTCCATAGTCATTTATAATAGCACTTACCGTACCCAGGCAGTCCGTGAATTCCGGCAGATTCACAGACGAGTTAGTAGGCATGTATACACTCATTACAATTACAGGATGACCGTTAACCGTCGCTTTAATCGCACACACTCTATTGCTATTACACTCGATCACAGATACGTCCGGGAACACCTCATTTCTCCATAGGAGACCAACACCACCGTAAGGTCTTCCGGTTAAGATTCCGGTTGCCGTGTTCACAGCTGACTTCCCCGTATATCCAAAAGAGTCATTTATGGTATCGAGAAACGGGAGGTCCTCCGGGAGTAGCCACAATTCTTGCAAGGCAACTAAGTCACATTTACGGCATAATTCCCTGACACCATCTATTGAGCGTTTTACCGACTTACAATTAAAGCTTGCGAATTTACAAAGTCGGTTATTTATCATTAAATATTAAATTTTGATCTTTTACGTCAGAGGTACCTCTGTTCGAATATTCGTACTTATCGTTTATAAAACGTCTGAAAATTATATTTTCAGGCCAAAGGTTTTCATCCAAATACATTTTCAATTTATTTTCCGACACGTACAACTTATATGCTTTGTAATCACATCGCTTCTTAATGTATATTTCTCGCAAGGATACTTTTTCATTCGTTTGCCTGCAAATGTATTGAATTATGTCTTGCTGCGTGGTACTCTTATGCACATTCGTAATCAGAACAGGAATTTTTCTTTCCGCTGCTTTAAAATTACATTGTGGGTCTCGAGCCACACCATATTTACCCTGAAAACTATATTTCAATGGTTTACGACGTTTTCCCGCCACTTGCCATCCATCATTCTCGACATTTTCCTGCTCACTTGTCGGCTGCTGAGTTTTGTTTATATTGACAATTGTAGATATCTCTGCATTCGATTTCACTGATATATTCGAGTTGTTTACGTGAGATAACAGCTGTTTATGACGTTCGGCCGATCTTACTGTGTCAGAGTGTTCGGGTGCGCCGCTCGGTTCGACCGCCGTATGACTCGCCGTCGGCGCGGCAAACTCGACCTTATCGACGAGTGACCGTTGGTGCATCGCTGACTCATGCGTAGGTTTATGCATACCCACTCGCAAGGCAGTTTGACAAACGTTTTCTGTCCCAATGGCTTGATCACGCTCTTCAATCTTATCATGGCTATCTTTTAGGGTCGAATTACATACAATACCCATAGGTCCGCTATCATGAGTGTCTAGAGTCCAGGCACCTCGTTTCAGATTCACGTTATACATCGGCGTAGGCGGTAAACAACCCTGTTGGGCTGCTAGAAACTCATTTTTAAGCCCCTTAAGTTGCTCATGGGTGGCATATGTTGCTTTGATTTCATCTATTTCGCCTTGTAACCGCAGTATGTCCTTTAGCAACTTAGTACAGTCCAGGCTGTTAAAAAGAATAGGCGGCAAGCGTTCTAGTTGCCGCGCCACAAATACGGGGATCACGTCAGGTTCGGTTGATTTAAATACGTTTATTATGTCGATTAAATCCCTTTCTTCCTTGCCTTTACTTTTTCTCGTAATCTTACGTGCATCCGTCGGAATGGAATCAAACAACAAAGACTTAGATTGTTTGATTTCATCACCACTAAATGCCGACTTCAATATTCGCACTAGTGTGATCACATCCACTAACGACACTTTATTTTGTACGTAAGCCAATAGCTCGTTTATCACAATACGACACGAATTGCATTGTAACACTCGCACGTCCGACATTTTCGCAACGATTGATATATGACGAGCAACATCTGTCTTTGACATTGTCACCACTATAGTCTGCAAAAAGTGATGACTGACCAGAAGATGTATCGGGAATTGTACCAATGGTAAATACCGAGTACAAGTTGTAACCAGTGAATACAGATATAAAGGTACCTCTGCTGCTGTTGCTGTTGCTGCAGTAGCTGCTGTTGCATACGCGAATGCTGCAGCTGTATCTGCTGTTGCGCCATGCCGCCCGCGCCGCCTGCGCCCATGCCGCCCATACCGAAACCTCCGGCTGAACCGAAATACAATTACAATCAATATTTTCTTATTTGCACTGACTAGTAAAATTAAAAATATGTATTTATTTATAATATGTATGCTATGATGTAAAGAAGTAAGTTTAGTTAGTTACATGATTAAAAAAGAATAAGGGAGTGAGTGAGGTAAGTTTTTAGGAATCTATATACGGCGCGGTGTATAGTAAAATTAGTATCTGTCTTAAAAAATTTGAACACATCAATTTCAAAATTTGAACAGTTGCTCAAGAGATACTGATATATTATTTAACGAACCACATGAAAATGTTATTCGCCTATGAATATGATTCGGATCAATTCAGATAGGTATAAACATGATTTGGCTGACAAATTGGTTATATATTCTTGACATTTACGACTGACTGAGTAGCTGTCATACAAAAACGTTTCGTTAGGGACATTCCCGTGGATTGCACCTAAAGAGGTCTTCGGATGCGAGAAAATGATTCCTCTGCAAAGCTAGGGGTATTTTATTTGGCTTTCCTTGTCCTGCTGGGAGGCAAGAATAAGGGTTATATCAAAAAGTTCAACGCCAAGTGGGTAATGCGACATCAATTACGGTGTTGTTTATACAACGTATAATAGGAATTATTGAATTAGTAAAAAAACGTTTAAAATAAGTGATGTTTTAAGTAATGTTTTAATATAAGCAAATTGCAATTACAGGATCATGGCGAGCTGAAAGCAAGGTGGGTGCTAATAGTTCGGTGCGCGAATTGTATGGTTCACAACCGGCTCGTGAGTCGATTAGTTTTATGGGTGCGAAGATAGGAGCCCGGTTTAGAAAGAATGGCAAAATCGGTTATTTATCTCGGTAGTGTGTTATTAATACGTCGTCAGCGGTTAACTGAAAGCACTGACTCACCACTACTCAGTCGTGTAATCGAGAAATAATCAATTTCTAAATCACCTCGGGTCGTTTTCTTATCGACACTTGGCACATGGTACTGACACAGCGTAGGGATGTATTCTCACAGTGGGTTAACTCCGCCGATTTCTGGGTCATCGATGGGGGGCGCTCGGGGAAGGAGGCGGGGAGGAGGCGCCGCCGAATTTCGGCAATTCGGCGGTCTATTTTAAGGGGTGTAAGTATACAGGAGTAGGTATTTAGGGACTATAAACAGACTAAAGGAGGCATTTAGCAACCTAAAACAAATGTTGGCCTTCATAGAAGAGCTGGGATGGTTGGAGTAGGGCTACCTCGTTACCACGCAAAAAAGGCACATTGGATGTCGAGTTGCGGAAAAAGCCCAGAAAAACTAACTAACTAAGGGGTGTAAAATGGAAATTAGTTTGCCAATCAGACTGTAATATCTTTCGCATAGTTTTGGACAACCCTGAGCCTCAGCACGAGCACCGAGCCTCGCGCTGGCCGTGTATGAAGTTACC
The DNA here is from genome assembly GCA_949128165.1 of Lathronympha strigana. NCBI lineage: Eukaryota > Metazoa > Arthropoda > Insecta > Lepidoptera > Tortricidae > Lathronympha > Lathronympha strigana. The sequence continues at coordinate 7,610,800 of OX421905.1, read as the reverse complement.
TCACTGTATGGAATACATCCCCGCGCTGTGGTACTGACCTTGGTGGTGGTGGAGCTGCTGGCGCGCCTGCTGCTGCAGCATGACGTGGCGCCACTCGGGCGAGTACTGGCGCGGATGGAGCGGCGGGTAGGCGCGCGGCGGCGCGGCGCGGCGCGCGGCGGCGGCGGCGGCGGCGGCGGCGGGCCCCGCGCCCACGCCGGGGCCCACGAAGCGCGCCTTGTACTCGGGCGGCGGCGGCCGCATCTGCTGCTGCTGCGCCTGCTGCTGCTGCGCGCGCAGCATGTGCTGCTGTTGTTGCTGCAGCATCTTCGCCTGCTGCTCGCGGGAGATACCCGCCGCGGCCACGCCTGGAATAAAACCAATAAATAAATATTATAGGACATTCTTACACAAATTGACTAAGTCCCGCAGTAAGCTCAAGAAGGCTTGTGTTACGGGTGCTCAGACAACGATATATATATAATATACAAATACATAAATACATAGAACGGCCTCCTAGCCTAGTTGGTAGTGACCCTGCCTACGAAGCAGGAGGTCCCGGGTTCGAATCCTGGTCAGGGCATTTATTCGTGTGTTTATCACAAATATTTGTTCCTGAGTTATGGATGTTTTCTATGTATCTAAGTATTTATATGTATCTGTTTATTATATATATCATCGTCTAGTACCCACATCACAAGCCTCATTGAGCTTACCGTGGGACTAGGTCGATTTGTGTAAGATTGTCCCATAATATTTATTTATTTATAGAAAACATCCATGACTCAGGAACAAATATCTGTGTTCATCACACAAATAAATGCCCATACCGGGATTCGAACCCAGGACCATCGGCTTAGCAGGCAGGGTTACTACCAACTACGCCAACCGGTCGTCACAATGTGACTGCGTTATTGTATTATCTTAAAAGATAAATATACTCTATGTCCGACCTGAATTCGACGGCAATATACAGAGTGTAACTCCAGCCACTGAAAACCTCAAGACGCCCAATAGGTCATACTGAACAACTTTTACTATGGGATACAATACAATACAATACTCTTTTTCTACTCCAGCACTTTTATCTGTCAATAAGTTGACTGACAGCGATATTTTAAAAGTAGACATTATGACGTTGTCTGTGGTATTCCATGAGAACACTGCTCCTATAGATTTTCATACAATATAATGAACACTGTTGTTGTTTTTTTTTTTAATTTCTATAGTGGGCACTACATCTTCCCTATTCTGCCACGTTTCGAGATTTTGCTTTTTACGCTATTTCTAGCTGTCGTAGAAAAACTAGGGTATGCAACAGCTCATAATTGGTTATTATATCACTGTTGCATAATAGTACATTATATACCTACCAAGGCCGTTTAAGTGGGAAATGCTTCGGACTCCATGTAATTGTCGGCCGAGGCGAAGCCGAGGTCGACTAACATGTGATCCGAGGCTTTCCCATTTACCGGCCGAGGTTTGTATACTATTTTTCAGCCCGACGGAGCCGGGAGGCGGCTATTTAGTTTTGCGTAAAGTGGCGCTTACCGGCCGGAGGACTGAAAACTACTATTATTGCACACCTAACACAGATGAAATACAGAACAGTAAAGGGTAACTACAGGTGGTCTTATCGCTAAAGGGCGATCTCTTCCAGACAGCCTTTGGATAAATTCAGAACTCGCGGAAAAAAACACCTAAGATACAAAATTTAGGTATAGATCACACAACCAAAATGTATAAAACAGTTAAAAACATGTCGCTCAGTACGATTTATACAGTAAATGAGGTATCTGAGGTTTTCAGTGGCTAGTAACCCTGTATGTATACATATCTAATATCAATAAAGGAATCGATGTTAGAGAATAAGTAGATATGCTAAACTAAAAGCTATGAGAAGGTATTATTTAAAAAAATCATTGCTTTTTTTTAATACAGTCATTCTAAATGTGTAAATACATCGTTAAGATCATAAGCATTGAAATCACTGATTAGTTGATAACAGAGTTCACCGGAAACGTCATTTGACCAAAATAACGTATGATATTGATATGACTCACTAGGTACGAAACTACATAATTAATTAGGTACTCGTAATATTACTTCGTCCTTATCTATTGCAGTTAGAGAGAGAAAAAATCTTGTAGAACGTGATATATTGGAGCAGCACAACCATCTGATTATGATATGACTCAATAGTCAAGACTGTTCATATATTGTCTTCTGTTACCGCGATTGTTATTAATTGAAATTAAACACATTAGAACGGATTATATTATATGATGATCTTAACCCTGTGAAAACGAGTGCTGTAAAGGGGTCGAAACGTAGAGTTATAGTGTTAATAAACTGGAGACTGTATTTAGCGCAATAGTTGTGTTGCGTACTGCTACTGACTAGGGCTTCCAAATACTGGACCTTTCACGATACCGGTATTAATACCGGAATGGACGGCTTCAATACCGGGATCCCGGGATCTTCCGATAAAAATGGAAACGAAGAAATTTGAAAGTAAAATACTTATTTTTTGACACTTTAATCTGGAAAAGAACTTCTTAATCTCTTTCCAAGAGAAAATATAATAGTAGCCCTGTTTTGCATGGGAAAACTCGGAATATTTCTAAACCTTTGAGCAAAGCACAAGTGTAAAATAATCACACTTGTGATTTGGACCATGCGTCAAAATGGCCCCAACACCAACAAACATGAGAGTTAGGTCGTAGGATAGGTCTTAAAATCGACTTCATTTAATTCTAAGGCACCAATTTAAATTCCATTGCAGAGCTGAGATATTCATTTCAGTGGCAGTATGGCCTTATGGTTTTACGGTTGATTAGCCTGTCCAAATAGACGAGTTATAAAAAAGGATAAAGGATATTGCTATTGAATATGGCGTAAACTACATTTGTATTCATAACTAGTCAACTTGCTGTAAATACTGATTATATTAATAAATCAAATAATCAACTACAAAAATATATTTTTTTTACACACTTCGGTATTCTAATAATTAATGTTCGGTATTCTTAACGAAAACCCCGTTTTCTGGTAGATCATATTCACGCTAACTAACATGAATATCTCAGTTCTGCAATGGGATTAAACTTGGTGTCATAGAACGAAATGAAGTAGCTTTAAATACTTATCCAACGACCTAACTCTCAGCTGTGTTGGTTTTGGGGCCAAGCTCCATACAAAGTTGGTCATGGTTGTCTTTTATTTGTTGGGTTTTAGAACGTGTCTTCATCGAGGTAGTTATCATAAAAACTGTCACTGTCATGCAAGTATTTGCATAAAATTAAACTCGTATTTTTATAAAATTATTGGCAGTGTCAGCAGTTATTAAGTTCGCATCTTGTATGCACAATACCAGTACCGTTTTCTTGACAACGTAAAATTTAAGGCACTGAATATACTTGCACCACCCGGCCTTGGTTAGCCACATAACCCGGAGTCAAGCGTTTTTTTGTATGGAATTTGAAAGCTCTACTCCGGGTTAGTGGCTGACCCTGGGTGGTGCAAGTGGGTCTTAGGGTATAAATAAATTAGAGCTTACGTTGCAGCATTTCTCAGGGTTAAAAAGCGCCCGACCATGTATGAAATGTTGTTCTAAGTTGCAATGCAAGGTAGGTTTCTAATCGAGAATTGATTGGTTTAGTTCAAATCAGGAGTAGTATAAACTACAGTATAATTTGTAGCTGAAACATATACAGTCAATTATTCGTTGAGCACCGAGAAACTATTGGCTACATCACTTGCCGCACCACGTACCGCTTGAAGACAGTAAATGCTGTAGAACAATTGTGAGATGCGACTGATGCGAGATATACGCGTGCGAAGCTCCATGGTGATGCCGAATGTTACCATTTCGATGGGTATTTTGGATTATTTTTTCATATTCTCCTATTTTATAAAAATACCGGGATCCCGGTATTTAGAAATTAAATACCGGGATTAAAATCTGCCTTGAAAAAGGCGGTATACCGGGATCCCGGTATTGGAAGCCCTACTACTGACCCAGCGGCGCCTGCGGCTGCTGCGGCTGCGCGGCGGACGGCGCGGGGTGCGCGGGGTGCGAGGGGTGCGCGGGCCGCGGCCGCATCGCCTGCGAGAAGTTGATGCTCTGCGACTGCGACATCGAGTATGAGTCGTTTCCGCCGCCTGCAAGATGGAACATACATTTTAAATCAATCGTGAATGGAAAATTTTCACTAACGAATTTACCGTAAACAGTTTTATTCTAACAACTGACCTACGTAGGAGCCGACCCGTAAACAAAGCATCATTTGTAACTAAGTACGACGTTACTAGTGCGACAGGGAGGGAAGCAAAACATCGTTCCCGGTTAGCGGCAGGTCCTCAAATCCAAATATGCTCCTGACATAGTACGTCAGCTACATAGGGTTTGCCCTCGTATTTTCACGGAAACGCACGAACGTGTCATGCTATTTCAGTCAGTGTCAGTACTAAAAGTACCGAGGTCTATTGAAGTAGCATGACGATATTCATTCCAATCCATTTTTTTTTTAAACCCGATACAATTTTTTATAATTAGAATCCTACGTGGGAGATATGAGATAAATTTACATAGTATTTTTTGACGAAATTGAATATATTATTTTGACATTTTACTAAATTATGCCACTCCTCAGAAATATACGTAAGCCAATACGTATTTTCCCCGCCATTAAAATGAAGTTGCTATTGGTCTAAAAATGTTTAGTTTATTTAATGTCAAACCACATGCGCGACAAAATGAGTCGTAATAATGATTTGCAAAGGATTTCATCAGTGGACAACGATTTTCGTTAGGGTACGGGCCGCCAATGCCGCCATACATGAAACGGCAATGTCCTTTAACGAGGCCCTAAGTAGTAATATTACGGTACAAGAGACCAAGGAACGTGCAAGTGACAATTTTACAAACATAAGCAGGCAACATTGATAATCTTGACTGACACTCGTGCAATAAGGAAATTGCTACTTTGCAGCTGATAATAAAACATAAACATAATTCTTATCCAACTAAAACTGTATTCAAGCAAAGCAATGAAGAAAGTCCGAGATGGGAAGTCAAAGAGAATTCCACAGATTTCCCCAGGGAATCCCATGTGCGTACCTACACTACATACCTACGCAAGTTTCAGACTATACGTGCCTATACCTATTCCTCTCTATGTCGCGATGAGTAAATCCAATAGAAGTTAATTTAGGTCACATTAGGGTAATGAGAGCAGGCCTTCGACACACGTCTTATAATAGAACAAACATTACAGATTAGGTGGTTGCCTTGAAGCGCTCTTAATGTAATTAAATACGAAAATATAACTAAATCATGCAAAACTGAAAGTTTTATTATTGGTGAAATGTAAAAAAAAACGTACAACCAAAAGGGCGTATCTCTGCGACACTTACGTCCTAAATTAAGATGACAGTTATTTCCTCTAACGGTTAGGTATGAGTTATGGATAAATACCTAAAAAATATATGTTTTTACAACAAAAACGATAAGAGACACGCAAATCTCCAAATTGAACCTATACTACGGTCGACGGTATTTTGACCCGAAAATCCACTATTTTTAATAATTTTAACATACCTATAATACCAAACCCATACCCTATGTTACTTCCACGACTGAGAAAAATGTAATGAAACCTCAACCTCACCTTTGCCTACTGTCATTCTGTGTGGGGTTAAAATGTTCCCCATACCATAAAATTGTACATGCATACCTATAACACACTCGAAAAACATAACCGACAGTAGTTTCAATTTAGAATTTTATTTAAAACTAAGTAGAGTAAGTAGGTATGAAGCTGCAGCATAAATATTGGATGCAAAGTCGCGGCGTTTTCCTCAACAATTAAAACAATTGCGCTTCTCAGCGGCTGATAATAGGGAAACATTTCTGTTGTATTTTAACTTCAACCTAAACGCTGAGTCACATAAATCTTATATTAAAGTTAGGTTTTGTTTGTTCTCAATGTGAAGTGCTTTATCGAATGCAGCAGATGCGCCAATCTATGTCACCCTCGCTTAGTGCGATGCGGCAGTTGGCGCATTCTCGCAGATCGTCAACCTCGAGAGTTGCACAGTGCACATAGCTGCGATAAACGACTCCTGGCATGTTACTCCCATAGCTTACGGCCACAATGCAAAACCAATATACCTAAATATTATCTTGATACATCCTTGTTATGAATCACGTAGCTTCAGTAACATTGGTTGGTGTTAAAAGCAGTCGCTTTGGCGTTAATAATCATAATATTCATAATACACCGCCCACTCTCAGCTATTCGTGCGCGCTCTTATATCCTCGACGCTAAGGCCCGTACTTGAATACTCTGGCCGCAGTCGCCTCGAGCAATATCCACGCTACTGCACTGACAAAATGTGTTAAAAAAAACCGGTTAAGTGCGAGTCGGACTCGCGCACCGAGGGTTCCTTATAAACTTTATGTTGCAACTATACCTAGAAGTAGAAATTTGATGTCAGCCACATGTATCGACAGATTGGGTCAGTCGTTTGTACGGTATATAGTTTGTTTTTCCTTAATATTTCTATGACGTTAACCAATTTTTTTAACTTTAGTTATAAGACAGTACTTTCAGCATGATTTATGCAGCAAATTTATGTGATAAATTTAAAGAAAAAAAAACATTAAGAGTTTTTTAAATTTAAACTTTTTGTTCCGTGAAGTTTTTTTAATTAAAAAAAAGAGTTAATGAAGTTAGGGTCTAGGATATTTTTCCTGTAATGTTTATGTTATTAAAGTAGTTATAAAAACAAAAAAAAAATCCTTCACAAACTTCGGAGATAAAGGGGGAGGGGGGGGGGTGGTATTTTAAGTAGTTATCGAGATATTTAACGATGTGACAGACAGACAGACCGAGTCGCACCATAAGGGTTCCTTTTTTACCAAAATAAACCGACCACACAATGTTTCTACACATATTTTTGTTCTGTCACACCAGCTTAGAAAGCTCTTAATTCTTTCATTAATAATAGAGAGGACTTTTACAATTAAATACGTACTTTGCACTATATTAGTTAGTTGATAATTTCAATTTAAACTTTTAAGCGATGATTTTGAAGTTTTTGAACCATCCAAGATTAAGTAGGTATATTAAATATTGGGATTTCATCTACTTCATCTACTTGGTACTTTCCTCGCAATGGAGAAACGAAAACTTGTACATTCATCATTTCGCTTGCTCTGATCTCACAATAAACACCGTGGTAAACAATTGCTTTGCTCCCTTATATAAGTAAATTACTATTTTAAATTTACAAGAAGATGAGACGACTACAAAGTAATTAGATGACTTAGCGACCTAACAATTTCTAGGTAGGTGTGTGCGTACATTCCATTCCATGCTCCGGTCCGGAATTGAGTCATCAGTTTAGCATTTCATTGAAATGAATATTACTTTTATTATTAACCTACCTATCCGCAGTAAGAGCGTGATGGCAGAGCTGCGTACCAATCCCGGCGATTTATTACTTTCAAAAGCATTGTGCGTCATAATTATTCCGAGACACTTTTCGGAACCTAATATACGCTAAATGGGAAGATAATCAATCGTCAGCCATAGACTTGGAGCTATCGTTTAGAGCAGGGGCCCGTCTTATCAAAAACGTGGAACTTGTAAATAAATAGAAGTCCCATACTTCCGCTTTTTTTTCAAGTTACACGCAGTAAATTATAATGGAGAATATACTCCGATTTTTACGAGCGATTTGTAGCAAATGTTGCATTTAACCTATAATTAACCCATTCAGCGCTAATCACGACACGTTGTCGTTATGCCTATACGCGCTATTTTCGGTACAAAGTGGGAAATGCATGTTATCGGCCACGGCATAGCGCTAAGAGAAATTCTTAGCGATGAATGAGTAAAGGTACCTACATATTTTTCGCAGGTTATTACACAACTTAAACAGATGACAGGCACACAGAAATTGCTTGAATAGTTACAATTTTTCATGAAACGTGCCCAAAACCACCGTACACAGTAGGTAAAAAAAAACATTTCGTCCTCAATTAGCCTTGTTATCAGCTTCAACTTATCACGTTCTCAACATGTCGGGTTTGTTCACAATTTACTACATTTTTCAGCGTCGACAAGTAGGAGACCTACTGATTCACGCATTTTGCATATGATATACAGATACGACGAGTCTGTGTGTTGATGAGAAACGTATTGTTGAATAAAGTTACATAATATATACAAACAGAGACATATAAAGCGCGGAGTTACACCAATTTATGCGTCACTTTCTTTGTCTACGGATCCAGTTAGGTATCGTCTGTATCTAAAACCTGAAGAAAAACGCACAGCTCTCGAGTCCGCACTACTGGTGATTGCAACGCCTCTCTCCTTCCCGTTTATTGTTTGTAACACCCGATTTCTTGAATGGAAATGCCGGTAAGCCGGTATCAACACGTTTATATATACAGTCGCAAGCAATGCCAACGTATTAACCCTTTGACCGCCGTTGTCACCTATACAAGACAACGATAGTACGATACACTAACGCCGTCGTCTTGTATACAAGACAAAGTTTCAACCGCTTACTAAATGGTAAAATAATAGAATTTAAAAATTATTTTGTACTCGTGTCAACTTGTTGACCCTTTGTTTTTTCATACATTTACTTTTTAAGCAGGTATATCCATTGTTTCATAATAAAGGATTTAAAAAATATGCTTATAATTTCTACATTTTTCCGTGTCACTGTCGCCGTTGGCATGTATAAAAGACAGCTAGGGATGGGAAAGTTCAATTGATGTGCAAGTTTTTAAAATGAATATGTTTTCACGAATCTGGTTTTATTTAAGCGTTCAAACATTTAATTGCCAATTATTGTCATTGTTGGTAACTACTCGTAGTAAGTAGGTATATGTAGAAAAAAAAAAGCATAATAATGGATAAAGTTTAGGCAGCTTCTTCAGTAAATTGTCCATTGCGGTTTATTTGCCGAATAAATTATTGACCGCAGTGACAGCGGAGGTCTACATTTTAACTCGATATATATATATATATATATATATAACCGATATATACAGTATGTATCACAACGAAGAGCAAACCTTAAAACTGGTTGACGGGGAACTCGAGTACGATGTAATGACGTGCATTTCACGTGCCTAAATACATGTTTTATGGCATAAAATTACTAAATGAATTACTCGAAGACCATATTTTTGCAGTCGGTTAATGGTTTTTGTAACATCCTATAGGGTTTGTTTACGTTTTTGATTGCGCTTTGAGTTCTGTTTATAAGTAACCTAGGTAATTATTTTAATAATGGCTGTAGTCATAGGCAACGCGCAAGCGCTTTGTTAACTATTTATTTGTAACTAGGTAAAAATCCAAACTTCAACAAGGTTTGACGCCTGTCTGTCAGTTGGTAATTTAAGAAATGTCATTTATAAGATTGTAAACAAATAATACAGGGGAGGTGCAACACAATAATAATAAATGTATATTTTTATACCTCACGTAAAACCTGTCGTATTTTTGATGAATTAGGTAAGTACCATGCTCATATTTATGATCTAAACATTAACGGGTTTCTTGTTTTGCCTTTCATTCTGATACATACTGTATATATATATATATATTATTAAATCCACCTGTTAGTTTTCTCCGAAAACCCTCCGGTAAGTATGTAAATTTATCGAGACACGATGCGCGTCCCTAATCTTATGGTTTATAAAGTTTACGTACCGACAAGCGCTTATGCCGTTGACTCAGACGCTATTATTACTTAACTCGCGCGTAAACAGTATTTGTCAGTCGGAACTAAAGACGTGCCCTGCGCGCCGTTGACATGTATAGAAGACTACTCGTACAGACTAGTGCGGTGATATTACTTCATGATTCGATAATGTTTAGTTGTTGTTTTTCATGATAAAGTCCTTTATTTTCAACATTTTCTTGTATAGTAAATCTGTTTAGTTTAGAAATTTTGAGAGAAATCTAAGTTTGGAAATAAAAAAAGGCAAATTGAGAAGAATTCCACCTTTAATTATGAATATCGATATCACTATTTGCAATCCCTAAACTTTTTATTAGTTGTTTACTTAAAATTTGCTCTGGCGTGTGAGTGAGCGTCTTGGCGAACAGGGTCCGGCGGCCAAAAGGTTAAACGGTATTTACATACCTACACATTCATTTAAAATGTTTAAAATTAAATTACCTACCCGAGAACAGTTGTCTGGTCAGCAATTTGCTAGACTTTTACTATTCATGACATTGTTGATGAACACGGTATTGTAACTATATCATACCTATGAACAAATTGATATATGAAAGCCATCGCAGGGAATAAGACAACACGTTGGTGAAAATTGAGGATCTTGTTGTAGTACGTAAGTACCTACGTACGTACCTCGTAATAGTGCACGCACTCCAGACCAAACAGGAGGAAGTCAGAAGGATCGTTCCGATTTAATTAACTTGTCTAATGATAAGCGTCGCAGCGTTCTCGCTTTATTTTATACAATTTAACAATATTTACACATAGTGATGTGTTTACCTTGGTGGTGCTGCGAGGTGGGCTGCTGATGGAAGTTGGCGTACATGCCCTGCTGCGCTGCCACGGACACGTGCCCACCGCTCGCGCCGCTCACCTGCATGTGCTGGGCCGCAGACACCTGACGAAAAACAATAGGGCAATAACACATTAACTACCGCGAAAATTGAATGAACGAAAACATCTATCTCCCTCTCTATCTTTCTTGCATATTCCAGCAACATCGTGGCAAATAGAACGAACGTAAGTGGTTCTCGGTCTCGGTGGGCCCTCTGAATCTAAAATGCTTAGAGCAGAGACAAAACCATGAACCTCTTTATCCACATTACGAATCTCTAACACTCAACAACGCTATATATATATGTCCGATCTAATACGTGTCTTTATTTAAGTAAAAATGAAACCTGTCTCTTAAGTATACACAGTGTGGAGAGGCAGCGGATGTAGTGCGTATTTAGTAATTATATTCAGACAGTACAAAACACACACAGTACAAAACTCTCAAAACAAAATGTACAATCATTAAACTTATTATCAATATAGGTATCAATGGCAATTGCGTGTTAAAAAATTGTTACCCCGGATGCCTAAGTGGACCACAGTGTACTTAGTTTTTAGGAACAGAGAAAGTACCATGAAATGAAATTATTATATAAATCATATTTGTAATGCTAACAATTTTATGGACCCAGTCTCTGACAATACAAATAAATAAATAATAATAATAAATAAATATATGTATATATGTATTGAAAAAAATATTAACAAATCCCGGTCTCATTACTTATTTAAAGTCCAGTCTAAATTTCTTGATTTAATGTCAGATAGTGAAATAGTTATTTTGGTGTAAATGATTATAAAAATGGACATGTAATAGCTAATATACATATCTAATGAAAAGAATATATAGAACCCCTATAATTATCATTTCACGATTTAAAAAAAGGTACCTATTATAAATATCTGAACACGACTCTGATCTCAAGCCGTTGAAAGTAAGAAACTATGTGATTTGTATGCTTGAAATACATAATATTCCGGACATATTGCGTGTATTAATAACATTTCTAACAATAACCGGTTTATGATACTGACCATTACAATCCACTTATCATCAGTCATTAGAATCTATTCTATTTTATAAAATATAGTATCTTACATAAACTTTACAAGTTTAATAATTTCGATTAAATTTGCTGTATGGGCTAACAGTCGATCTAGTTTAGTGCTATCTCTGAGAAAATATTGTATCCGCGTAATTCGAGTAAGCATACTGCAGATGTTTGTTGATTCCCGTCACCCGGCTACTATTCCCTTAAAAGCTTTATTATTTTGATAAAATATATAATTTGAATTAATAAGTATAGGTACGTTTTTAAGTGAAAGTAAAAAACAAACTAGATTTACGAGCTCGCTGACCACGCTATTAGTAAATGACAATTGATAATGTATGAGCGCGCCATACGTATTTGACAAATTTGACGCAATACATGTCGTGGATACATTTCGTGGACGAACTCTATCACAATTGAACGTTTAGGTACCATAAATTCCATAAAAACGTAAAGAGCAAAAATTCCAAACATTATCTTTCGCTCGCATTAGATAACATCCGCAACCGATAGCGACGAATCGGCGAATGAATTCGCGTCATAGTGACAGAATGTCAGAATATGCGAGTACTTATAACAATGTATACGGTTTATGCAGACAACACTTTGGCGGAATGAATGCATCAATCTTATTAATCGTTAATAGTACATTGTGCATCTAGGGCGGTAAGAAGGGCATTACTTACGAGGGTCTATTGAAGCCCGACGCCGTAGGCGGAGGGCTTTAAATGACCCGAGTAAGTAATCCCCTTACTGCCCGTGGTACACACAATGTTTTTCATCACATTTGCGAGGAAATAAATAAACTCTATACAGGCGGCAGAAACAATAATGATAAGCGGTAGTGTAGTTGCACAGTCCACAGTACTCCGGAGTGAGTACGTGCTGCGAGCGCGTGCGGGGCGGGTCCTCCGCGAGCTCCACGCGGGCGGTAAAGTAGTATGAGAATCCTTTAAAACCATGGGAATAATACAGCTCTTTAAGTGTAAGTATGCTTGCATATAATATCACCATTTACGAGCAGGTGTGATGAAAATATTGATGTATTGCTGAGCGTAGATCACGGGTGTGACAGATTGCGCCGTCGACAGGCGGTGATGCGCCCAGCAACAACGAGAAACCTGTTTCGAGGCTCCGCCCCGCTCCCGCGGCGCCGGCAATTTTTGTTACTAGCTCAATGTTAAGGCGGGAGGTAGACGCAGAGCATTGTGAAGCCAGACAACCTAACGGCACCTTATCTGATCACACATCGCTTCAAATGACCCGAGGATTGCAATCACTCGGCAGGTAAGGATCGCTCCCGTGTGAAAGGAAAGAGACCGACCGCTTCGAAGTGCATACGTTTATTTGATTCCAAAACCAGTTTTGAGATATCAGATTTGATGAAGTACCGTAGAATGTATTTTATTATAAATACTTCGTAGGCAGGTATGAGGTTGCTAATAATAATATATAATATGCAACTTTAGAAATAATTAAATAATGATTTGTTTTTCGCTAACGTAACGTAACGTGTCTGTTGCTTTTTCGTTACTTATGCAATAGTTCTTCTACTAACAAAACGGGCCACGCCATGAAGCCACATACCTATTTTAACAAGGTGTAGAGTTTGTGAAGTTAGGGTTGAAGCTTGGCTCTACTTGCGATTTGATAACTTTTTGACAGTGAGCGTAATATGGTTTCGCACCCGCGCGTAAAAATGTTTTTGATGGGCACATGTATTTTAGATACAGTACTGTATGTTATATACGTCTTATGGTCACTTTGCCGGTCAGGACAGTGGCAATGTTGTACGAAAGTTCATTCCGTAGCATGATGTTTCGCATCATAGATTTAATGTATATTAATAAAATAAAAAAACTATTTTATCAAGTCCAATATTCAACGCAGACCAAATACTGGTTGGATTGATATAGTGGTAAATAAAAATATGTAGACATAGCAGTACTTGATGGGGTCACAGGAAATCGACCACCCTCGGGCGCCGCCCGCCCGCCCGTGATATTTCAACGAGAACGATGCAGATATCATTGACTACGTGTTCACTTACAGCGCCTATTTATAGCTAGCTGTTGCTGAAGGTTTTGCTTAAGCAGGTACCTACTATTTAGGAAATAATATCTGCAGAAAAACATTTTTTTGGAACAACTGATTGTACTTTCTGTCTCGGACTCGTAATGTGTATCAATTGCTCCTAGAATCTTTCTAATGAATCCTAACTCGAAAGGATGTGTTCTTCCTTCGTGAAGTTCATTAGGTCAACTTCTAACTGCATTCTTCTTCTAAGTTCGTGTTAATTATTATATCGAAATAAAATAAAAACGAAAGGTCAGACAGACGTGGTTAAAATTTAACTACATGGTTTGAATATTAGAAAAAACAAATTTACGTAATGAAGGTAAATATCAGTAAAGTTACAAATGTTACAATGATATTTAGCTTCACTCCTCCACCATGCTGCAGAGCTACGGCCTCTTTTGTAACTAAATTATGTAAGTAGGTGTAATTGTTAAGTTCTGTTCTTGTTTTTTTAAACAACCTTCCTGCCTCAAAATCTTGAAGTTTGTTAATAAGGAACGATAAGAGTTGATAATATTCAATTTCCGATATCAGGAGTCGGAGCTAAATTGCCAATTCCGATACATGTTTACTGTTAGCGTAGTGTTCCCGAATCGTTTTCTGCAAACCATTGTCATCTTGGCTAGACCCTTAAGAGTCGACCGCACTCCGAGCGTCGTACCACCTTTGGCATTTGAGCGTGACTCCCTGAAGCAAATTTCAGTACCTATGCGTAAACTTTCTGAGTTTTCGTACATTATTTAGAATTAAATGGGACCTATTACCCGAACGTATATGGCCAGCATATGTTTCCACACCCCTATGAATAAAGCGGAGTAGAATTCATTTTACGCCAAATTTATTCAAATTTATGCGACGAAATACATATGAGCACATGTGACGACCGAACCAATTTGATCAAAAATAAATTAAATCTTTGACTCCATCCACGCGAGTACCGCGAACGGAACGCCTACGCAGTACGTACCGTCTCGCCGCCCCTGCACAGGAGTCGGGAACCCTTACACGTTGCCAGCCTGTGATATTGACCTTTACTTTAAATACCAATATATTTCATTCTTTTCAATTTTCGTTACAAACTTGAGTTTGAGAAATGCTATAGCCAGCCGGTCTGCCTTGCGCAATGCGACGCTAGGCCCGCTAGGGGGTTGTAGGTTTGAAAATGGCCAAATTTAGCTTATGGCTTCCGAATTCCGAATCCCTTATAAACAAGACCAAAACAAGGAAGCAGGAGAGCAGACGGCTTGGCCTCGGCCATTATTTGATAGCTATTCTTCTTCCTAGCGTTTTCCCGACTTATGCCACAGCTCGGGTAGCCTGGGGTCTGCTTTAGCAAATAATCACAAGATTTGGCGTAGACGCCATTTTTACCAAAGCGATTGCCAATTGACCTTCCAACCCAGGTAAACTAAGACTTATTGGGATTAGTCCGATTTCCTCACGATGTTTTTCTTCGCCGAAAAGCGATTGGTAAATATCAAATGATATTTCGTACATAAGTACCAAAATACTCATTGGTACAAGCTGGCAGGATTTGAACCCGCGACCTTCGGATTGAAGGAGTATATTACGTAGGTATACGTATAACATTGTATAACAACAATTATTCTCCATAAAGGAAATATTTTCAGATATAATCCCTCCGAACAGTTTAAAAAAGTGCGTATAAATGTTGGTCTACAATGTTAAAAACCCAATAAAACTGTCACGAGATACCCAAACTACGCCGATGGCGACGAGTGAGTAGAGTCGCTGGAACAAAAAGTGCGTACTCCGGCCCAATTGCTTCCTGCATTGCACACGTGTTCTTTACACATGCCGGCAAGAACACACCCCAACATTAATCCGTTTCGATACTACATGCCTAATTTCATAGCTGAGTATCGCGAGTTCCTAAAAGTATACTTTGAGAGACACAATAACATATCGAATTTGGTTATGTATGTATGTATGCCATGGGTAAGGAATATAACGTATACGAACTTATGCTATATAAATCATAATAAATTTAGTTTGTATAATTTTATAATGCATAACGTGCAACATATAATATCGTTTACGATAAGAATTCATTAGTATAACGTTAAAATAGTCTAAAATACAAAACAACTATCACACACGAAATATAAGCGATAACTAGCAAGTTATACTAAGTTTACATGTTATGCATCAAGTTGCAAAGCGGTGTGTATGTGTGTGTGATGCGATGGCGTTAGGACTTTATTTGTGAGCATTTTTCATTTACTAACGGGTCGCAGTTCTAACCTAACCTAACCAACTTTATGCTAGCAGTTTTATTTCTGTAGGGGTCACAGTTCTAACCTAACCTACTTTTTCCTAGCATTTATTTTAGTAGGGGGCCGCTGTTCTAACCTGTTTTCAGGCACCAGTTTTTTGTAAAGAGTCGCAGTTCTAACCTAACCTAATTTCCAGCCAGCAGTTTTTTGTGGGGTTCGCAGTTCTAACCTAACCTATTCCTTATCCTAGCAGTATTTTTAAGTGGGGTGTCACAGTGCCAACCTAACTAACCAACTTTTCTGATGATATAATGTTTAGATCATTATATCAGATGTTAGTAGATATTTTAACTTTTATACGTTGATTTTATACGAAACGGAATTCGTTAATATGAATGTTAGACTAAACAACGGTATGTATAATTAACGTTAAATTATTTTGGTATTATATTTTTTGCACATTTATACTAAAAGTGCGTATTCATTGTGATACGCACCCGTATGCCATAAGTTTGCAACACATACTTAGTTCAAATACAATTCTGATGAAAGATATGGCCAGAAAGTAAGAAGTTTTATTTTAACCTTTATATATATTTTTATTGCTATAATTTATTGAAATGACGACATATTAATCCACCACAGTAAGTACTCCAAAATTCGTGTACGGACATTACCTATCTAGCCCAGCCAAGCCTGACTAGTACGTATGGAGGGATGTAGAATAAAAATAAAAAGTAGTATTTTAATGAAAACCTACGCAAAAAAATACATATATAAACAGTACCTACAATCCTTCGTGTTTGCGACGTGTACTCGTATCACACCACACATGCATATTAAAATAATGATTTCTTGGCATTGCGTCCTGCGTCTCAAGTAAACAGTTTGATTATACTGGCATGATCGTATGCAGGATAATCGTAATGGAACTTGAACTTAGATCCGAAGGGGCTCGAAGACAAACATGTGGGCACCACACATCTGCGGCCGCGAACAGAACACGCAACCGTACAATAACAATTACACCTGCTGGTGTTTTATGGTGCGCGATTCGACCACATTGTTGCAAGTTGTATTAGTAGTTTATGTGATTGTATATAATGAAAGGCATTCAAACCCGAGAGTGGGTTTATGAAACGGACCGTCAGCCGAGTTTCATAATAACACCACACGAGTGTTTTAATGCCTAATTATTTACAATTACATACACACATATTATGAGCTGTCCATGATGCGTGCAACCCGGATCTATATCGGGATCCCTTAAGCTTTTAATCCTATTTTTGCGTTTCCTCATACTGTTCGTCTTAATAATCATTTGACATATTGTTCATTGGCCTCTCATCGAATGGACTATTTGTTTTTGGCCTAATATTTTACGTCCTAATGTAACCTGCCATATTGATTAGGATTACTTATCTTAATGTTATGTTCCATTTCCATAATAGTAATTTCAAATAATTACTATTTGCCCTAAAGATCGTATATCAGAAATCATTATTTTAATATGCATGTGTGGTGTGATACGAGTACACGTCGCAAACACGAAGGATTGTAGGTATTATTTATATAAGGACTTTAATGCGTAGTTTTCATTAAAATACTACTGTTTATTTTTATTCTACCTACATCCCTCCATACGTACTAGTCAGGCTTGGCTGGGCTAGATAGGTAATGTCCGTACACGAATTTTGGAGTACTTACTGTGGTGAGATTAATATGCCGTAATTTCAATAAATTATAGCAATAATAAATATATATAAGGTTAAAATAAAAGTTCTTAATTTCTGGCCATATCTTTCATCAGAATTGTATTTGAACTATGTGTTGCAAACTTATGGCATACGGGTGCGTATCACAATGAATACGCACTTTTAGTACTTATAATGACAGTTTACAAACGTTCATAACGTTCATAACTAACGATAGGTATAATGTATTCAATATATATGTGCAAAAAGTATAATACCAAAATGATATAACGTTAATTATAAATACCGTTGTTACACCATACTTAACACATACAACAATTGTATTTAAACCTGCCAATTTCAAAGATACTAATGTAGATTAGTTTAAAGTGCTGCAACACTTGTATTAAGAGCCCGCAGTGGTCAAATTGTTATCATTCAGACCTCAATATCGATAACAATTAGACGGTAGACCTGATATTCATATACTTACATAAAACTTCAACATATTTCCTTCAAACTGGTAATCGTAAAAACATGATTTTTAACAAAAGCCTCGATACTTTTACTTTTCAAACTTAGTTCCTTTTTTACATATTTTTGATCAGAACATCGAAACCCTTGATTTTGTAAACATGGTTCTTAGTTAAGTAGTTGAGTAATACCTAGTTCTTAAATCTGGTAGAAGCTTTTTTCTACAAAAAAAATAGTTTTGTTGTAAAAGACAATTATCCGATTACGCGGATTTTTTAATTTTGCGGAACCTATCTGAATGCAAGCCAACATTAGTTGTGGTACGCACGTGGTTTAATGTGGTGCGCATCAATATGTGATAATTACTTATACTTATCTAAAGAAATATCCAAAACAAATGACGAAATACGTCAATTATGTTAGTTGTGTTTTTAAGTGCATTCGTATTCAAGTGCCAAAAAATTATTATAAAAAATACATTTAAAAGATAATTTAAAATACATAGATCTTAGGTTTGGCGTACACGAGAGGAACAGTGCGGCGGGCGGCGGCACGGCGGGAGCCTGCCTCGCGCCGTGGCGCGCGCACCGCCGCCCGGTCGATACCACACCAGACTCCCATGTTTTTTATGTCCTTTCACGTCACGGAATACCCAATAAAGAAGACTTCCAATTACTTTAACCACCTAGGGACGAAGGTTCATACGGAAAATAGATCCATTACACGTTAAATTAACAACGCCAAGAAAAATTACAAGCGCAAAAAGGAATAAAAAATTTGGCGCGTAACCGGAAGTCTTTTGAAACGCATTTCAAACAATTGGTGTAATTCCCTAGCCTCGCGCGCAATGTAATGAGCTCATAACTATACTGCAATCATACTGGAATACTTTCGGTTCAATAATATTACCAAATCTAGTGATTTTTACTTCTATTTGACGCTCTCGCCGTTTATTCCGTGGTTACTTCATTTTGCATATTGCTAATCTGCATTTCAAATTGAAACGAAAGCCATTGTGTTTGTCTGTAGAAAATGTGTATTGCCTTATAGCTTGCTCAACCGACCGTTGTAGTATAAAGTACTTAAGGACATATACAAATTAATAACAATAGTATCAGTGACTTAAATCACAAAATCATTAAAATTAATGTGATTACTTGTATACTGATTATTTTCAATCTAAATTCTCTAGTTTTTTTGGACAGCTGTTTTAATATGACGAAATACCATTTAGGACGTGACGTACCTGTAGATTGTGATGTGGCTGCGATAGGTGCAGCTGTTGATGTTGCGACATGTGAAGATGGTCGAGCGAGGGCCTCGGGCGGTAGCTGCCAGCTCCGGGCCCAGCGGTCGGGCCGCCGCCCGCGCTGTACCCGCGGTAGCGCCAGTCCCCGCCCGCCGCCTGTTGGTGCTGCTCCGCCATGTGCTTTAGCGTCTGAGCGGCGGGCGACATCTCGCCGCTCGTGCTGCCGTACCGCGGTGCGGGTTCGCCTTCCGGAGGTTCCATGCCGCCTAGCCCGTTGAACCTGCTTCCGTCTAGATCGAAATCTTTCATAAACTCAGGGTACTCGGCAATTTCTGTAATGAGATCTTCGAAAGTGTCGTCGCCATCGTCTTCCCCGATTAGTTCGGCTAGCCCTGGGAAGGCAGAAGCGGCATCGCGCTCCAGGGCTGCAGCGCATTCGTCTAAGCCAACAAATTCGTCCTCGGCAACTTCTGACTTGCACTCGGCCTTGCATTCGCGGTCGCAGTCGAGCGGCGTGGGCACGCGAGGCGGGGCCTGCGGGGGCGGCGAGTTTGACGTCTTGACGGCGTTCGCGAGGGCCTTGACCGTCACGTTGGTGGAGATCTGCTGCGGCTGCGAGTCGGCGGCGGAGGTGGTGAACTCGAGCTGCTGTACGATCTCCACCGAGAACTTGGTGAGCGCCTCGCCGGCGCCGCCGATACCGCCGCATTGCAGTTTCGCCGGCGGTTCGTAATCCCCACAACCGAATTTTTGTTGCTGCAACAAAACGCACGTGTTAATAAACATATTCTACAAGCAAAACGTTCCGTAGTACGGTACCGACTACTCTTTTCGAATACTTACTAGACTCTGGCTGATGAAAGATGAAACTGAAATAATCATGTAATTAAATTAAAAACCGTACTTGTCAACAAAATTAAATATAAATAAATGACAGCTTTAAACGTGACAGCTTATTTGATAGGCGAAATTTTGATATCTAAAAAGTTTTAAATAAATCTCAGTCTCGTCTTTCATTAGCCAGAGTCTATAAGTAGCACATATTTGTCAATAACTTAAAATAATTAAAATTAAAACGCCCGATGTTTTTAAAAGTACATCGCAAGTGAGTTTAAACTTACTTAAGAGTTTTAAAGCCTACAATATTTGTTAGAATTAGAAGCATACAGTGAAATTACAGGTTGTAGTTAACACATCGCGGTCCAGATTTTATTCGTAATTATTACCATTGCATAATTAGAAAACCCATAACGTTCTTTAAAAAATATTTTCAATACAGTTGCTCAAAAAGTGCTCTTTTTTTGGCTGTTTTGCGTGCGCAAAGTTAGTTTTTGCGAACTAGTGCATTTTACTTTTCCAATTTTTTTAAATTTTGTTTTGTTCCAATTCATGACTACTTACCGAAGAGTATTATTGTTAGTTAACTTTGCCGAGACGTAATACAACTAAATACCAACTATTAACGCAAAAATATTAAAGATATTCATATTTAATATTTTACTATTACCTCTTCATCATAATAATGATCATTAATTTAAAAAATAACACTGAAAACAGTTCTTATAAATCTGTGTGTATGAAACGGAACAGCCAACGAAACGTCTGTCAAAGTAGAGGCGTTTTTCAATCAGGTAAATATGTTCGAAGGGTCTATTAGACATGACGATACGATTTGTCACATGCGATTTATTATTTTGTTAATGAGAAATAATGATTATGATATTGAAAATGAGAAAGTAAAGAAGATAAGATAAACATTTTGAAGATGTTCTTGATAGTTTAGTTACAATAGTGTTACGGAAATAATAAAAAACTTTCAAATTCGTTCTTATGTATTTTTTTTCGCATCTGTATTGAAAAACGTCGTTCGATACACGTGCGGACATGTCATTTTTCACTCATCCCGAGTATTGCCACTCGCCTACGGCTCGTGTCAAGATACCTCGGGCCTCGTGAAGTAATGACATACTTTCCGCACTAGCATCGAAATGTACTATTACCTACTTGTAATTGTTTTTACATAGACCCAATGAACATTGAACATACCTAATCGCAATATTTGTGTCGATACTAAGTATCAAATTTTACGCTTTCAGACTACGAATGTTGAATTTCACAAGTCAGTGTCGTTGTGATAAATTGATGCGTGAGTAACGATTTCAACAAGAAAAGAAAAGTATATTATTATTTTCTATTAGCTTTTATTTTCCATTTTCTCTTTATAATATGGTGGCGAAAACGCGCAGGTACCTACAGCGCTACACTGTTAGTACCTACTACCTAGCCATTAAAGGTGCGTCCAGATCTGGCAAATCTGCCACATCATACCTACTACGTTAGCAGCTAATTAACTGTTAGCAACTAACTACCGAATATTTCACAAACGCGCGCAAGTGCGCGCAGTCACTGCGCCTTTGCAGCGCGTTCATATTTGGGGTAGGTATATATAAAATATTGCAAACATGACACGTAAAACAATGTATGTAGGTAATATTAACCCTCGGCCCGCGGGTTATTCACATACAATCACAATGTAGCAAAGTTTTACTTGTTTCCTCACGGGTATGATGAAAGATATTCAGTTAAAATTACAATTCTGAGGATATCTAAAATAAATTATAAAAATATTTCAAAATCGAGTAATAAAAACACTGTGCTTTTTGGACGTGGGTGGGCGACTGCACAATGTAGGTACTACCTACCTACACATTACATCCAAAATTGATCATTTGAATGCAACGGAATGAAGCCACAAACTCACTTCGTGGTTTGTTATTGCATAGCAGCACTTTTGTTTGACACAGTATGAAAAGGATGCAATACTAAGTTGTTTATGCAAATAATGCATAGTTCTGTTTAGTGTAGTGTTATAGTGTTCTTATCTCTAATACTTCTCGCGCACTACCCGTTTTGTTTTTGTTTTTTGCAACTTATCTCCTGCTACCCTAAGGTTGTCTGGAAGAGATCGCTTATAGCGATAAGACCGCCTGTTGCTACCTTTATATAATTTGTGAATTTGTTCTGTCTTTTGTCTCATATGTGGTGCAATAAAGAATATTTTATTTTACTTTTACTTTACTAATATTTGGACAAGTAAGATCATGTGCATTTATTTATAGCATTATTTTTTAATACAAGGTGATTTCGGGGTCGTGCAGCAACAGGGCATGATTCCCACAAATGTTAAAGATTGATCTAAAGATGTCGGTCATTTACTTTTTATTATAAGTTACATTTCTGCATAGAATTTGGTCACTCTATTACTCAATGTAACATATTGACGCATCCCGAACAGTGAACGTTCAAAAGTCATAGGGTGACCAATGACCATGAATAATGTATTTTTTTTAATATCACTTGTTAGTAAGAAATAGTACATTACGATACAAAGGCGAAAAAGAGGAAATTCGCAACGAGTGGCGATAAGTTAAAACACGACCGTAGGGAGTGTTGTAAATCGACACGAGTTACGAATCACCTCTTCGCACGTGTATCGTACGACGTTTTACAGTAAGTACCTACATATGGCCCTTTGAGTATTCGAAGCACACACGTAAAGTGCTCATAATCGCCCTAGGACGGTAAAGTAGCACCATTCGTACTGTAAAAATAATTAATTCAGTTTTTATCAACTATAACCGTAAGCGAATATTGATCAATCATACAGTCAGAAAAAGTGTTTCTTTACCCTGTATATATTAACGAAATGAGCAATCCGTCGAGTCGATGTGCTGGAATGTACTTTCAACCTCTGCGCTACATGTGGGCCTAAGTAACTGCAAACAATGCCGTGCAGCGGGACCTTGGCGGATTAATCACATGCGCACACATGACATGGGTATTGGATACCTACTAAAACAATGTAAAGTTCTGGAACTAGAATCTACCATTCAATTTTGTTTAAATAAAAAGCGTGAAATATTTTTTTAACTTCTTTACGCTACGTTGTATGGGCGTTGACATGTGTCAAACGTTATCTCTTTCAAGCAAATGAACTGTCATCCAGTTAGAGTGTTATTTTATAAGATCACAATGTAAACAAACCGCCATATTGATCGTAATAACCTAACTTTTATGTTGTTAATTAAATCTCCAATACTAACTTATTTATCTTACGTTTTGTATGTTACGATAATACGACCGTTTCAGTAGTTAATGGTTTCAGTAGTGTTTGATGAGGTAGTGTGAAAATACAAGGAGAAACAGTGACAAAACATGTGACGCCTTTGGTTTACATTAGGAATTTACATTGACGGCGATTTTACCTGAAACTTCTATGATATGATGAGCTTTACACATTCACAGTCTGATGTCAAATCTATGTAAACTTAGCTTGGTCTCATATACTATAACTGACCATCGGTAAGTCCTTATGCCGTTAGGAGTCAATGAAGAGTGTTGGCGATGGTACTAAGATATATGTAGGTACCATAATACCTACTACATAGAAAACATCCATAACTCGGGGACAAATAAACGTGACTCAAACCCAGAACCTGAACATTCGAAGGAAGGGTCACAACCAACTAGGCTTGGGACTGATTGTTGACATCTTATGGCCCACAAGTTAGACTATCGATCTAGTTCACATACCTAATGCAAATATAGGAATAAGATTTATAAAATGGTGTCAGAGTGCAGATTCAGAAAACGGCGCGGAGGTCGTCGCGGTGAGCGGCGCGAGACAATGCGAGGCGTTCGGTTGTGAAACTCGCGCAGCTCGCGTTTGCACAACCCGTGGACCGGCCCTAAGTACGCTCACTACTTTACTTACCGGTCTATTCGCAAAACAATTTGTATCGATTGTAAGATTGTTCTGAGTCTAACTACGCAGATTCGTAACTAATGTGCATAAATTACTTAGTAGGAGTTAATGTACTTGATTGGTCTAAGCTTTTGGTTCGTAAAGAGAAATATACAGTGTGTAAGTCTAATATGGGCGATAAATTTAACCAAACATAGAATTCATTAGTGTTATCAATAATTAAAACATATTTTTAAGTTACATTTAATTATGACCCCATAATTCATATTTTTATAAAATTTTCAGCAGCAATGTACTATAAAAAATTGACGCTGACAGTTGTCAACGAATGTTTAACGCGAGTGACTTTGCATTACATTGCGGGCCGAATTATTTTCTATGGATAAAATTTTATTTGCAATTTCATTTAAAAGTTATCTCATTACATTTCCTATAATAACCACCGTTAAGAGGTTCGCCCGTATTAGATTTACACACTGTAGAGTATCTGCAAACCTGACTACTTACTTCTTTTTACCATATAGGTAGGTAGGTAATAAATTCGTCTAGGGTTTGCAATATCCGTCGATTTTGCAGATCCGGATATTTCGGATATTAAAATTCAATGTATCCGGATAATACGGATCCGTACCAAAAAAAGGTAAAAAAAAAGTGACGTGTTTAAAGTAGATATGAGCGCCGCGCCGGCGCGCCGCCGCCGCCGGTAAAAAATCTCGCGCCGCCGCCGCCGACGCCTCCACCGGCGTGGAATCGGCGTGACCTTGATGAGGCATACCGAAATTACACTTATTTTGGAACTTTAAAAATTAAATGTTTTTAATAGCTAAAATCGTTCTAAAAGCCACATTTCGATATGTTTTGACGAATATTATGTTTAATACTTTTTAATTATTGATTTTAAAATAAAATTTCTTCCCGGCGATGTTTTTATACACGATGATTTTTAATCAGTGATCGGATACTATTTTGTCTAACTCAGTAATTGATGGGAATCACGTTGCAGTCAAAATTACACGGATTTTGTTAAATCAGAATTTTAATTTTGAGATAAAACTTATCCTTGAATGATCCTTCTCCATATTTATACATATGGTATGGTATGGTTGACGCACTGATACGACAAAGCGTCTGGACTACACAGTGGAACGTCAACCAGCCCTTTTACCGTATGTAAAAGGAGTGTCAGATAAGGTTGCTAATAAAATAAGAGAGAAAACTGTTGGGGATGGGGATGAAGATAGACTACGGACGTCGAAGGACAGTTTCTCACTTGAACGTCCAGTGTTGAGTTTACAAAATAGTAGCTATGGTAGAACCTACATAAGACAAACTAAGCGTACAATCGCATGCCGTATAAAGAAACACATACAAGCGTTTAAAAACAACAAAATCAGAAAATCAGCAGTCGCCGGAACCGAATATCTTTTGGAGGCAGGAAAAAATCGCTTGATTGAGTTACATAACCCTCAGGTAATCTCAACAGGTAATGGCGTGTATGGTGTGATGGCATGGCAGTGATGCTTCTGTGCTCAACAGGATAAAAACCGGTAGTGATCACCGAATGGTCAGTGGTTCACTGAGTGATTAAACTTGAAAGGTCCAACCTGATGAAGTCTACGCTCCGACCCACTCAAGCCCACATTCAAAACCCCGAAAGCTTTCAACTCGAGCTCTCTCGCTTTTCTTGCCTAGAGAACTTTGTTTCAGTTGACGAGATTAACGACGGGCTAGTGGAAACTGTGCACGTCGTAGGGTCTAAGTTCTAAGACCTCAGAAATTGACCGAGCAAACCTTAAAACTCATGGCTACAAGACGCTCACTACAGCTGCAGTTTCCAGATGACGCTAAGTCATATAGGCAGCTCAACAGACGTATATCTAAGTCCTTGCGACATGATCTGCGTCCCTTTAATACTAACGGTGTTAAAGAGACTATTGAGCGAAACCAAAGGACAAATCTGTTGGGCAAAGCCAGCTGACAAAGTTGAAATGGGAAGACGGCAGCATAGCGTCAGCAAAAGCAGAGGCTTTAGGTGAGATCGAGAGGTTCTATGGACAATTATACACCGGTCGCAAAGCCCGTTGACAGCTTGGTAGGAGACCCAAGAGCCAGGCTGTCCAGACACTACACCGAAGATATCCCAGACATCAGTTTGTACGAGATTAGGATGGCCCTAAAGCAGCTTAAGAACAACAAGGCGTCGGGCAATGACGGAATCACCACAGAGCTTCTGAGAGCGGGTGGAACACCGGTACTTAAAGTCTTCCAGAAGCTCTTTAATTCCGTCTTGTCAGAGGGCAACACGGAACAGAGGAACATGGAACAGAGGCGAGGTGGTGCTGTTCTTCAAAAAAGGTGACAACAGCCTTTTGAAGAACTACAGACCCATCATGCTCCATCATACATCAAACTGTATTCAAGGGCCATCACGAATCGTCTCGTACACAAACTTGATAACTTCCAGCCTCCCGAACAAGCTGGATTCCGACGAGGCCATAGTACCATAGACCACATCCATACGCTATGGCAAATTATACAGAAGACCGAAGAGTATAATTTGCCACTATGCTTAGCGTGTGTGGGCTATAAGAAAGCCTTCGATTCGGTGGAAATATGGGCGGTGCTTGAGTCTCTTCAGCGATGCCATATTGACTATCGGTACATCGAAGTGTTTGTATAGTAACGCCACAATGTCGGTTCAAGTGCAGGAGCAAAGCACGAAGGCGATTCCGTTGCGAAGAGGCGTAAGACAAGGAGACGTTATCTCTTCGAAACTGTTTACTGCAGCAATGGAAGACGCCTTCAAGCTCCTGGAATGGCAAGGACTTGGCATCAACACAAACGGTGAATACATCACTCACCTTCGATTTGCCGACGATATCGTAGTCATGGCAGGTCGACAGAAGAATTCAGCATGATGACCTCAACCGAGTTTCTCAACGGGTAGATCGCTACGGCATGTAGACCACAAATAAAAATTCGCAGTAAATCAGTTACACCGTGAACATGGCGCTGGTGGGAACTCACAATAACAAATACCTCTCTCTCTTCTTCTCTTCTCTTGGTGATTCGGATCTTTGGGAGGTGTACGCGGAGCCAAAACCGACACGCAGAGTCCCTTTAGATCATTTAATGAAATATAAGGAGAACACCGAGGAGCTTATGCACCTTGTCCGAGTCATGGAACGCACGCAGAGGCAGCACCCGCCAAGGTGTATGGACTATCCAGAATTATTGAAATCTAAAATATACTGGACTATAAGGTGGATGGGGTGAACTAAATACTGAGTAATGGAGAATAAAACCGGACGCCTGCCTAATACAATGTTAAGTAATTTTATTTTCGGCAGACGGTGAGTCGCATATAACATAAGATGGACCCCCACAAAAAGCGACATCTAAGATGGCTCAAGGGCAGTATCAGTATGAGGGAAGGGGTAGAGAGGTGTCCCTGGACTTTAAACATATAGCCTAGTCACCACTTTGGTTTATAGATCTACCCTGAAGAACACAGCCCTCGCGACCCCACCCTGGCTGGACGGCTATTTAAGGCAAGCCAGAGGCAGAGGACTTGGGCGGATGACAGAGCCTCCTCAGGAGCGCTCAGGTACGTGGGGTCACTACTACCCAACGACTCGCGGCGAGCTGCCGTGCGTAGACTGATTCGAAACCAATGGGCGATGGGATCGTCAAATCCCTAATCCCTTCTTATACCATATCAATATTGTTTTTCACTGTAAATATTTTTCCAATAGATACTTTTATCGAAGCGTAATCATTCTGCATTTTAATCGAGCAAATACTATGACTTCTATATTTTTATGTGTTGAGATTTGTTTGAAATATTGTTACATTATTTGACATTGGAATTTGTAGAATAATCAATTATTTTACTACAAACTGATTATGTAACGCATAATTAAAGAAATTAGTGATATTTCTTGACTTTTGTTTGTTTGTTTGTAAGCACTTTATTGTACACAAATATAGTAAAAATAAACATTTTGATAAGAACAAAGGTACAAAGGCGAGCTTATCCCTATAAGGGATCTCTTCCAGCTAACCTTTGAGTAATTGAGGGGAGAAATTTTAATCCTATAGACAAGTGTTTTCAAGGCCACGCCGCCGATTCGCCGCCGCCGCCGATTGATTTTGACCGGCGCGCCGCCGCCGACCATTTGGTCATCGGCGCTCATATCTAGTTTAAAGTGAATAAATTGGTTTATTTTGAATTCGTATGCATACAACATGTCAAAATACAAATAAATTGGTTTATTTTGAATTCGTATGCATACAACATGACAAAATACAAAATTTCCTTAATTATACCATCGAACATATATTTAAGTATTTAGAATAAAAATCTTCTTTTTCCTAACGTTCTCCCGGCTTGTGGAGTTTCTACAAACGTTCCAGGGAGCCTGATGGGGTCTGTTTTGGCAACTAATCCCAGGATTTAGCGTAGGCGCTAGTTTTACGAAAGCGACTGCTATCTGACCTTCCAATTTTATTGCCATAAACACAATCATAGGTACAATTTTAAAGGACTAACTGAGTTGATCAACTCAGTCGTCCAATTGGAGAGCTGTGGAAATCGGATCGGCAAACGAGTCGCACAGCTGTGACGGAAAAAAAATATTCGGAGCTTTAATCGCCAGTCTAATTAGCATTCGCTAAAAATGCATATAATAAGTGCGCAAACATTAAGGCTGCGTTTTACCAAATTTTTATTCCGAGAATAACGCTTACTCTCAGATAGTAACGTCAAATTACTATGGGATTTTGACATTAGTATCCAAGAGTAAGCGTTACTCTTGGTTAAAAAGTTTGGTCAAATCCAGCCTTAGCAACATTATTCTAATCTGAACGGATAATTATTGAACATTTATAAATAGGACTTTAATACCTACGGCATGAAGGCCTCCGGTTTGGAGCTGGCAGTAATTATGAGAAGATAACATACGATGGCTTTTACCCATTAGAACGGCTTACACTGTTGCTCGTCTGAAAGTACGGCGCGCAAGTCCTTGGCCCTACCTTGCGAGTGCAATCGATACGTTGACTAGATCCCTATACCCGTATAAATGAATTACTAGACGCGCTTAAATTGCCCATTACTCCGGACAAATTGCGAACTGGCTGCCGAGGTGACGTTATTATACTTTTCATTTTTTGGGTGTTTACTTTCACGTAATAAAGGACATTGAGGATTCGGTTAGGTCGACGTCAGTCGCTAGTTACACGATATTCCCGATTAGCTTCAGTCGGTGACCCCGTAGGTAGCTGGGTAATATTTCGTCAAATCGTCACATTTTAGAGACAGTCAAATAATTTCCAAGAACTAATTCCAAGCAAGCTGGATATTGTTTTAATACCTTCATTAGATCCTAAAGACGTATAAACCGAGTTTGTACAATTCCAGGTTTGAGAGGCAAGTACCTGTCAAATTTTCTGTCATTTTTAAGTTTCTTGCGTCTAGCTCGACAATGGTACGTCGGACGGAAAAGTCATTTAGGTAGGTATTAAAAAGGGTTAAATTCTTCATCGAATGAGTATCTTAAAAATTTGTAGTACAGCCGAAATAAAACAAAACCGCGTCTTTAGGGTCTAAGGAAGGTAATATTCAAATGATATCCAGCCTGCTGAGAATTAATTTCTGGAAATGCTTTTTATTGATCTAATTCTCTTGGCCTTAAATATCAAGCTTAGAGTTAATACTAACACCTCTTAGGGCGCCTCTGTTGTATAACTGGCAGTATTCATTGGCAGGATTACAAATTCTCAGGGTAACAAGAGTGAAACAAATAAGAATCTCAATTAACTTTTATCGACTTAGCGCGAATCTAATTACATTAGCACGACGTATTGAATGGGAACAGGACGGCTGGCCTCATGGGGTCAAGTCAATTGACGTTGTCGCATCCGGGCGGGATCGCGATCGCGCCGCTACCGCGCGGCACGTGCTGCTCCGTTGTTAATTACAATTACTAAGGTACCCGCGTAAGGTATTAGCCGCGGCACGTGTCGCAGACCTTGTGCGGTACACACACGGACGCACATATTCAACCACTGACGGACCTAATCTCGTTGTCGTAACTTCGTAAGATTAACAGTTAATTGTGTAAACAGTGCTTCAACTGCCCAACCAACAACAGATAAATGCTCATTGCCTAATGTTTATAAGCCTTTTCAGATTAAAGCAGCACGGAGTTGTTTACGAGGAAAGATTCTCGGAACGTCAGAGATAATGACATAGCCATGTATAGCAGGGTTAAGCTTGCAATTATTTTAACAATGCAAAACAAGAATCGCGTCAGATGAAAATGGAATGTCTTTTAATCTGGTGCGTTTGAAAACGATGTCCGGGAACAAAGTTCAAGAACATACCTATACATGGAAAAACATAACTCTCCTGAACGACCTCTTTCCTTCCCTTTGTCGATTTCTCGTGGTTTTCGCATCATCAGATTAGAACCAAAATTCAATGGGATTACTTCGGTTCAGAAGTATCTACTCACGAACAAGAAAAATATAGACCATTTTAGACTTAAGGTACTCGTAGTTAGAGGTAGGTAGTAAGTTACACTTACTGTATATATTTTGAAAATAAATGTTTTTTACTTATGATAGAAAAAAATCGATGAATAATTGACCAAGTAGGTAATCGCGGAATAAATTAATAGGTATAGAAAAATAAACAATAAATAAATAATAGAGCCGAAGGGAAGCCGGTCGAAGCTTAGTATTGGAGAATGACAGATGGGCCCAAAAAATCGATTTAAGATGAAGAGTGTATTAAAAGGAGTTGGTTATTTTAGGTAGGTACTTATACTACTTATATAACGATTCTTTTTGACAAACAAATCAACGGCATCGGGACTATTGGATTCTTTCATTGACTACAGGTCCACACACAATTGTCAATTATAGACCGATCAAGTGACCAAAGTCAAATATGGCGCCAACATCTACGTTTACAGGTGGTTCACTGCACCGACTCCAACTGCACTCTCTAACAATAACGTAAATAAAATTGATTACCATTTTGTTAGGCAGACGTCCGATTTTATTCTCCATAACCCAGTATCTAGTCCACCACTTTCACCTAATAGTCTAGTATATTTTAGATTTCATTAAATCTCAATAGTCTATACACCCTCGCGGGTGCTGCCTCTGCGTGCGTCCCATGACTCGGACAGGTGCAACATCTGCTCGGTGTACCTCTTACATTTCATTAAATTTTCGAAAGGGCTTCTGCGTGTTGGCTTCGGCTCCGCGTACGCCTCCCAAAGGTCCGGAACACCATTGTTCCGGGATGGGAAAGACGTATATAAGTTGTCACGGATCTGAAGTTCTGTTACTGGCTATGCGGGCAAGTTGTTCAAGAATTTCTTGGCAAAATCTTATTGTTCTAATATAATAAGAAAATGTCAAGATCATTTTAAGCTACTTCTGCTACTGACTGTACTGTGTTTTCCCAGAGAAGCTTGGAGAAGATAGGCCAGGACAGGATTTAGCGATAGTTACAAAATAAAAAGGAAGCATACCACATGAACGCTGCTGTGCAGGTTCCCGCTGATAGCTGGCAAGTCCGGTTTCCGGTCGCTCTTCTTGGCCTGTCTCTTGGCCTTTCCCTCCAGAAAGCGTTTTTGCAGTGCGCTCGTCTCGAGATTCTGCTGCTCGCAGGCGCCCGTAAACGACTGATCGAATCGAGGGACACACTCGGTTTGTCTTCGACGATACGCGTCTATTCTTCGCCTGCAACAAAATATCCAAATTATATATTTTTTTAACACATTAAGGTGAACACAACAATAAGTTCAGGGGCCTTACCAAGAAGTCTTAACGCGATTCAGTTTAGGACCTAAACTGAGTCGCTGCCATACAACTGAGCACAGTTAAAAACCTAAACTGAATCGCGTTAAGACTTCATTGGTAAGGTCTCTTTTGTTCAAGTTTCTAACCTAAAATCATTATAAGCTACCGAAAACCAATATACATATTGGTCGTTGTTAGCAATTTACATATCGGCTCTATCCTCGTCCTGCCCAATGTGATTCCTAAAGGACATATTTAACTTTTAGCAAGTTACGAATAAAAGTCCTGTATAGGTTGAGGTTACGTTAGATCTTTTTCAGTCCTCCGGCCGGTAAGCGCCACTTTACGCAAAACTAAATTGCCGCCTGCCGGCTCCGTCGGGCAGAAAAATAGTATACAAACCTCGGCCGTTAAATGGGAAAGCCTCGGATCACATGTTAGTCGACCTCGGCTTCGCCTCGGCCGACAATTACATGGGATCCGAGTCATTTCCCACTAAAACGGCCTTGGTATGTAATGTACTATTCTGTTTTTCTTTAAAACGTGAAACAAAGGAAAATCAACTGTATTTCTTAAATAATTGGGTTTAAATTTCAATGGCTTTTTCTAAGTATGATGGGCCGGAGGAGGCTATAAAAAACAGTACTAAGGAAAAGCTTGCGTTGAACAATTACTACGTATTGTTGTAGTCCTCAGACAAACCTTAAACTTTGTCACCAATCCAATCCCATTAGTGGACATCCTACTGGTGGGTGTTGGTGTAATTATTTTGTCTAAACGCTCACAAGTACCTACCTACACATCCTAAACTTCAGCTCGTCAGGTAGTGGTTAATTATTTTTTAGAAAGAGAAACATTAAACTTTTTTAAACTTTTCCGTAGACGTCAAAGGCAAGGGCACATTTTATCATTACGCGTTATCGTAATGCTTTATGAGATTGTATGCAGTCGTTACTAAATTACGGTGAACTTTGACGTTAAACTAAAACCAGCATACTCTGCATACAACGCATACATACGTCCCCTGCTTATCCGTGAGGTTGCCATCGCCGTCGAAGATGCGTCGAAGTCTCCAATTAAACGAGAAGACCCAAAAACAATTGATTTTATATCCTACTGCTGAAGGAGTGATACGAAGGGCGTTCAATAAAAAGTGAGAATGAGATGCAAACTCTTACCAATTTAAGAAATTCAATACAGGCCGGTAAACAATTCTAACGTACTTAACGTTAGCGAAAATTGACAAAATTTAACTACGCGCTGTTATCAAATACTATGTTTGAATTTTTTTTCTACGGACCAGGTCAATTAAGATTTATGGGACACTTTAGGGTCTTATGCTCCACCGTATTCCACAATCGCACCGCACCTCGACCATGGACGGCGCGGCGCCCGCTCCGGAAAGTCGAAAACTTACTTTTGGCGGATCGTCGTGTCACGTTTATAGTTGAAAATGTAAAGATTTCAATGGGGAGCGTGCATAATATTTTACACTAGCTATTGCCCGCGGCTTCGCTTCGCTCGCGTTAAATTCTAAATTTAAGTCCCAAATACAATTTCAACGAAATTTAAAAAAATATATGCACGATTTTTTTGTTAGTCACAAATAGTCCGCATACTAATTTTTAGCTTTCTACCTTGACAATTGCGGAATGCTCCATACAAACTTCCACGCCCCATTTTAGGGAAGTGGGGGGTTAGAAAGAGACTAAAAGTAGCATATGTCACTCTCCATCCCCTTCAACATCTCCACTTAAAAAATCACGTCAATTCGTCGTCGTGTATTTCGTTTTTATTCTTATTGTTACCATGTAGGTATTAAGTTTTCTAAAAAGCACGTGTGGACAGGACTGACCCGCTGGTAGAGCTAGTGGAACGGCCGTTCTATGCGCATCATGGTGAGCCGAATAGGAAAAAAATATATTTAGTCCGTCTTTTATATTATTAAAAAATATTGTACAAATATTTTTTTTTCTTCGTCAAATCAGAAATGACGTCACCAGCCCCCACCCCACACCGGAACTTTGATGCTCTTTATCTTCAATTTTAGTTAAATTGAAAAAGGAAAAAATACGGGTCTAATCATTTTCGATAATCTAACTGACGATCTAATTATAATAATAGTTTTTCAACCCCAAAGGCAGCGATCTCTTAGGCCAATCTCGCTCTATCCTCACCAAGTGCTAGGCTAGCTAGGGCCGGCGCTGCATGCAAACAATCTTGAAGTACTTAGTTCAGTTCCGGAACAGTAGTGAATAAAAGGAGATTAATTAATCCAATCCTTGGCTTGATTTTTAATTTGGTACAAAACGATAAAATAAAATGTCATTGGATGGAAATGTGTATATTTAATTAAACTCTTGCGCCCATCAGAAAGTAGGGCAACAGTGCTAAATGCTCTATTATTACAATTTTAAACTGTACTAGTATGTAGGTAGAGTATACATACATCTGACGCGGGTATGTCGCTAGTACATAAATACCTATGTAATTTCCAACCGATGCTCAGTCAGCCGCAACAGCCGTCCGGTCACCTTGAGCAAATGTTAATGCGAATACGCCTGCTTTGTAAAAATCATAACAACAATCAATTTATTTTCTCATCATATATCAAATTTAAATCAACGATATACTCGTAGACGCGTTAATTATATAAATACATGATTAAGGAAGAATATACATATCGATCAGGTACCTGCCTCAAATAGGCTAACAATAAGGAATAATACGAGTATGATAAACAAATATTAAGTCCTTACAATACCGCCGGCTTGTACTAATGATTTTTTCGGAACTTACGTACAAAATACCATTTGGATATTTACCAGTTGCTTTTCGGTGTAAGAAAACCTTGTGTGGAAACCTGCATACATCCGCGTCCGCGAAGAAATTCAACGATGTATATGAAGTTTCCAACCCGCTTTGGGCCAGCGTGGGGACTATAGCCACAGAATAAGTAATAGTACTAAAGTACAGAAGCTTCTCTTTTCTAATGTCAAGCATGCGAATGCCAAGATGACATTAACATTCGGGTTGTCACCATGCTGTCAGGTGCGTTTGGTGGTACAACAATTTGTATACAGGGTGGGCCCTGTAACTAAAGCAAAAAATTAAAACAGAGACTTCCTTAAGTATATACAGTTATTACAACGTGGTTTTAATGTTACAAAGTTTTGAAATTAAAAGAAATAGTGATTTAAAGTTACGATTAGTCATCAATGAATTTTCACATAGCGATACTGTCGCTTAGCGGTCGTAAGATGTCTTGGTACCGGGCATTTTGACAGACATGTGTGAATATTTGAAGGAGTGTGAATCATTTTTTTAAAAGGAAATAAACCAAAATAGTCCTTACGTCTACACATTTAGATCGACAATAGTACGTAGGTACTATTTTCTTGACCGTAAACATTGTTTTTGAAATAGGTACTACATGCGTATTTTTTATTTAATGGTTAAAAAATGTTTGCAACTTTATGGTTCGTTGACAATGTCAAGTTAGCAAGACGGATATTATCAGCAATTCAGCAATTCAAAATGCCAAGAATTCAGTATGATTCACGTGATTTGTGTGATATGATTCTGCTGTAGGTACGGTGAAACTAGAGGCAACGCACACCGAGCTCTAATGTTGTACGGTGAGCGATATCCCGATCGAAGGCAACCAGCCAACGGCCGAGTCATAACAAACGCCGTACAACGAGTACGCGACAACGAGCCTGTGACTGGAGCAGTACGACCGCCACAGGGCCCGGGTGCGGCACTTAATGTAAGAATGGCGTTAGAACAGAGAATTCTTCGTCATTTTCGGCAAAAACCCACGACCAGAACCAGAAAAGCAGGCCGTCTATTTGGAGTGAATCACCGAATAGTACAAAAAACTTTAAAAAATAGAAATCATCACCCTTTTAAATTTCTGAAAATACAAGCAATGTTACCACGAGACTACCCAGTGCGACTTGCATATTGTGACTGGTTTTTAAGACAGGACCAAGAAAACTTGAACTTCGTGCGTAATGTGATATGGACGGATGAATCTACTTTTACGAATAATGGAAGATGGAATCCAAAAAATACACATTACTGGAGCAGTGATGGGCAAAATTTATTCGAATGACGGATGACGGATGACGAATAACCAAATCATTCGCGGATGACGGATGAATTTTCGGATGATTATTCGTATTCGAATAAATTATTCGTCGAATAATTTATCCGCGAATAATTCATTCGCCGGATGAATTGCCACGAATAATTTTTTAAATACCTTATCAACTTCTGTTTAAAATTGCTATCTAATTATGAATTCATAACTCAAGTTTCATTTCAACCACCTAGTTTCATTGACACAATTTCTTTTAAACATTATGGCCTTACTTTACTAGTTTATATGGAATTAATTTTATATTCGGTTATTTGAATGAGAACTACGAGGCCCTTTTTTGACCGAGATAGTATATGTCATTGAAATGTACAGAAACTTGACAAAATCTATGCCATAGAAATTAGGCGGTTTCTTTGCTCAGATTTTCTTCCAACCCGCATAGGGATTATAAAAGGACTGTAAATAAAAGTGCACTTTAGAAATCAACATGGATTTATTAATAATTCGTAATAAAAATCATACGTCATGATATTCTTTGTTTGAAAACCAGAGTAAATAACATTAACTACATATAGATCATATCGAATAGATCACTAAAGTCTTAGACGATCGTGAACTTTAGTAAAAATTTGTCATTTTTAATATAATTATGTTAATTTTTTTAAATTTAATAGAATAGCCAAAAAACCTTTAATATTGTTAGTAAATTTATAGGAGTAATATAATAAGTAAATCCTTCGTCAAGTTAAAAACCGGTCGAAATATTTATTCGCCGATAAGTTACTCGCGAATAAATCATCCGCGCACAAATCATCCGCGAATAAATCATCCGCGAATAAATCATTCGCGAATAAAAAATTGGTGGATTATTCGTCATTCGAATGATCATTTAGATAAATTTTTATTCGAATAATGCCCATCTCTGTACTGGAGCAGCGACAACCCATTTATAATGAGACAAACGGCACATCAGTACCGCATTTCCCTCAACGTCTGGGCTGCTATTCACGGTCGCACAATAATTGGTCCAGTTTTTACTGACGGAACATTAAATACGGCACGTTTTATGCAATTAATCGACGGGACTGTGACAGATTACTTTAATAATTTACCCGAGAACGTTAAAAATCAAACGTGGTTTCAACTCGATGGTGCACCTTCACATTCTGTTGTGCCAGTCCGACAAAGGCTGACTCAAATATTCGGTGATAGATGGATTGGTCGGTATGGTCCCCGAAGATGGCCGGCGAGATCTCCTGACCTTACATGTTTGGATTTTTTTCTTTGGGGAGCAGTTAAAGATTACGTGTATTCGGCAGAGGTGGACACGGTCGAGATGCTGAGGATAAGAATTGTTGAGGCGTTCGAAAAAATTCGAGAAGTTGATCTTGACAAAGTGCACCTTTTTTTTTTTTTTTTTTTTTTTTTTTTTTTTTTTTTTTTGAACCTGGCAGGGGCTCCATGCACTGAGCTTTGGAGCGTACGGACTGTGAAGTGGGATGGTAGCCTGGGGAAAATCCAGGACCCTTCCACGACTTCACACGATATTTACTACTCTGGAATACTCCTTCTGAGTTTGCGCTCCAGAGAGATCGGTTGGACCGAGTCCAACCAAATCTGAGGTGACAAAGTGCACCGCAACACACTCTTGCGTTATGAAGCGTGCAGAACAGCAAACGGTCAGCATATAGAAAATTTGTTTCATTAAATAGGTTAAATTACATCACATCTGTCAAGCAACGGACCAAGACTGAAACGATTTAGTTTTATTTCGTAGTGCTGGTTATGTTACAAATAACTAATAAACATGATAACATTGTATTCGCTTTTTAATCGCTACGTATAGCATCTTCCAGTACAAGTGGCTGTAAACACTTGAGACAAGTAGGCATGAATCATAAATAAATAAATATTACGGGACAATCTTACACAAATCGATCAAAAATCATGATAGGGAAAATAAATTACTGTAATGAACTTTTCTGTACTTTTTAGGTAGGTACTAAACAGTTTGTTTAAGACTAGTTTCAATGGCGGAGGTGACTTACGTAATTAAATATTCGAAAAAAAATCTACCATCCCTTAATCATTTCACTTAATTATTTAAAAACTTATTAAGAGAGAAGGCAGTTTGTCTTGTGATTTTTATAGCGACAAAATATGTTAGGACTTCATATTCATACTAAAGCTGGCCATGAGTTAGCCGCAGACGTACGGTTTCCGTATTCGTGAATGCACCCGTTTCACGTGTTAGAGAAAAATGATTCGTATTTTCGATTTTCGATGTTCGTGAAATACGGAAAATGAAAGTCTGTGTCGGACTATGGATTTCTTTATCTGAATGACCAATCCGGAAACCGTCCATCTGCGGCCAGATTAATTCGTCAATCAATTTGACTGTTCATAGAAAGATAATTTCATATTTCAGTCCACTATGGTCCACTACGCAAATAATATTCTTATCAAAGAATATCTAAGAGAAGAATGACAACTACATACAAAAAAAAGGCCTCACGCAAAAGTTCGTTTTACTACTAGCGACATCAAGAAAACACAGTGAAATAATTTTGACAACTGGTTGGCTGGGTTGTTTAGCTTATTGCTAATAATCTCATAATGAAGCAGATGGTTCTGGGTTCGATCCCCGGCAATGGACTATTTTTTGTATTTTTTTTATCACAGATTTTTTTGTTCATTTCACTGTTTAAGTATTTTAACTCCAAATCACAAACCGCGTTTCCAGTACAGGGAAAATGATTCTTATTATGACTGATACTTTGTCATGAACCTTCCATAGGCTACGGTGACCGCTTACCATCAGGCGGGCCGTATGCTTGTTTGTCACCGACGTAGTATTATTATTATTATTATCACAGACATTCACACAATTGCAAATGATAACTTTTCGTTGTGAATTTTATTACCTACATGTCTATTGACAACATACGTCAAGTTGATAAGATACTTCAAAGCATCATCAAAGTTGTGCAAAAAAGCAACAATTGAATAAATTACAACGCACGTAAAATATGTAGGTACCAGATACCTATTACGAAAGAAGAGCGAAAACAAACCGAGTTTTGTGTTAAATGTCCGGTTAGATGAGTAATAGTCGCGTTACATTGAACCCACTGTAACGAAAGTGCAGCCATCAAATATGGTTCTGTTGGTGATCGCGGTACCTATGCATCCCGATTTTCACAAAAATTCTTTGAAAAAGGTGATACTCTCTCTAATTCTGAAAAGATGCAAAGATACAGCATATGCTGTATCTGGACGGGGTCAATTTGTGGACAAGTTGTATCAGCGTAGTTGCGGAAGAAACTGAGAAAAAGAAACATCCTTAACAAACTATTAAACGTGCAATTTACCTCGTGAAGTGATTACCCAGTAAGATTGGAATACCTAATTGTTATCAGTGATTTTATTTAGCGTACTTTTATGTTGGAACTTCTTAATAAACAGTAAGTTACGTTAAAATACGTTTTTATTACTTTTATCCTTTCGTACAACTTAAACCTGGATACTTTAAAGAAAATAGTTACCTCTTGTTAAAATAAGTGATTACCTATGTAATCTACTTCAATTGCATACGATTAAACAACATTGATGTGTTTTAATATGATTAATAATATTATTGAAAACGATCGTAAATGTCACTGTCAAGTATTTCGACTGGACATAATGTTTCAG
This sequence comes from Lathronympha strigana, assembly GCA_949128165.1. NCBI lineage: Eukaryota > Metazoa > Arthropoda > Insecta > Lepidoptera > Tortricidae > Lathronympha > Lathronympha strigana. The sequence continues at coordinate 7,571,047 of OX421905.1, read as the reverse complement.
GTACATTACTTGCTTGATTAAGTTTGTTAGAAAATAACATTTAATTTATTTTTCATTTTAATTCATTAATACCATTTGGACGTTATTACTGATTAGTTAAATGATGTATATTTTAATTTTTTGCTTTAGTTACAGGGCCCACCCTGTATATAAACATATAAATAGAAACAAAATCTGTATCGGAACATTATTTGTAGTATATGAACACGTTTTTATTAATTAGTATTGGTATTAATTTGTCTAAGTATAAATTAGTAAGCGGTGTTTGAAATATAAATATATACATATATCTGAACGCACCCGTGAGGTAACGCGCGTTTCGCGAACCCTGACAGTTTATGCCACCCGTATAGGCGGAAGATTTTGATCAACGCCAATGTAAAACGCGGCGTGACATCCCCTGCTATAGCCCAATCCCTGTCGCGCAGGCCTGTGCCGCCCAGCAGTGGAACGTATATTATTATCCAGACCTAGGAATCGGTGGGGCAAATTTTCTTGACAGGGACTTACTATATCGATAAACTCAATTATCGATGTTCATCTGTATACCAGTGATCGCCCCAACATTGTGTATATTTATGTTTACATTGTGTGTGCATAGCATATTTTAAATAATCGCTAGGTTATATAAAGGTAGATCGTAATACATATTCCACTTCAAAATAGGATTTATCAACCAAGACGAAGACGCTTCATGTCCGAAAATGTAAGAAATTCTGGTCGTTTACTTTAACAATACTACCTACCTAAATGGGACATTCATGAATAAATATATTATTACATTTATTACGGGTCAAATTTTGAAAATTGTTTTAAATAAAGAAGAAAAGAATTGAGTTATTATTTAATTCGATTTTAACATTTTTAATAAATAAAAATTACAAGCAAATCTTTGACTGATCACTAGTATATAGGCGAAGGGAAATCTCGCCAAATGGAACGCGATTTTCTTTATCCGCAAGAAGCAGCGTAAAATTACAACAAAATTTCAGTGAAGAGTGAGTTTGCAACTTTTATAGGTCTTCCAGGCCTATATTTATAAGTCCATTTTTAAGGTTCCGTACCAAAATGGTAAAAAAGGAACCGTTATGGCGCCGCTTTTGTTGCTGACTGTCTGTTTGGGCAAAACAAAAAGTTCAGTTACTAGGCGCCATCTCTTATCATCATCTACGAGTATCATCTGGTTCAAAACAGGGTGCGTGGAAAGCGGTGTTGAGGAAGAGGAACTGGGCTGGGGTCTTGATGATCACGTCCCTCAGCCTTGAGAAACCGATTGAGAAGAAGATTTTCTAGTTAAAGACCTCAAAGCATGTTTTGAAAATAGTCAACTTGATTTCAGTTAGGAGTTAAAAAAGATGCAAACCAAAGCGCCAAGTACAGTGCGACAGAAAAGGGTAGAAATTAAAAAGTGGCAAAATCGTGCATCGTAGTGTCGTCCCGTTTTCTTACATATGTAAGTACCTACTCGTATATTGATTTGACAGGGGCGACACCACGATGTTGCCACTTTTTGATTTTTATTTTTTTCGGCCGCATTGTACTTGCTTCACCCAGGATTAGCCGCTAACTTGGGAGTTAAGCGTTTATAAATTATGCGATTTAACAGCTAACCCTGTACTATACGAGCAAAGCATTTATAACACTACCCAGCCAACACAGATTAGCTGAATAAATTTTGCGTAAAAGCAATTCTTTTGGCTTTAAGCTGGATAAAGTATTTGTATAACTTCTGTGTAAGCGCTTATACAGATGATATTCAGGCAATTTGGGCACAAAATATCTTGCTTCAATTTGGATAACATTTGATTAACAGCCACATAGCAGCTGAATAAATGTACAACACACTGAATATCTTCTGCATAAATTCTGATTTTTCTTTAGTCCAGAAATTATACATCTTTTATGCAGTTGTTAATTTGTGAGTTCAGATATTCAAATGATATTCAAGATTCCGATCTCAGGAGTAGTTTTATAAAGAAATTATGCAAGTTAAAAAAGTATAAATGTATTTTTCATTGTGACGAGATTATTTTGTGTTACTTAGTTCACAAAATTCTAATATGGTCGCATCACGTCTTCAAAAATTTGGTACCTAAGTAAATTGTTTCATATATTTTAAGTAAGTTTAAGGTGAATTATATAAACGCATGGCACTTTACTGTGAATTATCAATATGATTAATATAACATTTTTTGAGCGCCTTAAGATAAAGCTACAATTTAAAAGGTAAACAAATGTAAAATAATATTTAAATTAAATTATCTTTACTTTTTATCAAATTTCAGTCCCAGCAAATAATGAGAATCAAATTTTGTATGACTGCTTATGTTTCCTACACACTAAACAAAGTGTTTCATAAGATAAATGTTGAGGATTTTTATAAAAAGAGGTTATGTCGAACGTTAGTTAATGGCGGACGGCCAATTTGAATAAAAGTGTCTATTTCAGTGATTATGTAGCTTATTTCACCATAATAGTTCACATGCGACTACATATCCAGAAATTATTTGGTTTAAAGTACAATAATTATACATTTCTCAGAGAAAGGTCTTAAATTACATAATTCATATTTTTTTTCCATGAATCATTTACGCTTTTGTTATTATTTTTCTGAGGAGGCATATTGTTGATGCAGCATTTATCACTGTGACACAAAATGGTGAAATATCTGGATATAAACATACGATATCTTCAACTAACCAGTTATTTGCTGCTTAAGATACCCACATTTGCAACTGATATTGTTTTAAGCTTAACATAAAGACAATTGTACGCTTATAGCGCTATAAGTTAGGTAAAATAAGGAGTTTATTTTCAATTATGCAGAAGTCAGCTGTGTAAAGAAGAAAAAATCTAAAATATTCAGCATCTGAATAAATTAGTACCATTTCGTACACTATGCAGCTTAAAGAAAATATTTTGTCTAATATTCAGCGTTTTGCTGTTTAACTGCTTTACTTAAATATGTTATACAGGAAAATGCAAAAATTTCAGCTACTGTGCAGATAATAGCTTTTTCAGTTACTTTTATTTGAATATCGCTTGTTTAGCAGATTCTACTCTTGATTACTATTCAGCTTGAAAAAATACCGCGAACTTTATACAGAATTTAGTAAGCTTACAACATTATTTTTATTTAAGAACTCTCTTATTCAAAATAAAGCCATAACGTCAGCTGTGATACAAAAGTAATAAAGCTTGACACTGCTTATTGTGGTATATTTTCGCTTCTATCTGGCTTATGTGTTGGCTGGGTAAGGCTACGTTTTACCAAACTTTTATTCCAAGAATAACGCTTACTCTCAGACATTAGTGTCAGATTACTATGGAGTTTTGACATTACTACCCGAGACTCCGAATAAAAGTTTGGTAAAATCCAGCCTAAATCTGATCAGTGCCCATAATCCGCATAGGGGTGCTGCGTATTAGCCATATAACGATAATCTAGCAATGATTAGGTAACTGTTTTATAGGTACCAAAGTCTGCGAGCGTTACGTAGCGATTAGAATGTGTGGCGGGCCTCGTGCGAGTACCTACGACGAATTTGTATGTACATATTCTGTTTTATTCGAATTTACTATGTTACTTGTTTATGACAGAATGAATTTATTCAGCTCGCTATTATTTATATAATTATAATTAGATGATGCATTCTATACGTCATCCACTTGGTTTGGCATAACTGGAATTTCGTGTAGAACTAGAAACTTAAGGCTTCAATCGTTACATGTATTAGCTTAGCTACCGATATTTAGCGCGAAACTCCGACACCTAGGTTTGCAAACCTAAGATTAGTCGGGTCAAGGCTTAAGTAGAAGACTTACAATCGTGGCCAGATCAATAGACAAGATTATGTTTTTCCCATACAAAGCCCAAAAAAAAAATTATGATAATTTATAAAGTAAAGGAATTTTTTTTACAATATCAATACAATGTCCAGGCTTAAGGCTGCGTTTTACCAATTTTTTAATCCGAGAATAACGCTTACCTACTCTCAGATAGTAACGTTAAATTACTATGGGATTTTGACATTAGTAGCCAAGAGTAAGCGTTACTCTTGGTTAAAAAGTTTGGTAAAATCCAGCCTAAATAAGGTATATTCAAATGCATTGCAAAGTTCTGTAAAATAGGTACCTAATTTAAATAAAAACCGGCCAAGTGCGTGTCGACCACGCATAGGTACTTGAGGGATCCGTACCATCACACGATAAATAAATTGTTCATGCAAAAAGGCGTAAGTACCTTCAAAGTATCAAGGCACTGACGTCCTTTTGTAATAACTAGTTTTTTAGCAAAAACTCAAAAACGACTTGACCAAATTTGTCCAAAATAATTTTCGTAGTAAGTTCTTCTTATATCCTCCTATTCTAGGAAGATATTCTTCCTGATTTTTTCCACATTTTTTGGACCTCCCATTCAAAAGTTAGAGAGGGGACCCTTTTTCAGACTTTCAGAGTGATTATTTCCGTTTCCGTTAACGTAGATTTTGTTATTTTCACAGCTATAAGGGATCGCAGAACTGTGTATGTGGTATTAATTTCAACTTGCCACCTCTACGCGTTCTCGAGATAAAGGGTCTTGACAGGCAGACGGTCGGACGGACGGACGAAGAACAAAGTGATCCTAAAAGGGTTCCGTTTTTCCTTTTGAGGTACGGACGGAACCCCAAAATTGACTAACGGTCGGTATATGGAGTTCTTTATACATTATAGTCTAAGAACACACATTCGCACAATAATCGATCGAAAATTCAAACAGGCACTTTCTAAAATAATTTTTAAGAAAAAAAAACCGACTTCATTTGGTTCCCGGTAAAAGTGAAATTAAGAATTTGTTTGAGTTAGCCAGTTTACTTCACAAATATCCAATACACCGCACGTATACGATCGAAAATTGAGGAGCTTTCTTAATGTCCTAGGGCTTCCATCATTACATTTGAAGTACAATCAAACGGAACTCCCTTGTAGGCCTTTAAACAAACAAAATAACAATGTGTTAAATTGGATGACAGACTGTAAATTAACGAGCATATTCATCATGCCATCCCTGATTATCACCATCAGGTCCACTCCAGCAAAATGATGGCCATAGTAAGAAAATGCCTAAGCTAATTATGAACACCCTCTAATCACAATTAACCTGCCGTTCAAATTTGAAGAGTTCTCTGAATTCTTCTAGAACTCCATCATCAGAATATAAATCAAATCAAAAAGATGAATGTCACAACTAGGATAATAAGTAGAGCTAGGTTTATTAACCAGTTCCACTTTGCGATCCCTGGTCTTCATCATCAGATCAAGTTCATCAAAATTTTGGCTCCGCCAAAACACTGTTTTAGTTACTTAAGGAAACCCTCAAATCAGAATGCATGTGCCGTTAAAATTTGAGGAGTTCTCTCAATCCCTCATGAAGCCCATCATCAAAATAGAACTATAATCAAATAGGACTATCTTGAAGGTATTTCTTTACAAAGAAAAGATGAATGTCTCAAATCGGATGATAGAGCTGGGAATTAACAAGCAGTTCCACTTTGCCATCCCTGGTCTTCATCATCAGGTCCACTCCACCAAATTGATGATGTTCGTAAAGAAATGCTCGAGTGTCTTAAGAAACTACACAAATCATCATGCATGTGCCTTTCAAATTTGAGGAGTTCCCTCAGTTCCTCATGGATCCCATCATCAGAAATTGATTTTGAAAAAAACGGAACAAATCTGGAACCATCTATTTTCAGAAAAAAAAATATTTTTTTAAATCGGACGATAGTCCTGGGAATTACCAAGCAGTTCCACTTTGACATCCCTGGTCTTCATCATCAGGTCCACTCCACCAAATTGATGATATTCGTAAAGAAATGCTCGAGTGTCTTAAGAAACTACCCAAATCATCATGCATGTGCCTTTCAAATTTGAGGAGTTCCCTCAGATCCTCATGGATCCCATCATCAGAAATTGATTTTGAAAAAAACGAGACAATCCTGAAACCATCTATATACAGACAAAAAAATATTTTTTAAAATCGGATCATAGTCCTGAGAATTACGAAGCAGTTCCACTTTGCCATCCCTGGTCTTCATCATCAGGTCCACTCCACCAAATTGATGATTTTCGTAAAGAAATGCTCGAGTTTCTTAAGAAATCACCCAAATCAGCATGCATGTGCCTTTCAAATTTGAGGAGTTCCCTCAGTTCCTCATGGATCCCATCATCAGAAATGGATTTTGAAAAAAACGGGACCAACCAGGAACCGTCTACTTTTAGAAAACAAAAAAAAAATTCAAATCGGTTCAGTAATGACGGAGTTATGAGTGAACATCCATTAAAAAAAAAAATAAAAAAAAAAATTCAGTCGAATTGAGAACCTCCTCCTTTTGTGAAATATTGAAGTCGGTTGAAAAAGGAAACATGTTTTGGTTGTTATTTTTAAGCAGAAACGTCTGCGAACGATAGAAAATTTCTCAGAACGAAAAGGAATAGTTTAATTTAAATTCATGACCTCGGGCGGGACTCGAACCCACGACTCTGGGACACCAGCCCACCGCTCTAGCAACTGAGGTACCGAGATTGGCAGAGCGAATTTTTTACTTGCAACAATAACTTGCTAGAATTTCTGACATCCTTGACGATAAGATTTTTTCGTCTGGAAAGTGCGGTCTCTACGATTCTATAGGGATTTTTTACTAGCAACAGTTGCAACTTCGAAGGTACTTATGTACTTAAGTAGGTAGTTAAAGTGAAAAATTTGCTAAAGTTAGTAAATGATGATGATAAATAAATAAGTAATTAGTGATAAAATAAAGTAAACCGGTCCAAATCAGAGTAATTACTGACGACCTTGACACGTCACGTACAAAAACAACATTGCTAACAGCTTGCTACTGCAGACTGCAGTTTCACCGCGGCAGGTAGGTAATAGATTATAAGAATCATTTTAATCATTCTGTTCTGCGATCGATAGCCTCGAGAGTTGCATGCGTCTGCGCCACTTTCCCTGCTGCACCCGCCGGTAGTTGGGTCGTTCTTACATTTTGCCGACTATAGGCTAGACGAATAAAAAAATCTATTTAGTCCGTCTTTTAGATTATTAAAAAATATTGTACACGTATTTTTTATATTGTTCGTCAAATCAAAAATTACGAAAATACAGTGCGTTGTGCGTTCAAGTTTCGCGTAACGTTACTATTAGGTACAATTCTTACTTAGTAGTGACGACACAAGCCCCCGCCCCGGAACTTTGATGCTCATTATCTTCGTCAACTTTAGTTAAATAAAAATAAAAATACGTGTCTCATCATTTTAGATAATCTAACTCACGGACTAATTAGAATGATAGTTTTTCAACCTAGTCGTCATCCCTATCACGTAATATTTTCTCAATCTCTTGGGTTTTTGAAAATCTTTAAATAAAAAACCAGCAAAGTGCGAGTCTTTTAGTTGCAACTACGTCTGGAATTAGAAATTTGACGTCAGCCCCAGATTAGATCACTCGTTTTCATGGCACAGAGTAAGCCCTCCGCACACCGATGCGCGGAGCGTCCGCGGGACGTCAGCGGCGCGGAATGCGGGCGCCAGGCGCGCGGGCGCTGCGCGGTCTAACACACACCGACCGCGCACCTGCACCGGGGCGGGACCGCGGCGGACAACGGAGTACGCGGCAATTGACTGCAAAAAGGGGTTAACTAACCAAGTTCGAAATGATTGTATAAAGCCCTCTATTTTTTTTTGACCTGCGTTAAATAGTTAGAATGGGGATTTTTTTTAACTTCCGGAGCGATATTTCCGAAAATATTGACTTTATCAAAAAATGTTTTTAGCATATTATTCATATTCATATTCTTTTTCAAATACCTATCCAACGATACCTCACATTTTAGGGTTGAAACGGGAAAAAAAACTCCCACTCTACTTGTATTGTAGATACCCTAAAACTAAAAGTTTTTCGATTTTTCGCTTCGCTCATGCCCCGCCGCCGCGCCGCTCCGCGTCGCTCCGCTGCCGCGTCGCTCCGTCACCGCGCTGTTGTGACTGGCCAGGCCGAAAGCGGCGCGGGCGCGGCGCGGTTTGCGCGCGGACCCGCCGTCGGTGTGAATCACCGTATTTAATTCAGTGATATACAACGCGCCGCTGACATACCGCCGACGCTCAGCCGTTTCAGTGTGTGGAGGACTTTATCAATTATTTTTAATTTATTTAAAAGTCGGTATACTTACATCATGCATGACAGCATCTCAATTTAAAAAAGAAAAATAAAACAATCTTAGGCAGTCAAATTTCAAATTTAGTTCAAAAAAATAAAAAATATAGGTAGTCAAATTCTCATCCGGACATTTGTTAAAACAGAACGATCGTTGGATAGATTAGATCATTGCTGCTAAAAAAGAAGAACGAGTCAGTTACATATTTATGCGACGGCCGTGCAGGCGCCAGGGAAAAGCTACTACGACCGAAGTTAATTGTTAGTCTGGCTATCACTACAGGATAAGCGAACTAAATGGGCCAGTGTGAGAAAGGTAAGTGCTAATCTTACCTTCCTCACACTGGCCCTAATAAACATGGTTAATAATAGTGCGTACTTGGTGTACTTACGCGTGTAACCCATATCCTATAGTCAACTTCTATGTCACACCCACCGAAGGAAAAGGGTAATTAACTTCAATATTTCTAAAGGAGGAGGTACTCAATTCGTCTGTTTTTTTTTCTAATGTATATTCACTCAGAACGCCGTCATTACTGAACCGATTTGAATTTTTTTTTGTTTTCCAAAAGGAGGTGGTTCCAGGTTGGTCGCGATTTCTGATGATGGGATCCATGGACCATGAGGAACTGAGGGAACTCCTCAAATTTGAAAGGCACATGCATAGTAATTTGGGTATTTTCTTGAGAAACTCGAGCATTTCTTTACAAAACCGACCAGTTTGGTGGAGTAGGCCTGATGATGACGACCAGGGATGTCAAAGAGGAACTGCTCTATAATTCGCGGGCCCCAGCTGTATCTTCTGATTTGAGACATTCATCTTTGCAAATGCCTTCGAGGTAGTCAGTCCTATTTGATTTTAATTATATTTTGATTATGGATAGCATATGGAATTAATGGAGCTGGTGCTGAACCCTGGCAGTACCTAATGGAACTCAGGTTTGGTGCAGCATAGGCAAGTGCTGTTTCATCATTCGATTCGTGTTAACGAGCAATTAGGAGAGCAGTTCTCAAGATGGAGCTGATGCTGAACCCTGGCAGTAACATACGCGACTTCTATTTACGTCATTCGACTCGTGTTAACGAGCAATTAGGAGAGAAATTCACAAGATCGAGCTAGCGATTTTAGACATTCTTTTTTTTTACATAAAACTCCCGTGAGTATTTACTCTCGTCAATATTGTCGAAAATAGCTCATGTTTCGGTTCGGATCTTCAGATACCCTTTTTCAAGAGCGTGCTTTCGCGATGGCTGTTTTTTTCACACTGCGCGCAGCAGCTCGCTCGCATTCTTCTTTTGTTTGTGAGAAGGTACCTCGAAGGTGGTCCCATTTAATTTTAGCTGTGATCTTATGATGCAATCCCTGATGCATTTAGAGAGCTCCTTAACTTTCAAAGGTAGTTACTCATATCAATATGGTGATTAATATGTTTGAAGTTAACTGCAATAATTCGCTTACTTTAACTTTTACCGGGAAGTCCAATTGAAGTCGTTTTTATTTATTTATTTAATACTTATTCAATATATATTGCGAATTTGCTAAGCGATGAATGTTTTCCCAATTGGAATTACGTTATTTAATAAAAAGAAACCAGAACTTGGTTACATATCAGTATTGTACACTTATGAAAAATGTAACCATTTATTTATAAATTGACATCGACAGTTCTTCGGCATTGCCTTTACAATTCAGGTTAAAGAATTATAAACAGTGTTTCTCATTATTTATGGAATGGAACAATATTGAACTTGTTCGCGCTAAACTAAACGGTCAGCAGCGATTACCGAACGAGTACCATGACGTCACGGACTAAGTGTCAAATTAACTCCACATCATCGTTCGAGACAAAGAACTGTTATTATATACCTACTATACAGAGTAACGGTGCTTGCGTGCCATACATTTATTTGTAGTTTTTTATAATTGTAATTAAAGGATTGTGAAGATTAACCCACGACTTCTCATTGATGTCCCTTGCTGGACATAATTGGCGACCGTGACAGGACTACAAACTCAAAACTTACTCCTTCGGGCTATGGCGAGCGGCAGGTCAAAGGTCACGCTCAACTACTTCAACTACAAAGGCCCCGTCTACCACCCTGCTTGCCTTTGCTAAACGAAGAACGATCCAGCTAAGAAACACACGTCAAGAATTATATCGTCAGACGACTACAAGGACTACTTGAAAGGACTACATGGACTCACCGTAACCAGCCGGCCAGCAACGGATTACCAGCACCGCAGCATTGGTTTACCTAGATAAAAAGTGAGCTCATTCCATTTCTTTCCTTCCCTTTGACTGACTTTGTGATCTGACTAGAATCGAGATCCTAGTTCTTTGAGCTTATATGCCAGGCTGTCAAATTTGCTTTCGTTCAATCAGCCACTTCTTTGCACTTAAGCCATCAATAGGTAACACCTTTAACTAGCAAATTCACCATTTATCACATTCCTAGCACGCAAAGTTAACCTACACTGTTAAAATACCTATATAAGCACTACGCGCCTAACTATCTACGTACGCGTACAAGCGATAGCTGATAGATTACCTACGAGTACTCGCTATAAACAATTGCACTGTTACATTCCAAACCTTAAATACTTGCTACTCGCTACGTTTATAGTGCATTTATAGTATAATAGCACGTAATCACTCACTAAACCTGCCTTTCTCACAATCTAGACACATAACGCTTCCTAGATATTTACATATTTGCAACAATCTATTCCAGCATTATCGCCGCACTGCACAGCTATTTCCCTACTCCCGCGCACTCGCGCGCAGCGTGCATCTCTCGTCCCCGTCGGCCTGCTACTAAGAGCCAGTTTCGCCTGCCACAGCCTGACTGCAGCCTCAGCAGATCGAGGAGTGAGCGTATGCCTATTATTCTTTTGGAGTAAACAACTTTTTTTGCAAGTTTTACTTTGCTAATAACTACGTTACTATGGCCGAGTTAAAGGAATTGTTAGTTAAACGCAGTTCGATAAAGGGACGTTTAACTAAGTTTAAGAATTATATAGCTGCATTACCGGTAGACGATAGTATTTCATCAATCGAAATTGGCAAATTAACTTGCAAATTAAGTCATTTTGAAGCGTTATTTAAGGACTTTGATGCGTTGCAAGATGATATCGAAGTATTAAATCAAGCCACCTTAAGTGCGGAGTTAACTGAACGGGATTCAATCGAACAAGATTTCTACCATTGTATTGCCACGGCCCGCGATATCATAGACATATATAAGCGTAATAATCCAGATCGCGGTAGTGAGTACGACTCAACTGCGACCAACCCCCATGACGCTGACCGGGATCTCATGGGTTTTCGTCTCCCTGTTATAAAAATTCCCACCTTTGACGGAGCCTATTATCGCTGGCTGGAATTCCGGGATAGTTTTCACTCGTTAGTACACAACAACGATAAAATTAAAAATATACATAAATTTTATTATTTAAACTCGTACTTAGAGGGTGAGGCAGCACGAGTGATTTGTAACCTGGAGGTTTCCGACAAAAATTATCTCGAAGCGTGGAAATTGTTACGCGAACGATACGACAACAAACGTCAATTGGTCAACAATCATTTAAAATCATTATTTAATTTAGAACCTATTACGCGTGAGTCTGATAAGAGTCTTCGGTATATTGTTGACCACGTTTGTAAGAACTTGCGCGCTCTTAAAACTTTAGGTCAGCCCGTAGACCAATGGGACACGTTGATCATTTTTATGATGACGTCAAAATTGGACAGCACTACGAGTTTAAAATGGGAAGAGCACCGGAATTCTCTCGCAGACATGCCCACGCTAGACAACTTTCATTCTTTTTTAAAAGGACGCGCAGACGTCCTTGAGACCGTTCAGCGAAATAAACAGGACAAGCCGTTTAAGCGTCAACCCGACGCACCTGTTCCAACGCAGCGGTCTAAGCCTAGCCAACCTAGTGTCAAGGCCTTTGTGGCTCAAGCCAGTGAACCTTCGGGTTCTAAGCAACCTCACTGCGTCTTTTGTGGTGGGGACCATCGTATTTTTGATTGCGCGTCTTTCAAGGCCAAATCACCTGAGGATCGGCTCGCTCAGGCATCTACTTTAAAATTGTGTCACAACTGTCTGAGAGTGGGCCATGAAGTACGACGTTGCAGGTTGCCAGGAACCTGCCGTTTATGCAAACAACGCCACAATACACTTCTGCACAAAGAAACCGAGGCTAATGATGATTCCATACAAACTAATATTTCTAAATCGAACTTACCAACCCCGTCTAGAGGCCTATTAGCAACGGCAATGGTAAATTTGGTTAACCCGACTTCAAAAAAGGTTGTTACCGCACGTTGCTTCCTTGACAACGGGAGCGAATCTTCTTTTATAACTCAGAACGTGAAGGAAAGGTTAGGTTTGTCTTCTCTCACGCCTAATAATTTCACCCAGAAGATAGAAGGTGTATGTGAGATTGAAGTAACTGTCAAAGCCGATCGCTGCATTGTCGAAGTCCAATCTCAACGAAGCTCATTCAGTGTTGTTTTATCATGCACAGCCTTGCCTCAGGTAACCAAGCCTGTACCAAAGATCAGCTATGACATCAGTCATCTCGACTTAGCTTCTTTTGAACTTGCCGACCCGAGCTTTAATATATCATCCCAAATTGATATTTTAATAGGTTCTGACCTCTTCTGGGACATTCTTGGAACTCAACAGCATTCTTTAGGTCATGGCAACCCCTTCTTACGAAGCTCTAAATTTGGGTGGCTAGTCGTTGGTCCATCGCCGCAATTTAATTCCCAGCACAAATCCTCGATTCATTGCAACTTTGCTCACACCAGTGACCTTCATGATGAACTCGCCAAATTCTGGGAATTGGAGGGCATACCTCATAAAAAACAAGTTTTAACCGAGCATGAACGTTTGTGCGAACAGAGTTTCGTCACAACTACTGAACGTTCAGACGACGGGCGCTTTATTGTCAAGCTTCCCTTAAAGGATGAGCCCGACTGCTTGGGTGACTCATACCTTGCAGCCAAGAAAAGGTTTTTTCATTTAGAACGCCGTTTCAGAAAACAGCCAGAAGTCAAGGAACGTTATTCTGAGTTCATTCACGAATATGAAGAACTTGGCCATCTTTCTCCTTCGACCATTCCAAGGCCTAGTAATGCGTTCTTCCTTCCCCACCATCCTATAATCAAAGAAAAAAGTGAGTCCACTAAATTGCGAGTCGTATTCGACGGTTCGGCGCGCACTTCATCTGGGCTCTCTATAAATGACCTACAAATGGTGGGGCCTACTATCCAGGATTCACTCTTCAATATTCTTCTTCGTTTTCGACAATACCGCTTCGTACTTTCCGGAGACATTGAGAAAATGTACCGCCAAATCTTGGTCCACGAGTCCCAACGCAATCTCCAACTCATATTATGGCGTGATGATGAATCGCAACCATTGCGAACCCTGAGACTTAATACTGTAACTTACGGGTTTGCCAGTGCTAGCTTTCTCAGCACTCGATGCCTCTGGCAGTTAGGGGAAGAGTGTCCAGATCCTTTGGTCAAAACAATCATCCAAAAGGATTTCTATGTCGATGATCTGCTGACTGGGCACGATGATGAAGTGCAACTTCGCCATATTCAAAGGTCGGTCTCTGAAGGCCTAGCCGCTGGAGGATTTCCTTTAAGAAAATATAGGTCCAACTTACCTTCCATAGTCACTGCGGAAGCCAACAATACCGAGGGCAACTTGATGCTCAGTGCTGCCACTGACACCCTTGGTCTTGGCTGGGATTCATCTTTAGACGTTCTGCGCTTCACTATTGAAATGAATCCCGTCGAAACTCTAACAAAGCGGAGCATCCTTTCAACTACCTTCAAAATCTTTGACCCGCTTGGTCTCGTGTCCCCATGCACCATCATACCTAAACTTATCATACAAAATTTATGGTCTTTGGGTCTAAACTGGGATGATCCTGCTCCCGAAGACATAAAGTCAGCTTGGCGGAAATTTGCTGACAGCATTAACAGCCTTTCCGCATTGTCTATTCCAAGGCGTGTACTGATTGACAACTTCGTCACTATAGAAATGCACGTCTTCTGCGATGCCTCTCAAAAGGCGTACGGTGCAGTTGTCTACCTCCGATCTATCGATGCCGAGGGTAAGATTCTAGTACGCCTTCTCTGCGCTAAGAGTCGCATTGCTCCAATAAAGGCGGTCACAATTCCGCGTCTAGAATTGTGCGGCGCTCTTCTTGCAGCTCAATTAAGTGTCACAGTGACTGACGCTCTCCGCTGTCAAATATCGCGTCATGTCTACTGGACTGACTCAAGCGTCGTATTATCATGGCTAAGAACAAGTTCAAACAAATTAAAAACATTTGTTGCCAACAGGATTAGCGAGATAGGAGAGCTAACTGACGTATCTGCTTGGCGTCACGTCCCTACTCTGGAAAATCCGGCTGATCTTCTATCTCGTGGCGTTGAACCAAATCGCATTTCCGACTGTTCTGCTTGGTGGCAAGGACCAACTTTCTTGCAAGGCCCTGAAGCGTCTTGGCCTTCATTAAATTTCCACCCCCAGCAGGAGCCGCAAGAGCTCCCCGAGTTAAAGGTGCATAATGTCACGATTACGGAACCTTTCATTCATTTTTCAAACTTCTCAAAGCTCTGTCGATTACAACGAGCTTTAGCCTTCGTGTACAGGTTTATAAATAACTGCAGGGACCCTAACAATAAACTATCTGGTCCTCTTCAAGTTGATGAACTGAATCATGCATTCAACACCTTGGTCAAGTTTTCGCAAGATGAGACGTTCGGAAATGAGGTGACCCTATTAAAAAACAATAAGCCTCTTAATACTAAATCTAATCTTATCTCTATCGATCCCTTCCTTGACACCCAGGGCATTCTCAGAGTCGGTGGCCGCCTGGCAGGTGCTTCAGCATATACTTTCGACAAAAGGCACCCAATAATTTTACACGCGAACCACCATTTTACCAAGCTTCTCTTTCAACAAGAGCACCAGCGGCTATTTCACGCTCCTCCACAACTGCTGTTAGGCGCTATAAAGGACCGTGTATGGCCTATTGGTGGAAGAAATCTATCAAGACGTACCTATCACCTTTGTTTTGTCTGTAGGCGATTCAGAGGCAAGACCCTTACGAATAAAATGGGGAATCTGCCTGTTGAGAGAGTTACCGTCGACTATCCATTCTACACGACGGGAACTGACTTTGCTGGGCCATTCTTAATTACTGACCGCAAAGGCCGAGGATGCAGGATAACTAAAGCGTATCTTTGCATATTCATTTGCTTCCGATACAAATGCATACATCTTGAGGCAGTGAGCCAACTCTCCAAAGATGCTTTTAACTTATGCCTCCAAAGATTTATATCCCGCCGCGGCAAACCTAAACAAATATTTTGCGACAATGGTAGAAATTTTGTAGCTGCTGCAAAAGAATTAAAGGAATTCTTAAAACTTAATACGGACGATATCATCGACTTTGCGGCCGACAGGGGCATTGAATTCCGCTTCTCTCCAGCATACGCTCCTAACTTTGGCGGACTGTGGGAGGCTGGCGTTAAAGCCGCCAAATATCATTTGAATAGGGTTTTAGGCCAAGCTCATTTAACGTTCGAAGAACTATCTTCTTTATTTAGTCAGATCGAAGCCATCCTAAACAGCCGCCCCCTTTGTCCTTTGAGCTCATCACCCCAAGATTTCGCTCCCCTCACTCCGGGACACTTTTTAATAGGCCGGCCACTCACTGCACCACCATCGCCGTGTCTACTAGACTCCAACACAAATCGCCTCGACCGATACCAACGCCTTGAGCAGATTAGGCAGCATTTTTGGAAACGTTGGAGCTTTGAATATGTCCCCGAGCTACAGCAACGAACCAAGTGGAAGCTCCGATGCAAGGACCTCAAACCAAACGACCTAGTTCTGCTGAAGGAGGATTTCACACCCCCACTTAACTGGCGCCTCGGCAGGGTCGAAAGGATCTTCCCAGGCGTTGATGGCATCCCTCGAGTCGCCGATATCTCCACCGCTCGAGGCACAATTCGCCGAGCAATCAACCGCATTTGTGTGCTGCCTTCTTCAGATGACGCAGAGTCTTGAAAGCTTCACGAGCTTTCAAGGGCGGGGAGTATGTTCGCGCTAAACTAAACGGTCAGCAGCGATTACCGAACGAGTACCATGACGTCACGGACTAAGTGTCAAATTAACTCCACATCATCGTTCGAGACAAAGAACTGTTATTATATACCTACTATACAGAGTAACGGTGCTTGCGTGCCATACATTTATTTGTAGTTTTTTATAATTGTAATTAAAGGATTGTGAAGATTAACCCACGACTTCTCATTGATGTCCCTTGCTGGACAATAGAATGGAAACTAAATAATAGTAAGTAGCATTCACCCAATCGGAACCAAACAATTAGTAAGCAGATTTGTTTACAGAATATACATAAATGGTACGAATACGTAGATAAGTGAAGTTTGTGAATAGTAAGTAACAGGCCATATTTTTGTCGATTTCCGACTGAATGACTTGATATAATATGTATAAATGAGGAATAAAGCTCTCGTCAAACACAGGCACTTGTCAGAAAGAGAGGAGTGTTATATCTAAGAGGCAGAGTGACGGGAACGCGCGGGGTCCCCGGTACACTAAAAACTTGTCGTCTGTGTTTTTGTTTGGTTCATTGACCAGCCGACCGCGCTTGTCGCGCTAAGCAAACGACACATTCGATAACACTCACCCGTTACATTACGCATGTCATCGGCATCATTGAATTTACAAAATACCAAAGTAATATATGTTGCGTGAGGTTTCAAAATTATTTGCTCTTAATAGTCTTAATCGTGCTCGGACAATAAACAATTATCCGTTAAAATAATATATTATTGGAATCAAGACTGCGGAACATAGCAAACACAGTTCTTATTCCCTAAAAAACGCTCATGAGTCATAGTATTTGTTCCCTTTTACTATCTTAATTAGGGCTATTGTGTTCTAATAGCATAGGTACAATTGATATGTACAGTCAACCAATTGGAACCCTAGGCCACTCAAGAACTATGTCAAAATGACAAGCAGTAAGAGATTTCTTACAGTCTGATTTATAGCGTCACTATGACATAGTCCTACAGTGGCCTAGGGTTCCAATTGGTTGACTGTACGTATTTAAGGGAATTTTTATTGAGAAATCTTACTTGAAAAAACACTCGAAAGTGACCAAATTTTGGCAAAAAAACTTTTTTTTTCGTGTATTACACGAAATAAATTCAAGTTCAAGTTTTGGATCTTTTACTGCCTAAAACTAAGAATGGTAATGGCCACCCTGGCTAATTTCTATCGTGTTAGATCTCTGATATTGCTGGTTAAGCCAAACTTATTTTTAAAAGATCTATCGCACGTGGGGCATTAAATATAAATACCAACGACATTGAATTTCATAGACTCACCATGACCGCTTAAAATGTGTCCGGAACAAATCGTGCTTAAATTTGTTCTAAGCACAATTGAGCTATCAGTAGCGCGTCAACCGTCCTGCCGTCAACATGCCGAAGTGCTCCGTTAAAAAGTGCGAAAATAACACATTAAATACGCTTAAAAAGGATGGCATATCGTATTTCCGATAAGTAATATTTTACAGTTTAATAATGCATTAGGTTTTTAGTCAAAATTGCTTTGAAACTTACTAAAATCTTTTTTTTTCTAACATAAGTTAAATAAATTTCTTGATTTGGTCTTACGCAGTTGGCCCTTTCCCTCGCGCTACGCGCTACGCGTGACGGACAGTGACAAAAGATGTAAAAGGCAGAACATAGTTGAAATTTAATGAATAGAGTCGCCGGTTTATTTATTTTTTAAACAACATTATATTATTAGAGGCGTTTAGATTTTAATAATGTCAGACTAATTACTAAATACACCGATTGCGACAGTTATATTATCCAAGTTTATAGATAAAAACAAACAACCTGGCAATAGCTATCGTTAGTATCGTTACATCCTTATTATAAATAATAAAAAAGTTTTTTATTTGCAGTTCCTCTAAACCATCCCTGGTCTTTATCATTAGGTCCACTCCACCAAAATGATGATTTACGTAAGAAAATGCCCAAGTTACTTATAGAAATTGTTCATATCAAAACACATGTTCCGTTAAAATTTGACGAGTTCCTTAATTCCCCTTTAAAAGGCGATTTTCGGGATAAAAACTATCCTATATCCTTTCTCAGGTATCAAACTATCTCCATATCATTTCAGCAAAATCAGTCCAGCGGTATTAACGTGAAGAGGTAACAGAGAGTTACTTTCGCATTTATAATATTAGTATGGATATGGATGCTTTTTATGACATAACAGAATTTAATAATGAGGAATCTTAATTTTGACAAAGCCATTAGGTATAAGTATTTGACATGAAAAAATATTCATTTTAATTTTAATTTGATTTTATTTTATTAATAAACAATTGTATTGTATTTTATTGATTAATTTAAATGAAATTTGGTATTTTTATAAATTTTACCTAAATGTTAATTATTTTTGAAAATTGTTAATTAATCTTATTTTATTTTCTTTTGACGTGTATTGTATGTGTGCATTTACGAAATAAATGAATATGAATATGATATGGAAGTATGGATAGTCACCTAGTAAGTACCTACTCGCCAAGAAAATCAAACAAGCCTAAACTCGATAGGGTTTAGGTTTTTATTACATAGATCTTGGCCATCTTCAAGCTCCATCAGCAGATCAGCTTCATATCATAATGAATATTATGATATTGTATTCTGACGTGATATACCTACATTTGCATATAAAATTTCAGCTCAACTGTTAAAGATATTTGCTTCTAAATGGAGTTGCAAGGTTCCACCCGAACAAACATATATACATGCATGCATAGTGCATACATACATACCTACATGAACACTCACATACAAATATGCACACATACATAGTTACATACCTAGCTACATGCACACTTACATACAAACATGCACAAATACATATATACATACATACATACGTGCAAACAAACATACAGACAAACATACTACATGGTTACATAATTTATTTGTAAGATAAATAAAAGTTTGTAAAAAAAAATTAGTCACGACTCCACGGTGTCTCTGTGCCGATGCGAAAAACTTTACTATGATTCTTGCAGTACAAACCGAATTGAACGTTATAGTGATTCGTATACGGTGCGGAATGTAAAAAAGAATCGACGGGTAATAAATTTTTACGACTTGCGCGATGTTCGAATTTCGTAACATCATAACCGCCGATTGCACGCATTTGAAATAAAACATTAAGCTCGACGATTTAAAGTTGTTATTTGAGAAACAAGAAGTAGGCTTGACTATGTGTTCAAGTTTTAACTTTTCAACTAGACGCACACATTCGTAACGTAGCCGTTGGACACTTTTGCGGGTAGAATTTGTACGTCGTGCTGTTTCTATCTAATCCTAATTCTATGATAAATACATTTAACAGTTGGTTAAATTACCTATACTTTCGTTTCGTCATGATTTATGTTGAAGTATTTTTCAAAGGCGTGTGACCTCTTAAAGTCCTATGGTTAGCGTAACTGTTGTTATTTTTTCTAAAATATTCAAGGTTTCATAACAAGCCCGAGTATGGAACTGGATTTTATCAAGATTGTTATTATCTGGTGACGACAAGTGTAGCGGTAGATACCGCCCGTAGTTACGCAATCACTTGTATGGCCGACAACTTCGCCATTAAATGCTTATCACAAAATCGGTCGGAATACAATGATTTACATATGTGTTGGCTGGTTACTAGTGGAGTCAAAATGATAAATATTTATCCTCTAACACGTCCAAAGATCAGATTTGTAATATGGCTACTCAGCTATCGTGAATGCACAATGAACTCAAGATATATCAGCTAGTCTATGATGGTCGGGTTTTTTATCGTTTACCGACGTTGCTGTCACGTTCTAATAAGTATGTATGTGCGAAAGTGACGCATAGCGTGATAAGCGATAAAATGGCAACCATGCTAACCCTACAGCATATAATTATGTTAAAAAGCAATTTACATGATTATGTACCAAATTTCTACCGAAAATTCAATTCAATCAAAAAGTATTCAATCAAAGCGGAGATGTTTAGATGCATGATTGCGTATTGAGTAAATTGCATAATGTTGCTGTTTACTTACTTAATCACTTAATGAGTAGGCAATCAGGTACCTTGAGGGTTGTGACAAATCAACGATGGACGGTGAGCGACCGTTATGATAATTATGTACAAATTGAATAACAAAACCAAAAAAGAAATTACTGGGTAGGTATATATATATCAATTAAGGCGAATAATGTCCTCGAAAGAGTCGGCATATGAAAAATAATTTGATAATAAAATAGGGTTTTGATTTATGATTAAACTGAATAAAGTGCCTTAATAAAATGCACATTTTGGTGCATTTTTTTCTAACGGTAGTAAATATTAGAATGTAGGTTGGTAGGCTCCTATCACCTATTTCATAATGTTCCGTGGTGGTCCTATAACACTACTCAGATTATATTTATTAAAATTTCAGTTTTTAAAAGCTATGCGTCATATAATAAGTACGTACACACATCTATTTACTTTATAAGAAATATCAATATTCAATAGGTCAAACTCACATTTAACGCACAAAGTACATAGGTGCATATAGGTCCCAGTAAGTATAAAGAGAAAATATTCAAACAGTGCATCGCAATGCAAATAGGAAATGTAGAGCCAGGCGAACGTTAATGCACCGCCTATGGCCGTTTAGAGTACCGTTACCTGCAACCGAGACTCTACATAATTTCGCTCAGCGCAAAAAACCACTAGGTATGCCTCACACTGATCCACTGTGTTATAAATATTAGTAAGTACCTGTGAAGGTATATATTTTCGTTGACTTGTTATGGGCCTAAGGAGACAAGTCTACAGGATAAAAATGTTAGAACCTACATATAACGACACTAATTACGTAAATTTCTACAGTGTAGGTAATGTAACTCGCGGAATTTACGTAAGTGTCATTATAGGTGCTAAAAATGTTTTCAAAGTCAAGAGTTTGAATCCTATCGCTCGCCCGAGGCAGCGAATTTTTACTTATACCTAAGCATTGTGGTAGGGAGGTTCCTACAGACATTTGTTCTTAATACATACTGAATCTACTACTATGGTGACGTGGCGTCGGTACAACTTTAATTCCCTCGGCTTATCAAATTTCAGGGAGAACTTATGTCTATGGTAGGTATCCAAAAAAGAAAGTTAATTTAAGCCAAGCTGCGACGCCGTTAAGTCATTAATGATAGCCTATTTCTGGTTCGTAATATAATGTTCATCCAGACGGGGACAATCAAATTGGAAACACTGAAGACAAGCTGCTGTTTCACTGTCTCGGCGAGAATGTACAGGCGAAAGAAAATTGGCCCAATTTGATTGTCCCATCTCGACGGTCCTTTAGAACGATTATGTGTTAGTGGTATGGAAATGGCGTGTATTTAGTATACCGGGTAGTAATATAAGGAAAGCAAATCTATAAAATTATCGATATATAATACAGAAATTTCCGGTTATTCTCATACTGACTATTGACCTGTTGAATTCCGTCTATCTATGTAATACCTACCTACGTCTTCGTGCGTAAACAAGGCCTATTTTAAATTGTGGAGTTTGGTGCAAGCTGCGTTTTAGTTTTTTTACGTTTTTCCAGGGAAGTGACTTAGAAACACGTATTTCTTATTAAGTCGAATCATATTGTATTGGTAAGTATTCTTTGGAAGGCCTCATTCACCTTGAAACTTTCAATAAACAATTGTTGAGTTTCCGTAAACCCATTTGGCACGTTTATTTTGTATTGGTAAGTTTCTCAGAGAAGTCCTACATAAGAAAATAATTCCACCTCCATTATAGTAGCTATACCATGGATTCGCAAATATTCTTTCAAAATACAATGTAAGCTCTTTATAACGAAAATGCACGAAGCGGAAACTCTATGTATAAACTTCTCGTTGAAGCACTGTAGTTACCTTTCACACCATAAAATAGTTCCATCTCGTCACTCGATATAACGCAAACACGATAAAGCGTTCAGTCTCTTTAAATTCGCTAGAAAGAGTTGATACTGCCTTTGGGAATCGAGTTAAATAGGTGCCATTCAATTATTTTAATGTAGGCTGTCGCTTAGGTTGCGTAATGATCATACAACAATGGTGCCCATTTCAATAGGTAAGTTACATAAACCGCCGTTACAGAGGCGTACGGTACAGAGCGGGTAAAAGCAATAGCGCCCGAACGGTCAATGTCGTGACAAGTGTGCCCGTGCCCGCTTACGGTAGGGTGGCCACTGTAGCGTCTGTAGCCAGGTGCAACGGATTCGTCTGACTTCTGCCGATCGTACTTAAAGAGGTGCGATAATACAATGAAAAATCTCTGAAAACGGACCTCGGGCTGATGAAGCATGTGACTGGCAACAAAGGCGTTAATCAAGCTGTTAATTTAATGGGTTTTAGTTAAACTTTATATATTTATTTATTTGTTAATTAATACAAAGGCCAGTTGACATGTACCAATTAGTACATACCTACTTTTTTGGGAGTGGAATTTTACACAAAAACTACCGCGTATTTGACAATATGAACGTTTACAGCGTAATCAAAGAATATGTCTTATTTATAAAACAATTAGGTAGGTAGTACGATAGAATTACAATACAAAACAGTATCTGTACAAGTGAAGAGCGTCTAGCATCATAGCGGATGACAGTCTAGCTGTCTATTGGAGACATTAGGTCTAAAGGCACTCATAGGGCTGACGCCACACTTCTAAGTCTACTTCTATGACTTCTACCAATAAACCCCTACCCGACGCCCGGATCTGAATATTTTGGAACCATTTGGAACGTATACACGGAATGAAGATTGGTAGTACAGTAAACTACCTAGACAGTTTTCCTTTATCTTTTTCCAGGGTTAGCTCTAAGTCAATCTATATATCGTTAATTGACAAGTAAAAACTCGGAAATCAATTGGAAACCTTACTCACAAATTAGATAGGCCACTGCAGACTTTATTTTTTATTTTGAGAAAAGTTGTATGGAAAGGGAAGGGTCGTAGGACTCGTAGGATTCATGATACTTCAAAGTATCTAAACTCTTCTCTAAACTCTTCTCTATCCGCACACTAAAGCGTTATCAATATGAAAGCTAGACGCCGGAGCTCGACAGTGTGGTATCGGGCATTAGCGTTTATTTCCTGTTTTAAAACTAGCGCATTCTTGGTTTATCTGAATTCTGAACCTGGGTACAACGAAACCTACTTATTTAAATCGAACCGATATGTAGCGTAACGTATCCTGTTAGGTTAGGTCTCGACGACTTATTTTCGACGACCAGTTAGGTATAATCCAATAGCAACTAGGCTAAGTACATTAGGAGCACATTTTTTGTAACTATTATATAGGTTAGGTGCATATTGTTAACGGCCTCCCTAACCAAGTAACAGCCTCGCTAGCCTAGTTGATAGAGACCCTGCCTACGAAGCTGGAGGTCCCGGGTTCGAATCCCGGAATGTATAGGTCTGTATTTATCTATTTAATGTATATTGTCATCTAGTATTTATAGTACCTACAAGCTTCGTACTTTGTGAAAAAAACATCAAAAATAAATATATAGGTATATTTTAGTCGGCGATATACACCGTGTCAAATCAAATATATTCGAATACACAGCCTCTTAATTTAGATCTAAAGATATACGGATTCCAATGCATCAAATTATTATTATAAGTAAAAGAGTATATGTTGCCGTTGAGTGGGGGTCTTAGATACTATACTTATAAAAAACTGGAAGTACATAGGATTTCCGTAGTGACTAAGAAAAAGAGAGTACAAAAATCGAACACGCACGTACGGGGCACGCAGGTGAACCAGAAACTCTTCGTGTTAAATCAGCTTTATAATGCCCCAAATGATCAATTGTAGCCTCCACGGAAAGAAGACATTCCGGACAACCAGAAAAATGCTCCTGGGCTTCTGAGCTCACCTTCGGTCATGGCGTGGAGTGCAGTATGTAAGCGGCGTAAAAAATTACCCACTTTACTATAAAAGCTAGGTGTCGGAGGAGATTGTTGTTCTAAATTTAAAAAGTATGTTTGCGAATGGTTATTATGTGTTCACACACGGCAAATGCTGTTTAAGCTTGGTTTTCGGCTAATTTTACTGATTTTTTGCCGAAACTTTGACGGCCACTCGTTTCTTCAGACTTGAACGTATTAGTTTGTTTTGTATGGTCATACATGCTTTTGAAGCTACTTAATTATATAGTCATAAACCTGGACAGTTGCACAAAGGTTATCGAGCATATTTGGGACGAAACGAAATGCCAATGGAGTGATGCGTGCCGTGTGTATATCATTCGAGAACCGTTTTAGGCTGGTAAAAAAAGTTAAAGGTGGAATAATTCTGAAACATTTGTTGTAAATACAGTATATAAGTGTGCCACTAATAACTATTCATACATTTACTTTATTCAATTTGAACAGAATGAACATGGTGTTAACAGTCATAGCTTCAACACAACAGCCAATAAAGTCAAGAGCAATCTAAACAAGAATCCCCAGCATTAAGATTACTAAATGTATTACTATTGATTTTGATTGATTGTGTGAACAGAGCAACAAAATGCTACTTTAGCTATTAATTCAATGTAGCCCCTAAATTTATATTGGTTCCCTCCCAACAGGGATTAGTAATTATTCTAAAAAAAATGTCTGACTATTAAAAATGAGTCCACCCACCTAGTGTCATATTTTTGCATTTTATCCAATCAGATTGCTACTCGGTAGCATTAGGTGACTTGTCTGGTGGTGATTAATTAATATGTTTTGTCAATCATATTAATAATGTGAAGTATAGATGGGTCGAATATTCGGTAGCTAGAAGTCATTACTACCAGATGTATCCCTATTTTTAATGCGGGAATACTGGATATGCCAGGGCATTGAAGTGGCGGATATCCAAGATGGTACTGTGTACCTAACTAAAAGTATAAAATCTTTATTTGGACATCCATATATGAAGGTATTGGGATTGGATTGGAGGTCCCAAGGAATTAACATCAACTTGTCTCATCTACAATTTGCTGACAACCTTGCCATATTTTCAAACAGAAGCTCAACATTCGAGAATATGTGTAACAGCCTAAATGAGGAGAGTAACAAGTTTGGGCTCGAAATCAACTTCACCAAGACTAAAATCATGACAAACAGTACCAAAAAACCTATACACATAGAGTCTGAACAGATTGAACATGTAGATGAATATGTTTACCTAGGCAAAAAAATAAGCTTTAATGCCCAATCTAATGAACAAGAAATCTAAAGTAAAATAAAAAACACATGGAGCAAGTTCTGGAGCTTCAGATTCAGGGAAACCTTAAAAAGTAATCTCCCTGTCCCACTGAAAAAGATGATAATGGATATGTGCCTACTCCCAACCTTAACCTACGCCTGTAAAACCTGGAAATTAACATCAACGGCTAAAAGGAGCCTTAGTTTCATGCCAAAGGGGAATGGAAAGGAGTATACTTAAAATAAGAAAAATGGATAAGATCAGGCACTCTGAAATTAGAAATAGGACAGGAATAATCGACGCACTAAACCAAGCCAAGGAACAATGCCAGACCCCATTCGAGATATGGGCCTATCAAGTGACGTGAGGGAAGAAGGAAAAGAGGACAGCCATTGGCGTGCTGGGCTGATAACATAATAAAGATAGTGGGGGCCGACTGCATACGGGAGGCCCACAAACATGAAAGGTGGAAGAAAATGGAAGAGGCCTATACCTGCGAAAGGGTTCTGGTGTGATTATTTAAGTTAAATAGATATATGTAAAAAAAATTGTTAAAATTTGCCCAGAAATAAAAGGCTTTTTTATTTTTATTTTATTTATATGAAGGTATAAACATTCCTAGAACTGCAGACAACAGTTATGGGGCTCCACTCGGAAAATGAAGGTTTTTTACGAGTTTTGACTCTATATTCCACCACAAATACTATAAGTAGAATTACAAAACAATCTGTCATTGGTTCAACAATCTTTTATCTTGACTTGCAAGTGCAGCTCAGTTTTGAAACAAATTTACAGTTCATTTTTAATTATTTTTTATCCAAACACGGTCTAAAACAACACATTAATTGATATTCTAAAGAAGTTTCTGGTGTTGTCTATGTGAAATCTACATATAACTGTTCCTATTTGAAGTCTCTCATAACCTAAGAGTGATTTTAAACTGAAACTTATTGGTACAAAAGTTATGTACAAACTGTTATTTTGGACCAAAATTGCCAAAGTTTGTATATCTCAAAGACAGTTGTTAATATTTAAGTAAATATCATAAACTAATTTTCTTAAAGCCGTTGGGGTTAACCTTATAAGCCATTAAAAAATACTCGATAATTTAGAGATACAGATTGAATGTCATTGGGACCAGGAATGGCCTTAAAAAATTACACATATCTGTTTACCAATAAGCTACCATAAGTTAACAATTGTATAAATATTCATGTCAAGTTAGGTGATGGTTAAAATATGCATGATTTCCATGTACTCCAAGTAATTAATTCGTACATACCTTAAACGGTCAACTACAGCTTGGCGCTTGGGTGGTAGGATCATGTCCTCCATGGGCTGGAGCATGTTGGGCGGGTGCTGGGGCGAGGCGCCGGGCAGCAGCCCGCCGGCGCCGCCGCCGCCCACCAGGTGCTCCACGGTGATGGCGACTCTCGCTTCACCTATGCTCCATTATCACCGCTCGCACCGGCCTCTCCTTCTTAAGTCTCAACGCTCAAGTACTACAACGCAAATGCGCTAACACTATCAAAAAGTAACTACAGTTCGTCCTTAAATCCCTGAACACGTCTTTCATGATGCCACAAACGATCCCAGAGCACTTCCACTTTTCTTGATATCCACAAATCCAACAATATAAACTCCTAAGGGTCACTTGTTGCACTTGTTTAAAAAGTTATTGCACATAACACAGCGTAAACGTACAATCATACAGATAGAGAAACATGTCAAAATGATAAAATGTTTTGAAACAAATTACGAAGCCATCGTAATCACAATAAATCACGTCTATAAGCGCTTACAGTTACATGGATTCATTATCTAACTGTACATTAGATTATTTTTTATATTCAGTCCAGAAATATATTGAAAACATCAAAATTTTCATAGTCTGTAAAGGATCAACAGTATTTGCGTCCGCTTCAACGACCCTTTTGCCAAACATCAACTGAACTGAACTAAACTAAACTGACTGAACTAATTCAACTGACGCTAGGAGGGAGAAGCCATTTTTTTTTATAAACTCGAGCCGTTCATTCAAAATGTTTGAGATATATGTAAAAACGCCTGTGATATGAAATTTTTCAAATCATTTCTTATCATGGAGTGTAACCGCGTGTTTACATGCTCGGGCTCTCGGCCGAATGTTTCGGCCGCGGGCGAATACAACCTTCTACACGCTCGTTCGAGAGCCTCGGGTAACCGCGCGTTTACATGCTCGGGCTCTCGGCCGAATGTTTCGGCCGCGGGCGAATACAACCTTCTACACGCTCGTTCGAGAGCCTCGGGCGAGAACCTCGAACGAAAGGCTATTTGAGCTTTGTCATGTAGTTTGGGTGAGTAAAAAGGTGTCTTAAATAGCTTGGGTAAGGTAAGGGTGACAGTATTTACAAACAGTAATTTAATGCCCATTTTATATTTGCATTGCATTGTGAAATAAAAAAAAATCCGATCCGAGGAAATGGACGAGCACACTTTGCTTGCTGCTGCTGTGGCACTTTGTGACATGAGCTTATACAGATATGTGCACATTTTCCATTAAAAAAAAACTAAAAAACAACGGCGAAGACGTAGATGGTGGATGATCACCATGCACCGAAATCGGACATTGTAAGTGTCCATGTATATTTTTACGATACGATACTAACGATTTTTATATCGGTTGTGACTGTTGTCACGTATCTTGTTTGCACTTGTAAACTTTGTTTAATTATTGTTTCAGACAAAGTATGGAAACTCTGTTAGCAGAATTGGTAGCAGAGCCTTCTGGGGAATTTAAGAATTTTGGCCCATATAACTAGGATCATAGGTATATATGCCTCCCTTTTTTCACCAACGTGAAGAAAAAGGGCGGCATATAATCTATGATCATATTTGGTACAGTGTAATATGGGTCTCTCTCTTCCTAAACGAAGCTATTTAAGACATCTTTTTACTCTCCCAAACTACATGACAAAGCTCAAATAGCCTCTCGTCCGAACCTCTCGCCCGAGGCTCTCGAACGAGCGTAGTAGGTTGTATTTGCCCGCGGCCGAAACATTCGGCCGAGAGCCCGAGCATGTAAACGCACCATAAAATGGTAAGGAGGAACAACTTTTTATTTTATTTTCAACATTGCCAATATGTGCGAGTGAGACAAAGTTCATTTAGTATGGCCATGGCAAAAAACGGGAAGGTACAGTCCCATGCAAAGAATATAATACTAAGAGGTCCCATGTCAAGATTCCTGAATCAACTCAACTCATTTTTAGGGTTCCGTAGTCAACTCGGAACCATAGGAACCTTTATAGTTTCGATCTGTCTGTCTGTCTGTCCGTCCGTCCGTCCGTCCACGGATAATCTCAGTGACTGTAAGTACTAAAAAGCTGTAATTTTGTACGAATATGTATATTGGTCACGCCAACAAAGTGGTAAAATAAAAATTTCTTTTTTAGAGTACCTCCCAGAGTACACGTAACCGTGCGTTTACATGCTCGGGCTCTCGGCCGAATGATTCGGCCCACCCTAGTACACGCTCATTCGAGACAGACTATATAGATAAAATTTAAGCCAGACCATAGACAATTTAAACTTTTTCAGGTAGTTTCGGTGAGTTAAACGGTGTTTTAAATAGCTTTGGTTATTGAAACTATTTAAGACACTTTTTAAATAGCTTTACCCGAAGTGAAATTATTTAAGACACCTTTTAACTCAACCAAACTACCTGAAAAAGTACTTAAATTGTCTCTGGTCTGGCTTAAGTTTTCTCTATATAGTCTGTCTCGAATCATCGTGTACTAACATGGCCGAAACATTCGGCCGAGAGCCCGAGCATGTAAACGCACGGTAAAGTGAGGGGTGATTTTTTTTCGTTTCAACCCTAGATTGTGGTATATCATTGGATAGGTATTTGTAAAATAATGGGGGTTTACTAAGACCAGTTTTTGATAAAGTCAATATTCTCGGAAATAATCGCTCCAGAAGTTTAAAAAATTGTGTCCCCCCCTCTAACTTTTGAACTATAAGTTAAAAAAATATGAACTTTCATGGAAAATTATTTTGAACTTGATTGGTTAAATAGTTTTTGGAAAATTGTACAAAACAATTTCGGAATAAAGTTTGTAATTTAACTATATATGCAAACATTTATTTTATGTTGAGTACTTAATACTTAATTTATCATCCCGCACGCATCTTCCTTCTTATAAGAAAAAAAAGGATTCAAATCGATTCACGTGATCAAAAGTTACGACCCGAAAACCCAACATACATAACCCGTCTAGTTTGTGTAAATTAGTAACCCAATTGCCCGAGAGATGGCACTGTGTTTCCGGAGTTGATGGGGTCGGGACGGGTGTGATCGAAAGTATCATCGAATTGTTAATTATTATAAGCATATTGAGCATGGTATCTATTAAAACACTTTTTAAGGTTGCCTATTGTGACGGACGGTAAACTGCGGAACCCTACACTGAGCATGGCCCGACATGCTCTTGGCCGGTTTTCTTTCGTTTATTTCATTCACTCATTATAAAAAAAAACAATTGCCATTGCCGAGTTGGGAAAATTTAGGTTATTTTAGTTAAGTTTCGCGAATATATTTATAAATTATTATAAAAAAGTAAAATAATATGTCGGCTTTGCGTGCTAGACTTGGATCCTCAACATTATGTGCCCGAAAGTTTCTTCTGCAGTCTGCAAATAACACTAAACACTTTGCGGCAAGGGTCGTATCTGCAAAAACACAAAATGGTATATTACAACTTACAAGGCGCTGAATTATATAATTTTTTGCAAAATAGAAAGCGCTTAACACGTTCGTGGATATAAAAAAAAAATCAGAGTTGTGTTTGTTCTCAGATTCATATTTTCTTCGGCCATATACTCAAAGACCATACAGCACGGCAACAGAAAATAAAACTGAAAAAGAGATACTGAAAGGAAACTCGGAAAAAAAAGAATTCCAAGCGGAAACACGAATGCTTTTGGATATTGTCGCCAGGTCGCTTTATTCTGATAAAGAAGTAAGTACTTATAGTTTTAGGGTATGTTATTTACCATTTATTAAAAAAAAAAATGTATTGATATCAAGAGTTGATATATTCAATGTTTTCTCTTATAGGTATTCATCCGAGAACTTATATCAAATGCCAGTGATGCATTGGAGAAGTTTAGATATCTGTCTGTCAGCGCCGCACCAGAGGGTATGCAGTTGGAACAGGTTGACAGGCCACTTGAAATCAAACTTATCACAGACAAGCAGAACAGGACTATAACTTTCCAGGTCTGGAAAAATTTCTTTTCAACTAGTGATTTAGCTCTCATGAGACCAAATCTATGGCTTTCTGGTATTCTGGTATATGGGCGTTTTCAAAAATAGTATACCATTTTAATTTTTTTGAAAATATAGAAAGTTTTTGGGTGTTTTATAACCAGAATCACAAGTTATTTATTTATTTATAGCCTTGATACAAAGTTATGATTTTATATGTTGTTAAGATTGTAGTTGAGACTCGGTCTGTGTGTCCTGTGGACACATAGGCCTCCTCCAGCATTCTGCAGTTTTTCCTATTTTGTGTTCTCCTCATCCATAGATGTCAGGCAATCTTCCCTATGTCATCGGCCCATCTTTTCCAAGGTCTACCTCTCTTTCTTTCTATTTTCGTACAGGAGATCCACTCTGTTACTGTTTTGGTCCACTTCTTTTAGTTTCTCAGCACATGTGTCCTGTCCACGCCCATTTTAGTTTTTTAATTTTGATGCTTGTGTTTCCCAGCTTAGAGTATCCCATCATGCTCCTTTCCATGCTTCTTTGACAGGTGGTTATTTTTTTGACGGAGTTATGTGTTAGTGCCCAAGTTTGGCAGCCATATATAAGACATGGAAGTATGCAAGCAGTGGAGAGCTTTCGTTTTACTGCTATGGGATAAGATTGGTCTTTCATTAGGCTCCAGTATATTTTCCACGAGTTGCTGCTGCTGATTCTTCTATTGTTTTTGTGTTGCATTTGGTCATTGAATGCGATAAGTTGGCCGAGGTAAATCACGAGTACTATTGATTTAAATAATGAAAAAGTGTGTGCCTTTTTTGGTCAGTTTTGTGACACATTTTTTCATACATTTTGTATGGGCCGTTACAAAACTGTAATTTTTTTTGTATGGCAAATCAAGGACCGTAAAACCACCCAACTATGGTCCAAAACCTTCTAATTATGGTCCAAAAATCACTCCAGTATCTATGTTTTGATGTGACTATTATTTGAAAGACTCAGTTCTATGGCAAAACAATAGTAAATTGTAAAATAAGCTCACGCAAAATATAAAATAACTTATTGGTATTGATGTTTAATTACGTTGGACCATAGTTGTGGTACTGGACTATAGTTGGGTGGTTTTACGGGACCCATTTTCTTTAAAATTGTGCACTTTTTTCTGAAAATGCCCATATTGATAAAAATATTTATGGGTTATAAATTGAAAAAGATGTCATATACTACAGAGAAAGTGCCGAAGGCCCCCAGTGCCCAGGGCTGGGATCAAACCAGCGACCTCCTGCCTTCGCGTTAGACACCCTAACCAGCAATTGTATACATAGGTTAACAAAAATTATGTGAGAATGATTATAATACAAAATTAATAGATTACTCTTATTAGGATTCCGGTATTGGCATGACTAAAGAAGAGCTTACCCAAAATTTGGGTACTATAGCCCGCTCAGGTTCCAAATCGTTCATTGAGGAAGTAAAGAAACAGGGTGCAGAGCAGGCTAGCTCAATCATTGGCCAGTTTGGAGTGGGCTTCTACTCTGCCTTCATGGTTGCTGACAAAATTGAAGTGTTCACTAGAAGCAGTGTTGCGGGCTCACCAGGATTCAAATGGAGTTCTGATGGGTATGTTATTTTACTTAGCAATATAAGCATCCTATTATATCCCTATAATATAGCCAAAATTCGGGAGAGCACATGTGGTTGCGTACCTGACAAATCCAGACTGGTTTTGTAGAAGTACCCTCATATTTCAATACACTACATGCCTTCCCCTCCAGATAGTTCACTAACACTAAACTTCACATATCACTAAATGTTCACTAAATACTATTTAATTGTCTTTTGTCTTACACTATGTATACTAGGTAACTATGGAACTAATTTTAATCTAAAAGGCTTAAGCTGAATCCCCAGAATGCTCAGGATCAGATTCTGACAGACTATCCTGGCAATCAATGGCCACTCTCTTGGCCTCTATGTTTTGAGGTGATGAAGGTGATCTTGCTCGTTTGTTGGTTGGCGGTATGTGTACTTGGCTCTGATTAAAGGTATAATCCTGAGGGCCTGACACCCCTATAATATCGGCCCATTGTGAGGCGGGGGGTGTTGTATTAACTTGTGCATACATTTCATCATCATCATCACTTTCCTCGTGTGGTCTATTCTTCTGTGTGCGATTGACAGGCTCAGGATGCGACTCCTGCGTTTTATTCTGCTCAATGTCTCTCTCCTCCCCCCCATAACTCTGTAACTGGTTAATGTGTCTCTTCACCAGTTTGCCATTCCATCGTATTATATACCTACAAATGCCTTGTCTTTTTTCTACGACTCCCTGCAACCAGCGTGGTCCCGTACTGTAATTCCGGAAGTATACTGTCTGTCCCGTTTGGAATGAACGCAACTCGGTGTTTTCATTCTTATCACAAGTCTCAGTTTTCTCCTGGTCCTTGAATGAGAGAGGATTTAAATGATCGAATTTGGTCCTGAAACGCCTGTTATTTAAAAGTTCTGCAGGTGACTTACCGTTAGTACTATTCGGCGTAGTACGCAATCCATATAATATTGTAGGTAACTTCACATGCCATGGGAGTGTGGACTGCTTCCTCAATTTATTCTTCACCGTTTGCACCGTTCTCTCAGCCTGGCCGTTAGACGCAGGATGGTAAGGTGGTGATAAGACTTGTTTTATCCCATTTGTTGATAGAAACTCTCGAAATTGGTCAGAAATAAAACTCCTGCCATTGTCACTGACCAAGGTGTCTGGTAAACCTTGCTCTGCAAATATATCTCTCAACGTATTAATGAGTGTCCCCGAGCTCATATCAGGTACAATTTTCACTTCCTGCCATTTTGAGTACGCATCAATCAATATGATGAATGTTTTGCCTTGAAATGGCCCCGCATAATCAATATGCAATCTCGACCACGCTTTCTCAGGCCTTATCCACTTATGACTCACCTGTGCAGGCATATTTCTATTTTCAGCACATATCTCGCATTTAAGCACCATGTTTTCAATGTCTTTGTCTATAGCTGGCCACCAAAAATAGCTCCTTGCTATGGCTTTGGTTATTACAATTCCATCATGGTTAGAGTGTAATTCCTGGAGAATATACGGTCTCATTTTTTCTGGTATAACTACTCGATTTCCCCACAGTATACAATTCTTATATTCTGATAATTCATTACGTTTTTGCCAAAACCCTTTATATTCTGCGTCAACTTTGCTAAGCCATCCGTTTCGAATCCAGTATAGTACCTTACTCAGTATGTTATCTTTACTCGTCAGCTTAGCTACTTCCACAGCTGACAGTTCCAGATCGATTGGAGTTTCTTCTATAAGTAAGACCCCCAGATATTCTTCTTCTGACGACTGGTCCCGCGTTGGCCACCTACTCAAGGCATCGGCGTTTCCAAGCTTCTTACCTTCTACGTATTGTATACAGTAATCATATGAGTTCAAAAGTAAAGCCCACCGAAGCATTCTTGGCGATATCACATTCGGAATAGGCTTTTTTGGATCAAATAACCCTAACAACGGCTTATGATCAGTTCTGATCGTTATTTTCCGACCACTGATAAACTGATGAAATTTCTTAAGGCCAAATATTATAGCGGCTGCCTCTTTGTCTATCTGACCATAATTCCTCTCATGAACGTTCATGGTCCTTGACGCAAACATTATCGGCCTAACAGACCCATCCTCCATCACATGTTCTAAAACTGCACCCAAACCAAACTGCGATGCATCACAAGACATTATAATTTCCTTATTTACATCATAATGGACCAAAGTATCTGTACTCGATAACATACTACGTAACTTTTCAAAAGCCTTTTGATGATGCGGAGTCCACCGCCATATCACATCTTTATTTAGCAATTTATATAGTGGTTCGGCAATATGAGCCTTGTGTGGTAGGAACCGATCATAAAAGTTCAGTAACCCCAAAAAAGCTTGAAGTTCTTTGACATTACTTGGGGCAGGCGTACTCTCGATGGCGTACAGCTTATCTTCACAAGGATGTATGCCACACTCATCAATAAGAAATCCTAAAAACTTCACACTGCTTACAGCAAAATTACATTTATCCTTGTTTACCCTTAAGCCAGCTTCTTGTAATTTCTTTAACACCATTTCTAATCTTGAGTTATGCTCAGCCACATTTTTTCCACTAACCACAATATCATCTAGTAGAACAGCTATACCTCTTATTCCTGTAAGTAAAGATGACATCAATCTCTGGAAGATGCCCGGGCATGCTTTGACCCCGAAAGCTAAACGCTTCATTTTAAACAGGCCTTTCGGTGTATTTATTGTTAACAATTGTGCCGTTGAATCATCCACACTAACTTGAGTGTATGCCCTTCCTAAATCAATTTTACTGAAAACTGTGCCGCCTTGTATCGCTGTGAAAGCTTCATCAAGTGTAGGTAGAGGGTATGTATCGGTATCAGTCACCATATTTACTGTAGACCTGTAGTCTCCACAAAGCCTCACACTGCCATTTGGTTTCAGCACTGGTACTATAGGGGTAGCCCAATCAGAGTGTGTTGTTGGTAACAAAACTCCTTCATCTACCAGCCTATCTATTTCCTTAATCACTCTTTCTCTCAAAGCAAAAGGAATAGGTCTGCTTTTTAAAAACCTTGGCACTGCTCCTTCCCTAGGTTTAATATTCACCATTGGGCCTTTATATTTCCCTAAACCTTCCTGAAAAACATCACTATACTTCTGAATAAGGCCTTTAATTTCACCATTGTCCCCTTTAAGGTGCATCACTCCGTAGACCTTTATTCCTAATGGCTCAAACCAATTACGCCCTATAAGGCTGGGTCCACTACCTCCGGCAATATAGATCATAAGACTATGTTGAAGCCCCTTAAAAACCACTTGCACTCTAGTTTTCCCTAATATCTTTAATTTATTCTCTGTCCATGTCGTTAATGAGACATCACCCTTCTCCAAAACAGGTAATTTGCCGTTCCAAATGAGTCTGGCTGTCACCTCCGAAATCAGAGTAAATGCACATCCTGAGTCTACCTCCATCTCAATAATCGACCCTTCAATTGACACCCTGACCGTGTAAGCATCAACTTTGCTTTCCCGCACATTGTTTATTTTTGCATATAATCCGTTACAATTGGACTTATGCCCACCATTTTGCTTATTCTTGGCAAAACACACCGCCTCAATGTGCCCAATCCTACCACAAAAGTTACATTTACTCCATCGGAATCTGCACTCCCCCTTATGCTGCTTACCACATCTATAACATGATTTATTTTCTTTGTCATCCTTTCTATTAGTGATCTTGTTTACTTCCATGGGTTCATCAACATCCACATTTGGTTTAGATGGTCCCGGTCCTGGTATAACAATGATATTGGAGTCAAATGTGGCACTCTCATGTGAGAACGCTATCTCAGCTGCTTGAGTAAAAGTTAGTTCCTCGCATTGTAACAGTTTCCTTTGAACCTCTTTGTTCCTAATACCACATACCAAACGATCACGTAAAGTCCGGTCCAAGTCTATAAAATTACAATGAATACTCATTTTCCTTAAATTCGCTACATAATCTCTGACTTTTTCCCCCTCTTCTTGATTCCTTGAGTGAAATTTAAATGATTCCACAATTTCATTAGGTGTGGGGTGAAAATGAGCCTCTAAAAAAACCAAAATCTGTTTATAGGTTATGTCACCTATACTGGTGGGAGATGCCAAAGAAACTATCAAATCAAATAGTTGAGAGCCACATACCGCCAATAAATTCGCTTTCTTCTTGTCCTCCTCCTTAATATCGTTAGCACTTAAACAGAATTCAAACCTTGCAATGTAATTTTCCCAGCAACCATGAGCCATATCAAATTCACCAAATTTAATACCCATTTTCCGCACTTCACACTCACAACTCCATAAACACTAATTACACACCTAAATACACGCTTTTACTACCGATTGTCCTCGTCGCCACTATTATATCCCTATAATATAGCCAAAATTCGGGAGAGCACATGTGGTTGCGTACCTGACAAATCCAGACTGGTTTTGTAGAAGTACCCTCATATTTCAATACACTACACATCCTTTTAATTTTCTTGTCTTCTAACTTATAAACTTAGAGTATCAAATATATCAGTGCTTATTAAATTTTCTAATTAGATTCAGACTAGAGATGCAATGGAGTGGTTGGGTCCGATTTTTTTAATGGACCAAATTTATTCGCACGCGTACGCGTTTTCTGGCACAGGTTGCAACTTGGTTTTTATAGATAACTTGTTTACCTACTTACTGCCAGTGATTTTATATTGTTTTAAATGTTTGAAACATTGAGTGCTTGAAACATTTAACTGACCTGGACCTTAAATGCTATGTATTACTTTGTAATTATATATTTACTAGCTTTAACCCGCGGCTTCGCCCGCGTACTAAACGTAATTTTCAACCGTCATACAAAAAAGGAGGTTTTTTTATTTATTTACGTCCGCTAAGTTGGATTTGAAATTCGCTGTTGGTTGTTGTTGTCGAAATCAGCAACCCGATAACGACACCCATATCAAATAAAATAGTCGTAACTATTCTTGTTCCATCTTTGTGCACCCCTTCACCTTATAAGAAATCTACGTACCAAATTTGGAATCTCTAGAACCAGAAATAACCATAAAAACGACACCCATATTCATATTTTGAGATTTCAACCCCATCGCACCCCATCAGGGAAAATGGTATCTCACGTCCGCTAAGTTGGATTTGAAATTCGCTGTTGGTTGTTGTTGTCGAAATCAGCAACCCGATAACGACACCCATATCAAATAAAATAGTCGTAACTATTCTTGTTCCATCTTTGTGCACCCCTTCACCTTATAAGAAATCTACGTACCAAATTTGGAATCTCTAGAACCAGAAATAACCACAAAAACGACACCCATATTCATATTTTGAGATTTCAACCCCATCGCACCCCATCAGGGAAAATGGTATCTCACGTCCGCCTCGTTGGATGTTCAAATTGTTATTGTTTTCGAAATTAGCGACCCAATAAACCAGAAAAACGATACCCATGTTGTTTTTTTACCATATTATCTCTTTTCCCCCTTTCGGGGGTTGTTTCTTATGTTGTTTCCTGTGATGTCACAAATAAATGTTTTTCATTTCATTTCATTTCAAAAAGCCTAAATTTGCTAAATTTGCAATCTCTAGAACCAGAAATAAACATATAACGACACCCGTAGTGATATTTTTAGATTTCGACCCCATTGCACCCCAACAGGGGAGATGATATTTCACAATCGCCACGTTGGATGTTAAAATCTTCGTTGTTTTCGTAATCAGCGACCCGACAAACCATAAAAACGATACCCATGTTGTTGTTTTTTAATTTTTCACCCCTTTTCCCCCTTTTAGGGGTTGTTTTCGTAAAAAACCTGAAACAGGTGTTAACTCATTTATCTTTATAAATACTCCTGTAAAGTTTCAAATAGAATAGTCCAACTAATCTTGTTTCCCTCATGCAAACTTTGGACCCCCAAATCACCCCCTTAAGGGGTAAATTTTGATAAATCCTTTCTTAGTGCACCTCTACACTGTATAAGAAACCTACGTGCCAAATTTGGAATCTCTAGGATCAGCGGTTTGGGCTGTGCGTTGATATGTCAGTCATTCAGTCAGTTTCTTCTTTTGTATAGGTATATAGATTTTATATTTTTTAAATTTATTACGTTTATTTAAATTTTATTTGATTTTATTTAATTTTAATTTATTTTATTTTATTTTATTTAATCGAATTTTATTTTATTTGATTTTATTTTATTTTATTTCATTTTATTTTATTTGTTTTATTTTATTTTAATATATTTTATTTCATTTTATTTTATTTTATTGTTTTATTTTATATTATTGTGTTTTGTTTTATTTTATTTTACTTTATTTTAATAAAAAACGACACTCAAATTTATATGTTGACATTTCAAACCCATCGATACCAACAGGGGAGATGTTATTCCACATTCGCAACATTGGATCTTCAAATCGTTGCTTTTTTCGTAATCAGCGACCCGAAAAACCATATAAACGATACCCATGTTCATTTTTTCAACTTTTCATCCCTTTTACCCCTTTCAGGGGTTAAATTCTCAAAAAACCTGAAACACGTGTTTACTCATTTACCTTAAAGAATACTCCTGTGAAGTTTCAGATAAAATAGTCTAACTAATCTTGTTTCCCCATACAAACTTTGGACCCCCGTTTCAACCCCTTAGGAGGTGAATTTTGAAAAATCCTTCCTTAGTGCTCGCCTACACCATAAAAGGAATCTACGTGCCAAATTTGAAGTCTATAGGACCAGCCGTTTGGGCTGTGCGTTGATATGTCAGTCAGTCAGTCAGTCAGTCAGCTTCTTCTTTTATATACATATTTAGATATTATTGATTTAAACTTTATTTTATTTTATTTACATTCAAGTTGCTAGAATTAGTCACATACAAAAGATCAGTCAAATACATATAAAATACAATGGATTAAAATTACAGAATAAATTACATAACAACTAAAAACTAAACTAAAATCCATTATTGTGCTATGCCTGGTCTAAAAGTCATCATCACGCTTGCTGCGTTACCACTTATTTCAAATGGACAGAGCTGACAGGCTGACACCCTCAGAAAATATGGGAGCACCCACCAAACGAAAAAACCCGGCGAAGTGCCAGTCGGACTCGCCAACCGAGGGTTCCGCACGATCGATGCTCCCTCAATTTATGACCTTGGGTGCTTAAAAATACTGGTGGCATGGAACTCTCAGTGTGCACCAATTTTGCGGTTTTCGGATTTTTTCCTGTTACTTGTGCTACAAGGTCTTGCTTTTTGCCAAATTTCGTGATTTTAGTTCAAAATTTTAGTGAAATTGTGTGGGAAATGCGACAAACAGCCGTATCTTTTAATTGCGTTAACGTAGACGTTTTATTTTTTTGATAGCTTCAGGGGACCGCAGACCTGTATGTGTAATTGTGTATTCATTTCAACTTGCTACCTCTACGCGCTCCCGAGATAAAGGGTCTTGACAGACAGATGGACAGACAACTAAGTGATCCTTATAAGGGTTCCGTTTGAGGTACGCAACCCTAAAAAATATATCTATTGATCATCCTCATTCCGGGCAAAACTGTACCAAGATCTAAAAGAACTTCTGCAGTAACGCCTCCGCAGACAAAACACTTGCACTTGGCTTAATTTGTTTATAAATGGCCAAGCATAATAAAAGAGGTCTCAGCGGATCACCCTGAGCACCGACTTGCGACTGGATGATATCCCCCAAGTAGAAAAGATTACTTGGAGAAGAATAACATTGACAGATGAAGGAAAATAAAGCGGGAGTATGCTGGAGGGCCTTTATTGTAATTTGATACTTTTTTACCTAAACTTTATTTATAAATATAGTACTAAAACACTACCCGGTATTCAGCCGTATATCGAAAATATGGCTGGATAGGCCAGATACTGGATAGTGATATCTGTTGCATCTCTAATTCAGACTTTATATTGTTATTAC
The DNA here is from genome assembly GCA_949128165.1 of Lathronympha strigana. Classification (NCBI taxonomy): domain Eukaryota; kingdom Metazoa; phylum Arthropoda; class Insecta; order Lepidoptera; family Tortricidae; genus Lathronympha; species Lathronympha strigana. The sequence continues at coordinate 7,530,692 of OX421905.1, read as the reverse complement.
ATTGTCACTTGGTTGAGAATAAAACATGGGGTCAAACAATAGTAATTAGACAATACAGTTTTTAATGACAGTTTTTGTAAAAAAAAATCTTTGATAAGTTTTAGTCTCATAAGAATGCTACTATTAAGTCATGACAATAATCAGAATGTTTTTACGTTATTTCAGTTCTGGAATGTATGAGATTCAAGAAGCTGAAGGAGTTCCAATTGGTACTAAGATTGTAGTCTATCTAAAAACAGACTGCAGAGAGTTTTCAGATAATGACACAGTCAAAGGTGAGTGTCACAATTCAGGTCATAATAGTACATTTCGGTGCTCGTGCGGAAAGTATGTCATTAGTTTACTTTCATAAATTACATATCCGTACGTGTATCGAACTACGTTTTTCAATACAGATGCGAAAAAAAATTAAATCCTTACATAAGAACGAAATTGAAAGTTTTTTTTTATTATTTCCGTAACATTATTGTAACTAAACTATCAAGAACATCTTCAAAATGTTTATCTCATATGCTTATCATATATTCTTTACTTTCTCATTTTCAACATCATAATCATTATTTTTCGAACGTAAACTGAAAAGGGTTTCTGATTTCAAAGTAAAGGTAGCCCTTATAATGTGTGAAGGTACAATCAGTTTAATTAACAAAAAAATAACACCAAAATAAAACTATGAATTTCAGAGAAATCATTTCTATTTTAACTACTTATTTGGCTTTTACGAGCCAATATTTACCTTGCCCTACTTGTTGTTAAAATACACCCACGGGTCTTGTAGACAGAGTGGAATGCTTATTATCACATGTTGTGTACATATGTTGGATATATATTTCATGAGGTATCTGGTGGTAGACCTCGTTCTCCTAGACGTCTATGCAGCTGCAACGATAGCAATAATAATTTAAATACAAAAGTATTTTAGCAATAAGAAGTTGAAAACGAATATCACTGACGTTACATACCACGCTAATAAACGTGGAAGTGTCAGGAGTTCGTCGATCGGGGTATCGGCGTCTGTACTCTCTTGCCGCATCAGAAGCCGTGCACGAAATTGATATCAGTGATTGCTCCGGGAGGATAATTAAACCGCAGCATTTTCTGAGACAATATTTATTATTATGACACAATAAATGTACAACGTCAAACTTACTCACCTCAGCAACCTCCTTGCGGTGAATAGTTGTCAATGCAAAAATCTTTACTGACGAAATTTAAAAAAGTTAATAACATTAAGAGATAATGAAGAACGTCTTACACTGGATCAGCTAATAAATTTATTTTTTTAATATCAGGATCTATCTATCTTTCTTGGAGAAATTAACTGGAGTTAACCTGTAGAATGTCCCCCTAAAGTTAACGGAAATGAACAAAAACACGGTGTATAGTCTGTCAAACCAATTTATGCAGTAAATAAAAAAAACTATATGCTTCCCTATTTTCACGAAGTGGCATTGTGGCAATATAAAAGTAAGAAAAATATAGAATGACTCTTTCTGCCTTTGCACCAATGAGAAACCCTGAGATCCTGGTCAAACAATAGTGTAATACCTACTTTTTTTTTTGCAGGCATCATACAAAAATACAGTAACTTTATCAGCAGTCCTATCTTATTGAACAATGAGCAAGTCAACTCTATTAAGGTCTGTATTTTATTTTTTGTTAAAATAATATTTTATAAATTTACTAAAACGGGGCTTAATCGTGTACAGATTTTAAAAACAAACCTCCGACGTTTCAAGGGCGACATTGCCCCCTTGGTCCCGGAGAAAGACTGGTGGCTTCTCCGGGACCACGGGGGCAATGTCACCCTTGAAACGTCGGAGGTTTGTTTTCAAAATCTGTACACGATTAAGCCCCGTTTTAGTAAATTTATAATGTGTGAAAATAATATGATTCATAAATTAAATATATACCTAATACATGCCAAAAATAAATGCAATTTCTAAACATTCTCAAGAGTTAAATATTACATTTAAGGTCCGACCGAGGATATGCTCGGCCGAGACTTACGAGTACTACAACTTAGTTCGCGGCCGAGACTCTCGGTCAGACGTTAATCAAATATATTTTTTAATGATTGTCGAATCAAGATCTTAAATTACATTAGATAAGTATGTATAGAGATTTTGAGATGACGGCGAAAACAGGTTTATGACAATTATGTTATGTTATGACTGACTGTACGGATGACTGTACATGTATAGTTGGCATGAGTCAACTATTTTGTATTTCGTATGGGGATTTAAACAATAGTGCCAAGCTATACCTCATTATCATTTCGCAGCCTCTATGGTTAATGGAGCCTAAGGAAGTGACACAGGAGCAGCATATAGAGTTTTACAGATTTATTGGCAATTCATACGATAAGCCCCGTTTTACTCTCCACTACAAGACCGATGTGCCAGTCAGCATACGCTCCATTCTCTATGTCCCGGAAGGCAAACCGGGCCTCTTTGAACTCTCCCGAGACTCTGATGTTGGTGTGGCGTTGTACTGCAGAAAAATTTTGATTAAAAACAAGGCTGAGAACATATTACCTAAATGGATGAGATTTGTAAAAGGTATTTTGAATGAAATTAAGATCTAAAATTATACGTAAAGTTTGAAATGAAATACATGAAACGGATTAGATCTCGCATATAACTACGTCCGGAGGTTTCGATTCCTTTGTAGCACTTATTTAAGGTAGGACGAAGACTTTTGAGTGAGACAATGAGTGCTGTAAATAACTCGAAATGTTGGAATTTGGGATGTACTTAATATTGAATTACACGATTTAATGCATTTTAGAAATACATATATTTCAATGAAAAGTAAAGGCTATCACTGACGGAAATATTTTAAGTAAAGTTTTTCAGAGATAAATATTTGCATTTAATTTTCAGGTGTTGTTGATTCAGAAGACATTCCATTAAATTTAAGCAGAGAATTACTTCAAAACAGCAGTCTGATCGTGTAAGTTCTTTTCAATATACATATGTATTTAGTTAATTATTTTTTACATGTGTATGTACCTACTTACTAGATAGAATATGATTGTCTTTAATAAAAAGTACCACGTTGTCGGCGCTAATGTCATAAAAAATTGTTTAGATATAAATATTATCAACAAGAAACAAAGCGGTACCTTTAACTTCAAATACCCGTATGATTATTGAATTCAACAATAACTTAATATAATAGCTTTTTTTTATTGCAGCAAACTTCGGACAGTCCTAACAAACAGGTTCCTTAAATTCATGGGTGATAGTGCCCAAAAGGACCCAGTCGGGTATGATGCGTTTTACAAGGACTATGCCATATTTCTAAAGGAAGGAATTGTCACTAGTCAGAGTTCGATGGAGAAGGTATGCAAGTTATTTTCTTAACGGAGCATATATACTTACAGGTTGTATCTTTTGTAACTGCCAATATTACCTAGTAGGTAATTACCTAGGTATATGTCGGTCATCTGTAATGGCACTCGAAACCAGAGTCAATTTAAGCTTTTTCAGGTAGTTTGGATGAGTTAAAAGGTGTCTTAACCCTTTTCCAGGCGTAGTACGTATTGACCACATGCAAGGCAATACAAGTTGAACCTTAGAACCTTAGCTTAAGGTTTAAATTTAATCGCATTTTAGGGAAATTTGACCCTGTTTTAAATGGATCGCCAAAACACAACAATTTGAAATATATTTGGTTTTCTGCGGAAAACTGCATAGTTCCTTGGGGCCTGGAAAAGGGTAAAGTCGATATTGCATTATCATATATCTTTGTTCATTAGGTCTATATGCCTCCCTTTTTCTCCAACGTGAAGAAAAAGGACGGCATGTAATCTATGGTATGAGATATGATCATATTGATCATATACGGTAAAGTGTAAATATGGGCCTAAACAGCGTCCTTAAGGTGACAGGTGTCATCTCAATACAATTTATGAACTATGAAACTAAGCATTAATCCATTCACTCGTTCATCATTCAAAACGAGAATTTAATGCTGTTTTTGGGCGTTTTAATTTTTTGTTGTAGAAAAATAATTTTTTGCTAAATTGGAATTTTTTATTTGTTTTCTATTCAGAATCGCGAGCTCTTTCAATCCTAATAGAAGAAAAAAGAGTCCCAAGATTTGTTTTCCATTTCGCCACCACTATTTCATAGATTTAGTTTGGCAGTAGCGCAATGGAAAGTTTGAAAAGTGTATGGAAAATTTAAGACACTTTTTTTTTCTTACCAGGCTTAAAAGAGCTCGCGATTCTGAGTAGAAAACAGATAAAAATTTCCAATTTAGCAAAAAATGTTTTATATACAATAAAAAATAAAAACGCCCTTTTGTAAAATTTTGGTTAGTTACGTTGTTTTTGTGCAAAGAGTAACTTTTTTTCCCAAAATATTTTTTTTATAAAATATTCTTATTACATCCATCGTGTTCCTCTAAACTTAAGTAATTTTACAGTTATATGTACTTAATTCAGTGTTTTTAACTTCAATTTACATGGTAGTATGGAGGATATTATATTGATTGTATATTTTGACAAACATAATAGTTTTTGGACTAACATTTTTTTACCTTTCGTACAACCTTTGGACCCGAACAAGATTTGTAAACATCCGTTCAATTAATACAAATTAAAAAATAAAGTTTTATTAAGTGCCATCGTCAACACTGTGTTAACTGACCGTTCGTAATCCGTGTTGCAACGGTTTAAGGTCTATCAATGATCAGTTAAATGTTTGCTGTCTGTACTTAAATTTAGGAAAAGTTCAGAGGTGTAGGTTATTGTTACGTTACACTTGCATACTTGTGTTCTATTTTTAAGTCACTGGTCCTACCAAGCGCGAGTAAGCGATGAGCTTTCGGCGATTTTCTCGCCCTAGAGACGAACAAAAGATAATCGCTCCGCTCCCGTGTAAATAAAAGAGATATATATGTATATTAATAGTTCATCGCTGGCTGTTCACACTGCACTGCGGGCACTGCGGCCGAGTACTTTTTCTTACAGAATCACTCGCCCGCGAAGAAAAATCGCTTCTCTCAGATCGCCAATCACCGCTGGTGGGCCAGTGCCTTAGTTTTTTTCATAAATTTGCTCAATTGATTAAAAGGTTTCATTACTTACTTTCAATTTTTATTTTTAAAGGAAGAAGTAGCCAAGTTGCTCCGATTTGAATCGTCAAAGCTAGAGAAGGGAATCAGAACATCAATGGCAGAATATAACTCGCGTCAGAAGAATGAATCCAGAACCATCTACTACTTAGCCGCACCTAGGTAAATCAAACTTATAAATATGCAATCATGAAAATAAATACTTCCATTAAATTGTGACGTACTCAAGCTAAAGGTACCACATCGTCACTTATAGATTCATTTGGAAATGGCAATAACTGTCAATGTGGTATCTTTAGTTTGAGAATGTCACAATGAATTGGATTTCTAGCATATTCCAGTGGTAAAAGAACCTTGCACAACTAAGGGTTGGTAAAACACCCGGTATTGCAACACCTCCACGTTGAGCTCGTCCCTATCTGCTTGATGCTAAGGACAACACATTGTTACAGTCGCGAGTTGGCAGAATCATCGCCATACTTTGAATCTCTGAAGAAACGTGACATCGAAGTGCTGTTCTGCTACGACACATACGATGAGCTGGTGTTACTGGAGCTAAAGGAGTTCGGCGGCCGGCAGCTGGTGTCCGTCGAGAGCGACATGCAGAAGGAACCCGACACTACGCAGGACTCTGTCATAGGTACCTATCATAAATATTATCTTGTACACGGCGTACAAGACAACGCTGGCACATGGGTTGGCTTTGATAATATATAGGTCATGTCACCTTAGAGGATGTCTTTAACCTCATGCTCATGCACATGCCCAGCAAACACCGATTTATTTCCTTTATTTGTTGCCTCCGGTTGGAAAGTTATTTCACGAGTGATGGCGCTAAACCCCTTTTCAGTGATAAATAGGCTCATTACAAACTTAAAACAACAATGTTAATTATTAATGTTATTGGCAATACTACCATAGTCTTGTATTGTCTAGTATAGTATAATATAAGTAATAAAAATTCATTGAAATTATTACCAGACCCCGTTATCAGTGGTGAAAACTGATTGAAACTAAGGGTTGGCAAAACTACCTATCCTAAAGTCGCCGTCGGTACATAACTTCGCCTTAACAAATGTTTAATAACTTTTAAATAAATTGTAAAATTCAATTAATGTCATTCAACGCGTACAATTTGAATGAAGTATATATACACAATTTTCTTGGTCATATTTTATTACAGTAGGCGACATTGGGAAACAAAGGCGAAATAAGGAAACAAAGGCGAAATAAGGACATATGACGGTTTTTATTTTTTAATATTAAAACTGCTTGTTTCGTTACATTTATCTAGAAATATTTTAAATATTTTACTTAGGCGTACATAACAGGCGAATTAAGGATTTCAGACTTCATGTAATTTTGGCAACCCTCGTTTCAATAAATTTTTACCACTGATAACAGGGTCTGATTATTACAATGATTACTTGACTTCTTGCATGCCAGTGTTTAAAAAAAATCGGATTTTGCCTATAGTTGCCACTGCGCTGTCATCGCGCACGGTCCCAATAAAGTGCAATACACTATACAACTAACTTTGTATTTGTATGCAATGAGGTTGATAGTGTGAGTACAACGCTGAACTTGTCGACATATTGTTAGGTATCGACACATGCCCGTGACTATTTTTCTTTTGCTATTCCTGGCATCATTTTGCCTGACAGTCAATTGTCAATTTAGTCCGCCGAACTGTGGACTTGAGTTTAAGCAGGACTCGATCATAGGTACTCTCCCCTCGCATTTAAAAAGAAACATGCACACTCAACGCATTATGCATCAATAGTTATTTATTATACAAGGGCATAAACGCCTCAACAATAAAGTCTTGTTTAGTCGTGTCGCAGTGGTATATTTGATACTGTTTTAAATTACTTTTTTTTATACAGCCCGTTTAGGTGTCCCACTGCTGGGCAAAGGCCTCCCCTCTTCTACTCCATTAGGTCCTATTGTGTGCTATTTCCTACCAATCTGCTCAGAACACGTCCAGGTCGTTTCGCAATCTTATCGGCCTGCCTCTTTCCCGGCCTACACCGTCCCGTGGGTCCCATTCAGTAGCCAACTTCGCCCACCTCTCCGGGTGCATATGGCACACGTGCCCAGCCCAGTCCCACTTCAGCTTCGCGGTCTTCACACCCACATCTATAACTCGAGTTGTGAAGCGCAGTTCCGTGTTTCTGATTCGATCATTTATTTGAACACCTCTAATCTACTACGCTCCAACGCTCGCCGGAAAATAGTTTGGACTTCAGAGTCTTTGTTAATGACCAAATTTGAGCCCCGTAGGTTAGGATGAGGAGGATGGTCGAGGAGTTCGCACTTAAGATACAGGTGAAGATCGCCCTTCATTAGCGCTTTCATGTACCAGAAGTTCTTCCAGAAGGCCTAGTATAAAAATTGTACGACATTAACTCCTCGACCGCGTTAGCGTATCGGGAGTTCAAATTATGTTTGCCGTTTTTTTTAAATCATCCGGCAACTTTCATATTTTGACCCCTCGATACGCTAACGCGGTCGAGGAGTTAATGTCGTACAACTTAAGGCTTCGTCAGACTAGCGCGTGGCGTGAGCGGGGCGCGAGCGTGGCGCGAGCAGAGCTCGATAGAAGCGGGGAGCGCGGCGCGCTTACATGGCGCGCGTGTCAGGCGCGCATCGCGCGCGGGTCAAGCGCGCGTCGTGCGAGCGCGCCGCCAGCGCCACGCGCTCGTTTCACCGAGCATTTTTCTTTGCGCTGTGACTGCGCGGCGGTCGCGCCGCGCGCCGCGCGCCGCGCGCGCGTTGAAAGCGTGGCGTGAGCGGGGCGCGATAGGAGCGCGGCGCTAGCGCCGCGCTGCGTCCAAGCGCGGGTCGCGCTCGCTTCGCGCCCCGCTCACGCCACGCGCTAGTCTGACGAAGCCTTTATACTAGGCCTTCTGGCGTACAAAAAATACAACCATTAGATAACCTGCTGTTTAAGGATATAAGTATACATACATATTCAAATTTGGGTCCACTTACAGTAGCTATCAACATTTCATAAACTACCCTATTTTTTATACAGGTATAACAAAATGTGGGTGGATCGAATAAACATACCTATTGGCCTGTACCTAATCTTTTTCATCCTTAGGATCACAAGGGCTCCAGCAACCACAAGTTGAAGAGCTTATCAAATTCCTGAAGTCTAAATTAGACGGCAAAGTATTCGACGTGAGAACCACTCAGAAACTAGATTCACATCCCTGCGTGATCATCGTGCAGGAAATGGCGGCCGCTCGACACTTCATCAGGACTCAAGCACAAAGTATGAGCGAGGAAAACAGATACGCCTTGCTGAGACCTCAGCTGGAAATTAATGCTAAGTAAGTTCTTTATGAAAGGCTTAGCTCTGCTTCACTATCTTCTATACGAGAATACTATACTTAGTATGAAGCTATCACCTATCTGAACTGAAGACAAAAAACTTTTTCTTTCACGTCTTTTTTTAACCTACTTCGTAAAAGAAGGCGGTTTTCATGCGTATGTAGAGGTATATGTATTATTAGAAATGCAAGATACCGAGTATTACGATATCTTAAGGCTACCAAGTGATCGAACCCGTAATCCAAAATTTAGATATACATCGTGGACGTTAAAACGTTGAAATGTTTTAACGGTGTATTCCAGACCACATTTAGAGACCAACTATAATGACATATGAAATTATCTGTATTTAGCTTAGTTTCCGAGATAAATACATTTTTCTCTAAAACTATTTTTCATCATAACACGTGCAGAAACGCATTTTTGACTGCAGTGTTTCCACTACGAGTTAATTTTGTTAATTCGTTTTGACAGACTTATTGACTAGAAAAAAATAGAAAAAAACTAATACGCCGAAACATTCCTACCTCAAACAATTTACACAAAAAACCTCTAAAAGTATTTTTAGGGTTCCGTAGTCAACTAGGAACCCTTATAGTTTCGCTATGTCTGTCTGTCCATCCTTCGGTGGCTTTGCTCAGTGACCGTTAGTACTAGAAAGCTGTAATTTGGTATGAATATAAATTTCAATCATGCCGACAAAGTAGTAAAATAAAAAGTCGAAAACCTTTCATTTATACGGTACTTCCAACACATGTAAAGTGGGAAGTGATTTATTTTTTTTGTTTCAACCCTAAAGCCCCTCATTCACGGCAGTCCGCCGGCACTCCGGCATGGCTGGAGGTAGCGGACACACGGTGTGCAAGTGGCCCAGCCTGGCAGTCCAATTCGCACTTATTCGTTGAAAGATGCGCAGCGCTGCGTTGTAGCGCATACACTGTACTCGAATTTTAAAAATCGCCGCCATCTCGTATGCCATTTTTAATAATGAATAATTAATATTTTATGCATTGCCGCATTTCTCAATTGTTTTTTACTGTAATTTAGTGCAATTCGGACTTCAAGGAGGTGGGCGGAGCTAGCAGGATGTTGCCGTACGGCACGCATCCGGCAACGACATTCACGATGCTATATTTCGTGCCGGAGGTGCCGGCGGACTGCCGTGAATGAGGGGCTTAAAGTATCGTTTGTTAGGTATTTGAAAAAGAATAGGGGTTTGTTATAATAATTTTTTGAGAACATTTTCGGAAATAATCGCTACAAACCGCAAGTTAAAATATATGAAAATAGAGCTTCATTAAGACTTTCAAGGAAAATTATTTTGAGCTGTAATAGATAGATACCATGCTCATATGCATATGGGTTCTAGAGGCATCGTTTATGACCTTATGGAAGTGTTTAAACATAATTATTAAACGGGTCTAATGCGAATTAACTTGCTTACCTTAACATATGTTTAATAATTAACATATGTTTTGTGGGTAGTTTAAAAATTGTGTGTTTACCCCAAATTCTACATAGACTTTTCGTTGGGTAGTTACACAAATCTCTGTTTTGACATTTTGCTGGGACATCAGTCAGCCGCGACCATGACCAGTGAAACCTGTGTCGAAACGTCGGTAAATAAGGTAAACAAGTTAATTCGCGTTAGACCCGTTTAATAATTATGTTTAAATATGTGTTCAAATCGCGAAAGTTTTAAATATTATGGAAGTGACCTTGGTGACATTCATTGACATATTTTATCTTAACTTAATTTAATTTTTAACTTATTTTAATTCACTTTTTAATTTGTAATTTAATTTTAATTTGTCATTTAGTATAATTTATATGTTTTTGCTTTGCTTTGTACTTAAAATGTAATTCTATGGACATTGGTCTGAAATACGAATTAAATTAAATTAAATAACACTAAAAAAGGATATTGTTATGAGCATAGTATATATTACAACCCTTCTTAAGTTCGCCTATTGTGACAGACGGTAAAAGGTAGTAAGAGTGACGAGTCGACGCACTTATTGATTCACTTTGAAGTCAGTTTAAGTTTAGCTATAGCAGTGGCGGATTTACCAATAGGCTGAGTAGGCTGAAGCCTGAGGCGGCAACATTTTAGGAGGCGGCAAGTCGCCAAATTTAGGCGGCAAACCGGCAACTGCGAGGCACGGCTAGGAGTGCTGACACCGAGTAGCCTACGGGCGGCAAATATGTAAATGTGCCACTGAGCTATAGTATTGGGGATAATCTTATACAAACATTGGATGTGTATGTATATCTAGATTATCTAGATACAAAACGAGCGCTCAAACGTTCACAAGAGGATCGGGGTGTCTCTTATATATTTTTATTAACAAAAACCGTAAATAACGTTAAGCTCCACTCGGGTTTTTTTTATTTAACCCAAAAGGGCTACATTTATATAAATTATTTTTCTAATAATTTATTTATTTTCAGGCATCCCATAATCGAAAAGTTGCACAAACTTCTATCAACCGACAAGGACCTAGCCGAGATGGTAGCAAATCAGCTATTCTCTAATGCCATGGTCACCGCTGGCCTCATTATGGATCCAAGGAATTTGATCACGCACATTAACGAGCTTCTGGTTAAAGCTTTAGAGAAACATTAGTTTCTTCGGTACTCTAGTCTAGTTGTTGAAATTATATTATTATTTGCAAGCTATGTTTCGTTATTTATTTATTTCAACCCCTGCAATAACCATTTCGTTACATATGTACACACGCGTTCACAAGTGCATGTGTAGTTTATGAATGAATTCATTCATAAATTGCCCATGCACTTTTGAACGCGATAGTACATGAATCATAATAATGGGAGTTCAAATTATGTTTGCCGTTTATTTAAATCATCCGGCAACTTTCATATTTTGACCCCTCGATACGCTAACGCGGTCGAGGAGTTAATGTCGTACAACTTTTATACTAGGCCTTCTCTGACTGAACAAACGCGAATTAACTCGACCAGCGAACTGGCCGAGTCAACTCGACCCGCCAACTCGCCGGGTCCAGTGGATCCGCCAACTCGTCGCGTCAACTCGACGCGAACGCGCCCGCGTTTGATCCGTACGAATCAAGGTCAACTCGCCGAGTTGGCTCAGCGATAGGCCGCCACAAATGGCGAGTCGAGTCAACTCGAGTTGGAAAAATCAACTCGTCACATCGCTAATTCGGACTGGCAATGTCTGTTATTTTCTATCCTTAGTCCAGCCTTAGTCACATAAAATAGCCACGTGTGGACACAAAAAATATATACATATAGTCTGACAAGCCAAGGCTGCAGCAGAATTTCTTTTTATCATGTGCGTCTCTTTTTTTTCGGTTTGAAAAAAATAGGGAATCATATTATATATAAAAAAATAGGCTTGACTGACTAAACAAAAAACTGACGTCAATCTGATGAATATCTGACCAAATTGCCAATTTGATTGTCTCGTGTGCACGAGCCATTATATTACGATGCGGCGCGCTCTTTGCCTCTTTCTCTTTCATTCATTCGTTCACCGGCTGCACTGCTAGGCGCTCGCACGTTTCGTTTTTTTTTCACTCGCCGCGAAAACGGCGCAACGCGAAATCGACCGACCAAGCGCAAGTGACATGGCGTTACTTTGGCACGTTTAATTCACAAGCTTATTCAAAAAATACATAAGAAGTACGCTGTTTTTATTATATCCGTAGCTATTTCAAAGACGCAGTGAGTTTAGTATTTATATTCATATATTTTCTTGTTTCTAGTCGTGATTCAGTGGCCGTTTCATAGTTCAGTGGATTTAAATAACAAAGCTTTGTACCGTAACGAAGTAAGTGTGATATTTCGTTAAAATTGTTGTTTTAATGCGAAGTACACCAAAATGAATTAAGAGATTTAACAAGAAATATTCTTACAGCTCCACCTTCAGTTTCGGTGTATGCTTTCATTCAGTAATTTCCAGTTATTTATTATTTTTCATAGCAAGCATTGTTCAAGGGTTTATACTATATTCGTATTGTTAAATATTTTTTTTAGTTATTAATTGCTGCAGGCCTAATGAGAAGCGTTAATTCAACCTTCTTTCAGTCATGAGTACATTAGATATTAATAAAATGGAGGGCGAGGATGAAAATAAGACGCCCGACAAGAAACAAATCGAGGCGGAGGAAAAGGAGGTGATGTTGAAGACTGAGAGCGAAAACAATGAAATTAACGCTGAAATAAAGACGGAGGGAGAGGGAGTGGTGAAGGCGGCGCTTTCGCAGGAGGTGATTGAGCAGGGGAGGGAGGTGAAACCCAAGTTCATTCCCATTGGTGCCATTAAAATGCCCGGATTTTTTACCAGAAACTCCGACAAGCCCAAGGTTAGTACATTGATGTCTATCAAATAATAAAGCATGAATCTTGAAGAGGACTCTTGAGACTTTGAATTCTTTATGTGGATTCTTTGCACATTAATGTATATAGTTACACTGGTATATGTCCAGTTTTCTGTTGAGTGCTCAGATTTAAAGTATTAAAATGTATTAAAATAAAAATAATACATTACTGGGTAGTTGATAGCAACAAAGTGTTTTACAATAACAATAAAAAAAACAATATCAATCAGCATTAATTAAGTTAGGGAATTTCAATTGGCAGTCAATGATGACTCATGAACTACCCCAGCAACAATTGATATTCCCTAAATTCATTGACAACACATTTTCTGGTGTATTATAATAATTTTAGTCACTATGTGCAACATGTTTTGGACATCCTGTGATGTCATTATTATTAACAGGATGTCCCATTGTATTGTATCATGGGCTGGTTTCCGCAACTCGACAACTAGCGCCTATTTGGCGTAGCATAGGTGGCGGGATGGCTAGTGAGCCATCCCAACTCCTCGAGAAATTCTATCAAACCTTTGGTGTTCCGTTGGACCTCGGGGAGGTCACTTGGAGATCCAAGATGTTTTGCCCTGTATGGAGTTGAGCGTCCTTGTAAGTTGATTGCTGATGCTGGGCAAGGCCAATTTGGCCTGCCTGCAATCCTCCTGCGTGTATTCGAGCAGCAATGAACAGACTTTCCTAAAGGGCGTTGGAAGAATAGGTACTGGACCTACTACTAGGGCTTCCAACTACTTTTTCAACTACCTTCCGCGATACCGGTATTAATACCGGAATGGACGGCTTCAATACCGGGATCCCGGGACTTTCCGATAAAAATGGAAAGGAAGAAATTTGAAAGTAAAATACTCATTTTTTGACACTTTAATCTGGAAAAGAACTTCTAAATCATAATAGTAGCCCTGTTTTGCATGGGGAAACTCGCAATATTTCTAAACCTTTGAGCATAGCAAAAGGGTAAAATAATCACACTTGTGCTTTGGACCATGCGTCAAAATGGCCCCAACACCAACAAACATGAGAGTTAGGTCGTAGGATAGGTCTTAAACTCGACTTCATTTAATTCTAAGTCAAATTTCATTGCAGAACTGAGATATTCATGTTACGTCATAGTGAATTGCAGAACTGAGATATTCATGTTACGTCATAGTGTCATACGAACGATGAATAATCTGTAGATGGGTAATTTTAGTAATTTAACCTTTTGGAGGGTAGGTAGGACACAATATTGTAATAATGAAGACTTGACAGTATGGCCTTATGGTCTTAGCCTGTCCAAATAGACGAATTATAAAAAAAAATGAAGGATATTGCTATTGAATAAAGCGTGAACTTACATTTGTGTTCATAACTAGTCAACTTGCTGTAAATACTGATTCTATTAATAAATCAAATAATCAACTACAAAAATCTGTTTTTTTTACACACTTCGGTATTCTAATAATTAATGTTCGGTATTCTTAACGAAAACCCCGTTTTCTGGTAAGTAGATCATATTCACGCTAACTAACATGAATATCTCAAGTTCTGCAATGGGATTGAACTTGGCGCCATAGAACGAAATGAAGTAGCTTTAAATACTTATCCAACGACGTAACTCTCATCTCAGCTGTGTTGATTTTGGGGCCAAGCTCCATACAAAGTTGGTCATGGTCCTTTATTTGTTGGCTTTTAGAATGTGTCTTTATCGAGGTAGTTATCACAAAAACTGTCACTGTCATGCAAGTATTTGCATGAAATTAAACTCGTATTTTCATCAAATGTTGGCAGTGTCAGCAGTTATTAAGTTCGCATCTTGTCTACACAATACCAGTACCGTTTTCTTGACAACTTTAAAGTTAAGGCACTGAATATGTGATCTATTCGCTCTATTAGGGCCACTTGCACCACCCGGCCTTGGTTAGCTACATAACCCGCAGTCAAGCGTTTTTTTTTGTATGGAATTTGAAAGCTCCACTCCGGGTTAGTGGCTGACCCTGGGTGGTGCAAGTGGGTCTTAGGGTTTAAATAAATTAGAGCTTACGTTGCAGCATTTCTCAGGGTTAAAAAGCGCCCGACCATGTATGACATGTTGTTCTAAGTTGCAATGCAAGGTAGGTTTCTAATCGAGAATTGATTGGTTTGGTTCAAATCAGGAGTAGTATAAACTACAGTATAATTTGTAGCTGAAACATATACAGTCAACATTATTCGTTGAGCACCGAGCAACTATTGGCTACATCATTTGCCGCACCACGTACCGCTTGAAGACAGTAAAAGCTGTACAACAATCGTGAGATGCAAGATATACGTGTGCGAAGCTCCATGGTGATGCCGAATGTTACCATGTCGATGGGTATTTTGGGTTATTTTTGCATATTTTCCTATTTTATAAAAATACCGGGATCCCGGTATTTTGAAATTAAATATCGGGATTAAAATCTGCCCTAAAAAGGCGGTATCCCGGGATCCCGGTATTGGAAGCCCTACCTACTACCCCCGTGCTTGAACCTTGTCTGGCAAGCTCGTCTGCAGCATCATTCCCGCGGGATCCGCTGTGACCCTTGTTCCATTGAAGAGTTAGCCTGTTATTAAGACCTTCCTCCATCAGCCGTTCATGCCATTTTTGCACAAGACTTGATGTAATAGTGTGGCTCTGCTCTAGTGCTGCCATGTTGTCGGAGAGTATATGGATGGAGGATCCTACTACCTTCCTTGCGTTGATGGCGGCTGCCGCATTTATGATGACCATACATTCAGCTTGGAGCATTGAGTTGTGGTTACCTAGCGCAGTGCTAATTGACGGATTGTGCTGAGAGCTCCGAGAATGTTCCATAGCCTGATCCTACGTCTGTTCTGGATCCATCTGTGAAGATTCTGAGCTCCAGAGGGTTGAGTCCTTCATGATTATCGTCTTCATATAACTGTATTTTGTATCTTTTATCGAAGACAGCACATTTTCCATGTATCCATGTATCTTTTTATCATGTAATGCAAACTTCTTGAATAAACGTCTTATTATTATTATTATTTATTATTTTTGAATCCGATCTGTGCCTGCCCTGAGCATCGAAAATTCTTCATACACTTTTTCCAGGCAAGTTTTGTGCCGAGTTCCTAGGTCAGATCATATATATTGAGGTTGCATAGCCTTACCGCTGAGAGGGCAGCCTCTTGCTGTATGTGGAGGTGCAGCGGTGGAAGGTTTAGCATGGCCTCTATCGCCGCGGTCGGTGTGGTCCTCATGCAGCCAGTGGTGGCAGGCATGCAAGCCTCTTTAGTTTTTGTAGTTTGTTTTGCACGGTCGTTAGGTTAGGTCTTGGTCATCAAACCAACGACGTGTCCACAGGATGTCCTAATCATGTTGCGTATGATTGACTAACAAAATATGTAATGTTATCCGTAATTTTATTATTATATTAATATGTCTCACAATATTTTAAATTTGTTTTTTTGGTGTGATATAGCAGAAGGGAATTAGCTATTTTAATTACAATACAAAGCATAACCTAACATTTTCAAAAATACAATTAAAATTTTCAGGACGACGAAACCATTGAGAAGGATGCGGAGAATGAAAAGGAGGAGACTAAGCCCAAACGCAACCACTTCCAGTTTCTGCACACATGCCCCTTCACCAAGTTCCTTCACCACCCCACAGAGAATGATAAAGGTTGGTCACTCATTATTTTATTATAAATAGCTACAGGTCAAGGCCTTTTTATGAAAAGCTTATTACTTAAAACTTTTAACACTAACAGAAGTCTGTTTTACTCCTTTCATTATACAGGAACATCAACTTGTTTTACAAGTTACAGATGTAGTATGGGGCGTAACTAGAGGAATTGGCATCTGGGGCTAGCATCGAGTTTGCGCCCCCAGATTATGTTAGGTGTAACATGGTCAACTGTGGCTTGGCCCCTATTTTACCACGCCGAAGAGTGTGACAATTCATTGAACTTAAACACGGTTAAGATGATGATGATGGTGAAAACGAGTGACCATGACCCTATGTTTCGAGCCCTTTCGAAACGTAGGATCATGATGTTAATAGACACGATTAATCTGTTCTAAAGTGTTTAATTTCAATGAATAGACAATAATATAGTTTGAAAATATATGTTACTGTTACTTGTGCTGCGGGCGTCCATAGTCTTAGGACACCGCTTACAAACGAGTTAGGCGGGCGCTGTATTCTTGTTTGCAACTGAAAAATAATAATATAAACTACACTTGACTCTTCCTGTTGTGAGTTTAATTCCACACTTAAATAATTAGGAATACGGCAAATTATGAACAACAAATATTTTTTATTTCCATTTGAAGCTAAGAGAGAAGCTGGGATTTTACACAATGTCGTGGCGAAGTATACCACATCAGAGCAAAGTTAGCATGGTTGCACTCTAGGCATTCTCTACCAGTCAATCTTCGGATAAAGCAGATAATTTGTAGGTGTTGCAAGATCATTTTGTGGTAATTACAAAACCAAGTAGGTACTTTAATTCCACAATTCAAACAATGAAACATAGGATTGAATGTAAATCATATATAGGCATAAAACATTAAAAGATAAAGAACGAAGAATTTACACAAAAATCTTCTGATTGAGAAAAATTGCTATTTTTTGGGGCGCTCTGTCTTTGTAAAATAGTACATTAAAATGTTGATTGGCTCCCCTTCTTAAATTAATCTATTAGTCAAAAGGTCTCAGTATATGAAACTGCGAAAGGTATTTATTACCTTGTTTTTTGGTTTGCCGTAAATGCAGACTTTTGTCGTGGCCACTACGCAGGACTAGTCTCAAGGCCCGTCTAGATGGAACAATGAAATTGCCCAATTTGATATGGCGTCAGGCTTTCAACACATCTAAAATTACCTATTTTCTAGCGGCAGTAAACTCTCGCAAGTTTTTCATTGCTGTCTTTAAATTGTCTTTTTTTTTAATAGCCTTATATCAGAATCATTTACATTATTTTACAGTTTTTTTATTTATATACATGCTAACATTGCTAACTGATTCTGTGTGCCTTTGGGCAAAGGCCTCACCCATTCTTCTCCACCACTCCTTGTTGTGTGTTAGTCTGGTCCATGTTTTAGTCCTTCCAACCATGTCTTCAATTTCATTGGTCCACCTTTTAGATTGCCGACCTTTATTCCTTTGGTAGCCTCTAGGGAACACTCATTTATTATGTTGTACTTGTATGTCCAGCCCACCTCCATTTTAATTGTTTTGTTTTGTATGTAACATCGCTTAACCTCTTATTACTTATTTTGTTGATTCATCTTTTCTTCAAGATGCTTCTTTCCATGGCTCTCTGAGTTATGCTTAATCTTTTGCATTGTGCTTTAGTCAGTACCGATGTCTGGCAGCCATATGTGAGGATTGGTAGATTTCATGCGTTGAAAAGTTTTCTCTTGATATTCATACTTGTCTGGCTATTTTTCATGACTTCTTTTAGTGCCCAATACCTCTTCCACGCATTTCCAATTCTTCTGTCTAATTCCTTTGTTGTTGAGTCGTAGTTGGATATTAGTTGGCCTAAATATATATATTCCCTTACATACTCAATGCTGCTGTTTTCTATTTTTAAGTAATGTTTATCGGTAACTTCTGTTGTCCGATTATGTCAATGTAAATCTACCCTCATGTTATTTTTAAAACGCTCATTATTTTATTTAAGTATAATTTTTAAGTTCTCATAATAAGTGAATTGTAAATTCTTAATGAGAAAAAACGATCTTAAACCTAAAAACCTATCTCTTTGGTATCTGTACTGTTAGCCATGGCTTTGGTTTTTTGAAGATTCATTTAAGAGTCCAACTTCCTTACTAGCGGTGTTCAGTTCTATGAGTATTTGTTGTAGTTCTTCAGCTGTATTGGCGAAAACCACTTTATCATCGGCAAACCTCAAATGCGTGTCTTTCTCCATTTATGTGAAAGTCGTTTTTGGTCCAATCTAATTTCCGAAATACTTCCTCGAGAACTGCTGTGAACAGTTTGGGTGATAGAGGGTATATATATATATATATATATATATATACATATTTCATGGCTTTTTTAGTTCCTCCTGTTCTTTCTATTAGGTTCTCTATAGTATGTAGTCTATGACGTTTCCTATATTTTCTCATATTTGTTCTTAATTTTTTACTTAGTTGAGAAATAGTTCTTATTTCTGCTGTTTGAGGGGAAATATCTAACATTTTTGCTCTATTTTTTATTTGTTTTGTTTCTTCTGATATACTGTCTTTGCCTTTTCCTAGATTGCCCTTTTCCTTCTTGCATTTGCTCAAGATATCTGAGAGCTTATCGCATGTTTCTAGTATATTCAGTTCTGAAAGACACTCTTCCATGTTCTTCAGTTCTTCTCTTAGTTATTTGTCCGTTCATTTTGGTTCTTTAGTTTTTATTTCTTCTATCTGATATTTTACGAATTTCCTTGTAGGTTTTATTGGTGTTAGTTTTAGCTGAGTTCGGACCATTCCATCGTTGGTATTGAAGTTCATGTTTGCAATGACACTGCAGTCTTTAAATGCTTTAGCCCGGTTAGTGAGTATATAGTCAATCTCATTCTTGTATCGGCCGTTAGGGGATGACCATGTCCATCTTCTGTTTTTTTTATTTTATATATTGAATTTAGAATGACAAAATTTTGTTCAAAGACCAAAATCTATTAATTTCTGTCCATTTCTTTTTCTTTTTCCATGGTGGTGTGGTCCCATTATAATTTCCTCTCCATCTCTCCTATTTATGCATTGAAGTCTCCATATCTCATAGGGATTAAGCTTGTTGGGCTTAATTCTGTTAATGTGTTGTTTAATTTCTTATAGAAGGTGTCAACAGTGCTGTCAGAGAATTGTTCTGTAGGACAGTATGCTTGTAGTATGGTCCACTCATTTTTATATAACGGTAGTATGATTTTAAGGACTAATCGTTCCGATATCTCTCCCTTCCCTTCCTCACAATTTTCATTTATTATAAAGATATAAACGTAATTTTTATTAAAAATATAACGTTGATGGCAAACAGTAGTAGGTTCAGGCCGCCCGATATTTAAGTAATATTGTCATATTTGTCAGCCTGGTGAGATATGGGCCAGGTGAATTTGGCGCCCCCTTAAAAGTTGCGCCCGGGGCACTTGCCCCCGTTGCTCCCACCTTGATACGCCACTGTAATGTAGTGCATATTGTTTTGATGATGATGATGATGATTTGTTCCTGTTATCCCTCATTAGGGACATAGGGCTCTAAGAAGATTTCTCCAATTAGCTCGATCTTCAGCGGCTTCCTCCAGCTCTTTCCAGCCGAGACCAATTGAGCTAGCCTCCTTCTCAACTGAACGCATATTGTTTTGCCCTAGTATTTTCACGGAAACGCCCAAACGTGTCATGCTGTTTCAATCAGTGTCAGTACTAAAAGTACTGAGGTCGATTGATGTAGCATGACAAATACTCTACAAGCTTTTGATAAATGCACTAGCAAGTCTGTCGACATAAAACTTAAATTCGATGTCAATGGAACTTCCAAACAATGAACACAAACTGCCATACTTATTGATAGTAATAACCTAACATTCAAGTTTTTAATGAAATCTCCAAGATTAACTTATTTAAGTATCTCATGTTTTGTATGTTAACGATAATACGACCGTTTCAGTAGTGTATGGTTTCAGTGGTGTTTGATGAGGTATTGTGAATATACAAGGAGAAACACTGACAAAACATGTGACCCCTTATGTTTACATTGTTAGGAAGTTTCATTGACGGCAATTTTAAGGCCCGCTGTGAAACCCAGTAAGATTATTTGTGTTATATTTATCACAGATATTTGTCCCGATTTTTTAGGATGTTCCCTATGTAGATATGTACAAGTATGTGTATATTCCAAAGTCTGCTAAGTTTGGGGCTAGGTTTATTTAATATTGATCTTATTTGTTTATAATAAAAATACCTATTCCCTATTATCCAAGGCAACTACGTGAAGACACCATTTGTATGTGTAACTGTAGGGTAACTATCAGGCATGATTTACCATCATTACCTCAGTACATTTGTTTAATTAAAGTTTTGTAAAATGGCTTGGATTTCCATTCAATCCGAGATTCTGAGCTTTATTCGTAAATAACCATCAACAGTGTGTGAATCCCTTTTTTTGTGACACTAAATACATAATTTATTTTTAAATCCCTTGTTATTTTTTTTTTAATATATGTATCTAATTTTTTTTTTTACATTTATTAGTGCATTTCAATATATCTCAATTGACGAATTAATATACACTATATTTATGAACATCAGAAATGACTACCTACTAGAGGTAATCAGCCAATATTTAATTGCTTATTTTTTTTTAAAGTAAACTGGTGCAGTCACACAGGCATTGCTTTATTTTATTTACTCTTTTACAAATACTTTACAAAAACCGGAATTCTAAGTGGTTTAATGTCCTGGGTGGCATCTTCACACAGGCGCATTACGCTCAGGGGAATAAATCAACAAATCCTCTTTAAGACATCGCATTTCAGATGGTAGCATTGCCGAAGAGAAAAAAGGTATTCGCTTATTCAACGTGAATTACCAAAATTTTTTTCAAAAGAGGTCCAACAAAGACCCGGAGGCAACACTTGCTTCCATGGAAACTTTGGAAGATAAGCTAGACACACCTAATGATGGAATGGAAAATGTTAAATTAGATCCAGAAGTAAGTACAGATTTATACGATGTGTTTTTATCAAATTTTGAGATTAAGAACTGATCATGACAGAACATTTTCCATTTTAGGAAGCTGTTGATGGCAAAGTGGCCACGAAACTGCCTTTTAAAGAAAGAATTCGGCAGAGGAAGTTCATAACTGGCAAGTATTTCTTTCAAAATTAAATGTGTTTTATTGGATATAGGTTTATAATATTTATGATTCCTACTTGAGTACAGTGCACCCGTAAAGGTAATCATCTTCTTTAGGGGCAACGTATTCAGCCGGTATTACTGTAATAAAAACAAATTTACGTAAACAAGGTTACGTCAGCGGCACCAAATGCACGAGGTCTGCGTATTCCCAAAATTGGAGTAAACCACCTGTGACTAGTTCCAGTTTGAGCTGAATATTTTGAAGACAACTGCTTGTTCATTCACAAAACGTAGCTTAACCATTTCAATTGACCAGGCTGACAATAAAACAAACTACACTCGAATCGGGCGCATCCGTTCGGGAGCTATGATGCCATACAAACATACACATGTGAAACGTAATGAGAACTTAAAAAACATTATATCGGCTGCGATACGTTGTCTCGCTCTATTTATCTCACAGCAACAAGACAGACTGTAGGGAATAATCGCAATCATGTCATTTCTTTGTTACTCGCTCGCTTTACTTCCTCCCTTCCAACCTCA
Source organism: Lathronympha strigana (assembly GCA_949128165.1). Lineage (NCBI taxonomy): Eukaryota > Metazoa > Arthropoda > Insecta > Lepidoptera > Tortricidae > Lathronympha > Lathronympha strigana. Next base: position 7,508,524 of record OX421905.1, on the reverse strand, counting down.
TTTCAGTTTAGTCCTCTCCTTCCTTCAGTTTCGTCGGTCGAGAATAAGCTCAAACGCACCGATACTATATGAAGTTATTCATAAACGCACATCAAAAATAGTGTACCTAAATTATATACTTTGTCCGTAATTACCTGTGACATGTTTTTCGGGGCTAATTGATCGCCTCGGCCTGTGTAATCGTCGAAAGGGAACTAGGGAGTCGAGGGAAGGGAGGGATAGGGGCAAGCGATAATTGGCCGCTAAAAATAGCTATGTGTATTGTAGGTAATATACTAGCATAACGTGACTGATTTACGCTTTATATGTTCGGACTTTGATGCACACTCGTTCAAAGGTACAGTCAAGTGTAAAAATATGGGTGGACACATCTTACTCAAAAATATGTCCCATAGTATTTTATTCCATTGTAATAAGAGCGTAGTACCATATTTATGAGACGATTTTGTCGATACGTATTTTTGCACTTGACTGTATATGGACAATTTATGAATGAATTCATTCATAAACTACCCATGCAATTTTGAACGCGTTAGTACAGTCAAGTGCATAAATACGTGGTGATAACCACTCATTGCTAATTTCCTCCTTTTCGCACTTGTATCGTAATGTAATGTACTATTGTTATTTACCCAGACGACCTGATAGTGGGCGCGGTGGTGCTGCTGGTGCTGCTGGCCGTGATTATCGGCGTCATCGTGGGCGCCAGCGCTGGCCCGCCCAGGGAGCGCCCGCTGCGGCTGGGCCGCTACATGACCACGCTCTCCTCCTGCGGGCCCGTCGAGGGGTCAGTGCTGCAATTGGTTTACTTTACACTATTCATTTTAGATTATGCAGTCAATTTGTAGTCCTGCTTTGATATGCAGCAGACCACATAATCTGCGCCATTGAGATATAATTACGTACAACAAATGAACGCCTGTTTACAAACTTTCTATGCAGGGGGTCATCATTTATGCGACTTGGATATTATTATAAGCCTAACTTTTCGATAAGTACTTGTAACAGGAATACTTAAATTTAATGTAATTATTTTTGTGTTGACAGTATCTTGGACGAAGGCGTGTACAAGTTCTACAGCATTCCATACGCCGTGCCGCCAATCGGAGACTTAAGGTTCACGTATGCTCAACCACTCAACAATTTATCAATGTGCTGGAATGGCACTCTTCAAACCCACAAGCCTGGGCCGCAGTGCATGCAGTACTCAGAAAATGGAACTATAATAGGTGAAGAAGACTGTTTGACTTTAGACGTGGTCGCCCCTCACGTCAGGTATGATTCTCGCCTGCCTGTAGTTGTTCTAATAGGAGCTAACACCTTAGCCGGCGGGATCAGTCCCGCCCAACCGTCTGCTCTTTACGCCCGCACCAAAGAGGTGATATTTGTACGACCGAATTTCAGACTCGGACCCTTCGGGTTTTTGGCTCTCGACATTCTCTCCAAAACGAAGTATCCGGAAACTTCTGGCAACTACGGCCTCAGCGATCTTTTAGTCGCGCTACAGTGGGTGAAGCTGAATATTCATCACTTCGGCGGCGACCCTACTTCCGTGACGCTACTCGGGCACCGTGCCGGCGCGACGTTGACAGCGGCGCTCACCACCGTTACCAAGGCTCAGAAGTTGTATTCTAGAGCATTCCTCTCGTCTGGCTCCGTTATATTCCCCGGAAAAGAACTGAAAGATTCGTACGCACTAAACGAGCAATTCAAAGAAAACAGCAAATGCAATGACGCCGCCTGTTTACGCCGCATGAAACCTACGGCGGTGATGACGGCCGTGCCGGACAAGTGGCTGGGCTCCGACATCGGGTCCCTGCCGAAGACGAACGAGATGAAACACTCCTGGCTGGTCCTAGACGGTTTGCTCCTGACTCGCCACGCCTTCGAGGCCTGGGACGCTCAGAAGGAGTCCAAAGAGACCGGGAAAGAGAAAGCTTTTAAACCAATGATTTTCGGAACGACCTCGCACTCGGGTCACTCAGAGCTGCTACGTATGAAACATCTGAACTGGACAGCCGAGTTGGTGGAAGGCGTCGTCAACGACAGCGTAATTGGTGACAAGAACCTGACCGCCGCGGTGTTTAAACACTTAAACAAGACGTACTTGGGTTTGGTGGAGTTGATGTCGTCGGTTCGCACGTTGTGTCCGCTAGTGAGCTTGACGCGGCTACGTTTGGGTGCACCGCTGTATGTGGTGGTGGGCTCGGGCGCCGGCGGCGGCCCGGCGCGCTCCGGGACGGCGGGCTCGGGGCTAGCGGGCGTGGACGCCGACCTAGAAGCTATCCTGGGCACCTTCGACTCGGAAGTGGTGGAGCAACGGCGCTTCATGGCGGCCATGCAGCAATTGTTCTACTACTTTGTATGGAACGGACGCCTGCCCGGGCCCGAGGCCGGCCTCATAGAAGTGGGCCAGGACCTGCTGCCGCTGCATGGCCTGCCTGTCTGCGATCTGCTCATCCGAGAGGACATAGTGCCGAGGTACGCTCACGTCGATTAATTTGTCGTGTAAACTTAGGTTCCTCAATCTTTGAAAGAAGAATCCTCTTTGATTCTTATTTTCTCACTCGTTAACACATTACCACAAAGGTTGGGAGACTGATCGTGATCGATTTACCTTTATTGTTTATTGCGTTGTCTTTTTAGTTAGCTAGAAATCAGGCACCGCTTCAGTGTTTTTTTTTTTATTACTTAAGTACGTGTATACACATGAAAGTAATCACATGTCGTAAAATTTTCACGTTTTGAGTTTTCACTTGTATACTTCGATAGGATTGATATTGATATCGAAAAGGATTTCGTATTTGAAATACTCATAAGAAAATACTTAACGAAATTCCAACGCCCAATGAGACTGATATCATATTGTAATTTTGACTTTAATACTCAAAAAGGAAAATTGCATTTTATAGTTTACCCGTTATTATGTGATTTTGTACTTTTTCACCAGTATTAATTATTAGGTATTACTAAGTATAACTTTCTCACAATTATTAAAAGATCTTAATGAATCGTCATGTAATGTAATTAGGTGTAAGATTACTTTGTAAGGTATGAGTCCAGAGACGCCCATCTAATTCTGTATGAAACCAAAGTATTTGGAATAAGTTTTCATGTAATATGTATTTATTAATGTAATTTAAGCTTTATTGGTTTTTGTGATGTAGTCGAAATATGAACAAAATGTACAATAGCGCCTAGTCATGTATTGTTATAGTTATCGTTGGTCGTTAAGTCATTCGCCAGAAGTTGTGCTTGGTATAGGTATGTTATCTTAGTTGGTTAAGTGGTTAAGTAGTGAACTAAAATTAAGCAACTCCAATATATGAAGTTATTCTCTTCATTTGGATAGGAGTACGACCACATACTGTCCAATCTTTGTGGTGGCAAAAATGCGCCTCATAATTTAAAAATAATGCGTTTAGTCGAACTATTTCAATCGGAGCCGCCGTGACGTGACCCAACTGATCCGGGTGACTGGTTCGTGACGCTGGTTCGATGCCTTTCTTAACCACTGTCTGTAGACCTCACTTTTCTTTCGTATAGAACATCTATTTCGGTACTATCAGGTAAAAAGCATGGACAAATTATGAATGAATTCACACTATATCAACTAAGATCATGCAAACCAAGCATTAGAGCTGGTATTGAAGGGTGTCTTTGGGTATACATGCATGCTTGTATGTCAGTGTCCATATCTTCAGAGTCAACACAATAAATGTGATTTGATTTTAAGTCTGATATTTCCAAAGAGTGTTTTTTTTGTACACTAATTTATGTTTTAGTCCAGCTTATATAGATTATTAGTAAGAGTTTTTTTACTTGTGTGAAGAGAAATGATGATTTTAAATGCGTCGCTGTGCCAGCAAATTCTACAATAACTTAAACATATGATGTATTGGGGTTTTTAGGTAAACGGGGTCATTGGGAAATAAGAAAAATCTTAACCAAGCTACAATACTAATCTGTACACTGGCAACATTATACTAGCCATGGTCATCGACCTTTCGCTGTCATTCAAACAACACACCTTAAACCTGTTTTTTTTTTTATTAACGAGGATTTATTTTCAAAATATATTTATTAACTGTAACTACTAGATACCTACCTTAAATCTAAAATAGGTCCTTGAGGCATTGTACCTAGGATGCTGGCGGCATTTCCTCGTTGTATCGCAATGCTGATGCGAGGAAGCCACCAGCTCTTCGGTCACCAGAAACATCAACCAGACGTTTCGCGATTTCTAAGAAAAACTTGCGTGCGTTGGGACCCCATGGACCAAGAGTTTCTACCCCTAATGGTACAAAAAGGTACACTCTGCCCAGGCTCTTATGTTCAGCCGCTCCGCCCGCTTTTACATTAGTCCGTTGAAGATGGGACGGTCCCAGCGTGTCTACACAGGTAGCATCCCACACTAGCATCAATCCCAAACTCCAAGGAACCAAGGACATTCGTATGGATTTTGCTGGAGCAACGACCCAGTATCATGTACTCTCATTTTCTTGCCAAATCAGTTGCTGTATGCAGCTTGTTGACAGCTTTCGTAATTTTGTAAAGTAATTAATAAATGAAATCTTAAGACTGATACGTCTTTTTATTTTAAGCTGTTAAATAAATGTAAGTTGCACATCTGAGGACGCACTTCGACCACAAAGTGTCTCATAAGAAGACAAACGAGAAGGTACTGTTACACGTGCTCATTACTAGCATGCTTATTAGCAAGCGGGGAAGTGGGAGGGGCCCTGCTCCCAAATCCTCTTGCTAATAAGCACGAAGCATGTGTAACAGTAGCTAGAGGTTTTAAGTCTCATTGTCATTAACCCTTTAGTGGGTAACGGCAAGATATTTGCCGTCATACAACCCATATATTTAATTTTTTTCTCAATGAATGTGATGTTAGTTTATATAAATTTTAGTTCGCATTGAACAATATACTCGTACAAATCTTCAAAAAAAGGCGAGCCCAAAAAGTTATTACATCTCTTATAAAATGTTAAGTCTTTGGCCAGATCAACACGGAAGAACTAAAGCATGGAAGTAGTACAACAACTGTCAAATGATGTCCATGGAAGTGTTCTACGTAGGCGATTGTTACGGCGCGGCCCTCAACTAGGACACTTCCGTACTCGTATCAACAGCGTCTCGGCGTCTTCGATTCGGTTGTAGTTTCGTCGGGGTGTCTTTCTCCGGGGCCAGGGGGACAATGTCGCCCCGTTTTAGTACATTTATAATGAATATAAGGCTATCAGTTAAACGTAAATTCTATGTAGCTGATTAAATTTCAATTCTTTTTATACTAATTTGAGGTGTTGGCCCTATGTCAATCGGTAAATCAGCATGCCCCATGCTAATATGCTATGCTCATACGGCATGCATGCTACCTTACCAACAATCAAATAAGTACCTACCTATTGGGAAATATCCCCAAACCACAAGGGTTTCATAGTTTTAGTTAGTTATTCCCAGTACTTTCCACTGGTAAAATATGGGAAAAAAGTTCTAGCTGCTATTAGAGATAATAATAACAAATTGGTGGTAACAGATGGGACCCTTAGTAACCATGTAACGGGGACTCCATGAATAAAACTCAAAAACCAGTTTAATTTCTCATAAATTTATTTTGCACACGCAAATTGTACGAGTATTATAAGCCAATATACATTACTTGCAATAAGAATATTTAAATTTTGTAATAAATTAACATCCAAACGAACTTAATTCAACGACATATCTAAATATAATTATGAATTAGATTTACCGATTTACTAACAAACAGTCTATTTAAATATTGTTTTTGGTCTTTATAATACTATTCGACAAACTTATTGTAACAACACACGATTTCTAACATTTATTACAGATTTTAAAACAAATACTAACGGAAACAAGTAAAACAACACCGCAATTCGTTACGGCATAATCTAATGATTAAGGCGAGTGACAGTCGGGCAAAAACACACGCTTCCAAAAGTTTCGAAGTTCACAAACTGCCCATGTAATCTTAAACGCGATAGTACATTTTCAATCAACACGTAGGTACAAAGTGCTCAATACTACTTGCCTGTACTAAACTGGTTGTATTCATACAGTAACATTTTGAGAATCTGGCACTAAGGCGCTACCCCTTACGGGAAGTGGAACTTTTGTTTTGGTGGCCATTGTACTGAGATCCCGAAACTGCCCAGAGTCAGCGGCTCAATTGGCATATTTAAGCAACCAAATGGAACCAGATAAAAATTTTGTGCGATCCATTTCGTTCTCACATTGTTTTCGATGTAGAACATAACTATGTTCAAATAACAATGACGTAAAAAACGGTTCTTTATGGATTAAACAACAAAACCAAAAATCTAACGTTAACTCAATAGGTACACTACAATATCATAGGGTACCTATGTTAATCGTAACTTTAAAAAAAATGTTTTCTGACGAAATAATGTTTTTTATTAATTAAAATTTTATTTTGATAAAAATATGCGAATTTTAACCGTTTTAAAAGAATAATGTCAGTATTGACTCAAGAAAATTTAAATTGTATGATTCTTATAAATGTAACTTTACATTATTTTGATATCTTTGTACATATGTGTAAAACAATGTAAATAAAACCTAATGCAGTCTATTTGATACGTTATACGTCTCACACATGCAAGTGTGATGAATAATTTAGGTGCAATATGCATATTTTAACAGTATGACAATATTCGAACTACAGCAGTTCCGGATGAAAAGAAGGCACTGTATAATAAATAGGAGCATTCCACAAACAGTCACAAACTATGGAAAGTATTTTTTACACGTAGTACCTAGTTTTCTGTTTTTTTTTTTAAATGCTCGTGATCATTTCCCTTTTCCACTTAAAAAGACACGTACGCACTCCAAATGTAGAGATAAAATTTAGCGTTAGATAAGTACTTAGTTTAAATCAATCAAAATCAATGTGGAATGCTTTCGTAAGTACTCAGTGGTTACGTTCCCTGAGCGGGCTGATAACAGCAGGCAGGTTTTCTTTGCCAATTTTATGGGTTTTGCGCATGACCGAGGGCGACTTGGGCGCGACGTGGGTCTCTGCGTCCTTCTTCAGTTTGTCGATGAGGGAGGATTGCTTCGCAACCGTCATTGTCAGCTCTTCATTCTCCTGGCGCAGTAAGGAGAGCTCCACCACTAGCGACTGCTGGTCTTGGATCTGTAAAACGTTTAAATTCCTTTAGTCATAAGTGTCATAACATAAAATAGTAAAAGCGACTTTGTAGCTTGCAAAACTAACATTAATATATATATATATCTTCAAAAATTATTAGAGAAAGTCAAAAATCAAGAAGTATTAGACAAACACGCCGACGTAGTTTCCTCAAACCCGCCTGCGTGCAAGTGGGATGTTTCGCGCAAGCGCATTTCGAGAATTCAATTTAACTACGTACCTACAGTACATCGACTGCGGAGCGTGTCATGTGCGTGAGAGAAGCACACGCACGGACAAGGCATACTCGTGCAACTCAGTAAGTAATGAAAATGAATAAGTTTGTAGTAGACGCTGGCACTGGCAGCTAATATCAGCATGTAGCCAACGGTTACGTTACATGCGAAACAAAACAAAAACCGGCCAAGATCATGTCAGGCCATGCTCAGTTTAGAGTTCCGTAGTTTATCGTCCGTTACAATAGGCGAACTTAAAAAGGGTTTTAATAGATACCATGCTCATAACAATAAAAAAGGAGTATATTCGGAGCTCTTATGACTTTTACGCCCGTTTAACCGAGAAGATACTTTTCTTAGCAAAAAATTAAAATCGGTTGAATGTTTTCATATATTTTTACTTGCGGTTTAAAAGCTAGGTGCTATTTTTTCCGAAAATATTAACTTTATCAAAAAATGCTGATAGCAATTATTCTTTTTCAAATACCAATCCCACTATTTTAGGGTTAAAATAAACCCACCCACTTTACGTGTTGGGAGGTACCCTAAAAATAAAGTTTTATAACTTTTTATTTTACCACTTTGTCGGCACGATTGATATGTATATTCATACTAAATTATAGCTTTCTAGTACAAACGGTCACTGAGCTAAGCCGCAGACGGACGGACAGACAGACATAGGTAAACTATAAGGGTTCCTAGTTGACTACGGAACCCTAAAAATGGAAACATAATACTGTACCTGGCCGTGCAGCCGTTGGTTGTCGGCGTCGAGACGCGCTAGCTCGGCCGCGGCCTGCGCCAGCAGCGCCCGTGCCGCCTCCGCTCCCGCCACTGCTGCGGCCGCTTGTTCTGTGGCCATCGTGCACAATGTGCGCTTCTTTTCCACCTGTTAACATATTATTAATAATTAATATTATCAGTCTCATCACCATATCTGTCACTGCTGCCAGAGAAACACATGCCGACGAAATTTTTTTTTTTATACTAACATGTTTTTTTTTAATACTATGGACGCCTGCAACTCAAGGGGTGTTACATGCGCGTTGCCTACCCTTTGGAAAAAAAAAGGAGAATTCGCTGTGTTGACAGCTAAAGGGGCAAGGTTTGCTCCGTGGATCTCCAGCTGTCAACAGAGTGAATCCTCTTGGAGCTTTGGCTTGGTTAATAATTGATTTGCCTTTATATTTGCTGTTTTCAATTAAATCTGTAATAAACTGCGCCAGAATTGTATAACTCACCTCATCCTGCAAAACTTTAATTTGAGATGTTGACTCCTTTTTTATCATCTCCACGTCCTCAATAAGTTCACTCTGAATAGTGCCGAGTTCACGATATGCCTCTTTTTCTACATTTTGCAAACTCTCAATGAGCGTAACGTTGTGCTCCATTATACGCGTGTGTTCCTTGGCCAGCGCCGCTTTTGACTTGAGAATATTGACCAAAGCCTCCTTGTATTCGTTGCATTCTAGTAAAGCGTTATTTAAAGAACTTTTGTACGTAGAAACTTCATTTTCAAGCGCCTCTTTAGCATCCGTCAAAGATTTAACTTTCTCCTCCAAATGTTCCAATTCATTATCTGATTCTCGTAGCCGCATTGTGAGAACTTGAACGATATCTCTAGTTACAGATAGAGATAACTCAAACTGATGTTTCTCCTTGCTCGTCTTATCCATCTCGACTGTGAGTTTGTTAATTTCATTTTCAAAATCTATGAATTTCTTCTTTGTTTCATCTTTCAGTTCATTAGTCTCATCAAGGATGCTATCTTTTTCAGATTTCAACATTTCACATTCTTTCTTTAGGGCGTCAAAGTCTCTTTGTAAATAAAGATTTTTCTGTTCTGCCATGCTAATGCTATATTTGAGATCCTTGGTTTCTTTTTCTAAAGCAAATATTTTTTCTTGTTGTTGAGCCCAGTGTTCTTGGATTGAACGACTGCGCTCTTCAAACTGGATCTCACAAAGCCTCAGCTTTTCATGAGTAGCCTCATCAATTTGTTCAAGTTTTGCTTTCATCTGATTGTCCTTATTTGCCAATTGCTGTTGCAGATCATTTAACATCTCATCTTTTTCTCTAACCAACTGATGCTTAATAGACTCTATGATAATGTTGTAATGTTCCCTTATACTGTCTTGTTCTGTTTTTGATCTGCTTATAACAGCTTGCTTTTCTTCTTCAAATTTCAACTTCAGACTTTCAAGCTCTGCCTTGTACTCCCGTCGAATACTCTCATTAGCTTCTAGAGCTAAAGCATGATGTCCTTTAACCATTTCCAGTCTAGACCTAGTTTCTTCCAATACAGTTTCCATATTACTCAGTTTCTCCTGAAGATCCTGACACAGACTATCTCTGATTGTTATGACTTCCTCCACAGAAGTTAGTTCAACTTGTTTACTGCTTACTTCTTGTTCTAATTTCTCACAGAGTAGTTCAATTTCAGCAATTTTAAGTTCATATTTGGCAATAATTTCTATGTTACTATTAGAAACACTTTTATTTGCATCTTTGGTTTCAGATTCTTGGTCATCATCTTTCAGACTTATTTCTGACAGCTTTTGATTCAATTTGTCAGTACTGGGGGTTTCATTCATTTGTTTTTGTAAATTGGCAATTTCATTCTTTAGTTCTTCAATTTGTTTGTTATATTCATTAATAGTGTAGTCTTTGTTCCTGAAATTACATCAAATAATGTTTATCCAATTCAATAAATAGTCTGCAAATGTTTTGATTAACTAAGAAAAAGATTTGCAAATCACTTACCTTATTTCGGCTTCTTGTGCTTTGATGATGTCTTCAGTGCCTACCTTACAGGCGTGAGTCTTGGTGTTGCTTAGTTTTTGGGTTGCATGAACGGGTGTTTTAAGGCTGGATGGTGCCTTAACAATTTTCTTATTTGTAACTGGTTTGGGCTGCAAGCAAATTATTTAAATTTTATTCTTGTTAGTGATAGGTGTTGATAGTCAATAAGTTGCTAAGCCATAAAGAGTCATGTAGAAATGAACCTTATTAACTAGCAACAAAGTAGTACCTTTTACAAAAACAACCATTCATTTTGTGTAGTGTCCGTCATAGTGTGCGTTAGGTACAGTGTGTGTATTGTATGTATAAAGAATGAGTGTACTATACTAATTAAAATATCACAATCGTAGAATCGGATTCTAGTTCCCATCCAGCCGAAAACCCGTGACCACATTTGAGTGGCTATAATATTGTTTCCAGATCGGGATTCTGATTTGTTCCTAATTTATTAACTGCCATAACTAAAACTTGCAGTTTTATAAGCAGACCAATAATTAAAAAAATACGAAAAAATTACATTTTAACCACGTGTTAACGAATTAACGTTAACTTGCGTTAAATGTTCTGAAATGTAGCGAGTTAACGATTAACGAAGTGAACTTTTATAGTAGCGGATTATCGATTAACAAAGTTAATTATTTGATTAACAGTGCCCAGCTATGGTACAATTTCTTTAAGAGTTTATACCAAATTAAAAGCCTGATGTTTGCTCTTATTTCTTATCTTATATTAAATTAATTATGCCAAATCAGTTAACAGTTATGCATAGTAGTGTTGGGTTGGGTATATATAATGAGTTTGAGTGAGTACCTCTTTTTCTGAAATGAGGTGATACAATGTCATACCTCATTTGAGGCGACTTATCGGCAATAAAAATATAGTTAAGTTGTGCAAACAACGATTTTTGAGCTGCGTGACAAATAAAAGCTATGGGACAAATTAGAGCTGTAAGTCCAAAATAGGTGTGGGACAAAATTTTTGATGTGGTACATTTTCGCAGTATGAGGTACTGTGACCAACAAGCAAAATGAGTGGTACAAATGAGGTGCATCACGAGTGAATAACCTAACACTAATGCATAGGCAATATAATTGTGAAATAATAATATAAGTAGTGTTACATTATGCAGTAGCAAGTGTTATTGAATACATTTCAAGAAACACTTTACTGATAAGTTAGTTCTTTGAAAGAATCATTGCTTTTATTTCAAACTTAAGAATAATTTATATCTCACAGTAAGAAAAGATTTGACACTGGGAATGGAGCTGCACTGGGACTGCACATCACTCTTTGTTTTTGCCTTTGCTGGTGTTACGGTGGGCTTGCATTTGCTCACAATGGCTGGTGCCTTCACAATGGCTGATTGCTTTACATTCTCTGGTTCTGGCTGCTTCCCCAGCTTTTCTTTTTCTGGTTCTGACTGCTTTGCTAACTTCACTTTCTCTGGTTCTGGCTGCTTTGATGGTTTGACTTTTTCCGGTTCTGTTTTCTTTGTTAACTTTACCTTTTCAGGCTCTGGTTGTTTTGTTTGCTTAACTTTTTCGTGCTCTGGCTGATTTGTTTCTTTTGTTAGGTTTTTGAGAGCTGAAATAAAATTGGAAATATTAATCATTAAATATACTTCAAGTTATCTTCTTAAAAAACTAAATTAATTTAGTTCATGCTCATTGTTTTTAGGGCTGCCATTTCGGACATTCCCGAAACCGGGCAAAAAGTCACAAATCCCGGACATTTAATTGAAATTGTGTTCTCGCCCCGGACACTCCGGGCATTTGACCCACGACGTACACAGACGAAATAGAGCTAGATGTGTAGGTAAATGTATCTGCAACTCAGTGGTATAGGTCGCATTCTTGCAGGGTATGGGAGAATTGAGGAATATGGGTTTGCTTTAGTTAATTAATTGCGATTAGCGTTATTATTTTAACTATTTAGTTATTTATGTTAACTAAAAAAGTGGCTTTACGTTGGCTCCTGCAGGTGTTGAAGCACCGATATATGTGACGAAAAAACAGCAATAAGAATATCTGTATCATGTTATATACGAGTTGTGTGTACAATGTAGTTTCGCTAAAATATTAATAATATTCATCGCAAAATATTTTGTAACTACTAATTAGGGCTTCCAAATACCGGATCTTTCGCGATACCGGTATTAATACCGGAATGGGCGGCTTCAATACCGGGATCCCGGGATTTTCTGATAAAAATGGAAACGAAGAAATTTGAAAGTAAAATACTTATTTTTTGACACTTTAATCTGGAAAAGAACTTCTAAATCTCTTTCCAAGAGAAAATATAATAGTAGCCCTGTTTTGCATGGGGAAACTCGCAATATTTCTAAACCTTTGAGCTAAGCACAAGTGTGAAATAATCACACTTGTGCTTTGGACCATACGTCAAAATGGCCCTAACACCAACAAACATAAGAGTTAGGTCGTTGGATAGGTCTTAAAATCGACTTCATTTAATTCTAATGCACCAAGTCAAATTCCATTGCAGAACTGAGATATTCATATTTTACGTCATAGTGAATACGAACGATGAATAATCTGTAGATTGGTAATTTAACGTTTTGGAGGGTAGGTAGGTATTGTAATAATGAAGACTGAAGACGGAAGACGTGGCAGTATGGCCTTATGGTCTTAGCCTGTCCAAATAGACGAATTATAAAAAAATAAAAATAATGAAGGATATTGCTATTGTATATGGCGTGAAGTGAACTACATTTGTGTTAATAACTAGTCAACTTGCTGTAAATGCTGATTCTATTAATAAATCAAATAATCAACTACAAAAATATATATTTTTTACACACCTCGGTATTCTAATAATTAATGTTCGGTATTCTTAACGAAAACCCCGTTTTCTGGAAGATCATATTCATGCTAACTAACATGAATATCTCAGTTCTGCAATGGGATTGAACTTGGTGCCTATAGAACGAAATGAAGTAGCTTTGAATACATATCCAACGACCTACTTCTCAGCTGTGTTGGTTTTGGGGCCAAGCTACATACAACGTTGGTCATTGTCCTTTATTTGTTGGCTTTTAGAACGTGTCTTCATCGTGGTAGTTATCATAAAAACTGTCACTGTCATGCAAGTATTTGCATGAAATTAAACTCGTATTTTCATCAAATTATTGGCAGTGTCAGCAGTTATTAAGTTCGCATCTTGTCTGCACAATACCAGTACCGTTTTCTTGACAAGACAACGTTAAATGTAAGGCACTGAATATGTGATCTATTTGCTCTATTAGGGCCACTTGCACCACCCGGCCTTGGTTAGCCACATAACATAACATGGAGTCAAGCGTTTTTTTGTATGGAATTTGAAAGCTCTACTCTGGGTTAGTGGCTGACCCTGGGTGGTGCAAGTGGGTCTTAGGGTTTTAGTAAATTAGAGCTTACGTTGCAGCATTTCTTAGGGTTAAAAAGCGCCCGACCATGTATGACATGTTGTTGTAAGTTGCAATACAAGGCAGGTTTCTAATCGAGAATTGATTGGTTTGGTTCAAATCAGGAGTAGTATAAACTACAGCATAAGTTGTAGCTGAAACATATACAGTCAACATTATTCGTTGAGCACCGAGAAACCGGAGAAACTATTGGCTACATCACTTGCCGCACCACGTGCCGCTTGAAGACAGTAAAAGCTGTAGAACAATTGTGAGATGCAAGATATACGCGTGCGAAGCTCCGTGGTGATGCCGAATGTTACCATTTCGATGGGTATTTTGGGTTATTATTGCATATTTTCCTATTTTATAAAAATACCGGGATCCCGGTATTTTGAAATTAAATACCGGGATTAAAATCTGCCCTGAAAAAGGCGGTATCCCGGGATCCCGGTATTGGAAGCCCTACTATTTCTAGCACTTTGCGTACTTTCGGAATGAAGTTGATACATCAACATTAATATTTCCTCATTTTCTTTTAAATAATGTATATAAATACTGTTTCCGTAACGCGAATTTTGAAAAATTATAGGTAAAAATGATCAGGCTATTTTTTTAATAACTTTTTCCTCCGGTCGATAAATTGAAAATCTTAATATAATTTGAGAAGCGGGACTAAGCTCTTTAATTTAAAACTGGTTTGGTCTCTGTACGCGAACTTTCATAAAGCGGGTCAAAAACGCCCAATGACCTTTAGAAGTATATTATGATGTAGGGAGTATGATCTAGGTATTGACTTATACCCAAAAATGTCCGGGTTTAACCCAGATAAACTAGGACAAATCCGTAACTGTAGTGTAGGTAACTTACTAGGTAAGTGTAGGTAAATACTCCCAATTGTTGGCGTCCCGTAAGATCAAGGTTCCCACCTTGATGGAAACAAATTTTATAAGAAATGTAAGCCGAATTTGTCCATGTAAGGGATTTGTGAAAACTGGGAAGTTTTTACAGACGCTAATAGGAACAAGTTGCAGTACCTACACAATTTCTTGTTCTCCTTATTGCGGTTCTCGCTAATAAGACCCACATCGGATAGGTACAGTCAAGGGCATAAATATATGTACAACTTTTTCATTACTTTATATGGAATCATATGGCTGAAAAGACAAAAAGTGTATAGATATTTATGCCCTTGACTGTACATACGTCCATCTACAATATAATATGACTAGGTACTTTGCACATTAGTTTACACCGTTTGGAAAAAATAAACGTACATGAACATTGATAGTCGACACTGTCGACAGTGAGATTATGATTTACCAATAAATGAAAATTGTAATAAAACATTTACACTGAATTTTATTGTCAGAATCATTACGATCAGATACGTTTTATTATAATTATTATAGGTATTAGGTGCTACTCAGCTAACTGAGACGAAATATTTTTCTATCTAAAATATTATTTTATAAATTAAACTCACCTAATGGTTCAAATCTTTTGGCTTTGGAGAACATTATGGTTCGTATTATACCACTCAAATAAATAAGATGTATGCCAAATGCAACAAAAACTGTCTCGAAATTACACAATATAATAATCACTTCAACGGCTTTCTTCTCTATTCAACGCTCCGGCGGCCGTACGTTGAGCGAACGCGCGCCAAATTGCTGAGCTGCCTGCCTCCTGCCTGCTGCCTGCGCCGGCGCTGGCGCCAGTATTATTATTGTTCCCAAAAACCAGGGTTGCCAACTCAATTTTTTATTTACCACTAAAGCACAAATTGAAATCCCCTAAAACTGTAGTGATTTTTCGGAAAACCCCCTAAATAAAAAAATTAATGAATATTAAATAAATTTCTTTATTCAACATTAATTGTCGACATTATTCAGTATCTCTAACATAAAGTCATTAACGCACGACCGTTTACGCCACAGATTTAGTATTTTTGGTCAGAAAGGTTGAATGATGGCCTGTCCAGACGGGACTACTAAATGCAATTTGATAGATTGGTAGAAAAAATTCGCCCCCGTTAGGATGACTCTGCTCTTACACATCACTGTAGCGTAAATCGGAGCGTTTGAGTTCCGGTCGTATATTTCTTTCTCCATCGCACACTTGTGAGTTCGAGCAACTGAGAGTGGAATGGACTGCAGTATCATTTCATTTTCAGTAATAATTTCGCTTCTCAACATATTTTTCGCTTTCACACATACATGGAATGGGAAAATCAAATATCCCTAAATTTACCCCTAGAAATATTTCACCCCTAAAAAAACCTCACGCGTCTTGTTTACCCCCTAAATCTAGGGGGAAAACCCCTAAGTTGGCACCCCTGCCAAAAACCGTTACTTTACATTCCGTTACAAGGGTGATGTGATGTGATACGTTCCATTTTTTTTCCATTATTATAATAATGAATGAGGTTATACCTACGCACAATTGATGAGTGCTTTGTGTGGTACCCAAGTGGCACCTATCTTATAATAGTTATAATCTAAAGGTACTGTTACACATGCTCATTACTAGCATGCTTTGTGCTTATTAGCATGCTTAATAGCAAGAGGGTATGGGAGCGGGGCCCCTCCCACTTCCCCGCTTGCTAATAAGCATGCTATTAATGAGTATGTGTATCAGTACCTTTAGACCGTTTAATCAACCGGACTATGTCTGTTATTTTCTATACAAACAAAGTCTGGCAATTTTTGCGGGGAGAGGCATCTCAAACATATGGCTATTCGTACGTGACTTAGGGTCGCCACACACGCTTGTAATCAGGGCTAGTACCACGAAAATTGTATGTCCATCTCTATCACACTTGCATATTAGAGTGACAAAGAGGTTTTTCCGTCAATACCAATTTTCGATCGTAGTAGGCATGCAGAGTATGAATTTCATAAAATAATTTATATTATGAATTAATAATGCAAGGAATTTATCAAATCAAATCAAAATTATTTATTGTTTGGCCATGGGTTACAAGGATGGTACACATAATAATTTTACATTAATACCATCATGACCTGCCTCAGAGAAGCATACAATATAACTATAACACTTAAATCTATGTGAAGGTAAATATAGGTACGTTACATGTTGAGATCCGAACAGCAGCAAACAAATAGCTTTACAAAATATTTGCATTACAAAATCGCAGCCAATAATAATTGTAATATGTAGTTAATCCATCAAAAAGTCAGAGATGCTATAATGAAATGACAGTTTTCCACAACTTTCTTTTAAATTCCAGAGGTACCAGTTTTTTTTAGTTCAAGAGTTAATTTATTATATATTTTTGGACACATGCCCATTACGCTGTTTGAGAAGAACGCAGAGTTTGACCTTGGGCATTCTATATAATTATGTTCTATATCATAACCGTATTTGGGTAGTAGACGTGGTCTTGGATTTCTACTCTCACACATTATTTAGCTATCGGTCACACATAGGGCTGCCATCTCATACATTGTCGAAACCGGACATAAAAGTTAAAAAACCGGACGTTTAATTAAACTCGCGGTCTCTCCCCAGACACTTAAGAAATCAATTTTAAATTTAAAAATATGTGCTTTTGCTAGGGACTGGCCTGAACCCAAAAATGTCCGGGTTTACTCCGGACAGTTTTAAAAATCCGGGCCGGACGCTCCCCGGACGCGCTCCAAACTAGGACAAATCCGGGGAAACCCAGACGGATGGCAGCCCTTATCACACATCAGATTTTTTCAGATTATGAATCTGTCAGATTGATCTGATTCTGGCTGTGTGCTGGCAAACGCTCTGATTCTAGCAGTTTAACAATAGTAGTTTATGCAACAGTTTTATCGCTGTTAGTGTCCTAAAACTTGAAAATATTAATTAGGTCCTAATTTTGCTTATCAGGGAAAAAATATGCCCATAAATTACTCAAAATATTTATTGCACTCTAGGTACATTTTACATTGAAGGAGGTGGTGGTGGTACAGGTAATAGTGGAGGTGGTGGTGGCACCCCCATCATTGGTGCTCCTGGTGGAGGAGGCAGGCGCATGGCATGATTCTCCCACATTTTTGGAGGGGGTGGAGGCATACGTAATGCTTCCATTTTAAAAGCAAACTGTAAAAAGAATTGCTTGGTATCCTTGTTCCAGTGGGTCCAGAACTTTGAGTCATGCTTTTCCACTTCTCTGCTAGGGACCTTGAAAGCAATGGTCTCATATGGCTCTGCTGCAAACAGCAAGTACTGCCACCTGCGGTCTGGAGGTTCAATCTTTTGTTCATATGCTGACATGAAACGATGTCTAGGTTGTACACCTTCAGCAATTTCTGAAATATTAAATCAAAAACAATTATAATAAAACATTCAAAGTCAAATACGAATAGAAAACTTTAATCTCAATTTTGGATATGTGATGTGCAGTTGATGGGTAATGATTGGCAATAGATTTCATTAGTGAACTACAATATTAGTCTCCTCCTCCTCCATACTTGAAACGGCAATTTCTTTTAACATAGTTTTGCATATTAACTTTCCTACCCATTCTTTTTAAGTTTATCAGTTTCATTTCAACAAAACATACAAAGAAGAAGAGCAAGGCACGCAAGGCGCCTCGTAAAACTCAGTGTGGCACTGCAGATCCAGTTAAGTCTGGCCTACAGATTGCAAAACCAAGTACGGCGCTCTACACTCTGCACCTGCATTTCTCTGTTTTGGTTTTGTATTTGATGGTTGCAGTGCTTTGGTTTTCACTGTTATGCTGTAAACTGTTTTTTTAAATAAATTAATAAAAAAATTACTTACCCGGATAATCAACTTGGAACAATAAGCTCTGCTGACCATTTTCTGGATCTTTCTGCTTAGTCACCCTGTAGCCAGGCCTCCCAATCTTCACAAACTTCTTAGGCTCAATTCTGGGCTTTTCTGGGGCCAGCTGCTGAGGTGCTTCTTTGGCCTCCTTAGCAGCTCTGCGGGCCAAATTTGCCTGATGTTTTTTACCTTGTGTATGAGCCAAATAGCTCCCCTCATTGTTGTGTAGAGTCAAACAAAGTTTACATTCATAAGATCCTGTAAAGAAGGTATGTAGTTTTATCAGAAATACATTGATGTAATAGTTAATTTCAACGTTTTAAAATGACATTCTGAAGTATGTAGAAATAACCACAACAGGTAATTTAAGAGACAATATTGTCGCTCATTTGAATGTAATAAAAAGGTAAAATTCTTACCCAAGTGATTTTTCATAAAATAGGGATCTTTATTTAAGTCGATAGTCTCCAAAGCAAGCTGCCGCAGTCTCTCGCGTCGGTCTCTGTTGCTTTCGGACCATGATGCTACGCCGCCTCCACCGGTTTTACCTCCCGGTCTATTTTGGAAATCCATCTTGGCTTAAGACTAAGCTTTAATCATATGCACCACGATGTTGTTCTCAATATTCTAATTAAATAAGTTTAATTTATAAGTGATAAGTTTAGTGAGCACTGCAACGCCAACTACGCCAAGCCAGAGAAATTGTCAATGTTCACAATGTTGTCAACAGTGACGTTAGTGACATTAGTGTGACATTTCAGTATACATATGTCATAAAGGCACGTTTACGAGTATAGTTATAGGAATAATGTACATTAATAAAAAAAAAAGTAGATCAGTGGGATCTTTATTTGAATAACATACATACAAAAATAAGAAAATACATATTATATACATATATGTGCATTCATACTTTTATGCCCATATGTCTAATATTAAATCTTAGTCATTAGTATAATCAATTAATAACAGAAATACAACTTAAAAAAATTATACACAACAGTTATTAATAACTCATAATAACCGTTTTCGCAATAAATAGTAGACATCATCAAAGTAAATAAAAATATTCCTCATTATTATTTCTCATATTTTTAGTTAAAAGCACTCTTTATGAATCATTTTTGTAATGTCATCTACTTTGTATTTTTACGCTTATCTGTGAACTCTTTTCTGTTTGTCAAAGTTGGCGAAAGGTACAAATCCGGAATATGAATCCGATTTTATTTATTTAATCAGTTAATAGTAATGAATTATGTTTTGGGAAACGACTTTTTATCAACTATGTTGTGATCTGACTCAGTGATTTTGTGACAATACCGTAATTCCGTGTTCTAAGTTTATAACCTCTAAGCCCTATCTCACCCTTGTTTTACAGATAGGCCGTCAAGATGTTGATGCCAAAAACAAACCGTGTCGCTATCTATGAATACTTATTCAAGGAGGGTGTTATGGTAGCTAAGAAGGACTACCATGCCCCCAAACACCCCGACCTGGAGAAGATCCCTAACCTGCAGGTGATCAAAGCTATGCAGTCCCTCAAATCCAGAGGTTATGTGAAGGAACAGTTTGCGTGGAGGCACTTCTATTGGTAAGAATTACTTTACACTATTAAATTGATTTCTCATACTTTTTAAAATTACACCGAAAATGATGTTTTTATTAGACGATAAGTTTTAACTATTAGTACATATCCTCTATGCGGTTATCTACCTGAAATTTAATTTGCAATAAATTTCCACGAATGAAATGCATGTCAAACTATGTTTAATGTATAATTTTTTTTATTCTAGTATACTAAGCATTGTATTAATTGTTCTGTGTATTGTATTTCCACGAGTTTTTTTTTCTTAGTACTGGTTGTACAGTCAAGGGCATAAATATATGTACAACTTTTTCATTACTTTATATGGAATCATATGGCTGAAAAGACAAAAAGTGTATAGATATTTATGCCCTTGACTGTACATCAAAAACTCTTTCTTAGCAATCTACAGACCAATGTCAAATAGATTTTGAATGTAAATTTCAGGTACCTCACAAACGAGGGCATTGAATACCTGCGGATATTCCTGCACCTGCCCCCTGAGATTGTACCTGCCACCCTGAAGCGTTCCGTGCGCACGGAGACAGTCCGCCGCGGCGCCGTCGGCCGCCCCGACGCGCCCGCGCGCGCGGCCGAGGACCGCTCGGCCTACCGCCGCGCGCCCCCCGCGTCTGGTGGTCCCCCACACGACAAGAAAGCTGATGTCGGCCCTGGTTCTGCTGACGTCGAATTCGTAAGTTGATACATTATGAAAAGGCTATTGCCATTAGGCAGAACTGAGAGATTTCATTTAAATCATCTAGGCAAATATAGAATAAAAAAAGAGTTAAAAACAGATAAAAGTGCAGCAAGTATGAAAAGTAACTCTGTTTGGATAAAAAAATGTGATTAACTTATCTATAAAAATCAAGCAGCTATCATGTTAGTTTCAAACTTGTCTATCACATAAACAAAAATACCTTTGATTAAATTATAAATATTCAAGTTAAGCTGAAGTGTCAACAATATCAGTTTGGTCCAGTATGTAGGTCTTTTAACTAGTTGATATACAGAAATTGACTAGTGATCTACTTATTCAATCTAAAATATCTTGCTTTTAGATGCCACTATTTCAAAACTCATATTAAACAAAGCCGGGCCCAACCCTTGTGGGTAAATGTTTGCCTGGTCCAGCTATTTGGCATCCACCCATGTTGCTTTTTCGATTTTCCTCCATACAAACAGGGTTTAAAAATTATTCAATCATACCAACTATCTCAATTTTAAATGACGACAATCTGATTCTAATAAACTAATAAGTGATAGAAAATTATAGCAATAACATTGGTCCACCAAAACTGGTTTAAGACCTAAACCAAATACTACTGAGTTGACTATCATTTGTTTGTAACTAATATTTAAAACGGGATTATTCCCATGTATGTTTGTTTTATTGAGCACCCAATATTTCGATACTGTTGCAAGCGCTATCTTCTCGCGTTGTTAAAATCGTTTATCATTTGTTTGTGGGTTGATGTTTCCATACAAAAAATAACAAATGTACTTTTTGCTAATTGATTTTATTTTTTGTTACAGCGTGGAGGATTCGGCAGAGGCAGGCCTGCACCTTAAATAAGTTTAAATAAATAAAAAAAACCATAACATTATTATGTTGTTTTAATTGCAAAATGTGATTCCATGCCAAAATGGTAAAAAAGGAACCCTGGAACCCTGATGGAGTGACTCGGTCTGTCTGTCATATCAAAATATCTCGAGATCTACTAAAGCTAACAGTATGAAATTTTAAATAAATATAAACATGGTTAACCGAGACACATTGAGAGAGAATTTATGATATGTTTTGTTTTCAATGAAAAATGCTCGATAAATGAGGGGGCAATAAATTTTAATAACTAAATTAATATAATAAATGTTAAAGGAATCAACTTCAGTTATTTTTACTAAAAAAAAACTTTCAATTTTACCGCCTTAGATTTTTTTTTTCTTTTAATGTATGTCATGGTGTAAGTAAATACAGTCTTTTAAATAAAGTTAAAAAACCGGTAGGTATACATGAAAAAAAAAAATATCAAGGAAAAACGAACTCATACTAACTTTCCGTGAAAACGAGTGACAATTAAAACTTTGTATGGAACCCTCGGTGCGCGAATCCCAACTCGCACTTGGCCGGTTTTTTTTTAGGAAAAGGTACCACTTGGGTTATTGCCGATAAGGCGCTATAGCTATAAGGATTAATTTAGAAATGATCCTTATCAGTATACATAGAGTCAAACCACGTTATCTCTTCCAAGCAATTGAACTGTCAAACTTTAAAGTGTTATTTTAACCGTCAAACTGTTATGAAATGGTGACGCTTATTTTTCGATTTATACATTGCGATAATATATATTAGACATTCCGATTATTGATTGATAATCGCGCGATTACAGCGCTGCAGTCGCGCGATCCCAAATTGCAATCTGAAAGGGCCCTTGGTACCACGCAAGTGAAAACACCTGCCCACGGCCTAATAGATAGACTGTTCGCCCCCGAAAACCGTCGTAGCAATGTCATCAAAACTGCTCGATTCATTTCCGGGATCGCGAAAAAAAATTGTGTAGGTACCTACAAGAATTGTACAAAGATCTTATATGTATATGAGTAGGTATTTATACTAAGGGTCCATGTAAAAATGTTCATACAAAACTGGTCAACATTTGATATTTTTAGGGCTCCGTAGTCAACTAGATAATTATCCTTGTAATTTTGCCATGTTAGCGACTTGTTGCTATACACACTCGGGCTCTAGTGTAGGGAGGGTGAAGGATTGTGTAACTAAGTACATGATAACCCGGTAATTCGCGGGCATGGTAGACGAAAGATTACAACAATTTGACGAATGACTAGCTAAAAAAACTACACTGAGCATGGCTCGACATGTACTCGGTCGGGTCGTAATTATTTTTAATTTCTTCAGTTTTTATTCGATAAACAATGAGGCTACTCGAGACGGTCATCCAATGTATGGCCAACGACTACAGCCGACAGCTTCGCCAATGTAGATACAAACTTTCTATGCAGGGGGGGTCACTTAACTCTGCAGCTGTCCGTACATACATACCTAATAGGGACTTACGTGGGACTCCGTATAGTTCAATTTCGCTTAAATAACCACGATCGCTTGACATATTCCTTGGCCGTCTGGCGTTCAAAGAGTGAATATGAATCCATAGTCAAAAATCTACAAAAACCTGCTTGCTTTCTTGTGCTCGGCTTGCAGGAACCCATAGCTTTGACAAATCTGTGAAGAGTTTTCCAAAGTATCCATTTTCCACCATATTGCATTCTAATAAAGTCCAAAAGTGGATACATCTCTTTGTAGTCGACTGTACACGATATCGTTAATAGTAAAATGAGACGAACTTGGTTAAGATTTTAAATAGCGTTACAAGTGAAAAACTAATTAAAACAAACATAATTTATTAAAAGTTGAACATATAACTACACATAATATGGTGTCCTGACTTGATTTTATTGATTCTATTTGGAATTATTTAACACTGTTGTACTCTTGGGTTCTCTGGTTTAGGGAACTCTCCGAGCTTGTCGTCGTAGTATTGATAGGCGCGGAAGGGTTTCAGTTCCCAGGGTCCTTGGTTTTCGATCTCGGTCAGGGTCACTCCAAGGTCCAGCAGAGATGGGAGCTTAGGGTCGATGACGTCACTGGTGGATTCCTGTTGCAGTAAAAGAAACATTTTGAGTATGGGTGGATGTGATGGTGCCACTTCTTGTCTCGGTTATGTCTCCTATTTATTTATTTTCTTAGGTTAGGTTACTAAAAGCCTATTTTTTAGTTCCGGAGACTAAAGCCCCTCATTCACGGCAGTCCGCCGGCACGTAATAAAGTACCGTGAATGTCGTTGTCGGATGCGGGCCGTACGGCAACATCCTGCTAGCTCCGCCCACCACTTGCAGTCCAAATTGCACCAAATTACAGTAATAAACAATTGAGGAATGCGGCAATGCATTCAATATTACATGCGAAATGGCGGCGATTTTTGAAATTCGAGTACAGTGTTCGAGGATTGCCGTGAATGCCTACCTTAAAATGACGTTACGTTACGTTGGTTGTCTGTTTA
The DNA here is from genome assembly GCA_949128165.1 of Lathronympha strigana. Classification (NCBI taxonomy): domain Eukaryota; kingdom Metazoa; phylum Arthropoda; class Insecta; order Lepidoptera; family Tortricidae; genus Lathronympha; species Lathronympha strigana. The sequence goes on along the minus strand of OX421905.1, from coordinate 7,484,457 downwards.
TTATAGTACTGTTACACATGCTCATTACTAGCATGCTTCGTGCTTATTAGCAATCTAATAAGCATGCAGTAATGAGCATGTGTAATAGAACCTTTACTTCTCATAAATAGTGATGTACCACAACCGATTCTAACCGAAAAGATTTGGGGCTAAATAGTATAGGTATTGAACATTTAAAAAACATGTCTTATTAAGTTGTGTAGTATTTAGTAAACAACTTACACAGTACACAACTTAATAAGACATGTTAAGACATATTTTTAATAAATTATAAACCAATAGGCCGTTTGTATTGTTTTTAAAATATCTATTTTTGACGTATTTTCATACTTTTTTATTCAGTTGTCAATAAATTATAATAAAATTATTACGATAAAATAATATTTCATATTTTTGCGTTAATTGTACGTTTTTACTTTTCTCAGACTGAAGGTCGCGGGTTCAAATCCTGGCGGCTCGTACCAATGAGTATTTCAGAACTTACGTACGAAATATAATTTGATATTTACCAATCGCTTTTCGGTGAAGGAAAACATCGTGAGGAAACCGGGCTAATCCCAATAAGGCCTGGTTTACCCTCTGGGTTAAAAGGCCAGATGGCAGTCGCTTTCGTAAAACTAGTGCCTACGCTAAATCTTGGGATTAGTCGCCAAAGCGGACCTCAGGCCCCCTACATGAGGCGTGGCATAAGGCAGGAAAACCCTAGGAAGAAGAATAAAACATAAGCACATTATAAACAACCTAACCTAAAGCGCCGCCGGCAACGGTGCAGGGCCCAGGCTGCCGGTGGTTAGGGCCGCAAAGAGAGGAACCTTCGGACTATGCGCGCAGTGTCCAGTATTACCGCCTTCTGCATCTGACCCTCGATCCAGCCACAACTTTGTAGCGAGAGCCTCTCGAGATGTTGGTCGAGACTCCTCGCTATAAGACCGTTCGCCGAAACAACTATCGGTACAATGCTACAATAGTCCTATCTAGTATCTACCGTCACCACATCACGATGCATCCCACACTCGCTAGTAAGGAAATAATTCCTGAGATTACACCTCACGGTTGTGAAGGTTTAAAAAGTCGCGGCCTCCACACTTCCGCGGGATGTACAATCTCATAACTGACTGTCCTTTATTTATCATATTATAATAATTTATTTATTACAGACAACAATAGTCCACACACATTACATTAACATATATATAATATAAGTACTTAAAGATTATGTAGCGCACTCTTACTTTCTCAATGGCCTCCCATGTGACGTTGCCGAAGGGGTAGCCGGGCGACAGCAAGTTGATGAGCGCCACCTTGATGCCGAGCACGGGGTCGAACTTCATATCCAGGCGCCGGTAGCCCCACTTCTCGTCCTTGCGCATCAGTCCGTAGAACCAGTCCACTAGATCTGCTAGTAGGTAGCGTTTTGGGCTAAAAAGTAATTTAAAAAATCACACTTTGCGTTTAAGTATCGAAACCATAACCTCTTATACTCTAATTAATGAGATATATATATATATATATATATTAGTGATGCACAAATATGTCCAATCGTCCATGCCCACGCTGACAAGTGTGAGAATTCCTAAAATTACTGAATTACTGGAGTTTCATCTATCCATAGGCTACGGAAACCATCGCGCGGGCTGTGTGCTTGCTAACCACTATTTCTATAATTGAAATAAAATCGTCAATAAATAGATAGGTAATTTTTTGGTGAAGCCTTTATGACAATTGTTACGACAAATAAGTGTTTAAAAAAAATCGGTACAGTCACGTCTATAAATATATATCCACTTTGGAACTTATTACTGTGGAAGAAGGGTGAAAATTGAATACAGATGCATATATATTTATGAAGCCAACCGTACCATCCTGTTTCGAAATTTCGTGACATTTATGTCGTGTTTCACAATTACTATTGCTCTTGACAATTTTATTGTCAAGACCTCTTCTCAACAGTATTTGTGTTTAGTGGTAAAATTGATGCTTTTATTCATAAATAATATGATGGTGACAAACAAGCATACAGTCCACGCAATAGTAAGCGGCGCCCGTATCTCATAGACACCTGTAATACCAGTAATGATGATGCTGATGCAATTGTCACAATTGTCACCGTCGTAGTGAAATTGGGGCATTAGGCTTTATGATACAAAAATAAAAATGTGGGTATTCAACTATTCATGCAACTGCTTGGTAGATCTAGCACTTGCTCCCTAACCCTGCCTTTCACAGCATTAGGTACCATCGCCAACACTGTTAACCTGTCCTTTTGTAACCCGAACTCCATAAGGATGGTGTTTGGTGTTGCTCTATGTACAGTCAAGTGTAAAAATATGGGTGTACACATCTTACTCAAAATACTTCCCGTAGCACCTTGTTTCGGTGTAATAAGAGCGTAGTACAGTCAAGTTCATAAATATGTACACACGCGTTCAGAATTGCATGGGCACTTTATGAATGAATTCATTCATAAATTCACCATGCAATTCTGAACGCTATAGTACATATATGAACATTACTACCAAGGCTTTAAAAATATCTGTTGTCTTAACGGCCTCCTAGCCTAGTTGGTAGTGACCCTGCCTATGAAGCAGCAGGTCCCGGGTTCGAATCCTGGTCAAGGCATTTATTTGTGTGTTTATCACGAATATTTGATCCTGAGTTATGTATGTTTTCTAGGTATTTAAGTATTTATATGTATCTTTCTATTATACATATATATCGTCGTCTAGTACTCACATCACAAACCTTATTGAGCTTACCGTGGGACTAGGTCGATTTGTGTAAGATTGTCCCACAATATTTATTTATTTATATATCTGTACACCCTTAGGACATTGACAATAAGGTGTAAGTGTTTACATATTATCCAGCTGCACAGATATTTATGACTCGTCTGTACCATATTTAGGACAAGATTTTGTCGATACATATTTTTTGCACTTCACTGTAACTGTGTAACTGTCTCACGGCGGGGGCGATCTATGTAAATGAAAAAGTTTCTTTTAATGTTTATGTATCAAAACAAAACGTGCCTATAATATAACTATAAAACAAAAGTTTCGCCAAACTGCAAAGTTTGTTGGCGATGCGGTCAAACTAAATTAATAAAAAATACTACTTAGGTACCACATATCAACAACACGGCTGTCCCCAACAATAAGCCCTATTTCTACGCCGATTCCGAAGGGTTGCGTAATGATCTCTTTAAATAGTAGATTGTATTACAAGGGCATAAAGTAACTTATTTTAGCCGAGGCTATATACAATATAGTAGTCGACGATAAAACGGGTATTTATGCCCGAGATATACACTCTGCTTTTCACTTCGATTGTGAGGAATATAGGTTTTATTTCACTTTAAATCGCTGAAAAACAAAACATCCATGCTTGCCATGCATGCATTGGCCGTCTGCCATTTTACTTTATGCTTTAGAGCATAAAAAGTGATTTTATGTCGCCTAGCCTCGACTTAAAATCGAACTTTTCGAGCAAGAGAAGTGAACATTATATTTTATAGTATTAATACTGGTTTTAAGGAAATGATTTATCAGTAATTTCTTGCCTGATAAAAACTAACATAATTTTTAAGAAAAAAAAACCGACTTCATTTGGTTCCCGGTAAAAGTGAAATTTTGAATTTGTTTGAGTTAGCCAGTTTACTTCACAAATATCCAATACACCGCACGTGTACGATTGAAAATTGAGGAGATTTCTTATTGTCCCAGGGCTTCCATCATTACATGTGAAGTATAATCAAACGGAACTCCCTTGTAGACCTTTAAAATAAACAAAATAACAATGTGTTAAATTGGATGACAGACTGTAAATTATCGAGCAGTTTCATTATGCCATCCCTGATTATCAACATCAGGTCCACTCCAGCAAAATGATGGCCACAGTAAGAAAATGCCTAAGCTAATTAGGAATACCCTCTAATCACAATGAACGTGCCGTTCAAATTTGAGGAGTTCTCTGAATTCTTCTAGAACTCCATCAGAATATAAATCAAATCAAAAAGATGAATGTCACAACTAGGATAATAAGTAGAGCTAGGTTTATTGACCAGTTCCACTTTGCCATCCCTGGTCTTCATCATCAGGTCCACTTCATCAAAATGTTGGCTCCCCCAAAACAATGTTTTAGTTACTTAAGGAAACCCTCAAATCAGAATGCATGTGCCGTTAAAATTTGAGGAGTTCTCTCAATCCCTCATGAAGTCCATCATCAAAATAGAACTATAATCAAATAGGACTATCTTGAAGGTATTTCTTTACAAAGAAAAGATGAATGTCTCAAATCGGATGATAGAGCTGGGAATTACCAAGCTGTTCCACTTTGCCATCCCTGGTCTTCATCATCAGGGCCACTCCACCAAATTGATGATGTTGGTAAAGAAATGCTCGGGTGTCTTAAGAAACCACCCAAATCATCATGCATGTGCCTTTAAAATTTGAGGAGTTCCCTCAGTTCCTCATGGATCCCATCATCAGAAACTGATTTTGAAAAAAACGGGACAAACTTGGAACCATCTATTTACAGACAATTTTTTTTTTTAATCGGATGATAGTCCTGGGAATTACCAAGCAGTTCCACTTTGACATCCCTGGTCTTCATTATCAGATCCACTCCACCAAATTGATGATTTTCGTAAAGAAATGCTCGAGTTCCTTAAGAAATCACCCAAATCAGCATGCATGTGCCATTCAAATTTGAGGAGTTCCCTCAGTTTCTCATGGATCCCATCATCAGAAATAGATTTTGAAAAAAAACGGGACCAACCAGGAACCATCTACTTTCAGAAAACAAAAAAAAAAATTAAAATCGGTTCAGTAATGACGGAGTTATGAGTGAACATCCATTAAAAAAAAAACAGACGAATTGAGAACCTCCTCCTTTAAAAATATTGAAGTCGGTTGAAAAAAAGGTTACTTACCCTGTAGCCTGGTACACCATGCACCTGGTGTCCGGGTCGCGCGCCGCGTTGACGATGCCCTGCGCCACGTCCGACACGAACACGGGCGCCTTCACCGTCTCCGTGCCCGCCTTGTACAGCGTGAGGTACGCGCCGTGGATGCGCCACGGGCCCGCGAAGTACCTGCCATCATCTCCAATACTTAGACCCTCGAATGTCATAAGCCCAAGTCTTATTAGGTTATAAATAATGCATCAACTGTTTTTTAGACTGATTTCTTTGCAAAATAAGAGACACTCAATATTTGTTGATTACATAAAACGAATCCTCTTCTATTGTTACAAGGATGTAATTATAAAATAACTAGCACTCAGCTAACTAGCGTGGCAGAGCAAGCCATTGTCGGTTTTAACTTGCATTGCACTAGCTTACAGCGTGTAAGTATACTAAAGATTGTTGAGATAAAAAGGTAAACTGTCCTTGTTTACTGTTTGGTCGGTTTTTTCTATACCTAGCTCATAAACACAATTTAAGATAAACTAGCTCCATCCTGCCTACGAATAATTTTATGGCGGCCACTGATACATATTGATGTTAGATTATACCAGTGGCGAAATTAAGTAAAATAGCAGTTGATTCCGTAATTTTAGGCTTAGCATATTAAACATTTCTACAAAAATTCTTACCTAATGAACCGGTCTTCGGAGCCATAGATGTCGGAAGCACGGATGATGGTGGCGGTGGGGAACTCCTCGCGCACGGCGCACTCGCCCAGGAACTTGCTGACCTTGTACATGGACGGCTTGCGGAGGACTATGGGCTTCGGGTGTTCCTCGGCGTTCAAGTAGCTTAAGTGAATGAAGCGCTCCACTCCCATCTCTCGGGAGATTCTGCAATTAATTGTATATTTCAAGGTAAGTAACTTTAGAGCTGGCAACGTAATTATAATAAGAAGTTTGAATTAGACGGTCCTATGTGGAGATGTGTGCGTCACATTGAAAATATCAAGTGATTCGCCATCTTATAGTATCACCGTGAGTGAATGTCCGAGAACGACGTTACAAAATAACGGTGGTTGTTCCTTCGTATCAGTAGCTATCTTCGTCACTCGCATCGCGATCACGCGTACGAGTGGTGCAACAATCGGCACTGCTCGGCCTGCGGCCACCAACGCCGTACGAAGTGCCAGGTGCTCATTTACTCTCTGTGATGCCCGCGACGCAAGTAACGGCCGTGACAAAACCACGTTGATATTTCACTGTGACTTTTTAGTAGGAGTTAGACTGGGAGATCAGTGCTTTTCCCCATCTCTAGTCCTATGGAACTCTAAATTATGTGTGGCAAGGAAGGATACTATTTTTTGACCTTGTCACAGTCTCTCGTAATAGGTTCAAACCATAAGCATGATAAGAAAGTTTAGGGAATCAAAACAAACCAACAACCGAAAACTTAGGACCTAAAAAAGAGAAAAAATCAGGGAGACACAGCTGACCAAATCCTTTTAAATGTTATAGTAAAAAACTGTGGTCCTTCAATTTCTAGTTAATAAATATAATGGAACACACTAACAGATGGCTAAACTGGGGTCAAACCCAGGATCTCAAGCTTCATAATACTCCTTATGACGCAATTCATACGAGAATATGAAAATTTTAAGGATAGTATGAAAAAATCGAATCCGCTATTCGGGCCCGGAATCAGGGCATTTATTTGTTTGTTTGTTACGAATATTTGTTCCTGAGATATGGATGTTTTCTATGTATTTAAGTAATTATATGTATGTTTATATATATTGTTGTCTAGTACCCACAACACCAGCCTTATATATTAAGCTTACCGTGCGACTGCCGACTAGGTCGATTTGTGTAAGATTGTCCCACAAGTATTTATTTAATATAGTAGGCAAAACACTAAAATATATTCTAACCTTAAGGCTAGCTAATCACTTGTTACCTATCATGTGCTGTGTCCCTTCACAACTACTAGATAATCCTGTTCTAACATATACCATCTTTGAGATGCAGAGACAAATAAAAAAAATGGCTAATCTCTAGTAAACATTTTATGTGGATTAATGTTTTATGTGTAAAGTCTGTTAGATGCTGATACATATTGGTAAACATATAAATATTGAATGGAATAAGATGATAAGAAGCTACCTTGCAAGACGGCGAGCTCCATCTATATGTACATCCTTAAATTTAAAATTCTTAGTCTCATAGTCCCGGCCCACCAAGTTGATGACAACATTTGAGTGTCGCACTGCTTTGGCAATGGACTCCTCATCTCGAAGATCATAGGGGGTGAATAGGACCTGTCCCAAGTCACCTGCTACTTTTAAACGTTGAGCATCATAGAAGTCACAGCGGTAAGGTAGAATCATCTGAAATTTCAGAAATGAACAGTTCATATAATCATTTTGTTAAATAATTTCTACTAATAATATTTTATTTTTATATGATGAGCAAAAATGTAAATGTTTAGCAGAACAACTGTGAAAATACCATTAACTTAAAATAACATACAAAATGCACAAAGCTGCGGTAAATACGAGTATACAAATAGATCCACCTTAAATCACAAATTATGTAGTAATTTACTATGACATTAAACATTTGCTTGATTATCAAGGGATCAACGGGTCAACTTTAAAGGGATAACTTCACCTTTTATACATGCAATTATTCAAGATAAGACTGCAGAGACTTATTCTGTTTATTCATATTACTGTACTTATTAAAAGATTTTAAAATACCTGTGTGCCGATTTTTCCTAATTTATTAACTACATAGCGGCCAACAAAGCCCGTGGCGCCGAAGACGGTGGCGACGATGCCATTGAAGCTGCTGCGGCCGCCAGTGCCCCTCTTGTACGCCGCAAGGTTAGGTCTACCATCGGTGCTGTACGCCGATGACTTGATGTAAACAACACTCAGGGACCCACTTTTGGCTGAAAATTCATTGATTTCTATTATAAGCGAGCAAGCAAACCAAACAATTATTTAATGTTTGTTGTATCTCTGAATTGATTACATCCATCAAAAAGCTAGAATTATGTAAGAGTCAACTATCTTGTTTTGGTGGTTCAACGTTGTACTGATTCAACTTACGTATTAGTTTATTTGCAAACTGGCCTGTTAAAGCTACAGAAGCCATTATTAGGCCACAATTGTTTAACTAGTTAGTAATTTCGTCAATTTTATTTTCATAAAGAGATTAAAGAGCAGCCCCTCTCTTTAATGACAACTTCAATGACAGCTGTGCTGTTACAATATCAATGTAAAACTGTTCAAGTTACACTAAAAATCGCCTGACACATGCACTGACTTGACCATGAATGGAAGGGACGGGCCATAATAATTTTCGTCCGTCCACACGACCATCAAATTACCAATTTAATCAGATTGTGTTTAAATTTGCTCTGTCTGGGCATCCCATAATCCAGGATGGCCGCTCCACACAATGGGCCTTGATGAACGATGATAAGGGACGCAGTTATGAGTAAGAGGGGTTACGCAATACTGCCATCCCGTTCGCTGTATAGCTACGTCCCGTATGATGGCCCATTGTGTGGAGTGGCCATGATGGGCAATTTTTTAATCGACCGTAATGGACCGTTGTGTAAAAGAGCCTTAAAAAAACAAACTCTTGACAGTAGTGACAGTGACAGACAGCTATCGCAAAAAAAATTTAAATAACCCTCGGACTCAGGCAGACCAGTTAGTTAGGTGCCAGTTAGGTTAGAGGCCCAATAGAGGCCAATTAGTGGCCTTTGCTTTGAGCAATAGCGATTATCTACACGTAGATTAACGACAGTGTTTTGCATTTTTTTTGTACGTGAATAAACTTAAAAGAAAACCTTTTAGAGTCCTTGTTAGTAACAAAAAAGAAATAAGCATAGTAGAAAGGCTTTAAGTTGATATTGGGGTTAAAATAGAAGCATTGTTTCAGCTGCAGTGACATAAACAAACAGTATCATGGAAGATGATGAGATCGAACTAATTAGCAGCGGTGATAAACTGGAAGAGGTGGCTCAAGTGATAGAGAACTTCATCAAAAATGTATTGAAGTTATATTGTATTTCTTTGTTCATTGTTTTAATGATCTTTGTACTAAATAAGGTTTATTTTACAGAATGAGAGTACGTTTACATTTCCTAAGTTATCTGAAAATAATAAACGGGTGATTCTGTGGGCTGCGCTATTCCAGCATCTTCAAAATAAATCTTCAGCATCCATTCATACTTTATGTTTGGCTGCCATTAGAATGCTGAGGTTTGAACCGTTTTTGTAGTAATTATTTTGTGGAAATATCATTTAATATCAATGCATAAGAAAAAAATTAAATTAATTCAAACATTTAATATAATAAATACAACATTTTGTTGTTAATTTCATGTAAAAGGAACAAACTGTTATTTCTTACACACACTATACTAAAAATCATCTTACTGTAAGTTTCTTGTTGCAATGAATAGGAAATTGATGTATATATGCATGAAAATTAATATTTGATCATTTTTGTAGCCGAGACAAGACAGAACTAGAAAATCTGATATGTGAAAAATGGATTACAACTTTAATAGAGCATGGGGGATTGTACAATTTTGTGGGTATCAATGAAGATAACATGGCTCCATTAGAATTGCCACAGAAGGACATAGCTATTGAGGCGCTGAAGTGTCTTTGCAATGTTGCTTATAATAGTGAAGTGGCACGGGCACTTTGTGCCCATACTAGCATTGCCCAAAGTCTGGTGGCTAGACTCAGGATCTACAAAGACATTCCCTTCAAAGATGAAATAATGTTGTTTGATATCAAATTACTATTTATCTTGACTGCACTAAGATCAGATATAAAGACTAAGATCAGAGATGAGCTGCATGGCATGGATTATTTGATCTGTTGTCTCAGTGAGTTGCTCAGGGAAACCTCACCAAGTGGTGGAGACAACTCTGCTATGGATCAAGATCAACACTTTTTCTTTACTGTAAGTAGTTTTTGTAAAACTCAATGGTACATAAAGATTTTATTGTTAATACTTAATGCGAGAAACAACTTATAATATGGCCATGACACTGACTGGACATAGGCAGTAATTTTTTTTTAAACTTTATTATGTAACTCCATATTCTTCACAAGCATTCCAATGAAGTCTTGTCCTGAAGTTGTATTACATTGAAATTAAAACTAAAGTTTAAATTGCATTTAGCTCACTTAACTTTTTATTGTTTCATTCCGAAATTATTTATTAAAACACTTATGATCTCTCCTGTTTCTGTCAAATGCATTTGTTTTCAGGATAATCAGCAAGCCATATCATGTGAGATCCTAAAATCTATGTTCAACCTGATTGTTCGGCCTGGAGGGGAAGACAACGACACCGAGGCAGATGAGGCCATGTACTTGAAGTTGATTCCTGTACTAACTTCCTTGCTTTACACTCAGACCACTAGCCAGGAGAAATTGATGGAATTAAGAAGTAATGTTGCTAATTTGTTGACCAGGTAAGAAGAAAATGTTATTAAATAGAAAGCCAGTGACTCATTTGAACATCACCTATTTAATAAGAATAAAGTGCTCTCTGACTCGCGTCAGTGACCACAATAACAAGGACTTAATTTAGAGTTTATGGTTTATTTCCACAGAAGTACTCCAACCATGAATCAATGTTAAACTAATTTGGTTAAATAGTTAACCATTAAAAAAAACTAAAAAATTTGTTACTTCAACTGAAATACATATAATTACTTGCAGCGTGCCCCCACCGTATTACGTATATCTAACACCAGAGTTGAATACCGGGGAGATGGCAGAGTGCACATTTGAGAGCAAGAACATGGATGCATTGGAGTCCCTGGTGCAGCTCTTGCAGTACAGGTTGACAAACACTACAGTAAGTTGGTATATCCCAACCTTTTTTCATGTTTCACTATAATTTTAATGTGAATATAACTTTTTATGAATAAAAATGTAAAGTATACAAAAATGGAAGTACCTAAATTAAATTTGAACCAATTTCAGAACACAAAGAACCAATGCGAGAACTTGTCCCCGATTCTAACAGTGATGAACAAGGCGGTGCGGACCCGCGCGGGCCGCAAGTGGCTGCGGGCGCGCGTGCTGCCGCCGCTGCGCGACGTGTCGCGTCCGCCCGAGCGCGGCCGCGAGCTGCGCAACCAGTTGTGCAGGCTCCTCACTACCCCCGTCGGCTCCATCCGCGACTTGACGGCCGAGTTCCTCTTCATTCTCTGCAAGGAGAAAGGTAAGCGGCGTATAGTGAGGTAGGTGCGACATTTGCCCAAGGGCGAGCGCGTCCGCTCGGAACTAGTTGTGCCGTCTGCTCACCACGCCCGTCGGCTCTATCCGGGACTTTTCACCTGAGTTCCTCTTCTTTCTGTGCAAGGAGAAAGGAAAGCGATTGTGAGTTGGTGCGACATGACCTGCCTGAGCGCGGCTGAGCTGTGCCATCAGCTGTGCTGGCTGCTCACCACCCCCGTGGGTTCCATGTTCCATCCGCGACTTGACGGCCGAGTTCCTCTTTATTCTGTGCGAGGAGAAAGGTGACCGGCAGTGAGGTAGCTGCCACGTGTCCGCCTGTCGGGAAGTTCTCAACCAGCTGTGCCGGCTGTTCGCCACGTTCGTCGGCTCCATCCCGGAATTCCCAGACTAGATGGCCGAATCCCTCTTCATTCCGTGCAAAGAGAAAGGCAAGCGGGGATTGTTAACTGTGACGTGTCGACAAATTTTGTTCATAAGTTCAGGCTAGGTATACCTATACCCATAGCATTCTCTATTCGACTATCGGTTAGGTTTTTCAAATATTAATATATATTTATTTATAACAAACATTCACAATCGTAGTCGAAAAATTTCTTACGAAATATCATATGAGTTATTACTTTTAACAAGCGCTCTTTCTAATCCTTTATAGGGCTTAGGCACATCAATTTTCTTTCATGATTTTGTTCAATGAATAACGTGTAATCCATGATGTTCTCCGTGTAGTGGGTCGCATGGTGAAGTACACCGGCTTCGGCAACGCGGCGGGGCACCTGGCGCAGAAGGGGCTGCTGGGCGCGCGCGGCGCGTCGGGCCGCTACTCGTCCAGCAGCGACGACTCCGACACGGACGAGTACCGCGCCGCCGCGCCCGCCATCGACCCCGTGGTCGGCTGCACGCGCCCGCCGCGCCCCAACCCCTTCGAGGGCATGACCGACGAGCAGGTACTGTACCTTAACCGTTACTGTAGGTACCTTATGTACGAATTTTGATTTGATATTTACCAATCGCTTTTCGGTGAAGGAAAACATCGTGAGGAAACTGGACTAATTCCGATAAGGCCTAATTTACCCTCTGGATTGAAAGGTCAGATAGCAGTAGTTTTCGCAAAATTTGCGCCTACGCCAAATCTTGGGATTAGTTTCCAAAGCGGACTCCAGGCTGCCTGATCAGTAGCATCAGCCCGGAAAACGCTAGGAAGAAGACCTATAGGGAATAGGCACTAGAGGTGAAGTCACACGTCAACGACAACTTGTAATAGGATCCAAAATTATTAGACACGTATTTTTTCCTTTTTCAAGATAATTAAAATTGACGAATATGAAGAGCGTCAAAGTTCCGTGGTGGGGCTGGTGACGTCACCAGTAGGTGAGAATTGTACCTAGGTGTGACGTCACGCGAAACTTTAAAGCCCTGTATTTCCGTCATTTTTCATTTGACGAACAAAATAAAAAATACGTAGCGTAAATTTTTTAATAATCTCACAGGCGGACTAATTAGATTTTTTTGTCGTCTAGCCTATTGTAATGGCAGTATGACCACACTGATATCAGTTTCAAGTTTGCTACAGCCAACAGGGAGATTAAATTGCTCAACTTTTTAAGCTTAAATACCTATCGTATTACAAACTTAATAGTTAATGTCCTACATGTAACTGTGTGTAATCATTCACCTGTATTCTGTAATGAGCTGCATAAGTATTGCCGATACATATGCAGCTCTAGTACTTATGTTATTCATTCTTGCGGCACCTACTTCTGCTGTGATTCCTTATAACACAGAAATAGTTAAGTCTAGTTTATTTTTAAAACAGTTTCCTTGATACTTAGTTAGGTACAGTCGCCATCAGATATATCGTAGCGGGCGAAGTCCTCAAATACTTCTGCGCAGCGTTAAATTTCAATCAATTCTTTACACTCGATGCGGCAATATCATCTGATCACCCAAATCTTTCATAAATATATGAGCATCGATTATTTCAGTAAGTTCTGATCATACAGTGAGGTAAAAAGATCTGAAAGCACAAATCGTCACAGGTATCTAAGTTGTAAAGACGTCGGCAGGAGGCACTTGCGTCGTCAACAATAATAATATTTTATGCATATTATTTATTGAGAGCGGGCCTGCGGCTGTCAACTAGTGTAATAATTTTAATCCCAACATAAAATCCTAGTAAAGGCCGTATAGTCTGTTCTAATTTAATTGAAAATATAATTAGGTACCGTCCCATCAGATATATCGGAACTGCCGAGGCTCTCACAAATATCTGAACATGCACTGTAACGCTCTGGCAATAGAGGCGTGTTCAGATAGTTGTGAGCACCTCGGCAGCTTCGATGTATCTGGTGGTAACCGAACCTACCTGTGTCAAATATGTCATGTCAATATTAAACATTTGTGTAAGCACGCAAAATGTAACTGGTACTACTGTTTAAGGTATATTTTCCTCCAATATTCAGATATTTGTGACCACTTCTCTTGCTTAGATACCTGTGACTGCTACTCATATATTTATGATAAAAATGAGTGCTCAGATGTTATTGGCGGATTTATTGCAAACAATTTATTGAAATTCACCCCTGCTCAGAAGTATGTTAGAACCTCGCCCGCTACGATATATCTGATGGCGACTGTATACTTAGCATTACTTACATATAAAATATTTAATTTTAATCGTGTAATTCATTGACTTATTAAAAGAAATCAGAAAACAGAACAAAAACGTCAAAAAATATGGGTCAGAATGACATTAAACGAACTTGCATTGATGCTCAAATTCATAAATGTTTCGTACGAAAAAGAGTTTCGCTTGTGCCTACGCATTAAGTGTCATAGTGCCTCTACATGCTCGGGCTCTCGGCCGAATGTTTCGGCCGCGGGCGAATACAACCTAGTACACGCTCATTCGAGACAGACTATATAAAGAAAATTTAAGCCAGACCAGAGACAATTTAAGCTTTTTCGGGTAGTTTGGGTGAGTTAAAAGGTGTCTAAAATAATTTCACTTCGGGTAAAGCTATTTAAAAAGTGTCTGAAATAGTTTCAATAACCAAAGTTATTAAAAACACCGTTTAACTCACTGAAACTAGCTGAAAAATCTTAAATTGTCTCTGGTCTGGCTTAAATTTTCTCTATATAGTCTGTCTCGAATGAGCGTGTACTAGGGTGCATACGCCCGCGGCCGAAACATTCGGCCGAGAGCCCGAGCATGTAGAGGCACCATCAAATTCATACACAGAACTACCAACACTTAAAAGTATATAGGCTGTTGGCACTTACGGAACGTCACGCTCCAAACAAGACTATATGAAAAAGAGTCGCAACTGCTGCACTTTTATGGCGTAATTTTCTTCGGCCGATTGGGTATCCAGTTCTTTTATCCTATATCTATGGTGTAATTAATTTATTGGCATTGTCATGAATTGTTTTTTGCCTGAAAACTATATTATTTCACGTTGTAAAGTTGCTATAACATAGTGATGGATATGAATGCGACGCAGCCTTGCCACGTGCGGTCGGACAACCGCAAGCTGACACACGGACTCCGATCTGTAACATGAGACGTACTATAGTAGCGGCAAAAATCTATCATATTGCTATTTATTGTATGCATTTCATTCAATAATTCGTGAAATTATACTTGAATCATCACGCACATAATGTATGGTATACGTTTTCTTGCCACCTAAAGGTGGCCACGTAAAGGTAAACCTTTACCTTGCTTTCTTGCCATTTTTAAGCGACGGTCTTGCGGATTGGGGACTTCAATCAAACACATTAATTGAAAACTCGAAATCGAATATTACCAACAATAAAACAGATTTTTCGCCATTTGTTAAAAAAATTGAATTGCATAATTTTTTCACAATTTAATACCCATCGGGCTAATGTGAAACTTTGTCAAAATGATTATTTTAAAAATGAACGTTAGTTTGATCAACTTGTCGTTAGGAGCGTTAGTGGCTTAGCGGTATGACGTGAGACTTTCAATCAGAAGGTCTCGCGTTCAAATCCTGCCGGGTCGTAGCAATGAGTTTTTCGGAACTTATGTACAAAACATCATTTTCATTTTATATTTAGCAATCGATTTTTGGTGTAGGAAAACATCGTGAGGAAACCGGACTAATCCCAAAAAGGCCTAGTTTACTCTCTGGTTTGGAAAGTCAGATGGCAGTCGCTTTCGTAAAACTAGCGCCTACGCCAAATCTTGGGATTATTTGCCAAAGTGGACCCCAGGCTCCCTGAGCCGGAGCCGTGGCAGAAGAAGATCGAATTTTGACCTCTGATACGTTATAAGGAATCTCTCGGATCCTCAGATGAAGACTTTTATGACATCAGTACCTAAAGTTCAAAACTGAAAGAAATCCAAGATGGCGGCGGTTTCTCGCATTTTTGACCTCAGATGTCCAATCCTTAAGATGACTAACAAAAAAATAAGTGAATGTTAATCGAGAGAAAATTAATCTAATTCATTAATCAATTAAAAATGTAGTTGTTGGTGTTTAATCGAAGACTAATTGAATCGCACTAAATTAATCTAAACTCTCCAGACTATAATGTATCAATCGTAATTTTTAACCGTTAGTCGTGTTTAAATACTTAATCTTAATCGTTAATTAAATTTGCCCGGTGAAGTCCCCAACCCGCTTTGGGCCAACGTGGGGACCATAGCCTCGTGTTCGAAGCTTACTCAGTACTTAACTGCTCTGAAAAACTGATGTAGCACCCTGACATACCCCGGGACACCGATTCCATTTTTCCATGGTCATAGACATCTAAAATTCGTCATGTCATACACTGGTACAATTTGAGATGTCGCGGAAAATATGAATAATTTATTAATAGTTTGAGAAATATAATATTTATGATTCCTATAACCTTGAGAAGGAACCGGTTTATAAATTTGCATATACTTATAGTTAGTATATGTTTCATAGTTAAGTAGTTTTCTTCGTAAATGTCTGAATTTCCTCCTTAAAGTGTCACCCACTCATATTATTCTTAAGGAACTTTCCAAGCTTCGTGAATTAAACTGGCGTAGTTATTAATTAAAACAAGTCCGTGTGTTGCAGAAAGAGTACGAGGCGATGAAACTGGTGAACTTGTTCGACAAGATGGTGTCGGAGGGCGTGGTGGTGCCGGCGCGGGTGGGCGCCGACGGCCGGCCCGAGCCCGTGCAGCACGTCATGGAGCTGCGAGACCCGCCCAACCGCCCGCAGTCATAGACTACTTACATTCCGAGACCAACTTTCCTGTTAGTTACTGTATTCATTCAGCAGAAACGCCTGCTGACCATACCACGTTTAGACATAAAGGAAATCCCCACGGTCACGGGTGCTCAACTCAGGAATATACGCCCCATCGCTCTAAAATCCGTTACCGCGGGACTGGGTCGATTTGTGTAAGATTGTCCCACAAAAAAAAATCGCCGTCAATCGATCTTCCTAATAATGTAAACAAACCGTCGTAATAACACAACTTTTAATAGTAGTTTATGCAACAGTGATATAATAAGGATTATTAAAACTTTAGGGCCGCCGTTACAAAACGAGACGAAGTTGAGTTTTGCCATAATAGACCCGAGAGTTTTAAGAACCAATTATATGCTGTTGCATACGCTAGTTTTTCTACGACGGCGAAAAAAGCAAAATTTAGAAAGGTGGCAGAATGTGGAAAAGTCGTATGACCACTATTATATAAATAAAATTAAAAAACAACAGTGCTAATGTAATATATGAAAATCCATAGGAGCAGTGTTCTAATGGAATACCATAGACAACGTTATAATGTATACTTTTTTAATATCGCTGTCAGTCATCTAATTGACAGATAGAAGATCGCCCCGGCCCTGTAATTTACACCAGGTCGAAAGAAAAATTCTACGAGAATATTTCGTCGGGTGACAAGCAAAAGTACTACCACAAGTTCATAGCCATAGTGAACCTGTCACCTCACGATTTAATTCTTAGTTTTTGCTGTATGCCAACTAATTTGGGATTAGTATTTTTAATATTGTGTAAAAAGCGTGCCAAAACTTACACTGGTTGCTTCCAGGTCTGTTGCATAATATTTCACCTAACTGACACGACAAATAAGTGACGTGATCATATTTGACATTTGTGCATATTATGGGTCTATCATAAATTGAAAGAGATATCATACACTACAGAAAAAGTGACCAAGGCCCACGGTGAGCAGGGCTGGGATCTCCCGCTTTAGTATATGACATCTCTTTCAATTTATAATTTATATATAGTAGTGTGACTACGAAAAAAAAACATCAATCAAAACATTTATTACATTTAATAAATTATTTGATTCTTGCTTTATAATTGTATGGGTATATCGTATACACCGTGTCACTGAGGCGTCTCAGGGTACAGATTATAAGGGTACTAATTAAAGTGGTAGTAGTATCTAGAGATAATTTTCTCTCATAGGAAATTGAACAAACAATTGACACTCGGCCCCCCTGTACCCCGCATAAGCGCTAGGATCGCCTACAAATCTACAATGAGAATTATTATAGTCTGACAACCCAGCGAGCGCAGTAACAGTAGGATAGAGAGCATCATACTGTCTTTTTCTTACGCTAGTATTACCACCCTGAAAAAAGGGATGAATATAGTTATTTTGTCCTACTGTTACTGCGCTCGCTCGCTTGTCAGACTATATGTAATACAGGCGGCGGCGTGCGCTGGCGGGCGCGCGGGTTGTCTGGGCAAACTGTTGATAATGTGTGTCGTTACAGACACAAGATAAAAGACAATCGATTCGAGCTCACGTGGAGAGTTCTGGGCTTGGCGCGGGTGAAGAAGGGACATTTGACAGAAGTGAGAAGTCATAATAAATATGTCTTATCATTATTTGAAAGTGGTGAAACTTTTTGCACTTATAGTATAATAGTTATGGCGCACTATTTTTGTACATTACAAAGTCTGAAGTAGTATGGTCAGCTGCGGAGTTAAGTGACCCTGCATAGAAAGTTTATATGCAGGGGGGAGGGGATCACTTAATTCTTCTTCTTAAGGAATGTTTAGGTATATTAGGTGAACAAAACAAAACCTACGTAACTATTACACAAGTCTCGTGGTTTTCATCTTTACATTATTTTAAATGCCTAAATTTTCAACTTGCATATTAGACTAAATAATATATTAAATAAAGTAAATATCTAGTTAAGTATCTTCACTAGATACACGTAATGCGTATATAAGTGAGACCTTAAAGAAATCCTAGTCATAATAATTTATAAATTAAGTATTGACTTGATTACAAATTGTATTATTATGCACACAGCCCACGGTGTATTACCCCTAGATAAATTTTACGTATTCTCATCTTTTCTATGTCGATTAAGTAAGTAGTGAGTGGTTAAATTTTTATATACAGCATGTATTTTTAATATTACCTCAAAATTTAACCGGACGTAGGCGTTAGTGCTAAATAATGAACCGGTATTGTAATTAAAACTTACTTTTCAACTATCTATTTTTTCCTTATAACATAATTCAGAACACAATGTATCGCTACTTTGTCTTACTGGCGTGACGTCACAACTGTCACAAGTGATAACTTTTAACTACTGTCAAATAAGTGTACGCAACACGTTGCTGCTCGATGAATTATCTTATTAAAAATTCAATACTATTTAGTGGTTTAGACTATAGTCTGTACTTTCAGGGATTTAAACAAACAAAACCACTTGACGCGGGTGCTTGACCAATCACATAATGCCATTTGATAAGATTGAGATGACAGATACGAAATGTAACCTCATTGACCAAGTCACGTGGTTTCGTTTGTTTACTTTTTTTTTAAATACTTAAAAGTACCGACTTTAACTTAAAATTACCTTGCAATATCGGTTCATTAGTACTAAAACTTACGTTTGATTACGGCTTGAGGTAATATTAAAAATACAAACTGTAGATGTAATAGAGAAAGTTTATCTTCTATTTATAATTATTATAAGAATTAAAAAAAATCAAAGCAATGACATTACTTGAAACTTTATTAATATTATAAATAATGTACTTGTATATGCCACCAATTTATGACAAATTTACAATTTACTTTTAATTTATTAATGGTACCTACTTTACATTGTAATATTGGTCTTAAAAATAAAAGATTGAAAAAATGTATTTGAGAGTTTTAAGACGTTTCCGGCTCATTAAAACCTAAAACCGGCAACCATTTGGTTTGCTCGACCGCCGAAGACCCTAAAAAGTGTCTAAGCTTCTTAAGAAGCTACGCCACTTTTTATGAAGCTTCTTATGCAGCTACTAATCTAAATTTGGTGAGTGGGGTGATTTTTTATGAGTCGCATGTATGTATTTTAAGCGACATTAAAATAGGAGGATTTTGCCGTGTGACCTGAAATGAGCGTTTATATCTATGTAGGTATTTTTGATGCAGGGTGGGTGCGATGAAAGAGCAAGTGGGGCGGCCTTTCATGCTAAATGGGGAATCCGCTTCAATACAAAACTGGACAAGAGCATGTCGGGCTACGCTCAGTGTAAGGTTGCGTAGTTAACCGTTTTTACCGAGACATGGTATCTAATAAACTCGGTTTAGGGTCTACGCTAGCTGACGCGGATTACCCGGAACGGGCGCCTGTCTAATAAGAAATCGTATGAACAGCGCTAAGTGAAGCGGACTCATGGAGGGGGTGCGCCATACTAAATCCACCCGCCGCGTGCACCCGCTCCGTGCGCCCGCGCCAGCTAGCGTAGGCCCTTAGTAGAATACGAGTACCATGTCTCGGTAAAATCGGCCTCATGACCGTAACTCGTAAAAAGGAGTATCTTCGCAGAGGTGGCGCATTTACCAGTATAGGCTGAGTAGGTTGAAGCCTAGGGGGCGGCAAAATTGGAGATTTTTTTACGTAAGAAAAATCGTTCAAGTCGTTTCAGGCAGCTGGCGGCGGCAGGGTGGAGTCAGGTCAGAAGCAGCATAAGTACAACGTGACTAGCATAAGTCGCGTGAACAATTCTCGTATTTGCAACTTTTATAAACGAATATGTAAAAAATATATCTCTATCTATACACAAGGTTAATATTATCATAAAACTTATAGGAAAAATATAACATTGACCCTAACTTCATCAATTCTTTTTAATGAAAACTCGGAACAAAAGATGAAATTGAACCAACTTGATTGTTTTTTTTTTCATTAAATTTATGTGATATCATGCTAAATGTACTGCTGTCTTATAACTAAAGTGAAAAAAAAATTGGTTGACGTCATAAAAATATATCAAGGAAAAACAAACTCACATACCGGAGTCCTTACTCCATGCCGTACAAACGACTGACCCAATCTGTAGATACATGTCAAATGTTAAATTTCTACTTCTGGGTGTAGTTCCAACATACATTTTATATGGAACCCTCGGTGCACGAGTCCGACTCGCACTTGGCAGGTTTTTATTAAGTGTTTGAATATACTATACCTTCGCCGATTTTGCCGCCATTTGTGTTAGCTGAATAACCAGAATGCCTAGCACTAGGCTTAGCACTGAAAACTAAAAAATTGTATCTCCCTCTATATCGGACCCAGGAGAAAAAGGCACAGATACACTTTTTTGACTGCGTGCTTAATAGGCGCTCTGATTTTAAACTACAGGGCGACCAAGCGAAGTTCGGAAACAGTGTGCTATGAGAAAAATAATGCACAGACCTTGGCCAAAGTGTCAATATGAGAGAATTGTCAAAGTGACGTTTGAAATGTTCCCGCAGGACCCACGTTCCACTAGTGTCCCTAGTGGAAAATCGACTCGCGGTAATACTCATTTTGCTACGGAACTCTAATACCCGGTTTTTAGGGTTCCGCACTACTGTAAGTTGCAATAATTCCGGTTCCGTTTCTCACCCTTTTGATTTTGGATAAGGAAACGTAAAATAGATCCGTCTGTATTTCAGCTTTAACAAAAATGCTTTCATGATATGACTCGCTGTTCTTTTTGAGCAAAATTGTGAGCGTTCGATAATTGTATGTTTAATTTTGTCGGTTACAAAAATTGTTAAAAAAGGCGTAACGATTCGTTGGTCCATAGCTCATATACCTATCCAGTAGTCTCGTACCTAATTAGGTACTTATCACTGATAAGATACCTTTCCCTTTAATTTTCTAAATTCTCACAAATCGCACTGCACTCGACTATACGTTTAACGCTCGTATGTCCGAAACTGTACTATGAGTCTATGAAGCTGCGAAAGCTCGCTCGGTTCGCTTTTCAGCGCGTCAGTACCCGCTACGTTTCAGAGCGGCCGGCCGCGCCGACGCGACATCGCCCGTCTCCACACGTTTGTTTATTCTGTTTATTTATCACACCATAAACAAGCACATATTCATTAAACAAAAGAAATGCTATCAAGACGGTCAAATTAAAAAATACTGTCAAGTTGTTTGCAATTTAATTGCGTATGTTAATGATTTTCCTTTGTTTATCTATGTACAAGGCAGGGGTGGTAGTCGGGGGAAACGGGGTGGGCAGGGCACTGGGCAGGTGTAGGCAAACTGGGAGATGTTATTCAACCGCTAATCAGTTCGATACTTTTTTAACTAAGTGTTTGCTAAAAAAATACGTTTTGAACGTAAACCAATGAATTTGATGTAAGTAAATAATAGTTATTTATTATACAAGGGGCAAAGTTGTTGTTTAACTCTCGGGCTTATATTGAGACCCGAGCAAGCGAAAGACTCCAAAATTGAGCCACGAGCGTAGCGAGTGGTTCAATAACTGGAATCTTGAGCTTTACGAGGCCCGAGGGTCTCAAGGCACGAGAGTTGAACAAACATTGCCACCGAGTGTAATACAACATTTTCCCCTCACTATTGCGAGGAAAATACAGACTACATACGAGTATAAATCTTATCCACATGTAAGTTATCTTGAAGAAACCATCAAAAATCAATTTCAAAATTTTTCATAGAGTAAGTACGCTCCTGATACTTAGATATTGCCAACAGCTTACCAAGTGCGGGATAAGACATGATGACACGACCAATTTAAGGTGTGACCTCCGATTGCGCATATTTACTATGGGCATATAGGACTCACTTATACTGGACCGGTGGTAAGTGATAGGAATTAGATTACTTTGCCCCACATGTGGATAAAATGCGTTTTTCCACGCTAGTTTTAAAGGACAAAACAGCGCTTTCCGAGCTAGTGAGGGGAAAATAATATTATTTACCTGCTACGGGCTACTACCTACTCTTTTATGGGTATCTATATACTTCCCTGATTTGACTACCGGCTTTTATAAACTAAATTATTTGCATATTTCGTTTGTTTTTATTTAGGATGTTACTTAGGTACTTACTTAGGTATACCGATTTATTGCCGTGCCGGTAACATTGCAGACCTCATTATCGACGGAGCAAATTAATTCGAACGAAATGTTTATTACATTGAAATGAAATACCTACTAGGTACTTGCCTATAAAACGTAATCAGTAAATCGCGTAAGTAATTCTATTAACTAGGTACATCCCAACGTTTCGAGTCGTAACGTAAACTTACAGCACTCGTCGTCACAGGGGAAAAAGAAGAAAATATGTGTAGTTTTCACGGCGAAGGTACCACATTGTCGCTTATGGATTCTGAGATATTGCTGATTTTGTTTATCTCGTCGAAAATGAAAAATAATGTGTTGTTTATAAATAACTTCTATATACTTCAAATCATATTGTGTATTTTATAAAAGTTACAAATTTCAACAACAATTACGAAAAAATTTAACCACTAGGGTAGGTACCTATACTTCATTGTCGCTCGCTTAGGAGCGACAATGAAGTAGGTAGGTAAGGTATACTTCATTGTCGCTCGCTTAGGAGCGACGACGATCAAGTACCCAAGGTATTAATTACATTATTTGTTTAGAAAATGATAAATATATCGAACTTAAACTAACAGGATAACACTCTTAAGTCTTTTTAGTCACTACGTGCGACATGTTTTGGACATCTTCGGATGCCATTATCAAGTGTCGAGTATCGTGTGCGTCAACGACACCCGGCCGCGTTGCAGCGCTCTCTGTTTTAAATCGACACGAGTTGCAAATAACCTATTTGCACGTCCTTTGTATATTTGACGTAGGCACGTAAAGTGCTCATTATCGCACTAGTGTGGGGTAACACCATAACATAACACCAAATTCACTGTAATAGTACATTACCTAACTAGTGCGGTATAACAAAGAAAGGCCGAGATCGCAGATGTTTGCGACCCGAGCTGCAAGCGAGGGACGTAATTGACGTAAATATGCGATCAAGGGCTTTATTTATTACCTCACGTGTTAGGTACGTCATTTTATGCCTACACTTGGGCAGAAATCGGCTTCTTCCGTACGCGTAGCATGCGGAAAAAGGCACTTTATGGCCAAGTGTGGCATAAAATCAATTACATAATGATGTAATATGTAAATTTTAATTTTTGTAAGAAATGTATTATAATAAGTACGCTTTTGATCTCATAAGGTGACAATGAGGGACCCTAAGGATATTCAACTTTACAGATTTTCTTTAAATTAGTTAAGCTGGCGAAAATACTGTTACTTTTTATCAAATAAGCTATGTTATTGTTACATAATAAAATTTGTATAGATGTACCTATGCATATAGTGCAGATATTACGTAAATAATTCAAGTAGAATTGTTATTTTTCTAAAGTTATGAACAGCGACAATGTGGTACCATAGATCACTTTTCATACTTTTATTGTGTTAAAAGTACTTAACTTCGAAGCTACTTTTTTGATACAAAACTGCATTACTTTTATATTCATTTATCTTTATTTGTTAGTTTTATTCATAATTTTCATAAATTAACGTAAACTATGTGTTGACAAGTAATAATATTGATTTTATCGTATTTCGTTTTATATAAGTTATGATTGTTTATTTTATTTAATAAAAAATATTGCCTTGATATATTATCCTTAGCTTCGTGATGTTGTGTAAGTTTTTGCTCGGAGCACTCGGTTACAACTCTTTAGAAGTAAGGCGTAACTGCAATTTGTTAATTACCGTTTGTCGCATGCTGCGCGGTGAATCAGTCTGCCCAGACCTCGTGAATCGCGTGCTCAGACTGCACGTGCCGGATACCCCCAGGATCAGAGATGTTAAAAATAGGTTCTGAAATGTATTTAAATAAAAAATGCAAATACTTTGATATTTTACCTATTTCAAATAAAAATACAAAATAGTTTCAAAGTTTTTAAAGTTTAAAAAAATACAAAATACGTGAACTTTTTAGTATTTGAAATAAAATACAAAATGGTTTCCGAGAAAAGTATTTAAAATACAAAATAGAAAATAGGTATTTTGTATTTTGTATTTGCATTTGAAATGCTTTTATTTCAAATAGTTAACATCTCTGCCCAGGATTAACCTGAGACCGCGGATGCGCCCACTGTTGGCGGCGCCAGCGGCACGCACAGTGTCACGCAGAAATTCGCCGCTCCCTCGAGCTTTGACACTACTGAATGCGCTCTTGACGTCAGAACTAGGGAATGGAAACCGGTTTACCGGTAAACCGGTTTACCGGTAAACCGGCCAGATTTGGGGTCGGTAAAAAACCGGTAAATCTATGCTGAAACCGGTTTTTTACCGAAACCTAAATATACTGGAAATTATTTGATAAAACTCACTTTTAGGACAAATTGAACTACAGGGCTATATATTATTTTAATTAAGATACTCGTACTTGTACATTTAATGATTATGTACATTTATTGAATGATAGAAATAAGATTTAAAATGGTAGTTTTCATTTATCACACCACAAACAAAAAATAAGCAAATACATTATAATCGGTAAAAAAAAAACACCTACAAATAAAAAAATAGGCCCAGGTCCTCAGAGCTAAGCAAGGCCCCTAGCAGGCTGGCCGCGTTGCCCCGTTGGATAGCAATGCTGATCCGTTGGGAAAAATAGTGGCCAGCCCTCTGGTCACCAAAAGCCTCAACCAGGCACGAGGGAATGTCCCTATAAAGACGACGACCGTTTGAGCCCCACGGTCGCAAATATGTAGCCGCTACCAAGGATGGCATATTTGCGACACTTGTGGTTTGCGGTGGAGCATGTAGCCACACCAGCATAATCTTTGGTGCCTGGAATATGGGATGGCGCCAGGGTATCTACACAAGTAGCAGCCCAGAAAATAGGACGACCCATACTCCAAGGCACCAACGTCATTCCGTCAGGCCACTTGCCATCATCCCTGGGCTCGAGGACTGCCAGTATCGCTTGTGAGTTTGGGATCGTTGACTATTCGGACAACACGTCTTTGGATCGAGTCAAAGGGCCCGAGCTAGTATCCAGGTGCTCCCGCCCAAAGATGGCGAATTATTACCTAAAAACGACTTCACATAGAACCGAACCGCTGTTCGAAAAGTCGGTTATGTTATGTTAGAACTGTAACCTCACAGAGAGTCGAATCGCTGCTAGAAAACTAGGTTAAAACAATGTTAGGGTAAACAATATTAGGACATATGAGTTTAGGACAAATTATCATAATGTCAAACAGTATTAGGTAATGCAAAATAGGGTAAAAAAAATAGGGATTCCGAATATTCCGATATAGATCCCCAAAATATATATTCAGAACGGAGGTGAGGGTTTCTAAAACAAAATTGTTCAATTTACAGATATAACCGGGATGTTTCCAAAATGTGAACCACGAAGAACGTGGGTGAATTTTGGTACAAAAAGACAATGTTTAATGATAGAATATGCTGATTTATGTATGTTGAATTTAGCCAAATAAGTAGAAAAATCCTTAAAATTTTGAATTCGATTAGAACTATGATATACCTACGTTCGTACAAAAACTTAAGAGACAACTGTCGCATCTGCTCAGATATAAGGTAACTTTTGAGTTCTGCCGGTTCTGCGGAGTCACCAAACAGGGGAGAGACAATATTCTCTGCTGAACAACCGAGAAAAGATGAGAGCAAGCGCAGAGTTGTCAAAGGAAACACATTCAAAGGCTCTTATCCAAGGGTTCAACAACAAAAATCCTAAAGAGCTGCTAGGGCTCAAGAGACACAAAGTCTGAGCGGTAGTTACCTGTGTTGGTAGGCTCATACCTACTGCAACCTTATGAACAACAACAACATACACACCAAATAATGTGGAACTTTCTGGACGCAACGGGAATTAGTAATGATTTATAAAGGGTTGCTAGGCCGCCACGGTAGATCACAACTGGTACGAGTAGAAGCGGCATCTTCAATAGCCTAAAAGCAATACTAAGCATTTCCGTGGTTTTGAAACGGATTTGATTAGCAATAGTATTTTTAAGTGGCAATGGCAATACTGACATCCCGTCATCTTCAAGATAATTGTCATATTATAAACAACAAAGCTTAAGATTTTTGGGAATAAAAAAAAGTTTCTTTATTATAAAAATACTTCTGTTACTTTTCCCCCAAAACTAATATTCTTATTTTATTATAGATTTACATAAATATGTGGTTTTATGAATGATTTGCATGAAAATGCTGTTTTATTTAACACAATAAAAACCGGTAATTTACCGGTTTACCGGTTTTCATCTGCCATAGTCGGTAATTTACCGGTTTTGAAAAACTACCGGTTTTTGCATTCCCTAGTCAGAACCTGATTGTGACTTGTTTGCATGGGGATGGACGACTGTGTACCGTGAGTGTCTGAGGTATTGTGAGATGATGAACGATAGGCCTTCCACAGTCCCTGTATGATATTATGTTTTGTGATAATTATGTTACTTCTGTTCTTCCATTGTATTTTGTGCCTACCCTTTACTGTTGTTGTTGCTGTATTATTATTATATTTTCCTTCTTCCTTCTTGGAATGAAACATTTTTGTTAGTTTAAGTTTCTCGGTGTATTGGTTTTTATACTGTAATGCCGTGTAAACATAATTAAATAAATATAAATATAAATAAATAAATGTTCAGAAATCAACATGAACCGGCTGAGAATCTATCAATAATATTTTTTTTTGTTTCTTGTCTTGACACCCTACGTCCATATTGTGTATTATGTCAGTAATAAGTAAAATATTAGAACAACATGTTTATTTGTTGTGTACTAAAATCTATGTGGAACATAGATTTTAACCGCTATCTCCATAACTTCAATCTACAATCTACAACTGGATTTTTTAAGCTTGCAAACTTACACTTAAATATCTCATAATACATTTGTATGTTGCAACTTCAAAAAATCATAAAAAAATAAATACTTAACATAGCTTTCTGTTTTTTCTGCATATGAAAAAGAATGTTTTGGACTATAAGTACCCCCCGTTACTGCCCCGAACTGAGCGACCAGGGGACCGATTTTTGAGATTCGAACGCTCGAATACAAAAACAAGTGATCGAAAATAATCGCACGTGGAAATTTGTCACGATTATTTTCGCATGATACCATAGTTCGTATTTTTGAAAGCCACTGGAATTATCACTCGAAAGGCTAGTGGAACTTCTTTCTACTTCGTTTTTATTCACATTTGAATTAAATATTCGAGCGTTCGAATCTCAAAAATCGGCCCCCTGTTCACCAGACACTCTAACACGCGCACGCGAGGACACAGCTTGAAGTTATCAACTACCAAATATAAAACCAACATCGGCAAAAACTTTTTCCCAAACCGAATAGTTAAGGCGTGGAACAAATTACCCTCCCAAGTTGTGAATTCTACAAGTGTTAACCAATTTAAAAATAGACTGGACAAATTATCATAAATAGTGAAACCGTGCTAAGTGAACTATGATTTAGACGTATCAGCATCAGCTGCCTGTCTAAAATGAAATAATAATAATAATAATAAGTAGGTACCGATAATAAGTTACCTTTAACCTGAAAACGCCACATATTAATTTATACATTTACTCATAATGTATGTAGGTAGGAACTTTAAAAAAATCTTTAATTCCAGTTAAAACACAGATTAATTTTGCATGAAAATATGTTGTAAGTATTAGCATTTGATATTCATGTCTATGATATGAATTTAAGGTAGGTACCTACTCTCATCTAAAATATTGAATGCAAATTGTGATTGTGATAAAGTTTCTATAATTTATGAACTCTGGAAAAGTTTTTAGTTGAAAGCAAAGTTGCACACTTCTAGTAAAGTAGTGGAGTGTAAGTTAATATGTATATGTAGGCCTTGCCCTTTATTCGGTTTACGACAGATTCTGGCTAGGGCAGATTCTGGTTACGGCAGATTCGTGTTAGGGCAGAAATTGGGTTGTCGCGACCAAAAACTATAAAAGTCGGTAAGATGAACAGCATTTCAACTGCAACTTAAATGAAAAATAGCAGTTTTCGTGCAGTTTAATAAACGGATCTATACACTTAAAACATTATCAGAACAAAGAATTGCTTTAGTTTTTCTCTACCTAAAATGCATAATGCCTAGTTCTCTAAGTTGTCTACGCGCATATTGACCAATTTGAAAAACGCAAATTGCCCTTAGTGTAGACATAGTGTCAACTCTAAATACACATACTTAATAAACAATCGCATATTTGTGGTAAAAAAAGTTATGTAGGTTAGGTTCGTTAGGTATCTTCAGATGCCTCAAGGGCAAACTGTACAGAAAAAGTCAAGTCAAGTTGAGGGCAGAATTAGCAAAAAAACTATGGATTATTCAAAAGTGCGCTGCTGCCCTAACACGAATCTGGCATAAAAATAATCTGCCGTAACCAGAATCTGCCGTAATCAGAATCTGTCTTTAACCGAATAAAGGTATTGTGGTAGGTAATAAGTGGTGCGTTTACTATACTCGTCTAAAATATGAAATAATAGATGAAGTTAAGCCATAATTGAGGATCGTAGTTAAGTAGGTACCTACTTAATTCATTTCCATTGTGTTACATCAACTAACTAATATCTAAAATACAATATTGCACACTCTACATTGATTATTATTACACCATTAAGTAATGCAATAGTATAATATTCAGTGTTAAAAAAATGCTGTTAATATGATTAATTGCTCTCAAATAATCGCGTCGTTAAATAATTAATTTCCATTGTGTAACACGTTCGCGATGCGCTCAATTAAAGCTCTATTTTTTGGAATTCATCCAAGTGTGTGTAACTGTGTATGTTGTACTTAGTGACTCCATTACCCTTTATGATTGAAATACCATGGTTCTCTGAAACAATATTAGTGGGGCATATTTACAAAAAAAAAATAGAACGCAAGGCCACAAAACACGATCCACCATAACCTTTCTTGAATTTAGAAGTTGCAATCATCCCAGTCGGCTTATACCCGTAGATAGCGGTAGTGTTCGAGATGAAGTTGAGTCGATCGCCTCTGGTGGTGGTCTTCGGGTTAGCTCTGTGCGCATGCGCCGCGCTCGGCAGCACGGTGCCGACGACGCCTGCGCCGTGCCCGCGCGCGCCGCACGACGCGCAGTCGCAAGACGCACGCTACGCGCTGCGCGTTGCTGGGGAACCCGACTTGTTCCTGCCTGGAGAGCTGTACACTGGTAATTAAATCTCTTGTTATTCAATAGGCTAGATGACAAAAAAAATCTAATTAGTCCGTCTGTTAGATTATTGAAAAATATACGATACGTATTTTTTCTTTTGTTCGTCAAATGAAAAATGACGGAAATACAGGGCTTTAAAGTTTCGCGTGACGTCACAGCTGAGTACAATTCTTACTCTAAGGTGACGTCACCCGCCCCCACCACGGACCTTTGACGCTCTTCATATTCGTCAATTTTAGTTATCTTGAAAAAGGATTTTTCCTTTTTCAAGTGTCTAATAATTTTTGATAATCTTTCTGACGGACTAATTAGAATAATAGTTTTTCAACCTAGTCATCATCCCTATTATGTGTAGATTTCACGGGATTCCGAGATATTGCTGATTTTGTTAATCAAGTCGAAATAGACAATTTTTTGGTTTGTTTATAAAATAACTTCTATATATACTGGAAATAGTATTGTGTAAGTATTGTATAAAAGTAAAAATTCCAACTACAATTAGAAAAAAATCGTACTCAAAGTTTAACGACTAGGGTCGCTCCTCATTGTCGCTAAAGCTTATTATAGCGACAACCAAGTATCCAGGTCAGTAAACTTTTATGTTTAGAAAATGATAAATATATCTAATTTAAACTGTCGTGAGACATATTAGTATTATGAATTATAATAAAGTACGGATAACACTCAAGTATGTTTCAGGCATCTTTGGATGCCATTATCTAGCGTCGAGTACCGTGCGTGCGCGACCACGCGGGCGGGTCTGCTGAGTGTCGCTTCGCCGCGCGCAGCGCTCTATGTTTTAAATCGACACAAGTTGCGAATTACCTATTTGCACGTCCTTTGAATATTTGACACTGGCTGGTGCCCGCGACTTCGTCTGAGCAATATCTTAATATATTGTAGCCTATGTCAATGTGTTATTTTGATGTATAAGCTATATTATTGTTTCATTAGAATCGATTCAGTTGTTTTTACTTGAAAGAGTAACAAACATCCAAAGAAACTTTCGCGTTTATAATATTAGTAGGATAAGCACATAAAGTGCTCATTATCGCACTAGTGCGGTAATATAGCACACACTCTAAAATCAATTTAATAATGTTGTAAAATGTAAATTATTATTTTTGTAAGAATTTTATTAAGTATACACTTTTAATCTCATAAGGCGACAATGACGGACCCTAAGAATTTTCAACTTAACAGGTATTTCTTAAATTGGTTAAGCCGGCAGAGCCTGTTCTTTTTAAAATGGGTAAGTTGTTAACCATGTTTTTTGACAGCGTGTGTAACTTACACGCTGTCAAAAAACATGGGCAATTTACGAATGAATTCATTCGTAAACTGCCCATGCAATTTTTAACGCGATAGTACCTACTACCTACTTTAAGCCTTTGTTGTAAGTTACAAGTAAAAGTGAGTTGTAATGTAAATTACAACCCACGTATAATTACCTAAAATGTATTACAGTTTAGCAAAATCGTACAAGTTAACTATAACTTGCTATAGTCACTAGACTATATTGATTGATTGATTTCTTTCAGTATCCCTGGTTGGCGTCGACAGCGGCACTGGGCTGTCGCCATTCATAGGCTTCACGATATGGGTGGAGCTAGACGAAGACAAGAGTCCAGAAGCCACGCAGTCGCCGGCGCAGGCGCAGGCGGCCACCAATCACTCCGTTAGTGGGTTTTTTACAAGCTTAGTGCGGGCCAGATTTATTTCCACTTTTGAAACTTGAAATAAAAATAATTTGATGTTAGGTGTTTCTAATGTAATGTTAGGTCCTAAGCAATTATAACTTCTTTGCTTTGCCGAAATACAAGCCCAAATAGACATAGGTACGTGGGTCTGTGTCGTGACTATAGTCTGTATACAAAAATAGATCGAAGTGTGTAAGATTTATTAGTTGTACCATGTTTCTATATGTCGTCATTACAGATTGGGGTTTGTATGTTAATGTGTACATAAGTGCGTCTGTTCTGTGTTCTGTGTTCTGTGTACACGTTTCCCTCCGAAAAAAGTGACAGAATAATTTTTATGATAAGATGTCGCTTTGAAGTCTCCCTTTCAACGTGTTGGAAGCCCATGTTGCTCGAAGTCATTTACACATGCACCATGAAGATCTGTTTAGTGTTGTTGGATCAGGATGCTTGCCTATCCTTTTTTAGCTGGTTGGTTGCAAAGGCAAGGCAAGGGGTGTGTATATAGTTTTCACTGTTTCAGTCACTGGGATCCTTCCAAGCCTACGATGCTCAGACAAAGCAGAATGAATTATGTTTCCCTGCAGTGGACAACGCTACTGCGCACCCAAAAACCGAGATACAAGTTAGTAACTGAACTTTAAAATTAAATTTATACTAACAGGGTTCTCGTACAGTTTAAATTCATTAAACCTACTCGTTGGTCTCCAAGATGTTGTTCAGTACCTATAAATTCAATATTCTCACTGGAGGTTGCGCATGCTAGGAATTTTGTGTATTTTTCACCGCTTAATTTCATGGCAGGTGATCTGGAACGCGCCACTGAGCGCAGTGGACTTGTGCCTGCGGCTATGTGCGCGCGTCGGGCCCGCGAACGGCAAGGGCGCGTGGTCGGTGCTGACGCGCAAGCTGTGCGCGGCGTACGCGCCGCCCTCCAAGGTCACGCGCCAGCCGCCGATATTGGAACCGTGCTGTGCTTGCGATGAGGCCAAATATGAGGTAAGTACTTGCTTGGGGCTCAAGTATGTGTATAACTTTATTTAACAAAAATATTTTACAGAATTTAACAAGGGAGACACTAGGCTTTGCCTGTATCACGGTGAACCAATTATAAATAAGTTGCATCTGAGAGCAAGGAATAAACGAATCCTACTATTAGCGTTCAGAATTGCATGAGCAATTTATGAATGAAAATTCATAAACTACCCATGCAGTTCTGAACGCGCGACATGCGGAGGACATGCGGATGTACAATCAAAGTACATACCAAAAAAGTAAGGGCTGCATAAAATTAGAGTCTTTGAGAACACCTTTCCCTATTGCGAAGGGGATAAAGACAGGGTGATCCCCTATCACCAAAAATCTTCTCGGCAGTGCCTAAAAGGGTCTTCAGCAGGCTCGACTGGGAAGAGCTCGGACTAAATATAAATACGGGAGGCGGCTAAACAACCTAAAATTCGCGGACGACCTAGTACTAATGGAGGAAAACCCACAAAAACTGGAGTTGATGGTTCAGACATTGAGCGAAGAGAGCAGACTAGTGGGCTTGTCAATGAACGCTAACAAAACCAAAATAATGACTGATGCAACAAAAGTCGCAACAATATGTCGAGGGTCTAATTATTTCCCATAAAGACCAAATGACCAAAGAAATCAACAATACAATAGCATGCGGGTGGGGAAAGTATTGGTCCCTAAAGGAGATAATGAAAAGCAGAGACTTAGGAATCTACATAAAGAAAAAGACATTCAATACGTGCATTCTTCCATGTATGACATACGGTTGCGAAACTTGGGCATTAACAATATAACATAGACACAAACTTGCGATATGCCAACGAGCCATGGAAAGAAGTATGCTAGGAGTGAAACTAAGAGATATAATTCGAAACCAGGAGTTAAGAGGAAGGTCAAAGGTCGCAGACATACGCACTCGTATAGATCAACAAAAGTGGAGATGGTCAGGCCATATGCTACGCGACAAAGTGGAAAAAAGACAACTCTGGGACCACACTGGACCAGGGTTGCTTTAGATAGAGAGCAATGGAAAGAGGACAATTAGAGGAGGCCTATGCCGACAGGCACTGCACATTGAGGGACATTTTATAAAGCAAATCTGTTTAAACCCTGTAAAAAAAGGTTCTAAAGTAGAAATAAAGGGTTATTTTTTATTTATTTATTTATTTGTGCATCTGAGTTTTACCTATACAATTGCTATGTACTTTAGTGAATGTTTATATAGAAACCTCAATTTAAAAATATTTGTTTTCCTTGAAAATATCTTTTTGGATATTAGATAGAATATAATCGGCGATATATATTAATTACTTACGAGTATCACTAGGCCTTCCCTTTAGGTAACCTTTGAAGGACTATGGTCACGTAACACGCATCCGCGCGAGTTTCCACCAGAGGGCGCGCGTGCGCATTTCGGCGACATCATTGGCGCCTCTCATACCGCGCAGTACCGCGTGTGGCAGGAAGGGCGGGTAGCCAGCATTGGCCTCAGGCGACTAGCTGACGACGGTGCCACTACGGCGCTGGAAAAAGAGTTGAAGGCAGAGGTGAGTGTCATCTCATCACATACTTATGTACACACGCGTTCAAAAGTGCAGGGGCAATTTATGAATGAATTCATTCATAAACTGCCCAAGCAATTTTGAACGCTATAGAGTACACCGTGCAGCGCAGCGTGCAGTAGAGTAATTGTGCGTGTAAGGAAATAGCTACTAATTGGCTGACCAGGCAGTGCCATGAGTTATTACGTTTTTACCTACATAATGATCGGTTCCGAATGTTCCGATGTTCCGAACCTGGAGGTTCGCCTCCGTGGAGTTAAATCGCCTGTTGCGTTGCATCAATTGGGGGTAATACAAGTCTCATTAAGTGCGTCTACTACTCCTTCGCATGTTCGTTTTCATTCACAGAGTGATCACATCCGCACGATAATCAAAGCCCGCGGTATATCGTGGCAGCAGGTGGCCGGCATGGGCTCGCCCAGCACCTTCGCCGTGTTCCGAGTGGACGCCAAGCACCACCTCATGTCACTGGCCGCGAAGCTGGCGCCGTCCCCGGACTGGATAGTCGGCGTGTCTGCTCTAGAGCTCTGCAACGCGAACTGTACTTGGAGCACGTCTGCTACGTTGCCGCTTTACCCGTATGATGCTGGGACAGACAGTGGCATTGCGTATACGGTTAGACCAGCACTCTTAAGCCTCGATTATCTTTTGAAGTAGCTCTTTTTCATTACATTAATAAAGTGTTGATGGTAGTCCCGGCGGCAACCAACGGTACCCTCGGCGCCGGTGCGCGCGCTGCGGCCCGACTGGCCGCGCGACGTGCGCTCGCCCTTCTTTAGCGCCACGGGCGAGATGCGGCCCTACGGGCGCCTGCGGCTCAACCGACTGCGTCTCTATGAGAAGAGCTGCGATAGCGCTGGTTGGTGTTAACTTAATACAAGTGTCTTATTGTAATAGGTCACTATCACATCATGTGTGGTGAACATCACGTTACGGTTTTTGTATCTATTAACTTGACAACTAACCATGCTCCTCTTTAAGGGGCTCCACGCGGAAATCGACGGTTTTTTACGAGTTTTGTTTGACTCGATACTCCGCCATGAATACTATAAGTACAATTACCAAACAATCTGTCATCGATTCTCTAATAACCTAAGAGAGATTTTAAATTTAAACTTATTGGTACAAAGTTATGTACAAAAAACTGATATTTTGGACTAGAATTGCCAAAGTTTGATGCCGTATATATCTCGAAAACAGTTAATATTTAAGTAAATATAAGCTTGGTTTCTTAAGGCTGTTTGGATTAATGTATTACATTAATCCAAACAGCCATAAAAAATACTCCAAAATTTAGAGATACAGATCGAAGGTCATTGGGACAAGGAACGGCCATAAGGAGAGCTGCGACGATAGATTGGACGATTGGACGGGTTTTGACGTGACAACGTCTTATAAATTGGTTTGCCGGGTGACACTTCAAGAAACTGCGTTACGCTCCCCTCACGTTATGCGCTCACAATGAGAGCGAGTGAGAGGCACGCGTCCCTTCCACTCGGGCATGGTTAGCCCGCCTAAGAGCGAGAGAGACAGACATAAAAAGTGAAAGGCACGCGTCCCACTCGAGCACAGTATTTTACCACTCAAAGTCGTTGTCACGTAAAACTTTCGCCCGTATACCGACTTTACAGGCAACCATTTTTTTTTGTTAAGAATTTTTAGTTAGACGGGAGTTAAAAAAAAAAGGTATGGTGCAAATAAATGTTATGTAGGAACGCAGACTGTATCTTATGCCCCTATGAAAGTAAAATTTTGATCAGGGGGGCCGAGTCCCGAGCTTAAGACGGAGCTGGGCGCCACAGGCGCCTGTGCGACGCACACGTGGGGCCCGTGGTCGGCGTGCAGCGTGACGTGCGGCGAGGGCCGCGCTGCGCGCCAG
The DNA here is from genome assembly GCA_949128165.1 of Lathronympha strigana. Taxonomy (NCBI): domain Eukaryota; kingdom Metazoa; phylum Arthropoda; class Insecta; order Lepidoptera; family Tortricidae; genus Lathronympha; species Lathronympha strigana. Next base: position 7,448,604 of record OX421905.1, on the reverse strand, counting down.
CGCTACTACATGTGGCCAGCACGCGCGCGCAAGGAGGCGTGCCGCGCGCAGCTCACCGACCACCGCAGGTGCCGCGGCCCGAGGATGCACTGCAGGTACGTCGCCTGTACCGTCTATTGCAGAAGTAGCTATAATCGGGTGGGGTGTTCAAAGTTATCTTGGCACAACCTTATTTTTGTGTCAAGATCATTTTGAACACCCCACGTGTTTAGGTACTTCTGCTGTTGACCGTAGGTATGTCGCACACGGGGACCATGTTCAACGTGTAGCGAGGGCTGCAAAGCGCGTCAGCACTAGTTAGGTAGTTACACTAGGTAGGTACACTATATGTGGCTGGCGCAAGCGCGCAGCTCATCGATCACCGCAAGTGCCGCGGCCCTAGGAAGCACTGTAAATACGTCACGTGCACTACCAACACGGGACGCGTGCTTGGCGTGCAGCGTGACGTGCGGTGAAAGTCAGCGTGCCAGCGCTACTATACCAGCCAAAAAACGGCCAAATTATATAATCACATGATTTTTAAAGGAGCCCTGTGGTTACTAATTAATATTTTTAAGCAGAAACGTCTGCGGATGAAACCAAATTTCTCACAAAGAAAGGAAATGTGGATAAATTCATTACTTCGGGCGGGACTCGAACCCACGACTCTGGGATACCAGCCCACCCCTCTGAGCTACCAAAACGACACCCGTGGTCCCGAATTTCTCTTAAAAATAATAGTTTAGTATGGGGTAGCACATTGTTAATGGTGAATTCTCAAAATTACCTGAGACTCCACAGGTACATACTTTCTTACTTAGATGTTGCTTAGCTCCCCTGACTTTTCCTTTCTTTCTGACTTTTCTTACTTACTAATTGTCATGTCAAAGGCTCCCTCGATGTATGTGAAGGTGCGCAGGACACCACATAGACCTACTTTTAAAATTTTGGGTCCGAAAATGGCTACATGCAATGGGAATAGCTGTAAGGTCTCATTATAAATACTTTAGGCACAATAATAGGTACTTTATGTTTTAGAGCAATAAGCGACTACGAGCCGGACCCGGCGGAGTCGTCCGGCCCTTGCGCGGTGACGCCGTGGTCGGAGTGGTCTCCGTGTGAGGGGTGCGGGGTCCGCGCGCGCACGCGCCACTACGCCGCGCCGCGCGCGCACAAGCACTGCCACGTTGGGTTCAAGGCGCGCACCATACTCAGTCAAGCCCTCCCCTGTGATGCTGGTCCTTGTAACGGGTTTGAACTTTGAATACCTACGTAGATGAAAATGGAACTTTTGTTTTTTTTCCGATTTGATCTAGTTCAAAGCGTCCAGGCGGGGGTTTTAAACCCTTACGCCGGAATGCGGATACCTTTTGAAACCCTAGCATAAAATATTTTAATAAAATGCGGTTATACTTAAGAAACGTCAAGTTTTGTAACATGTTTGTTTCTTTCTTATAGGCCTCCACCGAAAGACGGCGCCAACTCCACTACAATATCGAATTTCGAGTGGTTTTTCATGGTGCGTAAATATCATTAATTAATTGTAAACCTTTTATAGAGTCGGCGAATTATCGTTATGGGAGATAGAGCGCGAATTATCGTTATGTTATAGAACGGTAGAGCATGCGGCGAACATGACAAAGCATGCGGCGGAAATTTTTATTTATTTTGAATAAACAACAATCGCGGAAACAGAAGATAATATTAAATAAATTATACATTTAAATGAATAATATAGGGAAACTACAGAAAATTCTGATTCTTAGCCTCTCGCTTCTGGGAGATCATTAGAACAAACTACAATATATTATAAGATGTTTTTAGTAAATAACCTAGGCATTGAGTCTTAAGGCAATTTCACCGGGTTATCACTGATACCAGCTCCTGCCGTTCTAATACGAACTGAGCTATTGGGACATCATGCATCAAACGAGATTCGGAGTTAGATATGAGCGCCGATGGCCAAATAGTCGGTGACAGCAATTGGTAAGAGTAAGTACGGCCTCCGTCAATTCACCGTCTCGTCCGAGGCGAGCATGAGTTAATTCGATGATGATTAAATGGCTCTACCAAGTACAAAATGAACTCGTGTCATATACCTAGGACGTGGGCACAGAAGCGTGCAAGGTGACAGGGTGGGGCGACTGGTCGCCGTGCTCGGCCCGCTGCGGGCGCGGGCGGCGGCTGCGCTCGCGGCTGTACCTGGTGCGCGAGAGCCACGTGCAACGCGAGGTCTCGCGCCGGCTACTCGCGACCTGGAATCAACGCTTCGCGGAGCTTCAGCACCTGGTCAGTGGTCTACAGTATTCTAACTATTCTAAGTACTATGTGCGTATTATCCAAGTTGTAAGACCTTGGCGATAGTGGAGAATGAGGCGACTAGTAGGTACTATAGCGTTCAGAATTGCATGTACAATTTATGAATGAATTCATTCATAAACTGCCCATGCAATTCTAAACGCGTGTGTACCTAGTGAACCTAGTGTGTTGTAGGTATATACCTGGTCGAGACTTTATTATTGAAAAATGTTTTTGCAGGCAGTTATAGTTTGGACATAGCAAAAGCCTTCGATCGGGTTTAGCTTTTACAGTCTATGTTATCAAAATGTATGTGCTATATGAATTGCGATACAACTAGGAAATGCCGCCAGCATCCTAGGTACAATGCCTCAAGGACCTATTTTAGATTTAAGGTAGGTAGAGGTAGGTAGGTTACTAGGTAAGTTACACTTACTGTATATATTTTGAAAATAAATGATTTTTTTATGCTATAGTATGACACACCAAGTCTGACAGTAGATTTTATTTATAATTTATTTGATTCCCTTTTTTTCGGAGTGGAATGGGGAGGCATATACTTAAATTAAAAAACAATCTACTGTCAGACTGTTGTTGTCAGACTATAGTATCCCTCAAAGCTGTTGTCTTCCTGCTTCTTTCCGCCATCGTTCTACCCTCATCTCATTTTCACCCTCACCATTTAGATGGTTGGCAGTTGGTTTCTATCGCCAGCGGTATTTCCGGATAGAAATTATATTGAAAAGAAAAGAGCGATCGCGATCCGCTGTAACATGCTATCTCGGCGTTTTGCACGATGTAGTAACAACGTAAAAAGTGACACTATTTGGAACATACTGCCAGTCCACTCGTGTGCACTAGGGATCAGTTTTATACGCAGCGGGCCATCAATGTCTTGAGGTTCCAATACAACAACGCGTTCAGGGTGCTGATGGGTCTACCTCGCTACTGCAGTGCGTCCGGCATGTTCGCGGCGGCGGGCGTGCAGATGGCCTCCCTTATGCGCCGTGTAGCTACCCCTCGTAGCACCAACAACATCCTGAGTGCGCCTGCTGAGCGCGTGGACTGTCCGATTCTGCGTCATTGGGACGAGTCTCACGCTCCAGTGCGTGCCTCGGCCCGTCGTCATTAGATTGTATATTTATAAGTTACCATAAGATAGAGCCAGTTTTGTAGTTTTAATTATGTTCTTATTATTTTTATTTTACTTGTATGTTGTCCACAATAACACAATTTTATGGACCCTAAAAATACTGAAATAAAAACTCTTTTTTTGAAATTGACTTTTATCATGAAAATGAAAATGAAAATGAAAAATTTTATTTCATAAACAGTTGGTACATAAAATAACAACAGGGTTGGGTCTTCCTAGTAGGTAAAAGAATACCTGTGTCAGGAAGTCCCGCTCCTCCATGATAAGCAGTGGTTTTGTATGGTTATTTTATAATTTAAACCTATAATTAACTTAAATTACAATTATTTTAAATTACTAATTTTCAAAAACAGACAGATTTAGCTTACAGTATAACTTCGATGACAGAGCATTGCTCTCTCTGCTCTGAGAGCAGTCGTAAACGAACAGACTTAATGAAAGAAAGTTTAAGTTCTGAGAAAGATATTTGTGTGTGTGTGTGTGTGTGTGTTTGTGTGTTTTTATCATCATCAGTCAAAACGTTTCAACGTCTCCTTCCACTTCTCCTTCCACGTTGCCTCATACTCCTCTTATTAAAAAGGATTTTTGTAGTTACTTTGTTTTTCTAGGATATTCTCATGGAAAACACAACCTTGGATGACCCTGAGCTGGAGAAGGAGGTCCAGGAGCAGATGGACCGCTGTCAGTTCACCATGTCGCAGCAGGAAGCGCTGTGCGACGGCGAGGAGACTGGCTGTCTCGACTCAATTACAAAAGGTGATCCATCCTCATTGAAAAATTTCTCCTAAATTTCCGATTGAAGGTGAAAGTTGCAAAAGTAACAGGATCAGTAGTAGCAAGTAGCTGTAGGATAGTCTAATCTTGTTGTAGTCTTATCTCATTTTTTCCCGATCCTGCCAAGACATCTTAACATAGGTAAAACAGGTACATGTCATTAATGAAGGTAATTGTTGAGTTAGATAAAAGATCGTCTAGACAGTGTTCATTTAAGAGGATAAGTCGTAACACGCTTCATGTTCTCTCAAGGTACGACTCTACGAGTATGCATGTCAAAGTTTTTGGTGCTGTGAGTAGTTTGAGCAGCGCGCAGCGGTGGCCTTTTAAGCACGTAGAAAAACCTGCCAATTTGAGAAAAATAATTGGTAGAACGAAGAAACAAAGTCTTAATAGATTTATTTTTAAATACTGATGTCTAAAAGCTTATAATACCTACTGACATTATATATCACGACAAATAATTGTCTAGGGTAGAGGACCCAAAAGATGAACAACCCTCAATAGATGAACGTTGTTCCTAAAAATCATAGTAATTAAATCCAATAACTACTTTAGATTTAAGGTAGGTAGAGGTAGGTAGTTAGGTAAGTTACACTTACTGTATATATTTCGAGAATAAATGATTTTTAAAATATTAAATCCTGACGTACTTTACAAGCTTAGGAATATTTTTTACTAGAACTTTCACATTTTCCCGTCGTAGACATTTAAACTCTAAAATAATAGATCCCTGTATGCAGTTGTGAGAGCTCGCCGAAAATATGCCTCGCGCCGAAATCGCCGTTTGTATGAATTTTTAATTAAGAATGGCGCCTCAAAATTTAAGGAAATAAATTCGTTTTAAATTGAATAATGTTTCTAGTCTACTGACATGCTTTTGCTTGGTAACGATTCTAGACTAATCCAGCTACCGTTTACGTTATTCATAAAGGCATATTTTAACTTATTTTATGATATATTTATTGTTCAAGTTATGGTTCAAATATTGTGTTACTTATTCAAAAGATGAACAGCGTTCTAAGTTGTGGGTGATGGTTAGTTTATTCAAATTCTTTTAAAAATCCTTACGGAAACCGTAGATACTCCATTTATGTCTTAACCGTTACCGTTAGGATTTATATTAGTATTTCAAAAAACTAACATTTACCCAAAAGTTGAAAGCTGTTCACCTATTGGATAAATCACACAATATTGCAACCATAACTTGAAGAGTTAATATTTAATAAAATAAGTTGAAGTATGCCTTTATTAATAACGTAAAGGGTAGCGGGATTAGTCTAGAATCGTTACCAAGCAAAAGCGTGTCAGTAGAAACATTATTCAATTTTATGCGAATTTATTTCCTAAAATTTTGAACCGCCATTCTTAATAAGATTTCCATACAAACGGCGATTTCGGCGAGAGGCATATTTTCGGCGAGCTCTCACAATCACATACACTGATCTATTATTTAAAAGTTTAAATTTTTATGAAGGGAAAATGTTAAAGTTTTAGTAAAAAATATTCATAAGCTTGTAAAGTACGCCAGGATTTAATTATTGTGATTATTAGGAACAACGTTCATCTATTGGGGGTTGTTCATCTTTTGGTTCCTCTACCCTAAAACCTAAAACAAAATACTGAAGTTGGGGAGTCGCTTAGGTAATCGTTTATTTATTAAATTGGTTCCCCTACCCTACAATCAAATCATGTTATAAGAACATCTTCTGCATAGTTTGATTTGTTATAAAGTTATTCAAACTGTTACGTTTACCATAAATTATGGCTGTATATTTGTAATTTGTGATGATTTTATTGTTTGTGGATGAATAAATATTTTGATTTATCTATCTCTCTATCTAATAGCAAGCGCCTGCAATTATTTATGTTGCAATTTGTTCAAACTTTCTTAAATTGAATACCTATCTATTGTTTTTTTTTATTTTATGTAGAAACATGCACACTGCCGGCGTCGGTGGGCCACTGCCGTAGCTACAAGGAGCGCTGGTTCTTCGACGCGGCGAGCGGGCGCTGCGAGCCGTTCGGATATTCAGGCTGCGGCGGCAACGGCAACAACTTCCCCTCGCACGACGAGTGCCTCAAACGCTGCAGTGTCGCTGCTAATAGTGCGTATAGTTCCTATATGCCTCTATTTACTAGTATTATACATAACACACATACATAACTACCTACTTTGTTGGACACTACAAGTAAGTAGTATTAGGTACCTACCTATATTAAATAAACCTGCTTCATTATTAGTTATTTTAGTTGGTATAATTATTGGATGAATTGTGCGGACCTGAGTTGTACGTGTAAGAAGAGTGTTGGTCTCGTTACACTAAAGCTTAAAATAAATCAGCCCAGTTTATTTCATTTGGTAGCATATATGATATAACTAAACAATAAGTTTATGTGTGTACGATTCAAATCAAGTACAAATTGACTAAGTATAGACATTCTCTACTGAACAGGTACCGCACCTACAACTACTGTCGAAACGACTGTGAAGACAGTGAAGCCGACTCAATCGAGCGCGGACAACGAAGTGCTTCAAAACGATGCGCCTGTTCAGGCAGGCATGCATATAAGTAGGTAGTATTGTAGGTATTTTGTTATTAATATTTGGGGTGAGACTCATTGCGGTTGGGTCTACTATACGACGTCTGGCTTCCCAAATTGCGGTTAGACACTTTCGATCAAAATTACAGGGCCTTTTTAACCTGTACAGCTGGGTTTTGGCACGAAAGATGGGTGCGAGGCAGCCGTCCATGCCCTAAGGACCCACCTTTCCTCTGATGATTGTGAAATTGTAGTCAAAAATTGACGTTAAAAATGCTTTCAATTCGGTTAATAGGGACACTTTGCTGACAGAAATTAGGGACAAAATTCCTGAACGGTACAATTACCTTTTCTTTTGCTATTCGGTCTCTTTTAAATTAATGTACAAGTCCAATGAATTATCTCTTGTACGAGTATGATTTTGTATCTCTTTTGTGTTATGTATATAATATTTTGTACCTATGATTTTCACAGTGCATTGGTGTTAACTGTAATCCTGTGTTAATTTTATGAATAAAGTAAATAAATAAATAAAATCTTCTGAGGTTGGATGCCAGCAGGGTGACCCAGGGAGCAATTTTTAGTTTGTCTATAAATCCAATCATCCAAACATTGAAATCAAAATTCAATGTCTGGTACCTAGATGACGGGACCCTAGGAGGCGACGTGAATACTGTGCTCTCTGACTTGTCTCTTATTAAGAGTAGTTTCAAAATGATTGGTTTAGAACTGAATTTCGCTAAATGCGAACTCTTCATTCAAAATTCATCTTGTATTTTGCTGATTTAAAACACAAATTTGACGATCTGGCTCCTAATATGAAGGTAGTAGACAAACGTTCTCTTTGCCTCTTGGCCTCCCCTATATTTGAAGAATCTTCACCCGACTATATTTCTAACTCGATATGAAATTTCAAAAGTCACACGAATCGTTTACTCGAAATTAGCCCTCATTATGCTCTTGTGATTCTTAAATTCTGTCTTTTTGTACCTAAATTCACGTATGTGCTCCGATGCGGTCCTTTTTGGAAATATCTAAATTTACTACCACCTATAGATGATTTGATCAAAATTAGTTTAGAGACGATTCTAAACATTCAGCTGAATGAGCCTTCCTGGTCTCAGGTGTCCCTCCCTATTCGGTTCGGGGGTTTAAAAATTTCCAGTGTGGCATCCCCAGCCTGTTTAGCATCCACTTATAGCACAGCCGGTCTCATAGGAAATATTTTAAGGGCTTTGCCCACAAACTGTGAGATCGCAAGCTATGAGGATGCTAAAAACGCTTTTAAAATTGCCTGTCCGGGCAAAGACTTTCCAGACAACCCAAAATCACAAAGGAGTGGGGATAATGTTTACTGCGATTTAATTTACAATACTCTTTTAAATAACTCTACAGGTCCAGATCACGCGATGGTTTTGGCGGTCGGATCCCGGGAAGCTGGTTACTGGCTTTATGCCCATCCTTCGCCTAATACTGGTACTTTCTTGGATCCGGCCTCCCTTAGTAGACTGGCGACTGGTTTGAGACTGGGGGTTTCGGTGTGTGCGCCACACTCATGCACTTGTGGCACAGACGTGGATCGACTGGGACACCATGCATTGTGTTGTAAAAAAAGTGCAGGCCGTTTTTCGAGACATGCGTCTCTTAATGACATAATCCGTCGGTCTCTTCTCTTGCCATCATCAACGTGCCTGCTCTCCTTGAGCCGACTGGCATTTTCAGGGATGATGGCAAGAGACCCGATGAGGTGTCCTTGGTTCCTTGGAGTTTGGGACGGATGCTAGCGTGGTATGCTTCTTGCGTAGAGTAGACAGACACGCTGGCACCGTCCCATCTTCCAACGAACTACTGTAAAAGCGGGCGGAGCGGCTGAATGCGCCGATTGCGCCGAAATTTTAAACATTATAAATATAAGAGCCTGGGCAGAGAGTACCTTTTTGTACCATTCGGGGTTGAAACTCTTGGTCCATGGGGTCCCAGAGCACGAAATGTGAAAATCCGCGACAAGCTTTGTCATTCGTGTTATCCACTAATTATTTTACTTTTTAAAATCATACCGTTCCAAATCAGGTCGTGATTGTTGTTTATAAAAATATTTATTAGATTAATTAGCAAAGAAAAGATGGCTGACTGACTCTATGACATTTTTCGCTAGAGGACGTGAATTGTGAGGTGAGCGCCTGGCTCGGCTGGAGCAGCTGCTTCGGGGACTGTGAGCACGCGCTCAAACTCAACTATAGGCTAGTCCAGGTACGTCCACTCAAGTGGTTCTTATTCACATTTTAATAGGAATTTGTCCGCATTATTATTTTGAGATACCAGCAACAGGCACGTGACAACGTGTAGGGGGTAGGAGAAAGGGATGGCACTTGAAGAAACAAAATATCACGATTTACTTGTTGCTAGTATGCCTGTTTTGTTTGATATTCCAGACAGCTGCCACAGGCTCCGGCAAGCCGTGTCCGAGCTTGGTGAAGAGCCGCCCGTGCAAGTTGAGTCACTGCCGCAGAACCAGCCTCACGCCCGGCACCGTGTCCCCGACGGAACTACCAAACTAAGGCGAAAATAACGGATAGGTACATGCATTTATAACCGTGTTACATTGTATCTTTAAAAAATCTCTTTTTACAAAATATAATATGTACCTATTAGATAAGTACCTACCCACGAACGCCAAATACTGTAAGTAACTAATAATAGGAAGATATGTAAATTAGTCCTGTATTTATAGTGTTTCTTAATAATGGTATCCCTATAACTGGGGCCCGCGGACTCCCGGGAATTCACCAGTAGGTAAATGGTAATGAATAAACAATTTAACTAAATTAAACTTGAAGTAGATTAAATTCCTGAAACCCGATTTAGGGATCTAGTTTATCTCGCTACATTATTTTTTGTCTTACATGGTTCTTACATTCTTGCATTCTTGAGGGCTTCATATGAAACTGCATCAATAAAACTCACTTAAATTTATTTTCGCTTACAGTAATTTGTCAACAAAACTTTGTACACAAAATTCCTACAAATTAACTTACTTATATATCTGCTATTTGCTTACGTAACATAACATAATTACCCAGTTGCTGGGTAATTTACCTATTTTCTAATTAGCTGCCCTAATACTGTCGCGAAAATCCACAGGTTACTTTGTAGAAATCGCCCGCAGTTCATTTTTTTTTTGTACACATAATCGGGTTTCACTCGATCCCCATCGATCTCGAACGGTTCGGGTACTTATGCCTTAAGGAAAGCAATGGAGGCAGAGTCCTATACCCCGTCTAAAGTCTTAAGGCACCGGCGGTAGGTTCGTTAGTTCCCTAAGGTAAGGTAACTTAGATTTACCACTACATCAACTAGATTTTCATTGTACTTAACACTCGCGTTTTGTGGTTCCAGAGGGGCCTAATCCACATATTGTTATAGTTCTACTTCTAAGTCTCTTATTGTTGCATTTTATCATAATAATTAAGCGAGAAGACGGTCTCAAATGTTTTATGTAAGTAATTAAATTACCGCGGCGCGCCATTGGAGCGCATTTTTTTCGAATGGCGTTACGCGCGCAAATTTGTAGCAAAGGCCCGCCAAACAGCCAAAATAAAAAATGTTGTAATTTATGTTTAAAGCACTAATAATTGTAAATTATCATCATTACTCATCATCTTAACCCTGTGAAAACGAGTGCTGTAAAGGGCTCGAAACGTAGGGTCATGGTGTCATTGGTAAGACCAACGTCATATTCTATAGGTATATATGAATTCCATAGAATTGTTAATGTTGATTCTGAAATGTACCTACCTCATTGACCAAATGTTCAAGTCACGTGGTTTTCTCTGATTACATTCTACAAATACCCATACGGAAAACACTAAAGTGGTGTTCAATAGAAATAAATAAATTTAAACAAATAGGTATGTAGAAAGCATTTGACACACATAACCTCTTAATATTAACGAAATGTATTTTTAGTGAAATATGAATAAATAACACATATTTATAATGCAACTAGCGTGAAAATTGTGTGAAAATTGCTGATACACTTTGTGCGTTCTTGAATAGTGCGTGATACGAAGTACGAATGAAGTAACAAAGGTAAATTGATTTGTTAACATTATTCCTATTTCTATTAAACACCACTGTATAGTTAAGAGACAAATGACTAGCAGCTTTTGATGCTAACTGTATGTTTTCATTAACCGTAAATGTCGGAACCTCGGAAAAATACGGCGTGCTGACGTAAATGATCCACCTACCTGTCGCTTGTAACTAGGGCTGCCATCCGTCCGGGTTTACCCGGATTTTTCCTAGTTTGGAGCCTGTCAGGGGAGCGTCCGGCCCGGATTTTTAAAACAGTCCGGGATAAACCGGGACATTTTTGGGTTCAGGTCAATCCCTAGCAAAAGCATATATTTTTTAAATTAAAAATTGATTTCTTTAGTGTCCGGGAAAAGACCGCGAGTTTCATGAAACGTCCGGTTTTTTTTAACTTTTTTGTCCGGTTTCGTACTTGTAACGTGTACAAACGGCATCGGCAATAAGGTCACCCGGGATAATTGGCACTATGGGGTTATTGCATCTATTCGAGTTCTTTATTAAACAACGTAAGTAACGTTAGAAACGTACATACCATTATTTTGTTTTATAGCCCATTAGTTTTGAAAAAAAAATAGATAACGATTTCTAGTAGGTTATTTTTTAAACATGGCAAAATGCGTCTGCGACTTTGAGGTAATTGCGTCTGTGCAACACATTTGTCCCAATTTCAGTAATCATCAACCTTTTCACCGGTACGTATTTTTGACATTAGGTATATACCTATATTACAATATGTACTATGTATATTTTATATTGTTTTAACTACCCTCTTTTCGTATCACTCTAGAATACAATATTTGGATATATGAACTTATATTTAAAAAGATATAGAAAGCTCTTAATATTTTTCTGTTATTCAAAATATAAACTGAATATTTTTATTCCTTATTTAGGTAAAACATAGATAATTTTATTTAGTCAATGAATCAGTGGCAAAAGAAATAATAAAAGCCCTCAAAGCAAATTTTTATCTTAACGACAAAAAGGTTTACAATACGTAACTGGAAATCAGGATTGTACAGGTAGTCCCATAAATGACACGTCACAGTGACACTGGAGCTACTGGAGCTAGTTTTTTACATAAGTATTTTAAATAAAACTAACCTTGATACCTTTCCGAGTGCACACTGGCACTAATAATGTTAAAAACTGTCAAAATTTATGAAAAACTTTAATTCGACAATAACTCAAAAACCGTGCCACTTTTACTGGGGTCATGATAAGTAGGTTTGGTACCTTTTGACCTGGTCTACCTCCAGTGTCACTGTGACGCGTCATTTATGGGACAGCCTGTATAAATGCGTCTACAAATAAAGGACGCAATTATACTGTTTTCTATCTGAGGTCAATATTAGCTGTTTTTGATGCCTCGTTTTGATTTCATCCCTTAGAATACAGTATCGAAAATGCATTTCAGGAAAAATTTAAAACGAAACTGTAACATTATACCAATAATTTTTAAAAGACGACATTAGCCCAACTGGGCCAAAAGCGTCTAAATTCCCATATTTGACATATTTGATTCCCGGTTGACCTTACCCTTTAACCGACCATCCACAGCCCCTGTGCCGGGCGGTGCAATAAGGACTATAAAAGGTCTGTTGAGCGTTGGCGACGGTACGCAACAAACCGTAAAGATTGAATGCCGCGCTAACTATGTTTTCATTCATCACTCACTTTCTCCCGCGCCGGCAGAACTACGTCTCGCCTAGAAACTTCGTTTTCAACGGCAGTTCAATGAACTTTCTTTGGTTGGTTCTAATATGTCGTTTTTTCTATCATTTTATAGATTACTAACACTTTAGCCGACTGAATTTGTTTTTTGCCTATCTCTTATTTAAATATAGTTACCTGATTTCATTACTATTTACATGTAATATACCTTAGTCAAATAATATATGTATTATAATATCTATCAGTGGCGGAGCGTCAAAATGTTCTTTGGGCAAGCCGGGCTGATTTGGCCAGCTTTTTCTTTGAGTTGTCAAGGCAATATTTGCTAGATTGACTCATGCAAGGGAAGCCGGCAGGAATAGAGTTCAATGAACGCCCCGCCACTGATAGCTATTTATTACCTACTCTTCACCAAGAATCAAGGGACCAGTGAATTCTGCAAGTAAATGATCAAACTTATAACTCACTAATTTTACAGATAAATCGAATTTCAAAGCAACGGCTAGCTGAGGTTATCAAAAAGATAGTATATTTTCTTAGTAATTTTCATTAATAAGATTGTCTACAATGGCTACTTTCTTATAATAAACTAAATTACTACTTAGCAGTCGTTAAAATACGAAACTATATGGAAAAACAAGAATCCTTCCATTTCAAATTTGAAAATCAGCAATCTCATACAAAAGCATATTCACCATAATACATCGTAACGTGGCAATGTATACCTTTCTCTTATAAAAACCTCATAGGTAGAAAAGATTACATTACTTACATAAGACGTTTTGTAAAGAGTTTCTATAATTATTAATTATATTACTTAGTTTGGAAAGTAGCCAATTGTCAATTTGTCCTCTTTAATTAAACTCAGACGCAATGCTATTTATTACTTGTTGGGAACCTGTTTTCCAACAATATAATATCTTCATCGGTAAGCTAGTGTTTAACTGCGTCTCACGGTGCTTTGATCTTTGGTTTGAACCTATGGCAAGATATACTCCGCTAGCGTGACCTGGGGGCCTACCGCGAACTACTTCGTTCGTCTACACCCTTCTCTATCACTCTTGCTCATTCAAGCGATAAAGAGGGAAATAGACGAACGAAGAGGTTCGCGTCATAAGCCTGCTCACACCCGTGCGACCTTAGGTTTAGGAGGGGGCTCGCAGCACCGGGGCCCGATGCATTCCTTTGCACAAGGGTTAGCGCAAGCGTCGTTCGCCAACTGTATTAGGGCTTTCTTCTCATCCTCTGTACCTGTAAAATAAAAATATTATGAGATTACATTCGATTTTTAATAGACTCGACAATAATAGTCTTCCTTGCTCAGGTAACGGGCGATCATTATAACTTTAAAAGGTGGTATGTACTTATTTAATCAAAATATGAAAGGTACCCATTTCTGAGAAATTGGAATCATACAATAGTTATAGTACCAAGTTGAGCAGAATTTTCATCCTTTCCCTGCGGCAGACTATACACATTCAAACTGCATTGCGCCCTGCCGTGGTCTAGTAGAGTTTGGGGTTTTTCAGAAAGATGAGTCAGGTTTTATAAAGCGCTTGTGAGCTGTGTGCTTTATGCCACTGCCGTAGTACAAAAAAAGTAAAAGACGGCGTCGTGACTCTTACTTGATGATGATGACGATGATGAGCAACCTCCTGACCGCTACTTTAATTAGAAAACTCCCGTAAGTATCAGACATATTAAAATACTTATATCGAGTTACTCACGTCAATAAAGTCGATAATAGCTTGACATGTTTCGGAACAGTCCGTGTCCCTTATTCATGAGATCATGAGTTATGCGTCTAGCAGCGGAGGCTGCTCTACGCTAACGCTGCGAGCACCAGCGCGCTCTGATCTCGACGACGAGCTCTGTGCTATGATCGACATTATTGACGTGAGTATCCCGATATAAGTATTTTAATATCTCCTGACCGCTATTGGTCACAGCGACTGCTTTATCTAATTCTGGAGTTAAGAACTCACCCACGAGTTGGGTCAGCATGAACTCGGGCTGTAACGTGACCAGTCCTATGCCGTGCCGCTTGAACACGTCACACACCAGTGCCGCAGTCTTTAAGTAGTCCTGAAATGTACATCAAATAAGTAAGTTTAGACTTAATACCACATTGAAACTGTTCATTTCACTAGCTCGGAAAACCTTCCTTTATTCTTTAAAACGTTCGGGTGAAAAATCTTGTTTATCTGAATTGTAGGTACAGGTACCTAGGCTATATTGCTTTATGTACTTTTCTTTTTAAGACAAAAGCTGCTTTTGAGTAGCTGATAACTCGTAGATTCGAGCTGATACCTGGTGAACAAATAGAACTGAATCGGGGAGCGAATAAATTTTATCTTGAGTTAGTTCAACCAGCCTATAATTTGTCAAATTATGCTTAGTTATTATGATAGTGGTTTGGCCGGATACCGGATATCCGGCCTTCGTATCCGCTGAATATTCGGTATTCGGCCTAAAGTTTTGTATTAATAATCGACCAAATACATTCGCGCGCGAGCGAATATTTAGCACAGGATGCAACTTCTTTTCAGTTATAGCCGTTATAGGCATGTTTTTATAAAAACCTTTGTTTATACGAATATAAGGCCAGTGATTTTATATAGTTTAAAATTTTGTACTTTCTAAGAGTGATTGAAACATTAATGCAGATTATGCTTGATCTTAATAAATAGGTACTATTGATTGCTTTGTAATGTGATATTTTTACCTAAACTTTTGATTAATACATATCGTGCTATTTCATTATCCGGTATCCGGCCGTATTACGCTACTATGCGGATAGCAAAAATATGGCATGATACCGGATAGTGACTGGATATCCGTTGCATCTCTAATCTCTATGGCAACAATAGTAGAAAAAAACGCCTAGAAACGTTTTAGGTAGGTATCTATTACAGAAGGCCCTGTATAAAAATTGTACGACGTTAACTTCTCGACCGCGTTAGCGTATCGATGGGTCAAAATATGAAAGTTGCCGGATGATTTAAATAAACGGCAAACATAATTTGAACTCTCGATACGCTAACGCGATCGAGAAGTAAGTGTCGTACAACTTTTATACTAGGCCTTCAGGTCGATTCACGAGAGCTGGCATGAATGAATAGACCGAAAGTAATGTCACTTGTTACTGTCAGTGACTGTGTGAGTGCCGTTCGTATATAGGGGCCTGCTAATATTTTGTAAACATGTACCAACTTAATACGTTTTCGTTATTCATGAAAAATAATAATTATAATCTGTACCAAGTATCATGGTAATCCCTTTAGTTATTAGGTATTATTGAAGGCCTTTGTAAATAAAACGTATATTTATTTTTCAGACTTATTTTTAATGTTAGGAATCGAAAGGCGTTGAAGCGGGTTGTTCGTATTGTAAATAATCTAAATAAGCAGCAGACCAACGAGTCCGTCGTCAACAGAGTATTTAAATTATTTATATCCTCACACTGACGCTCACTTCACTCGTTCAATTCATTCGTGCAAGCTCTCGTGTATCGACCTTGTAGTTATACTTAAATTAATAATCCAGTGATTTTCTGATGGGTACCTACTGTTATTGTATCTGCTCATAGAATGCTTGACAGATTGATAAAGTAAGACTGGCAACGAGGCAGCGATTCGGTTGACAGTACCTATTACTTACTTTCTAGGTGTTATTGTGATAAAGTACTAACTATGAAATATGCGTCAGGTTGGAGGTCTTCACGAAGCATGCAAAACGCATTCGCGTCGGCTCGAGCGCGTCAGTTCACGGTGTTGTCCAATTTTCCGGCATACACGTGGAATAATGAGATCTTTTACACGCTTCGCTTTTTACACAAAAAGCTAATTTTGTTTTGACACATGAATTTCCACGCTATTTACTTAAGGTTAAATGAGCCCCGATAAACTCACACATAATATCACCCATAGTACGGTTTGGTTTCTTTTTGAGCATTGAATTATTAATTATTAAAGAAATAGACACACAACGGAACACAAACGTCAAAAACATGCAGATTGACATTAGTAAACAAGTTTGCATTGATGATGTTCATGATATTGATGATACAAACGAGAAATTTTTCGTACGATAATTTTAAAGAAAAAAAACCGACTTCAATTGTACTTCCCGGTATAAGTTAAAGTAAGCGAATTATTGCTAATTTATGTTTTTATTTTGTTAATTTTCCTTACATCGTATTTAAAACTTACATACATATTACTACCAGGGTTCAGCATCAGCTCCATCTTGTGAACTGCTCTCCTAATTGCTCGTTAACATGAGTCGATTAACGAAAACAGCACACGCGTATGTTTTACCAAACCTAAGTTCCATTAGGTATGCCAGGGTTCAGCATCAGCTCCATCTTGTGAACTGCTCTCCTAATTGCTCGTTAGCATGAATCGAATCATGAAAACAGCACTCGCCTATGTTGCACCAAACCTGAGTTCCACTAGGTACGCCAGGGTTCAGCATCAGCTCCATCTTGTGAATTGCTCTCCTAATTGCTCGTTAGGGCTCATTCAAAAATCATGTGATCGTTTTTGGCCTTATTTTGACCTCCCCCCCCCTCCCCCTTGGTGATAGTTGGTGATCTTAACGCTACCCCCCCCCATCAAGAAGATCACGTGGGGTTTTCGAGTGATTTTTGAGTTTTTGAGTCGACATTTTCATGTGCGCCGATGCGAGATTTGTATGTTGGTTAAATAGATTGTTATGAAATTTCGTTGTTCTGTGTTATTATGCTGTGTGAAAAAAAGTACACTTGATGTGGTTTGGACTCCCCCCTCCCCCATCGTGATCAATCGTGATATTTCTTTGACCCCCTCCCCCCCAAAAACTATCACATGATTTTTGAATGAGCCCTTAACATGCGTTAACTGGCGTTTATCTACCATATTTAGCTCATTTGTACGTTATCTACGAAAAGACATCAATTTGACATGCCCTCCCCCGCAAAAATCGGCAGCCCAGCGCCGTGGTGTCACTCACCTCTGTCGAGGAGTAGGCCACGTGCGCGGTGGCCACGACGTGGTCCCGGTGCAGCTGCCACACGTGCAGCTCGTGGATGGCCAGCACGCCGGGCACGCGCAGCGCCGTGGTGTCACTCACCTCTGTCGAGGAGTAGGCCACGTGCGCGGTGGCCACGACGTGGTCCCGGTGCAGCTGCCACACGTGCAGCTCGTGGATGGCCAGCACGCCGGGCACGCGCAGCGCCGTGGTGTCACTCACCTCTATCGAGGAGTAGGCCACGTGCGCGGTGGCCACGACGCGGTCACGGTGCAGCTGCCACACGTGCAGCTCGTGGATGGCCAGCACGCCGGGCACGCGCAGCGCCGTGGTGTCACTCACCTCTGTCGAGGAGTAGGCCACGTGCGCGGTGGCCACGACGTGGTCCCGGTGCAGCTGCCACACGTGCAGCTCGTGGATGGCCAGCACGCCGGGCACGCGCAGCGCCGTGGTGTCACTCACCTCTGTCGAGGAGTAGGCCACGTGCGCGGTGGCCACGACGTGGTCCCGGTGCAGCTGCCACACGTGCAGCTCGTGGATGGCCAGCACGCCGGGCACGCGCAGCGCCGTGGTGTCACTCACCTCTGTCGAGGAGTAGGCCACGTGCGCGGTGGCCACGACGTGGTCCCGGTGCAGCTGCCACACGTGCAGCTCGTGGATGGCCAGCACGCCGGGCACGCGCAGCGCCGTGGTGTCACTCACCTCTGTCGAGGAGTAGGCCACGTGCGCGGTGGCCACGACGCGGTCACGGTGCAGCTGCCACACGTGCAGCTCGTGGATGGCCAGCACGCCGGGCACGCGCAGCGCCGTGGTGTCACTCACCTCTATCGAGGAGTAGGCCACGTGCGCGGTGGCCACGACGCGGTCACGGTGCAGCTGCCACACGTGCAGCTCGTGGATGGCCAGCACGCCGGGCACGCGCAGCGCCGTGGTGTCACTCACCTCTGTCGAGGAGTAGGCCACGTGCGCGGTGGCCACGACGTGGTCCCGGTGCAGCTGCCACACGTGCAGCTCGTGGATGGCCAGCACGCCGGGCACGCGCAGCGCCGTGGTGTCACTCACCTCTGTCGAGGAGTAGGCCACGTGCGCGGTGGCCACGACGTGGTCCCGGTGCAGCTGCCACACGTGCAGCTCGTGGATGGCCAGCACGCCGGGCACGCGCAGCGCCGTGGTGTCACTCACCTCTGTCGAGGAGTAGGCCACGTGCGCGGTGGCCACGACGTGGTCCCGGTGCAGCTGCCACACGTGCAGCTCGTGGATGGCCAGCACGCCGGGCACGCGCAGCGCCGTGGTGTCACTCACCTCTGTCGAGGAGTAGGCCACGTGCGCGGTGGCCACGACGCGGTCACGGTGCAGCTGCCACACGTGCAGCTCGTGGATGGCCAGCACGCCGGGCACGCGCAGCGCCGCTGCCTTCAGCTCGCACGCACCCAGCCCCTCAGGCACGGTTTGCAGCAGGATCATGCCCGCTGAACGCACTATAGAAACAAGAGTAGTAATTTATTATCTGGTTTTACTAAAACGCGTAAATCAATAATACAGACTAACTTATTTTCGTCTGACTTGGAGGAGGCCTTGGTATGTGGATTATGCCGTGCGCTACATACCTACTGAATATATTGTTGAAATGTTTCTGTTTTGCCATAAGATACAATGTGACGATGTAGACAAGCAGCGCCACTGACCTCATTCGGAAAATCGCCACAAGCAATGGTTTTTAGTAGTTAATCAGTGTCAAAAAATATTTTGGTATAAATAACAGGCCCTCGGCCAGTAAGTCTTACTGAATGGATAGTTGAAGCAAACGAGCACAATGGCTGCGATGGCAGAGAGCGCGGGGTCCACGATGCCTGCTGCGTGTCCCTCCCACTCCGCCGTGAGCCCGGCGCCCATCACGAACAGGCTGCCTACAAGAGACGCATAATATTAAAATAGGGTTGAGTGTACAGTACTTCAATCTCGGTTACTCTTAAATGGTTCAAGCCGCGGACAGACAGACGGACATAGCCAAACGCGATCCGCGCGGCGGCGGCCCTAGGCGAGGGCCCAGGTGAGATCGAACGGTCGAAGCTTCACTTTATCTTGCTCTCTCTTGTGACCGCCACACGAACTCATAGCTGACTTATTAAAACTGTTACTTACTGGCGATGTCAGTGGGCGCATGCGCGAGGATTGGCTCGCCAACGCCCTGCTTGAGCACCACGCCACCGCTCTCCGTCATGCTCAGACGCCGGCTGTAGCTCAACTCGCGACCTGTGCCAACCGTAGGGATACAATTACAACATCACAAACAATAAGCTAAGATACCTAATGTATTGTTTTCTTATTTTTGTTGACTGTGTTCTGTCCACCAAGGTCTTCAGTCGACTTTTTTTTAAAGATTTTTCTAATCGCGGGGGACATACGATAATACGAGTACCTACGCTACCTTTACCTTACCCGTTAAAATGTATATAGTCGTGCATCCGTGTTTGTTCTTGTGGATGTGGCTTAATTCGGCACATCCCCTAAGACAAGACCTGCACTAAACGTTAAAAGTCATCACTACACGTCTACCCTACGTTTCCAGAAACTATTGTCAGAACAAAGTTGGTGGAGTAAATATTAATTAATTTATGTTTGTCTCTTTCTAAAATTCAATTGTTTAAATACAATATCAGCATAAACGATTTCTTATTAATTATATATTCAACTTTATAAAACGTTTTTTACACTTAACGCCATTCGAATATTATGCGTCGAAATCCTCCCTTTAGAAGCCCCACCGGGACAATTTGCTACGAGGTAAGCAACGGGAACGGGAATACAAGGGCGCTAATGGGGGTCATAGATGAAAATGATTTTTTTCGTGGTGAGCCATTAATTGATTTTATCAACAGCAAGGGCTTCATTTCGCTTCGTATGCGAACTGTAGACGAATGACCTTCGACCGAACCACTAGCAGCTCCTATATTTATCAGCGTCAATGAACAAACATTTGTCGAGACAGTTTATCATTGTTGGCCACTGGCAAGATATCGGCATTATATAGACTTATCAAACACGTATCTAAGTCAATAATCCGATACTTGTACAACTTCGATAACCGTGTGTTAGTCAATATGCCTTAAATTATATATAGATAATATTACACCGATGAATAGTTGCCAGGGCTAGGTACTTTGAAAGACTTACCGGCGAGAAGCATGTAGTTCAACGCATGCAGGAGCAGTCCTATGACGGCGGTGGCCACGATGACTCGCGGGAACCTACAAATACAAATCTACGTTACAATTACAATACACGTGTGTGATTGAAGATGAGTGACGTTTTAAATGGCACATAAGTACAGGTTTATTCAACCCTTAATCATATTGCGCGAGGTGATTACGTATGCCATTTTGGACAAATTGTACAGCAGCCTACGACGTAATGAGGATTACCGAGAGTCGATTTTTCGCAAGGGGCGCTAGTGGAACGTGGGTCCTGCGGAAACATTTCAAACGTCACTTTGACAGTTCTCTCATACTGACACAGGACCCACGCATGAGTGGCGCCGCCTGGTGAGCGACAATACGGTAGCTGCCATTGCTATAACAAATTTGGCTGTTTTATTCTGTTGTTGTGTAAGCCCTCTGGTGCATACCTCGGTGGCTGCACGTGCGAGGAGTGCACGCCGAGCTGCAGCGCGTTAACGACGAGCGCGAACGCGAACGACGCGAACAGCACGTGCACGGATAGCCGGCCCACCACCTCGATGCGCGCCCAGCCGAACGTGTTACGCAGCTTGCTTTCGCGCCCGGCGTTCTCGTCGGCTCTCGAAAACTGAACAAACGTGAAATTTATTGTATTTTCGGCCCTCCGGTCGACAAGCAGCCAATTGCAGGCCGCTACGCTAAACAAATTGGCCGCTTGCCGACTGCGTCGAGCAGAATAATAGTGTACAGACCTTGGCCAGTAAATAAGAAAGCCTCAGATCACATGTTTGTCGACCTCAGCTTTGCTTCGGCCGACATTACACTTACACAAGAACTGAGACATTTCTTACTTTGCAGGCCTCGGTACGTAATCTACTATTATTTATTTATTTATTTATTAGAAAACAAAAATTACTATTACAATTTTAACAAATGCCCCGCAAAACTACATTTAGTTTGAATGTGGAGTCAAATATCAGTCTCAATTTACAATGTTTATACATAATACCTATTGTACCTACTACATATACATGTAATATATACATATACATATGTATGTAAGCATTTAAACTTTAGAAACTAATATTAGAGTTGGTAGTTATTACCTGGATGGGCCTAAGAATAAATATTCCCCAAAGGTGCATCTAAGAGATACCTCTAAAAATGTTCTTTTTATTCAACTTTGTGCATTTATGCACCACTTTGCACGCGTACTTTATATTATTATCACACTTATCAGTGACAATAATATCAGATCTAGAGATCGTCGGCTCGGCTGTAATATTGATCGGCACTGATGTGCTACAGAAATAAAATTCCTCGACTGTCGATATTATTTAGGTACGACAATATCGCTTTTCTGTCCAGTATGGTAGTGTCTGATGTGACCTCTTGTATGAAATAAATTTCATTTCCGTTTTTGGACCTCAGGCTGTCAAGTTCTGATGCCTCATAAGTAGAAAGGCCAATTCTATACAGGTAAATTACTCTCGAGAAGTTTTTGCATTTATAGTTGTGTATGGTCAGAACAGAAAAAAATAAATACTTAAATAAATAAATAAATATATATATATATATATATATATATATATATATACAGGATGATTCATGAGGCGTGAGCAGGATTAACCTGACGGTTTCAGTGAATGATACGCTATTATTTCATACTAGACTTAACGAAATTAACGTTAAATTTAATTTAATTTAATCTCCTAACTATGAGTTAATTGATACTTAACTATCAATTAAGTATCCAATACCTCATAATTAGAAGATTTTAATTAGTTAAATCTAACGTTAATTTCGTTAAGTCTAGTATGAAATAATAGCTTATCATTCACTGAAACCGTCAGGTGAATCCTGCTCACGACTCATGAATCACCCTGTATATATATATATATATATATATATATAACATTTCATTCTAATATTCTTCAATTCCAGTTTGACACTCATCCTCATCCTCACTTTCATCTGATGAATAATTAGTGTTAACTATAATTTCTGATATTGTGTTTGGATGGATCCACTTCGAATAATTCTCATAATTCATATTGTCATCACCACTTTTTCGGTTGGCTTTAAACATGAGCAAGGCATTTGGTACAAAACCATCCATTCCGCCGGCATGGACGATGATCAAGCGGTTGCCCTTTGATACATGTTGTTTTAAACCAGATGTGCTTGCATCTGACCAAGACTTTGACAGGGTATGTGATGTATGTATATAAGTTTGATCGGTAAAAACAATTGGTCGATTTTGTTCACGATATTCTGCAATTTTTATGAGATAGTTAATTCTCAAGTATCGAATTTCGTGCTTTACTATGAGCAGTTGGCGTTGGTTTCCATTTAAAACCTAATGCGATAACGTGTTTTCGTAACGCGCTTACACAACCTTTATAATCTATATCTTCTTTAAATTTTGCGTGTAGTATTTTCATAGTCGGAATTTCTTTATTTGTAATGTGAAAGTTGTGAATCGTTCTCTGGATTACTTGTTGATCAAAATTATCTATTATAATTGTAGGCTTCCGATTTGGTTCCTTTTTAGGTGATTGAAAGGTTGGCCCCTGTTCTGAAGAATGACATTTGCTTTCTGATATGACCTTTCTTACGGAAGTCAATGATATTCCGCTTGATATAGCAACTAATTCAGTGGGAGTCACAATACTGCTCGGATTGATATTGCATTCATTTTGGAAATATTTGTACAAATTATACAAAACTTCTTTAGTTTGGGAAGTCAAAGGCTTACCTCGACCATGTTTCAACATTGGAACCGTTTTTAATTAATAACGTTACAATAATAACACTGAACAGGAATATTACAAACACTAAGAATAAATCAGAATAAATATAATTATTATTATTCATTTGTCATTCACTGACTTTTGACTGTCAATATATTTTCTTCTTCAAAATATGACGAACCTCTGTTTTCTGACCGTACCTACAATGAATTTTCAATTTCAATTTGAGAATCCCATGCAAATACGTCTCAAGAGTAATTTACCTGTAGGTGTTTTACAGCGGAAAGTAAACTGATTGCATCCAAACAATACGGGTTGGCACTTATTGATTAGCACGATATTATTTGGTAAAGGATTACTATTGCCGTTATTCCAGGTTATCTGAAAGTGACGTAGTTTGGACATCCATAATAAAGTATAAGGCCAGTCAATTGGTCGCTTGAACTGAAACAATGGTGCATTCAATGCTTTAGGTACGCTTTGTTACTAAATGCCACCAATTATGTCATACCCGTAATACTTTATCGTAACCCGATACTTCTAGGCTTAACTGGGCCATATTGGGGTTAGTTCGGTCCGGTTTCTTCACGGTGTCCTTTACCGAAAAGCGATTTTGGTAAATATCAAATGATATCTCGTAGGTACATAAATACTGAAAAGATCATAAATTATACAATTAAAACAAAAAATATTTCTAAATACAACATTTAACAGCATATGGTCATAAAAAAATTAGGTAACTATTATAAAGAAGCTAGATGCATTTTACATTACTTGATGATAAACAAGCATATATATTTTGAAAATAAATGTTTTACCTCCTAGTAGTATACAGGGTGTAACAAAAGTACCGACCGATACTTCAACAGCTGATAAGGTCAATGACCCTGAGTACGATACAAGTGAAAACAACTCGAAATTAGAGGCCGTGAAGTAAGAGATTGCAGGACGAGTTTTTGGTAGACGGCCGAGGCCGGATTAAACAAGTCCTGCAATTTCTCTTCCGGCCGAGGCTTGTATAGTGCTTTTCTCAAACATTGTGAGGAAATATTAAAATTAACATAACTACTAGGTAAATAGTTAATAAGGAGAAAATTGTTTAATTTGCCACCTTTTTTATTTTTTAAAGATTCGAACACCATGTTTAACCGCACATAAATATACATAAAACAATAGAATTTGTTTTTTAATGTCGAAAGTATCTAGTGGTCATTGGCTGTATGTAATTTTTCCTTTGTCAGTTTAGTGTTAGTACGCAAATTAAAAAGTTAGAGCAGCGGACAATAATGTTTCGTTCATACTTACGCCATACATTACTTCACGGCCGCCGGCCAAGAAGTAAATGGGGGGAGCCGTAAACAAGAAAGTTCATGTCTTCATTTCGTGACATAAATGCATACATTTCCGATCATGTTTGAGAAAAAAAAATTTTTTTCACTTTGTATAGAACAGCTAATCGAAAATGCTCCTCTCCTATCTTCATACAAAGTAAAAAAATATATTTTTGAATCTCGAATTTTTTTCACTTGCGTCGTACTCAGGGTCATTGACCTTATCAGCTGTTGAAGTATCGGTCGGTACTTTTGTTACACCCTGTATAGGTACATTTTTAAAGTGCCCTGACAGTTATCGGCATCATTTGTGATCCTATTATAAAAAAATATGAGAATTAAGTACACATTGACTTCTTCTATTCTATGTCTATGGAATAACATATGTCTTTAACAAAACCGGTACTGTGGTTGTGACCGGCTGTGACCAGCAGGAGCGCCAGCAAACATCATAGGTACCTTATATGCGATGAGCGTGGTGATGAGCCCCACCAGACGGCACAGTGCGTGGCAGGTGTCCACCACGAGCGTGGGCGAGTTGGTGACGTGCGACGCGAACAGCCGCCCGCTGAAGCCGGCGGTGGCCAGCAGCAGCGCCAGCAGTGAGCGCGGCGGCGGCAGCCGCTGTAGCCACTCCTTCATCGCCATCGTGTACACGTGAAGTTTTCTGTAAAGAATAGTACATTACATACCAAGGCCGTTTAACTGGGAAATGCCTCGGATTGCATGTAATTGTCGGCCGAGGCGAAGCCGAGGTCGACTAACATGTGATCCGAGGCTTTCCTATTTACCGGCCGAGGTTTGTATACTATTTTTCAGCCCGACGGAGCCGGCAGGCGGCAATTTAGTTTTGCGTAAAGTGGCGCTTACCGGCCGGAGGACTGAAAAAATTATTGTTCCAAGTTTCCGCATTCCGTTATAGTAGAGTCAAACCACGTTATCTCTGCCGAGCAAATGAACTATCAAACTTTAAAGTGTTATTTTAAACGTCAAACTTCTATGTAATTATGACGTTTACTTAACACTTTCACATTTTGTGCTATCTTCAAAATCTAGGAAACTTAGCAAAGACTGACTCTAAAGACTCTGAAGTGGAGTCATAGTGGATTTCATTTGATTTTCACACGACCTACTCGAATATTTGAAACAGGGCTTTTTCATCTCTCTCCTGTTCGGAAAGTGTGATTTTTATGAGTAGATAGCCGTGTGAAAAATAGTTTTTCCCACCAGGGTGGCAAGTCTTTTTTCTAAGTTACGGTAAGCAACCTAGAACAGGCTATATACCTAAGGGCATTTTCAAAAAAAGTGCACCGTTTCCTTTTTTTTGTTATATGAAGTTTTGGGTTTTTTATAACCAGAATGACGAGTATAGTCACCTGCAATAGTATAGGACTATATGAAGGCTGCAAAATAATCTGACACATTCTTGTTTGTACCGCCATAAGAGCGTGTCACATATTTTTGCGGTCTTCATAGCGTCATATACTATTGCAGGT
Organism: Lathronympha strigana; assembly: GCA_949128165.1. Classification (NCBI taxonomy): domain Eukaryota; kingdom Metazoa; phylum Arthropoda; class Insecta; order Lepidoptera; family Tortricidae; genus Lathronympha; species Lathronympha strigana. The sequence continues at coordinate 7,422,324 of OX421905.1, read as the reverse complement.
GACTGTACCATTGATTAAAAAAAAAGAAAAAGAGTGTCCCTTTTTTTGGTCAGTTTTGTAACACATTTTTTCATACATTTTGTATGGGCCGTTACGGATCTTTTTTTTTGTATACCTTGGTTGTAGGTACAGACACCTATAGCTATGACTTTCTGTCTCTTGAAGAAGTTGTTAAAATATCTGAAACCAATCTAGCAATTCAATGAATGAAATAAGATGCCAGTTGTTTTTTTTTTTAATGTGTCTCTATTTTTCAGAGAGAAAAAAAGGGAGGCATGTATAATAAAAAAAATCTCCCAAAAATATGGAGAAATAACTAGAACAAAACCCTTAATGCCAGACTTAGTTTGCCAAACTATAGTTAACAAATAAAATATTGAAAAAAATGTTTTGTTCTGGATAAAAATAGACTTATCCAGTGATACGAGTGAACAGGCGTTAATTTGAAATAAAAAATAATAATTAGGGCAAAAACGGCGTTGACAGTGAAGGGATGTTTGGTACGTGTATTTGCATACATGTATTTTTAATGGGAAGTTTCTTCACAAAAAAAAAGATTTTATGGAATGCACTTGAAGTCTTTTTACTTTCCATGTTCATAGTCGAAATGAAAAGTCGAGTGTTTTTGTCGAATATAAGTACCAATTTTTTTTACAGAATTTGTCACAATTTCTCAGGTGAAATACATTTCATTAAATTGTCGAAAGGGCTCTGCGTGTTGGCTTCGGCGCCGCGTACGCCTTTCACAGGTCCGGAAGACCATTGTTCCGTGATAGGAAAGACAAAGTTAAGTATAAAATTCCATTACAAACAATCTTAAAATAGCCGGCCATGTCAATAACTAATTTTGTTATTCAAATTGCAACAGTAACCTTATACAGCGACGCTAGAAGGGTTCATACTCGTACTTCATACTTGCATGAGAAAGTAGGCGAGACTTGCATCTATGGCCGCGAGATTTACATGCATAAGCGTGCATATATACACTCAAATTAACACATGTTTAATGTCCGATTGATGTAGTGTGGGAAAAGCGACATCATAACCGGTTTTAATTTCAAGTGCTTATAAGTCAAATCTATCGATAGCTGACGTTCTAGTTGTCACGAAAGTTGGTCGTTATGGCGCGATTGCTAATGGTTATCGCCATAAAAGGGGGGGGGGGGGGGGGCGTAGTGAGAGGGACCATAAGATGGCCAGATAGATATTCTATAACCTAAAGGAAAAGTTTGGTCTCCGGGTCAGTAAGCTTCGCTTCTACTTTGAGTTGCTATAGATTCAGAAGGATAGGTGGTACAACGAGGAAATGCCGCCAGCATCCTAGGTACAATGCCTCAAGGACCTACTTTAGATTTAAGGTAGGTAGAGGTAGGTAGTTAGGTAAGTTACACTTACTGTATATATTTCGACACGATTCGATTTATCTGCAGTTGCATCCCGCCTCACCTGCAAGAGTGAGCAAGATGCAATGACAGTGCGTTGACGTACAACGCTAGTGACTTTAGATTTCTATGGTAGATTTCGTGGTAAGCACACTGTGGGAGTGGGCTCGCCATATTGTTCGTAGAACCGATAACCGCTGGAGCAAATGAGTTCTCGAATGTAGGCCGCGGCGCAGTGTAGGGTACCCTTGAAAAGGTGGAGTGACGATCTCTCCAAGACGGCAGGTCGCGGCTGGATGAGGGAGACCCAGGATCGAGCTCAGTGGCGAGTTAGAGACCTACGTCCAACAGTGGAACATTTTAGGTTGATGATGATGAAAATCATGATGATGATTTATGACGAATGGATTTTGGTTTGGATTAAAAGTCCCACGTCGTACCGCTAGGCTACCAACGCTCCCCAAAAGCAAAGCCTATAATATGTGGCGTGTTCAGGCTAAAGTTACCACATTGTCGGTTGTTGATAAACCTTAATTCTAAGTGATTATTTATGACAGAAGAGCCTTATCGATAACCGACAATATGTTACATTTAGCCTGAAAATGCTACATATATTTTCATAATATAAAGAGTCCCATTTCGGAATTTTCCTGTGCTATCCGATGTCCGAAATTACCAGAAGACATAGACAGATCTTATTTAAGTACCAATTTTGTTTTTCTTGCGATTATTAGACAAAACCTCTCTCGTTAGTTAGCGCCACTTATACCACCCGCTGGGCCAATCCACGCAAAAGTAACGTGAGTCACGACTTCATTCCGTGTTTATTTAAATTAATTACAGATGGGAATCTATGATTCAATATCTATCTAGGGAAAGTAACACTTATTTAGTGATAAAATATAACTTGCATTTGCATCACGACTAAAGGGAACATGCAATAAAATGGCGACTCACGTTACTCTTGCCGCGGATTGATCGTGCTTAGAGTCAAACCACGTTCTCTTCTAAACAAATGAACTGTTTAACCCCGGGTTAGGTTAGGTTAGTGGTAACTCCAGTGGTGCAAGTAGGCCCTTAGTTTCGTAGGTCAGGAAAGAAGCATTTTCATGTGCTTTTTTTGACCTTAGAATAACAATGGGTAGCTAATTTAAGACCCATATTACACTATCATATATCTATGATCATAGTCTATATGCCTCCCTTTTACTTCACGGGAGATAAAAAGGAAAGCATATAGATCTATGATCGTAGATATCATCATCATCATATCATCCATAAGACGTCCACTGTTGAACATAGGCCTCCCCTTTGGACCTCCATCGTGTTTCTTAGCACCCGTTGCCCTGTTTCTCTGGCCGCTACCGGAGCCAGAAAGAGCAGGGCTGCCGGGCACTAGGGGCCTGGTTTTAGTGTTCTTATTCATAGGGGAGGTTTGCCATATACGCCCGCGCAGTTTTTTCTGTAGCTCTCCGGTATATTCCCTTAGCAGGCTCTTACTGCAACCACAGGAAGATATGGGGAGGGAAAATTCTAAAGCCGGTCACCCCACGGCATGGTAGTGATAGATACTCGTACCTAGTCGTAGATATATGATAGTGTAATAATACCGGAGGGCTATTAAAGTAGCGAACCAGTTTTAAGCCAAGAGCCGGATTACATTTTGTAAACAAAAATAGGAAATAGATTAAAATCCATAATAATGCGTCATTTAACAGATCTTATTAAATAAATTACTTTGAATTGAATGTTGTTATTAATAGATGCGTGGCCCAAATCCGGGCTTAATCTCGTTATTTATATATGCGACGAGTAAATATATACCTAAAAACAAGTTAATGGTCTATTTTTATTGGTATTTTTATGATAGTTACTATACAATACCTATAATGGATGTTACGCGTTCGCAGTTTTGATGACGTCTTTTTAAATTCAGATGAATCTCGATGGTCAAGGAAATATGTCAGTGTACAAACAGATATACCTACATAAATAATGGAAATGTATCTCATGAAAGTTAGATTAAATTTTAAAAGTAACAGTTATTTTAGCGCTCGAATCGAACGCAGTGAGTTCAATAATGTGTTTTTCATATCGAATACCAGAAAAAAAATACAGGTTTATTACATTATAAATACTAAAAACAGAATAAAATAAAATGGAATAGGGTTGCCATACAACAATCGTGATTTTTTTTGCTCGATTTTGCTCGATATTGATAACGGCAACAGGTAGACGCTTGAAATATTAACAGAATATTTAGTTATACTATGTTAACTTGAAAAATAACTAATAAAATAAAATAAAACAAATATTTAAGGGGGCTACCATTCAATAAACGTGCTTTTGGCCGGTTTTATAGATCATGGTTACGGAACCCTTCGTGCGCGAATCCGACTCGCACTTGGCCAGTTTTTTCTAATACAGCTTAATTCAATTTCACTAAATCGGGTAGGTACAGGTATATACAGGCTGTTCTTGAGCATTTGCTTAAACTTCGCCACGTGGCTTGGTATAATTAAGGTAAAAGAATGGCATAGGTAGTTAGTTTTTTTTTAAATTCGTTATTTTTTTATTTATTCCTCATACAAAATAATTATATGTTGTATCAACCGCTAATGTAAAACAGGCATTAGAATTGACTTTACTAAGTAAGTGACAACTATGACATATCAATGTCATGTCCAATACTCATGCTCCGTTTACACACAATCACACATGAAAATCCCATATAAAAGATAAATTAAATTAGTAGTTTTTTTATTATTAAATGGAGCTAATAAGAATAAATAAATAATAATAAATAAATATTACAGGACATTCTTACACAAATTGACTAAGTCCCGCAGTAAGCTCAATAAGGCTTGTGTTACGGGTACTCAGGCAACGATATATATAATATACAAATACATAAATACATAGAAAACATCCATGACTCAGGAACAAATATCTGTGTTCATCACACAAATAAATGCCCTTACCGGGATTCGAACCCAGGACCATCGGCATAGCAGGCAGGGTCACTACCAACTAAGCCAACCGGTCGTCTAACGTCTAACTAAGAATGCCAGTGTCTTTGAGAAATTAACTTAATTTAAGCTAAAATTGCTTTTAAAATTGCCTGCCCGGGCAAAGACTTTCCAGACAACCCAAAATCACAAAGGAGTAGAGATAATGTTTACTGCGTTTTACTTACAATACTCTTCTAAACAACTCTACAGTTCCAGATCACGCGAGGCTTTTGGCAGTCGGATCCTGGAAGGCTGGTTACTGGCTTCATGCCCAACCTTCGCCTAATACTGGTACTTTCTTGGATCCGGCCTCCCTTAGACTGGCGACTGGTTTGCGACTGGGGTTTTAGGTGTGTGCACCCCACTCATGTCCTTTTGGCACAGACGTGGACCGACCGGGACACCATGCATTGTGTTGTAAAAAAATTTTTTCGAGACATGCGTCTCTTAATGATATAATCCGTCAGTCTCTTACCACCATCAACGTGCCTGCTCTCCTTGAGCCGACTGGCATTTTCAGGGATGATGGCAAGAGACCCGATGGGGTGTCCTTAGTTCCTTGGAGTTTGGGACGGATGCTAGTGTGGGATGCTACCTGCGTAGATACGCTGGCACCACCGTCCCATCTCCAACGAATTAATGTAAAAGCGGGCGGAGCGGCTGAATACGCGGAAATTTTAAAACGTAATAATTATAAGAGAGTACCTTTTTGTCCCATTCGGGGTCGAAACTCTTGGTCCATGGGGTCCACACACGCAAGTTTTTCGTAGAAATCGCGAAACGTCTGGTTGATGTTACTGGTGTATCAGCATTACAACAACGATACAACGAGGAAATGCCGCCAGCATCCTAGGGACAATGCCTCAAGGACCTATTTTAGATTTAAGGTAGGTAGAGGTAGGTTAGTTAGGTAAGTTTGAATGCACCCTTGAATTTAAAGCATATTGTATAAACTAATATCCAATAAACCTCCAATTAACTAACTTTGACATTGGTTGAGGACCTAAGTGGGTACCTAATCTTATTGTAGCACCCAAATGTCGCATACGCAAATGAAGTCCAAGGAAGATGGCACTTGAAGCGGAATAATGGGCTGTCTCCGGCAATTGCCAGCTAGCTCTGGGGGGCTAGTTATGACATTCCAAGTATTCCAACGCTCGAAGACGATTAGGCATTTTAGAAATATACAAGATGTAGTTAGTGGTAGAAATCATTAATTGTAGGAATTGAATAAATAAATGCATAAATGTAAAAATAACGGTAACAATATTCTGTTTATTTTTAACCTTAAGGACTACAATTTAGGGAACTATCGTGGACCGCGAATAAAGTTTTACCTCACAATCGTATCGTATGTGTATTTAAATTGTTCGTATGATTAAATTGTAACGTAATTCATAATGATGAATTACTTAGTAACCGTTTGCCTTATCTGTTAGTCACTTAGACTAATTGTACCTACTTATTTGTTAGAAACATACAAAACATAGATTACTTTATAGACCGCGGATTTATCTGCGATGCATAAGTTGCCTTAACACGCAGAGAAATAATATTGTCTTCTGTTACCGCGATTGTTATTCATTGAAATTAAACACTTTAGCACGGATTAATCGCGTTTATTAACACCATGATCCTACGTTTCGAGCCCTTTACAGCACTCGTTTTCACAGGGTTAAGGTGATTTTAGGGTCATGGTGTTAATAAACGCGATTGATCCGTTCTAAAGTGTTTAATTTCAACGCGGAGAAAACTTTACACATAGGTAAATATGTAGATTATGTAGGTACTTAGGGTGTACTTCCGAGCCCTAAAACATAACCACACACATAGTTAACAATAATTTACAAACCAAAATGTAGCTATTTTTATTAAGTTCCTTATGAAACGATGATGGAACGATGTTTTTGGGGTTCCGATCACTTTGTTGTCCGTCCGTCCGTCTGTCTGTTCAAGAGCCTTTATCTCGGGAACGCGTAAAGGAGTCAGTTCAAATAATACCGCATACACCGTAGATCTGTGTATGCGACACAGATCTACGGTCCCTTGAAGCTGTGAAAAAATGAAACCTCTACATTAACGCAATCAAAATATAAGGCTATTTAGGTATGTAGCATTTCCCGTACATTTGCAACGGGGAATCAAAATGTATAGGGTACTAGTACTACCCGTTCACCTAGAACCACGAAATTTGGCAAAAAGCAAGAGCTTGTAGCACAAGTACAGGGAAAAATCCGAAAACCGAAAAATTCTCGCACACTGAGAGTTCCGTGCCTCCAGTATTCTTAAGTATAAATAAATTAGGGAGCACCATTTGTGCGGAACCCTCGGTGGGCGAGTCTCACTCGCAATTGGCCGGTTTTTTTGAGGTAGCAGCGCTTACTTATCATTATTATCATTGGGATTAGGTTTATATTTGTACTACCCATTTACCTTCATCACACAGATAAAAGTTCAATGACCGAAAAATACCCATCAGCCTCGTCAAAGCTGTAATTTGGTATGAATACCTACATATTAATCATGCCGACAAAGTGGTAAAATAATAAAAAGGCAGAAAACTTTTTTTTTTAGGGTACCTCCTATGCACGTAAAGTGGGGGGTGATCTTTTTTCGTTGCAGCCCTTAAGTGTAAGGTATCGTTGAAAAAGAATAGGGGTTTGCTAACAACATTTTTAGATAAAGTGAATATTTCCGGAAACAATCGCTCCGCAAGTTTAAAAAAAACGGCCAAAGGCGTGTCGGGCCATGCTCAGTGTAGGGTTCCGTAGTTTACCGTCCGTCACAATAGGTAACCTTAAAAATTGTTTTATAGATACCATGCTCACTATGCTTATAATAATTAACAATACGATGATACTCCGGAAAAATCTTAACAGCGCGAAGTAGACCACGTACGTACAGCGTCATCTCTCGGGAAATTGGGTTACTAATTTATACAAACTACACGGGTTATATATAGGTTTTCGGGGGTAACTTTTGATCGCGTGAATCGATTTGAATCATTATTTTTTATTAGAAGGAAGATACTTGCGGGATGATAAATGAAGTAGTCACGATAAAAAAATGTTTGCATATACGGTTAAATTACAAAATTAATTCAGAAATTATTTTGTATAATTTTGCAAAAACCGTTCAACCAATAAAGTTCAAAATATTTTTCCAATAAAGTTCTTTAAGTTCTACTTTTGTAATTTTTTCATATTTTTTGAACTCATAGTTCAAAAGTTAGAGGGGAGGGGGGCTTTATGAAGACGAAATTGAGCTTTATGAAGACTTTCAAGGAAAATTATTTTGGACTTGGTCAGTTAACCTAGTTTTGAATTTTTGCAATAAACGTATCTTCTCGGTTAAAAGGGCGAATAAATCGTAAGAGTTTAGCTACAGTAGTCACATTGATGTGACTAATGTAGCTCTTGTTAATTAACAACAAACGGCGTGTATAATGGTATACCTATTGATTGTTTGTGAAATTTATATTCAAGACCAATATACTTATTGTTTTCTGTTCTAGTAATTCTAAGGACGTTTGTAAACTTTGAAAAGCCTTTTGCTAGTCAAATGTCACCAATGTGAATGAATGGCAAGTCGCCCGTCACGGTATTTAATACAGTCTGAACAGCTGTTTTGCCAATAGAGAGCTCGACTGCAGCTCGAGCGGGAATATAAACAACGTGACACATTACTAAAGAACCTTGTATTGTTTTCTTTTTATTGTACGTAAATGATATATTGGCCGAGAGAAATTAGAAAGGTCAGGAGAAAATTTACGCTGAGATTGGTTCGGTTGGGTGAACACAGTCGGCGCGCCGCATGGAATAGAGGGCACGTTGCGTTCTCGTGTTGTCAAACAAAAATAAACACTACATTAGAAATTAATCGTCTATTTATGATTGTTTTTAGTAAACAGTACCACTTTGTCAGTTACCGATAAATCAATAATGTCATAGATTCATTTAGATATGAACCTCATGAACAGAGTGCGTCTATGCTAAGTTTCCTAGATTTTGGAAGCACAGAAAGTGAAAGTGTGAAACGTCATAATTTCATAGAAGTTTGACGTTTAAAAGAACACTTTAAAGTTTGACGGTTCATGCTCGACATTTGAAGTTTTCATTGAGATAGAGCTATCTTTTGTGTTTATGGTACCTACGGTACACAGCAGCGACTCTTCACTTTAATATGACCACTTGAAAGTGTTTGGTAAATATTTTTGGAAACTAAATTTATACCTAATTTTAGTTTAGTTGTTGTTATTTTATGAAAATTACAAACACTGTCAAAAGCACTTGCATATTATATGCAAAATTAAAATTATTAACATAATTCACTTACACAAACAGCACTTGATTTCTGCTTTGCTTCTGTTCAACCGCACAAGTCAAAGTAAAGCAATCCTTGTCACAACACGTTAGTTTACAAAACAATTGCCGGCAGTATCAGTTGTATAATATTTGCGAGTTACGGGCGAGGCGGTCGCTGCGCCGGAGTTTACCGCGGCACTGCGCGCGCGCCGTCTTATCGACGATACAACCCGATAAGCATGCTTTCCAATTGTTAGCGACAAGCCGCCAATGTTCGAGAGGTTCACGAGCAGTCGTCGCTGCTTGGGCCATTCTTTAACGTTCGTTTTAGGGCTACCGTTGGCCACTGATCCATACAAACGATATAGTCAAACTATGTCAGACCAATCCAAGATATGTCACCTCCAAAAACTCAGTCAAATTAAACGGAGACCATGCACATAAATCTAGAGGACTAAGAATCTTTCCAGATAGTTGCCCAGAAACAGACCCCTTGAAGACTATTCCTGTTTTTGTTGCGCGGCATCTATTGAAGGATAACTATGTTTTGTCTCTAAACAATCCAATGTAGAGTTATGTCATGTGTAATTCCCCCAATACTTATTTAGTACCACGCAAATGAAACAGGAATAACCTGAACATGTGGTTCATTTCGACCATGTGACTTTATATATGGACATTGTTAGTCCTTTAGATTTTACTGTTCATGTCTGAGCCAGTGTGGTACGCTGCGAGCGGTTGAATTGAAACGATGATTGCATTTTCCCGAGAATCGTATTAACAAAGGATCAATTGTTTGGCGTATATTTCAAATTAACAATCGATATGATTATTATATGAGATAACGGAAATTGTGTTTAGAATTGTGCGTCTAAAGTGAAATGAGCGAGGTCACGGTCGGTCGGTGTCCGCAGCGTCCCAAAATATCTCTCACTCTCATTTTCTCTTAAACTCTAACCACAGAAAACACAGACACCGCATTATAGCCGGTCATATACGTTCGGGCGATCCATCGGACATCTATAAGTAGTGTGTATGGGTGGTGGTGGGCCACCGCCAGACATTTAACCATAAATTACAGCTTATGAAACGTCTCCAAAGAGAATGAGGCCGCCACACATATGCACAGTTTTACTTGTAAATTTCTGCGATTCTATGAGCATAGCCGACCGAATACCACCATTCTACAATGTTCTAGGTTCACCCCTAAAACACAATAATTGTAAATAATCTTCACGAGAACAGATCGTAAACGTGAGTGGAACTGAAATAAGCGGTCGCGCTTCCATACTATATTAGTTCGGGACTGCATATGGCGGTCGTCAACTCGTCACACTGCTCCGCATCTCGCAGCGGCGTCCGTTGATGCGTTTTTTAACTTTGCTATCCTATCCGGGATAAACCTTTTCCAGGACAAACTATCCGGGACATTTTTGGATTGAAGTGAATCCCTAGCAAAATAATACATTTCTAAATTAAAATTTGTTTTCTTTATTGTCCGGGCCGAGGACGCGATTTCAATGAAATGTCCGGGATTTTTAACTTTCCGCCCGGTTTCGGCAATATCCGAGATGGCAGCCCTATGCCTACATAATAAATAGACTCACGATACCTATATCACTCGTGTTTTCTTAGGACGAGGACCATCCCTAAAAACAAATCTTTCGAATATGTGTAGATTTCAAAATTCAATAAAAACCAGTTTTTAATAAATTTAAGTAGGTACCTAGTAAAATCGCGTATACTTTTCTGATTCTTATTTTTACACTTCATTGAAATACTGCGATTACAAACTAGTCTCGATAAACCGTGAAAACATGTTATTTCATTACAATGATTTTCAACGGTAATAGTAAGTTATTACTGCTTGTCGGTTTGTTCGGTTATTTGCGATTGCATTAAAGTGTGAAATTGATTCACCGTGGACCACAACTAAACTATTTCCACAGAGCAATCGTGCAATATTACTGTAATCTCACTGTTTGCAAAAACGATACAAATACAATAGACCTACCTACAACTACAACGCGCGCGCGTCCTAGTTAGTACGAAATAATTTAAGTTTTTTTTATGTAAAAAAAATACATGCATACCTAACTTTTATTTTATTGTATCTAACATTTTATGAGGCACGAGCTTGAAATAAATGCAATATGTATTATCATCAAAATTGGACAATGTTACTGATTTAACTGAATTCGATCGCACGTCGAAAGAAAGAAAAATAATAAGCAAACTAAACTAAATAATAATAATAATAATAAATTGTGGCGAGCTGACGGTGAGTGGCGACACCGCGGACCCCTATTCCAGAGGGTTCTTTTATAAGGCCCTCACCTCTGTGCTTGCCTTAACTGGCTGGCCAGAGTGGATTCGCAAGAGCGGGACCTATGCTCCAGGTTGGAAGTGTAAAATGTCATAACGCCGGCGGCCTGCTGAACGGATCACCGGAATCTGGCTACCGCAGACTCACCTCTCGACAACCTCACAGCCGCTCCGAAGTGTTGCTCCATTGTCGCACTGTATGTGCGGCCATTGTGGGGCCCACTAAATGAGTTGGCAAGTCACCGCCTACCTATTACAATTTGAGACTGATTGTCACGGCAGGCGTCCGCTAAGAAAGAAAGAAAGAAAGAAAGAAATTATTTATTTGGTTTAAAAACATTGCAAGGTTCAGGATAAACAAGTTGCACATAAATATACCAAAAGGGATGCCACTCAGCATGAGCCGTGACACACTTAAGTGTACCACGACACTGGTTTTCAGGGCACCCACAAAATCATACAGTAAGTAAACTTAAGTTAAACTAAAAACATAACGTAAAAGAAGGTGGTTGGTTTCAAAACAATATAAAACAAGTAAGGGAATTTAAGTTAAATTATAAATAGAGTTCTTAGGTTTGTTATAATAATTTTTATAGCTAGGTATTTAATGTGACCGGTATGTTAGGTTAAGAGAGAATATATGTATGCTGCATATATATATATATATAATTATGTGTGTTTGTATATGTATGTATGTATGTCCGCTTAGTTATTGGTAGTTTGTTGATGAGTTAAATACTTTTTGAGGTTTGCCTTGAAGGAGGGTATGGATTTAGTCTCCTCCCATAACCCAATATCCAGACCATCCAACATTCACATCAATAGCCCATTGACCTTAGATCCATCGCAGCTAATGTGCTGCACTCCAATAGTCTTAGCACCTGGCGGGGACCGTCTCCGGGTGTATCATATTGTGCGCTCGGAGATGGTATCCGCCACGTGTATTCCTTGCCTTTATAAAAGGTCTCTGCGCTGTTGGCTCCGGCCCCACTCACGCCTTTCAAAGGTCCGGGACCCCATGGTCCCGAGATATGCCAAAGACATACAAATAATAATATTATTATTTAATTAAACTAAATGTCCGAATTATTTTGTATTTTAATATATTAATTCTTCGTTTATTTATTTTCTTCCTTAGGTTAGGATTTTTACAATACGTATATAAAAGTAAAATACAAAACAACATACAAAAAAAAAATACAAAACAAATACATATTATAAAAAACCTAACCTAGAGTGCCGCCGGCAACAGGACTGGGCCCAGGCTGCCGGTGGTTAGGGCCGCAAAGAGAGGAACCTTCGGACTATGCGCGCATATTAATTTATTATTATTATTCCTTTATTTATTTTCATTCTTAAGTTAGGTTTTTACAATATGTCTATAAAAGTAAAATATAAAACAACATACAAAAAAAATTATATAAAACATAAACACATTATAAAAAACCTAACCTAGAGTGCCGCCGGCAACGGAGCAGGGCCCAGGCTGCCGGTGGTTAGGGCCGCAGAGAGAGGAACCGCCGGACTATACGCGCCGTGTCTAGGATTACCGCCTTCTGCATCTGATCCTTGATCCATCCACCTAGCGAGAGTCTCTCAAGATGTTGGTCGAGACTCTTCGCTATGAGACCGTTCGCTGAAACGACTATCGGGACAATGATCGTCGAGTAAACATCCCACATGGCGGTTATTTCGTGAGCCAAGTCTAGGTACTTACTGGACTTGTCCTTCTCGGCCTTCACGAGATTCTCGTCATGGGGGATGGTGACGTCGACGAGCACGGCCCGACGCTGCGATCGATCAACCAGCACGATGTCAGGCTTATTGGCTACAATAGTCCTGTCCGTGATAATAGATCGATCCCAATAGAGCGTGGCACGACCATTTTCAAGAACTGGCGCAGGTGCGTACTTGTAGTACGGCACTTCGTGGTCCACAAGGCCGTATTTAAGAGCAAGTTGCTGGTGAATAATCCTGGCTACGAGATTATGTCTGTGCAAGTACTCGCCGTTAGCAAGATGAGAACAACCGGAAATAATATGTCTGAGTGACTCTCCGGGACGGCGGCATGCCCGACAAATGTCGACCGTACCGTCCTTCAGGATATATTTCCGGTAGTTATTCGTCATGATAACTTCGTCCGCAATTGCACAGACAAAACCTTCGGTTTCTCCGAAAAGGTCCCCGAATCGTAACCAGTTCACCGATGCGGGCAGATCTACATCAGGGCCCGTGAGGACCTTGTAGAACCGCCCGTGTAGCTCTTTGCTCTTCCATACCGTCTTGCGGTCCTCGGTGCTTAGTACCACAGGTTTGCGCCAATTCTCTTTTGCCAAGGAGAGCGGTGTGAGATTCTTGTCTACTGCCACCACATCACGATGCATCCCACACTCATTGTTAAGGAAATAATTCCTAAGATTGTACACCTCACGGTTGTGAAGGTTTTTGGCGTTTAAAAAGCCGCGACCTCCACATTTCCGTGGGATGTACAATCTCATAACAGACGAGCGTGGGTGTAGCATACGATGTGTGGTGAGCAGTAGCCGGACTCTCCGATCCAGGGCATCCAGCTCGGTCTGAGTCCACCTTAGTATGCCAAAGGAGTATGTGAGCAGAGGCATTACCCAAGCGTTAAAGGCGCGCACCTTGTTGCCACCTGATAAAAGACTATTAAGTACTTTTGTCAGCCGACCAAAGAAGCGCTCCTTCGTCGCCTGTCTAATACTCACGTCCTCAATACCCAACGACTGTGACATACCAAGGTATTTATAGGTTTCTGCTTCAGAGATAGATCTGAACGACATTGTCTCAGAAAGTTGTAAATTTGTTGAATTTACTACTTTCCCCCGCTGTACATGCATAATCGCGCACTTATCGACACCAAATTCCATTTTGATGGCACTACTGAAAACTTCAGTGGTTTGCAATAGTTCCAACAAACCTCGGTCATTTGGTGCAAATAGTTTGAGATCATCCATGTACAGAAGGTGAGAAATGACTTCACCCTCTCTCCGAAGCCGGCAACCTAGCCCCGAATCCTTCAGCAGGGTGCTGAGAGGATTCAAAGCTAGGCAGAACCACAGGGGACTCAGACTGTCACCCTGGAATATTCCTCGCTCTATCCTTATATAGTCCTGCGACCCAAGGGGACCATCTCTGCCTCCTGGTTGACAAAGGACTGTGGTCCACTGCCCCATACACGCACTTAAGAAGGATATTAAAGCTGCATCAAGTTTATACAACTCCAATATCCTTTTCAGCCATGAATGAGGCACCGAATCATAGGCCTTTTTATAGTCAATCCAAGCGGCCGAGAGGGCCCCCTTGTTCCGCCGAACTTGTTGGCAAATGGCCATGTCAATGAGGAGGAGCTCTTTAGTACCACGGGACCCAACCCTACAACCATTTTGAGAAGATGCCAAAACACTGTTTGCGACAATATGCGCGTTAATTTTTGCTCTCAAAATGGATGTAAGGAGCTTGTAAAGCGTGGGCAAGCACGTGATGGGTCGATAGTTTTTAGCTTCCGTGGTACTACCGGACTTGTAGAGCAGGAAAGTTATACCAGTTGTTAAGGAAGGTGGCAGGGAACCAAGCTCAAGGGCTTGTTGAAATTGCGTTGCCAACCGTGAGTGCGAACATCGAAACCACTTTAGCCAGAAGTTGTGCAATCCGTCCGGTCCAGGACTTTTCCAATTCTGAACCGTACGGACAGCACAACTTACGTCTTCGGGGCTGATGGTAATAGCCCCCATTGGTTCGATGGCCTCGCACTCACGTTCGACAACGCTCATCCATTCACCCTCCGTGTGCCCAACGGGCACCGACCAGATGCTACGCCAGAAATCAGACATGGCAGCAGCATCCGGCGGTCGCGCGTCGGGCACACGCAGATTAGTTTCCTCCCATCTTCGGTATACTTTCCTTTGGTCACTAATTTGGAAAAGACGATTCTGCTGAAATCGATCCACACGCTTTCTGTAGCGACGAATACGGTTTGCCCATGCATAGATTTTCTGTTTCAGAAAGTCGATGCGTTCTGTGACATTGGCCATGTAGTCGCGGGGCTCAATACCCGTCCCCGCGAACGCCTGGTTCACAAAACGCATTACTCGGGGGCGATTATTACCCCCCCTGAAGCAGATCAGCTTTGCAACAAGCGTCCTAAATGAGTTGATACGTCGCTCGATCCGCACTTGCCACGCAGGGACACCCTCGGCGGTCCTAGGTGCACGTTCAGCGTCCGGAAACTTGACTCGAGCCACACGGCACGCCGCGATGGCCCCGCAATACATGATCGAGTGTGTATCATCTAAATCTTTACTAGACCGTAGATACGGTTCTAGCAAATCATTCAGGGCACCCATTAGCGCTAGATTACGTCTATTCATTGGCAAACGTGGTAATCGCGGCCTAGAATTGTTTGTGGAGCGATACTGCGTAATCGTCTCTTCCAAAGTCCTCCTCAGTTGCTCATTAGCAGAAGTACTTACACTTTGATTCGCAAACTCCTCCTCGTCAGCACTGGGATCCACCCGCGGCGCCCCCGGTGCCAGGTCGGGTGCGGGCACCGGATCCGGCAACGTGGCGGGTGGGTCCCGCGCCGAAGTGGAGACTGCGGCAGCAGTGAAAGCCTCTAGGCGGAGTCGATCGAGTGTCGCGTCATCCAAACGTTTTTGCCGCTGAATGACGCGCACCTGATCCGATAATCGTTGCTCCGAAACGACGATGGCGGGTTCAAGAGCCTGAAACAGAGGCAGCATCCTTGCACGGTACGCGGATAGACGGGTTCCCCCCTCTGTAGCCCCATAGTAGGCGCGCATGACGTTCTCATTTATGGTTTGAGACCATCTCATGCGACGCACTACACCACCGGCAGCGGGGGCCGTGGGCGGGGCAGACTGTCCCGCAGGCCCCAAGCGTGCCGGCAGCGGTGGCCGTCCTCGTCGCGCAGGTGGTCGTGGCAGCGACGGCGGCGGCCCGCACTCATCGCTCGACTCGCTGGTGTCGGGCGCAGTGGCAAAGTCATCGCCCGACGACGATGGCGAGGAGACAGACGGGGCGGGCGAGGGTGTTGGGCGTGCGCTACGTGGGGACGCTTGTAGTTTTTGTGTTTGGCTCCTTGTTATCATAGTTATTGTATTCACGTGTTATTTCACGATATTCATTTCCGGTTATTTATTCCCATTTTGACGTATACGTACGGGACACTTTTTCCGTAAAAAGATGGTAAATTTTTTTATGAAAATCCACGTAAAACATTATTTATAAAATATAACAAGGAAAAACACATCTGACTTTGACGGCGTCAATTTTTTTTTTTTATTATTATTATTTTTATTTAATAAGAGAAATAATAAAAGATAAATATTTTTTTATACACTATCTATGGGTGTACTTTGTTACAGTCAACATTCAAAATGACAACCATGAACGCTGTGAAGATTATCTTTTAATAATAATTCTGGCTAGGAGCGAGACGGGCATACTTTCGAATCGCGCAGTCACTATCGACTACGGTTAAGTGCAATTCATGGTACTGATAAAGAAAGCGAAGTTATTGTTTATTAGTCCAAAACTGGAATCTTGAGCGTCGCGAGAATCTTAATTAAAGTCACGAAAGGTGGTCAAACTATTAGGGGCAAGTAGTTCTCATGTGTAAAACCACCTAAAACTCATCGGTACCATCGTAGCCAGGGTCAAAACCCGCGATCTTTGGATTGAAAGTCGCAGGATTTATCGTTAGGTTATCAACGCTCTCTGTAACCGGGTAGGTTAGGTAGATGCTGAAACATAAGAAGGAATAACTTATATTTGGCAATTATTGGCTCTAGGATTAATTAGATTTATTGTGGTGTACTACTCGTAAGAATAACAAGGATGTGACAGACGATCTTTAGCATTACTTGTTCAGCCTCAACAATGAATACGAATGTAAACATAAACATCAATGCTCGGATATCTATGCCTAGTTATTACTATAATAATGATATTCCTAAGTAGATGTGGAAACCCAAAAAGTGCCGATTTGGCTATAATTATGTTTAAAGTCTAGTAAGACCTCTCTACCCCCAGCCCTCATACCGATGTTGCCCTTCAGCCATCTTAGATGTCGCTTTTTATGGGGGGCCAACTTACGGGGGCGAGTCACCGTCTGCCGGAATTAAAATTGCATACCTAAGTTATTACCATTTTATTAGGCTGGCGCCCGGTTTTATACTTCATAACATTACCCAGTAGTTAGTCTATCACTTTCACATAATAGCCCATTGTATTTTAGATATCAGTAACTCTTAATAGTCCTTACACCCTGGCGGGTGCTGGCTCTGCGTGCATCCCATTACTCGGGCAGGTGCAACATCTCTGCGTGTTGGCAGTGGCACCGGCTCGGCGTAGGTACGCCGACTCTCAAAGGTTCGGTACACCATTGTTCCGTGATGGGAAAGACATATTCCTAACCTTTACTACACCTTCACCACAGTTCAGGTCTAAGTATTGATGCGATTTTTACGCATTATATTTAACGTTTACTGAGTCAACTAACTAGAGGAGAGGCGTCTCGCTCTCAAATTGTACTAAGGTGAATTTGGTGACTTCTGTTCCGTCACAGGGATCATTCCGTCTAATACTCGCCTACGTTGAATATAGAGGTAAGCACAGTACGCAGTTACCGACTCAGTTCTGCCTCTGCCCCCTTATCGTGAATTTTTAACGCGATTCAGTTTAGCTATACAGCTAAGCACAGTTAAGAACCTTAACTGAATCGCGTTAAGACGTCATGGTAAAGGCACTGATTCCTAAGTTATGCTGCGAACTACTTACTATGCTTAGATTTAACGTAGGCGAGCAGTAGACGAAATAATCCCTATTACAAAATTAACCATATTGACCTTACACCAATTTCCGGGACTAGCTCTCAATAGGTAGGTAAGTTATTACTATTATTAGTATTAGGTACTGATGGGCATTATCTATCTTTAGTTCTATCAACAAAGACAATGTGTAATTCAATAATTCCTCTTTATCAATAAACAGTTAGTAGAGCCCTTGAGGAGGACTTACAAATGTTTTGATTGGGTGTTTTACAACAAGATACTAGATAGATATTATCATTATCAGTTAGCCTGTGCTGCCTTGACCTAAATTTCTTTAGTGGGTGATTTGTATGCGGCGGAGCTGATAATGACAGTGTGGAATAATTGATTCAGATTTTTTTTTTCTGAAAACCTTACACATGTTATTATCTTAAGCGAAGTCACAAAATGTTATAAAATATATTGATATTTATTTAAAAAAATCATCGAAATGATAATTTTGGTGTAGCGTCCCGAATCCGTTTTTCTTGAATTATTTATTTGCTAGAACTACTAACTTGATATTAGGAGCCAGATCGTCAAATTTGTGTTTTAAATCGGCAAAAATACAAGATGAATTTTGAATGAAGAGTTTGCGTTTTGCAAAATTCAGTTCTAAACCAATATTTTTGAAACTACTCTTAATAAGAGACAAGTCAGAGAGCACAGTATTTACGTTGACTCCTAGGGTCCCGTCATCATTCATTGATTAACCTAAAACTTCACTTAGTTTTACTCCTTATTCGTATACGTATATTATTGAAAAAAAGTAGAGATTACTAGTACATGAATAAATACACTAAACTAAGCATTAATAGTTGTCCGGGTAAAATAAATACATAGAAAACACCCATGACTCAGGAACAAATATCTGTATTCATCACACAAATAAATGCCCTTACCGGGATTCGAACTCAGGACCATCGGCATAGCAGGCAGGGTCACTAACTCACTACCAACTACGCCAACCGGTCGTCTAAAACTCTAAAGTTTGACAGTTTATTTGCTCGGCAGAGATAACGTGGTTTGACTCTAAGATGTTGGATAATAATTCGCTAAGGTTGGCTGACGGGCATAGCTTGGCGGTGGCTATAGTTATTGTCCCCCATCGTTGCCCTTACGGTTGTGAGGTACTTAGACTCTGGGGTGGTCACGGGCTATCCTGTCGGGGAAGCGCTGGCACGTCAACCTAAATAACGTAATCCGTCGGGTTTTTGCCAGCGTGGGCGTGCCAGCGGTAGCCTACGAGTAAGTACAGTGACCCTATTTGTCTCTTTTTCTATAAGGTATGCGTCATGATAAGGTGAAGGATGACATTATAATTAAATACTCAGGTTCTGCCTCAAATCTTTTTCTACTTATATATTTTATCTGTGCTCGTGATAGAAGACAGTTGTGTCATTTATTAAAAGTGTCCATGTCTGTACTTTTAGAATAATCCACGAATAATCTCAGTATAAATTTTCAATGTCTAAATTATGAAATTTTGAAAATTGTACTTCTATAGTACGAGTATGCTGCATTGTAAAAATTTTTTTCAGGAACCTATAAATATCTACACAGCAGCCAGCGCAATGCCTCAATATTGGCGAACAGACGGAAGGAAACCAAGTGCAAGGGGTAACAGTGCAGGCAGGTGACTCATAAACAGCCAAACTTTATATGGGTGCTTGTATGGGTGCCTATGGACGTACAAGTACAAGCAGTAGGCAATATATTACGAGAGTGACAGGTTCTCTAGTTTTTACCCCATTCATACCCCGATTTAGGGGTTATTCGCACGGGAGTTTTTTGAACGCGCGTTATAAAACCGTTCAAATCAGACTAATGGATACCCATGTATGTGTTCACACGCGGCGCTATTTTATCACACAGTCGACGTTGAGCGTTGACGTTGGATCGAATGGACCTTACGGAACTCTATGTTTCTGTACTGACGAGCGTTTAAAAAACGTCAACGCTGCGCTGTCAGTTGGCCGTGTGCTAGAGATATTGTCGCATGTTTTGTGTTCCTGCAAGCGCCATTATTGCAATGATACCGTGAGGGCTAGATCATGTAACCAAACGCAGTTTGTAGGGGTAACGTCTTACTAACCGTAGAAAATTTCGATTTCGCGCCAATCCACAGTGATTTACAAGCGTTCATATGGACACAAATATTAGAAGCGGTAAAAAAGCGTCAACGTCGGGATTTAAGATCCCACAGGACAGGATCACTTCCATTTCACTTCATACAAATGTTGTAAACGTACTCGACTATTTCCTCCTTGGTTTTTAGGGTTCCGTACCTCAAAAGGAAAAAACGGAACCCTTATAGGAGGGCATTTTCAAAAATAGGGTACCATTTTCATTTTTTTTTGAAAATATAGGAAGTTTTGGGTTTTTTGTAACCAGAATCACGAGTACTATTGATTAAAACAAGAAAAATAGTGTCCCGTTTTTTTTGGTCAGCTTTGTAACGCATTTTTTCATACATTTCGTATGGGCCGTTACAAACCTGACAAAAATTTTTTTTATGGAAAATTGAGGACCCATTTTCATTAAAAGGGTGCACTTTTTTCTGAAAGTGCCCAGGATCACTTTGTGGTCCGTCCGTCCGTCTGTCCGTCAAGACCCTTTATCTCGGGAGTGCGTGGAGGAGGTATCGAGTTGAAATTTAAACTATATACTAATATCTATGGTCCTTTGAAACAGTTTTCCGAAATTCATCCCCTAAGGGATAAAAAAGGTGGTTAAAAGTTTGTATGAGATGTGAATATTTTTTTAAGTTACAGACTTAAAACTTCGTATATAGACTCTTTGGTACTATACAACAAAAAAATATTTAGCGTTTTTTGAAAATCATCCCCTAAGGGATAAAAAAGGAATTGAAAGTTAGTATGATATGTGAATATTCAAGAACCTTTATCTCGGGAGTGCGTGAAGGTATCGAGTTGAAATTTAAACTATATACTAAAATCTATGGCCCCTTGCAAACGTTTTCCGCGTTTTCCGAAATTCATCCCCTAAAGGATAAAAAAGGGGGTTAAAAGTTTGTATGAAATGTGAATCATTATTCAGGTTGCAGATTTAAAACTTCGTTTATAGACTCTTTGATACTACACAAGAAAAGTATGTTTAGCGTTTTTTGAAATTCATCCCCTAAGAGATAAAAAAGGAATTGAAAGTGAGTATGAGATGTGAATATTTTTTTAAGTTACAGACTTAAAACTTCGTTTATAGACTCTTTGATACTATACAAGAAAAGTATATTTAGCTTTTTTCGAAATTCATCCCCTAAGGGATAAAAAGGGGTTGAAAGTTTGTATGAGGTGTGAATAATTTTTCAGGTTGCAGACTTAGAATAAGAAAACCGTATTTCATGTTTTCCGAAATTCATCCCCTAAGGGATAAAAAAGGGGGTAGGGGGGATTTTAACTCATTTTTATGATGTACGGAACCCTCGGTGGGCGATTCTGACTCGCACTTGGCTGGATTTTTAACCTAAAGCCTATTTTTTTCATTCCGGACACTAAAATGACAACCTCAAATGTGATACGTAAAAATAATGATACCAGCTTAAAACAACGAGTTGATCTTCGGTTACGGTCTTTGTTGTATTTGTAAATAACCGACAAAATGTAAAACAGTCTCCCAAACCAAGTCTGACAGTAGAATTTTTATTTATTTATATGCCTCCCTTTTTTCACTCCGATGAAAGACTAATAAATAACTATACCTTGTAATTATTTTTACATGTGTGACGCAAATAAGTAGCAAATAAACATATTATATAGGTACTTAGTTCTTATTAATAATACCGTTGGTCAAAAAGTGAGTTTTACTTTTTTGCGTGCTCAAATTTCGTTTTTGTGCTATATGTTTTTTTTTAAATCTAGTTGTGTAGTTTTGTCCCAACTTATGACTACTTATCGAAGAGTTTTAATGTTACTTTAGGTACTTTGCCAAGACGTAATAAAACTAAAAACCTACTATTAACGCAAAAATATTAAATATTGATATTTTATCAAAATAATTATCATTTATTAAAAATATTGAACATTTAAAAACAGGTCTTATTAAGTTGTGTAGTAAATAGCCCCAAATCTTTTTGGTTAGAATCGGTTGTGGTACATCACTATTTATGAGATGTAGAGTAATGATTTTTTTTAAACATGGTTATATTGTTATTATCTTTGTCGGGCCGTTCTTCCTTTTTTTTCATAATTTTGTTTAACAAGAAAATTAAAAAAAAAACATAATTGTAAAAAAATACAAAACAGTCTGACAGATATTGATAATATATTTCTGACATGAAAAATCACGGCTCTGGATTCAAAAACCAAGGTGGAAATAGTCGAGTACGTTTGTATGGAGAAATTAACTGTCCTGTAGCCTATAACGCGACGCTTTTTAAGTTCCCATGCGAACAACCCATTAGGTTTCATGTTCCTTGAGCGTTGTAAGTGATCGATATTGTAGTGGCTGGCGAAAAAAAAATACTGGGGAAAACTTGAGTCCTACGAGTTTGCACTCATCCAGATTTGTCGAATCTTTTAGTTCAACCTCATCGGGATGTTTGAATAGGGATTAGGCATGAAACTAATGGGCGATTTGACGCTGGTTCGCAACCCTAGTCTATCTGAACTGAACAGAGAAGATGATCCCCCGACGGCTGTCGGGTCGATTATCCGCTACCGGTCGCATTAAAAGACGTATGTGCTAGATTTTGTTGAAAGGTACCACTTTCTCTATTGTTGACAAGATACATTTCTAAATGAATCTTTATGGCATTAGGTCTCACCGGCAAGCGACAAAGCGGTACCTTTTCCTAAAAACAGTCACATACCTACCTATACATATATTTTAGGAACGGCTCGGCTACTAGACGACTTATCACATCTGCTCGTTAATGGTGATATTATTTGCAAATAATACTGAGATTTAATGAGCTGTATTAAGCCCTTCATACATTTTACCGCCCGCCCGGAGCTCTCGGCGGACCTGCATCCCACTCGCGTACCCCCGCTCACAGCGGTGTACTGGACTGCGCTACTATGCTACCACTTATAATTATTGTTTATGTACCGCTAGGGCGATAAGCACTTTACGTGCCTGCGTCAAATATTCGAAGGAAGGGCCATATGTACTGTAAAACGTCGTACGATACACGTGCGAAGAGGTAATTCGCAACTCGTGTTGATTTAAAACACTCCTTACGGTCGTGTTCTAATTTATCGCCACTCGTTGCGAATTTCCTCTTTTTCGCCCTTGTATCAGATTAATATTCATATATTTTCAGTCCTCCTGCCTTGGTATGTAATCTACTATTATTGAATGATAAAGTTAATTAGGTACACATCAAGCATCAGGTAGGTACTGGTACCTGGGCATTTTCAGAAAAAAGTGCACCCTTTTATTGAAATTGGGTCCTCAATTTTCCATACAAGAATTTTTTGTCAGGTTTGTAACGGCCCATACGAAATGTATGAAAAAATGCGTTACAAAGCAGACCAAAAAAAAACGGGACACTATTTTTCTTTTTTTAAATCAATAGTACTCGTGATTCTGGTTATAAAAAACCCAAAATTTCCTATATTTTCAAAAAAAATGAAAATGGTACCCTATTTTTGAAAATGCCCACCTACATAAAATTGATTTACATTTATATGTAATAATAAATTGCATACATTAGTCAATTAAAACAGATCAAAATGTAGTAATGTGTATCTTAATGTACTAATTATGATCATGTACCGAATTGTATCAATTACTCAACAATGATATCCGGGCGGCTGATTCCATTATGTTATACCACACAGGACTGCCGGCTGCAGTTGTCGTTAACAAGAAGTCTAGTTCGCAGAGCGTGTCCTCATCAAAAATAAATTCTGATACTGAGAACCAAACATCTTCAATTGCACGATCGACTGTAAGTACGCTTATTTTAATTCTTACCTACTGGATTATCGTGGGGCAATAGCAAAATTCATTCAGGTCATGTACGCTCGTTGTCAGTGATTGAAGAGACTTTGTTTGCTGTGGAATGAGCCTAAAAGAGGCACCTTTGACTGGTATTTGTTTTATAGGACCTAGATGTAGATAGTAACAATGTGTCTGCGTCTCAGATATAACAAAACCGCCCTGTATACATATACATTTATAAAGTTATGGATAAAACTTTAAGTAGATATTATTTGTACCGTGTTTTTTACTAGTTTAAGATATTGTGCGTTTCATATATCTGTGGAAATCGTATTAGTATGTGTTGCCGCATGCTCCACGTGCTACTTTATAGTGCGAAGTCCTGACCATAAAGCAAAATATATCATTATCACTTACTTTATATACCTACAGAAGGCCTAGTATAAAAGTTGTACGAGGGGGTCAGAGGGGTCAAAATATGAAAGTTGCCGGATGATTTAAATAAACGGCAAACATAATTTGAACTCCCGATACGCTAACGCGGTCGAGGAGTTAATGTCGTACAATTTTTATACTAGGCCTTCAGGTAAGTACGTAGCAAATACTAAAAACCTTGCGATTATGTCAGGGCCAAAATAGCAAGGGCAAAAAATACCTAGCTACGATAAGGTTCGATATCAGTAAAATGTACGAATTTACAGCTCTTATCATGATTATCATCGTGGTCTTGTCAAGGTTATTTCGTCCGCCCAAGGCTATCGGTCTCGTCTCAAATTGTTTTTTTTTTTTTTTTGAAAATGCAAACCAAACTCGATGACAGAAATACATCAATCAAATAGTTTTTATGGCAGCTTCGTGAATATAACATTTTTGCAGGTCTCTTCAGTTGAAAATATATCTACAGTGAAAGAACCTTTATTACCTTCTGAAGCTACCAGACCAAAATGCTCTAAAAAAGATGGTAAGCTCTTCAATCTATTTTTACCAGTATGTCAAAAGGTAAATTAATATTTAATGTGGTACCACTAGGTAATTATAATTCTTCTAATATTGTCTTCTGTTACCGCGATTGTTATTCATTGAAATTAAACACTTTAGAACGGATTAATCGCGTTTATTAACACCATGATCCTACAGTCATCATCTTAACCCTGTGAAAACGAGTGCTGTAAAGGGCTCGAAACGTAGGATCATGGTGTTAATAAACGCGATTAATCCGTTCTAAAGTGTATAATTTCAATAATTCTTCTAGCTTTTGCCCACGACCTAATCTGCGTAGAATTAGAAGAAAAACTATCCTATGTACCTACGAGTAAGGACATAATTATGATGGATAGTTTGACTTCGAACTCCGAAGGTCCCAGGAGTCAAACTATCCCCATACCAAATGTTATCTTAATTCGTGCAGCAGTTATAACGTGAAGACGTAACATCTGTATCTTACATCTTACCTATATTATACCTAAATGCGAAAGTAACTTTGTCTGTCTTTACCTTTTCACGTATATTTAAGTATGGATATTTTGCAGTGCGGAAAGAAACGTCGGGTCAATCGGGACCTAAGAATGTCAGATCAGAAATCAACCTTGACCGTAAACGGCAAGAATTTTTAAAATTTCGGAAGCAATTTATTCTACAACAGGTAAGCACTTTTTTACAATTAGTATATTCTTTGATTCTTTAAATTAATTGACGGAGAGCTGGCCAACTCATTCATGGGTTGCAATATGCAGAACAAAAAAACCTCATACTAGAGCTTTACTTTAGCATTATTATTGATAACCTGGGTTCAGGTGATTTTAGTACCTACCTACCTAGTTATGACTAGTAGAGAGATTTCGATATGTTCCAAACAAACAACCAAATATAAAAAATATACTTATTGCGATTTAACAATTAGCAGCAGACTTTGTTTTTTCTTTAGAATGAGTACATTGACCGATACGCCCAATTGCGTGACATGGAAGCCAGGTACGGCGTGCCTGCTTCGGACCAGGTGATGGGAGAGGTGCGCGTGCTGTCCGTCACTGGCTGGCCGGCACACGATCTGCTGCTCGTGGCTGAGGGCGCCACTACAAATGAAATCAAAGGAGTTCTTGGTATTTATTTAAGCCTCATATTAAGTAAAGTTCATTCCATACCAATAACTGCAATAATCCCGAAAGTCTCGCGAGCCCGTTGCGACAGCGGTCGCAGAGGTGTGCATCCAGTTCTGACTATAGGCACACACTGGTGATGGCAAGACTACGAGGAGTCGATAATTTAATTATGTAGAGAGATCGAGACAAAGAAGGGATGGGCACTTGCCGTAACTTTGCCTGCTCTTTTACCTCCTAATCTTAGACCATTCGTGTAAAGTGCATATTCGCTTAGTCGTTAAAACTTTACTCCCTATTTTCGCTTTTAACTTTTTTTATCTCGAGAATTACTTAATTTCTTTATAGAGGTTATTCGATAAGATGCTGAAACGAATAGAAGTTTATTAGACCAAATGTTTGACTAACTGCTGTAGCTTGAATGTATCAATTGAAATACTCGTTAATATTTCAAACAGGGCCGAAAATACTCCAGCAGATAACCGTTCAGCTTAGCGAAATACGCGAAGAAGTGCTAGCCATGGGCACCGAGCTAATGAGGCGACGCTTGGAGATATTGAAATTTATACGCGCCATACAACGCAACGAGAATAGGGTATTTGTATACGAAGGCAATGTAAGTACTGTCCATTAAGTACGACTAGTTGTATTAAATTACCGGGTACCGCGATTACTGACGCAGGGATGATATTTATCATCAATTTCCGTCCGAGACGAACTACCTACTAGTAAGTAGTGGGCGTAACTCAGATTTTTATGTTCATTGTTACACGTAACTTCGAATTCGGATAAATACAATTCCGAGAATTAAGCGAATCTGGTATAAGAGAGGTTTTGGCGTGGCGGGTGAAGTTGAGTGACTCTATTATGAATTGACCCTTTGTTTTCACAATGCAATGGACACAAATGCGTTAACATAAACACAAGTATTAGTTAAACTCAATCATCCGTGAGTAATACCATCAAATAATACTAAATGAACCTACGAAAACTTTGACGGAGTTGAGGCTGATCCCAGCAATTACAATATAATTTGAGATATATCTTGAGAACGACCCCCTTCCGCTAAAGTTAAGGATTATAAATTTTTCAGAATATCGAATGGCAAACTAAGAACGCCGAACTGGATGAAGAAACTGTAAAATTGCGAGAATTCGTTTTAATGACGGTCAACAATTTGGAAACGAAACTTACTCAGAGCTTAGATGCTGCCAAGTACTTTTATTCCATTATTATTGATTTATTTTTTGAATGTTTTGAACATTTTATTTCTTTGTTGAAAGATGTCTTTATAATTTTTATTTAAAAAACCGGCCAAGTGCATGTCGGGCCGTGCTCAGTGTAGCGTTCCGCAGTTTACCGTCCGTTACAATAGGCGAACTTAAAAAGGGTTTTAATGTATACCATGCTTATAACAATAGAAAAGGAGTATCTTCGCAACTCTTTAAACACTGACTAAACTATGACTTGTACGCCCTATTAACCCAGAAGATATATTTTTATGCAAAAAATCAAAAATGGCTTAACTGACCAAGTTCAAATTGATTTTCTTTCAAAGTATTCATAAAGTTCTGTTTTAATTAACGACCTCCGAGCCTAAGTCGGTAGTGACCCTGCATACGAAGGAGGACGTCTCGGGTTCTAATCCTGGTCAGGGCATTTATAAATTGTGTGTTCATCACAAATATTTGTTCCTGTGTTATGGATGTTTTCTATTTTCTAAGTATTTATATGTATCTCCATCTAGTATACAGGGTGTTCCTGAGCATTTGCTTTAACTTCGTCATGTGGCTTGGTACATATCAATGTTATGTCGAATACTCATACTTCGTTTACACACATGCAAATCCCATATGAGAAAAAAAAATAGTAGTTATTTTCTAAACGGAGCTAATTAGAATACCAGTGTCTTTGAGAAATTAACTTAATTTAAGCTAAAGAATGCACCCTTGAATTTAAAGCAATTGCTCAAAAACACGTTGTAATATATACAACGTGTTTTTGAGCAATTGTAGTATATATGTAGTATATTCTTTTCTAAATACCTATTCAACTATTCATTATATTACTGAAGGGTTGTATGTGAGATAGTGAGATGTGAGATGTGAGATACCCTAAAATAAAAGATTTTCGATTTATTTTTACTACTTTCTCGGCATGACCATACCATACCAAATCAGAATTACAGCTTTCTAGTCCTAATGGTCACTGAGGTAAGCTGCAGGCGGACGGACGCACGGGCAGCTAGACATGGCGACACTATAAGGGTTCTTAGATGACTACGGAAAACTAAAAAGACGTTTTTTCTTAACATTTTATGATTTATCTGCAAGGGTTTAAGTGTTATATTAATTTGTTTTACGTAAGTACTTTGCTTATAGAATACCATGGATGGATCGAGACAATATGCTGAATAAAATAGAGCGTTTGCAAAAAGAGTTGTTAATGCTGAAAAAAAGTAAACACCCGGAGGATACCACCGACGATAAGGTAGATACAGTCGCGTACTTTGACTGATATGATGAATATTATTGTGAATACAAAATTTTGACAAACAAAGAGCGCATGGCGGCGCGGGTACGCGTAACAGGCGCACGCGGGCCGGTAGATTTAGTACGGCGCACCCGCTGCGTGCGGAGGCCCAAACAAATTTTAAACTGGTAATGAAAAGAACTTCCTCTGCAGAAACTTTCAGAGGAGTTGCAACGTGAGCGCGCTGCAAGCGCGAAGCTGAAGGAGATGTTGGCATCTGCGGAGGAAAAGATCGCGGCAGCGGCGCGCGCGCGCAGCGCTGAGTTCGAGCGCCAGGCCGGCGCGACCCCGGGCCGTGCGAAGTGGCATAACCCCAAACAATCGGTAAAAACATTATTCTTCTTGTACTTTAAGAGTCCACATGCTCGAACAAAAGATATATCTAATTGTAACAGCAGCACGCGTAATCAGATAATTGCTGTTTACAACTAAACTTATTTTTTTGTAGAAAAAAGCTTTAACCAGGTTTAAGAACTAGTTATTATATTACTTATTTATTTAAGTAAGAATCATGTTTATAAATTCAAGATTTACGACGTTCTGTCCAAAAACATGTAAAAAATCACCTATGCTTGACAGTTGACAAATAAAAGTTAAAAGTCATGTTTTCACGTTTACTAGTTTGCAGGATAACTAGTTGGTATCAATATTGAGATCTAGACGTCTGAATGATAACACT
The DNA here is from genome assembly GCA_949128165.1 of Lathronympha strigana. Classification (NCBI taxonomy): domain Eukaryota; kingdom Metazoa; phylum Arthropoda; class Insecta; order Lepidoptera; family Tortricidae; genus Lathronympha; species Lathronympha strigana. The sequence continues at coordinate 7,393,237 of OX421905.1, read as the reverse complement.
TTGACCACTGTGGCCTCTTATTGTGCTGCAAAGCTATTGGTGTTCGCGGAGGAGATGGCCGCAGCGGCTCGGCTTTTTTAAAATTTTCAATAACCCTAAATCGAATACCATTTCGAGACAAACGCCTGTAGGTACCGTACCGTTATTACACGCTGTGACGACGTTGGTTTAATTGCAGATTACACTTAGCTGAATTTAGGATTCTAAATGATTTAGAAACCTAATTTAGTAAATAGTGTAATCAACTAATCACGTTTAGCCAGGACCCTAAAAAGTAACTTAATTAGAATAAATGATGGTTTCTGACAAGCTGAATGACTTTGTATTGTAGTTAGGGTAGGTGTAATAATATTTTTCTACTCGCCGACTTTAATCTGTCAATTACGAGTATATAGGCAAAACTATAAGCTCATACTTTTCGATATTAGACAGTCCAACTCAACTATAATATCTCATTTCGATACGCTGTAGGCAACTATAATAGAATTTCATACAAATTCTAAACTTATTTGTGATGCCGCCTGAGACTTTGCCGAGCGCGCGCCCCGCGCCGGCGCCGACCGCGCCCCCCGCGACTGCCCCGACCGCGCTCCCCGCGCGCAATTACATACGAGTATTTTTGTGTTACATCCGTGTTAAGTCAATGAAATTGAAAGATGAAATTGTTCCTCCATAGATGATGATGATGATGACTCGTAGAAAAAGTATTGTATACAATCGTAATATAATTAAGTTTTTCAATCTCGTACCTTACTTAGGCCACTCAGCAAGCTTCGTGGCCTAAACACGGTACTCGACTGAAAAACTCTTCATTATATCACGATTGTATAAAATACTATTTTCTACTCGCCGACTTTAATCTGCCACTTACGAGTACATAGACAAAACTATAAGCTCATACTTTTCGATATTAGACAGTCCAACTCAACTATAATATTTCATTTCGATACGCTGTAGGCAACTATAATAGAACTTCATACAAAATCTATACTTATTTGCGATGCCGCCTGGTACTTTGCCGACCGCGCGCCTCACGCCTGCGCCGACCGCGCCGGCCTGCCGGCCATCTTTTTGTGTTACATCCTTGTTAAGTCAAGAAATTGAATGATGAAATTGTTCCTCCATAGATGATGATGATGATGACTCGTAGAAAAAGTATTGTATACAATCGTAATATAATTAAGTTTTTCAATCTCGTACCTTACTTAGGCCACTCAGCAAGCTTCGTGGCCTAAACACGGTACTCGACTGAAAAACCCTTCATTATATCACGATTGTATAAAATACTATTAGTGCAGTCAGTCGTCACGCACACCTTTACTAGGTATAGGAACATGGCGCACGTAAAATATTTTTTAAGTAATATCTTGGATTTGTACAGAGAAATGAAATTACCTATTCCTGGGATAAAAATGACAAAAACTACATGAATAAAGTATTACGGATTTTTTTATTTTATTTCCATGGGTCTACGGCCACGGCTACTCCTTTTGATTTTTAGATAATACTAGTGGCAGTGTATCCGAGACGTTCGTCACTGAAACGAGTGAAACGCTGACTGATTCAGTGACATAATTTAGAATAGTGTAATCAGGAGCGTCCTTTCTATCCCCTCTCTTGCAGTCTAAAATAATTAGGATTCCTAAATTCTAAGAAGTGTTATCTGCGCTTTAGTACTGAAACACAGTCATGACGTCAAAATTCTCATAGGTAGGTACTCTAAATGGACTTTTTGACTTAAATATGAGAGTAACGCAAATAAAAAATAATATGAAATGTCGATCATTATCATTTATTCTTTTCTCCAGCATCGCGGAACCCATGACCCTCCTGTAAAGAGAGTGGAAGCTCCAAAGAGTGAAGTGACTATGGAAGCGTTATTGAACCAGCGTGATGCACTCCAGTCAAAGTAAGCAGGCAATAATAATTATATTATACTGGAAATTTTCAGTTTTTACAGTACCTATTATTCAAAATAATATATACCCTTCAGTTTTTTAATATCTACAATAATGTTGTCTTGTACTTTAAAACTAAAACTTTTCGCATTCACAAATAAAAATGACGAACCTAACCGGATGATATGAGAACCCTTTTTTTATTAATATAAGGGGGGTTCCGCCCCCGAAGCCCCGAACCGTTCTTACTGACTCTTGATTATGTTCACACTCGACTAAAGAGAAATAATAAGTGAAGCTGTTTCCATTTTCTTGTAGAGGTCATAATTTCATTGTCAGAATAACAAGTGCTGTTCGTGTTTTCGTACATTTTATATTGCGCTGCGCATTATTTAAATGTACATCATGAAATATGTGTAAATTATCAGCGAACTAAATAGCAATATTCGTGTTAAATATATTGTTTTATCAAGTTAATTTTTAGTTTCTCTAGAAATATTTTTCGGAGTTTTTTATTGATTTAATTGCGTATTTGAGAAAAGCACTATACATACCTTGCTTTGAAAAGGGGTTGCCGGCTTCGTATCCTCGCTACCCTCGGCTGTCTAAACCTCCTCAGCCTTCAAGCCCTTCTTCCCCGACATCTGCATCTGCAGTAATGTACTTTAATTATTTCAAGCGTATTATTTCCATACAGAGTCAAAGAACTTCAAGAACATGCTAACGCATCAATCCTAGAGGCTCAACAGCGAGAAACCCAGCTTAAGTCCCGGGTAGAATCTTTGATGGCGACGCTAGAGGTTCAGGTTACAATCACTACGTTTTTAAACAAAAAAAAAAATCGAGACGCACGCAGGCGCTGCTGGTGGTGACGTCCGACGTCCCGGAACGCGTTCCGGAAGCAGTATCTACAGACCCGATAACGGGTCATATACGTTCGGGCATATCCGCCGAATCTGCCAATATTCGAAATTATGTTGGTAAATTTGTTTGACGGATGACCGGCGGACATACCCACTATGGAGATCCGATGGATTGCCCGAACGTATATGACCCGCACTTATCACTTTAGAGTCAAACCACGTTATCTCTTTCAACTTTCAAGCAAATAAATAAATAAATATTTGTGGGACAATTTTACACAAATCGACCTAGTCCCACGGTAAGCTCAATAAGGCTGGTGCTGTGGGTACTAGACTACGATATATATAATAGATATATAAATACTTAAATACATAGAAAACATCCATAACTCAGGAACAAATATTCGTGATAAACACACAAATAAATGCCCTGACCAGGATTCGAACCCGAAATGAACTATCAAAACGTCTAACTTCTTTACGTTCACTTAACAATTTCACAGTCTGTCTTATCAAAATCTATGAAACTTAGCATTGAGGGACTCTAGATAAATTTAAGCGTACTCAAATATATTAGTATTTTTTTGGTCTTCAAATACTTAAATCGGTTAATTCAAAATTAAATAATTATATTTACAAAACGTTTGCGATCAGTCTTTTAATCTCGGATAAAAGGCCAAGTAAGCATAACGCAACCGAATCAATGAATCATAACCTCTATGCACATATTTTTATATTGCACATGCGTTTTCTACACAGGAACAGAAAAAGGAATCAACGGAAACAGTAGCCCAGGAAATGGAAAAACGTTTAAAAGAGCTGCAAGAGCAATATCATATGTTACAAGAACGGTCCCATGTATTGGTTGAAGCACAGCATAAGAAATGCCTCGAATACTTGCCTCAGAAAGGTATTTACAACGAATACACGATTACATGCCTCTGAACTGAAAGCAATATTTGTACCTACTCGTACGTTTATGGACTTTAACAAATACATGAATCTCTATCCTTTTGGTAAATCGCTGACATTATGTAAATTTCTACATTGTAAGGTAGAACCTCGATATTCCGAACTAATTGGGTCCGAGGCTAGTTCGGATAATCGAAATCTGGATTTTTTAGTACGAGATCAAAGAAAAACAATACCTTTTTATCTTAAAAACAGTATAGTACTTATATATATAGCTACACCTACCTGCCCACATTAAAATTGGACCCAGGTATTTCATTAGATTCAATTTAAAAAGGTCGAATATTTTGAAATTAAGCACTTTAGAACGGATTAATCGTGTTAATAACACCATGACCCTACGTTACGAGCCCTTTACAGCACTCGTTTTCATAGGGTTAAGATTAATTGTGTTCATTATCGCGATTAATCTGTTCTAAAGCGTTTAATTTCAATGAGCAACAATCGCTGGAACAGACGACAATATTATGTTCTAATATTTTGCTCCAAGTCTCTTTAGTCTGAAATTCATATGAATGAAAGAAAATATCTACGTACCTACTCAGTAGGTACCTAAGTATCGAGACTATCAAGTGCGTTTGGATAAACGAAGGTAGCGCTCGGATAACTGAGGATTCGGATCATCGGGGTTTGGATAATCGAGGTTCTACTGAGTAAATTTTGTGAAATAAAATAAATTTCGTGTCGCGTCTATGTTTTAAAGCTCTTCGTGTTACGATTACGGTTTAATAAAACTGTCTAGAGACTACAATCTACTATTGTTTTTTAGTTCCATGTTCGTGCGAAGATATAGACATTCTGTATGATCTACAAGCAACAAAGCAAGCCCTGGCGCGAGTCAAGAAAGAGCTTGAGCGAAGCCGTGCGGGCAACGACTCGGAGAAAACCACGGTAAGGGAACGATCACAAACTACGTGACCCTTGCGTTTTTTACACTCCTCCCTCGCCCCGGCGACTAAGCGTAGTACATGCCAAGACGTAGTATATGATAATATTCTACTGGCTACGTGACAAGAAACCAAACTCCCACTCTCCCCGGTGACCAAGAGTGGTACTTTGACGACCCCCTCCCCTCCTAAACCGGTCACGTAGTTTGGATACGTTCCCTAAAGCTATTCGATTGCCAATATTGCATAACCACCTGTTTACCCCTTCTCCAGCCATAGTATGATTTAACGACCACACACGTGTCAATCCATACTGCATGCCTACCACGAACATCGAAAATTGGCATTGACGGGAAAACCTCTTTGTCATTCCAATATGCAAGTGTGACAGAGATGGAGATACAAATCCGCAATCGTTCGATTTTCGTGGTATAGGCCCTGATATTATAAATAGGAAAGTGTGTGTGGCTGTTTGTTTGTCCGTCTTTCACGGAAAAACGGAGCAGTGAATTGACGTGATTTTTTAAGTGGGGATAGTTAAAAGGATGAAGAGAGACATTGGCTACTTTTGTCTCTTTCTAACGCGAGCGAAGCCGCGGGCAAAAGCTAGTGGAATATAAACTTCAGAACATCGTTTTATATTAATTTGATTGGACATTGTATTTCGAATATTTATTATATTTTTAATTTTTAATTTGTTGTACAACCTTCTGGATCAGTGCGTTTACTCGTTTATCGTTCGTAGAATTTTCCTTGAATTATTTTTTGTTGGATCTCCTATACTTGAAAAAAAAAACATTTTACTTTCATCAATTGTTGAATTGTAGAGAAAAACAAGTTTACCTGATATTAGATAAATCATAACTTTGATTAATGTATGTGAATTGCTCGTTTAAAAACTATAGGCGTTTTAAGCGCAGGTAGGAAATTTTGTTCGTAGACGTCTCTGCTTAATACAGAATTAATTTAGGTAGGAAATTAACTTGAACGAAGATATATCAATAACATCAATGTTCCAAATTTCTTTAAAGGCATGTAAATAATGATAGGTATTAAATATTTTCTCCAAAGCAAGCAAATGTCTATAAATAGTAAATACTAGAGTACTAGGTAGATACCTAGTTTGTTGAGTGTATCATCAGTAAACTACAACTTTCAAAATGTTTAACTTTTACTGCGGCTTATCATAAAGTAAATACATATATCGTTTCCTTTCAACAGGAGCAACCTACGAACGAGATGGAGCAGTTGCTGAGCGAAGATCAGACAATTCCCAAATTGCAGAACAAGATTAAAGAACTTACAGAAAATAAGAAACTGATGTTGTTATACTGACATAATTTCATGTATTGATTTATTGAATACTCTCGTGAACCCTGATTAAGTATTTAAGTATATATATGTATGTTTTAGGACGGAAAACTTGACACGCTATGAGAAGCAGATTTCGGCTCTTCGTGTGGAAGTCAGTCTGCTGCGTAGTTCTAAAGATTACAAGTCGTGCAATGATGAGATTCCTCACGAAGAACTAGAAAAACAAGTGACTAAATTTGTACATCCATTAAAGGAAATAAGAAATAAACCTGTTAGAAATACATTTTCAGATTATATGCTGGTTGCTCGTGTTGGTTTTGAAGTCTGTATAACAGTGCTAGCAATACCTATAGGCGTAAGTTTATATACAGTCAAGTGTAAAAATATGGTGATGCACATCTTACTCAAAAATATGTCCCATAGCACCTTATAGTGTAATAAGAGCGTAGTACAATATTTATGAGTCGATTATGTCGAACCATATTTTTGCACTTGACTGTAGGTATGTACGAGTAGTATACATCAGGTTGTAACAAAAGCCCCGAACGATACTTCAACACATCGGTGTTGTCATTGAACTTATCGAAGTTCAATGACCCTGAATACGATGCAAATGGAAAAATTACCAAATTCGAAAAACATTTTTTTTTACTTTGAATGGAACAGCTGAAATTGCACTTATACCCATAATTTATAAGCCTTTATTTCCATGAATATACATAGTTTTATATAAAATTTACTTACTTAATTCTATTTCATCTATTCAATGGGCAGTCCATAATTGGACGAAGGACTCCTCCATCTTGTGCCATATGTTCCTGTCGGCAGTTACTCTTGGTGATGTGGGCCCTGATAGAGTCGATCTACGCTAAGTTTCCTAGATTTTGATAGTAGAGACTGTGAAAGTGTTAAATAAACGTCATAATTTCATAGAAGTTTGACGTTTAAAATAACACTTTAAAGTTTGACAGTTAATTTAAAAAATTGTTTTTCCGAATTTAGAAAATGTTCCACTTGTCTTGTACCCAGGGTTGTTGACCTTATCAACTGTTGAAGGATCGTTCGGGTCTTTTGTTACATCCTGTATACTACATACCTATGTGCCTAAATAAACTTACGCCTGTTGGTATTGCTAGCACTGTTATACAGACATACAAAAGGCCGGGGGCCCCGGCGAACGCCGGCCGCCTGTTATTTTAATTTATGATCTAAGGCGATTTTGTTTCGCCTTCGACTTAAAGTCGAACTTTTCGAGCAAGAGAAGTGAAAAATAATTTATACTCTTAGGAATTAGTTGTATCATTAATATCATTATTGATTCCATAAAAATAGATTGGCAATAAAAACCATAGCGAGCACGCGTTCTGCATTTGGCAGGTGGTTGACTTGTGTTTGCAAGTGGAGCGGCTGACGCGCGAGCGCGAGGCCCTGGCGTCGGAGGCGATGACGCGCACGCTGCTGCTGGAACGCCACGAGCGCTGCGCCGAACTGTTCGCGCGCGTCACACGCGCACGCCGCGAACTCGCCGCGCAAATCGCGGGCGCGTCCGATACCACCCCCACGGTAGACCGATCTGAGAATCATGAGGTATTTTAAATTCCTCTATAGACACCACGGTACAAGCACAGCGTAAGGATGTACTCCATACAGTGGGTTAACTCCGCCGGTTTCTCGGTCATCGATGGGTGGCGCGCGGGAAAAGAGGCGGGGAGGAAATATTATGCCGCCGAATTTCTATGAAAATTCGGCGGCGTATTTTAAGGGGTGTAAAATTGAAATTAGTTTGCCAATCAGACTGTAATATATTTCGCATAATTTTTGATAACCCTAAGCCTCAGCACGACCACCGAGCCGAGCCGCTGGCCGTGTATGGAGTTACCTCACTGTATGGATTACATCCCTACACTGTGGTACAAGTTATGTTACTACCGTTAGCATTTGTAATTCTGATTCTGATCTCCCTTACGATAGTGATACAGCTGTAAATATACCTATAACGTTACTTTGGTAGTCGGGCAAAAACGGATCTACTAATTTAACAATTTTAACTAAGCTGGACGACCGAGCGAACCTCGCAAGACAAATGATAGTTATGGTACTTAAACATATACCATCAGAATAAGTTTTTTAACGATGCAGCGCCATAATACATTCTTGTTACCTCATACTTATTCATCATTCAATTTTACCTCATTCATAAATTAGTTTGTGTTAAGTTGCAAATATGTTTAGCTGAATAACGTGATGTCAAAGACGTGCCTGAGCAGCGCAAACACCTGGTCGGCACTGCGCGTCGAGCGCGCCCGCGTGCTGCGGCTCGAGGGCGTCGTGCATGCGCAGGCGCAGCAACTCGACCGCGAGAGCCAAGTGCGCATTAAACAGGTACAAGGAACCATGCAGCACTTACGTACCCTTAGGTACCCTTTTGTCACCTCAGTAGCGAACGCCTCGCCTTGTGGCACAACCTGCGACAGCCAGCTTCCGTATAATCTAAGCAGCATTCAGTGAGGCCACATACGTTAGATGTAGTGCATAATGTTTTGCCCTAGTATTTTCACGGAAACACCTAACCTAATAACACGAGTGTTATGGGTAAATTGGCTAATTAATAGATATTCTCATAGTAATCATAGTATTGATCATCATGTGTTTGTCAGGACCGACGGCGCGTGCAGCTCGAGCGTGAACTCCTGCGGACCTGGGCTAGCTCCACCTCCAGCCCTCAGTCGAAACAAACCGTCAAGGAAGTCGATACCTTGACCTCAGATTCCTTATTGTTGTGGAAAACAGCGGACCCGTTGAATATTGAAGATATGGATTTTTGATAAGACCAAATTAATAAGAACATATATATAAGACTTCATTTTACAAGTTTTGTTCATCACTTACTTCGTGAAGTTTTATCTGTCAATCAAATAATTTTAATGTAATCTGGAACCCAAACTCGCTTTTCAAATAACACATAAAATGGAACCAAAATGAAATTGTTTTCTTTTGTCCCAAATTGAAATAGTGCCTTTTACCCGAATTAAACACTCTACTTTTCATATTAATATACTTATATCGGGGTACTCACGATTATAAAGTCGAAAATAGCTCGACAAGTTTCGGAACGGGTGTGCGCAGAGCAATCGCCGCAAGCGTTTCTCAGTCATGATTATGGGAAAATCGTCTTGATGCAGTATCTACGGCGTAACAAGTGTCCGATTTTATCCGTCACGCCCTTAATGTACGGCAGGTATAAGGGCAACCTTTCCACTGCAGCCGATCGACGACGCACCGATATGTTCGCTACACGTTTACTTTGCCTCCCATTGTACCCGTTGTTTTCCAACACACATTTCACGTGGCTCAGCTCACAGTCTAAGTGCTGCGGATCACACAGACTCAAGGCACGATTAATCAAAGTTCTCGGTACTGAGGACAATTGCGAAGGATGATGGTGTGAATCTGCCCTTAGATACCGGTCCGTATGCATCGGCTTGCGGTAAACTGTAGTATGCACTCGACCACACGGTTTACGCATAACCAGGACGTCCAGTAACGGCAATTCTCCTTCTATCTCCTCCTCCACAGTGAACCTGATCTTCGGATGCAAAGTGTTAAGATGTTCCGTGAATTCCCGCAGACATTTTCCACATACCGCCACCAATATCTAGGTCCCACAGGCGTGCTATTTAAAGCGTTCTCGTCTAGCCACTCCATAAAGATATTGGCACGAACGGGAGCTATTGGTGAACCCATGGCCACACCGTCAACCTGAAGGTAGAAATCTCCCCTCCACATCAGATATCCAGATTTCGGCAGGTAAATCAGTGGCACCAACTAGGTTCGATATTATCTTAATAGTATCATCTACCGGTACATTAATGAACAATGATGTCACATCAAAGCTCACCATGAGTTCATCTTCATGTAGTTGGATATCACTTAACAGGTTGATGAAGTGCCTCGAATCCTTTATGTGACTCGCAGTCTCGCCCATAAAGGTCTGTAAAATTGACGACAAGTGCTGGGCAAGCTTATTTATAGGTCGGCGAGTCAATCTGACTGACTATTGGTCTCAATGGCCAATCAGGCTTATAGATTTTCAGCAAACCATAAATTTTAGATGACGTTGGGTTGTGCGGGCGTAATCGTGCTGCTAAACTTACATCCGGTACACCCTGTAACCACTTGTTTACTTTTGCAGTCACTCTCGACGTGGGGTTATAATTGACTTTTTTATACGTTGTTTCGTCGCTCAGAAGGGTGGTTATTTTATCTTCATAGGCGTAAGTGTTAACAATAACGGTCGCGTTACCCTTATCAGCCGGCAAAACTAACACGTCTAAATTGTCCCGTAGCTCCTTCAACGCACTCAGCTCTCCTCGCGGTACGTTACACTTTGGCAATCGGGACCTACGAAGCATTGATGCCACATCTTGTCTGATACAGTCGGCGTCAACGGCAGGAAGTCGCTCCTGATGACGTTCTTCGTAACGAACAAAACATGTTGAGCGAAAATCGACTAAATTACGTGAGTGACCCGTTTTAAATATTATTTAATATGTTCGAGTCTCACGAGAGTTTATAGTTAAAATAACTATTAATGCCTATGTTCACCGATTATTCCTAGCTCCGTTGTCCGTCGTTGTATTTAGAAGTTTATTTTTGATCGAAAACAGTTATCTCCTATTTGGTCCCATCTGATGATGGGATTCATGAGGAATTCAGGGAACTCCTAAATTTTCTAATGTATGGTAATTTCGGTGTTTTCTTAAGTAAATGAAGGAATTTCTTGCGAAAAATACGTAGACCCGATAAAAACTAATCTTTGAAATTATTTAATGCAGTTAATTAATTAACGTTGTCCGTATCGAAAAAACCGAAGAACCGGCATTTTTCTCCGGCAGAACCGGTATCCGAGTAATCAAAAAATCCCGGATATTTCCGGTAACGTCGATACTGGGATTTCCTCGGATCATTTCCTAGTAACTATATAGCATATGTTAATAATATTACAGCTAGGGGTGTGTTTTGCATGCTGCTACTTACTTTTGAATATAAATTGCGAAAAACAATTATTTAATATTTGTATCGGAAACAAGAGACAACAACAGACGTTGCCGGTCTGGCTGGCTAAAAACTAAAGTTTCCGTCCAACGTATCAGTTTCAAGCTAAGCGCAAAAAGCTGAAAAATAACAGAAAAGTTGTCAGTTAATAATACTTGGCTCTCAAAAGTCAAGCTCAACTCCTAGAATATTCTTGGCCTAAAAATAATAATTTTATATTTGACCTCAAAGATTTAATTAGAAAAAAAAAATTCTCTTGACATATGTATTTATTTGTCATTTTGGAAAGAGTAAACATAGTTTATTCTCATAATTAAGATTTATAGAAAAAATTGCACAAAATTAAAAACAAAAAAGAAACAGAAACATGATAAAATTGAATATTAAAGTGAACCGCGAACAAACACAAGGTATTACATATTTTATTTATTGCAGGGAAAACAAGTAGTAGGCAGACATAATAGAGTCAGTTACTTTTTAAAACATTTTACTATGTCGACAACATATTTGCTTCACTGTTAATTAAGCAATATTTCTCAAACATGCGCTAAAATCGCGTCGCTATGTCGCTATGAATGTGATAGGAATAGGACGTGAAACATATCGTGTTATCGGCACTTCAGTGAGATGCGCTGCGCTAGAAAAATTGTGCTCGTCTCGTAGAAAATAGGCTAGATGACAAAAAAACTAATTAGTCTGTCTGTTAGATTATTAAAACATATTCGACACGTATTTTTTCTTTTGTTCGTCAAATGAAAAACGACGGAAATACAGCGCTTGAAAGTTTCGCGTGACGTCACAATCGAGTACGATTCTTACTCTAAGGTGACGTCACCAGCCCCCACCACGGAACTTTGACGCTCTTCATATTCGTCAATTTTAGTTATCTTGAAAAAGGAAAAAATACGTGTCTAATAATTTTTGATAATCTTTCTGACGGACTAATTAGAATAATAGTTTTTCAACCTACTCGTAGTCATCATCCCTATTAGGACACCAGGATGCTCTTTTCTTAATCTCCATGCGACATAATTGAACGATTTTGTTTAAAGTTGTTTGCCCAACCTTTTTTTATTTGGATATTTTTATGTGATTTCTACTCAGTGAAATCGAAAAATGGAAAGGTTTGTTAAAATAGGTATGGAAAGTTTGGAACCCTTTGGTCTTCTACTAGAATCGTAAGAGCTCGCGATTCTATATAGAAATCACATACAAATATCAAAATTTAACAAAGGTTGGCGGGCGGGGAGCTCAAGCTAGGGAGCTACCGTATCGTCGCTCACCAGGCGGCGCCACTCATACGTGGGTCCTGTGTCAGTATGAGAGAACCGTCAAAGTGACGTTTGAAATGTTCCCGCAGGACCCACGTTCCACTAGCGCCCCTAGCGGAAAATCGGCTCGCGGTAATCCTTATTCCATGACTTCATATATCTTCAATAGTATTAGGTTCTCAAACATAGATATATAATAAAAGAACTAGATACTCAATCAGCCAAACAAAATGACGCGATAAAAGTGCTGCAGTTGCAGTACTTTTTCATAATATACCCATCGTCTTCTTTGGAACGTAACGTTACTTTAAGTGCCAAAAGTGTATAAAGTTTTAACAGTGTTGGTAGTTCTGCGTATGAATCTGACGTAGGCATTAAGTGTCAAATTCATACGCAGAACTACCAACACTGTTAAAACTATGCATTGTTTAGTACGAACGAAACAAATTGGTGATACAAATGATAACTCATTTGTATCATCATCAATTCATCATTCATCAATTCAAAATTGTTCGCTAGCGTCATTTTGACCCACATCTTTTGATGTTTTTGTTCTGCTTTGTGTTTCTATTTCTTTTAATATAATAAGTCAATGTAAGTACTCAAAGAGTAGGTACATAAATATATCTGCATGTATATCTATTTGCTGGAAGGTATTGACTTTCCGCGAGGCGTTTATAACCCTGTAATTTTCATGCCAAACACGCCTTGATAAGTAGATGTTGCTTCTGAAGTATCTTAAAGTAGTTTATGTGATTGTATAAAATGAAAGGCATTAAAACTCGAGTGAGGGTTGGCTCGGCTGACGCTTCGTTTCATAATAACATCACACGAGTGTTTTAATGTCTAATTATTTACAAAAACATACACTGCGTTATATACACACATATCATGAAGCTCTCCATGATGCGTTCCAAAGAGATTGGAAGTCGTAGGGCGACGCGTATGGTTGTCACACTAAAGAGGTCCGTGCTCTGTGATGCGTTCAAAGCGCATATGTATCGACCACCATTGCGACTTTCAGGAATAAAAACTTTTTTGACATTCAAGTTTGAAATTTATATTTTTAAATTCAGAGACAAACAAGAGTTGGCGCCAATTTTCATATCGTTCGATATCAAAATAACGTGCGAATTACGTGCGTCATTGTATGCAATTGTCACTTCGTTTTAAACTAAACGTCATCTCGTCTGATACAAGAATAGAGGTCTAAACAAATTTTCTTAGACTTCCGGTTGATTTCCAAGATGGCGAGGACGCGTCGGGAGTAGTTCTTTGTTTTTTGTTTGTTAAAAGTTGTTTAGTGCGTAATATTGGTGGCTTATTATACAGTGAACTAACAAAAAAGCATGCAGATGATGAAGAAATAGTCCTCACACCTGTCTTACCACTCTTGGGATCATCACCCGGTTGTCCGCGCCACGTGCTATTTGAAATCAGCTACCATTTTAAATAGCAAGGCTCCTCACCGTACAAAGTCTCGCCCAAAGAGCGAATTTATTTATTTATCTATATAACCGTACAACTGTTAAGTCAAACTTTGACACTGGCGAAATTGTCCCATTGGTTGGACAGAAGCCATTTATTTTAAAGAATTGAATTGAATTGAAATTTTCTTGTGTCAGATGTGTTCGAAATTTGAACAAAAATAATATTATCGAAAACGATCATATTATTTAGCTATAATAACATGATCACAGAGAAAAAAGTTGTTTTAACAAAAAAGTTTATTTTTATGGGGGCCTTTACATACGATTTTTGAACGCATTATTCAGAGCTAATGATATGTGGGTATATAAACTAATGTAATGATTCGGGGTGGTTGTGATATATGAATAATATGAACAGTCAATTTCCAGGCGAGACCGGTGAGCATGAGCACTTGCCGGCAGTTTCATTCGAAGAAAGTCGGCCAAGTTCCAAAGAAGCGATCCCACCACCAACTCCTCCATGCAACCCTACAGTAGTATCTCCTTCACCAAACAGCCGGAAAACTCATGGTCAGTATTAGTATTTTGTAAAAACCTTAGTAGCTTTGGGAGCTGTACACTTTGCGGCCTATATGATTCATTTATATTGAAAAAAAAAATTACATACATAATTTCACTAGAAAACGAGTGTATGACTTGTTATGTAGACGTAACAATCGGACGGCCTTCGCTCGCGCCTTGTACTATCCCGGTCAAACATGTTTAGAGCTCAACCCTTTGAAAGCCAAGAATAAGTAAAGGCGTCGTGTGATGTTGTGCCTACGCGCCAGGAACAACTAAAGGTGTTGTGACGTTCGCCATCAACGGTTCACATTGTTAGAGGCCTTTTCACGCTGCGTCTTCCGATACGCACTCCCGTTTGCCCTGTCCAAGCGGCAATCATTTCTTGAGCAATGTGTCTGGCTCACCACTGCCCACGACGTCCCACTAAAGACGATTTTTTAATTTATACCTACGTACCTATTATAAGGAACGCGACCGAGCTGTCTTCACACTAATTTCATGATAGGTAGGTGTTTCATTTAATAATGGTTATTAAATTGTTTTGTTTTCATACTTTTTGTAATCACAGGAAGGAAGGCCAGCGCTGATAAATCCGGCGTACAGACTCCAGTCAGCCTTCCCGTTCGTATATTTTTTTTTTAAGTTTTAAATTTTTAAACTAATGGTAACCAAATTTCTGCTGTCTACTACATGTACACAAGCTCTTAACTATTGGCCACAGGAAAGATTGGCTCTACAGTTCAGCTGAACACGCACTTTTTCTTTCCTGTTGTCAATAGTTAACAGCTTGTGGACATGTAGTAATGATTTTTATCATATAATTCAATAGAAAGGGAGTACCCCTTAATGTAGATAAGGCTTAAATAAGAAATCAAGCTTTATAATAGCCTTAACTTCTGAATAGTCCATCGGAAAGTCTCCGAACATCGTTTCGTGTTTGACCCTGGGGCCTTACCATGACGTCTTAACGCGATTCAGTTGACGGCCTGAACTGAGTCGCTGCCATACATCTGAGCATAGTTTCTTAACTAACCTAAACTGAATCGCGTTAAGACGTAATGTTAAGGCCCCTGTACAACTGTACAGGTATCGTACGTGCAATAGTATCTGTCTTCCGCTATGAAGGTCGCATTGTGTATTTTTGCCGTTTTTCCGGCCTTCATATCGGAAGATACTACTCGTATTGCAGAGGTGACTGTGCATACACGTTTCGAATGTATAGCGTAGCGCCCCTTGTTTTTCGGGGGTTTCAATTTTTAAATGTTTGATATAGGTAACTGTTTAAGTTAGTGTTTACATAATGCATTATGTTTTGTAGGGGTCACCTAAGCGTCCATCAAAATTGTCAGAAAACCCCAAAAAATGTGCCAGTCTCACAAGTCATTCAAGAGTAAGTTCGCTCTTACTGTTATTGTTATTTTATTACCTACTTTTGTATTTAACTTATCTTATAAAGGTACTACTGTATCCCTAATATGTATAGAGCTTTTGTGGGTTAATTAATAGTACATTGTGTATTAAGGGCGGTAAACAAGAACTTTAACACGAATTCGAAATTCTTGTACCGCCCGTGATACATACAATGTTTTTCATCACATTTGCGAGGAAATAAATAAAGTTACTAAGCAAATAAACAAACAAACTAATCCCTATTAGGTACGACGACTAGGTAAAAAAACTATCATTCTAATTAGTCCGTCAGTTAGATTTTCTAAAATGATTAGACACAGTATTTTTCCTTTTTCAATTTACCTAAACTTGACGAAGATAAAGAGCATCAAAGTTCCGGGGTGGGGGGTGGCGACGTCACTACTAGGTAAGAATTGTACCCAATAGTGAAGATATGCGAAACTTGAACGCACTGTAAATGTTTTCGTCATTTTTGATTTGACGTCATTTTTAAAAGACGGACTAATAGTACATTGTGCATCTAAGGAGGTAAGTACAGGATTACTAACGAGCGTCTGTTAGAAGCCCGACGCAGCAGACGGAGGACTTTTAATGACTCGAGTTTGTAATCCTCTTACCGACCGTGATGCATACAATGTTTTTCATCACACTTGTAAGGGAAAAAACAAATATACAAATGAATCTATTTATTAAAGTTGAATAATACACAGTGAAGTTGGTTTATTTTATAGCCAAGTTTGATGATTTGAAATAAGCCTTAGCTGATGCAAAACCTCATTAGGCTGATGTGAAATGACGTACGATATTTTAAAACTAAACTCATAACTCCCTCGGGAGTTATATTGGACTAAAATCCATAACTCCCTAGAGGACTAAATCGGCTCTAACCGCTCTATACGCCTGCGCGTTATAACACCATTACCGAGCAAGTGTGATGAAAATAGATTTTTTAGTCGTCTAGCGTATTATAAGTGGTACCTAATGGAGCAGCGCAGTCCACGGTACACCGTTGCGAGCGGGCGCGCGCGAGGGGCGCGGGTCCTCCGGGAGCTCCGGGCGGGCGGTAAAGTAGTATGAGAATCCGTTAAGGCCATGGGCTTAATACAGCTCATTAAGTCTAAGTATGCTTGCATATAATATCACCATTTACGAGCAGGTGTGATGAAAATTAATAAATGCGTATCTAGATATTCCTGGCACTCTTCTATCCGTAGGGATCTTTTGTGTAATATAAGTTCGTTCGTCCTTTCACTTCGTGGATGAGTTAGTAGGTAGTCTGCATCTTTTTTTGCATTAAAAATAAAGAGATATCACAAATTTAGATAGCTAAGTTTCCAATTTGAATTTAGACTGAATGGTTCTTTTTAATTAACCTTGTATTTATCTATAGGTACATATATAATAAAGCATAGTAAGGTCAAAAATATGTACATTAACGCTATCAGAAAAAAAAAAATAAGTTACGAGCTCAATTGATAACAGAACACATTTCAACGATTATTCGAATTTTTGTATGTTTGTCTGTCTGCCTGTGTATTTGTTCCAGCATCACCTAAAATCTCCTAAAATAGTAGATTGTATGTATATCAAGAGCATAACGTACCTAACCCATTTTAGACGAGGCTATTTAGTATAGTACATAGTAGTCGAGGATAAAATGGGTATTTATGCCGACTCTCTGCTTTTCACTTCGATTGTAAGGAGAATATTATATAGTTCACTTTAAATCATTGAAAATGTTACATCCATGCTCGCGCGCTCGAGTTCTCCCCGCCGGAGCACGGGGTAAATACAGTGCGACAGAAAAAGGAAGAAATGAAAAAGTGGCAACATCGTAGTGTCGTCCCGTTTTCTGACATAAGTACATTGATTTGAAAGGGACGACACTACGATGTTGCCATTTTTTAATTTTTACCTTTTACTGTCGCACTGTAGGAATTTTCGTTACAAAGTGAGCCATTTTCATTATTCGTGATTATTATCAAGTGAACCATTTTCATTCTTCGTGATCATTATAAAGTGAACTATTTTCGTTATTCGTCATCATTATCAAGTGAACCATTTTCATTATTCGTGATCATTATTATTTATCTATGATTGTACTGTTACAGAATTCTTCGGTACATTCAATATTAACTGAATGCGACAATTCAGACTTGTCCGTATCTGCTACAGAAAAAGGTAGGTATGCTGCATTTAGAAATCCAGTAACGTATGTGCCTATTAAGAACATGCTTAGTTTTTATATTATGATCTGTTACAGAACCAAAAAAAAATATACGGAGTGTTAAGGTCAAACATTTGCGGGTAATGGCGAAAAAACGACAGGAAATCATGCAAATTCAGAAACTACTGACTCATCAACAAGTATGTTATGTGAAGTTTTTTGTGTTGCTTTTAAATAAGTAAATTCGATATGTAATTTGTAAATGATCGATTTTTCAATTGATTCGTGCGGTCGATGAAATGTCCGAAATAACGTCAGGTAACTCCTGGCCCTGACTGCGGCATTTTTAATGTGTAGGCACTTCTAATTATTTAGTGCAATGTTTCTGATTACGTTATTATGAAACATTGCAGTAAGTTAGTGACGTTATTAGTTTATTATAATTATACTTGAACTTACATTTTTATGCTTTGTAGAAAACGTACATAAACCTATACACTCAAATAAAAGAACTAGAAGCAAGGTCTGGCATAGACTCCGGCGACTGCCTCGGGAAAATTCGCCTTCTGACGATGAAGGGTTGGCCGGCTCACGATCTGCTGTTGCTGGTTAAAGAAGATGCCACTAGTCCTGAACCCGAAGAGATTAAAGGAGTGCTAGGTATGTACCTATGCTACTAATGAAAGAAGCGTTAGCGACCAACCTGGTTTATAAATAATAATAAATGAATAATAATAAATATTACAGGACATTCTTACACAAATTGATTGATTGATTGTTTATCTTTTATCTCCCTTTATTTTACACAGAGCCAGTAACATATTTGCCCATTTTTGGCTGTTTTGCGTGCGCAAAGTTAGTTGCAAACTAGTGCTTTTTACTTTTCCATTTTTTTTTAATTTAGTTTTGTTCGAATTCATGACTGCTTACTGAAGAGTATTATTGTTAGTTAACTTTGCTGAGACGTAATAAAACGAAACACGTACTATTAACGCAAAAATATTAAATGTATTGATATTCATTTCATATTTCACTATTTACCTCTTCATCATAATAATGTTCATTCATTAAAAATATTTTCAGTCCTCCGGCCGGTAAGCGCCACTTTACGCAAAACTAAATTGCCGCCTGCCGGCTCCGTCGGGCTGAAAAGTAGTATACAAACCTCGGCCGTTAAATGGGAAAGCCTCGGATCACATGTTAGTCGACCTCGGCTTCGCCTCGGCCGACAATTACACGCAATCCGAGGCATTTCCCACTTAAACGGCCTTGGTATGTAATGTACTATTATGTATCCACATATCTTTAGCTCTCAAAAATGCGTTCAAAAATCACATATAAAGACCCCCATAATAATAAACTTTTTTGTTAAAACAAATTTCTTATCAGTGATCATGTTATTATAGCTAAATAATATTATCGTTTTCGATAATATCACATATTATTTTTGTTCAAATTTCGAACACATCTGACACATGAAAATTAGTTTTCACCTCTATTCTTATATCAGTCGAGATGACGTGACAATTGCATACAATAACGCACGTAAGTCGCACGTTATTTTGATATCGAACGATATGAAAATTGGGGCCAACTCTTGTTTGTCTCTGAATTTAAAAATATAAATGTCAAACTTGAATGTCAAAAAAGTTTTTATACTTGAAAGTCGCAATGGCGGTCGATACATATGCGCTTTGAACGCATCATGGAGAGCTTCATGATATGTGTGTATACATATAAAGCAGTGTATGTAATTGTAAATAATTAGGCATTAAAACACTAACTACTAGGTAAATAGTTAATAAGGAAAAATATGTTTAATTTCCCACCTTTTTATTTTTTAAAGATGCCATTTGAATGAGCTATTCGAGCACCATGTTTAACCGCACATAAATATACATAGAACCATAGAATATGTTTTTTTTATGTCGCAAGTATCTGGTGGTCGTTGGCTGTATGTAATTTTTCTTTTGTCAGTTTAGTGTTAGTACGCAAATTAAATAATTTTTAAGAAAAAAAAACCGACTTCATTTGGTTCCCTGTAAAAGTGAAATTTTGATTTTGTTTGAGTTAGCCAGTTTACTTCACAAATATCCAATACACCGCACGTATTGGATTGGTGTACGATCGAAAATTGAGAAGCTTTCTTAATGTCCCAGGGCTTCCATCATTACATGTGAAGTATAATCAAACGGAACTCCCTTGTAGACCTTTAAAACAAACAAAATAACAATGTGTTAAATTGGATGACAGACTGTAAATTATCGAGCAGTTTTATTATGCCATACCTGATTATCAACATCAGGTCCACTCCAGCAAAATGATGGCCACAGTAAGAAAATGCGTAAGCTAATTATGAACACTCTCTAATCACAATGATGATAATGTGCCGTTCAAATTTGAGGAGTTCTCTGAATTCTTCAAGAACCCCATCATCAGAATAGAAATCAAACCAAAAACATGAATGTCACAACTAGGATAATAAGGTTCTAGGTTTACGACCAGTTCCACTTTGCCATCCCTGGTCTTCATCATCAGGTCCACTTCATCAAAATGTTGGCTTCCCCAAAACAATGTTTTAGTTACTTAAGGAAACCCTCAAATCAGAATGCATGTGCCGTTAAAATTTGAGGAGTTCTCTCAATCCCTCACGAATTCCATCATCAAAATAGAACTATAATCAAATAGGACTATCTTGAAGGTATTTCCTTACAAAGAAAAGATGAATGTCTCAAATCGGATGATAGAGCTGGGAATTACCAAGCAGTTCCACTTTGCCATCCCTGGTCTTCATCATCAGGTTCACTCCACCAAATTGGAGATGTTCGTAAAGAAATGCTCGAGTTTCTTAAGAAACTACCCACATCATCATGCATGTGCCTTTCAAATTTGAGGAGTTCCCTCAGTTCCTCATGGATCCCATCATCAGAAATTGATTTTGAAAGAAACGGAACTAATCTGGAACCATCTATTTTCAGAAAAAAAAATTTTTTTTTAATCGGATGATAGTCCTGGGAATTACCAAGCAGTTCCACTTTGCCATCCCTGGTCTTCATTATCAGGTCCACTCCACCAAATTGATGATGTTCGTAAAGAAATGCTCGAGTGTCTTAAGAAACTACCCAAATCATCATGCATGTGCCTTTCAAATTTGAGGAGTTCCCTCAGTTCCTCATGGATCCCATCATCAGAAATTGATTTTGAAAAAAACGGAACAAATCTGGAACCGTCTATTTTCAGACAAAAAAATATTTTTTTAAATCGTATGATAGTCCTGGGAATTACCAAGCAGTTCCACTTTGCCATCCCTGGTCTTCATTATCAGATCCACTCCAGCAAATTCATGATTTTCGTGAAGAAATGCTCAAGTTTCTTAAGAAATCACCCAAATCAGCATGCATGTGCCTTTCAAATTTGAGGAGTTCCCTCAGTTCCTCATGGATCCCATCATCAGAAATAGATTTTGAAAAAAACGGGACCAACCTGAAACCATCTACTTTAAGAAACCAAAAAAAAAATTCAAATCGGTTCAGTAATGACGGAGTTCTGAGGTAACATCCATTAAAAAAAAAAAAAATAAAAAAAAAATTCAGACGAATTGAGAACCTCCTCCTTTAGAAATATTGAAGTCGGTTGAAAAGTTAGAGCAGCGGACAATAATGTTTCGTTCATACTTACGCCATACATTACTTCACGGCCTCCGGCCAAGAAATAGTAAATGGGGGGAGCCGTAAAACAAGAAACTTCATGTCTTCATTTCGTGACATAAATGCATACATTTCCGATCATGTTTGAGAAAAATAATTTTTTTGATGAGAAATAATGATAAGTAATGAGATTGAAAATGAGAAAAGAAGATAAACAACAAACATTTTCAAGATGATTTTAATAAGTTCAACTGTATTACAATAGTGTTACGGAAATAATAAAAAAACTTTCAAATTCGTTCTTATATATTTTAATTTTTTTCGCATCTGTATTGAAAAACGTCGTTCGATACACCTGCGGATATGTCATTTTTCACTCATCCCGAGAATTGTCAAGATACCTCGGGACTCGTGAAGTAATTACATACTTTCCGCACTAACATCGAAATGTACTAATGTGTATAAAAGTAGGGTAAGAGGCTGTGCTTTTTTATTTGTGCACACGATTGAATGTTTTTGTTCAGACGCGACACACCGATTTAGATGCAGTTTCTATGCAGGATTTGAGAGAGGCTGAAATGGTCGATGGTTTGAATTCATCAGATGACGCTGTTGTAATTTGATTCGGATTTTATTTGTTGTAATAGATAGTAGGAGATCAATGGCAATATTCTTCGTGTGTACCACCCCTCACCATTAAGCCATATACTGTGTCTGTCCTAATGGGGAATTTGTAAATTCTTACCTTTCATTTTGACCAGGTCCGACAGTGCTCGAGCAACTACAGTATGAAATGTCTTCGATCCCAAAGGAGGTTTCGGATATGGGAAACGAACTCTTGGCGCGACGCGCGAAACTTTTGGAATACTGTCGTAAACGTGTAAGTTCTGAGTAAAGACTCTGTTGAGTTTCTCAATTGCTTCAACTTATAGAATTCTATACTTAAGTCGTCAAAGGTCAAGTTGTTTGAGGACTCAAGTTATTTATACCAAGAGACGACTTTTATCTCTCACGTTTTCACAACAGCGTATTTTTTTATTTTTTAGGCACTCGAAACAAAATTGAAAAGCGAATTTGACACAGAAACTGATGCCCTACAGAGATTGGTCTACGACACTCGTAAGGCACTCGAAGCTAGAGTAAATCAAATCCTGTACCTCGCCAAGTATGAATTTAGATACCTACTTACCTACGTTTTATTTTATTATGTAGGTATTAACATGGGACACTCAAAAAATTGTGCGTGTATTGTCTTGTAACAGCTGTTTATTGTTATTTACCTATTCACAATTTTTTAGTAGTAGTATTGTTTACTTAAGTGCATTAGTAGTACTGCCTTACTCATTCTAGTACTTATCAACTAAAAATATAAAAATAAAAACTTTTTTACATAGAATAAAACTGACTTCAAAAAGTGATAAATAAAGGTTTTCTTTTTTATTTGCTGTAAGGTCTGGAAAGGATGAGTAATCAAACAAATGGAGATGACACTACATAGCGCTACCAACTGACACGTTTGAAGTCGGTGCCAAGCCAAGTAAATAGTTAAATACATCACCGGTCAATAATACACCTCGCTGTTCTGTCTGGAAAATAATAAATATGATATGGGAATGTTAATGCCATGCACACTGGCACCAATGTTATCATACAATAAATGTGAAAATTGCTGGCCCAAATACGTTCGGCATTTCCGTCGGATCTGCCAATCAATATACGGTAAATTTGTCTGGCGGATGCCCGGCGTACATACCCACAATGGAGATCAGACAGATTGTGCAGACGTACGTATTATATGGCAGGCAAAAAACTCCGTATATTTGTCATTTTCATAAAGCAACGATAAGTTTATTATTAGTTAGTTTATCTGGGCCGTTTTCCGCAACTCGACATCCATCGTGCCTTTACCACGATAAGTAAAAACTGTAATTATCTAATTGGGTTAATGTTGTCGGAACCATGACATCCTACAAAAACCAGCTTTATGTGGGTTGATAACTTTATAACACATATTGTAGAAAGTTATAAAAACTGGGATGATATTGCATTCTTAACCGATTCTGCATTGAGTAGCGTTTTGGCTTGGCATCGACTTCAAACGTATGAGCTGCAAGCGCTATGTGGTGTCACCTCCGTGTGGTACTCATCCTTTCCGAACCTTAACAAACAGAAATTAAAAAAGAAAACATTTTATTTTCACTTTTTGAAGTCAGATTTATTTTTTATTCAAAGATTATTTTTTGTGATTTTTTTCTAATATCAGTCAATAAGTAAATATGTCAAATCTTGAAATCTTAGTGGTAAAACTGCAGCCAAAAATGCGTGTTTGCACGAGTTAGGCAAGTAAAAACAGCTTTAGGGAGAATCAACTACGCTACAACTGAAACTATACTAACGGCACCGAGTGATGGCACTTTTGACGTTTGATTGCTCATGAAGTTCCGTAAATATTGACAGCAAAGTATAAAGGAACAAATGTCAAACTTCATTGTTGCAGGGGCGGCATAGTGATGCTCCGCTATTTATCGATCGCATTTCGAATCTAGGTACATGTTATTTAAAGACACGTGACGTACTTATTAGTTATTATTATTACTTATTATAGATATAGTATACGAGCCCGTACGTTTCATGCCGATGACGTAGAATTGACGTCACATATAGGGTGGTTTTAATTAGTCTTATTGTAATTTACAAACCATTAATCATCAATCACTTAATAATGTATTTAGATTTTTTTATTTCTCATATTGGTAATTGTTTCTTAGCTATAGCCAATGCGTCACATATTGAGAGATAAGTAGTGTTACAAATAATATTATATTCATACATCAAATATGCTCTATTATGTACATTAATGGGAGTTGGAAGGTATTAGTAGTTTCATATTTATACCTACGTCTATATATGATTAAAATAATGGTTGATAAATACACTAAGACTAATTAAAATTATGTCAACGGCATGAAAAGTACGGACTCTGGGCCTATAAGTCATACGGCCCAGCCTGCCTATTTGTTTGCCTATACCTACAACGCAATAGGGAATATTCACTATTTTTTTAAATACTGTTGGATGATAGCTTTTATCATAAAAATACTGTAAAATAAATTTCAGCGCATAATAACAAAAATTTAGTAGATAAATCTTCTTTCAAAAACTCCAAATAAAAACGGGCGTTTGAAACGCCCGCCATTCCGACAAGCTGAGCCGTGACGTCATTTCTCATCTAAGGCCGGCACACAGTCTGAACAGGGCCTATACCACGAAAATCGAACGATTGCGAATTTATACCTCCGTCTCTGTCACACTTGCATATTAGAGTGACAAAGAGGTTTCCCGTCAATGCCAATTTTCGATGTTCGTGGTAGGCATGCAGATTACGATGCATAATTACAATAAATTATATTGTGAATTAATAATGCATAAAATTACGTACAATTTAGATATTGCTCACACGTATCCTGATTTTTTCAGATATAATAAATTTCTCAGATCAATTGATGTGAATTAAGATTATGATTTATGAACGTGTTTGATTGTTCCAACATAACCTAAAAATGTTTATTATTTAATTAGTCTTGTATTGTACAGCCGATTGTGTTTACATTTACAATGGAAAACGACATACAAGTCATAAAACCGCTTTAAAGATGGGATATGTATTGGATTGTGCCAAAATGCAAAAATATGAGTAGCAGAACGAGAAACACTAGATATCTTATGAAGGAAATTCCATACGAGAACATGTATACTTTTTTTTTTTTCAATTTGACACAGACGATTTACGATTCGCATGCTTTTTTTTTAATGATCTGGATACTAGTGCTTCTGTGCCGGCTGTACACCAAACATTTGAGAAACCGAGACGCGAGATTACATACAGCGGCTCTCTGTTCATTCGCGTTCTTGGCTTGGTGTACAGACACCACTATCCAATGACGTCACACTCGACGTCACAGCGTTTTAACCGTTTGTAATTTCACACATTTTTTTGCACTTTTCAATAATTATTTTCACAGCTAAAATAAAATAAAATTAAGAAATTTTGATAGGGATATAATGCTGAACCAACATAGTTTCTGAGAAAAAAATATAAGCCTTATCTATTTCAAGTGCATATAGCCTATTGAGTTGATATGGGCACAAATCAAGGAATATGCAGCAAGACACAACGCAGAACCTCCATTCACTACATCAAAAATCTTAAAATTATTACGAGAAGCCTGTGCTTGTGTTGTGTTAGAAGACTAGGAAAAGGTTGTAAACAGTACCGTGCGACGAATAAGGGAAAATTACCAAAGAGATGTGAACATAGATAGCATTTTAGTTATTGAAGTAATAATTAATGTAGGAGATAATAGCAGTGATTCGTCAAGGCGTGATAGTGATCGGATTAAAATAGTTATGTACATTAAATATTATCATAGATCATGGTCTTTTATTTTTATGCGTTATTTATTTAAAAAAAAAATTATACTCTTTATAAAAAAAAAACTATATAAAAGTGAAGTTTATTTTATACAGAATTTCTCAACTCACACTTGACTGATGTTCTTACGATATTCTTACATTATTGTCAGGTGACAAAAGTGCCATGGCTCGATGCCGCTACAGGTACAAGTTATTTAAAGATAAGTACATTAAAATACTTAATTTTATCATAGAACATGGTCTTTTATATTTATGCGTTATTTATGTAATAACCTTTTTAAAATATACTTAAATTTGAACTTTATTCACCTCGCACTTGACTGAAATTTTTATGATAATAATTTGAAGTGTTTCTCAACACTATAGTCATGTGTCAAAAGTGCCATCACTCGCTGCCGCAAGTGTAAGCTTTTCATATGACATTATAGTCTCTAAATACGGTCAGGAATACACCGTTAAAATCTTTCGGGTTATTAACGCCCACGCTGTATAATATACCCCGTGGGCCCTAAAACCTATTTTTTCATTCCGGAGATTAAAATGACAACCTCAAAAAATGTCAAACGTGAAAATAATGATACCAGCTTAATTAGAGCTGATCTTCGATCACGGTTTTTGTTGTTACAATATTATGGGACATTCTTACACAAATTGGCTAAGTCCCGCAGTAAGCTCAAGAAGGCTTGTGTTACGGGTACTCATACAACGATATATATGTTGTCCAGGGGCCAGACATGGTGATAGAACCAAGAAATAATCTTGCGTTTTAAATCAGATTTTATTTCTTTTACTTTCGAAATCGCTTTAATCAATAATTTCAAATTTACACTCAAGACACGTGCGTCAGGTCGAAGCCACGGACCAATCAATAATAGCCCCTCGCTCCATTTTGCACCTGCATTTATAGACGAACGTAAACAAGTCCCGTGGTGGGGCGGTGGGGATAATGGCGCGCTGGTGGCGTGATACAAGAAGGCCTACCACGAACCACGAACGAAGTTTCACCTCTCTGTCGCACTTGAGTGAGTAATCACAAGTGCGAAAGGAAGGTATACTTTCGTTCGCGGTTCGTGGTAGGCGCTCTGACCCGACCTGCCGCACGTGTTTACAATGGTACGATGACGTTGCGCCGTCATATATAATATATACAACATAAAGTTTACACGGAACCCTCGGCGAGTCCGACTCGCACTTGACCGGTTTTTTTTATGTGTGGTGAAGACTTCAAGGGGAAAAGAGACTACTATTATTTGTTATTGTCGCACTTTATTATCAATTTCAAGAGTTTTTAAAACCAATATATATTATACTTATACGTTCAGGAAAAAAAATACCTACCTTTTTTTTTGCAGAATATCTTGGAAAGATCGGTACGCTTTGATAGCGAAAATAGAAAGCTTAAACAAAGAGTTATGCAATTTACAAGACAAAGTAACAGAAGCTGAGCCAGGAGAATCTGCTGAATTGGTCTCCAATATAAAACCCGATGTAAGTATTGGGATAAAAGGTAGAACGAAAGAGAATCTATAATAAACGTAAATGTAGGTACCTATACCTAAACAAAATAATGATGCCCCGAGTTGGATAGTTTCTCAAGCGGTATCTTGAACGGATCCGTTCTAAAGTGTTTAATTTCAATGAATTTGAAACATATTAAATAATATTTAAAACGGGTCACTCACGTAATTTAGTCGATTTTCGCTCGACATGTTTCGTGTGTGTAATCGACTAAATTACGTGAGTGACCCGTTTTAAATATTATTTAATATGTTCGAGTCTCACGAGAGTTTTATAGTTAGAATTTGAAACAGTTGAAACTAATAAAAAACCTCTACATAGTGCTGCTAGTTTCCTGTCTATATATATATATATATATATATATATATATATATATATACAGGGTGCCATCGGAGACGTAATCAGAAACCACTTTTTCAGACCTGGTAATTGATGGTCATTTCAACGTAGTAGGGGTTACGTGAATTAAACGTTCTTTTTTTTTTTGTTAATTTTGTCCTAAACTAAATCGCTGATTCACTAAATCATGGTTACCCTATTTATTAACTCAAAACCTCTTCGGTTCTCATTCCGAATAGTTTATCATTATGACAATGTCAAACTTTATTTAGAAAGACAATGTCACTGTAAGTCAGTCTTGGTAAATAATTATTTTTAGTAAAATCGAAATACCTTCAAAAAAAATTTGGCCATGCCTGCACCGTACGATTTTTCCAACCTAGAACGATCTGATATGATATCGTTTTATTATCGGACCAACAGTACGCTAGAAGCACAAGACCTGTTTCACGAAAAATACTCTAACTTACCAATTCCGACCCATGGACTTATTAACCGAATGGTGCAAAACTTACGTGATTTCGGTCAGTTTCAAACCAAACAACATGCTCAAGCCCGCGGTGGACCACGACGACGCGTATACGAAAATTTAGATAGACGAATTCTCAATTACTTTTTACGAAACCCGCAGGAAAGTACGAGAAAAGCGGCTCGGCGGTTTAATGTCAGCAAACACTTTGTTTGGAAACTATTGAATGCATCAGGACTTCATCCTTATCACTTTCAGCCGGTGCAGGACCTGGTCTTAGCAGACTACCCCCGACGAGTGGAGTTTTCTCGGTGGTTACAAGAAAATCGGGAAGTTAATGTTTTATGGACAGATGAAGCAACTTTTTCTCGCATAGGGTTGTTTAATGTTCATAATGAGCATTTTTGGAGTTCCCAAAACCCGCACCTTACAAGAAGGGATGCCTATCAGGTACGGTTTACAGTTAATGTTTGGGCGGGAATAATAAACAATAATGTGATTGGGCCACATTTCATAGAGGGAAGACTAAACGGCGATAATTACGTCGAACTGTTGAGAAATGTTGTACTACTAAGAGACCAGAACTACTAAGAGGCGTACCAGAAGAACATTTAGGTAATCTACATTATCAGCACGATGGTGCTTCTGCACATTTTCAGCACCGAGTAAGAGTATACTTAAATGAAGAGTTCCCAGGACGTTGGATTGGACGGGGTGGACTAATAAATTGGCCTGCACGGAGTCCCGATTTAACACCATTAGATTTTTACCTTTGGGGAGATGTTAAGAGGATTGTTTACAAACAGGACAGGAGTCTAACACTGTGCACGAAATGCGTCAACAAATAATCGCTGCATTTGAAGAAGTAAAAGCAAATCACTTTGCTCTTAACCGTCTTAAAAATAACCAGATGCGACGAGCAGAATTATGTGAGCAAGAAGGACGTGCACATTTTGAGCACCTTTTAAAATACATTTACCTGCCCCTACCTACTGTTAAACAATAAATTATTTAAAGTATGAAATTTATGGTTATTATTATTTGTGTTCCGATTAAATTTGCGATAATAACGTAGGGTTTAAGTTTAGTTCGTAAAATAATGACAACAAAACCTATGAATGTAGTGTTGCGATTCCATAGGTACTCGAACGATAATTCAAATGATAAACGCAATAATGGTGAAGTGGCCACTTACGCATTTGAAACTGTGAAACAAGATTATCTTTGTATCTCTTTCTTGGTTATAGGGTAACCATCCTTTTTAGAGGACAACTTTTAATTTTACAGATTGCATGATAAAGTTTAATTAATGCAACTAGCCACTTCCATTCTTGTGTCATTGTAATCTCAATTGAATGCTTAATTAAGTCTTTTCACTTCTGATTACGTCTCCGATGGCACCCTATATATATATATATATATATATATATATATATATATATATATATATATATATATATATATACCTATATCGCGTGGCCTCTTTTGACGGTGATGTTATACAAAGGTACAGGCGTGGCCAGATAATTAAGAACAAGAGTTTTTCCCCATACAAATGCCTATAAATAGGACTTTGCAAATTTGATAATAATTTTGTGACCAGTTTGAAGTAGTTTTATTTTTTGTTAAAAAGTTTTTATTTAAATGTAGGTATTTTACGGAAATTTTCACTACATTTGAGTATACCTTATTTAAGCATGGATAAATTGTATTGTTATTTAACAAAAATTGGTCAATAACTTTTTAATAAATTATTATCAAAGCCATGTCCTATTTGTATGGGGAAAGAAATTGTTTAAGAACAAGACTATTTCCCCATCCCACCCACACGCCCACACCCACGATTGTATATAATTAGTACATGGTTACAGGAGTTAATGGATAAGCTGAACAAGGAGCGGGCCGCCCGCGAGTCCCTGAAGCACATGGTGGCGACGGCGGAGGGTCTGCTGCGCACGGCGCGCGGGCGCATCACTGTGCTCGAACGCGAGCTCAAGGCTGCGCAGAAGCAGATGCAGAGCTCCGCGCGCAAGCACAAAGAATACCAGCTACTCGTAAACAAAATTGTTTGTTAAACTTTATATCTCACTAAAAATACATTTTTCAAAATGGAGCTTATTGTGCCATTTTGAAATGTATATCTTTATCGATTTAGAAAAGTAATCCAAGAACAATGCCATTATGTCACATGAAAGTACTTACATATGGCACATTATGTACAAACCTGCTACAATTGGTAGGTACACTTTTATGGTGAAATGAAAGAATGGTAAGCTGTATCATATCATCATCGCCTTATTATACTATTACTACATTATACTACACTTACTACTACATTACTATATTATACTTTTTCCCCTCACTAGCTCGGAAAGCGCTGTTTAGTCCATAAAAACTAGCGTGGAAAAACGCATTTTATCCACATGTGGAGCAAAGTAATCTTATTCCTATCACTTACCGCCCGTCCAGTATAAGTGGACTCACTTATACGTCCAGTATAAGTGAGTCCTATATGCCCTTGAGACCCTCGTAAAGCTCAAGATTCCAGTTATTGAACCACTCGCTACGCTCGTGGCTCAAGTTTGGAATCATTCGCTTGCTTGGGTCTCAATATAAGCCCGAGAGTTAAACAAAAACTTTGCCCCCTTGTATAATAAATAACTATTTATGGTCCCGTACTAACATGGTAAAAAAGGAACCCTTATGGTGCGACTCAGTCTGTCTGTCTGTCATATCGTTAAATATCTCGAGAACTACATAACCTACCCATTTGAAATTTGTAATAGTTATAAACGGAGTAAACGCAGACATATTGAAAGAAGATTTATCACATATTTTAATTTATTTTTAATGAAGAATGCCCGATAAAAGAGGGGGCAATAAGTAAACCTTCAGTTACTGGGTCATGTGGGGTATCATTTGAAAAGGCTTGGTTTGCACATTCTAAAACAATTTTTTGAATATTTTTCATAATGAAAAAAATTGATTTATAAATTAATGTAAAAAAATACCCTTTATCTCCGAAATTTATACAGGAAAAAATAGACTTTCCGGAACAATATTTGGAATTCATCCAACTTAGATTGTTTATTTTTTCTTTAAATGTTCTTACCTATAACTAAAATAAAAATGTAAAAAAAGGCCGTACAAACGGCTACCCAATCTGTCGATATATGTGGCAGACGTCATATATCAACCTCTAGGTATAGTTGCAACATAAAGTTAGTACGGAACCCTCGGTGCATAATATTCCTGGATCGAACTCTATGGAGCTATTTTTCTATTCCAGCACCGTTGTCGTGAGACAAGCTATGATGTCCGTTCCAAGAAGTTGCTAGAAGAATCCAAAACTGGCGAAGTGACTATAGAGATGTTGACCCTTCAGCGGGATGCGCTAGAGATAAGGTTGGACAGCTATCTCATGAAGCCTACCCAACGATCGGTGGTTTACTGTAGTCTTCAGATAAATCATTTTAGTTAAGAGGCCGGTATATAAATTTGTCCGATTCAGTTCAACTTTTTGCCATGAGTTTTCATAGTTACAAAAACGTGTTTATATATTTTAATTCAAACATTGAAAGATAATATCAATATAAATAGAAAGCGGTTAAGAGGCAAAAGTATGCGCCATTAGGTCCCGGTTACATTTTCATGCCCTTAGCGGTGGAGACGGCGGGTTGCTGGGGGGGCGATGCGAAAACGTTGGTGCGAGACATTGGCCGTCGACTTAGACAGAAGGGGGAGGATCCCCGTTCTGAGTCATTTCTGTCATTCAGCGTGGGGATGCCACCAGTATTATGGGTACGTTTGCACCAGAAATGGCAAAGGATGGGTTGTAAAGGATGGGTAATTTTGATTTGTAGTGTAGGTAATTTAGTTTTATTTTAGTGACTGACATTGTTTAAATTGTGTACCATTATTGTATTGTTTAAGTTTTATTTTTATATAAATAGAATCAATGAAAATGTTTTTATATTTTGTAGTCAGTTTTTGAAAAAATCACCATTTTCTAACAGCTGTTGTACCATTTTATGATTAGCGAACTTCAAACATCTATCTGGTTTTCGACCTTATTGCTTGAATCATAAAACGTTTTTTTCTTATTCAATATAGTCTTCTACGGAATAAATGAAACACTTTTGAACATTTTTACACTTTTATAAATGAATGCATATTTTTTACAAAAATGCAGTTATAAAGTTTAGGTCATACTTTATCCAAAAACTATAATAAATAAAATAATAATAAAATAATAAAATTGTTTATTTCCAGAAATAAATTTTAACAAATTTACAAATTTAGCGGTCCTCCACACTAGGCAATGCCTGTCACGTGGATGGAAAATTACAAAAATACTAGCATTGCTTAAATTCGACATACGAGTAGTTGCAATAAGTACTAATAGATACAAGTAAGTTAAAATTGTTTAAATAAAAACTAAATTAAAATGGTAATACAAACTAAAGTCAATGGAAAAAGTATCATATAATTTAACAATGAATTGTGTGTGTAATTTTATGTGAGAATGTATGTGTGAATGTATGTGTGAATGTGTGTGTGAGTGTGTGGTATTTACTGAGTAGGAAAATGCAAGTGTGTTAATAGTGTATTCTTATGAGGTTTTCTGTCTCAGCGTAGGATAAGTGTAACATACCTTTTATCAATAGTCTTTTTGCTTCGAGGACTGAGTGTTTTTGAAAATGGTAAAGTTTAACTAGTTGGTTGTAGATGCGGGGATACAAGAAAATTTCAAATCGGCGTGAGAAGGAAGTTTTGAATAGTGTATACCTATCTCTGATAACGTGTAAATGTTGTATTTTCGCGCGTTATTGTGCAAAAGTCGTATCTCGCGCGTATTTGAACATACTTATACCGGACTCTTAACATGCATCTCATATGTGTGTTTATAAATAAGTTATCAGAAACGATTCTGATAATTTATATCCGCTAGAAATTGTCGCATAGAAGTTTTCGTTGTCCCGAAATTTCTCGTGCGCCAGGGTCAGGATCGGGATCCACTCCGTATGTATCGTAATGTAATCGTATGGGAACTTTTGGTCCATAATCTATTAACGTCTTGATATTGTGAGATTTTCGGATTAAAATTGTGGAATTTCTCATTGCATCTTGGCAGTAATACCTTACTGACAACCTGACAGTAAAATTATAAAGATTTATGGAAAAATCCTTAAAATATGTCGGTCGTCGATTGTTTGGCCTGTCCTTTACTTATCGTGGCTTGGCCTTCACATATCGTGTGGTAGCCACTCAGTCTAACGGCTGTTCGCAGGGTGAAAGAGCTACAAGAACAAATCAAGACGATAATCGAGGACTACGAGGCTCGGGAGTCGCAGCAACGGAGCAGCATGGACCGTCTGAAGGAGAAGGTCGATGAGCAGGTGCGGTTGTGTATAATTATATTATCATAGTGGAGTGTTAATAGGTACCATATTCCTGTTGAATGTATGGGGCGGTGAAGATTACGCTCTGTAAAAAATATGTAAATGAAACTATGAGCCAATTACCAAATGTCGGGGAATTAGTAGGACTACAGCAAACTTATGCTGGGGTAAAGAGAAATCGAACGGTTTATTAGAAAAAACAATCGGCCCAACGAGGGCGCCACTGGAGGGTAGGAAGCCCTCTTAATACTTTCGTTGAAATTCAAAAGTTCAACGAGGATGCATCTCTATTCGACTAACATACTCCAGAAAAAAGAAACGCAGATGCGAAATTTAAAAAATCCATGTATAGAACGTCTGATATTATTAGAAAAAAATTGACACTCGAAAATAATCGTTAATGAACTTACACGTCTTTAATATTTAAACCGTACATACCTAACATACTTAGTGAAATGTTTATCAATTATCTATTTCAACAGGAAAAACATAGGTTAATGGCAGAGGCACGTGGGGTGGAGCTAGAAAAGCGCATAAAAGACATACACGACGAATACAGGCGATTATTAGATCAATCGAATAATCTCGTGAAAATGAGTAGTGACAAATGCCTCGACTACTTGCCGCGAAAAGGTTAGTAGAAATGTTCCTAAATGTGTTTCATAAATCTGAACAGTCAACATTTATAGCAGATAGTACTGTAGGCAAGATATGTACCTACCTACTATTTCTAATATCTTTACAATAATAAAATAAAAACTGTATACCTGTATAGTTGCGTAAAACACTAGCAGTATGTATACGTGAACGTGAGCTGTAGAGATAATTACAATAATTATGTAAAAAATGGAGGGTGAAAGAAAATTTTGGTCCATTACCTACCTACTTCATCCGCTAAGTACTTACCTACTATTGATTGTGAATATACTTACATATACCTACCTACATATACTCTAATATTGAAGTCCCAAAACGCAGTAAATATATCATCATCCTGTCCTGTACATATCTGTCACACTTGCATATTGGAGTGACAAAGAGGTTTTACCGTCAATGCCAATTTTCGATGTTCGTGGTACGCAATTACACATGCTGCCTATCTTGGCAGTACGGTACGTACAGCCGCATTAAGGCCTGTCTGTCACCACCCTCACCCCTCCAAGCAAATTTTAGTTAATGCCCGCAACCGCGATGAGTTAAAGTCCGAAGTTGAGAACTAGTACACTTCTACTTTAACCACATGTATTTTACAGAAAATGAACCTACACTAACGGAAGCACAGTTATGGAAGGATCTACAAGCTACAAAAAATAGATTAGAACAAGTCACAGCTGAACTTAAGCAGAGCCGTGAAGACAAAGAAAGCTTATTGAACTCATTGGCCAAAATAGCGGTAATAACAAGTCTTGTTTTTAATCTAAATAAGCATTTACCTACTTGATCAGATAAGTATTAACATACAAGGTCTGTAGGATAAGTAAGGTGTGTTCGGATATCTACCTACAACGTGTTTTTGAACAATTGCTTTAAATTCAAGGGTGCATTTTTTACCTTACATTAAGTTTATTTCTCAAAGACACTGGTATTCTAATCAGCTCCATTTAGAAAATAACTCCTAATTTAATTTTATCTCATATGGGATTTGCATGTGTGTAAACGGAGTATGAGTAT
The DNA here is from genome assembly GCA_949128165.1 of Lathronympha strigana. Taxonomy (NCBI): domain Eukaryota; kingdom Metazoa; phylum Arthropoda; class Insecta; order Lepidoptera; family Tortricidae; genus Lathronympha; species Lathronympha strigana. The sequence continues at coordinate 7,357,926 of OX421905.1, read as the reverse complement.
TCGACATGACATTGCTATGTCATAGTTATCACTTAACTTAGTAAAGTCAATTCTAATGCCCGTTTTATATTAGCGGTTGATGCAACATGTAATTATTTTGTATGAGAACGAATTTAATAAAACTAACTATGCCATTCTGTTTCCTTAATTATACCAAGCCACATGACGAAGTTAAAGCAAATGCTCAAAAACATCCTGTATAATATGTTCAAATGCTTGTCCTGAATGATTCACTCACTGACTAATCAACGCAGAGTCGAAACTACTGAAGTTAGAAAGTTAAAATTTGCACATGTGTACAAGTAATAAGAAGTAAAAGGAAAGGAAGGAGTCAGCGATTTTGAAAAATGTAACTCCTAAAGGGTTAAAAAGGGGGTTGAACGTTTGTATGGGAATGGCGTAAAATATTAAGTTAGAGACTTGAAACTTTGTCTATAGTTTACTTACAAAATATAAGAAAAGTGATATCAGGGTTTTGAGAAATTCATCCCTTAAAGGGAATAAAAATGGGTTGAGATGTTGTATGGAGGCTGTATAATTTTTCAAGCGAGAGCCTTGAAAGTTGGTCCATTGATTGCCTATTGTGTACCAAGAAAACGAATTTCCGCATTTACTGATATTCATCCCCAAAAGTCAAAACGCGTTATGCTAGAAAGTTGAAATTTGCACAGCAGGCTACTTATACAACACTTACAGATAATAAGAAATAAGGTATACATTTTTAACCTCTAAAGGTTAAAAAAGGGATATAATGTTTGTATGGGGATAGTGTAATTTTTTTAAGTGGGAAGGTTGATACTTTGTGTGTAGATTTTTTATTAAAATACAAGAAACGTAATTTCAGGGTTTTCCGAAATTCGTCCTACAAGAGGTTAAAAATGGGTTGGAATATTGTAGGTATAGGCTATGTAATTTTTCAGGCGAGAGTTTTGGAAGTTCGTCCATAGACCACTGATTGTAAAACAAGCAAACTAATTTTCTCAATAAGAAAGGAAACATAGAAAAATGCATGACCTCTGTCAGAGTCGCGGGTTCGCGTCTCGTGGACTACTTATATAACGAACACAATATATAATAAGCCAAACCAAATAACATAAACCAAAAATTGTCTCCACTGAACGCCATTATTATCCTCGAGTAGTTCGAGAGGCAATTGAAATCAAGAAACACCCTAGAAATTTTAATAGGGAGGATGGTTTTAACTTATCACCAACTTGGGGACCAGTGATCCAGAAGTTGCAGCCACGGGATATATCTTCGGATGTACGCGGGGATATTGTGAGTGTCGTGTGTCGGACTATTGACAATAATTAACATATGTTTTGTGGGTAGTTTAAAAATTGTGTGTTTACTCCAAATTTCTACATAGACTTTTCGGTGGGTAGTTACACAAATCTCTGTTTTGACATTTTGCTGGGGCATCAGTCAGCCGCGACCATGACCAGTGAAACCTGTGTCGAAACGTCGGTAAATAAGGTAAACAAATTAATTCGCGTTAGACCCGTTTAATAATTATGTTTAAATATGTGTTTAAATCGCGAAAGTTTTAAATGTTAAGTATGTTTTGTTCCACTGACTTTCGAGAGTAACTGAAAATCCTTAAAATTTTCGCATATGAAGACCCAGAGTGTGTCGTAATTACACCCTGTGGCGACGAGTGCCGCAAAGGAATCGAAACGTCCGGGTGGAATTAGTACTTATCTCATACGCGATTTAATCTGTTTTAAAGTGTTTAATTTCAATAGGTTTTTGTACTTAGTCAGCGTTTTCCCGGCTTATGCCAACTCTCAGGCAGCCTGGGGCCCGCTTTGGCAACTAATCCCAAGATTTGGTGTAGGCGCTAATTTTACGAAAGCGACTGCCATCTGACGTACAGTCAACAACACACCTGTGTATACAGCCAAACTGCCAAAAATATGTATACACGACCTTAATTCTCTGGCAATAAAGTTCAGTATACATATTTTTGGCACTTTGGCTGTATACACAGCTGTGTTGTTGACTGTACCAACCCAGAGGGTAAACTAGACGTTTTCGGGATTAGTCCGGTTTCCACTTTCCACACCATGTTTTCCTTCACAAACAGCGATTAGTAAATATCAAATGATATTTCGTACATAAGTTCCGAAAAACTCATTGGTACGAGCCGGGCTTTGAACCCGCGACCTTCGGATTGAAAGTCACACGCTCGTACCGCTGGGCCACCAACGCTCTAGGACTCGCTCTAGGGTGTTTGAACTAAGTATTTGTAATTAACTACTAACTTTAGGTTCCGTTATCAAGTTCTTCATGTGTCCAAATTATCTTGTCATTCCAGCAAGAAGGCTCCGAGAACAACATGGGCAGCGAACTGTTACTGAGGGAGCAAAAAATTTTCCGACTCCAAGAGCTGATTGAAGAGTTCAAGCAAAATATTAAATCAATGTTCGTACTTCGGCGGAGGTTTTCATTAATCTTATTTTGCGCTGCTATGCATGTAGTTTATGGACTTTTTGCATTTCAGGAATGAAAACCTAGCACAAAAAGATCGCCAGATTAATTTACTGAGAATAGAAGCCTCACGAACAAGTTACGAGTGTTGTAGTAATGATAGTCCTAAACAAGAACTTGCATTAGAGGTACCTATGTTGCTAAACTAAGTACGTAAAATTAAAAAAAAGTCACCTACACTTAACCCTTTGACCGCCAAGAACGCCTAAAGGCGTCGTGGGTACGACACGACAGACGCCAGCAACGCCTAAAGTTGTCTCAGGCTACGCCTAAAGGTGTACTTTGATCATGAATAAAATCTATTTAGAATCCATTTTTATTTATTTTAATTGCTCGTCATTTTTGGTTATCGTAACGTGCTTGGCGTCTGACTGATCACTTCATTCAAATATGAAAGCGGTCAAAGGGTTAAAAATTAGGGAGTCTTCGTCGTTTTTAAAATTATAATCCAAGACGTATCCACACACCACATCTAAATGTAACATTACATATTTTCAAGACCGATAACCTCATAATCTTGCATCATAAAGTGGGTACAGAAGGCCTACCACGAACCACGAACGAAGTTTCACCTCTCTGTCGCACTTGAGTGAGAAATCACAAGTGCGAAAGGGAGGTATACTTTCGTTCGCGGTTCGTGGTAGGCGCTCTGATGTAGTGCATAATGAATTTCCCCACGTATTTTCACAGAAACATAATTCAGTCCGTGTCAGTACCTATTAAAAGTACGGAGGTCGATTGAAGTGGCATGATAAATACGACCTTTCCGAGAAAATAAGAGGGAAAATCATTACATCTGTACAGATGTAGTGCATAATGTTTTGTATTATCGCGGAAACGCCCGAATGCGCCCAAAACATTATGCACTACCTACATCTGTAGATGGGTAGATTTGGGAGCTTTAAAATGGTCACGTTTTTCGTTTGTTGTGTAATGCCAACGGTTAACAGTGTATATGTTATGGGCCAAGTGATCAATTGGGCATTTTACATAATGTCCGGGCATCCCAAGGTGAGAGGACAATTTGATAATAACTATTCAAATAAATTCTGGCGGGTTATATAGATATAATATATATGTTTAACGCCTGCTGACACACTGAGGGTGAGTGGATGCGTTGTCGAATACCATCGAACCAATGGGGGCTACAGTCGGCCATATACGTTCAGCCTCGATCATTTTGGATGTGTGATCCGCACGGCCTAGAATTGGAACAGTCCTTGGCCGGATGGAATGCACAACTTCTGGCTAAAGTGGTTAATAATATCACTCGAACTTGGTTCCTTACCACCTTCCTTAACAACTGGTATAACCGTTCTACTTTATAAGTTCGGTAGGTAACCGGTAGTACCACGCAAGCTAAAAACTACAGGCCCATCACCTGCATGCCTACTCTCACAAGCTCCGTACCTTTAAAATGAATGCTCATATTGTCGCAAACAGCTCCTTGGTCTCATACACAAGAAATCCGGCGGAGTAAGGAACCTGATCTCTTGGCCATAAGACCTTTGGTTTAGTGCCTCATCCGCTGGAGAGGGTCTTAGACCTGTAGACTGTAGTGTGTCTGGGTATTTCTCAGGAGAGTCATTTTTATGCAAAAATTGTAGTTGAAGGGGTCGCCTAGCTGCCCCTCGCTCCGCCTCTGCATAATTACGAATGCAATCAAGGATGACCTTCCGCTTCTAGTCTGTCTAGACCGCTATAAAAAATAACTTTTTAAATATTCATTTATTTTATGATATAAAAAATGTAATGCTGGCAATGACTTTAGGTAGGAATGTCTCATACATATAATTGTAGAAACAAAAAACATAACTTAAGATGCCATTAAAATCACTGTGTAAGTTAAGTATATTGTTGGCCATAACACCAAACAAAGTGATAAAGCTATTGGGTTGCTGGTATCCTATTTTTGTCCAGGTATACTGTAAAAGAAAGCGATAAAGTGACGTAGGTAGTCAGAAAGTGGGTTTAGTCACGTTTTTTTTAATCGGTGGAGTGGAGTACCTAGTTTACAAGTTACTTACGTGTTTGTTGATCTTTGGAGTTGTGTATGTGAGCAAGCTTAGTAAAGTTTAACTTAGGAGCAAGCTTATTTTAAGCAAAAAAGAGTCAGTGAGTAAAATATGTATATTCATGTAAGGGGAATGATAAGAAATTGCCTAACAAAGGTAAAGCCGAACAGGGTACCTTATTTTTTTGAAGTCGTTTGATTTTTGTCCCATTTTTTCCATTCTTGCTGCAACAGTTCAATTTCTTCAACTACAGTTATATTCCTTTTATTTGGCTGTAAAACAATTATCCGGTGTTTTTTACGCCAAAGTTTTCACAGTTTACCTTACGTGAAATATTTACTATGTCATATTTAATTAATCAAGCGTTACATTGCGTTCGATTGATATTAAAAAAGTCCTAATTGCGTTGTACGAGTAGTACCACTCCCTGGTGTTCTTCAGGTGATGGAGTTGACCTCGCAAGTGGCAGTGCTGACGCGCGAACGCGAGTCGCTAATGACTGCGGCCATGTCGCGCGCGCTGATGCTGGAGCGGCACGAGCGCTGCGCGGATATCTTCGCGCAAGTCACGCGCGCGCGCCGCGACATTGTAGCGCAGCTCGAAGGCCAGCAGCGCCCGCACAGTGAAGGGGCTTTTGCTGAAGTATGTGCATTTTAAGCTAGACAGCTATCTATGTTATTAGTAAAAGGAGGCAATATCAAAAAACGTAGATAAACTGAAATATTGATTTGAGTCGAAAATGGATAGGTACTTCGAAACATTGTTTATCTACAAACTTGTTGTTTTTGGCTCTAAAACGCGTTCAGAAACCGTAGAAAATTACCAACATTACTACAATCAGTAATTAGTATATACTACATATAATTCTGCCTTAAATAATCCACTATAATATAATTCACTGGCGCTCGCTATTATGTAGCTTTCTATTGAAATTCGATTTATTTTTCAAGTGACGCACACAGGTGAACAATTATTTCATTAGCCCGTAGACACCGCGTGCTAGTGTTATTTTACCTAGTAGGTACACACGCGATCAAAACTGCATGGGCAGTTTATGAATGAAAACATTCATAAATTGCCCATGCACACTTGAACGCGTGTGTAAGTACTTATTGCTCTAATAAATCAAATTAGAGCGTGTAATGCACCTATTTTCCGAAAATCGTTTTTTCCATGACGCGATTATTGCCATTCAAACTTTTTACCACTTTATTTTTTCTCAATAGCTTCCCTTCCCGAACACGTTTCTAACCATTCTCATAGTTTACCTATAGATTTTTAGCCATTCGTATGTTTTCCTGGGAGGTTTTCTAACCATTCGCATACTTTTCCACTTTATGATACGATAGATTTGTCCTAATACTAGGTAGTTTAGGTAAGTTAGGTATCTTTAGACGCCCCAAGGTCAAACTACGCGTAATTACGGAGCCCCGCGAACGTGGGGCTCCGTAGAAGTGAGTGGTTTGTGCACCTTGCTAACTAAGTCATTTATTATTTATATAAAAAAAATTGTTTTGACCAAGGTCTTACTTTTTCTGTAGTTTATGACATCTCTTTAGATTTATAATTTATATAAGTCGGATTCAGATTCTCCCGGAAAATTTCTAAACACCGTCAAAGTGACGCCATCAGGGGATCTCAGTAATATGCGTATCGGCCCGCAGAACCGATATTATTATTTTGTGAGAAGAACCGTGTTTCAGTACTTACCTAGGATACATGAAACTAATCTAACCGCTCGCGCTCACTCAATTGAAAACAATCAATAATAAAACAGTTTTTTTTTTAATTTAAAAGGACTATTTAGGAACTTTAACGTTTTAAAGATACAGTCACGTCTATAAATATGTATACACTTCGGACCTTATTAATGGGGAAGAGGGTTCGAAATTGAATGCAGGTGCGTATATATTTATGAAGCCGACCGTACCACAGTCGGGTCACCAGTCCACACTTGATGTGGACGCATAAAACGCCGGTTGTCAACGGTATGCCAGGACCGCCTTCTTTTGTTACGGCATACGGCACCTCTCACGACGTTCCCAAAAAGCTTGGAATGAGCCATAATGGCGGGAAAAGCGGAATGCAGGAGACTAAGGGGCCCCTCCTACTAGATGGTGTTCCCAAATAACTGCCCCTATGCCATTACATCTGCACGAAACAATGCGTTTGACGAGAAACCTTTGGGGGAATCTGGTCTCCAAGAGAATTACATGATGTCACGATTCTCAGCGTTGAGGGAATGACTAGTGATAATGATAATATAACGGTATGAAGCAAGTAACTGCCTGTGTACCGGCAGGAAGATGCATTAAAAACATAGATACTTATAAATGAAATGCACATAGGATACTCATAGGAGTATAAACTTTTTCTTTTTAAAATAATAATAAATGTAATTTGGTGTCGACAAGTGCGCGATTATGCATGTACAGCAGGGGAAAGTGCTACAAAGTGCGGCTATAACGCTTGGGTACAATGCCCCTGCTCACATACTTCTTTGACATACCTACTAAGGTGAACCCAGACCAAGCTGGATGCCCTGGATCGGTCCTACTGCTCTAGTGAACTACTGCTAGATTCCGCCTACTGCTTACCATACATGCTACACCCACGCTCGTCTGTTATGACCTGGGCACTGGGGGCCTTGGTCACTTTTTCTGGAGTATATGAGACCTCTTTTAATTTATAACTTGCTTACTTAAGTATGTTTAGAAAACCGTTTAGGGAAACAAGCTATTAAGAAAAAAAAATAGTTATATATGCGAATGGTATTAATCCCGACATGGAAAAAATTATTCCCCCGAAAATACGGTAGGTACACTCTGAAATGAGGTTAGTAGGCCAGTTTGTTTTTGAAATAACTGCGGTATAAAATGTTATTGCTCAGCTGTTCACTATCCTGATATTTCTGATGCTCACCACTTTTGACAAATTTGACATACACGATCAACACACAACCTGAGATAAAACTTCACTCATGTTTAACTATCTCATCTATGAAACTAATTTGATTTGATGAAATTTGTGAAGGCTAATCTGGCGAGCTCGCTATCGCCGGCGTCTCTGAAGGCCGCCGAGACGTGGTCGGAGCTGCGGTCGGACCGCAAGCGCCTGCTGCAGCTGCAAGACGTGGTGGCGTCGCAGAATCTGCAGCTAAAGCGCGAGCGGCGCGTGCGCAACCAGCTGGAGCAGCGCCGCGCCATCCTCGAGCGGCTGTTCCTCAACCGCTCCACCTCCAACCAGTATGACCCGGCGGAAAACGTGGCTACCTATCTTGGAGCTTCCTCTTATTTAGCAAATGATGCTCTTGTTAGTCCACCTTAATGTCTGCTCGCGCTTTTGTAAAGTTATAATGTATATTATACTTAAACAGTGGAAGTTCGATAGGTACTACTATATATTAAAACACCTGATAATACAACCTATGGTTTATAGTTTTATTTACTTAGGCTGAGTCTCTACCCGCCAAACCATACAGTTGTTCCGAGTGTGTCCCGTAATCCCTATCATGTTCACCATGTTCAAGTTTCTATCAGATCTATTTTGGGGTCTGTTTTGGGATATGTGAAAAAAGTGATAAGTGACATGAAGAAAGTGGTCATAATCATCTAGTTCAGGAGTCAGATTTGTAAATCACCATGTAGGTAAGTAGTTATTTCCTAAATTCCTCACGGATCTTCTTAAATATTTCGCATATTGTACGATTAGTCACTTGTATCTGTAAGAATTTCTACACTCAGTGGTCTTCATCATCAGCTCAACATCACTAAAAAACTTAATTTTTTCATGTGGTCGATGAAACGTACTACGCCTGGAAAAGGTAACCCAATCGCTATTCGTCACATCACATCAATGTGACTTTAAAAAGGAGAGTTCCCTCAATTCCTTAAGAATCTCATCATCAGACTAAAACGAGGTCCTTATGAGACCAACTTAATAATTAATAACTTGATAATTAATTTCAAACATACCATATTTCAATAAAATCTATGCACACACATTAACCCTTAATTTGGTCATGTATGACAGGTCATACAAATTCTTCGACCCTCTTTTTGTATTTTTTGTTCCGGCCAGAATCGTTGGGACTATTGAGCGCCGAGGAGGCTTGAACTCACGACCATCTCTTTTGTTAAAAAAATACATAAGTCATTATAAATTGTGTCGCTTAACTTAGTCCCGTTGTAGTAAATTTTAAAATATACTCCCATTAAGTTTCTCAAGTTTTCAAAATGATCTCGTAAATAAAACTGAATAGACTTATCTGAGTAGAAAATCTTGTAAGTATAATAAACATAGCTTATCATGAAAAAAACACAAAATTAATTCAATCACATATTTTATTAAGAAAACGAATTTGCTGTGGTGGCAAACCTACATTAGGGTCAACATCAAAAATAGCTATTTTTACATAAGGATGGTTAATTCGTTTGGACGCCATATATACAAATACCTCGCTGTACAGTCACGTCTATAAATATCTATACACTTTTGAACGTATTACAAGGGATGAAGGTTTAAAATCAAATACAGGTGCATATATATTTATGAAGTCGACCGTACGCCAAAATCACCGATGTAAGCGTATCAATATGCACCTTATCTGAAATCATGAAGGTCATTTGACCACGAATGCCATGAGTCCGACTATCCTAAGTTACCTAGACCGACCGACTGGTAGGAAGAGGCAACGGCACGATTTTTAAGCAAAAATATAGTTTCTTTCATTGTTGTGAAGCAAAAGTCGTAAAAATGTGATATATTACAATAATTTATTGTATGGTACCGGATGCACTAACCGCCAGGAACCCTGAAGGAAATTATTATGGGGTTTTCCTTCCACTGGTAAGCATTATGATATTAAAATAATGATTTTAACGCTTATTATATGTCAAAAGTGAAAATCCTATTCAATATGTGTCGCTGAAAATATATGTGTAGTTTGTGAACCAGTTATGCGTATTTGCATTAATAGCGTAACTATGTATAAATAGCGGGATCCCATATTAAGATACCTACTGCATAGTGTTGTGCTTAAGATACTAATCGTGACACCGATAAGTTGATAGCAAACATGGGAAATGTATGGTGATGTATATGTTTCACCTTTTTAAATGTCCAATAGGTTTCCAGCTTATCTAAAACAAAGACAGCGATGGACAAAAAATATCAAAACTGCTGACAAAGTGGTGGCAAACATTAATAAAGAATTTAGTGACTAGATGAATCGTTGTTTTTTTAACTTACCTTTATATAATCATCATCGACGACGATGGCCACTTTTGTCGCCTATTGTGGAGAACAGCCATAAGGGTTCCTAGTTGCGATAATGATAAACGATAAAGGCTGCACCACGCTAGTAGTAATGACATTCTGTCTATTCTATGTTAAGGATTGCGTAGCGAAAACGGTACCATTCTACAATCCAAGGCCAAGTAGAGTAACCCTATTTGTCTATTTTTCTATTTGGTCTGCTATTCTTTTCTGGCATGGACAGTAAAAGTGATAAGTAAATACCATAATTTCATAGAAGTTTCACGTTTAATAACTATACTTAGATATTTTCCTAGCACGAACGTTGACGTCTAAGGGTTTGACAAAATAAAAACATCGTCAGTCCTGTTATCGATAAGTGCCACTTGAACGTCATAGAGAATACAAAGAAAAATATAGGCTAATAGGGTGCGTTAAAAATTGATAATCGTAACAAAACTATAAATTTATTCATATTTTACATACTTTAGAAAACAATTTGGAACCCTTTTGTAACTTTCTTTCTTCGTGTCACTGAATTAATATTCCCATAAGTCACTCCATGATACACACACACCCAAATTGTCTTTGAAACCGACGTAGAATGATACAACATGTAGTAAAATATAGCAGTGCCTATATTTTTCATTGTATTACCTCTATGACGTTCAAGTGGCACTTATCGATAACAGGACTGTCGATGTTTTTATTTTGTCAAACCCTTAGACGTCAACGTTCGTGCTAGGAAAATATCTAGGTATATTAATAACACATCAAAGTTTGTCAGTTCCCTTGCTTTGAAGAGATAACGTGGTTTGACTCTGACTTTCAGTGGTTGCTGGCGTGGTAGGCACGACAGCACATGACTCCTTTAGACATTCTTGGCTTTCAATATTCAAAACTATCCGTTCGCTACTTCATTGTATACATTGTATTTTCTAGTAAAATTTCATATAATACACTCTTTATTTATCTTGTATTTAGTAACAGTCATACCTGTATGTAGGTTAATTACTGTACAAAATACTACTTTACTCAGACAATTTTATTGCAGTTTATGGCCAGCGAGTTTAAACATCTTTAACTTTTTTTCGTCTTTAATGTAATTAGGTATCAGACAGTAATTGACACTTGTAGTTTGATGTGTTATGGGCTGAATTAAATTTTTAAGGTCATTGGGTGCCGTAGGATTTGCGACCGCTCTTGTCGAGGCAACATATTCTGGCGGTACCCCACTTGTATTAAACATTTTATTTCCAACGACAACATTACTTTTATGGTCATATTTTCTTAGAAAATTCGTACTTTTTAAATTGTTATTGATCCCTACTTTACGGTACATATCTAGATTTTTCTCAAAAGGATTTTTATAATTGATATGTGGTCCCCGTTTATTTCGACGACCTCTTATATTTCGTGAACCTGATTGTTTAATTGCATGGTTGATTTGGTCTTCTGAACGGTTTGTAAGCTCGTATTCCAAAATATTAATTAAGTCATCTAAATTATCAGTCGACGACTCTGTCCTCTTTGCATTGGTCGTATAATACGATTCATATACACATAGTTTCTTTTCAAGTGATTGTATAGTTTCATGTGCTGACATTTTTTGTTCGCTTAATTTGACTATTTGATTTTCTAAAGTTAGAATTATTTTCTCAAGCTGTGATATTTGTTGCTTTCGTTTTTCAACATTACTGATGAGAGATTCTATTTCACCATTCTTCTCTTCGATTTGCCTATTGATCTGCAAGAGTAAAACGAATACAAGCTAAATTTTTATACTTATTGAATCCACATGAATAAATTTGTTTTAACCAGTTAAAAATAAATTTACAGGCAGGTCGTAGTATTAAGTTATTTTACCTCTATATCTGCTTGAGTTCTGCTATCCAGATTATTCCGTAGTAACTTGATAATATTGGTTTGCTCTTCGTTTTTATCCGTTAGCATTTTTAGGGCTGCTTCCTTATCTTCTAACAGCTGGCCCTGCTCTGTTATGGTTTTTACATGTTGTTTTAGTCCAATATACTCTTTCTTTAGAGCCTCATTCAAATTATTATTTTGTACATTTGCTTCTTTTAGTTGAAGATTCTGCTGCTTTATCTGTAATTTTAATTACATATATAGCACATGGAACATGTCAATAGCAGTCATAAATTTCCAAACACGGAAGCTTTCCTAAATATAAAAGTATCATTATATAGATCGGAGTAATTACTTAACTATACATGTGTAAATTGCAGTATGCTATTCCTGTTGTAAACATAAATTGTTTCATATAATGTAAACTATTGTTAGTCATACTGACAATAAATTGCAGCGGCAAATGGCATGATGCCCGATGCAGTCGAAACATGTCACGCCTATTGTGATAAAAATATGTGAGTTTGAACCGTTACAATTGAATATAAATAGTTTCATCTCTGATTACTATAAGGTTATAATCATGTACCGTAACATAGACATAATATCAAGTCTCCATGATAGATACATGTTACATACTCCACAACCCCAACCCCTCTTGGGGGTACCTATTTTATCTCTGCAAATTACGTAAGACAATAACTTTACAACATGATTGTTTACCATTTTATGCAAATCTTCAAAAGTTTTAAATTCTCCGAAGATTTCTTGCAACGAAGCAATCTCGTTTTTAATATGAGATAATTCTTGTGCATATGTCTCTGATTTCTTTTTACTGAAAAATGAATACAAACGTAAATGTACGATTTGTTCCAAGTCCGATATTTTGATAGCTCTTTTTACTCATGATAGTGAGTCTCATGATAGTGAGTTTCCATTTCTTCTAATATCGATTTAAATACTATACAAACACAAAATATGAAAGATATATGTAGAATACTCTTTATTGCACACCTTAGTACAAGAACACATTTACAAGGTGACTCTTCAATGTGTCAAATGTTTTTGTACCCTGTGAAAACGAGTGCTGTAAAGAGCTCGAAACGTAGGATCATGGTGTTAATAAACGCGATTAATCCGTTCTAAAGTGTTTCATTTCAATGAATAACAATCGCGGTAACAGAAGACAATATTACTTATTTTAGTGTCTAAAGGAGCTTTTACAACAGGATATTCGTTTTTTTTGTATGAAAACGAAAAAAATGTTCCCTTTATCTTTGCGCCGTATAAACATCTATCTAATCCATCTCATCTATCGACATTTACATTAAAAGTCGTTAAATGTCATTGCAAATTGCCACTAAAGTTCCGGTTTCTCAGGTCTCTGACGATTATCTACTTATAGATAATTTCATACGCACAGTAAGAGCGCGCGACTTTCAATCTGAAGGTCGTGGCTCAAACCCGGCTCGTACCAATTAGTTTCATCGGAATTTATGTACGAAGTATCATTTGATATTCACCAATCGCTTTCGGTAAAGGAAAACATCGTGAGGAAACTGGACTAATCCCAATAAGGCCTAGTTTACTCTCTGGGTTGGAAGGACAGATGGCAGTCGCTTTCGTAAAACTAGCGCCTACGCCTGATTTTGGTATTAGTTGCCAAAGCGGATCCCAGGCTTCCTGAGCCGGGGCATAAGCCGGGAGGGAGAACGCTAGAAGGAAGAGATAATTTCGCACCATACCTTTCCAGCAAGCGTTGTTCGAACTCGGTCCTTAGTCTTACCAACTCCAAAATAGTCGTTTCTTTACTGATCAAATCACTTTTCAACTGTTCCGCTGATTTGACGCTGTTTTCCAAATTTTGCTAGAAAAAATAAAAGTATGTTAGGTACCATTATCGTCATTGTGTATGAGCTATTCGCTTTCCTTTGTATTCAGAGGATTGACATCAATCATTTAATAATTGCCTACTTGTAATTCTTGCAAAGCTTCTTTTTGCTTATTCACAACATTTTTGTATTCCATTATTTCTTCTTTAGCATTTCCAAGTTGAGAATTTAACATTTCTACTTCCTTTTGGCATGCTGCATAGGCTCCTGGAATACAAAAAACAATTACTAGCTCCAATCCGAATTTCGTACTGCCTCCGAGATGGTCGACATATTTAAATGTCTCTGTAAACCTTCTATCTACCAGTTGCATACTAGAAACGTTCAATAGGAGAACACAATAGGCTAAACGACAAAAAAAATCGAATTAGTCCGTCTGCTAGATTATTAAAAAATATTCTACACGTATTTTTTCTTTTGTTCGTCAAATGAAAAATGACGGAAATACAGTGCAATAAAGTTTCTGTCACGCGAAACTTAGGTAACGAACCACAATTAGATAAAAATTTTAATAGTCTTCTTCTTCGTAAATTTTAGCTATCTTGAAAAAGGAAAAAATACGTGTCTAATAATTTTGGATACCTAATCTAACTGACAAACTAAATAAAATTATAGCTTTTCAACTTAGTCGTCATCCCCAATCCGTGAGATCAATCTGTGGGTATGGCAAAACGTATGGAAGAGGATAGAAGGATCGCCTTACTCTACAGGATGCGTAGACAAGATGCCAATCGTTCACACTCCGTATTGTAGCGTAGTTATCTCATTCTATCACTCTTCCTTATTAGTACGACAGTTGCGTTTCGTTCGCGACTGAGCGTTAGCGATTGGCATCTTCCCTACGCACGTAGGTACTTATTAAAAATTGTAATTACTTAAAGATGTATCCACTTCTGTTAATTTCACCGATGCCTCTGTAAATCGCAATTCAGACTCAAGCAGTTGTGCACACATCGATTCAATTTTTTCGGCTAGTATCTTTTTTTCCGCTAATGCTTCCTTGTATTTGTTTTCTGTTTCGATTAACTTTGCCACATTCGAATTCGATTCATGCTTCATATTTTGTAAAGCTTCTTCAAAGTTCTTTCTTAGTTCTATGAGTTGCTGTTCTAAACCTTGTTTTCTGTTGAGATTTATTAATTAGAGAAATCATTCAAGTATAAGTAACCTAAAGTCTATTTTTTAGTTCCGGAGACTAAAATTACGTTTCGTGGGTTGTCTGTTTATCACATCATATCTGATAAATAGTGATGTACCACAACCGATTCTCACCAAAGAGATTTGGATTTGTATTTGCATGTTTGTAGATTTATAGAGAAAATATCTGTAACATAATCCCTTACACCGAAAATAAATTACGGGTATCATTTAATCGGGCGGCTAAATATTCGTGTCTTGGTAAGCAAAAAAATTTATTTGATCGAATAGCTATTTGGGCAGCAACTTATGGTCAGCAAACATTAATAAATTAGTTAGCATTTAATGCCATACTGAACTGGTCTAAATTAATTGGGTCAGCAAATTAACTGCATAAAGCGACCCACAATTTATTAAATATTGGTAAGCAATCAGTGGGTAAGCAAAATATTTTAATTTGGGTAAGATTAATTTGGTCTGCAAAAAATGATTATCGACCCGCATCGAGATTGCTCAACCCAATAATTGGCGACGCCGCTGTAGTCCGCGTACATCATGGACGCGGCTGCTTGGTCGCAGTTTAACCTAACCGTGCCTCTACATGCTCGGGCTCTCGGCCGAATATTTCGGCCATGTTAGTACACGATCATTCGAGACAGACTATATAGACAAAATTTAAGCCAGACCAGAGACAATTTAAGTACTTTTTCAGGTAGTTTGGTTGAGTTAAAAGGTGTCTTAAATAATTTCACTGCGGGTGAAGCTATTTAAAAGCTATTTAAAACACCGTTTAACTCACCGAAACTACCTGAAAAAGCTTAAATTGTCTATGGTCTGGCTTAAATTTTATCTATATAGTCTGTCTCGAATGAGCGTGTACTAGGGTGATTCGCCCGCGGCCGAATCATTCGGCCGAGAGCCCGAGCATGTAGAGGCACCATTACACTCGTCCTCGCTTCGCTCGTCGTTGTACCGTCCGGTAACTCTGGAAGCTTGTTATCAATCAAATGTCGTGATCGGTTAAATCAATTTTAGTCCATTCATATAGACATCCATAATTTTACATTGCATACCTCCCAATAGTATTACACTACTTTTAACATGTTATTTCTGCTGACCAACTATTAATTCTTGCCGCACAAATAATAATTTTGTAGCTTAACTATTTATTCGGCGCACAAAGTGATAATGATAATACAAGCAGAGGATATTGGTTAACCTCTTGACTATTTGTAAATTATTTGCGGAACGAGGCTTGCAACTCGATTATTATTTGTTGCCGGCCAAATATTTATATGCTGGCAAAGTAATTTAATGGCTTTTTTTTGCTAATAAATTTTAATATTTGCCGGCCATTTAATTACTTCCCATCAATCACGTAATAATATCACCATTCAGTATCTTTCTAGCTACATACTATTTAAAGCCATGACATTGGCAAATCCACCTTGATTCATTATCCAAGCAAGTTGAATTTGCCAATGTCTCAAGCTGGGTATCCACTAGAGACCAACTGGAAGAAAAATGAAATTTATGCATACATAACAGTTAAAAAAGCGCACTTTTGAACAACTATATACATATATTTTATGATTAAAAAGTGCGCTATTTATTTAGCTATTTATTTGTGTTACACATAAAATAAAATAAAAGTTAACTACATTTTGTCGGTTATTTGCAAATCCAACCAAAACCGTAATCAAAGATCAGCTTTAGTTGTTTTAGCTGGTATCATTATTTTTACTTTTGACATTTGAGGTTGTCATTTTAGTCTCCGGAACTAAAAAATACGCTTGAGTGGCGGCGCGTCGACATAATGTTCTCAGGCAAGCCAGAGACAATATATTCTACTTTTTCATCAAGATCTATTAGAAAAAGTGCTAATTTCTACTCCGCTAGGGAAGCCGGCAGGAATCGAGTTCTATGGACGCGCCGCCACTGAGGCTTTAAAAAAGATAGGTAACAACTAAGAAAACTTACTCAGCCAATAATTTGATACGATCAGCTGTAATTTCATCAAAAAGCTGTGTATTTATATCCATAGATTCCTTTAACATTGTCATTTTTTTGTCAGAATTGGACTGGATTTCTAGGATCTGAAAATAATTTGCTGTTGAAATTTCCTTTTGTAATAAAAAATACTGTAAACAATAACGTTCAGCATGCAATTATAATTTAGATTTGAGAAAAACTAAAATGCACTAGTGAGTGAAATCAAACTTTCCACGCGCTAAACTACTGCTAAAAGTATCGCTATGAGCATCCCGTGTTCTCATCTAACTCTGATATAACCTAATATCTAATTAATATAGCAGTAAATGTAGT
This sequence comes from Lathronympha strigana, assembly GCA_949128165.1. Lineage (NCBI taxonomy): Eukaryota > Metazoa > Arthropoda > Insecta > Lepidoptera > Tortricidae > Lathronympha > Lathronympha strigana. The sequence continues at coordinate 7,340,945 of OX421905.1, read as the reverse complement.
TAATTTACACACACTGAACACATCCTGGTATTGTGGCGAACAAAATCCTCAAAATATTTACCTCTTCACGCAATTGGCAAACCATCTTTTCCAAAGACAGATTTTTAGACGTGGCTTGCTCCAGAGCTTGTGTGATTTGTGCTATATTCTCATCCTTGGATTGTTCTTCTTTGGATTTGTCAGTTTTTGTATCTTTCTTTTTGTGTTTCTCGTCCTTTAATTTCTTTTCTAGTTCCTGTTATGCAATGGAATAGGTATAGGTGTAGAGGAAGTATTTCACTATTACGTATATAACTGAAGTCAAGCTCCATTATAAAGGATTTTTTGTAATAACAGGAAGGAGGAATACTGTTGAAACAGGGTCAAAGTTTTTAATAACCCCATCGCAGTCGAAGTCACGGGTGACAGTAGTATAGTCTGAAGTTATAATATATTTAAATACCTTTGACTTGTTTTCAGCAGCTCTTAGTTTTTCTTCTGTCCTTAGAAGCCTTTCTTGGAGATTCTCGTTTAAAACATTCATTTCTGATAGTTTAAATGCAAAACTTTGGTAACGCAGTTGATTAATAGATGTGTTATTCGTACCTTTTCTGAAAATTGTATTTCGTTTATTTATTTTTAGTTTAAGTATTCATTTCTGTTAAGTATGGCTCTTTTAAAATACGACTATAAAAATAAAACGGTTATAATAAATAAGGTTATAAAAAAAAAACAAGAGCAAGATAAAAACAACAGAAATGACATATAGTGCGAGTCAGACTCGCGCACCGAGGGTTCCGTACAAACTATGTTGGAACTTCACCTATAAGTGGAAATTTGCCGTCAGCCACATGTTTCGACAGATTGGGTCACTCGTTTGCACGGCATGGAGTTAGTATGCGAGTTTTTTAATCACGTAAACCAAGATAAAGGAGGAATGATATTATTTTTTACATTTACATTTTATAATAAACTTATTATAAAAAAAATATAAAAAAATGTTTTAGATTGTGTAAATCTAGCCCTTTCAATAGATACTGCACAATACATGACCTAGTAACAAAACATTTAATTTCTGCCCCCTCTTTAATCAGGCATTTTTAATGAACGCAGACAGACAGACAGACAGACAGACAGGCTGAGTCGCACCAGTAGGGTTCCTTTTTTCCCAATTTGGTACGGAACCCTAAGAACCTAACCTAGAGTGCCACCGGCAACGGGGCAGAGACCAGGCCGCCGCTGGTTAGGGCCGCAGAGAAAAGGCACCCCCGGACTATACGCGCCGTTACTTAACGTTTCAACTCCAATAAAACTGATTTTTATTTAAATATTTTATTTGAATAGTTATCGTTGGTTAACGCACTGGTCCCACCGCGAGCGAGTAGGCTATGAGCTATCGGTTATTTTCTAGCTCAAGAAACAAACAAAAGATAATCGCTTTCGTGTAAATAAAAGAGAGAGTTATATATTTATAGTTTATAGCTGACTATTCACACCACCGGCGAGTAAGCGATAATTCCATATAATGTTTACTAGCCGCCCGCCGATTGTCAACTGTTCCTGGTACATAATTTTACTAGTTGATAGCCGAGCTCGCTGATAGTTGGCGGTGGGACCACTGTCTACTAGTACTAGTTGACCGCAGCGATAAAAGCTATCGACTATAAAACTAGCTCAGCGGTACTCGCCGATGCCTGCTTGGCGATCAGACCGATCAGAGGATTCACTGTGTTGACAGCTGGGGACCCACGGAGCAAAGCCCTTGGCCCCTTCAGCTGTCAACACAGCGAATCCTCCTTTTTTTTAAAGGGTCGGCAACGCGTATGTAACACCCTGGAGTTGCAGGCGTCAACAGGCTACGGTGACCGCTTACCATCAGGCGGGCGCATGCTTGTTTGTCACCGTCATAGTATAAAAAAAAATCTACCTTACGACGTGGATGCGAGTGCACGTACATATTTACAATGAATTTAAAACAATTATATGAACTATCTTTGTTGTCCAGTTCGGATGACGATGATGATGTATTTTATTTATAAAAGCGTGTGTGTAGTGGCAGTGGCAATTTTGAAGAGACGGAAGAAAAAAAGGGATATTTTAAATTGAATGACATGAAAAATTTGTGTGTGTCTATGCGATTTTATATATTTTTTTATTAGTAAGGAAAGGAAAATATTGTGGGATAATCGCATCTACCTGTCTCCGCCGCACTAATAAGGTATTTTTGTAACACTCGTTTGTAAATGTATTTTTGATCTCGACTGTACAGTCAACCAATTGGAACCCTAGGCCACTGTAGGACTTTGTCATAGTGACGCTATAAATCAGATTGTAAGAAATCTCTTACTGCTTGTCATTTTGACATGGTTCTAGAGTGGCCTAGGGTTCCAATTGGTTGACTGTACATCGTATAGGTCATTGGCAAATAGGGCTCTCTTAAGTTTTTCACCTTATACTGGGCCACCCGGCTGAGCTAGTGAAGCGAGTAATCGCCCGTCGCACACAAACACTCGCTTATAGCTCAGCGTCTAAACTAGTAAAACTATACTCGCTTCTCGTCGCTCGCCCACTAGTTTGTAGTTTATAGTTTCACTCGCTTATAGTTTGTAGCCGGCGGTGGGACCAGTGCCTTATACTTTATTATAATCAATAATCATTAGAAACTCTCGTTCAATAATTCAATCTAAAATAATTAATTAGTGCCAGTAGTACCATCTCCCTATCTTATCCCTTAGGTAGGCTAAGATGGCGTGATAACTGCATATTTTATGAATTTTACAAGTATCTATGGGCGAAAACATGTCGAGCTATCTTCGACTTTATAAACGTGAGTAACCCGGTCTAAGTATATTAATATGGGCGAAAAGTTGTCTAACTATTGCTACTGACTGAAGTCACACGTAAATGACGCTTTTTCGTCATCATTTGTAACATTTCACAGCAGTAATGTGCCCAATATTTGCAACGCACGCTATCATCGCTTAAAAGATTACACTAACCACCACGAACCATTATGGCCTACTCTGACCACTTTAATCTATTTGACTTTCTTTCACAAGTCTTTGCCATGATATAACAGAAGAAATTCATCAATGATATAAAGCGCCGTAGGAAAAACCCCGAGACCCCATCATGCCCCCACCGGCCCAATGCAATTCGGAAAATTATCAAAAAATAACAGTTCCGTATTTAAAACCAAACAAGCCCTTACCTGTTGGTGTGGAAGTTAATTCATAGGAATAAGTTTACACAAAACCTGTGCTGGTGATGGCAACGACATGAACCACACAAAACACAAAAATATTAAGGAATATGTAAAATAGCTACATAAATATACGCACTTAATACATTCATCTGTCTCGTTTAAAAATCGCATGAAATCCTCTTTGTAGTTATCCAGTGACTTTTGAAATTCTTCATTTTCAACTTTGAAATCTTGGAGTTTTTTAACAAGCACATTTTTCGTAATCATCTAAAATACAACCCAATGATGAACTAAGGCAGTTTTGTGAACGCAATCATAAAAGGATCACTTACAAAACGATGTTACAGGTCTTTCCTGTGGACTACCCAAAAGAGTCCTACCGTCCGGTCCGTTTATGGGTATGGTTTTTAATGACTTGTATGATAAAAATAATGACTACATGTCTAAAAGCTGTTCAACGCACCCAACCCAAAGTTCAGCTAACAGCGTGCGGGCATATAAGTAGTACCTAATGGTTTTCTCTCAAAAGAAAAGGAGACCTACGTCCTTTCATATATTTAATAAGGGTTAAATAAGAAAGTCAACCTTTTTTGCCCTTAACTTTTGCGTAAGTCCACATGTAAGACCTGTAAGAACGTTTTGTGTTTGACCCAAAATACTGACTATATTTGAAGGGGTGTTTACAAAAACAACATAACTCAAATTTTTTTCGGATTCGTGTTTTTGATGTCATCTTGTTTAAGTCCAAAAGATTTACGAACGGTGAAAAAATGGTAGTCCAAAAACTATTATGTTTGTCAAAATATGCAATTAAAATATCCTCCATACTACTATGTACAGTCACCTGCAATAGTATCTGCCGCTATGAGGGCCGCAAAAATATGTGACACGCTCTTAAGGCTGTACAAATAAGATTGTGTCAGATATTTTTGCGGTCTTCATAGCGGAAGATACTATTGCAGGTGACTGTACTTAAAAAATTACATTAAAAACAATGAATTAAGAGCAACAGTAAAATAAATGATATATTTACTTAAATTTAGAGAAACTTAGTGGATGTCATAAGAACATTTAATATAAAAAAAATATTTTAGGAAAAATAGTTACTCAACTTTGCACAAAAACAACGTAACTAACCTAAATTTTACAAAAACTGCATAAGCGACAAAGTATATTTCATATCTTTTACGCAAAATAGAAAGTCTCAAAACAAATAAATAGATATTTCTAACTTTGTGTTGTGACCATATATCTACAACCTCCCTGAAAATCAAGCTTCAATCGTTATTATTCAAAGAGAAAATTAGTTTTACCGCTCTCCTGTAAAATTATACTCAGTGTAGTTATGTTCTTTTTGTAAAAATCCCGTCATTTGTTGTTGGTTCCTGACAACACTGCTCAGATTTATGAAATTTGTACCTACATTATACAGAGGGGTTCATCGTAAATGAAACCTTACTTTTTTCGCCATGACATCCTCGAACCAATCAATAATTTCTTTTCTACTATTCAGAGTTTGTTCGCAAGTAGACACAATTTTCTTTGGTATTTCACGTATGACTTGCAAATCGAACTGCGCATCCGCTGTTTTTGAAATAAAAAAGTCTTATATTAATATTCTATTAGAACGAAAGAAAAAGTGGAAAAAATAATACCCTCGGGTGGCAATCGAACCCTCGAAAATACATAAAAATACTTATTTAGTATTAGGATTCTGCAGCTGTGATGGCAAATCTCAAGTGATTTATTACTTCTCAGACCTTTGAAAAAATATATGGTCTAGATAAGACCATTCTAGTTGCAATACAAGGCAGGCGAGTTTGCTCAAACTTGCTTTTACTTGAACTAAGCGTAAGCTAGCACAATGTCAATGGCGATCGAATCGAAAAATATCTAGCACAGTTATACCGCTATCGTATTTCATATAACCTAATTATGTCATACCTACTCTAATGCTTTGTTGTGTCATTCATAAATTTGAATCATACATAATTTAAAGGTAAAGAAGTCCAGGCGCCCGTGCCAGATACCAAAAATCCTACCAGCTGCGCCAACAATTCTAACGTACAAAAGTCTGCATATGGGCAGAACTCCTTAATACGTCCGATGATTTTCGTCGCGCGTCGGGCCGGACGCGTATGAAGAAGTATGAACGCGTGCGCATTACGTCTTGTTAACTTCAGACAACCGGTCGGCAGAACCGATACGGTCCGACCGCCACGAGGGCGAACGGGCGCCCTTACGACCCGTTATAACACACGGCCTTTTTGAGTTGTCCAAACATAGTTCGGTGGATCTTACTGCTATCTTCAGTCCCAGCGCACAGCTGCAGCAGCTGCCCTGGGGCTAACTTGGCAACGTTCATGATTGTTAAGTCATCTGAAGGCGGCAAGCACATTGTTAATCCCATAGATAACAACTCCTTGTGACTTGAAAGCAACGTATTGTACAATTGCAGTAAATTTTGCTGAAAAAATAATGATAGCGTTTGAAATATGCCATATTGTTTGTTGTGGCCTGCGGGACTACCCACAATTGGTAGTCCCGCAGGCCGCAACATGTTTTGTTAAAAATTACTTAATTTCTATAGCTGTCACTTTTGAATGTAGCAAATCCAGTGTGAAGAGGTCATTAATCATTAAGTTTACAAACTCGATATTATGTATAATTTTTTTTTACACAAATAAACATTTATTTAATCATATTTTTTAATTACCGAGACCAACATCTAATGAAACACAAAAAAAATAACTTAAGACTAAGCTTAAGCCTAGTCAAAATAATTAATTGACTTTGCCCTACATAATTAGTTCGTTTCAAAGGTACAATCTGCTATGAAATTGATCTCAACTTCATGTCAAGTATACTCGTTAAATCATTTTTCGATATCTACCTGCTTATCATGAAGGAGTCGTTTTATACTTTCGAACTTTTCGATATTTTCTTGCCATCGCTTTTTTAATCTTATTCTCTTCTTATCCTCCGGAGAAAATTTGGGCCCTGGTAAAAGTTTGTAGGAAATGAGTAAACCTACCTACTTATATTTTTAAAGAACAAATATACATATTGTTTAGATACTATCGCGTTCAAAATTGCATGGGCAGTTTATCAATGAATTCATTCATAAATTGGCCACGCACTTTTGAATGTCTTTGTACACCCATACACTACAGACACCGCATTATGAAGCGTTTCCAAAGAGAATGAGGTCATCACGCATATGCAATGTTTTACTTGTAAATTTCTACGTTTCTATAAGATTTTTATGGATGGCAACGCGCATGTGACCCCCCCTGGAGTTGCAGGCGCCCATAGGCTACGGTGATCGCTTTCCATCAGGCGAGGCGTATGCTTGTTTGCCACCATCGTGGTATAAAAAAAACTGCGTGCATATGTCCGAATATGTGCGGTGACCGCGAATTGTTTTGTACGCTATGTCTAGCAGTTGAGGTGGTCGGTGGGTACCTACCTCTCTGTCTCTGGGATTAAGTAAGCGAGCGATTGAATACCTACACCACAGATCAAATATACTACAGATACCCAATCCCATAGTAAAAACGCGAGCCGTCCTAAGTATTATTCCGGAGTAGCATAAAGTAAAGTCAAAATATGCTAATAGATGGCGCCATAAAATTGATGCTACAATGTCGGTTTTCAGCGACATCTATTGTAGCTAGGACACACTCAATCCACCCAATGCCTATTATACGTTGCAATGTGTCACTAGATGGCGTTGCACCGCCCTCAGCGCTCAAAGTTGTAAGGTAGGTACTATCGCACATCGCACTACGTCTGCAGCGCAGGCGACCTTGAGAAGTTGAGAGGCCCTGCACTAGGTTGCTTGTGTCGTATTCGTATCGTATTTTATCTTACTGAAACAACTAATGCTTTAGTGATCGCGCAAATAAATGTTATTTCAAATAATAATAAATATGTTTATAGGTAAATTAATAATAAGTTAAATGTACCTACATGAATGAATTGACCAAGGAGGTTTATGTTTATTAAGTGTTTAAACATAATAAAAAAATATAACTGACTTCAACAAAAGGAGGTTCTAAGTTTGACCAGTATGAATGTATGTATGTATGTTTGTTTGTTTGTTTCCGATTATTTCATGTTTGGCTAAACCGATTTTAATGCGGTTTTCGGACAAGGATTTGTTACATTTAGGAGACGGTTTCAGTACTTTAACCGACTTCAAAAAAGGAGTTTCTCCGTTTGATTATGTGTGTGGCCGCGATTATCTCACGTCTGGCTGAACCGTAAGTACTCGCAATGATTCCAGACGCGGCTGGTAGTTAGGTATGTCCGCGAATGATTCAGAACATCTTTGCGGTTGTTTTCCTTTTCGAGTCTTCTCTTTCACATACTTCTCGAACATTCCGTAACTTCCGTATAGCTTTCTCTTTCTAATAGTGCTGTCTCTTTCACTCCTTAGAGAAATTACGCCATATACTGAATTATACTTCAGGGGCCCATAAGGGGTCCTGAAAATGCCCGATAACAGGTTTTCAGGTTATTGTGCCATCTGGTACAGGCTGGTCTGAAACGCACTGAAGACTTGTCTCTGGTGCCTGAAAACAACGGCAACCGGGGTCAATTTTAAATCTTCTGGCATGTGAAAGAGGCACCTCTGGAACGGCCCGAAATCACTTCTCAGCCTGCTGAAAACGCTTCTAAAACATTAAAAATCACATATAAAGTTTTGATCTCACCTACGACGTAAACTGTGCTATCTGGTAAGGGGTTGCCTGAAACGAGCTGAAAACGTGTTTGAGGCGCCTGAAAGCAACGGTAAATTGTGAATCGTCTGGTGTGCGAAAGTGCCACCTCTGGAATGGCCTGAAATCACTATTCAGCCTGCTTAAAATGCTTTTAAGGCATGATAAGTCACATAGGTACCTACGGAAGATTGTACCCAAGTACCTCCCTACCTACATAACTAAAAAATGTTTAGGTATATTTCGCATCTCTTAAAAGCATTAATTTAAGTATAAACGGAAGATGACTGATGCTCATAATTGTCATCACGGAAAGTTAGGCCAAACCCCACATACACTTGCAAATTCTTGCACACTGCGGTAATGTGTATGTACACAGTGCATAATAGAAATAAAATAAAATAATACGATTTACATGGTTGTGTAAACGAGCGCGCATTACACACGGAGCGACAGAAATAAACAAAAACATTCATACATGTGTGCAAGCGAGATATCCTTATATCTTACAATCACGTCTGTAAATAAGAGGCCGTGTCATTGCGATTGAAAAAAGTAGATTTCGATTTGATAATAATCTCAGTCCATTCCATTCCTCACGCACGAACATGAAAGAAAGCGTAATGGACTGATCTCAATATCAAATCAAAAAGTGCCATCGTTTTACTCCTGGTACCTAGTTATATCCCTCGCTTACCTGGTGCAGGATAAGATACGATCAATTTAACTATGTGACCTCCTATTGCCAATATCTACAACGGTCATATAGGTCTCACTTATACTGAACAGGTGGTGAATCATGGGTATTCGCGTCTTGAGTCTAATCTAGATAGCGTCAGCAAACAAAGTCAATAATTAAACAATATACTAACTTCATAATGAAACAGAATAAAATAAAATATGGTATTATAAGTTGAAATCTTCTTTGCTATTATTGAAATGTACATGCTCCACAAATAATTAAACATATAAATAATGTTAAATAATATTGAAATTAAACACTTTAGAACGTATTAATCGCGTTTATTAACACCATGACCCTACGTTTCGAGCCCTTCACAGCAATCGTTTTTACAGGGTTAAGATGATGACTGAGAGAATTCGAATTCTCCCCGTCAATCAACAACTTTGTTGTTAAGAACGGTAGGGTCATGGTGTTAATACTCGTAAACGCGATTAATCCGTTCTAAAGTGTTTAATTTCAATGAATAACAATCGCGGTAACAGAAGACAATGTTAAATACATAATATGTTTGTTTCGATGTGTATCCAATATAAATCCATTTCAATTATTAACTTATTAAAAGAAATAGACTTAATAGACACACAAAGCAGAACAAAAAAGTCAAGTCGAAAAGGAGCTTATTGTCGCAAGCATTAAGTGTCAAATTTATACACAGAACTACCAACACTGTTAAATCTTTATTAGGCTGTTCGCACTTAATAAATCGTCTCGTTTCAAATAAAACTAGTTTTCATATAGCCCGCATAGTGCCGCAACTGCAGCACTTTTATTGCTTAATATTTTTGGCTGATTGAGTATCCTTATTTTATTTTATTTTATTCTATGTTAATGATTTTAATAAACCTAACTGAAACAGTAGATACCAGTTTTTTTTAAGTTTTAAATGTGAGAAATTTCAGTTACGTTTTATGAAATAGAGTTCAATATGACTGTCAATAAATGGAAGCAATGAAATAATTGTTCACCACTGCTATTAACATTTTAATAACAATATCAAAATCAAAACTCAATCACTTTTCTGCTGAGTGAAGTACAACGTTTTTCATCACACAAACGCGAGGAAAATGACATCAAGTAGGTACACGTTCAAAATCATGGGATATTATAAAGTCAGATCTACAAGTTCATGTAAATGAACAATAAAAAATCACGAGACTTTTGTTCTATTCCTTTAAAAATTTCAGCCTTATTACGTATACGTAAAGGCAATATGGTAAACAAACTTATTACCATACCAATTATGATCTAATTAATACTGTCACATTGTCGTGTATACAGTGTGTATCTTTTGCAACCGGCAATATTTAAGAAGGTTATTATACAGTGTGTATTCTGTATATTACCACAAACTTTAACCAGGCCAAGGTTTTAGTGCTAAGAACCCATACAACAAGTAATTATAAGTTTGGTCCTAACTAACAGAGCGAGATTATTTAAAAAATAATAATTGAGCAGCAATGTATTGCACGATCAATCCGTAAGTTATCGCTTGTTTGTGACAGTTCTTACGTCAAGTCAGCTAAACCACAGCGTAAGGATGTATTCTATACAGTGGGTTAACTCCGTCGATTTCTGGGTCATCGATGGGGGGCGCGCGGGGAGGAAATGCCGCCGGATTTCTATGAAAATTTGGCGGTCTATTTTAAGGGGTGTAAAATGGAAATTAGTTTGCCAATCAGACTGTAATATCTTTCGCATAGTTTTTGACAACCCTGAGCCTCAGCACGACCACCGAGCCGAGCCGCTGGCCGTGTATGAAGTTACCTCACTGTATGGAATACATCCATACGCTGTGGCTAAACTAAGTACGACGTATTGAACAAAAGTAAAGTAGCAATACATTGCGTGCTAAATTATTTTGTATAAAAAAATTAAAGTAGTCATATTTAATTGAAACATATGAAAATAGATTCTTTAGGGCTTGGACTAATAACCCTTTACATATGCGGTAATATCAAAAATACACGCTGTATAGCTGATGCAGAACCCAAATAAATAAAATAGTGTGCCTTAATTTTACCCTAAATTTTCATAAATCATCGATACCGAGCGCGCGGCGGTGCATCAGAGTACTTACCTAAAGAAAAGGCTTGCAAAAGCGACAATGACCTTGCTGCGAACCGATAACGTCCCGCCCCGCCCCTCTAACTCATTCCCTAGTCCCTTACAATACAAAAAAGGTGTTTCCTACTAATCATCAGTCATGCGCACGCGGCATTATTTCGTGATACTGAAGGCCTAGTAGGTATAAAAATAGTACGACATTAACTTCTCGACCGCGTTAGCGTATCGAGGGGTCAAAATATGAAAGTTGCGGGATGATTTAAATAAACGGCAAACATAATTTGAACTCTCGATACGCTAACGCGATCGAGAAGTAAGTGTCATACAACTTTTATACTAGGCCTCTGGGCTTGTACCACGAAAATCGAACGATTGCGGATTTGTATCTCTATCTCTGTCACACTTGCATATTCGAGTGACAAAGAGGTTTTTCCGTCAATGCCAATTTTCGATGTTCGTGGTAGGCCCCAAATGCTGGTCCCAAATGATCACGTTGTTGACTCATTGGTCGCCATCACACGGCTAATTCAAGTTAGGTCCCAAAACCTGTATTTGATGGCACACGAACGTGCGCCTGGTAGGTACCATATCTTCTACTTTTACTTAGATCAATGCTTAAAAGTAAATCAGAATCTTGAAGAACTTGACCGATTTTTTCACATGTAAAGATTTGCTTTAAAATAAAACACTTCTTTTGACAAAAATCGTGTACTTATCACATTCCATTCCCTTGCCGAGATCGGGTGTTTGAGGGCAGTAATTCCGTATAAACGCGGTACCCCATCATGCATAAATATTGCAGATCTGTAGGTCAAGTTATACTAGGCTGACGTGCGCTTGCAACAATACCATACTGCCCGTGCCCACCCGCGGGGGCCCACCGCAAGCCCGAGCCCGACGTTCCAAATATTCCAATCACACATCAAGCATAAGCGAGTCAAACATTCTGACGTTCCAAAGTAAGAAAGTTTTCAAACCGCATGATACTTGTGGCTCCCGAGGTCTCGTAATATTGACAAATGTTCGACTCACCGCGTCACCGCGCACGTTTAGAACACGGTACGGCTGACTAACACAATAGAGTAAAATATTAAGTAAGTTATCTCAGGTGGACAGCAACATGGGAACTGCAAATTGAGTGTAGCAAAAATTTTGGTGATCCCTTTAAGGGCGTTATCATTATGGTATATTACTGATTAGGAAAAACACATCCGAGTGCACCGAGAGTTCCGTACAAACTCTAGTTATCGCATTCATCCATAAACATGACGGAGAAAAATATTTATTATTTATATATTATTAAATATTTATTTATTTATCTATAGAAAGATTGGGGTCACTCGAATGCACGGCATAGAGTTAGGCTGAGTTTGTTTTTCATTGATAAATCTTTATCACGCTAATCGATATTATTCGACGAGAGAATGAAGCGCGTGAGTTTTCCCGATTCTACTTGGATAGTCCATCGTTTGTATGTATGTATATGTTTGTTCGACGATAATTCGAGTACCATTGATTGGATCATTGTGAAATTAGGCAGATCATTAGATGAGATAAATATATATTTTTTAAGTTTGAATATGATATCAGCTAAATTGATCAAGGGGTTGCCGGGATATTGGGGTCGCGAGTTAACGATCGGGGCAAACAGTGGTTAGTATTGCGGTTGATTTTCAAATTTACTTAGTTCGGAAAAGTTTTTTGAATATAAAAAAAGATATTTCTACATAAACTTCGGAGATAGGTACAAGCCGTGGGAATGTTATATGTTTTTTACATTTCCGTTTATTTGTAAAAAAATAAAATAATGATAATCAATTAGTCCCGGAGAAGAACGTCTTTCTCCGGGACTACGGGGATAATGTCGCTCTGGAAACGTCGGAGGTTAGTTTTCAATGTTTTACGCGATTAAGCCCCGTTGTAGTAAAAAAAAATGGTACTTATCCCAAAAAATATGTTCTTCCCGCTTATATATTTTTTTCCTCTTTTACCAGAACACACGATACCTAGTAAGTAAGCTCTTAAAAAGCTGATCAGCATTTTTACAGCCTATTTGTTATGTTATTTATTATAAGGATATCTCTTATTTTATATTTAGAGTTAGGTACGTCAAAATAGCGGTTTATTACGATATCTGTAAAAGATATTATATTATCTAGTACACATCTCAATAGAGTTCGACTAAGCTGAGCTTGCATCGATTTTGATAGCACAGACTGTAAAAGTATTAAGTAAACGTCATAATTTCATAGAAGTTTGACGTATACGTACAATAACACATGCGCAGTATGTGCTATCAAAATCATTGCAAACTTAGCTTGGTTTGACTCTACAAGAAAGCAATAGGTATAAACACATACGTACGCGGATACACGTAAAAATGATCAGGCACACAGCAGGCAGGCAGGCAGTTTATTGCGTCAAGACTTAAACATAAACTTTTTGTGAATTTTATTTTAATGCAAATAATACGTTAATACTCGCTCTTAGTGTTACAAATTAGATATTCCAGAACATATATAAGTTACAATACTCTACTAAGTTATATTACTGTTTTATTGTTATACTGTGGTGAAATAGGACAAGTAGACACTTGTGTCTCGGGCGCAAGGTCACAGCAGTACAAAATGAAAAGTTTTGACGCGTATTTAAACATCAAATCTTGCAATAATGCGTTATTTACACAATACTTCATTCATTATGTAGGATGTTCTTCTGTATTGATTTATGTTTATTATGTTTGGGCGAATATTGACTTATTTCTCGTGCAACGCCATCTAGATTTCGTAATGGGTAACGTTTGTGTTATTAATTTTTTCACAAGTCAAGTAAGATAGCACTGTTGTTGATATTTTTAAATGTGGTAACATTTAGTTTGTGTTTGCATTGACTAAAGATTTGTTTAATGAATGATTTTAGAATAATTATTGCGCCGCCTGGTATCGCTGACGTTTTAGGCGGTCGTATTTTAATGTATGGAGTTGAGCCTAAATATAACAAATGCCTTTCAGAAATCCGCATAAAAATCGGTTCAGTCAAACACGAGATAATCGGGAACAAACATACCTAAATAGATTTATGGGTACGGGTCAAACTGAGAACCTCCTTTTTTTAAAGGTGGACAAAAACGAAACGCAGACATAAACCTGCAGGATTTCCCCGCTGTGTTTTACACTCAAAGGCAATGCAAACGGGTCAGTTTCCTTCCATACACGCCTCTGCGCAAAGCATTCCAGCGGTGGCACCATCTAGTGATAATACAAAATATTACTTAGACAGCTCGTTAACTCCTACGGGCTGCTGCTCGCGAACTAAGCGGCTGCAATATAGGTGAAATTTACAATAATGTACAATAATGCATTGAATTTGAGTTATTATGATATATTTTTTTATTATACGACATCTTTAATTTATTACACTATAAATATCACGTAATCTTTAAGGGTAAAGATTTCGTAATGGTAAATCGAGACTTATAGCGCCATCTATGGCATCGATTTAACATTAATTATATTGAGTACGGGTTGGGAGGACATGCCTACACTATTTTCTAATCTTGGGACATTTTTAAAACACTTATTAAAACTTTCACGATATTCACACATTCTAAATTTACTTAACTTTCGGGGTGATTAAGCCTAGTTTCAGTAAATTTATATTGACGTTTTTTTACCCGCTTCGTACGTGACCCACTGAAGGCCCCCAGAGTATAAGGAATGCACCAATTACCTCCTCGTTTCTTTTCGTTACATCGATCATTCGAACATAAACTACCATCTGTGTCCCGATCTTCTATCCCTAATAGCCCAGTCTGAAAAGATGAAACAGATATCAGAAAACACCTACTTATTATTAAATTTCAATTATAATCATCTAATACCCACAGGCCTTATTGAGCTTACTGTGGGACTAAGTCGATAATATTTATTTATTATATTGGCACCAATCTTCGGGTAACACGGGCTTCCGACACGTTGGAAGGAAGACGTCAAAGTTTTTTTGTTACTTTTAGCGGCGTCAACGTGCACACGGACTTCTCACACAATACTTACAAAAAACAATCTGTAGGTAATGACGACATTAAACCTGATAAAACTACACTCTGATCTTTGTTTACGGACTAGTGACAGCATAGACCCACGTTATGCTCATTTGGTCTTGTAATTGGACAGAGGGGCAACGGTAAGAATGCGGATTCCCCTTTCTGTGTTGCTTGAAGGCACCAATAACAATGAATGAATCTAATTATAGTGCAGTCATTGAAGCGAAAAATACGGTCTTACCTCCGAATTTTTTTACTGTGAACCGATTTGCATGAAATTTTGGAATTAGGCTCATCTTACCCTTAACTTCAAAAGTGAAAATGATCTGAGCTCCGCCTATTCTTTTTAAGGGGTGTAAACAACCCCTTAATGGAAAAATTGACATTGAGCCATTTTATCGCTAGAAAACATGTCTAATAGTAAGTGGTGAAATTGTAAAGTATTTTCTAACATAATTACCCCATATTAAAATCATTTTCAACCCCTTGAAAATCTTACAACCCTTGCAAACAACCCCTAAATTGAAAAAATCACAAAAAAATACTTTAGTATGACATAAAAAGATGTAAGTATAGAGTAAGTAATATTTTATATTCTCTATAATAATTATCAAATTTTTAGCCCCCTTTCAACCCTTGAAAACTACCCATTAACAAAAAATTTTTTTCTTTTTGATAAAATGAAAAGGATTTCAATATTATTCCACACTCTCGAAAATGATTATCATATTCTTAAGCTTTTCTACCCTTAAAACTACCCCTAAATTAAAACAGTAAGTAAATATATATGATTATATATTTAAAAATAATTTAATTCAGAGTAAAAAATTGCCATTTATTGAGTAAAATATTTACAAATTATTAAAATTGTACTATTATTATTAAAATATAAATATTATTATTCATGACTCAATGTCTGAGTCGCTGTCACATTCAACATCTTCTGGCTGAATTGGAGGGCTATTTTGGCAGTTATCTCCACTGCACGTTCCACAGGTACTATTACAAAACAGACCAACTTTTCTGCATCCGCAAGACGCTCCACATCCTTTTTTGCAGTTGCAAAAAATCATTTTCAGCAGTTCTTGTGGTGCGGGTGGATCTACAGACTTAAGTGGATTTAATAAACCGTCATTCATGACTTTGAGAAAACTTTCATAGTGCATCTTTTCGAGATTTTCTGATAAGCTTTCTACTCGATTCAGCTTATTTTGTTGTGTATCTTTAGCAAGTCCATAAAGACATACCATGCAATATCTACCTGCCTCTAAAATATCTATAAACCTTCTTGCTATATTATTAAAAACGAATAAACGGAGCACGCACATCTGATCACATGGCTTTTTCGTTGGCCCTTTCACTCAAATGTGTTATATATACATATAAGAACGTTGGTATGTATTCATGCCTACGTTTCCAAAATATATGAGCCATATTATGTATATATATACACATTATAATAGTTGTGGGTCTCTATTATACTGCGTACTTTCACATTGCTCCAAATATTCACACTCCGAAATTTTCAGTTACTAAGTAGAAAAACATATGATAAGTTTTTGGACCATAACTCCTTCAATTTTCATGCTATCACAATTTATTAAAAAACCATTGTAAAGGTAATTAAGAGAGCTACAACATCCTTTATTGCAATATATAGTAAAAAACCTTTTTCTAAAACGGTGAAGGGTTAAAGGGCTTAAGAGAGGCTGTGATTGCGCTGCCACGCGCTCTTTAAACAAGCATATCTCCGTCAATTTTTGTTTGACAGAAAAAACAGAAAAACCAAATTGTTTGTCAGAAAAATACCTAAATTTTTAATCCATATGCACACACTTTTATATGTATCTGTCGTCATTTTTGAGATATTATGAAAAAAGTGGGTTTTTTTTTAATTTAAAATTTAGTTTTTTTTTAATCGTGACTTTTTTGAAAAATAAGTGTCCTGAAGCAGCCAAACTGATACTATCTATCAAACTCTTCACAATAAAGTTAATTCTAGGCGGAATACGATTAATTTTCATTTTGGTGGAAATGGCACTTATGAAACCCATTGATTTAAAAGAAAAATCATTAGATGCTCCCCTTGTTTGCAATATAGCTCACTTATTTTACGTGCAAAAGACTTTTAATAGTGCTCATTTTAAAGCTTATTTCATGCACTACAAAACCCTTTTGTATTAAAATGTATAAAATGCATCTGCTCGCCGCTAGATGGCATTAACCACATCGATTAAATTTCAGACAAAATAAAAAACGGCTTTGATCTTTAATATCTAGCTTAATATTGCACTTAGATTACTTTATAAAAAACCAAATGGTTCATTGTTTTACCTGCAACAATTTTGTTTTTTATAAAATTTTCGATAAACGTATATTTTTGGAGATATTTGCAAAAAACCGATGAAAAACGTGAAAAAATTGCGAATTTTCAATTGCCAATAACTTGAAAAGTATTGGATTTATTGAAAAACTTTATAAATTATTTTTTGCTTAAAATTAGGCCTTCTATCGATATCTGAGTTATTTTGAAAAAATAAAAAAACACCCCCGAGAAGGGGTGGCAACCACCCCCAGGGTGGTTGCAGAGTTCAAATCATTTTCACTTTTGAAGTTAAGGGTAAGATGAACCTAATTCCAAAATTGTATGCAATTCGGTTCACAGTAAAAAAAAATCGGAGCATTAATGCTTCAATGACTGCCCTATTAATGACAGGTCACATAACTCTTAAACGCCGAAGAGTAGACTTATTGAAATTTATTATCAGAACGTTCGGTCAGGTATCAATAAGCGCATCAGATTTTTTTGCCATTACGGAAACAGGAACGAATGAGAGCGTGTCAGATGGAGAGTGAGTGCTACACGGGTTGACATTATGGCCACGTAATAGATAGCGCAGTGTTTGAACTAGTATCAGCAGTAGTAAGTATTCATAATAGCTATTATTTTTTGTATTGTGTAGTATATATTCCACCAAAAAGTCCTGAAATTTACTACATGTAATTGTTTCAAGTTTTAGAAATCATGTCTACTAGATATGAAAATGTATTAATTTTAGGCGATTTTTACTTATATTCAGCTTAACTAGATGTACTAAATTGTCTCAGTCAAAAAAATGTAGTTGCAAATGGCAAATGGTCGATTATTAGATTTGGTACAAACCTACGAGACGAAGAGGACTCGATACAAGCATGGTCCAAGGGTGGTCCAACTTTGTATGGAGATAAAAAATATTACATTACTGCAGAGGCCGTGAAGTAAGGGATTGCAGGACGAGTTTGTGGTAGACTAGGTAGGATTAAACAAGTCCTGCAATCTCTCTTCCGGCCGAGGCTTGTATAGTGCTTTTCTCAAACATTGTAAGGAAATATAAAATTTAAAACAACTACTAGGTAAATAGGTTAGTAAGGAAAAAAAAATTAATTTGCCACCTTATTATTTTTTAAAGATGCCATTTGAATGAGCTATTCGAGCACCATGTTTAACCGCACATAAATATACATAGAAATATAGAATTTGTTTTTTTTAATGTCGCAAGTATCTAATGGTCGTTGGCTGTATGTAATTTTTCCTTTGTCAGTTTAGTGTTAGTACGCAAATTAAAAAAGTTAGAGCAGCGGACAATAATGTTTCGTTCATACTTACGCCATACATTACTTCACGGCCGCCGGCCAAGAAGTAAATGGGGGGAGCCGTAAACAAGAAACTTCATGTCTTCATTTCGTGACATAAATGCATACATTTACGATCATGTTTGAGAAAAGTAAGTTATTTTTACCTCCACAAGGCTCCATTTTAAATATGAAATAGTATTCTGCATGCCCAATTTGAATTCATTTGTTACTGATTTAGAGGTCGCTCAGATTGTTGTGTTTTGCAATTGACAAATACAAAAAAAAACTAACTGACCCAAAAATCAATATTTGTTTTAATTACTTATTACTAGTACAAAAACTGTTACAAAGCCATTAAAAACGTTTCCATGTTAGATTTATAAATGCCTTAATTTATTTGTATACATGTTTGTACTGAAAAATTACTTCCCTTTGAGCGACCTTTAAATGATGTTATGTATTTTGGACAAAAAAGAACCTTGTGGAGACTGAATATTCTCAACTTAATTTTTTTGGACCACCCTACCCGACCCTCTGGTCCCTGTATACGAATATCACTCGCCGTCAGAAGGTGAGCCTGTAATGCGTGCGCTCGCGGCCGACGGCGCCAGGGCCGGGCCCCTCGAAACACTTGCAACCCGTGCTAACTCAGTCCCAACAGTACCCTCAATGGAACTTTCGTATGTGTGATTTCTTTGAACTATATTCTCAAATGGCACTTATTGACTTTATAACATGAATGAAGTGGAGGACTCAGGTCAGCATTTTTATGACAAAGTAAATTATATGTTCAAAAAATGCACGCCGGTAAAAAAATGGAGCCAACTAAATTACACCATATTATTTAAGTACCCGGAATGGTGTACTCACGTTTTGTGGGTATATTCCAGACTCGAAATAAAAGAAAAAGCTAAATGGCATAAGTTATTCAAAATTAGTGGGCTTGAAAATGATTACAAAATGTTTTCTTACTATCTAACTCGGATAAAACAAAACAGTTGCAAGACGTGCATGCCGCCCTGCGCCGCCTCAAGCCGAAGCGATCCACCGTAACCGTAACCTACATAAACATTGTCTGACGCGCAACATGGTTTCCGCGTAGGCCGCAGCACAGAGAATAATCTCTTGTTCTTTATGAACTAGGTACGTGGTGCCGGAGTTGTTTGGTCTACCTCCGCGTAGGCGGACAAGTTGATGTTGCATACCTCGACTTTAACTAGCCGCTGCAGGTTTCACCCCATGACTCCTAAAATTCTTTGCAAATTAGTTAAGAAACCGAAAGCAATATGTAGATTATAAAGGTCCTGAAGATCCTGCTGATATTCACAATTTGGCCGCTCCAACTAATCCCTTAATTGATATTAATTCAATTGATTTTAATGAAAAAATGATTAAAAGATATTTGAAATCAATTAACGTTCATAAAGGTGCAGGGCCTGATGGAGTACATCCCTTGCTTATTAAAAATTGTTATTCTTCGCTAGCAACTCCGATTACAATACTTTTTAAAAAATCAATAGAGGAAGGTTGTGTTCCAGCTATTTGGAAGAAGGCATGGATAACTCCTATACCAAAGGGTCCGATTAGTCGTGATATTGAAAAATATCGTCCTATATCCAAGCTGTGTCAATTTAGCAAGATTCTTGAAAAAATTGTTACCGATCAGTTATCTAGTGCCGTTAGACACCATATTATACCCAATCAGCATGGGTTTTACAAAGGTCGTTCAGTTGACACTAATTTGTTAACCTTTACCAATGACATACTTCAGGCTATGGAAGAGGGATTCTCTGTAGACGCCGTGTATACTGACTTTGCCAAGGCATTTGATAAAGTATGCCATTATACTTTGTTGTGTAAGCTTTGGGAACTCGGTATACATGGTGATCTGTTTCGATGGATTAAATCCTATGTCGAAAATCGCACGCAGTCAGTGGTAGTCTTGGGGTTTACTTCGCGCAGTAAATATATAAGTTCCGGCGTCCCCCAGGGATCTCATTTGGGACCTTTATTGTTTATTCTATATATAAACGATATTATAAAATCGATTTCTCACTCTTGTATACTTCTTTATGCAGATGACGCTAAAATTTACAAAGTTATTCGTAATAAAAATGATCGTGAACTACTACAATCTGATCTGCTAAGCTTTGAGAATTTCTGTAGGGATAATCGTTTGTTTTTGAATACCGATAAATGTAACACAATAAGTTTTTCTAGACAACAAACATTGTCTCACTTTAATTATAGATTGTGTAGTAAAACTTTAGTAAGAGTAAATGAGATACGTGATCTTGGAATCATTATTGACAATAAACTCTCTTTTATACCACACATTGATCATGTCTTAGCTAAATCATTTAAACAATTAGGTATGATATTGCGAATAGGGAAGCCCTTTAAGAATACTTTGACACTCAAAATCCTTTATAATAGTTATGTACGTAGTCGCCTTGAGTTCGCGTGTGCAGTTTGGAAACCGTTTTATAACGTTCATATTAATAGAATAGAAACATTACAAAAGAAATTCGTTAAATCTCTTGATTTCAAATGTGGTTTTGAATACAAGGACTATATAGAATCTTTAAATCGCCACAAGATGCAATCTCTTGAATGCCGTAGAGATTGTGTTGACTCCGCTCTATTGTATAAAATAATAAATAATTATGTCGATGCCCCTAACCTACTCAAAATTATTCACATTAGAGTTCCAAGTACCAGAGAACGCCGATGCCGTCTTAAGCATAAACATCTATTCTCCATCCCTCGTAGTAGGACAAATTATTCGAAAAATATGTTTATTAAACGTGCATGTGCAATTTATAATGAAAATATGAAATTAAAAGATATAGATATATTTAACTGTACTATAACTTCATTAAAAAAGGTGTTTAAAACATAGAGTAAAGTAGAATATGTACTTACTTGTCGTGCAAAATCGTGTTAGTTTTAATTAAGGAAATTTGAAAATTCTGGAAACTATAGGTCTAGAAATAAGAAAATAATTTGTGAAAATATTTTTGTAAGACTGTTTGTTTCATAAAAAAAAAAAAAAAGGTTTTATATAAAAATTTCAGGAGTTAGCCAAGGGAGCAACTTGGGGCCCTTAGAATTCTCAATCATAATTAACGATCTTCCAGATGTAGTAAACCATTTTCATTGACTCCTATTTGCAGATAACATAAAACTAGGTATATCTAAAAATAAATAATAAACTAAATGTTTGTGAGAAATTACAAAACGACATTGATAGTGTAGTCAACTGGGGTAATAACATCAAGCTGTATTTTAACCTATCCAAATGTAACGTAATGACGTGTAGTAGAGCTAGTTCTCTACTGTTGAGGGGCAGCCGGCTATGCGAGTCTCATCAGTGCGAGATCTGGGACTTAATGTCGTACGTGACCGTGTTTCCGGACTCACGTTATCAACATCTGCACTATAGAAACTTAAGTTTCATATTGCGTCAGATCAAGACCTTTCGTAACACAGCAGCAGTAAAGGCTCTATATAACGCGCTTGTTAGAAGTAGGTTGGAACGCAATTATATAGAATCCGCACGAGAGTAAATACATCACAATGGTTGAAAAAATTCAAAATAAATTTACCAGACACTTATATCTCAAAACCTACGGAGTATACCCTTATTACCCTCTGATGTACCCAACACTCTTTGTCCGCGGTATGGTCGGGTACACCAAATTAGAAATTAGGCGGAATCTTGCACTGGCTACGTACGTATTTAAGGTGTAGCGGGATAAGACACATAACCCTGGAGTGCTGGGTTCACTAGGGCTGGTGGCGCCGCGAGGACCACGACGCCGCCGCGTACCGCGCCTGTTTGCGCACCCCACCGCGCGCACTAACTTACTCGCCAATGCACCTCTGGTCAAAGCCATAAAAATACTGAACGGAGTCTTTTCCAACAGCCACTTATTCAACTGTACTTTGACTGACTTCACAAGGGTCACAAGTAAGCAGTTGTGCTAATCAAATGTTGAATAAAATAATTTAAGTTCCATTAAGAAAATTTTAAAGTTTATATTGTTATTTTTTGTGGTTTTTCTTTAAATGTAATATATATCACATTCGGCCTGTTGTTACCCCTTACTGTTAGTGTTATGTTTTTTTTATTTTCTCTTGTAACTGCATTTAATCTGTGTGAGGTGTGCAATAAAGAGTATTGTATTGTATCACGTGTTGGTTAACTAAGGACACACGTACATATCTACATGCGCTTCCTTTCTTCGACAGTTGGGCGGAAATAAGATTATTTTAATAGCTAGGCCAAATCGCTTGCGTATCCAGCATGTCACCCCTAGATGAGCCAGAGCAGAGGGCGTCCCCAGTAACTTTGTATGCCAATTGCTTAAGGTTCTCGCTTGACTTTACTCCAAGTCTTTACGAGGGTCTTCGCTTCGGGTATCACCGTGTAACGCCAGGATAGCTTCGGATGGCCTTTGTTTAGCTTTCTTCGAGGGTTCTAATCCAATACCTGTTGAGGGATAGAGTCAGAACCCCCCGAAGCGGGTGGCCAAGCCAATCCAGTTCCACTTCCGGCGATTGATCTGTTCTTCGTTAGTTGGCGTGCGTTCTGATTATGTAGGAGCTGCCAGCAGTGACGTGCTGCATAGGCAAGCGGTGTGGCCTAGCCTTAAGAAATGTTAAACGTACCGGCGCCGATGTGAAGGGTACCTTAATCACAGGCGTTGGAGGACGGATTGGTGGTGCTGACATTTTTGGTAGATTCGCTGGCCGCTGGATAAAAACAAAAATTAAATAATCATCAATTATTTAATAATGATGAAAACCTATCATATTAAAATTAGTGAACGAACTTAGTCAATATGTGTAAGAATGTCCTGTAATATTTATTTTATTTTTATTTAATCTTCATCAAACAATTTTTAATTTTTTTAAGATTCTTTCATACTTAATTGTTGTTGATACAAACAAGAATTATGCAATTGTAATTCATTAATTTATTTTTATATTATTTTATCCTTCACCTTCAAAAATTTACACATTATTGCAAACTAAAACTGAGGTAATTTTCAAATTTATATCATGCAAATAATAATGGTTGTTAACTTGAAAAATGCACGGTTGAAATCTCACATATTTTTATCACAATAGCGTGAATGTTTTCGTTTGCATTGGGTAGTCTTGTCGGACAGACAGAATGGTGTTGTGACCTCTGCGACACAGACAGCATTGCCTGAGACCGGCGTAGGTAACGGGTCGCGCGCGCCGATCTAGACGGTATCGGGCCATCGGGCGTCGTCGTTGCGGGAGTCTGCATTGTCAGATAACCCGCCGGGATCAACGACAAGCACACCGAGCTAACCGTGTAATACGAAGCAATAGTAATAGTATAATAAAAGCGTGTTACATATTTTTGCGGTCTTCATAGCGGAAGATACTGTTGAAGGTGACTGTACTTTCTGCGTTTTAACGTACCTTAAGTGAAGCTCTTTCTTTAATTGGGCGTGTCTGGATCATGCCATGTAGCAGTCGAGTCGGGTGAGTCGGCGGGAGTCGGGTCGTGGCGGACTGTGGTTGGGTTGCATGAAATAATTGGTTAAAATGAGTTTTACCATGACACGAGTTTTTAGGGGCTGATTATATCCTGCCCCTGCGTCTCCCTCCCCTCTCTCGACTCCTTAAGTTTCCTTTCGTCGATTACATGGGGCAAGGCGGCCGATTTGCCCCTAAAATCTTGTCATGTAATACTAGCTTGAGCTAGTAATAGCTCAATAGGATCTATTAGGTCGATCCTAATAGGACTGAGGATCGATAAAGCCTGATACTCTGACAGCGTTGGCGACTTTACTCGTATAGACTTGAAAAACTGGTTTTAATTATACGGTGGCAGCGAAAATTGTATACATAGAGTGATAGTTCCGCTGTGGCGCTACTACGGCTTGTCTATGTATCCATACTAATTTCAAGTGCTTAAAATTTACCTGTCCCGTAAATAATATAAAGGATTGAGAACCCCCTTTTTCAAATCGGTTACAAAGTGATTGCAAATTCTACTTATATGATTTAAAATTACGACGATCAACCTAAATACATGCCTTCTGAAGTAGGGAGCTTTTTCATTTAAATTTACAACACGGTTACATTTTCAGGCACTTTGTACTTAAGTCATAAACTGAAATTCTGTATTACCTCATAGCTGTGGCCTTCTGTTGTTTTTTTAGTAATGCGATTCCGAAGCACTGCTGGGGACATCATTTGAGGGATCCTGCTTTTTGGGGTTCCCTTTTCCATCAGCTTATCTTCTCCTGATCCTGTACCATTATCATCGGAAAAACATAGATTAAATATTAAAAAGGCCCCCGACAGATAGTTCCAATTCAGTTCCTGACTTACACATTTCCATCAAACATAGCTAAAAACAAATTTCGATTAGAAAAGCACACTGATTTTATATTAAGAAATAGTTTAAGAGCATAGACAACGGGAGTACCTAAGCTTATTTGACATTTTTTTACAAAAATATTCTGCCGATTTTCTAGTGGTGGGGGGCGGGGAATGTACGGCTTACGTTGTATTAAATATGTCAGTCCATAAAATGTTATGATATTTCTTCATATTCTTTTGGCAGAGGGGAAATAGTACGAAGGCGGCTCCTTTTGTATTTAACTTAATGGAAAGAGTCTATCATTTGATGTTTTATTACCTCAGTTTTCGAGGTATTCTTTCAACCCGCTTTGGGCTAGCGAGCGAACTATTTAAACCCCAAACGAGGCCAGGGGGGCCGAAACTACATCTTAAGGGCCTCAAGTCAACCTAACCTGCACGCGGTGCACCCTGCTAAACAGCGAACGAGGCACCAACCCGCATTGGACCAGCCTGTTGGACTTAATTGATCTAAAACCCCACATGAAATATCGAACTCCCCGATTATGGCCCTGCGGTCGTCCGGCGGTCTCCAGGGACTTGACGATGACGGCAATCAGGCAACTCTGGGGCCCAGAGGTGCTAAGAACCTCTAGACGTTAAAGACTTCGCTCCGTCAAACGGAGCTGGCACGCATAACGTACTCCGACAATCTAAATACTTTACTGACGTATAATTTTAACGAAAAAAACCGGTAAAAATTATATTTTGAGTTAGTTTGAGTTAACCAGTTTTAAAAATATCAAATTCACCATACGAGTACCTTTGAAAATTGAGGAGCTTTCTTAATGACTCATGGCTTCCACCATTAGTTCTCAAGTAAAATTAAACGGACCTAACTAAGTACCTTGTTAGACCTCCAAGGTCACAAACAACATAACAATGTCTGAAATTGGATGTAAAAGCTGGAAATTTATGGAGCAGTTTTAATATACCATCCCTGGTCTTCAAACTCAGGTCAATTGCAGCAAAATCAACCAACGCTCGAAACCAACTACGCTAAGCCACTTCCAGACCGAGTATCTCCGTGACATCGTTATCTTTTGTAAGTAAGCGCATCGCATGGATCGTACTAAGTAAATGTTTATCGGTAACTTCTGTTGTCCGATTATGTCAATGTAAATCTACCCTCATGTTATTTTTAAAACGCTCATTATGTTATTTAAGTATAATTTTTAAGTTCTCATAATAAGTGAATTGTAAATTCTTAATGAGAATAAACGATCTTAAACCTAAACCTAAAATGATGGCTCCAGTAAGAAAATTCCCCAACTAATTATGAAAACCCTCCAATCAAGATGGTCGTGCCGTTAAAATTTGAGGGTTGTGTGATTTCCTCAAGAACATCAGAATAGAAATCAAATCAAAAAGATGAATGTCACAACTCGGATGATACAGAGCTAGGTTTACCGATTAGTTCCACTTTGCCATCCCTAGTCTTCATCATCAGGCCCACTCCACCAAAATGTTGCCCCCCCTCAAAAAAAATGTTCAAGTTACTTAAAGAAACCCTCACAATGCATGTACCGTTAAAATTTGAGGAGTTCTCTCCATTCTTTATGAATTCGACCATCAGAATATAATTATAATCAAACTAGCTTTTGCCCGTGACTCCGTCCGTGAGAACGAGATATTTGGGCAAATTAGTCTCTTTCAGCCATAAAGAAGTCGATAGGCGGATTAAAATTAAACGCCTGGAAGAGCTATTGATCTGTGAAAGATCTTCTGAAGGGTGGCATCCCGTCAAACCTCAAGAGGCGACTCGTTGGTATGTGTATTCTGCCTGTCCTAACCTACGGTGCTCAAACCTGGTCACTCCTGAGACGGAAAAGATCAAATTGAAGATTTGCTTCTTTAGCAAATCTTCAATTTGAACGCAGCATACATGACTTCATGGAACGCAGCATACTAGGAGTAAGGCTGACTGAGTGGATCACAAACTCTATGCTGCGTTCAAAAACCGGCATTGCTGATATTGGAGCCATGATTGCCAGGTTGAAGTGGGCATGGGTCGACCACGTCTGCCGCATGCACCCGCAGCGGTAAGCTAAATTAGTCACGGAGTGGGTGCCGTTTGGTGGGCGGCGACAACGCGGCAGACCGCGCGAGGAGATGGCGGGATGATCTAGACGCGTATTTTAGCGACTGCCAGGGAATCGCTTGCAATCGGGATGAGTGGCAGTCGAAGGGGCCTTTGCCCAGCAGTGTGACAGTTTCATCGGTTTGCACCCCACGTTATTTAAGGGGCGCTGAACAATAGCGGGGATTTTCTGCGACAGCCTATACAGGTACCTAGTTATTGTTCTTACCATCAACTGAGGATAATTGTAGTAATATAGGCCGTAGGGGGTCCAGTCGACCAGATTTCATATTCCTTTTATTTTGAGATAAAACGGTGTACAAAAATTTTGCCCTGAAGGCGGTCCAAAATCTTGTCTCAATACATGTTCACCACGGAAAGATGACTGATAGGGCTTGACAGATACTGACAAAGCGGCAGTGACATTGTGACATAAATACCAAAGACGGTAAAATAGCCAGCAACTGGGATCAAACCAGCGTTGACAAATGAGATCGCTATACCCAAAAAATATAATAATCTATTTGAAAATTGATTCATATTATGAGAAAATATTTGTGTATTAAAAAGTGTTTTTTTTTCTAATGCCGAAGATCCAAAATAAGCAAACATGACAAGGATTTATAATGAACGTATCTTGATGCTGACCTGCAGCATGCGAAGCGTGCCCTGCTAGCTAATAAATAATAATAATAAATAATATAATGACCTCGAGATACTCCTTAGTCATGGAGTCCTCCCGTATGAAGATCTTGACATTTGAGCGTAGACCTACTGTATACCGCCTTTTGACTGGATCAGTCACATCCTGAAGTGTGTTTCAATCTCAAATCCTATCTCAAGCCGTTGAAAAAGATGCCTCAATTTTTGAGACCTGTAAAGTGTAACACGCCTCTACGAGATGTACAGTCAAGTTCAAAAATATGGTTCGACATAATCGTCTCATAAATATGGTACTACGCTCTTATTACACCGGCATAAGGTGCTATGGGACATATTTTTGAGTAAGATGTGCACCACCATATTTTTACACTTGACTGTAATGTAGTTCACAGGTTTGACTGTGAATGTGGTCTCTCATACAGTGTGCATACGAAACGGAGTGTTTCAACCAGGGTGAAGCAACATATAGCCGATATCAGACATTGTCAACAAAAGTCTGGTAACACGTATATCGGATATAAAATCCGTTATGAGCCTCACTATTATTTTAAGTTTGATAAACCTTTTGTCCTCGCCAAGGAGAAGCAATGCATTCCCAGGATGCCGCGCGAGACTATTGAAATCAAGAATGTCAATAGAATGGCTTTTCGCTTCGTAAGTCGCGTTACTTATAAGTGGTAAATATGTTAATTCTTACAGGGTTATTTAATATTAATTGTTTTATTACCCTGAAGCCTGAAAGGCATACTACATGCGTTTCAGGCTTCAGACAGGTTTATAAGTTTTATAAGCCCCTCTGGGCATGTACACCAACCTTATGTTTATATTTATATTGTTGTGTATAATAAATGTTTTGATTCATGTTTTTAAGTAGTCACACTACTACAGTGAACGCAGATAAAGCTAAGATAAGATAGGTTTATTTCCGTTCACTGCACTACTATATATAAATTATAAATTGAAAGAGATGTCATATAAATAAAAAATAAAATAAAAAAAATAAAAATAAAAAATAAAAATAAAAAAGCCTTTTATTTCTCGCAGATTATGATCAAAGTAACAGTAAAAACAGCTATAATGTACACAGTTAGAATTTTCAAATTAATAACAATTTAATTAAGTATTTAAGTATCATAAATATTATATTTATCATTTTTATATATTTTTATTTTTTATTTTTTTAGTCTGCAAGAACCCCTCCTGTGAAGGTAAAGGCCTCCTCCAGTGACGACCATTGTTCTCTGTCTTTGGCAACATCCAACCATGCTTTGCCTGCTATTTGGGATATATCGTATGACCATCTTGTCACGGGTCTGCCTTGTTTTCTCGTTCCTGTAGGTCCCTGCCAAGATGTTGTATGTGCCGTCCAGCGGCTGTCAGTCAGCCTGGCTACGTGACCTGCCCACCGCCATTTTAACTTTTGTGCGTAGGAGAGCGCGTCGGTTACTCTTGTTTTTTGGCGTATGGTGGTGTGACGTATTTTGTGTATTTTTCTTATTTTCAGTATGCTTCTCTCCATACTTCGCTGGCAGGTAGTTATTTTTGCTTTCGCTCGTTGAGTAAATTTCCAGGTTTGACATCCGTATGTAAGGG
The DNA here is from genome assembly GCA_949128165.1 of Lathronympha strigana. Classification (NCBI taxonomy): domain Eukaryota; kingdom Metazoa; phylum Arthropoda; class Insecta; order Lepidoptera; family Tortricidae; genus Lathronympha; species Lathronympha strigana. Next base: position 7,311,827 of record OX421905.1, on the reverse strand, counting down.
ATGGTAAAAGGCATGTATCCATCACTCTTTTCTTTAGGTTTAGTGATAGGTTGCCTTTCAGAACCTCTTTTAAAGCCCAAAACTTTTTCCAGCTGCAAGATATCCGTCTGTCTATTTCAATGTCATTGTTTTGTTTATGAAAAGAAATTTGTTTTCCCAAGTAGATATAACTATCGACATATTCCAAGGGTATGTTATTCAGAGTGATCACCTCTTGAGTGCTGTTCGTCATCAATTTGGTTTTACTTAAATTGATTTGCAGTCCGGCCTGTAAGCTTGCTTGTTTTAAGCTTTCTATCATGGTTGCTAGTTCGGAACTTTTTTCGGAGAGCAACACAATATCGTCAGCGAATCTTAGGTGGCTCATGTATTTATTGTTTATTCTTATGCCGACATTGGTCCAATTTATTTTTCTTATAATATTCTCTAGCACAGCTATAAATATTCGCGGTGACAGGGGGTCCCCTTGTCTTACTCCTCGTTTAATTGGTATAGGTGGTCCCACTGTCTCTAATCTGACTTTGCTTACACTATTATTGTATAGATACTTCAAAATGTCAATGTATTGTTTTTCCACATCTTGTGACTCCAGGGCCTCCCATATAGAATAGTGATTTATAGTATCAAAAGCTTTTTGGTAGTCAATAAACACCAAGTAGAGCGGCCTTCGAAACTCTTGATACTTTTCTATGAGTTGTTCCAGTGAATGAATATGGTCGACTGTACTGAAACCCCTTCGGAAGCCCGCCTGTTCTATAGGTTGATATTTTTCGAGAGTTTTGCTTATTCTTTTTTCTATTATAGACGAAAACAACTTATAGAGTGTTGGTAGGAGGCTAATTGGCCGGTAATTACCGATATCTTTTGGATCGCCTTTTTTATACAATAATATAATTGCGGACTCTGACCATTCTTTTGGTGTGTATGTATAATTTAGAATCATATTGTATAGGTGCGCGATGGGTTTTACAAGTTGGGGACAGCCTATTTTTATCGCCTCGTTTGTTATTCCGTCGGGCCCGGGACTCTTTTCCAACTTGAGCTTTTTGATGGCATGAACGATCTCCAGCTCTTCGATGGGCGGTATATGCGTACACGTTAGTTGTTGCTCCTTCTCAGAATAAACACTCGTAGGGTTTTCGAATTCGGGTGAATTGTAAAGGTTCTTGTAAAAAGTCGTTGCTATGTGTAGAATTTCCTTTCTGGTATGTGACGTTGCGTTGTGTCCATGAAGCCCTTCTATCCATGTTTTATTGGTTCTTAGCTCTTTATGTGCTTTCTTTAGACTTCCTGTATTCAGTATATGCCTTTCAAATGTCCTTGTACGATAGTTTGCATAATCCATGCGTATGCATTTGTTCACAAGTTTGTAAAGAGCGCGCAGCTCATTTTTCATTGCACGTGTTTTTGGTTTCTTTTTTTGTAGTTCGCTTCTTCGTTGGATTAAACGCCTTGTATAATTACATATTATTTCATTTTTCGATTTTTGTGTGTTAGATATGAGCGCTGTCTTCAGGCTTGACTCTATAGCGTTAATTATTTTTATGTAATATTCTTGAATGTGATCATTTCCATTTTGACTCATAAGATCTTTTTCATGTAATTTCAAACAGTCGACATATTTTGATATCTCTTCGTCATTATTTAGTAAGCTTTTCGAGCTGTTTTTGTAATTTATTCTACTCTTCTTTGCATGCTGTATGTTGAAGGTTGCTCGCACCAACCTATGGTCTGAAGGGAATGCTAGGTTAATGGTTTGTAAATTCTGTACTTTACTAGGTAGATTTGACAGTATATAATCTAGCTCATTTTTAGTGTTGCCATCTGGTGATCGCCAAGTCCATCTTTGGTTGAGTCTCTTTTTGAAAAAAGTGTTTAAGATAGAGAGTTTGTTTTCATATGCGAATTCGATCAGTCTTTCACCTCTGCTGTTTCTTTCGCCATAACCGTGGCTCTTTAGGAAAGGGTTCTCCTCTGGTTTTGGTTGGCCAACTTTGGCGTTGAAGTCGCCCATGACTATTATGTTTTTTCCCGACATGCTGAGTGCCTTATCAATAGTATCATAAAAAATTTGCAGTTCATAGTCGCTTGCGGCTTCGGTGGGGGCATAAATTTGTATGATACTAAGTTCAAAGTTATTAAATTTTAACTTAAGTAGAGCTACTCGTTCTGACAGCCCGATAAAACTCTCTATGTTTTTCTTAAGATGTTTTTTCACTAAGAATCCCACGCCGTAGAGACCAGGAGTTTCGCCAATATGATAGAAAATAATATGTTCATATTCATTTATTAAATTTCCCAATCTTCTGGTTTCTGATAGACCAATTATGTCGAATTTGATGTTCTTTAGTGAATCTAATAGCTCTATAAATCGCGAATTCGATGATAGAGTCCTCACATTGTACGTTGCTATGTGGAGAATATTTCTACTTTTTGAGTCTTTTGTGTTCTTACTCTGTGTGGGTGTATCATTCTGGTTGGATGTTGTATGGTGATGTTGATTATCTGGAGGGTTTTGGTCATAATCCCCCTCGGTGACCAGCCGGAGTGGGAGATAGCTCGGTGTGTGTGTCTTTGTTATATTTTCACTTGGAGGGGCGGCTAGTTGCTATGTACTTTCTCGTTCCATTGAGTTTGAGGAGGTGGTTGGATTTTTGTTTACCAGGAACTGTAGTATACCTGGTTTTACTATACTGTTTTCCTGCATACCTCGTTGTTTCCCGGCATCAATAGATGTTTTATTTTTTTTGTTTGACTGTGATTGTGTATTTGAAATGGATTCTTTTAGGTGTTCTGAGGCATTCTGGGGTGATAGGGAACGAGTTCTTTTTTTCGTGCTGGTTGCTCCTGCTTCATTTTTTAATATAACTAATTTATCATATTTTATAATAACTTTGTTGCCTTTTTCTCTCTCAATTTTTGCCTCCTCTTGTAGTTCTTTTCGGATTTTTAGTATTTGAATTGGGTAGTCTTCTTTAATATAATGACCTGTGTTTTCTAATTTCTTTTTCTGTCTTATAATTTCAATTTTTTTTCGTAGTGTTGTGAAAGTTACTATAATTGGCCGTGCCTTATTCGATTTTTTCCCTATTCTCTTCAGTGATTCGATATCGCGGTAGTCAAGCTCGACTGAGAAAAACTGGTTAATAAAATCAAGAAACAGATTTTCTAGTTGAAAATAGGATTTTTCATTTTCTCCGATACCAAAGAAAACTAGGTTTCTTTGTCTTGCATTTTTTTCCAAAAAGTATAATCTTTGTTCTTGGTTTTCAATTCTTTCTTTCAAATTCTCGTATTTTTCTTCTAATGAGCCAAATTTTTCATCGAATGATTTTTGTATTTTTTCTGTCACATTGTCTCCAGTTTCTTGAATTGTTTCTTTTTGATTTTTTAATTCAATCTGAATTTCTTGGAGTGTCAACATAATTTGCTCGATTGTTTTCTCCATGGCTTTGATTTTCGCACCCTCTATCGGATTGAGACAAAAGTTTTATCTGTCTATGGTTCTCGGATAACGATTAGTTCTTGTTCGTTTCGCTAACTTCCGCTAGATGGCGCTATTGTCAATTTATTTTTAAATTTCAGGGTAGGCGTTGTAAAGCAATTTATTTATAGATAATAGTAGTATTTTCCATTAAAACACTTAAATGGTATTCAGGTTTGTAGTTCTTTAACTGTTCACTGTTTCTTAGTCTTGTAATCAATAAGCGTGAGGGCTATGTTACTCGTAATAAAACATTGTCTTTGTTATCAAATGTCAATATCCGTTCACTTATGAATTTCCAGGAAAAAAGTCACTTTTCAACTATTTATTGCACTTCTTTCAATGTCACTGATAGCTTGTTACTCGCCGATCATGATTATAGCATTATCACTCACTTTTAGACACATTTTATATTTTTAATTGTTGAAATTTCACGGAGCCGATCTTATCAGGTGCACACTAGCGCCACCCTCCTACTACAGAAAAAGTGACCAAGGTAAGCAGGGCTGGGATCTAGTAGTGTGACTACTTAAAAACATGAATCAAAACATTTATTATGTTTAATACATGATTTAATTCATGCGTTACAATTGTACGGTATGGTGGCGCCATCTCTCGCTTCTAGTTGAAAATAATCTGTAAAGATTATCTAGAAGGACAGCAATAGACGTAAGTCTAAGCCGTAAGATGGCGTGAACGCACCTTAAGCGTTTGAAATAAGAAGGGATTGCATATACTAGGAAATTTCGGACTCTGGTTGCCGTGATCGGGTGGCCCAGTGGTTGGGGCGTCTGCCGCGAAAGCAGGAGGTCGCTGGTTCGATCCCAGCCCTGACCAACAAAAATAAAAGCAATTGAAATAAAAATAGGTCTTCTAGTGGACGTTGTGTGTGTGTGTGTGTGTGTGTGTGTGTGTGTGTGTGTGTGACTGTACCTGAGAGTATGCAAGGCTGTATTATAATACATGATCTTTACAAGGTTCTCTGATTCTTGGTAGGATAGGTGCTCTTTAGTAGTTTTTTCTTTGCTTCATTAACTGAACATTTTTGGATTTGGTAAAGACGGACTAGTCGATTGTAAATGCGGGGAAATAAGAATGTTGCAAAACGGCGTGAAAATGAGGTCTTGGCAGAAGTCACAGACATTTTGAATAATCGGTTCGTCACCATGGAATAATATTCAGGGAGATGTAGAACAGATTGATCATGTGTAATGCTGCCCTAACTAAGTACAGCTTTCTGACACTGAGCACCTGAGCTTCATTGTACAAGTCATATGTCGGGTATCTAATTGGCTTTTTCATGGCTACTTTTAAGACTGCTCTTTGTGCCCGTTCCAGTTTTAGGAGGATGGTAGATGTCGTGCCTCCCCAGGCCAGGATACAATAGTTTATAATTGATTGACCGAGGGCCAGATAGATTGTTTTTAAAAGGCAGGGGCTGGCGGACACGCGGAGTATTTTCATAGTAAACATCAATTTTCGTACTCTTCCCGAGACAGCAACCAGATGTTCTCTAAAAGTGAGTTTGTTATATATTTGTATACCAAGATACTTGATAGAATTGGCTCTAGACATAACTTCGCAATTGCAATTTTTAGCTCTGGTGGTAAAGATGTTACAATTAAGCCTATGGACTTTAATATTGCGCTGAAGTATTGGATAGGAAGCAATGGTCTTATGGAAACAGAGGAACTTAGTTTTTGTTGTGTTTAATGTAAGAAGATTCTGTTCTGCTTCAGCCACTTTGACACCATTGAGATTCCATGTTCAGCGGTATCATAAACGTTCTCCCAGGAGGAACCGTGGAAGACTATAGCAGTGTCGTCGGCGTAACAAAAGACGTCGGCATTTCGTATAGGGACAAGTGAAATGTCACTCATTAATGTATACGAGGAAAAGAGTCGGACCTAGGATACCTACTTTGTTTATTATTTTGTTTGATGGGATTATCTAATAATAGGAAAATTTTACGTTAATGCATGATCAAGTGCTACATAAAGAGCATAAAATAGTTCAGTATATTGGTCAATTACGAGGTTTTTAGAAAGTACAGTTTCAAATTAAGCTATTGATTACACATGCTATTGATTTTGAAAGCACATATCAGGTTTTTGCATGAGGTTCCCGGATTCATTAACCGGCTTCAAGAACTGCACGACATCTACCTATTTACAGTTATTTAGAGGTGAGATGTCAATCAACCTAAGCCATTCTCATAAACTAAAGCTTAGAACTGAATTAAACCTTGTTGCATCTTATAATAGCTAAAAAAAGGTTGCAATAAAATAATGCCGGCATGAAACATTAAAAAGTTAGTACATTATAATTTTTTTGAAATTCAGAACTTCATTTTGACATGTCACCTAAAAGACATTGTGCTGGAAAATAAATTATCAAAATTTCCAGTTTTTCTCAACAAAGTCCTCACGGACTACAAAATTTACCATCACAAGTACCAACAGCTCAGCTGGTTTTTAAAATGGCCACCAAACCACAAAAGGATAAGCCTCGTAAGTTTTTTACTCGTATTAGCCAAAACAGGTCATGACTGCAGCACTGTAATGAATGCAATAGGTACTAGATTCTGCTCAGTACTAACAGATTCCAAGAATTGGACCATTTATTGTGTGACAAATATATTGTTACACCATCATTGTCTGACTAATTGAGTCGTTTGTTTTAAAGTTTACAGCGTCTTTCTTGCTATTTTCAAATTAGTTTTGAATAGTAAGTACAATTATCTGTCAAACAGATACGCCAACGCCAAAATTGGTGCCAAGGCCGACAGCTGCGTCAATCGCGCGAGCTGCGCTTAACGCCACCAACCGCATGCCAGTGCAGCAGCAACAGCAGCGTCCGGCTTCTGTTAAAAATCCAACTTCGCCGACCTCAAAGGTAAATAAGGTTGATACCTAAACATTCATGCACCGTAACTATATAAGAATAATCTGCCTTGTGGGAAATGGGGCTCCTTGTCGAGGTTCCATAATTTACTACAGAATCTGACAGACTCCAAGGGTTTCCAAGAGAGTGACTTGCTTCGTTTTTTAATCATATAATTATAAATATTTTTATTGCGAATTACAGAGAAAGCCCATTGTTCAGCGAAATATACATGACAATGATAACAAGACTGATACACAATTGGATACCAAAACTCAAGATTTAACAATTATTGATAATAAAACTGATGGCATAAAGAATCTTGAGGTCAGTTTACTTATTTGGTTTAACAGTTTTCATTGTTATTAAAGCATTTTGTAGTTAATTAAAGCTATTTTATTAATTAAGGAAAGCATTGAAGAAGCGGTGTATCAGAAAGAACCATCAGCAATATCAGAGGTCACGCAGGAAGAACCTCCTCTCGACATTGTGTTGCCTTCGGACTGCGGCGAATCACTAATTGGTATGAACTCATTTTCTTAAATTGATCGCACATTTAACACATTTTATATTCCCACTTAACACAAACATGGAATTATTTCCTAACGTGTTATTTACTGATATAAATATCGTGATATAGATCCGTTTAGCTGTAATTACTTTGGTACGTGATGCGTGTCCAGATAGCTATCTAAAATCATAACATGCGGACAGTGAAAATTGTACACCCATTATACATATTAGTGTAATTAACAGGATATTTATATGCTGGAAGTAATGAAATATCTGATTCAAAAAATCTCTAAACCTAAACTAATCTTACTATTAAAGCGTAAATATTAGGTGCATTTGCTCCATAGTAGCATATGTCATAGGTGACCTTACTTTAGAATTAAATATGTTCATATGTCTTACAGATTCTATAGACATGGCAAGCACACCTTCAATAAGCCAGCCACAAACTCCAATAGTGAGTCGTCCTCAAACCCCTAAGAATCCAGCAATGCCGGCAGGAGGCACCAGGCCGAACACTCCCCATAGCACAATAGACTCAACCCGGTCCGCCACTCCCGCCAGTCGGCCGACCACGCCTCACAAAGCTCAACCCAGCTCCAACCAGTACGTGCCACCGCCCGATGTGGCATTCTACGTGCATAATGATTCAGAGATCGACGACAGTGAGCTGAAGTCTGTTTACTCGTCGAAAAAAAAGCAGTTCCAACAAATGAAGAAGGATTTGGATTTGAAACAAGTTAGTTACACTAGTCACTAAATTAAGAATAGGATAAGCCTAGTACAAGTTCTCGCTTAGTTCTCGTTGGGCTTCTTGTGAAGATATTTGTTTTGTCAAAGCGTACTTCAAAGAGATTCTACATCAATCGAAAAAGCCTTATGACCTATGGCTTAAAGTGTCCAAGGAACAATGTCAAGCGACGTCACTCCTGCTGCTACACAATCAGCATACATTTTCCCCACTATTTCCTTCACTAGATCCTATTTATTTAGCTGACATTATTTAGAGCATACTGTCAGTCGTTCTACACGTGCGGTCTGTGGGTAAGTTTTACACACATTGCGTGTGCAGTACAATAACATCCTTAGAATGCTGTTAAGGCTGCCGAAGCACTGTAGTGCGTCCGGAATGTTCGCTGAAGCGCGAATTGATGAATTTTATGCCATCAGACGAAAACGAGTGGCATCAATGTTAAGACGTGTTCGCGGCAGCAGTAACAGCATGCTAAGGGCGTTGGATGAGCGCCTCGACTGCCCACTCATTAGGTACTGGGTAGAAGTAGTTATAGGTAGATGTAAGTAATATAGCTATTACTAATATAGATTATAAGCCTTAAAACCTTTTTGTTTTTTTTTTGTTTTTTGTTACTAACACAATATGGATCAATTGGTCTGAATTAAAGTAAATTTTTTTTTATGACCAGTAATAGAAACTGACTTATCGTAAGCAATCTAATATTTTGTCTTTTTATAAGTCATGCCCAGGCACTCATGGCCAGTTACTGTTTCAGCAAATGGTTCTCGAGGCGTTTGACAGCTTGCGCAGCCTCCGCGAGCGTTTACCCCGCGAGAGCGGAGCGGGTGCGGGCGAGGGCGCGGTGCAGGAGTTACTGGTGTTCAACGTGGCTGACTGGTCCGCAGAGGAGCTAGAGCAGCTTTACCGCGATACCGTCGCCGCGGACACTGATGGAGCGATGCAGCTTTTTGAATCCATCCCTGTTGGTAAGTTGGTTACCCTGCCTCATGGTTCTGTGAGGTGTGAGAATAACTCGAAACGGGCTATTGTAAAAGTTTATTCCCGTTGATATCATGTCACTGTGCCGGAATTACAGCAGTTGATTGGCACTGACTGTACCTAGGTACATATTATAATTATATAGATACATTACATATAGGTATTTTGGGGTCAGAGTCCATAGTTCGTTTTGCTTCTATTATTGACCTCGGCGTCATCCTTGACTCTCGTCTTAATTACCATGAGCATTTAAATGCATTCACGCGTAACGGCTTATTTACTAGGGCATTGTAGAGCAGTTTTAAGGTGCTCAGGTCATTAAAGCTCTGGCATTTCGAATGACAAACCCCAGCTTTTTATAACATGTTATAAAAAGCTGGGGTTTTTATAAAACAATCAAAAATGTTTTACGTAAATAAGTTACCGCAGCGCGCCATTGGTGTATTTTTTTCGAATCGCGTTGCGCGCGTAAATTTGAGGCAAAGGCCCGCCAAACAGCCAAAATAAAAAATGAAATTATTTATGTTTGAAGCACAAATTATTGTGAATTTTGAACAATTTCACGTATATTCAATAATTCAGAAGGTTTTAATCCCTGTATTCAACTAAATACGGAGATATTGCTTTTTAAGGCATAGGTTATTATGCGGCTAAAAACAGTGTACTTTATTTGGAGAAAAAAAACTTTCCAATCCGACAAAATTTGAATGTATTATTTGTGTACGTAACTTAGTCTCGTAGGGTACAAACTTAATTTGATGGGGTTATCTGATTACAACACTAGTTCAATAATATAATGAAAAAGCACGCGTGTTTAATATTTAGGATTATGAGCCTAAAAGCGGTACGATAAGTAAGAACCTCGTTACGAGCAAATGTGTTGAAAAATACTATTGTACGCAGTGAAGTTATGCATTATACGCAGTGTTGTTAGTGCGAGATGAATGTCTGAGGTTCAGTGGGAAGATGGATGCTCGCCCCTCCTGTTTGACATGGAGCCTCCTGTGTTATTGTTATTCAGTGTTTAGTGTAATATTATGTGATTGTGTGTCTACTAGATTGTCTAGGTCTCTGTAATTTCACAGTTTTGGTTTAACTGTTATGCTGTGTTAATTAATATGAATAAATAAAATAAAATAAATAAAATTATCTTTGTCCTACAGATGAATCCAATTTTAATGAAGTGGAAGCCAAAATAATTAAGATACCAGAACAGTTCGCAGAATTATGTCTTCAAGCGTTCGCAGCGCGACAAGAGCTCATCGACTGGGTCAAGGATCTCCTTTTGCATCCAAATAACGTAATTTGTTTGCACTCCTACATTAAATAACTATGACTGGACGAGGTATGGTTATCACGACGTCATCGGAGACCCCACTTTTGGTTGGACTAAGACATATATAGCTATAATTTTGGCATGTAGAGAATTTAACCCTCTTTAATACCTACCTGAATAACTTTTCCGTACGACGTACCGTTTTCGAGCTAGCTGCAACATACTGAAAATTACCGAAAATTTGGCAGTTACGTGTATTTCAAAAGTCAAGCTCTAATTCCGAAATTTCGCAAACTCTGTTCAGGCGTCTTTAGGACCAAATGAAGGTATTAAAACGATATCCAGCTTGCTAGGAATTACTTGCTGGAAATTATAAAATTTTCTTGGCCTAATGTGCGAATAAGACATCAATGACGTCATCTTTAGCGGGAGACACGACGGGACGGTCTATCCTTGTTTTTTTCTACCATGCTTGCCTATACCTAAATGTAATTACTTGGGTATCAATCTTCCATTTTGTCATTCCTCTACGTTTATATACTAATTTATCTAAATGTATTTCGATAGGAATGTATTCCTTTTGTATAATAAGGAATGTATTCCTTTTGTTTTCTGTTAAACAGCCACAGGACTGCGGGGAGGGCGAGTCGTTGCGGAGGATTGCTAATTACAACTCGCAGGGTCTGCAGCTTTGTGAAGCCCTGGGGGAACTGAAGAAACAAGCGGACACTGCGGTGGACACCGTGTCTTATATTTCCAAGTAAATAACCGAAAAGTATGAGGATCTAAATGTGTACCTATAATTTTTGTTTTGCTTTCCAAAACGAGTTATAGGTGTATGTATTGATTACGGTAGTAGAGTAGCACGAAATTAAAAGAAACCAATGTTTGCTACGTACAAGCATTGCCAGTAAAGCAGTTAGCCCCCATTCGCACGAGCGCTTTTTCAACGCGCGTTGATAAAAACATGTAAATCAGACAAATTGGCAATTATCAAACCGCGATGAGAAAGGAATTCGAGATTACCGTTAGCACAACAGTACTTCCAATTTAATAAATATGTATAGGCAGATCAATGGGTCAGTATGGAGAAGTCAGAAACTATGAGAGAAAGCGACATCTGTTATCAGGAACCATGGCTTCGATTTTAGATTTAATTATAATGGCATTCAAACTTTATAAATCTCTCATACATAGCCGGGAATCGAACCTGCTTGAAGTCCTTTTTTCGTTATGTTCGATGGTTCGAGTCATAAGTCACAAGGAATGTATAAATAAATGCGTGTGTCCTGAATGATTCACTCGCTCACTCACTCACTGACTAATCAACAGACCCCGTTATCAGTGGTGAAAATTTATTGAAACGAGGGTTGCCAAAATTCGCCTGTTGTACATAACTTCGCCTTTGTAAAATGTGTAAATTGTAATCTATGCAAAACACATTACAAATAATATATTTCTAGTTGAAAGGGCTCGCGGTGGTGTCCGTGATTCGTGAACCCGTAGCCATACGCCCGGTTTTGTGTTTCACGGCAACGGTTTTCTTGTCCGTTCCGCACGTGAAATTCGGCTACGTGAAATTAGGGTACGTGAATCCGTGTAGATCCGTGTAGGTGTGATCACGGGTTTCACGTTTCTTTAGAACACGCCGGTTCGGTCCGCCCGCGATTGTACGTTTCATTCATTTCATAAATATTTAACAGAAAAAAAATCTTCTCTTGATTTAATTTTAACAACCAGTAGCACAGCGTTGTTTAAGTTCATAACTATAATGATACCTACCAGAGAGTTTCACACCTTATATTTATATAAGTGCAATGTAACGGGCAGGTCGCTAGTGTTGACTGAAATCAATACAGAAAACAGCCCGAAGCTCCGCGCACGAACGCAGGCACGGGCTACGTATCATGGCGTGTCACGGCGTGTCACGTGAATCCGGACGCGAACGCAGGTACGAGGTACGTACATTGCCGTGTTCGTGAAATTCGTGAACTTAGTACCGCCGGGCTTAAGAACCCGTAGCTACGGATCGGCGTGTATCACGGATATCAGGAGCCCTTAACCCTTCGTCTGTGTTTGATAAGGATCCTGACCACATTTCTTGGTCATCTTTTTGCATTTTTTTTCTAAACAATTTCATTTGCCCTTTACGATACCACCGAGGTTTGAACTCACCCCCACCCACCCCCACCCACAGACGAAGGGTTAAAATGTAGTGAAACAAGCAGTTTTAGTAATTAAAAATAAAAATAAAAACCGTCATATATCCTTATTTCGCCTTTATTTCCCAACTTCGCCTACTGTAATAAAATATGATCAACAAAATTATACATTTACTCATTTCAAATTGTACGCGTTGAATGACCTTACTTGAATTGTACGATTTATGGTTAAAATATTATAAAACATTTGTTAAGGCGAAGTTATGTACCGAAGGCGATTTTAGGATAGGTAGTTTTGCCAACCCTTGGTTTCAATGAGTTTTCACCACTGATAACGAGGTCTGCTAATCAACGCAGAGGTCAAAACTACTGAAGTTGGAAAGATTAAATTTGCACATCAGGTTTCATTTATAATGTGTACATGTAATAAGCGATTTTAAAAAATTCAACCCCTAAAGGGTTAAAAAGGGGGTTGAACGTTTGTATGGGAATGGCGTACAATTTTAAATTAGAGACTGGAAACGTTGTCTATAGTTTACTTAATAAAATACAAGAAAAGTGATTTCAGAGTTTTGGGAAATTAATCCTTTAAAGGGGATAAAAATGGGTTGAAATGTTGTATGGAGGCTGTATGATTTTCCAAATGAGAGCCTTGAAAGTTGGTCTATTCACAGCTTATTGTGTAACAAGAAAATTAATCTTAGTGTTTATCGATATTCATCCCCAAACTGGTTAAAAAGGGGTTGGTAGTTAGTATTAACGTAGAATCAAAACTAGTAATGCTAGAAAGTTGAAATTTGCACAGCGGGCTAATAAAATAACGAGCACGCTTTAATAAGTAACATTTTTGGAAAATTCAACCCCTAAATGGTTAAAAACGTGGTTGAAAGTCTGTATATGGACGGCGTAAAATGTTATAAAGCATATAAGAAAAGTAATTTCAGGGTTTTCCGAAATTCATCCTCTTAAGGGGATAAAATGGGTTGAAAGCTTATATGGAGGCTGTATCATTTTTCAAGTAAAAAACTTGAAAGTTCGTCTATTGACTACATATTGTGTACAAAAAAACTCATTTAAGCGTTTATTGATATACCTTCCCAAAAGGGATAAAAAAGGCTTGAAAGTTTGCATTAATGCAGAGCCATAACTGCTGATGCTAGAAAGTTGAAATTTACACAGTAGGCTAAGGTATAATGATTATAAACTACTAGATGATTAGATTTTATATCGAAATATAAGGTAAGGAATTTTAGGGTTTTTCAAAATTCAACCAGTAGAGGGGTTAAAAATGGGCTGAAACATTGTATAGAGGCTGGTATCATTGTTCAAGTGAGTCATGAATATTTCATAATATTCAAATAGAGTCAAAGATATGTCAAAGAGTCATGAAAATTTCTCTTTTGACTGCATATTGTGTAATAAGAAAACTAATTGCAGCATTTATTAATATACCTCCTACCTACCTCTACCTATAAGGGATAAAAAGGGGTTGAAAGTTTGTATTAAAGCAAAGTCAAGAATTTGTAATGCTATGTATAAAATACATGAAAAGCGATAAGTGAGAATCTTGAAAGTTCGTTTATTGACGGCTTATTGTGTAACGAGAAAAAACGAATTTCATCGTTTATTGATATTCTTCCCCAAAGGGGCGAAAAAGGGTTGAAAGTGAACGTATAACGAACACAATATAAAAAGCAACGGGATTTTTTATAGTACTCTAAATAATTATTTTATTCGGTGTTAAAATAATTGCAAGTAAAATGGAATTCTACGCGCACGAAGTCGCGGGCAACAGCTAGTATAATCATAAGTCAATCTTTGATATCTTCGTAAGTTCAGTTACTTAGAGATAATAGATTTAAATAGTGTGCTTTAACATGCATGCATGTTTTGCATGCTATAACTAAAATTATGTAGCAAAAATATTGTTAGCGCGAAATCATACCTCTATAGTTAGCTGTCTCCGTAGAAAATCGCGCTAAATTCAAAATTTGTATGGGTAAAAGCTGACCAACCTTAGAAAGATTTAATTTCGCGCCAAATAACATTGGTTTTTAACACATTGAGTGCCAGTGAGTGCTACGCGCTACACTCGTAGCCGATCCCGTGGTTTTCCTACATTGTAGCGGAAAGCGACCAACCGACCACCCACAGAGAACTCCCCTAACGGGTTCCCGGCGCTCAGTGTGTTAAGCGTCCATGTAGCACAAATACCTATTGGAAACAGTAAAAAGCGCCATCATATTTATTTAAGCTCCCGTGCGTATGGGTCGTCTTGGGTAGTTTCATTCGTTTCTCGTCAAGTTCTTAAGAGCCCGGTATATAAATTTGTCCGATTCAGCTGAACTTATTGCCATGAGTTTTCATAGTTACTAAAACATTTGTACATGTTTTAATACAAAAATTGAGAGACAATTTCAATTTGAATGGAATAAATGAAAAAGTTTTTCAAAATTGTACTCAGATTTTGAAATATCCACCATTTCCTAACAGCTGTTTTATCATTTTTTGATGAGCGAGCTCCAAACAACTATCTAGTTTTTGACTTTATTGCTATTAAATCATAATAAACCATTTTTTTTCTTGTTCAATATATAGTTTTCTACGGAATAAATGAAACACTTTTACACATTTTCACACAAAATTATTGAGTAAGAATTTTTAAAATTTGGTAACTTTTTGTAGAAATACACGAACATTAGCCAAGTTTTCTGGCTAAACAGTAACTTTTTTTACATAAATGAATATGCAGTTATAAACTTTATTTAATACTCTATCCAAAAATAATAAATAGTGTGTATATATTTTTCCTATTTATTGTCTTAAACTCCACTTGAAGTGGCTCTGTTTAAGGGTATAAAATCAGCGACGTTATAACATAACGTTGGATTCAGTTGCCTGTAGGGGCTCGCAGAGAGAGGTCATGTCGCTCCGCGCTCTGACAATATTTACAAAAATGAAAGACTGAGAGTATTGAGGAACGTGTAAGTAGTGGATATCGAGATATTAGGTGGCTGAGTAGCCCCTTGTATGGTTGGGATACTTGGGCATGCCTATTTATTAGGATAATGTTATATTTTCGCGCGTTATTGTGTAAAAGTCTTATCTCGCGCGTATTTGAAATATAACCGGACTCTTAATTCGTCCCGTTCTGCTTTCGTCACCCATTCTTCTTTCGTCATTTTCGTGGATAGTTATTTTCATATGTAGTAAATTTTGTTTTATATCTCCTTCTTATTCCGGCTCATTCGGTATTGGTCATCAATTTATCGTTTTGGGCGCGTTCAATGATGAAAACGAATGAGAAGACCCAAGACGATACCGTATATGGCCTATGGTATGTCTATATGTCTACGTGATGGATTGGCGTTGGGACCCTGCACTGAGCAAGTTCTTATTGTCTGTATATTTATTAATTGTAATAAAACCACTTAACTTGCTAAATTTATTTATTTTTACAGGCGGATATGGAGGGATCATAATTCTTTAATTAGTGTTGGGAAAGTGTTAGTCCGTGACGTAGCTCATCTCAAGCAGAACATCGAAGCGCAAGCACAAGTCATTAAACAAATGCGGTCACAGTTACATAGCTTACAAAATGAGACCAAAAATGTTCAGGTAGATAGAAAATGTACACTAAAAGCAATCGTCATCATAATTAAAAATGTAATTTAATTCCTAATTAATATTTTGAAGGAGATTCGTCAAGAATTAGATGAGGAAAGAGCAACGAAAAATATGCTGAAAGATAAGCTTGCGACTTCAGAGAATCAATATCGACAGGCTCGCATTCGCGTTTCCAAAATGGACCGTCAACTTCGCGAATCAGAAGCAAGCATAGCCACTTTAACTGGAACTGTGAAAGTTCTTGAAGATCAGGTATTTACTCGTACTTACATATATTTTGTAAAAAAAATATTTATTTTTCGGGGAAATACTTATCATATAATTTAAACTTTCGTGAGACATATTGATATTAAATTGCAACGGTTAAAACTCACGTATTTGAAATACTTATCATTTGATTTCTCATCAGTCCCGGCAAAAAGAGATACAACTAGAAGCAAGAGCAAGAAAAATGAGGGAATCACTAAAAACCGGTGAAGTGGCTAGCGGCCATTTAGCACAGAAACGCGATGCTTTACAAGCTGAGTAAGTACACTATAATTTTAATAGCATTGTCGTAATATAATGTAGCACCGAAATACCTAAGTATGTAACTGTTTTTTAAAGGGTAACAGAACTAAAAGTCCAAATTGAAAAAATATCTGCTCAATATAACTCTACTATACACGATTTAGAGAACCAATTACAAACAACGATCTCGGCTCTGGAGGAACAGACTCTGTTAAACCAGAAAAAAGACATGGATTTGGCAACTGCGAAGAATGCAACAATCGCAGAGAAGGCTACAGTTGAGCAACTGCTGGCCAAAATAATGGAACTTGAAAATAAGACATGTAAGTTAAGAAATCATAAAAGCTTTAGATTTATTTGATAATTGATCTGATTTTCGGTGATTTAACTCATGTTTTCAGCACACACCGGTGAACTAAAACACCAAACTGCACGCGAGACAGAATTGTTAGCAGAAATGCAAGCAACAAAAGAGGCACTGCGATTGGTCGAAGAAGAAGTAATAGTATTCAAACAGGAGAAAGTTCGATTCCTGGAAACGCTTGCAAAAATTGCTGTAACTACCCTTTCTCCAGAATTACTTTTGTTGTTTTGATCGCTTATGAAAATGTACGTAGTATGACTGCAGATTTTTCTTTCAGTCCTTTTTACCACCTGATACATTTTTTTCTGGTGAATTTCAAGGTGATGATATCTCAAAATATCATAACTCCTTATATTTCAATAATGCTGGAAAACATATTGAAATGCCATTGTTTTAGGAGTCAGACGACAAAGTAGGGATGCAACAAAAATTGGCAGCGGAACTTCTCAGCAAAGAGGAAATAATAGGCAAGCTTCAGGGTCAAATGAGAGAATTAACCAAGAATGACAAATTACTGTAAGTTTACGCAGTGAAGAATGAAGTCTGAAAATGTAATGTAAATGTAAATTATAGTGATGGTTTGGTTTCAGTTGTCAGAAAGTAGTTCAATATGAACAGTACATTAAGGTTTTACAAACTAATAGAACCGGATTCTCAAATATAGAAGAAAATAACCAAGATTTACAAAAAGAGGTAATGTAATTTTATCACACAATTACGTTTTTTAAGCCCATTTTTAGGGTTCATTAGTCAGCTAGGATCCCTTATATTTTCTAGATGTCTATCCGTCTGCCTGTCTGTCCGTTTGCGGATAATCTCAATGACCGTTTATACTGGGAAGCATTATAAACGGTAATTTGCTACAGTCGCGCCGAAAAAGTGGTACAAAAAAAACGGAAAAATTTATTTAAGATACCATCCGTACTCGTTAAGTGTACGTACAGTCAAAAGGGTTTTTTTTTCGTTTCCACGTTTAAGTGTTAGGATATCACTAAAGGGTAGGTATTTACAAAAAATAAGGGTACCTATGTTAAAAAAAATGTTTGTTAAATTTCGAAAATAATGTATGTACAATGTAAACTATTTATTGTACAAAACACAGGTTAATAAAAAAATTACAAAAGGAAATCAGTAAGTACAAAGGCGTACTTATCCCTATACGGGATATACTCCAGTTAACCTTGAGTAAATGAGAGAAGAATTAAGGAGGTAGACAAATACACCTAATGTACAACCTACCCGATAGATAACAAACAGTATATATTCTAAATATATATCAAAAATACATACCTATATTGCTCCTAGTGTAGGTAGTACACCCGGTATGGCCGGTATATCAAACTAACAAGGAAATGTGAGACAGCACTAATACAAAAGAATAAAAATACAATCACACAGTATCCGGTAACCACAACTTTATAGGGTTCCGTAGTCAACTAGGAACCCTTATAGTTTCGCTTTGTCTGTCTGTCTGTCCGTCCGTCCGCGGATAATCTCAGTGACTGTAAGTACTAGAAAGCTGTAATTTTGTACAAATATATATATCGGTCACGCCAACAAAGTGGTAAAATAAAAAGTGGTAAAAAGAATGTTTTTAGGGTACCTCCCATGCAGAGTGTTTTTTTTTTCATTTCAACCCTAGTGTGTGACATATCATTGGATAGGTATTTAAAAAATAATTAGGGATTTCTAAAAACAGTTTTTGATAAAGTTAACATTTTTGGAAATAATCGCTCCAGAAGTTTAAAAAAAAGGTGTCCCCCCCTCCTCTAACTTTTGAACTATGCGTTCAAAAAATATGAAAAAAATTACAAAAGTAGAACTTAATAAGAACTTCATTGGAAAATTATTTTTAACTTGATTGGTTGAACGGTTTTTGAAAATTTATACATAATAATTTCTGAATTATGTTTGTAATTTAACGGAATATGCAAACATTTTTGAATATCTTGAGTACTTAATTTAATTTTATCATCCCGCACGTATCTTACTTTTAATAAAAAATAATTATTCAAATCGATTCACGCGATTAATAGTTACCCCTGAAAACCCAACATACATAAATATAACCCGTCTAGTTTGTATAAATTAGTAACCCAATTTCCCGAGAGATGGCGCTGTACCGTGGTCTACTTTGCATTGTTAAGACTTTTCCGGAGTCGATGGGGTCGGGACGGGCGTGATCGAAAGTATCATCGAATTGTTATTTATTATATGCATTTTGATCATGGTATCTATTAAAACACTTTTTAAAGTTGCCTGTTGTGACGGACGGTAAACTACGGAACCCTACACTGAGCATGACCCGACATGCTCTTGGCCGGTTTTTAACTTACCCTAGATTTTTTATTCAATATAATATTAGAAAAAACACAGATATATATGAAAAAAGTAAAAAACTAACTACTTAATTGAGGTCACCGAGATCCGAACCTTGCGGAAGGGTTCCCATGATGCTGGCTGCGTTCCCCCTTTGAATGGCTATACCTATCCGTTGTGCGAGGAACGAGCCAGCTTTACGGTCTCCGGTGACCTCAAGCAATTTCTTTGATAAGACACCCACCAATTTACGGGCACCTGAGCACCATGGTCCCAGGGTCTCGA
Source organism: Lathronympha strigana (assembly GCA_949128165.1). NCBI lineage: Eukaryota > Metazoa > Arthropoda > Insecta > Lepidoptera > Tortricidae > Lathronympha > Lathronympha strigana. The sequence continues at coordinate 7,292,669 of OX421905.1, read as the reverse complement.
CAGCGAAAGCCACAAATATATGCTGTTTCGTAAGAGCGATATATTTGCGGCATTTCGCTGACTCTGCCACTGCAGCCGCCCCGCCTGCTCTCAGTGAAGTTGTGGAGACATGGGACGGCGCCAGGGTGTCCACACATGTGGCGTCCCAGATTAAAGGCCGTCCCAGCCGCCACGGTACTAGAGTCATGCCGTCGGGCCTCTTGCCATCGTCACGTGCCAGGCCATGGGGCTCGAGAACCGCTGGCACGTTGACGCTGACAAAGGCTCGACGGATTATGTCATTTAATTGTCATTTATTTGTCATTACCCTTGAGAAAAAAATGTATCTCCCCTCTAAGTAGTGAAACTGTCCAAAAATCATGAAAAAAACAAAGTAGAGCTTTATAAAGACTTTCAAGGAATTTAATTTTGAACATGGTCAGTTAAACCACTTTTGTTTTTTACAATAATGTATATACATACTCTTAGTAAAAGAGCGTACTTATATCGTAAATGTCGTAATTACTGCGAAGATAATCATTTCATTTGATAGTTATGGTCGTGGTATCGACCTAAACCTCTCTAGATTCGCTATTGTGACTTGTGACGGACGGTTAACTACGGAATCCTACACTGAGCGTTGCTTGACATGCTCCTGGCAATTTTTTTTTTGTAATTTAGCTCATTTTGTAAACTGTATATAATTTAATATAAATTTGCAGATTCTAGATTTACGGATGAAGCTCCTGGAGGAGGTTCACCGCAACGAGGAGCTAGCGGAAGCGCTAGCAAAGAAGGAGCACCAGCTCGAGATGCAGGACAAGACGTCACGAGCCCAGGCAAGAGTCATCAAGGTGACAATTTATAGAGAATCCTCTTCCTATAATTTAAACTTTCGTGAGTCATACTGACCTTAAATTGCAACGGTTAACACTCACAGATTTGTATTACAATAGGCGTGACATGTTTCGACTGCATCGGGCAGTCATCGTCGGACAGACAGAGTGGTGTTGTCACCTTCGCGGTTCGGGCATCACTGCCCGACAGGTAACGGGTCGCGCGCGACGAAGCAGGCTGATTCGAGCAATCCGGCGCCGTCGTTGCGGGAGTCTGAATTGTCGGATCGTCTGACGGGATCAACGACAAGCACACTGAACTAGCAGTGTCCACTAAATCGTCACCACACAAATTCACGTTCCCTCTAGCAAGCACTGGTTTCCAAGCCGGTGGCAGAGTCCAACCTCCGTTGCGGTTGAAGTTAGGGCGACGTCCGATTTCAATGGCCTCGCGGATCTTGCGTGGCACGTAATATTTTTCCCGTGCCAACGCAAGGTGCGGTCGCACGTTCCGCCCCGTTTCCCCCACATACGACCTACCGCAGTCGCAGGGTATTTCATACACCCCCGGGTTGCCTGGAGGGTCCTGGTCCTTAGCAGAACGCTGCAGCTGCCTCTCTTTGGTATGTGGACGAAAAATGCTGTAGGTCGTATGTGGGGGAAACGGGGCGAAACGTGTCTAAGAGATTGTCAGATCATATTCATAGCTTAAAAATCAGGACGTAAGGAATTCGGCGGGGGCGGAACATACTTGCGGTACGGACGCAACGCATTTCATTCGGTTCGATAAGGTGAAGTTGTTGGCACGGGGAAAATGTTACGTGCCACGCAAGATCCACGAGGCCATTGAAATCCGACGTCGCACTAACTTCAACCGCGAAGGAGGTTGGACTCTGCCACCGGCTTGGAAACCAGTGCTTCCTAGAGGGAACGTGAATTTGTGTGGTGCCGATTTAGTGGACACGGTTAGTTCGGTGTGCTTGTCGTTGATCCCGTCTGACGATCCGACAATTCAGAATCCCGCAATGACGGCGCCGGATTGCTTAAATCAGCCTGCTTCGTCGCGCGCGACCCCTCACCTGCGCCCGGTCTCGGGCAGTGATGCCCAAGCCGCGAAGGTAACAACACCACTCTGTCTGTCCGACGATGATTGCCAGATGCATTCGAAATATCTCACGCCTATTGTGATAAAAATACGTGAGCGTTAATCCTCTTCCTAGTTGCCAAGTTCGTAAGAATTTCTGTAGAGAAGACAAATTGTTAAACCGCCCGTTGTTTAGTAAGCGCCGCTTATGATGACATTGATGATCAAAAATGGACATCGGGCTATTAGACTCGGCACAACATAATTTGCAGTATACCAATAACCATAACTTTTACGTAGGTACTAAGCGTATTGGTTTAGCCTTTTATACTAAACCTTGACCTATCTTCCTTAAAATCATTATTGTATTACACGAAAAAAACTAAGAACCTCCTCCTTTTGTTTTTAATGTCTGATTATCGAGATCCACGTAAATCACTTAGTAGACGTAGACGTAACAAAACAGACCGACGCATAGTGAATAACGGTTTTATTTTTAATTTTGTATTGCTGGGGCATATGGCAGGTACGAGAGGAATTGATCAACATGCTGAAGAACAAGGAGACAGAGCAAACCCGCGAGCTGCTGGCGCTGCAGCAGGACCTCGAGAATAGAATGAAAATTGTAGACGAAGTGAGGAACTGCTTTTTTTATGAATTTTACATACGACATCTAATTATTTGCCATGCTGTTTTGTGTATTTATTAGGAGTGTTCTGTTTATATAAGTAAAGCTCCGCAAGAACCGTCTCATCACACTCTGCCGACAGAATTATTAATATTTTTTTATGTCTTATTTAAATAAATATATCTAAGTTATTTTTTCTGGGTTGCATTGAATATATTAAATATTGCAGGTGAACAAGCAGATCGCAGCAAAGGCTGTGGAGATCCAAGACCTATTCGCGACGCTGGAGAGCAAGCAGCAGCAGATCCACCGGCTGGAGAAGATCGTGTTGATGCTAGAGGAGCAGCAGCGGCGGTCGCAGGCGCAGCGGACGCGCCACGAGGAGAAGATCGCCGGGCTCGAGCGAGAGCTCGCTGCTGGTTGTCGCCGGGAACGGTAAGTACGTGTGTACATTTATGCTTTGGAGGGAGCAGGAGCAGATCTACTAGCTGGAGGAGATCGTGCTGATGCTAGAGGAACAGCAGCGGCGGTCGGGTGGAGAAGATCGCCGGGCTCGAGCGAGAGCTCGCTGCTGGCTTTCGCCGGGAATGGTAAAGATGTGTGATATATAAAAAACAGGCAAGTGTATGAAAAATTGACAGTGCAATTTTCATGATTCTAGGTCAACAGGAACTACCCCCAATTTTTGATTCCCTTGGCATATGCATGGGAAATGCGACAGAAACGGGCTAAACGGCACGTTTCTTTCAATCGGATGTAATGTACGGTGTCAATTGTCATCCTTGTCCGTGCCAAGGTTTCGTAGTGGAGTAGGAGTAGGTAAGTTTGGAAACAGAATCCATCAATGTTTTTTTTTTCAGAAAGTTCCTGTTCTTCTGAAGGAACAATGATGGCGTGAAAGTGCTGATTCAAATTTACTGTAGTGAAATTATTCGTTGGACATTCGAAATTAAGTGCAAGTAGCTTCCTTTACAAGCCATAGGCTAGCTAGATCGTAGCTATGGGCCAAGGAAAGAAAGTGAAGGAACGCTTTGCGCTGAGTCGCACTGACTGCTGGTAGAGGTTTTTCACGTAGGTATTCCACAGTTTAATTCGTGCGTTTTTTTTGCGTTGCCTAATAAAATGATGGATTTTCTATGGTTTTAATCTAGAACCAAAGACAATTTCTTTAATTACCGACAACGCGAAATCTCGGACACAATTTTGTTGTGGGATGGTTTAACTCAAGGAATTTCCCTAATGCGGCATTAGTAATGCCTCGATTTCTTTATAACATACCTACATTAATTAAACTGTTTTTTGAACCATCTTTGTTAAAAACCAAGACCCATATGTTGATAATTTAGTTGGTACCTGAACAAAATTATACCGAAACATCAGTAAATTTTTAATTCGAATCTATGGTTAAAATTTGTCTTCTCTAATGAGATTAAACAATAAACCTTTCTAATGGACTGTGATTTGTCTTTTGTTTTATGAATTGTTACGAACGTAACTTCTTTCCGGAAGGAACATAATGTTGAATTCTAATAATGTTGGATTCCCAAAATGTTGATTCCCAAAACGTCGACACATTATTATAATGATTGTAACAAGACTAGAAATAACTTATTTACTAGGATATATTGCGTTGCGGCGCTGCGTCACTTTCAATTGACATATTAAGAGGCCAATTTTTTAAAGCACGAATCAAATCATTTATTAAATGTAATAAATGTTTTGATTCATGTTTTTGTGTTTTTTTAAGTAGTCACACTACTATATATAAATTATAAATTGAAAGAGATGTCATATACTAAAGAAAAAGTGACCAAGGTCCCCGGTGAGCAGGGCTGGGAACGAACCAGCGACCTCCTGCTTTCGCGGCAGACGCCCTTACCACTGGGCTACCCGATCACGGCGACCAGAGTCCGAAATTTCCTAAGTATATTCAATCCTCCCAGCCCTGGTCACCGGGGACCTTGGTCACTTTTTCTTTAGTATATGACATCTCTTTCAATTTATAGATACGTATAGTGTAACTAAAATTACATATATTAAAGGGTCGGCAACGCGCATGTAACACCCCTGGAGTTACAGGCGTCCATAGGCTACGGTGACCGCTTACCATCAGGCGGGCCGTATGCTTGTCTGTCACCGCCGTAGTATTTAAAAAAAAATATATATATATATATATTTATTTTTAATTCAAGACCAGTAAAATTACTTTGTTTATCATAGGATTAAGGCCGCCCCCTATCCCAATGACCTCGGCGATTTGAGCTTACTTCCCCTCCCGCTTCCTTTCCTCACCGGTTATACAATACGTCAATATGCAATAAGCATAAGTCGCCACCTAGGAAGAGCTGCTTGTACTAGGACGCAACCCTATAAACTACTAGTGCCATCACGACTGGCCCCCGTGCCCCGCGCAGGCATCTCGAGCCGGCGTTTTCGGAAAAATGCGTGTAATAGCTTTTTCTCGAAAAGTACAAAACCTATCCAAAAATCAGTAGATGCGTTTAAAGTAAACATAAATATATACTGCTTGTCTTAGTTTCTTGTACTTACGACGCATAATAAGGGAGTAGATACAGATTTAAGGTAGAAAAAAGGGTTTACGGTTATTTTTTTTTCTCTTGATGCATTATGTTTTTCGACAATTTAGTAGAACCAAATGTAGACCAAATACCTAGCTACATTATATATTTGAGCTGAACAAAGCCTATTCACTTTAAAAACAGTGAAATATGCCGGGTAGCCCCTACCAATGCAGATTCATTCCACGGTTTTCATTAATTTTAGCTCCCGATGTTTCGGCGAGGTTGCAACAGTCATGTTAACGAAATATATGCTAGTAGGCTATTTTACCACTATTGGGGCTCACTCGAAAGTCACTTCGCCAAAACCTACTCACAGTAGTCCTTCGCGTACTCTCACACAAATGAGCTTGAAGGCGGTTTTTAATTATTCCCGGCACTATTCTTGTGTACGTTATTTAACGTTAATTAACATTACACACACAACATTTCAATTACAGTTCAAAATTTTGAGAATTCCACATTTTGGGATACAACATTTTGGGAATTAAACATTATATTTCCCTGTAAGAACTCGTTCTTACAGGGAAAAGTTACAGTAGTTCTTCTCGGCTATCAATGCATATCTAAATAAATAAATAGTTATTTATTATACAAGGAGGCAAGGTTGTTCTTATATTGCCTACAACTCTCGTGCCTTAAGACCCTCATAAAGATCAAGATTCCAGTTAATGAACCACTTACTACGCTCGTGGCTCAATTATGGAATCTTTCGCTTTCTCGGGTCTCAAGGCACGAGAGTTGTACAAACTTTGCCGCCGAGTGTAATACGAAATTTTTCCCCTCAATATCGCGAGGAAAATAGACTACATACGATTACAAATCATATCCACAGGTAAGTTATCTTGAAGAAACCATTCAAAATTTGTCATAAAGTAACGCTCCTGGTACTTAGATATTGCCAGCAGCTTACCAAGTGTGGGATAATACTTGACCAATTTAAGATGTGACCTCCGATTGCGCATTCTTACTATGGCCATATAGGATTCACTTAACTATACTAGACGGGTAGGAATTATAGCAAATTCAAATGACTTTCCCCATAAGTAGATAAAATCCGTTTTCCACGCTAGTTTTAAAGGATAAAACAGCGCTTTCCTAGCTACTGCGGGGGAAAAATCATTTCAAAATATAAAGCAAATCGCTTAGGCCTTTACCAGGCGAAGGGATATATTCCTCTCACATCTCTTACATCGTTTACTGTAGTCAGGTTTTAACTCTAAGCCTCCTACAAAATTTTTGTCAATCCCTGAAAATAGCACCTATTATTTATGATCTTCATTCACAATCACAACTCGCTTCTAAATCGTGTAATATATCTTTTTCTACTCCAGCACTTATATCTGTCAATACAGTCAGTATTAAAAAAGTATACATTATAATGTTGTCTATGGTATTCCATAAGAACACTGCTCATATGGATTTTCATACAATTAGTAATCCGAAAGATTTTAACGGTGTACTCCTGACTGCATTTAAAGATTATAATGTCATATGAAATTATCTGGATTTGGCTTAGTTTCAGAGATAAATGACATCCTATCTCTTCGTCATAACTCGTACAAAAACGCATTTTACACTGTAGTGTTCCCACTATGAGTTTTAGTTTTCACATACTTTTTGACTGATATTAGAAAAAAATTGAAAAATCATCGAAAAAAAAACCTGTACCTCAAAAAATTATAAAAAAAAACCTTTAATACACTTTCTTTGATTATGACTTACTATAGGCCATGTATAAAAGTACGCATTCACAATGTAAAAAAAAAAATCTATAACTTTTTTTTTTAAATAAAGACAAATTTTTATAACATTTTTTGCTTCTTTTAACGTCCAGAATACATGGTTAAAATCTTTCGGGTTATTAACGGTCACGGTGTATAAGCACTGCTGTTTTTTTTTATTTTATATAGTGGGCATACGACATCTTCCACATTCTGACACCTTTCTAGATTTTACTTTTTTTCGCTATTTTAGCTATCGTAGAAGAACTAGCGTATGCAACAGCTCATAATTGGCCCTTATTATATCACTGTTGCATAAACTCCTACTTGAATTCTGATTTCAGTAAACTACGGAGAAATTCGAACACTTTCCTTAATTTCTATGAAACAAGTACAAAGGTCGTTTTTTTTGTAGATTTTGAGTGATGAAAGGTAATGTAGTCGTAAACATTGCTAAATATTCATGCATTATTGTGTATGAACAGAATTAGGATATGGGTTGACATAATCCCATGGCCTTATTAGAGTTTAACTATGCGGGGACAATTGAGTTGTCATATCATAAAAACTCACGTAAGTAATAAAACTATTTTTGTGTTCAGCTTAGAGCGAATTCATGTACTTACCTATTAAATCACCGTGTTTTTCTTAAATTTAGTAAATTGTTCGGATTTGTAAACAAACCACTAACATCACTGGTCAAATGGATCTAAACGGCCAAATATACATTATTGGATTTTGAAGCGTGCCGTGAATGAAGATCATAAAATAACGTTTTCAGTGATTGATATAATGCTTCGTAGTAGATCTGGAGTTAAACTTTGACTATGATAACCGATATAAGATGTGGGAGGAATATATCCCTTCGCCTGATCACTGGGGCCGTTGATGGTTTCCGAGGAGTGATAATGGATCAAGCAAGGTGCATCGGTTCTAGTTTTTGATTAGAGGGTTTATTTTTTATGGAAGTAGAGCATTACAATTTTAATGATGATTAATTATTTATTGACAAAAAGTAGTGATATCCCACCAAAAACATTAATGTGGAAATGGAAGCCAAGTTCCATTGAGAATATCGTTATTGTCGACTCCGCTGACAAAATATCTAACACCTAAGGGCCCTTTCACCACCCGAGGTTAGCACATAGCCCGGAGTTAAACGTTTTTTTTTTTGTTGTATGGAATTTGACAGCTTAACTCCAAGTTAGCGGCTAACCCTGGGTGGTGCAAGTGGGCCTAAATGTGCAAAGTTCTATAGAAGTTAAAGAATGTGAGATCAAAGATTTGCTTGGCTAGTTTTTACATTCTCATATGGAACTTGGCTTCCAATTTCACGTTTATGTTTTTCGTGGGATTCATTATTACATGATTGATTATATTTAATTACACTGATATTCCGAGTTAAGGTTATCATTGTAATATTTTAAAAATTGAGAAATGACCATAAGTTACCTACTTAATTGGTTAAACTGCACCATGACTACCAAGTACATGGCAGCAGTGACAACGAGCTGAACGTATAACGTATAATAAGTAAAAATAAGAAAATGAAGCTTTATAACTTAACTTTTGAATAGTCCATCGGAAAGACTCCGAACATCGTTTAGTGTTTGCCCCAAATGCCATGGTAGTAACAATAAAATACTTGTTTGGGGTAGATTAGTAATACCTGAGAGTATAACGATGCTCCTGAGAGCGCATAAGCATCTTTAGAAGTTGATTTAAAATCCAAGAGCTGCACTGTATGTAGAAGACCACCGCCGTGGACACCAGGATCGCGGCCTGGAACGCCGCATTCACCTGCCTGTTGAACCCTATCACCCTCACGTACACTTCACGTAGCTCTGCTATGCTCACTTCTGAATTCACATAAACGAAATCATTCATTACACTCAAATAAATTTTGTTTCTCATTTGCAAAATTAAACTTAACTACTTAACGTTTTTTTAATAATCATCACTGTGATCTGTATCAGTTCTGGTAATAAAAAAGTCATGGTTATCATTATCAATAACTTCTCCCAAGCAGTACGAGTATGGTCTCCTAAGTATGTGACAAAAATTAGAGGAACAAATGGCCACGCCACGAGTACAAAGCCTACCACCACGCAGTTGATAGAAGACATGGCGGCTTCCTCGCACAACATATCAGCATTGCGATACAACGAGGGAATGCCGCCAGTATCCTCAAGGGCCCATTTTAGATTTAAGCTAGCTTGTTACTTAGGTACTGTATATTGCCGGACGTTGGGGCATATCCGCTAGGATCTGGCCATCAATATATGGGACATTTATCTGGCGGATGCCCGGCGGACTTACCCACTCTGGAGAGCCGACGGATGGCCCGAACATATATTATGGCCCGCATATATCTTGATGGTTATAATTAAATTATATATACCTCTTTCCTGAGAAACTCTCCCTTTACGCTTAGAGTCAAACCACGTTAACTTTTCTCAGCAAATGAACTGTCAGACTTGAAAGTGTTATTTTAAACGTCAAACTTCTATTAAATTATGGAGTTTACTTAACACTTTCACAGTATATGCAATCAAAATCTAGGAAACTTAGCATAGACTGACTCTATTCCTTAGGTGAAATAGCAACAAAAAGGAAGTTAGTTAAAAAAAGTAAGTTTAAAAAGTAATGAATTAGATATTATCTAATTATGTGACACCCAACAGTTACTTACACTATGCTTTTACTAACTCGTATTTTGCAGTATTATCTATGCAAACATGTTTCAATGCATTAAAACCGATAATGTGTAGGTAATTAACGGGTAGAGACGATTCACGCGACTTCGCTTCATTTGTTTTTTTACGTGTTCATTTAATTTTTTTACAATTTTATACATCCTTACCGAACCTAACAGCAAATAAAAATGAATAAGTACATTTATTTTTAGTTTTTGAAGTCGGTTTTACTTTTTGTTAAAAAGTTTTTATATTATTTAATGTTTGTTACCTCAGAACTCCGTCATTAGTAATTGACTAATTTCATTACTAAACCGATTGCTAAATTATTATTTTTCTGAGAGTATTTTTTTAGATCCTGATTGGTCCATGAGGAATTGAGGAAACTCTTCGAATTTAAAACGCATATGTCTGATGATTTGGGTATTTTATAAGAAACTCGAGCATTTCTTTACGATGAAGCGGTAATCAAATTAATAAGAGCTAGCTTTAAATTGAACAACGGTTTATATCTTTTACAAAACTAATAACCACAAAAATACCGGTCTGTTACTGCGGGAAGATAAATTTGCTTCGTAAAATGTCAATCAAACAATCAATCAATCATATATTTATTTGTAAACACAGGTTGTACATAATAGGTCTTACAATTGTAATAGTGTATCACCATGTCTTGCCAGTAGGCATACAAATATTTATGTCAGGATGGAGCATAATGTATAATGTGAGTCTGACAGCGGACTCCCCTTAACGCTCCGGACGGTGCGAGCTGGCGGCCACGGCGTAAGGTGCTGGCGCAGCACAGGATGGCCAGGAACGGAGAGGCTCGACGACCAGGCGTCGGGACGTCTGCCAGCGGCTACTATATACGACTACGGCGCGCACAGCAACCGGGCTCTCGCACTCTGGAATGTTCCACGTCCAGTGTCAGTTTAAATTGCCGTCCTTCCTTACCCTGACCATGCCCAGCCACAAGCAAATGCTAGAAGAGAGTGCTGAGTGAGTGAAAGTTGGTGAAGTGCTGAGGCATGGTCAGAGCGAAGGTACATAAAAAATAGGTGGGCAAGCTTACAAGCAAAATAACATCGACAGACTTAATAAGTTCCGTTACAAAGATAATTAATCATTCTTAACAATCTGAATTCCGCACGGCTAGTTACATTTCATCCGAAAATATTACACACAATAAAAATTAACAGAATAACATAGCCAGCACTACTTAAGAGGCCATCAATACGGTTTGTACGGAAAAGCAACAAAAGCTGATTTTTAACGTTGTACTACGAAGAAACGGTTAGTTGTATGTGAAAGTTGTTAACTATGTTTGATAGCTCATTTCCTAGAATTTAACTTTTCGGCTTCTAATTAAAGTAAAACTCAATGTTTTAACTTTTACTATACAAATACTGCCAGTTGTTTTCAGAAAAGCGCGCGGAGACAAAATTTTGACTTCCTGCAATGTTAACACGATACATAAAAACACTTGTTTTTTCGGGTTGATATAGGCAACATGGTTTTATAGAACCTGTCGGTCCCATATTTTCAATAATTTACACAGATACCTATCTAATTCGATTTTGAATATGCACATTTTTCGATAATAAAACACTGCAAACATAGAGACTTTCGCAGTAATTTTGACAAACTATTGGAATGATTTGTATATAACAATAAAGTTTATCGTTGAAATTGAAAAATACATATTTTTTTGAAATTCCGTATTTTTCTTTAAATATCCAAATGGTGTATTTCCGATGCGCGCGGACCGATTCCTTAGTACCGTGCGCGCGCTCGTAGAGGTAGGACCTGTGTTGTAATCTGCGAACTGCACGAATTGTTTGTTTTGTTGCGGTAGGACGTGCTGGAAGCGTTTAGAACGACTGATTATATTATAGACCTATTTGAAATAAAAAAAATCAAATTATTTTATCGAATGTTATTAATTGTACCGCAAGTAATCTGGATCGAATGGATCGTGGTAAATATCGAGCGTGTAACCTAGTATACAATATTGTATCGTCATCTTTATCGTCGCTCCAGATCATCCGTCTACCCTGTCCCTTTGAAGTATTTAAATTTAAGACGATCAGTACTACAAAAACCTTTTGAGAACAATATAATATAATCGTAACTCTGAAAGGGACTCGGCAACAGTGGTAGCCCCCATATAAACTTTTGTTCAGGACGTTAAAATCTATATTAGGTATATCAAAATCTCACAATATTTGACTGAAACAACATTTTCCATACTTTTGGTACAGGGTTCTTTCTAAATGACGTTAAAAAATACTTTCGTACTTACCAACTGACCTACGTGTGATAGCATGTGATACATAGTTGTGATACTTGTGATACAGCTAGCTCTGACAGTGCGGTATCGACTAGTAGGTAGGAGGGGGGTGTAGATGAATAGTAGCAACGCGTTTTTTGTGGGCCTTAAGCATCACGTAAGATATATAGCGAATAATCCACTGTAATCCGTGATTAACTGTTTGTTACCCACTCTCCCCTACTTGCAGTATGATATCTTATAAATTTAAAGAAAAAAAAACAATCTAAGACGGTAAAATTTTAAATCTACTCCAGGAAATAATTATGAAGTTAGGGTCAATATTATATTTTTCCATAATATTTATGATAATAGGTATTAACGTTGAGTAAAAATTTCATATTTTTTCCTCCGTAAACTTCGGAGATAAGGGGGGGTAATTTAATGGTTTTTTATACATTTTCGTTCAAAACTCTAAACTTTTTCACCGGAAAAAATTAATAAATAGTTTTCGAATAAGCAAATTAAGCCCTTTCCAATGATACCCCACATGACCCAGTAACTAAACTTTTAATTTTTGCCCCCTTTTCAACCGACTTCAATATTTCTAAAGGAGGAGGTTCTCAATTCGTCTGAATTTTTTTTTTATTTTTTAATGGATGTTCACTCATAACTCCGTCATTACTGAACCGATTTGAATATTTTTTTTGTTTTCTGAAAGTAGACGGTTCCTGGTTGGTCCCGTTTTTTTCAAAATCCATTTCTGATGATGGGATCCATGAGGAACTGATGGAACTCCTCAAATTTGAAAGGCACATGCATGCTGATTTGGGTGATTTCTTAAGAAACTCGAGCATTTCTTTACGAAAATCATCAATTTGGTGGAGTGGATCTGATAATGAAGACCAGGGATGGCAAAGTGGAACTGCTTCGTAATTCTCAGGACTATGATCCGATTTTTAAAAAAAATATTTGTCTGTATAGAGATGGTTTCAGGATTGTCCCGTTTTTTTCAAAATCAATTTCTGATGATGGGATCCATGAGGAACTGAGGGAACTCCTCAAATTTGAAAGGCACATGCATTATGATTTGGGTAGTTTCTTAAGACACTCGAGCATTTCTTTACGAACATCATCAATTTGGTGGAGTGGACCTGATGATGAAGACCAGGGATGTCAAAGTGGAACTGCTTGGTAATTCCCAGGACTGTCATCAGATTAAAAAAAAATTTTTTTTCTGAAAATAGATGGTTCTAGGTTTGTCCCGTTTTTTTCAAAATCAATTTCTGATGATGGGATCCATGAGGAACTGAGGGAACTCCTCAAATTTGAAAGGCACATGCATGATGATTTGGGTAGTTTCTTAAGACACTCAAGCATTTCTTTACGAACATCATCAATTTGGTGGAGTGGACCTGATGATGAAGACCAGGGATGACAAAGTGGAACTGCTTGGTAATTCCCAGCTCTATCATCCGATTTGAGACATTCATCTTTTCTTTATAAAGAAATACCTTCAAGATAGTCCTATTTGATTATAGTTCTATTTTGATGATGGGCTTCATGAGGGATTGAGAGAACTTCTTTAAAAATTTAACGGCACATGCATTCTGATTTGAGGGTTTCCTTAAGTAACTAAAACAGTGTTTTGGCGGAGCCAATATTTTGATGAACTGGATCTGATGATGAAGACCAGGGATCGCAAAGTGGAACTGGTTAATAAACCTAGCTCTACTTATTATCCTAGTTGTGACATTCATCTTTTTGATTTGATTTATATTCTGATGATGGAGTTCTATAAAAATTCAGAGAACTCCTCAAATTTGAACGGCAGGTTAATTGTGATTAGAGGGTGTTTATAATTAGCTTAGGCATTTTCTTACTGTGGCCATCATTTTGCTGGAGTGGACCTGATGTTGATAATCAGGGATGGCATAATGAATATGCTCGTTAATTTACAGTCTGTCATCCAATTTAACAATTTAACATTTGTTTTAAAGGTCTACAAGGGAGTTCCGTTTGATTTTACTTCACATGTAATGATGGAAGCCCTGGGACATTAAGAAAGCTCCTCAATTTTCAATCGTACACGTGCGGTGTATTGGATATTTGTGAAGTAAACTGGCTAACTCAAACAAATTCTTAATTTCACTTTTACCGGGAACTAAATGAAGTCGGTTTTTTTTTAATAAAAATTATTTATCAAGCATGTTTAATGTAATATGAATTAAAATATTAGATAACGTCTCTGGGTTAATCTTGTTTATAACTATTCCAAATTTAAAATCGGTAGCTCTTCTCGAGATATTTCACTATGTGACAGACAGACACAGACTGGCTGAGTCGCACTATAAGGGTTCCTTTTTTACCATTTTGGTACGGAACCCTAAAAAGGAGGTGTTTCTTATATGTAAGTTACTCGATTATTCCGAGCTCCGTTATCCGATTTTAGTAATTATTTGTTCGTTCGATAGCAGTCACCCCCAAGTCCCATAGAAATTGGTCCTGGTCTAATGATGGGATCTATGATGTGATGAATTAAGGGATCTCCTTAATGTTCATAGGCACATGTAGGTATTGTGATATTGGACCATCTTCTCCCGAAAACGTTCAATTTTGTGAAGCAGTGGCTAGGTACTTTAAAAAACAATTCTCAACAGCGAAAAATAACGACTTTCAAACGGTAAAAATAGAATACAACAGTTCTTATATGCGCTTTATAAGTTGGTGCCATCACTGTTGATATACCTACTATACTACCTATTTGTATTATAAATTAACTTAAACTAGGACACAATTTAATTTAAATAGTAGGTAGGTACAGTCCTAAATTAATTCATGGTGTTCACTGTTAAATTCGTCAAGCATGACTTAAGTTCTATATTTACGCTTGCTAAATAAGTTCTACAGACAGAATACGCGTTTCTGTAATGAAATATACCTGTGAGTTGTTAGTCAATTTAAAAAAATGGAAACCACAGTGAAATTATTAGTGATTTTGGCCGTATTGCAGTTATCATGTGCCTATAACATAAATCGTTTTGATGAAGGTAATATATTAATACACTCAGTTTTTTTTATTGTTTCAACTTAGGCATGAAGCTAAGAAACAGAGTGGGATAGTTAATTTTCTAAAATTCGAAAATGTATAAGTACCTACCTACTTTTAATTTTTTTCTTAATCAGATTATATCCAAAGTGGAGCTAAACAGAAATTAACTTAATTCAAGCTAAGGAATTCACCCCTGAAATTAAAGAAAGCAATAAAAACACGGTGTATATCTTATTACTTCTACCTACACATAGTAGTTCAAGTGGTAAAGGTTATGTACCTAGATAAAAACGTGTTAACATAATTTTACGTCGACTGTAAAGAGGACCGGACCAGCGACGCGGGGGTAGATACCTACCTACCAGTGGCGGGGCGTTCATACAATTCGATTCCTCTCGGCTTCCCTTGCGTGAGCCAAACTAGCACGTTTAGCTTTAACGATTTAAAGAAAAAGCAGGCCAAATCAGCTCCGGCTTGCCCAAAGAACATTTTGACGCTCAGTCTCAGCTACTATTTACTTATTTACTATCGTAGATGAAGCATTGATTTATGGAGTTGACTTCTTCGGAGAGCTCGAACATATCTTTAAAGATTATACGAGTTATGGAACGGAGTGGATTTTCTTCCCTGACGGACATGGTGTCCCTCACTTCGTTAATTTGACGATGCCTGAATCAATACAATCGCGTAGAGGACATCAAAATAAGGAAATTGAATACAGACTATACACCAGGTTTGTGTCTTATCAAGTTATCATTTTCCATACCAGTAACGTTATTACATCTACGTTTTTACTCGTACACCCCATTTTCATCGTTTTAAATCACCTTTTTTCGTTTTAATCGTTTGTATTCTCGCTAATCGCCTTGGAATTATTTCTGTTGTCGCTGAGTTAATCCTGTATTTTTTTAAGGGGAGATTCCGAATACATAACCTTAGACCAGTCAGCGGAACCACCCCATGGCACTGATGTACGAGAACTCATATCTAACAAGCCAGTTAAATTTGTAACACATGGATGGAAGTCCTCTGCGGAGGACAGTGTGGTCATGGGCATCAAAGAATCCTACTTGAAATACAAAGATGTAGCAGTTATAGGCATTGATTGGAGTAACACGGCAAAGGACTCTCTGTATCCGTTGGTTGCGGAATATACAAAGGATGTTGGATCGCTGGTTGGCCAGTTTCTGGATGCTTTCTGTAAAAATTATAACCTTTCTGGCGACAGACTGCATTTGATCGGACATAGTCTCGGAGCACACGTCATGGGGATTGCTGCGTCGACAACCAATGTGACGATAGCAAGAATCACCGGTAAATATACTCTATGCGTAAATCACTAAGGTCATAAGGTAAAACCAGAAACCCTGAATATCCCGTCATTCCGAAAATCAATTCTATAGTATATAATAAAAACACTAGTTTCAACGATAATCACACTTTTATTTTCTCAGATACACTTCACAAGTTATCGTAACAGATATTGTAGCTTGCGCAAGCGCCAACCACCAAATGCCCTGACTCCCCGTCGTCCAGCTTATTTAAAGCCTCTTATCCCCACCATCTTCGGAAATACACGTGTTGCCAGAGCAAACAAACTAAACTACCGACATTACAAGAATAATCCCAAAATATTAATTATATTTCCGTAGATGTTGGAATAATATTTTTTAATTCATAGAAAATACTTATTTAAATTTAATAAACCTAACGAGTAACAACATATTATCAGAATCTATTCCGTATGCTAGGGGAACGCGGGGGCAATTTCCGAATGTCGGAACTAACTAGGTACCTACGCGACATTCAGAACGCAGTAGCCGAAGGAAGGACTAAGTGATCTTACGGCACCTATATAGGTAACTAATTCCGAAAACTGCTTGCAGTTTATAGGATCAGATTAGGTTAGAGTCAGGTAGGGAAACAGTCTTCACCCCATATTTTCTCCTGCTAGATCAAAGCACATCGTCTCCACCGAGTATGGAAAAAGGGAATATTGGACTAGGTACGACTAGGTATTTATTACTTTACGCGAGTAAGCTTCTCTGACATTTTCTATACAAAATTCTGCCGACTTTTGCAGAGAGGATACTAGCTATTCGCACAGTTAAGTACCTGCTTAGTAACAGACATGTCAGTCCATACAATGATATATGATATTTCTGCATATTCTTTTGCCAAAGGGGTAACCGTATGAAGACGTCTCCTTTTGTATTGAACTTTATGCTATTCGATTATAAAATAGAATGACTAACTACATATCTAAATGTGCAAACCAACTTGAGTTTATGTTATTATCTTCTCTGTTGGTATTTCAGGCCTTGACCCAGCGCGACCGCTGTTTGAGTTTCCAATGAAGCCAAGCGCATTATCCCTGGACTCGTCAGACGCAGAATTTGTCGACGTCATCCACTCATGCGGCGGTGTTCTTGGCTTTCAGAGCCCTATCGGAAATGCTGACTTTTACCCTAACAGTGGTACTCCACCTCAACCAGGCTGTGGAAACATATTTTTTCTTCTAGGTAGAGTAATTCTTCTGTTCTGTTTAATATTAAGTAGGTACCTATCGTGGGTACCTACTTAAAATTTTAATATATTAATATTAATGGTATCGTGGGTGGGATATTTAGATTCACAATATATGAATATAACTTGAATATTATGACGTTTACAGAAGCATGCAGCCATGGACGATCTCACATTTACTTTGCCGAATCTATTGGTAATCCTACTGGGTTTCCTGCTTGCCGGAGCGAAAATTGGACGGATTATATAAATAATACTGAATGTAAACAGCAAACTTATATGGGAGAAAATGTTGATCGTAATGCAACAGGACAGTATTACTTGAGAACAAATGCAAAGGAGCCCTACGCTAGAAATATTATTTAAATGTTATAAGATAAACGTACCTATCTATATTTTTACATTGAAATTAAAGAATTGTTATTTCTTCATAGGTACAGTCAAGGGCATAAATATCTATTCACTTTGTCTTTTCAGCCATATGATTCCATATAAAGTAATGAAAAAGTTGTACATATATTTATGCCCTTGACTGTACATACTACCTTTTTAGAATTTGATAAATAATGGTTCAAAAACGCGCGAGATACTACTTTTGCGCAAAATACAATATTTACACGCTATCTTAATAAACAGGCATACCAAAGGATCCCAACTACACAAGGGGCTACTCAGCCACCCAATATCTCTAGTCCATGGGCCACAGCACCAGCAGGCCAAAAAATCGAAAACGATATTAAATTATTTGGGGGTACCAAATTAGCTGTACACAGCAGTTAAACATGTAAATTAAGATGTAGAAAAACCAAGTTGGCCACCAAGACTTAAAATATAAAAGAACAGTTTGTTTCAAAACGATGCCGAGGTAAATGAAATATATTTAAAAAAATAAATTTGATAATTCGAATAATGCCTTTTTATTTCTTCTTGCTTAGATACAGTGACAATCCTGATGGTGCCTCTACATGCTCGGGCTCTCGGCCGAATGATTCGGCCGCGGGCGAATACACAACAGACCATACCAGGCCAGACCATAGACAATTTAAGCTTTTTCAGATAGTTTTGGTGAGTTAAACGGTGTTTTAAATAGCTTTGGTTATTTAAACTATTTAAGACACTTTTTAAATAGCTTCACCCGAAGTGAAATTATTTAAGATACCTTTTAACTCACCCAAACTACCTGAAAAAGCTTAAATTGTCTCTGGTCTGGCTTAAATTTTCTCTATATAGTCTGTCTCGAACGAGTGTGTACTAGGATGCATTCGCCCGCGGCCGAAACATTCGGCCGAGAGCCCGAGCGTGTAGAGGCACGGTGACGTAAATCTGCTATTGATTTGCTAGTTGGGTTGCGGGGTATGTGATCTTCAGCTAATGGCCGCCCCACATAATGGGCCATCATGGGCGATAATAAGGGGCGCAGTTATGAGTAAGAGGGGTTACGCAACACTGTCATCCCGTTCTGCTGTATAGCTACGTTGCTATACGTACGTCCCGTATGATGGCCCATTGTGTGGAGCGGCCATTAAATATATTGTACATTTGCAATGATTTGCAATCTATAATCTGATGGTGCTTTTACATGCTCGGGCTCTCGGCCGAATGATTCGGCCCACCCTAGTACACGCTCATTCGAGACAGACTATATAGATAAAATTTAAGCCAGACCATAGACAATTTAAGCTTTTTCGGGTAGTTTCAGTGAGTTAAACGGTGTTTTAAATAGCTTTGGTTATTGAAACTATTTAAGACACTTTTTAAATAGCTTTACCCGAAGTGAAATTATTGAAGACACCTTTTAACTCAACCAAACTACCTGAAAAAGTACTTAAATTGTCTCTGGTCTGGCTTAAGTTTTCTCTATATAGTCTGTCTCGAATCATCGTGTACTACATGGCCGAAACATTCGGCCGAGAGCCCGAGCATGTAAACGCACGGTGACAAACCAACTGCAACAGTATTCCGAGCAACGCAAGGAACGTGTTGGAAGCCTGTTGTACGCAAGGAACGTGTTGGAAGCCTGTTGCTCGAAACAACAGTAGAGTCAAACCACGGTATCTCTGCCCAGCAAGTGACCTGTCAGAATGAAAAGTGTTATTTTAAACGTCAAACTTCTATGAAATTATGACATTTACTTAACACTTTCACATTCTGTGCTACCAAAATCCAGGAAACTTAGACTGACTCTTATGTTTTTTAAACTCGTCAGACTTGGTTTGTCAGACTTCATAATTTTTTATGGGCTTGTGAATGTATATTTTGACCCTGGCAACACTGCAGTAGACGTCAACGACTTCAAAACGTGAAAACGTCATTTACGTCAAACCAAACTGTCAAACGTACAGTACAAAGCAAAGCGATAAACACCAGGGTGTGCTGAGTTTTGCTTTTAATCAATTAATAAATCTCTCTCAGTACAGTTTTAGCAAAATGTCTGAAAGAAAAGTATTAAACGTAAGTAAAAGTTTTACTATTTCACTTAAAAAGTGCTGTTTTATCTGTTCTTACAAGGCCTCGTTCTTACACATTATAATGTTGATTTTAGAAATACTATCCCCCGGATTTCGATCCGTCGAAGATTCCTCGTATGAAATTGGCGAAGAACCGGCAGTACACTGTGCGGTTGATGGCTCCCTTCAACATGAGATGTGCTACTTGCGGCGAGTACATCTACAAGGGCAAAAAATTTAATGCCCGGAAAGAGGACGTCGAGAATGAAGACTATTTGGGAATAAGAATTTATAGGTTTTATATTAAAGTAAGTAGATAATTATGCTTGACTAAAGCCTGTCCATTACCACCTTTTGAGTTTTAAACCAGGCGGAGTAGCAATTGACAGACCTACCCCTCTGACATAATGGGTGAAATGGGTATGACATAGTATCGGACTTATTGCATGGGCTGATGTTTATCTGATATACATACATACATATGTTACTCAAAAATAGCTGTACATTTGATGTGGCCCTCCCCCGCAAAAAATGGCAGACTCTTTTGTATAGGAAATGACAGACATTGCCTTTTCAATGAGCAGAATTGAATATGTAGTTCCACTACATATCAATGCTAGAATGGAGAAATGGGATAAGCAATGAAGAACTGCTATGGCACTTATACTATTTCTAGGTAGGTAAGTATTTTCTTTTTGTAAGTTCTTCTTTTATTTCTTTTTTAGCTTAAGTAATTTAATTAATATGTTTTTTCAAGTTCATTTTAATTTTATATTATTATTAATGTTTCTTTTAATTGCGTGTTAAAATAAAGCACTTATAAAGTATAATTTCTCCATTCCAGTGTTGATATTGAATTCTGCTCACACTCTACATAAAAAATGTGGAACTGGGGTTCCACAGAGTCACAGTTTTCCATTAATTTATATAGGTTTCAGTTTTTGTTTTGTATGTAGTATTTCATATTGTTTTCTATTTTTGCAACACAATAACTGACTAAATAATAAATAACTGTCCATTTGAATGTCAAATTTTTAACTCTGTCAAATGGTTGAGAGTCAAAGATAGCACTATATTATGCACAAATGCTATAATCAATTACTTATAACATTCACATATTTTTAGTCTCTATGTGCAACATGTTCGGACAATAATTAATATGCCTCATGATAGTTTTAAGTTGAATAACAATTATGTTGTGTGTACATTTTTATATTTGTAGCTTGAAAAGGCAAGAGCCTGCTAACAATATTAACTTGTTAAATTTCAGTGTACCAGATGTCTACAAGAAATATCATTCAAGACCGACCCAAAGAACACAGACTATGAGATTGAAGCGGGAGCAACACGGAACTTTATGGCACTAAAACTTGCTGAAGAGCAGGCCAAAAGGGAAGAAGAAGAGCAAAAGGAAGAAGAAGCCAATAATCCCATGAAATTATTAGGTATTTAGGGTTATACTCTCTCTGCCATTATGTACCTGCCAATAATAACAAAACTGAGGTCCCTTAGCTGGCTCAGTATGGGGGACTTGTATCTTGATACAAAAAAGATAATCATTTATATTTTATTAGCATTTCCATAAAGTGCTCAAAGACTTGTCCTATTTATTGATTTGCACCAAGTAAAACTAGGATGAGAGTGGTAAAACAAAAATAGATTTTCGGGAGATTGACTAAGTACATGGATTATAAATTGAAAGAGATGTCAATGTCATATTCATATATTCTTTAATTAATTCGTGTTTGTGACGATCATGATGGAAATTCGTATAAATTTGATGAAATGTAAACTTATAATGTAATTATCTTTCATGAAATAAAAATCTATCTATCTATCATATTATACTACTGAAAAAGTGACTGAAGTCCCCGGTGGTAATAAATGATTTAATTCATGCTTAACAATTGTAAGTACATTGAATTACAAGTATAACAGTAATTAATAGCGCAAAAAGTGTAGAAAGGTACATAAAAAAACATTGCATAAGGCTTGTCCACGAAAAAAGTGGTTACTATAAAATGAGTCTCATCTCCACTGGTACTTGATAATTCCTTGTAGTTCAAACAGCCATGGGACTCTGAATTGATTGTTCTGCTTTATATTTAACAATCCTACATATAGAATAATAGAACTGGATACCCAATCAGCCAAAGAAATGACGCCATAAGAATACCACAGTTGCAGTACTTTTTCATATAGTCTTGTTTGGAATATGACGTTTCAATAAGTGCCAACAGCCTAAATAGTTTTAACAGTGTTGGTAGTTCTGTGTATGACTAAGACACTCCTTTTTCGTACGAAATATTTATCGTTTGTATCAACATCAATGCAAAATTGTTCGCTAATGTCATTCTGACCCACATTTTTTGACGTTTTGGTTTTGCTTTGTGTATCTATTTCTGTTAATAAGTTAACAATCCAAAATCAAAAAGCATTAGAAATTAAATACTTTAGAACGGATTAATCGCATTTATTAACACAACAACTCTACGTGTTTAATTTCAATGAACAACAATATCGGAAACAGAAGACAGTATCAAACAGCATTAGTTTAAAATTCGTCAATAGTAACATAATTTCAGATACAAAAATTATCGCTCGAAAAATTAATATTTGGCTTCTAATCAGTAAGAAAAAGTCTAGACACAAGATTCACAGCGTATAGTAGCAGTATTGTAATTTAGTTAGGACCAAATGTTAGATTTAGGAAAAAACACTAATAAAATGCAAGGTTCAAATAAATGCCTAT
The DNA here is from genome assembly GCA_949128165.1 of Lathronympha strigana. Classification (NCBI taxonomy): domain Eukaryota; kingdom Metazoa; phylum Arthropoda; class Insecta; order Lepidoptera; family Tortricidae; genus Lathronympha; species Lathronympha strigana. The sequence continues at coordinate 7,270,097 of OX421905.1, read as the reverse complement.
AGATAAGTTCTGCTGATATTGTAATAATGCCTGGTTAAATCTGAGCGCTTCATCTCCTTCCTAGTGTTTTCTAAGGCTTATGGCATGGCTTAGGGAACTTAAGGTCCGCGGGCAACTAATCCGCAGATTTGGCGTAGGCCCTAGTTTTACCAAAGCAACAGCCATCTGACCTTCCAACCCTGAAGGTACCTAACCTCATTGGGAATAGGCTGGTTTCCTCGCGATGTTTTCCTTCATCGAAAGGCGATCGGTAAATAGTTGATAATATTTCGTACATAAGAAAATACGTGCAAGAATGCAATAAAATTCTATTCTATTCCAAAAACTGATTGATTCCAGAATACAGAACAGAGCAGTCGCGCCAGGAGATCGAGAGGCTGGAGGGTCTGGAGGAGCTGAAGGAACTGAACCGGCGCCAGCAAGCCGTGGACTACGAGGGCATGCTGCAGCAGTACCAACCCGAGAGTGCGGACGCGCGCAAAGCCAGGGAGGAGAAGGAAGACAACGACTTTATAAAGTGAGTCTAGCAAACTGCTCTATTGTATACAGAACAGAGCAGTCGCGCCAGGAGATCGAGAGGCTGGAGGGCCTGGAGGAGCTGTAGGAGCTGAACCGGCGCCAGCAAGCCGTGGACTACGAGGGCATGCTGCAGCAGTACCAACCCGAGAGTGCGGACGCGCGCAAAGCCAGGGAGGAGAAGGAAGACAACGACTTTATCAAGTGAGTCTAGCAAACTGCTCTATTGTATACAGAACAGAGCAGTCGCGCCAGGAGATCGAGAGGCTGGAGGGCCTGGAGGAGCTGTAGGAGCTGAACCGGCGCCAGCAAGCCGTGGACTACGAGGGCATGCTGCAGCAGTACCAACCCGAGAGTGCGGACGCGCGCAAAGCCAGGGAGGAGAAGGAAGACAACGACTTTATCAAGTGAGTCTAGCAAACTGCTCTATTGTATACAGAACAGAGCAGTCGCGCCAGGAGATCGAGAGGCTGGAGGGCCTGGAGGAGCTGTAGGAGCTGAACCGGCGCCAGCAGGCCGTGGACTACGAGGGCATGCTGCAGCAGTACCAGCCCGAGAGCGCGGACGCGTGCAGGGCCAGGTAGAAGAAGGAGGGCGATTTTATCCGTTCTGTTCTATTTGATTAGCAGTCTCCCTAGTCTGTATCCGTAATGACCCTGGCTAAGAAGCTGGGGTTCATATGATCTTACCGATTGATATTCGAACCATTTCAGAAAACAACATCCTTTAAAACACATACCATACCTACCTACATAGGTATGGTATGTGTTTTAAAGGATGTTGTTTTCTTTTTGGACTTATTAATTGTTAAGTAGTACTTGGGCGATCGAGCTAAGCTCATAAAAACTCGAAAACCAAACTCCAAAACCAGCCAACTCAACAACATGGAAACCCGCGTTTAATTTCGCAGTTCTTCTAACCTATCAGTTGTGATCTTCGCCCTTAATAAGGCAGATCCACACAGAACCTTTGTAGACGTGTTTGTCTGGGCGAAACGTATGCGGGGCCGAAATGCTTCGGAACGTCTACACAAGTACACAGACCAAGCTGCTCCCCGCTGCAAACCGTTGCCCGAGGTTTCTCAGGCACCACATTAAAAATAATGAATAACTGCTTACTGAATCAAAACCTTGGTGTCTTTCAAATATAAATATATACCTACAATATTCTAATTCAATGCTCCACGTTTACAGATCCATCAAATTTGGCGGCTCATCGAAAGTAGTGGCTGAAGAAATAATTGAAGAAGTAGACGACCCAGACGAACCTCCAGCTAAGGCATCTCGGATAGAGACCATTCCAGTCAAACCCGTTGCTAAGAAAAACGAGACCTGGAACCGTAGTATTGGAGTGTTAAGTAAAAAACCCACACTAGCAAATCTTGTAAAGAGTAAAAAAGATGTTGTTGCACCCAAGACAATAACCAAATTAGAAGAAAATAAAGAGGCTGTGAAGAGTGCAACTAATCCTATGGTTGCGTCTAAAGCAAGTGACACTAATGTGACTCCAAATGCCAGTGATGTTAAGCCATCTACAGCATCAGGGCTTACTCTTCTGGCAAATTATTCCGGCAGTGACAGTGATTCACAGTGAGTTCCGTTTTTTTTATATGACACTGTACAAAATGGGCATGGACATCTGTAATTTGTATTTATAGTAAATAGATTAATTAGGTTAATTTGCTGTAGTTTGATTTCATATATTAATTAGAGATTATGTGAGTCGCTTAACTTCAAACTCAAGTAAATCCATTTGTCAGATTATGCGATTTTGTGATTAAGAAAAGGTAATAAGGTAGATATTTGCTGAAAGAGTCGAATGAATTTACCCGAGTTTGAAGTTAAGCGACACATGTTCTTTGTCCTCTCCCAATGTTCCAACCACGGAATACCAATAAACATGAATATGACACCAAATGATTTACACTTTTACGATCTTCACACATTATAAATTCATAAAGTTCTATAAAATTAACCAAAACGGGGCTTAACAGCGTAAAACTTGAATATTTACCGCCGACAAACACCACTGGATTGAGTTTCATAACCCTAAAATCCTTTCAACTGATTTTCGCTTCTTTCTATAGTAAAAAAAGTACCGGAAGCCATTGAAATCAAGAAATACCCCAAGACAATAGTTTTGAAATCTCATCTACATGGAATCTTGTCATTGATAAAAATGATAAATGTAAGCGTAATCGAAAATCGCCAGCTCAAAAACCGGATATCGTGAGTGTAATGTGTCGAAAGAGTCACTTACATTCCTAGTGCGCAAAACGCTTAAGTTGATAATCAAGCAAGTGCTGGTAGTTCTAAAACCCGACCAGCTATATATTCAAAGTTTTATGCGATTAACTCCCGTGCAGGTTAATCACGACAATCATAATGTCGACGAACTTTTTTACTGAGATACAACAAGGTATATTGAGAATTTAGTGCACTTTGTCTAGACTTGCAGATTTGGCAACTTTAAACATAGTATAGTTACACATATGACTCCTGACAGAAGGCAACAAAAAAAATATATACACCGGAATATGGTAACGGCGCCGATCATGGAACATTTAAGAGCAAATTCGGGGTAATTTTGATATTTCTCTGATACTTATAAAAGTATTAGGTCCTTACATATGAAATTGACGATTAATATGGGAAAAATCAAAACTTTTTTTAATGAAATTATTATATAGGTAGGTACATATATTCAATCAAAGTAGGTACCTATATATCATCGCTACCTTTGAGATGGCAAAAGTGCATACACATCCTGTGTGTGTTGTTCATTGATTCCTTTGCTGAAAAAATTGTCAGAGTGAGAATCAATAACCATTTGGACGGCCTCATGCGAGTTGAAACTTTCCTTGCAGGAACTTATCTAAATTCCGAAAAAAGATGTCATCTGTCGGAGCAAGGTCCGTAGAGTATGATGGGTGTCAAAGAAATTCCAGTCAGTCTTAGCTCCTTAATTTAGCGGCCGTCAGACGTGCCGTGTCCGTGTGTGGTCGAGTGTTGTTCTGAAGCAACATTGAGCTAGATCGAGTCTGGGTTATTTAATAGCTAGTTTCCACCATCGTTTGTAATTGTTGACAATACACATAGTTGTGTACCCAGATCTCAGAAAGCTGTAATGGATGACATCGGCACTAGTCCACCACACAATTACCTTTTTCTGAGTCATCTTTCTTTTGGTACTGAATTTCGCTGATTATCCTGGGTTCAACCATTGCGAAGAGCGTTTCCGTTTATCGTACAGGATCTATTTTTCATCACAAGTAACGATGCAATTCAATAACCCTTCATTATTGTGCCAGATGACTAGTGAAACGCAACACTCGACGCGTGTGACTCGAACATACCTATTAAATAATATTTAAAACGGGTCACTCACGTAATTTAGTCGATTTTCACTCGACATGTTTCGATCTTTACGAAGAAAGTCATCAGGAGCGACCACTCCCGACAGAGGCAAGTCGTGAGTGACCCGTTTTAAATATTATTTAATATGAAAGAAATTGTGATGGAAAACATGTATGTTGCACCCTGAAGTTACTCCTGCTTTTCAAAGTTTGTCGATTCCACTTGAAGCAATTTCCAATGAAGTAATTGCTGATGATTTAGAACGGTTTGTGTTACATTCATAACATCCATGTGGTGTTAACATGATGTTTTCAGATTTGCTTTTTAGCCTAGGTATTACCTATCTTTTTTGGAGCCAAAGGAACTTAGAGCACTACCCTGAGCTCCATCATCCGTCACATGGAGATGGTCAAGCAAGCTCTTGAGTAGTGCAGTAGGGGGCAGTTACACAAAAGATCCCCATAGGTCGAAATGTATCCGCTAAGGCTAACCCCACATAAGTTATACCTAGAACAAATAGATGTTTGTTAAGTGGGCAGTGTCCAGTTATGTTACCTACTACAATGCGTAAAGAAGCCATCCGGCATCCGGGTGTGGCCGTTTCCCGAGATTGTTTGCATATACTGGCTTTTGCCCATAATGCCCATTGGTGACCATGTTGAGTCCGAGTTCGTTGTCGCCTTCGTGATCTTAACTAGTTGAAAGGTATGGGAAGCATTGGGTGTGGTCCTATTGCTACCTGATTTGAACTTTGAACCTCTTGGTCAGCTCGTTTGGGCGTAGTTTCCTAGATAGCCACTGTGTCCCTTTATCCATTGTAGGGTGACTTGGTTTATTTATTTACGAACATAAGGCGGACTTAGTGCCGATAGGATTTTATTTCTTTCTAACATTTTTAATAGCATTTTTTTATTTTATCTTCAATAAAGCAATCCGTATCAATCGAAACAGGTTTCATGAAAATGGGACGACTTGATAAATGTATAAGTAGATTTTTTGTTCATTTTCCCGTACACGATTCTCTCAGTCATCATCTTAACCCTGTGAAAACGAGTGCTGTAAAGGGCTCGAAACGTAGGGTCATGGTGTTAATAAACGCGATTAATCCGTTCTAAAGTGTTTAATTTCAATAAACGCCAGATATTTTGAACGAGTGGCCACTTCGCTGAACGCTAATTTCATATGTCCTTAACATATCAAATTGGCGTCCTTTACCCATGCACTGTCCATTATCGGTGTGTTTATTATATTATACACTTGAAAACATTCCATCCTCTTCTTCAGCCGCGGTGTCCTAGCGGCTTCGGTTTAGTCCAATGATTCTCCAATATTGCACCTTTATTGAATAGTGCAATTCACTCCATTGCCACCGTACGAGCATTATAATGATTTGACCTGCGTCAGTAAATAAAGTGGGTAATGTGAATCTTCAGCGTAATCTAATTCAGATTTCAGATTTTTTATTGATAAATATTAAATATTTACAAGTCAAAAATAAATAAAATGACACATTAAAGCGAGAAAAGGAAACCACAATCCAATGAATCATTTAAAATGTAGTTAAATATATGATAACATAATTTGTTATGTGTGATGTTTTAGGGTCAATGGGTTTGTCGATTGGAGAAACTCATCGACACTGTAATAAGCTTTATCTATCAGTACTTCCTTAAGTTTTTTACTAATATCGCGTTTGTTGGCAATTCTTTGATGGGGACACAGTTATATATAAGGTGCTAACAAATTAGTCACGGATATTTTAAGAGATAATACATTGTATTAAAACAATTAACTTTAAACTATAATTAAGGAACCTTTGTATATAATTTTTTTGTTTTCATTTACCGAACAAAAATAATAATTATAATTCCGTCTAAAAATAATCACCATGTGCAAATTTAACTGACAAGATGTTTAGCATGACGTTGACAATCAAGTATTTGATTTGACGTTAAGTGGCCAGTTAGGTGTTAGCTAAAAGAGGTATCTACTAAAATATGTTCAATGAGTACTCATTTAATAATCACACTAACAGGGTGTTTTAACGTTGCAAATTTGTTTCCTAGTTTTCTCCAAAAAAACATAACAAAACTTATGATGTTTCATACCTAAATGTACTCCGAGAACCGAGTACTATCAGCGGTAAAAATATCCATGACTATATTCGTACCTGCAACGCAATTCCAAGTTTGATTATCAGTTTGACAGAACGAATGCGGTTCAACTTACATCGCTAATATTCATACGATATCGAGATCCAAACTTTCATACGAGAATTTTCCTGGGTTTATCCCGACCAACTAAAAACTGCAATAGTAAAACCGATACATAAGAAAAATACAAAGACAGATCCAAATCCATTACCGCACAATTGCCCTACTACCTACCGCATCAAAAATATTCGAAAAAAACAATGTGCAATAGAATATACGCCTCTGTCAGAGGCGTATATTCTATTGCACATTGTTTGGAATTTTTTTTTGGAATTTAGTTGTGATCTGATTTTGAAAGGGGAAGCGCAAGGTGATACATACCTATTTGTGTTTTCCTAAGTAACTTATGCATTTAATTAAGTACTATCGGAAAGCACCTATTTCCCAACTGAAGTCTTTTCTGTTTCTTAAAAAAATACTATTTTCTTCTGATTAAGTACTACGCTCACGTTAATAAGTACATACATCCACATTATATAAAACATACTTTCATCTTGTTTTGTGATTGTATCGGGTGTAAACGATGCCTCATGAATTATTTATTTAGAAATAAGTACGCCAGTGTTAATGGAAATCAAAAAGAAAGAATCTCATGCGGAACGAACTTAGATCTCGGCGAAGCGCGGGTGACAATCGGTTCGGCTTAGAAACACTCATCAATGAAGAATACCACAATACATGTATTATTGTCAGAGTCTTGACTCTGACAATAATACTTACCCGCGAATACTTCCGAACGCCGCTGAAACTTCTTTAAGGAGACCTAGTATAGGTGGGTGTCTTGTAAATAATGGACATAATTCTTATCACTGATATGAATCAGAAAAGCGAGTTGGGGTAGTAAAATAGTAAAAAAACCGGTTAAGAGCATGTCGGGCCATGCTCAGTCTGGTTCCGTAGTTTACCGTCGGTCACAATAGACGAACTCAAAAAGGGGTTTAATAGGTACCATGCTTATAATAATAAAAATCGGCCAAGTTCGTGTCGGACCGCGTGGTCCGAAGACACGGAACCCTCAACTATGCGTATACTTAGTAGATGTGCAAGCAAAAAGATCAAGGCACTTACGACCTTTTGTAATTAATAGTTTTTTGGAAAAAACTCAATAACGGCTTGACCAAATATGTTCAAAATCATTTTCGTGGTAAGTTCGTCTGATAATCCATTTTTTTATATTCCTCCTTCCTCCATATTTATAGATCTCCCGTCCAAAAGTTAGAGAGGGACACACTTTTTCAGACTATCAGAGCGATTATTTCTGAAAATATTCGATTAATCGAATTTTTGTTCAAAAAACCTTTACTTTATTTTTAAAGACCTATCAGATGATGTGCCACAAAATCATAATTGGCAAAAAAACCCACTCCCGCCCACTCTAAAAATATTTTTCTTCGCAATTAATATGCATAACTAAGTAGCGGCGTAGCGGCACACTAAATACACCGCTGATTCTAATATCATTACCATATGCTTCTTAGTTACTGAGTAAAACCGCTGTGACATACGGACGGACACACTGACACCCAGACAGACAGACGGACTGGGCAAAATTATAAGGGTTCCCTTTTTGCTATTCTAGCTACGGAACCCTAAAAGTCTTGAAAATAATCGAACTTTTCTTGTTTGAGTACAGTCAGCCACAGATGAAATTAAGCAGGCAAAGCGTTTTAAGTTATCTTGACACAACCTTATTGTTGTGACAATAAGCGTGTTTCAAGATTATTTTTAACACACTACCCGCTCAGCTACTTCTGCTGCTGTACTTAGTAATTTATCTATGCCATAACTAATAGCAATATCGTTATTAAATAGTAATGATATAAATAGCATGAGTTACACCATTTTAGAATGAGTATTAGATAACTATTTGACCCTAAACTGATATGTATAACCCACCCATACGCTGCCACCCGCACTGGGTACTAAAGTTGACTAAAATAGCGTGACATATTCGAACTTATCCTAATCTTGCTATGGGAAATAATTATTGACTACATCAGTATCATTGTTATAATACTTAGGTACACTAGCGACCCTTCCCGGCTTTGCACGGGTTATCATTATACATATAAACCTTCCTCTTGAATCACTATCTAGTATCTATTAAACCGCATCAAAATCCGTTGCGTAGATTTAAAGATTTAAGCGTACATACAGACAGCGGGAAGCGATTTTGTTTTATACTATCCAGTGATAATCCACGGCTCGCATGACCCAGTACGTACGAATCTGTACCCGGAGAGATCAAGGTGCTGATATTGCATGTACTGTGGGAATACCTCAGTTGGTTTGGCTTTGTGCCCTTCCCATTTTCTATGGTGTCAAGTGCATTCACGCCGCCGTGGCGCTTTCTATTCAGTTAGTTTTTGTGCAGGTGAATGCAACCTGCGAGGTCGACGTCGAGTACTTTGTTACAAGTTGTATCACTCCCGCAATTACTTGGTCGTTAAATAATGATGGCTACCGGGTGTAAATAAATATAGCAAGTGGGCTGTTGACGATACGTTAGAGAAATCAGTGCTTATTAACATTGTTGGTCGTGTTAGTTATTTTATTAACTGCAATCTTAATGAGAAATTAAAATAAGACGTTAGAGGCGAGTTAGGCGATAATCTCTTCCTAGATGGCAGGTTTACCGCGAACGTCGAATACCTTTAAATTGTGAAGGTCGTGCATGGTACAGGCTGTACGCCGACGCTTCATAAAACTAAATTGAAGCCGTTTTTAAAACCTAAGAAATAGCTCAGGTATAAAGTATACAATGTACTTAATAGTAAATGGGGTAGATCGGTTTATTTTACTGTATGTATCTTACGACTGCTTGAGACTTTGTATGAAACATATCTGAATATACAGTCACCTGCAATAGTATTTTTTGTTGTGACTATAACGGCCGCAAAAATAGGTAACACGCTCATAGGTATGTATGTCAGATATTTTTGCGGCCTTCATAGCGGCCGGCCGGACCTATTGCAGGTGACTGTATATAAAAGTTACTAAATTTTAGTAGGGAAAGATATATTATTTTCCGCTGACTTTATGCAACTATCAAATAGTAATAACGCCATAACCACTAGGCGTTATGGCGTTTTAGCCGCATAAGCTGAAGACCCGAGTTCGATCCTCGGATTGGCCTCCTTCGGTGTTGGTCTTTTTCTTTAGTATATGACATCTATTTCAATTTATTATTTATATATAAAATATGAAATTGAATAATTTGATTTGTTTCAACAAAAAGTTGTGGTGATATAAATACTTTAGTGAGTGTACTAAGTAGTCGTCCGTACCTACTGTAAATGGTTGTATGGAATGGATTAATGTTTATAGATAGGGTACTTCTGTCACATTCCTACTTTTATAGCATGACTCAGGGAACAGGTTGTAATTCCATCACATAGTTTAAGTAGTTTCTATAGGAGTTAAGTATTACTATTTAATGGAGTAAGAATATTTTTAACCGACTTCAAGAATTGGAAGATGACGGTTATTATGTTCTTCTGTAAGGCCCACTGGAAAACAAGTTATTTTTGGTAGATATATTCCGTGCAGGACCATCTACCAAGCATGTCAGTAAAACATACTACAACGTTTCTTCTAACAAATTGTGCTGCATTTGTCCTCTGGCTGCCGGGGCATAATAACAACAAGAAATAGTTGATTCACCAAGCCGCTAACACGGAGTTAAACTGTCAAATTCCATACAAAAAACGCTTAACTCCGGGTATTATTATTGTTGTTTTTTAGGGCTAATAAAGTTGCCGCGTCGACCAGTTGTGATCTATTGTGGCAGCCCTTTATAAATCATTACTGATTCCCGTTGAGTCCAGAAAGTTCCAGATTCTTTGGGCTGTAATGTTGTGTATCTCATAAGGTTGCAGTTCGTGCCTACCGAGGTGGATACTTCTTTTGTGCATTAGTGGTTGTAACTCCGGGTAGGTAATGCGGCTAACCTCGGGTGGTGCAAGTGGCCCTAAGTATTTTTTTATTTATATTATTTTTAACCGTTCGGGTCCAAATTTATTCAAAGTCACGAAAAACTCTTGTTTTACGCTGTCGCGTCATTTCGTGCCTACATGTAAATAATCGGCTTTATTCGGTATGACATTTAAATTAAAAAAACTTAAGTCGCTCTAATAATAATATTAAAATAATTGTACGACTAACTTTATATGGAAACTATACTCCGAAATAAATTATCATTTGATCTATTTGATTTTAATACTATTAGGAAACAATAGCTTATAATTTACGGAATCTCTAAGGTAGAGAGATAATGTTCACTTTTCATAAACCAACCTGTGTGTTGTACTTACATCGAATTCCTAACAGCAAATTCCGGATATTCTCATCGACCTGTGTCATAAAACTACAATACAAGTAAGTCCCGAAAATACCACCTTTTTTAAAAATGGCTAATGTTCCTGTGACTTTGCTACGAAGCTTGAGGCTTTGCCACTTAACTGATTCCTGGCCAAGACTGCTTTGTCCTTTTCAGCAAATAGAAGCGCGTAACATTATACCCTAACAAACCCTCCTGGTGTATCATCTTCAAAAGTGATACCTGCTTAGACCTTTACAGAATAAATTGATTGGAACGAGACGCTAAACCTATTGTAAATGGTAGATAGGGGGTGCATAGAATAAAATGATTTGTCATGTTTCGTAAAAAATACAAATGCATTCCTTGTTATCACAGCTTTGTTTACTACCTGCCCACGCCGCGATGAGCCGGGTAAATGGATTTTTTCCCACTTTATGTGAAAAAATCTAATGATACGAAGTCAGGCTTAGTCGGATCGCATTAAATCAAAAAGTCATCTTTGTGTAAAAACGAATCGTGAAACTTCTTTATACATATAATTGTTAGAAGTTGTAAGTAAGTAGGTACTTATTTATGATTTAGCAAAATTGAAAATAGGACAAATTTAATGAGTTAGGAGACTGAATTCAAATCTCGAATGTATATTTGTATAAATTTGTGCGCTTTTCCTCTCGATATCGCGTTGTTATGATAATTAGAATCAGATTGAAATATACCTAATTAGCATTAAATGAAGTCTAATGGAATTCGGAGCTGATTACAAGCCTCACTCTGCTAACAGGTCCCGGCCACGCCCACCTGACCGTCAAATTAATATTTTTCCACACTAGGCGGTACCTGCGGATTCCTGCAAATCGGGCCTAAACAAAAACGCATAGTTCACGGTCTTCAGACAAATACTCGTATCCCTACTTTTTCATCGACATAAATAGTGTTTTTTCATGAACGTAACGGCTTTGAGCCGACACGTCGGTACGGTTCTGGGAAGTAGAGTTGTCGCGGCGCCGGCAGTGCCCGGCTAATAAATAAAAGGCTGCTTGGGAAATATTATGTTACGTCTCGGGGTGTTTTTTGGGCAGTGCGTGCGGCGACCACCGCTCGGCGGCGGTGCGGCGGTGCGGCGGTGCGGTGGCCGGCGCGCGGCGCGGGCACTCATAAGCCGGCGTAATGGGGCGGATTGCGCCCAACCAAACAGGATAATCTTCTCTAACTTAATCGAACGTGCACTTTCGCATACGTGAACCTGTTTTTCGAGCGGTGTTTATGTGTTGCGTTTTTATATATACGTATGAGATGATTCAGATGATTTAAAACTTAAGTTTCCGGTTTGTTAGAACCTAAACTCAAATTACCCTATAACACAATACAACCTAATGTCAAAAACACATATAAACATAAATTCAATATAACCTAATGTCCAAATACCAAAGTCTCAAAAACCGGTGTGAAGTTAGCAGCCAAAGTTAGCAGCCGCCTATAACCTGACCAAATTAAGAAGTCAAATATTCCACAAGGATGAATCGCTTAAAAAACGATATAAAACTAAACAAGACACTCCAATATAAATATTAAACATGCAAACTTGAGTATTTAAGTGAAAATAGGGACGTAGTCATAGCTGAAGGAAAATCCACAATACTTTCGATTTGATTTGGCTGCTGGCCCCGTGATGCTAAAATACGACTAAGAGATTCTTTTTGATAAATAAATCATATTGCCTGAACAAAAAGCTACTAGAAAATCGAAAAACACCCTTGACCACTAGTCATAAGGGTGAGTTTTATCATTGACACCAAATATAAAAAATATTTTCTTAAAAACTTCATTCTGCCTTCAAAAACGCTTAGTTAAACGGCAATACTGCGATTTTCGAGACATGTCACAATTAGCTTATTACTCAAGCTAAAAGATTGCATAAAACTCCAAGTGACAACAGATCGCTAACTGGGTAAAACGGAAGACCTTGTAATGAATAAAGGAAAATTCACGAAATTTCCGGTTTGATTTAGCTACTAGCCCAGTGATGCAAAAATACGATAAAGAGGTCTTCTTTGATAGCTGAATCATGTTGCTTGACCAAAGCGCTACTAGAAAATGGTAAAACACCCTTGACAACTAGTCATAAGGGTGAGTTTTATCACTGAAACAAAATTTTAAAAATTTATTTTTTTAAAACTTCATTCTGCCTTCAATAATCCTTAGTTAAACGGCAAAACCAAGATTTTCAAGACATGTCACACTTAGCTTATTACTCAAGCTAAAAGGCTACAAGAAATTTGAAGTGACAACAGATCGCTAACTGGGTAAAACGGAAGACCTTGTCACGAACAAAGGAAAATTCACAAAATTTCCGGTTTGATTTGGCTGCTGGCCCAGTGATGCTAAAATATGATAAAGAGGTGTTTTTTGATGGCTTAATCATGTTGCTTTACCAAAGAGCTACTAGAAAATGGTAAAACACCGTTGACAACTGGTCATAAGGGTGCGTTTTATCACTGACACAAAATATTAAAAATATATTTTTTAAAAACTTCATACTGCCTTCAATAACCCTTAGTTAAACGGCAAGACCAAGATTTTCGAGACATGTCACACTTAGCTTATTACTCAAGCTAAAAGGCTACAAGAAATTTGAAGTGACAACAGATCGCTAACTGGGTAAAACGGAAGACCTTGTCATGAATAAAGGAAAATTCACGAAATTTCCGGATTGATTTGGCTGCTGGCCCAGTGATGCTAAAATACGATAAAGAGGTGTTTTTTGATGGCTGAATCGTGTTGCTTGACCAAAGTGCTACTAGAAAATGTCAAAACACCCTTGACAACTAGTCAGAGGGGGAGTTTTATCACTGACACAAAATATAAAAAACATATTTTTTAAAAACTTCATTCTGCCTTCAATAACCCTTAGTTAAACGGCAAAACCGAGATTTTCGAGACATGTCACACTTAGCTTATTACTCAAGCTAAAAGGCTACAAGAAATTTGAAGTGACAACAGATCGCTAACTGGGTAAAACGGAAGACCTTGTCATGAATAAAGGAAAATTCACGGAATTTCCGGTTTGACTTGGCTGCTGGCCCAGTGATGCTAAAATACGATAAAGAGGTGTTTTTTGATGGCTGAATCATGTTGCTTGACCAAAGCGCTACTAGAAAATGTCAAAACACCCTTGACAACTAGTCATAAGGGTGAGTTTTATCACTGAAACAAAATTTTAAAAATTTATTTTTTTAAAACTTCATTCTGCCTTCAATAATCCTTAGTTAAACGGCAAAACCAAGATTTTCAAGACATGTCACACTTAGCTTATTACTCAAGCTAAAAGGCTACAAGAAATTTGAAGTGACAACAGATCGCTAACTGGGTAAAACGGAAGACCTTGTCACGAACAAAGGAAAATTCACAAAATTTCCGGTTTGATTTGGCTGCTGGCCCAGTGATGCTAAAATACGATAAAGAGGTGTTTTTTGATGGCTTAATCATGTTGCTTTACCAAAGCGCTACTAGAAAATGGCAAAACATCCTTGACAACTAGTCATAAGGGTGAGTTTTATCATTGACACAAAATATAAAAATATTTTCTTAAAAACTTCATTCTGCCTTCAATAACCCTTAGTTAAACGGCAAAACCAAAATTTTCGAGACATGTCACACTTAGCTAAAAGACTACAAGAAATTTGAAGTGACAACAGATCGCTAACTGGGTAAAACGGAAGACCTTGTCATGAATAAAGGAAAATTAACGAAATTTCCGGTTTGACTTGGCTGCTGGCCCAGTGATGCTAAAATACGATAAAGAGGTCTTTTTTGATAGCTGAATCATGGTGCTTGACCAACACACTACTAGAAAATGGAAAAACACCCTTGACAACTAGTCATAAGGGTAAGTTTTATCACTGAAACAAAATTTGAAAAAAAATATTTTTTTAAAACTTCATTCTGCCTTCAATAACCCTTAGTTAAACGGCAAAACTGCGATTTTCAAGACATGTCACACTTAGCTTATTACTCAAGCTAAAAGGCTACAAGAAATTTGAAGTGACAACAGATCGCTAACTGGGTAAAACGGAAGACCTTGTCACGAACAAAGGAAAATTCACGAAATTTCCGGTTTGATTTGGCTGCTGGCCCAGTGATGCTAAAATACGATAAAGAGGTGTTTTTTGATGGCTTAATCATGTTGCTTCACCAAAGCGCTACTAGAAAATGGCAAAACATCCTTGACAACTAGTCATAAGGGTGAGTTTTATCATTGACACAAAATATAAAAATATTTTCTTAAAAACTTCATTCTGCCTTCAATAACCCTTAGTTAAACGGCAAAACCAAGATTTTCGAGACATGTCACACTTAGCTTATTACTCAAGGTAAAAGGCTACAAGAAACTTGAAGTGACAACAGATCGCTAACTGAGTAGAACGGAAGACCTTGTTATGAATAAAGGAAAATTCACGAAATTTCCGGTTTGATTTGGCTGCTGGCCCAGTGATGCTAAAATAAGATAAAGAGGTGTTTTTTGATGGCTTAATCATGTTGCTTTACCAAAGAGCTACTAGAAAATGGTAAAACACCCTTGACAACTAGTCATAAGGGTAAGTTTTATCACTGACACAAAATATTAAAAATATATTTTTTAAAAACTTCGTTCTGCCTTCAATAACCCTTAGTTAAACGGCAAAATTGAGATTTTCGAGACATGTCACACTTAGCTTATTACTCAAGCTAAAAGGCAACAAGAAATTTGAAGTGACAACAGATCGCTAACTGGGTAAAACGGAAGACCTTGTCATGAATAAAGGAAAATTCATGAAATTTCCGGTTTGACTTGGCTGCTGGCCCAGTGATGCTAAAATACGATAAAGAGGTGTTTTTTGATGGCTGAATCATGTTGCTTGACCAAAGCGCTACTAGAAAATGTCAAAACACCCTTGACAACTAGTCATAAGGTTAAGTTTTATCACTGAAACAAAATTTTAAAAATTTATTTTTTTAAAACTTCATTCTGCCTTCAATAACCCTTAGTTAAACGGCAAAACCAAGATTTTCAAGACATGTCACACTTAGCTTATTACTCAAGCTAAAAGGCTACAAGAAATTTGAAGTTACAACAGATCGCTAACTGGGTAAAACGGAAGACCTTGTCATGAATAAAGGAAAATTCACGAAATTTCCGGTTTGATTTGGCTGCTGGCCCAGTGATGCTAAAATACGATAAAGAGGTGTTTTTTGATGGCTGAATCATGTTGCTTGACCAAAGCGCTACTAGAAAATGTCAAAACACCCTTGACAACTAGTCATAAGGGTAAGTTTTATCACTGAAACAAAATTTGAAAAAAAATATTTTTTTAAAACTTCATTCTGCCTTCAATAACCCTTAGTTAAACGGCAAAACTGCCATTTTCAAGACATGTCACACTTAGCTTATTACTCAAGCTAAAAGGCTACAAGAAATTTGAAGTGACAACAGATCGCTAACTGGGTAAAACGGAAGACCTTGTCACGAACAAAGGAAAATTCACGAAATTTCCGGTTTGATTTGGCTGCTGGCCCAGTGATGCTAAAATACGATAAAGAGGTGTTTTTTGATGGCTGAATCATGTTGCTTGACCAAAGCGCTACTAGAAAATGGCAAAACATCCTTGACAACTAGTCATAAGGGTGAGTTTTATCATTGACACAAAATATAAAAATATTTTCTTAAAAACTTCATTCTGCCTTCAATAACCCTTAGTTAAACGGCAAAACCAAGATTTTCGAGACATGTCACACTTAGCTTATTACTCAAGGTAAAAGGCTACAAGAAACTTGAAGTGACAACAGATCGCTAACTGAGTAGAACGGAAGACCTTGTTATGAATAAAGGAAAATTCACGAAATTTCCGGTTTGATTTGGCTGCTGGCCCAGTGATGCTAAAATAAGATAAAGAGGTGTTTTTTGATGGCTTAATCATGTTGCTTTACCAAAGCGCTACTAGAAAATGGTAAAACACCCTTGACAACTAGTCATAAGGGTAAGTTTTATCACTGACACAAAATATTAAAAATATATTTTTTAAAAACTTCGTTCTGCCTTCAATAACCCTTAGTTAAACGGCAAAATTGAGATTTTCGAGACATGTCACACTTAGCTTATTACTCAAGCTAAAAGGCAACAAGAAATTTGAAGTGACAACAGATCGCTAACTGGGTAAAACGGAAGACCTTGTCATGAATAAAGGAAAATTCATGAAATTTCCGGTTTGACTTGGCTGCTGGCCCAGTGATGCTAAAATACGATAAAGAGGTGTTTTTTGATGGCTGAATCATGTTGCTTGACCAAAGCGCTACTAGAAAATGTCAAAACACCCTTGACAACTAGTCATAAGGTTAAGTTTTATCACTGAAACAAAATTTTAAAAATTTATTTTTTTAAAACTTCATTCTGCCTTCAATAACCCTTAGTTAAACGGCAAAACTGCCATTTTCAAGACATGTCACACTTAGCTTATTACTCAAGCTAAAAGGCTACAAGAAATTTGAAGTGACAACAGATCGCTAACTGGGTAAAACGGAAGACCTTGTCACGAACAAAGGAAAATTCACGAAATTTCCGGTTTGATTTGGCTGCTGGCCCAGTGATGCTAAAATACGATAAAGAGGTGTTTTTTGATGGCTGAATCATGTTGCTTGACCAAAGCGCTACTAGAAAATGGCAAAACATCCTTGACAACTAGTCATAAGGGTGAGTTTTATCATTGACACAAAATATAAAAATATTTTCTTAAAAACTTCATTCTGCCTTCAATAACCCTTAGTTAAACGGCAAAACCAAGATTTTCGAGACATGTCACACTTAGCTTATTACTCAAGGTAAAAGGCTACAAGAAACTTGAAGTGACAACAGATCGCTAACTGAGTAGAACGGAAGACCTTGTTATGAATAAAGGAAAATTCACGAAATTTCCGGTTTGATTTGGCTGCTGGCCCAGTGATGCTAAAATAAGATAAAGAGGTGTTTTTTGATGGCTTAATCATGTTGCTTTACCAAAGCGCTACTAGAAAATGGTAAAACACCCTTGACAACTAGTCATAAGGGTAAGTTTTATCACTGACACAAAATATTAAAAATATATTTTTTAAAAACTTCGTTCTGCCTTCAATAACCCTTAGTTAAACGGCAAAATTGAGATTTTCGAGACATGTCACACTTAGCTTATTACTCAAGCTAAAAGGCAACAAGAAATTTGAAGTGACAACAGATCGCTAACTGGGTAAAACGGAAGACCTTGTCATGAATAAAGGAAAATTCATGAAATTTCCGGTTTGACTTGGCTGCTGGCCCAGTGATGCTAAAATACGATAAAGAGGTGTTTTTTGATGGCTGAATCATGTTGCTTGACCAAAGCGCTACTAGAAAATGTCAAAACACCCTTGACAACTAGTCATAAGGTTAAGTTTTATCACTGAAACAAAATTTTAAAAATTTATTTTTTTAAAACTTCATTCTGCCTTCAATAACCCTTAGTTAAACGGCAAAACCAAGATTTTCAAGACATGTCACACTTAGCTTATTACTCAAGCTAAAAGGCTACAAGAAATTTGAAGTTACAACAGATCGCTAACTGGGTAAAACGGAAGACCTTGTCATGAATAAAGGAAAATTCACGAAATTTCCGGTTTGATTTGGCTGCTGGCCCAGTGATGCTAAAATACGATAAAGAGGTGTTTTTTGATGGCTGAATCATGTTGCTTGACCAAAGCGCTACTAGAAAATGTCAAAACACCCTTGACAACTAGTCATAAGGGTAAGTTTTATCACTGAAACAAAATTTGAAAAAAAATATTTTTTTAAAACTTCATTCTGCCTTCAATAACCCTTAGTTAAACGGCAAAACTGCCATTTTCAAGACATGTCACACTTAGCTTATTACTCAAGCTAAAAGGCTACAAGAAATTTGAAGTGACAACAGATCGCTAACTGGGTAAAACGGAAGACCTTGTCACGAACAAAGGAAAATTCACGAAATTTCCGGTTTGATTTGGCTGCTGGCCCAGTGATGCTAAAATACGATAAAGAGGTGTTTTTTGATGGCTTAATCATGTTGCTTCACCAAAGCGCTACTAGAAAATGGCTAAACATCCTTGACAACTAGTCATAAGGATGAGTTTTATCATTGACACAAAATATAAAAATATTTTCTTAAAAACTTCATTCTGCCTTCAATAACCCTTAGTTAAACGGCAAAACCAAGATTTTCGAGACATGTCACACTTAGCTTATTACTCAAGGTAAAAGGCTACAAGAAACTTGAAGTGACAACAGATCGCTAACTGAGTAGAACGGAAGACCTTGTTATGAATAAAGGAAAATTCACGAAATTTCCGGTTTGATTTGGCTGCTGGCCCAGTGATGCTAAAATACGATGAAGAGGTGTTTTTTGATGGCTTAATCATGTTGCTTTACCAAAGAGCTACTAGAAAATGGAAAAACACCCTTGACAGCTAGTCATAAGGGTGCGTTTTATCACTGACACAAAATATTAAAAATATATTTTTTAAAAACTTCGTTCTGCCTTCAATAACCCTTAGTTAAACGGCAAAATTGAGATTTTCGAGACATGTGACACTTAGCTTATTACTCAAGCTAAAAGGCAACAAGAAATTTGAAGTGACAACAGATCGCTAACTGGGTAAAACGGAAGACCTTGTTATGAATAAAGGAAAATTCACGAAATTTCCGGTTTGATTTGGCTGCTGGCCCAGTGATGCTAAAATACGATAAAGAGGTGTTTTTTGATGGCTGAATCATGTTGCTTGACCAAAGCGCTACTAGAAAATGTCAAAACACCCTTGACAACTAGTCATAAGGGTGCGTTTTATCACTGACACAAAATATAAAAAATATATTTTTTTAAAACTTCATTCTGCCTTCAAAAACCCTTAGTTAAACGGCAATACTGCGATTTTCGAGACATGTCACAATTAGCTTATTACTCAAGCTAAAAGATTGCATAAAACTCCAAGTGACAACAGATCGCTAACTGGGTAAAACGGAAGACCTTGTAATGAATAAAGGAAAATTCACGAAATTTCCGGTTTGATTTAGCTACTAGCCCAGTGATGCAAAAATACGATAAAGAGGTCTTCTTTGATAGCTGAATCATGTTGCTTGACCAAAGCGCTACTAGAAAATGGTAAAACACCCTTGACAACTAGTCATAAGGGTGAGTTTTATCACTGAAACAAAATTTTAAAAATTTATTTTTTTAAAACTTCATTCTGCCTTCAATAATCCTTAGTTAAACGGCAAAACCAAGATTTTCAAGACATGTCACACTTAGCTTATTACTCAAGCTAAAAGGCTACAAGAAATTTGAAGTGACAACAGATCGCTAACTGGGTAAAACGGAAGACCTTGTCACGAACAAAGGAAAATTCACAAAATTTCCGGTTTGATTTGGCTGCTGGCCCAGTGATGCTAAAATATGATAAAGAGGTGTTTTTTGATGGCTTAATCATGTTGCTTTACCAAAGAGCTACTAGAAAATGGTAAAACACCGTTGACAACTGGTCATAAGGGTGCGTTTTATCACTGACACAAAATATTAAAAATATATTTTTTAAAAACTTCATACTGCCTTCAATAACCCTTAGTTAAACGGCAAGACCAAGATTTTCGAGACATGTCACACTTAGCTTATTACTCAAGCTAAAAGGCTACAAGAAATTTGAAGTGACAACAGATCGCTAACTGAGTAGAACGGAAGACCTTGTTATGAATAAAGGAAAATTCACGAAATTTCCGGTTTGATTTGGCTGCTGGCCCAGTGATGCTAAAATACGATAAAGAGGTGTTTTTTGATGGCTGAATCATGTTGCTTGACCAAAGCGCTACTAGAAAATGTCAAAACACCCTTGACAACTAGTCATAAGGGTGCGTTTTATCACTGACACAAAATATAAAAAATATATTTTTTTAAAACTTCATTCTGCCTTCAAAAACCCTTAGTTAAACGGCAAGACCAAGAGTTTCGAGACATGTCACACTTAGCATATTACTCAAGCTAAAAGGCTACAAGAAATTTGAAGTGACAACAGATCGCTAACTGGGTAAAACGGAAGACCTTGTCATGAATAAAGGAAAATTCACGAAATTTCCGGTTTGATTTGGCTGCTGGCCCAGTGATGCTAAAATAAGATAAAGAGGTCTTTTTTGATAGCTGAATCATGGTGCTTTACCAAAACGCTACTAGAAAATGGAAAAACACCCTTGACAACTAGTCATAAGGGTATGTTTTATCACTGAAACAAAATATTAAAAATTTATTTTTTTAAAACTTCATTCTGCCTTCAATAACCCTTAGTTAAACGGCAAAATTGAGATTTTCGAGACATGTCACACTTAGCTTATTACTCAAGCTAAAAGGCAACAAGAAATTTGAAGTGACAACAGATCGCTAACTGGGTAAAACGGAAGACCTTGTCATGAAAAAAGGAAAATTCACATAATTTCCGGTTTGATTTGGCTGCTGGCCCAGTGATGCTAAAATACGATAAAGAGGTGTTTTTTGATAGCTGAATCATGGTGCTTGACCAACACGCTACTAGAAAATGGTAAAACACCCTTGACAACTAGTCATAAAGGTGCGTTTTATCACTGACACAAAATATTAAAAATATATTTTTTTATTACTTCATTCTGCTTTCAATAACCCTTAGTTAAACGGCAAAACCAAGATTTTCGAGACATGTCACACTTAGCTTATTACTCAAGCTAAAAGGCAACAAGAAATTTGAAGTGACAACAGATCGCTAACTGGGTAAAACGGAAGACCTTGTCATGAATAAAGGAAAATTTACGAAATTTCCGGTTTTACTTGGCTGCTGGCCCAGTGATGCTTAAATACGATAAAGAGGTGTTTTTTGATGGCTTAATCATGTTGCTAGACCAACACGCTACTAGAAAATGGTAAAACACCCTTGACAACTAGTCATAAGGGTAAGTTTTATCACTGAAACAAAATATTAAAAATATATTTTTTTTTAAACTTCATTCTGCCTTCAATAACCCTTAATTAAACGGCAAAATTGAGATTTTCGAGACATGTCACACTTAGCTTATTACTCAAGCTAAAAGGCAACAAGAAATTTGAAGTGACAACAGATCGCTAACTGGGTAAAACGGAAGACCTTGTCATGAAAAAAGGAAAATTCACATAATTTCCGGTTTGATTTGGCTACTAGCCCAGTGATGCTAAAATACGATAAAGAGGTGTTTTTTGATGGCTGAATCATGTTGCTTGACCAAAGCGCTACTAGAAAATGGTAAAATACTTTTGACAACTAGTCATGTATGTATGTATGTATGTAAACTCTTTATTGTACAAAACACAGAAAAATTAAAATTTACAAAAGGAAAACAGTAAGTACAAAGGCGAACTTATCCCTTTAAGGGATCTCTTCCAGTTAACCTTTGAGTAGATGAGAGAAAAAATGAAAAGAGGTAGACAAATACACCTAATGTACAACAACGTACCAGATAAATAATAATATAAAATATATATAAATTTCCAAAATACAAAGGAAAAGTATATATATCACACTAACAAGGAAATGTGAGACAACACTAATAAAAAAAAATTAAAAAAAAAACAGAGTATACAGATAAACAAAGAGATAACAGCAACCAATCACACAGAAACAGATAACCACAACTTCTTTAACTTCCCCTTGAGCGACGCAATTGACTGGGACTTCCTATACGAGACAGGCAAATCATTCCACAGTCTAACCGAGCGTACCGCAAACGACTTGTCATAGCCACGAGATTTGTGAGATGGGATTAAAAGTGACTGATTCTCACTGGACCGCAAACGGTGACCACTGCCCTCAGCCAAAAATTTAAATTTCTCCGAAAGGTACGTTGGAGAAGAGGGAGAAAAAAAGCACAGATAAAACTCACCCTCAATCAATGATAAAACTCACCCTTATGACTAGTTGTCAAGGGTGTTTTTCCATTTTCTAGTAGTGTGTTGGTCAAGCACCATGATTCAGCTATCAAAAAAGACCTCTTTATCGTATTTTAGCATCACTGGGCCAGCAGCCAAATCAAACCGGAAATTTCGTGAATTTTCCTTTATTCATAACAAGGTCTTCCGTTCTACTCAGTTAGCGATCTGTTGTCACTTCAAGTTTCTTGTAGCCTTTTAGCTTGAGTAATAAGCTAAGTGTGACATGTCTCGAAAATCTTGGTTTTGCCGTTTAACTAAGGGTTATTGAAAGCAGAATGAAGTTTAAAAAAAATATATTTTTAATATTTTGTGTCAGTGATAAAACGCACCTTTATGACTATTTGTCAAGGGTGTTTTACCATTTTCTAGTAGCGTGTTGATCAAGCACCATGATTCAGCTATCAAAAAAAGCCTCTTTATCGTATTTTAGCATCACTGGGCCAGCAGCCAAATCAAACCGGAAATTTCGTGAATTTTCCTTTATTCATAACAAGGTCTTCCGTTCTACTCAGTTAGCGATCTGTTGTCACTTCAAATTTCTTGTTGCCTTTTAGCTTGAGTAATAAGCTAAGTGTGACATGTCTCGAAAATCTTGGTTTTGCCGTTTAACTAAGGGTTATTGAAGGCAGAATGAAGTTTTTAAGAAAATATTTTTATATTTTGTGTCAATGATAAAACTCACCCTTATGACTAGTTGTCAAGGGTGTTTTTCCATTTTCTAGTAGCATGTTGGTCAAGCACCATGATTCAGCTATCAAAAAAGACCTCTTTATCGTATTTTAGCATCACTGGGCCAGCAGCCAAATCAAACCAGAAATTATGTGAATTTTCCTTTTTTCATGACAAGGTCTTCCGTTTTACCCAGTTAGCGATCTGTTGTCACTTCAAATTTCTTGTTGCCTTTTAGCTTGAGTAATAAGCTAAGTGTGACATGTCTCGAAAATCTCAATTTTGCCGTTTAATTAAGGGTTATTGAAGGCAGAATGAAGTTTAAAAAAAAATATATTTTTAATATTTTGTTTCAGTGATAAAACTTACCCTTATGACTAGTTGTCAAGGGTGTTTTACCATTTTCTAGTAGCGTGTTGGTCTAGCAACATGATTAAGCCATCAAAAAACACCTCTTTATCGTATTTAAGCATCACTGGGCCAGCAGCCAAGTAAAACCGGAAATTTCGTAAATTTTCCTTTATTCATGACAAGGTCTTCCGTTTTACCCAGTTAGCGATCTGTTGTCACTTCAAATTTCTTGTTGCCTTTTAGCTTGAATAATAAGCTAAGTGTGACATGTCTCGAAAATCTTGGTTTTGCCGTTTAACTAAGGGTTATTGAAAGCAGAATGAAGTAATAAAAAAATATATTTTTAATATTTTGTGTCAGTGATAAAACGCACCTTTATGACTAGTTGTCAAGAGTGTTTTACCATTTTCTAGTAGCGTGTTGGTCAAGCACCATGATTCAGCTATCAAAAAACACCTCTTTATCGTATTTTAGCATCACTGGGCCAGCAGCCAAATCAAACCGGAAATTATGTGAATTTTCCTTTTTTCATGACAAGGTCTTCCGTTTTACCCAGTTAGCGATCTGTTGTCACTTCAAATTTCTTGTTGCCTTTTAGCTTGAGTAATAAGCTAAGTGTGACATGTCTCGAAAATCTCAATTTTGCCGTTTAACTAAGGGTTATTGAAGGCAGAATGAAGTTTTAAAAAAATAAATTTTTAATATTTTGTTTCAGTGATAAAACATACCCTTATGACTAGTTGTCAAGGGTGTTTTTCCATTTTCTAGTAGCGTTTTGGTAAAGCACCATGATTCAGCTATCAAAAAATACCTCTTTATCTTATTTTAGCATCACTGGGCCAGCAGCCAAATCAAACCGGAAATTTCGTGAATTTTCCTTTATTCATAACAAGGTCTTCCGTTCTACTCAGTTAGCGATCTGTTGTCACTTCAAGTTTCTTGTAGCCTTTTAGCTTGAGTAATAAGCTAAGTGTGACATGTCTCGAAAATCTTGGTTTTGCCGTTTAACTAAGGGTTATTGAAAGCAGAATGAAGTTTTAAAAAAATATATTTTTAATATTTTGTGTCAGTGATAAAACGCACCTTTATGACTAGTTGTCAAGGGTGTTTTACCATTTTCTAGTAGCGTGTTGGTCAAGCACCATGATTCAGCTATCAAAAAACACCTCTTTATCGTATTTTAGCATCACTGGGCCAGCAGCCAAATCAAACCGGAAATTATGTGAATTTTCCTTTTTTCATGACAAGGTCTTCCGTTTTACCCAGTTAGCGATCTGTTGTCACTTCAAATTTCTTGTTGCCTTTTAGCTTGAGTAATAAGCTAAGTGTGACATGTCTCGAAAATCTTGGTTTTGCCGTTTAACTAAGGGTTATTGAAGGCAGAATAAAGTTTTTAAAAAATATATTTTTTATATTTTGTGTCAGTGATAAAACTCCCCCTCTGACTAGTTGTCAAGGCTGTTTTGACATTTTCTAGTAGCACTTTGGTCAAGCAACATGATTCAGCCATCAAAAAACACCTCTTTATCGTATTTAAGCATCACTGGGCCAGCAGCCAAGTAAAACCGGAAATTTCGTAAATTTTCCTTTATTCATGACAAGGTCTTCCGTTTTACCCAGTTAGCGATCTATTGTCACTTCAAATTTCTTGTTGCCTTTTAGCTTGAGTAATAAGCTAAGTGTGACATGTCTCGAAAATCTTGGTTTTGCCGTTTAACTAAGGGTTATTGAAAGCAGAATGAAGTTTTAAAAAAATATATTTTTAATATTTTGTGTCAGTGATAAAACGCACCTTTATGACTAGTTGTCAAGGGTGTTTTACCATTTTCTAGTAGCGTGTTGGTCAAGCAACATGATTAAGCCATCAAAAAACACCTCTTTATCGTATTTTAGCATCACTGGGCCAGCAGCCAAATCAAACCGGAAATTTTGTGAATTTTCCTTTATTCATGACAAGGTCTTCCGTTTTACCCAGTTAGTGATCTGTTGTCACTTCAAATTTCTTGTTGCCTTTTAGCTTGAGTAATAAGCTAAGTGTGACATGTCTCGAAAATCTTGGTTTTGCCGTTTAACTAAGGGTTATTGAAGGCAGAATGAAGTTTTTAAGAAAATATTTTTATATTTTGTGTCAATGATAAAACTCACCCTTATGACTAGTTGTCAAGGGTGTTTTTCCATTTTCTAGTAGCGTGTTGATCAAGCACCATGATACAGCTATCAAAAAAGACCTCTTTATCGTATTTTAGCATCACTGGGCCAGCAGCCAAGTCAAACCGGAAATTTCGTGAATTTTCCTTTATTCATGACAAGGTCTTCCGTTTTACCCAGTTAGTGATCTGTTGTCACTTCAAATTTCTTGTTGCCTTTTAGCTTGAGTAATAAGCTAAGTGTGACATGTCTCGAAAATCTTGGTTTTGCCGTTTAACTAAGGGTTATTGAAGGCAGAATGAAGTTTTTAAGAAAATATTTTTATATTTTGTGTCAATGATAAAACTCACCCTTATGACTAGTTGTCAAGGGTGTTTTTCCATTTTCTAGTAGCATGTTGGTCAAGCACCATGATTCAGCTATCAAAAAAGACCTCTTTATCGTATTTTAGCATCACTGGGCCAGCAGCCAAATCAAACCAGAAATTATGTGAATTTTCCTTTTTTCATGACAAGGTCTTCCGTTTTACCCAGTTAGCGATCTGTTGTCACTTCAAATTTCTTGTTGCCTTTTAGCTTGAGTAATAAGCTAAGTGTGACATGTCTCAAAAATCTCAATTTTGCCGTTTAATTAAGGGTTATTGAAGGCAGAATGAAGTTTAAAAAAAATATATTTTTAATATTTTGTTTTAGTGATAAAACTTACCCTTATGACTAGTTGTCAAGGGTGTTTTACCATTTTCTAGTAGCGTGTTGGTCTAGCAACATGATTAAGCCATCAAAAAACACCTCTTTATCGTATTTAAGCATCACTGGGCCAGCAGCCAAGTAAAACCGGAAATTTCGTAAATTTTCCTTTATTCATGACAAGGTCTTCCGTTTTACCCAGTTAGCGATCTGTTGTCACTTCAAATTTCTTGTTGCCTTTTAGCTTGAGTAATAAGCTAAGTGTGACATGTCTCGAAAATCTTGGTTTTGCCGTTTAACTAAGGGTTATTGAAGTCAGAATGAAGTTTTTAAGAAAATATTTTTATATTTTGTGTCAATGATAAAACTCACCCTTATGACTAGTTGTCAAGGGTGTTTTTCCATTTTCTAGTAGTGTGTTGGTCAAGCACCATGATTCAGCTATCAAAAAAGACCTCTTTATCGTATTTTAGCATCACTGGGCCAGCAGCCAAATCAAACCGGAAAATTTGGTCTTGCCGTTTAACTAAGGGTTATTGAAGGCAGAATGAAGTTTTTAAGAAAATATTTTTATATTTTGTGTCAATGATAAAACTCACCCTTATGACTAGTTGTCAAGGGTGTTTTTCCATTTTCTAGTAGCGTGTTGGTCAAGCACCATGATTCAGCTATCAAAAAAGACCTCTTTATCGTATTTTAGCATCACTGGGCCAGCAGCCAAATCAAACCGGAAATTATGTGAATTTTCCTTTTTTCATGACAAGGTCTTCCGTTTTACCCAGTTAGCGATCTGTTGTCACTTTAAATTTCTTGTTGCCTTTTAGCTTGAGTAATAAGCTAAGTGTGACATGTCTCGAAAATCTCAATTTTGCCGTTTAATTAAGGCTTATTGAAGGCAGAATGAAGTTTAAAAAAAAATATATTTTTAATATTTTGTTTCAGTGATAAAACTTACCCTTATGACTAGTTGTCAAGGGTGTTTTACCATTTTCTAGTAGCGTGTTGGTCTAGCAACATGATTAAGCCATCAAAAAACACCTCTTTATCGTATTTAAGCATCACTGGGCCAGCAGCCAAGTAAAACCGGAAATTTCGTAAATTTTCCTTTATTCATGACAAGGTCTTCCGTTTTACCCAGTTAGCGATCTATTGTCACTTCAAATTTCTTGTTGCCTTTTAGCTTGAGTAATAAGCTAAGTGTGACATGTCTCGAAAATCTTGGTTTTGCCGTTTAACTAAGGGTTATTGAAGGCAGAATGAAGTTTTAAAAAAATATATTTTTAATATTTTGTTTCAGTGATAATACTTACCCTTATGACTAGTTGTCAAGGGTGTTTTACCATTTTCTAGTAGCGTGTTGGTCAAGCAACATGATTAAGCCATCAAAAAACACCTCTTTATCGTATTTTAGCATCACTGGGCCAGCAGCCAAATCAAACCGGAAATTTTGTGAATTTTCCTTTATTCATGACAAGGTCTTCCGTTTTACCCAGTTAGTGATCTGTTGTCACTTCAAATTTCTTGTTGCCTTTTAGCTTGAGTAATAAGCTAAGTGTGACATGTCTCGAAAATCTTGGTTTTGCCGTTTAACTAAGGGTTATTGAAGGCAGAATGAAGTTTTTAAGAAAATATTTTTATATTTTGTGTCAATGATAAAACTCACCCTTATGACTAGTTGTCAAGGGTGTTTTTCCATTTTCTAGTAGCGTGTTGGTCAAGCACCATGATTCAGCTATCAAAAAAGACCTCTTTATCGTATTTTAGCATCACTGGGCCAGCAGCCAAATCAAACCGGAAATTTCGTGAATTTTCCTTTATTCATGACAAGGTCTTCCGTTTTACCCAGTTAGCGATCTGTTGTCACTTCAAATTTCTTGTTGCCTTTTAGCTTGAGTAATAAGCTAAGTGTGACATGTCTCGAAAATCTCAATTTTGCCGTTTAATTAAGGGTTATTGAAGGCAGAATGAAGTTTAAAAAAAATATATTTTTAATATTTAGTTTCAGTGATAAAACTTACCCTTATGACTAGTTGTCAAGGGTGTTTTACCATTTTCTAGTAGCGTGTTGGTCTAGCAACATGATTAAGCCATCAAAAAACACCTCTTTATCGTATTTAAGCATCACTGGGCCAGCAGCCAAGTAAAACCGGAAATTTCGTAAATTTTCCTTTTTTCATGACAAGGTCTTCCGTTTTACCCAGTTAGCGATCTGTTGTCACTTCAAGTTTCTTGTAGCCTTTTACCTTGAGTAATAAGCTAAGTGTGACATGTCTCAAAAATCTTGGTTTAGCCGTTTAACTAAGGGTTATTGAAAACTGAATGAAGTTTTAAAAAAATATATTTTTAATATTTTGTGTCAGTGATAAAACGCACCTTTATGACTAGTTGTCAAGGGTGTTTTACTATTTTCTAGTAGCGTGTTGATCAAGCACCATGATTCAGCTATCAAAAAAAGCCTCTTTATCGTATTTTAGCATCACTGGGCCAGCAGCTAAATCAAACCGGAAATTTCGTGAATTTTCCTTTATTCATAACAAGGTCTTCCGTTCTACTCAGTTAGCGATCTGTTGTCACTTCAAGTTTCTTGTAACCTTTTAGCTTGAGTAATAAGCTAAGTGTGACATGTCTCGAAAATCTTGGTTTTGCCGTTTAACTAAGGGTTATTGAAGGCAGAATGAAGTTTTTAAAAAATATATTTTTTATATTTTGTGTCAGTGATAAAACTCCCCCTCTGACTAGTTGTCAAGGGTGTTTTGACATTTTCTAGTAGCACTTTGGTCAAGCAACATGATTCAGCCATCAAAAAACACCTCTTTATCGTATTTTAGCATCACTGGGCCAGCAGCCAAATCAATCCGGAAATTTCGTGAATTTTCCTTTATTCATGACAAGGTCTTCCGTTTTACCCAGTTAGCGATCTGTTGCCACTTCAAATTTCTTGTAGCCTTTTAGCTTAAGTAATAAGCTAAGTGTGACATGTCTCGAAAATCTTGGTTTTGCCGTTTAACTAAGGGTTATTGAACGCAGAATGAAGTTTTAAAAAAATATATTTTTAATATTTTGTGTCAGTGATAAAACGCACCCTTATGACTAGTTGTCAAGGGTGTTTTGGCATTTTCTTGTAGCGCTTTGGTCAAGCAACATGATTCAGCCATCAAAAACCACCTCTTTATCGTATTTTAGCATCACTGGGCCAGCAGCCAAGTCAATCCGGAAATTTCGTGAATTTTCCTTTATTCATGACAAGGTCTTCCGTTTTACCCAGTTAGCGATCTGTTGTCACTTCAAATTTCTTGTAGCCTTTTAGCTTGAGTAATAAGCTAAGTGTGACATGTCTCGAAAATCTTGGTCTTGCCGTTAAACTAAGGGTTATTGAAGGCAGAATGAAGTTTTAAAAAAATATATTTTTAATATTTTGTTTCAGTGAAAAAACTCACCCTTATGACTATTGTCAAAGGTATTTTGACATTTTATAGTAGCGCTTTGGTCAAGCAATATGATTCAGCCATCAAAAAACACCTTTTTATCGTATTTTAGCATCACTGGGCTGGTAGCTAAATCAAACCGGAAATTTCGTGAATTTTCCTTTATTCATGACAAGGTCTTCCGTTTTACCCAGTAAGCGATCTGTTGTCACTTCAAATTTCTTGTAGCCTTTTAGCTTGAGTAATGAGCTAAGTGTGACATGTCTCGAAAATCGCAGTTTTGCCGTTTAACTAAGCGTTATTGAAGGTAGAATGAAGTTCTTAAGAAAATATTTTTTATGTTTTGTGTCAATGATAAAACTCACCCTTATGACTAGTTGTCAAGGGTGTTTTACCATTTTCTAGTAGCGCTTTAGTCAAGCAACATGATTCAGCCATCAAAAAAGACCTCTTTATCGTATTTTAGCATCCCTGGGCCAGCAGCCAAATCAAACCGGAAATTTCGTGAATTTTCCTTTTTTCATGACAAGGTCTTCCGTTTTACCCAGTTAGCGATCTGTTGTCACTTCAAATTTCATGTAACCTTTTAGCTTGAGTAATAAGCTAAGTGTGACATGTCTCGAAAATCTTGGTTTTGCCGTTTAACTAAGGGTTATTGAAGGCAGAATAAAGTTTTTAAAAAATATATTTTTTATATTTTGTGTCAGTGATAAAACTCCCCCTCTGA
The DNA here is from genome assembly GCA_949128165.1 of Lathronympha strigana. Taxonomy (NCBI): domain Eukaryota; kingdom Metazoa; phylum Arthropoda; class Insecta; order Lepidoptera; family Tortricidae; genus Lathronympha; species Lathronympha strigana. The sequence goes on along the minus strand of OX421905.1, from coordinate 7,239,692 downwards.
CTAGTTGTCAAGGCTGTTTTGACATTTTCTAGTAGCACTTTGGTCAAGCAACATGATTCAGCCATCAAAAAACACCTCTTTATCGTATTTTAGCATCACTGGGCCAGCAGCCAAATCAAACCGGAAATTTCGTGAATTTTCCTTTTTTCATGACAAGGTCTTCCGTTTTACCCAGTTAGCGATCTGTTGTCACTTCAAATTTCTTGTAACCTTTTAGCTTGAGTAATAAGCTAAGTGTGACATGTCTCGAAACTCTTGGTTTTGCCGTTTAACTAAGGGTTATTGAAGGCAGAATGAAGTTTTTAAAAAATATATTTTTTATATTTTGTGTCAGTGATAAAACTCCCCCTCTGACTAGTTGTCAAGGGTGTTTTACCATTTTCTAGTAGCACTTTGGTCAAGCAACATGATTAAGCCATCAAAAAACACCTCTTTATCGTATTTTAGCATCACTGGGCCAGCAGCCAAATCAAACCGGAAATTTTGTGAATTTTCCTTTATTCATGACAAGGTCTTCCGTTTTACCCAGTTAGTGATCTGTTGTCACTTCAAATTTCTTGTTGCCTTTTAGCTTGAGTAATAAGCTAAGTGTGACATGTCTCGAAAATCTTGGTTTTGCCGTTTAACTAAGGGTTATTGAAGGCAGAATGAAGTTTTTAAGAAAATATTTTTATATTTTGTGTCAATGATAAAACTCACCCTTATGACTAGTTGTCAAGGATGTTTTGCCATTTTCTAGTAGCGCTTTGGTAAAGCAACATGATTAAGCCATCAAAAAACACCTCTTTATCGTATTTTAGCATCACTGGGCCAGCAGCCAAATCAAACCGGAAATTTTGTGAATTTTCCTTTGTTCGTGACAAGGTCTTCCGTTTTACCCAGTTAGCGATCTGTTGTCACTTCAAATTTCTTGTAGCCTTTTAGCTTGAGTAATAAGCTAAGTGTGACATGTCTTGAAAATCTTGGTTTTGCCGTTTAACTAAGGATTATTGAAGGCAGAATGAAGTTTTAAAAAAATAAATTTTTAAAATTTTGTTTCAGTGATAAAACTCACCCTTATGACTAGTTGTCAAGGGTGTTTTGACATTTTCTAGTAGCACTTTGGTCAAGCAATATGATTCAGCCATCAAAAAACACCTCTTTATCGTATTTTAGCATCACTGGGCCAGCAGCCAAATCAAACCGGAAATTTTGTGAATTTTCCTTTATTCATCACAAGGTCTTCCGTTCTTTTCAGTTAGCGATCTGTTGTCACTTCAAGTTTCTTGTAGCCTTTTAGCTTGAGTAATAAGCTAAGTGTGACATGTCTCGAAAATCTTGGTTTTGCCGTTTAACTAAGGGTTATTGAAGGCAGAATGAAGTTTTAAAAAAATATATTTTTAATATTTTTTTTCAGTGATAAAACTTACCCTTATGACTAGTTGTCAAGGGTGTTTTACCATTTTCTAGTAGCGTGTTGGTCAAGCAACATGATTAAGCCATCAAAAAACACCTCTTTATCGTATTTTAGCATCACTGGGCCAGCAGCCAAATCAAACCGGAAATTTCGTGAATTTTCCTTTATTCATAACAAGGTCTTCCGTTCTACTCAGTTAGCGATCTGTTGTCACTTCAAGTTTCTTGTAACCTTTTAGCTTGAGTAATAAGCTAAGTGTGACATGTCTCGAAAATCTCAATTTTGCCGTTTAATTAAGGGTTATTGAAGGCAGAATGAAGTTTAAAAAAAATATATTTTTAATATTTTGTTTGAGTGATAAAACTTACCCTTATGACTAGTTGTCAAGGGTGTTTTACCATTTTCTAGTAGCGTGTTGGTCAAGCAACATGATTAAGCCATCAAAAAACACCTCTTTATCGTATTTTAGCATCACTGGGCCAGCAGCCAAATCAAACCGGAAATTTTGTGAATTTTCCTTTATTCATAACAAGGTCTTCCGTTCTTTTCAGTTAGCGATCTGTTGTCACTTCAAGTTTCTTGTTGTTTTTTAGCTTGAGTAATAAGCTAAGTGTGACACGTCTCGAAAATCTTGGTTTTGCCGTTTAACTAAGGGTTATTGAAGTCAGAATGAAGTTTTTAAGAAAATATTTTTATATTTTGTGTCAATGATAAAACTCACCCTTATGACTAGTTGTCAAGGGTGTTTTTCCATTTTCTAGTAGCGTGTTGGTCAAGCACCATGATTCAGCTATCAAAAAAGACCTCTTTATCGTATTTTAGCATCACTGGGCCAGCAGCCAAATCAAACCGGAAATTTTGTGAATTTTCCTTTATTCATAACAAGGTCTTCCGTTCTACTCAGTTAGCGATCTGTTGTCACTTCAAGTTTCTTGTAGCCTTTTAGCTTGAGTAATAAGCTAAGTGTGACATGTCTCGAAAATCTTGGTTTTGCCGTTTAACTAAGGGTTATTGAAGTCAGAATGAAGTTTTTAAGAAAATATTTTTATATTTTGTGTCAATGATAAAACTCACCCTTATGACTAGTTGTCAAGGGTGTTTTTCCATTTTCTAGTAGCGCTTTGGTCAAGCAACATGATTCAGCCATCAAAAAACACCTCTTTATCGTATTTTAGCATCACTGGGCCAGCAGCCAAGTCAGACCGGAAATTTCGTGAATTTTTCTTTTATTCATGACAAGGTCTTCCGTTTTACCCAGTTAGCGATCTGTTGTCACTTCAAATTTCTTGTTGCCTTTTAGCTTGAGTAATAAGCTAAGTGTGACATGTCTCGAAAATCTTGGTTTTGCCGTTTAACTAAGGGTTATTGAAGTCAGAATGAAGTTTTTAAGAAAATATTTTTATATTTTGTGTCAATGATAAAACTCACCCTTATGACTAGTTGTCAAGGGTGTTTTGACATTTTCTAGTAGCGTGTTAGTCAAGCACCATGATTCAGCTATCAAAAAAGACCTCTTTATCGTATTTTAGCATCCCTGGGCCAGCAGCCAAATCAAACCGGAAATTTCGTGAATTTTCCTTTTTTCATGACAAGGTCTTCCGTTTTACCCAGTTAGCGATCTGTTGTCACTTCAAATTTCTTGTAGCCTTTTAGCTTAAGTAATAAGCTAAGTGTGACATGTCTCGAAAATCTTGGTTTTGCCGTTTAACTAAGGGTTATTGAAGGCAGAATGAAGTTTTAAAAAAATTTATTTTTAATATTTTGTGTCAGTGATAAAACGCACCCTTATGACTAGTTGTCAAGGGTGTTTTGACATTTTCTAGTAGCGCTTTGGTCAAGCAACATGATTCAGCCATCAAAAAACACCTCTTTATCGTATTTTAGCATCACTGGGCTGGTAGCTAAATCAAACCGGAAATTTCGTGAATTTTCCTTTATTCATGACAAGGTCTTCCGTTTTACCCAGTAAGCGATCTGTTGTCACTTCAAATTTCTTGTAGCCTTTTAGCTTGAGTAATAAGCTTAGTGTGACATGTCTCGAAAATCGCAGTTTTGCCGTTTAACTAAGCGTTATTGAAGGTAGAATGAAGTTCTTAAGAAAATATTTTTTATGTTTTGTGTCAATGATAAAACTCACCCTTATGACTAGTTGTCAAGGGTGTTTTACCATTTTCTAGTAGCGCTTTAGTCAAGCAACATGATTCAGCCATCAAAAAAGACCTCTTTATCGTATTTTAGCATCCCTGGGCCAGCAGCCAAATCAAACCGGAAATTTCGTAAATTTTCCTTTTTTCATGACAAGGTCTTCCGTTTTACCCAGTTAGCGATCTGTTGTCACTTCAAATTTCTTGTAGCCTTTTAGCTTAAGTAATAAGCTAAGTGTGACATGTCTCGAAGATCTTGGTTTTGCCGTTTAACTAAGGGTTATTGAAGGCAGAATGAAGTTTTAAAAAAATTTATTTTTAATATTTTGTGTCAGTGATAAAACGCACCCTTATGACTAGTTGTCAAGGGTGTTTTGACATTTTCTAGTAGCGCTTTGGTCAAGCAACATGATTCAGCCATCAAAAAACACCTCTTTATCGTATTTTAGCATCACTGGGCTGGTAGCTAAATCAAACCGGAAATTTCGTGAATTTTCCTTTATTCATGACAAGGTCTTCCGTTTTACCCAGTAAGCGATCTGTTGTCACTTCAAATTTCTTGTAGCCTTTTAGCTTGAGTAATAAGCTTAGTGTGACATGTCTCGAAAATCGCAGTTTTGCCGTTTAACTAAGCGTTATTGAAGGCAGAATGAAAATTTAAAAAAATATATTTTTAATATTTTGTTTCAGTGATAAAACTCACCCTTATGACTAGTTGTCAAGGGTGTTTTACCATTTTCTAGTAGCGTGTTCGTCAAGCACCATGATTCAGCTATCAAAGAAGACCTCTTTATCGTATTTTAGCATCACTGGGCTAGTAGCTAAATCAAACCGGAAATTTCGTGAATTTTCCTTTATTCATGACAAGGTCTTCCGTTTTACCCAGTAAGCGATCTGTTGTCACTTCAAATTTCTTGTAGCCTTTTAGCTTGAGTAATAAGCTTAGTGTGACATGTCTCGAAAATCGCAGTTTTGCCGTTTAACTAAGCGTTATTGAAGGCAGAATGAAAATTTAAAAAAATATATTTTTAATATTTTGTTTCAGTGATAAAACTCACCCTTATGACTAGTTGTCAAGGGTGTTTTACTATTTTCTAGTAGCGCTTTAGTCAAGCAACATGATTCAGCCATCAAAAAAGACCTCTTTATCGTATTTTAGCATCCCTGGGCCAGCAGCCAAATCAAACCGGAAATTTCGTAAATTTTCCTTTTTTCATGACAAGGTCTTCCGTTTTACCCAGTTAGCGATCTGTTGTCACTTCAAATTTCTTGTAGCCTTTTAGCTTAAGTAATAAGCTAAGTGTGACATGTCTCGAAGATCTTGGTTTTGCCGTTTAACTAAGGGTTATTGAAGGCAGAATGAAGTTTTAAAAAAATTTATTTTTAATATTTTGTGTCAGTGATAAAACGCACCCTTATGACTAGTTGTCAAGGGTGTTTTGACATTTTCTAGTAGCGCTTTGGTCAAGCAACATGATTCAGCCATCAAAAAACACCTCTTTATCGTATTTTAGCATCACTGGGCTGGTAGCTAAATCAAACCGGAAATTTCGTGAATTTTCCTTTATTCATGACAAGGTCTTCCGTTTTACCCAGTAAGCGATCTGTTGTCACTTCAAATTTCTTGTAGCCTTTTAGCTTGAGTAATAAGCTTAGTGTGACATGTCTCGAAAATCGCAGTTTTGCCGTTTAACTAAGCGTTATTGAAGGCAGAATGAAAATTTAAAAAAATATATTTTTAATATTTTGTTTCAGTGATAAAACTCACCCTTATGACTAGTTGTCAAGGGTGTTTTACCATTTTCTAGTAGCGTGTTCGTCAAGCACCATGATTCAGCTATCAAAGAAGACCTCTTTATCGTATTTTAGCATCACTGGGCTAGTAGCTAAATCAAACCGGAAATTTCGTGAATTTTCCTTTATTCATGACAAGGTCTTCCGTTTTACCCAGTAAGCGATCTGTTGTCACTTCAAATTTCTTGTAGCCTTTTAGCTTGAGTAATAAGCTTAGTGTGACATGTCTCGAAAATCGCAGTTTTGCCGTTTAACTAAGCGTTATTGAAGGCAGAATGAAAATTTAAAAAAATATATTTTTAATATTTTGTTTCAGTGATAAAACTCACCCTTATGACTAGTTGTCAAGGGTGTTTTACTATTTTCTAGTAGCGCTTTAGTCAAGCAACATGATTCAGCCATCAAAAAAGACCTCTTTATCGTATTTTAGCATCCCTGGGCCAGCAGCCAAATCAAACCGGAAATTTCGTAAATTTTCCTTTTTTCATGACAAGGTCTTCCGTTTTACCCAGTTAGCGATCTGTTGTCACTTCAAATTTCTTGTAGCCTTTTAGCTTAAGTAATAAGCTAAGTGTGACATGTCTCGAAGATCTTGGTTTTGCCGTTTAACTAAGGGTTATTGAAGGCAGAATGAAGTTTTAAAAAAATTTATTTTTAATATTTTGTGTCAGTGATAAAACGCACCCTTATGACTAGTTGTCAAGGGTGTTTTGACATTTTCTAGTAGCGCTTTGGTCAAGCAACATGATTCAGCCATCAAAAAACACCTCTTTATCGTATTTTAGCATCACTGGGCTGGTAGCTAAATCAAACCGGAAATTTCGTGAATTTTCCTTTATTCATGACAAGGTCTTCCGTTTTACCCAGTAAGCGATCTGTTGTCACTTCAAATTTCTTGTAGCCTTTTAGCTTGAGTAATAAGCTTAGTGTGACATGTCTCGAAAATCGCAGTTTTGCCGTTTAACTAAGCGTTATTGAAGGCAGAATGAAAATTTAAAAAAATATATTTTTAATATTTTGTTTCAGTGATAAAACTCACCCTTATGACTAGTTGTCAAGGGTGTTTTACCATTTTCTAGTAGCGTGTTCGTCAAGCACCATGATTCAGCTATCAAAGAAGACCTCTTTATCGTATTTTAGCATCACTGGGCTAGTAGCTAAATCAAACCGGAAATTTCGTGAATTTTCCTTTATTCATGACAAGGTCTTCCGTTTTACCCAGTAAGCGATCTGTTGTCACTTCAAATTTCTTGTAGCCTTTTAGCTTGAGTAATAAGCTTAGTGTGACATGTCTCGAAAATCGCAGTTTTGCCGTTTAACTAAGCGTTATTGAAGGTAGAATGAAGTTCTTAAGAAAATATTTTTTATGTTTTGTGTCAATGATAAAACTCACCCTTATGACTAGTTGTCAAGGGTGTTTTACCATTTTCTAGTAGCGCTTTAGTCAAGCAACATGATTCAGCCATCAAAAAAGACCTCTTTATCGTATTTTAGCATCCCTGGGCCAGCAGCCAAATCAAACCGGAAATTTCGTGAATTTTCCTTTTTTCATGACAAGGTCTTCCGTTTTACCCAGTTAGCGATCTGTTGTCACTTCAAATTTCTTGTAACCTTTTAGCTTGAGTAATAAGCTAAGTGTGACATGTCTCGAAACTCTTGGTTTTGCCGTTTAACTAAGGGTTATTGAAGGCAGAATGAAGTTTTTAAAAAATATATTTTTTATATTTTGTGTCAGTGATAAAACTCCCCCTCTGACTAGTTGTCAAGGCTGTTTTGACATTTTCTAGTAGCACTTTGGTCAAGCAACATGATTCAGCCATCAAAAAACACCTCTTTATCGTATTTTAGCATCACTGGGCCAGCAGCCAAATCAAACCGGAAATTTCGTGAATTTTCCTTTTTTCATGACAAGGTCTTCCGTTTTACCCAGTTAGCGATCTGTTGTCACTTCAAATTTCTTGTAGCCTTTTAGCTTGAGTAATAAGCTAAGTGTGGCATGTCTCGAAAATCTTGGTCTTGCCGTTTAACTAAGGGTTATTGAAGGCAGAATGAAAATTTAAAAAAATATATTTTTAATATTTTGTTTCAGTGATAAAACTCACCCTTATGACTAGTTGTCAAGGGTGTTTTACCATTTTCTAGTAGCGTGTTCGTCAAGCACCATGATTCAGCTATCAAAGAAGACCTCTTTATCGTATTTTAGCATCACTGGGCTAGTAGCTAAATCAAACCGGAAATTTCGTGAATTTTCCTTTATTCATTACAAGGTCTTCCGTTTTACCCAGTTAGCGATCTGTTGTCACTTGGAGTTTCATGCAATCTTTTAGCTTGAGTAATAAGCTAATTGTGACATGTCTCGAAAATCGCAGTATTGCCGTTTAACTAAGCGTTTTTGAAGGCAGAATGAAGTTTTTAAGAAAATATTTTTTATATTTGGTGTCAATGATAAAACTCACCCTTATGACTAGTGGTCAAGGGTGTTTTTCGATTTTCTAGTAGCTTTTTGTTCAGGCAATATGATTTATTTATCAAAAAGAATCTCTTAGTCGTATTTTAGCATCACGGGGCCAGCAGCCAAATCAAATCGAAAGTATTGTGGATTTTCCTTCAGCTATGACTACGTCCCTATTTTCACTTAAATACTCAAGTTTGCATGTTTAATATTTATATTGGAGTGTCTTGTTTAGTTTTATATCGTTTTTTAAGCGATTCATCCTTGTGGAATATTTGACTTCTTAATTTGGTCAGGTTATAGGCGGCTGCTAACTTTGGCTGCTAACTTCACACCGGTGTCTCAAAATACCCTAAAAACTTAAAACCTAATTGTCTCGATTCTTACCTACTACATACTACTAAAATCACCTATGTTATGTACTACCATAAAAGGTAAAGATCAATACGAACTATTCCCATATCATACCTACTAGCCTTGAAAAACACCATTCTCTATATACCTACAATAGTCTCGAAACACACAAGTCCCAATCCCAATCCTGCTTTCACACTGACGCGGCACGAAATTTAATTGTTATTTTTGCGTTTTATGCAATTTTTTTACGTATCGTCAAAGATTAATTATACATTTTAGTCATGATCATAGCACACCTTAACTTAGATATCTTCAGGGATCGTTGGCCTGGTAGGCACGGCAGTATATTTTAGGTGTTTTTTGCGCCCAAAGGCGAGCAAAATTTTGGCGGGTATGCTAGATTCTCTTAAAACACAATTATCATAATAATTTGCATCAACATGTATTTAATAATTATGTAATGCACACATAGACATTATCATTCACTCTATATACACCTATATACACCTGCTATAACTTACCTATGTTTTTTAATTGCGTTTAACATTGTTATTTTCGATTTAGATTTACTTTAGATTTAGATTTACTTAAAATTTACGTGAAACAACCTGTTATTTAAGGAAGAGCGGTGTTGCCCAACACAGGCATTTATGCTTACCGGGTAGCACTATCCCCTAACTTGTAAACACCTGTATATTTACAAAGAAATAAATATATTTTTTTAATTTTTTTAATTTTTTTTTTTTTTTTTTTAATTCACTCGTTCAATTCAGTAATAAACCCATATTGAAAATAATTTATGTAGGTACCTTCTTCAAAATGTATAAAATAAAAAAAGTAAAAAGTATTTTATTGAGCTGACAAAAGTGCTTAGGTACTACTTACATTGTTTTGTTTTAACTCTTATTAAAATACTATGGTAAAAACCAAAGGTAAGTAAGTGTATCTGTGTGAAAATAGTCACTATAAAGTTAACAGATATGAGATAACGCATAAAAAACCTAAACGTAAGGGCTACTCTGTCAACCCTGTGTTTACAGGGTTGACAACATTGACAACATGCGCGGGCGGAGGCACATTCTAATTAGAATACCTACCTACCGTAATCTAAAAAAAATATTCTTGCCCATCAATTAGGTATAATTTAATAATTTAAACAAGAATGGAAAGATTCTCCGCGTCGAGCGGGATTCGAACCTACGACCTCTGAACACCAATTGGCAGAGCGATGTGACAGGTGTTCAGAGATTTCGGATTTTTCCATTTTTCTTTCAATTATAAAATTGAAAATTTCGTTTGAAAACGTCTCTGCTTAATACAAAATTAATTTAGTATGGAGTAGCGCATTGTTATCGATAATTCCTAAAATGTCTTAGAACATAGTACAAGTGATTCACACTTTCAGTAAATGCCGCTACGCGTCTCCCTAAGGCGTATAACCAAATGAAATAATAGTGGAAACATTCGCCGGAGTCGATCGGGCGTCGATATCTCAATTGGCAGAGCGATTTGGCCAGTGTTTAGAGAGGGCGTGGGTTCGAATCCCGCTCGATGCGGCGAATTTCTGAATTTTTCTTTCAATTATACAATTGTAAATTCCGGCCGCAGACGTCTCTGCGTAATACAAAATTAAATTAATATCAACTTTAATGGAAACTCGATGACCGTGCGACAATTAAGAGACAAGAGCGTTAATTCCAACCCGCGTCTCAAATTAGTCGACCATCAAACGTGTTCATGTTTGGTGTCGATACGGCCGACCACTTTAAAGATATAATTACAGAATATTTTTATTTGTGGTCTCCGGAGACGGAACCACATTCCAATTTCTTCGATCGAGTCTGCGGCTAAAATTATTAAAACGTTAAGTAAGCGAGAGCTGACACAGCAGTGATCAGCACTTATTGGACAATTGTCGTGCGCGCCGGATGCCGGCCGCTGGCCGCTTGCGCATGATTGATTAAAAAGCCGCAACTTATTCATCCCACTATAAATAAAGTTGTTAATGGAGGGCGGCGGCTTGTAATTGGACCTTAAATTCCATCTATAAACTCACACAAGGGAGTTGCACGTTTGCACGAGTTGCAATAATTTGCATTCGACACATTCATACCTGATATCTACTGCAATTTACTACCTAGTCACACTTCTTACGTTTTTGTAAAACGAGAATTTCTAACAATAACACAAAAACTACAAGTTTATTTTTAAAATAACAGAAACTAAACGTCACTAACAGCTCCTCAGTCCTGTAAACATTCTCACAGACCCACACATGCGCAGGCGCGGGCGCGGCCGTATGTGCGTGTACGCACAAAGGTACGGGCACGCACACAGCTGATCGCGCGGTAGATGTTCCATTCATAATTTTAACAACCACTCATTATGCTTCGGCTTCGGCGGAGAACGAAATGGGAAACGCGGCCCTGAGGGAATTTAGGAAAAAAACAACTCGCGACTTCACAATTTGCGGCCTCTTTATGCGTCCATATTTATTTTGTTGTGTAGTATGCCTTCTTGACATGACTTGCTATTTGTATAATAAAATTGTACGGTAACCTGCAAAAATATCTGACACGATCTTATTTGTACAGCCTTTTTCTTATTTATTCTTATTTAAGAGTGGACGCATATCATTGCGGCCTTTACAGCGGAAAACAACTGTTGCAGATTGCAGGTGACTGTAGGTACCTTTATGTGATCTGCAAATTTATATAAAATAAAAACCTTAAGACTTTTTTCAGATTATTAATTAAGTTTTCAAAAACCAAACTCTTGTTGAATTTTACAAGCAAAAGGACGATAAGCACAAATACTTACATAATTATTTCCTGTTATTCTTATGGGGGGAAGGGAAATTCAAAAGTTAAAAAATAACAGTAAGGTACTTACTTAATTAAAATATTGGAAGCCTAACTAGAAATAAATGAATAATAACGCGTGGAGCATTGTTTTTTAGATTTCTAATAAAACTGACATGTGTCTTAAGAGCGGACGCATATCATTGCGGCCTTTACAGTGGAAAACAACTGTTGCAGATTGCAGGTGACTGTAGGTACCTTTATGTGATCTGCAAATTTATATAAAATAAAAACCTTAAGACTTTTTTCAGATTATTAATTAAGTTTTCAAAAACCAAAATCTTGTTGAATTTTACAAGCAAAAGGACGATAAGCACAAATACTTACATATTCTTTTATTCTTATGGGGGAAGGGAAATTCATAAAAAATAACAGTAAGGTACTTACTTAATTAAAATATTGGAAGCCTAACTAGAAATAAATGAATAATAACGCGTGGAGCATTGTTTTTTAGATTTCTAATAAAACTGACATGTGTCTTAACAAGTTAAATTTCGTAATACACTATAGCTAACTTCTTACAACACAAATACAATACAATGTGCGTGGTGTGTGGTGGTTGGTGGTACAATGTGGTTGCATAACAGCGGATCAGACTGTAATCGAGATAAATATCTTAACAATCACTTCATTGCTCTAAAAATGTGTAACCCTTACAGATATCACGTCCTCCTGTCCGTCTGTATGTATGTCACATTTTATTTGGTTGGTAAGTACCAAATAGGTACGATGTAAATGAATGACATTTTAGCTTAAGCTGGATTTCAGAAGTGATTTGTGTTTTTGTGTACCTATAAGACTTACCTAATAGTAACCTATGTAGTATGTATCTATGTATGTAGTAGGTATCTACGTACTTACGTTGTTTTGTCAATATTTTGGGCGAAATGGGGAGGGTTTCCCTCCATACATATAATAAATTACCAAAATAATTTTTCAAAATGTGGCACATCCTTCGATGATAATCATGGGTTAAAAAAATATGATTGCGTAATCCCCCAAGTACTAGAACGGTTTTTGATTTTTCTTTACCTTTTAGTAGGTTCCACATAGGCATTAAATTATCGTAAATCTCATCAATCATAATCATCATGCGACTTATCAATAGGTAGGTACACGTACTTACATTGACTAGGTCCCTAGCGGGTTTACTACAACACCAGTGAATGCAGCTTTCTTGTTTTCTTTGCCCGCTCTTCGTGTGTGGCTCCTACAATGTGCTCTTACTTTTATACCTATACTGAACGAACACAAAGATGTGAGATCAACCCGTCTCAAGGTAAACGTTCAATATGCCCCTATATATTAAATGGTAGTTTCTCATTGTTTTTTTTTTAATTCTGAATATATATAGCACTTTGTGCAGTAAGAAACAACAATGACGTCTCCTATAATTTACGTGAATGGACATTCTGAAAATCGATACTATGATGTCTGAAGCGTGACGAGCAGTGATTGTAAATTTTGTAGCAATTTCGTTGCAGCATTGTTGCGTTAAAAGCATCTAGCTGGAATATCTAATATAAGTTAGCAAAACTATGTTACCTACCATAATTGATCATCTTCCTAGATTTTTATAGAAATTCGTTTATTTCTACTATGCTGCACCGAAATTGCTACAAAATTTACAATCATTGGTGATGACAGTTTCTTTACTACCTAAGTAGACTAATCATTTAACACGTAATATGCTATAAATTGAAAGAGATGTCATATACTACAGAAAAAGTGACCAAGTGATTGTTTCCTCCTCTAAACAGGGGAAAGCAACATTGTAAAATCAACTAGCTGCTGATTTTACCAATAAACTATGGGAAGAGCTGTAGCCTAACAACCTAACTGTCCGATCGTCCTAACAACCCTGAACAACCCTAAAGCCCTACAATGCCTAGCCCTAACCATAGGGTCAAATATACATATATATATAATAAGAGCGGGATGTCTGCACCAAGAGACCTAAGGTAACGGACGGAAAGGGTAAAGTGGGATATTCTCACTGCCAATCACACAGACTCATGTGACTGTTACGGTTAAAGGTGTCTTGACCACAGTGAGAGGAATGACAACAGCAACGTCCAAACTCAAAGAGACTTTATTTACAAATTTACAAGCTATTTATACTGCATTATACATATGCGTGTGTGAATACGAATAGTCCCCTTAGATGTATATTGTCAATTAAACATTTTTTTTTTTTTGGTTTTAGCACTTTGACCACTCTGTCAGCAAATGTGCAGTTTCTTGTCCCAAATCTTGATGCTGATGCGATGTAGACATGTTCAACGCACGTGAACAAACATTATCTATATTTTGCGTTACTTAGGTAGCCTGAAACCTAAAACATTGTACCTAGTTGCATTTTTTTTTTTTCAAATAATATTCTTGTTCCTACTTACTTATGAACTGGGAAGAGGCACGGAGAAAGAAGAGATTCTTGTTCCTACTTACCTATATTTACAATATTCCGTAACAGCCCAGTGACAGTGATATATCATAAAATTAAAGAACAATTTTATGACATTCAGTTACATTAGGAATTTGACGATGCTTTACAACATACCTATCTTGCTATCCCAATCCCAACAGATAAGAAGCTTGATAAATATTCAGGACGTATGCATCTCATGGTTCATATAGCGACAAAACTGCCCATTAAATATGACAGGCCATCTACATTCCTAAACAACAAAGCCGACCTACGATTAAAATAACACCTCCTTCGTAGAACGTATATCCATTTTACTTCACAAGAGTCCGTAACGTTTCCGCTGGGGTCCGATGATACCTTTTTTCCGAACGCCGTTGAAAAAAGCTGGCGTCCCATTAACAATAAGATCAAAACTAGCCGCGCTCGACAATGGCCGGCGAGCGCCAGCCTCCAACCGTTCGAGGCTCACTTCTAAGAATCGCGCTCGGACAAAAAGTTTCGACTCATCTTGAGAGTGGGAGAGTTGGCGAACTCGCATACCTTCTCTGCTTAGAGCTGGCCCAACCTGGCCTGACGGTCTGCTGGCAACAACGCTGTCCCGAGGCTCCAAGTCTCTTACTCTGGAGATCAAGTTCCACGAGCAAAAGCGTTACCAGTTAATGTACCAAACCCATTTTTAGGAACAGTGAAGCACTTAATTAAAAAACTTCAGTTATTGTGTTTGTACCCAGTGAACGACCTGACCTGATTCTGCAATATATGAAAATTTTACTTAAAGTTATGGAAGTCACAGCTGATTGCATATTTCAATAAAACAATGCAATAATAACAGGTTAACTTAACACTTGATAAATAAGTATTTTACAATTCTATCGCTGCAAAAAAAGTGCAACAATAGAGAATACGGTAACGTCATACGGGCATTATGCAATGCGGTTAGTCTCATTGTCGGTGGAGTGCAAAAAATTATAACAATAATACAAGAGCAATAATGTGATTTGGAACATCCATTAGGGCATGCCACCGGCGCTGCTCCCACGGTCGATTGTCCTCACGCGGCTTCGTTTCCTCGGATCAGCTGATCCGTAGAGATTGGCCCGGATCGTCAGTTTTTGTACAATGTCATAGAGCCTGTTTACAGTTGGACAATAGGCACTTTGTGCGAGATCTACCTATTCTGTCGCATTATTTATGCCAAATTCTTAAAGGCAAAGGTTCATTAAGGAGTATATGAAAAAGGAGACGACAAACAAAATTCCAACTGACTGTGCAAACACTTGTCACGACTGGGTAAAAATGTATAACACAAATATGTATCATACACGCCACGGCAGGCGTCGGGAATTCCGCCGGTTTGCCTCGATTCGTCTCGGGAATCGCTCACCATGCACATACACATCTTCCAATTTCATCTGTATTCATTTCCACGGTAGGTAATTTGACGTGTATTTCGTTTACTTAGCAGCTAATTGATTCCCTGCATCTCGTCGAGTTGAAAAGATCGAGTTACTCCATAAAATACTCATCTTAAGTATTAAAAGGGTGACATCAACAAGATAAAATCGCATTTATCAGTACGACACCCGGTCTCTTTCAGATGCACAGAATTACGCATTACGTCATGCGTGTCCGGGCCTCCGGGGCGTATCATGTGATGCAGAGCCCATTCATAATATTTATATGGGTCCGATCGCTTATCGCAACAAGTACTGACCTATAGGTATGTAACACTTTACTTCTAATCACGACAACCGATCGAGCACGGATTGATTTTATCGGGTCGATTTAACATGAGATACCCTTATTGGATCTCCTGCTGGGATATTTATTTACAATTCTATTTCGCTTGGCATAGCCGTTTAAGGTCTGGTGGCAGTATAAACTAGACAAAACTGCCTAAGAACAAAGCAAGTAGGAATGGCAGTCAAACAACATGCAAGGAAGGAGGCTGAACTTTATCAATCACGAGGACGAAGTCTCGAGCGGAGGTTAAACACAATCATAAAAGTGTACTGAATTATCTTCATAGTGACTGAGACTCGTCCCGATTGATAAAAGTTACCTACCTACCTACTTACCTACTACAAATGTGTTGCTTAACTACAAACTCGGGTAAATCCAGTCGACCCTCTCAGAAAATATCTACCTTACTACCTTTTCTTAATACCAAATCTGACAGATGGATTAACCCAAGTTAAGCGCTTCAAATATGTAAGTACTAAGTACCTATAAGAAGTGTTGTTTATGTTTCTAAGCTAACGACTTATTTTCTTTATTAGAAGAGAAAGATATGCGTAAGGGTCATGGACTCCGTATGCTACTTTATCTAAAATATCTAAAGATCATCGATTCGCATATATATTTTGTATGAGTTTCAGGCAGGCTGAAGAACAGCTTACGCCAGCGGCGGTGTATTTTAGTTTTACCCATTAGGCCAATAATATTTGTAAAGAGCTTTCCACTGCATTATTTGTACCCGGATCAAACACACGAGATAAGTAATCTAGTAGTAGACGGTTATTTCATAACTTTTACATATTTATTAACAAGTTGATCAATATGTGCTTTGATAGGGATATCAACTTTGCAACTTTGTCGCTTTTCATTTATCATTTGTCAAACAAGTTCTCACGATAAGTGTGTTACTCTGATTATTTATAGGTATGTACATATATTGTAAACTGGACTAAGATGATATCTATCTCGTCTATCAACGTTACTCATCATCATCATCCAAAGCTCTACAGCCCGTGGTGGGCCTTGGCCTGGTCGAGTAACATTTTCCATTCTCGTCTATTCATGGCTTTTTCTTTCCAGCGACTAACTCCCAGCGTCTTGAGATGCTTATGGACGCCGTCCAACCACCGGAGCTTAGGTCTTCCTTTACCACGGAATCCGTCTGGTTTACCAAGCAGTTATTTTAGGGGGGCTCTGTGTTCCTCCATCCGCATTACGTGTCCGGCCCAGCGTAGGCAGCCTATCTTTATGATCGTAGTGACGTTTGGTTCCCCGTATAGGTCATAAAGCTCCTGGTTGTACCGCGATCGCCAATATCCGTCCTCTAACGTTACTCAGGTATCACTAAAAATTAGTTGTAAAATTAATGAGACTTAAGAATATCTGAAGGAACATTTACTGGACATTTATTTGTCCTACAGATCAAGCCATATGAAGTCTTAATTACTGGACTAGGTGGACGTATGTAAGATTGTCCCATAATATTTACACCTTTTTTAAAAGGTACAAAGACTTTAACCCACTAAAATATAACTCTAGTTTCTAATATTGCATGCCAACAAGGTTACATAGCCCTGCCCCCATAATAGATCTGGTTTTATGTTACAGATTAAATGTAACGCAATAATCACGTCATATTGTGCGATGGCCCCTGTTACGCATGACGGACCAATTAAATCCTTATTTCTATAACAGCCCAAGTCAATACTACACCAAAAGTAGTTCGACGTTTTTGATATACCCAGCTCAATTCTGGCGAATTCTCGCCACGTGACCGCTATTTGCAGTAAAGTATTACAATTATTATATCGTTCTACTCATTTATATTGCAATTAACTCATTTTACACCCCATGCGGGTTTCTTGATTATCCTTTAGCGGCGTGCGACAGCCATTTAGTTACGATGCAATCACCAAAATGAAACCGAACATAACAAGAACAGTTTGTGTAGGTACACCAACTTGCTAAACTCGCCTTGATTAAATATCACCTATGAAAATTGATATATCATTAAAGCCTCTCAAGAATTAAAATCTTTTTCACATCACTAGCTCGGAATACGCCTTAAAACTAGCGAGGAAAAACGCAATTTATTCGGTAGTGAGGAAAGTAATTTGATTTTGCGCTAATTCCTTCGACTTGACACCCTTTCAGTATACCTAACCTGTATGACCGTAGTAAATATGTGCAATAGCAGGTCACATCTTTAAATTGGTCAAGTCATATCCCGCACTTAGCAATATCTTTAGGTACCAGGAGTATAACTATAGGACTCTTTTAGACCTTGAGTTATGAATGTTTTTTTATTTTTCAAAATACTTACATTTGGATAATTTAAGATTTGTAATCGTATGTACTTACAGTTTTTATTTTCCTCGCGATAGTGTGGAGAAAAATGTTGTATTGCACTTGGCGGCAAAGTTTGTTCAACTCTCGTGCCTTGAAACCCTCGTAAAGCTCAAGATTCCAGGTTTTTTTTTCAAGTTTGGAATCTTTTGCTTGCTCGGGTCTCAATATACCTAAGCCCGAGAGTTAAACAACAACTTTGCCCCCTTGTTTAATAAAATATATCATTATTTTCATTCATAATTCAAATAAGCAAAGTTACCTAGATTTTATGTCTATTGAAACACTTTAAAACGGATTACTTAAACCGCGTAGGTATGTTTACTATATACATCCCCGGCGGCGTTTCAGGATTTTACAGACCTGCTGTTTGCCCTCGAAATCAAGAAGGGCTCGTAGTTCATATAAATTACTTAATCCGTTCTAAAGTCAATTTCACTAAAACAAATCGCAGTACCTAACCGAAACATAATCATTCCAAATCCAATGGTCTAAGGCAGAGCGAAGGTGAAATAAACGACATAAAGATTAACAGCATTATTTATAAACCTTCTACAAGTACAAGCCCTTAAATGGGTAGGTACTAAGGCAATGTGTTTGTAAAAAAGAGACTAAACAAATTAACTAATAGCAACGTATTCCCACGATTTAGGCGTATCTAATTAATGATATCGCACAGGTTAAATAACATCCTTCAAGCAGGATGTGCTGCAGGTAGACACAAATAAATTTACATACCTACGCACAGTCAACATCAGAATTATGTTTACACTTTAGCTCCATACTCCTTTCTAATATGTACGTATGAGTACTGAGTAGGTACAGTCACCGGCAATATTGTCTTCCGCTATGAAGGACGCAAAGATATCAGACACAATCTTATTTGTACAGCGATAGAAGCGTGTCACATATTTTTGCGGTCTTCATGGCGGTGAATACTATTGCTGAAGATTAATAATAACCCATTCATGTTTGTTAGCCAATTAAATGATAATAAAATCTATACATATAAAAGGAAAAGTCCTGACTGACTGACTCACTGATCAACGCACAGCCGAAACTACTAAACGTATGATCCTGAAATTTTCACATTACGTTAGGTGTTTAACGAAGGTTACGAATAAGAACGGGTTTTGAAAAAATCATCTTCTAAGGGGGTTAAATTGGGGTTGAAAGTTTGTATGGAAGAAAGTTTTTTTTTTTAGATAGAGACTCAAAAGTTGGTGTAGAGGTTTGTTATTAAAATACAAAAAAAGTAATTTTAGCGTTTTGGAAAAATCAACCCCAAAAGGGGTGAAAAGAGTGTTAAAAGTTTTTATGGCGGAAGCGTTTCCCTTTTAGTTATAGACTACAAACTTTGTGAAAAGAATCCTCATTAGAGTTTACAAAAAGTAATTTCAGCGATTTCGAAAATTCGACCCTTATAAGGGTGAAAAGGGTGTTGAAAGTTTGTATGGCGGAAGGTTTTCTGTTTAACTAGAGACTTTATTTTATGTGTAAAGGTTTCTCATCAAAATACAAAAAAGGTGTATTTATCTATATAATATATAAAAAAGAAACTGACTGACTGAATGACTAACTGACTGACTGACTGACTGACATATCAACGCACAGCCCAAACCGCTGGTCCTAGAGATACCTAATTTGAAACGTAGGTTCCTTATAAAGTCTAGAGGTGCACTAAGAAAGGATTTTTCAAAATTCAACCCCCTAAGGGGGTGATTTGGAAGTACAAAGTTTTTATGGCGAAACAAGATTAGTTGGCCTATTCCATTTGAAACTTTACAGGAGTATTTATAAAGATAAATGAGGTAGCACGTGTTTCAGGTTTTTTGAGAATTCAACCCATATAAGGGGGAAAAGGGGTGAAAAAGTAAAAAAAACAACATGGGTATCGTTTTATGGTTTATCGGGTCGCTGATTACAAAAACAACGACGATTTTAAAATCTAACGTGGCGATTGTGAAATACCATCTTCCCTGTTGGGGCGCGAGGGGGTCGAACTCTAAAAATATAAATATGGGTGTCGTTTTGTTGTTTATTTCTGGTTCTATAGATTCCAAACTTAACACTTAGGTTCCTTATAAGGCGTAGGGGTCCACAAACAAAGGAGTTTTCAAAATTCACCTCCAAAGGGGGAGAAATGACGGTACAAACTACATAGTTTGTACCGTCATTTCTCCCTCATGTTTCCCCATACATATGGGGAAACATGATTAGTTAAACTATTTTATTCAAAACTACACAAGAGTTTTTCTAAAGATAAATGAGTAAAGACGTGTATTTGATTTTTTGAGAATTAAACCCCTAAGAGGGCAAAAAGGGGTAACAAAGTCAAAAAACATCAAGATTATCGTTTTTATGGTTTATCGGGTCGCTGAAATCAAAAACAACAACCATTTTAAAATCCAATGAGGTGGACGTATGATACACCATCTTCCCTGTTGGGGTGCGATTGGGTTGAAATCTCAAAATATCAATATGAGTGTCGTTTTGTTGTTTATTTCTGTTTCTAGAATTTCAAATTTGGCACGTAGGTTTCTTATTAAGGTGTAGGGGTGCATTAAGAAAGGATTTTTCAGAAATTGAATTGGCCTCGAAGAAGCTCGGTGTGCTCAATAGATCGAGGCAGTATTTCACGCCGGCCCATCGCCTACAGCTTTATAAGGCGCAGGTTCGCCCGCATATGGAATACTGCTCTCATCTTTGGGCAGGGGCACCTAAGTACCAGCTTCTTCCTCTAGACCGCATCCAACGGAGAGCAGCTCGAATTGTCAACTGCCAACGTATTTCTGATCGGCTTGATCCCTTGGCGCTGCGTAGAGATGTGGCCTCACTCTGTATTTTCTATCGCATGTATTATGGGGAGTGTTCCGAGGAATTGTTCGGATTAATCCCTGCCGCTTCTTTCCGCCATCGCCCTACGCGACAATATTTCCACTCTCACCATTTAGATGGTTGGCAGTCCTCAACTGTGCGCTTTTCCCGAAACTTCCTGCCTCGCACAGCTAAACTGTGGAACGAACTGTCGCCAGCGGTGTTTCCGGACCGATACGACCTTCAAACCTTCAAGAAAAGAGCGTACTCCCACCTTAAAGGCCGGCAACGCACTTGCGACACCCCTGGTGTTGCGGGTGTCCATGGACGACGTTAATCGCTTACCATCAGGTGATTCGTTTGCTCGTTTGCCCCCTATAGCATAAAAAAAAAAAAAAAAAAAATTCACCTTCTAATTGAGATAAGAAAGAAGATCCGAGAGGTTCTTTACAATGAATCTGGAGCCAAAACTGCGAGAAAAGGCCGCCATCTGAAATTTCGTCAGAAGTTATGATCTGATCGTGATGGAAATCAATATCTGAGAATCCGAAAGGTTCTTTCTAAGGAATCAGAAGTCAACATTGATCGTAATATGTACTCGGTTGGTACATATCAAAGGGTTCAAGAGGTTCTTTATAACAAATCAAAGCCGCCAACTTGACTTTGAAATTACGTTACGGTTGAACATTTATTTTGTACGCGGGCGAAGCTGCGGGAAATAGCTAGGATTTTTTAGAATTCTCCTCCTAAAGGGGTGAAGTGGGATTTGATTGTATATCGGGAAACAAGATTTATTAGACTATTTTATTCACAGAAGTATTCCTAACGAGAAATGAGTAAATAGGAGTACGAAATGGGGTGAAAAAGTCAACATGGGAAATATATACAGTAAGTGTAACTTACCTAACGACCTACCTCTGCCTACCTTAAATCTAAAATAGGTCCTTGATCAGAATTGCGAAAAGGGGCTCCATCTTGAATTTATTGAGTTTTAATCCGACCTTGATAATAATCGGTATTTGGGGATCCGAGAGATTCCTCAGTAACGAATCTGTAGTAAAAACTGCGAGATCCGGCCGCCATCTTGAATTATTTCGATTTTGATCCGATCGTGTTAAAATCGATTTCCGAGAGGTTCTCTTTATGAATAATCTGAAGTTAAAACTGAGGCCATCGTCTAGAATTTCTTCAGTTATGTTCTGATCGTGATGAAAATCGATATCCGAGGATCCGATAGGTTCTTTCTAACGAACCACCAACGCCACCATCAACGGCCACCATCTTGAATTTATAGAGTTAAGTTCGTGATAAAGCTCGGTAGGCACATATAAAGGGTTCGAGAGGTTCTTTATAACAAATCAGAGGTCAAAATTGAGAAACAGCCGCCAACTTGAATTTTTCAGTTTGATCACTTTTGCGACAACCATCCATTCCATTTAAATCCGTTCAGCCAACCGCAAGATAATAGCGGACAAACATACATATGTAGGTACATACAAATATACGGGCCCAACTAAGAACCTCCTTATTTGTAGATGGTTGAAAATTACGTTTAGTACGCGGGCGAAGCCGCGGGTAAAAGCTAGTAACATATAATTTAACTACCGCTTCTCCGTGCTCCGTTTGTTTCCGTGAATTTTTGTTCTTGACTTGTGGATGTTTTCTATGTATTTGTTTTTTTTTATACTACGACGGTGACAAACAAGCATACGACCCGCCTGATGGTAAGCGGTGTAGCCTATGGACGCCTGTAACTCCAGGGGTGTTACATGCGCGTTGCCGACCCTTAAAAAAAATGGAATTCGCTGTGTTGACAGCTAAAGGGGCAAGCTTTGCTCCGTTGGTCCCCAGCTGTCAGCACAGTGAATCCTCTTGGAGCTCTGGCAACCTTAATCACCAACAGAAACACAACACTATGAATATGTGTATTTGATGTGTGTACTGTGTGTATATTATTTAATCAACCAATTAATTAATTGCAATACAAAACTTAACAGTTTGCAAATGAAGCGCACTTTGAATTTAAATAAAAAATTTATTTATTTTCTTGACATAATATACAACACGCATCTTGCATCCTGATTGACAAGACGATTTTGCATATGCGCTATGGACCCTTTGTTCGGAAATCTCCATATGTGAAGTAGATTAGGTATGTACTAGGTAGGTAATATATGTATTATCAAATCGAACACTCATACTTTAAACAAGCAGTCGGAACTAAATAGGGCATGCAATCATAATGTATGTAGGTTTTATTTAATGAAAAATAAGAGCATCCTTATCTTACATGCATGTTTGTGTGTTTGTGCAACTTGTCACGTTTTATTGAAAAGGTTTCTGCGGAAGATCAGTGTCAAGGTTCGCAAAAGGTACCTTGACATCAAGCTGAGTAGAAACCTTTTCGGTGACGCTATTATTCTAACCGTATTGTCTTTTATATTTTTGTACACTGAAGCGTCCCGAATAAACGTTTTTCTTTCTTTCTTTCTTTTTCTTTCTTTCAATCACATTGATCCGGTATAAATCTCGGGATTGTCCATACAAAAATGCCTTGATTGCATGCCCTAGTCGGAACAGACGCTACAGAAGTTATTAAGTATACTAGCTCGATAAGAGTCGGGAAGGCGGCGAGACGGTTGGTTTCCGGCTGACACAGTGATAAACTCTACCGAATACATTTATTTATTGTGCAAACACACTTTAATGACCTTGTTACGCTATCAGTAAATCAACTTCGTGGATTGTAAGCTCAAGGAATACACGCTTAACCATTGTTTAGGCACCTCCAAATTAGTTTATAAACCTCTGTTAGGTATTTTAAATTGGTTCACTACTTTAAAGATCTTACCTATAGCTGTTTCATTACCGATAATATCACCTATTGTTTTCTTGGGACAATCTGCACCATCATTTTTCCATGTTTTAACAAACAATAACAATATCTGAATGAAAAGCAATTTTTGCTAAAAAGGTTTCCCAAATGGGGTGTTATACAGCGCCACCGTGTCGAAACATTGTCATGGTCAGTAAGTGACAAAGTGTTTCTTGGGAGTGACAATTGAGCATCACGGGACTCGTGAAAGAATAGCGCGAGCGCAGACAATAGAGGGAATGGCGCCAGGGCGTCGGCGCGGGTGAACGTAACGGGCACTGGCATTACAATTGCTCGGGCCTTAGAGACTGCTCAGAGAACCAACTAGGTGTACTCTCTGAATGCGTATGTTGTTAAGAACCTTCAAACCTTGTTAAACTTGGCCGGCTGGCCTCCGTTTGCACCGTGGATATCAAATTCAAAACACATTTCACACTAGTATGATAATCTGATAAAGTATGATTTCACTCCTTACATAACTTGCTCTTTATATTCATGACATCCAAGCGCGCGGAGATCACACTTAACTGGTTGTTCTGAGACGATGACCATACTAAGCTTTGTGAACCAGCGCATCCCGGCGATGTAATGCCCACAACGCATTGTTCTGCAGGTAGGCCACCGCTTACCGTCATTACTTAAATAGCAAGTGAAATGCACAGGAAGCGATATTATCTGTTGATATTGACTGTAATCCAGAAATAACACTTTAGTTCACGTTTAAGAATTAGAAGCAATGAATGGGACAGGTAGTTGACTCATTGCTGTGTAAATAACACCAGCGTCTATTCTTCGTGGTTTCATTCTTATAGAATAGGGTATCTTTATAGAATAAGGT
The DNA here is from genome assembly GCA_949128165.1 of Lathronympha strigana. Lineage (NCBI taxonomy): Eukaryota > Metazoa > Arthropoda > Insecta > Lepidoptera > Tortricidae > Lathronympha > Lathronympha strigana. Next base: position 7,215,647 of record OX421905.1, on the reverse strand, counting down.
TTGGAAATAATATAAGGAAAGGCTGTGTATAAAATATTGCCATTAGGTGTACTGATCTTCACTGATCATTTCATCATTCATAACGAATTGAAACGATTTTTTTTTCAATTAAAATAATGGTTTAAGATTAGGTAAGTAGGAAATAAATATTAGTTAGGTATTTAGTTACAAAATACCTACAACTTTAAACAGACATACGAATACCTGTAAACTAAACTGCAGAACTCTTACATGTACCTACAATCAGTATCATATAGTAAAGTAAGTACTTAAGCATTCAAAGTATGTAGTCAAATAATTCCGTAGGTCCACCATTTAAATTTTATGGTGTACCGAATTTATGAATACGTTGGATGCTACATATATACTATATGATGCTGACTGTACATATACTTGACCAAATTATGTCGAGCGTGTGTATTTAAGTACTTACAACAAACACACAACACTAATGTTTGTATTTACAACAAAGTTCAAATAGTATGTTCACATCGATATTTTACTACTTGACTGCATCTAACTACTAAACTGTACTGTGGATATTTATTTTTTTATATATATTTTCAATTCTTAAAACTCGCACACAGTCACAGACCGATATATCATAGACGTGAGGTCCAATCCAACATTGGCATTGCATTACGCTGAATCAGAGTATTAACGGTGAACACATAATTGACACAGTATAAGGACTAATTGACGGGGAGACCTATTCGAATGTGTTTAAGTGACATTTCGATGCGAACTTCCGTGTAAATGATCAATATGACATGATAATGACGTAGGGAATATGTCAAATCTCAGTTTATCACGTTCGAATAGATCTCCTGCTAGTCTATGATGGTCGGGTTTTTATCGTTTACCGACGTTGCTGTCACGTTCTAACAAGTATGTATGTGCGAAAGTGACGCATAGCGTGATAAGCGATAAAATGGCAACCATGCTAACCCTGCAGATCGATGTTGTTTATGATGGGGAACCCCATATCTATAGCGCGATAGTAGGTAACTTTATTTATTTGCCTACTACTTATATATTATCCTGCCAACTATAAGTACCTAGGTATATTTTATCTAAAATGTAGAAATAAAAAAATATATTCGTTGGTTTTACTTAGTGTGCGGCCACAGTACAAAAACAGACTTGTAACCCCATATTGTGCACAAAGATTGCATCCACAAAAATATGTTTCCGAAAAAACACTTCCGGCCGGCGAAGTGGAAACGAAATATTGCGTTTCTCCGAATCGGTACGGTTCATAAAAGGGTCATTCTCCGAAAATCTTCAATGAATGACCCGAGTCGGTCCTTGCGAAGTAAGACAATGTATTGTATCCAGGGACCGGAAAACCCCTCTTTAGGCTTAAGCCTATCGAGTTGGTTACCTAATCATATCTGTTACCCAATGATACTGTAACAGCAACATTCAGTAACCAAATACAAACGGTAAGCGAAATGTTGCTGTAACAGTAACCATAACCCGGTTAACTGCAAAACCCAATCCCGATAGGGTTTTTGTTTGGGGTTTTCTTTAGGTTACTGTTAACCTTATTATAACAAACGATTATACTCTTTACGTGTAAGTAAATTAGATTCAATATCTAATAACAGTAGAGGCTGGCATCGGCAAAGACAATTCCGTGTCAACAGTGAACGATAGAAATGTCGTAAAGGACATATAAAAACCTCGTACTTAGGACATTTGTATCTTGCACTGTTTTTTGGGTCCAACAGGTAGAATAACCCAGGTTTGTTTCATAGTTGTCACTTCAATCAATTTTGAACTATAAGCCGTTACACTAGAGTTGTATTAATAATAACAAGCGGTTTCTACGTCTTACACTTTCAAATTAAAGCGAAGACGGCAACGCGACGGCACGTGTTAATAATTTCTTATTTTTCTTCAAATACACAACAACCCGTTAGATTGAACTAGCTTATTTCATCAAATAAAATGTCATACCTTACAACTTCAATTCACGTTATAATAAATAAAAATACTTCTATTAATTACGTGAATTTCTTAAGCTTTCGAAAATTAAAAGTGTAGTACTAAACAAAATTGCAATTAATGAAACTGCAACATCATTACGTTTGCTTGCATGTTGTGATTTAAAGTTATTCGTAGTGTTTATTTTGACGGATTTAACTTGTTCAACGAATTTAGTGAATATCTCTTACGAGTCTTACGACTAACGTCGGTAGGTGATATTTTGTTAAGTTATTTAATCAAAACATTCAAAACCATTGTAGTAGGAACGAATAGGAATAAATCGTCTAATACCGCACGTGCAATGATAATTAAACAACTTAGGTAGCCAAGTTTACAAGTCGGGCTCGCGTGTAATTTAGATCCGAGTATCCGTGGTACTCGTAGAAACAGATCTTAAATACACGCGGACCTAACCCATCCTTATCCGTTACCATAACGTTTTAGGGCATTTTCAAAAATAGGGTACCATTTTCATTTCTTTTTGAATATAGGAAGTTTTGGGTTTTTTGTAACCAGAATCACGAGTACTATTGGAAACAAGAAAAATAGTGTCCCGTTTTTTTTGTCAGCTTTGTAACGCATTTTTTTCATACATTTCGTATCGGCCGTTACAAACCTGACAAAAAATTTTTTTTATGGATAATTGAGGACCCATTTTCATTAAAAGGATGCACTTTTTTCTGAAAATGCCCTTTAACGCAATTCAGTTAAGGTTCAGGTTCAGGTAAGGAACCTGTATTGAGTTGTATGGCAGCGACTCAGTTTAGGCCCTAAACTGAATCACGTTAAGACGTCATGGTAAGGCCCCTTGGCGTGTAAAGTAACAGTGCATGATAATTAAAATAAAAAGTAGGGATACAAACAAAAAATTAGACATACTCGTAGTACATATTATGATCAATGTGAACAACAATCAAAATACAAAATATTCAGCAAAAACAATTCTACAACGATAGTAAAAAATAATATCACACTTTTGTCTTAAATCTTCATAATAGGTAGGTCTTCCCATCACGGAACAATTGTGTTCCGGACCTTTGGGAGGCGTACGCGGAGCCGAAGCCAACACGCTGAGCCCTTTCGACAATTTAATGAAATGTAAGGGGTACACCGAGCGAATGATGCACCTGCCCGAGTTATGGGATGCAGAGGCAGCACCGCCAGGGTGTATAGACTATTGAGATTTAATGGAAACTAAAATATACTGGTCTATTAGGTGAAGGTGGTTGACTAAATACTGTATTATAGAGAATAAAATCAGACGTCTGCCTAACAAAATGGTAATAAATTTAATTTACGGCAAACGGTGACTCGCCCACATAAGATGGGCCCCCACAAAAAGCGACATCTAAGAGAGCTCGAGAGCAACACCAGTATGAGGGCTGGGGGTAGAGAGGTGTCACTAAACTTTGAACATATAGCCAACTCGCCACTTAAGTTTCCACTAGGGCTCGCGGTCGTGTCCGTGATTCGTGAACCCGTAGCCGTACGCCCGTGTTCGTGATTCACTGCTACGGTTTTCTGGTCCGTTCCGCACGTGACGTTCGGCTACGTGAAATTAGGGTACGTGAATCCGTGTAGATGCGTGTAGGCGTGATCACGGCTTCACGTTCTTTAAGAACACGCCCGTTCGGTCCGCCCGCGACCTTGAGTGAAGATACGATGCGGTCTCTAAGAGCTACGAATAAAAATGTATCGTGTGTTTTTTATTCATAGCTCTAATTCCGTTTCATTACTTTTGAATTAAAATTTATTTCTAATAGTAAGGCCTTTTAAATATTAAGTAAGTAATAAATGAAAAGAACCAAATAATAAATACATTGAATAGCTACTTTAATAAACGGGTTGCTAAAATAACCCAACTTCTCTTCATTGTTAAATAGTAACACTAATCATAGTCAGGAGTAACTAATGACAATGAATGCGAAAGCAAAATTCTAAACTCCAGATTAAATAAAAAAATACCACGAATTTGTGAAACAAAACATCGCGGTCACTTCTTTCAACTTCACGAACAAAGGGTAAAGCCCAAAGCTACTTATGCATATTGTTTGTTTCATTGTAATAAGTCGCTTGCAAATCTTATTATCTTTGTCTGCACGTGCAACTGCACTTTTTATCTACAAAAAAACCCCGGTAGGTTGGCTTAGCTTGTTAGTCATACAATAAAACACTCTAATAATAGTACCTATGCCATTATTACCTTCAATCTAGAAATAAATAGTACTCTTTAATGTGCCGAAATAGTCCAGAAGGCCTAGTATAAAAGTTGTACGACATTAACTCCTCGACCGCGTTAGCGTATCGAGGGGTCAAAATATGAAAGTTGCCGGATGATTTAAATAAACGACAAACATAATTTGAACTCTCGATACGCTAACGCGATCGAGAAGTAAGTGTCGTACAACTTTTATACTAGGCCTTCTGCAGCGCTGGCTATATGAGCCCTGGCTATAGGAGCCCTAAGCTTAACGAATATTCATGTTAATTCTTTTTCGCCTATGAATACTTGGTTAACATGTAAATCTGACATTTTGTTTTGTGTCACAGATATAATTTGCTTTTTGAGTAATTAGATAATTTGTGGTAAATATTTTCATTTTGGATTGTTTTGAAGAAAAGAATATTCGAGACTAAACGCATAACTGTGTTGTATTTAGAATAGTATTTTTGGTGTGGAAACGTTGTTTGTGTCACTTCCGTCCTCTGTAATCCTATGCAATGTCATAGTATTCCAAATCACTCAAATAGTACATTGTGATACACGTGTGCTATGATGGTCATTATACACGAGTCGATATTGTGCGCGCTAGCTAAAAGCGAGTGCGCAATAAGGAAGCCGATGTGTACACCATGCACACACGTTTCATACGACATTTTTCAACACACTTGTAAGTAAAAATCAAAATTTTATTCGTGTTTATTAACTTTTGTTAAATACGTTAACTGAATTGTCAGAATTACGTCAGAATTATAAATGGCATATGAGTTTGACTGACCTTTATAGACTACATGAAGCTTCTTGCGATGCCTTTTCGACGTCGGTTGATGACAATACTTTATATTTTCAACCAATAGATCCACTTAAGGCCCAAACATCGCAAATAAGTAGGTATATTTATCACTACATCAACTAGATTTTCATGGTAACACTCGCGTTTTGCGGTTCCAGAGATTTCATCCACATATTGTTATAGTTTTACTTCTAATTCTCTTTTTGTTGCATTTTATCATAATAATTAAGCGAGAAGACGGTCACAAATGTTTTATGTAAACAATTTACCGCGGCGCGCCATTGGAGCGCATTTTTTTCGAATCGCGTTACGCGCGCATATTTGAAGGAAAGGCCCGCCAAACAGCCAAAATAAAAAATGTTGTAATTTATGTTTAAAGCACTAATTATTGTAAATAATGAATAATTTAATAAAATTGTACATATATCAAATAATTCTGAAAGTTTTCATCCATGTATTCAACTAAATACGGAGATATTGCTTTTTAGCGCATAAGCTATTATGCGACTAAAAATAGTGTAAGTACTTGTTTGAAAAAAAACCTTTTTAATCCGACATAATTTGAATGTATTGTTTGCGTACGTAACTTAGTCTTGTAGGGTACAAACTGAATTTGATGGGTTTATCTCATTACCACACTAGTTCAATAATTATAATGAGAAAGTACGCGTGTTTAATATCTTGGATTATGAGCCTAAAAGTGGTACGATAAGAACCTCGTTACGAGCAAGTGTGTTGAAAAGATTATTCGAGTTAAAAAGAATACCTAAATTACCACTAAATACCTAACATGACACAAATTATTGTTATTAGGACTGAGAAATGGTTTAGAAACTATATGTTAAATAAGCAACATGAATATTCTTAAAAACTTGAAAAGTTATCGCTGTGACTAAAAGTCCGAAACTGATAAGAACTGCAGCTGTGTACTTTTTTTTCTGTGGCCCCGTACATGTTTTTGTTGAATTTGTTTACCTGTATTACCTTTATCATACCTACCGATGATTTGCAGAATTTTACCCTTTTGTTTCTTAGGATTAGGGTTGCCTTCTTTATATTTAGGCTTCGTTATATTATTTGATAGTACAAAGGTTTTACTAGTACGTTTCATTCATTACATTAATACTTAACAGAAAAAAAGTCTCTTGATTTAATAATAACAACCAGTAGCACAGTGTTGCTTAAGTTCATAATTATAATGATACGTACTAGGGAGTTTTACACCTTATATTTATATAAGTGCAATTCAACGGGCAGGTCGCTAGTTTTGACGAAAATCAATAGCTGGTTATACATAAAACAGAATATCCCCATAAATTACTTAGATATAACTATTATATTCATGCAAAAAATAAAATCTAAGTTTAATTCACAAGTAAATGTTTGTCCGTTCGTCCCGTATTCAATATACTACGTGGTAACTCAATTCAATAATACCTTAGTCCTTATTTATATTTCTCCCGGGCGTGTCGAACCTACGAGACGTGCGATAAGTAAGTTCCCAATGGAACCGAGCCCGAAGCTCTGCGCACGAACGCAGGTACGGGCTACGTATCATGGCGTGTCACGGCGTGTCACGTGAATCCGTACGCGAACGCAGGTACGAGGTACGTACCTTGGCGTGTTCGTGAAATTCGTGATCTTAGTACCGCCGGGCTTAAGAACACGTAGCTACGGATCGGCGTACATCACGGATATCAGGAGCCCTAGTTTCCACATCTAGTAGGTAGGTAATTATTAGGATTAGCTTTTGGAGCCGACGTGCTCATATTAACAAAGGCTCGTTTATAAAACAAAAAAATGGCCTTGCACGTGCAGACTACGGATAGGTATGAGTTGTTGGTAAGGGTATCGTTATAAAAATTATGGCAATTTAAAATGATAATATTGAAAGCAGCTCTAGAAATTCCTGCTTCAAAAACTTTACTTGCATTGTTTTTACTAATTACTCTCATGAGACAATGACATTTAAGTGCACAAAGATGAATACCGACCGAGTGCAGCCTTATTGTTATTGCCCTTATCGGTTCCACATAAACAATGAATCTCGGCAATGTCTAAGCCGCGATGCGTTATATTATCTTGGTCTGGTATTTTACATTAATATTCTTACAATTTACGTAATCCAGTCAAATTATTATTACACATATTTTGAGTTGATACTTTGTATCCCGATACCTATACCTACTAATTGGTGTCACGGTAAACACTTCCGCTTTTCTATGTTTTCTGTGTGTATGTACACGAATGCATAGAATGAGCAGAAATCTAGATCCTGGATGGCTTTATGGATCTAGGGTGCCATGAAACATTGCTATTAAAGTAATATAAATAGTTAAATACAGTATAAGAGGGCAAGCGTACTGTTGGCTAAAAAGCTATCTCAATGGGCAGCGACAATGTGTAGAAGTTACAAAAATAGTTAAAAACCTTAACAAAACGTATAATTCGCCGTTCATCATTAACACATGCGGCGTGCCATCGGGTAGTATACTAGGGCCGTATTTGTTTTTACTTTACATCACCGATTTACCTGGCGCCACACAAAATGACACTATACTATTTGCAGATGACACAACCATAGTAATTAAAGAAAATACAGATGGTTCTCTAAGAAATATTATTACATGTACCTACATTAACAAATGTAACAAATTGGTTAGAAAATAATAATCTCAAAGTTAACTTAACCAAAACACAACTGGTTTAATTTCAAACTTATAATAGCAAAACCAATTAGATTATCTGCCGATTTTAATGGCGTAAGTACAACTTAATGAAACGGAAAGTGCAGTTTTTCTAGGAATTAAGAATGATAAGTTTTGTAATTGGAAAGCCCATATTAATACCCTTTGTAATAAGCTACATCGATTTAATTATATTTTGTATCGTCTGCGAGCAACCGTCTCTGAGGCGGCAGCAACGGCAGCCTATAACGGTTATGTATCGTCGCAAATCTGTTACGGAATAATAATATGGGGCAACTCATCAGATGCTGATAAGGTTTTCTTAGCCCAAAGAAAGTGTTTACGAGTAAGATCTTTGTGTGGAGCATATTACCTAGATAGTTGCAAGCCATTATTTAAAAAAGTATACTACCCTTGCCATCCTTATATGTATTTGTTATGTGTATATTCGTAAAACATAATATAGAATTGTTTAAAATGAAAGGAAGGGAAAAACGATATAAATACGATCTAAATACCGACACATCAGACATTAAAACTATTTCAAAAAATACGTGTGGCACTCGGGGACTGCCGCGGTAAAGCTATTGCATATCATTTTGTATCAACTTATGCAATTATAATTATTTATTTATTTTATTCATGCAGTATTTCTTTTTCTTTGATATTAATTCAAGTTACACTTTTTGAGCGTGGTGACCGATAAGAAAACAAATTTTTCTATTATTTAATAAATAAAAAGTTAATATTGTTTAAAATGTTTTTATTATTTTACAATACATGTGGGTTTTATTATCTTACAGTAGCTGTTGGTTATTCAGGAATATTTATCATTAAAACTATAGGTTTATGATAACTGAAATAAGAAACATAAGTTTGCGACTTAATATCCTCTAAATACCTAGAAAATACCGCGTCAATGGTGGTCCCATATTTTGTTGTAGACTCTTGTGGATCATTATTCATTTTCAAATTCAATGTTTTTGATAGAAAAGTTGTCAACATTATTTTACAATACATGTGGGTTTTATTATCTTACAGTAGCTGTTGGTTATTCAGGAATATTTATCATTGAAACTATAGGTTTATGATAACTGAAATAAGAAACATAAGTTTGCGACTAACATATTTGATTTTGGCGGGACTAAAATAATAGTGTTTATTTTGACGTTTGACATCGCCGTATCTCTGGTAATAAAAGCTACTGTCCTCAATATTTTGTATAGAATATGACACTTAGCGACATTCGTTTGGAGATATATCCTTTCCCCGATAAAGAACTTTGTAACAAAGTGAATAAAGTCGGTTTCGGTCCGTCGGAGGTCGGAGTGGGGAGCGTCAGGTTTTTTTTCGTTACGGAATTTCTGGATTCAGTCCCCGCGCTCAAGGCCCGCGATAGAAGCTATGCAATAGCTTAAAAAAAAATTCTAACTCTATGGCCATCAAATTATATTATAATTATTCTTCCTGTTACATATGAGAGTTCTTAAAGGAAATAAAATCAGTAGAAAACTCTTTTTCATTGTTAGATTTTGTATATAATTAGATATTGTTATTATAATTTTAGTATTATAAATTTACGAAAACGGGGCTTAATCGTGTATAAACTTTGAAAACAAACCTCCGACGTTTCAAGGGCGACATTGCCCCCGTGGTCCCGGAGAAAGACTGTAATTTTAGTAGTATTTCCGTGAATATACCTACTTAAAAAAGTTATACCCAGAGTATCTCGAGATGCGATATTGTAATGTAATAAAATAAATTATAGATGTTTAATTACTCATTTATTGTCGGTACATTTTCAAATTAATTTAAACACATTACAGAAGCGTCTTGCCACACACGATACCGGTTTTCTGCTCTGTTTGGAACATGCCATTAGGCCACGTGTAATTAAGACACGACTCGTGTACACGGAGCCACGTGTCAGCGTGTACTCTTGTAATCGGGAGCCCTAATCTCAAACTCGTACGATTATACAAATTTTGCTCATTACTACGATAATACGAGATACGAAAAAATAATATAATAATAAGTATCCAATATCAAAGTATGTCATAATCATTTGGAGCACCGCTTGCTGCACTTGCTTACAATTAACTCAAATACATACTTTTGTTTTGCCAATGGTAGCAAATAGCGGTCTCAAGTGAAAACACGTCAGACGTCAGCGTGCGTAGCCAAGATGCCAATCGCTCACGCTTAATAATGTATCGTAGCTACCTCTCTCTATCTCTCTTTCTTATTAGCGTGACAATGACAGTTGCATTTCATTAGCGAGTGAGCGTGAGCGGTTGGCATCTTGGCTACGCACCCAGGTAATAAAAGAAAGTAATTGCCGGCAAAATCGTATTAAGATTGGTAATAAACAAGACTTTTATTGTCGCATTATCACTCTTGACGCATATATGAGAAATTAAGGAAAGACAAAAACTATTCACCGTTTTATAATGTAAACAGTTTGAAATCACGATTTCCACTTGAAACTTATCTGCTATGAATAGCATTGTAGTGTCTTTTGTTAAACCCAATCGCTAATTACCTGCAGAAAATGAAATGCAGTAATACAAAAACCTGTAATATAAATTACAAATTTATTGTCTTAAGAATAAGGGTCAAATTGGAATAGGACGCATTTCACATAAAACCTTTTAGAAATGAAATATGATCTGACCACCTGGGGACAATTGTATAATTTATTTTGTAACTTAAAATATTAGCGGAACTCTCTTTCTAATAAAAGGGATTGAAAAGAGACTTCCGCTAATATTACAAGCTACAACTGATTATGCAATAGGCCTCCGGTAGCGTGTTTTGCAAGTCTTAGTTAGAGGGTGGTATTTATTATATTATTTTTGCTGTAGTTGAGTAGTGTATGAACTAAGCATGGATTAAAAATTCAAGAATCCAAATGCATTAAAAATCCAAAAAGTAGGCCAGTTGTCGATTGTAAGAAATATCGGGAATAGAATACAGTGTAGCTAACGTTGCCGGTACTTGGTAGCGTAGCGACTGAAGCTTGCACAATATCCTCAAATCGATAAGAAATCTGTTCCCACTTTTTTTAATATCTACCTACGTAAGTTGCAAAATTTAACACAAGCTACAATAATCAAATCAACTTTTAATTATGAAAAATAAACAGACACCTGGTTGACCACGCCTCGGTTCTTAATTTCAAAAGGTTATACGTTGAGTGCATGCTATAACAATTTGAACTTTATTGCCGAAGGAATACTGTTGTTATTAATAAAATATCTCTTGTTCTTTATGGTACTATTTCGTGCAGGTAATTAGCTGTTGGTTTTACAAAGGATAACAATGTCGAGATTTTAAAAAGTTTTAACTTTACCGACAGCCGTCACAAGATGTACTCACAAAATAGCACTATTTGCTGAATTTTATCGCTTCGTAATCTGAGACTAATAGTTATGTTTTGTTTTTAAATAATATCAGAATAATTGCGCTAAGTTACCCATGTATGATGATTATTTATGACTCTACCTATATTTGACTGATTAACTACAAGAAAAATAAATAAACTTGAGCATAGTAGAAACAAACGCTCACGCCGCTTTCATTTCTATGTATGATAATAAAAATGTTAGGCCTAAAATGTTAGGTTATAGTAAGGAAATAAAGAAACGATGCCACACTAAGAGCAAAACAAACCTGGTTCCACAGCGAGCGACAACGTCCTAACTCCTAGCCATGGTCATTCAATATTAAGTCTAATTCCTGGGCGTATAAAGATTACTTTCGTTTGAACTGTTCAAAACAGAATAAAACACTAACAGAATTCATTGGGGTTAGTTACTGGTTAGAGGTTAATTGGGGTTAACTGGACCGATAAGGTTTCCGAATGATTAAGGTTTCCGTATCATGAGTTAACCGAATTGGAGGTGTTTTGAAAACAACCTTTAAAATAACCTTATGAAAAACCCGGGTTATGGTAACCGGTTCCGGTCCCTGATTGTATCAGTGTTCCATGTGGCAGACTGCACCCGGTGCCGCCCAGTGCTAGCGGACGCACAAGCGGTTTACGAGTAGTACGGGCGGGCGTCGTAAGTCGTAAGAGAGAAATTTATAAATCCTGAAACTATTTAGACCTATGATAGCAATAGTTGAATCATATGTTTTATTTTATTGCATCACTTGCGGGTATAACATTATAGTTCCAAGTATAGGAATATTATAAAGGGAGCTAAAAAAACTTTCACAGGACTAGCTGTTTCGCTTTACTTTGTGCATTGTATATAAACCAACAAATTGTATTTGTCATATAATTATTAATTCATTAGACACATACTTCTTATACTATTGCAGATGACGTTAATATACACGTAGTATTATTAATCCTTTTACAGTCACAAGGATGTCATTGAATTTCACCATATAAATTTGTAAATATTATTTTGAAGTCATGGCGATAAATACTTTCATATTTAAAATGCTTTAATGAATTAGATTAAAATATACATATTAAAAACGAGGAAATGCCGCCAGCATCCTAGGTATAATGCCTCAAGGACCTATTTTAGATTTAAGGTCGGTAGAGGTAGGTAGTTAGGCAAGTTACACTTACTGTATATATTTCGAAACTATACATATTAACCAGCCAGCAAACCATATTAATATACTTAGACCGGGTTACTCACGTCTATAAAGTCGAAAATAGCTCGACATGTTTCGGGACGGTCCGCGCCCCATAATCATGAGTGAGAAGCGCTTGCCGCGATTGCTCTGCGCACACTGCGCGCGACAGCCCGTTGACTTTATAGACGTGAGTAACCCGGTCTAAGTATATTAATATGTCTAATACTCACGGGAGTTTTCTAGCCAGTAAACCAGTTCCAATGATGGACCTTGATTCAGATGTTTTTTACATTATACAAAACATTAGCTGAATAAAAAATATTGTAAAGGTAGCAATATTTAGTAGAAGCAACATGAGCGTGTGATTTGAAAGTGGACAGAAAGCCGTTGTCGCCCGCTCACAGACCCGCCACGCTGTCAACATATGCGTTTACGCACTCATTCATTTGTGCTATTAATGGGTCCATTCAGCATTGTCTTGCACATGCGCCGGAAATGCATCGCCACGGTCCCACCCGCGCCCCCAGCTATCCACGCTGGTGACATTTTGCGGAAACTGCGATGTTTTTTTTATATAAAATTTATGTAAAGAAATCTAATTAACTTATAACGAATCTTTCCACATATCTTCTTGCTGTTGCCCTGACTTAGAATGAGTCATAATCATGCGGAGCCACAAGATTACTAAATTTAGAAGCAGATGCTTGAATTTAACTTTTAATCCAGTCATTGAACCGACAGTTTGTATGAAAATTTTGATTCGTAACGAATATATCGTGACATCGTGAGTCTAGTATTTTGCAGGCAGCAAAATCCAACAAAATATCGTTACATGCTAATCGTCACAAATATGTACACACATGTTACGAACGCTTTTGTTGTATGATTTTTATATACTAATATAAATATGCACTTTTTAGTGTACTTTTTTTTAACTATTTACCTACTTCGGGAAGAAAAGTTTGTAGGATTTTGGCATAGGTATAGGTATTATCTATAAATATCCCATTCGAATGTATTTTGAGAAAATCATGGTATTATAATATCATTTAATGTCTGTCAAAACCATGACAAACACGCATCTTTCCTGGGTTATTTGGTTAGGCATTCCTGACGACCAGGCCCCGTTATCAGTGGTGAAAATTTATTGAAACGAGGGTTGCCAAAATTACATTAAGTCTGAAATCCTTCATTCGCCTGTTGTACATAATTTCGTAGTAAAATATTTAAATTGTAATCTATGTAAAATACATTACAAATTATATATTTCTAGTTAAATGTAGTGAAACAAGCAGTTTTAATGTTAAAAAATAAAAACCGTCATATATCCTTCTTTTGCCTGTTTCTCAATTTCACCTACTGTAATTAAATATGATCAAGAAAATTGTGTATATACTCGTACCTACTTATTTCAAATTGTACGCGTTGAATGACCTTACTTGAATTTTACGATCTGCGTATGGTAAAAAAAATATTAAACACTTGTTAAGGCGAAGTTATGTACCGAAGGCCTTATGATTTGAGGGTTTCCTTAAGTAACTTGATTTTTTCCTTACGGAAACCATAATTTTGGTGGAGTGATGAATAATGAAAACCAGGCATGACAAAGTAGAACTTCTCGATAATTTTCAGATCTAACAATCGATCGATCGAAGAGGTACCTCCAAGGTAGTTTCATTTTAGATTTTACTTCAGATCTAATGATGGAATCCATGAGACATTAAAAAAACAAAGTTACACGTGTGGTGATTTCAATATTTTTGAAGTAAACTTTAACTCTAAGTCAAACTGTAGCTTTTGCTGGGAAAGCCAATTGAAGTCTCTTTATTTCTTAAAAATAATATTTATTTTACCTAGATTCATTGATACGCCATTGAATGCGTTTCCTATACTTACTTCAAGTATCAAAAAAAATATGGAAATGAATGATGGAAATTGACACAGGAATTAAGCGCTGCACATGGCGTTTAATACCAGATGGTCGCGAGGTCTACAGCTCACAGAGGCACTAGTTTAAACGATATTATGAACTGTTATTAATTAGATGGTGAAGTAAATTCAATAAGATATCACGTATTGAATTCTATTTAGGTTATTAATTAATATTTTTCAACTCCTGATTACCGATTCAATTTCACCGTGCATACGGCAGATAAATAGGGGTGTCATAATTGTATCGGTGTATGTCTGTGGCAACGTAGCTTCAGAAACGGGTGTTCTAATCTAATTGTTTTTTTAATCGAAAGCTTATGTTTGTCGGAATGGCTAATCCTAGCTGATGGAGACGAGAACACACGTCTCCAAAATATTCAACAAAACAGTCACACAGGATTTCAAGCACATTAAATGGTTAAATGATAAATCTATCGGCCACAAATATGGGTATTTTTGGAGCATTTAATACGTCAATTTAAAAAATCTAATTATCATTATATTCAAATATAAATACCGATATTTCGCTAAGCGTTCAGTGAAACGGTGAAGAAAATATCGTAAGAAAACAGAACTAATCATAAGGGCTAGTTTGCCGGTTGGAACTTGGAAGGTCAAATGGCAATGGTATTTGCAGAAACCCCATTACCTATATTTTCTACCAAGCTACCATAACTGGCCCCTACCTAAGAAGTTCTGCGCTAGTACCAGGAAATTCGAACGATTGCGGATTTGTCTCTCCATCTCTGTCACACTTGTATATTAGAGTACAAAGAGGTTTTCCGTCAATGACAGTTTTCGATGTTCGTGGTAGGCGAGCTGACTACGCTACAAAGATAACGATGAAGCAACACCCTTCATAAATTCTCCCCGTGTCGTGCTACGGAATTCGTAGCCCCTCGTAGCGCTCTACGACCGTCAGGTTGCACTCAAAAAACCCTCAACACCTACTTTTTAATCAACACGCAGTTTTACCAACATTGATGAATAAATAAACGAATGCCATCCATCATGTATATATTTTTAATTAAATGTTTATCTTGTTATGCTTAGAACACCATAACACACAACTTTAAGTTAACTAATGTTCATTACGTCGAATTTACTGTGCGTAATTAGCATTAATATTTAATGTGGAACTCTATTTTGTAAGAACAGAGAAAACTCACTAAGTATGGCAATTAACGTAAATACAAACACACCATTTACATATTTAGAAGTCACGCGTACAAAGAAAAAGCCAATTAAAATTAATGAAGTAGTATTTTTTAATGTGTGTACATTATTAAATTGTACTAACTAGTGTGTACTTTAATAGTTTTAATTCTTTTTGGTCTTGAATTGTAGGTACTATTAGTTATAGGTAGGGTATTCTTACGCTGTAGCTATAGGTAGGTGTATGCATACGTACCTAGTGTATCTACATTCTTATTTTATTTTGTTGCAATTGCACCAGTTAAAACGTGATTATCGTGATCGTGAATTTGTTTAGCGTAGCGGCCTGCAATTGGATGCTTGCCGGCCGGAGGGCAGAATTATTTATACGTACCTAGTAGGTACCTATACTTACGCACTTTCAACTCTTTTTTACCAGGTTCCGTACCCAAAGCGTAAAACGGGACCCGATTACTAAGACTTCCCTGTCCATCCGTCTGTTAACCAGGCTCTCTGGTCTCATGAACCGTGATATTTTTGTTACCGCTATAACCACAAATACTAAAGAAACAAAATAAAATACATATTCCTCTCCCATAAAACAGAAAATTTTATTTGTCATTTTTATTGATAATGGTGGTACGGTCTTTTCACCACATTAGTAACTCAATTCCAGGACAGCGCCGGTATACCTTCTTCTCTATCACTTGTGACATAGCGGTAAGACAGACTTTCAATCCGGAGGTCGCGGTTTCATACCCTCGTACATACCAATAAGTTTTTCGAGACTTGCGTTTCGAAGTACCATTTAATATATACCGTTTAATATAGCATGGGCAATTTATGAATTTTGTTATTCATTCATAAACTGCCCATAGTGCCCATGCAACTTTGAACGCGATAGTGCCTACCGCTGTTAGGCGATTCTTTCGTCAGCATACAGGCGAAGAAATTTAAAGGTGTATGTGAAAAATCCAACCCGCTCTGAGCCCGCCTGGGGCCAGTGGGGACTAAAGCCCAATGCTTCCATACATCAGAGGAGGTTTGTGCCCAGCATAGGACGTACATACAAAGACATATATAGGCTGCAGCTGCAGTTTATAGAGATGCCAAATTTCGCAAAAAATGTTTTTAATCATTGAATTGAGCTTCGAAATTCAATCATTACAAGTTGGCATTATTTACTTTCAACTATCGCATGACTAACGTGTACTTGCAGATTTTGCAATATGTACATATGTAGAGTTTAAATTCATGGGGCCATAATATTAGAACCACTAATTTGACAGAAGAGACATAATAATTCGATATAAAATTCATATCCGTGTATCAGTATTGGTATATCAATATCACATCGTATTCGGACATATTTATGTTTCGTTGTAGATTTTTTTTATAAATTGAAAATTTTCATGTTTACTTGCAGAATGGCGAGCTCTTTCAATCCTACTACGAAAATAGTATCCTAAAATTTCCATATATTTTTCAAACTTGCCATTGCGCTACCGACCGCCATACCAAATCTGTAAAAAAAAAAAACTCTTAATCAAGGACATTACTAAAGTTATGCGTATACGTTAATGCGAGCAGAGGCGCCGCCGTTCTCGAGGCTTTCAAGACAGCGACCGCACTCGAATCTACTAGAAAGCCGATAATATGATAATTGAGTTGTCTCTGGGACCTGCCCGCGTCCGGGTCGCACCCCTTCAATAAATATTTTCCGATAAAATTATTATGCATTCTAAAAAATACCATGAACCCGATTCCCGGAATCTTCGACCCGGGCGGTTTATACAAAGATCCCGAGGGAGACGACGTTACGAGGCTCGCCGCTTGCCTGAAAGAGACAACCTGAATGGAATGAGGTTCAGCGCAGGCGACGGGGCGAACTGTGAGAATTACAAGGAATGGATTTATTTATTGGGCCGCGTCGTTGTTCCGTTACGAACGGCGTTAGTAAATAAATAAATACGATCTTTATCGGCTTTGGTGTGGATGTTTGATCTTGCCTATAGGGAACACATTGAACTGCTAAACGGCAACATGCATGACAATAACTCTCGCTATGACACGATTACCGTCGTGATAAACTAAACGGTACCATAAAAATACACACACTCAGGTTCGTTCGCTACCGTTGAAAGTGCTGACTTCAAATTTCAAGCAAGAGTAGCTAGTATTTTTTTTATATCAGAACTACTTATGTAGTTACGCCGATACACTCGCAACATTATATTCTGCAGTAATTATGTTTGTTTAATTTGCTTAGAGACTTTACATCTGCTGTTGACTCTTACAAACGGCGCTGACATGCTCCTGAAAATGTCCGAGCGTAGTATCTGACTGGGAATGTTTCTCATACAATATGTGTTTGTTTTTAGTAAAAGGTATCTTGGTCGCTTTTTGATAAAGTTCATTCTTAAATGAATCTTTATGACATTAACACCTTATCGGCTAGCGACAAAGTGGTAACGTTCACTAAGAACGACCTTCTGTGACATTAAATTCCTAGTCGTATCTGCACACCACATATCCTGAATGTATATCTATCTAGCTTTTCGTATTTGCAAGCGTTCGTATTTTCATTCAGGCATCAAAAAGCGGGTTACTTGTGCGAAAGCTCAAAAGTGGTCACCATATTGTTATTTGTTTGTGACTCTTTCGAACTCGTGAATAGTCCATAGAAGGCTTTTATTTTACTTATTTCGTTCGTCTCTTTGAGTGTTAGTGCCAAATTGAGACACTATACGGGGTGGTTTTTAGTCATTGACCCAATTGTTTCGGTATACGAAACTGAACAACTTTTATTATTCAATTTCAATTCAATTCAATAATCATTTATTTCGAACAAAAGTCCATAATGTGTTAGTAATATTACATATTAAAACTTAAATCTAGGGTTAGTACAAAACATAACATTAAAACAAATTCTGACATAATGGGGCATGTAGCTGCACCCAGTGCTTTAGCCACGGTGAGAGTCCCACCGGTCGGCCAACATGCACAGGATTATGGAATATGGGGCTAAAGCCAAAATCTAAAAAAAAGGGGTTTCATACAATCCGGCTGGTGGGAATTTACTTACTGGAATATACATACAAATTCACATAAGTGACATTGTCTGCGATTGTTGACCTCCATCTGGAAAGGCGACAGAAAATGAAGACTCGACTATTAGCTGGAACGCGAATGGAGTCGGCCTAGTGCTAATTACGACATCACATGCAGACGTGACATTTTTGTCGCATTACGCATACTGGAACTGTTTTGTTCTCAATAGTCTCAATCATACATACATATATCTTTTTTATCCATACTTAGGTAGATTCATGTCGCAAATCGAAACCATTTAACCCTTTTATTCATTTATTCATTGCAAAGAACGGTACATTATATAGCTGTTACAGAATTAATTAAAAGTATCACATGCCTGTTTATGGTTTAAGAACTTTATTTTCAAAAATAATTTACAAAATTCACTTATTTGAGAAGACAATATTTTATGTACCTAACTTAAAACTAACGTGCAGAACAAAGCAAGATACAAATATATGTTACATTTGTAATAAAGTGGGTAGAAATAAAAATACATTTTAGTTCGCCGAATTAGTGCGAGTTACTCGACACTTGTTACTCGCAAGTAGCAAATGTACGAACTTAACGTATCAAAGTTCAAACAGGCTTTTATATTTGGTACGTTAAAATGTGACTCGTGTCTTGCCCTGTACTGTAGGGGAATTTTATTTCACTGAACATCTCCAATACGGCCTCCTAGCCTAGTTGGTAGTGACCCTGCCTACGAAGCAGGAGGTCCCGGGTTCGAACCCTGGTCAGGGCATTTATTTGTGTGTTTATCACGAATATTTGTTTCTGAGTTATGGATGTTTTCTATGTATTTAAGTATTTATATGTATCTATATATTATATATATCGTCGTCTAGTACCCACACCACAAGCCTTATTGAGCTTACCGTGGGACTAGGTCGATTTGTGTAAGATTGTCCCACAATAAAAAAAAATACATTAAGGGGTTACAAGTGTTTCAATATTTTTTGTACCCTTGCACTTTTCAAAAAAAGTTTATTAAATAGGTACCAAATACTAAATACCAAGAATAATCAGAAACTATATAGAATTGACAAAGTGGGAGATCTTATTGAACACGAACACTTTCTGTGATACCTAAAATGCTGATCCCACGCCTTTTGTTGTTTAAGAGTTCAAAGCACTCATAGTAACAATTTCCTAGATGAAGCAAGAAACCAACAAGCATCAAAACGACTTGCTCATAAACAAAGCTATTAAATTGTGTCATCTGTGACTCACCTAATTTACTGCTAAAACTACAAACTAGTGAAGCACAACACTTACCCAATCAGTTAAAAGTGTAACTCAATATCGTTTAATGGGACAACTGATTTAGGGTCGTAGGTCATAAGTTAACCGTTTTATTGAAATGATAAGAATCTTAATTTACTATGAACTCTTGCGAAATATCAGTTATGAATGTTCGAATTCTAAAAAAATAATGTTTGATATGTAATCGATAACTGTTGGCTCTATGAGCTGTAGGTAATGGTGGAAATCGGCCCAAATCAAAAGGACATACGCGATAAAAAGGCTTTATGGCGCTTAGGTAGGTCTTAAGTAGGTATGCCAATTGTCCACCATTTTCAACATTTATCAAAAGATTAAACAATAAAAATAACGTAACGATAGAACTTAATAGCTCACATAATTTTACATGAATCGATTGAGGAATGCGACCAGAGGGGGAGATTTTTGACTTTCGAACGCTCGAATTAGTGAATTAAAACTTCTTCAGAAACGATGAAATTACATTTTTGAAATTAAATTACATTTTAGATATTTCATAACGTGACACAAATTATAAATTTCATATGAAAATTACGGTGAAAATATTTTGGACTTCAATTCCTATGATTTCGAACGCTCGAATGGGGAGAGCAGCCGGAAAGACGGACCAGAAAGCCGCATATAGGTACCTACTACAATTTTTATCCAAACTGCAACAGAGACCTTCGCTAACGATCGGTTAGCAAAGTTAAATAATTGGATGCTAGCATTAATAATGTCACGGCTGCTACACAACAATATAGGGTTAACGATGGTAGTGAATAAATCTATGTTTCTGCGTCTTGTCACTGAGAAGAAGTTTTCAGAATAATTAAGGGACTAAAAAATAAACACAGCTCGAGAATTGATGAAGTGCCAGTTTTCTTATTGAAACTTTGCATCACGGAACTAACGCCACCAATAACTGTGCTCATAAACCAATTCTTAGGTGATGGGATATTTCCCGATGACTTGGAAATATCCGTAGTTAGACCACTATTTAAGAAAGGTGATAAAATGAGTGTCCTGGGTTGCGTACTATTCTTGTTGTATATAAACGACCTTCTGAAACTAGTGAAAATACATAACATTTTATTTGCAGACTACATTTCATTATTATTTGAAGTTAACAAAGGTAAAAATCCTAACCAAATTATAAAAAAATGGTTTTGCGAAATAAATAATTGGCTTAACATTCTAAACCTCGAATTAAACCTTAATAAAACTAAATTATTGCATTTCGTCACGGGCGAAGAAGCCCCTTGGATCTAGAAATAGTAATAAATAATACCAAGATTCAGAAAGTAGATAATTTTACGATGCTTAGAATTTCTATTGATAAACACGTAAACTGGAAAAAACATGTAGAGTTAACAATAACCTGAAACTTTCAATATGCACTGTGCAACCTACGTAGGACTACTGACCTTAAAACTGCTCTGTCGGCCTATCATGCCTGGGCTCACTCTCGGCTCAGTTACGGCGTGATGCTTTGGGGTAACAGCACAGATGCCCATGAGTTATTCGTTCTCCAAAAACAATGTGTGTTTATCATGGTCGGCAATCAACGGCCCAATAGCTGCAATGCAAACTCTACTTTGAAAAGCATAGGATACTACCACTGCCTTGCCAATACATTTTAACATTAGCACTCTACGCCTGGATTCAGAAACAGGTATACGACGAAATTCGTAGTAACAGAAAGAAATTTCAGCTTGTTATCCCTGCCTCAAAAACAAAAATGCTATCTAATAGCCCGCAATATACGGCTATCAAGGTATATAATAAGATACCAGACAACATCAACTCACACAAAAATGATGAAATGTTTTATAAGAGTATAAAATCTCTCTTGCAGCAAAAGTGTTATTATTCCTTAAATTAATTCCTTACTAACAGTTTTGAATAATTAATATAATAGCGATAATCTGAAATGTTTTAATTTAATATAATTTCAAATAGCATAAGGTACATAATATCTATTATACCTATAGTGCATATAATTAAAATTCATAATTGACATTGTACATACAGCACATTTAGAATACATTTGTGCATGATAAGCTAGATTAGATACTCGTATACATAAATACCTATGTTGCTATGCCTTGAAATACTAATAAGACCCATTGTAAATCCATGTATGCAATACAAAAATTATTAATATGAATATGAATAGTTATTGTTTGCATTCAAACTATTAACTTACTACCTAGTACACTTTTTTGTCGGCACACGGACAAGTAATTAATTACTTAAAGACGATTAAGTACTTGTTAAAAGGTCGGAGTCAAAAGTAGACACAACAATCAATTTGGGTTAGAGACGGAAAGTGCAGGCGCTAGCGAGCCGCCATTTGGGTGGCTGCTCTAGTGAGGAGTACGCTTTCTTGTAAGTATGTTTAAATATGTCAAACGACCGGAGTATAGAGACTGACAGACAACGCACAGTCCAAACTGTTGCAGGAACCATGAACTTTGGAACTTGCATTCTTCAAATATCGTAGTTTTTTTTTCTATAGTGGACATACACGACATCTTCCAAATTCTGCCACCATTAAAGATTTAGTTTTTTCGCCATTTTTACTGTCTTAGAAAAACTAGTGTATGCCACAGCTCATAATTGTTTCTTAAAATTCTCGGGTCTACTACTACAAAACTCGGCTACGTCTCGTATGACTGTTGCATAAACTACTATTATATGGTACTACTAAAAGGTGAATGTATTTAGTAACGTAGGATCATGGTGTTAATAAACGCGATTAATCCGTTCTAAAGTGTTTAATTTCAATGTATTTAATAAGTCAAGCGCCATATTTAAACACAATAGAAAAACCTTACCACAGATTTTCTATAATAGTTGTTCAAATTACACTCGTAGCACTAGCACTCATATCACTCTACCTTCGGCAACACGGACTTCTATCACGTTGGAAGTTGGAAGGGAGACGTCAAAGCGACATCTTACCGTACTAATTATTCTGACACTTTATGCGGAGAGGAAACGTGCACACAAACACATTTCTCACTCATTACATACAACGAACAATCTGTGATGACGACACTAACACATACACAAAAATATACAACTACACTAACAAACCTTGCAGACTTCGATCTGTTTTTGTGTACGGACTGGTCACAACACAGACACGCGTATGCCCATTTGGGCTTGTACTACGTATGATGACTCCCCTCTCTGTGTTGCTTGAAGCACTTGACCTAATCCGATCGTGAATAGTTCCTATCCATAGTATCCATACACACACGCCTTTATTTTTTTGTGAAATATAACCGCTGTTTATGTATAGACATTGTGTCTATTACGTTGAACATTTTTGAGGATAACTTTTTCCCAAGTCGGGAGAGGCCGTGAGAATAGATCGCGTGCGGTGAATACATCTCTTTAGGCAATCATTAGGTAAACATGGTATTAGCCTGTTTATGCCTGCCCGTATACCCTAATCACATGCCACGTGGAAGTACCGTAAATCCCCTCCTTTCTGCTTAAGGCTACATCAAACCTTTAGTCCTATAAGTGGTAAATTAAGCCATAATATAGATTTTCAAAGGGACTTTACCATCTGGCTATGAAGATCAGATGGTAGTTGCTTTCGTAAAACTAGCGCCTACGCCAAATCTTGGGACTAGTTGCCAAAGCGGACCACAGGCTCCCACAGTCGTGGCATAAGCCGGGAAAACGCCACGAAGAGTGTGAAACATTTCTACCTATCAGAGGTAGAGAATGTCCAATTGTCAATACAATACAAAAGAATTCATAAAACGGTATTGTTCGTATTAGTACCTTACCTATATAAGAGTATGTCATTAACAAACATTATAACATAAACTATAACTGTTTAAAATATAAATATTAACAAAAATTATAACACCGGAAAATACGGGCCACTATTTAATTTGTAGTCGTTGGCGGTTCCCAGGCGGGTATCTAATCAATGTTCAGTTTACACGCCGTAACGATTCCTGCGACGATGACGTCTCACGCTCATGCATGAGCTTATAGAGACTAAATTAAATATTTATTAAATAAGATCTGCTGCCTTAAGATAAGACGCTTCTCACGAGTTGGGTGTCCCGCACTGAGGTAACTGCAGAAATGTGACAAGTCTACTATTGTTTGAAGAGTAGATTTGATTAAGAGAGGTTGTCTGGGCGTGAATTAGCTAGAGAAATGCTTTTTGCTTGTTTGCAGTGTAAGAAATAACAGTTAAAGTATTAGCTGAAGATTTGATTGCACCTTTAAAATGTTAACTGCCTATGTATGTTATTATTTTTTCTGTATCTTAGTAGGAACATTTGAATGGCTACATCTAGAATCACTGTTGAGATTGTTGATAAACGGTTAAATAACGGTGGACACACTATCGATCGTCTTCTCATAGATAGATTACGTAGTATGATCAGTTAAAATGGTATTGAATGGAGTTTATGGATATATGGCAGCGGGACCGCGGGGTGGTCGCGGGCTCTTTGCCACAGCTTTGCTATGCCCACTGTCAACACACGCACTACTCACAGCATACAGTTTTTTGTGCGCACATGTGGCAGACCGCCCAAACCACGACCACGACCCTGACAAATATTTGCCTTCAATTCCGAAACGCTTAGAGCCTCGGTCCAAATCAATGAAACGCTTCAACAGAACAGGTCAATCTGGTTAGGGGAGGTTCGATTTGTTCTCGTTTATAAGACCAAGTTCAGTTTTATGGGTAGCAAATTGGCAATTATTCAATTGGTTTGTGTTACAATGTATTAACATGATTACTTGCTTAGGTAATTTTGCAATGTAAAAATCTATTGTTATAATTTTTTCTTTAAACTTGGTACTTGAACAATTTCTATTTTATCCCAGTTCTATTATGTTTACGTCTATAAATTAATGATAGATACGATTGATAATACATAGTAGGAAACATTCCGTAATGCGGGCGATCTGCATCATCCTAATGCCTGGGCTGTCAAACCTTTCTAAATAAATTAGTCTCATCGAATGCTAAGCAGCATTCTTCCATACAAATAAAACAAGTAACGGCGCAAACCATTAATTGACCGGACCCGCTGCTGAGCGAAAAAACTCTATCAGATAAACCGGGTAAGTGTTTACGGTTTCTCACGAGTCCAACCCTCAATGGCGCCTTGCTGATTGATAGCAACTCGCCGACCTTCTCACCTTGCCGCTACAAGCAAGTCTGCTCCTTATATCCTTCAACTTAAAAGTGCATCTAACGTCACTAACGACGTAAAAGATCGTTCTTCTTTGATATACACTGCACAAGCTAATATGAAACCTGTTTCGCAGCAGTCAAGGTGCATTTATCCCTGACGGCCGCATCCATTCACGGAATTCTGCACCCTCAGCATATACCTGTCCGCAGCCCACCTCAAAACCGACAAAAAACTTTATGTATGTTAATTTCTAACATCGAAACATTCTTCATAGTTGTTATAATAGCTTTGTTGTCATAATTTGGTAAAACCGTTCCTAATTGCTTGGATATTGAAGTATATTCTTAAATGGTAGCAATAGCGTTGTTTTGTAAGGTTGAGTCGACAACTATTATTATTAGTGTCAACCTTGCGTGTACCAATTTAATACGTATACCGATTACTTTAAAGTTAGTGAAGCAGAGTAGTCGCGACCGGTGCTATGTAGGTACCGATTTCAAGCGTGCGGGATAACAAGACGTGAGGAGGCTCGGGCGGCGCGGACGGCCGGCGGCGGCCGCTCTGTAATCCCATAGTCGGTGTCGGCTTACGGCGCCTCTCGCCGCAATTATCATATTCCACCTAAACACATAATATTGTGCACGCAATTTTAAAAATAACTGGCGTCCGGGCCGACCTCAATTGGCCCTGATTTATAGCGAGCAGGGCGCCGCCGCGCGCCCGCCCGCGCCGATTGCCCGCGAAAGATTGCATTCCCCACACACAAATAACCATAAACGCCGCGCGGAGCCGGTTCCCGTCACGTACCGACAGCAGGCGTATCATCTGCAGTGCCTCTTTATAACGATAACTCTTCGATTACCCATAGTTCTTTTGCATCTTAAATTTACAGTTTACACTGGTTGATACAGAAGAGCCAAACGCTCTGCAAGCGCTGCGAAGACACGCGCCAACTCCGCTAACTCCATTCTTTTTTCTTAAGCCTACTTTAAAGCGACTATAAGCTCTACAAAGGTGCGTGTTCCTCCAATCTTAATCATGAATTGATAAGGGCAACTTGAAGCTCCATAAATATTCAAGTTGGCCTTTGTTGCCCGCTGTGAACTGTGTCGCTAAAAAATCTGGCCCGAGAGGCTTCATCTATAGTTTTATGGTGTAACATTTTCTCGTGAATTTAATACCATATCATTGGACATTCATCATACAAGTCAAATATGTCCCAGGAAAAAAAATACAGAAGGCTTATAGCCTTTTTAAAGTAATATAATAATTACGTTGAAATTAAACACTTTAGAACGGATTAATCGCTTTTATTAACACCATGATCCTACGTTTCGAGCCCTTTACAGCACTCGATTTCACAGGGTCAAGATGATGACTGAGAGAATGATGATGATGATTGGATTGACGGGGAGAATTCGCATTCTCTCAGTCATCATCTTAACCCTGTGAAAACGAGTGCTGTAAAGGGCTCGAAACGTAGGATCATGGTGTTAATAAACGCGATTAATCCGTTCTAAAGTGTTTAATTTTAATGAATAACAATCGCGGTAACAGAAGACAATATTAATAATTACGTTACCAAATATGAATACCTACCTACATCGTTTAATTAAATATGAGCATTCCAGGCCTATTCAGGATCACTTAAGAATCGCTTGACCTCGCAAAACAGGCAGTATTTGTATAGGTACGTGAGCAGCGTTGCCTGTTGCATTCCTCGGGCTCATGTTGCTAGCACACACGACTGCTCGTCGCGATGCACACACACAGAGCGTGCATACAATTTATGAATCAAATATATGAATGAGCTGCGTCACGTGACGCGGTTCTCACGCCGCTGCGCCGCTTTTTATCGCGGCGACGTTTTTTTTACCGTGGCTTGTCGCGTGGGCGACATGTGCGGAACCGCGACCCCCACGGAGCACATGCGGCGCCTACTTAGTAGCTTCGCTAATTACTTAATCGTGAAGCCGAGACATCTTATTTTATTAGTCGATAGTAGGTACTCGCCATTCTCGTCAATTGGATCGCGAAACGTCATTAAGTCACAATCATAGTTGATTTGATAATGGATTGTAAAAGCGACAAAAAGTGACGGTTAAATTGTTTTAAATATAGAGACAAATTAAAGTTAGATTTTGTTTTTAACTATATCTAATGACGTCAAACGTGTACGCTTTAGTACGCATTTATTACGAATACTAAGACAAGACGATGGGTGAAAAATGTCGGATTATCGTAATGTAAAACATTGCCAATGAACCTCGTTAACACGAAACAAAGGAAACGCAGAAAAGTTCGTATTAACGAGTCTTCATCCGATATATAGATCGACTTATGATGGGGCAGGATTTTGTTGAAAAATAATCATCTTAAAGTCGTTTAGGTTAGTGATAGAGATTATAAGTTTATGAGTTGTGTAACTACGATTTATACTTGTTGAGGTTTAGCTATAAAGCCATTTGCTTTTATATATTCATTATATTATACACCCTTTTTCCGGTATAATATCACTCAAAACCTCAGACACCCCAACTGATTTTTATTTTTTTAAAGTTATTTAGAGTATTCTTTTAATCTGATGTTTTTTATTTATTGGATGTTTGATTTTCTGTACAGCTCTACTCGACTTTTAACCCTACACTCAATAAAATAATTGTTAGCTACCATCATAAAAACATGTTTCGGAATTAGTTCGTAACTGTTTCTACAGACTCAAGGTACTTTATAAAATCCGTGATTTCATCAACATTGACCTACGAATAAACCTCTGTGACACGCTTATTCTGTCCAAACTAAGTTACGCCGATGCCGTTTTTGGTGGGTGCTTGTTAGCGCGTACCTCCTTATTAATACAGCGCATTCAAAATGCCTGTACGCGTTTTTGCTTCGCTGTTCCTCGTCGATCTCATATCACTCCGTTTTTAAATCAACACAAGTTGTTAAATATGGCCGCTAGACGTACCATGCACTTTGCCACCCTCTTATTTGGAGTAATTAATAGACAACAACCATCTTACCTGTTTCATAAACTTAAATTCTCAAAGTGTCTAGTACGAGGTGCGCCTAGACTAATAGGCACACAGCACAATACGTCCGCTTTCCGTGGCAGCTTCCAGTATGCTGCGACGAAATGCTGGAACAACTTACCGCCACCGATCAGAAACTGTAAATCCATACCCTCCTTCAAGGCAAACCTCAAAAAGTATTTAACTCATCAACAAACTACCAATAACTAAGCGGACATACATACATACATATACAAACACACATAATTACTCGTATATATATATGCAGCATACATCTATCTATTCTCTCTTAACCTAACATACCGGTCACATTAAATACCTAGCTATAAAAAATATTTTAACAAACCTAAGAACTCTATTTATAATTTAACTTAAAATCCCTTACTTGTTTTATATTGTTTTGAAACCAACCACCTTCTTTTACGTTATGTTTTTAGTTTAACTTAAGTTTACTTACTGTATGATTTTGTGGGTGCCCTGAAAACCAGTGTCGTGGTACACTTAGGTGTGTCACGGCTCATGCTGAGTGGCATCCCTTTTGGTATATTTATGTGCAACTTGTTAATCCTGAACCTTGCAATGTTTTTAAACCAAATAAATAATTTCTTTCTTTCTTTCTTTCTTAAAACTATTTACAAGTTACTGTGTTCGCGGATGTTTAAGAGCTGTTCAAAATGTCTCCCACCTTGGCGACGGCAGAGCAATGCACGTTTCCTTTAATGGTTTCTGAGTGACTGCAGCACTTCAGGGGTATTTATGAACGTCGAACGAGGCAACAATTTTGTTTTGTAGTTCGACAAGAGTCGTTGGTCCTGGTCCGTCATCGTACACCAACGTTTTAATTTTACTACACAAAAAAAGTCCAGTGGAGTTAAATCGGATGATCTGGCTGGCCACTGGACTGGGCCTCCACGTCCGATTCAATGCAGCCCGTAAATATTGTCCAGATGTCTCCTGACGTTTATCAGGAAGTGTGCAGGAGCACCATCGTACTGGTAAAACATTTGACGTACAAACTGCAAGGGAACGTCTTCAAGTAAGTCATTGAGGGTGGTCGTCAGAAAATCCAGGTAAATTTTTCCTTTCAGACGGGGCAAAACTTATGAGCCCGAGAATGTATGGCCCTATTATTCCCGCCCATATGTTTATGATATATCAGGATTTTCCTGTGCCCACATATGCCTGTTATGCTGGTTGAAAAGACCTTGCTTCGTGAAGGAGCACTCATCGGTCCACAGGATGTTTCTGTTCCAGTCTTCGAGGAACCACTCGCAAAACTCAACACGGGGCACATAATCTTCGGGGTTTAGCTACTGACACAGGCGATAGTGATAAGGATATTGATGGTCGTCTCTAAAAATTCTCCAAGTAACCTTGTGATTGCAGTTAAACCGACGACCAGCTTGTTGTGTGCTAGCCGTCGGAACGCGAAAATATCCCAAGACGGTCGAAAAGAACCGTAGTCCCGAAGCCGTTGAGTAGCTGCGGCCATGGCATTCGGCACGGCGTGGCGACACCAAACTCCTCATGATAACGCCTTACCGCTAAGTTGACATTGTCATTGCAGAGTGCTAGCGTTCTTACCTACTATTTCACAATATTGCACATTCGTATATGTAAACGCCATGATAATTGAAATATGAATGCAATGAACATTAAAATTAAACTGACAAACAACGTTCGTCCAAGTAACCAGCCATTATTACCAGAATACCTCTAAATACCAACTGAAAAAGGTATACAACCTCTAGCAATGAGATATGCACAATGTTGTATAACGAATTTGTAGACTGGGCACGCAAAAAATAACTAATAATACAAATTATAAAAAACCTTCAAGAAAATTCAATCGATTCGACTCTCGATTCTTAACAAACGGTTTTCAGGTTTTTATTATTATGTGAAACACCGTGTATATGTGGTTAAACTGATTTTAACCGTAAATTCAATAAACGGTAGACGAAGTTAGAGGGGAGGGGGGGGGGCAGGGTCATTTGTTTATTTATTTATGGGCACAGTTATAAAAGGGTGCTATTTGGTAATTCATTATCACATATATTTTTTATTTATTTATTAAGGTAGTTTTTAATTTGGTTGGTTTTTAGTTAGGATTTTAAATGTTTTTTTTTTATTGGCCTTGTAACATTCAATATATTATTACCATCGCAAAATAGAATTCAGTTTGAGCTCAAATAAAAAAAAGCCCAAAACCTAAATATTAGTAAATTTGCTGAGAAATGTACCAATATTTCTGTGAAAACTTTGAATTGGTTCCGGAGGCAGAAAACAAATTCCAATTCCAAAATAACTTCAGATACCTACTATTTAAAGACATTATAACGAAACTTTTTATAACTGTGCCCGACGGTAAATTGAAACTATTTTTTCTTCATACATTACATTACATTAGTGACCGGGGGCACTCTAGGGGGCACGCTTTTTCATAACTTCAGAGCGATTATTTCTAAAAATATTTGAATAATCAAATTTATGTTAAAGAAACCTTTAAGTTATTTCTACCTATCAAATGATATACGTGCCACAAGCCAATATGTATTTGCAAAACATTTACATTTTGTCAAAAGCCTTTAAACATATATTACTTATTTGCAACTTATATGCAAAACTAAGTAACGGCACACAAAAGACACTAATGGCTGTAATATTATTACCACATGCTAGTTACCGAGTTTGCTGTGACCTACGGACGGACGAACAAACGGACTGGACGAAAAAGGGTTCCGTTTTTACCATTATGGCTACGGAAGCCTAAAAATGGCAATTTCGCAGTCGCAGCAACAAGTGATACGGGTATTCACCTCGAACGTAATAGGCAAGACAACCGTAACGATAGTAATCAAAAACCTGTAAGAGTTGACAGATGACCATCGATGCGTCTACGCAGTATCTAGCCGGAAATAAAAACTACACAATAAATTGGCGCGTGCAAATTACTCGAGCAAGAGCACTTGGACAAAACTAATGGAAGATTTTTTTTGTGCGCCATTAGTATTAACAAACTGCTGTCACGACTTATTCCGAAGTCCAAAAATATCTAAACAACTTTGGACCTTACTCACCAGACACAGGACCCGCAACAGTTCCAGACTTGATTTCTATACAGGTATACCTACCTTGAACAACCCATCAGAACCTCTAACCTACGCAAACACTTCCACAGGTCCAACGGTGTTCTTTATCATTCTACGTACCTACATTTTTTTTTTAATGCTATAGGGGGCAAACGAGCAAACGAATCGCCTGATGGTAAGCGATTAACGTCGTCCATGGACACCCGCAACACCAGAGGTGTCGCAAGTGCGTTGCCGGCCTTTAAGGTGGGAGTACGCTCTTTTCTTGAAGGTTTGAAGGTAGTATCGGTCCGCTGGCGACAGTTCGTTCCACAGTTTAGCTGTGCGAGGCAGGAAGTTTCGGGAAAAGCGCACAGATGAGGACTGCCAACCATCTAAATGGTGAGAGTGGAAATATTGTCGCGTAGGGCGATGGCGGAAAGAAGCGGCAGGGATTAATCCGAACAATTCCTCGGAACACTCCCCATAATACATGCGATAGAAAATGCAGAGTGAGGCCACATCTCTACATATAATCAAATCAAAATAGCTTAGCTTTATTGTTATTTGTAATGTTGCGAGGCGCCATACATACAACCATAGAAAAATATCGATGATAGATGTAAGATGCTTACTATGCTTAGTTAATTGATTACTCTGTTGTTAGGTATAGGTACCATATCATTATATTTCGGGTAACACTCACGTAATATTTCAGTCACAACGCGCTATATTTTTCGGAGTGCTTAGGTTCATTTTCAAGCGTCTCGACGGTCAAATTAGATAGTCAGATTTATTATAATACTAACTGATACCCGCGACTTCGTCCGCGGTTATTTTTAGGGTTCCGTACCTCAAAAGGAAAAAACGGAACCCTTATAGGATCACTTTGTTGTCCGTCCGTCCAACCGTCCGTCCGTCCGACCGTATGTCTGTCAATACCCTTTATCTCGGGAACGCGTAGAGGTAGCAAGTTAAGATGAATACCACATAGCACATATACAAGTCTGCGGTCCCCTAAAACTGTAAAAAAAACAAACCTCTACGTCAAACGTCAACGCAATCAAAAGATACGGCCGTTTATGTCGCATTTGCCATACATTTGCAATGGGAATCAAAATGTATAGGGTAGGTACTTCCCGTTTAACTAGAATCACAAAATTTGGCAAAAAGCAAGACCTACCTACCTACTACTACTACTACCTACAGGAAAAAACCGAAAATCGCGAAATTGCCGCACACTGAGAGGTCCGTGCCACCAGTATTTTTATAGTACCTATAAGTAACCTAAGGTCATAAATAGGGGAACATCCTTTTTGCAGAACCCTCGGTGGGCGAGTCCGACTCGCACTTGGCCGGTTTGTTTTTATCCTATAACCTGACAGGAGATCCGCTTAACGTGCCAGTGAAGGTTGCACTAAATCCATTCAGCCGTTTCCCAGATGCTTGAACAAATAAACCGGCAGACAGACAAACAGACAAAAAACTCAAAATCATTGAAATGTGTTCTGTTATCAATTCTAAGAGCTCATTACTCTTTTTTTTTTCAAATAAGTTTATTTAATGTACAGATTTTTGCCTCTACTCTACTCTACTTTATGGATAGTAAAATACATTTATTTTCAAAATATATACAGTAAGTGTAACTTACCTAACTAACTACCTCTACATACCTTAAATCTAAGATAGGTCCTTGAGGCATTGTACCTAGGATTTCCTCGTTTCTTCTTTATTATATGTATAGATTAATTATTAATACGACTCAGAACAGTTTAAATTCGATAATAGGTATCTCATAGGTATTTTATTTGTAATAATAACTGCAATACGATATTCCATAAATATGGAATGTCGTTTTGCAGTTCATTTAACGTGTTCAAAAACGTCTATAATTATAACATTTAATTAAAAGTACCCTATAAAGAGAACCTTAATTCTATTTAATACATCATGGCTTAGTGAATATCGCGCGTAAAACCTTGAGCCGATCCCAAGGCTTTAACCTGGCCTTGGCTTAGCTGCTTAGTAAACGACATACCATACCTACTTACCTATTTAATGATTTCGCAATTCGATGAGCCATCCAGTGCCCGTCTTATTCTTATTCCAGTCTAATATTTTAACGGCCTCTAGCTCAAGCGGTAGTGACCCTGCCTATTTTTATTGGCATTTAATTGATTATGGGTGTTTTCTATGTAAGTATTTAACTTACTTATAAGCACATATAGGTAGGTATATTTGTTATATATATATATTGTTGTCTAGTATCCACAACACAAGCCCTATTAAGCTTAGGTAGGTACTGTAGGTACTATAGGACTGGGCCGATTTGCGTAAGATGGTCCCATACGACATATTTATGTTTAGGTATTATTTATACTAGGTACTTAGCATAATATATTATATGCAAGTTACTACGAAAAGTATTTACGGGTACGGTTTAGGTAAATACTTTTCGTGTTAAATAATACTTACTAATAAAGGACATCGCGTGTGAAGAAATATTTAACTAAGCACGCATTTTGAGTATTGACGTGACATTGAAATTAGCGTCGTAAACTTTTTTCCATAATTCGACTGGCATGGGAATCGCCTGACATGTTTGCTGACATTTAGAGGAAACTAAATTAAGACTGCTCTATTTATTCCTCTCACTCGACTCGGCACCGTCGTAAGCCTGAAAGAGAAGGAATGTTACAAAATGTGAATATCGTTTCTGTTTAGAAGGCATGAGCCCACGTCGCCCGCGGGCAGAACGTGCCGAAAACTAAATTAGGCTTCACGGCAACAAGGCGCCTTGTAATTATACTATGATTAGTCCGTCCCTACACAAGGCTAAAGACTATGTTTGCGAATGGAATATTTGTGTGATTGAATTTATATTATATCTATAGGTACGTATAGGCACTTTTGTATTTATTACGTATTTAGTTTGATGTAAGTAATATTTTTGCAACTGATTAATCAATTTACTATCCTAGCTACCAGGATAGGTACTTACATACCTTCTCGTTTTGTTTCTCAAAAAAGAAACATTTCGCCATTTAGAAATTCTAAATTAGAATCCATGTCAATTTATTCAGTAAATTACTTATTAGACCGCTAATACTACATTTGTCCATAATGTGGCCTGATAAAAATTCCGAGAGCAAGTCATTTTAAAGTCACCTTGCTCGAGCGATCGTATCGTCGTGGCCCCTGAGCGCTCCGAGCAAGGGCTCGGGCACTCGGTTTATTATATACTTATTATCTACTTAGGCACAAACTTTTGTTGTTTTGTCTTTATGTAACGCTTTTAATTACTAGATTCAAACCACGTTCTCTCTTCCAAGTAAATCAACTGTCAAACTTTAAAGTGTTATTTTAAACGTCAAACTTCCATGAAATTATGACGTTTACTTAACACTTTATTATCCGTGCTATCAAAATCTAGGAAACTTAGCATAGACGGACTCAACGGAGACAAGTGTGTTTACCACGATTTGCTGTAGTAAATGATGTCTCGTTTACGTCTCGTTATATACAGGTGAATTTCGCTTCCATCAATAAGTGTGAGCAAGATGTACGTATATATAGTGAGTTGATAATATTATACAGTAAATTTCAAACTCGCGGTAAGAACACTAGTGCCACCTCACAGACTAGCGAAGGCTCGCGCGATCCCGGACTAAAAAAGCGGCTTATTGAGTCTGGTCATCTGGTGACAATGTCTTATTTTTCTTTGTCGTGAGTCGTGACAAGCTGGAACACTTTTCACCAAAATTCTCGAAAAATATGTGATTGAACTGATGTGTGATTGAGCACAGATGTCAGCATGGATTTCAAAAGGGTAATGGTACAGACAGACACTTTGTTAACAAGATTCACAGAAATAAACTAGTTGTAGCAATATTCTTTGATTTTTGTAAAGCATTTGATACCTTGGATACTGATACCCTTTTGAAAACCAGGAGCGAATGCGGGGTGGAAAAGCCACGAAACAAATGGTTCCGTGACTATCTCACCGCGCACTTGTATCGAGTGAAGCTAGGCTCGACGTAGAGCGAGGAGCAGCAAGTGTCGTGTGGCGTACCGCAAGGCTCCTGCACATGTTCGCTGACGACCTATGCGTGATACGCGCCGGGCGACGCCGATGCTGCCCAACACTTGCCGCTTGTCGGACGTGGACGCTGTAGTCCCATGGTCCCATGCATGACAATGGCATTAAGTTAAACGTGGACAAAACTAGGCAACTTGTTATTCGCTCATCTTACCTGCATATCACTGCTATTCCAGCCCCTTACAGTTGTTTTCATTGTAACCAGGCTCTCTGCCACTGTATACCTATTTTACAAGTAAGCTCTGTAACTTACCTCGGTGTTAAACTGGACGAAAACTTCTCATGGTCTCATCATGTAAACTATAAATGTGATAAACTAAGAGTACTACTAAGTAAGTTCTATTATTTACGCTTCAAAGTTCCTCTTACTACATTAAAATATTTGTTTAAGTCACTAGTAGAGTCTATTATAGGATGCCCTTAGCTGTTACGTAATTTATAAGCAAAACTAAGTAGCAGCACACAAAATACACCTCTAGCTATAATATTATTACCATATGCTTTATAGTTACTCAGTAAAACCGCTGTGACATACGGACGGATGGACAGACGGACTGGACGAAACTATAAGGGTTCCGTTTTAGCCATTTTGGCTACGGAACCCTAAAAATAAAATAAAAACACGTTATTTGATTTTTTCCTATTGACCCACGTAATAATTACCTATTGTGATTGCAAAACCCTCTAGATAGTAGACAGTACTTAGGTAATTTTAAGTTTATTGACCGAATATGGTTGAGTTAGAGTATCCTGTGGGGTGCCGGGAGGGACCGCGGGCGCCGGTCACTTCGCACGACCCGGCACATGAGTTTTAATTGAGTCAGACCGGAGGAAGCCTACACTACACGGTCAAATGATAGGGTGGCCCGATATTCGAATATTTTTTTCTGAGCACTCGATGCATTTAGCAACAGATTCTATATTTCTATTCAGCCTACTTGTAGGTACAGATAGTGAATGACTACATATTCATTATTTAATTAGAAGGCGTTATGTTACCCCGAAATCTAATTTTGATTCATATTTATGATGTCTCCAGTCTTGTCAATTTTGGTCATACATCTCATAATATTACAAAGGGTCTAGCCGCAATCCTATAGTGAAACTGCCCCTGGCTAAAATGTATAGCTTTCTTAGGTGCGTTTATTTGTCTTATTGTAAGATGCCGTTTTACCAAATTTCAAGCTCTTAAATCCTCTTGCTATAGCAAAAAAAAAAAGTTTTTATTTTTTGTGGCTAAAATAATGGTTCGATTCCTTTCAAATTTGAATATTGTATATAGGTACCTAATAGTCGTTAACATTCAACAAAAAAACAAGGTTCCAACTGGTTCACAAATGGTTAAATTGTATATTTCATTTTTTTTACCTTTTTTTAATACTTACTTAAAAGAAGGCGACAAGCGACAACCTCAATTTTTAGTTATTTAATGCACAATATAATATTGCATTAAATATATTTGTTTCATAAAAATCCATTTGTGGCAACCGGGAAAAAATTCTTTCCAATGCATACAGGTTGTCCGCCTTATACGACCATTGTGCATTGGTAGGTATAGACTATAGATATAATATAGGTATATGCCGCATGAATATGGCATTCGTCAAGGATAATTAAAATATCCTTAAAATACAGATACATTCCCGGCATTTGTCTAAGAAGACATATAGATGCTTCATAAAGTATGATGGTGAAAAGAGGGGAGTAGAAGCAATCGATCAATATTGTTGTGAATGTGCAAATGGGTTGACGACCACGTATGACTGTGTTATGATATTGTTACTTATACCTAGGTATATAGTCGCTATATCGCTATCTGTAGTTTCATATAATCAAGATCAATGGAAGATAATGCATTATCCTCAATTCAAAGAAACCTTTGTACCTTTGTTGTTGTTTGTAAGAATTTTAACGAACCTTGAGGTTGCGAAATATATATATATTTTTTCCTATAATCTATAATCGTCCTACTCATTGAGGGTAGTCGGGGTACATTGTGATATTAAACGTGTGTTATGATAGTCATTATACACGAGGCGATATTGTACGCGCGAGCTGAAAATTTTACATAAATTAAATAATTCAGAAAGTTTTAAACCATGTATTCAATTAAATACGAAGATATTGATTTTTAGTACATACGAGTAAGTTATTATGCGGCTAAAAACAGTGAACTTTGTTGAAGTGAAAAAGTACGCGTGTTGAATATCTTGGATTATGTTATGAGCCTAAAAGCGGTACGATAAGAACCTCGTTACGTTACGAGCAAGTGTGTTGAAATAGTACATTACCTAACTAGTGCGGTAAAACAAAGAAAGGCCGAGATCGCAGATGTTTGCGACCCGAGCTGCAAGCGAGGGACGTAATTATGCGATCAAGGGCTTTATTTATTACCTCACGTGTTAGGTATATCCTTTTATGCCTACACTTGGGCAGAAATCGGCTTTTTCCGTACGCGTAGCGTGTGGAAAAAGGCACTTTATGGCCAGGTGTGACATAAAATATATAACCGTCTGAGCCCGGAGTTCAAGGAGGCACCTTCTTATGAGCTTTTAAGGATTTTTAGTCGAATACTCTTTTTACAATATTGACGAGTTTTAAATAGTTAACGTATTTTTTATTATCAATTTTAACTCTAACTTTGTGATTTTACTATTACTTAATTGTATAAAAACCTGACATCTTTTTATATATATGTATATTGAAATTACACTAAGCAATTTATTTTTTTAGATAACCTACTCACAAATTTATAATACTTACCTAGGCACCTACCAAGATTTTATAGAGTCAAGCAGTTATCTATTGTACCTATACTCGTATATCCATTAATTGGTGCCACTACTTCCCAGTTTTATTTTAAGACCAACTAGGTAGGTAGGTATTTATTTTTATTTCCACCAATTTAGTTTTTGTGAAATAAAGCAGTATTAGGTACCTAATGTACCTATAAGTAAAATACTCAATACCGGATAGATTAAAAAGCAATGGGGTTTTTAGCTGAATCCGTAGACGGGGCGCAAAAAATATATTCTGTTGCCATTCCAAATACAATGTAATTGATAGAACGAAATTCTGAAAAGTCATTGTCCTGACCTGAGTTACACGCGTGGTCACTGTTTTCTTGCCACCGAATGCCACTGGCTGACTGAAAACTAAACTGATTTATAATGTTGAGCCTTATGCCTGGTTAGTAAGGACTATACATATTGTTTTAATTTGTAGGAATTGTCGCAGCGTGCTCGTCGCTGTCAGCATGCGACAAATTGCTTTGTTTATGGGTGCTTATCGAATTGTGTATCCTACGGCCGAACTGCTTTCCAGTGTTTGTGCTGAACTCCCCGTGCCATTAAAAATGGTAGATTTTGTTTACATATAAGTATGTACAGACAAAATGTAAAAGCGGTACTTACCTCAAACCTATGGTAAACCGGGGCCAATAAATGATGAACCAAAACTGTCCAAAGGGTAAACTTGCATTATTTGGTGATAGAATTAGAATTATCACCAAATAATGCGAGTTTACCCTACATATGAAATACGAGGTATTGAAACGATTTTTTGTAGGTAACTGATAATTAAAGGCAGGGGTATAGCAGTCAAACTAGTTTTTCGTCAATGAGTCCTTGTTTATGTTATTATTTAAAGATTTGTTATTTTATACCATAAATAACATTAATCAATATTTGCAGTTACATCAGTTATAAGAAGGACCACATTTGCCAGCACTATTTGAAATCAGTGGGTAGTTTTATCTCACATTACTTACTATTAATCTCACTTTGTAACAAAAATATAGTTTAACAATCGATACCACAGCTATAGGTCCCTTACAGTGTGACAAGTCTAATTTATACTGGAATCAAAAAAAATATTGACTTATTCAACAATCTTTCTTTCCATACAGTTACTATTGCTTACCTACTTACTGTTACAAATGGTACAATCAACCCCGCCTCAAAATAAAATAAAAATCATATTTGGATTTTTTGATATACTACTTATATTTACGAGTCTGATGATAGTGATGATTTAAAAAAAAGGAGCAACAAGAAACAAACAAGTTTGCAGTGATCCCGTGTAATTTTTTTTGGTAATTACAGTAAACGGTTACAACAGTAAAGTTATTGTCATCTCTTTCATATTTGGAAAAACGTTACTTTGGGCAAGGACATTACATGGTGCATAGACAACGCGCTCAACCTTTCTAGATTTTTAATCTACTTGGTCAATAATTACCAACTAAGTACCTACTAGTTTTACGTGCACTTGTCTTACTGATGCGCTTCACCCATCCATTACTTATGTTTAGTTTATACAAAGATAATGATTGAAGGAAAAAAACAACTGAAAAATTATAACGGGGTTGTTTGTACCGTGGTGCAACAGTGATGGCCATACTGTGGCACAGTAAAAACTTTGATAAATAACCAATCATAAGCCAATACCAATCCAACACTAGGATCCTTTAGTTTTGAGTAATAAGACAAAATGTTTCACGTAAATAGGTATTTATTTTGATCGCTCGAAACCATTAATGGTCTACTTGCACCTCCGATCCGCGTCGTAGCCAGTGGCCGACTGGTGAGCGGGTCTGGACAAGTATTGCGCTTCCTCGTGTATACCCACATATACATACTTCGTTGTAGTTGCAAAATTATAAGCGATAGTACTATTGCCCCGTGGTACTATTGTCCCCGGTCTACCCTATATGCGATGTATTACATGCGAAGTGCGTGGTAGGGATAACTTAAATCGTCCACGTTACCCCCCACGCTTAAAGTAACAAAAATTAGTACCTTCTCTAATCGTAAGGAATTGTGTCGAGATTTTTACACCTCAATGTAAGTATAGAATTCTCCTATAAAAGTAACTTTGAATCGTGTGAATTAGTTACATACCACAATAAATGGGTCATTCTGCAAGAAATGGAAAACGTTCATCCCATTCGTAGTGTAGGTACCTACATATATGAGGGAGATTAATGTAGAGATACCCTATAATTCTCCCTCTTCAAAAATACCCATAGTAGGGTACCTAGGTATAATAATATTATACCTAACTAAAATATTATATTCTAATAATTGGCCCTTATCAAGAGATAACTATCATGTCAATTCAACTGTAAATAAAGTACGAATTGATTGGCAAATTTGAAACAAAAATCTATTACCTATTAGCCTTTATTTTAAACTTTCACGATTCTCACAAATTATACAATTTTACTACAACGGGGCTTAATCGCGTAAAACATTGAAAACTAACCTCCGACGTTTCAAGGGCGACATTATCCCCGCGGTCCCGGAGAACAACTGGCTGGGTTTGACATCATTGACATCAACATCTTCTAGCCGCGCGGGTTTTACGATACTACCGCACTTGGACGGGTTAGCTCTTGAAACGTCCGTTGTAGTAAAATTTTATAATATTATTAGCCCTTTTCAACAAGTGGCGCCTCTATCATGCACGCTACAAATATTTCGTACAGCACATAAACAATAAGTACCTACATGCCTACAACATAAATGTTAATTGTATGCTGCAAATGGATAAAAATTGGAATCGCGAAATGAGGCAATTTAATGACTCTACGTCGGAATTTCGGCCTCTTTCTTGAAAGATGCTCTTGTTTTCAAGCGTATTTTAAGGGAATCAAACTGCAGAAATACTTAGATAAACTATTGAGCACGAGTGAATACACTTATGTACTTCACGGTTGTGTAGGATAAGCATAGTCCAATGGGTATCACTATCATATCCTTGGTACGGCTTGAAGCTGCAGAACAATAGCCAAAGGAAATCAAAATTGGAAAGTTGCTTTACTTGACTATAGGTACGCAACGTTTTCTAAACA
Organism: Lathronympha strigana; assembly: GCA_949128165.1. Classification (NCBI taxonomy): domain Eukaryota; kingdom Metazoa; phylum Arthropoda; class Insecta; order Lepidoptera; family Tortricidae; genus Lathronympha; species Lathronympha strigana. Next base: position 7,174,673 of record OX421905.1, on the reverse strand, counting down.
AATGGTACGCTTAAAGCCTTAAGGTGGAAGTGCCTGGAGGGTATGGCGACTAGCGACCAAGAGATGGCGCTAGTGCTTCAAACTTAGTTATTTTCATAATTTCCTCCAAAACTAAAGCAGATACATAAGATGTTTTTGTCTTTGCGCAAATACTAGAAAATCTGAAGTATACTACGAGATTTTCTGCAGCCAACAGTATTTCATTTCAACAAAAACCTGCAACAACGTGGAAATATTATTTTATATCTCTTTATTATGTAACGTGCTGTATTATGTACAATAAAGAATTATTATTATTATTATTATTATTATAAATATGGAGATTTTACCTATTTACGCACACTAGCACGTCTTCTGTCAGTCATCAGTGTCAGTAGTGTTGTCATCACTCCAAAAATTCCACAGAGGGCGCGGAGAATGTCATTCCTCGTAAACTAACTAGCGTTTACCTAGGTGGCGTTATAAAAATGCTTATGTAGTATTTAGCAAATATATTTTTGACCAATGTAGTCATTGCATTGCAGAAGACTTGGGGTCATAAATTAAATAGGAGAATGGCGTTTTTCGAGACTTACTACAACACATACAAATTCATACAATACTTGAGTGGCTAGAATCCAATCTTGAGAAGTTTTTACAGCATAAATATAGGTACCTTCGCATTTTACCCAGCCTTTGACAACTTTGTATAGAGGTGTACTCGTACATCGTAATTACATATATTTGGGTTGTTTTTTAAATTCCTACGTCACCAAATAATAATAAGCTAGTTCAGTAAAACAATGTGAAAGAGAAGAACAATAAATAACCAATCGTTTTGTAGTAGTTTTCAGTCTTAAAAATCTTTTTCAAACTTGCCTTGGTAATATTTATTTTTACTTTCATTTTATTTACGTTTTTATTAATAGTTTTGATTCTAAATTAGATGTTGTAAACTTACTTTATCAAGAAAATTGGTACGATATAAATATATAGTAATTATGTGAAAAAAATTACAACAGTAAAGTTGTAATTTTGGGCATTTATAATTTTTTGTTGTAGAAAAATCATTTTTGAAAATTGGAAATAATTGAAGTAATTGTTTTCTATTCAGAATCGCGAGCTCTTTCAATCCTAGTAGGAAAAAAAAGTGTCCTAAATTTGCCATACAAATTTCAAACTTTCCATTGACGCTACCGCCATACTAAATCTATGAAATGACGGTGGCGAAATGGAAAACAAATCTTGGGACACTTTTTTTCTCCTACTAGGATTGAAAGAGCTCGCGATTCAGAATAGAAAACAATTTAAAAAAATTAAATTTTCAAAAAAAGATTTTTCTACAACAAAAAATAAAAACGCCCAATTTCATCAACGAAAACGTGCTTATTATAACCAACAAAAAGTAAAAAAAGGGTATGGTTGGCCAAGATTTGAACCCGGACTACTAAGCTTTGCTACATTTTCTTATGATCAAGTATAAATTAATTGGGCTATTTCAACATCTACAATAGCTGCCGAAAATTAAATACCCATACGTATAACGAGTTCACCTGTTAATGCTCTCAAGTTCAAATTTTTCTGTTTTATGGGACATTTGGATAATCGAACGACACGAGCTGGCAACGTCCTTGAAAAGGGACACACATATCGATTGACGTTTCAGTACTCTTCTCGTGGATTGTCAAATTTAAAATTTGCTTTATTATCAATTTATCAATTCAAGCTTGCTATTATTAGGTACTTGACTGCAATGACATTGAATTTAACTTTAAGGGAACGGCGTAAGGTATATTTTTATTCAATGTTCAGATATTTGTGACCACTTATCTTGCTTAGATACCTTTGCGTTCAGATATTTTTTCCTCGCTGTGTGTTCAGAACTCACAGAAAAATTGCTTCTCCTATATTTATGAAAAAATTGAGTGCTCAGATGTTATTGGCGGATCTATTGTAAAGAATTTATTGAAATTTAACCTTGCTCAGAAATATTTGAGGACCTCGCCCGCTACGATATATCTGATGGTGTTACAGGTGGTTACAGTGACATCTTTCATAGTAAACTCAAAACCAGTGGTTGTCAGTTGAGCCGCCATATTAGTTTACACGGACAGTATCAGGATTACTCACACAAACAAGCGCTTTAGCGAAATTTAGGACTTTTTATATCTGATTATTTTACGTTATTGTTAGTTTTCTAGCATTTTTTATACTATTTGCGCAAACTGGAGGACCCGCATAACCTAAATATCACGGTTTAAACTCCGGTGCATCGATAGAATAGAAGAAAACCTGCAACGAAAGTTGTATGAAACTTGCACGGGGAGATCCACCTTAAGCCAAGTGCATTGACACTGACAAGTCGGTAGGTACAAACTTAGCGCAGATATAAGACTAACCGGAGTAAGGCTGGATTTGACCAAACTTTTTAACCAAGAGTAACGCTTCCTCTTGGATACTAATGTCAAAATCCCATAGTAGTTTGACGTTACTTAATATCTGAGAATAAGCGTTATTCTCGGAATAAAAATTTGGTAAAACGCAGCCTAAGTAGCTTAATTTTATGAGATGAGTCTAATTTAATGTGTGTGTTTCTTTTTCAAGTTGTAAATAGTTCGAGCCGTGTATTGTTACTAGTGTAGGTACCTATTTTAATAAATTAAGTGTTGTGTTTAGTGATATAACCACATGCTGGTTCAATCTGTATCAAGTTATTTAGAAGTGTACCTACGAGTATTACTCTTCTTAGCGTTTTCTCATTGAAATAAGTGAAGTGACGTAAGTGACGTGAAGTAAGCAGAGCCAAGTGAAGCAAGAAACATCGAACCAGTGAGAAAATATCACCCCTCTCAAAGAAGCCTGTCAGGAATGTAACAAAACAAACAACGAAAAACAAAGAAAGGTTAGAAATGACGGATTAACATCCAACACATAGAGAAGAGATATACCCCAATAGCGAAGACAAACAACGACAACGAGCAGCACTTCATCAACGCTCATCCCCCTCTATCGTAACCTGTCTCTCCTCATTTCTAATATTGGCTTAAGGCTGCATAGCCGGCTGATTGTGGGTTACGGCCGCGGTCGTAACTCGTCCCTCCCCATCCCTGAGCGTGTCACTCCCCACAAATTTGTGCCCCCTGGTATGCTGGCTAGGCCAGAGCAGGCATGTCCCTGGCTGGGTGTGGTACCTATGTTCATGAATACTTCTTGATTAAATCTTTGTAATAGTTAAAACACTCAAGCATTGTTTAAAATGTTTGGCATTAGATACTTCCTCAGCACAAAGCAAGCTTTCATTAAAAACTTGTACGATGTAAGATACTTGCCTATTAGTGCTCACTGAGTCCATGTTTGTCACCGAGAAATGCGCCAGTATTAACTGCATGAGAAGTCTATTATTAGCCGCCATCAAAGTAATGTGAAATACCGTATCCATAACATAAATCGAAGCACTAGCCTTGAGAAAAACTTCTTATAAAGCTAGTTGCGCTGGAAACAACTGAAACCTACAGAATGGATAAGGAGAATCAACAATTAATAGCTCTTAATTAATTACCTTGCACGCATTCCCTTGATCGATACGATAAGTTTTTGCTAGCATCCGAGGGCCCTCGCCCGTCGCTGCCTCGCAACCGATTCGCACTAAACTCACTTACCTTACCTTTACTTGCATTCCTCCGATAATAATACTCCGGGTCGATAGTAATTGGACCCACGACGGTTATGCCCGGGCTGCACTTTCGAGATACCCTTTTTAATGTAACGATTATTGCATTTGTTGAATAAATCGTTCGTGTCGTTATAAAGTGTTAGAGGTAGGTATAATTTGTATGCACGATAACGCCCCCATGGGCGCTTGCCAAGCATTCGACCGACATTGATAAGGGCCCGTCAGTACTTCAAACTAAACCGATATAGGTACTTACTCGACTATTACGAAATGAAATATCCGAAATTGTTAACCAGTGATTGATGATTCCTTCCCACACGCCCATGATTATGATAATGTGTAGTACCTGTTATTTTGGATGCTGACAATGTGTTGACTAATGGAAATCTACTCCACCCCAACATTAATTTAACGCATACTTACGCATATTTTGCTTTCAAGGAATGTACCATAATCGAGCGATAAAATCAATTTGATGGCTACAATAGCCCGCTCGGAACGGGCTTATTTTAGAAAAGTCAAGGCATTCATATCCTGTTGGACTTCATACCTATTATAAGTAGGTACTGTTCATTTACGATTCGCGATAAAAATAGCGAAGGAATGATGAGCGACGTTAGAGAGGCCGTAGATCTAACGGAGAGCACGACCCTGTCGCGCTATCCTCTAAAATAATGACTCTTTATTTAGAAAACTGTGAAGCTGTGAACTGATACGTATTGGGAAACATAAGGCGTGTGTATACGACAACGGCCTTGACACCCTTGACCGTTAATCTCATACATTATATTTCCTGCGTCCTGCGGTAACAAAGTAAATAAATATTATGTGAAAATCTCACAAGAACGACCTGCAAAAATCTGATATGTAGGTACAAGGAATCGATGGAGATAAGAATGAAATCAGCGGTTCTTTAAAACTGTTTGCCATGCGTTAAATAATCTTATCGTGCCTAATATCAGTGCAATTCATTTACCTAGTAAAATAAGAATGATAACGATGTGGGTAGCTACAAAAAAATACCTTGTATCGTTATAGTAGATTACATACCTAGGCCGTTAAAGAGGGAAATGACTCGGATGGCATGTAATTGGCGGCCGAGGCGAAGCCGAGGTCGACTAACATGTTATCCGAGGATTTCCCATTTACCGGCCGAGGTTTGTATATTATTTTTCTGCTCGACGGAACCGGCAGGCGGCAATTTAGTTTTGCGTAAACTGGCGTTTGCCGGCCGGAGAGCAGAAATAGTAGATTACATACCAAGGCCGTTTTAGTGGGAAATGTCTCGGATTCCATGTAATTGTCGGCCGAGGCGAAGCCGAGGTCGACTAACATGTGATCCGAGGCTTTCCCATTTAACGGCCGAGGTTTGTATACTATTTTTCTGCCCGACGGAGCCGGTAGGCGGCAATTTAGTTTTGCGTAAAGTGGCGCTTACCAGCCGGAGGACTGAAAAGATAATTACGCAAAGTAGGTATTAGTTAAAACACCACTTTCCAACGATGACCTTTATCCAGCTGAAACAATTTCAAAACATTAGGAGTACCTACTTAAGTTTATGGTTTAATGTACTGCAGTAAAACGTAATACCTATAGTTAACACAGCTTAACCGTTCTTGCATTAAATAGTTTTTAAAGCAAATGTTATAACGTACAATGCATGTAACAATCCCAAGATTCACCGTTAGCTAAATTATTCTTAAAATTTGGGATCTCTTGAATCCGATTACGGGATGTCTGGGATTCAACGTATTCTTAGAATCCATTTCCATGCGCAAATAGGCAGGTGCCAGCGTGACTTATGGCATCCGAATGGAATATGGGATATCAATGGAAAATGAATTGAGGCTGATAGTGTTGGGGTTCTCTGGGGTGGCGCGGGCGCGGCGGCTGCGGCGAGCAGTTGCGAGAGGCCCCGTAAGGACGCGCCGACTCCCGTTCCCAAAATAGAGGCCACTTTTATTGTTCGCCGAACCGATTCGAACTGGTTTTGTGAATGTTGGAGTGCCTCATTTGAGATGAGGCGTTAACTCACCCCAGCTAATAAAAAAATAGGGCATAGGGCTAAATATGTGGGTCCTTGGAATCCACGGCTAAATGAATACCAGGGCTTAATTTGAAAAGCTAATTCGAATGCTAATTAGGATTCTGCTGGAAGTTCTCCTTATAGCTTTTATTCCATTTAATGTGTGATCATCATTATCAGTCAAAAGACGTCCACTACTGTATATAAGCCTCCCACAGATTTAATGTGTAGCTAAGTGCTTATATATTATAAAGTGATGTGACATATAATGTATTATAATACTATTTATTAATCCAAAGTAGGTAATCCAAAATCTTCCTAACAGTAACATACCTGTAAAAAAATAAGTTACGGAGATAAATTTACTAGTAGGCATTCATTATGCGGAATTTTAGCACTGGTAAGCCTTTAAATAGAGGTACTTAGCGTATAATATAAATTTCTAAGTGTATGACGTTACTAGTATGGATTTGGCAAGCATCTGCTGTAGTCACAAACTGTGTGCTACGCCAGATCAACTAAGGTTCACGGCCACACGATCATCTGCGAACATGTACTTAGTCCCATGTGGACTTTTATTCCGAGGATTCGTAAAAACACGTTATTACACATACAATATGTTCATTGAACTTTATCACGTGTTTAACATTTAGCTTGATATGTTAGTCTTTTATTAGATAATCCGCCGATATGATTATGTGAAAAAATTTACAGTGTATTCGGTTCTGTTAAGGGTACATTTAGTGACCCAACTTTTGACGACCACAACTCTCGAGTACCTAATTGACTGCCTGCGCTCTTAAAGCCGCCTTTCCTCGTTTTGCCTCTCTGTGTTCATTAACATTATGCTTGACTCCTAAAATTCGCTACGCCTACGCCGGCTCGACAGGTTCATTCGGATAAATAAATGTGATCGTTTTAGTAAAAGGTAACACTTTGTGGATAAGGCGGTAATGGCATAAATATTTGTTTAGTAATTAACCTTATATTGAACAATCGACAAAGTAGTAAGTAATACCTTTTTTTAAAGACATAAACAAATTATCTCCCAAACGGTAGGTACCTACGCAACTGCCGAAAAGGAATAGATAAAAAGTTTATAAAAAGTTGTAGAGAATTTTATAAGCTTTCAATATGTAGTAATCCAAAATTTCGTGTGACACATCGTTTTCGAGATCTACTCAAAACTCTAAAACCAAAAATGGGACTTTTAGTATGTTTGTCTCCTAACAGTCCTAACTATTCTTAACAACAACGTAGGTAGTCAATGTTTCTGCTTTTGACCATTCCATCTAGGATCATTCGTTGACCACGCTATTAAAGCAAATAATTCAAAACAGCAGTGTAGTGACCGGAATGATATCGAATACGAAATGTCGTCAAATCATATTTTTTACAATAAAGTGGGTATAACTCACATAAGCTGAGTCGTGAGTCTCGGGACCAATTCGTGGCTATGTTTGTTTTATACCTAGATAGTCAATACTTTATTTTTGGTACCACTTTGTACATTTTAACTGTGTGTTATACTTAAATGTTTCTATTTCTATTATATAGGTAAGGTTACGTTACGGCATCATAAATATCATAATCTGTCCTCTCTTATTTAACCCTGGATTCGACTCGGACTTGACCTTTTAATAAAAATTGCACCGAACATTCTCTATAATCTGGATCCTCACATGTCAGTTTTAAAACTTCGACACTGGGAAACGCAAGTAGCTAAGGTTATAATGAGCATTATGACCAAAGAGTAAAACCAAGAAGAAAAATCCATATGTGTAAATTTGGCTGTAGGTACCTATATCCGACATGTAACATGAACAGGTTGGGACACAATTAATAAAATACCTACCAGCAGTATTTTACCTACTCATGCCGATTACATCCTCTGCAGAACAGACGATTGCGTGCTGTAGCAAGCCCCGCCCGAAATGTTGTCGTGTTCAAAAAAGCTCGCCAAATTGGCCGCATATCACGCTACAAAGCGCAAAATAAAGCCGAACACGGGGCGCAACACCAATTACATCGATCAGACAATCATCGGAGACAAAACGTTTCGGCCGATGTTTCCCACGGGGCGGGTGCCGCCCGCCATTCCGGTTTTTGCCAACTTTTAAATGTTTGTTGTCAAATTAATCTGAAGTCACTTAGTATGCGCGGTCGTGGACTAGTCGAGCGACTATTCATTCATAGCGGTTGGAATTCTAGATAACTCGTGGCTTGCCTCGACCGACCTTCGCCGCCGGCGCGCGGCAAAAAGTGTGTGAGCGCCGAGTAGCCTGGGTACTTGCGCAGCCGGGCCCAAGTACCTATGCGACCGAGTCTACGCTGCTGCACTCGCTGCACCGCACTTCTAAAGAACGCCAGTAACGCTTCACTCGACATCTACCCCTAACTTTAATTTCAACACTTACTTCCTATCGAAAACACAAGAACTTATTGAATCTAGCAATCGAATTAACATCTGTTTTTCATGTACACTTGGCTGGGTTTGTTGAATTGTTCCAAAGCTGGATTCCTTTAGTTGTAATAAAGTTTAATGTACACATTAGGTTTCCAAGTGGCTACTCATTGGCGCTACGCAGCGCATTGTGATCCCAATACGGCATTAATTGGTCTAGACCTCCAGGGAATACTTAACACGTTCACTCCGGCATCGGATCCATTCGACCCGATGCTGTATGGTTAATTGCCGCTGTTAACTAATGCCGATGCCGTAGCGAACGTGTTAAGAATTGTTACATCGATTCATTTTATCGCACTTACCTAATACCTGGCCGGAATGCACTACTTCCATAACATTCCGAGTGGCTTTTTTTACTTCAGTGTCTTCTAAATGGCGTAGGTTGAATATGTATAATGCGGCTTGCTCGTTTTTATTCTGCGTACCTAATCAAATCAGTGAGGAATGACGTATGGTCATGCTGTAACACAGTGCCTGAGTAAGTGCCTACATTTGGATGTGGCGGCGAATGAGAGTCAACTTTACCGCAGGGTGTTAAGAGCATTTCTGGTTTCGTGATCGTGCAGTGGCCGCGAAACACTTTTTGCCAGGTGTATGAATCCGGCATCGCGCTCACATAACCATTATTGTGATTGGGCATTATGGCGCGCCGGCTTTCTTTTGAGCGTTTTCGTCGGGATTCGTGGAGGGCGGCGGTGGCTGGCCAGCCAGTCACTGACCTCATTATCGCTGCATGTGAGAGAATCTTAATTACTTACCATCAATGCAATGCATTGATCATAGCGTACCTAATCTACTTTCTTTAGTAGCAAAATCGCCTTAGTATCAACGTTTCTACGACTGAGTAAACAGTCCTGAAAACTGGCAATGTGGCAATACAATCGCCAATTCGCCATACGGAAAAGGAAGTCATATCTATGTAACTTTCAGGATATTCTAATAGACTTATAGTCAGGCCATGCGGGCGTTTATTTCAAAACCTGGGACCACCCAAACCCGCAATATGGGTTATGAGCACTTTTGCTGTAACTTTAGCCGTATTTAAATAAAACGTGGAAAACACCGAAGATAGGTGAAATCGGGATACGAAAGTGGAGAGGAAAAAAGGAAGGGAAAAAATCACGTGACGAAATGTTTCCGCTTGATATAAACGCAGGCACTATCTGCGTCTACTCACTTACTTTACTAGGTAAATACTTTATCGCAAACTTGTGGTACCTACCTATATATATGTATATATAACGCTCTCAGCAGCATCAAAAAGTTGCAGTGTTGCGATCTTTATTATAAAATCCATTCGTTGATCGTTCCCACTCAGTTTAATTTTTTAAAAATTCCCTACCTTATACACGTTAAAAAGCCCTATAGGTATGTAGGTATATATAATAACCCACCCGTCTATTTTTAAGATAACTTGACACTGCATGCGTAGGTACCTACCAAATTTTATGCCTTCCATTCTACCGGATGGAACAACCATTAAAATTCTAACCCATAGGTACTACTGTTTCTCCATAACAATGATTATACAGCGGAGTGATTTAGACTATTAAATAACAAGATATTTCAATTTATAAAAGACGGGATTTCTGGAGTAACAAAATTTATTACTAGACTAGAAGAGCTTTATAGTTGAATCGAGAGGCCCCTACCTACACCTACATCGAAAAATAAGATAGGAGTGCGATTGGATTGGAAGTACAGTCACCAGCATAAATATATGACGGTGAACAGCCGAGCATAAATATCTGACGCTCTATTGGGCGCATAAGTATCTGACGACACTACCTCGGTAAAAATATTTGATGATTTGTGGCCGGCAAAAATATCGTTGCGCCGTATCCGCATAAATATCGGATCGAGGCGCTTATAAATATGTGATTACTTATAAAAATCAAAATTATGTGATCACTCTCAGCGGCAGAAATATATATCCACTGCAAAAGCAAACATATCGGATTACTGATGGATCGCCTATATATCTGACAATATATTCAAAGCTGTGAAATCAATCAGCATGGACAAACTATATCTGTATGGCATTAAGATGGCCGTAAATTGTATGAAGCAATTTGACAATTCACGAAAAGAGTGCAGACTTGTCATTTGCTTGTCATTGGATATGTCTGTCTCACACTTTTCCATATGCAATTTTAAATAGTAACATAACTGAAATTCAGGCATCAGAAGACTTTTCCTATGAGATGTGAGTAGTGAAGTAATAGTGATCAACCTCCTTTTTCCAAAGGAAAAATTCAACATTCATCATATATGTCACTTTTCAGAAAATCGCACTCAGGCCATAACTCACAAAAAAATATAGCATCAAGCAGGGATTGTAAATAATATTTAATATAAGTATTATAATAACTTATAATGAAACGCCATTGTCAGGGCGACATATCGACTGGACGACCACACAAAACATAGAATCGTGCCAATGCACGACTACTAAATTACTATGATGTATTTAATTTGGCTGCTTGGACGAATTGCATCAAAAGAGAACAGCAAAACTGTTGACAATCTACGGAATCGGAGAAATAACAAACATTATATATACATTTTTTTTTGACACTTCCTTTATTTAGTAAGAAAGTGAAGGAAGGGTGTAGGACTATGATGTTCTTAGTTTTGATGGAGGGCTTGGTTGGACACGCACGCCTGCACGCCTACCACGAAAATCGAACGATTGCGGATTTGTATCTCCATCTCTGTCACACTTGCATATTGGAGTGACAAAGAGGCTTTCCCGTCAATGCCAGTTTTCGATGTTCGTGGTAGGCGTGCAGGTCTACTACCAAGAAAGTCGAACAAATAAAAAATGTAGTTATCTCCCTTTCTATTGCACTTATACTTATACCTATTCGAAAAAGATGCAGATCGAAAATCTAATTCGATGTTTGCTCTCACATCTCTCAGAGCAACTTTATTATTCTTATATTTCAGCAATTTTAAACGTCGATTTGATGACAGAATAAAACCTGAGACAGACATATGCAATGACAAGTCTGCACTCTTTTCGTGAATTGTCAAATCACTACCTACAATTTACGGCTTTATGCCAACCAGATATGGTTTTCTTTTGCAGATTCATAAAATATTTTTAAATATCGTGTCAGATATATAGGTGACCTATCAGTCAGCAGACGTTTTTGCTTTACAGGGGATAGATGTTTCTGCCGATGAGAGTGATTACATAATTTTGATTTTTATAAGTAATCACATATTTTTGCGGATACGGAGTAACGATGTTTTTGCCGGCCACAAAGCATCACATATTTTTTACAAGGTAGTGTCGTCAGATACTTATGCGCCCAACAGAGCGTCAGATATTTTTGCACGGCTGTTCACCGTCATATATTTATGCTGGTGACTGTACCAAAAATTACACATGAACGTGAATCATCGCACACATGTCGGTTATTGAGCATCCCCCATTTGTCAAATCCCGTTCTACTAACTTAGTATGTACCTACTTCAAATCGCGCCCCAATTAACTTTGAAAACGGGAAAGTTCTTTTGTCAAGTTGGTGTAAAGTAGACATTAAATTAATAATGCTTTGTAAGAACGTATTGTTAAGGTACTGTTACACATGCTCATTAACTAGCTTGTTTATTAGCAAGCTGGGAAGTGGGAGGGGCCCCGCTCCCAAACCCCCTTGCTATTAATCATGCTAAAAAGCATGAAGCTTGGTAGTAATGAGCATGTATAACAGTACCATAACAATCGGTAGAGCCAGAGCCGTCGGCCTCCGCGCTGAAACCCATCGGCACCTCCGTGACGTCACGCTCCGGACGCCGTCGAGCCGACAAGGACAGTAAACATTCGCCAGGTCAACGCTCGCTGCTATCGCTAGCCCAACAGCTTAATTTGCCCATAAAGTACCCGCTAGTGGCGGCGATCCGCAGGATGTGTGCGTAACGAATTCACATGTTGGACCGTTGGGTTTGAAACGGGCTATCGGTTACTAATCGGACGGGAAAATGCGGTTTTTACTTTTAACGAGATTTTCGATATATTTTATTAATGTTAGCACTTTATTTTATTTTACAGGACAGGTTACAATGTAGCCGAAATTAAACATGAAGGACTTAAAATATTGGACACGAACACACCTTATTTCTTTAAGGGGCTCCACGCGGACATCGATTTTTTTTTACGAATTTTGACTCGATATTCCACAACGAATACTATAAGTACAATAACTTGACATTCAAGAGCCGGATTTTGAAATAATTTATAGTTAATTTTTAATGATTTTCTCAAACATGGTCTAAAAAGCACATTTTTCTGTGTTATGTGTATATATGTTAAATCTACATAAAATATTTAAAGTCTCTAATAACCTCAGAGAGATTTTAAATTTAAACTTATTGGTAAAAACGTTATTTACATAAAACTGTAATTATATATATTACCTAACTTTAAGTGATCTAATAGGAACTCCATATTTGGCTGTAGTCAAAAGCCGGCTTTATCGTTTTTAAGATCTAAGTCCACAAAATTGAAATGTAGGTAAGTCTAATAAGCTGTAAGGTGTCGGAACGGCCCATAGGCGTCTCGAGTGCCCACCAAGCAGGCACTTCCATTGCCCAAAAGGAAAGCCTCGCAGGCAACTAACGCGGCTAGCAGCCTATACAATCCTAGGTACCATGGTTCATGGTTCTGTTCTGAGGCATGCCTCAGACGGGGAATTCACTGGGTCTTATAATTAATATATTTATTATGTTAAAATGTTTCTTATTTAGGTATATTATTCTAATTATCACAGTTTCGTGTTAATAAATATCGTAGAATAACCTGACAGTTTTTCGTGTGGCGCTGTCGTTGTCGACCAATTCACTGCCAAAAGTGCCTACCACGGAATATATGAATAAGAATTATTATTTATTTCCATGGTGCCTACCTAGTCGGTGGTCGGTGGTCAGACTACGTAACTATATATGTAGTTGCTAGCAGGGTCGCCACAACATGTTTTTCTCTTCCATTCTCCTCTCTCACTCGTCATCTCAGCATTCACTCTCTTTCACACAATCCATCCATCGTTTTCTCGGTTTTACCAATCGGCTTTCATGACATCAATATATTCTTAATCACATTTAAATAATAAAACTAAAAATAATACACAAACTAACAACTAACTTAAACTATGTATACCCCGCTCCGGCTCTCACCCCGTCCAAACGTGTCCAAATTTGTTGAACAAGGTAGGAGCCGGATCGGGGATCGCCACCTCTATCACGTAAACGCCGCCCCAGGTCTTAACGACCCTTTTAGCCTCCGCACACCACGGCCAAGTGTTCCAAGTTAATTAATTAATCATTCCGTCCCTGGTAACAGGTTTGACCACATAACACTAATCTATGATGGCCTTAAAGTTAAAGATGGTATTGTCTGGTTTCATATAGCTTAGCCGTGTCCCGAGCCGGGTTAACGAATCTAGGGCACCTAAAGGCATACCAACTAGATAACAGTGCGTTGTAACACCCTGCTTGAGTTAAACACCTTGATGTCCAGTTAGAGTAGGTATATACCATCGCGTTCAACTGTTCATATAAATTTATAAATGAATCCATTCTTAGGTTATCCATGCACGTTTGATCGCGACTGTACATGCGTTATATAGGAATCAGGCCTCTGAAGATGCATTCGCCATACAATTTCTACGATCCGAAAGGCGTAGTTACTCGAGGTCAACATATCTCATGTGTCTTCAACCACCACGAGTATATCGTGAATCTAGTTCCATTTTCACACGACTAGGCGTAGACGAAACAAAATGAACCAGTCTCGTAAATATCACATACCATGGAATAATCGATCCGGGCAATCGATAAGTTAAACTTTTTCATGGAGATAAAAATAGTACCCAGGAGAAAGAACTGTCAAAAACGTTAATAACTGAAATGCTTTTTATTCAGAATTCCCTAAGGATCACTTTCATTTGACAGGATTGAGTGAAGAAAACGTGTTAAATGAGACTGACAGGGAGACCCCCCCCCCCCCCCGTCCTTTCCCAAAAGTAGCCATTGAGAAAAAATGAAATCTATGGTAAGATGGTAAGTAGTTGAGTATTTTTACATGCAATTAGCAAATAAATGTATTGTTTAATATTATATATTTTTTTTATATTCTTAAAATATGAATACTGAACAATTTAAGTAAAATAATAAACAAGGACGTCAGAATATTTAATCACTGTTAATATGTTTAGGTATGGCAAGTTGGCAACCAACATGGCGGCCATAGAGACCTCTGTCCCTTTCACGATTCCCAATTTCCCGATTTTAAGAGTCCCAGTTATTATATGAGGGAAAACACATATAAGTCTTTTATTTTCAGATCATTCGGGGCTTCCCCTGGTTCCCGCGTGTTCCCTTACCCGGCACACGCACTGCCGAATCGAGGCAATTTCGAATCGACCAATAATAGCGAACCGCGAAGTTGCACAACTTGCACAAGCACGACATTGTTTGATAGTGGATACGATGCATGTGAGTATACCTACATACATTCTAGGAATCGGATACAATAAACAATAATACACAAGTTACATGGCTGAGCTCAAACTGTATCGTGTAGATAAAAATATTCCATGATCTTTAGGCCTGGTAAGTATTTTATTCTTTAACCTGCAAGATTTTAAAAAGTTGGCTAGGCCACCGAGGATTCTGCACAAAGGATGACCCCCTAACTTGGTACTTAAAAATACTGGTGGCTCTGAACTCTGTGTGCGAAATTTCGTGATTCTAGGTGAACGAAAAGTAAATACATATATTTACAAATAGTATATACTTAGGTAAATTTTGATTCCCATTTGCAAATGTATGGGAAATGCGACATAAACGGTGGGATGTTTGCGTAGACCTGTGTATGAGGTGTTCATTTCAACTTTCTACCTCTACGCGTTCCCGAGATAAAGGGTCCTAACTGACAGACGGACAGACGGACGGAGAGACGGCCGGATGGACGGACGGACATGACAGTCCAGTGACAATGACAGTCTTACTCAAATCGCGCTGGTACCACAGTAAAATTAATACTGATTGTGTTGTGGGTTACAATATCACACAAATCAACCTAGCCCTAGTTATAAATATATACTTACATACATGGAAAATATCCATAACTCAGGACCCAATATTCGTGATAAAAACACAAAGAAATGCCCTTACCAGGATTCGAACCCGGGAGCTCCAGCGTCGTAGGCAGAGTTAGCACAGACTATAGGCGCTAGGGAGGCCATTTGCCCGTAGATTTGCCAAATACATAAATACTAAAAAATTGTGACAGGAGCAGTGGCCATTGCTCTCTAACCCCTCCGCCACGAAACGTACGCTCAGATTGTTTGCTCAGGGTGCGTAGCCAAGATGTCAATCGCTCACGCTGTGTAGCTAACGAAACGCAATTGTCATTGTCACACTAATAAGCAAGAGTGATAGAGAGAGGTAGCTACGATACGTTATTAAGCGTGAGCGATTGGCATCTTGGCTAAGCACGCTGGTCCATTATTTTTTCCATAATAATATAATAATCACACGGAATTCCCCACACGCCGATCGGTTGTGTGAACGTGACGGCGATATGATGTATGAGACGAAAATAGGCAATACAAATAGTGTGCTTTGTGCTTACCACAAGTTTGAAATCTACTGTAGATATCTATAGTCGCTAGCGTCTACGGCAACGCACTGTCAGTGCATCTTGCTCGCACTTGCGGGTGGAAGCGGGATGCAACTGTAGATAACTTGTCAAAAGCTATAGCAACTCAAGGTGGAGACATTTTACATAACCGTAGTCGATAGCGAATGCGTGAATCGAAAGTATGTCCGTCTCGCTCCGGCCAGAGTAGTATGATGTTGCCAACCAAGTCTGGCTTGTCGGGTTGGTAGCCGCTACGGCGAGCAGTGCTACGTCGTAGCATTCAAGGAGGCTGGTATTGCTACAACGGTCTCCGGGCAAAGAATTGTTCAGAGGCTGACCCTAAGAGGCCCTTGAGCATGCAGTAAAGTAAAGCAGAAAGCTGACTCACATTAGATAGCGTACGTTCGCCTTCATAAACATATTATAATCCTATCAAAAACATTACATGTAATAAGGCACTGGTCCTCTCTGCATTTAAGTTTAGCACCTACGATAGTTATATAAGTTAACCATAGTTATAAGTTTAATTTTAAGTTATCTTTTACTAACATAATATGGACAGCAATTAGTCTGAAATAAATGCATTTTTTTTTAATAAGACAAGTCTCGCCTTGCAGCTCATGCTAATAATAATTAAGAAGAGCTGGTGGCTTCCTCGCACAACGTATCAGCATTGCGATTCAACGAGGAAAACGCCGCCAGCATCCTAGGTACAATGCCTCAAGGACCTACTTTAGATTTAAGGTAGGTAGAGTTAGGTAGTTAGGCAAGTTACACTTACTGTTTATATTTCGAAAATAAATGTTTTTTAAAACTGTAGTAATTTGTATTAAGTTTTGATATGTAATGTTAAAACAAGTCGGTACCGGGGGGGGTTGTCCATAGAACGCGACTTCTACCGACTTGCCTATTTTTATTAAAACTCTGTGTTCCTCTACGATTTATAACGCCCTCTTGGCCTAGTCGGTAGTGACACTAGTGACCCTGCCTACGATGCTGGAGGTCCCGGGTTCGAATACAGGTCGGGGCATCTATTTGTGTGTTTATCACGAATATTTGTTCCTGATTTCAACCTGGATGTTTTCTATGTATTTAAGTATTTATATGTATCTATCTATTATATATATCGTCGTCTAGTACCCACTACACAAGCCTTATTGAGCTTACCATGGAACTAGGACGATTTGTGTTAAGATTGTCCCACAATATATTTATTATTTATAAGAAAATAGGCACTTGCATAGAACTCGACTTCCACCGACTTCGGTGAAAGTCGAGTTCTATGGACACCCCGACTAAAATAACCGACTTTTTATAACATTACATCTCAAAACTTTTTTGCAGCATAAGAAATGAGGAGCGAGACTTGTGTCTTTTTAGTTTTTTATATGTACCTAATGTTTTTGATGGGATCTCATCTCTTTAGAAATACATGCATCCGATATTTATACTGACATCGTAGTTTATTGTATCAACTTATAGGTA
Source organism: Lathronympha strigana (assembly GCA_949128165.1). NCBI lineage: Eukaryota > Metazoa > Arthropoda > Insecta > Lepidoptera > Tortricidae > Lathronympha > Lathronympha strigana. Next base: position 7,157,395 of record OX421905.1, on the reverse strand, counting down.
TAATATTAGCATGAACTAGATAATTTTTTAATCGTATGTATTTAGTAAGCAGTTAGTAAGTATTTTCCTTTGGAGTTTTCTGTGACTTCATCATCATCATCATCATCATTTCAGCCGAAAGACGTCCACTGCTGGACATAGGCCTCCCCCAAAGATTTCCACAATGACCGGTCCTGCGCCACCCGCATCCAGCGGACTCCTGCGACCTTCACCAGGTCATCAGTCCACCTTGTGGGGCTCCTACCCACGCTGCGCCTTCCGGTACGCCGTCGCCACTCGAGAACCTTTCCGCCCCAACGCCCATCGATTCTACGTGCAATGTGCCCCGCCCACTGCCACTTACGTTTAGCGATTCGGAGAGCTATATCGGTTACTTTGGTTCTCCTAGCATAGCCCTCTCCATTGCCCTTTGGGTGACTTTGAGCCCTCTTATGAGGCCCATTGTAAGCGACCACGTTTCAGTACCGTATGTCATCACTGGCAACACACACTGATCGAAGACTTTCGTCTTCAAGCACTGCGGAAAATTGGACGAAAAGATGTGTCGCAGCTTCCCGAACGCTGCCCAACCGAGTCGGATTCGACGATTAACCTCTTTCTCGAAATTGGACCTACCTAACTGGACAGTTTGTCCTAGGTATATATAATATTTTACAACTTCGAGCGTAAAGTCTCCGATTGTCACTGGAGTTGGTGTTACATGGTCATTTGACATAATTTTCGTCTTACCCATGTTCATCTTAAGACCAACTCGCCCGGAGGCTCTACTGAGGCTAACACGCATCGTACTCAAATGCTCCATGGTCTCAGCCAAGACTACTATATCGTCAGCGAATCGAAGGTGAGTGAGGTACTCGCCGTTTACATTGATGCCTAGCCTTCTCCAGTCCAGAGTCTTGAAAACATCCTCCAGTGCAGCGGTAAACAGCTTAGGAGAGATGACATCTCCCTGCCTGACTCCCCGCTGCAGTGGAATAGAAATCTAGTTCTGGTCTTGGAGTCGGACTGATTCGGTAGTAGCGGTAGTCTACTTGGCACCGTTGGAGAGATTGTAGTACCGCCCAGGTTTCGATCGAACCAAAGGCTTTCTCGTAGTCCACAAACGCTAAACAGAGGGGCAGATTATACACTTCGGTCTTCTGTATAACCTGACGAAGCGTATGGATGTGGTCTACGGTACTAAATCCTCTTCGGAAACCGGCTTGTTCGGGAGGCTGGAAGTCATCCAGCCTGCGTGCGAGACGATTCGTAATGACTCTTGAAAACAGCTTATAGACATGGCTCAGAAGTGAGATGGGTCGGGGGTTCTTCAGTAAGGCGTTGTCGCCTTTTTTGAAGAAGAGTACCACCACACCTCCGCTCTGTGACTTCGTAGGCTATTAATTACTTCTATGTTTAAAATTCTGCTTCGAGTCTGCTAGAAGTACCTTAGAGTTTTGATGATTGGTGAGTGAGTGAGTGACCAAACTAAGGAACTTTGACGTTCGATAGTTCAAATTAAATATTATTGAGAATATATATATGTCATGTTATACTTACTCAGCCAACATGACATTGAAAATTCAGGGTTGTAGCTTGACGCAGCGCGAAATTACAGGAGGTTGAAAATCGCCTGAATGGCTTCGATAAAAGGATGGTACGGCCGTGCTTTTGAACGCATCATCGAGAGCTCACGATACTGGTATAAACCAGTATATGTTTTCACTGTAAATAATTAGGCATTAAAACACTCGTGATGATAATATGACGTGTGATGTTATTATGACGCCTCGTTTCATAAACCCACACTCGCGTTTTATTATACACAGTACAGTCACATAAATTACTATTAGATTCCTCCTGAACATGTTGTACAGGAGACTATTGGCAACACTACCTAATCGTGTATCAAGATATTCAAGATTCGGCTCTTACCTACAGGGTTTTAAATCTTAATAAAGCATGTAAACTCTAAACATTTTTAGTGTCACGAGACTTGATAAAGAAAATTTCCAAAATGTAGAGTTCTTACTACCCACTGGCACGATTCATGTAGCTGTAGCTACAATGGAAAATAGCAATTATGTGAGTGGCTACTGGCTACCTAAGGAACGCCACCAAAACAGGGTATTCACAACACACCCGCTCCACGCATCAACACAGCTTATATTTGCTTCCCGATAACACATAGTTTATGCGTCCCAGGGTCTGATTATACAAACATTACTCACAAAATAATAAAAACATGTTATTAGCTAGGCAGCGCCGAGGTCATTCAACTCTCAACACTAGATGCAGTCTGGTGCACCGACTGCAGGCGCGGCCAAGCGCGACGCCGGCTTTGCTAACTGTTCATACCGCTCTGATCAGCTGATCTGATCGGAATTATGGTTTTTACGGCCACTAACAAACACCTAATGGGGCTTCCACGAACTCCAGTAATAGAGGTCATTAACGTATGATAATTAGACAGCTATTGTCTGTCTTATGAAATATGCTCACACATAGTTTATACCTACCTAGACACTCTAGACAGGAAACTGTTTTAGAAGAATACCATTTCGCGAGGACTGTCGCCATTATAATGGCTCCTGTTTCGTAACTAAAAGTGACGATCGCGTTAAAATTGTCTATCGATTTCAATTAAAAGCTTATGGTATACAATTTAATAATATGTAGGTATTAGTATATTACATTACGATTTAGCAGCAGTTCAATAAGTAATCTTAATATTGTTAAAAACACAATAGTAATTTTGGACATAAAAAAAACTGTATAACTACTAGACGTTACAGTTAGCACAGAGGTTAGTTAATTGGTTTTATTATTGTACTAAGTGCACTGACCTTCTAGACTAATAAAAGGAAAATATGGAACTTTCAGTACGACTAAGAGATCGCTAAAATCTATAAGCATAAAACAAATATCTGCTGCCTTTTACCCTATCTACCGACTATACTATATTTTTACTATAGGTAAGTTCTTTGTTGTTGTTTAACTCTCATACTTATATTGAGACCTGAAGAATCAAGAGATTCAAATTGAACCAATTTCAAGTATGTTCACAATAAGGCTTAACAGCCGAAACTGTTACTGCCAATGCAGACTCAGTGAGTTAAGGTAACATTCGTCATTTCATTGTCTAAGAATTATAAACAATGATTTATCGAGTAACACATGTCAATCATAATTTGGTCACATTTGTGATATGACCTATGGGCGTGCGTGTGTATATACACGCAGTTTAAATAATGCTAATGTGATTTATGGGGCAGAGACTATTATAATGATAACCTTCCGAGTGAGTGACACTCTAGGGTTAAATGTGTCAATGATTCTATTGCCTATTTATCTGTGTTCCATCGCTTGTATAATGGGGTGTGTTTTGAAGAATTGTTTAACATGATGCCAACGTCCATTTTTCATTTCACCACCGCGCCATTCGCCATCCACAGGGCGCTCATCCGCACTCCTTGCAACGTTTGGTCGCGCACTGAGCGGTTTCAGAGGAATTTCTGCTGAGGGCGCTCTGGCTGTGGAATAAACTCCATGCTTGGGTTTTCCCGAAGGACTACAGTATGGGGTTTTTAAAAAGAAAGGGTAGACAACGCGCATGTGACACCCCTGGAGTTGCAGGCAGCCATGGGCTACGGTGATCGGTTTTAAGTATCACTACGACCGTTGCCGATTTGCAGTGTTTAGATACTTAATCAAGGTAACCTAGAGTTACCGAGTTACAGTTGACAGTGCCACTATAAATGTTATATTTACCTATGTTACGGCTCTTCCACACTATGGAATGCCCACTATGCTTACACGTTCGGTGCAGACTTGATGTAGACAGACTACTTCCTTCGTCCCGTCCCAGCAGGAACTTGGGAACTATCTACACTGATTTCTGGCTTATGCCTTTACTTACTAAAAAAAGTGCAGTGATTGTTTTCTAAGTGAGGAGAAAGTTGTCCTACAAACAACCTTTTTAAACCCAACTCTCCAACAAAGGTTGTTTATAGGACAAATTTCTCCCCACAAGACATACTTATGTCAAAAATCAGGTGTTCAACTAAAGCCTACTTTCCAACTTTGATTTTGACCATCAATTGCTACATTTCCGAGCAGTAGCGTGGCAAGTAAATTTCGACACTTTAATACCTATTATAAGTATGTAAGGAGGTTATAATGAGTTATGGATGTTGTATATGTATATAAGTATTTATATGTATCTGTCTATTATATATATCGTCGTCTAGTACCCACAACACAAGCCTAATTGAGCTTACCGTAGGACTAGGTCGATTTGTGTAAGATTGTCCCGGTATATTTATTTATTTATTATTTATAATCAGTGGCGGGGCGGGGCGTTTATAGAACTAGATTCCGGCCGGCTTCCCTTGCATGAGCCTATCCAGCACATTTTACTCAAAGAAAAAGCAGGCTATATCAGCTCCGGCTTACCCAAAGAACATTTTGACGATCCGCCATCGCCACTGAGAGGTATAAATAATAATATTTTTAGGTATCTTTATAATGGTCCTTGAGGCAATGTAACTAAACTAGGATACTTACTGGTGGCATTTTCTCGTTATATCGCAATGCTGATACGCTGTGCGAGGAAGCCACCAGCTCTTCGGTCACCAGTTATTTATTTTAGATTTAAAGTTACGTAGGTCAGTTACACTTATTATATATATTTTGTTTGTAAAATAAATATGTAATTTCTTTAAATTGGGATGTTTGTTTCTAGTCCTGTGGAGCAGTATTTTATCTGTTATTATTCTATTGCTGTATCTGTTATTATACTACTGGCATCACTTATAAGAATTAACTGTTTAAAGCAGAAAGGTAAGTTGAGTTATATTAATGTCATCGTTTCTGGTATTTACCCATTTTAATTGAAGTTCAGGTACTACGCTTGTGCCTAGAGTGTTAATTGTGTCATCTGATAATGCATTGGGGACAGGCGGAAGATGTTCGAAAACGAAACTACATAGGTACCCACTTGATCTTACTTATCTCCTTTCTCATTGAACATTTGAAATAGTACTATATTAAACCCAAATGAAAGGAAATCTACTATAGTGGTATAGGATAATCACCAAATAATATAATATTCTAAGAGAAGAACGACAACTACATACAAAAAAGGCCTCTTCCAAAAGTTCGTTTATGCTACTAGCGACAATAAGAAAGTGCAGCGCAGTGTAAACTAAATTTGACAACTGGTTTAACCTAATATTCTTGCATATGAAGCAGGTTCGGATACCACCAATAGAATATTTTTTTTTTTTTTTTATCAATAAGATATTTTTAAGCATTTCCTTTTTACTATATACTTTTTTAACTCAAAATCACTAACAGCGGTAACAGCGTTTTCAGTACAAGAAAATAATACTTTGTGTACCTATGTAATAAAGTGGTAACAAACTACGAGAAATCATTAGATATATAATTTAAATAAAAAATATAATTTCAACTACCATAATTCATTAATCAAGAAATAGATAGATAGATAGAATAATATCTATTGCACACCTCAAGTTTAAGTTAGATACAAGAAAAGATAGTTAAATACAATAAAAGTGTAACTAACAAAAAAGAGAAAATACAACCAGTCGATTTAAGATTGAGGCCAAACAATAAGCGGTCTTATCGCTAAAAAGCGATCTCTTCCAGACAACCTAAATGAAATGAATGAATGGAAATAGAAATTAAAATACAAACAATACCTTATAAATATACTTTACTTATATTGTCTTCGGTTACAGCGATTCGTTATGATTGAAATGAAACAATTTAAAAATGGATTACTCGCGTTTATTCACTACGAGTACATTCCTTACGTTTCCTATTCCTAACAACATTCATTATCACAAGGTAGAATAAGGACTAAGAAAATGAGAACCCTCCCTTTCACGACTAGTAGCAACAATGTAAGTACCTGTAGGGTTTCCCAGACTACAGACTTGTTGACAATGCCTGATATCGGCTATGTGTTCCTTCACCCTGGTTGAAACACTCCGCTTCGTATGCACAATGTATGAGAGATCACACTCACAGCCAAACCTGTAAATTCCTACATCTTTTAGAGGCGTGTTACACTTTAAGAATTTAGGTATCTTCTTCAACAGCTTAAAATAGGGTTTGATTGAAACACACTTCAAAATGTAACTGATCTTGTCAGTAACCCCTCTTACAAAAGGCGGTATACAGTAGGTCTACGCTCAGCTGTTGGAATCTTCGCACGGGAGGACTTCTTGACACGGGATATATATCTTGAGGTCATTAGCCAGCAGTAGCAGAGCACGCTTCGCATGCTGCAGGTCAGCATTAAGATACGTTCACCATCACAAATCGCTTATTTTGGCACTTCTCTAGTTTATTTTTATTTTTAAGTTTAGTTTTTAATTTTCATTTAGGTAAGTTTTATTTTAAGGTTTATATTTAAATGTTGTTATTAAAAAAAAAATAGGTTCGCCTTTGGAGGCGGAAACAGGGGACTATGATAGCTCGAAATGCACTTTTTTGTATGGAACGAGTGCCATTGAGCCCATGCTCTTTTCACTTCTTGAAACACAACTTCAATAACAATCAGTCTTTAATCTACAGATTTTCATGTGAATGTAAATTAAGCTTGTTTAAACTTAGGCTGACCTAATAATGAAGGATGATAATTAATATATGATACATATATATGTATAGGCAGTTAGTTTCTCTTACTAAATTAATATCTTCATTAAATAAAACATAAACATGCGCTTGATCATAACTAAATTGGAAGACATCTGTGTCAGCCGGTTCAACATTTCGAAGTTTTAGATGTTTGATAGTTCTGCGTTAATCTTTTCTGGTCAATGGTGGTAGCTAGGTACTTAGACGTCATATTTAGTAAGTTTGTCTAACATAATGAAGTTGAAAATCGAGTGTCGCCATCTTTAATTTCCTTATGTTTGGTGTGAACTCTGTGAACATGATTCTTGTTTTGACTAATGAACACGGGTTCTTTCTTACCACAATTTTTTGCTATATTTGAGCTCCTGATATTTTGGCGATGTTACAACCGTCATGTTCACGAGAAAACTGAGGATAGCCATAACGATCTACCCTCTCCATCATCATTAGAAAATGTCAAAAAACCGCGATAGTTTAAAATAGTGTATGATTCATATTATCAAAAAAAAAAAATTTTATTTCGTGTAACTGGACACATATTGTACAAGTACTCATCACATAAAAAAAAAGAAATATTAAACCTATATATTCTACATTATACAAACAAACCTACCATTTTATAGCACTGGTGGGAGAGTGCAGCCCCTCACAGTGCAACAAAATAGCACAATCGGGTTTATCCGCTATCATCCTAAGAATTCTGTTGGGACTGTCCCGCACCCGGCGCACCAGGGATGCCGCGCGCCCGCGCATGGTCGCATAGAAACAGCTGACGCGCGCCTCCGCAAACATCCCTGATGCGCTACAGAAGCGAGGCAGTCCCATCAGAACCCGGAACGCGTTATTATATTGGATTCGGAGAGCCCCAAAGGCCCGTTGCGAATACTTCACCCACAGGCTGCACGTATAGAGGGAGGTGCAGAATGCCCTAAACAAAGTGACCTTAACCTCTTTAGAACATCTGGAAAACCTGCGGGTTATCATATTCGCCCTCACCGATAAGGCTCTCCTCTCCCTCTCCATGTCCAGGTTATCTTTGAGATCAGCCGCAACGATATGACCTAGATATTTAAAATGGTCGACTCGATCCATCAAGACACCATTGAGGTGGATAGGCGGAAACTCACATACCCGGTTGCGACTGCTCTCAAAAATCATGTACTGGCTCTTCTTTTCATTGTATTTTAGGCCATGACTTAATGCATATTCCTCACACACATGAAGCAACCGGCGCATACCACAAACCGACGCGCTCAACAGCACCATATTATGACACTAAGCAAAAGTTGTGCTGCGAGTACTCGCCGACGCCATATATTAATTTACTTAGATAAATGCATGAAAATGGAAAACCTACTGGGTTACAAATCCAGGTTCAATGGCTCGGTTCAATGATCAATACCTGTATAGAATAAGGCAATATTTAGACTAAAATCTTTAGGTGCATATAGGTAAGGTGTATTCGGGTAATTCCGAATGTCGGATAATTCCGAATATCGGATGATTCTGACCTATATTTCCATCGTATTAGAGTTTATTTTCGGAATTACCCGACATTTTCCGACATTCGGAATTGCCCGAATACACCTTATATTAGATAGATATAAACCCTTAGCTTAGGTATGGTGTTGCAGACTGATTACCTACTAGTAGGTTTATTTATTTGAATTAATCATCGAAATCTAATATTCAAACCTCTCTTGTCTTGTCTTGTCTTTCGAAAAATTGTTAATTCTGAACAGCACCGAAAAAGCCGCAGGGGTCAGCTGGGACCCTTTTATAATAAGTTTATATTTGTAGATAAAACATCTTTTCTACCTCTGTCTGTCCTCAAGGGAAGCACGAATGTCTTTGAACCAACCGCTCATAACAACTAAGATAAAACTTAAATAGATTACCATCTGAGCAAAAAAAGAGCTAACTACCTAGTTGGGACTTGCTTAAAGTACCTACGTATCAGCATTTGTTTATGAACTAAAAGTTCAGAATTTAAACAAAGACGACAGATTCCTTTTCTGGGAATGGTTAGCAGGCCAACTAGGTAGCCGGTGCTGAGCAGAAATGGGTTGTTCGGCGGGGTTTGGGAAACGGCAGGTTGATTCTGACCGTGCGAGCGCAAGTTTCAACCGAGAATTATCATGCTTGCCGCATTCCCTTTCGCCGAGCACGATTTTAGAGCTCAAAATACCGGAGAACCGACTGTCGAAAGTGTGTTGCGATCTGTAGTGACGGAATAGGGAGGCAGGCCGGTTGCATTCCATTTCGCCGCGTTGCATTACGTGGCTCGTAATTCCGAGAAAGAGTGACGTCCCGCTCGCACATTGTATCCGTTGATATTGCCTATGTTTTGGAATGCTGCTCATTGTTTGTGCCCGGTTTGTTTTAATATGTATAGGAAAGTTAGGTTGGAACTTTTATTCCGAGCTTGGAGTATGTACAGAGATTCTTTAGTCTTCTTTAGTCTTAGGTTAGTTATTTTCTTAAAGTTTTGTTATGTTTGTTATGAACGTGCTACAGTTGTCAAATCATATTTTGGTTACTTTTTCTCTTATCATCATCAGTTGTCATGAAAACAAAGAACTGGCTGCAGCCGCCGCCAATATTAGAAAACATCATCATCATCGTCTCTGGAATAGTTTTTAGTTTTTTGTTTGCTAAATGTTGTTTAATGTGTAATATTTGATAGCTAATTGTGCAGTAAACTAACGAAGTAGCATGCAGCTAATGAAGAATTAATCCTGAAGAGAGTTCAATCACTCCTTTAGTCATCAAGCGGCAGTCCTGGGATCTGGAGTCCTTATAGCTATTAACTTAACATATAGCGAGGTCAATTACCAAACAACGTCGCCCAAGTGGCAATATACTAGAGTCAAAAACCATGTTAACTCTTCTGAGCAAATGATGAACTGTCAAACTTTAAGGTGTTATTTTAAACGTCAACCTTCTATAAAATTATGACGTTTGATTATCAAAATCTTGGAAACTTAGCATAGATGGACTCTATTATATTTATATAATATACTGAAAATTTTAAAATACTTACTTACTTGACATTGGCAAAATTGTCCAACTCTCGGACAGAAGCCATTATTAAAAAGAAGAAGAAAAGTTACTATACTCTTGACGCAAGCGCAAGTGCCCATTTTATTTGTAGAGTGACCATGCAATTTGCAGTAAAATTGATTATTTTGATTATTACAAAAATTACGTTAATATTGTTATGTCTAGTATGAAATTATTAATAGCTTATCATTTACTAAAAACGTGGTTTTAATCCAGCAATCAAGTCTTATGAACCAACCTAACCTCCTGAGTCCAGGATAAAATATGACTACACTAGTATAAAAGCCGAGAGTCATTTACAAAGGCATCAGCGTTGAGTCCTGAACTTTCTACATATAACATTTTAAGTTCTAATGAGTTTATCGGATTTTCGCTGGAACAAAGTTGATTATATACTCTATGCGGAATACTTTAAGCATATTTTTTATTGCAAATTATTTGGTCTTTACAAATGCCTCTCGGCTTTTATGCCCCTGCGATTATGTAATATGGCTAATATACATATGTAATTTTGTATGGAACCGGAAAATGAAAATAAAATATAAGGGACCGTTTAAATGTTATTATAGGTCAAAATAACAATGAAATAACTCTGTTAAAAAAACATAAAAAACCTAGTTCTTAAATCTTATATAGTATAAAAACGCTTTGACAAAATCAGTCTATTTCTCTCATCACAATTAAAAGTTCTCGAATTATTATAGTGACTTCTATGCTTAATACTTAAATATTTAAACAACAATGGTCTAACAACAATTGTCAGAAACCTTTTATATAAAATAACTAGCTGACCCGGCGAACTTTGTTCCGCCTTAGAGGGAATAAATGAGCAGAGTTTTGATTTTATCAAGGTCAATTTTTTATTTGGATAATTAACGTAAATTAAAAAGGAAGTATTTTAATAATTTTTTATTGGCCATGTATTTTAGTGCATGTCGTTATTTGATGGGTCACGCATTCCTGGTTAACCAGGGTCAACTTCAAAATTTGACTATAATTAACCATAGACTACATTACGTTTAGCTGTAAGTTGCGTTTTGTTTTCTTATACCATTTTTTTTAATGAAGGGCAAGACTGTTTTTTTACTGATAAATTGCTTTCAGTTGCGTTTTGTTATTCCATATCCATTGCGTTTTGTTATACCACGTTTGATGTTACGTCCCACGGGAACGTGATAAAAACTATCCTATGTCCTTCTCCTGGTTCTAAGCTACCTCCCCACCAATTTTCAGCCAAATCAGTTCAGCCGCTCTTGAGTTATAAAGAGTGTTACTAACACGACTTTTCCCACGGGAACGTGATAAAAACTATTCTATGTCCTTCTCCTGGTTCTAAGCTACCTCCCCATCAATTTTCAGCCAAATCAGTTCAGCCGTTCTTGAGTTATAAATAGTGTAACTAACACGACTTTCTTTTATATATATGTATAAGATAATTGGGGTAGCACATTGTTAGTAGTGAATTCTCAATAGAACTTGAGACTCCACTTGCCGATTAAGAAGTACTTTCTTATGATAAATGTTGCTTAGCGATGAATAAGTGAAAAGATTTGTATGTATGTATGTATATTTTTTAGTCGATTAAAATGGGTGAGGACCAGTTTCTACCTATTACCATTTGTTTCTAGCGAAATACCACTTCTATCACCCGCGCCGTACATTTTGTAGATCTAACGGTTTAATAAGTTTTCTTTGGTTTCGCTTTTAACAGATAGAAGACAAATATGTCGTTGTACAAACAATTACTATATAAGTTTTATATCTTTTACTATTTACCTACTTCCCGAAGAAGAATTTGTAGGATTTTGCATATATTATCTATAATATTATATCCCATCCGAACGTAATTTGAGAAAACTGAGGCTATTAATGTTTGATGTATAATTGATGTTTGTCAAAACCGTATCTTTACCGGGTTATTGCGATTCTTTGCGGCTTGTTAAAATATGTGAACAGCAGGGGCCCGTTTCTCAAAAGCTTGTAACTTGTAACACAAGCGGATGTCACTTTTGACAGCTTTTGTTAGAAAGGGACTTCCACTTTTATTACAAGCTACAAGCTTTCGAGAAACGGGCTCCAGGCCTAGGTACCACGAACATCAAAAAATTGTCATTGACGGGAAAACCTCTTTGTCACACCAATATGCAAGTGCGACAGAGATGGAGATACAAATTCGTAATCGTTCGATTTTCGTGGTGTAGGCACTGAATATCTGTACCTAGCTTATTTTATTAATACTTTTTTTTATACATGCCTATCTTCTAGAGTCAGTCTATGCTAAGTTTCCTAGATTTTGATAGCACAGAGCGTGAAAGTGTTAAGTAAACGTCATAATTTCATAGAAGTTTCACGTTTAAAATAACACTTTCAAGTTTGACAGTTCATTTGCTGGGAAAAGTTAACGTGGTTTGACTCTACGTACGAATTTGTTTAAAACAAAACACCAACAATTAGTTTGTTGATTAATCTCGGAAATAACAAGAAATTTCATATTTCGATTGTATTTTATTGTTTTATCAAAACTCCGGCTCCGGCTCCGACGAATTAAATTTTAGAACTCCGGCTCCGGTAAACACACCTCCGTAACATCCCTAGTATGAATATAATAATATGTCCTGGGTATTGCTAGGAGCATATTTAGATATATCGAAGTTGATACCTACTACAAATACAAAATTTCTTTATTTATACAGTGTGTAAATCAAATACGGGCGAACCTCTTAACGGTGGTTAGTATAGGACATAAGAAATGTGATTAAGAACTTTTAAATGGAATTGCAATTAAAATTTTATCCATAAAAAAATAATTCGGCCCGCAATGTAATGCAAACACACTCGCGTCAGTCAAACATTCGTTGACAACTGTCAGCGTCAAATATTTTATCGTACATTGCTGCTGAAAATTTTATTAAAAAAATTATTATGGTGTCATAATTAAGTGTAACTTAAAAATATGTTTTAATTATTGATAACGCTAATGAATTCTTTGTTTGGTTAAATTTATCGCCCGTATTAGACTTACACACTGTATAAGATACACAAGGAATATAACATAAGGACTGGAGCCTCCCTATAAGCAAAGAATAGCTTGTGTTGGGAATGTCCTCTCTTCCTTAGGAAACATGAGGTAGGTAAAATAAAGTTTTATTCTAATCTAAGTTCATAAAACTCGCTCAAATTTAAGGCTCAAACATTAGGACAACGTGCAGGTACAAACAGCACCCTTAACTGTAAATTTCGATAGCCTTAAGCTTTATTAGTATTACTACAATGTGTTTTGTTGATGGAGTACTTAAACTGTGGATTTAGGTGACAAACTATTGCATTGTTATTGCAGAAATGTTTTGTTAATTGGTATTTTGTTAGTTTTCTCGAGGTGCTTCGGAACAAATTCGTAAATGGGGATAAGTCGAAAATCATAAATTTTTACTAAACTACGAACAATTTCTACGGCGGGACCGTTTGTCAAAAACATTCAACTTTATCCCACGTGGAAAATTTGAATGAATATACTTATCACTATTCCTACTGATCACAGGCGGGATAAATTCAAAAATAAATTTTGATATATTTTTTACTCGTATATGGGATTAATTAGAACAAAAAATATATTTTTATCACACCTGCTCGTAAATGGTGATATTATACGCAAGCATACTTACACTTAAAGAGCTGTATTATTCCCATGGTTTTAAAGGATTCTCATACTACTTTACCGCCCGCCTGGAGCTCCCCGAGCACCCGCCCCGCACGCGCTCGCAGCACGCAGTCACTCCGGAGTACTGTGGACTGTGCAACTACACTACCGCTTATCATTATTGTTTCTTTACCTGTATAGAGTTTATTTATTTCCTCGCAAATGTGATGAAAAACATTGTGTGTACCACGGGCAGTAAGGGGATTACTAACTCGGGTCATTTAAAGCCCTCCGCCTACGGCGTCGGGCTTCAATAGACCCTCGTAAGTAATGCCCTTCTTACCGCCCTAGATGCACAATGTACTATTATTTTTAAACTTTTATTGCATAAAAACCATTACTACAGACCTTCGAAGTATTCCCACGTGCGTGCTTCCGAAATTACCCACTCCTTAAAACATGGTATTGAAATATATATAAATTTATTTATTTCCAGAAAGTACGCTATTTTCACAAACCGTTGATGAGTACTTAAGTAGGTATATTAAATTTAACAATGATCTCATTACTTGAAAGGAATACTCCTTAGATTCTGACTTACAAGCCGAAACCCAAACAAACCTACTCTACACTCGCCTAAAAATATGCTGGATATACCCCAAAGCACCTACTAGAGAAGAAAAAAGAACACGAGTTTTCTATTGCATACTACATATTTTGAAAGCGATTGCAATATAAAATATTGTAGGTACATAAAATTCGATAAAGATAAGAACATTACATTCAACTAAGTAGTCATACATTTAGTACCCATTAGAAGTTTTTCATTTGACGAACAAAAGAAAAAATACGTGTCGAATATTTTTTAATAAATCGTTTCATTCGGAATTCAATGTAGGTAGTGTAGGTACGCCCTCGCCGGAAATAATTATATCATTTTGATCCCTTGTAACAGTTGTAACACAATCTACTATTGTAGCTGACTGTACCTATTGTACATATTGTACCTACATAGATAGGTACTATTAGACTATACCTATAAATAGAAGATTTGTTTTGCTGGTCATAGACATGGTTGACTGTATTTAATAACCTCATACACTGTGTGGATTATTCTAGACCCTGGTACGAATTAATAATAAAACTCAAATGTCATCACAACCGCAGAATGCGCGTCGCCGGAGAAAACAAAAAGGATGAAAATGAACGAAACAATAAAAGTGTCACTCTTATGCGCGCGGCCGGACTAGCATGCGCGCTGCGCGCCCCCGTCGAGTGTGCAGCACGCCTACCTCGAACATCGAAAATTGGCATTGACGGGAATATTTCTTTGTCACTCCAATATGCAAGTGTGACAGAGATGGAGATACAAATCCGCAATCGTTTGGTTTTCGTGGTATAGGCCCAGCCCAGTATTTATGCACACTTACACGTACGGATGACTCTTTTTAATAAAGTTTACCAACGGCTATTCATTAACACTATTAAATTTAACATTTGTACTTATGCTAAATGTAGGTATAACAACTTACTGCCACACACACAGCATGTAATTAAGAAGTAAAAACTAACAACATTCCGCAATAAATATAATGGTGTAGGTATCTATATATGTATATATGTTATCTTAAACTAGTTACATTTCCATGAACTAATTTTAAGAACATACCCATGCTTTAGTTAAATTATGTTTTCTCCCATTCTGACAAACGCGATTGTCAAAGTGATGGTGCTTTTACATGCTCGGGCTCTCGGCCGAATGATTCGGCCCACCCTAGTACACGCTCATTCGAGACAGACTATATAGATAAAATTTAAGCCAGACCATAGACAATTTAAGCTTTTTCAGGTAGTTTCGGTGAGTTAAACGGTGTTTTAAATAGCTTTGGTTATTGAAACTATTTAAGACACTTTTTAAATAGCTATACCCGATGTGAAATTATTTAAGACACCTTTTAACTCAACCAAACTACCTGAAAAAGTACTTAAATTGTCTCTGGTCTGGCTTAAGTTTTCTCTATATAGTCTGTCTCGAATCATCGTGTACTAACATTGCCGAAACATTCGGCCGAGAGCCCGAGCATGTAAACGCACGGTGACATATAAAGACAAACAATCATTTAGCTAAACTGTTGTTAAAGTGCGTTTATGAATAACGCCATTAATCATTAATGTACAAACATAATATATAAAACGTGCAAAAAGCGCACTTAGGACTTATAGATGTTGTCGTGTTTTTAATATTGCATAACCATGCTAGAGCCGCCTCCGCGAAGGAAGCCACGGAGCGGTGATTAATGTCGTGCGGTTATAGCGCACTTCCTGCGCAAGCGCAGGCTCCCAGCCCCAGGCTGAGCCCGCCTGGACCCGGCTTAGACTCTAAGGCCACTTAGGCATTGTTCTAATTATAGGGTACTTCCCGTTCTCGTTAGGTTACACCTGGAATCACGAAATTTGCCAAAAAGCAAGAGCTTGTATGCTTGTGGAACCCTCGGTGGGCAACCCAAATTTGACAATACAGTACAGTGAACACGCGACCCCAAAAATTGTTTTGGGTATACTGGGTATTGGGGGCACAACAAAAAAATAACCATAACCTAAGTAAAATGCAGACTTGCACAGCAAAAAAATAATATGCCTATAGGTATTTAGATTTTTTTATTGGGCGATTAATAAGTTCCCGTTTTTTTAGTTAGGTACTTCTGCTTATGATTTACAAAGCACTTTTAAGCAGATATATAAATTCAGGATTTTAGTTTCCTTTTAAAACCACTAATGACGTTAGTCACATTAATTGCGGTTTTGCAAGAATCTCAAGGCAACAAAAAAGTCAGATTTACTGCTGTAAATCTAAATACAAATCAGTGTGCGTAGCCAAGATGCCAATCGCTCACGATTAGAAACGTATCGTAGTTATCTCTCTCTATCACTCTACCTTATTAGTATGACAATGACAGTTGCGTTTCGTTCGCGACTAAGCGTTAGCGACATGTTAGCGATTGGCATCTTGGCTACGCAGCCTGAAGGCCTAGGATAAAAATTTTACGACATTAACTTCTCGACCGCGTTAGCGTATCGAGGGGTCAACATATGAAAGTTGCCGGATGATTTAAATAAACGGCAAACATAATTTGAACTCTCGATACGCTAACGCGATCGTGAAGTAAGTGTCGTACAACTTTTCTACTAGGCCTTCTGGTACTTAGCTAAAAGCGCGGTCCAGGGTTTTTCAGCAAAAGGTGTCCATACGCTACGGTAACAGATTATTATCCGGCTTTATGATTACATATGAAATCGTTTTTTTATAGTTCTAAGTAGCCATTTAATTTCGTTGGTAATAGGTTCGTAGGTAGGTCGTAGGGAATCGGCATCGTATTAATATAAATACCTACATCTTTGAAGCAACAGGCGTAACAGCATAGCACAGTGTAGTGTCGTGTAACCATAGTACATTTTTTTTAATAAAGCAATAATAAATTAATAATTTCAGAATCGAAAGAAACATTTATAAAATCCCGCGTCGAGCATGATTCGATCCCACAACCTTTCTGAACACCGCTCAGATCAGATTGCAGAAACAAATTTTGTACAATTTTTTACTCAGTAAACACTAATAAACAGTAAAAAGCCAACAAACAAATGACAGCTCCGAATGGCGGCGTTTGAATCTTAAAATAATCTAGAATAGACACCCACTTGCATGAGGATTACCGCGAGTCGATTTTCCGCTAGGGGCGCTAGTTGAGCGTGGGTCCTGCGGGAACATTTCAAAAGTCACTTTGACAATAGGGATGACGACTACGTTGAAAAACTATTATTCTAATTAGTCCGTCAGTTAGATTATCTAAAATTATTAGACACGTATTTTTCCTTTTTCAATTTAACTAAAATTGACGAAGATAAAGAGCATCAAAGTTCCGGGGTGGGGGCTGGTGACGTCACTCCTAGGTAAAAATTGTACCTAGGAGTGACATTACGCGAAACTTGAACGCACTGTATTTTTGTTTTTTGTTATTTTTGATTTGACGAACAAAAGAAAAAATACGTATACAATATTTTTTTATATTTAATCTAAAAGACGGACTAAATAGATTTTTTCAGTCGTCTAGCCTATTCTCACACACTGGCACAAGAGACAAGACCCACGCATGAGTGGCGCCGCCTGGTGAGCCACAATACGGTAGGTCCCATTTGACAGCTGTTCCAAATTTAAGCTTAGGTATACAGTTCCGTTCCGTTAATTCCTGCTGGATGGTAATGCCAGTCATTGCCTATGGTTTCTGAACGCACTTTAGAGCACTAGAGTCCGTCTATGCTAAGTTTCCTTGATTTTAATAGCAGAGACTGTGAAAGTGTTAAGTAAACGTCATAATTTCATAGAAGTTAGACGATTAAAATAACACTTTAACAAAGGGCCTACTTATACTATGCCAACAATATATACCTACCTAGTATGTACCAACGAATACCTATACGCCTATACCAACTAATAAAATTACCTATAATTATGTACGACTACGTAAGACACGAATCTAAAAATTAAAATTTAAATCTTAATTTTCTACGTATCCCGGCGTACGATTTTCAAAATATTTAGGATATGTGATGTGCAGTAGTTGATGAAAATTACCTACAATTATGTACGACAACGTAAGAGACGAAATTTGTGGAACCCCTTTTTAATCAAAAACTAAATGGGTACTTACCTAATGTTCTTAGGTATTACTTAATCACTTTATGAACGCCTAAAAAATTACCACCTACCTATGTAAAATTTTAATTAAAAAGTTTGACAACGTCTTTTCGTAAATAGGTACGAGATATACGATACAAAGCAATCCTATGAGTGAGCGGGTGGGAAAACGATGTTGTTGCGTGTATTCGATTTGAAGAGCAATGAAGTCGAGTGACTTGACTCGACCCGA
Source organism: Lathronympha strigana (assembly GCA_949128165.1). Classification (NCBI taxonomy): domain Eukaryota; kingdom Metazoa; phylum Arthropoda; class Insecta; order Lepidoptera; family Tortricidae; genus Lathronympha; species Lathronympha strigana. The sequence goes on along the minus strand of OX421905.1, from coordinate 7,139,122 downwards.
GTCGAGCCGGGCGGGAGAAACCTGCGTGCGGGCCTCACGGGCCCCGCCCCGTGCCCCGCTCCCCGCCGATCATATGTTCGGCGCGCCGGCGCGCAGCGACCGCTCACTGCGACTCGGGCACTCGCCGTCGTCGCAACGTCACGAGCTCCACGTACACGCCCGCGCAGGATCAGCTGTCGCGACCGATACGCACCGCACGGCGAGGCGAAGCCCTGTAATAAGCCGCAGTGCGGTGTGCCATGGAGCTGCTTTGTGCGGAACGCGTGAGCCCGAGCACTGAGGGCGCAGCGGCGCCGGCGCCAGGCCCGCGGGCCGCCGTGCCGGACCCGGTGCTGCTGCGGCGCCGCGTGCTCGACAACCTGCTGCGCACGGAGGAGCGCTACGCCGTCACCGCCAACTACTTCGGCACCGTGCAGACGGAGATCACGCCGCACATGCGCCGCCTCGTCGCAGAGTGGATGTTAGAGGTGAGCGCGACGACCATGCCGCACCCACACCCCGTACGCCATCTTGTCGCGCTCGCCAGCCACGTGTGCCCTGCGGTGCCGGCGGCACCAGTGGCCCTCGTATGCCCTTGCCACTGTCTGCCGTCTCCGACTTTCGGACCTCCAACCCCTCGCTGGCGACCATGTGTTCTATTTCCAGCTCGGTGATATTATAACGATAGCAGGTATACGCGCAATCTGCTCCGTCTTATCTATTGAGATGTTAATGTAGTGACTTTGTTTACACGATCAGCTGATTATTGTTTTCATAGCTGTGCGAGAATCTTATTAGAATATCATTGAATATATTTCGACGTTTCTACTTGGAATTTGTTGAGTTTCGGTTTTACTAAAAGTTATTTGAATTGGTAGGAATAATTGCAGTTGTAATATTGCGCGAGAGGCCCCGCGCCGCGCGACGCCGACATTCTATTTGAATAATCAGCTGATTTTGACACGCACGCACACAGCTGACGCCGGACGCTCTTTTATCATTTACGAACAATTACATAGACACAAATGCTATCGCGTACAATACGGGACGGGTCAGTGCCCTCGAATGACGCGAGTCCATGATTTTAAGCCCTTTTTTCATGCTTCAGCGTGCTAGTTAATTATGAATTCAAAGTTGTTTAAATGCACGGACCGGATTAGTTAAAGAGCCGGCGGTAATTAGCTGGTAGTGTAGTGCAGGAGGCTCGGATGAGCATGCGCAACGAGTCGTGTAGTTTGATGGGGAAGGCAGTCAGCTGTGAAGCGGCCGGCCGGCGGCCACGTGGTCGCGCGGCGCGACGTTGGCGATGACGTCACGGAGTGCGATGCGCGGGTACCGCCCGCCGCGCACCCCACACTATTGGGATGCCAAGTAATATACATACATATATAATTCTGAATTACCTAAGATATCAAAAATTATTAGAGGCTCAATATTAAACTAATTTTGGACTTCCAACCAAAACGAACCTAATTCACATACACTTTGGATATACCTACTTGACAGTGAAATACCTACCCATAAAGACGGAGTCAAAATCTGTGATTTTTATTTTGGACAGTCGCCATTAGATATTTCGTAGCGACAAAGGTGGCCAAAAACACCTGCACATTGCCCAGGCACTAGGGTGCATATTAAGATGTTTTTGATCACCGGCCGCTCCTAAATAGAGGTATCTGATGGCGTTTCTAATAACTAGTAGGTCAAGAATGCAGAGAGCAATCTTTATTATGCAATATTTACATCACTTACGTGTCTACTTGCTTAAAAATTTGGCACTTGCTTAGTAAGAAAAAGTAATCATATTTTGATTATAATATCATAATATTTTTATTAAGTGGAATTGTTAACAAATTTAATGTATGTATTTAGTAACGCTTAGTAGGCAATGTTTTTAATTAGGTATGTGGGCTCGATATCGTCGTGTAGTGTAGGTACAATACGATTTTAACATAAATACAAGGAAAATATTCTTAAAATCTCCTTTGTAGAACACGTTTGATTGTAAGTACCAATAACCTACTTGTAATGCTAGAATAGAATCATCGCAGAAAGCAATGTGTGTCACTTTTGTATCTTTAAGGCATTCAAATAGAGTAGGTACCTATAAATGAGACACCCGTGTAATTTTGTTGGTTCTATAAAAACACGTATACCTATATATTTCTAAGAACGATGTCCCAAGAGAATCAGCTGACGATCTCGAGCGTGGGATAGCCAGTCAGCTGTGACACGTATGTCTATCAAAGTCTTAGGCGCTGGTGTCATAGCACGTTACCGCCCGGCCCGGCGCTGCGTTCCCATGGTCGCAAGCGCGAGCGAATCAAGTTCTCCGGTTCACCAGTGTACCGTGACCCCAACATCCGTAACTAGTTATTCAAGTTTTTGAGATTGAGCCTTAGACTCGCTCGGACTTTTATCGCGATTGGAGTCAATCTTCGGACGGGCGCCTCGTGTTACACCGTGCGAAACTATGCAGGCACCATCTTGGCTCCCATCTCCCATGACACACTTCATTAAGCGTTCGTCACCCGCTTTCGCTTTTCCTGCTTTTCACTTCACAATCCTAAGCCAATCACTACATAAAACTATTTCCCACCGCTCGGGCACACGCTACTTTCCTGTGGGAACTGGCGAATGGAAATAAATACTACAGTTATTAGATAATGATGTCTTATAAGAACCCGTTGTACAATAAAACCGAATAGTTCTCATATAAATAGTTCGCAAATCTTGTAAGTCGTTTAGGGGTTCTATAGTGGGTTGTTCGTTTTATACGATTAACTAAAGATATTAAAGTAGGTAGGAACTGTTAAACTCTATTTTATCGCTTTGTGTGTTTCTGTTCTCAATATCTATAGGTTATCAGGAAATCCGTTTGATAAACAAGGAGTTCGGGTGCGTTGTTTCTTCTCACCAATAGCCGTTAGCCTAGAACTTAAATGCAAATATTACAAATCATTTATTCGTGGTAAATTTAAAATACAATTACAGATAAGAGAGACAAATATACATAAAATTACCACGAAATGGTCTCGCCTTACATAATGATTATTGGTAATTTCTTCAAAAAGTTAACCGATTTACCAAATCTGGGTTCAAACGGCGTGGACAAAATGCTAACATATCATCTGCTTTCAGGTATGTGAAGACCAAGGATGCCAAGAGGAGGTGTTCCCCCTGGCGGTGTCGTACCTGGACCGCTTCCTCAGCATTTGCCCGGTGGGGAAGAGCCAGGTGCAGCTGCTGGGCACGGCGTGCCTGCTGTTGGCGTCCAAGCTGCGGGAGCCGGGCTCGCGCTGCCTGCCCGCTGACCTGCTGGTCTTTTACACCGCCAACAGCATCACCCTTTCTGACTTATGCGTGAGTGTTTCACTTTTTTATCTCAGTTACTTTGTAGGTATACGGCTCACAAGTTGATAATGGTTTCGTATTTATAATGTTCCAGTTAAAATTGTTAAAAGAATACCTACTCATAATTAGAAACCGTTTTTGACGGTCGATAGCGTTTTTGGAGTATCGCTGTACGGTTTTCTTTTACGATGATCGATTCCACGTTTATTCCATTTGCAGTTATAGAATAAGTCCATAATGCAGTAACGAGAAGACAATTGGTCCGCCTAAAGCAAAGGGGGCGCAAAGTAAGGACTTAGAATTTTTTTGATCAAAAGTGAAAATTATATAGGAATCATAAAATACTTAGGAAAATTTTATTCAAAACGCTAAAATAAGCATGTTTTATAGAAAAAACTTTTTCTCTAAAATCAAAAATGGCCAAGATATTCGCCCTCAAAGATTGATGGTTTTCAAGGGAGCTGGGACATAGAAAAATTTCGATGGATGATGTTGGTGTTATTATAACACCTATTTATTATTATTTTATCGTAAAGATTACGCTAAAATAAGCATGTTTTATAGAAAAAACTTTTTCTCTAAAATCAAAAATGGCTGAGCTAATTGACTTATTGTGTCAGACACTGCCTTAGCTCCGGCGCTGCGGGAAGTGCAGCCCTTCCGCCCTTGCGTGACAAAGCACGGTCGCCCGTACTCCGCTTCGCAGCTTCGGCCTGTTGGTCGCCTTCGGCGACCAGCCTCAGCCGCTCCGCTCCGCACGGCTCCCGAGCTTTGTCACGGCGGGCGAGGGCTGCTCTCCCTCCGCGCCTCCGGCTTTTTATATACACTCTAGGGGTAGGGCAGACAAGACCACGTGGAATCGGGGTTGACAGCTTCGGTTCTGTGGCAAGTCTTATGATAATGCAATGCTTATTTTAGCGTAGCGTGTTTTAGCTAGATTCGGACTTTCGCAGCCTAATATTGAATACATAATATTCCATCATTGAGAAAATTACATTTTACAATCCGTCATGTATCTTGGTAATTATCAAGTTTAGAGAAAAGTTGCCCCAACAAAACATGCTTATTTCAGCGTATTTATTACGATAAAACAATAATAAATAGGTGTTAATGACACCAACATTCATCGAAATTTTTCTGTCCCAGCTCCCTTGAAAACCATCAATCTTTGAGGGCGAATATCTCGGCTATTTTCGATTTTAGAGAAAAAGTTTTTTCTATAAAACATGCTTATTTTAGCGTAATATTTACGATAAAGCAATAATAAATAGGTGTTATAATAACACCAACATCCATCGAAATTTTTCTATGTCCCAGCTCCCTTGAAAACCATCAATCTTTGAGAGCGAATATCTCGGCCATTTTTGATTTTAGAGAAAAGTTGTTCCTATAAAACATGCTTATATTAGCGTAATCTTTACGATAAAACAATAATAAATAGGTGTTATAATGACACCAACTCCATCAAAAATTTTTTAAGTCCTGCGCCCCCTTTGCTTTAGTCCAACCAGACAATTAACTTTCTTCTCTAGCAGAAACAGCTGATCTCGTTAGTCATACGGTGTGCCGCTTTTTGCTGTGCTCACGCGCACTGATTTGCTCGGGCGAGGCTACTAGCTCGAGACGCTTTCGTGTCGTTCACGCTGGTTTCTGTTCTGAGCCATATATGTACATAGGTACCGTTCGAACATCCGCGAGTAAATACAATATATGGTTACTAAACGATAATTTAATGATGTAAAATCGTATCAAATAAAATGTAGCAATATAGGTTTAGATCACAATAGCGGTGTACTTTGACACCGAGATTCTTCAAACATGGACCACGTTGACCACGGAACCCTGAAAAGGCAGAAAGTGTTTTCACTGTTACCTAAAAAGGTTCTACTTTTCATTGTTAACGGGTTCACAGGTCACCTGCCTTCCGTGATAGGAAGAGACATGACGTTGTTTTAAATACCTACCTATAAGTAAATAATATCCGTTCGCTACCTACACATATCGTAATAAACCATATTTATAGACATCTAAAAACATAGAACCGAAGCTCATCGTTCCGCGAATAAAATTCTGAATCATAGTTTCTTCTTTAAATATCAATTTTACATGGACGAAACGAAATACTTACCTATTTATCTACGTAAGATATCTTTTAATTCTGACTAGTTTACCCTTTCAACCAGATAGATATTACCTACATACCTATATCTACCTGTATACGTTTACAGCCTGACTAAACTTCGATATCTAAGGAAAATTGTAAATTAATATTGCACTAATCTAATTAACTCGGCAATTTGCTATTAATATTATTATAGATATATATATTTTATGGATATGGTAATATTAGAGATACTTAATGTGTGTTTCACGCACAAGTAATAGGTATACTCTTTTACATAAACATGCAAGTAGATGCAATAAGTCTGGCATATATTCTTACACCTGTATATTGGGTACTTTCGTTTGGAGCTCTTTCTATTTCCGTTGCGGAGATTTTCCCACTACGAGTCACTTTAGTCAAAAATAAACTTATAAGAATCTTAGTCGGTATATCAGCGACCGCTATGTAGTATTTACCTAATGTGTACTAGGCAAATAGGTAGTAACTAAAACCCACGTTGGGGCTTATCTGCTCCGTAGATTTAGTTCAAACCGTTAACTTAGTGTTTGTTAACATGTGATGCACACCAGATAGCGGTTTAAAATGTTAGTGTTTATTGTGGAAAGTATCATGTTAAGTACCTATTAATAACAATTCTGCATAATAAATAGGTGTACCTATGTCTGTATTACATGAAACCGGTACAGGTCATAAGAATGTCAGCGTGCAAAGCGTCTAGACACGACAGTGACGTAAGTATGTACTTACATCGTGCGTATGTACCTACCTACTATTTGGGCGAGAATATCGGAAAAAGAGCTACCAATCGTAATATTTAATACGCCTAGTTGCCTATTAACAAGCTCGTGGCATAGTAATTTGAGGTTTAATAGGCTTCAATCAAAAACAACATTATCTGAAGCCTTTTAAGCTTATGTCGATATTTTATTATCGGTGTTAAGTGCACTGTTATTGTAGAAACTACGGATGTTTGGACATGTTTTTGTCAATGAATTGAATTGATAAATAAGTAGATAGTTTGGTTTGCTTACGATATACGAGTAGGTATGTATTCGGCAGCGGTGCATTCTGCGCCACCCGCGGGGCCCCGCGCTCCGTCCCATAGATAATAAGGCATCTCAGTCATGCATGGCGACCCGTATTACCTACAAGTGCACAAAGTGCATACCACATGCGTTTCACTCCACACAATGACGGAAACGTTACCGGGTTTACGGCATTCCTTGACGTGTAACTACTGAGATTAAACACAACTCAACAGTTAAATAAATGTGGGACAGCTAGGAACATAACATTAGGTACCTACTAAACATTTTCACACGCATATTTTCCATGTTAGGCCATTATTAACACTCTTTGTTTGGAGCCAAGTATTGTGAAGGCAGTACGAGTAATTATATGTCGTTTTTGCGCCGTTAATTTAAGTATAATCGATGGTCGTAATGAGCATGCGGAATGGAGGTTGTATGGAAGCGTACGAGTCGCGAAATGCGGCACGAGGGCGGGGGTTATTGCCGTCGATCGAGTGCTTCGGTCTCATCGACTAGTATAAGTGTGACGTGGCATCACGCCTATATTGCAGTGAGCTCATGCATGTGCTGAGGCGGTCGGTGGGCGACGGGAGCGCCGGGCGCGCGGACACTGTCCCCTGTTCTCGGAAGCCGAACGAGCCCCGCGTTTCAATCAGGCCAATTACAGACGAGGCACGCCGCATATTTTTTCTCACGCCGCGACCGTCTTGACCTTGCCGAACGCCATGTCGAGAAATTTTGCTTGGAAATCGTGGCGTTCCGTTTTGAATAATTTTTCGCTGTTAAAACATTTTTGCTCGTTTGCGCCGGCACCTATCTGACGTCACAATCATAAATTTCTAGTCAAACTTGTATGTAGGTACCTCTATTACTAAACTGTCTTAATAGTGCAGTATACGAGAACTATATTAAGTAAAATATACACTGTGAACGCATTACAAACTCACGATAGGTATAGGTAATCACACATTTTCCGTGTGCAATTCCGATCATCAAAGTGTCAAACCGGTGATAACAACATTTTTGCCAACATTGCGATAAAAAGAGATTATCATAATGCAGTGGAATTTTTGCAATGCAAATTAATTAACAGAAAGTCTGTTGTAAACTGCCATTTAGCCTTATTAGTCAAGACATTCAAGTTTTTAAGTAAGAACAAACTCGTAGCAGACGCGTAGCGGAGCTACGAGATTCGTAGACACAGTCAGAACGATCTACGATTATTTCTTAGTTCAGTAGTTGGTTAGTCAAATCTACATAGGTATGCATTTGTTTAATATTTAATTAGTTATGTATATCTAGAGTTTATATAAAATATAATACCAATAATTTGTGCCAGCGTGACGCACTAATTCTGATAGTAGGTATATAGTTTTTTATCAACGTACGTTTTTATAACTTGAATAGATATTTATACTTTATATCCTACGTAGGCTGTCCTGGTGCTGTATCTCTACTTATTAGTCCCTAGCATCCCCAGGAGTCATAGGTTGATTAACTAACTAATGCTTACAGAAGCCCATCCGACTGATGTAACGGATATTTAAACATCTGCATTACTGACGCCATCAAATCAACTTTTTCCATCCACTTAGCGAAAGCCACACCTTCTCTATTCTATTATGTTTAATTGTAAATGCTTTCTAGACAGTTCTAGTCTAGAATGTTAAAAGTAGGTTTTACGAAGTAATTACAAGTGCTTCTTATAACGAATGCGGCCGTGGAGAAGGCAGCGAATCCGGTTGTTCGCAGCCCGAACGAAAGGCAAGCAAAAAGGGTGCATACTTCGGTTCTCGACGCTATCCCTGTGCTGCCCACTGGCTAGCCCGCGAGTGCTCGCTGACCACCGCTGCTTCGCAATAAAACATCATACCTTCCCACGTCAGCACCGTAAAACATTGTAATAATTAAAATACAACTTTACGACCTGTGCCCACCTGTCAAAGCGATGAATTTAATACTCTCGGTTGGAATTTATTTTACTGTTCGCGTTCAATGCGGCACTCCATCCAGTCACTCCACCGCTATATAAATTATGTGTAACTAGGTCTACCGTCAAATACTAGAAACATGCGCGCTCACGCTATCGGCGCGGGTTCCAGTTCCAAGGAAATCCGTGCCACGGCGTCCCTTTTATCTTTCTCGGTCGATTCCGATAAGCTGAGGTGTTTGTATGGGACCTTGCAATATCGGATTTACAACAACGGCTCGATTGGAAACGAGTACAATGAATGCTTACAGTGCATTCGCTAATAGAAACAATTGATAAAGAAAAAGCGGTTGAATATGCATGTGCTTATGAGCTTGTTCTTGCCTTAGCAAACGGCGCGTGAACTCCGCCAATGCGGGAGGAAATAAGTTCGCCGTGAGTAAAAGTAAATTAGCTCAACTGTTTGCAGATCTCATCTCACGCCAGTTCCGTTCAAAGTTCTCGCAGCTTGAAGTAAACTGCAACTAGTAAACTAGAGGATATTAAGGAATGTTTGGTGCGTTTATGTGGTCGTGTAGTTTTCGCATGTTCCATATTGTTTCCCACGAGCTGTACCGAATTGGCGCGCTCGGTGAGCGAGGGAGGCAGGAGGAACCAGTCGCATTCCAGTCGGCGGCCTTCTTGTCTGAGCCTGCGCCGGCCGTCGCGGTCGCGCCGCTATCTCATCTCGTGCCCTCATACCTCATGATAAACATACAACATGCCCATACTATATGCGGTTGTATTCTCCAAGTCCAATTTAATAATAAGAAGGTACCTGCATCCCTATGTACATACACATGGAGGTACATTAATAGGATTGCACATCAAATTACGAGTAAATCGTATAACCTATTGAAACATTAGAGTTACCTATTCATATTACGTTTCCTATTGCATTATTGCTAGTTGTTTGAAACGATTATTTGAATTTCAACTTGGTAACCGCTTCAAATGCTCCTGTTTTCTATAATTAATCTAAATATTTCACATGAATAAATAACAGCAACAAATTCATTTGCGGCAATAAACAAGGTAAAACGTCTTTATATTTTAACATACCTACTTGTTGAATAAGCCCTTTATTGCTCTTTTGTATAATTAATTGAACAATTCGATGCTAAATATGTTCAATGGTAATAAAATTGCTTCAATACCTGTCTGACAAGTCGGACATGCGGGCGGCGACCCTGACGAAAGGAAAAATGAAAATATTGTGGTAAAGACGCTGCAGGCACTGCAAGCAGGTCTCAGAACAAAAATAATTTTAACATCAGGGTAATCATAATACCATACAATAGCCTAATACCGACGTTTGCTAGTCCTCCATCTTGTAGGGATTCGCTGAAATTATATAGACTCTTTTATACTTACGCAAGTTTTAATTCGGAATACGTGTCACGTTTTACAACCCTGCGGTAACTATACCTACCATACAGCATTTAGAACTGCCGTCGGAGTATCCGACTGATATAATGAATCACAGCGTTAAGTCATGTTTTTACAGTGACCATGCCGATATAACCTGAATACTCTCTACGGTGCTTGGTAGTGGGTTAATCGGAAAATTCCGTGGTTTCGTCTCAGGAGTCATGCGACACCGAGCTCATTGTTCGAATCAAACTCGCTGCCACACCGCTGGATGAAATTGGATAAAGCATGGGAACCGAGCGAGGAATTTCACAGTGACAATGAAGTGAAATTGAAATGAATATGGAATTTTTCAATTATCGCGACGGGATTAAACAGACCGTCAGTAAGTCTGTTAACATAGCTTTCTTTATTAGCCGTAACGCTATAAATACCTACCTAACTACTTGCGCCTTCCCCGCCTGCATTATTTAACCTGGAAAATAATAGCCATTTAGGGCAAACGACAACTGAAAAAAAAATGAAAATGAAAAAAATAATAATTCATAAACAGTTGGTACATACATAAAATAACAACAGGGTTGGGTCTTCCTAGTAGGTAAAAGAATACCTGTGTCAGGAAGTCCCGCTCCTCCATGATAAGCAGTGGTTTTGTATGGTTATTTTATAATTTAAACCACACAATTGATGGAAAACTGTCGTTTGCTCTTAATGGCCATAAGGTATATATTATAAGGTAGGTATATATAAACTATATGTATGGTTGATGCTCTATCGAAATTCGATATTTAATTATTCGCGAAGATATATTTATTTACAATCCACGAAGCCGATGTTGCGAACCGATTTGCATACAATAACTATATGTAATAGGTATGTAGGTACCTACGTATTCCTAACTAGCAGACATGCTAGCGAGCCGATCACGGTAGGGTTTGCGTAGGTATAAAGCGCGCTCGGGTATGCGGTGAATGCTTTATGACCACATTGTTCCGAAAACCTTATCTGGCTTTACAAGGAGAAGCTCAATCTTTCCATTTCGCGGTTGACCCGCATATTGGTCGCGCGGTTGACCAAAAAAAACTCCGCATACAACGGCAACAATAAAACAATACATAAAGACAACCATTCTATGCAAAACTTTCAGCGCTCTTTATTTAATAACATACTGTTGATAAGATGGCAAACATACAAAGTTGTCTTAATACACTGGCAAACGTTCTCATTTAGAATTCCTGTGATGAGACTCATTCATTCACAAATCTCTCTATTAAGATCTAATAAGGCCTATGCCGTGGCTCATGGCAAACAATTCCCGACTCTAAACCGAGAGGCAGACGACCCGCAATGCCTCGCCACCGAGTACCGCCGCGCCGACCCCGGCGATTGAGTTAAGTAAACATCGAGTATTATCTGTCAACGGACATGCATCGCTTACATGTATGCGTGTATGTGTAAACGATATTATAATCAAGTTATTCATAACTTGAACCATTCAGATAACGCATGCGTATCACAAATTTTGTGAAGTTTAATATTAATTAAAAAATTGTAGGTCAGGTTAATAGACATTTTAACTGGAAACTGTAACAATTACTTATAATTTTAATAAAATAATTATGATAGAAAGGAAGATACAAGTCTTATCGTTTCCCACAATAAATGGTTCCACGATTCGATAGTTTAATCTCAACAATACCTACCTACCTCTATACTTAAGTACAAATACTAGAAGGTTTAGAAGGGAAGTGAGCTTAAGTGTAGTTACTTAGTTAGATGGGACATAACATAACAAAGCTCGCTACCACCTACAGCCCGTTCCGGGAAGCGGAGCAAACTCGCCATGTTTACGATTATACGACGGATGTAGCAGGAATGCCATTTTATTGTTTGAACAGCCACCGGTTTCGGCTTTTTAGGGTTTTATTAGGTACGCTTTATTTTAATATAATAAAGATTAGTGGCTTGATCGGGTTGAAAGCTTTGGCAGAGCCGAATCCTAGTATTTTATTACGATCACGACTCTATTCTTTTCTTCCAAGAATAACATGACATGACAGGTTACTTAATATATCGCAATCGTATCTTTGTCAACAGAGTTGGGAGTTGCTAGTGTTGTCGAAGCTCAAATGGGACGTAGCCGGAGTGACGGCACACGACTTCCTGCCGCTGCTGCTGGCGCGGCTACCGCTGCGAGGGCTCGTCAACACCACCATGGTGCAACGGCACGCTCAAACCTTCATCGCGCTCGCTGCCAGAGGTGAGTCTCATAACTCTCATCCTCAACACTAGTTTTTAATGGCACTGTTTTATATGACTCATCGCAATCGAATAAGACCACAAAAGCGCTAGTGGATGGCGGCACGGCACGGAACAGAAATGCGACCCGGACGTCCACGCCTAATTATTGGAATCGGCAGGTTTTGTTCGGAGGCAACAGACAGACGGTAATTAGCATCAAGCGAGATACCACGTCACGATGTCGCGTATCTTAGCCTTTGCCGACACTTAGCGTCGCATCGCATGTCACTGAACTTATGAGAATTTTGCCCACACGCGGGCGTGTATAAAATATTATGAACTTGCAATGCTTTTAAAAGGCGACCTATGATGATTTGCAATATTTTATATGCCGTTAACATATATATATATAATGCTGAAGAGAAACTAACACAAGTATCACAACGCGTACAGAGTTTATGAATCCCTGAACTAATTGTTTGAAAACCGATAGGTACTTAATTACATGATCTAGTGAAAAATAGTAGTTTATGCAACAGTGATATAATAAGGGTTCTTAAAACTTGAGGGTCGCCGTTACAAAACGAGGCGAAGCCGAGTTTTGTAATAATAGACCCGAGAGTTTAAGAACCAATTATGAGCTGTTGCATACCCTAGTTTTTCTACGACAGCTAAAATAGCGTAAAAAGCAAAATATAGAAACGTGGCAGAATAGGGAAGATGTTGTGCCCACTATGGAAATTAAAAAAAAACAACAACAGTGCTAATATAAATGTATGAAAATTCATAGGAGCAGTGTTCTTATGGAATACCACAGACAACGTTATAATGGTTACTTTTTAAATATCGCTGTCAGTCATCTAATTGACACATAGAAGTGCTGGAGTAGAAAAAGTATAGTTTTGTACATGAAGGGGTTGTTTGTTTGCTGGGGCGCTGTTAGGCGGGAGACAGGCGGTGTGTGTGGCTCGCGAGTGTGGTGCGCCGGCGCCTCCCACGCCGCTCGCCAGAGCGCATTCCAGCACGCCTCGGGCTCCCCTCCCGCCCCCACCTTGCCCCCTCGGCCCTCATGGGATCATATGTTTTTGTGCAACGGTTTTTGTTGTTCGCCGCCGATGTCGTGTTGTTTTTGTCCAAAAAGTTCACGCTCCAGCTCTTTTATTTTACTAGCTCCTCTCGGGTATCATGTCTCGGACGTTCTTTCTACTTATGTAGAACCTTTTGCACTAGGCGATTGATTAACATTACGCCGTGCGGTAATGGCAATATACCGTCGTTTACAGAATGATTGCGGTGTGACATTTATGAACGAGGCCCGAGGTGAGGAATTTATTTTATAAATTATAATGTCACACCAGTTTTATTATTATGAGAGTGCATCTCGAACAATACAGCTACTCTCGAGGCCGCGTCCGTAATCGCGCGCATAGTTCGCGGCGGTGCACTGGCGCGGGCGACTGAGAGAGCCCGCATTATGTATCATTATTTGAATGGCACAATTTACTCTGGAATCATAACTCGTCTGGATATTAAATTTATAATGGGTTCTTTTAAAGACCGTACGCGATGCACTCCGATGTGGCAGCAACGAAAAGTGGTTACATTTATTACAAATTCATTTTTGTTCATGTTTGAATTGGCATGGCAGTCGTATGTACGGCGGTTTAGTTAGGTTTGTAGTAGCGCTTGGTGGACGTTATCTACTACGGGCGGTTCGCACGGCGGCGGCGCGCCGGGGGCCCGCGCGGGTGTTGTTCCGGCGCGCACGAGCACGGGCACTAGGCAGCGACTCCGGCGCCGCCCGCGCCCGTGGCCTCGGCCGAACGTTCACCTCGCGAATAGTCGAGCGCGAGCCCGCACCTCTTCTATCGCCACATCCATTCCACGTTCAAGGGCAAAACAACGATTATGTCACCACTGATGGCTCTGCTCAAGCCACTTGCGGTTTCTGGTCGTATTCATAGTTTCCTGGGTAGGTACTTATATTAAAGTTTAAAGATTACCGAAATAATGCTGGTAGTTAAAACTACATTTCTTTTGTTCGCATTTGATTTAAACATGAACCGGCTGTGCTGCCAACTAGTCTATAAAATACCTAGGGCGTTGACGTTGGTTAGCAATTAAGTAGGTAGGCATAAAAGCTCGTATCAAACTTCCCCGACAACTGCTCCACGATGCAAGGCTAATGCGTTGCGGCACTAATAAGGAAGATACGACGTACGAGCGGGGCATCCGCCGCGTGTGGGTTCCGGCCGTCCGGTCTGACACGATGCAATAACCATAGTAGGGCACGTAGGATGTTCTAAGCAAAGCAGTAACTTAGTTTGCGAAACTGGCAACTGCGAGTATGTGGATAATGATAAGAGGCAGAGATTTGGCCTCGTTGTATTGTAGGGAACCGGTTGCCGTGCCGGCCGCCGGCGCGGGCGCGGGCGAGGCGGTAGGGCTGTCGCTGTTTGATTAACATCAGATTATGCAAATGCCTCGAGTGAGCGGTCGCTCTCGTTGTTTCATCTTTTTTCCGCTCGGTTGCTGCCTCCCTTTATCTCGGGAATGCCGACATGCAAATTAAAAAAAATGAAAATAAATCTTTTAAATGAGCTGGAAGAGTGTTCGATATCCCTACGGTCGGAATAATGGACTCTACTTAATGATGAATGGGGGCCTTGAAGGTTCGCTCATTGTGAGCGTCCTCGAGCTTTGGCCATTTGTGGTTCCGCGCTGCTTTCAATACTGATCTCGTGAGGCGTGGGAACGAGTTTAAATTAGGTTGGTTTTCATGTATTCTCACCCATCTAACATTGTACGTACCTATAACAGGACATAAGGAGGGTGTGAAGGTATTTCTGAGAGTATTCGTATCTATCTCCGTATAATATATCATCTGTATAGTCACCTCCAATAGTATCTTCAGCCATGAAGACCGCAAAAATATGTCAGACCCTCTTATGGCTGTACACATACTGCTACTATTGCAGGTGACTGACAGGTACTCCCTTAAATCCCTACTGAAAAGCACATGAGCCCTTATTGTAGTATATAATGTGTTTTGCCAGCCTAACCGACCTAATTGAGCAGTTGTTAGTGATTTCCTGCAAAGTTATCGCATGTAACAGAGTCAGTGGTTAACATAACACAGCTATTTGATTTGATATACCGACCTATACCTAGTATAGTCGTGATTTAAAATTTGCCCAATATTTCTTCTAATTAGCATAGTCAGAGAGAATAATCTATTTTCCCTCGCTAAGGCCACCATCCTAAAAGAGAGATGGATATTTTTTTACTCCTGTTACTTACTGACCATCTGGTTGGCCAGACTACAGTTGCAATCTAACCTTAATTATTAATTACTGTAAATATATTAATTGTACAGATACGTAGGTTAAGTACAGATCGGCAATAGTGCATACCTACGTGTCAAGAATTCTGAATACTTAGTTATGGTTTAGTCGATTTACGGTAATTCACTGGCTAACCCCTGCAATTATCTTGTTTAATCAGCCGCTGGGTCTGTGATAAAAATATTCGCACACCGTGACACACGTCATCGATATCAAGTATGTACCTATTGTATATGCGCACTCAGTCACTCACCGTAACAGGTCGGAAGAAAGGAACAAGGGATATGTAACATACATTATAAACCCTTAGCCCGGAAATAACATGTTAGACCAAAGTTTAATTAAACCCCATTACGTAAGGCATATATACGTATTAAAACGGGTTGCCAGTTTTATTTGCATTTCACGTCAATTATCACACTGCCGCTCCATAATACTTGAGACGTCCAGACCTAAAATGGCCGTGGAGTGTATACGTACGAGTACATATAATGGTTTCGCCAAAGTATGTCCGTGAGAAATATTCGAGTGAATCGGTCTCGGGCGAGGCTGTGGAATGTGGCCGAAGGCGGGTGCCGGCTCCTTTGAGTCCTCCGAGAGGGACCGACGACCGCGCGAGGGAGAAAGCGCCATTTCTTCACCGGATGTACCCACGCGCTTGAGCCTGCTTTCATCGAGGCTTCATCTTTCAGGGCGGCGGAACTATTCAAATTTTGAGACGATATTAATTTTACAGCGTTAATACAAAACATATCTTTGCTAACAAAAAAACATTTTTAATTACAATAATAGATGACGACGTTTTATCTCTAGCCCTTTAGGCACAGGCACTCAATCACTGACATGTTTGTAGAAACCTCCTGTAACTATATCTCATTATTATGTAACGTGCTGTATTATGTACAATAAAGAAATATTATTATAGTCCAGAATGCAATAATTAACTACGGAATAACTTTTATCTCGTTCAGGAAAAATACGTACTTACCTACATACTCGTACTAGAGGAACACGATAGCAATTGTTTTTCTAAATGTTTAGTTGCTCGAGTTGAGGTAGGAATATAAGAGTTCCGGGGTACGTCTTGGTAGAATGCTTGCCAACACAAGAGAGGGTAATTCCGGTGTATTTTTAGTGGGTAGGCAGGAGCCTCCCTTTGGTAAGCAGAGGGTGCAGTGGGAAGAAAGATTCCCATGGATAATCTAATCCCCTAAATGGCCTTCTCCGGGTCGGGGATATGCGTAACGCGTTTTCCACATCGTCAAAAAAGTAACCTATTTATATAGGAGTAATCTGAATGATCACCTATTTAGTAGGGACTGAAGAGCCATAAGCATAAAAAATACAATGAGGTTTCGTCTTGTTTCAGATTACGAGTTCACGTTGTATTCAGCCAGCACGCTAGCGGCGTGCAGCATTGCCGCGGCGCTGCGCGGGCTTAGTCTGGACGGCCAACTGCCGCGCCTGCACGACCTCACGGGCATTGACTTGGTAAGTTATTCTACCACATTCGTGATTTACCCAGATTTTGCACTCGTACCAACCTTCTTGCAATCGGTTAACAAACATAAACAACGAGGGATTACTTTTCTTACATGTTCACAAGGGTTATTAACCGTGTTTCTCATTGCAGGACTGCCTCCACACGTGCCTCGAACAAATAGAGGACATGGTGCAGCACATGATCGAGGAGCGCCCAGCCTCGGCCCCAAACGGGCAGAGCAGGGAGGCGGCGGGGTGGACTCCCCCGCCCTCCCAGGACAAGGCGCATAGCAACGCCGCCACCCCCACCGACGTCAGAGACGTTCACTTCTAACAAGTTATGATGATAACACAGTTCGCTTAAAAGGTGCAAGTACGAAAATACTTTAAACTAAACCTATAGTTATTAGGGTGCATAGTGATTGAGGACTGATACCAAGACTGACAAGTAGACATGTGTAAGTAATGCGAGTAATATCACAAATGTAATGTCACTCGACCGCGTGACGTCACATTACGCATCACTCCGAGAAAACAAGCATCACACCAAACATCACTCGATGCGACATTACCCGAGCATAGCCGTCTCGAGCAATGCGAAGAGCGGGCGACCGATACCGTCCCGCTCGTACTCGCTGTGCGCTGCGTGCCGAACGCGCTACCGCCGACCGGGGTGATGTTTCGAGTGATGTCTGGTGTGATATCTCACTGTGATGGTACGTTTTCGAAGACGTGATGTAATGTTGCATTACTTTTTGAAGCACTGTTTCGCGCATGTCTACTGACAAGCACATGTCTACACGTAGGCCTGCGCCTACCTACTATAAGTATAGTACATGTATAGAGTAAGTTTAAGATAAGGTGTGCCCTGCGAGCTACTCGTTTGCTTCTAGTTTCGCCGGGCGTGAGGCGCTGCACTCAGTGAGTTTATTTTGATTTAATAATAATGATTTATTTCCAGTTGTAGTAAATATTGTTCTTGAAATCACAATCTACCTCTTATTATTTAAGACAAAAGTTTCAGTTTCGCCTGACCGTAAGTTGTACAACATTATATAAGGCACGGTAACGCTGACTACATGTTCATGCTGTTCGCATGGGACCAAAGCATCATTTTGTTTTAAAAATGATCTGATATATTGTTACATAAAATGATTGTTATGTTTAATTTATCACAATGGTTTAGTCATACATATTCCATGATCGAAAGGGTTGATTAGACGTGAGAACAGTATCTACTTTAAGTGAATTCCGCAAAGTTGATAAACCTGTTATGTATCGCTATATCCATCAAATTCTACTTATATCGGGGGAAGGCAATAAAATACGCTTTTATATTTTGTAAAAAACGAATGTTACGTTCATTAATATTATCATATTTATATACTGTAGGCACTGCACATAAACAAATTGTAACGCAGTAGTATTTGGTATGAAGTACTTGTAGCTGCTCTGGGGGAGACGCGCACGCGCTCGCAAGGGCTGTATTTTCTGTTTCCGCTCTCTCGAAGATTCTCTTAAAGACTATTTCTATATGTAGGCAAAACAATTTTTGTTCCTCTTGTAAGAATAACAGTGATGTTTAGCTTTTAATTAGGTACGCCGCGATAAGGCATCAACATCTGTACGAGTAGGTTTAATTTAACATTTAATGTGATAGTGTCGATAGATGATTGAACTTCATATCATAGTCACTTCAAGTCATAATATGTAAACTTAGAGGTACTATTTTGTTGGATAAACTAGGAAAATAGAAGAAAAATGTGATTTATTAAAATGTCCTTGCTAGAAATTGTAATTTACTTAGGTTAGATGTGTGATAGGTAGCACATAATGTTTGTTACGTTCCTATGTTACTGTCAAAAGTCCTATGTAGTTGTATGCATGCAATAGTCGAAATCCACCACTATGTACTTAATATTTCATTACCAAAACAACAATAAGTCATATCCAAGCCCACATTACTTTTATTTCATTTGTGATATTATACCTACCTTGTTATTGACATTAATATTAAGTCTTAAGGTTCTCAGTTTGTCTTTCTAGCTTGGGTGCTAAAAATAGGTAGCTAGCTAGCTAGCTACCTAGTTGTTCCTAATATGAACGATTTATTTCTGCTTTACACCCGTTCACTAACTCGGCTTGATGTGTCAAGTATTTCACTATTCTATTTTCACAATGATATATTTACACTTTGGCGCTTTAAATACCCAAGTTAGCGAAAGGACGAAACTATTTAAGCAATGATTTTATAATTCCGTAATATCGTTTTAAACTACAGCTCTACGAGGAAAGGAACCCAACATCGATCAGTTTTTATCGCTTACCTAATCGATTTGCGGTCACTAAATGTGCAAAAACCCGAGCTACAAACGCACTGTAAATGTAAAAAAAAGTGCTCAGTAGATTAGTTTACATAGAATAAGTTAACAATCAGTCCAGTGTCTTCCATGATATTATTAAAAGAATCGGGCTAGCTGCCCGCTTTGTGGAAGAAGATGGCGACGCAAGTCTGGTTCTTCCGTTGAAAAATATATTGGTAACTAGATATTAAGCCATTATTAATGTAGATATTTTAGAGTTTTGTAAATAAGTAGATTGTTTATATAAAATTATGCTGTAAGCATGTGGTGCCATAGTAACACTTCTAAAAAGTATTGTATAAAATATTAGGACTAATAAAATACTATTACATATAGAATGTATGTACCATGATGTCCGTGGTCAGCTACTAGTATATTCAGTACATGCACTTCAGAATTCAATTTACGTTATAAAAAGTATTTCAGTTGATATGAATGGAAAGTATACATTTTATTATTTAGTTTATATTGTGTATAAACAAAGTTATGTGGGAAAATAATACGCATTATACATAGTTAGTCTTATTGAATGCTTGGGACTTTGGACTGGCTTCAAATATTTTAAGAAATGTAATTACATTGACATGGAATGTGAGAGGAAACAACGTTTTTCCTGGTTTTTTACATACTAAGAGTGTAAGTTCCAAATAAGTTGTTTTGTATGATGTATGGAATCATACAGTTGACGAAATAATCAAAAGTAATCCTAAAGATATGGCAATGTGCGCCGAAGCAGTGATTGTATTTAGTAGTAAGTATAAGTAGGTAGTTTATTTGATTGAACGTTCTGACTAGGTACCTAAACAGAAATGTAAATAAAAACAATAAATATATACAAAAATTAAAAAAATATTATTTTATTTTTTGTTTCAATACCTAAGTCCTACTGAAATTACTTAAGATGGCATAGGTGTGTGACGCCTGTAGGTACGTGGATTCATACCTAAAATGTTTATGGTGATATGGTACATATATGGTATGGGGTCAAATGGTAGAAAAGCGAGTGCTAAAAAACCGCACTGTGCGCTGAATGACGAGCGTGACCGCGCGCCGCAACATTGCTTTTTATAAAGTCGAGGGTATCAGGTAAGACGCATCACGAAACATTTTACGTGCCGCTATTTTTGCAAACGAACATCTCATCTGGTTGTCTTGGCATCCGAGCAAAGTTTATTAACGATCGCGTGGCGGGTTCCGGCACTGATGTGTTAGCCTTTTGACCGCTTCAGTCTCGCCAAGGACGCCAGCGACGGCCACAGCCAACAGTTTCGCCAATGCAATGGGTTCTTACGCGGGACCCCGTTAAGTTCAATTTCGCTTAAATACTTGTGATCGGGGCACGGCATAGCCTCTCGCCGTCTGGCTTTCAAAAGGTAAACAAGTTAGAGACATAATAAAAAAAAGTTTAACAATGAATGAATTGCCATTTAATCAAAAAACAAATTTACACGTTCGTTCATATACAAAGATCCGCATCGCATTTGGACCACTGGTTTATATACATATAATTATACAGATTCTAAATGTATTCACAATAAGTAATACTAACGGGTTAAGATAGACCCGATTCAATTAATCAGTATAGATGAAAAGGCTTTTTTTTACAAGATTGCTTGTAGAATTACAGTTAAGTATTTTATTATAAATTTAGCAATAATAAACTATGATTAACATGTCATCTTTCTATCTGAGAACTCCTCTGTAAAACAATATAATAAGCATGAAAAAAGGATACATAAAATAATGAAATCTAGCGTTGATACACAGAGAAAATTAATATCAGAAAGGAAGGAATGCTTATTGTAGTGAAAAATGAATTAAGAAATTCGTCGGTCGTTCGTTTCTAAATTCGTGCTTAGAAATAGCTACACTAAGACCCAACATTGGCATCATATAAGTACACTACAGCAAAATTACTTTAGGTATGGTAGGTATATAGAATATCTGTAGTGATGGAACAATCAGAAAAAGAACCCCAGCATATTAAAGATAGCATAAAGCTTATGTAGTGATACTATTGGGTCCCCTATAAAGTAATTCGATAGCAAAATAAAGTGTACATTTCAGTTGAAAATGTCTTGCATCATACTTTCAGGATGGTCTAGTGGTGGCAAAAACAATCTTAAAATAAATGCACGTCCAACATGTATACATAACATATGTCGAACATTCTATATTAATGAATTATCATCTTTTTCATAAAATAACACTAAACTATTAAACTGTTGCTGGTATTGCTAAATACATAAGGGAGCAACCACACTAATCTAGTAATCTCAACGTCGATATTACGCTGGAAGTTGCACCGGATAAGTGTGGTGGCCCTTTAAACAAAGTTATATATAAAAACATTGTTTCCCCTGGAACCTGGTGGAAGTATCATCAGACTCACATATGGACGACTTTTGGCGTGCTCTTGCCCCGCAGCCAGTTCAGCAGGACGGTAGACGTGCTTTGGGAATCTCGAGCTGAAATGGAAAAACAATACTTATTATTATGAAAAGAACTATGTACCTACACGTAAAACCCCGGGCTTCTTTAGATTGCAACCGAGAAAACGTGAAGATGGGGAGAAATAACGAAGTACTGCTTTAAGGGCAACCATTGGTTACCCTAATTTATAATGGTTAAAAACGTATTTCAATAGATAATCTCCCATTTGATCCCAGCTAGCGTGGCTAGTCAGTGAGGAAAATACATTTTTTTATAAGATTAGGGTGGCGCAGAGCGTCCAGTGGCGCCTCATTGGAGGGATTGTGGTTTCTAATGAAACTTTCCACAACGATGAAACCATGGATTACAGAGAAATGGAAAA
Source organism: Lathronympha strigana (assembly GCA_949128165.1). Taxonomy (NCBI): domain Eukaryota; kingdom Metazoa; phylum Arthropoda; class Insecta; order Lepidoptera; family Tortricidae; genus Lathronympha; species Lathronympha strigana. The sequence goes on along the minus strand of OX421905.1, from coordinate 7,117,048 downwards.
TTTTATAAGAAAACACAATCACCCCCGAGAGCGCCACTGGACGCTCTGTGCCCTCTTATAGGGTGTAGCTGGATAGCTTACTAGGATTATGTCCATAAGGTACGAGTATCTTAGAAAATAACCAAAGGCCACGGGAAGAAAGTTGGCAACGTCGCGCTACCGCAGCTCTCATGTCGCGACGTGTCCCACATGTTGTACTCACAGAGCGTGTGGTGCGCCTGCGTCAGCTGGTGCACGGCCTCGGGAGGAAGGTTGGCAACGTCGCGCTGTAGCAGCCGCATGCCGAGCTCCCTAGCTTCGCTTTCGTGCCGCAGTACTACGTCGCGACTGTGCTTCACGCTGCGGAGCTCCGATAACCTGTACGTATACGATATGATTATTTGTAATATTGACAAAAAAGAGCCATCTAACAACGCAATGCTTGATTGTAATTGTGTACAACACAATAAACTACAGAATCAATAGGTCAGTCTAATCAGAAAAATGGCGAATTACTCACTTGGCTTGTAGCTTTGGTTTTTCTCCATCAGGATCGCTTATGCTGCTGCTTCGGGACTGGCCGCGGTGCGTGTCCACAAACTGCTGTTCCTTCTCCGCGCTGGCCGGCTCTACCATACCCTCCTGACTAGAACTCGTCGACACGTCCAGCCCGGTGGCCACACACTTCAACTTGATCTCCTCGCACGACCGCAGGCTGTCCGACAAACGCAACTGGAGCGTGTCTCTCTCATCTAACAACTGCGTAAGTTCCATCGTCAGCTCCTCGCAGCGGACGTCCCTCTGGTGCAGCATGTACAACGCTAAATCTAACTCCGCTCTAGGCACCGCGTCTAACAAATCACTCCTTATGTCGTCTGTAGTCTCGCCCTCAGCTGAAGGCTTAGTGTCGGAAGCGAACCTCACGTGTTTTTCCATCTTGCTACTTGTGGCGCGTAACGCGTCTTGAAGGCTAGATATTTCGTCTTTCAAGGTTACTATTTCATACTCTTGATTTTCTAAAGCTTCCTGAGCTTCCTGAGCCTTTATGGAATGTTCGTTTAGAATTTTATTTAGATCTGCTATCTGTCTATTAAGATTGGTGCATTCTACAATTTTGTCATTTAGAGCCTGAGCCAAGTTTGTCTTTTCTGCTTCAAACTCGGTTCGCAGTTTCTCAAAATCTTGATTGTTATCGTGAATTTTTAGTCTAAGAACTGCCAGTTCAGATTCTTTTTCATATGTCAAGTCTTCAACTTTCTTTTCGTAACCATCTAATTGTTTTCTAACGTTTTCGAACTCCTCATTTCTTTGAGCTAACGCGATAGTATAATCATATGTTTTTTGGTATATTTCACTATCTTTCAAATGCAATTGATTATTTATTTCAATAATTGTAGCCTCCGCCTGCTGTAACTTCTCATTAAGTTGCAATAACTGCTGTTTGAGTTCAACATTGGCCTCTTTTGTCACAGCCAGCTCTGTTTCAAGAGATTGAATGACTGGTTTAAAGCCGTCCGTATTTTCTTGGTTTCTGTTTATGGTTTCTTGTAACTGTTTTTCATATTCTTCTTGTTGAACTAATAGTTTGTTTTCATGCATATGCTTTTCATCCTCCATTTCAGACCGTAACATATCCAATTGGTTCATTAATTCGCCATATTTATCTTGAAGATTAGTAAGGTGTTCCTCCTTGTCTTTTAATTTATTTTGCAACGAAGTAACCTGTTCCTTAGTAACTAATTTGTTAGTTTCTTCTTGACTTGAAGATTGGACATTGTCTAAAAGCTGTTCATACTTGGCTTCCGAAGCACTTAATTCAGCTCTAAGTTCGTGTTCCGTATTTTGGAAATCTGCTTCTCTTTGTGCTAAGTGTTGTTTCCATAGTTCCGCTATTTCGAATCCCCTCTGATCGACTGCCGTCGACACAGAGGAACGTAGCTCGGCTACAGTGGACAACAACTGATCGTTTTCCGTGTTAAGGTTTTGGAGCTTATCATTCAGCTCTTTTATTTTAAGCTCATATTCCTGTGATTTAAGTACAAAATCGGTATTATAATCATTTGCCTTATAATTTTTAAGCTTTTCATTCAATTCGCATATTTCTAGCTCAGAACTTTTTATTTTCTGTAAAAGGCTACTGTTTTCTGATTCCAAGTCTGTTGCTTTCTTATTGGCTTCTTCCAAACTAGATTGTAATTGCAATAATTGCTGCTCTTGGGTTGCCAATTTCTGAGTGAGGGCGAAATTATCAGATTCATCTGATTGTTTTTTATTTTGTAGCTCATTTTCATACCAGAGTAGTTTCGCATTGGCTGCTTCAATTTCTTTTATTAAGTCAGACGACTTGGATTGTGTGTTATTTACATCGCTCTTCACCGATTGAATTTCTTCTTCCAGAGCTTTATACTTCATAGTATACTCTTTTTCATTGTTAGTTGACGATACCTTTAGTTGCTCATAATCAGATTTAATAGATTCGGCATTTTGTGTTGTTTCAATTAATTTAAGTTCAATTTCGCCTAGTTGATTTTTTAGTACTTCAATACTATGTGACAAGTCATGATTGGATTTTTTCATTTCATCGAATTGGCTACTAAGTATATTGCAGTTGCTACAAATTGCTTGTTGTTCATTTATTTTTTTACTTAACTCCTCCTTCAGATTAGCCTGTTGTAAATTCAATTCTTTATTTTGGTTGTTTAATTGGTCAATCATCGAATGTAGTTCGTCATTTTCTTTTTCGAGGCTTTGAATTTCATCATAAAGATGTGCTTCATTGGAATGGGAAGTAGCAGCAGAAGGCTTGTGATCTGGGGAGTCTTTAGTATCCGCTCCCCACTGCAACGTCGACATCTTATCGTTAGCTTCTTTGAACTTGAATTTCCAAAGTTCTATTTCACTATCCGTTTTTTCTTTCATTTCTGTTAACCTTTCATTTGCATTTTGAATCACCTCGTTTTGTTTCTTGATAGTTTCTTTCTCTCGTTTTTCTTTGTTTAATTCTGCTCTTATTTCTTCTAATTTCTTCTCTAGATCTTGTATATTAATCCTCAATTCATCTTCTATTGCTGAATCCAAAAAAGATGACTGGGATATTTGCTTAGATATTTTAAGTTCATTTGTTAACATTTCATTAGCAGATTTAAGTTCTTTTAGTTTTTTCATTGCTTTAAGAAGCTTCGTACTGCTAGCTTGAACGTCAGCTTTTAAAGTCTCATTATCCTTTTGAAGCTGGTGTAGTTTTTCTCGCAAATGGGATGAGCCTGGTGTCACATCTGCTGTTTCTTCACCCTCCCCTAGGCCCCAACCCTCATCAGAATTGAAAGGATCAGACTCTTGTGGAATATCTTCTTCTTCTTTATAACATAAGTATGACTTTTTAGGTACAATTTCTGGCTCAGTGACTGGTTCTGTACCGACGTGTAATGTAGTAGTTTGCTTTTGTATATTTTTCGAAATGGTTGCAGGTTTCGTTTTAGTTTCATGTTCAATTGAGGGTACGTCAGGAAGAATTTGCGATTCAAGCGACGACATATTGAAAAGTTTAACCTCACCCTGAAGAGGTTCAATAGTCGATGATATAACCATTCCTTCGGTTTTAGGGACATTAATTTCGAAAAACATTTTCTTATTTTCGGATAGTTGCTTGATTTCTTCTTCTTTTTGGAAGAGCTGTGATTGTAAACGTTCATTGCTTTGAGTTAAGGCTTGCGTTTTATTAACAAGTTGCTCGAGCTCTATCGAGCTGTTCTGTAATTTAGTATTTAAATCCGAAATTTCACTCTCTAACTTGTATATTGCTGCCGCATGGTTGGCCTGCTGTGATTGCAGTTTATTGTTAAGATCAACTGTTTCTTGGTTTTTATTATTAAGTGCAGAGTTCAGCCTATTTATTTCGCTGATATACTGCTCAGTATAATCAGCAGGTTGAACTTGTTCTTTACTAGTAGAACTTTCTCTTAATTCCTGATTAATTTTGCTCAGCTCTTCAACATTCATATTTAATGTATGAATAGTATTCACGTACTCCTGCAATTTGTTGTCTAACTGATTGACATGTTCACAAGTTTTTTCGTATTTCTCGCTAAGTATTTTCTTCTCTTTGAAGGCATTCTCAATTTGTGTATTAAACTCTGTTTCTAGCTCCTCAATGTCATGTTTTCTTTGTATTGAAAGGGTTTGGTGATCTTGAGAAATACGTCTTAATTGATTCTCAAGTTCATTGACTTGCGTTTTGTACTTTACAACATCAGATTCAGCGGAATCAGCTTTACTGGCTTTGTCAGTCAGCGTATTGCAATATTCTTGTATGTCCGATAAGGAAGTTTTCAGGCGAAGATTTTCGTCACTCAAATGTTGTATTTTGAATTGAAGTTCTTTATTTTCACTTTCAATTTCATACAGTTGTTTTTCAACTACTCTGTCATGATCCATTAATACAGCTAGTCTACTTACTAACTCATCTTCTTGGCTAGTGTATTCGGTATATGCTTTATGTTTTTCTTGTAGTTGACTGCCGAGCTGATCAGCTTTACGTTCTAACGAGTGACGCCTATCCTCCATGGCAGATATGGTATCTTCAAGACGACAAATGCGACTTTTGTATTTACTTATTTCAGAATCTAGGCTTTCTATGAACACATCTCTTTCTTGCAGTTTGGCGTCAAATCCAAACCGAATCTGAGTAATCTGTTGCTCTTGAATATTAAGCATATTTGTCAACTCTTCAATTTGACTTTGTTTTTGACATAATTCTGTTTCCAAGCTGCTGATTTTTGTTACGAAGTTTGTGTTATTCTTTTGTTCTATTTCAAATTCAACCATCTTCTTATTATAGGCGTCAACTTGGTTTTTAAGTAAATTATTTTCCTCCACCGCAACATCTCGCTCACTTGCAAGAGCGTGAATTGTATTATTCAAGCCAGAGATTTCATTGACAGCATTAGTCAAACGTTCTTGTGTCATTCCTAACTCAGCATGTAAATGTTCAATGTGCTTTGTGTTCTGTTGTTCTAAGGCCTGGTTTTGAGTTTTTGTCCTAATCAATTCATCTTCGGTACTTTTAAGCTTATCTTGCACGAATGGAAGTGACTCAGTTTGAGACAATAATTCCTCAAGACGAGCATTTTTCTCCTGAAGTTGTTTTTGTATTTCTGCGAATTCAGCTTCCAACGCAGCATACCCGGTAGTTTTCTTCTTGAAATTAACAGCAAACTTTTTTAATTTCTCCATTAGCTCCTTGTTTTTATTTTCAGCAGTTAATAACTTTTCGTTTAATTCTTCTTTTTCTTGCGTCAACTTCTCTAATTTTGCGCTAATTTCATCGAATTCCTTCGTAAAATCTAATGTGGTATTTTCTTTTTCACACAAACTGTTGCGTAACTTTTCATTTTCAATAGACTCTTTCCTCAACTGTAATTTAATTTCATGAATTTCTTCATCTCGTTCTGTAACTTGCAAGGTAACTGAAGTCATTTCTTCTGTGTATTTTTGTTGTTGCATTTGTAGTTCTTTAATGATGGCCTGTTTTTCAGACAATGTTTCCTGCAATTTCTGCAAGTCCGTGTCGAGAGTTGAATTTTTTGCCTCCATGGTATTTTTTAGATTAAGTAATTGCAAGTTTTCCTCTTCATATAGTCTCAGTTTTTCTTCATATTCAGTTAGTTTTCTCTGAAAACCTGCAATCTGTTTATTTAACGATTTTATTACATCTGCATTTTGGTCTTTTGATTTTTCTTCTTCAAGTAGATCAACAGTTGTTTTAAGTTTTTGAGAAACGTCGTTAAGTTTAGTTATCTGATTGATGTATTCTAAAATGTCTTTGTCTTTCTGTTGCAAAGTATTACTATAGTTTATTATTTGCTTCTCATAATCTAGTAGCATATTTTCCACTTCGTTTATCCTGTCATCACGTGTATTTACCGCATTTGCGTATTCTTTCTGTATGTTTTGTAATTCTACGTGCAACAAAGTATTAGCTTCTTGTAGCCTTAACAGCAGTTGTTCAGCTTCCGTGTCTTTTTTAACAACACCCAACTCTTCCCTTAGTTGTTTGTTTTCTTCAATTAAGGCTTTGATTTTATTTTCGTAAGAAGCGTTACTTTGAATAAGTTCGTTTTGTTTCTGATGTAGTTCTTCTAGTGATAAGATTTTCATTTGACAGTCTCCAATTTCAGCTTCTCTTTCCTTAATAATATTTTTGAGTTTTAGTATTTCTTTGGTCAACTGTTTAACAGACTTGGTTCTACTAATAGTTTTATCGCTAGTTGACTTGTCGTCGTGCTGTTGATCAGATGCTATGGCTTCAACGACATCCTCAATACTAGATGGTTTTGTAGCCTCCACGCTGCCCTTGATCAATTCAGCGCGTTCACGTTTTAGTTCTTCGATTTGGTGATTAAGGTCTTCATTCAGAGTTTCAAAATCGGATTTCTGTTTTGTCAATTCGTTAATATTTGATTCAAACCAGTTGCACCTTTCAGTCAGCTCAATTATAGTTTTTTGAAGTGATTCATTTTCTGAACTAATATGTCCCATTTTCTCCATGACTTCCTGTCTTTCTTGAGTGAATAATTCAATTTTTTTGTTTAGTTCGGCGCTTTCCTCAACTAGTTTTTCTATGTTTTCATTACATTCAGGTGTTAGCGTTCCTTTGTACTCTTCAGTGTTGTCTGGATCAGCTTTGCTCTCAGTTATGCCCTTATTATACTGTTCAAGCTCAAGTTTCTCTTGAGTTGTCAGTGATTCAACTATTTCTATTGATTCAGCGGAACTTACTTTTTCAGCGCTAAGTTTCTCAAGTTTGTCGGCTAATTCGATATTTTCCTGTGCGTAATGTTGTAATTTATGATCAAGTTCATCTTTCTCTTCTTCAAGCAAATTAATTGTATTATTTAAATGTTCCTTATCAAGTTTGAGGTTTTCTACTACAAGTTCTAGTTCTTTCCTTGAAGCTGTAAGTTCGTCAACTTGTTCCTCCAGTTGGACAGACTTCATTTCAGAACTGACTTGCTCACTGTGTAAATGAGACATATCTTCTAATTTGTCTTCCATCTCAGCATTCTTTTGCTGTACAACATGCAGTTCTGAAATTAGCAGAAATTTATATATGAATCTCCTTCTTCTTAGCGTTTACCCGGTTTATGCCACGGCGTAGGGAGCCTGGGGTCCGCTTTGACAACTAATCCCCAGATTTGGCGTAGGCGCTAGATATACGAAAGCGACTGCCATTTGACCTTCCAACGCAGAGGGTAAACTAGGCATTTTCGGGATTAGTCCGGTTTCCTCACGATGTTTACTTCACCGAAAAGCGATTGGTAAATATGATATCATATGATATACATAAGTTCCGAAGGAGTTTATATATGAATGGTAGTATCGAAAATTCCAAGAACACCTTCAGTATAATGCTTATTTTTATAAAGATCTGGTAGAGGAATAGATCACATATAAGTTACAGTAGGCACTGAAACTGTGTTTAGAAATCAAAGATATATTCAATTTAGGAGGTTAGAGAAGTAAAGAAAAAATCGTATTTGTCTATAATATTCATTTAAATATAAACCTTATCCACAACCGACAATGATATATTTATACCTTTAGTTTGAAAACATCAGTTGCTCGGAATTATTATTCTAACTTTGAACTGAACTGTCTAATTCAAGTCACTATTTTTTTAACTACAGCTTTCCTTCTATAAATACCTTGATTAAGAAATTATATCACATACCTTGGACTAAGTCAAATTTCTGCGCTTCTAAAACACTGATCGATTTCAATCTTGCTTCAGCCAAGTTTTCCATTTCCAAAAGCTTCTTGTACACATCTGATTCCGTCACTGAAATAAATACGACATAGTACAATAATTCTGCATCAATACCATTTAAGACCTTATTGTAATTACAATTGCAATTGGCGGGTTTGCTTAATCCGCAAAAAATAAAAACTATTGAGCAACGAAACGCATTGATTAGATTGAGGGGCCGCAGAGTAGGTGTCGGTAGTAGAGCAATCAAAACAAAGCAAAAACGCTGCGATGCGCGTCATTGGCGCAACGAGCGCGAGCGTCTAGCTACATGAGTTTCGACTCACTGGGCACAAAACTTTTGTTCAATTCATTTTACTACTATTTTGAAAGTTTGCTATGCTAGTTTGGTATCATCAAGGAACAGCTCGAAAGTACCCGGATCGAGATACAAAGATAGTTAAGCAACCTAGAGCGATCTCACTGTATTATAAACAAATTATTTCATTCATTTAAAGATGAATGAGACCTTAGAATAAGAAACTACTTGTACCAACATAAAAATCGAATTGTACTTACATCTTCCACTGTCATAGTCAACGAGGTGCAACTGCAGATTGCCCTTCTCTTCTTCTAATTCTGCCACTTTTTGCGTCAATTGGTGCATCTCTTCATTTAGTTTTATTATTTCCGCATTAGAATCGGATACTTTGCTGAAATTGTCGATAGTTTTCTGCATCTGTTTCAATTTTAATTTATGGTTTGATTTTACCTTAATCATGTTCTTATTAGCAGATTCTATTTCAGTAGTGAGACTCGCAATCTGTTCTTCTGCTTCTTTGAGTTTCGATTGAAGGTTTTTTACGGCTTCAGTACTCATTTCTTCACTTTGGTCTTTTGAACTAGATACAACAGGCTCAGTAAGATCTGTTGAGCTTCCAACATCAAGTGTCACAACAGGTTCTTTTGGTCTTTCCATAGTTTCCTGAAGTTCTTTTAAAGTATTTTCAATTTTAGAGTTTGTAGCTTGAAGTTCGGAAATCAAGGCATCTTTTTTCCTTATTTCGTATTCTTTATCTAAAATGTCTTTGTTTAGTGATTGAATGACGGTTTCTACCTTGGACTGATCAGTTTTGGTTGCTTTCTTCTCAGTTTCTGTTGAGGCTGGTTCGGGAATAATGTTGCTCCAAGGTGACTTCGATTTAGCACCTCTACCCCCTTTACGAGTAGGAAGAGGACTTTTGGTACTTTTGCTCGGGGAAGCAGTAGCTTTTGCCTCAGGTATATTTTTCAACAAGTTATTTTCTAACTCCTTGTTAGTTTGCCTAATTTGAGAATTCAACTGTTCCAGAAATTCTATCTTATTCACAAGCTCACTTACATCAGTAGTTTCCAAACTTGTTTTCTCTACTTCAACTATTTCGATTTGGTCTGGCGAGTCTTGCACGGGCAAATGTTCTAATAGTTTAATTTTCTCTTTCAAAGACAAAATCTCTCTATTTTTGGACTCAAGTTCTTCAATGAGCTTTGATTGGTCAACACTAATTTCGAACCTAGAATTATCTAAGATAGCTTTCGCTTCCTCCAGATGTTTAATTTTTTCGTCTTTTTCTTTGACTTCTTCAGTCAATTTATTTTTTTCCTCTATCCATTTGCCTTCTATTTCAATGAAATTTTCTTGCATTTTAGACATTTGCTGCCTAGTATCATCAAGTATAGCTTGTAGTTCTTTTTCTAAAAGTAAAAATACACTCATTACATAAGATCTAACGGTGGAAAAAAGCAGGCTTTGAAAAACTTTTCTGATGTTTTGCTTGGTCAAGTTGGTCATAAATATGAGTAATTATAAATAATCTTACCTTTTTTATTAAAACTTTCTGACATAATCACGTTAGCTTTGTTTTTCGCCTCAATAATTTGATCTTTTTCATTTATCTTCTCTTGTAAATCCAGAATGGTATTCTCCAAAGCCTTCATTTTTACCTGAATTAAACTCAAGGCATTTTCCTTTTCTCTAATTGTGTTGTGAAGCTGCGAATTATCACTGGTACCTGGAAACTAAAAAAACGCACTCAAATTAGTTCACTTTTTCGGTTTAATATAATTACGATGTCACACATACAGATACACACGTTAAACTTATTACCCTCATCGCTATTTTCCCCTGAGAGTTAAAGATAGCACCATGCAAATATATGTATACATAGCATCAATTTATTTATAATTTATACAACTAACCTTTTTTGTTTCAAATTTAGACTCCACAGCTGAGTCTTTTCTGCTAACTGGTGATTTATACATGGGCTTTTTACTTATCTCCTTATACTGTTTTATCCTTTCCATTAGTAATTCTTTCTGTTTAAGTGTATTTGCTAAACTTTCACTGATGCCTGGAACTGAAAGTACATTGGGTTAAAGATAATATAATCACTTCACATACAATTTACTACTTGAAGCAGTGCTATTTATGTATGTGCTTTTTAAAATTAATAATCAATGTGTGTAACCTTTTATATATAAAAAAACAATGGAAGCAGTGAAAACAGCAGCAGGCCTTTAAGGGTTTACTTGCTGTCATAATTATGTTAAAGAAACTGTCTATTAATAAATTAAGAGGGACTCATGCAATTTCTGAATACTTCACAGCATGTATAACTTCTTACTGTTTAAGGCTTCTTGAACTGACAGAGTAGTTGATGTATCAGTTGCCACAGAGTAACCGGTTCTCTCACTCACGGTGGACGCCATCTCTGACACCGAGTCGTCAAGGTCATCATCTTCTATGAATATAAAGCAAAATTTTATGTAACAAAAGAAAATCAAGCAAAAAGATAATCTAAATAAAATATAAACCTTGAAATTTAACACTTTAGAATGGATTACTCGCATTTATTAAGTGTTTCCGTTCTAAAGTGTTTAATTTCAATGAATAACAATTGCGGTAACAGAAGACAATATTAAAATATAAACCTGTTTTAAAATGCTTCTTCATAGAATTTCTATAGAGCTTTCATTGTATGTAACAAGTTTATGGTATTTTACATTAAATGTTTCATTCCCAAAAACAATTTCAAAACTAAACCTTATATATATCTCCATCCATACAGTATATCTTCGTTATCTCCCCTTTCAAGCTTGTTTACCATGACAACCTATAATAAGTGATAGTATTGATTGATGGATTGGAAAGCTATAATGCTATTTGACAGTAGTGGTTGTCCAATTGTTAGATAGAATAATTTTATAATAGCAACATTCCCACTTATCCTCTTAATAATTAGAGATTAGAATAATTAGAGTAATTTACAGTGGAGTTTAAGTGTATTTAAGTCCTGAAGAAATTTGAACCTTATTATCGGGCCATTTGTTATGAATCATATTAAAGATGACTATTTGTAATGTTACTGTTAATAGTGCTTTTGTACCATAACACCACTTGTATTGGAGCAAGAAATATTATTAATGGTATAAGCATCATTGACTTAGTGTTGCATTTTGATATATGCAATGCGTGTTATACAATAATGAAATCAATCAAATAAAACCTTGATAAAATACTAAAAATTTTCCTAATTACAATTCAGAGAAATCCAGAGTTATCAAGAAAGATTATTTTAAAGGTTAATTTATTTTATACTAACCGAAAGGTCTTCCCAAGAGTTCTGCAGTAGCTTTGCGGTGTTCTTTAATCCGTTTAGACACAAGTGCAGCATTTTCTAGGCACTTCTGGGCTCTTTCAAACTTGATCTGCCTCTCAGAGGATGATGATGATACTCGCTGGTGCGTCTACAAACATTTTAATGTTTACATTACTTAACTATATGATAGCTTGAATGTGTAAAGAACAGTTCACTAGAAAGAGAGGTATTCACTTTTTTACTTTATCACAATGCAATAAGGTGAAAAAGTGAACTCTTCTTAGTTACTTGACTCTACAATACTATATTCTCTTACTGGAATATAGGAAAATATCTAGTAGTTATAACTTTATCTTTTATTTATTGTACAAAACAATGAGATTGAATTAACAACCTTTTAACAAAAATCTGAGTAATTGTTTTTGTTTTGACTGGTAATAATTAAATGCACTTCAACTAACTGTTTTCACTTATCTAATTTTAGCTATATAAAGCAAGAATGAATAGGCCATTACTTATCCAGTGAAATTAATCTTAGGCTCTATTGTCACTTTCCATTAGCAGAGTATCGTCACTTGCTTATCAGTTTATAATTTTATTACAAAAAAAAAATACTTTTAAAAATGTATTAGAAAATACGTCGTATTCTTAAACGCAGCATATGGATGTTTGATATCAATGTTTCGTAGGCGCTAAGGTAGTGCAAGATGTTGAAACCAGTTATGTCAAGGACGTGCAGAGTAAACATTATGGCCACACATACCTTTACACCTTTTACACTTCCTGCTACACTGGACACCTCACTGGTTGGTACTGCTATATTGGTGTCAGAGGCCTCCAGTTGGCCCGTCTCGGGAATCTTATCGACGTTTTTATTGTCAGACATTGCTCACTACGATCTGCTAACATTAATGACGGAAATATACGATACAATTCACCGTGCAAATAAAATAAATCTCCGGTGAGACCCTAATTAGTAAAACTTGGATGTATAAATCCAATAATTAACGATAAACAAAGATTAATAATATTTTTGCCACCACCACCACTTGCTATTTCATGAACTGACGTGTCAAGTCAATGGTCAATGTGTCAAATGTTGAATAAATTTCCGATTCAGTGACATCTGTCAAGCACGTTTCCGGTTTTTTCGGTTCCTAAATAGTTTATTTCATTCCATAATTATAATTCTTTTCCTTAAACCATTTATATTTTAATCATAATAATTAGACCACTGTTACGGTCACAAATATATTAAAATGTCTATATTAATTTGAATAAAAATTTGAAACTGCACACCACATAATAGCTATTTTTATGGTGCCTCTAAACTCTCGGGCTCTCGGCCGAATGTATGGCTGGATGTAGCGCACACACTGTGTGCAAGTGGCCCAGCCTGGCAGTCCAATTCGCACTTATTCGTTGAAAGATGCGCAGCGCTGCGTTGTAGCGCATACATTAAGGCCGGCAACGCACTTGCGACACCTCTGGTGTTGCGGGTGTCCATGGACGACGTTAATCGCTTACCATCAGGCGATTCGTTTGCTCGTTTGCCACCTATAGCATAAAAAAAAAATTGTACTCGAATTTTGAAAATCGCCGCCATCTCGTATGTCATTTTTAATAATGAATAATTAATATTTTATGCATTGCCGCAATTCTCAATTTATTATTATTATTTATTTATTACAATCATAGGTTACATAAATTGTGTTATTTATATGCTCCACAAAACTAAGCATTTAGTTTGACTGTGGAGTCAGTTACATTATGAACATTATTACCTATATTTATTATGCATATACTATTAGACTTAAGTAATACGGGCAATTGGCCTACCTATAAGGCATCCAAGAGAAACTTTTTCAACATGTTTTTAAATCTATTTCTTTTAGGTTCCATTACAATGTCCGCAGGTAATGTGTTCATCAGGTAAGGTATTCGTTTTTTTAGCGTTCGGTCTCCATAGTAATTGATAACTCTTGGTACATCGTATTTACCCGCGGTCAGAGTTCTGGTATTGTGGTTATGTCTGACTAGGTTTAGGTGGTCGTGACTGCCATGGCTTTTTAATGCTAAAATGTATTTTAGTTTTGAAGTTACCGGCAAAATCTTACATATTTTAAATAGTTTGTTGTAATTAGTGTTTAATCTTTTTATTTACAAGTAGCTTTATAAATCGGGTTTGTAATATTTCTAATTTTTCAATGTTGGTTTTAAATGTAAGGCCATAGCAGTCAAGACCATAACATATAATTGATTCTACTAAAGAAGTGTATAAACATTTTAATGTACTGGTAGGAACTTTAAAACTCAAATGATAAAATTTACTTAATAGGATTCGTAATTTACTGCATATATAGTCTACGTGGGAGGTCCAAGAGAAGTTTTCGTCAATTTTCATACCGAGGTATGTAACGGTTTTCACTCTTTCTATGGGCTGACATGTACAAGTATTCGGATTATTATTATTATGGAAACAATCAAAACTATGGGTGAATATGGATGGGATAGATTTTTTGGGAACTAAGTATGGGGAGTGGATGATCATAAGCTTGGTCTTTTCTGCGTTGAGTACAATACCGTTATCATGCGACCACTTTACGACCGCGTCCACGTCCTCCTGCACGAGTCGACAGGCCCGCTCGAGGTCGGTGCCGGCGCGCAGCGCGCACAGGTCGTCCGCGAACATGTGCGCGGAGCAGTGCCGCAGCACGCCGCACAGGCTGTTTACGTGCATCAGGTAGCAGAGAGGCCCGCAGCCGGAGCCCTGCGGCACCCCGCAGCGGACGGCCTGCTCGTCGCCGAGCGTCGACCCGACCTTCACGCGGAAGGACCGCGTGGTGAATAAATATGATTTGATTTGATTTGATTTTGGTTTTAGTCCCTGAACCACTGATTTAGCGGCCACCCCACCCCGCACTCCTCCATTGCTTTCAATAGTGTATCTGTCTGTAGGGTATCGAAAGCCTTTTTAAAATCAAAAAATATAGCTACTACAAAACTTTTTTTCAGATAGATAGTTGTTGATTTCATCTGTAAAAGCAGATAATAGAGTACTTGTACTCTTTTGTTTTTGAAATCCGTGCTGCTGATTGTTTATGATATGGTTACTTTGAAAATAATGGCCTAATTGATCGGTTATACTCTTCTCTATTATTTTATCAATACTAGACAGTATGGATATAGGTCTGTAATTTGAGTAATTTTTAAAGCTAATTTTCTTATGAATTGGTCGCACTATTGCCTGTTTAAGGTTTTCAGGGAATTTTTGGTGTATTACAGACAGGTTAATCAGTTTGGCTATTGCAGGGCTTATATTATAGGGACGAAAGAGGAGAGAAAACCTTTGGGGATGTTGTAAAAATCCTCAAAGAGTACGAAGGCCGCCTTCCAGAGTTCGTGGTGACGGAAGCTAGCCTGCCGTCTGATCCTCCGGATGACGTGGACGTTCGCAGCTTGTTGAAGGAAATCGTGGCCCTAAAGACAAGTCTTGCCGAAGTTATCTTGAAGTTTGATGCTGCCCAAATTACTATTGCCGAGTTACGCAATGAAGTCACCAGTTTGCGTAATAGTAATCTAACTCGGTCTGCGGTGTCAAATTTCAAGAGCGAAGTCCGACCCGGCGCTAGCCCTGAGTCGGTCCGTTTGCCTGCTGACGCTGTAAAACGCGCCGCACGTGCCGCCCCGCCGCCTGCGCAGCCCCCGCGCGAGCGCCCGCTACCTGCCTCCTCGAAGTTATGTCAGCGTGCTTACGCTGACGTCGCCGGAAAGCCTGTCGCAGCTAACCGGGTCAACTCATCCTCGAAGGCCGGTGAAGTAAAGGTTCCCCACAAGGTGAAGATCTCCCGCACCAAGGAGGATGAGGAGGGATTCACGCTAGTGGAGAGGAAGAGGAAGGCGCACAGGGCGCCTCGTAAAACTCAGTGTGGTACAGCCGAGCCGGTGAATTCAGGCCTACGTGTCGCTACACCGAGTAAGGCGCTCTACGTGTCGCGCCTTCATTACTCCGCCACAGCCGACGAGGTGGTGGATTACGTCCGCCGGAAGACTGCCTACTCGCTGAAGGTTCAACAGCTGCGGTCGAGTCACTACGTGCACTTCAGCTCGTTTGTGGTGCGCGTGCCGCGGCCGCTGCAGGACACCATCGCGAGTGCGGACTTCTGGCCCAAGGGCGTCGTGTTTCGGCGGTTCCGGGGAAACCTGCCGAATCCTACGCCGGTTCAGACGACGCAACGGAGCCACGCTGTTACGTCGCCTAAATATTAGTTAGTTAATTATGTTTTAAAATTTGTTTTTCATGACGATGTTTACATTTGTTTTTATGTTTGTATTTGTCTTAGTTTCATGACGCATTGGCGTATGCTGTAATGTCGTGTTAACTTATTGAATAAATAAATAAATAAATAAATAAATAAATTATTAACAACAGTTTTTAGGTCGGACATGCGTATGAGATCACTACCTGGCAGTGAACGCAGATAAAGCATGGAAGCATTATGTCTTCTATATTATGGCACCACGGACATTGGTACCTCGGTAGGCGGTCCTTATGATTGGTACCGGGCGCGATTTCTGTTTGACCGCAATGTCAGTGAGTGACGGATGCCTAAAACTAGTTACCAGAACAACGTATGTTACAATGAAAAATACCTTCATGTGTGGTGAAGTGGTGCAGAAACCATACTGATCATTTCAAGACTAGTGGGAATCACATTTCACAGGTAAGTAAACAGATAAATTCAGCGAAAACTAAAAAAATATATGATGACATTTTCTATACAGGGATGATGTTATGCTAAATGAAGTAGATTATTTTCTTAACTTGTGCGATTATAATTTTATGTATTATAATGATAAACTCTAACTGACAAACTTGGATTTTACTAATACCTACCTTATACGGAATGGTGCTATACAAATCTAATTATTTCAAATTCATATTAATCATATTTGATATTTCCTGATGGTCTACCTACGTTGATAGTTGATACCTACGTTTTCCTTTGTAATCAGAGTCCCACAGTATCCTAACCGTCGTCAACGATAGATAGAGGCTGTCCAACTGGCGAGGCATGAAACAGATTGGATGCCTACCAAGGCATCTAGAGTCTGTTCCATGCACTTCAAACCTGAAGATTTCTATTTGTCTAAAAAAAGGCTTCACGCAGCTTGCTAATACCGATTTGTACTGTAGATATACTTTGGTTAAATACTGGTGTATAAAAACAATATTTGTTAGTAAATTCGTTTGATGAATTTGAATTTTTTCAGATGGTATTTTCAAGTGAAACGTCGCTTCCAATTACTAAATAGGGAATGAGGCAGCCAGATAGATCATCAACCCTGCCGCTCAAAATAAGTAATAAAGAAAATGACTATGCAGAAAATCAAAGTCCTCAGAAACGTCGAATGGTCAGTTATTTAAATACACGTACTTACGTTAGTAACGTAGTAATATATTTTGTAAGGATATCTCAGCTGTAAAATTTTAACGAAATTCTTTAACTGATACTTCATTATAATGTTTTCTGGTACCGCAATAATAATTCATTAAAATGAAACATATTTTATTATTTTTAATCCGATCAATCCGTTTTAACGTGTTTGGTACTTGATTTTTCCGTCAATTTAAGGTAAATTATTCGAATTGGAAATGTAATTTTACTTATGTCATATTACATTGTATTTTTACTTTTTAGATCTCGTGTCCAAGCTGTGGACATCATTTTTTCTCCTGATCAGGTGGATGCGGAAAATTCAACTGAGATACTCCATCGACGACAACCTTCGTCACTATTGTTATCAAATTACTCGAAACTTATGGACAGAAAACTGTGTGTTACGCCTTTAAATATATTATCTTCAAATATTCTATGTCTTTTTTTCGTACCGAAAAAAGGGACGCCATAAATTAAAAAAAAATTGTACTGCGGAGATATATCTACTTGTTAGTAGTAGTAGTAGTAGTTGGCATCGCCACCTAAACAGAAATAAACCGCTACCATTTCCTTTTAGTTGATCACGCAAAATAAGACTATGTGACATGTGACACAGACTAACAAAGTTGGGGAAACAGCAAGACTAAGTTGAAAGTAGAACATTGAGAGATTAAACAAAAATCTTCTTCCACAAATTACCAGTGTCTGCATTCCTACTTGCTCTCCTCCACTTTGCACAATGCTGGTATATACTGAACCAAAATGGAGAGTTTATTAGAAAATATAAATCCCTTAATAAGGGCGCTACTAGACAGATTAATATTGATGATTGAATAAACCAAATCAAACATTTATGTATGTACTTGGTATCGACTAACAGGCTCCTTATGTTCAGATCAAATTAGATGCTTAATAGATGGTCAGTAGTCGATAGGGGAGGGTAATGGTGCAGGGCATAAGGCGTTTCAGATCCACACTAGCTAGTGCTAATTACCACGCTGCCCTCCTTGACGAATTTTTCAGATGGGTTCTTCCCACTTATGCCGTGCCTACAATATAACAATAAACTAGGGAGCGGACTGCCCATAGGGATAGTTACGAACATGATATTTATATCATGGTAGCGTTAACTATATCGAACCCTACACTTATTCCATACGCGTACACGTTAAGTTACCTACATAAATAATCGTGCGGCGAACACTTCAACAGAACAATAAAATTAATAGTGATTTTCTACTTTAAATTTTATTTAAACTTATCACAAGAAAAATATTGCATGTAAAAATTGTTCTTTGTTGCATCAATCCGTCTTCAGACAGTGCGTTTCCAATGTCACTATTTTTCTCGCAACATTCAAGTGTCAGCGCTAGTGCCAATCACAATAAAGAATATTGACGTTGACCAATTATGTTTTATGATATTTTATAATAGAAAACCGACTGATATTTTGATGAATTTGATTGGCAGTGTAGCGGACATGCGTATATCAGATTTATAGCCAGGTTTATGTTGACGATTTGTTTGAAGGAATTCTTCCATGTTTATTTCCGTTCACTGCTACCTGGCGACTTACTACTGTTCATGTTTTTTATAACGCGATGAACATAGTCACTAGACACAGGTTTCCATCGCATACACATGTCAGATTCCTGCACATAGGCTTCTCTATTCATCCATTTATCGTTACATAGATGTTTTATACTTTCAACTTCATTTGTAAATGTGGTTGAAAATTTATCACAGATCGTTTTTACATTAGGTTCCTCCATATGTGACAGTATTGTAGTATCTAAACTATCTAATGACTGTTTTTCCTTACCTAACATATTATTTATCCTATCCCATATTTTTTTTATATTTTTATTACATTCTATAATACTATTCCTGTCGTAGAGATTTTTACTTTTTATTATAGCTTTATTGCATTTATTTCGATATTTGATATATAATAATCTTTTACACATATTCTACACATATTGTTTATTACTGTAATTTAGTTCAATTCGGACTGCAAGGTGGCAGGATGTCGCCGTACGGCACGCATCCGGCAACGACATTCACGATAATCACGATGCTATATTACGTGCCGGAGGTTCCGGCGGACTGCCGTGAAACCGTAACCAAACTACCTGAAAAAGTACTTAAATTGTCTCTGGTCTGGCTTAAGTTTTCTCTATATAGTCTGTCTCGAATCATCGTGTACTAACATGGCCGAAACATTCGGCCGAGAGCCCGAGCATGTAAACGCACGGTTACATGCTGGGTTGAGTTAAAAGGTGTCTTAAATAATTTCACTTCGGGTAAAGCTATTTAAAAAGTGTCTTAAATAGTTTCAATAACCAAAGCTATTTAAAACACCGTTTAACTCACCGAAACTACCTGAAAAAGCTTAAATTGTCTATGGTCTGGCTTAAATTTTATCTATATAGTCTGTCTCGAATGAGCGTGTACTAGGGTGGGCCGAATCATTCGGCCGAGAGCCCGAGCATGTAAAAGCACCATAAAATATTTTTGTTCTTAAATCTTATGTCAAGAGGAATCACACTATCTATATTATATTACATTATCAATCAAAGTAGTCTGGCCAAAAATCTCGTTTGAATGGGTTTAAATCCCTCATAAATTGGACATAGTGATACTTTCAGATATATGACGACCCTAGATTTGAATTGATAATTTAGGAAAAAATAAATGGCTTCGTCACGCATTCAGGTAACCATTCCTCATGTGTTTCATCATCCTTGGGATAAATTAATTCATTGCCACGATCTATATTCGTATGTTTCTTCAGGCTACTGCGCGGCATTTAGGTAAGACGTTTAAGAAGAAAGGCAGGTTTGATGTGGGAATAGCAGCTGATTTACCTCAAGCATACAAGAAATTTTGGCGTGAGTGGAAGGTTTTGAAACCTGCAGCTGTTCATTTCGTCCCCCAGGAGGGAAAGTGGAAGCGAGACGAGCTGACGGGGGAGACCCTGCCCATTCAAAATGTTGCTATCCCTCTGAAGCATCCTGCAGAAATACATGAAGGGATCTGGGGTGGTGAAGCTGTGATAAAAGGTTGTTATTGTGTTTACATAATGTCATTGTTTGCCAACATTCCAGTCTTAAACTACTGCGCAGTTTTTATTTGTGAGTTTGTTATGTGCTACATATAAAAATGTACTTTATATAAAAAAAAAATGTTTTTTTTTGTGTAGGTTTCCAAAAACGGGATCCTAATAAGCGTCGTGTACCACACTACTGGGTCCCAGTATTGAAGCGTACAGTGGTCAAGTCTGAAGTACTGAACACTCATCTCTCAGTGACCGTCACAGACCGAACTATTAGTCTTATCAATGACCACTATGGATTTGACCATTACCTTCTCAAGACTCCGGCCTGTGACCTGGTGTCTATGCTAGCCCTAAAATTGAAGAAGCATATACTGACGGAACTGATGAATGGATGCCCAAGATATGCTCATGATCCTGCTAAACAAAAACAAATTTATGAGGAATATAAAACTTACCTGTCTTCCGTAAGGATTACCAAAAATCTGTACCATTTCTTATATGCTGCTTTATTTACATATTTGTTAATATTTTTACATGCACTTACAATTGCATGTTAACACACTATATTGGAGTCTTAAAAACCCATTTAAAATGTGCTTAAACCTTTGAACACCACATGGCTTAGCAATATGCTGTGCCCTTAAACCCCCCCACGCCAGGCGATCGCGATTATTTAAGCGAAATTGAACTTTATGGAGTCCCGTGTATTACATTGGCGAAGCTTTCCACAGCTAATTATGGTGGTCAATGGGTTAAGTACAAGTGAGAGGTAATTTTTTTACCATAATTATGCCCATTGATATTTTATCTTAGATTATGTATTGTTGTGAAGTGGCATTTTGTTCCTCAGTACCAATCATCAACATATTATTGTATATTGAGATTAAGTAATACAGATTTTACAAAGCAATACTTAAGACCATCACTATATTTTTTCAGTACACTCCGGAAGACATAGACTGGTATGGATTGACCTGGTATGAGGCTCTGTGCAAGGTAGCAAAGCAGAAGGAAGCTGCTTCTAAACCAGTGCCTTTAAAGAATGTGTACAGAAAGAATTTAGTGGAAAAATTAAAAGCCGCAGGAATTGATGGTAGCACTGCTACCCCTGAGGAAATTTCGTAAGTATTGTTAGGCTCTTTTCACACTGGCATTTCTCATAAACACCAATTAGTACTATCAGTGACTCACTCATAACACTGACAAGCTGACAGTTTTATAAATTACAAGTGAGAGATGTGGGCCCTGTTTATCAAAAGGTGGTAACTTGTAAAACAACCGGAAGTCTCTTTTTCTCCTTTAAGAAGACAGACTTCTACATGTGAGATACAGTAGAAGATGTGCAACATTTCCTCTTGGAGGGTGTCGGGACTCCAGCCAAGAGGATGCAACATCGAGGTTGTCTGTTGATCAATGTCGGAATCTTCCAGTCAATATTGGCAGAATGGTATGGCATGGTAGGTGTGGAAACCTGAGTGGCGAGTTGGCTATATGTTGCCCTCGAGCCATCTTAGATGTCGCCTTTTGTGGGGGCCCATCTTATGTGGGCGAGTCATCTGCCGAAAATAATATTGCTTACCATTTTGTTAGGTAGACGTCCGATTTTATACTCTATAATCTAGTATTTTTTTTTTTCCATTACAATCTTCTTTAATGGCAGAGAATATTCACCTTTCAATATTTCTTTATGTACCCAAAACTTCCTCCAAGCATTGTTGATGCGCCTGTCTACTTCATCTTGGTTGCTAGAAAGGCAGAATGATACTTGTTAGCCAAGGTATATGTATTCCTGTACATATTCAATCTCATTTCCTGATACATATATTGCTCTTCTTCGGCTGTTTGTCATCATCTTAGTTTTATTTTACCTGTGTTCATGTATAGTTCAGTCCTACTTACTTAGTTAGTTGCTTTCTTTGTCTAGAGTGTTCATCATATTTTGCATTTCTACAGCTGAATTTTGTAAAACACTTGATGTCATCTGCGAAGCCTAGATGGTTTAGGTGACGCCCTAGAATATTAATTTTCTTTCCAGTTAATTTTATTAAAAATTTCTTCCAGCACGGCTATAAATAATTTTGGTCAAAGAGGAGCCCGTTGTCTGACTCCTTTTCCTATTATTATTTCTTCACCTCTTTTTTTCCATTTTGACCATGTAGCATTTGCAGCCTTAACCTAACGGAGCCATAGTCGTTTTCAGTTTCCTTTCCAAAGAGAAAAAAAGGCCCCTGAACTTTAACAAATATGTTGGAACATTTTTATATATTTCATTCTCTATTTCAGAAACACCACCTCCTGGTTGTCAAAAATGAACCTGTTTGGGAAGAAAGATGAACAAGCATAGTGAACTTATGTAGTGAAATGATTTAAAAATGTTATGTAAATGTATCATTTAAAATAATAGATAGACCTAGTGAAGTCAATATAGTTTTGTTTTTTTTGCGAAATTGAGAGTTTTATTGGAAGTATTGAACGGAAACGCCTTTTCAAAGGAACATAGTTTATTAAAATACAATACATAAGGTTTAATTGAAATTGATTTATATCATAATAAAAATAACATTTGATACTTATATTAAAAATAACTGTTCAAGAAAACGCAATAAATGATTCTATTCTATTCTAAGATGTTGCACATAAAAAATATGATTTCACCGATTACAAAGCCAGTTTACAATGGCAATCAAATCTAAACATTCCAAGTAATGAGAATTACCGCGAGTCGATTTTCCGCTAGGGGCGCTAGTGGAACGTGGGTCCTGCGGGAACATTCCAAACGTCACTTTGACCATTGTCTCGTACTGACACAGGACCCACGCATGAGTGGCGCTACCTGGTGAGCACCAATACAGTAGCTCCCATTCTAATCTAATTCCTACACTACTATGTTTGTGACATTAAAGTCCTTTTGTTAGAAATAGCACAAAACCCAAAGGCTACATTTAAAAAAGACAGTAGTTATGGAAAAACATCTAGAACCTATAATTAACCTTTTCCACACCAAATAAGTATATATTGGCACCGCAGGTTCGAGGCCAAAGACTGCTTAATCGGTCACAGCTGAGCAACATTGACCTAAATTAACACTCATATAGATCAGATCAAGTTCAGTTTTGACACTTCGGTGACGTGGCGTCTGAGTGAATGCGTTTGTATTTTATTTTAACATGGCGTGGAAAAGGTTAATGACATAAGGAACTTTCTACCTACCATCTAATTGAAACATTGAACATATTGTGCATAAGGGTTTAAGAAATTACACAAAATTGAACCCTATTACTTTGAAATGAAGTTCAAGCCATGACTGGAATATATTGACATCAACTTTTTAAGTGCTTAAATGAGTGAAATAATACAATCGTTCAAAAATGTTCCTATAAACAACTCAAATTAATATAACAATAGTTATTTGTACAACAAGAGAGCAAAGTTCGTATATGTTCTGAGTGCCAATTTTGAGTCCTGAGCAAGTGAAAGATTCTAATTTAGAATCTTGAGCGTAGTGAAGGACTCAAACGCACGAGATGCAAATAACTTTGGTCTCGAGTTGAACATACAACTTTTCACCTCAGCAGGAAGAAAAATAAATTAAAACCAAAATGAACGGACAGGAAGGCTTTATTAATTTTTTTTTTTTTTATACTACGACGGTGACAAACAAGCATACGGCCCGCCTGATGGTAAGCGGTCACCGTAGCCTATGGACGCCTGCAACTCCAGGGGTGTTACATGCGCGTTGCCGACCCTTTAAAAACTTTAACACTCCTTTTTTGAAGAACCCCATATTGTAGTCCTTTGGGAAAACAGTGGCAGGGAGCTCATTCCACAGCCGGAGCGTCCGCGGGAGGAAGTTCCTCTTAAACCGCACGGTACGAGACCATTTAGGCTCCAGGGTATGCGGGTGAACACCCTGCCGACGGCGAGCGGTGCGGTGGTAGAATGCAGCCGTTGGCATCATATCAAACAATTCCTCAGAGCACAATCCATTGTACAAGCGATAGAACACACATAAGGAGGCGAAGTCTCTCCTTAGACTTAAGGGTTCGATATCGCTCGTGAGTTTGGGATCGTTGACAATTCGGACAGCACGTCTTTGGATCGAGTCAAAGGGGCCCAGCTGGTATCCAGGTGCTCCCGCCCAAAGATGGCAGCAATACTCCATATGGGGCCTGACTTGAATTTAAGAATACTACACATTAATATTGCTTATACGTGACGTTTTTCGGGTAACGATACCACTTTGTTCACTGTTGATAAGTTGCTTATGCCATAATGATTCTAAAGTACCTTATCAACAAATTAGTTGTATCTTTTACTAAACTTAATTAGTAATTACATATTATATTAACAAAATATTACCTTTTACTAAATTTAAGAACATGAGGTTCCAAATGAATCTTTATGGTATTTGCGCCCTTATTAACAACTAACAAAGTAGTACCTTTACCCGCGAATCGCGATTTGGCCGGGAGGAAACTTAATTCGGCGTTTTTGACCGCTACTTTCAATTCTTCGGGTGTTGCCGTAGCTTCATCACTATCACTACTAGTATCACTCATGTTTTCAGTTCAGATAACTTTTATCTTTAAAGCAATTCAAAAGAGAAGCTATTGAGGAAATTTTCAAATTGAGAATGAAAGCCGAAACACTTTATTATTTTTAATAGCGTTCGGATACTATACTAGGTATCGTTCACAACAAC
The DNA here is from genome assembly GCA_949128165.1 of Lathronympha strigana. Taxonomy (NCBI): domain Eukaryota; kingdom Metazoa; phylum Arthropoda; class Insecta; order Lepidoptera; family Tortricidae; genus Lathronympha; species Lathronympha strigana. The sequence continues at coordinate 7,092,486 of OX421905.1, read as the reverse complement.
GTAAATACCATTTACGTTGTTGTGAACGAATTGTATAAATTATTTTACTACAGATTTATACGTGAGGAAACGTGAATCAACAAATGGTTAATATAAATTATAAAACGTATCTACTTGATTGTATGAAACTTTGCAACGATAATAATCTAACTGCCAAATTGATCAAATTGTTAGAAAATTGGCCTCATCTGGCTGAATGGGCCAGGATGACATTTACAAAAAAAGTTGCATGTCTTGACTGAATATTGTCAATCTGACGTTTATTTTCCTCACGCTCGCAGCAAAATCGCATTTTGCTCACTGGTTTTGCATATCAAACTAAGCCTTTTCGAGCTGCTGAGGTGAAAAAATAATTATACTTTAAGTGAAACATCTATGATGAATAAATAAAATCTGATGTCAGAATTTTAATGTTCCTGAAAATGTGTAATAACTTTGAGATTATTTTATCGTAATCAGTATCTTGTTACTAAAGAATAGCCACACTATTTACCACTGACTGGCACCCAAGGTTGCCACCATTATGTCTTAAAAAAAAATGTTTAACATTCCAATCGTCTAAGGGATGTCATACCTAACCTAAAGTCTAATTTATATTATCAGTAGCCTCAGCACGAGTGCTGCTACAGGTTCTCACGGTCGAGAAAGATATAGTGTAATTTTCTGTTTGGATTAGACAATGACTGTGTGAATGAGGTGTCTTTCTCGACTATTTTCCTAAGGCTACAGTTTCAAATATGGCCAGAAAAATACCTATAAATGTTTCTTGAAATCGTCAGAAATTATGTACTTGGGTTCACGAACTATTTCTTATCACTAGTTGCCTTGGTTACGGTCCCCAGGGTCACTTTGAAAATCATGGTTTAATGGCATTGAATTCATAAAATATGTTTTTTAGGTAGTTATATTCCCTTTCCACGAAGGGCCATCTACCAAGCATGTTAGTAGAATAAACTACAACGTGTCTTTTAACTAACTGTGCTGCATTTATCCCCTGGCTGACGGGGCAGAGTAACAACAAGAAATAGTCGGTTCACCCACTTACAAGATACGTTACCCCCCTTTTTATTTGTAGATATATTTTCTTTCTTTAATAGGCACAAGCGAAGCTTGACTACATTTTTTAAAATTTAACCGTAACAGTATTTTTGTCTGCCCCTGCTACGCCCGCCATCCGGGGTCCAATTGGTAGCCAATTCGGCCCATCGCACCGGGTGCATGCGGCAGAGGTGTCTAGCCCAATCCCACTTGAGCTTAGCGGCCCTGACACCCACATCTGAGACACTGGTTCTGGAGTGCAATTCGGCATTTCTGATACGGAGCAGGGGCAGACCAAAAAGGAGATGGCGGGATGACCTAGACTCATTTTGTAGCGATAAGCCGTGACGAGTGGCGGAGCAGAGGGGAGGCCTTTGCCCAGCAGTGGGACACAACTTAGTAGGCTACTAAAAAAAAAGGATTTTTGTATTGAGCGTGGAATAGTGGATCTAAGTGATGGTGCACTCGATGGGCGTGTCGCCGGGCACGCGCTCGGCCAGCAGCGCGGCCACGGCGCGCGCCAGGTACGTCATGGTGCCGTAGGAGCCGCTGGGCGCGGAGTCGTACAGGTGCTGGCACACGCCAGCCGCGCCGCCGCACAGCAGCGCGCCGCCCGAGCGAGCCTTCGCGCAGCACAGCGTGGCGTCGCCGTTGCATCGCATCTGAAAATTGCCATTTCAATATAGAACGCATTGTAGCCTACATTTTAAGAAAAAAAATGGCTTTTCACTTCTCCTATCGGAAAACAAGTGTTTCGTAGCCCGTTTGTAGGTATCAAAACTGCATTTCGTTCTCTTTCAAGAATTTTTGTTTAACATTTCATTTCTGCCCTACTTACAGGGAACAAAATTGAATTTTGCTCCCTGTTATCAATTTTGTAAGTTGGTAGCAATGCACGGAATAAACGTTACCGAAAATAAAAACATAATGTTTTTGGAGCACGTTAAAGCGGTTATTAGACGGCGCGAATTAGTCGGGTCCGATCTGTCGTGTACCTTGTCCCTTCGAAACCTTCTTTCGGTTCCCTTTCTGTAGGTACTACTAGTATCCAGCCCGATTTGAATGATCGGGCCCGACGAAACGTACCGTCTAATACCGGGTTTAAGATAAATAAATGTACCATAGACAAAGTGAAAACGGCGGGAAATGTTTGTTTTTTTTATAAAAAAAATATTATTCCACTGAAACGTACAAGACGAAGTACAAACAACTTTGATCTTTTTTCATCTATTCGGTCTTAATTTCACGAATAAGGTTAACAGAAAATTAATTCATCCATTAGCAGTGATGAAATATTAGCTCCAGTGTTACAGCAACAAGTCATCAGTAACCTGCTCCCGGCAAAAATAAGGATTAAAATACCTAAGAAGCCTATGAAAACTTTTGTACATGAAAAACAGCTAAATGAATGAAATCGTTTATTTCATATATTAGCATATTTCCAGGGATTGTCAAAAATCAAGAAATGCTAAAATCGACCGTGAGTACGAACAAAGATTCAAAGTTATAAAAAAATAATTGAAGGACACAAAGCTAAAACATCCAAGATTTTATTTGTGTATAAGTAAACACATTTTTAAACGAGGCATCAGAAGGCCTAGTATAAAAGTTGTACGACATTAACTCCTCGACCGCGTTAGCGTATCGAGGGGTCAAAATATGAAAGTTGCCGGATGATTTAAATAAACGGCAAACATAATTTGAACTCCCGATACGCTAACGCGGTCGAGGAGTTAATGTCGTACAATTTTTATACTAGGCCTTCCGATCACAGTTTTCTCGCCATAAAAGTACCTAAGTACTAACCTACTTAGTACTTAAACTCCAATATAAATCAATGTTTTTCTTTCTGCTTTTCTATGTGTAGGTACAGTGTGCATACCATGTGTTGTAAGTAGTCGGAGGCGTTAGAGACTGAGCGTTTCTAAAGTATGTCCGTCTCGCTCCTGCCAGAGTATGGGAGCAGCAAGCCGGACATACTTTAGAAACGCTCAGTCTCTACTTTCTAACGCCTCCGCTTACTTACTACTCATGGTAAGCACACAGGTATCGGCACAGGCCTTTAATAAAAAACGTCTTTTGCAGGAAGCGATAATTTTCGGAGTCACTGCAAAATATAACCATCAAAATCGATTCATAATTGGCAGAATAATTTCGTAAATTAGAACGTTTGATGAGTTTTGAGCACCGTTTCTTGTCTTCCATAAATATCTGATTGGCCTTATGCACCAACCAGAATTTTGCAGCTTGTTCCTTTTGCCTATGGCATATACTCCTTTGGCTATGGCTATGGCATAAAAACCTGATCTTACAAAAATATCTAATTAACTGATGTGCATTAAACACTCCACCGTGATTGTCCCACCTAAGTTGTTGACCGCCTTATACTCGACCACGAGACAGCACCATGAGCGCCTCGACCACGAGCTGTTGTATGGAGTTCCGCACCGTTTCCACTACTAGCGCAAATTTTGCACCTTACTCCTTTCGTCTATAGCATAAACTCACCTGATCTTCCAAAAATATCTGATTAGCCTTGTGCACCAAATGCTCCACCGTGATGGTCCCGCCCAGGTTGTTGACCGCCTTGTACTCGACCACCAGGGTCAACACCATGAGCGCCTCGACCACGAGCTGCCGGTACTCGGGCTGGGGTATGGAGTTCAACACTGTTTCTACTGCGAGTGCGAATTTCAACTCTCCGGACGTCATCTCTTGGGTCAAATTCGGCTGCAACACTTTGCCTTGGATGACGAGGCCTTGGCACTGGGGAGAAAAAAATCAAATTGAATATGTAACATTAAAACAGGGGTTGTAAGTATAAGTACTAGTTAAAATATTTATGCTGCACCGCGCATTGTATAAAATATAACTTTGAATGAAAGCACATCGCGATTTACGATACTACTCAATTGTATTGGAATGTTGCCTTTGCCCCACTGTCTTCGTAAACGCAAGAAGCAGAGGGTGGGGGTACCTTCGTAATTCGTATCTTATTTTACCTTATAAATTTACTAAAACGGGGCTTAATCGTGTATAAACTTTGAAAACAAACCTCCGACGTTTCAAGGGCGACATTGTCCCCGTGGTCCCGGAGAAAGACTGGCTGAGATTGACATCAACATCTTCTAGCTGCGCGGGTTTTACGAACTACCCGCACTTGGTCTTGATTATCAACTTGAACATTTTGCGCACTAGGGATGTGACTCTGTCGACACAACACTCACGATGTCCGATTTTTGAGCAGGTGATATTCGATTACGCTTACATTTATCAATGACTGAATTCCATGTAGACGAGATTCTAAAACCGTCATCCCGATTGAAATTGGGGTATTTCTTGATTTCAATGGCTTCCCGTACTTTCCTACTATGGAAACGACGATCCGTTGAAAGGATTTTAGGGTTATGCAATTCAATCCAATGGTTTGGTCCAGAATCTAACAAATGTTCGGCAACCGCAGACTTGTGTACCTGGCGATTTCTGACAGCTGCGATATGTTCCTTCACTCTTTCCGCCACGATTAAGCCCCGTTTTAGTAAATTTATAATGTGTGAAAATCGTGAAAGTTTATTTTAATAAGTGTTATTTTACCTTTTCCAGCACGCCCCACACGCGCTGGTAGAAGTTCGGCGGCACACGGTTGAGCGCGCCGTCCAGCCTCCTCCGGCGGAGCCACTGCCCCTGGCGGTCTGGCTCTGCGATCGGCGCGACTGCGAATTTATATACAAAGGTTGCTCATGTATCTTATTACTGCGATAAGGAACATTACCTTACCTTAGTGTTCTGTAAACATTTTTATCGATATATTCCATTAGAAGTCAAAGCTCAAAATTAGATACGGTCTAGTGTATAATATCATAAATATTAAATACAAAGTTTAAAGTCTTTCACTTAAAATTTTACGCCAGCCCAATACAAATTTTCAACACCATTTTTAACTCCTTGGGAGTTGAACTTTTCAAAATCGCTTACATGCGCCTGATGTGTAAATTTCAACATTCTAACTTCAGTAGTTTTGGCTCTCGAGTTGATTATAGTCCCTCAGTTATTCAGGACACACGCATTGATATGTATAGATTTTGTGTATCTTCTTGACTTGACGGAATATGAGGTTCTGACGCAGTAGGCTCGACTTTCCATGGACGTGAGTTAACGTCCTTGGCGGTAAAAGGATATACGTACTGTCTTCGATGTTGCCCTGCAGCGACTGGCCAGACTCCAGAATAATCTGCGATTTCTTGCCATAGCGATGCGACTTGTTGCTCACGATCGAGAAGTTTCCGCGACCCACTAAAATAAGCAAAACACGTTAGGGGAAATAGCAGAAAATAGTTTCAATTTCATACTAATCGCAGTCGAATAATATCTATGTACCTATTTATAAACTCTTTAAATATTGTCATCATCATAAATTTAAGAGCCTTGCTCTTGTCGGTGGAGTAGACGCCACTCGGGTCTTGTTTCTGCTACTGTTTTGAGTTCCTGGTACGTCACTACTTTAACTTTCTCTTTGACTTGATCTAAAAACGCCCGTCTTGGCCTTCCCCTCTCTCTTCTTTTTTCAATTTTGCCTTCAATTATCATTTTTATGTAGTCGTCATGACGTATCAGGTGCCCCAACATGTTTCCTCTTCTGTTCTCTATCGTACTTAACAGGCTTCTTTTCTCACCCACCAAATTCAACACCTCTTCGTTTGTTCTTCTCTCTCTCCAGCTTATACCTTCCATCCTTCTCCAAGTCCACATTTCGAAAGCACTCAATCTCTCTCTATCACGCTGAGTTAACGTCCACGTCTCGCTTCCATATAACGCTATACTCCAAATGTAAGTTTTAATAAATCGCTTTCTGGTATGGCGGGATATCTTAGATTGAAATATGTTCTTTTTGAAATTAAATGCTTTCTTGGCCATAGCTATACGGGTAATGATATCCGGAGTACTCCTGGAATTATTTGTTATAATACTACCCAAGTATTTAAAACTGTCGACTTGTTCAATTGTATTATCTCTGATTTTTATGGGTTCTAACTTGTTTTGATTCTTAGATGCAATAAGTGTTTTTGTTTTATTCATATTAATGCTAAGTCCAAATTCTGTGAATATGTGGTCCATTTCTGATACAAGCTGTTCCAATTGAGTTGAATTTTCCGCTATTGCTGCTATGTCATCAGCGAACCTAATGAAATAAAACTTTTTTCCGTTGAACTTAACACCTCCTTTTCCAGAATCTACGATTTTTCTTATGGCAGTTTCAATGAAAATATTAAAAATGATTGGAGATAGTGGACAACCCTGCCTCACGCCCTGTCTTATCTTTGCCTTTCTTTTCTCCTGACCTATTTCTACTATAGTCTCCTGTTCCTTATATAGTGCATGTATAATACGCCTGTCTCTATAATCTAGGTCCAAAATGGTTACAGTAACTAGGGGTGTACCACAGGGCTCCATCTTGGGTCCTATCTTTTTCATTATGTTCACCAACGATCTGATTGAATATATGAATAATAAACTCCCAGACAGTCAGCTTGTGGTGTTTGCAGACGACACCAATGCAATAATATCAGCCGATAATATTACAGAATTAAATAATAAAGTAAATAAGGCGCTGGATCTTTTTCATACATGGTTCAGTGCTAATAAATTAAAATTAAATTGCAATAAAACAAATGTATTGCTATTCAAAACAACGTCGAGGAGTAGAGATAACCTTCAAATTGTATCTCAAGGCTCCTACATCCAGCAAGTAGAGTCAGTAAAACTTCTCGGCGTACATATAGATACTTACCTAAACTGGAAAGATGAACTATCTGCACTAGTAAATTCCATAAGTTCAGCCTGTTACGCGCTTAGAAGTCTAAGAAATGAAATAAAATTGACTCAGCTCATAATGGTATACTATGCACTAGTCGAATCTAAATTACGTTATAGTATCAAGTTCTGGGGAAATAGCTACAAATACAATTGTCAATCAGCTTTTGTTGCCCAGAAAAGGGCTATTAAAATAATTGCTAGAGTACCACAGCAGGCTTCGTGTAAAAATCACTTCTCTGAGTTTGGAATACTTACTGTAGCTGGTCTGTATATTCAAGTTGTACTTTGTGATCTGGTGAAGTCCTTAAACGAGATTGAAACTCCCGAGCAAAGAGAAACTCGTCTAGCCAGTAGAAGAAAGGATCTACCACTTACCTTTAAAACAAACCTGAGGGTAGCACAACATTCGGCAGGTTACCAAGCTATTTTCTTATTTAATAAATTGCCAATAGATTTAAAGTCGCTCACAAGTGCCAACTTGTTTAAAAACAAATTAAAATCATTTTTGCTTACAAAGTGTTTTTATACAGTAGATGAATATTTATTGGATGACGATGAAAGATATTAGTCATACTCGTAATTATGTATTTCGTTTTCGTTTTTGACATTCTATAGTGAAAGTATTAGGATAATTCCTGTTAACGTTCTGCTTATATATATGATTTAATATTGTACGAGTATTATGATATAATGCTTAATTTTTGACGATGAAAGATATTAGTCATACTCGTAATTATGTATTTAGTTTTTTTTGTCAATGTTTTCAATGTATGAAGTGAAAATTTATTTAATGTATAAATTAAATAGGCTAACTTATAGATTTAAGTAGGTTAAAAATTCAAACACAATGTATATTGTTTTATATGGAATAAATTGAAATTGAAATATACCAATTGCTTTCAAAATGTTTATCATCTTTATCCAGTCTATCTTGTCAAAAGCTTTTTCTAAATCTATAAAGGCTATATGTGTGTTAAGGCCTACGTCCATTCTTCTATCAATAATAAGTCGAAGAGCAAGAATAGCATCCCTAGTACCCTTATCCCGTCTGAAACCATATTGGTCCGCCCCTAAATACTTTTCAGCTATCGGTATTATTCTATTTTGTACTATTTTCAAAAGTATCTTAGAGGCTTGCGATATTAGGCTTAATGTTCTATGCTCCTCGCATTTAAGAGTATTCAATTTCTTAGGCAAAGTGATTATTTTACATGTTTTAAAATCTTTTGGAACTTCCCCTGTGCTATACATATCCTTCACTATAGTAAAAATTTCTTCTTTCATAGAATCACACTCTAATTTACTTATAAGTTCAATGTATATTTGGTCATCTCCCGCTGCTTTACCATGTGGGATACTATTTAATGCTCTATCAAACTCTTCTCTTAAAATTACTGGTCCTAGACTATCTTCATCTACCTCCGATACTATCTCTATGTCGTTGTCAGTTAAACCACATCCTTCGTACAATTTTTCTATATATTGAGTCCAGCGTTGCACAATGTCTTCGTTGTTCAGCAAAATGTTACCTTTGTCATCCATTATTGCGGCACTTTTTGACTTGTGACGCTTATCTAAACTCTTAACTATCATATACGCTTTGTCTATCTTACCATTTTTCATACAATCGTCTATATTATCACATGCCTTCTTAATATCTTCATTCTTTGCTTCCCTGCATTTTAAGGTTATCTTATTTGTAAGATATTTATATTGTTTTATACTCTCCTCGTCGTTTTTGTTTCTAAGTTTCCTTCTTTCTATCATCAGATCCATAATTTCTGTAGTTAACCATTTTTTCCTAGGTGTAATTTTCTGTTTTCCTAATGTTTCTTCTGCACTTGACTTGATAGTATCCCTTATGTTATTCCATCTATTTTCTATACTAATATCATCTATGTTATCTATTGTATCTTTCTTATACTGTTCCACCATAGATCCTACCTTATTGCTATATTGCACTCTATAATTGCTATTAGATCCTTGGAGCTTATTGAGATCAAGTTTCTTTGGTCTACTTTTCCTTTTTGGTTTGCTGCTTGTGAAATTAAATATGCTAATTAAAAGATTGTGGTCTGTATAGAGGTCTGCGCCGGGCATAGTTTTGCATGTACTGATCAGTTGGTAATGTTTCTGTTTGGTTACAATGAAATCTAACTGATACCTACCAATGTCGCCAGGCATTTTCCAGGTATATCGTCGCCGTTTAGGATTGTGTATAAAATGAAAAATGTGGTCTGAAAAATCTATCACTATACAAATAAGTTGTAAAACGGTAGAATTAGTAAGGAAGGCTATATGTATATAGATAGAATTAAGCTAACAAATAGGGAAAGGGGTCATTCGCTTATAAACGCACCAATGACGTCACAAGTACATACATAAATGAACATAAATCAAAAAGTTTATTATAAAGGTAGGACAAATGTCACACTTAACATACAGGAACATAAGCATTCTGTAGTGCATGAAAACTCGCCTTTACTCTTAGCGAACTTTTCCTTTATTACAAATAGAGAATTCGCTGGAAAAGAAAAATATATAATTTCAATGTAAGCGTAATTCGTCGCCTAGTTCGGTACTAGGTCGGTTTGTGTAAGATTACCGAATCCTAACAATTACATTACAGTATGACATGTCATAAAGTTGGCTAATAGATAGCTGGCAAAAAAAGCTTACACGGATCGAGTACCTACTAAAGGCGCGTTTACTATTTTATCTCTTTATAATATAAATCAAAATATGGTAGGGAATGTGTTGGACCTTCCTCATAAAGCGTAACAAATCGTAGAGTACCCAGGTGTTTGTAGGTACTGTTAGCGAATTTGATTTATGTACCAGTTGAACCACTTTGTAACTTGTCGCAGTGATAATCAATATTATTATAGCCGCTACGGATCTCCTGTTATTGTCAATGACAAGATACGGAATTGACAACATTTCAAAATTTTCAATATACCTAAATCGAAAACGGTTTCGAGATAAACGCCTTTAGATCACAAAAAAAAAATTCACAGTATTTTAGTTAAAATCTTTAAAAATAATTGACGTAATGAACGTACTGAAACATAGTTGTGAGTCACAACTATGTTTCAGTACGTTCATTACGTTGTGACGTCACATTTCTTATAAATGGATTTCTTGACCAAACAAAACAAACAAAAAAAATACGGGTTGAATCTTTGCAATATTTAAAGTACCTCTTACAAAGATGAAATGTTGTCAATTGTATATACTTAAATCTAATTCCTTAACACTTTCGACACCGCGTACCCGCCACGCGGGCACTCGTTAACTTTACTCAGATGCCGGCGTACCCGCTAGTCGGGCAAGAGCTATAAACCTACACGCGACGCCAAAGTACCCGCCAGGCGGGCAAGCATAACCTACACGCGACGCCAAAGTACCCGCAAGGCGGGCAAGCATTGCATCTTCGCTACGTCCGCCGCTTGCCCGCCTAGCGGGTTCGCGGCGTGCGGCATTGAGTTGCACGTCGTTGCCCGCCTAGCGAGTACTGTCGGTTTCTGGGATATTGTTCGAAATTTTGCCTGGTTGCGAAAGTGTTAACCGTATATATGAACGGGTGAATTCTTACCACTGTTGATGGCAAACTCCTTCCCGCTGAGGATGTGGTACAGCAAGTTCTTCATTTCAAACGGAGACAGGTTTAGGAGATGCTCCGATGCCTCCTCGCCGTCGCACGACAGAGTTCTCGACAGTTCCGTAGCCATAACCTGCACAAGAGATTATTTGTTAATTGTGAACTTCTAACCACGTTAAATATAGAAAACGTTCAAATCAAAATTATACGTTTCGTGCGACTACTGAGGATTTGGTATTCTACTGATCAATGTGTTATCTACAGCACGAAATAAAAAATTCAGGATAAGCGATTCATCCTATGTCTAGCGCAATACCACTTGGTACAAGCACAGCGTAAGGATGTACTCCATACAGTGGGTTAACTCCGCCGATTTCTGGGTCATCGATGGGGGGCGCGCGGGGAAGGAGGCGGGGAGGAGATGCCGCCGAATTTCTATGAAAATTCGGCGGCGTATTTTAAGGGGTGTAAAATTGGAATTAGTTTGCCAATCAGACTGTAATATCTTTCGCATAGTTTTGGACAACCCTGAGCCTCAGCACGAGCACCGAGCCTCGCGCTGGCCGTGTATGAAGTTACCTCACTGTATGGAATACATCCCTACGCTGTGGTACAAGAGACCACACCTGAATAATGAGTCCGACGCGCAGTCTCAACATCTCCAGGAAAAGCTGCGGCTCCGTCCGTATGAACATGGCCAGGTACACTAGCAGCTCCTGCGTCAACATCGCCGTGCTCTCGTCGTCCCCATATGCCTGTCACGATACAATTAGTTACAGCAATTTTACTAAAAAGGAATACGTGAAGGCATAAGCATATATCTTGATGGCACATTCAGTTTCACAAAAACAAAATATAGTAGTAAAAGGGTCAATTAAATTAAGAGTATCGACTATTGTAAGTCATGGCTGGCTAAACAGATATTATCTGTGTGATCGCTCCCGATCGCATGAACGGATTGGATTGTTTTTTCTTTAACGGAACCCTTGCTAGTCGGGAAAATTCTTAGACATAAAAGCTGTCGTCTCCAAGGAAGCTCAAATGTTGGTCATACTTTTAGTTGCAGTAACATTCCCTAATCCACTGTTATCAAAGTTTTTTTTAACTTTTTAAAACAGTGGTCAATTCGCGGTAGTTACAATAAATGCAATATATTTCGGATACGTCAGATGTAGTGAAACTAAAAAAGATAGGTCTAAATATGTAGAAAAGTCGCGTTATATAAACACATACAGACGACACGCAGCCTAAATCGTTGAAGATAAATTATTTTACCTTACTCTGCACTCACTCGACCTTATGCTTTGAAGTTACCAGTGACAGTGCGTTAAACTACGAAAAAACATTAAGTATATTCCTGAATGCGTGAAATTTAATTTTATGTACTGGAGGTACTTACTCTTACATATTAATGGATACAAAGTCACAAGAAAATATGGTAACTACAATAATACTACCTTTTGTTCGTGATCATTCTTCTTATTGCAAAATGTCTGCGTGTAACAAATAGCGGAATAATATATCAAAAAATGTAATGATTCGCGAGTGCTTTTTCAATTGTATAGTGGGAATGTCAGCCAGACAAATTTCCCATACAGTGATTGGCAGATCCGACGAAATCAGAAATAGTTGTATTTTATGAATCACTGAGCGATGAGTAGCTGATTATCAATAAGATTTTAAACTTGGTCAGTCAACTGTGTCCATGACGGTACTAAACTCAACAATTATAAAGCACGAATCAAATCATTTATTAAATGTAATAAATGTTTTGATTCATGTTTTTGTGTTTTTTTAAGTACTAAACTCTTTAGAAATCGAAAGAAACATACGCAATTGGTATCGGTCATAAACTCATAAAACAAAATATCAAACGTCTAGGCAAAGGATTCGAGTGAATTGTAGGTATATTTGTATAGCAGTAATTACATTTCTGCCGTGTCATACCTACGAGTATGTATGTTAACTTGAGTTACATGACTTACGCGTATATTGTATTATTTTCAGTGCCTTTGCCTATCCACAAAACATTTTTTTATTACTTACCAATTCAGCGATTGTCACAAATGACGTGTGACTTATAACTTATACGCATGGAGCAAAATTCGATCTGCCTATAAGTAATACTCAAAACTATGTTTCGTAAGTTACAAGAGATAGGGTTGACACGGCAGATACCTTATTTAAGTGGCAGCGGCGAATCTCGCATGCCCACGGCTGCTCGTAATAATATAGACTATAACCAGTGCAGAAAAGATTCAAATTGATTACAAAACTCCCGAGAGTATCAGACATATTAAAATTCTCATAGCGGGTTACTCACGTCAATAAAGTCGAAAATTACAGTATGTGTCCCTTATTCATAAGATTCATGTCGAGCTATTTTCGACTTTATTGACGTGAGTAACCCGCTATGAGAATTTTAATAGGTTCAAATTGCTTTAACATGAACTTCCTCACCAAATGTATCAATTGCCTCAACTCGTTCTCAGGCAGAGGCGCAGTGATGGTATGTTCGTTGTTGGGCGGCATGCCCACCGTGATCTGCTTCTGGCGCACCAGCAGGTCCGTGGCAGCTTTGGCCAAGTCCTCGACCCGCTTGCCGAGCATGCCCGCGGTGTGCCGCACGAGGCCCCAAAGCTTCTGCGTGCAGGCCTTCTCGTAGAGCGCTTTGAGTAGGTCTTTCACTGTTACCGCTTTGCCGTTTTCTGTCATGCCTGTTGGTTAGAAGTAACAAATAACATCGGACGAGGAATTTCACAATACCTTAACAAGTTTTTAAAAGTGGCATTATAACTTGAGCAGTCTTGTATTCTGCCTAGATAATTCTTTTTATGTAGGCACATGTGTTTTTTTATTCCCGTTAGATTCCACACATAAGCACTATGGAACGAAACGGCGAAAGACATTCGATAGGAAATTGCTCAAGGAACATTCAATGTCACATTTTTTTGGGTAATTCCTAACGAATAACATTTTGTGTGATGTAAACCTACACTCGAGTTGTAATACCTATCATTATATACAATCACATAAGCTACTATTATGTAATTTGTGAATCAATGAAATAATAAGCTTATACGAAGATACCTCGACGGTCTCCAGCTCGCCGAACATACGCCTCGGTAGACTGTGAGTAAAACCCTTACCAGAATTGAACTCGAGTCCATGCGTATCAACCAAGTACTGCAAGATATCGCCCTGCTCGTCCAAGCTCTCGGTCTCGCGTAGCATGGCCAGTAGCTCGTCGGTCTCCTGCTCCGCGTACGACACGCTTTGCGACTCCGATGTTGTGCGGTTCCGGACGATAGTAGGGATGTTCTTGTTTATGAGTCCTGAGAAAATATAAGTAGTCTGACAAACCAAATGGATTAGTAGAATAAAAAAAAAACTATATCCCTCCCTTTTTTCGAAGTAGCTATGCAAGCGCAAGAAAAAGACGGTATGTCTTTCTCTACTTATGCACGAGTTTTGTTCAATAATATACTAAAAAGTAGTCCGACCACACATAATGAATTACGGCGTTAGCACAGATGGGTGTTAGATCAAGCACAGTATAGCTAAATTATTGTTTGTCCTTTTCTGTCTGTTTGACATTTGCGTTTGTTAGTTAGCAACGGAACCCTAAAAAAGTCTGAAACTGACGGACAAACACTGAAGTGATTCCATTAACGTTCCTTGAATCATATTTGTGACGAACCATGATTTACAGGATAGTTGACAACCAACCTTGTTCTTTTGGCGGTGACGGTACTTTTTCTTTAGCGACTTCTGCAGGTGAAGGCGTCGTCGATCCAACGCCCAAAGTGGTAGTAGATGTACCTCTAAAATTAAAAAAATATATTATAAATTCCGATGCCGTATCTAAGTAAGTAGGTTTAAATTAGACAGTAAAATTTAATAGGTTAATTTAATATGGATTTTCAGTTTTGTCTAAGTTTAGTTATTTATTTCGTACCTGCTGTGGAAACATTTTACTTAGTTAATATTATCAATAGGTAATAAAGTTATTGATACAAATATTGTCGTATTTATTTGATTTGACATTTAGTGTCATTCATACAACAGTGCGATTACGGTAACGCTCGGAAATAAGCGTTTATACAGCTCCAAGTTTTCCCGACGACGATTCCTTAATCTACCCGTGAATTACGACGTGATTTTAGATGCAATAGAGTTGTCACCGCAGTGAAATGGTTAATTAGAAATTATATTTTTTTAATATTGTCTTCTGTTACCGCGATTGTTATTCATTGAAATTAAACACTTTAGAACGGATTAATCGCGTTTATTCAGTCAGTCAGTCATCATCTTAACCCTGTGAAAACGAGTGCTGTAAAGGGCTCGAAACGTAGGATCATGGTGTTAATAAACGCGATTAATCCGTTCTAAAGTGTTTATATTTTTTTACTTAATTAATGTTTCTAACTATAACAAATCCACTCGATCACTAAAAACGATGCAATAGTTCCAGGAAGGTCCTTAGTTTTCTTCCTCCCTGTATATAAGGGAGGTGGTATATAAGTCATTTAAACGGAAATAGTCGGTTACGGTTCATGTTTGTGTTACAACATGTTTTCTTTCCTTCATTCCTTATCTCAGCTACACTGCACTAAAAATGGTAGAGAATATCCATACTTGGTAATAGCCTTCTTCACGACGTCGTCGGGAGAGGGGCTGCGGCCGTACTGCGGCTCCACCTCCAGCCAGGACGGCTTCCTCTCCAGCTGCGGGCCCACGTACTCTCCCTCCATGCCGAGGGTCTCCGCTAAAATGGATCCACTATTCAGTATTATCTTAATTAAGTTTGATGTTGTGCATAGAGAGTAATATAAAATAATAATTTGTACGATTTAATGCGCCGAAATGTATTTTGGGAGTATCAATTAAATAGTCCGCTATAAGTTTGGGCTTGAGGAATCTTGATGTTTTGTACTTATATCTCACGGTTTACATTGATTGAGTACATTTTTTTGCGTCCGCCAAAGACATAGGCACCGCAGTTTCAACGCCAAAGTCGGTCACAGACCACAGAGCAACATAGACTGCAATTAGAACTCGTAAAGTCGTAAAGTTCAACTTCAGTTTTGACACTTCGGTGACGTGGCGTCCAAGTGAAAGCGT
This sequence comes from Lathronympha strigana, assembly GCA_949128165.1. Lineage (NCBI taxonomy): Eukaryota > Metazoa > Arthropoda > Insecta > Lepidoptera > Tortricidae > Lathronympha > Lathronympha strigana. The sequence continues at coordinate 7,076,909 of OX421905.1, read as the reverse complement.
TTGTATTTAACATGGCGTCTAAAAGGGTACTCACAGTCCACATTGATAGAGCGCGTCTTCTTGATAGCGCCGCGCACGGACATGCGGCGTTTGAGCACGCGCGCGTTCCGAGGGCCGGTCGGCCGCGACAGGAAGCTCACCTTGTTGCTGAAGGACTTTAATAGATGCTCTTCCAAGTAGCTCTGCACTTGGGGGTTTAGTTCTATAAGAAAATAAACATACGAGTCTTTGAACACAATAATAGATTGGTAATCAAGGGAAGAAAGGCACCCATTTCAGTCGAGGTATTTTGGCCGATAGTCCGATCCGATGTGCCTTTCTCCCGAGGTTACACTACATTTCATATCGAATACGAGGAAAGAAAAATTCATAGAAAATAGAGGTGAACATAACCTTGTAGTATGAGTTACGAAGAATTTGTAATAAAAAAAAATTATTTAGGTACGTTCGTCATTTATGAATCCGGGAAATAATTATCAGAATAAAAATCATACGATTTTAAACACATTTTCAATTTTAACTAGTAAAACATAATGATTGTAAAATACCCTGAAACACAAATGCGTCATGTTCCACCCGCTTTACAAGTTACCAATGACCCGCTTTAAGATCATGAGATATAAAATAATATAACTTATTTAATTTGTAGTATTAAATGGCCGGTCGCTAAGGTTGCCATCACATTTCAGTAAAATATGTAATTATACAAAATATTTATTTTGATTGCTAGGGATTCATGCATTACAAAGTGTCCAGGTTTCCCCCAGACTTTAAAAATTCCGAACCGAATATGCTCCAACTAGGAAAAATCCAACTAAGAAAAGAATGTCTACTTTAGTTGTAATGTAACTTGTATCCAACCGTCTGCTCACATCAGTCATCGTTAAAATTTGCTTCAGAAAATTCTATTACGCAATGGTTATTGGTTCCTTGAGGTTATTCCGAATTTATAATACTGAATAGCACCTAAATCCTATGCTTAACTAATAGGTAGTCGGTAATTAGAACAAAGCAGTTCTAGTTCCAAATAACCCGTCCTCCTTACATATTATATAAATAGGAACTTACTATCTGGGTAACCATCTTCTTGACTTCCCAAGAAACTCAAATTGGTTATGGCAGAAGTGCTCAAAAAGTCTCCCAGGTTTCCCAAAGTCACTCGGGTCCCATTAATATATCCGGATTTCAGTTTCTTCATAGTTGTTATCATGGCCATGGGGATTTTACCCTGATCTGCAATACAATGTACCAATATAATGTTGAAATGCAAAATATTGATATTGATATATAGAACAAAAAGCTAGAAGCGAGGTGGGTTTAGCTTAAAAACTAATTGTATTATTTAAATATATATAAGTTCATATTATTATACTTTACATTTAAAGTGTATAGGGATAGTCATTTATGACGGTGTGGAAAGTAAGCGATCCCGAACGAGTAGCGATACTGACAGTCGCTCCTTTTACGACACGTGTTGAATTGCTTTTCCGTACATGTTTTACAAATTATTATGCAATACAAATAACGTATAAATTCGTGACAAAGGACATATCCTATACATACACATTCGCCACACGTCGAGGCAAGATGTAAACACAAAATAAATGCATTGTGAAACGAGTTTGATGTTATGCTAAATATTTTTACTGATGTACGAAAGAGCAATGATAGTTTATCAAATGATTTTAATTTCTTTAAAAAAATGTTGCATGTGTGTAAAAACCCTATTATGCAAAGCAACGTTAGTTATGCAGATGCATGCATGCTGTGTTAATCGGGAGGTTTCGCGTAAGAGATTGCAGACTAGTGTAAAAATTGAAATATTTGATCCTGCTTAGTTTTTGAAATAAAAAAATGTTTTAAATTGCACACTGTTAGTGTGAGTCTTTATTTTATGAATACTTTACAATATCCGGTTAGATTGTTATACGCACGCCGCTCCGGTGTGCGGATGGGAAATCGCTATACCGGGTGAAACCTTCAAGCGTAGCCAGACGATTATTCCGTAAATAAACAGATATCAAAAAATCATATAATTTGGAACCGTTACAATTTTAATGTTAATGTAGATTAGAAAACTCTAAATTGATATCGAAAGCGCGTTACCCAATGAGTAAAATCACATGAAAAACTTTTTTAAACAAAGAAAGTAACATTCAAAATATTAAGTTGAAGTTAATATTTGAGATATTTCTGCTTTTATTTTAAAAAAGTTATTAATGTTCGATATCAGTTTGAATTTTTCTGATATCTGTTATATTTACGGAATTATCGCCTGGCTCGTCTTAACGATTACACCCGTATATGTACAGTCACCTGCAATAGTATCCTCCGCTATGAAGGCTGCAACATATGTGAGACGCTCTTATGGCTGTACAAATAAGATTGGGTCAGATATTTTGGCAGCCCTCATAGCGGAAGATACTATTTGCAGATGACTGTACGGTACTTGCATAGTATTGTCCCGGACACACCGGAACGACGCGTGGATCCGCGTCAGTGTGATGATAACCGCATAATATAAAGATGAACGAGCCTATAAATAGATCCAATATTTATTAAATTTTGTATATAGCATACAGCAATATAATGATTAGTATCTGTTAGTTTACCTAACAAATACTGCGTGGCTAGTAGCGTGATGGTCGGGCGGCCGAGCATCTGCTTCCAGCTCATCCCGAGGAACGCGACGTTCGCGGTGAATGTGCTCGCGAGCAACGCCGGGTCGCGCGACATGTAGTATTCCTCGTAGTCGAAGTTCTAGGGCACACCCGAGCGGTAAGCATTGTGAAAGCCCATGACGCCTATTATGAGCCCACACAATGAGCCCAGGACGAATCTACAGCGGTATAGCTGAACTTAATAATAGGTCAACTTTTTGATCTACGGACGATCCTAAAAGTTCACCTGATATTAACTCTACTATATCCAGAATTACATAGAGTAAACTGACAGGAATTTGTATTGCATTTCGTGATCATGAAATTTACCCTGTGATAAATTGTTGCAATTTGAACTTAAATAGGTCTCAATAAAGTTGCACATCGTAACTGCCATATTAGCTTCGTATGCAATAAAAGTAAAGAAAAAGTAACATATGTACGTGTAAAATATTTTATTTCACATACCTCAGTTTACTCTATCTGTCCTGAATGCTACTACTACTAGTACAAATGACGTCACTGAGGCTTTCTTGTATTGCCTGATCGGATGGAAAGAAAGATCGTCAGTTTTTAAACCAGTCTGTACAGTTAACAAAGGTGTATTACATCTACCTATTCATAGAACAAAATCTACCGGATAGAATACAGGGTGTTTGAATACCCAGTATTTTGCTATTGTATGTACGATAAGTAGGTACATGCAATAGCAAAAATAGGATGGTTACTTTTTGCATTAACTTTCTCCATTAGACCAAATAAATCGTGTCGTATAAACAAAAGTTTGTATGCAAGAGGGGTCCATTATATCTGCAGCTGACTGTACATAAATATAGTAACCCCTTTTTCTTCGAACGCGAAATACCGCTTACAGCAACGCATTAAATACCTACTCAACAATACCTTTTGATGTGTATGGATTTAAAAAAAAAACACGATATCAATACAAACGGATATTAGCTGTGTTAACTGATTACAATGTTTAGGATATATGTATGTAGGTGTTATGGAGATAATATTGGTCTAAGTACATATAATTTGTTTCTGAGTTAGTGAAAATAAACGAAACTCACTCTTTAGCTTAAACAACAAACTGGGATCCTAATGAAAACCTATCATAGGTATCTAAGGGAATCTATAACTAAGACACAAAATAAATCAAAATCATAATATTAGGGTTTATAGCAAGCCAATTGAGAAAAAAAAAACAAATAATACCTAAATACGATTGATTCAAAGTCAAAACAACTAGCGGTCGACCAAGGAGGTTTTGCCAAGAAGACTTCAGGAAATTAATCTCTGCTTTGAGTGTGTCAACCATCAGCTCATAATCGGAAGCAATGTAGAAACGTTTCATGTCAGAAAACTAATAAAATAAATAAAAATGTCTATTAAATATTGAGGTTATGAGAAAAAAGTCATATTTGAGTACTTATACTTATCTAATCTAATTGAACTGTTCGTCACTGACATTCGTACAAAATGGTAATCCGGCGAACCCCCAATCCATGACACACGTTATGCGGAAAAACGCTACGTTCCCTCACAAGCCCGCAAATTCACGGGGTCGGTTCTAATGTGAACCTTATCTCCTACGTCCGAGAATTTCGCGGGCTTGGGAGTTCAAGGGAAGTTTTGCGCAGTAAGATTGCGGTACTTTCGTATAAGGAAAGAGACGCAGCACAAACATTTGGGCAAGTTGACGATAACAATACACGAAGGAAATTTGCGGAATGTTTGGAACGTTGGACGACACAGTAAAAACGCGAATATTTTATGGCATTCGTAGATTTTGAAGACATGTCAGTTGTAGACTCATACTAAACGAAAAGCGGGAATTTTCATACGAATGTCAGTAAAAAAGAACAAATATTTTAAATAATAGGTAAATAATAATCATGGAATATTAATACGTTGACACGCAATGGCTATCCAAAATTGAGTCCCCTGACCTGACCAGGAAGACCACGAACCACTTCTTTCGTTTGTTTATCCATTTGCCTCTCATTCGCTCTTGTAAATTCAATTGATAAAGAGGCAAATAGACGAACGAACGAAAGGAGCTGTAGGAATGCCTTCAGGCTAACATTCAAATGCCATCTTTGGTAGCAACACAGCAACATTTATTTCAAAATAACTTAACCACAGTTTATTAAATGCTCAGTCCATTTTGGAGGAACATGGCGCCATTTGTTGAACAGAGGTTGAGGTATTTTGAAATGAAAGCAGGTGATACCTGTTACGCTGGTTAGATACCAAAGATACTGTTAGAGCATTAACCAGAAGGCCTAGTATACATTTTTACTTGTTGTATTTGACATTTACTTCTCGATCGCCTTAGCGTATCGAGAGTTCAAATAATGCTTTCCGTTTATATAAATCATCCGGCTACTTTCATATTTTGACCGGTTTAAGTAAATGCCAAGTATGTAAAAAGATCTGATCGACGGAACGCAATTTTGCGTAGACATTGCGTCTTCAGGTATTATTGCTCCATGTTCATAATCGAAATATTTAAGAATTACGAAATAATAAAGAATTAAGTTACCTATATAAATTATAAATAATCAACTAGAAATATTACCTGTGGTGTAAAGGCGAAAATCCTATCATTCAATGAGTAAAGTTTGCTCGTACTGAGTATACCAACATCACGTGATTTTCTTCCTGAGAGTCCAAGCTTTTTATTTCTACCTGAAATGTAAGAACACATAACTTAGTTGCCATAATTTCAGTCGACTGCTATACCTATATTAGCCACCCAACAATTTGCTTCCTCAATATTTTTTGTTCCATTCGTGTTTTTTCCCACTCTTTTATTTTCCTTTGGCATTGTGTTATTATATTATTAGGTAATTTCTTCGGAGTTAGGACGCAACAATTTCTAGCTAGACACATTTGTACCAAGGTTTTTTTCCTATATAAAATTCAAACTACCGGAGCCCAGCGTAGCGTAGCCTATTCCCGGGCGATGTGTCCTTCGGGCATAGGTACCTAACGAACCTAACCGACCTACTTATCGACTTAGTTTAACTGTCGTGAAAACATCGGTTTTTTACTCAAAGCTTAATCATGTTTAGCAAAAAGTATGTCTAGCTAGACTAGGGCTGCCATCTCGTATATTGCCGAAACCGGACAAAAAAGTTATAAAACCCGGACGTTTCATTATAATCGCAGTCTCTCCCCGGACACCATAGAAATCAATTTTTAATTTTAAAAGTTTAGCTTTTGCTAGGGATTGACCTGAACCCAAAAATGTCCGGGTTTACCCCGGACAGTTTTAAAAATCCGGGCCGGACGCTCCCCGGACGGGCTCCAAACTAGGACAAATCCGGAGAAACCCGGACGGATGGCAGCCCTAAGCTAGACGCATCTTATCACACAAACGAGAAAATAATGCGTCCGAGGAAATAACGTAATCGTAACATGATCGCATAGGAACATAAAACAGTGGGGAAAAAAAGCCAAAATGGAACAAAACATTACAATGACATTGATAATGCAGATTTTTGTAAAATTTTGTACCTTGTCAAAGTGTGGCTTTAATAATATTTGAATTGTTATTATGACAGCTGTCACAACGACAATACTCTAGAGTATGAAATAAATAAAATTCCTTGACTGTACATGGTACAATCACCTGCAATAGTATATGACGCTGTGAAGGCCGCAAAAATATGTGACACAGTCTTGTTTGTACCACCATAAGAGCGTGTCACATATTTTTGCGGCCTTCACAACGTCATATACTATTGCAGGTGACTGTACAAGTTTACCTAAATATGTGTATAGATGGCTAAGCACTCTAGCTGGCTGCACTTCTATAGGAGCCACTTCGGCAATGGTTTGCACATGCAAGTCATACTCAATCAACTTGTCTCGTATCTCATTGTCCTCGGCTAAGATGACAATCTGTACAACTACATCTGGCTTCTTCTCAGAGCATAATCTTCTGTTTAACGGGTCTAATTCTCCAACTGCTAGGAAACCCTGGAAAGTTATTATCAGATAAATATAAGGATTTTGTAACTTAAATTTATTTAGAACATAAGAGGGATCAAATAATGAAAACGAAACATAATTCTAAATTTCAAAATTATTGTAATCTGGAATACTCAGGATTTGATTTGATTAGTACAATATGTCATAACAAATAAACATTTACTAATTGAATAAAAATACCAACAGACGCTTTGTTACAATAAAAAAATAACATTTAAATACAAACTCAAAAATTCTTTCCTTACCTCTTGTAAGAGCTTTCCCAAGATATACAAGGATTGGGCCCAAATAAATGGACACCGGCCTAGAGGAATTCGTTCCTGGCTCCCAGGTTTAATCTGTTCCAGATTAGCTTTCTCTGCCGGCACAGAGTACAGTTCTGGCACCAACTTAATGCCATCATCACTTTTCCTTATCATAATGTTTTCTAACTTCTGCATATAATTTGTTATGTTTTCCTTATCTCCTTGGAAACAATAGTCCAAAATCAAGTAGCAGAAAAATAGAGGCCATTCGCATTCTATGTTCTCAAACATCCTCAGCTCCCAAGGCTCATAATATAGCCTATTTGGGTCTTCTCTTGGTGTTTTGTGACCATCTCTAAGAAATCTCTTACAGCCATATTTTCCTTGTAGTTTATTGACTATGGTATCTCTTGTTTTGGCTATTAACTGTGGGTCATCAACAGCAAAAGCTGGATAGCTAATAATTGAAAGCAAACCAGAATCCAACTCTTTGCTATTTGATTCTCTAGGCAACATGGACTGTAACACAGCTTGGCACTTTTGGGCTTCATCAGCTAATACATGGATGACACTGGAGGGGCCACCTCGGGCACCAAAGAGGTCTAGTTCATTCATAGCCTCAAGAGCAGCTTTGGCCATGCCAATGGAGCTAGCATTCAGTTCTGGCAACCCATGATTTGTTTTATCACCTCTCTCCCAGATACCATAATCAGGTGTGCAGTAAGCCGACTCAATATAAAACACTAGGTTCTGAATAAAAGCAACTTCATCCAGTGAAAACACAATTTGCAGGCCTGATGCTGTCATCTGGGCAAGGATCAGCAGGTAAAGGGAGATGGCATCAACCTGCAAGTGGCCCCATTCATTGTCTTTGACTACAGTGCGGCCAGTGGTTGATGAATACTTGGCATGCAGGGAGTCCAGGGGGTGTTGAGTACTTTTAAATTTCTCAACTTTATCTTTCTGTTGCATCATGGCCATTAATAGACCTGCAGAGCAATTTATAAATAAACATATATTAGAAACTTCCTTCGAATTATAACATACTTTTACACTCATTTGTAAATATGGCGAATTGAAAAGAAACGCCTGGCAAGTATCAGATAATGAAGAATTAACTAATAGGTTACCTACCTCTCATTAACTTAACACAACTTTGCTCTAGCTCATACGTTTTGGCACGATCTTCATCTTGATCTGCAATCTTTTTGAAGGCCATGGATAGACCCCAGACTGCCAGTATACAGTACAAATTGTCCCTGATCCATGCATGATCATTGTCTGGACTCGCAGGAAACAATCCAGTTACTGGTTGTTGATGGTCAAGAATCAACTTATGTACTACCCTTTGGTAATAGTCCAGACGGACTCCAGAATTACTGCGAGTCCTCATTGTGGACCAGATATACACTTGTTAGTGTTCTTAACACCTTTAGCGCAGCATTTTTGCGAATTCTATCGTCTATCTCTATTTTGTTAATTATGTCATTTGAAAGTCGGAATTGTCAAACAATGTCAAACTACTAAAAATGTTTGAGTTAATGCTAAAAACGCTAACGGGAAAAATTGTGCGCTCCGAGTCTGAAATTTGAACCGGAGCTAGAGGGTCTCAATTTCTCAAAATAGCAATTTTTATGGTGTCTCTATACTATCGGGCTCTCGGCCGAATGTTTCGGCCTTCGGCCGCGGGCGAATGCATGCAACCTAGAGGCGGCACTTCTCTATGCGGGTTCGCGTATATGCTATGTTTGGCCGAATAGACGATGTGTGGAGGACTTATTCGCCTATATTCGTGAATATTTGCTCGAACATCCCGAACACCCAAATGCCGAACTCGCCTGTTGGCACCCAAGTGTGGATGTCGTATTCGTGGTGTTCGGACTCCAATACGAATATTTGGCGAACACGCCGAACACGCAACGCGAACCCCAAACTTTTTTTTTTTACCTTGGTGGGGCTCCATGCACTCTCTTCCTAACCGAATCTGTTTAAGACATCTTTTTACTCACCCAAATTTCATGAGGCTACATGACAAAGCTTAAATAAATAGCCTCTCGTCCGAGTCCCTCGAATGAGTGTGTACTAGGTTGCATTCGCCCGCGGCCGAAACATTCGGCCGAGAGCCCGAGAGTGTAGAGGCACCATACTATTGACGTTGACTGTTCGTTGACTACTTGACACTTGACAGTGACGTTGACACGATCTGTGTGAACGTCAACGTCACGCAACTCGCACAGTAAATTTATTTATATTATAAAGAATATTCAAATCAAAACTTTAGAACCCAAAGTTTTTAGATTTTTTTGTTTACGATGGTTTTGTGTCACTTAAGTTTTCTTATATTATTTATTCCTATAGCTATAGGAGTAAATAAGACAATACCTAAAGATGAATCTGCCCGCAACACAACAACTAGTGCACCAAAACACTTGTTACAAAATGAAGACAACAGCACGAGGAAAAAAATTACTTTGCCCATCGAAGGAGGCAACATATTGGTTGCACCACCAAATCCACCGGTATTAATGGAAAATGACGGTGTATTATTATCCAAGATGCCATCTGAGGAATTCGGAGAGGTTCCTAGTAAAAATAAAGGTCACGTCGTGGGCAGAACAGGGGCTCCGGTTCTCCCAGACTTAATGGAAATTTCATCAAAAACGCCTGTTATTGCTCAGAAAAGTACTATTATAAGTAAGCTTACTAATACAACAAGTACAACAACAAAAACAACAACAGTGCCTCCTCCCTCATCAAAAAAGCCTCCTCATAAGCCTACAGTTTTAAAATACGAAGAAGAAAGCATAGGTGCAGAAAAATCATCCCATCCTGGGATTAGTGCTTCAGCAACTCAGGCAAATAAGTCAGGCAGCCACCCAGGAATGATTATGCCGATTGTTATTATGATACTCGTAGTACCTTTGTTTGCTGTGCTAGGCTACATGGCGCTCAAGCGAGGCCAAGAAGCCTGGAAGAATAGGCACTATAAAAGGATGGATTTTTTACTTGATGGAATGTATAATGACTAAATTTCAATATGTATGTTTATTTAAAAAAATCGTACTACTCTATAAATCAAAGAGAAGCAATATATAATGTGATTAAATTTTACACATTTACAACACTGATGGTTATTGCTAAATTTCTAGGTTTAAAGATAAATAAAAAGTTGCCTTTAAATAGCTGTTAAAGCTAGAAATATCTATGATAATAAGATTAAGGTTTTATTTTTGGAATTATCTAGCATATCTGTAAACATTGCTTGAATCTATTGTGGTGCTTTATAATGTGCCTTGTCAATTTTAAGAAATTTAAAATAAGACCATCTGTCCAACTTCACACCTATAGATAAAAAAGGAAACCAGTGCGAGTCGGACTCACCCACAAAGGATGCTGGGCCATTATGACCTTAGGTACTTAAAAAATAGAGTGGACATGGAACTCTCGTCAATTATACAGATTCGGATTTTTTACTGTACTTAGCTTCCTTTTTGCCAAATTTCGTTATTCTAGATCAAATGTATGGGAAACGTGACATAAACGGCCGTATTTTATGATTGCGACGACAAAGAGGTTTTGGTTTTTAAACATCTTCAAGGGACTGCAGACTTGTGTATGTGGTATTTATTTCAACTTGCTACCTCTACACATTTCTAAGATAAAGGGTCTTGACAGATGGACGGACAAACAACAAAGTGATCCTATAAGGATTCCATTTTTTTCTTTTAAGGTATGGAACCCTAAAAATACTCGTTTCACTAGTCTAAAGGTATAAAGTTGCACAGATTCAATGTTACAATAGTTATGTTGTCTTCCTTTCATGATATTACTATTATATTGTGATAGTAGATGGAATAATCAAGTAGCTACATAATTGGTTGTAATAATTATAATATTAAATTTTATATGTATGTTAAATATTGTAGTTACCAAATGAATTTATGGCCAATGTTTTGTGAAAACTGTTGTTAAATTGTAAAATGTGTCATTGTCATGTTTTTTTAAGTCAATAAAAAAAACAGTTAAAAGGTATTATACCATTCATGAGACATTAAAAATACTTTACTTTTATAACAAATTGATACATAGCATTGGATATTGTTGAGCAAATTTTTTAGTTATAAATTTATGAATAAGTTCTTTCAACATTTTCTGTGATGGTTGAGCAAAACTATAAGCATGTTAAGTATAGTTATTATAGAATGTCTTATCATGATGATGATGATGATGATAATCCTTGTATATTGTATTAAACAAAATTAAAAGTGTACCATTTGCTTAATGTATATAAGGAGCATCTCTGAGAATTTATAATATTTATGTAATTATTGTTATGAGGGGGTTTTTAACTGTGTGAATCATATTCTTCTGTTCTAATATTGTTGTTTAATAATTTTTAGTTTATGTTTTAGTTAAATTAGTGCCAATGCCAAATCATTTGTTCAATGGTAAATCACATTAAAATTCAAAGTTAATAATGATTCTTACAATTTCAAACATATTTACATGTACCTAGGTATAAAAGCATTTGTAAATATATTTTTTATATTATCATAATTGTTCTGTTACGTCAATTGTTTGTAATACAATCATATAGTACCTACTTTAAAATAATTTTGCAAGTTTAAGTACAATCTTGCTTTCAGTACCTATGTTTTAAGTTTGAAACTTTTTTTTTTCAAACTTGCTTACTTACGATATTTTATATATGTGATATTGATATTGATGGGTATGTCCATTTTGGTAAACACGTTTATTTTGTAAAGGCAGTGTTTTATTTTTATAAATGGTATTTACATATTTTGTTTTTGTAGGTATAAACATTTAATTTTTATCACCACATTTTTTTAAACGGATCTTTTTCTAATATAATACGACGGTGACAAACAAGCATACGGCCCGCCTGATGGTAAGCGGTCACCGTAGCCTATGGACGGCAGCAACTCCAGGTTCGTTTTCTGTAGATTTATATTCAAGTTGTGATCTTCAAGCCAGAGTAAGATTGTATCAACTATGGTATCCAAGGTTTTCGTGGCTTTAGTGGTATTTGAAATGAGATCGTACAGAAGTTTCCAAGTGTAAGTACTTATATACTGCACCATCAATTAATGAAAATAAAAACCGGCCAAGTGCGAGTCGGACTCGCGCACGAAGGGTTCAGTACCATTATCTGTAAAACAGTAAAAAAATAACGTTCGTTGTATTCTGGATGTCAGTACTTATTTGATGTTTGTAGATCTGAAAATTTCAACTGTTTAATTATCAAGGTTTATGACGTACAGCCTGGTGACGGACGGACGAACAGACCAGCACGACTACCACGAACATCGAAAATTGGCATTGACGGAAAAACCTCTTTGTCACTCCAATATGCAAGTGTGACAGAGATGGAGATACAAATCCGCAATCGTTCGATTTTCGTGGTATAGGCTCAGTTCTTTAGGTTTGGAATCCTAAAAATCATGCTTCGTACTTATTTATTAGCAAGAGCTTCCACTTCCCCGCTTGCTAATAAGCATGCTATTAGTAAGTATAGTCTGACAAGCCAAGGCTGCAGTAGGTTTTCTTTTAATTTATATGCTTCCCTTTTTTTATACCGAAAAAAAGGCACGCACATAATTAAAAAAAATAACTACTGCAGCCTTGGCTTGTGAGACTATAGTAAGTCTATGATCAAAAATATTTGATAATGTAATATAGGCCTTAGGTCCATATTACAGTATCAAATATATTTGATCATAGATCTAAATGTCTCCCTTTTTCTCCAACGTGAACAAACAGGATGGCGTGTAATCTATGGTCAGAGATATGATCATAAATACGGTTTAGTGCTCTTAGTGGTAATTGGTATATTGTAAATCAAGTGTAAATATGGACCGATCAAGGAGGGTGTTGTGTAGCCCAAAGGTGTAGCCATAAATGTCGATGATCCATATCTCTATACTGTCTGTGGTCGTTAGCAAATGTCAACGTCAAATAAAACAGTAGGAAAAGAAAATAGTCGCCAGTTGTCTGTGGTCTGGAGTACTATGAGTCTATTAGCAGAGATTTCAGTGCAGAGATTTTTTTTATTATTTCTGATTTCTATCAAGTGGAAATGTTAAACTGGATTTTATAAGTATGGTTGTTCAATGCATACTATTGCAAAAATCTGCGACAGATATTAGTAAGTGTTTCTGTATAAATTAGAGATAACCTTGATTTTGTGCACTCGAATTGATGTCTTAATTTTATAGCGATCATGTTGATATAGTCGTGCTAAATACTGATTATCTCTTCCCCTTCATATTATGTTTAACTGAGCCCGTGCACAAGGTGTTAAAATAGAAAGGCTCAATCCAGGATATCTTTATTTATGTTATACAAACAAATCAGTCAGCTTTTATAATTAGCTGCACGAGAGTAATTTAGTTATTATCGGTTGTTATGAATTCTGATGCAAGATCCACATCACTAAAATTTGACATTTAGTGATTTTTGTACTCTTTACATTATTATTGTACATATAACTGCATTTTATAATTAAAAAAAATGTTAAATCTGCTAATATATAACTGGAGACTTTCTTGAGAATAAGCTATTGGTTACTTAAGGTTAATTTATACTGGTTACTTAAGTCCTGTTGTCTTTGTAATGTTGTAGATCTAATTATGGGCAGGCCTAATTGTGGCATGATTGGACGATGGATAGCATGAAATTCTTGGCAAATACACAATGAGTGCCCCAAGTGGGTGTGTCAACTGCAGTGATGGCTCGGAGAAGTCTGACATGAAGCATGAGGCTGATTGCTCCGAGGGGGAAGATGCTCAAATTAGACTGGCGCCTCATGTACAGGCCTATCTAGCACATAACAGCCCTACAACCAACTGCTGCGGTCTCACTATCCCAATTGCCTTTGAAAGGGCTGCTCCGGGTACATGGTGGAATCCAAGATTTGATTCAAAGATACTTGAAGGCCAATATAGACATAGTTCCTTTAGACAAATAAGATTAAGATTCAGGTGAGCTTAATGTTTTTTTTTTAAATAAATAATGCATGATTAGCCCTTTTCTAAATGTTAAAATGTAAATTGCTAATTTTTAATGGTTCTGTAAATCAATGTTGTTTTTCTTTTAATTTCAGATTTGCACTTTTATACATTTTGATATTTTCTATATCATGGTTTGTCTACTTTGTGGTCCTGGGCTTGAATGGCATGACAGTGAAATGGCCATTTCTGTGTTCTATATTTGCTGGAGTCCTGTTGGTAACATCCATCATGTTGTATGTCACATTCACCAATGTATACAAAGGGTATACATTCAAAATATCGTTAGTTATGGCCCTGGCGCTCTGCACACTAAGCCTGTCCCTTGTCGCACTCACCACGCAAGTGCAGGTGGAAGGACAGCCTCCCCGCGCTGCAGACATCAGCCAATCAGGACACTTTATTATGTGCATTGAAATCCTGTTGATTATATACACTCTTACACCACTACCACTTTATGCCTGTGTTATCACTGGAATTTTATATTCAATTGTTTTTGAAGTGTTGAACATTGTATTGCACCTGACTGAGCAGGAATGGCAAGGCCTGACATTGTTTGTGAGGGCCCTGCTGCAGCTTTGTGTGCATATTATCGGTATACATATATATTTAATGACGTTTGTCAGAATGCGCGGTACGTTTATGAAAGTAGGTCAAAGTCTGTTGGTACGAAGGCAGCTAGAAATGGAGAAGCAGTTGAAAGAGAAGATGATACATTCAGTCATGCCTCCGAAGCTTGCAAGCTGCTTGATGGAGGAGCAAGTTTTAGAATCTGAGCCTAATCTGAGGAAGCATGACACGCTCAATCCAAGGCCTTCTAATCCCGGTGCGGGAGACATTAAGTCATTGTTCCGACCATTTAACATGAGTTGTATGGACAATGTCAGTATTTTATTTGCTGACATTGTAGGTTTTACGAGAATGTCCAGTAACAAAGGTGCTGAAGAGTTAGTAAATATACTAAACGATTTGTTTGAAAAATTCGACGAGCTGTGTCAGATTCACGGGTGTGAGAAGATCTCGACGCTAGGGGACTGTTATTACTGTGTGTCGGGATGTCCGGAGCCGCGCCCGGACCACGCCACGTGCTGCGTGGAGATGGGGTTAGGTATGTATTAACCACTACCGAGTTCACTGACTTAACAACAATGCAATTGTACAGATTGTTTTCGTCCAGCTCGCTGTTTCATATCAAGAAACGTTACCGAGTTTTCCTGCACCTTGCTCTAGTTTGTGGTGGACAGTGTTTTTTAAGCATTTATTTATCTGCTGCATTGTAGCAATAATCATAAAATCCGCTATTTTTAGCGCCGTGTTGTAAATATCGACTTTATTCTGTTATTGTTAAGGTAGAAAGCTAAATTGATTCAAATCATTTGTCAATCACAAATATCACAATCTAGCTGTAGATTACTGAAATATGTACATACTTCCGGCTTTTTGTCCGGAACTGAAATAAAGAAAGCTCCAGTAGGAAACATTTGATTTGTAGGGTTCCGTAGTCAAATAGTTTCGTCATGTCTGTCTGTCCGCCCGTCCGTCCGTCCGTCCGTCCGTCTGCGGCTTACGTCAGTGACCGTTAGTAATAGAAAGCTGTAATACCGACAAAGTGGTAAAATAATGAGTCGAAAAACTTATTTTTAGGGTAAGTATCTCCCATCAGACACTTTTTTTTGTTTAAACCCTAAAGTGTAAACATTTTTGGGTAGGTAATGTAAATATTTTCGGAAATAATCACTCTGAAAGTTAAAAAAATGTCCCGTCTCTTAGCTCTTGAATCGTGAAAATAGAGCTCTATGAAGACTTTCGAGGAAAATTATTTTGAACTTGGGTCAGATAAGCCATTTTTGATTTTTTGCAAAAAAGACGTATCTTCTCTGTTAAATGGCGTATAAGTCGTAAGAGCTGCGAAGATACTCCTTATTTTTATGAGCATGTTTGCACGCAGTTTTTATTGTTATGAGCATGGTATCTATTGAACTCCTTTAAGAATTACGGTTTTTTAAATTTGTTTACACACCATGTAGGTTGTAACGAGTTAGGATTTTTTTTAATTTTTTATGCATGGGGTAAAATAGCCCCTTTTAGGTACGTTTACTACGTATATATTTAAAGTCAGATTCTTATACTTCTTGATTTCTAAAGCATTCGCAAATGTGTCTAACCGGCTTCATTGGGCCTTCTTTTGGAGAGGTAAACGTATCTTTATTATTGTAGGTATGATAGATGCGATCCAAGATTTTGACCGAGAGCGCGATGAGGGCATCAACATGAGAGTGGGCGTGCATACGGGCACGGTGCTCTGCGGGATCGTGGGCACCCGTCGCTTTAAGTTCGACGTGTGGAGCAACGACGTGTCGTTCGCCAACAAGATGGAGTCCACCGGCAAGCCCGGGCGAGTCCACGTCTCCGAGGAGACGACCAGGTTCCTCGGAGGCTCGTATGTTCTTGAAGAGGGCGATGAAGTATTCGGTAATTAATGCCCCTAAATGCATTTTAATGTCTCCGTTGTGATCTCTTAATTATAGTCGCGTCAAGATAAAGTTTTACATCAATACAGCGCGCTTAACTAGGCCAATTTATTGTTTTTTAACGGCTTGTATCTTGTCATATCACAAAATGTGGTATAGGAGAATTCCACGGCAAAACGTAACGCGACTTATCTAAGTAAAAATTTAAGTTTCAATATATCTTCCGGAGGAAAGAAATATTTATCTAGAGATACATTAACACCCATATTTGCATCATAAATAATTATATACGCAACGAAGGTAACTTGCGTTACATTGTCGTGTGATTACCTTATACCTTCTTAATGTTTAATACTATGTCGACTTCTATTCATAATTTCGAATAGCCTAACGAGTTGTTACTGTATCAAGTCGAAATTACCCTCTCCCCATTTGAAGACTCACCAATTTAGTCTTAAGCGTGCTACCAAAATAAAAATTAAAGCGTGGTTTTCGATTTGACGCGCCTATGAAACCGATTGTATATGTCCAGGTCATAAAACATACTTCATAGAGGGCCGTCAGCTGAGCTCGCCGTACGACCACGAGCAATGCCTCACCCCCTCCAATCCCGTCAACTTGCGCCTCATAATTTCCCCCGCAGCGTCCCCCCAATCTGTCCTCTCTTTTATCCAGCCCCCACGTTCCCCTCAGTTCCCACAAGACTACAAGGACGCTCGGAAATCGGACAACTTTCTGTCGCCGGCCCCCTTCCATTTTCGTGCTAAGGCTAGTTCGCTGCCGAGTATATTGGACTCGGATGCCGAAGATGATAAAAGGGAGAAAGGGTTCCCGGAGAGAACGGACAGCTCGTCTAAAAGCCCTACGTCTGTAGGTAAGTTAAATTCGTATTAAGTTTGTTTCCTTTCACTTCCTATCAACATATATTTCATTTCACAAGTCTTCATTTTACCTAGTCATATCTTAACATTGATTACAATGTCAATTTTCGATGTTCGTAGTAGGCCTTCTGATAAGATACTACGACTCGCCGAGGTGATGCCATATACAAAGCTCAGATAAAAATATACTCTTTTGTTTAATTGATAAGCTATGTTTACGAGATTGATATAATAGGGGTTTAAAATAGAATAAGCAATTTGCATGGCGCTTTGCCTTTTAGTAAACAGCTGCACTATCTTAGCGCATGACTTTAAGGTGAAGGACTTTAAACATTTCTAAGTCCATGGGCAGAGATTATTGTAAGCAAATTGCTCTGAGATCAACTTTATCGATACAGTTATTGTGCCAATAAATGTAGGCTGTAAGGCTGGAGCCATAAGATTGGGTTTGCCATGGCGGGCGGCTATCGTCACGTCGTCAGTGCAATCAAATTGAATTAACACTGTGCTTTAAGTCTAATGGAGAGATCAAACAGTTCAGGTGTCAATAGGCGGTCATTCGATAATTGGTTGTCATAACATTGGTTGGAGACCCAAACCCAAACATTTGACTGGGTGTCTAAATTTCATCATATCTATTCAGCTAATAAACAAAGAAAAATGAATGAATATTGAATGGTTTTTTTAGAAACATTGCCGGTAGCCGGAATGGCTTGGTGGATAAAATTTACCTGTTTTTACTTAAAAGCAATTTTTACTATTTTTAGGAAGCTACGGGAAGTACGCGAATAAACTGAAAAACTGGAAGGTGTCAAAATTCTTGAGAAAACATTCCGATACCCCATTGCACGCCATAAAGAAGCAAGAGTTTAATGATGGCGACAAAACACTTCAGTTACTAGCTTACGGGGACGCGCAGTCGAGCAACGGGTACCAGCAAGTGCCTATAGTGATAGAATCTCCAGACAATAAGGCCCGGCCGACCAGCAGTAAGCTCAACACGCCTGTGAACCCCGACATGGTGTCGTTTGAGAAAGAGATTATCGATATACGTTCGTACCTGAGCCAGTCGAGAAGTAACATGTCGCCGTTTGCGAGGAGTAGCAGCTATAGATCGCAATATGGGAGACCTACTAATATTGATGTAAGTTCAACTTAGGTTATATAGACACTAGACAGCCTTGAGAACTCGGCCATCGAACTACCAGATATACCAGAAGAATGTGTAAACAGTTTTCGTTGCATGATAATCGTATCGGATAATTTGGGGGCGGGAATGATTTTATGTAGGTATTTTATAATAACATATCCCTTGGCTTGGATGTGACGACTCCATCGCCCACTGGTTTCGACCGGTGCAATCAGTCAACGCAGGGCAGCTTGTCGTGAGCTGTAGCGACCTCACGTACCTGAGCGCTCTCGTCCGACCAAGTCCTCCATCTCTGGCTTGCCTTAACCGGCCGTCCAGAGTGGGGTCGCGAGAGCTGTTTTCGAGGGTAGATGTGGAAACCTAAGTGGCGAGTTGGCTATATGTTTAAAGTCCAGTGACACCTCTCTACCCCCCGCCCTCATACCGGTGTTGCACTCGAGCCATCTTAGATGTCGCTTTTTGTGGGGGCCCATCTTATGTGGGCGAGTCACCGTCTGCCGTAAATATAATTGCTTACCATTTTGTTAGGCAGACGTCCGATTTTATACTCACAACCCAGTATTTAGTCCACCACTTTCACCTAATAGTCCAGTATATTTTAGGTTCCATTAAATCTCAATAGTCCATACACCCTAGCGGGTGCTGCCTCTGCGTGCGTCCGATGACTCGGGCAGGTGCAACATCCGCTCGGTGTACCTTACATTTCATTAAATTGTCGAAAGGGTGCTGCGTCTTGGCTTCGGCTCCGCGTACGCCTCCCAAAGGTCCGGAACACCATTGTTCCGTGATGGGAAAGACATTAAAACTTTGTTTATTTGTAAAGTAGGTACCTACTAAGCAATGAATTATAGATAATTACTTACTTTTGTTGTGCTACTGTTTCCATTACTGGTTTTTTTTGTTGGTCGTCAAACATTCACGAACCGAAAAACCAGGGATATAATAGTATATATAACCTATAAATATGCAAGTAGCTATAATAAAACGAATGCAATGGTATATGCCTGCTGTTAGATTGATACTATCCTTGTTTGATTGGTTGGCAACAAAACGCGATACTTACTTTAAACAATTCGTATCTTTATATCAATTAAGTTATGTAACACAAGCGTTGTTCTTCGCAACAGCCGATATGATCGTATTATTTACTTACGATGATCGCGCTTTTAAAGTCTCTCATTGTGATCGTCACGTTCTAACATTATTTACGTAATAATAAAGGCCAGTTACTTATGGCACGAAAACTTTAAAAATGCAACCGACATTCATGCTGAGGAGTTTCTTGAAACTTTGTGACTTGTTAATATTATTATTCGATATTAATCAGCCGCTTTCGACGGAACAGACATCGTATGGAAAAATACTGAAATAATAATAAAGCGTTTGGCCATGGTCTGCGGTTGACGCCGTACGTACCAACAGCAGCACATATCATATTGTTTCGGAATATAACATTATTATTTGTATAGATTCTATAAGGTTAGGATATACTATAGCGCCTTATAGCAGATTAATACGATTATTGAGTTTTAAGGACCAGTTTCACTGGTCCATAGGTAGTGTTGGGTAGAAAATCTTTTTTAAATGAATTTGAGTGAGTACCCCATTTTCTAAACTGAGGTGGTCCAATACATACCTTATTTGAGATGAGGTACTCACAAATTTGCAGCATCACAACATCGACTTATCGGCAATAAAAATAGTTAAGTTGTGCAAATGTAAATTTTTGGGCCGCGTGACAAATAAGAGCTATGGGACTAATTTGAGCTGTGACTCAATTTTGAAGTGTTATTGAGGCGTCTGACACATTTTGAGGTGCATGACAAATTGAGGTGTCGGACAAACATTTTTGACGCGGGACATTTTCGAGGTGTGAGGTACTGTGACAAACGAGCAAAATGAGTAGTACAAATTAGGTGCCCCACGAGTGAATTAACCCAACACTATCCATAGGGTTCGCATGCGGGATGAGTACACAGTTGTGCTAGTTGCGCAAAATGAAAAGATCTTGGAGATATGTCGATGTCACAAGAAATAATAGTACATTACATACCAAGGCCGTTTAAGTGGGAAATGCCTCGGATTCCATGTAATTGTCGGCCGAGGCGAAGCCGAGGTCGACTAACATGTGATTCGAGGCTTTCCCATTTATCGGCCGAGGTTTGTATACTATTTTTCTGTCCGACGGAGCCGGCAGGCGGCAATTTAGTTTTGCGTAAAGTGGCGCTTACCGGCCGGAGGACTGAAAAAAACATTTCAATCCCCGTCCAAAAATTTTCGCAATCTCGGAAATTTTATTTCAGTACATCAGGGGTGAGGTAGATTTTCATGACACAATGCGATGCGATGCCGAGGCCTATGAAGTGTGGAAAAGAAATTCGCCACACCTTATAGCCCTATACCTACTTTCTATATTAAAGTAGTGTGTACACTGTGTTTCAGATCCCAGTCTGTCGCGCGCGCAGCTCGACGCTGGCCGCGCAGGGCGAGCTGCGCGCGGGCGTGCGCGCGCGGCCCGAGGACGCCGTCAGCCTGTGCCCGTCCGTCAACAGCCGCAAGGATAGCGGCATCCGCAGCACCAGCCGCCGCTCCAGCATACAGCACCAGGTAATAACCGTGCACATATAAATAATAGTACATTACATACCAAGGCCGTTTAAGTGGGAAATGCCTCGGATTCCATGTAATTGTCGGCCGAGGCGAAGCCGAGGTCGACTAACATGTGATCCGAGGCTTTCCCATTTACCGGCCGAGGTTTGTATACTATTTTTCAGCCCGACGGAGCCGGGAGGCGGCTATTTAGTTTTGCGTAAAGTGGCGCTTACCGGCCGGAGGACTGAAAATAAATATTGTGGGACAATCTTACACAAATCGACCTAGTCCCACGGTAAGCTCAATAAGGCTTGTGAATCTTGTGATGTGGGTACTAGACGACGATATATATAATAGGTAGATACATATAAATACTTAAATACATAGAAAACATCCATAACTCAGGAACAAATATTCGTGATAAACACACAAATAAATGCCCTGACCAGGATTCGAACCCGGGACCTCCTGCTTCGTAGGCAAGGGTCACTACCGACTAGGCTAGGAGGCCGTTAATTAGGCTAGGAGGCCGTTAACATATAACACCCGTGTGTTTAGCGTCACATACAATTATATGATTATTGGTGGAAATAATGTGAAGACCTTGTATTGAACTTAATGGTCGGCGATAAACTTTATAAGGCCCACTTGCACCACCCAGCGTTAGCCGCTAACCCAGAGTTAAGCTGTCAAACGCATTTAAAAAAAAACTTAAGTTAGTAAAAAGTTGTATTGTATGTAGATAAATTATTAAAAAGCTTCAAAATAATTCGTTAGGGCTTAGGTACCAGCCATCACACCACTCCTCATCAATCTACAGCATTTATCAGACTTAAAATAAAAACCGTGGGGCTCCAGGTTATGTGGCTAACCCCGGGTGGTGCAAGTGGCCGTAAGAATTAAAATTTTGACATAGATACTTATTTTCTAGCAACACACTCGTAGTTGATAGAAAAGCCATATCATGCTTGGGCTCGTTTAAAAAGCATGTGATACATTAACCCTTCGAATGTTGCTGTCAAACACTTTTTAATCAAACGTTGACCTTGAAATTGAAACGCTAAAATACATTATAAGAGGGCACTGATCAGTGCTTAGATATACCACATTAACAACGATCAAAATCAGACCAAACAAGTACCAAAAAAAAGATCAAAAATCGGCCCATATATGGCCAAAAACGAAGATGGAACAGCCTAACAGAACAGAAGAGGAACAGTATGCAGTAATGAGGTTGAATTGTATTTCAGATCTTCGCCCTGAACCACGCGGCGATAGCGGTGTCGCAGCACGACATGATGCAGCACCGCGTGTCGGGCTACTACACGTCCTCGCAGTCCTCGCTGGAGCCGGCCTCCCGCGCGCGCCTGCCGCCGCCGCTCAACGACCAGCAGGTGCAGTCGCTGCAGAAGCTCCGCAAGCAGTCCGACCTGCAACTCATCCGCTGCGTCCAGGACAACGCCAGGTCGGGCATCAACTACTTCGTCCAACCTCCCCTCAACAGATTCACTCTCTTCTTCAAGGCGCCAGAAATAGAGGCACAATACCGCGACAGAGCCCACCGGAGCGACGACTGCGAGGATTTCCCTCCGACCCTGACCACTTCGAGATTCAACACCGCTTTAGATATTCTAGTTTCCGCCATTATATTTCTAGCCGTCTCTACTTCGATATTCATTTTGTACCACGCGTGGCGACAATGGATCGGCTGGTTCGCGTTCTTCACCGTCTTAGAGGCTATAACGATGTCCTGCTGCGTTTACCGACACTATTTGAAATGGAAGACGAAAGGGAACCCTCCTGTCACGGACACTATCCGACGATCCGTAAAAATATTTAGGAAATTAACGGATTGGTTGCCGTGGCATTTGTCGGGTGGGCTGCTCATCAGCTTGCCTATTTTAGCCATTTTAATAAATTTCTCTTGTGATGACACGACGATGACTATTCTGAGGGGCGAACAGTCCTTTTACGTGTATTTGCTGTGCATCAGCATTGTCCATTTCTGTAACTTCACTCAAATGAACTGGCTGGTGAAGAACACTTTAGTTACTGTATATGCGGGCCTGTTCCTGTTCCTCGCCGTTTTCGGCTGTTACGAAGTAAATACTCAATATTTAGATGCTGATATTATGCGACCTTCGGTGTTGGCCGCTACTTTAAATAACTCATCAAACGCTACCGTTGACTATTCTGACGACTGGTTAGAGAACAACGGCACGGACAGAGGCGAGGCTATGCAGCACAAGATGCATCTAACGGAGCTCTATTTAGACATAGTTTTGCTGCTGATGCTGGTCTGGTTTCTCAATAGAGAGTTCGAGATCAGCTACCGCCTCAGTTTCTACAGCAACGTCGTAGCCAACCGGGACAAGCAGAGGGTTCAGAACATGCGGAACCAGGCGGACTGGCTGCTGCACAACATTATCCCCCGACACGTCGCTAACCAGCTCAAGAACACCGCCAAGTACTCCGAAAACCACAAAGACGTCGGGATCATCTTCGCTAGCATAGTTAATTTCAATGAAATGTACGACGAGTCTTACTTAAAGGGAAAGGAGTACCTCCGAGTTTTGAACGAGCTGATTGCGGATTTTGACGAGTTATTAGAACGCCCGGAGTTTCAGCACGTCGAAAAGATTAAAACTATAGGAAGCACGTTCATGGCAGCTAGCGGACTCAATCCCGACTTGAGACACGCTTCCCGCTGCCCTTACGATCATCTGTACCAACTGATGGACTTCGCGTTAGAAATGCAAAAGGTGGTAGATAATTTTAATCAAGATCTGCTCGAGTTCGATTTCATTCTTCGGATCGGGTACAACTTCGGCGACGTGACGGCGGGGGTTATCGGCACGACCAAGCTGTACTACGACATCTGGGGCGACGCCGTGAACATCGCGTCCCGGATGGACTCCACGGGCGTCGCGCAGCGGATCCAGGTGGGCGAGGCTTGCGTCCCCGTGCTGTCTCCCATCTACGAGTTCGAACACCGCGGGAGCGTATACGTCAAGGGCAAAGACGATATGAACGTATATCTATTAGTCAGTAAAAAAGAAGTCTAGGTAAAACAAATTATTTATAATGGAAAGTAGAATCTGTGATTTAATTCTATATTTGTTATATTATAATATAACTATGTAGCTAACGTAATGAGGTTACAGCTTAAGAGATTTGCTTATTTATTGTGTGCATTTTCAAAGTGACATAATGGCTTGAAAAAATACTCCAGATGTATAAAGGCTATTAATTTATTTTTATTTGGGTTAAACTTAGTACTAAAGGTCCTGCTGGCAGTCCGACAGCTCCGCCAGAGCGAGATGGTAATAGCTACCTTTATTATTTTATTTTGAATTAGCGTTACTGCAAGCAGGTCCATATGCACTAGGTTTATTGTTGAGTGAGTGTGTGTATGACGTATGTTTTTGTGCAGTGAAAAAAATCTCCTTGCCCGCATTCTCTGATCTGTGACCAGTGATCTAGTCCACTTTTGAAATTTCATTAACCTGTATATTCGAATAAATATTATTTATATGTCTTATATGTATTTGACCGTAGCTATTTGTGTAATTATTAATGAGGACTATCGTATCTCGAAAGGTAGTTGAATGTTTTGTATCTATTGTAAAATGTCAATTGTGTTAGTTGAAATATGAACGCTATTAAATGGCAACGAATGGTGTGGCTTGTGGCTGAGTTGCCGGTGTTTGCCGTACGGATGTGTCGTACTTAAACCTGATTTACACTGGTTTGGTAACATGTATGGTATTATTAACGTAATGACGTTTTCCAAAACCTTGCAGATTAATATTGTAATGGTAGTAGCAAATTGAAGTATCTGTCTATGTATGCGCTGCCTAAGCTTCACCTATCCCTGATTCTAAACTAGAAGCATTTAATGTTCTATAGTCTATACTATATTTAACAATGCGATTATTCAAGTAATGATAGATATTAATATATTACCAACAATTAGCACAATTTTACTAATGAATAATGGGCTGCTGCGTTAAATTATCTACGTATAAATACCTACAATCCTACATAGATTTGTATTTACCTACCTACGATTCCCGAAGACGGTTTGTGTCTTCGTTAGTGAGTTTTTGTTGTGCGTTCATATACTTCGAAAATAATAAAATGTATACTAATTTTCTATATTGCCCGAATAAGATATTCTAAAGGGATCACTTTACAAACGCGAGTCTTCTCATTACCTACATTGTAAGAATTATTTAAACTTATGATGAAAGCCTTGTCTGTACATTCCACTTGTATTTATGATATTGCCTTCGGAATGTCTATTTTCTGGTAGTGAAACGAAGAATTTAGGAGTGTGAATTTTTCAGAGGGGCTGTATTTTTGCAGCACGTTGGACCAAAACTGGATTATTAGACGCATTTAGCTCTCTTCAAATTTTACCTGTTCGGTAATAGATTTTTTCTTTATAAACTACAAATTCGAAGATTTACTGGTATATTTATAGGTAGAAACCTTCTTGTGATATGTGAAAATGTATATGTATATATGATTATAATATTTAAGGAAAACATTCTTTTTGTATACATAATAATGCCATCCTTTTCCAGTAAAACAATGTATAATAAAAGATATAATTAAATATTTTGTGTTACTTCATCATTGAGTTAGGATGTTTGGTGGCAATGGGTGAAAAAAAGGAATGGAGTTGTTGTTCTATAAATATATATTGATTGAATGAAATAATGATGTATTGGTTTCATACAAGTAAATTGATACATACAAATTAAATAAAAACATAATATATTGATAAAATGTATAATGTTGTACTTAAAATGTGTAAGTAATTCTCCATTTAACTTATTTCTGAAGTTTTTATTGGAGGATAATAAAAACGTCACTTGATTTCTACATTGGCAGAAATTGACAGAGTTATAAAAATAGTAAATGAGACCAATAAAAATTGCAGGGACTTCAGGGTCAACTAAACAAATAAAATTTATTTAAATGTTATATTCAAAAATCTAAATAATATGGATTTATCATTTAGTTATTCAATTATTCAAATAAAAAATATACAATGGCGACTCCACTGCATTACTTGTGCAAAAATGCCACCAGAATCCTAACCTTATCATCATCTGTCCATGTTGTCGTAATTTTTCGTATTGGTAAATCCACTTACTCTTCATATTCAGTCCTTAACGGAAAAAGATCAACCTGCTTCGCGAGGCAATTTCCTCGCGATGATAAAAACCGTTGTAAAAACACTAAAATGTATTTTTTTTATACTCAAACTACTATTTAAAGACTAGACAAACTTACATGCCACCGGAGGCGAATCTTAAAATTTGGCGCCCGGGCCATTTAGTTTCCATAGCTTCTTACTTTGTTTACACTAGGTGTAGGTTGTAGATGGTGAAAGGGTGCAGGAAAAGAAAGTAGCAGATAAAGACAGATGTAAGTACCTATACGAAAATAAAAGGCTATAGCGGTCGCGAGTGAGACAGCGACTGTATGTGACAGTGGTCAATTAGCAACTAACTGTTGGGTTCGACACAGGTAGGGCTACCATCCGTCCGGGTTTCCCCGGATTTGTCCTAGTTTAGAGCCCGTCCGGGGAGCGTCCGGGCCGGATTTTTAAAACTATCCGGGATAAATCCGGACATTTTTGGATAGAAGTGAATCCCTTGCAAAATAATATATTTCTAAATTAAAATTTGCTGTCCGGGGCAAGGACGCGATTTCAATGAAATGTCCGGGATTTTTAACTCTGCCCGGTTTCGGCAATGTCCGAGATGGCAGGCCTAGACACAGGTGATAGCTACACATGCATCTATAGGTAAGTATGAATATATATAATATTGCATGTCGCTCGCGCTCTCTATACAATGCGTAAGTATAGATTTATTTATAGGTATAAGAGATAGGTATTCTAACATATGATCTATACACAGAGCACGGACCTCTTTAGTGTGACAACCTTACGTCGCCCTACGTATCATACCTATATATTACCTATGTAAGGTAAAGGTGAGTATATATGGCTACAATTAGTTTTAAGTTTATTTCCAGGTCCGAGAGACATCTTCAGCGTATGTCGTCTAGACTAGGGTTGGCTTCCGGGAAATACCGGAACCGAAAGTACCGGGAGTTATTTAAACAAATTATTTTAGTTTTTTTTTCAGTTTCTTCAAAAAGTGACAATCATTAGACTTTGATTTCGAATCCACAAACGCTTAGATAAAATTTATACCATTTACCATAGGTACTTAGGTACATTTGAGATTTATCTCTTCTATCTCAAAGATTACGACTTGGCAGTGTGCATTCTTATGCACATTACTATTTTTAAAAATCTACGCTTAAAGTTAATAGCCAAAAACTATTCTTAATAGCGTATTTTTCAAATAGATACTGTAGTCAATGGATATTAACTTGTTTTACGTCGCCTGAAACACTGATTTTGATAATTATCATACAAAAACTCGAACTGAGCTGCTGCGTCTACGCATCGTACCTATGGTATAAATGATACTTTTTAGTAATTTTCTTTTAGATTTAGGCCATGTTGCGATTGTTACATAAGAAGTGAAAACATATTCTCTACAACTAAGTATATTTTTTAGTTACGGACTCGTTTTTATGGGTGACATGATCTCGTTTTATTTTATGTAGGTATCTATAAATGCACACCGCCAGCTTCTCTACGAACAAAGTCATTTTAAATATGTATCTTTAAAGATACACCGCCAGCTTTTATACAAACAAACAACGATGCGCTTTTTTATGTATCTTTAAAGAAACACTCCCAGTTTTAATATGGTGAGATTTGACTTGATATGTATCTTTAAAAAGATCCATTGCCAGGGTGAGGTTCCAAAATATGTTGTGTCTTAAGTGCTAAGTCTAGTAGAACCGATGGCCGTTGGGGCGGAAAAGTTCTCGAGTGGCGACCGCGTACCGGAAGGCGCAGCGTGGGTAGGCCCCCCACAAGGTGGACTGATGACCTGGTGAAGGTCGCAGGAGTCCGCTGGATGCGGGTGGCGCAGGACCGGTCATTGTGGAAATCTTTGGGGGAGGCCTATGTCCCAGCAGTGGACGTCCTTCGGCTGAAAGGATGGATGGAAGTGCTAAGTTTTTTTTTAGCATCAACATTGCCGGCGACTACATCAAGTACCTTCTTGATGATATTGTGGTTATGGATGAGACCCTGAAAGATCTTAATATAAAGCCCTCTGCACACCGAAACGGCGGAGCGTCGGCGGGACGTAAGCGGCGCGTTGTATAAAGCCGCAGCCGCAGTCCGCCGGCACCTCCGGCACGTAATAAAGTACCGTGAATGTCATTGCCGGATGCGTGCCGTACGGCAACATCCTGCTAGCTCCGCCCACCCCCTTGTAGTCCGAATTGCACCAAAATTACAGTAATAAACAATTCTCAATTGTTTATGCGGTATTATACTGTAATTGCGGCAATGCATAAAATATTAATTACTCATTATTAAAAATGGCATACGAGATGGCGGCGATTTTTAAAATTCGACTACAGTGTATCCGCTACAACGCAGCGCTTCGCATCTTTTAACGAATAAGTGCGAATTGGACTGCCAGTCTGGGCCACTTGCACACCGTGTGTCCGCTACATCCAGCCATGCCGGAGCGCCGGCGGACTGCCGTGAATGACACCGGTGCCGCGTTAGCGCCGCGCCCGCTCCGCTTTCGGCCCGCCCAGTCACAACAGCGCGGTGAAGGGCGGCGCGGCGGCGGAGCAGGCGCGGCAGCCCCGGGGCATGAGCGATGTGATATATATTTATTCAATTCCATATTACTCTTAAATGACTCTCTGAATTTGTTTGTACTTCATACATGTGGAAGCACATTGCGAGCCTTAGGCAGTACTTTCACCCTTGAGTAGGCAGCCATTAGCTAGAACTGGAAATGCACCCGCCAACCTGGCGTCAGAATTGCGAGCGTCTTTAATTTCTTAAATATCTCTGGAGTTTAAAGAGCACATTGCTCGAATTTTGGCGCACATTCGGCACATTGCTAGCACTAACTCCTGACGTATACCGCAGCTCTATTTCTTGATGTACACCCGCCATCCTGACCATCACAAAGTACTGTCTTATAACTTATAACTTATGAAAAAGAATTGCTTTACATCATAAAAAAATATCAAGGAAAAACAAACTCGCATAAAAACTCCATGACGTACAAACGACTGCCCCAATGTGGCTGTCGTCAAATATTTACTTCTAGCTAGGTGTAGTTGCAACATAAAGTTTATACGGAACCCTCGTTGCGCGAGTCCGACTCGCACAAGGCCGTTTTTTTATAACCAGAATCACGAGTAGGTACGATCGAAAAAAAGTCCCTTTTTTGGTCAGGTAACTCATTTATTCACACATTTTGTATGGGCCGTTACGAGTCCGACTCTTTTTTTTGTATGGAAAATTGTGGACCAATTTTCTTCAAATTAGTTCACTTTTTTCTGAAAACCCCCATACGATATACCTACATACAGTTTACACACGCACGAAAATCAACCCTCCTTACGCGATCGGTCAAAAAGAGCCCTAAAATATGTTCAAATTAACGCCCCGGCCTAAGCCGAAATCATCGGGCAATGTCAACATTTACACCCGCTACAAAGTTAATTGTTTTGCTTTATATATTTTGTTTCTGTAATATTCATGGCGCCGGGTTGAGACAACACAGCTGCGATTCTCGCAGTAATTAATGAGTTGCCCTGTTTGATCAACCACAGTCTTGTTATTAATTGTGAGTCTTAATTTATCGCGAAAGATACTTTCACCGATTTTGCTGTTATAATTACTGGAACTAAAGTCTTAATAGGACTTGTTCGGATACTAAATGGTAAGTACAATTAGCTTTAATTGTTTCTTGCGTTCCTTGGCTTTTGACATTTGAATTCACCTAGGTGCCGATTAAGTATTTCGCATAGTTTTGCACTATTATATAATATTATAGAGTCAATCTACGTTAGAGTCAAACCACGCTATCTCTGCCGAGCAGCGAACTTAACTGCCGAGCAAATTAACTGTCCAACTATAAAGTGTTATTTAAAACGTCAAACTTCTAGGTATGAAATTATGACGTGACGTTTACTGTTTACTTAACACTTTCACATACTGGGCCTATACCACGAAAATCGAACGATTGCGGATTTGCATCTCCATCTCTGTCAAACTTGCATATTGGAGTGACAAAGAGGTTTTCCCGTCAATGCCAATTTTCGATGTTCGTGGTAGGCATGCTGTGCTATCAAAATCCAGGAATCTTAGCATAGACTGGCTCTATCTCTTCCAAGCAAATCAACTGTCAAACTTTAAAGAATTAACGTTTCATTTAACACGGTCACAGTGTAGGCTATCAAAATCTAGGAAATTTTCGGCAAAATCTAGGAATTTGCCGGCTTATGTGCAGCTAGGTAAATAAAATAAATGTATGTAAAATATTTGTTTAATTGCGTGTATGTTATGAGCCATTTATTATTATTTTCTTATATCTGGAAGATATCGCTATAGGTAGCTAAGCTATAGGTGTAAATATAAATATATTATTGCTACTACTATGGTTATTTACAATTTATCCTATGTGTTTAGGTATATAGCGTTGAAAGTGTTGAAACGGTCACGGTAGTCAATGTTTAGAACTTAACAACAATCAGAATTTTACACAATAATAAACACTATACCTACTTATACTTATAACATTCATCTAACTAAGTTTTATATAGCTACACACAGTCATATTTAGTTCAATCAGTAGGTACGAGTAGATAGGGGAGAGTCGGCTATATCGTACCCCGCCAGTTAAATTTTTGAATTTGTTTATTTATTTCACAAAATTAGCACTAACAGATAAACCTTACATGCTAACTGTTTTGACATTTTTTAAATCGTACCACCTTACTTAACAACCTATTTTATTTCCTACTTAACAACCTATTTTATTTCCTTACGGGGCACTAAACAGAGCGCCTATGATATAATAATTAGTTATCGAAATAAAAAATTACAAAAACTCAACAGAGAAAAAAATATATTTTCGTCTGACTCGATGTAAATTTTGATATGATTTCATTGTGACATAACAGGTTAAAAATACAGTAATAGAAGTACCTACATAACGACCATATTTGTCAGTTTACTGAGTGTTATTTACAAATTGCCTATGTTATGTGCTTATATATTTCATTCTATTTAGACAAACTCGGTATAGTGTCGGTTTAAAAACGAGACACATAATTATTATGTGTCTCATTTTTAAACCAAATATTCCGTTCGCTGTCGGGAGTCATTTATCTGTGAAAAAGGGAGGTAAACAGCGAGCTTTAACTCGTAGGCCGTAGCTCAACCCTGCCCTTTATAGTACATCCGACGTAAAAGTTGTGATTACACTTTCTCGGCCCTAGCTCAAGTCCTAGCGTAAGTGTACTGTTGTAGTATTTTGAATCCTGGTTATTTTTAACTGACGTGTATTGTTTTTTTATGGCTTCATTCCTGTGGATAAATATTCATTTGTATAATATGTAAAGTGTAAACAAACATATCTTTGACGTGCACTCTACCATGATCACCTAGTACTATAGTACTATCCTCCTAAGTCGCCGTGTACAATTTTTGTACATCTTCTGCAATTAATTTTGAACTTGAATAACTAAGGGTTCCAATCTTAAAACATAAAATAAATCTCAGGTATTAGGAGGTATGTACATGTAGCCGATTATGGTGGGAGATACTTTTAATGAGACAGCGAGTTCATAGGGTTGTCGCTCCATGTGAAATCAGTAGCGGAGAACACGTAAACCAGCCAGTAGAAGAGGTTGAGAATAGCAAACGAGGCCGGGAAGAGAACGCGGGCGGCGCGATCGATGTGCGAAACGCTGTTGATGTGGCCTCGCATTCCTGTGAAAGATGTCATGTCACCCTTTGAGCACGATTATCGTGTACAGTCGCCATCAGGAATTTAGGAGTGGTCAAGGTGCTCAAAAACACGTGAACAAACACTCTAAAGCCTTGACAATAAAGACGTCTCGTAATATCAATATATCACCTCGCATGATATACATAGCAAAATCATTCTGTGCTACATTCACAAACATTACCTATACCATTTATATCTGTAGAGCTCTTCAAGTTTTCTAATGCATTTTATCAAAATAATGTCAGTTAATATCCACGATAGGACTTATCTCACGGTCACAAGTTCTTTATATCAGTATCAGTAAAAAGGGAAGTCCATACCAGCCTCGACCTGCCGCTTCCTCCGGTACAGGTCGTCCCCTGCGAGGCAGTACAGCAGCTGCCGCCAGCGAGGCACCCGCGCCTCCGTCTGCGTGGTGCGTTCCATGGTCAGCCGCACCACGGGCTCGGGGCCGGCTTCGGTGGGGCAGTTGCCTTGTTGCGGTAGCGAGAAACTCTGGCAAGAAAAAATGTGGTTTAGTGCTCATATTTTTTAAAGAATATTGTTGTTGGAAATAAACACAAACCAACAAACGCCTGCTATAATCATAGCAGCAACGGGACGACGTGCGTTACTGCTCACCATTAACGTCTGTCACCTTCTTCTTGTACGATAACTAGCCTACAGTTGTATCGATCTTAATTGTTAATTTAAAACTCTTCTTATAATTAAAAGTCTTGATATAAAAGCCATTTCTTTTATTGTATTAGGTTATGGGCACATGCTCAATTGTGCGTTTTAAGATTTGGCTAAAAAGTAAAGTGAAATTCGAGAAAGTAAAAGTACATAACCTCAAAGCACGCGGGCGCCGGAATTTTTTTCAGCTATTTCAGATATAAAAGATGACTTCGCAAAACTCTTTATTGTCCATTGAAAAGCTCACAGGACGGGACAATTGGTGTACATGGAGTTTTGCAGTGAAAGCCTATTTACAACTGGAAGAATTGTGGGAATATGTACAAGGTACCTCAGTGGACGAAAAAAAGGACTTGAAAGCGAAGTCCAAGTTGATTTTATTAGTGGATCCTTTGTTGTACGTCCATATTCAAGATGCTACTACGTCAAAACAGGTATGGGACAATCTTTCTACGGCATTTCAAGACTCAGGATTACTTCGCAAGGTTGGTTTATTAAAAGATTTAATCAACACCACCTTAGAATCAAGTAATAGCATAGAAGAGTATGTAAATAAAATAATGATATCAGCCCATAAGTTAAGAAGTATTAATTTTGATATTGATGATGAATGGCTTGGAACTTTGATGCTGGCTGGCTTACCAGACATGTATAAGCCTATGATAATGGGTATTGAAAGCTCAGGAGTTAAAATTAGTGCAGATTTAATAAAAACTAAGTTACTTCAAGAAGTAAAATCAACATCTGCCCCCGATAACACAGCAGCATTTTTATCTAAGTCTAGAGAGCAATACAATCAGAATAAAAAGTCAAAGGGCCCCCGTTGTTTCAATTGTAACAAATACGGCCATTTAGGCAAGCAATGCTGGCATAAAAAGAGTAATAAATCAGTAAATAATAAATCTAACAATGGTTTTGTAGCAGCTTTTTCAGCCATGCAGTTACATGATCACATGAGCTGGTATATCGACTCGGGAGCATCTAATAATATGACAATGCACCGTGATTGGCTGGAAAATGAGAGACCTGCACCTGTATCAAGCATAAGGATTGCCGATGATAAATCACTCCGAGTTGAAAGTTGTGGTGATCTTGTCATACGAGTACCGGCTAAAAACGGATTCAACATGATTCAGGTGAGAGAAGTTCTATATATACCAGAGCTAGCAACCAATTTATTATCAGTTAGTAAAATAATAAAAGGTGGATGCAAAATTGAGTTTGATGATAATGGCTGTAAAATTTTTAATAAAATGGGCCAATTGATAGCAATGGGTGATCTCATTAATGATACATATAGGCTGAAAATTTATGATGACACAGTAAAAGCAATGTCAGCAACAATTGCTAATGATACCTACTTGTGGCACCAAAGAATGGGTCACTTGAATTTTACTGATATTAATAAAATACCGGCATGTACTAAAGGTGTTAAATTGTCACTGAACAAAGAAAGTAGCATATGCATTACTTGCATAGAAGGCAAGCAGACAAGGCAACCATTCCCGCACAATGGATCCAGAGCTACAGATTTATTAGAGCTTGTTCATTCTGATGTCTGTGGACCCATGCAGGCGGCTTCAATTGGAGGTTGCAGGTACATAGTTACTTTCATTGATGATTTTTCGAGAAAAGTATTTGTATATTTTATGAAAAATAAATCAGAGGTACACGATAAATTTATAGAGTACAAGAACAGAGTTGAGAATGAATTAAATAAGAAAATTAAAATTTTGCGCTCCGACAATGGCAAAGAATATATTAATAAAAATTTTGATAATACAATGAAAAAGTATGGTATACTACATCAGACTAGTAACCCTTACACTCCGGAACAGAACGGTCTCAGTGAGAGGATGAACAGGACATTAACAGAACGAGCTAAATGTATGATTCTCAATGCTAATTTGCAGAACTGCTATTGGGCGGAGGCTGTAGCAACTGCAGCATACATCATAAATCGTTCACCCACGCGAGCTCTCGAAGACGTTACTCCAGAAGAAGTTTGGACCGGTGAGCAGCCTGACCTGAGCCATATGAGGGTCTTCGGGTGCAAGGCCATGGTTCACATTCCAAAAGAACGCCGGCAAAAATTAGATGCAAAGTCACGTGAGTTGGTATTTGTGGGTTACAGTGACTGTACAAAGGGCTACCGATTTATAGACCCAAAGAGCAAACAGGCCATAATGAGCAGAGACGTTGTATTTCTAGAAGCCACCGTGACGCAAAAGAAAGTTCCTTCAGCACCTTCAGCACCTGAAAAAGAAAAAAAAACATTAGATAATAATAAGGGTGGAAATAAAAATGAAGGAAAGGAAAATACAAATAAAGTAAGCGAAAATAAAACAAAAAGCTTATCATCTAATACATGCACACAGAAGAAAGTAGTATACTTACCAATATTTGAAGATAGCATAGAAATTACCAATTTTCAGGGCACCGAAGACACTGATGAATCCGATGAACCAAGCAGTTCAAATTCTTCAAATGTTACTGTCACTGATAATTATGAATATTCTGAATCTGAAATGTTGGAAGCATGTCAAGATGCTCTTGATGAAACATACAAACCTGAAGAAAGTATTAATGATCCTCCACCGCGTCGAATAAATCTAAGACCAAGACAGAGAGAAAACCTTACAGAACGCGATCCGCATACATATCTCTGTGTAAATGGCGAGTTAGCTATGAGTATATTAGATAGTGATCCACAAGACCTTAATCAAGCTCTTCATAGTGACAAGGCTGAAAAATGGATAGAAGCCATGAACGAAGAATACGAATCATTGTTAAAAAACAACACATGGAACCTAGTTGACTTACCAAAAAATAAGAAAGTGATCCCTTGCAAATGGGTATATAAGACTAAGACAGATGAAAGCGGTAATGTGGCGCGTTATAAGGCAAGATTAGTCATAAAAGGATACAAACAAGCAAAAGGTATAGATTACAACGAAATATATGCTCCAGTGGTACGAAACACCTCAGTAAGATATTTGATTGGTTTAGCAGCAAAATACAAATTACAAATCCATCAAACAGATGCAATAACAGCGTTTCTACAAGGAGCTGCCTTGAGTTGGAACTCACGAAAACAACAAACTATAGCCCTTTCAACATTAGAATCGGAGTACATGTCATTGGCAACTGCCACACAAGAATGTATTTGGCTTAAGCAGTTAGAAGAGGATTTCTGGCCTAACCTTTCAGGTAATCCTACGATTTTATATTGCGATAACCAAAGTGCCATCAGTCTTTCAGGTAACGACATGTATCACCCAAGAAGCAAACACATTGATGTGCGCTACCATTTCCTTAGAGAGCGCATATCCACCAACCAAATATCAGTGCAGTACTTACCGACGCAAGATATGATTGCTGATCTCCTAACTAAAGGACTGCAAGGACCAAAACACACAAAGTTTACTCGGTTAATGGGTTTGTGTTCAGGAGAGGATGTTGGAAATAAACACAAACCAACAAACGCCTGCTATAATCATAGCAGCAACGGGACGACGTGCGTTACTGCTCACCATTAACGTCTGTCACCTTCTTCTTGTACGATAACTAGCCTACAGTTGTATCGATCTTAATTGTTAATTTAAAACTCTTCTTATAATTAAAAGTCTTGATATAAAAGCCATTTCTTTTATTGTATTAATTGTTAATATCAAACAAAATAATGGGAATGTAGAAGTAAGTAACTAAGTAAAGAGCATTGCTTTAATGCATTTGATCCTATACAAACATACTATTAATCATACGAAAATAATAAGATAGCTCATATAGGTTACCTAGGATCTAGCGAAGGTCTGGCGGCGAACGGTGATTAGTCGCCTTGCCGCGCGGCAAACGTGTAGCCTCCCACTCCTCCCATTTCATGCCGTGAAAAATGCCACCTAGAATCATATTAGAAGATTCAGCTAGCTCACATAGTTCGCCTGGGATCTGGCAGAGCTCCGGCGGCGAACGGCGAGTTGTCGTGCGGCAAAAGCGTCCCCTCCCACCTCCTCGATCAGTTCCTCCCATTCCGCATCGTCTATCACGATCTCGCCTGAGCCGACCTAGCCAAAACATAACAGTAAGTAGTTAACTTTATGGACTACTTGGGTATACCTACTTAGTATATTTAGTTTTCAAATCTAAAATGGCGTTTCAGGCGCGACTTATACTCTGCGTTTTCACCAGAGGTGTGCGACGACTGTCGACTAAGTTAGTCGGTGGTACAATAGGTCATATTTTAACTGGGCGAAGCGCCATCTTCAATAACCCAAAAGCAATAATAATAAACAGTCGGTGGTAATTGTCAACGCTCTGGAATGACGCAGTCTTACGGATGAAATCAAATGTCGAATCTCTCTCTCTATAACTATCAAATTTGCCATAATCAATTATACATTTGTAATATCTAGGTGACCAAGCGAACCTCAGAAAATTCATACAAATTCGAAACCTAGCGTTTTCAAGCTAGATCAATTTTTAGTACCCAATTTTCATAAAAACCGTTAGAGCCGTTTCCGAGATCGTCGAAATAAATATTTATAGATAGAGATATATAATAATATGTTACTAACCTTGGTAAAATAATGAACACCAGCAAACTCAAGAAGGGTAGCGATGCAGTAGAAGAAGCTCATGAGTAGGAACCAATCCAGGGCCGTGGCATACCGCACCTTCGGGAGGTCGGTACGCGAGTCCAGGCTTATCGTGGACAGCGTCAGCACGGTCGTGATGCCCAGGCCCACGCGATCCGATGTTGCCTGCAATGAAAAAAAAGACGGAGTTGTAAGTTTGTGCCTTCTGAATATACCTACTGGTGTTTTGCCACGAACGTGAACTCGCGACCCCTATACCTCGGCAGCCCTTTGACCGATTCGGCTCACATTCAAACTTAAAAGTTCAATTTATCTCATCTAAACATCTGCCAAATTTCACGACGATCCGACCAAACGATACTCGAGTCAATCATCGAACAAACATACATATATACAAACATACATACATACATACATACAAACGATGGATTGTCCGAGTCGACTGGGAGAACTTCGCTCGCTCATTTAATTAAGAACGTGTCGGTTAACTTATTCATCGCTAACTTACTAATTTTAAGTTAATATTTGCATGCTTAGCCGGCAAAATATGTTAAAATGTGCTAGAATGTAACAGAACACCTTATTTTACCATATTTTATGCAAATAAATTTCATTTCATTTAGACGATCTATTTCAGTTACAAAGCTCACCTGTGATGTGGTGAGAAACGGATTTCTAGCAGCTAGTCTATGATGGTCGGGTTTTTATCGTTTACCGACGTTGCTGTCACGTTCTAACAAGTATGTATGTGAAAGTGACGCATAGCGTGATAAGCGATAAAATGGCAACCATGCTAACCCTGCAGATTAAGTAAACAGAGAACAGCTGGCCTACCACGAACATCGAAAATTGGCACTGATGGAATAATTTCTTTGTCACTCGAATATGCAAGGGTAACAGAGAGGAAGATACAAGTTTTTGATCGTTCGATTTTCGTGGTGTTAGCGCAAAATGTGTAAAGACTTTGATTACTTCGTATTTTGTTTGATTTGAATTAATTCCCGAACTTACCTGTGAAACCTCGATTTAAAAACTTAATCTGATTACTGGCGTAATTTATTTCATAAAATCATTATCAGCAGGAATTAAAAGTTACCTCTCGGTGTATCCAGAAAGATACCCAGGATAGCACCACGATGAGGATACACGGTACGTAGACCTGGATGAGGAAATAGCCGGTGTGTCGCTGCAGGTTGAACGATACTTGAAGTACCGAGAAGTCTCCTGTAACATTAATAAACTAAGAATATTGTACGCAGCGGGCGTATAGCGACTTGTGCGTCCAGTATAACAACGCGTTCAGGATACTGATGGGTCTGCCACGACATGCGTTGAGAGTGTTCGTCGAGGCGCGCAATGATGATTTCGCGGCCATCATGCGTAAACGCTGCTACTACCTTTTACTCAAACGTATAGCTTAATAAATAGATTTTAAATTCAGGGGCCAATGATTGGAGGGGGGCCAAGATTACTACCGCTTACCCTACTATGTAATATGTCTAATCGTAGGCAACCCTTGCGTAGTGCGTGGGTGAGGGGGAGGGCGGAACATTATTAGATTTTTGAAACGGTTTGTATTCGCTATTTCTATGAGAGATAAGGATATCTAATCATAAGAACTATATAATCTGTGTTTTTAGTAAAGAGTTCCTTCGAGTATAATGGTTGATTACAAAAGTCTTCACATTGGATTCGGATCTGCACACCGAGCCGGTGTAGGTACAAGCAGGATACTGCTACCTATATCCGTGCACAACGCTGTTCCTCTCATACACCGGAGCGGCGTGCGGCTTTGCATCAGTGTGACAACCGCGTAAGTGGTTTGAGCCACATGTGATATGCAAATTGCCTTTTTGCTTATGGCAGTGCAGTAACCGTAAGTACCTACGGTTCTATATAAGTACCTACATAATCAGTATTACAATAGGTGAAACTATGTTTTTAGGGATCCATAGTCTTTAATTTAGTCAGCCCTATTACCTATAATGCATTAATAATATATAATACGAACACCGGTTGTGTAACCCTAAACTATACCCAGCCCGAAAAGATGATTGATTTCTTTCCTGCCGGTTTCATTAGCTTAAAGCCATTTTTTTTTGTCCGGAGACTAAATTGATTGAAAGTCAAACGCAATGATAATGACATAGGGAATATGAAGTGGATATGTAAAATTTCTGTCTATTGCCCTCACGTATCCGAGCGATAAAGTGGCAAATAGACGAACTAACGAATAGGTGCGTGATAGACCGTGGGATGTCTGGATTTGTATCATTTGAGGTTGGTTTATTGGTAGCGTATTGCTAGCAGATTAAAATGGGCATTTTGGTATGCTCCGTGGTAATATCCCCTTAGAGCATACCAAAATAACCATTTTAATATGTCTATCATTTCTTGATCGAAACAAATGTGAATCCCTCGAGGCGTAAAAGCCGATTCGTGTCTTGCGCGCCACCGTTCTCCAAAATATTATTTCCATTTGCCTTTGGCAAAAAACTGGAGCACATTTTTATTTGAAAGCACTTGAGAGTATATTTCGGGTATGAAAGAGACGAAACATTCAGTGTACGAGTACTTAAGAGACATGGGTGATCGGAAAACGATTATACATATGGTTCTATTCAGATTTTTATTACCGAAGTATGTTTTGTGTATTTGACACGCGTGACACGCATTGGCAAATATGTCGTGCTACAGGGGTGTACCTAACTAGTGGAATACCACTCCGAAGAGTGTGACAATAGCTACGGACACCGCTTACTATCGGCACTGTAATCTTATTTGCCACCAACACTATTTAAAAAATCATATAGTATAACCTACTCTTGACTCTTGTCGTGTGTTTAATTTTATACTTAACTAATTTAATTAGGCATACGGCAAATTATTAACAAGGAATATTTTTTATTTCTATGTGTAGACAAAAACAGAATATAAATATTTCGGGACAATCTTACACAGATCGACCTTGTCCCATTCATAATGCATGTGCCGTTAAAACCTAGTAAGATAGCAATTAATCGCTTTCGTGTAACTACTCGTATGTTATGACATTAATTATATCCCTAGGGTTATAAGTAGGTATATAACGGCTTTATCTATCGCACTATGCATAAATAAGACGAAGCGATTAACGTATAAATCATCAAGGTCGGCCCACGCGTTTGATCGCTAGTTAGCCACAAAGTGCAAAGCAACAAACAAACATACATACATACATAGGTATATAGGCAGTTAAACCCGGCTTTGCGTTGCGCAGTCGGGTAAAAAGGGGGCCCCATTTTCCAATTTCATAAATTTAAGTGTCACTTGCTACTTCACAAATAATGTTTATGTTACTTCATATTGTTCACCTCACCTACCTACAGTAATGGAATATCGTAACGCAAAATTGTTCCAACGCAGAGTGACTTCGATAATTCGAATCGGCACTTACGATAAACAACTTATTACGGCAGCATTTTACCTGAGCTGAAGTGTAGAAAATTACGTTAGCCCGTAAGCGGATAAAGCTTGTTCCCGATTAGTGGAGATGAAAGCTGTTATAGAGGCTTCGCAACGGTTCTAGTGATGTACTTACTACATATTCACTTTATTCCCATCCGTGTAAAAAAAACTCCTAAAATAAATTCCTGGAGATACTTTTACGGCAAAAGTTCCCGGATAAGTTCTTTAGTACCTATGTGAGCGGATTGGGGAGCGTTCAAGTATTACGTAACGCAATTTTTGGACATTTTTGACCCCCCCTCCCCCCTATGTAACGCGCCGTAACGTTTTTCTGTACCCCCCCTCCCCCCAGTAAAACGTTACGTAACCACCAAGTGACCATTTTTTTACCTAAAGGCCACAATTGTGTGGCGTAAAGTACCGGAAAGTCGCTAAAATACCTTTGTTGTTGTTTTAATCTCGTTAATATTATTAATAACATTTGAAATGTCTTGTCTTTAAAAACAAGAGATTTCTAATTTTTTTTTTCTTTTTTTGTTCTATAAAATTTTTACTACTAATCATACATTTAATTACGTCGTTTTCCTGACTTGGCCCTGTCCTTGCACAGATTTTTGCTTTATCCGCCATTGTTCTTCCCATGCATTCTCCTTTTTTAACGTTTTACTAAAATAAAATAACAAATTGAATTCTTAATAATTTATTTTTATCATTAGCAATCCAATTACAAACATAAACCTAACTGAAATAGAATATACTCGTATTTCTCAAAATATAATCGTATTAAAGAATCGAACAAAAACGAAAACATTTAAAATAAAATCAGCCATAATTAAAATAAGTAAGTAGATAGTTAAAAAAAAAAACAAGTGGAGTTACTGCTCCTCTGTCCACGGATTTGCCAGCCATTCAGATTCTTTCATTATTAGAGCAGACGAAGAGGGTTCCGGAATTGTTAACCTGCTTGCATCAACCTCGTCTTCGTCGAGCCAATCAGCATCCTCAGATGATGTTTCACAGCGGCGCACTATGCAGAGAAGCTCATTTGCACTTCTTGCAGCAAGTTGCTGTGGCCGTACTCGATGTTCACGGCGGTCTTGGGCAGTCTTGCCACGCATGCAACGATTGTCCACTCGCACAGTCTTGTGGGATGTGAAATAAATCCCACAGGTTGCACATATTCGGTTCTTTAGGTCGGATTGTATTAATGGGCAAAAAATCGTAAGGCATCTGCTTAAACCCTTCTAGAGGAGGCGACAGATCAATAGACAACCTCACAAGAAGTGGCGAAAACTTGCATGATCCTTTGTCTATCAGACTAGGTACCACGAGCTTGTTTGCGGTTTGAAGTATTGGGCAGCGTGGCGGTAGGAAACTTTTTGGAAAGACATATTTTAATGCACTCCTCAAGCGGGAACAGCAGGATTCTTGCAACTGGATAACTTGCAAGAAATACGTACTATTTAATCGGGAATCTCCCGTAAAAAATAAACGAAAATGGTTGCTAACTTGGGGCATTTTAATTCCCTAGTTTTTTAACCCTTTTAACCCTTCAGACTGTGTGATGTGTGACTGTTGTGATGAGAGTAAATCACACAAATAGAAAATATAACACAATACAACAGTGTATTTTGAATATAAAAATATATAAATAAATATTAGGGTACAATCTTACACAAATCGAACTATCCCCACAGTAAGCTCAATAAAGGCTTGTGTTATGGGTACTAGACGACGATATATGTAATAGTTATAAATTATAAATACTTAAATACATAGAAAACATCCATACCTCAGGAACAAAATATTCGTACTCATCTCACAAATTAAGGCCCTTACCAGGATTCGAACCCGGGACCTCTAGCTTCTGAAGGATTAAAAACAATGTTACGTAACGCGTAGTCCAAACCCCCCCTCCCGCCCCTGTAACGCATCGTAACGTTTTAGAAGACCCCCCCTCCCCCCCAAATTCGTTACGTAATACTTGAACGCTCCCTTGCATTGATTGAACAACAAAACTAAAACTTTTTATATTAATATACACAGCATCATAATTTGCAGTCTTTCTTAACTTTTATTTAAAAAACCGGTCAAGTGCGAGCTGCACTCGCGCAATTTGGGTTCTGTATAGTGTTTCCAATACCGGGATTGTTTGTATGGGCAATATCAGGATTCGCATTCATCTATAAACATGATGTAAAAAATTGCATTTCTAAGTAGGAAGTCAGCTCTATGTATCTACAGATTGGGCTACTTCTTTGCATAGCATAGAGTTTGTATGTGAGTTATTTCTTGTTGATAATTCTTTATTACGTAAACCGATATTATTTTTTAAAACTTTTTCAAAGGGAGGTCTAACAGTATATTACATTCAAATAACAAATCTATACACCTATCATAAAGTTCAGGCATTCACACAGTATCAGATATACAAACAAATAGCATAGTACCTTCGTGTTGCTTACCGCCTAGTATGATAGGGTGATACTAATGGTTCGCCCCGAATGTGAATTTTCGACCCCTATATCTCGGCAACCTCTTGACCGCTTTGGTTCATATTCGACCTTAAGAATTATATTTATCTCATCTAACCACTTGCTAACTTTCACGACGATTCGAACTACGATACTTGAGTTATCGTCGAACAAACGTACATAGGTACAGTCAGCTGTAGAGTTAAGTGAACTACATAGAAAGTTTGTATGAAGGGGGGTTACTTAACTCTGCAGCTGTGTACATACAAACGACTGGTCCAAATAGACTGGGAGAACTCCGCTCGCTTCGCTCGCTCCATCAATAAATTTAAAGAAAAGAAATACATTTTATTTTAAAGAGGTTACACCTGGAGCACCCGGCACCTGCGGCGATGGCACCTGGAGGATCCGGAAGAACGCCGAGATTGAAGAGTTAGTGGCTGAGCCCAATATCATCGGCGAAACGAAATCTCACAGACTTCGCTGGCTCGGTCACTTACTTAGAATGGGGGAGGATCGGGCAGTTAGAGGAGCGTACGTGGGGCGACCAACCGGGCGTCGACCGGTGGGGCGCCCCAGGTACCGCTGGGGTGATGTCGTGGAGGCGGATCTGCGCCAGCTCTATGCCAATTCGTGGCAGGAAACCGCGCTGGATCGGGTCAGGTGGCATGCTCTCGTCTCGGAGGCCAAGATTCTTTTTGGATCACTGAGCCAAAATAGTAAGTAAGTTAAAGAGGTTAAGTTTAAAATTTAGTTCAGAAAAAATATTTTTGAATACTGAAGATTCAGACAAAGTTATAATTTATCCCTAATATTTACGTTAATATTAACGTTGTGTAAAAATTACATATTTTTTCGTACGTCAACTTCGGAGATAAAGAGGGAGTGGTATATTTTTAAGTTTCCATAGTTTCCTCCATAAATCGATTTTTTAACTGTAAAATAATAAAAAAATGTTTTAGAATGTGCAAATCAAGCCCTTTCAAATGATAACCCTCATGATCTATTAACTAAACTTTGAATTTTTGCCCCATTTGACCCATTTTTGTGGAGTGGATCTGATGACGAAGGCGCAGTGAAGCCTAGCTCTACATATCATCCGAGATGTGAAATTCATCTTTTTGATTGGATGTTTATTCTAATGATGGAGTTCTTGGGGAATTCAGACAACCTTCAAATTTGAGCGGCACGTCCATCATGATTGGAGGGTTTTCATAATTAGTTGGGGCATTTTCTTACTGAAGCCATAATTTAAAAAAAAAAATTAAAAAATTAAATATTCATTTATTTCAGATTAAAAATCCATATAATTTGTTAGTTTGCCTTAACTACTTATTAACTAATATTAGTAACTTAACTAGGTACTATCTA
Source organism: Lathronympha strigana (assembly GCA_949128165.1). NCBI lineage: Eukaryota > Metazoa > Arthropoda > Insecta > Lepidoptera > Tortricidae > Lathronympha > Lathronympha strigana. The sequence goes on along the minus strand of OX421905.1, from coordinate 7,032,387 downwards.
ATCTAACCTTAAAATCTAAATACATATTTATGTTTTGCTGCAGTGGAAATGATGTTGAAAACCAGGGAACGTAAACATGTTCCTGTCAACGACACATCACATCGTTAGTTTTGGGCATTTTCGCGAGAAGAATCCAATTTTTTTTCCTAGATTATGTAAATTTTATGTTTTTCCTACTCATTATCATCAGCACTTTCGATCTACAAGATCGAAAAAATTAGGAGAAAAAAATGACCCAAAGTTTTCTGATATTTTATTTTTGTAATCAAATCACCGTACTACGTTGGAAACGTACCGTGTTTGAAAAATGGTATCGGATTGGAAAAATGAAATTTGGGACGCTTTTTTTCTCTAAGTAGTATCGAAAAAGCTCGTGAGAATGAGTAGGAAATACATTAAATTTACCTGTGCAGCGAAAATGCCCTTTTTGGTTTCAATTTAGCAAGCGATCAACCTTTATAATTTTTTCCCGTCAAAATAATATTCGGTCGAAGTGAAGCCAGACAAATAATCCTAATGAATCATAATAAACGTCGGGATTGCAAGACGCTATGTATATTTGTACAGGTTACAATTAGGACGGGTAATAAGGAAGTTTCTCTTGTTTGCCACAAACAAAGTTATTTGGGAATAAATGGTACTTCTTCGGAGCTGACAACGATTAACAATATAATGAGGAAACTTAATGACGGATAAACGCGATAAACTTGCTTGCTTACTTGCATTTTAGTAGTGTGTTTTTAAGTTCAACACTGAATAAGCATTTAAGGTGGCCATTGTATTTATTATGCCTCTTCTATTATCTGTGTTTTATAAATTCATATAAAAAATACCTAATCATTATTATTACTGCTAGACTAATTGTGTCACACTGCTGGGTAAAGGCCTCCCTCTCTTCTTCCATTCATTCCGGTCTTGTGCAATATCTAGAGGAGTTTAAGTTTTCCACCCATCGCCGACGTGGTCTTCCAGGTTTCCGGTTAGGGTTGTGGGGTATCCATTCTGTGGTTATCTTGGCCCACAAATCGTTCGGCATGCGGCAGTCATGACCCGCCAGGTACCATTTCAACTTGGTCGCTTTCCCAGCTACATCCGTTATTTGGGTCTTAGAACGCAGCGTGGTGTCCCGGATACGATCCCTTAATTTCACACCTAGTTTGCTGCGCTTCATAGCTCGCTGGCAAACCCCGAGTTTGAATTTCTGAGTTTCTGGCAAAGACCAAGTCTAATTACCGTACCTAGGTGGGGACTGGAAGTACGCACATGTCCAAGAGCCTATGTTTGTGTGACAGAGGTAGGTCTCCCTTATATCGTATCGTTTACCTCAATCCTACGTTCTGTATCGTTCGTCATGACTTTTTGTCTTTGACATATTTATATCCAGTCCAATTCCAAGGTAAGGTAAGGTCTTCTAGCATTTGATGTATCTCGGATGCTGTTGAGCAGAATAGGACTATAAGATCGGCGAAGTTTGGTTAACCGTTACCCACCGACAACCAGACCCTACTCTTCCCAATGCGGCGCAAGTTTTTAGAAAATAATTTCTCATGTGCTGGTAAATAGTTTGGGCGATAGCGGATCTCCTTGTTTTACTCCCCTTTGCACTTCGAAGGACGGACCAGATCATTGAAATATTATGGCGGCTGTACTGTGCTTGTATATACTCGTAGTGCTTAGTAGTTGAATGTAGCTAGGGGCTATTTCTTAGTGACTTAGTGCTGCGAAGATGGCATGGTGGGATATACTGTCAAACACTTTTAAGTATTTAGTCAACGAATGCTAAGTAAAGGGAAAGGCATTTTTAGAAAACTTTATTCTACGTATGCAGATGGTCGGTGGTAGACAGACTGGAGCGAAATCCCGTTTATTCGGGTGGTTGGTGCAGATCACTACAACTATTACCAGACCAGATTGACATACTGTGCCTGACCGAGCACTGGCTCCAGGCCACTCAGATAACGTCCGTAAATATCCTGAACTACGAGCTGCGCGCCCAGTACTGCAGGTCGAGCAGGCTCGGCGGAGGAGCCTGTATATACGTCAGGTCGGGGCTGGTGACTATCGACCGTGAGGAAGTCTGCAACCTGTCTGAGGAGTCACAGTTCGAAGCCTGTGCGATTGAGTGCGTGGGCCTAAACCTGATTGTGGTGTGCGTATACAGACCTCCAAACGGTGATGTACCTATTTTCTTTTCTAAACTATCACATTTACTATACTTACCAGCTTTACAGAACTATAAAGTGATCATAGTAGGTGACATTAACATAGATTTATTGACTAAATCCAGCCTCTCTAAAAATCTGTTGAATACATTAAAACAATATGGCTATTCACAGCAGGTGACTGTTCCTACTAGAATATCAAAATTGTCAAAAACATGTATCGACCATGTATATACAAATGTATCAAAAAAACACATATGTAACGTGACCTGTAAGGATTTGCATGTATCCGACCATTTAAGTATATTTGTAACTCTAAGTTTCCCTAAAATTACGACCTGCAATCAATTAAAGCGTATATTTTCTAAACAAAATATTCATAACTTCCATCTCAGCTTAGACATGTACGACTGGGATTCGCTTTTAAATAAAAGTCAGTGTCCAGCTAAAACAATTGAACTTCTAATGAACGTAATAAAGCATTACTTTGAGATATATTTCCCCCTTAAAAAAACTCAAATAAGACAAAATGTAAGCGTATGGGTCAACGATAGTATTCGTCAGTTACGCTATAGTATTAGTAAAATAAAAACTCAGTTATCGCAAACGCCAAATGGCACCGAGCGATTTCGGGATAACTTATTATCATTGGAATTAAAATATTGGAACGCTTTAAAAGAAACACGAAAAGAACATATAAATAATCAAATATCTAATGGCCGAGACGACATGAGCCGCCGTGTTTGGCGCGTTATCTCATCTGAGACTTGTAAATCGAACAAAGCCAGGAGAGGTGCAATCGATGTCCTTGTGAGCGTGTCGGCCGGTGACTGCGAGAGCGCACGGGCAGTCGCCGCCGCTAACCAGCTGAACTGGTACTACACGCACACAAACACAAACGACAACAATGCAAAACCATGCGTAAACACTGCCCTCGACTATTTGGACCGGCATCTCATGTCACGCTCGCCTATATTTAATTTTGAACACTTCTCACTGTCAGAAATTATAAATGCATTTAAAAACATTAAACGAAAAGAATCAAAAGATATTAACGAAATGTCAACCCACGTTCTAGATTACTTACCTCCTGTTGTGGTTTCAATATTACTAAATTTGTTTAATAAATGCGTAGAGGCGGGTGTATATCCCGATATTCTAAAATTAATCAAAGTTCAACCAATCTATAAAGGCAAAGGTGAAATGCACCAACCTAAATTTTATAGACCGATATCTTTAATACCAATTATTTCCAAAGTTTTTGAACACATGTTAAGCCAAAGAATAATGAAATATTTTGCTATAAACGACTTATTAAATAAACAACAGTTTGCATACCAATCGGGCCGCTCCACGACGGATGCAACGCGCGAGGTAGTAACACGCGTGCTCGCGCATCTCGAGGGCGGGCGACAGGTCGCAGCTATATGTATACTGCGACTTGTCGCGTGCCTTCGAAATGATTGACCACTCGCTTCTTTTAAAAAAGCTTCAACGTTACGGTGTTGAGGGAAATTTCTACAACACGATTGCTTCATTCTTGTTCAACAGAAAACAGACAACGTATGTCTTAAATTCAAGATCAAAACCCGAAAATATCGGCGAGTGCTCGGTTCCCCAAGGTTCACAAATGGGCAACAACCTTTTTTTAATCCTCGTTAATGACATAACGGTGGCGTGTCCTGAGCTTGAATGTGTCATGTTTGCTGACGACACCTGCGTTATTGTTAACGCCAATAATATATGTAATTTAAAACATAACGTTAACAAAGCAATGCTCGAAATCACCAAATGGTTTACAGCCAACGGCATGCTTTTAAACATTGAAAAGACAAATATAATGCATTTTAAATTGCGTAACACTTGCACTGAAGCATTAAATATAAAAATAAATGATATATCAGTACCGCAAGTAACTGAAGTTAAGTACCTAGGCTTCATAATTGACGCTGGGCTAACGTGGAGCGCGCACATTGATGCGCGCTGCGACAAACTAGCCTCCGCCAACTACGCGCTTTCTAGACTTACAAACACCTTATCTATTGAAAACCTAAAAAAAGCTTATTACGGCTACTTTCATTCAATACTTATTTCAGGAGTTGATCTATGGGGAACAGCAGCAGATCGCGAAAGACTATTTAAATTACAAAAACGGGCACTACGGTTAATTGATAAAAAACCCCATGACCACCCTGCTCAACAATTATTTACAAAACACAAGATACTCACTCTACCTTGTATATACATTTTGGTCGTTTGTACTCACGTAAGGAAACATTTACACAAATACGAAATTTGCACTCGAGCCAGAAGCACTCGCCGAAAAAATTTCATACTCGTCCCGAGGTGCAGACTGGCTAAGGTTGGGAAGTCGCTCTGTGTTATGGGCCCTAAGCTATATAATTCACTCCCCAGGTCCATAGTTGATTCCGTTAGTGACAAACTATTCGAGAGGAACTTAAAAAACCTACTTTTAAATAAGGCTTATTACAGCACTGATGAATTTTTTACAGATAAACTCCAATGTAAGTGATTATTCTTGTTGGGAGAAAATATAGCTTATTATATTTGTTTTAATTAATAAAAATAACTAAGTCACCAAATGAAACTGTAATTTGTAGATTAAACTACTTACATATTATTTTTATGTTATAAAATTGGACCGCTTTTTAACTAGTGTTTAATTATTGATTTAATTCATATGAAAGTTATAAGAATGTTTGTAAATATGCTTTTTATGTCTGACATGTAAAATATTGATTTTTACCAATAAACTTTCATTCATTCATTCATTCATTCATTCATCAAGTTGCGCCGATAAAAATACCTCAGAGGTTAGAAAAAAGTCATATTATATTTTCAAATCAGTGTGTAAAATAATTAAACGCCTCCGGATCGGTTGTTAGATTTTAAATCTCCACGTTTTGCTCTTGCTATGCTACATCGCGCTGTTAAGATTTTTCCGCGGTACAGCGTCATCTCTCGGGTAATTGGCTTACTAATTTATACAAACTAGACGGGTTATGTATGTTGGGTTTTCGGGGGTTACTTTTGATCGCGTGAATCGATTTGAATCATTCTTTTTTTATTCGAAGGAAGATACGTGCGGGATGATAAATTAAGTACTCAAGAATTAAAAAAAAAGTTTGCATATACGGTTCAATTACAAATTTAATTTAGAAATTATTTTGTACAATTTTCAAAAACTGATCAATCAATCAAGTTCAAAATCATTTTCCAATAAAGTTCTTATTAAGTTCTATGTTTATGTAATTTTTTTTCATATTTTTTGAACATTTAAATTCAAAAGTTAGAGGGGTGGTAGGACACACATTTTTTTAAACTTCTGGAGCGATTATTTTCGAAAGTAATAACTTTCTCAAAAACTGTTTATAAAAAACTCATTATTTTTCAAATACCTATCCAATGATATGTCACACTCTAAGGTTAAAACGAAAAAAAAACACCCCCCACTGTACGTGTACGGGAATTACCCTAAAAAAAAAATGATAACCACTTTTTATTTAACCACTTTGTTGGCGTGACCGTTAGGTATACATATTTGTACAAAATTACAGCTTTCTACTACTTACAGTCACTGAGATTATCCGCGGACGGACGGACAGACAGATAGACTTGGCGAAACTATAAGGGTTCCTCGTTGACTACGGAACCCTAAAAACCGGTTTTCGGGGTTTTGCGGTTTCGGGGTTTTTAGGTTTTCGCGGGGTCCGTACAAACTTTTAGTTGCAACTGCATCCCGAATAGAAATTTTAAATTAAAAAAAGTACACCATAATATCATATTTAAAAAAAACAATCTATAGGGTCAAGAGGGTCTATTATTATATTTCCTGTAATATTTATAAAAATATTAACATTGTGGCAAAATTATTATTTTTCCCTCATAAACTTCCGAGATACAGAGTTACATATTTGTACAAATCAAACATCTTTCACTGTAAATTAATATTAAAAATATTGTTTTAGAATGTGCAAGTCAAGCCCTTTCAAATGATACCCAAAATGCTCCAGTAATTAAGCTTTTAATTTTTCCCCCCTTTTTACTTAAATATACTTGATAAAATTTCTCTGTATGTGTTTGGGTTAACCCTGTTTATAATTCCAAATTTCAAATCGGTAGCATTAATCCATACCCATCGCTCAACACGTTCTTTAACAGATTTTGTCGCTTTTATATATAAGGTACTTGCACCATAGATGGCCCATTCCTTAACATAGCACGCTTTTAAAATTTCATACTTAGATAGTTTAAATGAATTTGAATTAGCGCGCCATTGTTCGGTTAGTACCATAGACATAAGTTCTAGTTCATATCAAACTGTAGTCCCCACCATTTTTACTGGAGTCTTCACTTTGTCAGCCAAGTTGCAACAGGCTCGCGTGTTATAACCTATCAGTCACTTGAACTATTGTATTTCTTTAGAAAATGAAGAAGATTTAGTGTTTCTTTTAAACAATAAGTTTGTTTGTGGTTCAAAGGCGATCCCATAAACTTAGGTGTTGTTTGTATTTTTTGTTACTTTTCATTTTATAGGAAGAATGCTCGCTGCTGCGAAAAATACCTATTAAGGTCCACCTGACGTTCTCTCAAGAGGGCCTGCTGAATTTGAACCGGTTGTAATTGTAAACTTGAACGAGTAGCAGATATGATACAGTGCGGTAGTTGTGACAGCGAGGAATGTGTGGGCCTCACTAAAAACGACGTGGATGAATTCCCGTGCCCCATATTATATGAAGAGTTTAATGTTTTATGATAGATTAAGTTTTGTTAAACTTATCTTATCTTGTCTTAAGTTGGTTGAAAATCGCCTGAACAGCTTCGAGAAAACGAGTGACTTGTTGGAGATATTCCCAGCCCATTATAGCTTAGATCTTTTTAAATCGTGACTGAATGACATCTTTAGATAAGCATGCTCAATCCCAGCCTGCATCATCGGCACTTACAATCAGATGAGATTGTAGTCAAATTCCTACCTTTTTCTCAATAAAAAAATTTGACAGTCGGAATTAGCGTCCGATGCGACTGTTCATAAGCATGTTCATATCATTGTGACCACCTAGCCCGTGTAGCTACATGTGCGGCTATATAAAGTGAACACAAAGGTAGCGCCATAGATTTCCGTGTACGCCGTGTCGGTCGGAATTAGCGTCCGGTGTAACTATCCCGGCTGCCCGTAATTTAGGACCGCTACATGCGCGCTCACCGTCTCCATTGTACAACACAATACGAGACAAGTTTTTACATAATTCCATCGCCAGAAATATAAAAGCTGTAGAACATTAGCATTACACATCGAATGATAATTTTACTGCAAGAGACTGTTTACCTCAGAAACTAATATAATAGGTTAAGGTTTATAATTAAACATACTTTTGTTTCGATAACTCTTATAATTTGAGTGTTAAAAATAGGGCCATGATTAAACGCATATATTCCTAAAGAGGCTCACTTTCAAGGTTATTAAAAATGATTGTTTTCCTTAAGAAATCTTTATTGTCGTACTGAATTCTATGTTGACCCTGTTCACAAATAAATAAGGAATGCCTTAAGGTAAGTTTGATTTCAGAATGTATGTTTTATTTTTTGGGCGCGATAAATGGGCCTTACATGGCGCAGGTACCGTAGTTGAGTATAACCGTTTGGAGCCTTACCTTCTCGTCTGGTGAACGTGAAGTTCCGGTACGGGAAGCTGATCAGGTCGAACTGCGACAACGTCATCCCCGGGACAAAGTTCACGCTCTGCGAATTCTGCCACTGGTAAACTAGCTGCTGGTTGGAGTACGCGTCTGTTCAAGTAAAACAAAATATGTAAATCTATGATAGGTATAATTTTTAAATTACGCTAAAGTTACAAATATTGCAACATAAATACGTATTGCGTATTGCAACATAAATTCGTTATAGTAGATTGTTAACCAAGGGCTCAAAGGCACGCATTTGCGACCAGGGAATAATGCGAGTCGTCTTTTCATTTCGAATTCGAGGAAACTAAAAAAACAACTATAAAGCTAAAATTACTCCTTTAACTTCATGAAGAAAATCTTGAAGGAAGCATAACAAACGTGTAGAATGCTTTATTGAACACAAACATTAGTAACTTAGTTCCACTGTTTTCTATATTTTCTTCTTCTTACCTATCATTTATTCAGATTAATTTTTCTATTGTACTTGAAAAGCGGTGAAAATAAATTCAACAAGATTTTGCAAGAATTGCCTTGAGCCTGTGATAAACTCATAATCGGATTTCTTGGAATCCATTCAGTACGCTTTTTCGAGTTTATTTTTTAATGTAATATCTACTGAAATGAAGAAAGAACTTCATTCGATATTGATATATCAATGTTTTCAATAGAAAACTTTGAAAACCTAAAACCTAACCTCAAAATATCCCAAAATATAGTGTCGCTAACCACGATATGTAAAATTTTACCGCGCTTTTTTTTACAAATTGGCTTGAAAAAGTTGGGTTGTTCTAATATTATGACTAATATATATTTTTTAAATTTTACTAAGTTCATGTAGCGGCTGATGCCCATCATGATCTTCAATGACCCAGGATTTGGGTTTGAACTTGCGGCTTAGCAGGCGAACTTTCTTAAATAGATCAGAGGTTTCGAATTTATGTGCGTATGACTCGACTTCTCGGCATATACCCGCGATGAAGTTGTTTTTGTCTCTGCGGCATTCCCTCTGAATCGCTTTGCACATGTCAGAGTATTCCCTCTTTACTGCAGATTTATGGAGGCCTCTAGCTTTTATTTCTTTCCTGCGCTGGATTAGGTTCCAAGTTGGCTCAGTAATCCAAGTGGACCTCTTGCTGTTCTTGTCTCTCTTTGCAACGATGTATTGCAGAGCCTCATTAATCGTCGCTTCCATGAGACTCAACATAAATTCAGCGTCAGCTGTCGGCGGTGGATGAAAGTCCCTGAGCCTGATGTAAATAGATTATTTAATAGCTATTATATGATCCGAATTTGATTCGAAATTTTACCATAGGTTAGGATAAGCAGTACAACCATTGGCCCTTAAAGGTGAACCTTGAGTCTCAAAATTTTTCCTTCCAAAATATTTAAGATGGTAAATAGTAAAACTTTTGATGTCAAGTTAGACCTAGAAATGTTGAGAATTTGACTAAATCACAACCATAAATATATTTACAACCAATTGTGAACTATAATGCAAAAACAAAAAAAAGATACTGAGATACTATTATTGGCAAGGAGGGTCAATCAACTAGTCTTTCATATGAAAGAATAGTTGATTATTTTTATTTTTTATTTTTCTTTACGCCTCTACTACTACTACTAATCATACCCGGGCTATTTTTGGTCATATTGAGTCTTTTTTTAAGCATTTCGGCTTATAACGCTAATAAAAACTATAACTAATATAAAGGAGCTCGTACAATCGATTAATTGCACTGTTGATTTTTGAAGTTGAGCGATATTGGTGAGGTTAGTGTATTGATTTCCATATATGTGTGTGTGATTTAATTCATTTATTCGTTCGCCTTTTTAAATTAAATTGAGATCTATTCCTGCGTGCAGCATTTCAGCTATTTAGGTCCCTAAGTTTCGTTCCAGTAATTTCCCGTTCCATTGATGTTCGAATTTCGATCATGCGCACATTCCGTACGGATAAGTTTCACAGGTATTTAGGTAAGTATATAAAGTTAAGTGAATTGAGCCATACCTTTATAAGTACCACTGGTTTATCATACTTTTATCATGCCAGTAATTTGAGGGAAATAAATATTCTTTGGTAGACACATTTGTTGGTATTTTACACATTTTTATTTAACTTGCAATGTACACGTACCTATATGTGTTTGTTGGGGCCAAATCTTGCAAGCTGAATTTAACTTACTTCACGTTATTCGAATAAGCTGAAGCTTCACATGCTTGTGTAGGTTGGATGACAATACAATGTTATGGTACCAAAGTACAGTCAGCGACAAAAGCTTGTATCAAAAATTTATTAACAAAAACTTATTTGAAAGAGACTTGCAATTCGACGTACCAAGCTTGACATATACGTGTGTCATGTGGAATTTCGCAGATTTATCATTTCTCCATCTGTCAAACTTAGAGGATATGATCTGGATATCCTCTTGTGCCCAATTAGTAGTTCGAATAAGGCCCTTTACATCATTTAAAATCTGTAGCCATTAATTGCAGAGACCAAACATCTATGTAATGTTAAAATAGTTAAAGAACAAGGAATAAAAAGCTTGTGAAGAAGTTGAATTCTCGATAAAAACGATAAACACAAAAGAGTACGAAATCCCAGCCCACGCCATAGTTGGGGTTAGGAGGTATAGGAACTGAATAAGATGGGACAATTGCTACACTGGACACAAAATTACAATAGCCAATTGACTTGCCAATAGAATATTTAAATTAATTTTGTAACTCTACCATCACAACTCACCCCATTCATGACCAACTACCCTCGGAATACCTACTTGCCTCATATTACGGTACTCGGTATTACGTATGAGTGCACGTCCCCTGTGTACTACGAGTATGTAGTAGGTACTAGGTACGTCATACAAAAGCTTGCGTCGGATAGGTAAATAAGTTACGTATAGTACGGTACGAACGCTGCACTCAGCCGGCTTTATGCGATTGAGCTTTATTTTGCTTAGGAACGCTTTCGCAACTCGTAAAAATAAAAATGGCTTACTAATGTACTTAGTTCATAGTTTAAAAAAATGTTGAAGACATAAAGTGGCCTACCAAAACGGGCCCACAACGGGATTCTGATTAATTCAGCGCTAATAACGACACATTTTTAAAAATAAATAATTAAATATAACGGGATAATCTTAATTTTAATAATTCTCACAGTAAGCTCAATAAGGCTTGTGATGTGGGTACTAGACAACGATATACACAATAGAAATATTTGTACACCGATAAGTACTTAAATACATAAAAAACCATAACTGAGGAACAAATTATATTCGTGTTAAATACACAAATAAATGCCCTGATCAGCGTTCGAACCCGGGACCTCCTGCTTCGTAGACAGTCACTAACAACTGGGCTAGGAGGCCGTGTATTGTCGTTGTCATCCGTTGTTATCGGCTACGGCGTAGAGCTACGAGGAATCCTGAGCGGTGATTGATCCATGTCATGATGTCTAACTGGATAAAGGATGACTCACACTAGAACGGGACGGGACGAGGCGGGACGAGACGATCTGTCAGTTCTATAGAAAATGTCACGTGATCCTATCCGATCCGAGCTCTTTCTGTGACGTGATTCTTTCTATAGAAATTGACAACTCGTCCCGACCCGTCCGTTCTAGTAAAAGTCATCCTTAAATCCGTTTCTGTTTAATATAATTTGATTAAATTAGGTATCTTATAGGATATAAGTTACTTACAACTGCCGAGTATAAGAGGGCACGACTGGCGATCCATTGGAAAATTCCGGAGTTCCATCGGGCATTTGGCCTTAATGGTTAACCTGCAAAAATATTACAGTTATTTCACCAATACAGTATTTTATGTGAATGCACATAATGAAAGGCATTACACGAGTGTTTTAGTGCATTATTAATGTATAGTTGCATAAACAGCTTTATCTACACACATATCATAAGTGCTCTAAGATGAATTCAGGAACCGTAGGGAAATGACTTGTATTGTTACTAGTGACTATAGATACTACTGCGAGATGATACTGGTACTGGCACATATAGGTTCTAAGCGCCGTCGGAGTCTATGGCGCTTAAGACCATTGTGCCAATTCCCACCGTTATGAAAATTTCCAAAATATTTAATCGATAAAAAGAAATGTAATTAAACATCACACTTCCAAAATTTCACAAGAATTGGATAGACACACAGACAGCCGAACACACGAAAACATTTTAGCTCAAGCTGAAACGGAGATGCTTCGCTCGCAAGGTAAATTTAAAAAAATGCAATAAAAAATAAATTGAACATATACAGAAACAAATTATGCACAATTTTTCACTCGTAAACAGTAAAAAACCAACAAACAAATGACAGCTCGAAATGGCAGCGTTTGAATCTAGAATAGACATCCACTAAAATTTGACAGCTGTTCCAAATTTAAACTCATTACCTACTGTTTTCAGTAGGTAATGATAAAATTACAGTTTCGTTAATTCCTGCTGGTTAGTAAAGCTGGTTATTGCCTACGGTTTCTGAACGCATTTTAGAGTACTAACGGTATGTGCGTAGAAAAAAATCAACCAATTTCTATTATAAATTGAATGAGATGTCATATACTACAGAAAAAGTGACCAAGGCTCCCAGTGCTCAGGGCTGCCGCGAAAGCAGGAGATACCTTAAAACTATATGAGCATATGACGAGAGGGGATTATTACAAATTACGTGGAGGCATACTTTAAATATCATTCATACTAAGGGTTGGCTTAAAGTAATGAGAATTTTAACTAATCATTTTTTCAAATAAATTCAGTAAATACATATAAGTTTGAATAAATAAAATTTCTTTATTAAAATAAATTAAAACTAGTATTTCAAAATCTAACTACAATATGCAAAAAGGATTCTTCAATTTTTCGCAACTTGGTTTTAACCCCTCTCATCATACTTTGGACCACGTCCAGCTTTACTTGTTTCAATTGGCTTTATATTCTGAGTTTTAATTGTTTTGGTGATTTTGCTTCCCACTCATCACTATAAACCAGTCTACTCAAGATTGCCCAAAAATCCTCAATTGGACGAGAGTTTGGGACATTTGTAAGGCTGGATTTTTTGGGTAAGAAATGTATGTCTCGTTTTTTCAGCCACTTCTGAGTGCTGGTTGCATAGTGGTGCCCGAATATGGTGCTACCTGCCTTTGTCGTACAGACAAATGAGAATACCTAAAACGTTTTGACAATTGGATTTTGACAATTGGCCCAGAAAAAAATGTGTTTTTGAAATTGGAACTCTTTTTGTGGTTATAAGAGTTGACATTTTTATTTTGGAGCTGGCTAGGTCAGGCCACAATATGTACCTATTTTCCATCAAAATGATGTTTATTTATAAATCGAGACACAATCGGCAAGCACTTCCACTGATATACTTGAGCATTGATAGCTGGTCCTGATGAATCACTGATAACTGCTTTTAAAATTCCTTTGTCAGATTTGAGTTTACATTAAAATTTGATGGTGTCCGAAACATTACTTTTGTCGGCTTTGGAATATCCGTCATTACCAGGCATGTTATCGATGAAAAATGTGAAGTACTTTTCGTCATCCATTACTATTGATATTTCTTTACCCAAATGGTTTCTTCTTTATCGCCTGCCCTTGGTAGGTAGTTCTTCAAGTTGTTTAACGGAATATTTGGGTGCTTTTTGTCTCTTGAAGTGTTGAATATTGTGTTTCTTTTAAATATTTCTAATACAACCCCGGGACACCTCACATTTTATGGCTAACTTATTCTGTAACACACCAACCCTATTTTGTGCAAACTTAGCCACTTTCTTCTGAACACGAGCATGAAGAATTGGAGGTCTACCTGTATTTGGTAAATCTTTTGTACCAACACCAAGTTCTCATCGGCGGATCAGGCGGTAAATTGTAGACAAAGGGACATTCTCAGTTTTGAAGTGTGCAATCACCTCAGATTTTTCACGTCGTCCAAGAAGTCCATAGACGCGTTCTCGCAACAACTCTCTCGCTGACATTATTTATAAAAATATACAATGTTTTAGCCGTAAATGAAAAGTATTGTAATTTTTGACGTATATTAAACAAAAGAAAATCAACTTATACTTTTTTCTTTCCGGCCAGTGTCAATCGAAATCATTCTCATTACTTTAAGCCAACCTTATAATAACTACCCTTAACAAGTACCTAATCAAGCAGTTGTTGCATCTGTATTTGGGCATACCCTGCAACTATTCAGCCATTCACTGAATCGAACGTAATATGTGCAATCCAATGAACTTAACCTCTAATTAATATGCAACATTACGCAGAAAACATTTATTTTCGAAATATATACAATAAGTGTAACTTACTTAACTACCTACCTCTACCTACCTTAAATCTAACATGTTCCACAGACCACCTCAACTACTAGACAGAGCATACAAGAACACTGTCGGTCACCGCACGTATGCAGTCCCGCACTAATATAGTGTGGAAGCGCAACCGCTTACTTTAGTAGCACCCATGATTGCGATCTGTTCTCGTGAAAATTTACATTATTTACAATTATTGTACTTTAGGGGTGAACCTTGAATATTGTACTAGGTATAACACACTGAGCGCCGGGAACCCGCTAGGTGGGTTCTTTCAGCTACAAAGTGGGAAAATCACGGAATCGGCTACGAGCGTAGCGCGTAGCACTCACTGGCACTCAATGTGATAAAATGGTGTAGGGTGGTAGTCGGTTATGCTCATAGAAACGTAGGAATTTACAAGTGAAATTGTGCATAAGTATATGTGGTGATGTCGTTCTCTTTGGGAACGCTTCATTATGCGATGCACCTGTAGCATGTGTGTTGTACCTATAGATCGCGAGACGAGAGACTTCGAACATAGCTTAATCATTAGTATTAAGTTGGTAAGATTGGATTTTAAAATTACTGTAGGTTAGCCTCGCTAATTTTGTTGATGTAAATATAAAAGCAGCGGAGATAAGTAAGTAGAAAAGTATGTTTTGTGTAGTTGCTTTAAAATCTCAATTATGACTATTTTATATAAAAATGTTTCCAGCTAGCCATCGCGTGGGATCCAGCTATTATTGTAATTTGTAAATAATTTGAATTTTGTATCACAATTAATAATTTAAATTATTACCTGGTGGATTTACCATATGTAAATGTTATGGCATAAGCTGTTAATTTACATATTTATCTTCAATAAAGAATATAATTTTGCGTATCGAAATCAACGATACAGTGTAATGTCAGTTAGATGTCAGTTAGAAAGGGCTTCGGCTTCACATTACTGAATTTACCTACACGAGAAGAATATACTGCGCCAAGGACTGTGGCTTATACAGTTCCCTTCCCTTTTTAAATTAATATTATCCATCACAATTTACGGCCAATGAATAAACTCGGGCGGGTAACCAGAGCGCGAGATTTTTCACTCTGCCAATTAAACGGCGTGTGCCGACGGACGCTGTGTTTCTTCGGCGGGAATAAAATTAATGAACCTTATTTTCACGGTCATTACATGAATAAAATGACTATTGCATTTATTGCAATTTGCAATATATTAATTTAGACTAACCAATACAATTATTTTAGAGACATGTATTGAAACGGTTTGTTTAGGGCCTATATTACATTATCATAGATCTATATATGCTCCTCTTTTTCTTCACGTGATCTATGATCTTTAATATGGGCCCTAAAACAAAAAAAGTAAGGACATCACTGAAATCGTACGATGTTATCGCACAGTAGCTACTCCTATTAGCAATTTGGGCATTTTTGCGAGAAAAGATCCAAAAACTTTTTTTTTAAACAGTTCAATTTAATATTTCTCCTACTCAGAATCACGAGCTCTTTCGATCCTACTAGAACAAAAATACTTAAGAGTCCCATAATATTCGTCCCGGTGATATTCGTTATTAATACGCACTCGTGTGATCACCCCCAGTTATAGTTATGAGCATATCCCCCCATTTTTAGTACTCGAAAATACTGGTGGCACGGAACAATCTTCGGATTTTCACTGCTTTTTGCCAAATTTCATGATTTTAGGTGAACGGGAAGTACCCTATACATTTTTATTTCCATTGCAAATGTATGGGAAATCCAACATTAACGTTCATAACTTATACCACTTAACCATAGCTACCTCGACGCGTTTCTGAGATAAAGAGTCTTGGCAGACAGACGGACAGATGGACGGACGGACGGACAACCAAGAGATCCTATAAGGGTTCCGTTTTTTACCTTTTGAGGTATGGAACCCTATAACACACATCAGTTATTTCTCGGCCAAAAATCGCATTTCTACCTCTAGCCATTACATAGGTACGTACTATCGAGTGAAAAATTGCATTAGCAGTTTATCGATTCATTAATTGCCCATCCACTTTTGAACGCTTGCGTTTCTCATATTCCTAAGAGTTATTCATAAATCTCATCAGACGTGCGTGCGTAGCCAAGATGCCAATTGCTCACGCTTCATATCGTAGCGTAGTTATCTCTCTCTATCACTCTTGCTCGTTAGTGTGACAATAACAATTGCATTTCGTTAGTGACTGAGCGTTAACGATTGGCATCTTGGCTATGCAACCTGGTAAATAAATAAATAAATATTATAGGACAATCTTACACAAATCGACCTAGTCCCACAGTAAGCTCAATATGGCTTGTGTTGTGGGTACTTGACGACGATATATATAATAGCTATCTATTACATATAAATACCTAAATACATAGAAAACATCCGTAACTCAGAAACAAATATTTGTGATAAACACACAAATAAATGCCCTGATCAGGATTCGAACCCGGGACGTCCTGCTTCGTAGGCAGTCACTACCGACTAGGCTAGAATGCCGTTAAAATGATAATGCTATAAGTTGATAAGCAGACAAGTTAAACGGATAGCGCGAGGGCTAAAGCTGTCAAATGTGGATAATTGTTTAAAATGATCATGCCAAATTGTTGTCTTATCCAGCAAGTATCACGCTATCTGCTTGGTATCCTAACCTGGCAGACAGGCATACCTCATCGAATACAATATGTCCCCGTGCTGACTGATCCTCAACAGCTTGTTGGGCACAGTAATAGTGTGCACATAGGAATGTTTTCCATTGTAGAAGTAGGTGTCGGGGCGCCAGATCCGCTCGAGCATCTTGATGGATAGCGACAGCGAGCGGATGGGCCCGAGGAACGAGAGTCGGGTGTCACGCCAATACTGCCTGAAGTAACAGTCCATTGAATAATCCTGGAAATAAAGCTTAGTGTCACATTTAAAACACAAATATCAACAACTAGATTGGGACTATAATTTCGACTTAATTGAACGAGCAACAAACGAAGAGAACGTGAAATTTGGCAAGTGGTTAGATGAGATAAATATAATTTTCAAGTTCGAATATGGGCCAAATCGGTTAAGGGGTTACCGAGATAGGTAAAGTAATATGGTTGCATCTTTTCTTTGTCCGATGAATGCGCCGAGACGCGCTAAGTTAATCTTCTAAATATATATGTATATAAAACGATTGCGTTATGTAGACCTCGAAATTTGAAAAAAATATTATTCTAAATGTTCTGAAACGAAAATGATGACTTCGTCCGCGTATACGTCGTTTAAAAGATACTTATATCTTTTAAACGACGTATACGCGGACGAAGTCCCGGACTGGATACTGAAATGTTTTTAAATCAAGATAATATTTTGTAAATCTGAATTAAACTGTTGTAGATAATCGAAAAATGGGGTGAGTTGGGACAAAGCAGACATTCAAACTTTGATAAAAGTTTATTTTTACAGGTAGCCCTTTTTTGAACGTGTAAAAAAATTCCGTTAGAGGGCAGTAGGGATATATAGCAATGGGGTGTGGTGAAAAAATTGCTGCCATTGCCATTGACACTTTCGGTTCGGATTATAAACATTACAATAGCTATGGTTACCTACTCGTAATCAAGAGAATATTTTATTTACGTAGCAGTATAACACCCCTGTGTTCACCGCTGGTTCATAAACACCAACTCGCTCCTGTCCCATCCCTCTCACAGTTCATCCCCGTCCCAGCTGCCCTCCCGATCCCTACTCACCCCGTTTTCCGGAGCCAATATAAATAAACATCAATTTTACGGGTTTCGCGTATTTTTTTAGACAGTGAAAAATTTTGCTAATTTCTGGAAGGAAGGCTCGTAGATAATTCTGGTGTATTCTAAAGTTGTATTTCTTTTTTGAAGCATAGATGGCAAAGTGCGTTTACTTTCATTAATATTAATCGCACTTTGCTATCAAGAGGACTATCTTTACTCGTTCTTTGAAAACACAATACGAAAACATTGCTAGTGTTACTACTAAATACCGAAATAATAATAATTCTTCCATCCCTTTACATTACCAATGCGAGAAAGATTAAGGATGAACGCGCTCACCATATCGAGCTCTGATATCGGGCCCATACTTCTTATCAATATATTGGTTTGCACAACTGTGGGGTACCCTGAAAAGAAATATCATATGAATACACAATAATTATCCATACGTTTAAGAGTAGGATACTACCGTAAGTAGACTTAGTATTTGGTAATTTAAGAGTAGGATACTACCGTAAGTAGACTTAGTATTTGGTAGTATTTGGTAATTTAAATCTTCTTTTTTAAAGTATGTTAAAAAAAGCGAATTATCAGCACAATAATAATCCGTCCAACATACCTACCTATTCATAACCGTTTAATCATACCTTTTCCATGGGTAGGCAGCTGCGAGTTCTCATAATTCTTCAAAAGGTTTTCAAGTACCAGCGTGATATTTCTGGAAACCGCGTCGTTAATACTCCTTTTGTTTTTCCACATATAGCGCGTGTCCATTTCACCAACCGAAATATTCAAATAGTTTGAAAGGATTTCGTCGCTGGCGTCCCAGTACTCGCGGTCGCTGTAACCGGCGGCCGGAGCTTTATTATCAGCGCTGGACAAAATCCTTGGGGTGTGTTGCGACGTCGTTTCGCGGGTTTTCGCCGTCAACGATATTGGAAATGTTCCATTTTTAGTCGTCAAGTAGATCGCTCCTTTTGCGTCAACTTGTGGGCTGCAAAGAATGTTGACGTTATTATATTTCTTAAAATGTTTCAGTAGTGGGCTGCAATGTCAGCCTCGATGAAATTACGCACGGTGGCTCAGTTTTGATTTAATATTTTATTTTAAACTGACGCTTCATTGACCACGGTATCAGTGGCCCGTATAATGAAGAATTTGTTTTTGTAATGATATTGGAATCTCGAGGGAATTATGTGTTCCTAGATGAAAATGTAAGAAAGTATGAGAAACTGAGAAGACATCATAATTCATAACAAACACTAAGTACTTAAACATTCTAAAAAATAAAATAAAATGTAAGAAACAAAAAATATTAACCGTGATGTTAGAATAACACGACAGGTTTATACAAATAAATACAACTTTTTTGAATAAAATTTACTGTTATGGCCAACTCGAGACAGAGCTTTTACTAGGTAGGTAATACAGTTTCGGCTGCGTTAATAAATAAACGGAACAATCATAAATTAAGAATGTACTATACCGAAAGAAACTTTTAGTTAAATCCAAATAACTGTTATTTGTGACCGAAAATACACAAATAACAGTTAAAATTAATAGCCAAGGATAAGGCTATAAATGAGGCTATAAATATTCAAGCTCTCCAGCACTGATTACATTATTTGATTCAAGATTAACTTAAAAAAATGAAACGGCCAGAGCATGTCGGGCCATACTAGTGTAGGGTTCCATAGTTTACCATCCGTCACAATACGCGAACTTAAATAGATAACATGCTCATAACAATAAAAAAGGAGTATCTTCGCAGCCCTGACGTCTTATAGGTACGCCCTTTTAACCGAGAAAATATGTATACTTAAAAAAAAACGTCTTTACTGACCAAGGTCAAAATAATTTTCTTTAAAAGTCATATTTTCAACCCTCAAACGAAAATAAATTTGCCATTTTACATGTATGGGAAGTACCCTAAAAATGAATGATTTCGATTTTTCAGCATGATTTATATGTCACGGAACGGTCACTCAGCAAAGCCGCAGACGGATAGACGGACGGACATACACATATGGCGAAACTATAAGGGTTCCTAGTTGACTACGGAACCCTAAAAAGTCTTATAAGCTTACAGCTGTCAGAATCCACCTGAAACAATTAGAATCGACGAGCACTGTTTCTTTAGCGATATACAACAAGTCGTATTTCTTTTTAATTGCTTGAATATAAAGTAAGTCCCGGACCAGTTGGAGTAATGGTATTTATTCTGGAGTACCTGTCGAGACCCTTGGCACAGGGCCCGGACGGTTCTTTGTTTTAGGTTATGGTAAAAAGGGGTTCGGTACAACTCACGGGGAAAAATTTATTCATCACTGCCTTTACCTCGCATTTCTTTTTTTTTATGCTATAGGTGGCAAACGAGCAAACGAATCGCCTGATGGTAAGCGATTAACGTCGTCCATGGACACCCGCAACACCAGAGGTGTCGCAAGTGCGTTGCCGGCCTTTAAGGTGGGAGTACGCTCTTTTCTTTCGAAATCTCTCTGTGCCTACCTTATTTTCTGTTCAAAGACCGTTTTTTATTCGAAGCATAATGCTTATGTAACGCATGCTTAATTTATTTCTTGGAACCCCGCTCAGATCGAATATTCTCGTTTTAGTAAGCGTTGGCCCAGCGGTATGACGTGAGACTTTTAATCCGAAGGTCTCGGCTTCAAATCCTGCCGGCTCGTACAAATGAGTGTTTCGGAACTCATGTACGAAATACCATGTGATATTTACCAATTGCTTTTCGGTTAAGAAGAAAAAACATCGTGAGGAAATTGGACTAATCCCAATAAGGCCTAGTATCCTCTGGATTGGAAGGTCAGATGGCAGTTGCTTTCGTAAAACTAGCGCCTACATCAAATCTTGGGATTAGTTGCCAAAGCGGACCACAGGCTCCCTGAGCCGTGGCATAAACCGGGAATAACGCTAGGAAGAAGAGGATAGTATGTTATGAAATACGGGCCTGCAAATAAATAGGTACCTAGCTTCGTTCTGAACTGAAGTCGTACGAAATCTCCGTAATGCATACGTACATTTCGGCTTTGTCCAATGGCTAAGGCCAAACAGGACAGGAAAGAATTGCTAACAAAGACTAGTATTAAAACGTAACAAATATACCTATTTAATTGTACACCCAACCATCTAACGCAACTAATTCATTTTCTGAAATCGGAACCACTAAACTCAGACATGCAATTTTGAAATATTACACTTTGGTTAGTCTAATAGCAATAATAGCTTAGTCTTTCTGTGTGTGATACGATCGTCGGCGTCACATGCACATGTAGTCGTCCCATCGCCGGCTGACAGGCTATGATTGCGCCTTCTCTGCCTAAACTGCCTGATTGCAGTGATTGCTACCCTTTATGTCTTCTAATTCTCGTGATTGATTCAGACGTGCCCTCTATGGCAGATTAATCCACAGCAATCTCATTATATAGCTTTGGGAAATACATCATGTAGTTGTTATTTGATTGGAACACAATAAAAAAACATTCAGAAAACCAAGTAATAAGTGATTTAATTCGTTTTAGTATTTTTAGCATTTTAAATGGATATGTATACATAAAAGACAGAAAACAAATAGTGCTATCTCTTGAGACTTTGTATTTCGTTATGCCTTTGTCTAGAAGTAAGGAATGAAAGGAAAGGTCCTCTATTGTTAACGTTCGACTTGATTTATTTTGTTGTACATACGATTTAATTAATTAAACATTAATTATGAGCGGACACTTTGATTTCGCTGATGAGTTAAGAGATATGTTGGCGTCTTTAGCATTTGTCCCATTATCCCAAACATGAATGTCGCGTTTAGTTGAAATTCCGGGTGTCATATATGCCAACTGCTTCTCAATACCGACGCGTGGAAGGCTGAGAGGAGGCGGTATAGTTGGGCTTTGTGAGTGCGTTGGTGTCGTGGTTGGTGTGGTGCGGCGCGGATAAATCAAATCGTTGATATAGTGTGCCTCCTATGAGTTGCACGCAACTGTATTCGATAGCGACTGCGGCGCTCGAAATTATGTTCGTCTCGCTCCTACCATTACTCTGGCAGGAACGAGACGGACATATCCCCGAACGCTGCAGTCGCTTTCGAATTCGGCCACGTTACAACTCATGGTAAGCACATAGGTATCAACGATACGAATGGTAGGTAAGGTAGTGTCCTACGTGGGCGTTCGTTACGCGAATGCCAAGCAGCGCGGCCCGGCACGGTGCTACTTACTCGTTAGGACACTACTTGCGTATCAAAGGTACAGATGTATAGATAAATTAGCGAGAGTTTGGAATGGCATACCTTTTTTATTTTACTTGAAGGAATGCATTTGGCATCCCGCCTAGCCGGGGAACTAGGACGAGCATGTGGGACTCGCAGGCCCGGGCCCGCACTACCCACTAAACCATCCACGGTATGCCCATCTTGCAGCGTTGGTGACGGTGAACACAGGATCGCCCTAGGCATGCAACCGCGAACACCGCTTGCTGCGACAGCCGAGGCTGTCCCCTCCTTGGACCGAAAGCCCCTGGAGCCGAAGCTCCCCCGCCCGAAGGTAGCGTGCAGGGCGCATTTCATCCATTCCTCCACGCCGGGAGGAATAAATGAAATGAAAAAATAAAGGAAATCGCGTCCTGTCAAGCCTCACGGACAGCCTGCGCAGTCGGGGGCAGCCATGCTTTCAGCTGCCGCTTGCAATAATAAGAGTGACTGCCCGCTCGTCGCTAATTTGTCTAAGTGATAATAGTTTTCATGTCGCTCTGCGCAGAATAAGCTAATTTGTTACAATGAATACGCGGGATTGCTCCTTAAACACCTAACTATAAGTAGATATGTATAGTACATCTAAGAGAAGTCAATTAATTAGTTCCAATTTCTGTTTGATGAACGTCTTAATGAAAAAAAGGAACCCTCGGATTGTTAGAAAATAATTAATTGTCGTTTCCTGCGCAAGCAATAAAGTAGTAGTAGGTACAAACTACACGCATTATTCGATAGAGTCGTTTGTGTGGCTTTACGTGGGATTTACCTAGTCAGGGCACCAACACCCCAAACATTTTCAACACACTCATCTACGTTACGCTAAATTTAGGTGAGTAAAATATATACCAATGTTGTTAGAAATGCTCATTGGAATTTGACTAATGTACTCATTACAGTCTAAGGTCATAAATATTTGTGCAGCTAAATGCTTGCACACCTTATTGTCAATGTCGTAAGGGTGTACAGATATTTTTGTTGCCTTGGAAATGCTCATATATTTATGAACTTGACTGTACCTACTATAGCGTTCAAAAATGTGTGGTAGGTACATTGTCCATGCACTTGAACGCGACCGAAGGTACATAGACAAATAACATAACCGTATATTTCATACGTGTATATTTTTATTTTAAGTAAACCTTCCCAGTACACACAATTAAATGTCTCTATTGGGATTTTTTAGTATATTTTAATTGGCATACAGCTCAGATTTTCTTCAAAGTTATTTTCGTATTTCATATACGAGATCTCTTGACGAATATGTTAGCCTGCGTTATCATAATTTTTCATTATTAGGAGAAAAAAACCGGTCAAGTATATCGCACATTTTGACGGTCGGACGAACGGACGGACGGACAACAAAGTGATCTTATAAGGGTTTCATTCCTTTTGAGGTACGGAACCCTAAAAATGAAAAACTATTATAACGTGGGGCAAAAAATATTCCATAATAAGACAGGTTTCGGGCTATTCCACAATGATTTTTTACCCCGATTTCTTTCACCGAACTCTAAGTAAGTGCAAGTGTAAGCGAAAGTGCAAGTTTCTTTCTACATAGAAGTTAAGTGCGAGTCATGGGGCCGCTAGTAGGTAACCACGAGTTAAGGGCACTCGTAGGGACGAATGGAGAAAATAGAGAAATACGGGAACAACTCTCATTAGTTCGGCCACAACGACATGCCAGATAAGAGCTTGGGACATATTGTTTGTATCCTTTTGCAGCATTGCGTCCTTTCTTGTGAACATTTTTATTTGGTGGCTGACATGACGCTTGGAGTATGAGATAACAGTACAGTATATTATTATATATTAGGTAGATACTCGTGAATAAAGTTTGTTTGATAATTAGTATTTTATAATGTAAAGTGAATTAGGTAAGCCATGCCAAGTGCTTAACCAAGGAAATATAACAAAAAACCGGCTATGTGCGACTCGGACTTTCCCTCCGCACAAAGGATGTCCTCCCCCCTCATTTATGACCTTAGGTACCTAAAAATACAGGTGGCACGTAACTCTCAGTGTTTGGCAATTTATAATGTACTATACATTTTGAATTTATGATACAACATTGTCGCGCGAGCTGAAAGCTTGTGCGCTATTTGCTCGGTCAATTTCCGAGGTCTATCTTTCTTTACGGGGCCTACTGTACATAATGGATCTAAGTTTTGACCCATTATGTACAGTCGCATAAACTTCTATTGCCTATACAAATTAATTTTTAATGCCTAAGTTATTATCCGGCTAAAAACAGTGTACTTTGTTTGAAAAAAAAAAAGGTTTGTAACCCTTAATGCATTGTACGTAAAACCTATTCTCGTAGGGTGCCTTAACTCGATGGGGATATTTAATTACCATACTATTTCAATAATATAATGAAAAAGTTCGCGTGTTTAATAGTATGGATTATGACTAGCGATGAAAATTACATGAAAGATACATGTATCTTACAAAGGCCCCTGTATTTTTCAATAAAATACAGTATCTTTCGTTGCGGATCTTCGATTGAATCTTTCGCAAACTTCAGTTTTTTACGTGTAAAATACATTATATTTTTCGCATTATTATATTATATTATGAATAGTGACTCGGAATGTATTGGCTCTCATACAAACAGGTGACTTTTCATTTCGCTCAGACTATATCTCGATATCAGTTAACTAAAGAGGTTGAAATTATCAATTATGACGAAATACTTACAAATTGGAATCGTTAATTTATGCTCTATGTGACGTCACCTAGCGAGAGTCTCTTAATATTAATATTATTTGTATTTTTTACCCTTTCGCGAGACCATGGGGTTGTTTTATTATTAAGTAAATTAAATTTAATTAAATTACGAAATAAACATGTAAAATACACAGTATAAAACAGGTATTATACGTATTATACGTGTATGATTGCATTTGACACACAAACGTCAGTTTTGTTTTTTTCGAAAGTTACATGTAATTAATAGGAAAGATACAAAGTTTCGAAAGAAACAACATGAATCTTTCGCCATTTTCATCGCTAATTATGACCTTTAAAGCGATAGGAAAAGAACTTCGTAGATGTTGAAATTGCTACTTATGCCAAAAGTGCGGAAAGTAAAAAGATGATTTCCGACGAGTGTCATGCGAGCGTATACAGTCGCTCTACGCGCACTAGCTTACATGAGTTGGAAATCATCTATGCATTGTACGAGTAAATAAACAATAATTATTACCGGTACTGTAGTAGCGTCCACAGTACATCAGGGTGAGCGACTAAACGCAGCGCGCGGCGCGGCCCTCCACGGGGCCCGACCGTGCGGAAATGCACTACAGCTAATAATTATCAAAATCAAATCAGATCAAATCAAAATATTTATTTTCTCAAACATGATCGTAGATGTATGCATTTATGTCACGAAATGAAGACATGAAGTTTCTTGTTTACGGCTCCCCCCATTTACTTCTTGGCCGGCGGCCGTGAAGTAATGTAGTAATGTACTATTTTCAAGTAGGCATGTTACAGTGCACTTTTGAACGTCGAATCATTTCTTTACTCGCAATGTATAGTAAAACATTGTAAAAACTTGTGCCTTATCGTCGGTAATCACCTACTTCCCGAACTTGTTGCATAGGTAATAGGTATTACCTACGAGTAAATAATACATCGCAACCGGATTGCAGGCGGGCACTAAAAGATAACGAGATGGTGTCTATCAGGTGACCTTCAGTAATTATTTTCCCTTTGTGACGACGACAAAAGCCGTGATTGTACAGCCTCATCGGCGGCCTGGAGGGCCCTTCGCACGAGCACTCTTTGCCAGTTACAAATTGTGCCAAATTGTCAACTCAGGCCCCGATCGCTCTTGATTCAGATATCGCAGCCCTCGCCACGCTTTATACTCAAAAATACATTTAAGGATCCGTTGGATTATCGTACTTCTAATTATTATTAAGTGTTCAGTGTTAAGAAATTTGAAACGCCACACGAGGATGCGCTAGCCGGCCAGTAGTAACAGACGAGCTTTAATTTTGCTGTGCCAACACTATCAAGGAGCCAATTAAAATTCTCTGCTGCCAACGGACACCCGATTCATTAATAATTTTATGCAAAATTTAATTTATATTCCATATTTTAATTTTCAGAGTAAATCAACAATAAATTTGCGGGTTAAAAAATTTAGATTTATTTATTTAAGGTACATACATAAATTCTTCGATAGAAAACCTGGAATGGAAGTAAGAATTCTATTTACATAGATGCAATCAATAAAATAAACACTCGCTAGCTTAGGAACTCTTTACAGTAAGAATTAATTTTAAATTACATATGATATATTTTAGAGCCCTAAACTAATGAATTACTTGCTGTTTATATTCGCTGGTTGTTTATTTATTTGCTGTTTGATAGATGCGTGACTCATGTAGTGAGTGTATGTAATCATATAGAAAGACGAAAATGTTGTTGATAAGATATGCGATGTTGATGAAAAGCACGCTGGGACGGGTGGCGGTGAGTGCGCGCGGGTCCGTGAGGACGCACAGGTGCCCCATCAGCACCATGCCACTGGCTACCGGCGCCTCCACCACAAGCAGTTGCTCCAACACGTACCCCAGGGACATCACAGCGTGACCAAAGTAGGGTAAGTACAACGTAACCAGACCGTTAACCTCTTCCATTAGCTCCTTCTACTTGCCTTCTCAAGAGGCATATTCTTCATTGGCATCATCAGTTGACCACGTTCAATCTTATACTTTTTAAATTCGGTTACGAGCGATAGTATACTTGCGACAGCGAAGAAGTAGTTTACATTGGAAATGCTCGGGTTGCACGATCCTATGAACGTAATACTGTTGGCGATATGTATTATCTGGATAATCAGTGAAATAAGTTCTCCTCCGAAGAGTAGGTAGTTGCTACACCAGATAAAACGGGTTAATTCGTAGTGTGTACCAATAATTCCGGTTATATAGCCTAGACACGCCATGCAAGTCCCCAAAAACGATAAACAAATTTTTCTGAATTTGTTTCTATTGCTTTGCTTTCTCGCATGTTTACAACACGCACACGGACACTTATTCATTATTACTATGCGAGTTTTCAGGTTCTGTAATATCACGCCGTAATCATAACTTCATGCAAGTTCTTGGTTCAAAGGTGAGGTTTCGGATAATATTTTAAATCCCATAATGGGCGATTTCATGGTTTGCAGTACCTTTTATCCAAATTTCCTCCCTTTATTGTAGAACATATCTTGTTTACTTCATTTTGACGTTTGATAAGGCAGGTATGATTTTGACAACAACATGCTTCAGGTACAGTGCGACGACAGAAAAAGGTCGAAAGGAAAAAGTGGCAACATCGTAGTGTCTTCCTGTTTTCTTACATAAATTAATTTGAAAGGGATGATACTAGGATGTTGCCACTTTAAACTTCTACCTTTTTTGTCGCACGTAAATGACTAGTGTCGTAAGTAAATTATAGCAAGAAGAGTTGATCCAAGCAATACCTTCTTCAATATTCCATTTTATTGAAAAAATGTTTTTTACCCATATCTTTACTCTGTTATAAATAATTAAAATGCTGTTGTCAATGAGGTGACACAGGAGCGTGCCGTGGGGGTTCTGGAAAGAAGATATCATAAAAGAACACTAAGATGTTTCCTACAAGGGCTGTCATGTAGACGAAGGTGGCTCGGGCACGGGTCAGCGCGTTGGGGTCTGCGAGCGTACACAGCTGCCCTACCAACACCATGCCACTCGGTAGCGGCGCATTGGCGACACCCAGAACCTCCACAGCGTATCCCAGCCCCATGATGACTTGGCCCACATACGGTAAGTACAATGGAACCAACGATCTGAACGTCCTCTGGGTCATGAGTACAGTCTGCGAACATCAGTGTAGTAATGCATCATACCGGATTTGGCTCCTGTTTCATTATCATTTTTGCACATTTGCACACAAAATTCATTCAATCAATATAATATTGATTCATAACACGCCCGCAGTAGGGTTGTTAATACAAAGCCAGGGCTATACATTGTTGTTATTTTACATTTTTTTCCTGGATACTTTTATATTCTTCCACGACATATTGTATTATTTATTTATCTTGACGCATGTTTGTTTATGTGTTGTGATTACATTCATTTTGACACTTTTGACGTTAGTATTTTTTTTAATTTAATTGCTCGCTATTCCTTGTGTAGGACTAATATATATTATCATAGATCATTAATATTGAGGGTTGGATGCAAGTTCGATGTGGACCAAGGTCGGATTGCATAGGTTTAATCTTTCTTAGAGGCTCCTCTATAGTTATATTTGCCTCGCCAAAATTAAAATTAAAAATAAATCCATCATTCA
The DNA here is from genome assembly GCA_949128165.1 of Lathronympha strigana. Classification (NCBI taxonomy): domain Eukaryota; kingdom Metazoa; phylum Arthropoda; class Insecta; order Lepidoptera; family Tortricidae; genus Lathronympha; species Lathronympha strigana. The sequence goes on along the minus strand of OX421905.1, from coordinate 7,003,867 downwards.
ACGTGAGGGCCTACCTACCACAATCATACTAAACTCAAATCAAAGAATATAATACTCTAAGACAAGAACGATAAAAAAAACTTGAACAATAAAAAAGGAATGCATAAAAAAATCCAATTGATAAAAAATTACAAAAAATATTTCATTGCCGGGATTCGAACCCAGAACCATCTGCTTCATATGCAGGATTATTCGGTTAAACTAGTTATCAAAGTTATATAGTTCACTGCGTTTTCTTGTTGTCGCTAAATAGTATAAACGAACTTTTGGAAGAGGCGGACTTCCGGTAGTATCAACCGGCAGTCCGTCTGAGCCTAAGATGGCGAGGACGCCTCAGGAATTCTTTTTTGGCCGTGTAAATTTGTTTGATGTTTAATATTGATAGCTTCTTATGCAGTGAACCAACGAAGAAGTGTGCAGCAAATAGAAAATTACTCTTGAAACGCGTATAATCACACTACGCTACGGTCTTCAGTCGCTAGTTTCGGGTCAGGTTGCCTCGTGCTTCGTAAACAGAGCTATCGTCTTTGTAAATCTAGCCCTTCACCGTAAATAAAAGAAATTTAAATTTAATCCTTTTTTAGTCGACTTCCAAAAACAAAAAGAGGAGGTTTTTAATTCGTGGAATTTTATTATAAAAGCAAATGGAAAATTTCGGCAATGCAAATAGAGAGGGTGATACAAATTTTGCCGTTACTGTAGCCGTTGACGTTCACGGTAAAGTATAAAAGTGTCCGATCGGTGGGTATTTTACAAAGATAATCTTTTGTTTTTCTAGTGTTTTCTCGGCTTGTGCCACGGCGCAGGGAGCCTGGGGTCATCTTTGGCAACTAATCCCAAGATTTGGCGTAGGCACTAGTTTTACGTAAGCTCCTGCCGTCTGACCTTCCAACCTATAGGGTATACTAGGCCTTATCGGGATTAGTCCGGTTTCCTCACGGTGTTTTCTTTTACAAGCCGGCAGGATTTGAACCCGCGACCTTCGGATTGAAAGTCGCACACCTTACCGCTGGGCCACCAACGCTGTTGTACAAAAATAATATGAATCGGAAAACAATTATTAAGCGCCAACACAGCGCTTTATATTTCAGTTACGTCTTTTCAGTAAAATAAACATAATCCTACTTGCCAAGTCATCAAATCCGAGGTGTTACTAAATTTACAAATTGTAAGTATTTTGCTGAGTCACTGTTTCACCAAAACCTGAAAAAATATTCGAAATAGAAAGAACGTTATCTTACCATTGGGCAAAGAGGGGTACTCTTTGATTTCTTTTGAGGTCGATGTCGAGTGTTTCATTGAGGTGAACAAAAAATTGTCCAATGTCCTACTTCTGAATTTAAGTATTTTTTGCTCGGCCTGTGCTTGTTCGCATTACAACGTAAATTTATTTAAAACGTTAAAGCCATACCTAGGTACTACTGGCGCAGACTTGTTATGTATTGTATGGGCGGTAAACTCGATCAGCCGGAACAGTCAGCTGATCCGTCATCATTTATCAGTCACTGCAACTTGACCAAACTTGGTCATACAATGCCTATTGAACTGAATGTTTATCGAGGTATTTATAAACCGATTTATAAATAAAAATATGCATTTAGGCTCAGATCAGCGAGGCGTAGACAACGAGAATTATTTTGCTTTTCGCTTGTTGTAGGTATTACCGTAAAAGAGAAATGTGTAGTTTGTGTCTTTTACAGAGTACTACCAACAGGCTGCTGAATCTATCTATATATTTAATTATTACAATCTTACAATATACAATAATAAAATAATATAGAGCAAGGTCAAGCTCTCGTTGAGCAAGAGTTTTTTTTTTAAACCTAAAACTGCTACTACTATCAAAATCGATGAAAACTTAGCTTAGTAGGAAAGGCAAAAACTTCGCAGAGACGTGGCGGTAACTAGACATGGTGAGTGATCACTTTTTTAACTTTCCCAGTAAACAACCTAAACCTTTACTCTCATAATTTTCCGTTTCATTAATCCGCATTATTAAACATCCCTCAGAGGTTATCACTGTGAAATTGAGATTGATAAAGGTGTCCCTCGCGAAATAAAGCTTTTTTGGAATTATAAAATGTTACACGAATAAACATTAGGCGCGTGTAAATAATGACGTGGCAAAATATGGATTTTATGTTAAATCCATCATAATAACGAGTCGGGGTTTGCATATAGATAGTGGGTTATGAATATTGCATAGGTATTGCGGGCTCGAGCTAACGGAGGGGTGCATTTAGGCGCGCGCTCATGTGTCTCTAAAACCTCCGGCAGGTAAATACGAATTTAGTGGAGCGCGTCCATTTCCACCCCGTTATATTATACCACTAATCGGATTTTTGCGCCGTCAATACGGAATTTCTCTGATAGTTGAAATACTTTGACAAAATTAGAAGTATGGATGTAGGGTTTAGTTGAAACGCGTACTTAGGTGGATTAGAGTCAGCACAGTTAATTGGATTTGGTATTAAATTAATCGCTTTAATCTCAATTCCTCGTTAATTACTGATAAAGGAAATGAAACAAGATTCACTACTCAAATGGAGTGTTTTTAATCCTCATAGATGATAAAAATAGCGTAGTGGTGGTTGACATTGACTGGCGTCATCGCAGTCGATAGTTGGCAGTCTGTCAAGTTTGCGTTCTGCCCTTGCACGGCACTCATTAGGACCCTCGTGATGATGCGACACTTTCCAGTTTTACTTTCCATAATCGACCTTTTCTGTGTTCATATTATCTTACTAAAGCAAATGCAGGTTTATAGGATATTTAGGAAACGTTTTCATACTATCATTGACGAATATAACCAATCGTGCTCATTCATTTGCGCGAATACAAACCACGATAATTCTATTATATTATCAACTTTGCAAGAAGAATAAGCAAATCTAAAGAACTTACCTACCCGTAAGTAAATGAGGGTCGATGACTTTTAAACGAAGCAAGTAGTTCACCCGAATTATATGTTAAATTATATGTAAACACGAAGGGCGAACTGCTGAAACCTTATTTAGTAAATTCTTTTCTTCAACATTTGTATGAATAATGAATTGTGCATACCTTAGCTACTGTGGTTAATCTCATTCATTCTAAATTGGGCGACAGATTCGAAAAGTTCTCACTCCAAATCCTTCATAAACCCTATCATCGCTTAGCATCGCAACTTAGTTCACGTGTTCAAACTACTCAATACGTTAGTTCATTTTATGATCTCGTCACGACGCCGGGCAAACACTCAAAGGATACCTACTCGTAAATTTCAATAAGTACTCTTAAAATGTATAGGGTCGAATCTCTTGAAAGACCCTTTCTATAGACGTCACGGAGTGCGATAAGCACGTACGCTGCGATGTTTTGCGTTAACACCCCTTTGCGTTTTAGATAGCTGGTACTTTGTTAGATTTGGACGCACAGATAGAATGGGTGCTATGGTATAGGTAGGTATGGACTATGGACTGAAATTTGCGTCTGTCGAATGATTTATTGACTTGTTGCGTGCTGCAGAGGTGCAAGGTGCAAGCATGTAACTTGTAATACAAGCGAAAGTCTCTGTTTAACTTAAGTATTTCCGCTTGTATTATAAGTTACAAGACTTACAAGCGAAACAATCGAGAAACAATCAAGTTTTACACTTGTATTTGTAGGTTTATAAACCTATTTACTTGTCAACCTCGTAGTCATTATGGGAATGCAACTTGTATTAAAGCGATAATTTACCTCATTTAACCCAGCACCTGTATGAGTGGGACTGACTTGCTCCGGGGCACATGGATCAGGGCCCTTACCATGACGTCTTAACACGATTCAGTTTAGAAGCTAAACTGAGTCGCTGCCATACCTACAACTGGGTCCTTACCATGACGTCTTCACGCGATTCAATTGACGACCTAAACTGAGTCGCTTCCATACAACTGAACCTGAACTGAACCTAAAATGAATCGCGTTAAGACGTCATGGTAAGGCCCCTGAGCACAGTTAAGAACCTAAGAAACTGAATCGCGTTAAGACGAGGGCTCAGGTAAGGGCCCAGGTGGGAGAATAGTCAAGTCGGATTGTAAGTTTCTAGATCAAATATGAAAAAAGGATTTTAATGAAGGTCGCGGAGGATATCCTCGCCGTTGGACAAGTCTGTGTGTATGCACTAACATCAACACCCTTAACTGACCATCGGTAGCCCTAATGCCGTAGCAATAGGGAATACAAAGTGGCTAACCACTTTACTTCACTACGCGCGACATGTTTCGGAGAACTTAGGTCCCCATTTTTAAGCGACGAGTATAGCTCGCAACCTCATCGCACGACGCACTGAGCGACGCAACGGTCCCCAAGTTCCCCAAAACATGTCGCGCATAGTAACTAAAAATACGTGAGTGTTATCCGTAATTTCATTATAATAGTATTATGATTATGACTCACAATACACATTCGACGACTAGCACGTTTATAACACATCGCGGAATATTACATGATAGCAAAGCAATAATAGATACCTATGTATTGTCGTAATTAATTCAGTAAGTTTCCTGAACAGCATAATTGAATTTCGTTCATTAGCTAGTAAACAGCGCCTGGTCACGCTACGGTAATGGTAATTGTAATAATTGACAATTGACAGTGAGTGGTTTCTGACTTGAAAAATTCATTTTGATAAGTTTTCCTGACATCTTTTTGGCTTGTTCATTTGAATACCAGTTTTTTTCGCCTAAACGTTACCGTACACAACTTTTTTACCGTCATTGAGTAGGTACCTACCAAATAGAATCATATACATAGACTGTATGGTTCTTATGTTAGGTTATTTGGTCTGCCACCCTTATTATACCTAGTCTAGTTAGCACTATAGTTAGTATCTTATAGTTCGTTTACTTACGAGTAGGTATATTGGCTTATTTGTGTAGCTTTCAAATTATATACAGAACAACATTTCACAAGGTTTCTTGAAAAATACGGCAACATTCCGATTAAAACCCTTGTCAAATAAAGCTAGCGTTTTCTCTTGCAGTATACATCTTACGAACGCTTCCCTAACTAGCTTATGGAGCAGAAAGAAGCGACAAGAAAACCACCCCATTTTGCCTCTTTTATCCGTTTTCAATATTTTCAAACAAAGTCCAAACTAAGGTCTTCCAGTTGTGTGTCGTGCTTGATCCTTGATGAGATGTAAAACAGGATCTCAAGCTGGTGGTAACAGAAAACAATATTAGGAAACTAATTAACTCAAAATACCTGAAAATTTAACTTTTACCGGGAAAGCCAATTGAAGTCGGTTTTTTTTTCTTAAAAAATATAACAAGTTCGCTTGGTGATGATAAAACTTTAAGGAAGTATAGCAGTTACATAATAATAACAATATAATTCATTTGATCGTTTCATTATGCTCTATTTTTTTTTGTAATATTTTACGTATGTTCAGTTTAGCCCATGATAGTTAGTGTATGTGAAATGTGTTGCATGTGTAAAGAAGTGTCCTACTCAAATTAAAACAATATAATAGAGTCGGATTCTAGTTCCACACCGGCCCAAACCAGTAGCCACATTTGAGTAGCATTGATATTGTACCCAGATCGGGAGATCAGTATTCTCCATTGTTCTTAATCTACTAAAGTTGTGGATAACTAACTCAAAGATATAAAACATATATGCCCTTTTTACCACGTGTTAACGGATTAACGGTAACGAAGTTAACTTTTTGTAACGGATTAGCATTTAACGAAGTTAACTATTTGATTAACGGTGCCCAGCTCTGCAGATAACTGTCGAGGGCTAGGCCTAAAAATTGCTACTCCGTCTGGATTAAAACTCAAATACCTTAACCTGGCTTCAACTCCAATATCAGTCAAGCGACTGCTTTGTCAACCGGCAAAAAGTTTATTTTACTAGATTCTGATTGCAAAATCACAAACACAACTTACTTAAGTATTTACTTCAAAACTGTCAAACTTTTAAATTCTAAATAGCTAAAGTTAAAACTTCGTTGAAGCAACGTTTGTTAAACCATGCATACTTATAGATACTAGCGACTAGTAAATATATACGCCATGTAACGTTGACTTTGATAATGTTATTTTCCAATCTATCACGCATTGTGAGACGGCGGTGTAGAGCAGGACATGAGTGAACGATGGATAAACAACGTGAAAAATCTGCTTAACATTTGTCCTTGGGCCTTGTCTGTCATAACTTATGAAGATAAATTTTCGAGCTGGGTTCACTGCTGCCGTTTCGTCTTAATTTTACCAGAACCTTACGAAAAATAGGTACCGTTTTCTATATCAGTGAATAGATTTTTCGAAGAGGCTTTTTAACTTCGGTCCGAAATATCCGAATATGAATATAAGTCAACGAGCGAACAAAGTTCTCCCAGTCTACTAGGACAATCCGTTGTTAGTATGTGGGTATGTATGTATGTATGTGTGTTTGTTCGACGATAACTTGAGTATTGTTGATTGTGGAATTTGAAAGGGTAGGTGAGATAAATTTATATTATAAGTGCGAATATGAATACCTATGAGCCAAATTGGTCAAAGGTTTGCCGAGATCGAGGTCGGGAGTTCAAGTTCGGGGCGAACAAGTAGTTATAGTAAAACATACTTTCTACAAGCGGTTAAGATTTTTAGATAGGTACTCTTATTTCATATTCATTGTGTCTTTAACTTATTCATACTAATATTTAAAATGCGAACGAGAAATTTTCACGGTAAAGTATACTGTAAAGTATTTCAATGAAGCTTGGCATGTTGAAACCTTGTACATGTAGTTTATTTTAGTCTTCTTTGTTAACGATAGTATTCTTTACTTCGTAAATGTAACAATCTGAACGCCGCTGGGCGAAAATAGAAAGGTACCTACATACCTAGACCTGTGTCAGGAGTGTGCACTCTAGAGAGCCGAAATTCGCACCAATTTTATTTCGCAAAAAGAATCGTAACAAAATCCAACATTTATGCTTCGCATTACTTTTATTATTGATTTTAATTTATCCTTACGGTTTTTTTTGCAAAGTTTTTAGCTGACTAAATATTTAAATTAAACTTGCAGCAGTTGTAGTGGACAGAAAAAATGCATTAGTCACGAAATTTTAGTATTTATTTAGCTACTGTTGGTGAAACCAAGGAAAATCTAACGCAGGCGCAACTACCTACTTGATAATGAAATTCACTATTCAGTTTTATCCACATTGATTGACAGATCATCATAAATTGAGAGAGTGTGTGTGTGTATGGTGACAGATCATCACTTACTTGATAATACGCTTTCAAGCTGATCTTTATCGACGCGTACTCGTATCATGATCGTTAGTGTGGACGCAATGGGAGCTATCGTATTGTCGCTCACTAGACGGCGCCACTCATGTGTGGGTCCTGTGTGAGTATGAGAGAACTGTCAAAGTGACGTTTGAAATGTTCCCGCAGGACCCACGTTCCCCTAGTGCCCCTAGCGGAAAATCGACTAGCGGTTGCGCGCGACCTTTTTGCGTCCACACTAACGATCATGATACGCGTCGGTGCTACGCGACGGAGATACAATACGGCAAAATGATACAAGTGTGGACCCAGCTTTAGATGTGTTAGCGACAAGGCAGCAGCGAAGTCAACAGCTAAGCAAATATTGTGTGTATACAGAACTTGCAGTGTTAAACGAACCACGAAACCTAACGAACGGCTCCTGATTGGTCTCAAGAGAAGTAAGCATCACGACAAGTACTTGATTCACAAATATAACTAACCAAATATACAGGATGATTCATGAGTCGTGAGCAGAATTAACCCCACGATATCAGTGGTTGATAAGCTATTGTTTCATACTCGACTTAACGAAATTAAAATGAAATGAAATTAGATTTCCTGACTGTGAGTTAATTGATACGTAACTATCAATTAAGTATCAATTACCTCATAATTAGGAGACAGTAATTAATTTAATTTAACCAGCTTCCCGGGATCCGACCGCCAAAAGCCTCGCGTGATCAGGACCTGTACAGTTATTTAGAAGAGATTGTACTCTACAAATGCGGACATCATTTGAAACTTGTGATTGTCAGTTCTGCCTAATTGTAAAAAATAACTATCCAATAGTATACAATAAAATACATAATACAATATGAGTAGGGCAGACGGGTTCGTATATATCTAAAATGTTGTTCTACGTACGGCATTGAATCGTTCTATTTCCCTCTCTATTGTTCTCGCATATTCGAGCGACAAATATATAGAGACGAAAGAACGAACGAAGTTATTCATGGTAGGCACAGGCACTCAGAGCAACAGCGATATGTTGCTCGGCTATACAATGATGAATAGTTCACAAAGAAGCAATTAAAAGTTTAACCCCTTTAGTTAAACGCTGATCAAGTTGACGACACACCTGGTTGTGGATAAATCACTTTTAGAAACTAGTTAACGGCGCATAGACATGTTCGGCTCTATTTAGGTTACCGGGAACGTATAAGCAGTAAGTAGGTACGTATGTATTGTTTTGTCGTTACGGAAACTGTATCTCAATAGTAAATTATTTATTGAATCGATGGAAGTTTTTGAACACAATTCGCCAATGTCGGAAGCTGTCTATTTTTGGTTATGTTAATAGCGATATCATTGGTTGCGGATGTGGATATTGAAATGCTCACGTCGCGTCCGCGGATACGGATTACGGATGCGGGTGTGGATGTAAGATAAGGTACATAAAAAAAAACAAATACCTACCAACAAACTCGTTACCTATTAAATTTCTTTTGACACCACCAATTCATAAAAGGGTTTTTTCTGTTCAAGCTAGGAGGGCTTAAAGAGGCACTTTTCTTCCCTGCTGGGATGGATTAAAGTAGCACTTTTTACGTTTTCGGGCATTAACTAGTGGCATCGTGGTGTTGGTTGGTATGATGCTGTTTTCAGTTCTTTTTATTTCGTCTTAGTTGGTGTGAAAAGCAGTAGGTATAACACGGTATCAAAATTAATATCGTCTTGGGCGTTAACGCTTGAATCACTCATTACGCACAGTAATCTACTTTAGAATCCTTCTCTATGTTCGGGATTCGCCATCGCTTCATTCGGAATTCAATGTAAACCCTCGCCGGATTTATATCAATTTGATCCCATGTAACACAATCTACTATTTCGCTATCCGTCAAGTCAAGGATGTAAGAGCTTTATCGACAAATCTCGAAAACGTAACCATATTCCTGTTGGGTAATGGTGAAATTACCTTACTTTACCTAGCACGTGCGCCGTCGCGTCGCCGAGACGTTCCTGTACCTACTTGTTCCACATCCCCATCGATTTGATGCGGATGCTGATTGAAAATGATGGGGAAGTTCCGCGGTTGCGGATACGGATATCCGCAACATCCCTGCTTTATAAACGCGTAACTCCGAGTTAGCGGTTAACCGTTCGCGGTGGCGCTTATATGTTAATAGGTGTTGGACCACTTGCTCTAGCCGGGAATATCCAACTAAGCTGGACTTAGGAGTCAAATTCCATAAGTACTAAAAAATACTTAACTCCGGGTTAGTTGGGTACTGGGACATACCCATAGCAGGAGTTCGAAGCGCCCGTGTAAACCCATTGTCAGCGCATTTCACTCGCACCAACGTCCAACATGTCAGTAAGGTAAAGTACCTAGTGGATGACACTCCACTTCTTTCTAGCGTCTTTTCCCGGCTTTTGCTACGCTCAGTCGCTCAGGGAGCCCGGGGTCCGCTTTGGCAACTAATTCCAGGATTTGGCGTAGGCGCTAGTTTTACGAAAGCAACTGCCACCTGACCTTCCAACCCAGAGGGCCTTATTAGGATTTGCGGAGTAACTAAGCATTATTAGGATTAGTGCAATTTCCTCACGATGTTTTCCTTCACCGAAAACCGAATGGTAAATCTCGAATAATATTTCGTACATTATGTTCCGAAAGTCATTGGTGCGAGCTTGAGTCTGAACCCGCGATTTTCAGATTGAGAGTCGCATGCTCTTACCGATGGGCCATCAACGCTCCCCAGTGGATGGAGGAAATTCAGACATTTACGTAGAAAACTATTTAACTATCAAACATACTGCAAATTTATAAACTGGTTCTTCCTCAAGAATATAGGAAACATAAATAGTTCTCGAACCATTAATAAATAATTAAAATTTTCCGCGACTTCTCAAATTGGACCAGTGGATGACAAGGAAATTTTCGAACACCCCAGCGGATGACTATGGAAAAATGGAATGAGTGGCCTAGTAATAAGTATGACAGGGCACTGCATCAAGTTATATTTTATAAGTTTTGTTTCTTCTGTTATTGTCAGGACGTAACAATGTCAATTGTAATCCTATAAAGTCAATTAAATAGAAACTGGTTAAGAAAAATATGTTTATATTTGAGTGTTTAATTAGACAATTTTGTAGCAAAATATGTATAGGTGTACTTTTTAGTGATTTTACCTGCAAATGAGGAATACAGGATGGAATTTCCATTTGGGTCAGCGAGGGTACTTAGATTACATCACATTGTCTCCTACAAGGGGAGTTCTGCGCGTTAGCTTTGATGTCCCTATCGCCTTCGAAAAGTCCGAGACAGATAATGTAGGTATAATAATAAATAATAATAATAAGCCAGCCTATGTACGTCCCACTGCTGGGCACATACTTTCTCTCGAACACGAGAGGGATACGGCTATAGTCCCCATGCTGGCCCAAAGCGGGTTGGGGGACTTTACATACTCGTACACATTTTAATTTTCCTTCACGAAAAGCAACTGGTAAATATCAAATGATGTTTCGTCTTAGATCATTTCCAAAAAACTCATTGGTACGAGTACGAGCCGTAGGTTGAAACCGCTACCTCCAGATTGAATGTTGGGCGCTTTACCTTTTAGCCACTAGAGCTCAAAAACCATGAAATCATAAAATGTGAAAGTGAATGACATTGGGTCATCCACTTGGTACTACAAATCGCTGTAATAATGATCCAGTGTATGATGTGCCTCCAAAATACTTATTAATAATAATCAAATTTAAATACTCTAAATCCATTACGAGTATTGGTTTTATTATCTAATCATTTTAATAAATACCGATATAACCCAAAACGAAACGAAGCGCCTGATCACAAAAACTTTCTCACAAATAAGTATACAAATAGTACAATAAGTCTATAAATAGGACAGGAAAATCATTGCCTCTCGCTCGACTCAGCCTTTAAGGTGTCCAATAACGAAATAGCCGTTTTGATCATTCAAAATAAATAGTAGGTGTGCCCGGGAGAAATTTTATGTCTCCAACTATGAAAATGAGGCGAGAACATTTTGAAAATAATTTGTTGTTTGATTGATTGTTTTCACCGAAAACCCCCCTTTTACAAAAAATTACGTAAGTCCCGACAAGATTAAGTAAGTAAGAAGACCCATTTATTTTTAAGGACTTAATTATGTTTAATTCTTCTGCGTACCTACATATCTATTATTTTCAAATCTTTCAAGGCTTGCCCTTAAGGAACAAAATCGATGGGTACAATAAATCTTGAAATATTTTAAAAGTAAATTAATCGTACTGAGACGTGGAGTAGTGCTTCTTTTCGAATTATAATAATAAACATTCCTTTGCTGCTTTGTAGAGTACCAGGTTCTGATTTAAACTGTTTTGTGAACACTTTGATACGTATCTAATTACAATACATGAATAGCAAAGTGGATACCTCCTTTGAATTGAATAAAGTTCTAACTGTGACGAATAGTAATATACAAATCTACAAAAGTAGGCACCGTGTTGGTACTTAGCTAAAGTCTTTTCAACACACGTGACTTTGATTAATGATACAAAAAGTACATACATAACCACATATATAGGTATGTAACTATACATATTGTTTTTAAGTTTAAGTAATTAAGTAATAAAGCTTACCTTAAGAGGCATATCCCGGCTATCAGCACAGCCACAAACATGACTAAAGTTTTCAAGTAGTTCAAAGTGAAATTAAGAATATAAAAAGTTGTCTCGTGTTTATATCGGTAAAGGGCGCGTTAGGCATTAGACGCCGTGGCGAGCGGCGGCGCGCAAGTTCGACGAGACTTGCAGCATCTCGCCGCGCGCCGCGCCGCGCATGCGTCCACTCCGTGGAATACCGCCGGCCGCGTTGTGTGGTTCGCCGAAACATGTGCTTTTGAGATCCGATGACTTTGAAAAATACGCCATCTCATTTTATAAAGTCATCGAAATCGCACCTGCTTGAAATGCGTGATTAAGGAATCAATACGTTTAATTAACTATTTAACAAACTGTATGTTCCTCTTTTGTTTACGTGTTTAACACAGACCACACAAACTTTTTAGTTATTACATAGGTATATAAATTTAAAAAATCTACTGTCAAACTGTGGTTGTCAGTCATCGAGTATAACCTGAAAAAAAAAACCGGCCAAGAGTATGTCGGGCCACGCTCAGTGTAGGGTTCCGTAGTTTACCGTCCGTCACAATAGGCAACCTTAAAAAGTGTTTTAATAGACACCATGCTTAATATGCTTATAATAATTACCAATTCGATGATACTTTCGATCACACCCGTCCCGACCCCATCAACTCGGGAAAAATCTTAACAGCGCGAAGTAGACCACGGTACAACGCCATCTCTCTCTCTCTCTCGGAAAATTGGGTTACTAATTTATACAAACTAGACGGGTTATGTATGTTGGGTTTTCGGGGGTAACTTTTGATCACGTGAATTGATTTGAATCATTTTTTTTATTAGAAGGAAGATACGTGCGGGATGATAAATTAAGTACTCAAGATAAAAAAAAAATATTTGCATATAAGTACGGTTAAATTACAAACTTAATTCAGGAATTATTTTGTACAATTTTTCAAACACCGTTCAACCAATCAAGTTCAAAATAATTTTCCAATAAAGTTCTTATTAAGTTCTACTTTTGCAATATTTTCCATATTTTTTGAACTCATACTTCAAAAGTTAGAGGGGGGCACATTTTTTTTAAACTTCTGGAGCGATTATTTCCGAAAATATTAACTTTATCAAACCCTGTTTTTAAAAAAACCCTCATTATTTTTTAAATACCTACCCAATGACATGTCACTCTAGGGTTGAAACGAAAAATAAAATCACCCCCCACTTTACGTGTACGGCAGGCACCCCAAAAAAAATTATAACCACTTTTTATTTTACCACTTTGTTGGCGTGACAAATTTACATATTCGTACAAAATTACAGCTTTCTAGTACTTACTCGTACAGTCACTGAGATTATCCGCGGACGGTCGGACAGACAGACAGACAAAGCGAAACTATAAGGGTTCCTAGTTTCAAAATTGTAAAAAAATAATGAAAGTAGAGACTTTCAAGGAAATTTATAGATTATGGTCAATCAAGCCATTTTTGTTTTCTTTTTTTACAAAACGGCATATTTTATATTAAAAAAGTGTAGGTATGTATATCGTAGTGCTACGAAGATACTCGTTTTAGCTAGTTATGGTTATGGTCCCTAGTCCCTACCTACTAAAGCTTCTTTTAGATGCTGACGGTTCACTACGGAACCCTACAATGAGCGTGGCCGGGCATGCTCTTGACCGGCTTTTTACACGTTTATTTGGTAGACCATTAAAAAACCAAAAACCGTAAAACGACGCGGAACCTTAACTCTAGTGATGGACACTATTAATTCAAATTGGTTTTATCTTTCAGGCCATAAGACGGAAACTCAATTTAATTTATTTCTGCTTCACTAGATACCTAATTGCTAAAAGTCTTGTTTGAATAGCATTGTAAAATAAAACATTACTCAATTTACTAGGATACTTTAATTGAAATATGATCATATTTTGTAAGCGGGGAATTAGGAACATTTTACTTCCAACGCTTAACGTGGCGCGGACCAAATTAGATTTGTAAGCCAGGAAAATTAGGGATAGTCGCCATATATCAGAGCGGCTAAGGTTCTCAGAAATATCTAAACACGCGTCTATTTTCAAAGCAGTTTACTACTTTCGCCGCCGGCCGGCCGCTGTTATTTACGATTCAACAACAACAGCGGGATCCTGCCTTTTTGTCGAATATCATTTTGCCGAATACCAACTTGGCAACCCGCTTTTGCCCATGATTTGAGATATCAACGTTTACCAAATTATTATTTGCTAACTCTCATCTAGCCGAATTTTCATTTGACAACTAGGTTAGGTTAGGTTGGATTATGATTTGTGATATTATGCGAAAGATACGGTTGCGAAGTGATGAGTTGGTAAATGATTATATGGCAAACCTGTGTTTTGGGATAAATTATTTGGGAAATTAAAATTTTGGTAAAAAAAAACTTTGGCGATAGTTTAGCAGCCTAATAGCATTTGTGATTCATTCATTACTCGATAGATGTTTGAAGATATTTTTATATTTTTTATAAATAATCGCTCTAAAAGTATAAAAATATGCATCACTAACTTTTGAACCAAGGGCAAAAATAGTAAATAAAATCAAGAAGATAGGGCATAGTACAAACTTAAAAAGAAAAATATTTGTTTTAAACGTTATTTGCCATTTTTGTGTATTCACCAATAAATTAGTTTCCTACAAAAGGGCGTAAGTACCTGGAAGTGCCCTATTACTTTTTCAGTTTTCCTAGTCAAAATCTGTCTGGTTTCTCGATCCCACTCACTATATCATACTCATTCGGCAGAGGGTGATTCAAGTGACCGCATGCATAGAAAGCTTTTATGCAGAAGGGTCACTTCACTCAGCACTTGACTGTACTTAAATACGTAAGTAACATCTTTAAAGACATTAGTTGCTGACTGTAGTTTACTTTTTTGACTTGTTAAATGTATAACGTAAGCATACACATAAGTGTCTATTTTTCTTCAATATCAGAAGATCAATACGCAATCATCGAAAACGCGAATTTTCATATCTGCATCTCTTACGCTCGAATAAGCACGCGCGACAGAGAGGGAGATACAAGTTTGGATCGTTCAATGTTCGCGGTAGAAGGTCAGTAACGAGAGTGCTTATTGTGGGTGAGCTGCCTGATACGAATTCATAACGTCAGGGTTGCGTAAACGGATATTGTTCGTACGAGCGAAAATTGCCTCGAATTTCAAGGAATCTTCTTTAATATGCTTGCGGAATTTAAAAGGCGCCTATTCAACAGGGGCTTTACCATAATGTCTTAACGCGACTCAGTTTAGGACCTAAACTGAGTCGCTGCCATACAACTGAGCACAGTTAAGAACCAACAACAAAAGTTTTTTTTAGTTTGCGTCTCGTTCCTACCACTTAAGAACGAGCAAGATACAAACACTATCGAATCGCGCAGTCGCTATCGAGTACGGTTATGTGAAACTCATGGTTAGCATTTCTCGAATTCTGTAAATATGTTTGTTACCCGGAAACAGTCAGAACTCCATTACTGCATCGGTGTGAAAATACATGGATATGATGCACCATGGTAAAATTAAAAAGAAAAATTACGAATTCAACAAAACTATGCCATTGTGTTCCCTTAAATGTACTTAGCTATACATATGCCGAAGATAAAGCAATTAAAAAAAAGCACGGTGTCCCTATACGTTTATGTTATAAAGTTTTGCTGGTATATACTTTCGGGCATATCCGCTAGATCTGCCAATAAATACTATCCGCCTTATTCTTCAAAAAATTAAGTTTAAGTTAAATTATGTTTTCTCCCATTCTGACAAACGCGATTGTCAAAGTGACAGATACGGACAAACAATCATTTAGCTAAACTGTTGTTGAAGTGCGTTAATGAATAACGCCATATATGATTATCCAAATGACAGAGCTGTAGGGTTAGCATGGTTGCCATTTTATCGCTTATCACGCTATGCGTCACTTTCGCACATACATACTTGTTAGAACGTGACAGCAACGTCGGTAAACGATAAAAACCCGACCATCATAGACTAGCTGGTTTGTATAGGGCTCCTGATTACGGGGTCCATGAGGAATTAAAGGAACTTCTCAAATTTGGAATCCACATGCATGGTGATTTGAGCGTTTCCTTAAAAAAACTCAAAAATTTCTTGACGGAAACTATCAATTTCGCCAAGTAGTTGTTGGCGAATAGTGCGCTCCTTCAATCTACACGTTACAAGTTTTGTGGTGTACTTCCGCACTAATACTTATGGCTACAACTTATTAGACCTCCGGTTACACTAAGTTATTTTCTAACTCGAAAGCAACTTGTATTGGACCAAATAAAAAACAGTGTTAGCACAACGTAACAATCCACCAATGATATTTTTTTACTATTTTCCACCATGAAATTTATGTAGCAATACAGTTTTTAATCTTTTTTAAACACTTCTTTGCTAGAAAATAAATGAATTTTGTCATTTAGTCAAAGTTGGACCAATTTGGTTAAAAATCCTATGGATCATGTATTTACGTGTTCTTCGCACGGGTTTTTTTATACATATAAACCTTCTTCCCAGTCTATCTATAAAAAAAACCGCATCAAAATCCATTGCGTAGTTTTAAAGATTTAAGCATACATACACACAGACAGCGGGATGGGACTTTGTTTTATACTATGTAGTGATGATATAACTGAAATAATTAAGATTGTGTTCTTGAAATGAAACAAAATATTTTTATTGCACAAACATGATAAACAAAAGATGGTTCATTATACATATTTTCGTTTTATTTTTTGTTAGTTAAGCTTTTCTTGTATTTAACTATCTTTTCTTGTATCTAACTTAAACTTGAGGTGTGCAATAAAGAGTATTCTATCTATCTATCTATAATTATGTGACAATGCAAGTTTAGCCACTAATGGCATGCAAATGAAGACCTATATCTAAATTGTTTTCTTGATAATTATTTATGAAGCCGACCGTACGTTGACTCGCACCTGTTATAGGCAGGTACGTATAAGTTAGAGCAAGAGAGATATGTAGAACGTCGTCGGGAGAACAATGGCGGCAAATGGCGTGATCCCTAAAGACCGGGCTGATTGCTCCGGCGCCTGGACTCCGAGGTAATGGGATTCGAATCCGCCGACTGATGACTTGTGAATCTAATTGCTATTATATTTGAGATTGAATAACTTGGTGAATAACGTGGAGTGAGGCATGAAGATGTTTATTAAATGGTTAATTTAATTTCAGACATTCGTGTTCCTGACTAGGCGATTCGTATTCACGATTGTTTGTCATTTAAATGATATATATATATATATATATTATAATTATTATATACATAGCCTACCTATTCAAACGCAGATCGACCTATTCCCAGACTGAGCAAAGTTTGGACTATGGGTACTAGGCGACGACATAAATACTATAGATAAGTACATACATATATACATGGAAAACGTCCTTTACTCAGGAACAAATATTCGTGACACACAAATAAATGCCCTTACCAGGATTCGAATACTCCAGTTCCAGCTTCGTAGGCAGGTTCACTACCGACTAGGCTAGGGAGGCCGTCAAATATTATAATAATGATTTTTAAAGCAAGTTCATATTACATAACATCTTATTTTTTTATTATTTCCATTATAATTTGTATGATTTCATAAATATTTTTGTATATGCCAGATTACGCGATAATAATACCTAAATGTTAATTAAGTATTCAATGAAGACACAATTTCTTTGACATCAGTATTTTTAAGCATTATTTCGGTAACTAAGTTACCTGGCCGAACATCAAAGAGTGCTTAAACCATCAAGCAAGTCGGCGAGAAATTCGTAACAAAGTTATGGGAAATTACGTAGCAATCAAGGCACTCGCGTAGCACCGCTACACCCGTAGCAGCTACGAGGCTACGGCGCTCCAAAGTGCGTGAACAGGCCCGTAATGTAAAAATGATTTTGTATGTAAATTGCATTTATAAGCTCTTGGAAAACATTTGGAACTTTCACTTTCTTTGTTATGAGTATGAGTGATGTAATAAGAACCGCAGTCTGTGACGCATTATAACTTGAGAAACGATACATTAAAGCAGTATATTTATTTTTATCACACTTGCTCGCAAAAACTGTCATTACACGTACGGTCATTAAATCCTAAATTTGACGTAAACCCTATTTATATTTGATATTTACTTATTTGAAAACGTCGTTTTAGGTTCAAGCTAAGCAATTCTGGTTGATGTTACTGGTGACCGAAGAGCTGGTGGCTTCCTCGCACAACGGTATCAGCATTGCGATACAACGAGGAAATTCCGCCAGCATCCTAGGTACAATGCCTCAAGGACCTATTTTAGATTTAAGGTAGGTAGAAGTAGGTAGTTAGGTAAGTTATACTTAGGTACAGTATATATCTTGAAAATAAATGTTTTCAAAAGCAAAACAAGTGTGATGAAAAACATTATGTGTGGCGAAGCGGTAACAAAAATCTAATTTACACAATGTAGGTACTAGTAAATGTGTTTAATTACGTTAGCAATGTAAAATTACTTTAAGAGCGAAACATTAAAAAATCTGTAACATTATTTATCATTAGAAAGTCTTCTAACTCTTAGACAGTTTAACTTCAAAAATATTAAAAAATGACTTGATTTTATAAATTGAAAGAGATGTCATATACCTACTTCAGAAAAAGTGACCAAGGCCGACGAGCAGGGCTGGGATCGAACCAGCCCTGCTCACCATCATTTCATCATCATCATTAATTAAATGTAATAAATGTTTTGAATCGTGCTTTACAATTGTGTGACGTGATTTTAGTTTTACGGTCTTGAGTTACGTATGAATAATGTATGGTAGTTTGTGGGCGATGAACACGGCACTGGTCGGCTTATGAAACAATTCGGGGCGAGATGCGCGTCCAGAGACCCCTGCGCTACCATGGAAACTCGATTAGACACGTAAGTGTTTAAAAACTTGTTGCACTTCGGCGGTTAGCACATTGCTTAAGAAACAAGCGTGTACAGTCGAGTTAATAAATATATGAGCATTTCCAAGGCTTCCAAAATAATGGTACACCCTTAGAGCATAAACAATAAAGTGTAAGTGTTTAAATATAATGCATTCAGCTGTACAAATATTTATGAACTCGAATGTTTAAGTTTGGGTCCATCCAGGTCCTAAACTAAATGTAGTTTTATAGAGCACTTGTTAATATATGTAACTGTAATTTTTGCCTTCTAATATATAAATAATATATATCGATAGTGAATTATGTATCTAATTTTAAGTCTAGCAAAGTTTTACATCGGATTAAGAATAAAAACTTGCACAAACTTAATTTAAAATAACTTTAAAAGCGAGAGTTAATTAGCAAATGAAAATTTAATAATTCATCTTGTTTAGGCAAATTCGATGTGAAGGCTGTAATGGAAAAGAAACTGAACTTTTGTAAACTTTATTTAACAACTGAAATTTGGAAAGGTAGCGACGTAAATAAAAATAGTGAAGGCTAACTTTGCGATCTTAGTTAATAAGAAAATACCGGCCAAGTGTGAGTCGGACTCGCACACCAAGTGTTCCGTACCATTTAACGCAGTGTGTGTACATATGTATGTTACGATAATACGACCGTTTCAATAGTGAATTGTTTCAGTGGTGTTTGATGAGGTAGTGTGAAAATACAAGGAGAAACAGTGACAAGACACGTGACGCCTTTTGTTTACATTGTTAGGAAGTTCCATTGGTGGCAATCTTAGGTACCGTGAATTAACTTCCAGGAACTGAAATGAATTTGCCATAATGTGAGCGCTACTCGTATCTCTCTCGCATCTTTTATATACTCGTATCTCTCGCATATTTTAATAAGTTCACCGAACAGCTTTCCATATACGTATGCTGGGAATGTGTACTTACCTATTAGGTATTTAATAAATTTTTTAAAAGTTCTTTAATGGCCACTTGCGTCATCCAAGATTTGCCACATAAGCCGGAGTTAATCGTTTTTTTTGTATGGAATTTGACAACTTAACTCCGAGTTAGCGGCTAATCCTAGGAGGTGCAAGTGTTCCTAAGACAGACGTAAGGGTTATTTAGGATTAAATCGAGAGTTTTTTTCGCCAGCAAACAGTAGTAACAAAGCTGCCGGACAGCATTCCTATAAAGCACGTCTCTTTTAAATCACTATCATTAGGGCAATGTCGCGGCCCGACGCCCGACGAACCGGCACCATTACGCAAGTTTCGGCCCCCGCACTCACTATTTCTCACGTCTGCTCCCTCGAGTATATTCTGAGGGCCTGCTGGGAATATAGGAATTTTGAAATACCGTATTTATACCTCTTTCGCTCGAATAACCAAGTGCGATAGAGAGAAAGATATGAATGCTCGCGGTAGTACGCCTGTCAATTTAACAAGAAACAAGAGAGCCCTCAGACGCTCACTATTGTAATGGGAATCTTAAAGGATTTCACGAGCAATATAAAATTTATTCAGTTATTTTTTAGTTAAGTCCAATCTAACTTTTAAGTACTAATATAGTGTGTAATTTGTTTTGTCTAGTGTATACCTGCTAACAAATAATGAGGTCATGTTATCTTGAAAATAAATAAAATGAATGAATGAATGAAAAATTTTTTGGTAATATATTGAATGTCGCATTATATAATTACTTAAGATGTTACTTTACTGTCACCTACTTCTGTTGTTTCTCCAATAAAATAAAATAAATAAATGTCACTTTATGTAGTCTTAGATCGATTTTTAATTATTATTAATATTAATATTTTACATTCTAGACGATTTAAAAATAATATACAACGAAGAAATGCCGCCTGGATTCTAGGCACAAAGCTTCAAGGACCTATTTTAGATTTAAAGTAGGTAGCTACACTTACTGTATTTTTTTTTTTGAAAATAAATGAATATTGCCTTCTAGACAAAGCGAATTAAAGATACTACTTTTATGACGTATTACACCATTTTAAAAGTTCTTGTTTTTTTAAAGTTAGGTATCAACACAACATATTTCAATTCAAGTTATGTTTTGTTATGTTTGTCTACAAATTACGGTCCGCATCTAGAGCACTAGATGGTATAATTACTTTACCTATATTTAGTAAGGCAGTGAGTAAATATCAGAAAAAAAAATCATAGAATATTAACGAGAAAAGTTGGTTACTTTTAGAAGCGAGGTGAGGTGAGGATATGGGCACGAAATTGTGTTTGTCTCAATTTAAGGGACTAGCGAAATATTCTAAATGTGTACCACGAGCATGTTTCATGGGCGAACATAGACTAGAACTAAATTGACAGGTACGAGTAAAGGATGACTCACACTAGAACGGGACGGAACGGGACGGGGCGGGACAGGAAAATCTGTCAATTTCTATAGAAAGCGTCACGTGACATCCGAGGGCTCCGAGCTATCACGTGATTTTTTTCTATAGAAATTTACAGATTTTCCCGTCCCGTCCCGTGCAAGTGTGAGTCATCGTTAAAGGAGGCAAATCGAAAGTAACCTATATTTGCCTACTTTAAGTAATCAATCAATATATTTATTTATTTAGATGACATTGATATCATTGTTGTTAGAATATCTTATAAAATAGTGTATACAAATGTTATATTACATTTAATCTTTAAAATGATTTTATTCAATACAGGACAACACACATGACCTGCAATCATCTTTAGGATGCTGTTAGGGCTGTTCCTCGTTCTGTTTAACAGAGATGCTGCCTTTTTTGCAGAATTGCTGCGATTCTATCGGTTCGCAAACATGGCGTATGCGCACCAGAATCTAGAATCAGCATCCCTAAAGCATTGTTATATTGAACTCTTATAGCGTAATAAGACTTTTGGGTATATCGTACCCATAGGCTGCTTGTGTAAAAAGAAGAGCAGTATGCTTTAAACAAAGTAATCTTTACTGGTTTTGAACACCTAGCAAACCTACTGGCCAGCATGTTCGCCATCGCACACAATGCTCTTCACTCCCTTTCCATGTCAGCTTTGACAATGTGCTCGAGATATTTAAACCAAGTGACTCTTGAGAGGACGCCGCTGTTTAGTCGGACGGGTGGCATAATTGTAGAATACTTACTTCCAGCTTTGAAAACTAGTATTTTGCACGGTTTAATTTATAACGGGAGTACCGTTATATACTAAATCGTGCGAGGAGGCAGCGATGGAGGGAGCCAGCAGCACCATGTCGTCCGAATACTGATGTTGTTTAGACCTAGTAATTTTTGTAGGAAATTATTTTCATTAATTGGTGGTGAAATGATAAAAAACAGATCTGAAGCACTTTTGTGATGCACACAACATTTCTTTTTTCCAGTTTTTGTTCTTTTATTATGTGTTTGTCTGTACATGTTTGTGACCGTCACGAATAAATGATTCTTATTCTTATTCATATTCTTATTGTTCTTTTCTATTTTACGCACGTATTACGCCTTTATTATTCTGTCTCGTAGACCTCAAGGGAATAAAAAAAGGTAAGGCAACATTTATCATTTACAATTCCCAAATCATGCAAGGTATTTTCCAAATCTCTTAACAAAATTCATGCACATTCTAAAGGCACGTTCATTCCTCAATTCGTCGTCAGAATTCCTCGGCTCGTGCGGATGCTGCATGCTGCGGGCGTGTTTATCGCGAACGCCGCAATCTGGCGGCGGACGCGCGGCCGGCCTCGCCAAATAACTTCCGCTACCAGCACATGTGTGACGTGTGCCACTTACCCAGTCTCGCACCTAGCGTTCCTGCCGCTGTCGACTTAGCCCTGCCCGTGCCACGCAAGAATCAACCCCAAAGCAAGGCGACAAGTACCTTGCTTCAGATTAAAATTGGGACCTGACTTTGACACGTCACTTTGCGTCTACTTCCGTACTATGCCTACTAGGTCTAGTCACGTTTATGTAGCAACCGTGGGAAGTGGGAACTTCTTTTGTCGTTACATTTTGCAAAGTGAGATCGTTTTTTACATGGCTAATTTTATAATAGGGGGTGGTTGTGGAAAAAAAGCATGTACGATATTTGTAGCCTCGTGCCGCCCAATGTGCAGTACATTGTACAAATTAATACTCAGCATAATGCCCAGCCGTAAATACAAAAATTTTGAGCAAAACGCCCAGTGTACAGTACGCTGTATATAAAAGTTTATAAAATGTCATTTTTGAATTTTTGCGCGTACTCGTAATTTAATTCCACCAAGACATCGTGAATGGTCGGTTCAATGGCGATATTTTTGACAACTGATGTTTGAAAGAGAAGTTTTCTACATTCTTCTTTTTTCAACCATGGCGCCAACTAGTGCGACACTGTATCCTGATTTATTAAATTCTTTTTTTCTTATGAGAGTGATATAAAAATTATCCTAAATTTGTGTATTATGTACATTGGGAGTTATATCTTTTAACAATTTTTTTTATGACACCATAACTTTCCTACAGAAAATAAGTGATTTTGTGCTTTGAAAAGTAAAAAAGCTGATCTCAAAGTTAGGTACTAAATCCATCCTCCGTCTTTTGAGTTGATGAGAACAAAAGCTATTTCCAAAAATCGACAACAAAAAAACATACTGTATTTATCATTGGCAATGGTTTTGACAGTCACATATTATATTAGTGACCCTTCTTATAGTAGATAGTGTTCTAAGTTTCGTGACGCATTGGTTATATTATACTGTAATGACATGTCAACGTTTTTATCAATAAATAGAAATAAAGTATTCTAAGACGATTTATTACGTCATGAGTTTTACTTGCATAAAGGTTGCTTCAAAGTAACAAATAGTAATCTGTTAATTTCTTCGTAACTACTGCACTGATTGTTAGTACAGGTTCTAAACACCGTAACGCATATGTACGTTTCGGCTATGCCAAATAGCTATGTACAACCTGTATACGGTATATTATTAATAATAATAAAGGTATTTTTATATTTATATGTTCTGACTTTTGGTAAAATGTTTTGATAAAAGCTTGTTGTCTATCATTTTAGTGCCTAAAATGTTTTACCTACTATATTTTTGTTCTGACTTCTATTGGTTTTATGTAGGTATTGAAATAGAAAAATAAAAGTTAATGGCTTTATTATAGCAAAATATGATTAAGTGCCTAAAATCTAAAATTTTCCAATTTTTTTAAATGTTCATTCTTGGTATTTCTGACTTCAACGAAAGACCCAATGTGCATGCAAATGAACTAAACATAATATGAATTCATAATTTGGTTTATTGTATTTATTTTTATTTAGGTACATTATGTCCAGAAAAAATATTTAAAAAAAATCTTCTTGAGTTTCGCATTAAAAAAAGTATCTGAAGTGCGTGGGCGTTAACGAAATTAAAATATATTGTCTCATACGTTGTACACTGGGCGTTTAGCGTAACTTTCGTTTTTTTTTCATGGGCGCAGAGACGTCGGGAAGTCAGAACCTAAGAAAGGAATAAAGGGAAAATATCATCGCGTTCAATAAGATTCGAGCTTACGATTTCTCGGAACCCCCATTACTGTGTGATCTTTTCCATTACTCCTGTCTTTGTTTGAGAGATGACGCGGTCAATTATATTTTTTATAAGAGTAGAGAAGAATTCGTACCTAGCAGAGCCAAACATTTGTATGTTGCTTGAACAATAGTTTCACGCGAATACTTAGTAATTTGCACAACAAAACCTAAAAAAATATACTTTGGAACTTCAGAGGAACAAACTGTAATCTACTAAGAGCAATAATACATGTAAGATCTGGCTTCTAATTGGACACAGAGTTAGCGGTTACGCGGCAAGTTTGGTTGGTCGGGGGCCAGCGCAGGCGCGAGGCCACTCCGCGCGCCGCCGCCGCCGCGGCCGCTCCTTGCAATCGCGAGACGACGCTGCCCGTCGGTACAAACTTATACACGACGCGATTACTTACGATAACGAGTTCTTAGCGAACAGAAAACAATGTTGATAGTCATTTGAACTTGGTTTAGAGGTTGCGTTATTGATAATAAAATGGATACGTGAAGTTGAGGACGTTTTTGAGGATAATAAGTCTGATTTGGCGGTTTGTAATATTGCGCGTTGGTTGTAAAGGGAAGTGCAGCATGTGAGTAGCCGCGATGCACGCCGCGCCAGCCGCGCGATGAGGCCGCGCCGCCAGCGTCTCGCGCCAGCCCTTGCCCTGGCGCGGTTGTTACCGCTGGTCTTCACGTTAGTGCGAGCACAGTAAGTATACTTCTTTATCCCCCTTTAAGAGCACTTATCTGGTATTTAAGTACCCTAAATTCTACAGCCTTGTAAAAGAATTTCTCGCCTAAGAGCGTTGCGTAGCTACGATACGAACGAGCAACGAATTGGTACGAGCGAAGTTAAGCGGCATGTGAATGCCATTAAGGAAAATGTGTAGGTAAACATTTTCGAGTCACCTTGTTCCGTTACGAAGATAAAGCAGGAATGCTTGACTTAAAGTCGGCACTGCAAAGACATTCCGCGGCCTCCAACACCGCGTGCCGCACTTCAACAATGCGGTTAAAACTTAATCGACAAGCTTAATAGTTTGAAAACTATGATGATGGACTTTAAGTAAGTAAATATATACCTATGAAACTTAAAGCGCACAGTGGGTATACCCACGAATATAAGCTGCCAACGAGTAGAGGAATCCAAAGGTCACGCATTCAAACACGCTTACTTGAGATTAAAAGAAGCAAAAATATTACATCGCTATCGATGGTTTTGTATATTAACAGTTAATGCGGTTAGTAAAATAATTACTTAAAATGTGTTGCATAAGGTATTTTAATGCATGCATTGCATAGTTTAAAACAGAAATTTCTAGATTTGAGTAATGTATGCTAAGTTATGTGATAGACAGGCAGAAACTATGGACTAGTGAAACCATAAATTATTATACCAACCCTAATATAGAGGTAATCTGACAACCCAAGGCAGATTTTTTTTATTTACCTAAATGTCTCCCTATTCACTCCTAAAAAGGGAGGCATTAAATTAAAAAAAAAAGTGCTGAAATTATTATATTTGAGTTACTAGTTTCCCCACTATCTTTATAACCCTCCTACCTAACCTATATTTTGAACCCTCTTTATATCCCCAGTAGGGAGTTAATTATGGTATAAAAAAAATCGTAGGTATGTTATATCCCTTTTCAATTGTGGCAGAATTCATCTAAGTACTTCGTCTTCTTTTATAAATCATGGCGTCTGGCCGAGAGTAGGACAATTTTGCCAGTGTCACGTATTATCAATATATCAGTATGTCATAATTATATTAAATACATAGTATATTGCCACTTGGGCGACGTTGTTCGGTAATTGGCCTCGCTATTTATTAACTTTCTACGTAACAAAATAGTTTCTCAGGAGGCCGAGATCCCGGGCCAAACGAGTAATGGCTCAATAACGGTTACATGCGTTTCAGGATTAGTTCTTCATTAGCTGCACACTTCTTCTTTAATTGACTGCACAATAAGCTATAAATATAACACATTAAACAACATTTATCAGGCAAAAAACAATCCTTCGCCGTCTTGAATATTAAACGGAAGTCCCAGAATTCATTTAAATTCATTCAGTTGTTTTTTTGTACAAACATGTACTCGTAAACAAAGAATAGTACATTTCGATGCTAGTGCGGAAAGTATGTCATTACTTCACGAGTCCCGAGGTATCATGCCACGAGCCGTAGGCGAGTGGCAATACTCGGAACAAGTGAAAAATGACATATCCGCACGTGAATCGAACGACGTTTTTCAATACAGATGCGAAAAAAATTAAAATACATAAGAACGAATTTGTAATATAGTGGATATACTAAGAACATCTTTAAAATGTTTATCTTATCCTCTTTACTTTCTCATTTTCAATCTCATAATAATTATTTCTCATATGCAAAATAATAAATCGCATATCGCATGTGACAAATCGTATCGTCATGTCTAATAGGGCCGTCGAACATCTTTACCTGATTGAAAAACGCCTCTACTTTGACTGACGTTTCGTTGACACTGTTCCGTTTCATACACACAGATTTATAAGAACTGTTTTCAATGTTAATATTTTTAATGAATGATCATTATTATGACGAAGAAGTAAATATTGAAATATAAAATATCAATATCTTTCATATTTTGGCATTAATAGTAGGTGTTTAGTTTTTTTACGCCTCGGTAAAGTTAACGAACAATAATACTCTTCGGTAAGCAGTCATGAATTGGAACACATCTACATTTAAAAAAATTGGAAAAGTAAAAAGCACTAGTTCGCAAAAACAAACTTTGCGCACGCAAAACAGCCAAGAAAAGGGCACTTTTTGAGCAACTGTATTGAAAACTAATTTACCTGCTAAATATTGTGAATCTTTAGAAATAATTAAACGTATTTCCGCAATGACTAATAAATTGGCAAAACAGATTCCGGGCTGTCATGGGGTAGGTAACTGGTTTAGCAGCCGTCATCTGGGTTAATTCAATATAGGATTAGGGAATCTCCATGCTAAATGGTAATTTTGCTTGCTGCCCGCTAAGAGCTCCCTTATTGCTATATTCTACATAAGTGTTTCGTTGCTTTCATTAAAATTGATTTACATTTAAGTACGTGTCGTAAATTTATTTTCGATCATAGTTGGGGAATTCATGACTATAAAAAAGTATAAAAAGTGAAACTATTTAAAATGTTAGTTTGCACAAGTAACTTCTATGTTGACGGATGATTATCATTCTCTCAGTCATCATTTAACCCTGTGATAACGAGTGCTGGGCTCGAAACGTCGGGAAATGTGATTAATAACGTTTCATTTATATTAATGCAAATTGCGGTAATATAAGACAATATAATGAAAAATAAAGTTCCCTATTTTTGGAGTATCAGTAAAGATCAAAACTATGTTGAGTAAGGTTTTCTTCGAATACAAATCTCTCTTAAAATGATGATGATGATGATGATGATAAGATAATTTAGAATTATTAGGTCGGATTTTAATCTTTACAATTTGCCTTGTTTAACGTATCTTCAGGGCTTTGAAATGTATCAATAATATAGCGTCAAATCGCGTACTTACATGGATATGTGTAAGACAGCTACATACTTAAAATGTCCGTATAATGTTATCCCTTGTCGAAACCGATGAGCTTTAAGATCAGATATGTTTGATCCTACAAAGTGATACATATACCAAGTACACGGCTATCGCGAGGCCCCTTGAAGTGATCAAAGATCAGGTACTTACCACTTTGATGCACGAAATTGAAGGAGGGTTTAATTCTTCATCGTTAATCTACTTACAGTCTTAAATTAAATCGGGACATGAAAGTGATGCGTGTGAACTGATTGATTCTAAAACGAAATTTAAAGTAACATTGAGCCACTGAATCGATATCTTTATGAAAATTAGCCCTTATGGTGCTACTCTGTCTGTCTGCCTGTTAAATAATTTGAAATTTGGAATTTTTTTTTTCACTCAAGACTACATAGGTCCACAATAATTATTTACAATAATATGAGAAATTAAAATTAAAAAATGAATTAATAAATGAAAAAATGAATTTATAAAAAATGAACCCGGCCAGACACATTGAGAGAGGATTTATCATATATTATAAATATTATAATTTATTTTCAATGAAAAATGCCCGATAAAAGAGGGGGCAAAAATTAAAAGTTACTGGGTCATATGGGGTAGTTTTGAAAGGGCTAGCTTTGCACATTCCTAAACAATTTTTGTTTGAAATTTTTGACGTATAAATGAAAACGTAAAAAAAAACTATTCCCCCCTTTATCTCCAAAGTTCATAAAAGATTTTTTTTTCTACTCCAGAACTTCTATCTGTTAATTAGATGACTGACAGGTCTATGGTGTAGTCCATAAGAACACTGTTCCTATGGATTTTCATACAATACATGAGCACCGTTGTTTAGATAGACTATTTTAGATGTCGTAGAAAAACTAGCGTATGCAACAGTTCATAATTGTTTCTTAAAACTCTCGGGTCTATTATTACCCAGCTTGACTTCGTCTCGTTTTGTAACAGCGACCATCAAGTTTTAAGAACCCTTATTTTATCACTGTTGCATAAACTACTATTTTTACACAACGTTATATTATCATAAATATTACAGGAAAAATATGGACCCTAACTTTATAATTTTTGTATGCAAAATAGTAGATGCGTTCAAAGCGCATATATATCGACTGCCAGTTTTGTTATTTATATTTTTTTAAACTCAGAGACAAACTAGAGTAGGCCCCAAATTTCATATCGTTCGATATCAAAATAACGTGCAGCTTGCTTGCGTCATTGTATACAATTGACTGATTTAGCTATAATAAATTAATATAAATAAATATTACAGGACATTCTTACACAAATTGACTAATTTCTGCAGTAAGCTCAAGATGGCTTGTGTTACGGGTACTCAGACAACGATATATATATACAAATACAAAAATACATAGAAAACACCCCTCACTCGGGAACAAATATCTGTGTTCATCACACAAATAGTGGTGTGTAGTATATGTCTTGTAAGTAGGGATAATTTAGCAATAGGAAGTTTTTGGTTTTCTTTTTTTTGCCGCGTTGTACAGTACATGTATCTGCCATCTCAAATTCTCCCTCAATTACTCAAAGGTTAACTGGAAGAGATCCCTTAAAGGGATAAGTTCGCCTTTGTACAAACTTTGTATTTCTTTTTTATCCAGTTTTTGTTTATATTGCATTTGTACAATAAAGTGTTCTACTACTACTACTACTACTACTACAAATAAATTCCCTTACTGGGATTCGAACCCAGGACCATCGGCTTAGCAGGCAGGGTTACTACCAACTACGCTAACCAGTAACCGGTCGTCAAATAATAACATTTTCACAGATAAAAATTTTGTTGTAACAAAAAAGTCTATTAATATTGCCTTTATATTAGGGTTGCCATAAAGGTGAGGACTCAGACCGGGACATTTAATAAAAAACCGACCAAGTTCGAGTCGGACTCGCGCACCGAGGGTTCCGTGCAAACTTTTAGTTGCAACTGCAACTCGAAGTAGAAATTTGACGTCAGTCTCATGTATCACTCGTTTTCTCGGCATAGTTAGTAGGCGAGTTTGTTTTTGTCATTTTTTTTATCACGTACCTACTTAAATCGTTTTTCGGAGACCATGAATTCATATAAATAAAAAAATAACAATCTAAGGCGGTTAAAATTCAAAAGTTCGTAAGAGATTTTTTTATTTAAAAAATATGAATGGAGAAGGGGATAATATTATATTTTACTGTTACATTTATCATAATGTTAAACTTTTTGTAAAAAAAACATATTATTTTCCTTCGTAAACTTCGTAGATATGGGGGATGGTATTTATTTTTACATTACCGTTAGTAAATAAAATTACTGTAAATTTTTTTTTAGCATTTGCAAATCAAACCCTTTCAAATGATACCCCACATGAAATGATATTATTATATATGATGCCCATAAATTTTAAATTTTTGTTCCCTCTTTTATCGGGCATTTTACATCTAAAATACGTTGAAATATATAATAAACCCTCTGACAATGTGTCTGATTTAACCTTGTTTATATAATATAACTATTCAAATTCAAATCGGCACCTTTAGTAGTTCTCGAGACTAAGTCACACCATAAGGGTTCCTTGGTTAGTTTGGAATCTTAATCGGTTGGTTTGTAAATTTTTATTTAAATTAACAGTGTCAACGCCCGGCCACCAAACACGCTGAATGAAAATTAAACAAGGAATGAAAAATGTTGCAGAACACATACAATCTTAGTCAAAATAACGAATCACAAAAAAGGAGCGAACAAATATTTTATGTGTCAAAATGATGCCCCCGCTCCAGGGATCCTACAGTTAAATAAATAGATCGATGTCTTATTCTTTTACTCAGCTGTTCAAAGTACTGCTCGCACGCGACGCGACAAGAAACTGTACTATCTATATTTGAACGAATTTTTTTACAGAATTTCGGGGATAGTATCTTTTACTAAGAGTAATGAAAAGTAATTCAAGACATGCTAACATACTAATGGTGATGCTAAGAATATAACTTATGTCCGCTATTTCCCGCGACTTTGGAAGTTGTGTTTTTTAACAAATAGTGAAAAAGCTCGAGGAACTGAAAGGAGATTTTGTTTTAACACTGTTAATGTAAATTCGTAAAAAGTGAACGGACATGGGTCCGCGCTTAAGTCATTCTATCCACGTACGATTAGCCTAATAGTTAGTCGTGTTTATTGTAGGTATTTTTTTAAATTAAATCCAGTCCCCTACTAAATGAAATAAATAACTATTATGATTTTTAAACCGGGACAATTTGCTTATCGGCCGGGACGCCGGGACATCATGCTCCAAACCGGGACATGTCCCGGCGTACCGGGACGTATGGCAACCCTACTTTATATGCGATTTTTGAACGCATTATTGAGAGCTAATGATATGTAGGTATATAAAAAACTTTTTTGATCTAAATTTGAAATTTAACGAATTAATAAAAAAAATGTTATTCTTTAAATTTATACGATATGCTGTAAGTACTGTTTTATAAATAAAGTTTAAAATATTGGTTTACGTGATAAAAAAAAATATCAATCTAAAACAAACCAGCATACCTACTAACGAGTGACCCATGTAAATTACATGTGGCTGACGTAGACTTTCTACTTCTAGGTGAAGTTGCAACAAAAAGTTTGCACGGAACCCTCGGTGCGCGAGTCCGACTCGCACTTCGCCGCAATTTTTATTTAGTACGTCAGTCGTAACAGTAAGCAAGTGTGAGGATAGCATAATAGTAAGGAGACTCGTAACATACGAACCGCTACTTATTGGGTATCACAAACGCGTTGCTGGTCTCGTAAAAATATTAAATCCGCGCACAGTTCTGAGTGCCACTTGAAATCATCGAATAAGTTTATCATTACCGAATTTAAACGTTTATTGTTGGGTTACAAAAATAAATCTATGTTAAATTAAAATTAAAAAATATTACTTCCCGGCCTAGGCCTTCAGTTTTGTACAAAAAAATATTTACAGTTCTTAGCGAAACTGATTGTAATTTATCCAGAAATGATATACTACATTCCATATTATGAATGGTTTGGAATAAAGTGGCCCCAACAAAGCGCGGCGGACGAATTTTTCCCCCTCTCCACCCCATAACGATAGTTGGCTCTCTATGGTTCCCGGTCTAAATCCGCTCAAAACTACCTAAAGATCAACTGTGTCAATTGTCAGCTCATAATCAAGAAGTGCAAGATTCATACAACATTTAGCATCCGAACTATCATTGCTAAATTTTCCAAAATTTTTAAATCTCGTATATTTTTTCAACGGCAAGTGACACGTATGCATATGTATACATATTTAAAAAAAGAGATTAATGATCTACTTACAAGTTTTCTAAAAGAAGCTTTTTTCTCAGATAAAGAGTTTCCAAGATATAGAGCAATATACGAAAAGAAAAGTGGGGAGATAAAGATTTTATCAAAATCGGCCATTTTTCGGAGCTCATATCTAGACATCGAAAAGGAATAGATAAAAAGTTTATAAGTAAAAGTTGTAGAGAATTATATAGGCTTTCAATATGTCCTTGACCTTCATTTTCTCCCCCCCCTCCTCGGGCTCAGGTCCAAGGACAAGGACTTTTAGTATGTTCGTCTCCTATATGTTCCTAACAACATCCCATAAACATTCTGCTTTCCACCATTCGACCTAGACCCCTTTTTTGAGCACTTTTTGGTAGATTTGGATGCCAAAGTACCGCAGTCGTTAACAGTCGCAAATTTGTTAAGCTGTGTGTATGTGAAACAGCGTCCATGTTGTACATTGTCGTATCGTCCATATGCGGCCGTATAGTATGTAACTGGGCTAACATTGAGACTTTTGGCCCAGGAACCAGCGCGCTGTAGCCGCGGCCGACCGGCTGGAGAACGTGACGCACACCGTGTCGCGCATCCTCGACGGCTACGACATCAGACTCAGGCCAAACTTCGGAGGTAAGATAGGAAATAAACAACATTACAGGTGCCTTCTACACGGTCGCCAACACAGCTGTCAACGAACCTTGGCCGGTGGTCGATATCGATACAATTTTTTTGCCAGCGGCCTGCGAAATATCATGCAACGTTGGATATTTCTGTGGCGTTCTCTTACTTAGGTGTATATATACAAACCTAGCGATTTTCAAAATCTTGGAATAAATTTCCAAGCGGACCCTGACCCTGAAAAAAATTAGAATGATTTCAAATATCTGCATAATTTACTATTCTAAAAACAAACATTTATTCTCGAAATATATACAGTAAGTGTAACTTACCTAACTACCTACCTCTACCTACCTTAAATCTAAAGTAGGTCCTTGAGGCATTGTACCTAGGATGCTGGCGGCATTTCCTCGTTGTATCGCAATGCTGATACGTTGTGCGAGGAAGCCACCAGCTCTTCGGTCACCAGTAACATCAACCAGACGTTTCGCGATTTCTACGAAAAATTTGCGTACGCTGGGACCCCATGGACCAAGAGTTTCGACCCCGAATGGTACAAAAAGGTACTCTTTGCCCAGGCTCTTATATTTATTACGTTTTAAAATTTCGGCGCATTCAGCCGCTCCGCCCGCTTTTACATTAGTTCGTTGAAGATGGGACGGTGCCAGCGTGTCTACACAGGTAGCATCCCACACTAGCATCCGTCCCAAACTCCAAGGAACCAAGGACACCCCATCAGGTCTCTTGCCATCATCCCTGAAAATGCCAGTCGGCTCAAGGAGAGCAGGCACGTTGATGGTGGCAAGAGACCGACGGATTATGTCATTAAGAGATGCATGTCTCGAAAAACGGCCTGCACTTTTTTTACAACACAATCCATGGTGTCCCAGTCGGTCCACGTCTGTGCCACAAGGACATGGGTGTGGCGCACACACCGAAACCCCCAGTCGCAAACCAGTCGCCAGTCTAAGGGAGACCGGATCCAAGAAAGTACCAGTATTGGGCGAAGGATGGGCATGAAGCCAGTAACCAGCTTCCCGGGATCCGGCCGCCAAAAGCCTCGCGCGATCTGGACCTGTAGAGTTATTTAAAAGAGTATTGTAAGTTAAATCGCAGTAAACATTATCCCAACTCCTTTGTGATTTGGGGTTGTCTGGAAAGTCTTTGCCCGGGCAGGCAATTTTAAAAGCATTTTTAGCATCCTCAAAGCTTGCGATCTCATAGTTTGTGGGCAAAGCCCTTAAAATATTTCCTATGAGACCGGCTGTGCTATGAGTGGATGCTAAAAAGGCTGGAGATGCCACACTGGAAATTTTGCGAATTCCTAAACCCCCGAACCGAATAGGGAGGGACGCCTGAGACCAGGAAGGCTCATTCAGCTGAATGTTTAGAATCATCACTAAACTAATTTTGATCAAATCATCTATAGGTGATAGTAAATTTAGATATTTCCAAAAAGGACAGCATCGGAGCACATATGTAAATTTAGGGACAAAAAGACAGAATTTAAGAATCACAAGAGCATAATGAGGGCTAATTTCGAGTAAACGATTCGTGTGACTTTTGAATTTTGATATCGAGTTAGAAATATAGTCGGGAAAAGATTCTTCAAATATAGGGGAGCCTAAGAGGCAAAGAGAATGTTTGTCTACTAACTTGATATTAGGAGCCAGATCGTCAAATTTGTGTTTTAAATCGGCAAAAATACAAGATGAATTTTGAATGAAGAGTTCGCATTTTGCAAAATTCAGTTCTAAACCAATATTTTTGAAACTACTCTTAATAAGAGACAAGTCAGAGAGCACAGTATTAACGTTGCCTCCTAGGGTCCCGTCATCTAGGTACCAGACATTGAATTTTGATTTCAATTTTTGAATGATTGGATTTATAGCCAAACTAAAAATTGCTGGGCCGAGAGGGTCACCCTGCTGACAACCAACCTCAGAAGATAATTCATTGGACTTGTACATTAATTTAGATGAGTCCGAATAGCAAAAGAAAAGGTAATTGTATAGTTCAGGAATTTTGTCCCTAATTTCTGTCAGCAAAGTGTCCCTATTAACCGAGTTAAAAGCATTTTTAACGTCAATTTTGACTACAATTTCGCAATCATCAGAGGAAAGGTAGGTCCTTAGGGCATGGACGGCTGCCTCGCACCCACCTTTCGTGCCAAAACCCAGCTGTACAGGTTCAAAAAGGCCCTGCAATTTTGATCGAATGTAAATGACAAACAATGACATCAAAATGCGAGTAATGAAGATATTACATTATACTACTTGAATTCTGACGCTCTTCAGTTAAAAACATTTATTCTCGAAATATATACAGTAAATGTAACTTACCTAACTACCTACCTCTACCTACCTTAAATCTAAAGTAGGTCCTTGAGGCATTGTACCTAGGATGCTGGCGGCATTTCCTCGTTGTATCGCAATGCTGATACGTTGTGCGAGGAAGCCACCAGCTCTTCGGTCACCAGTAACATCAACCAGAAGTTTCGCGATTTCTACGAAAAATTTGCGTGCGCTGGGACCCCATGGACCAAGAGTTTCGACCCCGAATGGTACAAAAAGGTACTCTTCATTTTAAACATCACTAGTGAGTGACTAAAAAGGAATGATGAATATTAAACATAAAGAAACGGTGAACGATGAATAACTGGGAATAACTTTATCTACCTGATGCCTAGTTCAGTTAAATAAACACATGTTTCGCCTGGCAAAATGAGATTCTACCTCACATACGGCGGAAGGACATAATCATATCGCCCCACATCCAAGAAGCACTTTAAACACTACCATTCAGCAAATAGCAACGTATTCTAAATCATAGCGAGGCAATCTCGCCGAAGCCTTAGACTGCATGTTATTGCGGGCGGGCTCTAGGCCATCCAATATTGAATTTACTTCGGTAAACACGGTATGATTTGTCAGCAACTCGCTCGCATAGACACTGTCTCGCAGATGGCAACTTCGCTTCGCTGCTGACTACTGAGTTGCTGACTATATTTTATTGCTTCGCAGGCGATCCGTTGTACGTCGGAATGGATTTAACCATCGCGAGCTTCGACGCGATATCTGAAGTGAATATGGTGAGTCTAGTTCTTGTGTCTGTGTGAAAAATAAGCATTGCAATGCTGACATATCGTTTGGGGACTCTTTTATATGATTCGTTCGATTAGACGGACTAAAGGATAAGAGGTCTTTGATTCAATAGTCCTTTTTTCAGGTTTGTGTCACATGAGATGCATTTTAATGTGAACAATAACGAAACTGATTTTATCTATATTTTAGTGGATTTGGCTACTAGACGTTACAGGTTGCAACAAAAAGTAATCAGCGTCATGGTCTAAGTAGGAAAAATATTTTTTTTTGTATGAAGTGAAATTAAAAAAATTGCGTCAAAATTTATTTTCTCGTTTTTTTGGTCAACTCAGACCACGATACTGAATACGCCCTAAACGGATCACAGGCACCTTGTATAAAACATCCGAAACCTCAAATCAAAATCATGTCGAAACGGGATAACCCTGAGCGGCGGTAAAACCTCTTGTATTTTTATCACAATGACATGTTCTACCGTTTTCTATTTAATATAAATATTAGTATGACTTACGATATTCAAATTGTATGAAGGTTTTATTTAGGAAAGTAGCTGTGTACCTAATAACTTACTAATTGGTAATGACTTATACATACAATCAAACCTGGATAAGTGAGAACTGCATAAGTGAGAAAACTCTATTAGTGAGAGTAATAGCCAGGACCCGTCATTTTAAGCTCTCAAAACCTCTGTTTGTGAGAAACAGAAACCTCTGTAAGAGAGAGTCGTTTTTCCCTCATAGACCTCCGTAAGTGAGACTGCTACTTATCTATACCTCTATAAGCGACAGTCGAGCTTTATTTACAAATTTAACATCTGCTATTTTATGACTCATTCTTAACTTTCGTGGAACTTCCTACCATTGTTTTTGTATTGTTTTCTCGTCAATATTTTATATATTCTATTTCGTGGAGCTAAATAATGTTGTTATTCTATCGCATTCTTTTCGAATGGACACGTGTGCCTGTGTACCGCCCTGTTTGTCTGTCTTACTCAGTTTATAGTTATCAATTGCGAAGGAAAGTTCTGTTCTGCATCATGTCAAAACGGAAAATTAAAGTACTGTCATTAAGTGATAAACTTAAATTAGTGAATGCGTTTGAATCCGGAAAATCGCATAATGTAATTCAGAGGGAGTTTAATTTACCAGAATCCACCTATTATAAAATTATAAAATCCTAAGACTGTATAAAGTCTAGAGTGCTGTGATGGACATGGAAGTATTAAGAGGACTAGAGTTTCTGAATTTCCCAATAATCGAAAAGTGCCTTTTGGAATGGATAAAACAAACTCTCGATAAAAACATTCCCATAGATGGACCGTTGTTGCTGTGACTTGTTATTGCTGCGTACCACTATAAAGGATGACTCACAGTAGTCCGTTCCGTTCCGATCCGATACGGGACGATCTGTCAGTTTCTATAGAAAGTATCACGTGATAGCTCGGAGCCCTCGGACGTCAAGTGACTTGTTGTATAGAAACTGACAGATCGTCCCGTATCGGATCGGAACGGAACGGACTACTGTGAGTCATCCTTAAGAGAGAAACGCTACCCATGTACCTGCATTAGCGAGAAAATAAGGTCAGTGAGAAACCTCTATAAGCGAGAATGAGATTGTGCTTATCCAGGTTTGCATACTTACATATTTCCATGCCGTCTTGCCCTAATTATATTTTTCACAACATTAGCCTATTTATGCAAAGATTGTTTGATATTGCCGCAAACTTTATCAGAGAGAGTATCACATATCAGACACCGGAGGTGCGCGACAGATTTAGGATCTCAACGAGGACGTCGGTGGCGCCTCTCAAGGCTCGTCCATCACAATCATTAAGCTTTTAAAAGCAGGGAAAAGAGAGCAAGGCTGCGGTCACTTGACATAGTTGGAGGGTCGCTGCTGACGGGGGCGGAGTGCTGCGTCAGCCAATCGATGCCCGCCCCTCGGCTGAGGTCACCGCCCACTTATACTATACTAAATGCAAATTTTAATACCACTACATGTAATAAAGTGTGCTCCTGATAAAAATAGAAGTCTTCGAAATATATTACCTTGTAAAAAGTACAGTATTGACGTAACCTATCCTACCATACGGGTACTTATACACTTCTACACAAGTACCCATTCACGACACGCTGTTAAGCCTCTATAGCCTCATGTATAGTATATTAAATGTCAAGTGTATCAATTATATGGCATTTACGGAATAAATTGGCGGTAAATACTTAAACAATACTTTCCGCCTACCACCATTTATTTAGCAACTGGATTAAAATAGTATATTAATTGTGTCACAAGGCAACACAATTAGTTACATATTAACGGCGAAGGCATAGGTACTATCGCGTTCAGAATTGCATGGGCAGTTCATAATTGAATTCATTCATAAATTGTCCATGCTCTTATGAACGCGTGTATACATTGAATCTTGAATGTTAGCATTAACGTTAGGGGTTCAAACGTTACCGTGGATGATCAGATTGACCTACTGATTTTTACTCCACCTATCAGCAAAATAAACCACACCAACAATAACAATAATGTTGTTGTCCCAACACCACGATGTCACCAGTGCAGGGTGCGTAAACAAGATGCCAATCGCTCACGCTCCGTAGCGTAGCGTAGTTATCTGGAGTGATATGAAATATCACTCTTCCTTATTCAAATAATAATAAATTCAAATAATTTTTATTAGTGCGACAAAGACAGTTGCGTTTCGTTTGTACAGTCAAGTGCAATAATATGGTTCGACATAATCGTCTCATAAATATGGTACTACGCTCTTATTACACCGGCATAAGGTGCTATGGGACATATTTTTGAGTAAGATGTGCACCACCATATTTTTACACTTGACTGTATTCTAAATGCCTACATAAAACTATGTGCGCTTTGAACAGAAAACTGCACTTTCCTCCCAGCAAGGAAGTAAACTCTTCTCTCCCTCCTAGCAAGAAGGAAAAATACTCTTCTTCGAATAGGTGGTGTGAAATGGAACATTGTTGGAGAGGCTATAAAAGTGAGCTATAGATGGACGAGTTAAGGATGACTCAGATAAGAACAAACCGGGACGTGACCGGGCCGGGCCGATTTGTCAGTTTCTATAGAAAACGTCACGTGACCTTCGAGGGCTCCGAGCTATCACGTGATTCTTTCTATAGAAATTGACGGATCGTCCCGTCCCGCCCTGTCCCGTCCCGTTCTAGTGTAAGTTATCCTTTAGTTAGAGGGCCGACCCTTAGGGGAGTCCATCTAGCGCTTTCAGCCGAGGCATTACATAGTGCTTTTCACGATTACTATAAGGAAATTTAAAAAAAAGTTTTACGTAATTTGCTGCAAACAAGATTTCTGTTCAGAGGCATTTTTATGTTGTTTGCTCCAAACTGAATTACTTTTTTTATGTTATGGTCTGGGTGCTAGTATTTAGGCCAAAATCGACCTGATTGGTTTCTAAGTGAGGAGAAATCTGTCCTATACTCAAACAACTTTTTAAAACAAAACTCTCCAACAATAATATTGTTTGTAAGTTGGTTCAGGTGTTCAACTAAAGCCTACTTTCCTGCTTTGATTCAGACCATCTATTGCCACATTTCCGACCAGTAGCGCAATAAAAGATTAAAACTAAATAAACTTATAACCAATGATGGGCAATACTTAATCGACTAACGATTAAGATTAATCTACTTAATAGCGGTTAACGATAAAAAATTGGATGATTAATCATAGTCGCAAAAGTTCCGATTAGTTTAGTTTCAATTAAATTAATCGTCGTTTACCTAATTACCAATGCCTTCATTTTTAATCCATTAATTATTTTAACGATTCTAATTTTCTGTGGATTAATATTTGGTTTTTAGGGTTCCGTAGTCAACTAGGAACCCTTATAGTTTCGCTCTGTCTGTCTGTCTGTCCGTCCGTCCGTCCGTCCGTCCCTCCGCGGATAATCTCAATGACTGTAAGTACTAGAAAGCTGTAATTTTGTACGAATATGGATATCGGTCACGCCAATAAAGTGGTAAAATAAAAAGTGGTTATAATTCCTTTTTTAGAGTACCTCCCATACACGTAAAGTGGGGGGTGTTTTTTTTTTCGTTTCAACCCTAGAGTGTGGTATATCATTGGATAGGTATTTGTAAAATAATGAGGGTTTACTCAGAACAAATTTTGATAAAGTTAATATTTTCGGAAATAATCGCTCCAGAAGTTTTAAAAAATGTGTCCCCCCCTCTAACTTTTGAACTATAAGTTAAAAAAATATGAAAAAAATTACAAAAGTAGAATAAGAACTACTAAGTAGTTACTAAGTAGTTAATAAGAACTTTCTTGGAAAATTATTTTCAACTTGATTGGTTGAACGGTTTTTGAAAAAAATTACAAAATAATTTCTGAATTAAGTTTGTAATTTAACTGTACACTTCTTTTATCTTGAGTACGTACTTAATTTATCATCCCGCACGTATCTTCCTTCTAATAAGAAAAGAATGATTCAAATCGATTCACGCGATCAAAAGTTACCCCCGAAAACCCAACATACATATAACCTGTCTAGTTTGTATAAATTAGTAACCCAATTGCCCGAGGGATGGCACGGTGGTCTACTTGGCGCTGTTAAGATTTTTCCGGAGTTGATGGGGTCGGGATGGGTGTGATCGAAAGTATCATCGAATTGTTAATTATTATAAGTATATTGAGCATGATATCTATTTAAACACTTTTTAAGGTTGCCTATTGTGACGGACGGTAAACTGCGGAACCCTACACTGAGCACGGCCCGACATGCTCTTGGCCGGTTTTTAATCCTTATTTTCGAGTTACGTTGACAGATTGCTACATTTCAAGGCATGTTTAACAATAGTTTGCACTGCGAACTATTGTTAACCAAACTACTGCTGCAAACTTTGCAGCAGTAGTTTGGACTATGTAAGAATTTGAAAAGTAACGAATCTAAGGTTAAAATTGCGAGAAACGGCCGCCAACTCTTATTTCTTCAGTTTTGGTCCGATCGAGATAAAAATATCTGAGAATCCGATAGGTTCTGAGTTTAGGGGCCTTACCATGACGTCTTTACGCGATTAAGTTTAGTTTAGGCTCAGTTGTATGGAAGCGACTCAGTTTAGGTCGCCAACTGAATGGTGTTAAGACGTCATGGTAAGGCCCCCGATATCAATTTTTATAAAGATCAGACCAAAACTGCAGAAATCCAAGATGGCGGTGGTTTTCGCAATTTTAGCTGTCGTAGAAAAACTCGCGTATGCAACAGCTCATAATAGGTTCTTATTATATCACTGTTGCATAAACTACTATTATAGGTATTAAGTTTATGTTTCAGGACTACACAATAACGCTGTACTTGAACCAGTACTGGAAAGATGAGCGACTAGGATTCGGTCTGCAGGAAGATGTGCTGACACTATCGGGAGACTTCGCCGACAAGATCTGGGTTCCAGACACGTTTTTTGCTAATGATAAGAATAGGTAAGATCCAGGGTAGCAGGATATTATTATTTATTTCAGGTACCTTTTATAAGTTTAGATTATTTTGTCACTGAGAAGCTCTTGTCTTGTTTAATTATGTGGGTAAGACCACATGAAAAACATTTCATCGCAACGCAGGTCTAATATTGCAAGTTTTAGAGATATAATATTTTACAAGCAACTAAGTTGGCTATTTTACCTAGTTAGGGTTTCCCTTGAACTCCACTTCCGCCGACTTACTAATTGCTTCTCCTTTGTGATCTTTCTATTCTGAAGACACGCACCAGTAGGCACTAAAACATGGCCACTCAATCGCTTATTTTCATATTACGTGTAGCAACTTAAAAAACGCCTATACTAGTGATACGCTACCCAAGGCAGTTCCATATATATAGCTCCTAACTTCTAACCGACTATCACTGGACTTAGGTCCCCAGGCGTAGCGTCTTAATAGGTACCTGGAGACTGTCCAGTTACCTATTAAGACTCTCCAGTGGAGAGTGTTCTGTTTTGACCTTTGACTTAATCAGCCGGAC
Organism: Lathronympha strigana; assembly: GCA_949128165.1. Lineage (NCBI taxonomy): Eukaryota > Metazoa > Arthropoda > Insecta > Lepidoptera > Tortricidae > Lathronympha > Lathronympha strigana. The sequence continues at coordinate 6,961,907 of OX421905.1, read as the reverse complement.
TGGCAATGTTTGTCATTTTCTAGGGGCACGTCAAATGTATGGCTATTCGTATGTAACGTACAAATAGCTATGTCCATACCATGAGAATTAAAGTGTGTCATATGCATTCGGCAGAAGAGTAGGACTGTCAATTGCTACTCCGTCTGGTTTAATACTCAAAGGTTTTGACTTTCGACATATACAGCACCGATTGTTCTAGTTTCCTCCATGACGTGACGGAGCGCAACAAGCTGGTGCGCCTCGGCGGCGACGGCACCATCACCTACGGCATGCGCTTCACGGCCACCCTCGCCTGCATGATGGACCTGCACTACTACCCGCTCGACTCGCAGAACTGCACCGTCGAGATTGAAAGCTGTGTGACTCTTACACTAGTAATACGTGGCCGCTCACCGCTTCGTGCATCAGCCTGATATATATATATATATATATATACGTCATTTTTCGCCAAGTTCTTTAGATCGCTGAACGCAAATTACTTTGATGGCTTTGTACTTCTATGCAAGTCTCGCGAACGAGCATGCCACCGTGACTCGTAAAGTCTATCTCTGACAGGACGGCAATCAGACGTCTACAATATGAATACCCCAACCCTTAAGTACTCTAAATACCGCGGTTGCATATTTAATATTTCAGGAATTTTAACAAAAATTAGTATTGCCTCAAGTAATTACTTCTTGAAACCCGGAGTGAAAAATGTATTGGAATGCTATATGCCACTAAAAAGTCACGCTTAAATTGTATGCTTTATTTAGAGTTTAAACGAGGCTCGCCACTTTCTAAGAACGCCACTTTATAAGGACGTTACTTTCGAATTAGGCTACTTTCAATGTAATCCACATTCTAAGGACGTCACTTTCTGAGTATGCCACTTTCTGCTTATGCCACTCTTGGTTATGATCGCTTTTTATTAATGTGGGTTTTTTAACAGTACCTATAGCTGCACGAAAACGTGTGATGTTACAGGGGTGACGTATTATATGTTTGTTAAAAGCTTATTTTATTAAAAGTAGAACACTTGTACACAGATTTGCCTAATTATATAAATAAGAATTTCACAGCCATTTTAGATCACTGGTTCGCACGTTTTTTTGAGACACGGTGGGGCTGACACGAATGTGCTCGTTTCATGCTATTTTATTTAACGACTTTTAGTATTTTAAACCGACAAATTTTTCATTCAATGATTATAGTCGGCAGAAGAGGAATCTCCTTCCTCTAATTTAGTGACTTTTTGACGCCGATTTTGTGCCTTCACAAGGGGTATAGGTAACCTCGATTAAGACCATAGAAGCGGCTAATCGCTAAAAGCAGTAGTTACGAAATTGTATGCCTGCGGAAATATTTATGCAAGAAGACCTAGGAATCTCATATGTGAATATAGAGAAGATCCTAGAGATTATATCGCCAGGCATTCATATTATTTTTCATCGCCACCTTGGGAGTGCCAAGCCAGGAAGCCTTAATGTCCTGGAATTTCACATTGTCATACAATTTTTTTTGCGAGTCATCCCATAATAGCAAAATAACTACATATTTTTTATATTTACAACATTTAAGAAAATTTGATAATAGTGGTTATTTCATACTCCAAATTGCTATTTAAAAACATATAATAAGCGTGCGTTCTATGGATTGATATCGAGCATCTCAAAACTTAGAATTAGAATTAGTACATGTAGATGTTATAAACAAAATAAAAGACAGAAACACATGGTACCCTGTCAGGGTATTGCAAACATAGGCACAACAACAAACAAACATGCATGGCCCATACCAGAAACTAAGGAAATCAACAAAAAATTAAATTGAATGTACTGCTTATAGAGTGAAGGACACAGTTCACGAAAGAATTCATATCAAATGTTGTGTATATCGTGTAAAACCGTTTAATTTTGTTTTATTTTGTTTATTCTTTTTTTTGTCTTTCTGTTTCACTATTTTCTTTTGATACGGTTTCTTGTAGAACCACATATTGTAAATAGTTTTACTACTTTTGTAATTTCTTTTGAAAAAATAAGTCCCGCCGAGTTTCTTGCCGGTAATAATCTTCTCGGGCTGTGGTGTAGGGATATAACCGGTAGTAGCTTTTTTTTTTGACGTTCATAAGTGCATTGTAATGTGCCTAAATTGAAAAATAAAGATATTTATCATTTATTTTATTTATCATTTAGGTAATATATCAACTACTATTAAAATGTAGAATTTTAGGCATAGAAAAAAAAAATTAGTTGAAATATTTAGGTAGCAATATAATTTCGTCTTAGTCTAATGCTAAATATTTATATCATTTCTATAATTTGTTCCTAACTTAAATATTTGAGATCTTTTTATTACTTTAATATCACACAGTGCACAGGTGTTACATATGTAAAAGCTAATATGAATTAAGTATATAGTAGCAGTAGAAAACTCATGTGAAACTATCTTCCTCCATAAATTCTTGAATAGTACTCCTTCTCTATTATTCAATATTCCTTATATTATTGGGTAGCTGATTGTATACTTGGATTTTCCTAGTGACCTAAGGTTTGCCCAACACCCGGGTTGATTTTTTTATAATGCGGGCAACGAGGACAAAATTCGAAAATATTGGGCATATTTACCTGTAGAAAATCTGTCGTAGCGCCTTTTCATATTCTTTTTATCCCATACATTTTGGTATGGGTATGTTGTGGTCAAGCAACAGTTTTCAATATATTCAATTTTCGTGCAGGTATACTCTAAAATAAAGCGGATATCGTTGAAAGTGGCGTATTTAGAAAGTGGCGTACTCAGAAAGTGACGTCCTCAGAAAGTGGCTTACGTTGAAGGCGGTTTTACTCGGAAGTGACGTTAAAAAAATGTGGCCAGCTTCGAAAGTGGCGTTCTTATAAAGTGACATAACTCGAAAGTGGTGACCTCAGAACGTAACGTTCCACAATAGTGATGTTCTAAGAAGATGACCTACTTCGTTAAAATGATTAAGGCACTAAATGGCACTGAAGGTAGGCACAGAATAACTTATTTAGACGGACTTTCCGTTGGCAAAACTCTAGTAAATTTCGAAGAATAGTGCTAACGAATCAGTGCTGGCTCTAAAACAAAACGTGAAACCAAGTTCGCGGATCAAATTCGTACCCTAACGTCGGGGCTAACTAAGATGTAACTGTGCTAGGCTTTGATTACAGACTTTGACCGATTCCCCCATTAGTTAGTTACGCATGCATGGCTTGATTTGAGGCTACACAGATAGTATGGGAGTAAAATCTATTCTGGATAGCTTTTACCTTTTTTTCGCACGTCTGTCACATGTGAAATTTGATTTCGCCATTCAACAAGCTTAAGTTTCGCTTAGTCACTAATCACACAAACTTTAACTGTAAAACACACTAGTTACATTTTAGTTTTGTCAACACGGTCAAGTTATAGTTTTGAAAACTGGGGGGTAAAAATTCTTATGTCTTAAGATGATCTTTGATGTTAAGTATTTACTCATAAGCTCATAACCCGAGAGAATTATGAATGAAAAGTAAGAAATGACTAGCCACAAGTTGTTGAAAAGGATATTTATGTTTACTAGGTAAAAAGAAGAAACATTGCTTACCGAATAAATAATAATCCATCAACATTTAATGGCATGTCGAACCTGATGTGTTCTGGTAGCTTGTCAAAGTTAGTACTTGAAGTTTTGGGTCATCTTGGGACAGCGTACTTATTCGCAGCATGCTAACATACCGCTTACGCTACAGATGGGTACACGGTGTCGGACGTGGTGATGTACTGGAAGGAGACGCCGGTGCGTGGCGTGGAGGACGCTGAGTTGCCGCAGTTCACGATACTGGGACATGAGACTAATGATAGAATAGTAAGTTATTCATGTTAACATACCGCTCACGCTACAGACGGGTATATGTCAGTCTTTAAGTAGAGTAATCAAAATCTTGCAGAGCTACTACTAGCGCTACTACTAACAAGTATTATTATAGCGTTATAAAACAGCTGGATATTATGATATCATCTAAAATAACTGAGCCAAAAGCTTAATAAATGTGCTAAAGAAGTTAGTTAAACTAACTGAAGTGAGTACTATTGCTTCGTCCAGCATGAGTGTTTGTTACTCACTGTTCACTGAACTGTTACAGGAGAAGTTAGCAACGGGCGTGTACCAGCGACTATCGCTGAGCTTCAAACTGCGGAGGAACATCGGATACTTCGTATTCCAAACTTACTTGCCGTGCATCCTCATTGTAATGCTCTCGTGGGTTTCGTTCTGGATCAATCACGAGGCCACGTCGGCGAGAGTTGCGTTAGGTGAGCAAATAGACGTAATATTTGTTTATGTTTACCTATATTTTAGTGTGTAAATGTAAACACAGTTAAACAATGATGTATAGGAGTACCGCTTACTGAGGCGTCCCCTTTGGTATGAGAGGAGGGGCACTGCGAGGTTACAGTTGTGTCATACTTTACACATAAGACAGATTCATGATGGCTACCGTCTGTGTCCCACGACCCCTATTCACCTAGGGAGACACCTCAGCTAAACGCAGGCAAAGTCCGACATTACAATGAAAGTAAAAAAAATGTGACAACCTTCGGCCTCTAAAGTAATTTTAGGCTATTTTATAATTAGACCTAGAAACCTTAGCTGGAAATACTGATTATGACGACACACACAACACTCGTGTGGTGAAAACTACCAACCAACTATTTCATAATGTCAATTTTTAAGCACGAATCAAATCATTTATTAAATGTAATAAATGTTTTGATTCATGTTTTTGGTGTTTTTTAAGTAGTCACACTACTATATATAAATTATAAATTGAAAGAGATGTCATATACTAAAGAAAAAGTGACCAAGGTCCCCGGTGAGCAGGGCTGGGATCGAACCAGCGACCTCCTGCTTTCGCGCTAGACGCCCTAACCACTGGGCTACCCGATCACGGCTGCTCACCGGGGACCTTGGTCACTTTTTCTTTAGTATATGACATCTCTTTCAATTTATATTTCATAATGAGTTTATCATCTACTGCATGGAATTAAAGTGCGTTAATTAAGAACCGTCCCTACAGGAAATTATGCAAAATCAAATTGCCAATTTGTCAGGCAATCAAATTGGCTTCCGAATATTTTTGCAAAATTTTGTGTCCACGCGTCACAATCAAATTGCTAATTAATAAAATTGTGCATAAAATTGCTCCATCTAGACGCCCCCGTAGATAAGTAATCTAAGCAGTTCAACATTTTGAAAAAATGTTTCAGTGCTTTTTATTATATGGGGTATTGGAAACTATACAATTTACTAACTGAAAAACTGCCTTGAGAAACATTTCATTTAAGTAAGAAAACTATGGCCGCCGCCGCCTTTGAGTATTTTATAGTACTTCTTTCACTTCTCAAGCAACCCGGCTGTGGAACTCTCTCCCTCTTGATATAAGGCGTGCTGAATCTGTTGCTTCTTTCAAATCTCTCCTTAAAAAGCACTATTTATCACTTCCTTAGTTCCTGTTCATGTAACTATTGTTTTCCATTAATTTGACTGTGTAATCTCAGTAATCTGCTATCATCATTTCGCTTAATTAGTTTGTATTTGTATATATGTATTTATATATTTATGTATTTTGGTATGAACATATATATATGTATGTATATGTAATTGTGTGTGTTTGTTTTCTTTTTTTTGTAGATTTGTTTTTTCTGTTTTTGTCTTATTTTTTGGTTCTCACATAATACTTTTTCCAGTTTTGCACCACCTACTGTATGTATACTTTTCTTAGTGTAGTGTCTCCTCTACCCAAAGGTTGTCTGGAAGAGATCGCTCTTTAGCGATAAGACCGCCTGTTGTTTGCCTCTTTTTCATGTGTAATCTATACCAGTTTGTGTTATTTTTGTTATTTTGAGGTGCAATAAAGAGTTATTGTATTGTATTGTATTGTAGTATTAAACTGCTGCTGCCGCCTTTGAGTATTAAACCAGATGAAGCAGCAATTGCCAGGCCTACCCCTCTACCGTATGCATATAACAAACAATCATCATGATTTATTCCACTTTAATTTGTAAAAGATATTTTTTTATTTCGTCCACTTGAAGATGTGCCTGGAAGATGTCAATTATATGATTGCTATAAATTTATCGTACCCCTCCCCTCAAATATTCGCAGACTTTTTTTAGCTAAAAAAGTTTTATTCCTTTAGGTATAACAACGGTGCTGACGATGACTACCATAAGCACGGGCGTGCGCTCCAGCCTCCCACGCATTTCCTACGTAAAGGCCATCGACATATACCTGGTCATGTGCTTCGTGTTCGTTTTCGCCGCACTACTCGAGTACGCGGCGGTCAACTACACCTACTGGGGTGCCAGAGCCAGGAAGCGGGCCAAGTTAAAGAAAGGAGAGATGTCTACGAGCACTAGTGTCGAGAAAGATTTGAAATGTTCTGGTGGTAAGCTCATTTCTCTTAAAAGCATTGCTTCCTAGTTACATAGTTACATGATTACGTTATGAAATTATCTGCTTAAGTAACTTACGTACTTACCTTTGCGCTATTTAACTTGTAGTTTTACTGTGAACGATTGAATAATTTACAATCCTTTATGTGTAAGTTAAGAACTGTGGTAATTAGAATATACCTATGTTCTAATTACCAATACAATTACACATGAGGGATCATGTATATCAACAACGAAAAATTCTTACGCGCTAATGGCTAAAATACTTGGCTTCCAGGCTCCCGCTCTCCAGAAGAGATCATAGCGCTGCGGGAGTGTACAACGTCCGCGGGTCGGGTGTCCCCACTGTTGGGGCTCCGCTCTAAACCCCTGTCAGCCGCGGCGGGCACGCCGTCCCTGCGCATCCAGCGGGACCACATGCAGCTCCGCTACCGCACTAGACCGCATTCTAGGAATTCAAAAAGTTATTGTTTGTAAAGAAGTGTTTATGTCATGTCAAGATTGTTGTATAAAGTAGAACTCTTCGTAGTCGTATATGTACTTTTTGGCAGACTAGTCGTGGTCATAGCGGTCGTTGAACAGCCCTTTTTATTTTCTCCCGTCATTTCTCCCTCGCCGAGGCATTTCGCGCGCACAGGTTTAGGGGTGTTCCGCGCTCTATTGCAAGATATCCATAGATCTTGAGCCATTTACTTTACCCTAGACAGCAAGTCTCTGTATAGCGTCGTCTTCTTTACGTATAACGTGACCAAAGTAATTCAGTAATCGCAGTATTCGAGAGTGAACGATTGCCGAGTCTCGGTTTGACCTTGATCCCCTACAGAACGGAAAAATGAGTGCAATTGAGTTTGAAATTCGTAGCATCCATTCACCCGTCCAAAACAAAGTGACACAAACTGTGAGTGAAACAAACTGAGCATAAATCCCTATATACCTAGAGCTGCCTGACCATGAATTAACATTTTCTTCATAAGAACTGCCTCGGAGGTGATTTAAATGAATAAATGTTACTCGAGTTGGGCGAGTATTTCTATAATATTATTTTCACTTGTTATCACGGTTTAGGCGATTAAGCAACTAATTTTAGTTTAGGTATCAAGAGAGACGTAAAAATATAGAGCTCATCGTAACGTATCTTAATAATAATAATTTAATGAGCTATAAGCTTCTACAACACCGTACTCGTATTTTTACCGGCAAACTTGACTGATCATTGCAGGAATCTTCTACGATTTTAAGAACGCATATTTTTTTAAACTGGGAAACAAAACTTGATTTCTATGCTTTGACATTATTATTATTTATCTGTTGAATCTGTGTCTGATTGTCGTCATACATACCTGGATAAAGCCACCCTGACGGAACTGAGCATAAATCCCTATATCCCTAGTTAATTACATCAATCACTTTCTAGTGTTTTCAGAACAAAATAATGTAGAAAGTACCTCGTAGGTCTAAGTGGTCGCTTGAGCGTGGCGTTCATGTTTTACACAAGCAAATTAATGTTATTAGAGTCCTGAGTCCTGAGTGCTCTCTGCACAAACCGAACAAAAACGCTGAACACCACGCTGTCCGTGCCGCCGCACGCTCGCCTCTCAGACCTTGCACTAATGATTCAACACATGATTGAACACCAGTGACAATTGTTGGAATGTTCCATAACTGAACTGAACATGAAAAATGGATACTAGCTATATTCGCTTGAGAGAACAATCCGTAGGTGTGCAAATTTCGTTACGCTTAGTGTATTTTATGTTTCAGATGGTTTGAGCGGTAAGCCAAAGATGATCCACGCCTTGCGGCGCGGCGCGTCCGTCATCAAGGCGTCCATGCCCAAGATCCGGGACGTCAACGTCATCGACACGTACTCGCGCGTCATCTTCCCCATCTGCTTCCTGGTCTTCAACGCTGTCTACTGGGTCTTCTACATCTTTGATTAAACTCTAGCGTAACGGACGGTGACATGAAAAAGATATTTAAAATATATTTTTTAGGGAGATGTAGATTTTAGTAACATCAGGATGCATATTTAGACTTGGCATCGGTGTGGATATTGCGTTGTATGGGTCTCAATATAATTTTATTTAGGTACATAGCCAACGTTTTCTTAATAAACTAATTGAACCAACATAAATATTAAAATATTCAGATTAGCTATAGGTATAGGTACCTATCATTTTCTTTCCATATTGAGATCTATAAGTTAGCTCATAGATCAAAAAGTTTTAAGCTGAATATTGTCTTCTGTTTCCGCGATTGTTGTTCATTGAAATTACACACTTTATTCGTCAGACTGGCGCGTGCGTAACGTGAGCGGGGCGAGTCCCGCGCTTGAACGCTGCGCGGCGCCGGCGCCGCGATCCTATCGCGCCCCGCTTCCATCGCGCGCGGCGCGGCCGCAGCGTGCTTAGCGCGGGTAGCAAGCGGGCAGCGCGGGTGGCGGCCCGCAAGCGCGACGCGCCCGTGAGGCGCGCGCGAAGCGCGCTTGACTCGCGTGTGATGATGGCGAAACGCGAGCGCGATGAAAGCGGGCCGCGCGCTTCGCACCCCGCTCACACCACGCACCAGTCTGACGAAGCCTTTAGATCGGATTAATCGTGTTTATTAACACCATGAACCTACACCCTTCCCTACCCACGATGACCCTAGTTTTGCACAAGTAAATTTTTAGCTAATAGCGTACCGTATTTTTAGCTAATGGACACCCTGTGAAAACGAGTGATGTAAAGCGCTCGAAACCTAGGGTCATGGTGTTTCAGATAAATTAGCGAGAGCTTGGAATGGCATATGTAGTGGTGGTACCGTTAGCATGAAAAGGATAATAAGTAATTTCAATAAATCTGAAGTATTCATTTTAATTAAATGAAACAACATAGGTACCCGAAAAAATTGAATCTTTTTTGGTGTGAGTCACTATCATTTAATTCTGCTTGTGAGCTGTCAAAAAATAGTAGTTTATGCAACAGTGACATAATAAGGGTTCTTAAACCTCGATGGTCGCCGATGCAAAACGAGGCGAAGTCAAGTTTTGTAATAATAGAGCCGAGAGTTTTAAGAACTAATTATGGGCTGTTGCATGACGCTAGTTTTTCTACGACAGCTAAAATAGCGAAAAATGCAATATCTCGAAAGCTGGCAGAATGTGGAAGATGTCGTGTGCACACTATAGAAATTAAAAAAAATCAGCAGTGCTAATACAATGCATGAAAATCCATAGGAGCAGTGTTTTTATAGAATACCATAGACAACGTTAAAATGTATACTTTTGATATCGCTGCCAATCATCTAATTGACAGATAAAAATGCTGGAGTACAAAAACATTATTTTGATATTTACTTCAATAATAACAAACCTGTTTTTATGCTGATAGTACGATAAAAGCGAAAATTCAAATTTAGAATGCCTGTACATACACGTTACCACTACATAATGCCATTCCATGCCCTCGCAAATTTATCTATAATAAACGCGATACATCGTTCTAAAGTGTTAAGTTTTAAACTGATTACAAATTTGTAAGCAAGTAATTTGTAAGCCGATTTCAACTATTACTGGGATTTTGCTAATGATAAATATGCATCCGAATTGCTGATATATGTTCATCATCACAATTATGACAAGAGTCACACTTTATAGTTAAGTAATTGGTTTTAAATATGCTTCATGGCACATCATATAATTGTCTACAAACTTAAATTTTGAAATTTTGGCATGATCATGTTGAAAATTAATACCAAAAGAATCAACTCTACATAAACCATGGTCAGAAGTCTAGCTTTTAAATTGCACAATTTTGGTGCATCGCTTGTTGGTCAATCTGCGGCTAGAGTAACGTGAGTCAGCATTTAATTGCATGCTGCAAATTCAAGTGATAATGTATTCCTAAATAAGTGTTACTTTCCCTAGATATATATTTAATCGTACATTTGCATCTGTAATTCAAATAAACAACTCGCAATGAAATCGTGACTCGCGTTACTTTACGTGGATTGACCCAAGTTCATATTTTGGGGGCGAACTACATACGGGCGATGGCTTTTATCATTATGCTACTGTAAAATATTTTATAGCGCAAAAAAATGCAGTAGATACCTACATAAATCCTTGATAAAAAAATTCAAAGAAATTCAGGCGTTTGAAACGCTCAAATCATGATCGTGCAATCGTTGTATATCATATTGATATACTTAGACGTCACGACACGTTATGACAATAAACAAGTAACCTACAAATTGTTGAATTCTTGTTCAGTTGATTTAGATTTTTACAATTAAATACCTCGAAAGAGGACAAAAAACGGATTGAACCGACATGAGTTGGGAATTGTTTATATTTCGACACGGTAAACATACAAAAAGTATGCGATAATATATTTCGTTTTTCCAAAAGTCCACACTCGGTGAAAAAAAACTATATACCCACTCATTACTCATTACACAACCTACCTGCTTTTAAGAATTTAAGAGAACCTCAGGTTGAATTAGGTTCAATCAATTGAACAAATGCCCTTTTCTGTTGATCTCTTATCAAAATATTCTTTCCATAAGGAATATGTCCGTTGTTTGGCTATAATGATACAGTCGGAATAAAAAGGTAATGCGTCACACTGTACTCCATCCTGACAGGCCTGCCTGGCTAGGGAATCAACGATTTCGTTGCCGTCTATACCAACATGAGATGGGATTCATGGGATCCATTGCAATACTACAGTACTCTTTGATTGCAGTTTTTCAATAAGATTCAAAATGGAATACGCTATTGGGAGACCTCTAATATTTGATGTACACCGAGTAATATGTTGGAGTGCACTTTTAGAATCCGAAAGTATGACAATTTTATTGTGATCTAGAGACTGGATGTATGATAATGCTTCGGCTATCGCAACCAACTCAGCGTGCATTATAGACATGTTATACTTTATATGTAATTTAATCGATATGTTCGACTGAGGATCATAAAACGCAGCACCTAAGTTGCATTTTTTTTAGAGCCGTCCGTGTATATGCAATAAAATTCAGAATAATTTCTTTGTAAAAAATCATCCACAGTCGTTCTTAGCATATTTGCTTTATATTCACGTTTAAATCAAGTGATAGTCGTGATGTTACACCTAATAGATTTATGAATATCGATCTTATTAACCCATCTTTCTAATGTAAACATTTGCAATAGGTTACTGGAATGCATAGTAGTTGATTTATAAATATTATGAATGCTAAGCAGGAGAGACTTTTTATTGCGTAATGTGTCATGTTTTTGTATATCATTATTTAATACATCTAAGAGGTTCACAGTTATACTGCTATCAAAAGATCTAGATTTTAACCAAAACTTAGAACCCAAATAAAAACGTCGCATGTGTAAGGGCTCATAGCTGGGCATTAACTCGTTAATCCGTTAATTAACGAAGTTAACATTTTCATTAACGGATTAACTTTTAAGTTAACTTTAGAATACGTTAACGGAATCATTAATTTCCGTTAAGTTTTCCCAAGTCCGTTAATCGTTAATCCAGTTCCAAAATACTTACCAAAAAGATACCGCACATACCGCGCCACGCAGCAAAAAACTTGTTTCCACCCGACTACAAATTTACAAAAAAGAAAAATTTCTCAATTCATATGATTTTTTATTTTTATTATTATTATTATTTTATGTTTTTTACGTCAGAACTCCGTCAATACTGAACCGATTTTAAATTATCAATGGTTGTTGCAGATTGGTCACATTTTTTTCAGATTTAATTTCTGATGATGGGATCCATGAAAATTGAGGGATCTCTTCAAATTTAATAGGCGTATGCATGATGATTTGGGTGTTTTCTTAAGAAACCCGAGCAATTTTTTTACGAAAACCGTCAATTTGGTGGAGTCGAGTCTAGCTGATGATGGAGCTCAGGGATGGCAAAGTGGAACTGTCTGTTAATTCCCATCTTATTTGAGACATTCATATTTTGAATTCCATATTCATGAAGAAATTAAAGAACTCCTCAAATTTTAACGGCACATACATTATGATTTGAGGGTTTCCTTATAAACTTGAAAAAATTTTTGGGGGTCACCAACATTTTGGTGGAGTGTACCTGATGATGAAGACCAGGGATGGCAAAGTGGAATTGGTCGGTAAATACAGACATTCATCTTTTCGATTTGATTTATATTCTGAGTTCTTGAGAAATTCAGACAACCTTCAAATTTCAACGGCACGTCCAACGTGATTGGAGGGTTTTCATAATTAGTTGGGGTATTTTCTTAATCAAGCCATCAATTTGCTGCAGTGGACCTGATTTTGAAAACCAGGGATGGCATATTGAAGCTGCTCGATAATTTCTAGCTCTGTCCTCCAACTTGAGACATTGTTATTTAGTCTGTGACCTCGGAGGTCTACAAGATAGTTGCATTTGATTTTACTTCAGATCAAATGATGGAAGCCATGAGACATTAAGAAAACTCCTGAATTTTCAAAGGTACTCGGATGGTAAAATTGGATATTTTTGAAGGAAACTGATTAACTATAAGTTGTAGATCACTAACTTAAAGATGCCCTTTTTACCACGTGTTAACGGATTAACGATTAACGTTAACTTTCGCTAAGTCTTCCGAAAAGTAGTGCTTTAACGATTAACGAAGTTAACTTTTTTTGTAACGGATTAGCGATTAACGAAGTTAACTATTTGATTAACGGTGCCCAGCTCTGTAAGGGCTGTACGCAAAACTCGAGGAACAGACAAGACGAGGACAAAAAAGGAGTAGACTTAATAAAACCGCCTATGGTCTTAAGGGCAAATTGAAATCGCAACTATCATCATACAAAAAGGATGCATAATCTATTCTGCTGCGAATTTTCGCAAAGTACAGTCTTCTAAGATGTTTTGGGTGTACACCCCATCCCGATCCCGCCAAAACTTTTAAAATATTACAATGTTTCTGAATCTTTAGAGTTAATTCGTCAATATGTTTTTCCACTCCTTGAGAGATCGATCCAACCACAATCCCAGGTATTTGACACACTTAACTAACTCTAATTCTCTATCATTAATTTTAATGCTCACAGGTCTTCTATTAATAGGTACCTTTTTTGAATATACATAACTTAGTTTTAGATGTAGATATTTCAAGACCAATATTATTTAGACACCTGTTAAATACATTCAGAGATTTTTGCAATACATCCTCAGCTTCCACAATGGTTCTTTTTGTAAAAAAATATTTGGTATGTTTTAATTTGATTTATGATTATTAATTTTTTTCGAAATAATAGTCGTAGTAATAGTTAATAAAAGTCGAGCTAGGTAGGGGCAAGGTACATGAGAGATCAGATCGAACCCAACGAGATGTCTAATATCACGGCAAAAACGCGAGATGTTGAAAACAATATTGGGAGTTTTTGCTCCCAACCTAATAAAACATAAGTAGTTGTATTGTGACATCACGCTCAACTTTACGGCGTTTCAACCGCTTAGAATTTCCCACATATTTTTTCAGCGCTCAATTATTATTTTCACTATGAAAATGAAATGAAATGAAATGAAAAATATTTATTTCGAGTATCAGATGACTCATAGGTGGTTAGATTACAAACTAAATAACTTAATACCTAATGTTATTCCTTAAACTTATTAATTAGCCTAAATTTCATAGACACTGCTGGAAATGTGTTTATCGCAGCAGTGTCTCATGTACGGGCAGTCTAGTCTACCCGCTATCAGTTGCAGGATGGGGTTGGGGCTGGCCCGCACCCGGCGCACCAGGGACGTGCACCGCTTTCTCATGGTTGTATGGAAGCAATCCACGAGCGCTTCCGCGAACATCCCTGATGCGCTGCAGAAGCGGGGCAGCCCCGCCAGCACCCGGAACGCGTTGTTGAACTGGACCCGGAGGGCCCCGTAGGCCCGTTGCGTGTAGAACGTCCACAGGCTGCACGTATACAGGGAGGTGCAAAATGCCCTGAATAGAGTTATTTTCACCTCCCTTGTACACCGCGCGAACCTGCGGGAAATCATATTAGCCCTGACCGACAGAGCCCTCCGTTCCCGTTCAATGTCCAAGTTATCCTTGCCATCCGCTGATACAACATGCCCTAAATATTTAAAATACTATGAAGAAGTATTTATTGTTACAGATGCAATTGCCAAACCAACATAGATCACAGAAAAAAATGTAAGCTTTATCAGTTTCACGTGTATTTAGCACAATAGGAAGTCAATTTTGGTAAGAGAACTGCAGTCGTGTTCGTGTTCTTTGAATCAAAGAGTATTAGGTAGAATTAATGTTATGCGTTGCCTACCTACTTATATAGAAGGTGTTTCATTTAATCTGTTCAGTGCTCCTCAAACCGAACAACTTTTGTTCAACGACTTTTACAAATTATATGTATTCTGTAGGTTTTCACTTTTTCATACAAACTCATAGTATTTTCAATGTACGATGACAGCCTAATTGGGGTCTCTTGTCAAAGTTAAAAAATGTCAAAATACGCAGTACATTGCGACTTCTAACAAACTTAAAAGTGTATACAGTAAAAATCAAAACACACGTTATTTTTAGACTTTGATTCTAAATTATAAGATTTCCCGCCGCTGGCCGTTATTTTTTATGTTGGATATAGGTTCTGACAACTATATCGAATCAACCAATCACGTCGCCCGCTAGAATAATAACCACAGAGTAGCCAATAACTTCGTTTTAGTTTCACTTATCGCTGTCAGTCAGTTGTCGTTCAACCGCCATTGTAATAAGGAGCGTGCTTCGGCATGTAAGACAATTTTAATTGAATTTATATGATTTTTGTATGAATGTTTCAAATTCAAATCTTTTTTTTTGTTGTTGTTGTTGTAATTGTTTGTTTTCGAAGTTATTTAATGGTTTAATTTAACGATTTTAATGTAATTTCAAGTGTATCTTCTATATTTCAAACTAATTTTTGGCTGGTTAACTAAAGTTACATCATTTGTTTGGATTTCCTAAGGTTGACCAGTTGGTAGACAATTGTACAAATTTTTATTTCTTGTCTTAAAATTGTATTTTTCATATCTGTGGCATATTTAGAGACCCCACACACTAGTGCATGGTTGCTATTGCCTTTTTTTCAGTTGTTGGCCAGTGGTTTGACATTGGTACTGCATACAAAAATATTTTCTTTCCAGTTGTTGACCAGTGTGGTTTGACATTGGTACTGCATACAAAAATATTTTCTTTCCAGTTGTTGACCACTGACCAGTGTGGTTTGACATTGTAAGTAAGTAATCGTTTATTTGTATAACACAGGTGATACAAAGGGTGTTAATATACATAATGAACAATACACATAATGTACACAATTTTAAACTAATGACTAAATAATACAGAATGTATGTCAAAAGTACATAATTAAATTACAACAATAAAAGATAAATCAAATTCAATAATCATGCTACAATTATCTAACAAAACAGAATTAAATCGATATAAATTTGCAATCAAATGTCAATGTCAAAAAATCATTAATGGAGTAATAACATTTACTAATCAGATAAGATTTTAAGTGCTTCTTAAACTGGAAATTATTTTTAATTTTTATTTCGTCTGGGATTTTATTAAATATTTTAGGAGCCATTCCTAGTACACTTTTACCCAGTAAGGCTATATTATGCCTGGTTTTACAAATATTGTATTGGTACTGAGAGCGTGTAGGCAGTGTGCGTTGATGAGCTACCATGTTGAATAGCTGAGGATTCGTTTTGACAAAGTTTGCTAGTTCATAAATATATAGGGCTGGAAAAGTTAAAATATTTAGAGTTTTAAAGCATGGGGTGCAGTCTTCACGCCATCCAATTCCACCGATGGCCCTTACACATCTTCTTTGGGCTTTAAAAACAGCCTCTCTGTTGGCCGAGTTCCCCCAAAAGATGACTCCATACCTCAATACAGAGGCAACAAGGCCGTGATACGCCATTATCAGTGCATTTTTGTCCACTATCTTAGCAAAATTCCCCAGTGCAAAGGCTGATGTATTTACCTTTTTACCCGACTGCGAAACGCAAAGGGTAATGTGTTTAACAGTCTATATTGTATGTATGTTTGTTCCTTTGTGGCAAACTAGAGATCAAACGCGTGGACCGATCTTCATGATTCACACGTCAATCGATTCGTCATCTTTGTGCAAATGTCACTAAAGACATAGCAATAATCAGAATTTAAAATCGCGATCATGAGACGCCATTTTGTAAAAAAAATAAAATTAAAATCGATGAATGGACATCAAGTGGGGTATCATTGAATAGGGATTTGAAAATTAGATTTCTTTAACCATTTTAAAGTTTAAAAGGCCATTTAGGAACTGTAACGATTTAACGTTGCTTAACGAGTACTTAAGATACTGTTTCACATGCTCATTACTATCATGCTTATTAGCAAGGGGGGAAGTAGGAGGTGGCCAGCTCCCATCCCCTCTTGCTATTAAGCATGCTTATTAGCATGCTAATAAGCACGAAGCATGCTAGTAATGAGCATCTATAACAGTACCTTTACACAGACCAGAATTATGCGTTTGCGACCAGCTTGCTCTATAGTCCTACAAAGCAAAAACAACCACGACATGACTGCTAGTTTCACCAGGGTAGGTTCGGTACTCACTTTTTGAAGATTAAGAATAAAAGTCAGGAAATGCCATGGGGGGAGCCCCCCGAACACCAACACCCACTGTGTGACGGTTCATTATTTAATTTTGGTAGATTAAGAATGGAAGACACATAAAGGTAAAGGGGGATCGGGAGGCGGAGCCAAAAAAATGACAATAGTCTGATTACTAGTTTCACCCGGGTAGGTTCGTTACTAATGTTTTGTAGACTAAGAATGTAAAGTAAAAGAGGGCAAGGTTTGTAACTTTGCGTAGATTAAGAAAGGAAGTGAGAAGACAGTCTTCGGTAACCTACATGTGGGAGATAGGCTCGGTGATAAAATAAAAATCCGATAAGTAGTTGTTTCGGTGAACAGTCACATAGAAAAGACTCTCGACCTACAACTTGAGAGGATCTCGCTAGCTGGCTGGATCAAGGGTCAGATGAAAATAGTAGATTAGAGTAGACGTAAGCGATCTCAGCGAAATTATTAGAATTTTTTCAACTACTAAACAAGTTAATGACCATAATCAAAAGATGTGTAGTGAACTGGGAAAGACGACCAAACTTTAAAAATTGCATGAGGTAGATCTATCAGTCGAAACAAAAACATATGGTTAAAAACCTAAAGATGCGTATGTTTCTTATGATCCTAACAAAACGGGGGGCATCGTAAAATATTTGACCATCGGCTTAGGGTCCCGCGTTATGTTACGAACAAATTTAAATGTAAATCGTGGTCTTGTTAATGGTGCAACGGCAGTAATAAAAAAAAAATGAGTGGCCAGCCCTCTGAAAAGAACAGTTGGAACCTGGTGAATTACCACAGGCCGTTCATATACAATTCGACGACAAAGCTATCAAAAATAACATCAGTGGAGTAGGGGTCAGAATTGAACCTTCGACTACTGAATTCGATGCCCTTCGTGGACAGGACAAAATAGAACGAAAAATGTTACCACTGATTTTGTGTTGTTACAGTACATAAGCTGCATGCAAGGAATAATTTTAGACCAAGCTGTAATTGATTTAGATTCTCGATTAATGATCAGTAGTCTAGACCACCGCAAACTCCTCAACAACCCCCATGACATTAATTCACTGAACGAAATGGAAAGATTGAGAAGTTTACCGAGTATTTTGTAAAAAGCATATAAATAATGCTAAATGTTGTCATATAAACTTACCGAGTAATAATACTAATAATAGTGTATAAATAATGCTATCTAATTAAATTATTTTTGTTGTGATAATCATATGAAAAAATATTTTGTAACATCGTGATTTTAAACAGTCGGGACCCATAATTTAGGAGATTGGTGCCAGCTGGGTCCCGACTGTTTTAAAATCACGATGTTTACAAAATATTTTTTCATTTGATTATCACGACAAAAATAATCATATGAGCAATATACACAAGTCAAAGATGTAGAGCAAAATAAGGTAAAATATAAATTAGTTATTTGGATTTCATGTGAGGTAGTGCTGACCCATTTATAATGGCCAATATTAATTTACAATTTTCTTTGAAACTTGACTTGTTTCTTTCTTTTCAGTTAGGTTTTACGCAGTCGGGTTTTTTGATTTTTAAATTATATTATTTTATTGCAAATGTATTCTACATGGTCCTTCTAAGTATGTTTTTCATCAATTATAAGTCCTAAGAATTTTGTTACGTCTACTTTCTCTATTTTAGTGCCATTATGCTGAATATTTAAGTCAATTACTTGTTTCCGTTGGTGAAAATGCATTATATTGGTTTTATTTAAATTAATTATCAAGTTATTATTATTAAGCCACATTATCATTTCCTTTACTACTAAATTTATGTCATTTTCATAGTCAATATCATTATTAAAACTTACAATTGAGGTACTGTCGTCGGCCAACATTATCATTGGATGGTGAACATTGCTTGGTAAATCATTAATATATATTAAGAAAAGGAGAGGGCTAAGTACACTACCCTGAGATATGCCATATTGCATTCTTTGTTCCGTTGAGTGGTATGTTTGTTCAAATTTAGTTTTTGTAGAGATTCTTGATATTTCAGTGTACTGTACACGATTTTTGAGATATGACTCAATGAGATTTAAAATGTTACTTCTTATTCCGTATCTATATAATTTATGAAGCAGCAATACGTG
Organism: Lathronympha strigana; assembly: GCA_949128165.1. Classification (NCBI taxonomy): domain Eukaryota; kingdom Metazoa; phylum Arthropoda; class Insecta; order Lepidoptera; family Tortricidae; genus Lathronympha; species Lathronympha strigana. The sequence goes on along the minus strand of OX421905.1, from coordinate 6,942,727 downwards.
ATCAACATAATCAAAAGCTTTAGTCATATCTGCAAACACCGCACAAACTGGCGTTTTTTTATCGACTTTTTCAGTAACAGTTTTGATTAGATCGTAAATAGCCATATTTATTGTAGTATTTTTCCGAAACCCCTTCTGCTCCTTGCATAAAATATTATTTTTATCTAGGAAATTATAGATTTTTTCATAAATTACTTTTTCAAAGATTTTTGCAAACACCGGTATAAGAGCTATGGGTCGATAATTTTGCAGATCTTCTCTATCGCCCTTTTTAAACAGAGGTTTAATGACAGTCTTTTTCAAGGCATGGGGATAAATACCTGCACTAATAGATAAATTTATGATGTAGCATAAATGAATACCGAATACTAACATTTTTTATAACACGAGTATTTATATTATCATAACCCACGCTATGTGTATTCTTTAAAGAACGTATAATTACAGTTATTTCATGAGGTGTAGTTGGAGTCATAAACATCGATTGAGAATTAAAATCTATTTTCGTGTGTATTAAACTATTTTGAGTAGTGATATTTTTGGTACTGCATACAAAAAAGATTTTTCTAAGATCGACCAATTCTGTTAAAAATAAATTATTTTTCACTTGCTTTAGACTAAATATGCCGCCAAAAAAAGTTTTTTTTTAAATATAAAGAAGAAGAGGTGAATTAAGACTATAAAGTAAATATAATTATATAAAAAACCCTATATTTTCTTTTTATTCGTTGTTCTAAAAATTGGTCAACCTCTGGTACAAAACCTGGCCAACAACTGGGGCCGGCTGGTCAAACTAGGGTACATTCCAAAATTTGAACTTTTAAATTCAATAATAAAAAAACAATGATCAAGTTTTAAGCGATTTCCTTTCAAATCAATACTTTTAAATAAATAATCTGTCACATAAAACATAAACTAGTATTAAGGTTGATTCTATTTTGCATAACAACACTTTAAAGTCAAAATCTCTCCTTAATTGGTTTGGGACCGGAGCATCCACCACAGTTTGGGGAGTACTACTTACAATTAAATGTTTTGCTCCTATTACAGGAAACATCCGGTAGGTTAAAATATTTATATTATTGCCAACATATAAATATATAGTACTTACATAGGTCATATTGAATAAGCATTTTATCTACTGTTAAGTCATATGGAACAAATATATATTTAAAGTTATTTTTTTAATTACGTAAGTCTTAAAGCTTTTCCTGCCATTTATTTCTGATGATAAAAAAAAATAAAAATATATGTCCTCCTTGTAAATAACTAAAATTATAGTATGGACCTTGTCTTAGGTGACGAATTAGTAATTATATTGATGTTAATAGAAAATATTGCCAAACGAATAGTATAATGTATAATAGTATAAGTACCTAAACATTGCAGAATAAAATTTATAAAGAAAGAGTTCTATTTTTTATTGTTGTTGTACGTCATCAAATATAAATGTTGTAGTGCCCTTACAGAGCTCAATCTTAGGCGTAAGCTCGTGACGAATAGAGCTGCCGTGATCACCCGTGCGCTTTGGTGGTGGAACGTTGCACAATTCTTCTCCCGTTCGCCCTGACCTGAGCTTTGTGAGCACAGTCATTGATGGAGACACTTGTTAGTGCTTTAATCGGATCTGTCCATCGTTTTGGCGAACGACCTCGCGATCTAGAACCATTGACTCGGCCCTGCACGACCAGTCTGAGTCTGAGTCTGCACCTCTGCGAGAACCATGTCCCAATTAGGTGAGGATTTTCCTTTGTACGACGGCAGATACTATTACCTTAATCTCTGGTTCATTCCAAATTGATAAGTTGGTACGTTGTTGTTCACAGGCTATAAATATAGCTGATCTTTATTTTAATGTACCACTTTAAACCTATGAAAACAATAAATGATTATAGTAAACGCACCGATAATGAACGGCATGTGCGTAATAAGACGCTAAATGAAAAAAATCTTCATTAAGTCGTTTATACTTTTTGGAACTATTTTAATATTGACACCGGTCAATTATTTGCTAAAAATTGAGATTTTTGGTCATTTCTGTCTGTTCGGTTCAAAATGGCGGGCAGCTTAATATTTGCGATACAATTTTTATTTCTTTACTAAACCAACATGCGTTTCCTTCATTGAGTTAACCATAAATCAAGGTCAACCTGCAATCAGTTCTTATTGGAGAAATATTTATGTTTAGCGAGATTGGACTAGTTTTACTGGAAAATCCCATAATCGGTTTGAAAAAAATGTGTTTTCATTTGGCCACTATTTTGAAACCGATAGGATATTTTACACGATAGACTTTATATATACAAAATAAGAGTAGGACTTTCAACTTTTAACGTATCTAACAGTTCAACTTTTACAGGTATCAGAGAAATATCAAAAGTACTCCGAATTCGCTTTTAAATGTCCCGTGATCGATAGGTACTTACTTAAACTAAAAATAAAATAGACAGATTTTATTTAAGTACCTCCACTCCGATTGGAAAAGAAGCAAAGTTCCATCTCATCCCATCCTACAGAGTGCATAGGAGTGAGATTTAGAATCGGAGTTGTGTCTTTTGTTTCGTTGTTGCCATTTTCAAGTAGGTGTCACTGTAGGTTTGCTCGAGTTTATGAAGTAAAATATCCCTCGAAATAAGAAATAACCAGTTATCTTGACGGAAAATATTTATTTATTTATTATTATTTATTATCCACTCTTACAACGATTCTTACAGGTGTTAGGCCTAAAACAATAGTGAAACTATTTTTATAATTTTACTTATTACTATAACTTATTACAAATAATGCCGACTTCGTGAATCCATCCAAAGAAGAAAACAAGTCGATGTTCTCCCCCAATACATTCAGGGTCCGTACTGTAATATGTTTAAGAATCACTGATTATCTGACCCCATCTGGTTTTTTTAAAATAAATATTGTGGGACAATCTTACACAAATCGACCTAGTCCCACGTTAAACTCAATAAGGCTTGTGTTGTGGCAACGATATACAGTATGTATGAGAACGAAAGGCAAAAAACCGGCCAAGAGCATGGCGGGTCATGCTCAGCGTAGGGTTCCGTAGTTTACCGTCCGTCACAATAGGCAGCCTTAAAAAGTGTTTTAATAGATACCATGCTCAATATTGCTTAGAATAATTAACAATTCGATGATACTTTCGATCACACCCGTTCCGACCCATCAACTCCGGAAAAATCTTAACAGACCACAGACACCACAGTGCCGGCTGATCGGTCGATCTCTCGGGCAATTGGGTTACTAATTTATACAAACTATACATATCAAAAGTTACCCCCGAAAACTTAACATATAAGTATGTTGAGTTTTCGGGGGTAAATTTTGATCGCGTGAAACGATTTGAAAAATTTAGAAGGAAGATACGTGCGGGATGATAAATTAAGTACTCAACATAAAAAAAATGTTTGCATATACGGTTAAATTACAAACTTAATTCTGAAATTCTTTTGTACAATTTTTCAAAAATCGTTCAGCCGATCAAGTTCAAAATAATTTTCCAATAAAGTTTTTATTAAGTTCTACTTTTGTAATTTTTTTTTCATATTTTTTAACTTATAGTTAAAAAGTTAGAGGGGGGGGGCACATTTTTTATACTTCTGGAGCGATTATTTCCGAAAATATTAACCTTATCAAAAACTGTTTTTAGAAAACCCTCATTATTTTACAAATACCTATACAATGATATGCCATACTCTAGGGTTTAAACACAGAATAAATAATAGTACAAGTACAGAAGACCCTCTGTTTTGATGTTCACGAATGCGTGCCTATTAATTATTATTAGCACGGACCGCACGCGAGCCGCGCTGTCATTGAGTTCTATTGCCCGGCGCGAAGGTCGATATTACTCCGCACCTCGCCGAAAATAGGGTTGTAATTTTTTTGAACGACGTCGGTGGCAAACAAGCATACGGTCCGCCTCGGAGACAATAAGATATTTCAATGTACATATCACCTACGCATCTTGTACCTACCCTTGATCCAATAATATACACACACAGAATACGCGAATTATAAATATTAAATAGCACGCGTGGTATATCTACTTGCATAAATTATTACACTTAGCAGCTACTTAGGTAAATAACACCGAAAACATAACAGGCGTGTGACCGCAAACCGTAACGAAGATCGTAAAGTCTATCTCCATCTCTGTCACACTTACTATTCGAGTGACAGAGACGGAGATAGACTTTACGATCTTCGTTACGGCACAGAATACATATTAGTACAAGTACAAAAATCCCTCTCCAACAACTCGTTTAAAGAAATAACGACTCATGTTACGATAATACTAAGTTAAAATTCCGACCGCGCAACGCTGGATGCCTACAATTATATTCACGTTAAGTGCGCTCTCTTTCTATCGCGTAACTCGTTCCTTTTATGATGATATCAATGTTGTCTTCTTTTAATATAATCTTAATACTTAGTTACTACCTTTTTATATTGCTCTACTTTAGCTCGAATAAACCTAAGATATGTCTAAGTGGTATGTAGGTTTAATTCTAATAAATTTGCGTGCAACTAGACTAGTTAGGCATAGGTACACACTTAGATAGGTACCTTAATTGAAACAGGCCTGATGAACCTACCCAAAGGCCTTGAATAATTCCGCTCTTTAGTTATTTTAATATAAATAAAATTCTGTGTCGGCGGTCGAATCAGTACGTAGGTATGCGACGAACAACTCTCGCGCGTGCGTCACCACTCGCCCGTGAGTCCCTACTGATTTTGCCCCTAGCAAGGGGTACTTACAGTTCGATACCTACACGCGCGAGTGGGACAGGCCTGGTTTAAACGAAAAAAAAGCACCCCCCACTTTACGTGTATGGGAGGTACTCTAAAAAAGAAATTATAACCATTTTTTATTTCACCACTTTGTTGGCGTGACCGATATACATATTCGTACAAAATTACAGCTTTCTAGTACTTACAGTCACTGAGATTATCCGCGGACGGACGGACGGACAGACAGACAGAGCGAAACTATAAGGGTTCCTAGTTGACTACGGAACCCTAAAAAAGAAAACTTAATGTTTAGATCATACAAGCATGGTACAATTCAAACTAAAAACGTTTTTACGTGAGGTGCAAAAATATATATTTATTATTACCGTTAAACCGGGTTTAACATTGGGTAATCATTGGGTAAACATTGTTCCAAAAAAAAAACAGATTTAACTTCCCGCCACTAATCCAATCGACGTCCGACCGTAGCAGTTATGCTCTAAAATCATGGCTTGCAGTACCTACTCGCGACGTGGTACCGTTCTAAGTTCCTTGCGCAGGTTTTAATTCGTCAGTAGTATCAAGCGTGAAGACAGGTGCATAAATGGTGTCTGCAAACTTACTTACTTTTACTTTTGGTGTTAAATTCTGATTCTGATTCTGATTCTTGTGGTAACTCCAGCCAGCAGTTCTGCAGCAAGGACTCGGAAGCAGTGACTACGAGAGGAAAGAGGTGTTCAGGGTAATAATAACTTTAGGGGTTCGTATGATCCTCTGATTTAGCATGATCGGTAAAATCGGCGGAGTATGTCAGAATCACGCCGCACCGACCACACCTTAAATGCTAGATCAAGCTGGATATGCGAGCCCTCATGCCTTATAAGCCTCATCAGCTTCCGCCGCCCCACCGCAGGCACTAGCAACCTTCCCGAGACACCGGAGCACCAAGTAGATAGGACAGGAGTGTAGGTGTGCAGTCGGGGAGTTTAGGAGAGACAGGAGGTTAGAGCCGACCCGAATACATAGCATCGTGAAGTCAGCGTGAGGAATATAGATACTATACTTGGTGTATAATAGATATTAGGTGTCTGACTGCATGGTCTCCCCTCCCCCAGATTCTTTACCCTTCCGCTAGGTAGACTGATCTCGTGATCTAATATATGCCGCTGTCTTTGCCTTGTAATTTTATTATAGCTCTGTTTTGCCATGGATACTGCGTTCTTCTTTTACGGTTATACCAATCGATATTATGGTATGGGTAAGCTTCGGCTCTTTTTTTTCCCTCCGTTTCTTTTCTTCAATGCACTTACGTAACTTCCCTTATTAAATAATAATAATAATTTTAAAAAACGCTCAAAGTAACCAAAGGTGTACTTCTAAAAGACTTAACATCGATCAAGTATGTAATATCACTACAACACAGGTCTCGAAATTAATTCATCTAAAACAATGCACAGCACGACACAGAGGTTTACAAATGAACTATGTACAAAAAAAAGGCAAATCCAATCCTCCGTTTCAGTATAAGGCGCCAAGTCCGTGGTGTTTCCTGAGGCGGTGCATCAGTAAAACTTTAGTTGTACAATTCATATTAGCTACAGGTACTATTTATTGGCTTCTTTGCATCAGGTTTTATTTTTGTAGAGGTAGACTCAATAAAGTAATTTGTATTCTCGCACAAAAGGCACAGAGCAATAAAACAAAGGCTTTTTTTAGTCTGTTAGTAGCTTCCAAACTTTGTTACACATCTGGTCGAGGGCTGTATTCCGACCCCTATACCACAAAACAATGCCTATTCTCAACTGGGTAGTCATACCTGCTGGTATAAAGTAGTTGTAAGTTTAGATCGCAATTTGGTTGTTTCCTTATGCTGCTGTTAGGTATTATTCGTCGCTGGCGAAAATGTAATTCCTTTGTGTTGAATCAGTTATTGCCAAGTTTTCCTTTAAATGTCTTGATTTAGTTTCGTTTTCTTGTAAGAAAGTCAGCTGCGTTCTTTTAGAATGTACACACTGTCAAAAAAAAATTAAAATCTAACATATAAATCACCATTGCACTCATAACCTCCGTATCAAAACACAGACCACACAAAACAATCACAAACACATTTTATAAAATAAAAAAACACTACAACTTAATTAATTCGACTGGGTATTTTGAAAGTACATTTCTTTCTTACGAAAACTCAGTTTTAAAATGTCGCTTATATTCCTATATATATTCCTTTCGCCTTAATTAGGTATACCTACTAGTCTATGATGGTCGGGTTTTTATCGTTTACCGACGTTGCTGTCACGTTCTAACAAGTATGTATTAGTAAAAGTGACGCATAACGTAATAAGCGATAAAATGGCAACCATGCTAACCCTACTAGTGTACACTATAGTTCTATGACCTACATACATAGGTACCGGCTATTTAGGAGCATGGTCAATGCTAGTGTTGGTCAGCTATATACGTATGTAACATGCTCAAGAGCCGAGATTCTCACTATTCCGATATATATAGCTTTCCCGTTTTTATTCAGTTATTTTTTTGTTGACCACGGGTCACAACACTAATATCTATGTATCACAGGCCCCAGGCCAAGCGGGTATCCAGGATTGCATCATATTTCATTGCGGTATCTTACGATTGCCAGATGAATTGCTAGTGTCCGCTAGGCCTTTGTCTTTGTTTATAGGTTGCATCACTTGCAACGGTCAAGTAAAAAGGCTTCTTCCTATGGGGACCGCATTTAATTGTTTGCAGACAGAAAAAAGTTCCGGAATGTTTTTAACTCGCCGGGGCGGGTGAAAACTTCGAGAAGTGTTGGCCACGCGCGTTCATTTAGAAGTAGTCGATAAGTATGAAGTATGTTTAGGTAATTTCTGTATGAGTACCTATGCTACTTTTATGGTGTTATTTCACGCGTACGTTGGTACGAGTACGTCAATTCTGATTAAATCGCGTCTGCCGAGTCGCGTCTGCCATAAACCTAGGCTGCCGATTCAGACGTGGAAATTGCGATCAATTGACCTTAAGTAATATAATTTAGTGTAAGGCGGCGAACCTAACATGTTGAGGTGTGTGCCCATACCTGCGCTTGCGCAGCGCGTCCTCCGTGTAAATTCAATTTGAGATCTTTGATTTTACGGACTTAGGTCCGTACCGCCTTTAGGTACACGTGCTTCTAGTTACGTCATGCTAGACATGGACACGGCGGCCCTTACATTTGTAATAATCTGTAGGCATCTTTAATTTTACACCTATTAATTTACATGCGAAAAGGAACAGTCTCACCGGGGTTTCAGTTGAGCATCGCTATCTAACGGGTCAGTTTCAGCAAACGCACTAGTCGTACTATATATATACACACAACACACTACACTGCACACCAATTAAATTGCTATTAGTTATTCGTAGTTTAGACGCTATATAGACAAATCGGTCGGTCGGCCGGCCGGCCACTCGGCACATCTGGCGCTTCTCGCACTATTGTTTCTGATGGGTTTTGTAAAAAATTAAGGAGCCAAATATGGGCCCAAGAAAGCGACCGTCTCGGTCCTAGGATCGAACAAGACTCCTTACTTTTACTTTTGGAGTTAAAACAGCAAAATAAGGAAAGCTAAGTTAACTTACTTATACCTATTTCTTGTTATAAAGCATGTCTTTGGGAACACTGCAATTACGATAAGAACTTATTTTTTAGAAGCATAAAGTTCGTTAGTCTAATCATAGTAAACATTGTACCCCATTTCGGGGAACTTTAGCTCTCTTTAAAATATAAATAAATAAATAAAATAAAATAGCCTTTATTTACGACCCTTATACATATGTTGTTACCATTATTGTTATTATTTTACTGTTGTTATTTTTTAATTTTTATTTATTGTTATTAGTGTTCCTTGTTTGGGATCCCCGGTCATTGTGGAAATATTTGGGGGAGGCCTATGTCCAGCAGTGGACGTCTTTCGGCTGAAATGATGATGATGATGATGATGGGATCCCCTCTTGGGTAAAGGTCTCCTCCAGCTTTTGCCATTTCTCCCAATCTTAAACTACGTAGAGCCAGTCCTTGCCAGCGACTTTAGTTATGTCATCCATCCAGCGCTTTGGTGGGCGCCCGCCCCTGGTTTCTTTTTCCGCTCCCTGGACCTTTCCACTCCGTCACTCGTTTTGTCCACCTCGTGCTGTCATAGCGTGCAATGTGTCCTGCCCATCTCCACTTAATTTTCTTGACGTGTTGCAACGCATCAAATATCTTTGTTTTCTCCCGCATATCCTTATTCCTGACTTTGTCTTTCAGTTTGATGTCGAGTAAGCTCCTTTCCATTGCTCTTTGACAGGCTGATATTTTTTGGGCATTTTTTTCAGTTAAACTCCAGGTGACATGCATATGTTACTGTTGGAAGGATGCAAGAGTCTTTTTTAGTGGTAACGGCATGTTGGACTTCAATACATGTTTCAGTGACCAGTAGCGTTTCCAACTTGATGTTATTCGTCTTTCTATTTCTGTGGCATCTGTGTCCAGGAAAGATATATGCTTACCTAAGTATATATATTCATTTACGTATTCGATTTTCTTTTCTTTTATTTCTTTCTTTTTTTCCCGGAAGTTTGTCATCAGTTTAGTTTTGTCGTAGTTAATTTCTAATCCCACTGACTCACTCCTTTGGTGAAGGCACTGCAGCATGTCTGCCAATTCTACTGCATTGTCCGAAAACAGCACAATGTCGTCAGCAAATCTTAAGTGGCTTAAACATTTAGAGCCTATTTTATGCCTTTGTTTCTCCATCCAATGTTGTTAAGAATGAGTTCTAGGACTGCAATAAATATTTTCGGGGACAGCGGGTCTCCTTGACGAACGCCCCTTTCTATTTTAAAATGGGGTCCTATTTTATCCAACTTTACTCTACTTCTACAATTACGGTATATGTTGGTTATTAGTCTTATGTACTTTTCGTCTATGTTATGAAATTCTAGAGCAGCGGTTATTGAGTCATGCGATATGGAGTCGAAAGCCTTCTGGTAATCAAAAAAAAATCTCTTTAAAATATAGTAAAAAAATAGCTCTCCCAAAATTGATTAAAACAGGCTGTTTCTCTATCCCTGCAATGGATCGCTACAAGTAATATCCATTACATCGTATGACTATGTAATCATAGACGAACTGTTTCCAATGGTGGTTTTCGTTGAAATACTGAACAGAGATCAATATACCTAGATATTTTTCTAGCACGAACGAAATGTTGTCAGTGCTAGACAAAATAAAAACATCGACAGTCCTGTTATCGATAAGTTGACTTAATAGCCTTACACCCTAGCTTTCGTATTACAGATCCAGTAAGCAGTATCCGTATCTTGCGATACTATTTTAATTATAGAGTGAACATGCGTTTCTTAAATATTGTAAAACTTTTGGTTTCATTGTTTAAGAACAAAAAAATATAAAAGTTTTGAGACGTGATATCTCTCTCTATTATTAAAGTACTTTTGGCAGATATTGATAAGCTTCTTGCTTTATCTGTGGTGCGGGTGCTAGGTGTTAAGCTGTCAAATTAATTTATCGATAACAGGACTGTCGATGTTTTTATTTTGTCAAGCACTAACAACATGTCGTTCGTGCTAGAAAAATATCTAGGTATAGACATCAAAGAATGTAAATGAAATATGAAATAAATAAATTTATTTGTGACGATCACAATAAACAGACATAAAGACAAAACAATATAAAAAAGTAAGTTGTGTGTGCATCACAAAATGGACCCAACTTAGCATATTGCCGCCTTAAAAGCCGGCGCTGGTCTTCCGTAATGGTGCTTTTACATGCTCGGGCTCTCGGCCGAATGATTCGGCCCACCCTAGTACACGCTCATTCGAGACAGACTATATAGATTAAGTTTAAGCCAGACCATAGACAATTTAAGCTTTTTCAGGTAGTTTCAGTGAGTTAAACTGTGTTTTAAATAGCTTTGGTTATTGAAACCATTTAATCATAATCATAATCATAATCATTTATTTGCAACCATGGTATTACATAAGTTCTTAAATAAAATAAGTACAGTCATGGACCCTACTAGGGCGTAGCAACTTACCGATGTAGGTAAATAATATATACATTTTTCACTAAAATAGGTACATTATTCATATCTGTAATATATAGCTTACTCATACAATAACACTTGTTATATAAATCACCAGTTTGTTTTTTGTGGTGGTGTGGTGGGGGTGGCACTTAAGTATATTTAATTGTCCATAAATTCCAGTAGAGTGTAGGGGCATTCAGCTAGAAGGTACGTTTTAAGTTTATTTACAAAATTTGCATATTTAATTTCATTTTTTATGTGCTGAGGTGAGGGATGTGGTTATATACTCTAATGGACATTGAGTAGGGGCCTTTGTTAAACATATGGAGGTTAGCGGGAACTGCTTGCACTAATTTATTGCGATTACGTAAGTTGTGTAATTGTAGCTTGGAGTTTTTGGGGTTGACAAATAAGTTCTCATGTTTCCGGACAAACTTGCAAGCTTCTAGTATGTACAAAGATGTAAGGGTGAGTATATTTAATTTTCTGAAGTGTTGTCTACAACTCTCTTCGTCTGTAATGTTAATGAGGACTCGTATGCATCTTTTTTGCAGTAAAAATAGGTCATTTATATTAACACTGTTACCCCATAAGATAATTACCATATTGGAGCAAAGACTGGGCAAAAGCGTGGTAAGCACAAACCGCGGTTTTTAAATTAGTATTTATTAATATTTGTCTAAGGGCATAAGCGAATCTAGACAGTTTAACTGATATTTTATCTATATGAGATTTCCAGTTCAGGTTTTCATCAATGTTCAAGCCGAGTAGTGAGCAGGTACTGGTTAGTTCTAAGTTATTAGTTTGGTATGAGTAAGTAATTTCTAATGCTGATCTTTGATGAGGTCTGAATTGAATTAAGTTTGTTTTCTGTAGATTTATATTCAAGTTGTGATCTTCAAGCCAGGGTAAGATTGTATCAAATATGGCGTCCAAGGTTTTCGTGGCTTCAGTGGTATTTGCGCTAGGAAATACGATTGAAATGTCGTCAGCATAGAGGTACGATTTAATATTAATAGTGTTAAGTAATTTTGGAAGGTCGTTAATATATATTATAAATAAAATACACCCCAATACGCTGCCTTGTGGTATTGACACAGTCGTATTTATTGCGGATGATCGGGCTTTATTTAAAGTTCTAGTATTGTCATTGTAATAGTCTATTTCTACTATTTGTTGGCGGTTATTTAGGAACGATTTAAACCAATCATATGCAGTACCGCGAATACCAATTCCGTATAATTTATGTAAGAGAATATCATGTCGGACTCTATCGTATGCTTTGCTCATGTCCAGGAGCAACCCAAACCCATATTTCCTATTATCTATCAATTTTAAAACTTCTTGCACCACTTTGTACACTGTTAGTGTTGTAGATCTTTGTTTTCTAAATCCGTACTGTCGTTCATCGAAAACGTTATATTTGTTACAAAAGGACGTAACACGATTCGCCATAATAGTTTCGAAAATTTTAGAAAAGGTGTTGAGCATAGCAATAGGACGGTAGTTGTGAGTGTCTGAAACGCCTCCTTTTTTGTATATTGGTTTTATAAGTGAGATTTTTAAACTTTCTGGAAATATTCCAGATGAAAATGACTGGTTTATGAGGTCTGTAAGAGGATTTGTTAGTTCAGAGGCGCATGCTTTGACTAGTGACGGGGGTATCTCATCAATTCCATAACTAGTTTTATTTTTTAGCATCTGAATACATGTAAACGTTTCGGAGGGTTGCACAGGCGATAAGAAGAAAGTGTTGCTAGTTGGGTTAACGACAGGGCGGCCGCGTGGCAAATTATTAGCGGAGTTCGATCCTACGGGGGCAAAATAGGTATTGAAACTGTTTGTTACCAGATTTGGGTCGTTTGTTGTACTGCCATTTACGTGTAAGGACATGTTTTCTGTTTTATTTGACTTTTTTTTATTGGTTTGTTCAGCTACGATTTGCCAGACTGTTTTTACTTTGTTATTAGACTTGTTTATTTTGTTAATATTATTTAATTTTTTTGAGATATATACGGATCGTTTTAGAATTTTATCATATACTTTAAAATGCTCTTTTAGTACGGGATCGTTTGTTTGAGTTGGTAGTATTTTTAGGTGGCTTTTATGTTCAGATGAAATTTTTATTCCACGGGTTAACCATTGTCGTTTTGGTTTGGGTTTCGGTTTAAACAGTTTTTTTGGGATGCATCTGTCAAGTATGTTTTTAACCTCAGTATAAAATCGGTCAAAATTCTCATTTATTGTATTTTGGGGGTTAATTATTGCCGTGAAATCTGTATTTTGTAATTCTATTTTGAATTTCTTTATGTTATTTTCTGTATAAAAGCGAGTCATATAGGAGTATTTACTTCTCTGAGCCTCTATGTTGTCTGATATGTTTTGTGACGTTACTAAAACTCCTCTATGGTCTGAAAAACCGAGCTCAACGACGTCAACCCCCAGGGTATTGATATCGAAATTTGTAAACAAAATATCGAGACACGTTTTTGAATGAGGTGAGATTCTAGTCGGTTCTTTGACATATTGGTGAAAGTTGGCAATTCTAAAAATATTTAACAAGTTTTGTGATAGAGGCGTTGTTTTTAGTACATCGACATTTAGGTCACCTCCAATGATTACCTTTTTTTTACTATACTTTATGTTTACAAGTTGTATCAGCTTATGTAATTGTTCAAAAAATATTTCGGGTTTTCGAGAGTTATTTGGCCAATATACTACAATTAAAATTAAGTTTGTTTTACGAATCTCAATTGCGCATGTTTCAAAGATACATTCTATGGACAATTTACTAATATCTGTTAACTCTGAATAATCTATCGTATCCTTTAAGAATATACACACTCCACCTCCTTCATGGTTTGACCTGCAGTAACAACTGGCTAAATTATAGCCTTCTAGTTTTAACAAATCAAGTTTACTCGTTGTAATCCAAGTTTCACAAATGCAAAAGGCTTCAATGAATGGCTTGTCATCTATAAGTGACTCAATTTGATGAATTTTGTTTCTAATACTACACATATTTTGATACAATATTGCTGATTGGGGAGGTTTAGGGACGAAAAGTCTTGACAGATGGCACTGGTGGTGTCGAATGGTCCCTTAATAACGTATGTTGCTGTTTCTGTCCTGCTGGGCTTCGGGGTCGTGGTTGCCGTTTTAAGCTGGTTGTAGAAGACGCCTGGTTTTCATTTTCGATATTGGTCTGTGCGTCTAGAAGTGACATTTCCTTCCCATTTACAAATAGCTTATTATTGCGAATTTCTGCCCTTTGTCCGGCCTGTCTTGCTTCTCGTAGTCTATTTCTGAGTATTTTTTTTGTTCCTGAGGCTGGCGCGATCTAGGAACTCTGAGACGAAGAGACCTGTGTTTTTGAAAAATATGGCGTTTTCTAGAATGTATTTAGTCGTCCGTTTGCTTAACAGCTCTATAACAATGGGACGTCTAGTGCCTCTACGCCCCATTCGCCAGATTTCTTCGATTTGCCCTGTTAAATCAATGTTGTATATTTCATAGAAAATGTGTAAGACTTCGTTAATCAGCATATCCTCAGATTCCCGATCGTATTCGTTCAAACCATAGAGCACCACCTTCTTTGCATGTTCAGCTTGGCTCGGTTTTATAAAGCTCACTTGTGAAGGATTTAAATTGTTTCTATAGTTTATCGCTAAGGGCTCGGGATTAGTGCATTTCAACTTGTCTTCCAATAATTGAGTCTGTTGCTTTATTGCCACCATTTCTTGTTCAAGAGCAGATATCTTGCCATTTGCCTCCTCAATTCGTTGTGTGTTTGATTTTGATGTTTTAAGAATGTTACTTGTTTGTGTTTTAGTCGCATCAGCTATTTGCCTTATGTTGTTCAAGTCAGTTTTTAATGTGGAGTATTTTTCGAACAGATCCGAAATATTTGCCTCTATTTTATCGGCCAGGTTGGAAAAACGCTGCTCTTGTTGTTCAAGTTTGAGTGTCATTTGAGAGCGAAAGCTTCGTAATTCTGTAAGTATTATATCGGATAATACTTCATTGTTCTTTTTTATTGTTTGATCAGGGTCGTCCAATAACAAACTGTCGTTAAAGATCTGTAATGTATGCCCTTTTTTCCTTATCGTTACGTTGGACCTATCGGAGTCCGAATCTGAAAGTGCCAGGTGGTCGTTTATTGATGCGTATGAATTCAATTGGCCTCTAATCGGCGTGCTTGTACTTTTTGTCTTTGGTAGATTAGACTGGCACTCTTTGCACTTCCAATTTGCCTTCCTTTCATTTGGCATTAAGTCAAATAACCCCTCAAACACATTGGCGCAGCGAAGATCGTAAGAACGCGCACATATACGGCAAGTGAGGCGATCTCTTTTTGGTAGTTGCATTTGGCAATTTGCACATACTACCGCCATCTGTTGGTTATCATTAGACATTGTAAAGCTCATTATTGACCTTTTGCGTCTTCTGTTTTTTTAGCTAGTTAGTAGTTTTGCAATGTGTTCATAGATGGCGCAGCTCTTATTTGTGTATTAAAATCCATAGATGGCGTTTAGGTTTGGTTTGCCTGCTCAGTTGGTTAAGCAGTTTTCTTCTTATATATGTGTTCAATAGATGGCGTTATGTTCTGGTTTGTATGCACGATGGGTAAAGCAGCAGCGGAACGTGTTCTGATTGGGTAGCACTATTGTTTACATTTGTTGCCGGCAATGTTTCAATTTTAACAGATTTATTTGCTTACTTTTTTGACAATTTGTTTTCACAGCACTTAAACTTGTTTTCCACTTACGTCATTGACTTAAATTTCAACTTTGTTGTTTTTCTTTCACACTCATATTGTTATAACGCGTTTATTTTACTTATTATTTTACACAACCGATCAATTTTGAATGTATGCAGATATAAGTCTAAAAAACACATAAAACTCGCGTAGATTTTTAAGATAACACTGTCTATTGTTAATTGCACTATTAGGTGTTAGATAAAACAATATTCACACTGAAAAAGTGCGATAGAAAGGGAGATAGGTAACTACGTATTTTTATTTGATCGGCTTTCTTGGTAGTACATCGGCTTTCTTGGTAGTAGACACTTTTTAAATAGCTTCACTTTTAAGACACTTTTTAAATAGCTTCACCCGAAGTGAAATTATTTAAGACACCTTTTAACTCAACCAAACTACCTGAAAAAGTACTTAAATTGTCTCTGGTCTGGCTTAAGTTTTCTCTATATAGTCTGTCTCGAATCAT
The DNA here is from genome assembly GCA_949128165.1 of Lathronympha strigana. NCBI lineage: Eukaryota > Metazoa > Arthropoda > Insecta > Lepidoptera > Tortricidae > Lathronympha > Lathronympha strigana. The sequence goes on along the minus strand of OX421905.1, from coordinate 6,926,682 downwards.
CGTGTACTAACATGGCCGAAACATTCGGCCGAGAGCCCGAGCATGTAAACGCACGGTAAGGCCCATTCAGTGATGCCACGACAGATAATACAAAAAGTTACGAATAACATTAGGAACTTTTTTTTTTTACACTTACATAGAAAATATAACAATAACAGAAAAGAAAATACAAAGAATAGGAAATTTACAATTTAGGTACATACACTATCACGGAACACAATTTTTGCTCTTTATCCATGAACGCGACCATATGAATCTCAATGTCATCTGCCCACTAAATAGATTTACTTACATGAGATGATTATATTGAAAAATTGATAACCATTTATTTTCAAAGCGAATTCTAAATATTATTAATAATAGACACTGGCAAAAATTGTCTAACTCACGGGCAGATGCCATTATTTATAAAAGAAGAAGAAGGATAATGATAATGGTGACTATGGTCGCCTCATGGAAAATCAAACACACAAAAGGTACACCACATTTTTACGGACAAAGTACAGAAGAAAAACAATAATATTATACAAAGAAGTGTGTACCGCCGTAAGTGAATGGGATATGACATGTCGTCACTGTTATCCACAGCAAAAGCTACAAACATAACCTTATCTGATATAACATAGCTCAAAAACAAAGGCGTGATTTGGACGATTTGGCAATGCAGATAGGACATAATATAGAAGGTAAGATTATAGTATATAATTATCATAATTTCAACTTACAAACAACTTGTATCATGACTCAAAGTTTCCTGTTTTTCTTGGTGTAAATGTAAAAACTTTTTGAGTTTACTTCTAAAACCTTGAACTTGCCGCAGGTCCCTTACCGGTGGCGGAACGTTATTCCAGCAACGAGTGGCGGCATATCGGAAACTACCACGGAATGCAGCTGTAGCGTGTCGGGGTGTCAACAGGTGTATACCACACTGCCGGGGCTCGCGCATTCTGTTGATGGTCAGCTTATCAAAGAGATACTTAGGAGCATTAAACTTCAAGACACCAAACAGGAGACAAGCCAAATGGAGTTTACGGCGATGTTGCATCTTCAAAATATTGTGTTTATCAAGAAACGGAGTGACATGTGCTCTCGGCGGAATATTAAAGCAGAAGCGAGCGCAGGCATTCTGGACGCGCTGTATTAGTTTCTTTGTTTTCGCAAGAAGACGTGGCCCATACACGCTATCAACATAATTCAGCTTAAACAAAACAAGAGCCTCCACTAGCTGTATGCGAACTTTTTCATTTATAAATGGTCTTATCTTATACAAAAATTTTAATTTGTAGAAACAATTTCTGACTGCATTAGCTGTATGTTTTTCATATCTAAGCCCGCTGTCCATAATAAGACCCAGATTACGGGCTTCATAAACACGATCTATGGGCAGCCCCGCCAGTATCACATTTCTTGTGGGATTAAACTTAGACAGCTGTTGTTGGCTGCCGCAAAATAAATATTTTGTTTTGGCAGGGTTGAGCACTAAACAATTACTCTTGGCCCATGAAGCTATTCTACTGAGATCTATATTAAGTTTTTCAATTGCACTGTCAGCTTCATTTGGCTTACAAGAAATGTATATTTGGATGTCATCTGCATAGATGTGGTACTTACACTGTGTGATATGTGACCCTATGTCAGCAGTGTAAAGTATAAAAAGAATAGGACCTATTACCGATCCCTGCGGGACTCCTCTCGATAGTCGAACTTGTTCTGATATCTGAGTGGAGCCATCACTATGAGTCAGCTTCACACATTGATTGCGACCATTCAGATAACTATCAAACCACTTTACTGCATTGCTGTCAAATCCATAATAACTAAGTTTAGAAATTAGGAGACTCACATTTAAACAGTCAAAAGCCCTAGAAAAGTCCAGTTATACTAACAGGGTACACATACCTTTATCCTGAGAACACAAAATGTTGTCAGTCACATCCAGCAAGGCAGTGGTAGTGCTACGTCCCTTTCTGAACCCCGACTGAACATCTGGTAGAATATTGTTTGACTCTAGGTACTCAGTTAGTTGTTTGCATACAATTTTTTCCATTATTTTAGAAAGACGAGGCAGAATACTTATAGTCTTATATCTTTAAGCTCCAAGGGATTTGAAATTTTGGGAAGGGGGCGAATAATTGCTACTTTCCAGATATCTGGAAATGTGGATGTCAACAAAGAAGTGTTAATTATTTTAGTAATTTAATTTGTTTTTGTATGTGCTTTTGTATTTTACTTTTATAATCATATTATAAAATTACCTAGCCTAAGAATTACAGAAAATAAAGAGAATAATAATAATAATAATATGCTTTATTGTGCACCACAAGGATAAAGTTTACAATAAACTATGAACAGGACTTAAATTAGTAGGTAACAACAGGCGGACTTATCGCTAAAAAGCGATCTCTTCCAGACAACCTTTATACAGTGACATGGCTAATAGAGATACAATTATTGGGTAGTGCATATTAGCTCACGTTACATACAGTATGCAGTATATGCAGTAGTATACAGTCTATGGTATGGGGAAAAGTCAATAATATCATGATTAAATTAATACCATCACACCCTTCAGCATTTGACTTTAGGCTCTTTACAACTTTTATTATTTGATCTGAGCTGGTAGGGTGTAACTTAAAAATAGAATCATTAAACCTATGAAATTCAAAATATGTCAAGATGGATATGCTAATGTCAGTAGTGCCGGGCAAATTTATGAAATATTTGTTTATTTTCGTAGGGTCATGAAATGAATTGGGTAGTTCTGTGTTTTTCTTGGGTAATAAGGTATTTTTTTAGGTTTTTCCAGAGTGACTTAGGGTCATGCAATTTATTATTTATATTTAATTTAAAATAGGCTGACTTCTCGAAGTACAAAGCCTTGTTAACAATAGATTTAAGATCTTTATAATATTGTTTTTTCCCTTCTGTCTGATTCCTATGGAAATCAGCTGCCGCTTTGTCTCGTATTCGCATCATGTCTTTCACTGTATCCGTAATCCAGGGGTGGGAACAGCCCTTGATGATGGTAGTTTTTACAGGTGCATGCAGGTCAAACAAGGAGAGCAAATTATGATTGAATAATCCTACCATATTATTTACATTTGCCGAATTTAACACAGAGTCCCATCTCACACACTGCAAGTCCCTGTCTAAGTATTGCAATTGAATATTTTTTAGTGGCCTGAAAGTTAAGCAAAATGGTTTCAATCTCTCTACTTTGACATTAAATTCGCAAACCACCAAACAATGCCCGTTAAGTGAGCCTAGGTGCTCAACAAATGTATTCCTTGCTCCAAGGTCTGTGCAGACCACATCAAGCAGGGTCTGGCTTCTGTCTGTGAAGTGCGTAGGCTGATCAACTAATTGTATAAGATTAAAACATGTCAAAAAATTCTTCAATTGAATTATTCTCGAGTCAGTATTAATTAACAAATTTATATTGAAATCTCCTAAAACTATTAAATTATCATAATCTGAGAATGAACTAATTGTGTCAGTAATCGCGTCAAAAAATAGGTCTACATTCATCCACGGTGGTCGATAAGCTGTACCTATAACTAACTTCTTCCCGTTGAGCGTCAAAGTCAGCCACATTTGCTCAACTAATTTATGTAATGGATCGACAGGGTGAGAGATTACACGGACATTGATATTTCGTCGTATGTAGAAACTGACACCTCCTCCGCGCGTTCGGGGGCCCGGAGGTCTGGGTATATGCCGCAACTTATACCCCGAAATAATCGGGGCACACCCTTGGCCCTCTACAGTGAGCCAAGTTTCGTTGACGGCAAGCAAATCAACCTCATGCCGAGCAGTCGCCGCTATGAGGTCATCCTGGTTTCTGCCTAAGGAACCCGCGTTGTACAAACCAATCTTCAGAAGTTGCTTTTTACCTATTACCGCTGGTTTGGTTTGAGTCATGATACAGTGTGTATAAATATTCAAGAAAAGGGTACATAAGAAATAATTAATTATGAGTATTATATAACCTGAAGACATATACATCATATACATAATATAATTCAAATATAAACTAACTAGCTTTTACCCGCGGCTTCGCACGCGCAGATTTCGTACTTCTAACAACATTTTTAAACCGACTTCAAAAAAGGAGGAGGTTTTAGGTATGTACGTGTATGTTACGCGATAATTCCGCCAGTTATAAATCGATTTTAATGATTCTCTTTCTTAGGTAGATTTAGAGTTGGCCAAAATAAATAAAAAAAATTAACTAAGAATATTTTGGACTTTGTTTAGGAAATCAACTGAAAATAGTAGAAATGGGAAATGGAAACCTAAAAAAAACAAAAACAATAACACCTTCAAAAATTACACGCACTTATTTAGGTAGGTATTTATATTTAAATATGCCCTATGCACTTTTTAAAGGTGGTAAGTATTTCTTTTTTGTGAAAAAACTCAGCGTAGTATTTCTTTGTACTCGTACACAACGTTTACAGTTTTACCTTGAGGTGATAAGATGACTAAAGTGCGTGGTGAGCTTACTCTCGAGCAGGCCACGTAAAGTTGTCCGTGCGAGAAGCAGTCTCCCCTAAGATCAAATCCTGCCGTTTTTAGTGACTGGCCTTGAGATTTTTTTATTGTCTTCGCGAAACAGACCTTAAGGGGGAACTGCAGCCATTTAAATTCAAACGGGTATTCGGAAGGTATGAGTGGTATCCGTGGAATATATACCTATTCTCCGCGAGCGCAACCAGTAATGATGATAGCCTCCACCAAGTTCTTATGCAAGTATTTAACCTGCAACCTTGTACCGTTGCACAATTTAGGCGGATTTAGGTTTCGTAGCAAAATTACTGGAACACCCACTTTTAGAACCAGAACATGTGAAGGGAGGCCAGGTGGACTAAGGGAATTTAAAAAATCCATAGGGTAATTTGTTGCGTCGTCCGTATTCACTACAGACTCCACAGATTTGTATGCGTGTTCTGCACCTTCGAACGATTTTAATTACACATTATTGATTGTTGATACCTGATCGTCCTTAGGTGCGAGAATCGCGCGCTCACATAACCACTCCACTGACTTACTGAGTAGGTTGCGGACATCTGGGTAAATCCGGGCTATAAGATCTTCGACGGTTTGTACAACTAAGGCAAGATTGGGTGGAAAATCAATCCTACCCTCTATTTCTGAATACTCTCCATTACCAATTTGAAGAAGAAGATCGGATTTTATTTGAGGTGGCGTTTAACGCTTTGACTTCGTATGCCCGAGTTTCTCTCGGCACTACGGGTAGCGTTTGACGGAAGTCTCCGGCAAGCAATACAGTGACGCCACCCATCATATCTTCGCACCCTCTGATGTCTTTTAGAGTTCTATCTAGTGCTTCGAAACCTCCTTTATGCGCCATAGTACTTTCATCCCAAACTATGAGCTCGCAATCGCGCAGCACCTGTGCCACGTTACTTTGCTTGGAAATATTGCACAATGGAGTTTGGACACGAATTGAGTTTAAAGACAGCTTTGAACGCGCTGTGAGCTTTCTTCCTTCCAGTAATGCCGCTGCGATTCCCGATGATGCGACTGCCAATGCGATGGCATGATTACTCCTCACTTTTGCAAGCAGTAGGTTAATGAGAAAGGTCTTTCCAGTGCCACCAGGAGCATCTAAGAAAAATATTTGACCAGTACCTTTATCAATGTTCTCCAGAATGAACTGGCAAACGTCCTGCTGTTCAGCTGTCAGCAACTCCTCATTATATGTAACACTACCTCTCTAGAACGTTAATATACTGAGCTTATCGACTGGTTCCGTAGCTACTTAACCGGACGTCGGCAACGTATAAAGGTAGATACCTCTCGATCCTCTTGGTGCAGCATATTCGCCGGTGTTCCACAAGGCGGTGTGCTGTCTCCTCTATTGTTTTCCATCTTCATCAATTCCATTACTCATAACTTAGATTCATCCTACCACCTTTATGCCGACGACCTCCAAATTTATTCCTAAGGCATGGTCAAAGATCTTGCACTGGTAATCTCCTCTACAAATCGTGACTTACGGCGCATTGCCGACTGGAGCGGAAGCTACGGTCTGAAAGTAAATCCAGCAAAGACCCAGGCCATCATCATTGGGAGCACTAAGATGATTTCTGGACTCAATTTTAATAATCTCCCACAGATTATCTTCAACGGCGTGATGATTCCGTACGCTTTTCAAGTGAAAAACCTGGGTGTTATTTTTGACCGCACTCTTTCTTGGGTTCCACAGTTGAATGAAGTTAGCAGAAAGATGTTTGCTGCGGTGGGTTCCTTAAGGAGGCTTAGTAATTTTCTTCCGACTGCTACTAAAATTTCCCTTGCTCAATCCTTACTCCTCCCAATATTGGATTATGCGGACATCTCTTACCTAGATCTGACGGAAGAACAATTCGAAAAGCTGGAGAGAATTCAGAATGTTTGTATCCGATTTGTTTTTGGTTTGCGTAAATATGACCATGTGTCACGTTTTCGGTCCCAGCTACAATGGCTTCCAATACGTTATAGGCGTAAATTTCACCTGCTTTCTTGTTTGGAATTCTTTTTAACGCTGCAACGCCCCGCTATCTCAAAGAGCGCTTCAAATACGTTACCTCTTCAAGGTGTGCTAAAAATTTCCTTCTATCTGTCCCGTCTTCTTGTTCAAAATTCTACTCAAAATCTTTCACTTTTCAGGCTGTGCTCCTGTGGAATTCTTTACCCACTGATGTTAGGTGTGCTCAGTCCCTTTTTACTTTTAAAGATAAATTAAAAAAGTATTATTTGTCCCTTTCATAGTTCCGTGTGTGCTATAACCTTGTCCATTATTATTTGCTGTACTGCTGTTTAGTATATTTGTATGTACGTATGTATATAAGTATGCTTGTATGTATGTTTACATTATAATTTAGTGTATGTAAGTTTATTATTATATAGTATATGTATTTAACTTACTGATTTCTCGGTATATGTTCCTACTTAGTCCGTAACTTAAATCGCTTCACCTACTTATATTATATTATTTTATTTCTCTAAATTTCTCCACCACCCAAAGGTTGTCTGGAAGAGATCGCTTCTTAGCGATAAGACCGCCTGTTGTGTGCCAATTTTTTTTTATCTTGTACAACAGTTTTCTTTGTATGTGTATTTATCATTATTGGTGAGCAATAAAGAATATATTATTATTATTATATACCTCTAAACTTTCAACCCCCATTTAATTCCCTCCCAATTTCGTACGACATAGTCCACGATCTCTTCCTTAATCTTCCTATCCACATTTATGGTGTACGATATTGAACGAAATGTTAAACACTCTTTTACCCCCAAAATGATAAAAACACCTTTTTTTATGACGATGAGAAACCTTTTAACATAAAATAAAGTCTCTAGCTAAACAGAAAACCTTCCGCCATACAAACTTTCAACACCCTTTTCACCCTTATAAGGGACGAATTTTCAAAATCGCAGAAATTACTTTTTTTAAACTCTAATGAGGATTCTTTTCACAAAGTTTGTAGTCTATAACTAAAAGAGAAACGCTTCCGCCATACACAATTTTAACACACTTTTCACCCCTTTTGGGGTTGATTTTTCCAAATCGCTAAAATTACTTTTTTTGTATTTTAATAAAAAATCTCTCCAACGGTGCCAAGTAGACTACCGCTATATCGAAGTGTTGAAGTGTTTGTACGAGAGCGCCACTATGTCAGTCCGACTCCAAGACCAGAACTCGAAGCCTATTCCGCTGCAGCGGGGAGTCAGGCAGGGAGATGTCATCTCTCCTAAGCTGTTTACCGCTGCACTGGAGGACGTTTTCAAGACTCTGGACTGGAGAAGGCTAGGCATCAATGTAAACGGCGAGTACCTCACTCACCTTCGATTTGCTGATGATATAGTAGTCTTGGCTGAGACCATGGAGGATTTAAGTACGATGCTTGTTAGCCTCAGTAGAGCCTCCGGGCGAGTTGGTCTTAAGATGAACATGGATAAGACGAAAATCATGTCGAATATCCATGTAGCACCAACTCCAGTGACAATCGGAAACTTTACACTCGAAGTTGTAGACGATTATATATACCTTGGACAAACTGTCCAGTTAGTTAGGTCCAATTTCGAGAAAGAGGTTAATCGTCGAATCCGACTCGGTTGGGCAGCGTTCGGGAAGCTGCGACACATCTTTTCGTCCAATATTCCGCAGTGCCCGAGGACGAAAGTCTTCGATCAGTGTGTGTTGCCAGTGATGATATACGGTACTGAAACGTGGTCGCTTACAATGGGCCTCATAAGAAGGCTCAAAGTCACCCAAAGGGAAATGGAGAGAGCTATGCTAGGAGTCTCTCTGCGAGATCGTATCAGAAATGAGACCATCCGCAGCAGAACCAAAGTAACCGATACAGCTCTCCGAATCGCTAAACTTAAGTGGCAGTGGGCGGGGCACATTGCACGTAGAACCGATGGCCGTTGGGGCGGAAAGGTTCTCGAGTGGCGACCGCGTACCGGAAGGCGCAGCGTGGGTAGGCCCCCCGCAAGGTGGACTGATGACCTGGTGAAGGTCGCAGGAGTCCGCTGGATGCGGGTGGCGCAGGACCGGTCATTGTGGAAATCTTTGGGGGAGGCCTATGTCCAGCAGTGGACGTCTTTCGGCTGAAATGATGAATAAAATACCTCTACAGCAACTTTTGAGTCTCTATCTAAAAAAAAGAAACTTTCTTCCATACAAACTTTCAACCCCAATTTAACCCCTTTAGAAGATGATTTTTTCAAAACCCTTTCTTATTCGTTACCTTCATCAAACACTTAACGTAATGTGAAAATTTCAGAATCCTACGTTAAGTAGTTTCGGCTGTACGTTGATCAGTGAGTCAGTCAGTCAGTCAGGACTTTTCCTTTTATATGTATAGAAGATAATTTGTAAATTGCCAGACCATAGGATTAAGTTAGTAAATAAACAAGTTGCCTTTGCTTTATAAGTTATATTTATAGACTCTACTGCGTTATATAAACCCCGCTCCCTCCAACCGCAACATCCCCAAAAACCCGTTTTATATCTGCGTCAGATTTAAAGTAAAACCATGGTTGACCATCGCTCTGTCGAGCGTGTACGCGGCCTCTCTTCGTCCACGCATACCTCTACCGATGGTTCCGGCACTGCTCTCGGACCCGATGGAAGAGTGCGCTGTTGGTGCGAGTGAGCCGCTCGTTCACATACACCCGGCGCGACGGGCCCGGTAGGCCGGCGTCGGCGGTTGTGAAGGTGCGACGCACCCGAGCGGCCTGAAGTAACTCGTCCCTCAACTGGCGGCGCACCATCCTGACGACAATGCGGCGCGGGCGGACTATGGGGGCTCCAGGTGCCCCCTCCTCAGAGCCCGCTTCGCCCCGTGTCATCGCGCCGACTCGCTCAGCAAAAACTATATCATGGGGCCCCAGCGTCACGCCAAGCTTGGCAGCAATGATAGTGACCGTATGGACCACGTTCTCGCCTTTCACCTTGGGGATATGGCCAATGTCCAAGTCAGAAAGCAGCGCATCCTGATCGCGGTCATTTAACTCCTGATGTAGGCGCGACACCGTCCGCTGCAGGTCGCTCACCTCCTCGCTGTCGCCGCGCGGCGCCGCTTCCGCCTCTGCCACCCTTTTCTCGACAGCATCCAGGCGGCGCTCGACCCCATCCATGCGGTTCGTTATGCTTCTCAAGGTGGCCCGGATCTCTTCACGAAACTCCCTTTGCTCCGCCATGTACCGGTCGAGACGCTGCTGTAAGTCTGACTCCTTGCAAGCGGCAGACGAGGGTAAGAGTGAGAGTGTGCCAGGGTGTGTGTGGGTGTGCGAGGGTGTACCGGTGTAAATCAATGTTTAGTTTTAAAAATATCTGATATTTCATATAAAAAAATAAATTTAGACACAAATATACACACGTACAAATAATACTCACATACATACATCATTGTGACTACTAAAATTATATACACATTATATATTAGGTACAATATAAATTTGTGGGATATTGATGGGCCTCTAAATAAAAATCAATTTAAACGACACTGACTTTAATTTACCGCAAAAGAACTTATTATATTGAATTTATTACAAATAACTGCACGTTCACGCTCCACCATTAGAATTGTTCTCCCCCGTCCCTTTCACTCACTCCTTCCGTCCCTCACTCTCGCTTGCGTTCCGTTTCACCCTATCTCCTTACGTTCCATTCCCACATTCTCGGCTGTCCTGCGTATTATATCTGCCCTCAGATATACTCTCATTCATACAACGTAGTAAAGGTAAATGCATGCTTACAATTTATTTACTTAGCTCTATCTTAATACTACTTATACCGGTCATGTACCATGCTCTTTAATATAACATCTATTATTATTTAGGAGTACATTCTGCCTCATCAAAACAAATTGAGCATTTTAGTACGGTATATAAAACAACTATTGAAACTTAGTAAACTCTACACAACATCATGGTACATACATTTTAACATTTAGGCAACAGCTGACATCTTTAACGAAATAGACATATTCTTACACTAGTAAGTCTCTTTAAAAAATGTAATTAAACATAACACCAAAAGAAATAAGTATCTTAAGCTAACATTTAGGAACCAGGAATTTCTTACATGAGATCAGGTTAATACGCTAAAGGTCCGTCATTTAACCCATAAAATTTAGTGATTGAGGATAAGGACACTTTCATACATCATTCATTAAACAGTGGAAGTGTTAGGCTTTACCTGTACTTAGTCGCTGTCCTCCTCAGGCCATCTCTTCATGAAGTCCGCAGATGTAGCTGTCTTATTAGATCCCTCCGTGCTGCTGGATAACTTCTCAACGTCATATCGGTCATTACGTTTGACCTTTATAACCTTGTAAGGTCCAAGGAACTTCGGCTTTAGCTTAAGCCCTGGCCCGAACTGCGTCCGCTTTATTGCGACCAGATCGCCTACCTCGTACTTAGAACTCGCCTTCCTTTTCTTATTAAAACTTTTCCTATTCTCCTCTTGGATCTTCTGTATTTGTTCTTTAGCCTTCTGTCTCAAACTATCTATGTTTCTTATGTAATAATCCTTGCATATGGCTGCTTTCATCTTTCTCAAAGCAAAATGACCATTACTATGTACTTTCTTTAGAACTTCTTTCTCCATCACCTTAGGCACTACCAGCTGCCGCTGCTCTCCTTTGTATAGTATGGCCACGTAGTCGGGAAATCGTGCGCGTTTCCCCAACTCCTTCATCACCAGCATGTACTGATAGTACGATTCTTCTCTTTTCTTCCTTCGGTTGGACATAATTTCGTGCATCTCCTTCGTGTTAACGGCTTCTGGGAATTCTTTTAGAAGTGCTGCCTTCAGCTCGTCATATTTTTTAAAAGTTTTTTCAGATTGTAGCCACAACGCCGCCGTGCCCACCAACGACCTGCGCGCCACCACCAGCTTCTGTGCTTCAGTCCACTCGAATATTTCGGCGTTATCTTCTATATCTTGCGCCCACTTTGATGCAGTGTGCGCTTTGTCGTCACCGCTGAAATTGCTGATACCATCAGCCATGAGGCTCCAGTTGAAGTGACTTGATTCGGCCGCCATTTTGCCGTGTACGATCTCCGTATTGAAGATGTTGAAAATACTTTTCTCTTCGTCGTTCATTAACTACAGTAATGATTTGCTTCGTCGTCTTCGTCTTCATGAAAATGAAGAACAACCTTTAGTGCCGCCGCCACCTTGCGCAGGCACTTTGAGCGCGACCACGTGCCACCGTACTTCTTTTGCAGATTTTAGAGGCTATCCCGGACGAGCCCCCAAAATTATGTGGGATATTGATGGGCCTCTAAATAAAAATCAATTTAAACGACACTGACTTTAATTTACCGCAAAAGAACTTATTATATTGAATTTATTACAAATAACTGCACGTTCACGCTCCACCATTAGAATTGTTCTCCCCCGTCCCTTTCACTCACTCCTTCCGTCCCTCACTCTCGCTTGCGTTCCGTTTCACCCTATCTCCTTACGTTCCATTCCCACAAATTTATTTGATATCTAATAACATTAAACCCCATATGCTCTCTCCTCTATAATAATAATAACATATAAATGTGTATTTGTTTTGTATTGTTTTTTTGTATGTTATTTTGTATTTTATTTTTATATACGTACCTATTGTAAAAATCCTAACCTAAGAAAGAAGATAAATAAACGAGAATAACATATATACAAAATAGGGCTTGCAGTATCGGAACTAATTTCCAATTCCGGAATCCATTTCGAGATTGGCCTTCAATTCCGGAATTCCGGAACTGGTTCCGGGATTTGAAAAAATATGATTTTATGGCAATTTTTTTAAAATACCGGGTTTTTACGATTAGTACATAACATTGTTGGATTTATATTTATTAATCCATAAAAACGTGTAATCTTACGCTACTTTAAAGAAACAAAAGCAAGGGTTTAACAGAGTTGTTATATTTTTTTTAAATAATCAATATGGGATCTCACAAACCAAGCTAAGATTGTCTATTTCGAAGAGTTTGGTTATAGTTTAAAGTGGTGTAGCAGCAGGAATTACCTACTTTAGAAAATTTTATGCTTCATTGATCAATTTCTCGGTTGTTAATAAGGTTAATTTCCGAATCAATAATTTAGGCATTTGTACCTTATCGATTAACTAAGTGGTACTTTTTGCCGGAAAACGTCAGCCTACGTTCTTCTTTCTTTTGTGTCAGATTAATTCCCAAAAGTGCTAAAAAATTATATTTTTAACACTTATTTTTGCGTAGCCAAACAAGTAAGGTTATCAAAATAAAATTTGTGTTCAAGCTAAGGCTAAAAAAACAATGTAAGGCAATCATCGCTCCATTTTTTTGGAACTTCTGTTGAACACACAAAGAAAACATTTAAAAAAATATGTTAGATTAGAGGCCAAAATTGTCTATTATGTATTGTCGAATACACATAAAACTTACTTACCTACAACGTTACAATTACAAATTAATATTAGGCTGGTAGTCATGTTATGGTATGGCGATAGCGGCAAAGTTTTTGAATACAAATCTTTAAATTACATAGATTTTGCGCGCAAAACACTGAATTTAAGGCTAAAAACTCACAACCCTCACAACAATTTTTTAACAGTATTACAATAAGAACTCGATCATTATTTAAATACCGAAAAGCAACAACTGAAAAAGATAAAGGTAAGATATTTTTCGCTTCAACCTTTTGGTCTACTACCGTTAACAGAGAACAATCGAAAATGTATTTATCCTGCTCTAAAGCACTTGCTTCTTTGGGCGAAAGATGTGCAGATTCAAAGTATTGATGCTTGTGGTACCTAAGCCTTCTGAGTCCAACAGTAAGGAACATTTATCTGCACACGGAATATATATAATTCATCAATCTAATACATTAAGTGGCAGTTTTGCGAAATAACTATGCCAATTGAAATTAAACACTAGAACGGATAAATCGCGTTTATTAACACCATGACCCGACGTTTCGAGCCCTTTACAGTTTTCTTGCCGCTTCTTTCTGCCCCATAAGCCAGTTAGGGAAGCGTTCGTAAATTGTACGTATGTTTTACAGGTTCTTTTTATTTAATATTAAATTAAACGCGATTAATCCGTTCTAAAGTGTTTAATTTCAACGAATAACCATCGCAGTAACAGCAGACAATATTATAACATTTATAACCATGTCAATATTAAACGTTTCCGTCAAATAGTAGGGTTATTTTCAATTCCGGAATTTTCGAGATTGAGGGTGTCAATCCCGGAACTGTAATTTCGGAAAAATAATCCGGGATTTCGAGATTCCGGAATTCCGGGATGCAAGCCCTAATACAAAATCTTATTTTAATATAATACATATCAAACATAAATAATATTCATAAATAGGTCTAAAAGTCCAATGCCGCATTCATTGTTACACGGTATATGTGAGCGTACATCAATGTATTATTGCATCTTTACCTTTCTTTAGTGTGTCAACCTTAGAATCCTTAGATACGCTCTACAATTTCCAATCACTTTACCTTTTATAGAAAGCTTTACTTGGTATATCAATTACGAGAAAACCACTGAAAAGGAAAATATGTTATCTACACGAAAATAACTAACTGTCTACTTAAAGACTCACATATCCTTTTTTATATTTTTAGTGCTCCGCACAAAACTTTGGTTTCGGAGCACTTATGGGATCAGTCCGGCTTTGCAAATTGGTTAAACACGTTTATCACAAAGACCATTTGACATAGAAAGCTGAAACTTGGAATAGGTATAGCAAATAACTTTGACAAAGTTGTTAGGTCAAAATGCCTTATCTTTGATATAAGGGGGCAATTTGGGGGTCGGAAGGGGTTTGCGATTTTTTCTTCATTTGTAAGGATTGTGAGTGGTACCAATATAAAACTTGCAAAAAATTAGGGCGACTGTGAAATTCTGAGTTCATTTTACGAACCACAGTTGCGATGTAAAATGTATTTGAAATTGCAGTTTATCATACTAAAATTACGGCCCTTTCCCTAGCGACTTTTCAAAAACTATCATTTGCAACTTTCGCAAGAAGACGGTGATACTGACCATGAAGACCAAAGGGACCATGTAGATGGCGGGATATTATAACAAAGACCTTATCTTTAATAGTTTTTGAAGAGGAGCTTGAACTCTGATTTCAATATTATAACTATATCTAATGCGGGGTCAATCTGGTCTGGTCGGATTCCTATTACTGATCTAATACCAACAGAATACATTGTATTCATTGTCTTATAGCCATTCAAATATGGTTGACAACCATATTTGAATGGCTATAAGTAAGTATTATTTTCGAACGGGCTTTCCAACAAACAGGCTGCTCGATCGAATGTATTATACGAATCTAATTTACAAATTAAAATTAAGAATTCCATTCTTCATCACAGTTTTGATCTTAATTCGAAATAAAATACATAAAACTTCTAAGTCGTAGGTATTGAGCGAACACAACCACCGCCTCGAATATTGATTTTATGGGGGCCGAGCACCCCAGATAAAAAGAAACTACAGCACTGTCGCTAGTGTTACACCAAGCCAGTGCCCCAAACGGTGCCGCCAGCCTTGCCACTCGCTAAGCAGCCTGCTTGGTTGTCAGCTTCTCGACTATGCACCCCGCCAGCCAGCCTCCCGACAAGTCGCCAGCCGCGTTATCCTACGGACGTGTCGTGTGTGATACTAGTCTATGGAATTTTCCCGCCTTTACTAACCGATGAATAGTCTTAGGAATAATTTTAAAGAAAAAAAAACCGACTTCAATTGGACTACCCGGTAAAAGTTAAAGTAAGCGAATTATTGCAGTTAACTTCAAACATATTAATCACCATATGTGTACCTACCTTTGAAAGTTAACCTTTTGGCCGCCGGACCCTGTCCGCCAAGACGCTCACTCACACGCCAGAGCAAATTTTAAGTAAACAGCTAAAAAAAAGTTTAGGGATTGCAAATAGTGATATCGATTCATAATTAAAGGTGGAATTCTTCTCAATTTGGCTTTTTTTATTTCCAAACTTAGATTTCTCTCAAAGTTTCTAAACTAAACAGATTTACTATACAAGAAAATGTTGAAAATAAAGGACTTTATCATGAAAAACTACAACTAAACATTATCGAATCATGAAGTAATATCACCGCACTAGTCTGTACGAGTAGTCTTCTATACATGTCAACGGCGCGCATGGCTTGTCTTTAGTTCCGACTGACAAATACTGTTTACGCGCGAGTAAAGTAATAATAGCGTCTGAGTCAACGGCATAAGCGCTTGTCGGTACGTAAACTTTATAAACCATAAGATTAGGGACGCGCATCGTGTCTCGATAAATTTACATACTTACTTACCGGAGGGTTTTCGGAGAAAACTAACAGGTGGATTTAATAATATATATATACAGTATGTATCAGAACGACAGGCAAAAAAAGAAACCCGTTAATGTTTAGATCACAAATATGAGCATGGTACTTACCTAATTCATCAAAAATACGACAGGTTTTACGTGAGGTATAAAAATATACATTTATTATTATTGTTTTGCACCTCCCTTGTATTATTTGTTTACAATCTTATAAATGACATTTCTTAAATTACCAACTGACAGACAGGCGTCAAACCTTGTTGAAGTTTGGATTTTTACCTAGTTACAAACAAATAGTTAACAAAGCGCTTGCGCGTTGCCTATGACTACAGCCATTATTAAAATAATTACCTAGGTTACTTATAAACAGAACTCAAAGCGCATGTGCATTGACATAACAACGTTAATGTTGATTAGTTGCCCCTAGCTACATATCAACAGTACGCAATACGCATGCACTGTCAAAAATCAAAAACGTACACAAACCCTATAGGATGTTACAAAAACCATTAACCGACTGCAAAAATATGGTCTTCGAGTAATTCATTTAGTAATTTTATGCCATAAAACATGTATTTAGGCACGTGAAATGCACGTCATTACATTCTACTCGAGTTCCCCGTCAACCAGTTTTAAGGTTTGCTCTTCGTTGTGATACATACTGTATATATCGGTTATATCTCGATATATATATATATATATATATATATATATATCGAGTTAAAATGTAGACCTCCGCTGTCACTGCGGTCAATAATTTATTCGGCAAATAAACCGCAATGGTCAATTTACTGAAGAAGCTGCCTAAACTTTATCCATTATTATGCTTTTTTTTTCGACATATACCTACTTACTACGAGTAGTTACCAAAAATGACAATAATTGGCGATTAAATGTTTGAACGCTTAAATAAAACCAGATTCGTAAAAACATATTCATTTTAAAAACTTGCACATCGATTGAACTTTCCCATCCCTAGCTGTCTTCTATACATGCCTACGGCGACAGTGACAGGGAAAAATGTAGAAATTATAAGCATATTTTTTAAATTCTTTATTATGAAACAATGGATTCATATACCTGCTTAAAAAGTAAATGTATGAAAAAACAAAGGGTCAACAAGTTGACACGAGTACAAAATAATTTTTAAATTCTATTATTTTACCATTTAGTAAGCGGTTGAAACTGTGTCTTGTATACAAGACGACGGCGTTAGTGTATCGTACTATCGTTGTCTAGTATAGGTGACAACGGCGGTCAAAGGGTTGGAGCTCTCTAAATGCGTCAGGGATTGCATCATAAGATCACAGCTAAAATTAAATGGGACCACCTTAGAGGTACTTTCTCACAAACAAAAGAAGAATGCGAGCGAGCTGCTGCGCGCAGTGTGAAAAAGACAGCCATCGCGAAAGCACGCTTTTGAAACAGGGTCTCTGAAGATCCGAAACATGTCGAGCTATTTTCGACAATATTGACGGGAAATACTCACGGGACTTTTATGTAAAAAATAAGAATGTCTAAAATCGCTTGATAGAGCTGGAAATTACTACGCAACTACTTATGCCAGCCAAGTATTCAATACTGGGCCCGGTTTTATAAAGCTAAAATTTACAAGTGGAAGTCTCTCTTTAACTATTTTTGCTAATAATTGCTCGTTAACACGAATCAAATCATGAGAACACCAAACCTGAGTTCCACTAGGTACTGCCAGGGTTCAACATCAGCTCCATCTTGTGAACTGCTCTCCTAATTGCTCGTTAACACGAATCGAATCATGCAGACAGCACTCGCCTATGTTGCACCAAACCTGAGTTCCACTAGGTACTGCCAGGGTTCAGCATCAGCTCCATCTTGTGAACTGCTCTCTTAATTGCTCGTTAATATGAATCGAATCATGAAAACAGCACTCGCCTATGTTGCACCAAACCTGAGTTCCATTAGGTACCGCCAGGGTTCAGCACCAGCTCGATCTTGTGAATTTCTCTCCTAATTGCTCGTTAACACGAGTCGAATGACGTAAACAGAAGTCGCGTATGTTGGACCAAACTTGAGTTCTACTAGTTACTGCCAGGTTTCAGCATCAGCTCCATCTTGAGAACTGTTCCCCTAATTGCTTGTTAACACGAGTTGAATGACGAAAACAGAACTCTCGTAAGTTTTACCAAACCTGAGTTCCATAAGGTACTGCCAGGGTTCAGCATTTGCTCCATTAATTCCTCATGATATCCAACATCAAAATATAATTAAAATCAAATAGGACTACCTCGAAGGCATTTTGTAACAAACAAAAGATGAATGTCTCAAATCAGAAGATACAGCTGGGGCCCGCGAATTATAAATCAATACTTAATAACAAAATAAAAATTATCAATACTTGTTTGACGTACTGATGTATATAAGATCTAACATATCGGAATTTAATCGCGTGTACCATCCGGACATACAACTTCGAGCAGCTGGTCGTCTCAGTTCCACGTCGCATGGCGCTTTCAAGGAAAAACCCACGCGTTATAGGACCTACCTATTATGAGCACTTGCCCGCTAACTTAAGAAACGAGCCATGTGACGCAGTCTTTAGGCGTCACTTAAGAAACCTTTTGTTGGATAACCCTCTGTACTATACTCTGTAAACCAGTACATGGAATTGAAATTGTAATTGACTGTTTTATTTTTTGTGATTATTTATTATTATTATTAGCGTGACTTCAAATAATGTTTTGACCATTTTTTGTTATTTAATTATGACATCTTGATTTGTACCTATTTATATTTTCTGTTCTGTTTGACGATCATGATGAGAATTTGTATACTTTGACATTAACACTAAATTGTATATGTAATTTTCTTCGTGAAATAAATGAACTAGAACTAGAACTATAGAGCAGTTCCTCTTTGACATACCTGGTCGTCATCATCAGGTCTGCTCCACGAAACTGGTAGGTTTTGTAAAGAAATGCTCGAGTTTCTCAAGAAAATACCCAAATTACTATGCATGTGCCTTTCAAATTTGAGGAGTTCCCTCAGTTTCTCATGGATCCCATCATCAGAAATGGATTTTGAAAAAAAAGCCGGAACAACCTGGAACCACTAAGAAACCAAAAAAAAAAATCGGTTTAGTAATGAAGGAGTTCTGAGGTAATATCCAATAAAAAAATATAAAAAAAATCAGACGAATTGAGAAACTCCTTTAGAAATATTGAAGTCGGTTGAAAATTAACAAAATTCGCAGTACATTGCGTCTTCTAACAAACTTTAAAGTGTAATAACTAAAAAATAAATAAAAACCAAATAAAAGGCTATTTTTAAAAGTCGCTGAACTAACGTTATTCAGTTTAGGGAGCCTACGATTTAATTTATTGCTCCTATTACAGGAAACACCTGGTATAATGTGACATTTGTGTTTCCTTAGAGACTTCGTTTGCCATTGACAGCTCCAAATAATTCAAATATCGCTGATTTCAGATTTTAAAAGCATAGAGCATTAAAACTTCTGGAGCATAGACGAAACAAGATATTTAAGGCAGCTATACGCTACTCGTCAAATAGTCGCGTTTCCAGAGCTAGGCACCGTTAATCAAATAGTTAACTTCGTTAATTGCTAATCCGTTACAAAAAATGTTAACTTCGTTAATCGTTAAAGCGCTACTTTTCGGAAGACTTAACGGAAGTTAACGTTAATCCGTTAACACGTGGTAATAATTTTTAAGAAAAAAAACCGACTTCATTTGGTTCCCGGTAAAAGTGAAATTAAGAATTTGTTTGAGTTAGCCAGTTTACTTCACAAATATCCAATACACCGCACGTGTACGATTGAAAATTGAGGAGCTTTCTTAATGTCCTAGGGCTTCCATCATTACATTTGAAGTATAATCAAATGGAACTCCCTTGTAGACCTTTAAACAAACAAAATAACAATGTGTTAAATTGGATGACAGACTGTAAATTAACGAGCATATTTATTATGCCATCCCTGATTATCAACATCAGGTCCACTCCAGCAAAATGATGGCCACAGTAAGAAAATGCCTAAGCTAATTAACCTGCCGTTCAAATTTGAAGAGTTCTCTGAATTCTTCTAGAACTCCATCATCAGAATATAAATCAAATCAAAAAGATGAATGTCACAACTAGGATAATAAGTAGAGCTAGGTTTATTAACCAGTTCCACTTTGCGATCCCTGGTCTTCATCATCAGATCAAGTTCATCAAAATTTTGGCTCCGCCAAAACACTGTTTTAGTTACTTAAGGAAACCCTCAAATCAGAATGCATGTGCCGTTAAAATTTGAGGAGTTCTCTCAATCCCTCATGAAGCCCATCATCAAAATAGAACTATAATCAAATAGGACTATCTTGAAGGTATTTCTTTACAAAGAAAAGATGAATGTCTCAAATCGGATGATAGAGCTGGGAATTAACAAGCAGTTCCACTTTGCCATCCCTGGTCTTCATCATCAGGTCCACTCCACCAAATTGATGATGTTCGTAAAGAAATGCTCGAGTGTCTTAAGAAACTACCCAAATCATCATGCATGCGCCTTTCAAATTTGAGGAGTTCCCTCAGTTCCTCATGGATCCCATCATCAGAAATTGATTTTGAAAAAAACGGGACAATCCTGAAACCATCTTTATACAGACAAAAAAATATTTTTTAAAATCGGACGATAGTCCTGGGAATTACCAAGCAGTTCCACTTTGACATCCCTGGTCTTCATCATCAGGTCCACTCCACCAAATTGATGATGTTCGTAAAGAAATGCTCGAGTGTCTTAAGAAACTACCCAAATCATCATGCATGTGCCTTTCAAATTTGAGGAGTTCCCTCAGTTCCTCATGGATCCCATCATCAGAAATTGATTTTGAAAAAAACGGGACAATCCTGAAACCATCTATATACAGACAAAAAAATATTTTTTAAAATCGGATCATAGTCCTGAGAATTACGAAGCAGTTCCACTTTGCCATCCCTGGTCTTCATCATCAGGTCCACTCCACCAAATTGATGATTTTCGTAAAGAAATGCTCGAGTTTCTTAAGAAATCACCCAAATCAGCATGCATGTGCCTTTCAAATTTGAGGAGTTCCCTCAGTTCCTCATGGATCCCATCATCAGAAATGGATTTTGAAAAAAACGGGACCAACCAGGAACCGTCTACTTTTAGAAAACAAAAAAAAAATCAAATCGGTTCAGTAATGACGGAGTTATGAGTGAACATCCATTACAAAAAAAAAAAAAAAAAAACAAAAAAAATCAGTCGAATTGAGAACCTCCTCCTTTTGAAATATTGAAGTCAGTTGAAAAGAGCATCTTTGAGTTAGTGATCTACAACTTATAGTTAATCAGTTTCCTTCAAAAATATCCAATTTACCATCCGAGTGCCTTTCAGAATTCAGGAGTTTTCTTAAAGTCCCATGGCTCCCATCATTTGATCTGAAGTAAAATCAAATGCAACTATCAAATGTCTCAAGTTGGAGGACAGAGCTAGAAATTATCGAGCAGTTTCAATATGTCATCCCTGGTGTTCAAAATCAGGTCCACTGTAGCAAATTTATGGCTTGATTAAGAAAATACCCCAACTAATTATGAAAACCCTCCAATCACGTTGGACGTGCCGTTCAAATTTGAAGGCTATCTGAATTTCTCAAGAACTCCATCATAAGAATATAAATCAAATCAAAAAGATGAATGTCTGTGTTTACCGATCAATTCCACTTTGCCATCCCTGGTCTTTATCATCAGGAACACTCCACCAAAATGTTGGTAACCCCCAAAAAATGTTTCAAGTTTATAGTTAGGTAAGTTACACTTACTGTATATATTTTGAAAATAAATGTATTGATAATATTTAGTTTATAAGGAAACCCTCAACTCATAATGCAATGTGTCGTTAAAATTTCTTGTTCTTTAATTTCTTCATGAATTCCATGAATTCACAATATGAATGTCTCAAATAGGATGGGAATTAACAGACAGTTCCACTTTGCCATCCCTGGGCTCCATCATCAGCTCCACTCCACCAAATTGATGGTTTTCGTAAAGAAATTTTTTTTTCATTTATTTACTACTAAAAAAATAAATACAATAAAAAACATTAATTGGACAGCGAGCAAAGCCAACACAGGCTTAACTGTCGCTGTTTCGCTCGTTAGTTAATATGCACATTTAAGGTTTTATACTAATGTATGAGGATTTGTAACGTTATGAGTTTTAGCTAAATACACAGGCTGCTCCAAAGTAACAAATAGTATTTTGTTAATTCCTTCGTAACCACTGCACCGGTTGTTATGATACTTTGTGTACTGGTTCTAAACAACGTAAGTAACGCATATGTATAATATGAGTGAGCTCCGCGTCAATTGCGAGCGTCTCAAAACTTATCGAGCCTTGGAAATCTTCTAGGCCCGTTATGATCACGAGGCATGATACACGTGCGAAGAGGTAATTCGCAACTCGTGTCGATTTAAAACACTCCCTACAGTCGTGTTTCAACACTCGTTTTGAATTTCCTCTGTTTCGCCCTTGTATCGTAATGTACTATTTCATCACACTTGCTCGGTAATTCGGTAATTTCGGTAATTGCACTTCCTATTTTACACTTTATATGGTTAGGTATGGTATGGTTTTTATGGGTTGGTCGTTTTTAGTAAACTTAACTGTAATCTGTATATTCTATCAATATAGGTCTTAAATGTTCTGCCGTAGCTACTTAATCCATAGTCTATCACCGATTGAGCTAACGATAAGTATAACATTCGAAGTACTTTATAAGGGACTTTATATTTTAACACAGCAAGCTTTGATAATACCGATCTTAGTTTGTTACATACATAATTTATATAGGGACCCCAGTTGAAGTGCTTATCTATAATTAAACCGAGGTATGTGTGTTCGGTTACCAGTTCTAATGGTTCATAGGTACATGATGTAATGGGACAGTTAGGGATGTTCTTGTGTAGGCATAGATGACTATGTGCCTTGATTATTGGATCGGTTGGTTTAGCTATATAAGGTGAGTGAGTATTAATTAATTTTATTTTATTGTAATTTAATATGAGACCCACGTCATGGGCCCATTTACACAGAAGGTCAAAGTTGTTTTGCATAACCTTTGTAGCCATCCCTATATCCCTGTCCGCCACTAGGAGGCACGTGTCATCCGCGAACTGGTATACCGAGCCCTCTTTAAATATGTTACACATGTCGTTTACGTACAGTAGGTATTCGATTGGGGCAAAAATCGAACCTTGCGCCGTGCCTTCTTCTGTTGCAACTAGGTCACGGAGTACATTATTAACTTTAACTGCTGTGTAACGGTTAAGATGATAATTTTTGAAAAAGTCTATAAGTGGGCCCTGTATACCATATTTCCCAAAAGTTTCGAAATGCTCGAGTTTCTTAAGAAAACACCCAAATCATCATGCATAAGCCTATTAAATTTGAAGAGTTCCCTCAATTTCTCATGGATCCCATCATGAAATGAATTTCAAAAAAATGGGACCAATCTGCAATCACCATGGATAATTTAAAATCGGTTCAGTATTGACGGAGTTCTGATGTAACAAACATAAAAATAAGATAAAAAATAAAGAATAATAATAAAAAAAAACGCATGAATTGAGAAATTCTTCTTTTTGAAAATTTGTAGTCGGGTGGAAACAGGTTTTTTGCCGCGTGGCGCGGTATGTGCGGTATCGGTTTTTGGGAAGTATTTTGGAACTGGATTAACGATTAACGAACTTGGGAAAACTTAACGGAAGTTAATGATTCCGTTAACATATTCTAAAGTTAACTTAAAAGTTAATCCGTTAATGAAAATGTTAACTTCGTTAATTAACGATTAACGGATTAACGAGTTAATGCCCAGCTATGCGCGTTTCTAATAAATAATATGAAATAAGTTAAGGGGAATTGTAACAAATTAATATATGTATAATAAAAACTACAGCATTTTAGCTAGTTCCAAAAAAAATCGCACCAGTATCGCTTGATTCACCGCTATGTCTATTTAAAAAATGGCGCAATCGCATATAAAAGCAACTCTACCGCTATCGCTTGATCCACCGTTAAGGTCACATTAAGAACGTCGGGGGGCAAGATCTATAATTTAGGTCACATTAAGAAGGCCCAAGGGGGGCTTAAAAAAAGTCACACCACTATCGCTTGATTCACCGCTAAATTAACAATAAGGTGGTGAATGTAAACATGACTTGAAAGCATTTTGCCTCCTTTACACTGGAATATATGTTTCTCTCCTTTACACTGGAATATATGCCAAACTGAAAAAGTGATTCGTCCAGACAAATATTTTTTTCCATGTACCGCATAAAAATAAAGCAGTGGTGCCAAGCAGTAGGGAAATTAGTAATTCCAAAGAAACTACTAATCATCTGTGAAGACCATCGCCATGTAAGTTTTTTGCTATGCTGATTATATATGTATATTGGTATAAAACATCACTTTTGCCCGTTTATAATGATAATATGTGTATTTTATTTTACAGTTGAAGTATACTCATACTCATATCATTTATTTGCTTTAACGTACAAGTACATGCAAATATACATTTTAAAATAAATCTAGACTAGAAATATCAGGTACATGTCAAAATGTTTTTAAACTAAGATGAAATGGTTACATACAATAATTAAATAAGTGCATTGGCGAAAAATTCATTTTCACACCACATGCTCGACAAAGCCGGATTATATATATAAACCTCACCGAAAGCAAACATTATATCCCTTGGCAAAAACCGGGTTATAATGTTGTATGAAATTTCATTACCACCCGCCGGGCGATAATGTCATTTTTCACTTTATTGCTATGACGATAAAGCCTAATTTCGTTAAGCAAAATGTGTAACACCCGCCTGCGGGCGGCGGCGGGCGGCGGGCATGGCCAACTCAAAAACCGAAGCCGCGGCGCGCGGCGAACTAGATTCGCACGATCTTCATTTGTTAAATCAAGTAGGCTATGCCGGCAGAGACAAGTTGCGGTATCCATTTTATAGCTTTAAATAAGAAGAATATCGAATATGTCAAGTGATGAAAGTACTTTGACTCCAGAGTCTATTAAACTTGATGCCATAGGCATTGTCAATAATCTACTACCAGAAAAGTCAAGTCGAAGGAAAAATACCTAAAAGCCTATAATGATTTCGACACATAGAAAAATGCAAAAGGCGCAAGTCTGTATCTGAATCAGTGCTTCTGGTATATTTTCAATATTTGTCAGCTACAAAGAAGTCCAGCAGTCTGTGGTGTATCTATTCGATGCTCAGGGCCACAATAAGCATCAAACATGACATTCAAATTAATACATATTCCAAGTTATTGGCATTTTTAAAAAGGAAATAGGATGGACATCGAGCAAAGAAGTCTAAGATACTTACATCAGAAAACGTGGAGGCTTTTCTGAATGAAGCTCCCGACCTCAGTTTTCTTGCCATAAAAGTAAGTACAACCGTATAGATTGAATTTTTACACGGTAGCTATTTCTCGCTCTTTCTCTAATAGAGAACCGTCATTCGTGATTCGTGATGACCATGCCCGAATAGTCGAAAAATATCAAGCTCTACGCCCTTCTAATATAAACACCAACAGATTTTTTGTAGGCTACAACAATGGAAAATGTACCAGACAAGTCATTGGGAAAAATAGAATGAGTCTCATGCCAAGACAGATTGCTAAGTACCTGAAATTAGAAAATTCTGAGCTCTACACAGGCCATTGTTTTAGAAGGACATCGGCGAGTCTGTTGGCAGATTCGGGAGCAGACATGGCCCAAATAAAACGACACGATGGCTGGAAGTCCGATGCAGTAGCAGAAGGCGACATAGAAAATTATTTGATAAATAAAGAAATAATGAGCTATCGAATTGGAGAAAAAATAAATTAAAAACATCGCCTACTATTGATGACCTTGGACGCCTCTACCACCACAGCCATCTTCCTCGAAACTCGAAACTGACTCAGCGGCCATCTTCTCCAGTACAACTCGACTCTCAGATGCAAGTGTCAGAAGCCTTGAACACAACTCAAATTAACTCTAGCTCAACTTCGATAAATGTACCAAATAAAAATATATCATTATCTTTCCATAATTGGACTAATGTCTCCAATATCAACTTGTACTTCTAATTATATTTTTTTTAATAATTTAATTTCAACACTATTAATTTGCTGCAATAAATATTATCTACTAAGTATTACTAAGCCTGTTTTTTCTTGTCTCGCATAAGGTGAGAAAAGTAGAGTAAAACTGAAACTCCTCGGGAATAAAACTGTTTTTGTCTTGGGCGCTTGAATCCCTCACTGCATTCAGGACTCAGTATTAATCTATCACTATTAATCTATAACTCTCTGAATCAGAAACATCGTATGAACAATCCACTACAACAAGTCCTGCGACACACCCAGTACCTAATCTTAAATGGTAGATTGTTTATGTTGAATCTTATCGAACCCTTTCCAATTCATTGAAAATACACAAATAATTATATTGTGTAATTGTTTTTTTATGTAACGCACACAAGGATATTACTGTAGTTAGTACACGCGTACCTGCGTCAATCTGCTCCAGACTACGGTTGGGTGCGCTGGTGTACTATACTCAAGTACTAATAAATACTGATAAGTATTATTTACAACACTTAAGCCTTCTACAAGTGACGACAGAGGAAAACGTAAGTAGAAAAGCACTACTTATCTATTATTTTGAATCAGGCAAGGCGATAAGTACTTAAATACAAACTTAAATATGTACTTACAACTTTCGCGTCTATTTTTAGACCCGAAAGTTGCTATTCATTTGAGAGATAGTTATTGTTGGGGCAACCTGCCGAATCCCATGCCGCTGGTTCAGACGACGCAACGGAGCCATGCTATTGCGTCGCCTAGAACTAAGTGATTTTTGTTTATTGTTCCTATATAATTTGTTTGTTTGTTACCAGTTATTGAGTTACTTAATGTACATAATTATATTTATATTTTGTTAGTCTAAGTTTCGTGACGCATTGGTATTGTTACTGTTATGTCATGTAAACATTTTTACAACAAAAATTAAATAAAAAATAATTGTTAAAAGCAAAGATTAAAATTAACCGTTAATACGAGTTGCAGTATTCGTAAATAATCAAAGGTAAACAACTTTTATGAGGTTAGAATTGCCTTACATTACAATGCCTCAAATGTATACATTGTCTATAAAACGACAATAAGCTGTGTGTGTTGTGTGTGTTGTTTCGATTGTTAATATCTGATACCTTTACCTCAATATTTACGTTTCAAATTTTAAATACATTAGTGTTCCGTTTCCGTACTAAGCGATTTATTTGTAAGAAATTAGAACGTATGGTCGTGGAAATGTGGTAGATAATTAGTTGCGTGTTAATTTGTTTACATAGAAGTAACGAATTAAGTCTATGTCCATATTTCATCATATTTCTGTTATATTTGTTAGTTTCGTTACCTTCCGTTTCTAAGTCGCGACCTACTCAAATTATCGTTATTAATGGAGATAATTATATTGATTTAGGCTGTTCAGTTGCAAACTTATTGCGAAATAAAATAATTAAAAAGTAATAATCCAACATAAATAGTTCTAAATTTAAGAACTACGATTACATTGCGTTTATTTGTTTCGGCAGGTACTCATGCTAATTTATGTAGTGTACTATTATGATGAAACTTTATTTTAGGTACTAAATTAGCAGATGGTCATGCAGGTTTGTAGGTACTGCGTCAGCTAATAACACTTGCACTTGATTTGCGAACATTGCGATACATAATCAATAACTGTTTTTCATTATGATGTCGTATAATAAAAGTACCAAAATACAATCAGTACGTAACGTTAGGTGACTAAATATCATACGAATTATAAATTGGCATAAGTATAGGTATTTATGATAATATAAATAACGTCACCTTAAGGTTCGAGCAATACCTACTGTCTTTCAGTAAACAGCTTCACCAAAGGTAAACAAAATATTAGGGCCACGTATAGCCCACTGTGTCTACAGTGATCAGCTAGGCCACTGGATTTTATACACAAAATAAAATATTTAGGGTCATGCATAACCTACTGGGTCTACAGTGAACATATAGGCCATAGGGAAAAAATCAGTTAAGGCCACGCATAACCCACTGGTTCTACAATCAGAATACAATAAAAGAAGTATAATCAATCATAACTTTTAAAACACTAAAAATCCCATGTTGTCAATAATCTTATAACTATATTATAGTCACCCAAAATGGATAAATAAAGATGTTAACTAAATATTTCAAATTTAAGACAAGGAAAAAAAAGTATTGATGATAAATTTAAAATTTTTTCCTAAATAATATGTATACTTACCTAATACTAATAAATAATTAAAAAAAAATAATGTCATCATAAAATAAATGTATAGCTTGGCTATTAATGAAAATATTCATTTAAATGCATACTAATAATTATTAAGATATTACTAAAACAATATACTAAGTCATAAGTGCCACCTCTGTTTCTGTACTTAAGTTGTACCACTCAAACTTGTCATCGCAATGCTGTTTTACAGTTGCCTGCCGAGCGCAGGTCAGTCAGGCGACCGCGCGTACTAGCCAGTGTAAACGTGAACTCCGATACGCAGATTCGATACGGACTTCACGATCGCGCTGTATTTAGACAGCGCGAAAGACTACACCTGTGCTCGCGCATCGATGGAGCCGAATCCGCGCATAGTAACTGAGCTTGCCCGCTTTGTTTGTTCGCGTACCTACCTATTTTGTTTTTGTTTGTTTACCCACTTCGATACCTGAAAGTATTAATGATTTAAATTTTATACCTTAAAATTTTAATGCATGAACTCGCCAAGATGGCATATCTACATTTAGAAATATTTTAAATGAGTAGTTTACTTACATATGTAAGTGAATTGTAATATTGTTATAAGTATGTATGATGTAATATTCTTATAATAATAAAGATTCTTTAAACCTATTTGTCATATTGCAAATTATTTAATATTGAGTAAAAAAAAGGGCACATACCTTAAACAATCCACAACGCAGGTTTCGTCAACTCACAGGCAATATATCCACCACAGGTTTCGATATTGACGAAGACTCGACAATCAGTTGCAAAATAGGAGACGTAATAGTCAAAATGCTGATCGATTCGGCAATCAGCATTCTTTTCATCAGCAGGGCTATGATGCGCTACTAAATGTCACAATGGTAATCTGATAATGCTATAAACTGATAAACTGACAGGTTGCGTATGTGTTGGATAGCGCGCCGGTGACTCTGATAAAATGACAGGTCGTGCAAAATATTTCACTAACCCTATTTATTACCAAGGCAACAGAGTTCATGGATAGCCCGAAGGTGATTCTGATAAAATGACAGGGCATGCAGAATATTTAACCAGCCGTCAACCCTATTACCTAGACAATAGCGTTCAATGTAATAAATTAAGGCGTAGACAATGACTACGTATAAACGTCAAGTTATCAACAGTATATTAACAGCATCAAACAAATTAGTCTTATTACCTAGGCAATAGAGTTTTATTAGTGAAATGATTTGATTGATTGATTTTTACTACCTTTTTTTTATTGAGGAATAGGTAAGCATTTGACTACAATCTCACCTGATGGTAAGTTGATTGACGTTCTTAATTGACGTTGACTGTCACGAATGTTTGTTGTCTTACATAATTGACCGAGCGAGCGAAGCGTCTTCGTTTCAGCTTGGGCAAAAATGCTTTTGGGTGTCTCTCCATTTGTTCTCCTCTACAGGTCGCATTTATCAACTACTTAATTCTTGTAAAATTTTGTATACGAGTTCGTTAATCACATTTTTTTTTGTTGAGCCAGTTTAAGGAAATTTTCAAAATGGCGGGAATTGGCACAAAGGTCCTTAGCGCCATAGAACCCAAAGGCCAAGGCTCTTTGTATCAATAGCAGTACCATTGAGAGTTCATTGTGACAATGAAACGGTAAAGGAAGTAATTCCTACTTTTACATATTTTAATAGATACAAAACGAGCAGACTATATAATATAAGTAAATACCTACTTAAGTATAGGTAATTCTAATTGAGTAAAAAATAGGTCTCAATAACAAGAAACTTCAAAGATCTAAAAGCGTGTAGGTACTTAATTAATACAGCGGGAACTAATTTATAAATAAATCTAAATATATACAAGAAGAAGCTGACTGACTGATTGACTGACATATCAACGCACAGCCCCAACGGCTAGTCCTATAGACTTCAAATTTGGCACGTAGGTTCCTTTTATGGTGGAGGCGAGCACTAAGGAAAGATTTTTCAAAATTCACCTCCTAAGGGGTTGAAACGGGGGTCCAAAGTTTGTATGGGGAAACAAGATTAGTTAGACTATTTTATTTGAAACTTCACAAGAGTATTCTTTAAGGTAAATGAGAAACACGTGTTTCAGGTTTTTGAGAATTTAACCCCTGAAAGGGGTAAAAGGGGTGATATTTTGAGTCGGCTATATATATCCGTAACACTTAAAATAGTTACCAAAATACACGAAATGTACATTTACCAATTTGTTTACAAAAAAATGACAACGTCATTTTTGGATGAGTCAACGTCTGACTTACTTTTTATTGGGGGCATATTAAATAGTTTTCATATATAAACTCTTGCGTAGGATAATAGCATAGACTTGAGGGCGTAGACGTAATACATATCAAGGCGGTTTAATTTGAACTTCACTATCATTTCTCTTACTCTTTTGTCAGATACTATTCGAATGAGAGGGATAACAAGGAATTTAAAATCTGGAATATTGAAGTAGGTCGTTATTCCGAATTATTTTCTTTAATTTTAGGACATTTTTTTTAAAGTGTACCTTTTCCTTTTTTTAAATATAGTAAGTGCTGTTTTTTTTATAACCAGAACCACGAGTACTATCGATTTGAATTTATTTGGTCAGGTTCGTCACGCATTTTTTCATATATTTGGTTTGGACCATGACGAAACTGACCCATTTTTTTGTATGGAAAATTGAGGCGCATTATCTCGAAAAAAGGTAGACTTTTGAAAAAATTGCCCTGAATAAAATAAAAATACTTGGTCCTATTTTCAATTTAAAAAAAAAAACAATGTATCGATTCCAATTATTATGCCATTGTCAATGATATGTCAGTCTATTTTTGATGTGGTTATTTATTGCCTGCTTATTTATGTATAATGCCTAAAATAACGAAAGAAGCAGACTTTGGTAAGCATTGCCATATTTAACTGCAGTGCGTGCATGCTGCCTCGGCGAGCTCTACGAAAAGAGTGTAAGTGCCTAATTTTGGTTTTTGAAATTGTAAAATAAAATTGTTTTTAACCGATTAAAAAAAAATGAATTGTCATTTCGTTGGAACCTGAGTTTTGCGTGTTCACCGATTACCTACTCCTTTAATTGTGAACCGATTTTCAAAATTATGATTATTCGGAGGTACATTGTCACCGAAACGAGCATAAGCATACCTATAGTGATTTCAGTATTTTTAAATTTTCCATACCAGGGGGCCGATTTTTGGAATTCGAACGCTCGAATATGTCATTCGAATGTGAATAAAAACGATGAAATGCTATTTTAGAAAAAGTTCGAATACGAGTATGGTTGACCAACATCGGAAGAGCCACTCATGCGTTGTTGACCTTTGAGCCTTTTAAAGCCCTGAACACTCGTTTCTTGAAGAACCCCATATCATATCGCAAAAGGAACACCTCAGGGGGCCGATTTTTGGGATTCGAACGCTCGAATATGTCATTCGAATGTGAATAAAAACGATGAAATGCTATTTTTGAAATACGAACGATAGAAAGTTCAAATACGAGTGGTGTTGACCACTCGTATTCAAATTCTATCAGTAGAAAATACATTATGTACGATGTTAGAATTTGAAATTTGTGTTTTACTTGTGTTTATTTTGGTACCGCTGATTAATAAATATGAAAATTTGGCCATTTTGGTTATTTTTTACCGTGAGGTTGGCAAAGAAGCATACGGTCCGCCTGGTGGCTAAAGGTTACCGTAGCATAGGAAAGCCTGTAATCCAGAGTATTCACTCGGTACCAACACCTAAAGAACCTATACACTCCGCTTTCGATGAACCTCATACTGCAGTCCCTTGGGAAAGCCTCGGCAGGAAAGGAAGTTCGTTCCACATGTGGAACGACCCAGCCGGAGCGTTTGCGGGAGGAAATTACTCTTAAAGCGCACAGTGCGCGACCTATTAGGACGTCAGGGTGTGGAGATGAATGCTGCCGATGGTGAGGGGTGCCGGTGGTAGATACAAAATGGCTATGGAGATCATTGAAAGCAGTTCTTTAAAGTACAAGCCATTGAACTACCAACGACGGTCCCGGCGGCCTTGGTCCGCAGGGAGCTATATATATTGGCAACCATTTAGACGCTCTTTGAAGTCTTGAAAATAGAGACATGTTTAGATATTAGTAACCCTTATCTTACTTTGTATGTAAAAATTACAACTTTCTTGACTTTTGAGGTGGTGTTACCTCCTTCACTAGGGTTGAAGTGAGGAAGAGGAAGGACAGACAGAGAAATATAACTCAACATGATATTGTAATTTTTCGTTTTATTTATATCATCAAAATGAACAATCATTGTACTGTCCTTATGACAAATAAAATGTTCAAAAACAGAGATCAAATTTCTAACTACTTTAAAAGAGCTAACAAGATCCTACTCCCATTTTTACAGTAAAGAATAACATAATCTAATAAATTATTACTTTGATAAAATTGTACACTTAAGTAAAACTTTTCTATACATTCATCAATAATGAATAAGAATTGTGCTAATAGAAGACAATATTTTGCTTTAGGCTTGTGTCGGTCAGGAACTAAGAACTAAAAGGAATGAAATCCCATCACGGACCGAAAGGAACTAGTTCCTCGCCAAAAAGTTAAATCGGTCCTCAGCCTTTAGTTCAGTTCAGACGGAGTGAAAACCATTAAAACGTTCATACAAATAGCCTACACCACACATTGGGTGGTTGTGTTTTGCCTCTCGCACCAGTTAAATTTTGCTTTGGTGCGACTGAGAAGCAAAACGCAAATACCCGCGGTAAATAGCTACCCAATCATTACTCATTCCCAGACGTCAAAATTCGCACTGAATTAAACAAAGTAAAGACCTAAAAGACTGAACTAGCTCCTTTGACCGATTGAACGAGATGGGAGCCCTCCCTTCAAAGACCGAGCGGGCACAACTCTATTTTGCTTAAATTTTTGTCTTACAAAACAATTTTAAATCTAAAATAATCAACAATACAGTCAGTGTTTTATTACATATTTCTACTTAACATTTCTATAAAATTTCCAATATATTACTTAAGTTGATTTTTTTGTCTATACAAGTGCACATATATCATATCTATATAGACTAAATTATTTGATCTGAAATTGGAAACAATTTACCATAAACATAAATAGATGTCACATACTAAAAAAAGCTTAATAGAGCCTTAGCCAGGTTTGGGAATTTTGGTAGGAAAATTTATGTTAGTATAATAAAATATTACTTAAAATGGTGCCTACTAATGAAAATTTTAAATAGTTTGATACAGTATTACATAATACTACTGCTTGGTTCTGCAGTCTTGAGGTATGAGGATCTAGGACAGAAGTTTGCTTCGGCATGTTATCAATAAAGGCAGGTGTAAAACTAATCTTTTGCTTCACATAGTAAAATTTCAATGGCACATGTTGCTGGTTCTATTAGTGGCTGTTCCAATTTCATCAACATTATCTGAAACCAAACATATTTATTAAAGTTTGATAAACTAGATACATCCCCTAATTACTACATAGCTACACTTTACATATTATAACAGCCTCCTAGCCCAGTTGGTAGTGACCCTGCCTAGTCTTGGGTTTGAATTACTTTGTATCCCGGTAAGGGCATTTATTTGTGTGTTTATCAGTGTTATCTAGTACTGACAACACAAGCCTTTTTGAGCTTACAGTGGAGACTAGGTTGATTAGTGTAAGACGTCCCATTATACTTATTTATAATATGTAGTAGAAGAGAAAACTTAGCACTGGATCAATAAATAACAATTTCCACATATCAAATTTATTACTTATATCAAAACAAGGATCACTTACCTACCAAATTGTACTAGGTACAATCATTCATCAATCATTCCTCTTCTCCATCCTTGTCAGCTTCAAACCACCTCGTTGTCAGTATCTAATCGGCGACTGCTTCAAACCAAACAATCGAACTCTTGGTATTCCTTGACTTCGTTTTGCTACGCCTCCTAGCTTGATCCATGGATCCTAGGTCCATAGATCTAGATCCATGAATAGATAACATTTCACCAAGCGGTTGCATTGGACTAGTTTCCCGTTTTATCACAAGCTTTAGCTTAAGGCGGTTCTTTGTTATTTATTTAATTCAAGCAAAGAAATTAAAGAAAACTGTATCAAAACCCAACGAACAATATAATCCATATTCCACAGATAAATTTAAAAGAGTTAAAAGTCAAAAGTCAATGAGACATTTTTACACCTCATTACGTGTAAAATAGAAGAAACGTTTTTGTAGTTTTTTTATATTATAAATATTTTAAAACGCTGAAAATGTACTTTTTTTTAACGTTATTAATACAACTAATGCTTGTAATGATGTTTGATCTTAATTTCATTTTTTAAACACATTTTTTAAAAACCGGTAAATATCGACTTTCTGCGTACAACGTAACGCAAAAATATCGATAGTCAACCACTAGCCTTTCGAGTGAAAATTCCAGTGACTTTCAAAAATACGTATTATTGGTATCATGCGACAATAATCGTGACAAATTTTCACGCGCGATTATTTTCGATCACTCGTTTTTGTATTCGAGCGTTCGAATCCCTAAAATCGGCCCCCAGGTATTAACAACAGACGATCTTACCAGACCAAAGTCACGGTTTGGTACGAACGTATGTTGGGCTTATTCGTTTTCTTTAGGGACAAAATGTAAAAAACTCAGAAACCACAACTGAAAACACAGACATACATTATGAAGGTACCAATTAGGTACTAAATTTTAAATTGATAACATCCACTAAAAACCCAAGGGATCATTGCAAACTAAAATACACCAGACAACACAACAGATTTTCGTAATAAGTTTAATTACGTGGAGGTAATAGTTATTTTAACAGAGTTCCTAAATAGTAGCAATTAGGTACTACATTTTGGTATATTACTTTCATATATTTATTTAGATACACGCGCCATTCTGACTCTCACCATACATCGGTCGCGACTTAATGTATGGCGTTGTTGTTTTTGTAAACATGCCTTCAATTGGGATTATACATGATCAGTTAACAGAGTTGGCGATGGTAAAGTCGAGGTTCTATCAGATAATCGGAGTAAACGAGGAGGCCAATCATATCTGATGGTGACATTGGTGACTGTCAGATATTGATAACAGATTTGTAACTTATCTTTTCTTGATGCAGCGCAGGTTGTGATATAACATTTGAGCAATAGACTCTACTTGTAAAAGTACCGTAAAATGGGGTGAGTTGGGACTAATTCGAAGTTGAAACGTCAATTTTTTTTTGTACCTATATGGCTCATTATTATACACATTTAGATAAACATAAACTTATCCGGCTATTGGAAATTGTTTTTTTAAATTACATATTGTTACATTTGATAATTATGACGATATTTACAAAATTCCATCTCATCCCGTGGTAAAAGCACTTTGGGGAGATTTGACAATTGCTAAGATTGGCACAAAAAAGTTCCATTGTAACAAATTGACAACTCTAGCCTAAAATCCGTCCTCAGCCCTTTGCCATCTCTCTTCCCCCGTTCATAACCCAACTGCCCTCGCAAATTCTACTCACCCCATTTACGGTAGCGAACCAAATTTTAAATGTTTTATTTTGTATTCTGGCATGTGAATAAACGACTATGACTATGACTATGTCTATTTAATAAAGCAAGCATATATTATAATATATGATACCCGCAGCAGCCTTGGCAGTAATCGATCGCATATTTCGGGATATTACGATAAGTGAAGATACTACGATATCTATTTACTAACAGGAAAAGGTAAGTGAGACTTTATTTTAGGATATTTATGACAGGGAAAGGAAGCGATTTTTAAGGCATAATTCCAATAAAAGCTGTTTTTTTTTTCGAAAGGTAAATTTACAATATAGGAAAAACTTCTTATCGATAAAACGGTTCCTTTTCTGTTTCTCTGTGATTATAACCATATTCTAGCGGCGTCTTAACGGGTCTCTAGTTAAGATAATATTATGAGACATTAAGAATGTTCCGCAATTTTCAAAGTTATGATTTGAATATTTTTGAAGTAATCGTGAAAATGCCAATTAAAGTAGTTTTTTTTTAAACTTATATTTACGTGACGTAAAGTAAAAAAAAAAAAAAAGCTCTTTGATAGTGCCTACTTAGACTACCTACGAAATCGTTTTGAGGTTTCTTAAAGAGTAACTTAGGTATTTGCCTGGTAAATACATACCTAACTACTAAATATGACATCTGACACAATCTTATGGCTCTTGATTTACCGTGCATAGGTGAAAGTCTCCGTTTCAGCTTAGTCAAAAATGGTTGCTCTCCTCGACAGGTCGTATTTCTTTAACAATTCTCGTGAAAGTTGTGTGAGCAGGTTTCATAGTTTTGTAGGATCTTTTTGTGATGATTTCATTTCATTTCATTTCATTTCATTTCATTTCATTTCATTTCATTCATTTCATTTCATTTCATTCATTTCATTTCATTTTTTGGAAAATATTTGAAATGATTGAATTAGACACACAGGGATTAAGCGCCGCACAGGCTTATGGCGCTTAAGACCAAATGGTCTCGAGGTCTACAGCTCACAGAGCCACTAGTATATATATATCGGGGGGCACGGTAGTGCCGCCGCCAAGTCGAGCGCGAAGCAAACACTGCCGTACCATCCTTTACTGGAACCATTTCGCCGCATTTTAGGCCCCTATTTGAGAACCTCTGGATAAGACCAGAACGCAGAAATTTTCGTCATCCAGTAAGCTATAATCACATACTTAAAATCCAAAATTTCAAGTCTGTAGGTCATTTAGTTCCGAAGTTAAGCGAAAGCAAAGTTTCGCAATTATGACACTCACTCACTCACTCATGATCATCAGAATAGAACTACATAGTACTTTCCATAAGCTCAGAGAGCTGAAATTTGGTACAGAGTTACGGTTTAATGGCCACATAAAGGGAAAACTATAAAAACTAGGATAGTCGGAGATCTGGAGTACCTGGTGACCCTGATTAGAAAACACAAGAGCCCAACCAAACTATTAGAGATCGACATACCGCCTTTACAAAAAATATTCAACTTGGTGGGCCGCTTCATTTGATGCCAAAAATCAAAGGTCTGAAGAATCTGATGAAGAACCCTCAGCTGGTCTCAGCTGTATTAGAGATATGGTAATGCCCCCTTCTACTATTGGTACAGTCGCCATCAGATATATCGTAGCGGGCGAGGTCCTCAAATACGTCTGAGCAGGGTTAAACTTCAATAAATTCTGTACAACAGATCCGCCAGTAACATCTGAGCACTAAATTTTTTCATAAATATATGAGCAGTAATTATTTCAGGAATTTCTGATCACACAATGAGGTAAAAATATCTGAACGCACAAATCGTCACAGGTATCTAAGCAAGAGAAATGGTCACAAATATCTGAACATTGCAGGAAAATATTAACCGATTATAGTCATTTGTATATATATGAAAGATTATATTTGTCACATTATTTTCGTTTCCATTCATAAAACGTTTTGAATACTGTGTGCCAGGGTCAGTATAAAATGACCCCCATGCCTAAGAATTCTCCATGAAGCTGAATTTCAAGCAATCTGGCTGGCATGTAATGTAGTAGACGGCAGGCAAATTCGTTCGAATTGCCTGCCACCCTGAATCGACAATAAAGCAAATTCGAACTTTAACCTTTTGACCGCCAAACACGGCATTTCACGTCTTTGGAAATTTGTGCCACTGACGCCACCGACGTCAATTAACGTCCAATCTTCATTCATCACAAAGACAAATAAATAACTCACTTTTTTTATTGTTTCTATTTGTATTACTTTATTTTGCCCTTCTACTTTATTTTGTGACTACTATAATTCAACTATTAATAGCAGGTTCTTAAAAAAAAAAACATTACGATACTACGACATAATTTATAGTAAATAGCATAGCTAGCCACGCCAAACGCGTGATTTGACGTCGCCTAGTGATGTGACCGAGTCGTGGAGGAAAAGTATTATTAAGTACCTAAAGGAGTAACAATTTCCTAATAGAAATAGTTTCGCGCAGTTCCGGCGATTAAAATATCGCTAACTTAATATGGCTTAGTCCCATACATTTTGTAAGGAGAGTTGTTTTATCTAAAATAACTCGGCTCCTTGTGCTTTTACGGTACTTTTTTGGTGCTTAATTAAACAATTTGGTTTGAAAGACTGTAATAACCTTTTCTTATAATATAACACGATATGCATTCATATTGTAGTAACGTTACTGCAGTTCGCTAATTAGAGCGTAATAATAATCGATAACTGAAATTTACCGTCATCCTTCTGGCCATAACACTTCTGAATTACTACTACGTTTAGTCGTGTAATTGAAATGACGTATTAACGACGACGCACCATAGATGGCCTAGTAGCACTCAATTAATTTTGTTTGCATTTTACGAACCAAGTTGATCATGTAGACATTATGGTTTAATACTTGTTGATTATTTTATATAGTAGTTTTATTAGGTTCAGAAAATGTAAATATTGTATAAGCTATTATTAAAATAGACGATTCTTAGACATGTTCCATAAATATTTCAAGTTCAAATATATCGAGATGACTGATGACTAAAGATGGTGTGATATTTAATTTTTATTTGAGCTTATTAAAAGACTTATACTCAATCATACATTTTTACAAGACCCCGTGGTCTTGTAAAAATGGTCTTGTAAAAATGTATGATTGAGTATGCGACCCCGCAAGCCCCATTCTTGTCACAGGCAGCACTATTTACCGTGTTGTCCTGTCCATATTGCCCATGAGTGATGATGACCACTTCTTATTATGCGACGCGGCATTGTATGGAAGTTAATACATTGATTATTTTTATAATATCAAGCTTTACTTAAAGGAAAGGCGCCAGAATATGAGCGTTTAAACGAGTAAGTACCCTAACATTAGACTTTTTTGAGTATCTTCGACTCTGTTTCCTGAGGCCTTAGTATAAAAATTGTACGACATTAACTCCTCGACCGCGTTAGCGTATCGGGAGTTCAAATTATGTTTGCCGTTTATTTAAATCATCCGGCAACTTTCATATTTTGACCCCTCGATACGCTAACGCGGTCGTGGAGTTAATGTCGTACAATTTTTATACTAAGGCCTCTGAAGCAAAGGCTAGTCGTACAATAAATACTGTGATCTTTATCTTATATTGTGATATTTATTGTGATTGTCTATTCTACTACTTATATTGATGAATGACAATATTCATTACAAAAACCTAACAAGATTAATAACTAATTGCGAGAAAGTCTAGATAAAACGAGTAGTTATTTTTGTATTTAATTGCCATAGTAGGTAGTAAAGTCCTACTATGGCTAAAACATTTGTGATCATGATCATTCTTGAGCGCTTGGAATGAACGTCTGTGTGAATTATACAAAGTTACTTATTTCGTTCGCAAACTTGACAAGCTAAGGAAGCTGTACGTAGTTGTCGTTTGGGGAACCGTAAATGTAATTTTGGCTACATTTGAAAATCGGAAGTTTCTAGAACAAATACTATAAGGATGTGAGCGAGAACATATCCTTCTCGATTTTTCCGTAAAATATCAGAAAGGGATAGCGTCATGTGACTAGAAAAATAGGGAAAATGTAAGAATAAGATAATTTCGATATGTTTTTATTACATTATTGTAAATATTTGATTTGGCTACTGAACTATAGTTTGACAAGCAACTGAGCGCAGTAGAAAAGCGCGGCAAATTTAAAAAATCCCGGGCTGGCAGCACTGTATTTAAATAAACCAGGCCATTAAAATCCAAAAAAAAAATTCGAAAATTGTGTATAATCTATATATTATCTGTGGCATGTAACTTTTATAAAAAGTTTATACTTGCGTTTGTTTACAAATTTTAATTTACGATTTCTTGAGTAATAGCTGCTATTAACATTGAACAATGCACTTAATTCAATGCAAATATCAGTTCTGTTATGATAGTAATACGATAGGTAGCAAATGTAACATTTTTGTCGTGATTTGTGATGTTTGGTTTTGGGATGTTTTGAGGTTAGGTTTTCTATTGCAAACATTGAATTATCAAGTGAAGTTCTTTCTTTATTTCAGTGTCACATGACATGCTAAACTCTAAAATGGGTGCTAAATGGAGTCCACAAAAACTGTTTAATTTATTTTATTCTCAGTACTTTTCAAGTACAATAGAAAGCACCTAAAAATACATGAATAATGATAAACAATAAGAAGAAATAATACCTAGTAAACAGTGAAACAAAGTTAACTATGTTTCTGAAATTTAAATGAAACAAAATATATTATTCCGTAAATGTACCTACTAATTCCGTTCTTGTGTTAAATATCCTACACTTATGTAGGTAACTTGTGCAATGATTTCTTCATAGTACATATTATAAACAATGTTTAAATTAAACGAACACCAAAATGTCATGTCACTTTTACTTATTATACCCTGGTATTAAACATACCACGTAGGATTGTAGTCTATTTACACGCTTTTTTCACTTTCGACCGTTCATGCAACGTGATCTAATCAGCTAATCCTGTAGTATCAATAATTTCACTTTACTTCACTTTGAAAGTTTTCGATATAGCAATCAATGTATGATGTATGTCTTGTGCGTTCCAAACATTGTATTTTGACAAATTGTACTGTACAGTGTACAGTGTAGTGTTGGTCGAATTTGTTGTGTTCAGTTTCTTTACCTACACCGCTTTTCATTAACATTACTATAACTTTGTAATCATATGAGAAATATTAAATAATTTATTCAGCCGTCGTTGTGGTTTCGCAGTAAAAAAGAAATAATATTTGGTTCGATGTACATTGCTGTTTTTTAGCGATGGGCGACTTTGAATGATTTTAATCGAATCATTCGATTTTTATTTTCATTCGGATAATTCGAATAGGTTTTAAAATCATTCGAATGAAATCGAAAGTCAGTGATTCATACTTTACAGAGGTAAGCAAGAGGCATGGCGGTCAAACGACGATTGTCGATGCTACCCGAGTCGAATACCAGTCGAAGTCAAAGACAGTCGATAGGCACTGAATTACTAGTAACATAACTGATTCCTATTTCCGCCGCAAGTTGTGTGACCGTTCTAAAATATAAATTGATGAGCATTTAGGTTGCTTATAACGTAACCTTTGTAAATAGGTATTATTTTAGCTTAAAAGACTCCATTCCATCAGTTTTGCCGGCCTGACATAACTATAAAAATCTAGGGGATGACGTGGATGTACCCGTGGTTTTCTAAATGAAAAGTAAGTTTATAAGTAAGTTTTTAACTCTCTAAAATTTAATAATACTAGCAATAAAATAAAGTCGGTACATTCGGGATTAATATATAACAGTAACTGTTGCAAAGAAAAGAAGTGTACGTATTACATTTTGGTTTTGCACTTTATCTCACTGCAATAAGGTCCAAAAGTGGAAACCTATATTCGACGCGAGTCGCCGCTGTCGCCGCTGTCGCCGGGCTCACCATCTCCGCGTTCGTGGAACAATCGAAGTCGATAAGTCGAACATTCATTCGATTGTCTTCACTAGTATACTACTATTTTGTTATTCGAATGATATTTTGGATAGTTACTAATAAAACAATTTTCGAAATCATTCGAAGTCGTCCATCGCTACTGTTTTTCTTAGAGCAACGCTGCTTTTCGATTTGTCCGAGAGTGTTGCTATATTTCTGTTTGATGTACATTGCTACTGCGCTGAATTGCTTGTCCAAGTATATACACACATATATGTTAAAAGCGATTCCGCACCCCGAGATAAAGTTAAATGCTAAAGATTCCTTGGATTGTTCAAAATGTATGATAACGAAAGCCCGGGCGTGTTTACAAAAATATGAAGATGATGCGTCGATGGCTGCTGGGCTGGAAGAAACTATAAAAATTAAAGTAATGCTTAGGAGAATCATTGATGTTAGTTTAGGTTTAGTGACCCGGAAGACAAAACAAAGTCTAAACAATTGGTAGTAAAATTGGCTAATAATTTGATTAACAAATTATTGCCTATTAAGTCAAAATTTGAGATCATACCCCGGGCATACGTGTACTGAGAACAATTCCCAATCTGTGTGGCGTATGCACTAACAATTCACAAGAGCTAAGGTCTAAGTCTAAAAAATGCCCTCATGGACATTGGCACCTCCATATTATCTAGTGGCCAAGCCTACGTGGCGCTTTCACGAGTAACCAATCTTCATGGGGTGCC
The DNA here is from genome assembly GCA_949128165.1 of Lathronympha strigana. Lineage (NCBI taxonomy): Eukaryota > Metazoa > Arthropoda > Insecta > Lepidoptera > Tortricidae > Lathronympha > Lathronympha strigana. The sequence goes on along the minus strand of OX421905.1, from coordinate 6,884,263 downwards.
TCATAAATGTTGACTTCAAGAGTATAAAAGCTCAAGCTTCAGCGATCACCGAATACAACCGGCTTAGGCGTAAACAACGCGCCGATCTTATAGAAATTAAACTGTCTAAACCGTCTAAAAGAATAAATAATTAACGCGAATGGGCAATACGAAAAACTGTTGCTACTGTATGAGAATCAGAACCGGAAAAAAGAAAAGAAGGATTTGTACTAATACAAAAAACTACTCCTAAAAAGAAAAAAACTGTGTCAAATAAGAAAATCTAATAAAATAAATCTATATGCCCACGTTTCTACAAAAAGAAGTGAAATCCCACCAAAAACATTCTGTAAAAAACTAGCCAAGTCTCGATGGAGCTGCTCGTTTATCTCTAAAAAGTAATGAAATCTAGACAAAGTCGTGCCAAGTCTAAGGTTCCTTACTGCGATTTTTTATTATTATTGTTGTGTGACTTGGCCGTTGAAGGGTACAAAAGGGTACAAAAGGTGCTCCATGACATCATTGCACCAATCTGTCGCCAGAACCGCTACCCATTGACGATGGAAAATTGCCACTTGGAAAACGTTGATTCAATAACCAGTCAATTGTAGGCTTGATAAAGCTGCGTATTTCAATAATACTTATGTATAGGCGAGCCCGAAACAAACAGTATAAAATATTATTTCCAGTACAGAAGACGGACTTCTAATCATTGATAGAAGTCCGTCTGTACGACCCTTGTGTACCCTTCAACGGCCAAGTCACACAACATTAACTATAATAATAAAGAAATCGCAGTAAGGAACCTTAGACTTGGCACGACGTTGTCTAGATTTCATTACTTTTTAGAGATAAACAAGCAGCTCCATCGAGACTTGACTAGTTTTTTACAGAATGTTTTTGGTGGGATTTATGTTTTTACATACTTTATTTCATACTAGCTTTAACCCGCGGCTTCGCCCGCGTACTAAACGTAATTTTCAATCGTCATACAAAGAAGGAGGTTTTTTTATTTATTTCACGTCCGCTAAGTTGGATTTGAAAATCGTTGTTGGATTTGAAAATCGTTGTTGTTTTCGAAATCAGCGACCCGATAACGACACCCATATCGAATAAAATAGTCGTAACTATTCTTGTTTCCCCTTTACAAACTTTGGACCATCATTTTACCCCTACTTTGAAAAATCCTATCTCTGTGCACCCCTTCACCTTATAAGAAACCTATGTACCAAATTTGAAATCTCGAGAACCAGAAATAAACATAAAAACGACACCCATATTGATATTTTGAGATTTCAACCGCATCGCACCCCATCAGGGAAGATCGTATCTCACTTCCGCCTCGTTGGATGTTGAAATTGTTATTGTTTTCCAAATCAGCGACCCAATAAACCCAGTGAACCGAAATAAACATGGAAGAATTCCTTCAAACAAATCGTCAACATAAACCTGGCTATAAATCTGATAAATATACGCATGTCCGCTACACTGCAAATCAAATTCATCAAAATATCAGTCGGATTCCAATTATAAAATATCCTAAAACATAATTGGTCAACGTCAATATTCTTTGTTGTGATTGGCACTAGCGCTGACACTTGAAAGTTACAAGAATAATAGTGACATTGGAAACGCACTGTCTGTAGACGGATTGATGCAACAAAGAACAATTTTTAAATATATTTTAAAGTAGAAAATCACTATTTATTTTATTGTTCCGTTCATGTGTTCGCCGCACGATTATTTATGTAGGTACCTTAACGTGTACGAGTCTGGAATAATTGTAAAGTTCGATATAGTTAACGCTACCATGATATAAATATCATGTTCGTAACTATCCCTATGGGCAGTCCGCTCCCTAGGTTTATTGTTTTATTGTAGTTACGGCATAAGCGGGAAGAACCCATCTGAAAAATTCGTCAAGGAGGACAGCGTGGTAATTAGCACTAGCTAGTCTGGATCAGAAACGCCTAATGCCCTGCACCACTACCCTCCCCTATCGACTACTGACCATCTATTAAGCATCTAATTTGATCTGAACATAAAGAGCCTGTTATTCGATACCAAGTACAGTCAACCAATTGGAACCCTAGGCCACTCTACAACTATATCAAAATGACTGTCATGTATGTGGGTGTTTAACACGTTCCCTGTGTAGCTAGGAACCAGAAATTGACTCCTCACGTGCAATTATTATTTTTTGTAAATATCTTTTATACAGTATATATTACTATATTTATGCATATAAACGTCATTCACGAAGACCATTTTTCCTATTTTCCCATTTTTCCGAGTATCTCACATGTGATGCATGCACGTGCTAGCTCACAGCCCAGTGCATCACATGCGATATCATACACGTTTTAAGGCAATTTGACGTATCCGTTAATCTGTGGTTTACGTCATTCTATGACATATAAACGGAGAAAAAAATGCCTCTCTTGACAGGCCACGAAATAGTTATCAGCCACCTTTATGGCATAAAAGTTGCAGAACCGTCGGCCGGGCCTTCGATACAGTCCACCTTACCCCGCCGCCATGAACTGACCAAAATTCCTCACCGTAACAATAACATTTTCCAAAAACACTTCATTGGGTGCTACAAATTAATGACCGAACAGGGTAGCACACCTACCGAAGGTCCCAAATAGGCGAAGCAAATAGACACCGAATGCTTGAGGTGCAAAAAAGCATTGTGTTAGGTGCTTTAAAGCTTGCTATTAAAAAATCCTTCAGTTTTTTATTAAGTTTTTTCGCCAGTATATTTGATTATAATTTTGATCAAATTATCAAGTGCAATAAAGGTAATATTTGATAAGAAATTCGTTTTGGTTTGTTATTTCAAATTTTTTTTTGTGTTTATTTGTAATAGTCATAACCTGGCAACAACATTATAAAAATGTCACCCGGACGCGCATGTTTTTTCTGAAGATGTTCGTAGCCAGTATGTGCATGCAAATAAAAAAAACCTAGCTCACACGTGTATATTTTGGCAAAGCCGTAAGTGTACAGGGGGTCGTGTATCATCAGTGATGCATGCACGTCTCATTTATACCCTAAAATGCCATACATATGATGCATGCACAGGGAACGTGTTAATATTCGCACACACCACATTACTGCACAGGAGCGAATCTGCTAATTTATATTGGGTAGCACAGTGGAGGTGGGTATAACAGTGGGTAGTTCTTAGCAAGGCTCGGATACCGGTTAAATTTTCAAACCGGTGTCATGTACTTGGCGCAAAACCTTTATATTTCGGTTACGTTCGTGAAACCGTTATTTTTAAACCGGTTTTAGAGTAATATTTTTATAAAGTTCTTGTTCGTTTAACCGGTTTAGAACAATAAAAACCGGTTTTTGCGACGCAGGATAAACAAGTCACAGTCCAGTTAGCAAAGTTTAAAAAGCACGTTGTTTCGCATATTTAATCATTTTTAAGCGTGTTTTCTTCTGCCGCGAACAACATAAATTCAAAGAAATAATAATATCAAATATTGAAGAAATAATATTATAAATAATATAAATTCAGTATTTCCCACACTATTTTTACTTTTTAGTACGAGTATAATATTCCAAAATAATCACAAATTATGTTTTAACAGTTTACTCCAGGTTTGCAACCTTTACACTATTGCGGTTTAAAAAATGTTAGCAATTTATACAGAGTGAATTTTGTATGGGTCAGTGAGGGCACCTACCAGATCCTGTGCTGCTACATAAAAAGTACATTTTTAGACCTTCCCTTCCTTTTCGATTTACACCGAATGGAGATAGGCGTTTACAGATTCTAGAATAAAAACCTACATGGTAAGAGAATGTAAGCTAATTTCCAGACAGTATTTTTTTTAATGGCGATGTATTCCACTCCTGTCTGAGATGAAAAGAAAATAAGTATGGAAAAAAAATCCGGCTATAAATCGAAGCTCAAATCGAGGAAGACTTCCCACACAATAGTTTCTATAAGAATATTTTTTTTTATTTTCATAGATTTTTTTTTTATATTAATCGTTTCAATTAAGCAATTACAAATAAGTTTAATTCCACAAAAATATGATAATAACAAAAAAAAAACATTTAAAAATATGTATAGATAAGATGTCATAAATCCTCCGCCTGAGGCATAGTTCCTGGATGCCACGATTGCCACGTAATTGCTTTATTTATAGTTGTACCTATTAATAAGTGATTTTAAAATTGATAAGAACAAATAATTACATACATTTATATCTGTTAATAATTCAACGTTCACGAAATTTTATTTATAATATTAAAGATAACATTTAGAAAAAATACAATTAATACTAAAATTAAAACTAGTATAAATATTAATCTGTTAATTAGTATACTTTCATTTTTAGGGTTCCGTACCTAAATGATAAAAAGGGGTTCCTTTTTATTATGGAGTGACTCAGCATGTTTGTCACCATTAAAAAACGTCTCGAGAACTACTTAAGCTACCTACCGATGTTATATTTGGAATAGTTACAAACAAGGTTACTCTAGACACAATAAGAGAGAATCTATCTCATATTTTAATTTATATACTATCAATGATGATTCGATGACGTTACTCGAGCTAAAGACGGCAGATGGAGCGAACGCGTACTCCACTGGTGGCGACGCGTAGAGAAACGGTCGCAGGGCCGTCCTCAACGAAAGTGGAATTACGACATTGTGCTGTATGCAGGCTCTACCTGGACAAGAATGGCGGCTGATTGGGGTTTATGGAGCACGATGGAGTAGCCCTTTGCTCAATAACGGGCACCAAAAAAAAAACAGAAATAAGTAATTTTGTAAAATGTATTATTTGGAAAATAATGACTTATGTCAGGCATGTCTTTCCCATCACGGAACAATGGTGTTCCGGACATTTGGGAGGCGTACGCGGAGCTAAAACCAACACGCAGAGGCCCTTTCGACAATGTAATGAAATGTAAGGGGTACACCGAGCGGATGTTGCACTTGCCCGAACCATGGGACGCACGCAGATGCAGCACCCGCCAGGGTGTATGTACTATTGAGATTTAATGGAGTCTAAAATATACTGGACTTTAAGTTTAGGTGAAAGTGGTGCACTAAATACTGGGTTATGGAAAATAAAATCAGGCGTCTGCCTAAGAAAAAGGTAAGCAATTTGATTTACGGCAGACGGTGACTCGCCCACATAAGATGGGGCCCCACAAAAGGTGACATCTAGGATGGCTCAAGGGGGCAACACTGTGTACGAGTATCAGGGATGAAGGTAGAGAGGTGTCACTGACACATAGCCAACTCGTCACTTAGCTTTCCACATCTACCATCCATTAGGTATATTCTTATAATATTATTTAGTATCAATGAAAAATACCCGATACAAGATGATGCTAAAATTTTAAGTTTAATTGGTGCGTCATCACGTCATGTGGGGTGTGAAAGTGCCAAATTTTGACTAAAAACATGTGTTTTATTTCATCTATACTTAAACCAAAATGTAAAAAAAGATAATTTTCTTATTTTGAATTTCATCCGTATGGGACTGATAATTATGTTTGTATTACATTTAACGGCATCCTGCCTGTTAGGACTAATAGGAAAATATATGAAAATGCATTTAAAAAAAAGTTGTGCTTCCTGCGTAGTAGGTAGTACTTGAAAGAAAAGCGAAGATTTCAAATCAAATCAAATCAAATCATATTTATTCATGGTAAAAATCAGAAATACAAGAAAACATTAAAGTAACAAAGAAAAAACAGAATATTTTTACCACGAAATGGACTCGCCTCAGCATAATGCTATCCCGAAGGACAGCGCTGATTTTCTGGCAAGCCCATTTTGTTGGCCACGATCGCAACGTGTAAACATGGCTTAACAAAACTGAACGCAACGTGAGCGGTATCTATGGAATTTGCAGCATTGACAAGTGACAACACAACTCAAGTCACAAATTTCCAATGACATAAATTGCACGTTGCGATAATAAGGATTTATATATTTATAATACAAAAGATAAATAATTCACATTAGTTACGTGCAAAACATCTGTAACACCAGTAACAATGAAAAACTACTTACAAAGTGACTATAAATTACGCAGTTTATCAATGGATGAAAGGACACTATCCAAGTAATCAGTGTCAGTTTGTACAAGATACATAGAGGAAAAGGTGAAAATAAAACATATTGAAGATAAGATAAGATAACCACACGTGCATAGTGATGCGAGACAAAACGAGGGACATATTTGCGTCAGCTACATAACAAAATGAAAAAAAATCTGTGTGACAGAAATAGGACGGAAAAGCAGGTGTGATATTACTTTACTTAACTTACTACTTACCTACTATTATTATAAAAAGTTGATAAAATTGACAACATTAAATTGGCAAGGCACACGGCACAAGACACAAGTTACTTTTAATTTATTACATTAGAAGCAACTTGTGTCATGTATTAAATCCTCCTGCTGCCGCTGGTGTTGTAGTGTGACTATTTTTATTTTGGCTTTAAAACTGTATAAACTTTGCAGGTTCCTAAGTGGGGGCAAAAGGTTGTTCCAGCATTTAGTTGCCATGTACCTGAAGCTCCCCCGAAACGCTGCTGAAGCATGCCTTGGTGTCATTAGCTGTACACTGCAATCACGCGCCCCGAGTGACCTACGAGAGGACATCCATGTCAACTTCTTAAAGAGATATGGCGGCGTTTCGTATTTTACTACACCAAAAAGAAGGCACGCCAGATGAATCTTACGCCGGTGCTGCATTTTAAGGATACTGTGCTTATTGAGAAATGGAGTGACGTGGGCTCGTGATGGAATGTTATAGCAAAAACGGGCACAAGCATTTTGTACCCGCTGGATAAGTCGTCTTGTTTTAGTTAAGAGACATGGGCCATATACTAAGTCCATATAATTTAATTTGGATAGAACAAGTGCTTCAACTAGCTGAGTGCGTAAGGTTTCATTGATAAAAGGTCGTATGTTATAGAGTACTTTGAGCCTATAGAAACAGTTTCTAACACATTCAGCGACATGCTTCTCATATCTGAGTTGGCCATCCATAATTAAACCAAGATTTCGAGTTTCATATACTCTTTCGATAGGTTCACCTGATATCACTACATATGTGGCTGGTCTAATAATGTTCAACTGATGTTTAGTGCCAAAGATCATGTATTTGGTTTTAGACGGATTTAGCATTAAACCATTGTCTAAAGACCATGATGCTATACTTGCTAGGTCAATATTAAGCTTTTGTATAGCGCTGTCAATTTCGGATGGTTTGCAGGAAATGTATAACTGAGTGTCATCGGCATAGATGTGATATTTGCAGTGTGTAATACGAGTTCCGATGTCTGCTGTGTATAAAATGAAAAGGATTGGGCCGAGTATTGACCCCTGCGGAACACCTCTGTTCAGAGCCAGTTTTTCAGAAACCCTAGTTGACCCATCATTTGACCACAACTTCACATACTGGTACCGGCCACAAAGATAACTATTGAACCATCGCAGAGCACTGTCATCAAAACCATAATAGCTTAATTTCGAAAGTAACAAGTCAATATTAATACAGTCAAAAGCCCTAGAAAAATCAAGTAATACCAGTAGTGTGCACATGCCTCTATCCTGTGAGCAAAGGATGTTATCGGTGACATCAAGCAGGGCAGTTACCGTACTGCGCCCCTTCCTGAAACCTGATTGTACATCTGGTAAGATATCATTGCTCTCAATGTACCTATTTAGTTGTGTGCATACAACCTTTTCTAATATCTTAGACATACATGGTAAGATGCTGATGGGTCTGAGGTCATTTAATGCAGATGGATTATCAGTTTTCGGCAGAGGGCGCACGATAGCCACCTTCCAGGAGTCAGGAAATGTACATGTCAAAATTGAAGTATTTATCACGTCAGTCAGTAAGTCTACAGTATATGGAAAAGTCATCAGTAGCATTTTCAAATTAATTAAGTCATGTCCTTCGGCATTTGATTTAAGTTTTGAAATAATTTTTAGCACATTGTCGGGGCTGACTGGTTCAATATGAAACACAGACTTGTTGTGCCTATCGAACTCGAAGTAAGTCAACTGGGAAATTGATACTTGCGACTCAATTGGCAAATCCAAAAAGTGCTTATTAATTGAGTTAGGTTCCTGGAATGTAGATGGCAATGGGATATTATTTTTGTATGGCAAAATATTAGATTTAAGGTTTTTCCAAAGCACTTTTGGCTCCTTTAATTTATTATTTATATTGTTATTAAAGTAAGCTGACTTCTCATCATAAACTGCCTTATTTACTGTTGACTTTAGGTCCTTATAATACAGTTTTTTATTCTCGGAACCCGTTTTATGGTACTCTGCGGCAGCCTGGTCCCGCAAACGCATCATCAGTTTCACAGTATCTGTAATCCAAGGGTATGAATGTTTTTTTATTATGGATGTTTTGATGGGTGCATGCAGGTCAAATACAAAGACTATGTGCCTGCTCATCGCTTCCACCTTGTCATTAACGTTAGTCAACGCAGACATCAAATCCCACCTCACACTGCGCATATCAACATCAAATAGTGGTAGATTTATGTAATTAATAGGCCTGTGCAGTATAGTATAGGGCCTAGGTTTGTCCCGCTTTATAGCGAAGTCGCACACCACAATACAGTGCCCAAAGAGTGAACCCACATGCTCAGTAAGTACTCTTTTGGCGGCTAAGTTAGTGCAGACCACATCAATCAGTGTTTGGCTGGTATTTGTAAAATGTGTTGGCTCTGTGACTATTTGTGATAAATTAAAGCTAAATAAAAAATTCCTAAACTTAGTTGTTTTAATGTCATTGGTAAGAAATAAATTGATATTAAAGTCACCCAGAAGTATTATATGGTCATAGTTAGGTATTGAGCTAATCGTGTCAGATAAGGCGTCGAAAAATAGGTCAACATTCTGCCAAGGTGGTCGATACGCTGTACCTACTACTATTTTTTTACCTTGCACTGTTAGCTGTATCCACATTTGTTCTACCATTTTGTGTTTGGGATCAACGGGGTGGGGCAGGTTGCGTACAGAGACATTTCTTTTTAAATAAAATCCAATTCCTCCGCCCCGCGAACGGGAGCCCTGTGGGCGCGGGGAGTGGCGAAGCCTGCACCCAGGGATTACAGGCGCCCGACACTCATCACATCGTCCTCTCAACCAAGTTTCGTTGATGCATAATACGTCCATATCCAAACGACTGCAGGTCGCTATGAAGTTGTCATGGTTTGTGCCAAGAGAACCCGCATTAAACAAACCAATTCGTAACTGATTACGAGTCATTGCATCTAAATATTATTATAAGCGGGCAGCGGAATAGAACCGGTTTTGAGTAGTAGCTAAGCGCAGTGAACAAATGAGGGTCGAGTTTGAGGTTAGTTTTGCATGAATGTGTTTTGGGGTGACATTGTACAAAATAACTGGAGTATTGTGTAAAACTGAAAGGTTGAAAGTTTGCGCTCAAATTAAAATAATAAGTGTTACGTGTGTATGTAGTATTTGAATGTAGTTTACATTGTTTTAGTGTGTTAAGAGTGGGCAGCGGCAACAGTGATAGTGACAAATATACAACAATAGTGGTTAACAAAAGTACAGATAAGCCAGCATAGTGAACAAACCTATCGTGAGCCAAAAACACGATCTAAATCTAACTCCGTGCGTATACGATGTCGTGGCGAGTCCGCGCCCGCCTGCTGCCGCGCATAGATTTTGCCATCCCTAGTCCAGACGTATCGCCAAGAGTGCTGCTCCTTCAGCTCCCGAGCCTTGTATAGGAGACGACGGTTTTGGGGAGTCAGCCGCTCGTTCACATAGAACCTGCACGCCGGACCAGGGATGCCGGTGCCCTCCGTAGTGACGCCCCGACGCACGCGCGCCGCCTGGAGCAATCGGTCCCTAACGGCACGTCGTGCCAGGCGCACCACCAGCGGTCGTGGGCGACCTGCAGGCCCGTAGGCGCCTTCTTCTAAAATAGACGTGCGCCCCACACGCGTAGCGTCAACAATGTCGTTCTCGGTGAGTTGGACCCCTAACTTATTACCTAAAGCTGTTAGCACATGCATCGCGTTCTCGCCTCTGGTCTCCGGAACACTTGAAAACTCGATGTCATTTGCCAACAGCTCCTGGTCGCGGTCGTTGAGCTCCAACCTTAGCTGCGATATGGTTTCTTCAGCTGCGGTGTCCTTCGGCTGGGGCTTGCTCTCCAACGCCTCGACACGGGCACAGAGCGCGTCAATGCGGCCATCGCAGCCATCAATCCTGGCTGTCAGCCCGGCCAGCGACACCCGAAGAGCACGAATCTCCTGGCCCATCAGCTGTAGCTGTTCGCGGAAAAGCCGGAGCTCGATGACCAGCATCTGTGTTTCGCTGACATGGGTCGCGTCCAGCCCATTATTTTGCGGCGTGATGTTGTGCTGCGTGTAGGACACGTCCATGATGTAGCTGTCTTCAGAAGGCTCGACGTGGCTCACAACGGCCGGGGCCCGCGAGCCACGGCACATATTCACATTACGCGCGGGCGTGTTATCAGTCCTAGGCACAAAATCTGCCCTGATCCTGCATTCCTCACACGTCCACGCACTCTTCTGGGCAGGGTCCATGCTGCTGTACAGATCTCTGGAGACATTTGCGCAGAGAAGATCGTACATTTTTTGGCAGGTACCGCAGCTCAAAAAACTGCCGTCCGTTATTTGGCTAAAGCAACCTGCACAGCTTGCCATTGTATTTCGTACTTTACGCCTTTGATATAAGGTTCACAATAGAGCGTACTAGCTCTGTTAATCGGGTAATGCGCACGCGCAGATGCTAACAGCTGATTGGTCGATAGCGGTCAGCTGACCTGCACAAATGTCGTTTCTAACTAAGTTTTATTTCACTTAACACCGATTTTAAAACTGTAATTTCTAGTCTGTATTATAGTCTGCACACTGTTAGATTGTTTTATTTAGTGACCACTGATATTACGATAAATACTATTCACCGACTGAGTATCGAAAACTTCTTTTTAATAGGATTTACGATAAAAATCACGGAGCGAACGAAGAGTACGTATAAGAGTTCCGACGTGCGTCACGTGACGTGATTTCGGACTTTTTACTTTTAAAAATGTAATAAAAAGACAGGATTTTTAATATGCTAAATATGCCTTCGGTTCTTAAACATAACATGACAAGACTGATAGGTGATAAGTTAATACAGTTTTTTTTTCAATTTCAATGAATAAGTTTTCTTTAATAAACCAGAAATTGGGCCCCGTAGAACTTTCTAGCTCGGGACACGGTGTCATTATTTACTCTGTACCTAATATTTACTTTAAAAAAATAAAAAAAGTTTTTTTTTTGGTTCCATGTCTCATACAATTTTTTTAAGTTGGATAGGAATTGAATAAATAAGCACAAATAAATGTTTGTAAAAAAATACCGTTTAATTTAAAATCGAGGAAAGGTCTGAAAATCATTTTCGTGTAACAGTTTGGGATCTGGTAGTTGACCTCATTGGCCCGAAAAGAAAATACACCCTGTAAGAACTTATATTTTGATTTCTTTTAAATAAATTATTGACACTGTTGGCTGTCACCTATAAATACAAGCTCACTGGTTTGCCTATTTTTTTTACCTGTCTCTACTATATATATGTATGTATAATCATAAAACTAAAATTGTTAAAGGAACCATCCGTTCGTACGTCTTGCGACTTGAACACGAAATCTGGCAACGTAGCGTTTAGACCGTCAAGTTGCTTTTCGGATAAACCGGTTAAATCCAGGATTTTATTATGTTCTTAAAACGTTCGCGTTCTTTTGAAAGTTCGGAGTAAAACCGAAATAAAACGGTATTAACCGTTATTTTTTAAACCGGTTCCGAGCCCTGGTTCTTAGTTTCGAATATACCGTGTATTGGAAAGTGTCTTGCTTCATTCCTACTGTTCCTAATATTTCCAAATATTTAAGCAGTGAGAGATTTCTTACAATCTGATTTATAGCGTCACTGTGGAATAGTCCTACAGTGGAGAAGGTTTCCAATTGACTAACTGTACGTACATACATAAATGTTTGGTTTGGTTCAATCATCAATATTAATATGTCTAGTAGCGCCCTTATTAAGGGATTTGTATAGAGTTTATTATAACTCTCCATTTTTGTTTAATATATACCAGCATTGTGCAAAGTGGAGGAAAGCAAGTAGGAATGCGGACACTGGTAATTTATGGAAGAAGATTTTTGTTTAATCTCTCAATGTTCTACTTTCAACTTACAGTCTTGCTGATTCCCCAACTTTGTTGGTTTACCTTCGTTTTGTCGACGAACTTTTTGCCTAATTTCAGTTCGCCTAATTTCAGTTTGCCTAATATCATTTGGTATACTTATTCGTTTCGTCGAATTTTCATTACATCGAATTTCGTTTTGCCTAAAATCATTATGTCGAACGCCCGTTTCGTCTAACATTCATTACACCTAATTTCAGTTTACCTAATATTGTTTTGTCTAATATTCAACTATGTTCTAATAAATAAAATAAATAAAAATAATATAAAATCCGTTTATTTCAGACAACAATAGTCCATACATTTTGTTAGCGTAACTTAAAAATTTAAATTAAATTAAATTGTTAGTACCGTACCGTATCATAAACATTAACTTATAATCATATCATAGCCTTTAGGCATTAAGTCCGCCATTTGTACTTGTTGTTACTGTGCAATAAAGTTTAAATAAAATAAATAAAATAGCCATATACACTCACACACTCAGTGTGTGTATGTGGCTATCACTGAATGTACTCTGATCGGCAACCGCAACAGCGCCCTAAGCGCATCATTATATTGGACGCGGAGGTCACTCAGCGCCTTCTGCGTATAGCTGGTCTATAGTGCACATGTATAGAGCGACGTGCAGAAAGCTCAAACAAAGTAATCTTAACAGGCACAGTGCATCGCCTGAACCTATGTGCCAGCATATTCGCTCTGGTTGCTAGCGCCCTCCGCTCCCGCTTCATATCCTCATCGTCCCTCATGTCATCACATAAAAATTGGCCAAGGTATTTAAACACAGATACTCTTTCTAAAGTCAATACTGGAGGGAAATCCTCAGGACACTTATTATATGCCTTAAAAATCATGAGTTCACTTTTAATACAATTATATTTCAGACCATGACTGCTAGCACATTGCTCGCAGACTTGTAACAGTTTCCGAAGCCCCCCTACCGAAGGGCTCAGCAGCACCATGTCGTCTGCATAACTGATGTTGTTGAAACTTGTGTCTTGTATTCGACAGCCGACATGCATGCTGCTAAGCCTCTCGATAAGCGCATTCATATACAAGTTAAACAATTTTGGGGAGCTTAACCCTCCTGCCTCAATCCACAGTCAAGGCCATCCTCAGACATTGCATCTCCCCATTTAACAAAATTAGTTTGACTAGAGTACCAATGCTTAAAGACATGTATTATTTCACTAGGCACATTTGCGATATTTGCATCTTAAAGCTTTTTCCATAAAAGCTCATAATTAACTAAATCAAAAGCTTTTGACAAATCTAGATAGCAAGCAACCATTTTAGCCTAGCTTTAAACTTCCGTTGGCTACTACACATTTCTTAATTAACCGGCTCATTAAAAAACCGTATTTAGTGACGGTCAGCGCCATACGTGGCCGGTTTTCGAACTAATACGGAACAGTCGTAAAAATAAAACATTCTGTTTATCTGTTATATATTTCTGATATGTTGTTTGAGAAAAACTTGAAATAGTTTTGCCTATGTAATAATTTTGGTTGACAGGATAACCTATTGATGGTGTGTCTATGATTTTCATTGACGCCATACAACGCTATTTTTTATTTGCGGACAATACGGGTCAATGAAGAATGAATGAATGAAACACAAATAAACACCCACACCACTGATACTATGGTATCCTTTAGTTATCAATTAGGAAACATATAGTCAAAAAACTACCTAACATACTTTTCGTCTATACCATGGCTTAGGATTGGGTATATATTAATGAGATAAGTTTTTTCAATTCGGTTTTCCGACATTAAGAGGGCGTTGACCGTCTAGAGACGCTTTTATGGGAGTATTGTGTTTTTTAAGCTCAATGGTTAGTTGTAGTCCTAGTGAATCCCCAACTTTTAATCGTTACATTTTGCTTAATTTTCGCTATATCATCTGCACGGGACCTTTTCCATGAAAAAGTGGCCCAGTGAAGTAAAGTCAAAATTAAATATAATAAATAGATCAAGAATTTCGATATCAAAATTCAAAAGTCACACGAATCGTTTACTCGAAATTAGCCCTCATTATGCTCTTGTGATTCTTAAATTCTGTCCTTTTGTCCCTAAATTTTTGGAAATATCTAAATTTACTATCACCTATAGATGATTTGATCAAAATTTGTTTAGAGATGATTCTAAACATTCAGCTGAATGAGCCTTCCTGGTCTCAGGCGTCCCTCCCTATTCGTTTCGGGGGTTTAGGAATTCGCAAAATTTCGAGTGTAGCATCCCCAGCCTTTTTAGCATCCACTCATAGCACAGCCGGTCTCATAGGAAATATTTTAAGGGCTTTGCCCACAAACTATGAGATCGCAAGCTTTGAGGATGCTAAAAATGCTTTTAAAATTGCCTGCCTGGGCAAAGACTTTCCAGACAACCCAAAATCACAAAGGAGTTGGGATAATGTTTACTGCGATTTAACTTACAATACTCTTTTAAATAACTCTACAGGTCCAGATCACGCGAGGCTTTTGGCGGTCGGATCCCGGGAAGCTGGTTACTGGCTTCATGCTCATCCTTCGCCCAATACTGGTACTTTCTTGGATCCGGCCTCCCTTAGACTGGCGACTGGTTTGCGACTGGGGGTTTCGGTGTGTGCGCCACACTCATGTCCTTGTGGCACAGACGTGGACCGACTGGTACACCATGGATTGTGTTGTAAAAAAAGTGCAGGCCGTTTTTCGAGACATGCATCTCTTAATGACATACGATTAATCCGTCGGTGTCTTGCCACCATCAACGTGCCTGCTCTCCTTGAGCCGACTGGCATTTTCAGGGATGATGGCAAGAGACCTGATGCGGTGTCCTTGGTTCCTTGGAGTTTGGGACGGATGCTAGTGTGGGATGCTACCTGTGTAGACACGCTGGCACCGTCCCATCTCCAACGAACTAATGTAAAAGCGGGCGGAGCGGCTGAATGCGCCGAAATTTTAAAACGTAATAAATATAAGAGCCTGGGCAGAGAGTACCTTTTTGTACCATTCGGGGTCGAAACTCTTGGTCCATGGGGTCCCAGCGCACGCAAATTTTTCGTAGAAATCGCGAAACGTCTGGTTGATGTTACTGGTGACCGAAGAGCTGGTGGCTTCCTCGCACAACGTATCAGCATTGCGATACAACGAGGAAATGCCGCCAGCATCCTAGGTACTATGCCTCAAGGACCTACTTTAGATTTAAGGTAGGTAGAGGTAGGTAGTTAGGTAAGTTACACTTACTGTATATATTTCGAGAATAAATGTGATGATAATGAACCATATCTGTGTATTCACTAGTCGGATACACAGATATGGTTTGGTTTAATATATAACACAATCCCCTCAACGAGGGCGCCACGCGCCAACGCCGCCAACGGACGGTCGACGCACTCTTATAAGGTATTGGATATGCGCTAAGTGCAAGTGACGGTAACGCACGCCGTGGGAATGGGATTAGTCATTACATGGGAGACAATCTGCATTCGTCGACCGTAGGTTCAATTAGGGTAACCGCAAAAATGGCGAAAATTTGTTAAATATACAGTTTTGTTCAGAATTTTGCGCTCTTTCGAATGGTATATATAAAAAAATCTAGCTTGAAAAAAATGTCTCTTACTTTATTTTTTTTGGAAGTACCGGATCAAATCAGCCCCAAAAAATAAAGTAATTAGAAAAAAATCTATATACCTACTCACGATTAGTGTAATTGCCGTTAGCAACCGAGTTCAAACAAGGTAAGCATCTTTTCAATCAACGGATTACCCTTACGTGGTTTATTTTGGAAGGGAATATAGTGAGATTGTAGTCAAATGCTTACCTATTCCTAAATAAATAAATAAATAAAGTGTTATTACGCTAATAATTTTGGAATCGGAAGAAAATATTTTGCCGATACCTTAAGTATGTTGGCGACTGGCTGGGTTGTGGCCTTTTTTATATGTATTTTAATATATATTTGAATTTGACATGTGTCGGCAGTCTGCCTTTGTCAACCGTAACGAGAACATTGTTCATATTTGTAATTGTGATATAATAATAAATAACTGTTCTAAATAAGTGTTTCCATCAAGATACCATCTCATTTATATACAGTCCACACCAGTAGCTATCATAACCCAGTTGTTACTACCGACCTTTATAACGTCACCAACTAAGCGTTAGATCTACCCGCAATATTTATGGCTTTGACCTAGCATAAACAAATATCAAGTTTAATTGTAGTACTTACGAAGGGTACTTCAACAAATGCTGATTGCGTGGATTTTGAAAGAATTGGCTCTTACTTTAATTTGCTCGCGTAATAGTTTATGCGATGTGTGCGTTACGCTAATTTGCGAGATATGTTTAAGCTGGGCGTAAGTTACTTCTACTCGACAGAATGAATGAATCATTTATTATATTACTATAATAATTATTATTACATTTTCAAACATTTTATTTACCATTATTATAACAAAAACAAGTACCACGTCCTCGCACTATTTTCACCTATTTCTATCAAGCTATTTCTCAGTGTGAGCGAAAGGGACAACGAGAATAATGCGTAGGCACGGCGCATAGGCATCTATCACATCAGTCAGTACGCGATCCGTCGCCGGCCCGAAGCGAAGTGATATGCGCAAATTTACTAGCTGGGATTCTTTACGACTATAATAAAATTATAAAGAACGTGTAAATAAGGGAAAAACAAAAGTGTTTAAGGCAATTGCTTCGATGTAGGAATTGATGAACAAGATAACACAGTAAGTACATAGTCATTTGTTTTGATGCCAGTGAGTAATAGCACTGTATTTACTATGCTTACAAAAGCACGGATAAAGCAAGGATATTGAGGCATAAAACACGTATACCAAATGTCTACCTACGAGGCTAATGTTTTACCTACCTTGTCGTTGTTATAGTGGCTATACAATTTATGTCTTCTTTATTCATTATTCTTATTTTATTCCAGGTCAAAAGATGAACAAAAAGAAAAGAACACAGCACCAAATACAAATAAATTCTCTTTAAAAACAAGGTTCACAAAGACAATAATGTTACTTTGCTATTCCGCCAAACGTGCTAGTCAATTAGTGCCAACCCGTTATGCCTACTTGCGTATTTTTTGCATGCAATTAATATTCCTACCCTCCCGCGACAAACAATAAATACGCAAATAGATATAACAAACCACTACCAATAATGTAAACCTCGACACGTGTTTCTCCTCTCTACGAGGCATCCTCAGGAGATGCAGGAGATCTTGTCGTACTGGCGTCCAACAAGTAAAACTCACATTGATTCACTTGTCGGACGCCAGTAATATCTCCTGCATCACGGTATTTTACGAGCCGTAGGCGAGTGGTAATACTCGAGACAAGTGAAAATGACATATCCGCACATGTATCAAACGACGTTTTTCAATCACTGTTCAAAGTCAAAATTGTTATATTTCAGATCAAACGACGAGCAAAACTAAAAGAGCAAATCGAATGTTTATATTATATATTTAATATTGGCACTGCTTAATTGTGACTTAATTTTGTATTTTAGATATATTTATTTGTAATATATGGTTTACTATTTTGTTAATGAGAAATAATAATTATGAGATTGAAAATGGTAAGTAAAGAAGATAAGGTAAATAGTTTGAAGATTGTTTAACTGTATTACAATAGTGTTACGGCAATAAAAAAAAACTAATTCGTTCTTATGTATTTTAGTTTTTTTCGCATATGTATTGAAAAACTTCGTTCGATACATGTGCGGATATGTAATTTTTCAAGTAGTGACATACTTTCCGCGTTAGCGTCAACATTTACTATTATGTTATGATTACTTTGTAGATTGTACTTACCAGATATTTGTATCTAACTAATTTAAAATTTGATTATAATTAAAAAAATATAATTACAAAAATAATTGTTTTATTCCAAGCAAAAACCTAACGCAGGTACAGAATAATGAGTATGACATTAATTTCATGTAAATCACACAAACAATAACACATAGATTTCCTATACAAGTTTAGGCACCTTAATTTATTTATTTAATAAATTTTCAAAATAAATCGGCCTTACGCTAAAAACGCGTGTAGCATGTTTTTTCGAATACACCATCTTACATTATTTTGCATTAATAAAAATAATTGTCAAGACCCTTACTTTATTTTTAACAAATTATACGGGCGCCGTAAATCGAAGTCAAATTCGCGTAAGGGCCATGACTAAACATTTCTCGGCGTGTAATCGACGCTAGCAATGAAAAAGTTAGAGTAACGCACACCTATTTTTTTATTATTGAGATTTTGTAAATAAGTACTAAATATATGGAAAGAGCACCAAAATATAGGAAAACATGTGAAATCAGACCGAGAAACGGTCAAATACAAATAAAGTTATGAGCGATTTCGCGGAAAAAAAAAACTTTGTCGGGCTCTCCTGTAAAGTAGTATTTTGGCGGTTACCCCAATTGAACCTACGGTCGACGAATTATTACTATGTGACTGATAATATTATGTAGTTCTTACTAAATTAATGTTCTACACCCATCCGACCGGCGCCACCGTCACGCTCAGCGCAAATGCGGCATAAATAAAACCACATATTTTTTAAATTTTTAATTTACATTAGTTACAAAAAAAATACAATGAATTCTACCAAATTGAAATAATTTACATTAACTTTGTCGAAATTTAAACTATCGTAAGACATATTAATATTATAATAAAATTAAGTCAGTGTTGTCCGTAATTTTATTATAGTATTTTTGTCCTTGAAGCCGCTACTTTGTTGACATTTTTAGCATTTTATTATGTAGGTATGTTCTTAATAAAAAAAGTGTTAAATTAAATGGCCACTTATTTATCTTTTCTTTCAACGAAATAGTTTATTACGTCTAACAATAATAAATAGGCACACAGTGAATCAGCATGTACATATTTAGATAGAAACATATCAAGTGCTTCTATCTTTAAATACAATAACATCACTTTGACACCTATTTAATTAATAATTTAAAATAATATTTATTGTATATGTTGTGTTTCATGTTGGCAGAACAGCGTCGGTGATAAATAATAATAGAAGGATTTTACCTGCCAATAAAATCCATATTGTGGTCCAGAAGTCCTCTCCGGTTGTGAGAGAGCGTTTATTGGATTTTTGATGAATATTTGCCTCAAATAGCCCATCTGAAGCCGCCTTCCTGTGGTGACGTCACTTCCCCTTCAACAAAATTACAGCCGACGCCAAGTAACCGGTTCATTTACCGCCATTCGACAGGGCTCGATTTTGCTCGAGCGAATACTCGTCATTGCGTCTCACCAGGTAGGCCGTTAATAGGCCCGGAGAGGACTTCTGGACCACAATATGGATTTTATTGGCAGGTAAAATCCTTCTATTGTGGTCCCTTTGTCCTCTCCGGTTGTGAGATCTGTTTGCTATCACCTGGTGAATGACCGTAAAAAAAAATTTGAATGCAAATAAACAATTAGGCTTCAATAACATTTATTATTCACAGCATATCATTCTTATTCATTAGCCGTAAAAAATAGAATTTATTTATAAGTAGATATACACTTTACAATCTAAACTTAAATTGGCTGAAAAAGGCGAGCAACGGATGTGTCGCCTACTGAGTCATTATCAATAAATTGCCGCCTATAAAAATTATGAAAGGTATTCTCACTCCTCCAATTCCCCCTTAAAAGAATTTCATCAATAGGAAATTTACTTATCCAGTTGGATGAAGACACTGCTGATCTAGTGCTCCCTGCGGAGTGATTGACACCAGCTTCATGCAAAATAGATTTTACCCAATTACTTATCATCGTACGAGTCGCGGTCCTAATATCACCTCGACATGTAATAAATAAGGCGGAAATCGTACCTCGTCTACTAAAAGATAGTGACAGTAACTTTCTAACCCAAAACCCTGGACTTATTCTAAAATCCGGATGATCTAACAATTTCCAACTAGATTGCCGATAGGTTGCCGATTCAGTTTTGGACCCAAATATCGGGTTGAAAATTATTTCGGTTCCTTCATTAATCATATTATTAGAATTAATATCCAACAGAGTAAGATCGTGAACTCTACGCCCAGACGCGAGTAAAAATATCGCGGCACATCTACGAGATACCTCAAACAAACTATCTAGGTCTGATATATTGTTTTTAAACCAATCTACTACTATGCCAGGATTCCAAATAGGAGCTTTGGGATTGCGAGGCCTCCGCAAGGCTACCGCTTTCAACACATGTTTTACTATAGTATCTTCGCTAAGTTTTTTGTTCAGGTAGGGTTCAAAAAAGGTCGAAATAACTGATTTATGCAAAGCTATAGTACTATATGCTAAACCTTCTTTAGTACTCAAGCCAGACAAAAAATTTGCTAATTCAACAGCCCTTGGAGTACTTACAGACACCTTATTTTCTGAACACCACCTTACCCATTTATTCCATGCCGGGCGGTATGAAGATAAGGTGAAGTCACGCCAGCTCGATTTTAATAAGGAACGATCCTGTTCCGACCAGCCAGTTACCAGAGACTCCCACCCCCAACTAGCCATGCTTCCAGTTGCAGCTCCGCCATGTTCGGCGGGGGACGCCGTGTGGTCGTGTCGACTAGGTGATGATAACGATTCACAATCCTGATCGGGTAGCAAAGAGCTCGTGCTCGTAAGTCGCTCATCCAGAAGGTCTTTTCCCATCTGGGAGTTATTATGATGTATTTTCCTTGGCACTGGTTCAGGTGCGCTAGAACACGAGGCATCAACGACGGCGGTGGAAACACCCATGCTAGGTCGTATTGCCATCGGCGACTGAATGCATTGCAAAACAGTGCTCGATGGTCCAATGGATCTCGACTTACTTACCTCGGTATCACATGAGCGTTTTGCGACGCAAACAGATCTACGAACGGGGTGCCGAACGCTTGAAATATTTTGCGACAAGCCTGGGATGACAGGTGCCATTCTGGGAGAGGTCGTCCTCGGGATAGACGATCTGCGACTGTATTTAGCATACCTGGTAGATGTTGAGTTACCAGCTTCAGTCGAATGTCGTTGGCCAACAGCAGAATTTTCCGGGCTTCCTTTAGTAATTCCATCGACCTGGTGCCTCCCTCGTTTTTCAAGTACGCAAGGGCGGTTCGATTGTCCGACTGAATTAATAGTGTGGAATTCCATAACACATACCTGCTCGCTCGAATTGCCTCGTATATTGCATGTAGCTCCTTCAGGTTTGAGTGCCAGCGAGCAGAGGTGCTCGTTGTTCCATGTTCCTGAGAGAGTTTTGTCGTTTAGCTGTGCACCCCAGCCGTAACCGGCTGCGTCGGTGGTAAGAAAGTTCCGTATGAGAGGTTGACCGACTTCCTGTTGACATTCTTTACCCACCATACCAAATCTTGTACTACTTGTTTTGGTAACTGTCGGAAGCGACAGGGACTTGACCGCTGAAGCTCGCGACTTAACACTTGAAGCCTGCGGCAATGTAACCGACCTAACGGAATTACAAAGCTCGCGAAATTTAACCGTCCTAGGAGGGACTTCACCCACCTGGACGACTGAACACCTTGATTCAAAAGCCTTTGAATTTCCGACAGAATTTTCGACACCTTTTGCTCCGGTAAGCTCTTTCTGTTGCGCGCTGTGTTCCAACAAATTCCTAAAAACTCGAGGTGCCTGCAAGGCACAAGTACCGACTTTTCGAAATTCAATGTCCAACCTAGGTATTGTAGGAAATCGATGACAAAATATATCGGAGACTGAAGCAGACTCTGGCTCTGGCTTGCGATGAGAAAGTCGTCTAAATAAACTATTACGCGAATACCTTGCTTTCGTAACTTCTCTGCGACGAAATTGGTCAATTTGGCAAATAATTTCGGAGCACAAGCCGCCCCGAAAGGCAAACAAGTCATTTGAAAGATCTGACCTTGAAATACCAATCTTAGAAATCGACGATGAGATTTGGCTATATTTCCATGAAAGTAAGCCTGGTTCAAGTCTATTTTTGCTAGATAATCTCCCGGCTGCAGAAATGCGGGGATGTAGAAATGAGATATCAGGGAAAAACGGCTTATTTTTAAATACTCGTTTAAACTTTTTAGATTGAACACAGGACGATTGCCCCCGCTCCCCTTTTTCACCAGGAATATTCTTGACAAATAACTGGGTGTTCGAGGTACAGGTTCTATCACCCGGTGTGTTAACATTTTTCTTAACTCTATCTTCATGTCTACCGACGATTGGATTTCAAAACGTTTCACTATTTTTGAACTTGGCCAAACTAACGGTGGTTTTTGACAAAATGGAAGACGTATCCCCGTAATAATCTTTAGAATTGTTCGATCTGCTCCTATTATTTCCCAACGACGACGATAAAACGTCAAACACCCCGCCCTGAACTTCCCTAAGTCAGAACTCTCGCGATCTCTTGTTTCGATCCTGGTAACCTGAACGTCGCGGCTGTGTGCGTCTACGTTCTTGTCTATCGACTCTAGGGGTGCGGGATTGATTAAAGTCGTATGTCGGGAAATTGGGGAACATTGGTTTGGATCGAAAGTTAAATTTGAATGGAGGCAGCGACGGTTGGTAGTAATTCCTGTTGGCGCCTGAAAATCTAGGGTATTTCTGATTTTTACGCGATTTATTTTGAGCGGGAAACACTTTATTTAAACCACCCTCACTTTTGAAAAAATCTTTTAACTTTTCTGCATGAAACAGATTCTCATAAGATGGAGGTATTTTTTCGAAATGCAGCCGCGGTCACAGTATCAGTTACATTCCTTAAAATCTCACTTCGACTGTTTAAAACAACATCAGCTCGTTTTCCGCAAAGAATTTGCAAAATATCATTAGTGCTTTTGTTGTATTTATCATCGTCAACAAATCTGTAATTTTGTCTTTTAAAGACACCGCAGTAATATTTTCGTACTGTCCTGCCCACTTTAAGATATTTTGCAAACACGTTTGCGTATGATCACGATGAAGAAGAAAGGCATGAGTTAAAGAAGCTAATGTCTTCTCAAAGGATGCTAAGTGTCTAGATTTATCATAATGACGTAACTCGTCATTCGTTTCCAATTCCTTAAAACCGGGTAACGCTAGGTAACTTTTTTGAATATTGAAAAAAGATATGTCAGCCCATTCCCGAGAATCGAATCGTTGCAAATTCTTCAATTACTTAAACTTTGCTTCTTCAGTTTTGCCAACACCTTTATCTTTTAAGGTAGTATTAAAGTCTTTAAAAGTCACGTTTTCTAACGGCGCTTCGTCGCCTGAAGAAGATTCCGATTGGTTCTGGGATTGCGATCCCGTTTGCATAGAACGTTGAATAAAATCAGTAATAGCGTTCACCTGGTGCGAGAGTTGGTCAAACCTCGCTTCAAAATCCTGTTGGCGGCTGTTGTCACGTTCATTGCTGCTAGAAGAACTGCGGCGTGAGCGTCGCCTCGGCTTAACCGGACGCCTTTGTTTCGACCGAGACGGTCGTTCCTCCTGACCACGTGTTCTTTTTGACGAAGAACCCTCTGCTGAGGATGTTGACGACTTACGACGTCTTTTGTTATAACTATCTTTAGATTCAGACGGGCTTCCCATCTTCAAATATTACTAAGCATGAAATTGCAATGCACTATAGGTGACGACTTATGCTTATTGACGTATTGTATAACCGGTGAGGAAAGGAAGCGGGAGGGGAAGAAAGCTCAAATCGCCGAGGTCATTGGGATAGGGGACGGCCTTAACGATAAAGACATTTTTTTAAGTCATCATATTCATCACGATCTAGTATCGTCGTCTTTATCGTATTTCCAGATCGTTAGAGAGCATCATATTGGGAGTGGTTAGGCGGACGATAATATGTAAAAATCCAAGACCATTATTGGCCAATTTCCCCCGTACTCTATGGTTCCACCTGGACGGGCCACTCATCGTCATGGATCTTTACCTAATTATCGTCCGTCTAAAACGGGTATCGCATGGGGCAATCATCGGTTCCCTATTATCGACGGTAGGTTGCCCCTCCTACCTTCTCTCGATGCGCTAATTGCTCTTTTGTCTATTACACGGTGCGAGACCGATAATCGGGACACGATTATTGCCACGTGTAATACCCATTTAACCTGGAGGGTTACCATGAACCACTTCTTCTCTCTACCGCTCTTGTATGTTCGGGATGGTGCCTCCACATGCTCGGGCTCTCGGCCGAATGTTTCGAACGCGGGCGAATGCAACCTACTACACGCTCGTCCGAGAGCCTCGGGCGAGAAGCTCGAACGAGAGGCTATTTGAGCTTTGTCATGTAGTTTGGGTGAGTAAAAAGGTCTCTTAAAATGTCTTAAATAGCTTGGGTAGGGTGACAGTATTTACAAACAGTAATTAATAGGGATGATGACTAGGTTGAAAAACTATTATTCTAATTAGTCCGTCAGAAAGATTATCAAAAATTATTAGACACGTATTTATTCCTTTTTCAAGATAGACAACTAAAATTGACGAATATAAAGACTATGAAGAGCGTAAAAGTTCCGTGGTGGGAGCTGGTGACGTCACCTTAGAGTGTGACGTCACGCGAAACTTTAAAGCCCTGTATTTCCGTCATTTTTCATTTGATTAACAAAAGAAAAAATACGTATCGTATTTTTCAATAATCTAACAGACGGACAAATTAGATTTTTTTTGTCGTCCAGCCTATTAGGACGGTACAATCGACATTTGTTGAATATGCCGCTGTCTCGGAGAGTCGCTCAGATATTTTTTTTCCATTGTTCTCATCTTGCTAACGGTGAGTACTAGCACAGACATAATCTCGTAGCCAGAATTATTCATACACTTAAGGAAGGAAGAATACGGTTTCTTTTCGACAGACATTAAATTATAATAGCCTGATTTTCTCAATATTTATAGATAATATATGCAAAGTCCTACAAACTTTTCTTCCGGAAGTAGGTAAAAAGTAAAAAAACTAAACTCACTCGATTTTTTAAATTTACGGTTATTTGTCTTCTATCTGTTAAAAGGGAAACCGAAGAAAACTTATTCACGTAAAACCGTTAAGTCTACGAATTGTAAGGATGATAAATGTGTCATTTTATTTCGTTAGAAACAAATTGTAATAGGTATAAACTGGTCTTGACCTATTTTAAACGACTAAAAAAACATAAAACTATAAAAATCTTACAAGAAAAACGTTTGTACTTAACATGTGTGTACCTACATATTTGTGACGATTAGCATGTAACGATATTTTGTTGCCAACACAATACTAGATTTTCGATATATCCGTTACGTTAAAAAAACCGGCTATTATAATATTGTCTTCTGTTACCGCGATTGTTATTCATTGAAATTAAACACTTTAGAACGGATTAATCGCGTTTATTAACACCATGATCCTACGTTTCGAGCCCTTTACAGCACTCGTTTTCACAGGGTTAAGATGATGACTGAGATAATGCGAATTCTCCCCGTCAATGAAAAAAGTTACTTGTGCAAACTACCTACATACAAAAATATAAAAATAATTTAAAAATAAAAACAAAGTTTGGTCTACAATGCCCAGAGGGGCTTATAAAGCTAGTAATACATAGCCTGAAGGGCATTCTATAATTAAAATAAAATATTTAAAACCGGCCAAGTGCGAGTCGGGCTCGCGCACAAAGGGTTCCGTAGCAGCAAATATAATAAACTTATTATGTCAATTTATACACCTGGTGAATGGAGCCTAAACTTATAAGGTTCAGCCATCGTTTTCAGTGTAAGCACAATAACTTAACCAAAATTACAGTTAAATCAACCTATCTCAAAAACTATAAGAGATACTTTGATCAAACCAAAAATCGTTGAAAGAGTTAATTAGCATGCATCACCTCTATTTTTTTTAGAATTTTATACCCCGTAGTTATAAAAATAGAGGGGGGGGGACATACTTTTTACGACTTTGAGAGCTGATATCTCAAAAACCGTTCACTTTAAGAAAAATGTTTTTTAGAAAACTTTATATCATTTTAAAAGACCTTTCCATTGATACCCCACACGGGTATGTACATCGAAAAAAAAATTTTCATCCCTCAGTTACATGTATGGGGGGCCCCACCCCCAATTCTTTTTTTTACTATTTAGTGTCATAATTTTGTAGCGGTTCATACAACACATATTCCCATCAAATTTCATCACTGTAGTACTTATAGTTTCCGAGTAAATCGGCTGTGACAGACGGACAGACGGACAGACGGACAGACGGACAGACGGACATGACGAAACTATAAGGGTTCCGTTTTTGCCATTTTGGCTACGGAACCCTAAAAATGTTTAAACCCTGTGAGGCTTAACATACATACAACTTACGAACGCTTCCCTAACTGGCTTATGGAGCAGAAAGAAGCGACAAGAAAACTACCCCATTTTGCCTCTTTTATCCGTTTTCAATCTTTTCAAACAAAGTCCACACTAAGGTCTTCCAGTTCTGTGTCGTGCTTGATCCTTGATGAGATGTAAAACAGGATCCCAAGCTGGTGGTACCGAAAAGCCATCCTCTCTATTGAAACGTAGGATCATGGTGTTAATAAACGCGATTAATCCGTTCTAAAGTGTTTAATTCCGGCTATTATAAATTATTTCCCAAATAATCAAAAATGTTATACAAGCTGTCCATTCCAATTCAATGACTGGATTATTATTATACGGTCTTGTGGAATTCGAAGCGTCGTAATACAAATACTTACCTGCGAATAATCTCGAAAATAATCGTGCCACGTTATATATTGGGGACGACCTAGGTATATACAGTACTATGTTTAAATATGTGTCTGTAATGTACCTACCGAAATATATTTCAGCAAGCATCTTTCTACGTCATACAAGTAAGTGAAACAATAAACATGCGAATAAAAATATTCAGAATATTTTACTCTTACTTTCCCTAACTAATAAGAATTCTGTAAAATCGACTCACAACGTGCCGACATCATAGTCACCCTACCGAGCTTGTTTTGTAATTTTATCGGAAAATGTACATAAAATTGTATAATTTTGGCTTACCTGTGAAACGATATTCCACAACCAAGATAGCTTTCACTCCGACAATCCTTTATGCAACACGTTTTGACCATTTTAGCTGATTTTCAAAATAATTTGTATAAATAATAAACGGCGCCATTTATGTTGGTATTTTGAAAGTTTAAAAAGTCAAAGTTGGGGATACCAGTTAATATTCAAAAAGTTACTAATGTCTACCATATATATTAAAATGTTTTTTTTTGTTATTCACATCTTTGATTTAAAGGGTTATTAATATGAAAATCACAATTGTTTACAATTTACTAAAAAGATAACAAAATCCTTATTTGTATATAGTACTAAAATAAAATAAGAAGATATTTATTTTTAGTAGTAAACTGTTATAAACACTCCCAAAATAGTATCTTATAAAAATTGGCAACATGTGCGAGTGGGACAAAGCACCACTTGGAAGTGGTCTCATGTGGACCGTTTTCTCTCGTTCATTTAGTATGGCGAAAAGCGAGATAGGACCGTCCCCTATATAGAAGTTCCTGGGTGTCGGAGGCCAAGACTCACTTTGGGTCGCTGAGCCAGCGGAGTAAGTAAGTAAGTACTTATTCAAATACAGTGTTGCTAACTACGATATTTAAAATTTGCCGCGCTTTTCTACAAACAGTTGTGTTGTTTTAATAGTATGACTAATATTTTGCATTTTGCATAAATAATTAAGTATGAATTAATGTGTGGCTGTATAACTTTTTGTCATTGCTTACATGCACATATTAAAGTAAAAAAAAAGAAACATTTTAGGTTTATTACTTCTTGTCACCGCTAAATAAAACCAATGAGACACTTACATTTGATCCGAAATATCAAAATAATTTAACGAATTCATATCTTTACGTATGATAATCGCTACAACAAACTCCAATATTTTTGAGAGAAAGACTATACCCGTGCATTTGTTTCTGGGGTGAGTAAATCAGAATATTGTTGACACTTTGTTCTGCTTGGTGCTTACAAGTCGAGAACCAAGAGGAATGTATTAATTTGCGACCCTAGGGCCGCCATGCATCGTTTTCCACCCGCTTCATAGATAAACAACAGCCCACTTTCAGAGCATGAGAAATGAAAAGATTATTTGTTAAATTAATTCACTATAGAAGTTTCACAACTCATGAACCTTCGGGCTATAAGCACAGAATAACTAATAGTACTAACGTACTATAAGTCGGACTCGCGCACGAAGGGTTCCGTACCGTTAACACGTTATTATTAGGAAGCACACCTTAACTATTTGTTTTATTTTAATTTAATTATTTATTTAGAGTTCTTAAACAAATCTAATTGGATTTATTACGACTGTTTGTGTTCATCTCATAGAGCTAGGAATACATTAGAGTGAACGTCGCGAAGACAAAACTGTGCCCATGCTAATTCTAATGATACCTAATGCCAATTTACCACCACCGCTAGTTATGAATGTGTGCGTCACACGCTTAAATCTAAACACTTCGAAATGTCACAGGTTCATTGTCGCTAGGGCCCCAAAACACATAATATAAGGTGCATGGTTAACCCCAAGCTCAGTTTTAACGAAAGTTTTTTTTTTCCAGATCAGCGTGAAAATAGATAGTGGGGGTGTGGAAGCGCGCTGATGCGCGAGTGACCTAGGCAATACGAGCCCCCCATTGACATCATGCCAGCGCCGCTAGCCGCATACATCACACTTCTCACCGTCGTATGGCCATGTGGTAAGTAGGTACTACCGATGTACAAATGTAGTGCAGTGCACTTCGAGCAACACAGGCTTCCAACGCGTTGGAAGGGAAACGTTATAGCGACATCATACGGTACACATTATTCTGTCACCCTTGGCGGGGGGAAACGTGCACACAGACCAAACGCACTTCTCACACACTATATACAACTAACTTTTACCCGCGGCTTCGCCCGCGTACTATCTAAACGTAATTTTCAACCGTCTACAAATAAGGAGGTTCTTAGTTGGGCCGGTATATTTGTATGTACATATGTATGTTTGTCCGGTATTATCTTGCGTTTGGCTGAACGGATTTAAATGGAATGGATGGTTGTCGGAAGTGTGATCAAACTGAAAAATTCAAGTTGGCGGCTGTTTTTCAATGTTGACCTCTGATTTGTTATAAAGAACTTTATATATATAACGAGCTTTATCACGAACTTAACTCTATAAATTCAAGATGGTGGCCGTTGATGGTGGCATTGGTGGTTCGTTAGAAAGAACCTTTCGGATCCTCGGATATCGATTTTCATCACGATCAGATCATAACTGAAGAAATTCTAAACGATGGCCGTTTTTCTCAGTTTCAACTTCTGATTCATAAAAAGAACCTCACGGATCGTCGGAAATCGGTTTTAACACGATCGGATCAAAATCAAAATAATTCAAGATGGCGGCCGGATCTCGCAGTTTGTACTACAGATTCGTTACTGAGGAATCTTTCGGTTATTACTTTCGTTAATACCTACCGATTATTATCAAGGTCGGATTAAAACTCAATAAATTCAAGATGGAGCCCCTTTTCGCAATTCTGATCAAGGGCCTATTTTAGATTTAAGGTAGGTAGAGGTAGGTCGTTAGGTAAGTTACACTTACTGTATATATTTCCCATGTTGACTTTTTCACCCCATTTCGTACTCCTATTTACTCATTTCTCGTTAGAAATACTCCTGTGAATAAAATAGTCTAATAAATCTTGTTTCCCGATATACAATCAAATCCCACTTCACCCCTTTAGGAGGAGAATTCTAAAAAATCCTAGCTATTTCCCGCAGCTTCGCTCGCGTACAAAATATGTTCAACCGTAACGTAATATCAAAATCAAGTTGGCGGTTTTGATTCGTTATAAAGCACCTCTTGAACCCTTTGATATGTACAGTCAAGTGCAAAAATATGGTTCGATATAATCGACTCATAAATATGGTACTACGCTCTTATTACACCGGCATAAGGTTCTCTGCCGTAAGATGTGCCACACTATATTTTTACACTTGACTGTACCAACCGAGTACATTATGATCAATGTTGACTTCTGATTCCTTAGAAAGAACCTTTCGGATTCTCAGATATTGATTTCCATCACGATCAGATCATAACCGAAGAAATTTCAGATGGTGGCCTTTTCTCACAGTTTTGGCTCCAGATTCATTGTAAAGAACCTCTCGGATCTTCTTTCTTATCTCGATTAGAAGGTGAATTCTGAAAAATCCTTTCTTAATGCACACCTACACCTTAATAAGAAACCTACGTGCCAAATTTGAAATTCTAGAAACAGAAATAAACAACAAAACGACACTCATATTGATATTTTGAGATTGCAACCCCATCGCACCCCAACAGGGAAGATGGTGTATCTTACGTCCACCTCATTGGATTTTAAAATGGTTGTTGTTTTTGATTTCAGCGACCCGATAAACCATAAAAGCGATAATCATGTTGTTTTTAGAATTTGTTACCCCATTTTCCCCTTTTAGGGGTTTAATTCTCAAAAAATCAAATACACTTTACTCATTTATCTTAAGTAATACTCTTGTGTAGTTTTGAATAAAATAGTTTAACTAATCATGTTTCCCCATACATAGTTTGTACCGTCATTTCTCCCCCTTTGGAGGTGAATATTGAAAACTCCTTTCTTTGTGCACCCCTACGCCTTATAAGGAACCTAAGTGCTTAGTTTGGAATCTTTAGAACCAGAAATAAACAACAAAACGACACCCATATTTATATTTTTAGAGTTCGACACCCTCGCGCCCCAACTGGGAAGATGGTATTTCACAATGGCCACGTTAGATTTTAAAATCGTCGTTGTTTTTGTAATCAGCGACCCGATAAACCATGAAACGATACCCATGTTGTTTTTTTTACTTTTTCACCCCTTTTCCTCCTTATATGGGTTGAATTCTCAAAAAACCTGAAACACGTGCTACCTCATTTATCTTTATAAATACTCCTGTAGAGTTTCAAATGGAATAGGCCAACTAATCTTGTTACCCCATAAAAACTTTGGACTTCCAAATCACCCCCTTAGGGGTTGAATTTTGAAAAATCCTTTCTTAGTGCACCTCTAGACTTTATAACTACTTACTTACTTTTACCAAACTTTTTTTTTTTACTTTTTCCAAATTTGGAATCTCTAGGATCAGCGGTTTGGGCTGTGCGTTGATATGTCAGTCAGTCAGTCAGTTTATTTTTTTATATACGAGTATATAGACTAGCTTTAACCCACGGCTTCGCCCGCGTACTAAAAGTAATTTTCAACCGGCATACACAAAAGGAGGTTTTTTATTTATTTCACGTGCGCTAAGTTAGATATGAATGTCATTGTTGGATTTGAAAATTGTTGTTGTTTTCGAAATCAGCGACTCGATAACGACACCCATATCAAATAAAATAGTTGTAACTGTTCTTGTTTCCCCTTTACAAACTCTGGACCATCATTTTACTCCTACTTTGAAAAATCCTATCTTTGTGCACCCCTTCACCTTATAAGAAACCTACGTACCAAATTTGGAATCTCTAGAATAGCGATGAAAATGACATGAAACATACAAGTATCTTTCAAACGCCCCTGTATTTTTCAATAAAATACAGTATCTTTCCTTGCGGATCTTCGATTGAATCTCTCGCAAGTTATAGTATATTAAGTGTAAAATGCAATGTATTTTTCGCATTATTGTATTATATTATGAAAAGTGACGCAGAATATATTGGTTCTCATGCAAACCGGTAAGTTTTAATTTCGCTCAGACTATATCTCTCTATCTGTCAGCTAAATAGGTAGAAATTATAAATTATGACAATATTTACTAATTGGAATCGTTACTGTGTTCTATGTGACGTGAACGTGAAGTCAATTTTATTATTAATACACGAAAACGTCACGTGAGTAACTCAATGTAAGCATTTTAATATGTATTATACGTGTATCGTCAGACAAAAGTCAGTTTTGTTTTTTTCGAAAGTTACATGTAATTTATAGGAATGATACAAAGGTTTGCAAGAAACAACATGAATCTTTCGCCATTTTCATCGCTACTCTAGAACCAGAAATAAACCTAAAAACGACACCCATATTGATATTTTGAGATTTCAACCCCATCGCACCCCATCAAAAAGATTGTATCTCACGTCCGCCTCTTAAGATGTTGAAATTGATATTGATTTCGAAATCAGCGACCCAATAAACCAGAAAAACGATACCCATGTTGTTTTTTTACTATATTATCCCTTTTCCCCCTTTTGGGGGTTAATTTCTCAAAAAGCCTAAAACACGTCTTTACTCATTTATCTTTAGGAAAATTCCTGTGAAGTTTCGAATAAAATAATCGAACTAATCTTGTTTCCCCATACAAACCCTGTACCCCCATTTGACCCCCTTTGGAGATGAATTTTGAAAACTCCTTTCTTTGGCACCCCTACGCTTTATAAGGAACCTAAGTGCTAAATTTGTAATCTCTAGAACCAGAAATAGACATTTAACGACACCCGTAGGGATATTTTTAGATTTCGACCCCATCGCGTCCCAACAGGGGAGATGGTACTCGTATTTCACAATTGCCACGTTGGATTTTAAAATCTACGTTGTTTTCGTAATCAGCTACCCAACAAACCATGAAAACGATACCCATGCTGTTGTTTTTTTACTTTTTCAACCCGTTTCCCCCTTATAGAGGTTGTTTTCTTTATAATCCTTAAACAGGTGTAAACTCATTTATCTTTTTAAATACTCCTATAAAGGTCCAAATAGAATAGTCTAAAAATTTTGTTTCCCCATACAAACTTTGTAGTAACCTGAAACACGTGTTTACTCATTTACCTTAAAGAATACTCCGGTGAAGTTTCAGATAATTCTTTAGAACCAGAAATTTACGTAAAAATGACACTCATATTGATATTTTGGCATTTCAACCCCATCGAATACCAACAGGGGAGATGGTATTCCACATTCGCCACATTGGATCTTCAAATCGTTGCTTGTTTCGTGATCAGCGACCCGAAAAACCATATAAACGATACCCATGTAGATTTTTTCACTTTTGCACCCCTTTTACCCCTTTCAGGGGTTAAATTCTCAAATATCCTGAAACACGTGTTTACTCATTTACCTTAATGAATACTCCTGTGAAGTTTCAGATAAAATAGTCTAACTAATCTTGTTTCCCCATACAAACTTTGGACCCCCGTTTCAACCCTTTAAGAGGTGAATTTTGAAAAATCCTTCCTTAGTGCTCGCTTACACCATAAACGGAACCTACGTGCCAAATTTGAAGTCTATAGGATCAGCCGTTTGGGCTGTGCGTTGATATGTCAGTCAGTCAGCTTCTTCTTTTATATATATAGATAAAAACCATTTTTTTTGTATTTTCATGAGAAACCTTTACACATAAAATAATGTCTCTATTTAAACAGAAAACCTTCCGCCATACAAACTTTCAACACCCTTTTCACCCTTATAATGGTCGAATTTTCGAAATCACTGAAATTACTTTTTGTAAACTCTAATGAGGATTCTTTTCACAAAGTTTGTAGTCTATAACTAAAAGGGAAACGCTTTCGCCATACAAACTTTTACCACACTTTTCACCCCTTTGGGGGTTGATTTTTCCAAAACGCTAAAATTACTTTTTTTGTATTTTAATAACAAACCTCTACACCAACTTTTGAGTCTCTCTCTAAAAAAAAAAACTTTCTTCCATACAAACTTTCAACCCCGATTTAACCCTCTTAGGAGATGATTTTTTCAAAACCCTTTCTTATTCGTTACCTTCGGTAAACACTTAACGTAATGTGAAAATTTCAGGATCATACGTTTAGTAGTTTCGGCTGTACGTTGATCAGTGAGTCAGTCAGTCAGGACTTTTCCTTTTATATGTATAGATAAACACTGTACGGTCCGTACAAAGGTTAACATTTCGCCAGTCAGCACTTTCCGTCACATAGCATAAACTTATTACCTATTTCGAGCCAGTACATGCCCGACCGCCGCGGACTGTATTCATTAAGCCACTAATTGTATCATTTTATCATAATTATCAATAAATCGTTATTTCGGTGGAAACTGCAGTGTTATCATTATCAACTATCATCTCAAGACTGTGCGGGAAGCAACCCGTACATCTTTTTGGTCCTTCGAACATTTGGATCAGTGCACAACTAAAACCTGGACTACGCCACGTGTCGACCAGGGACCGGAAAACCCCTCTTTAGGCTTAAGCCTATCGAGTTGGTTACCTAATCATATCTGTTACCCAATGATACTGTAACAGCAACATTCAGTAACCGAATACAAACGGTAAGCGAAATGTTGCTGTAACAGTAACCATAACCCGGTTAACTGCAAAACCCAATCCCGATAGGGTTTTTGTTTGGGGTTTTCTTTAGGTTACTGTTAACCTTATTATAACAAACGATTATACTCTTTACGTGTAAGTAAATTAGATTCAATATCTAATAACAGTAGAGGCTGGCATCGGCAAAGACAATTCCGTGTCAACAGTGAACGATAGAAATGTCGTAAAGGACATATAAAAACCTCGTACTTAGGACATTTGTATCTTGCACTGTTTTTTGGGTCCAACAGGTAGAATAACCTAGGTTTGTTTCATAGTTGTCACTTCAATCAATTTTGAACTATAAGCCGTTACACTAGAGTTGTATTAATAATAACAAGCGGTTTCTACGTCTTACACTTTCAAATTAAAGCGAAGACGGCAACGCGACGGCACGTGTTAATAATTTCTTATTTTTCTTCAAATACACAACAACCCGTTAGATTGAACTAGCTTATTTCATCAAATAAAATGTCATACCTTACAACTTCAATTCACGTTATAATAAATAAATATACTTCTATTAATTACGTGAATTTCTTAAGCTTTCGAAAATTAAAAGTGTAGTACTAAACAAAATTGCAATTAATGAAACTGCAACATCATTACGTTTGCTTGCATGTTGTGATTTAAAGTTATTCGTAGTGTTTATTTTGACGGATTTAACTTGTTCAACGAATTTAGTGAATATCTCTTACGAGTCTTACGACTAACGTCGGTTATTTTTTGTTAAGTTATTTAATCAAAACATTCAAAACCATTGTAGTAGGAACGAATAGGTCTAATACTGCACGTGCAATGATAATTAAACAACTTAGGTAGCCAAGTTTACAAGTCGGACTCGCGTGTAATTTAGATCCGAGTATCCGTGGTACTCGTAGAAACAGATCTTAAATACACGCGGACCTAACCCATCCTTATCCGTTACCATAACGTTTTAGGGCATTTTCAAAAATAGGGTACCATTTTCATTTCTTTTTGAATATAGGAAGTTTTGGGTTTTTTGTAACCAGAATCACGATTACTATTGGAAACAAGAAAAATAGTGTCCCGTTTTTTTTGTCAGCTTTGTAACGCATTTTTTTCATACATTTCGTATGGGCCGTTACAAACCTGACAAAAAATTTTTTTTATGGAAAATTGAGGACCCATTTTCATTAAAAGGGTGCACTTTTTTCTGAAAATGCCCTTTAACGCATTTCAGTTAAGGTTCAGGTTCAGGTAAGGAACCTGTGTTGAGTTGTATGGCAGCGACTCAGTTTAGGCCCTAAACTGAATCACGTTAAGACGTCATGGTAAGGCCCCTTGGTAAGTAACAGTGCATGATAATTAAAATAAAAAGTAGGGATACAAACAAAAAATTAGACATACTCGTAGTACATATTATGATCAATGTTAACAACAATCAAAATACAAAATATTCAGCAAAAACAATTCTACAACGATAGTAAAAAATTATATCGCACTTTTGTCTTAAATCTTCATAATAGGTAGGTCTTCCCATCACGGAACAATTGTGTTCCGG
This sequence comes from Lathronympha strigana, assembly GCA_949128165.1. NCBI lineage: Eukaryota > Metazoa > Arthropoda > Insecta > Lepidoptera > Tortricidae > Lathronympha > Lathronympha strigana. The sequence goes on along the minus strand of OX421905.1, from coordinate 6,848,154 downwards.
ATCTTTGGGAGGCGTACGCGGAGCCGAAGCCAACACGCTGAGACCCTTTCGACAATTTAATGAAATGTAAGGGGTACACCGAGCGAATGATGCACCTGCCCGAGTTATGGGATGCAGAGGCAGCACCGCCAGGGTGTATAGACTATTGAGATTTAATGGAAACTAAAATATACTGGTCTATTAGGTGAAGGTGGTTGACTAAATACTGTATTATAGAGAATAAAATCAGACGTCTGCCTAACAAAATGGTAATAAATTTAATTTACGGCAAACGGTGACTCGCCCACATAAGATGGGCCCCCACAAAAAGCGACATCTAAGAGAGCTCGAGAGCAACACCAGTATGAGGGCTGGGGGTAGAGAGGTGTCACTAAACTTTGAACATATAGCCAACTCGCCACTTAAGTTTCCACATCTAGTAGTTAGGTAATTATTAGGATTAGCTTTTGGAGCCGACGTGCTCATATTAACAAAGGCTCGTTTATAAAACAAAAAAATGGCCTTGCACGTGCAGACTACGGACGGTATCGTTATAAAAATTATGGCAATTTAAAATGATAATATTGAAAGCAGCTCTAGAAATTCCTGCTTCAAAAACTTTACTTGCATTGTTTTTACTAATTACTCTCATGAGACAATGACATTTAAGTGCACAAAGATGAATACCGACCGAGTGCAGGCTTATTGTTATTGCCCTTATCGGTTCCACATAAACAATGAATCTCGGCAATGTCTAAGCCGCGATGCGTTATATTATCTTGGTCTGGTATTTTACATTCATATTCTTACAATTTACGTAATCCAGTCAAATTATTATTACACATATTTTGAGTTGATACTTTGTATCCCGATACCTATACCTACTAATTGGTGTCACGGTAAACACTTCCGCTTTTCTATGTTTTCTGTGTGTATGTACACGAATGCATAGAATGAGCAGAAATCTAGATCCTGGATGGCTTTATGGATCTAGGGTGCCATGAAACATTGCTATTAAAGTAATATAAATAGTTAAATACGGTATAAGAGGGCAAGCGTACTGTTGGCTAAAAAGCTATCTCAATGGACAGCGACAATGTGTAGAAGTTACAAAAATAGTTAAAAACCTTAACAAAACGTATAATTCGCCGTTCATCATTAACACATGCGGCGTGCCATCGGGTAGTATACTAGGGCCGTATTTGTTTTTACTTTACATCACCGATTTACCTGGCGCCACACAAAATGACACTATACTATTTGCAGATGACACAACCATAGTAATTAAAGAAAATACAGATGGTTCTCTATGAAATATTATTACATGTACCTACATTAACAAATGTAACAAATTGGTTAGAAAATAATAATCTCAAAGTTAACTTAACCAAAACACAACTGGTTTAATTTGAAACTTATAATAGCAAATCAATTAGATTATCTGCCGATTTTAATGGTGTAAGTACAACTTAATGAAACGGAAAGTGCAGTTTTTCTAGGAATTAAGAATGATAAGTTTTGTAATTGGAAAGCCCATATTAATACCCTTTGTACCCAGTAGATTATATTTTGTATCGTCTGCGAGCAACCGTCTCTGAGGCGGCAGCAACGGCAGCCTATAACGGTTATGTATCGTCGCAAATCTGTTACGGAATAATAATATGGGGCAACTCATCAGATGCTGATAAGGTTTTCTTAGCCCAAAGAAAGTGTTTACGAGTAAGATCTTTGTGTGGAGCATATTACCTAGATAGTTGCAAGCCATTATTTAAAAAAGTATACTACCCTTGCCATCCTTATATGTATTTGTTATGTGTATATTCGTAAAACATAATATAGAATTGTTTAAAATGAAAGGAAGGGAAAAACGATATAAACACGATCTAAATACCGACACATCAGACATTAAAACTATTTCAAAAAATACGTGTGGCACTCGGGGACTGCCGCGGTAAAGCTATTGCATATCATTTTGTATCAACTTATGCAATTATAATTATTTATTTATTTTATTCATGCAGTATTTCTTTTTCTTTGATATTAATTCAAGTTACACTTTTTGAGCGTGGTGACCGATAAGAAAACAAATTTTTCTATTATTTAACAAATAAAAAGTTAATATTGTTTAAAATGTTTTTATTATTTTACAATACATGTGGGTTTTATTATCTTACAGTAGCTGTTGGTTATTCAGGAATATTTATCATTGAAACTTATGATAACTGAAATAAGAAACATAAGTTTGCGACTTAATATCCTCTAAATACCTAGAAAATACCGCGTCAATGGTGGTCCCATATTTTGTTGTAGACTCTTGTGGATCATTATTCATTTTCAAATTCAATGTTTTTGATAGAAAAGTTGTCAACATTATTTTACAATATATGTGGGTTTTATTATCTTACAGTAGCTGTTGGTTATTCAGGAATATTTATCATTGAAACTATAGGTTTATGATAACTGAAATAAGAAACATAAGTTTGCGACTAACATATTTGATTTTGGCGGGACTATAATAATAGTGTTTATTTTAACGTTTGACATCGCCGTATCTCTGGTAATAAGAGCTACTGTCCTCAATATTTTGTATAGAATATGACACTTAGCGACATTCGTTTGGAGATATATCCTTTCCTCGATAAAGAACTTTGTAACAAAGTGAATAAAGTCGGTTTCGGTCCGTCGGAGTGGGGAGCGTCAGGTTTTTTTTTCGTTACGGAATTTCTGGATTCGGTCCCCGTGCTCAAGGCCCGCGATAGAAGCTATGCAATAGCTTAAAAAAAATTGTAACTCTATGGCCATCAAATTATATTATAATTATTCTTCCTGTACATATGAGAGTTCTTAAAGGAAATAAAATCAGTAGAAAACTCTTGTTCATTGTTAGATTTTGTATATAATTAGATATTGTTATTATAATTTTAGTATTATAAATTTACGAAAACGGGGCTTAATCGTGTATAAACTTTGAAAACAAACCTCCGACGTTTCAAGGGCGACATTGTCCCCGTGGTCCCGGAGAAAGACTGTAATTTTAGTAGTATTTCCGTGAATATACCTACTTAAAAAAGTTATACCCAGAGTATCTCGAGATGCGATATTGTAATGTAATAAAATAAATTATAGATGTTTAATTACTCATTTATTGTCGGTACATTTTCAAATTAATTTAAACACATTACAGAAGCGTCTTGTAAATGTCGTTGTCACACACGATACCGGTTTTCTGCCCTGTTTGGAACATGCCATTAGGCCACGTGTAATTAAGACACGACTCGTGTACACGGAGCCACGTGTCAGCGTGTACTCTTGTAATCGGGAGCCCTAATCTCAAACTCGTACGATTATACAAATTTTGCTCATTACTACGATAATACGAGATACGAAAAAATAATATAATAATAAGTATCCAATATCAAAGTATGTCATAATCATTTGGAGCACCGCTTGCTGCACTTGCTTACAATTAACTCAAATACATACTTTTGTTTTGCCAATGGTAGCAAATAGCGGTCTCAAGTGAAAACACGTCAGACGTCAGCGTGCGTAGCCAAGATGCCAATCGCTCACGCTTAATAATGTATCGTAGCTACCTCTCTCTATCTCTCTTTCTTATTAGCGTGACAATGACAGTTGCATTTCATTAGCGAGTGAGCGTGAGCGGTTGGCATCTTGGCTACGCACCCAGGTAAGAAAAGAAAGTAATTGCCGGCAAAATCGTATTAAGATTGGTAATAAACAAGACTTTTATTGTCGCATTATCACTCTTGACGCATATGTGAGAAATTAAGGAAAGATAAAAACTATTCACCGTTTTATAATGTAAACATTTTAAAATCACGATTTCCACTTGAAACTTATCTGCTATGAATAGTATTGTAGTGTCTTTTGTTAAACCCAATCGCTAATTACCTGCAGAAAATGAAATGCAGTAATACAAAAACCTGAAATATAAATTACAAATTTACTGTCTTAAGAATAAGGGTCAAATTGGAATAGGACGCATTTCACATAAAACCTTTTAGAAATGAAATATGATCTGACCACCTGGATACAATTGTATAATTTATTTTGTAACTTAAAATATTAGCGGAACTCTCTTTCTAATAAAAGGGATTGAAAAGAGACTTCCGCTAATATTACAAGCTACAACTGATTATGCAATAGGCCTCCGGTAGCGTGTTTTGCAAGTCTTAGTTAGAGGGTGGTATTTATTATATTATTTTTGCTGTAGTTGAGTAGTGTATGAACTAAGCATGGATTAAAAATTCAAGAATCCAAATGCATTAAAAATCCAAAAAGTAGGCCAGTTGTCGATTGTAAGAAATATCGGGAATAGAATACAGTGTAGCTAACGTTGCCGGTACTTGGTAGCATAGCGACTGAAGCTTGCACAATATCCTCAAATCGATAAGAAATCTGTTCCCACTTTTTTTAATATCTACCTACGTAAGTTGCAAAATTTAACACAAGCTACAATAATCAAATCAACTTTTAATTATGAAAAATAAACAGACACCTGGTTGACCACGCCTCGGTTCTTAATTTCAAAAGGTTATACGTTGAGTGCATGCTATAACAATTTGAACTTTATTGCCAAAGGAATACTGTTGTTATTAATAAAATATCTCTTGTTCTTTATGGTACTATTTCGTGCAGGTAATTAGCTGTTGGTTTTACAAAGGATAACAATGTCGAGATTTTAAAAAGTTTTAACTTTACCGACAGCCGTCACAAGGATGTACTCACAAAATAGCACTATTTGCTGAATTTTATCGCTTCGTAATCTGAGACTAATAGTTATGTTTTGTTTTTAAATAATATCAGAATAATTGCGCTAAGTTACCCATGTATGATGATTATTTACGACTACCTATATTTGACTGATTAACTACAAGAAAAATAAATAAACTTGAGCGTAGTAGAAACAAACGCTCACGCCGCTTTCATTTCTATGTATGATAATAAAAATGTTAGGCTAGCCTAAATATAGTAAGGAAATAAAGAAACGATGCCACACTAAGAGCAAAACAAACCTGGTTCCACAGCGAGCGACAACGTCCTAACTCCTAGCCATGGTCATTCAATATTAAGTCTAATTCCTGGGCGTATAAAGATTACTTTCGTTTGAACTGTTCAAAACAGATTAAAACACTAACAGAATTCATTGCGGTTAGTTACTGGTTAGAGGTTAATTGGGGTTAACTGGACCGATAAGGTTTCCGAATGATTAAGGTTTCCGTATCATGAGTTAACCATATTGGAGGTGTTTTGAAAACAACCTTTAAAATAACCTTATGAAAAACCCGGGTTATGGTAACCGGTTCCGGTCCCTGGTGTCGACGCAACGTGACCGGGAGCTGTGACACTAACGCCGTGTGAAATATCAAAGCCGTCAGTATCATAATTAAATATCAATATCAAACAAAATATCAAGATCAGACATTATATCAACATTATCAACGTTATCAAGATCAAATTTTAGTCAAGTTTGTGTTATAGTGAACTTTGTGCGATAGCGAATCGGTTAGGCGGCTTCCCACAAGCGGGTTCCACCGTCTGATTGAGAAGGCGCATATATCCGCGAAGGACACTGAAAACACAAATTTGCGACAACTTATTTTGAATTGTATCATCAGTATCATCGGTTGCTTAGTTATCATATCAAGTTATTGGCAAAACTTCTAAAATGGAAGGACTATTTAATAAACAAGGTCAACTTGCCATTGCTATTGAAAAGCTACTTATCAATATCAAAAAGGACGGCGCTGAACGTAAGACCCCTCAACATATTCAAAAACGTTCAGAAACTCTAGAACAATATTGGAGAGAGTTCCAAACAAATCATATTGCTCTCTGCGAGTATGAAAATCAAGATTACGTGTACTTTACTGAAAATCATTATGATCGAGTATCAGGCATTTATCACGAAATTCGCAATCTTTTGCAACAGTCTCTACCTAAAGAGACGAAGTCTATTATCAGGCCCGCTACTCCCCAGTTTCACTTGAAAATGGACTGGAATCAGCCCCCGGAAGATCAAGCCAGCGCCTCAGCCTCACAACCTCAAGGACCCCAATCAAACGCTCAAATGACTGAACGAGGTAATCAAAGTAAGTTGGAAGAAATGTACCGAAAACAACAAAGTAACTTTAAGGCATTCCAACGCGCTATCAACAACACTACATTAGAATTACTCACCGAACGGTGGGAATTCGAAGATGCTTTAAAAACCGTGCAGGCTCGGTGGACCGCCATCGACACCTTACATTGGGAAATCGATAGTGAACAAATCAACGAAAAACCGGAGTATGAAGAAACCTACAACCAATGCGAACAAAAGTACAACTATATCAAAAAACATATCAATATCAAGATGTGGGATTCTTCGCACCGGGAAAAATCAACTCCAAAAATAGAAATACCCATTTTCAATGGAAATTATCATCAATGGATTTCATTTAAGGACTTGTTCACCGAAACTATACACGAAGAAGAATCGTCGCGTCGAAAACAAGAGCAAACTAAACCGGTTCAACATACCAACTACGAAAAACGGTTTGGCGGCAAGCCTTCGTCATATCAAAGCCCTCGCTCCGAAGGTTATATCAAGGAAAACCGAAATTATCATTATTCGCCAAACAAAAATTATCAAGTAAATCAAGCTAAAAATTATCAATCATTTTCAAGCAACAGTTATAGGTGTCCGTGTTGCACTTATAACCATGATCTATTTCGATGCTCGAAGTTTCTAGGTATGACACCCGAGACGAAACTTGCAACAATAACTACAAAAGAAATATGTCCGAACTGCTTATACAAACATTACGACAATCCATGTTTGTCGGAAAAACTTTGCAAGCAATGCAATGGCGAACATAATACGATCCTCCACGAGGCCTTTGTCAGCAAGAAAAAGGGGGCCACAAATGAACAAAGTACATGCCCGACCGCCGCGGACTGTATTCATTAAGCCACTAATTGTATCATTTTATCATAATTATCAATAAATCGTTATTTCGGTGGAAACTGCAGTGTTATCATTATCAACTATCATCTCAAGACTGTGCGAAAAGCAACCCGTACATCTTTTTGATGGATCTTCTATCAAGCTTAGAGCCTTAATCGACCCAGGAAGCCAATTAAACCTCATATCAGAAAACGCTGCCCAATTGCTAGGCCTACCACGCCAAAATTACTTCTTTGGTATCAACAAAAAGGAGAGTAACTGCAAAGGGTATACTATTATCACGGCCGAATCTATTCATACGGATTACACATTTATCACAAAAGTTTACATACTGAACCATCTTACCATAGATTTGCCAAATGAATCATTTATGCCTTTATGGCCGCATCTTGAAGGCTTGCAGCTGGCAGACCCCGAGTTCAATGTCAGCAAACCCGTTGACATTTTATTGGGCGCAGGCGTTTACGCAAGGATAATTTTGGGCTCTATCATCAGGGTGAATGACGTAACTCCTATAGCTATGGACTCTTATCTTGGATGGATTCTCCGCGGCGACATGAAGTCATATCATTGCAACATGGTCCTAAACAACATTGAAGATATCAGCAGATTTTGGGCAATAGAAGACATTGCCGAAAATTCGGACAACTTATCATCAGAAGATCAATACTGTATCAATCAATACAAATCTGAAACCACGCGCCGACCCGACGGACGCTATGTGGTACGATTACCCCTGAAACCTGACATTGAAGAAAAATTGGGGGAGTCAAGAAACAAGGCCGTGGCACAATTTTATCAACTTGAGAGAAAACTCATGAAAAATGAAAAATTATCAAAGGATTACAAATCATTTATCAACGAATACTACCAATTGGGACATATGCGCGAGTGCGAAAGAGACGCACAACCTAGCAACTACTTACCACATCACGCCGTGCAACGCGCTGAATCATCAACTACAGCTCTTCGAGTTGTTTATAATGCATCGGCGCCTACCTCGTCAGGTTACAGCTTGAATGACGAAATGTACAGTGGTCCCAATTTACAATCAGATTTATTTAAATTGATTTTAAGATGGAGGCAATATAAAATTGTTTTTCTGGCGGACATAGAAAAAATGTTTCGTCAAATACTGTGTCACGAGAAAGATCAACTATATCAGAAAATTATTTGGAGAGATCATCCAAAACAAGCGCTACGGGAATACGCCCTAACAATGGTGACTTATGGTACAAAGGCCGCACCGTTTTAGCCATGATGACATTGAAGCAGCTGGCCCTCGACGAAGGTCATCAATATCCGGAAGCAGCAAAAATACTAGATCAAGACTTTTACATGGACGACCTTCTAAGTGGCACGCACGACATAATATCAGCAAAGAAATTGCAAACGGATCTTATCAATCTCCTTAAAGCAGGAGGATTCAACTTACGGAAGTGGTCCTCGAATAATCCCAGATTGCTAGAAGGCGTGTATACCGCAAAACAACTATCATTCGATTTCAAACATCAAGAGTCGCAAAAAACCTTAGGGCTTCGATGGAACCCTCAAGATGACGAATTTACATTCCAACTCAATATACAGCCGTCGTTTACTGGTAAAACGACGAAACGCTCACTTTTATCAGACATTTCGAAGATTTTTGACCCTCTAGGGTGGTTGTGCCCTACTACAACCAAACTGAAATTATTATTTCAATTGGTCTGGAAAGAAGAAGATTTAAAATGGGATGATCAAGTATCCGCAACCATTGAAAACGAGTGGAAAAGTATCAAGCAAGACCTGTATCAAATCAATCATATGAAAATCCCTAGATGGTTACAAAACGAAGAATGAGTTCCTCAAGAGACCTATTACCAAATTATCAAAACTGCCTGTTAATCAAGAAACGAAACAAGATTTGAAGTCCAATCCCGAACCAAAAAAGGCAGAACCCGAAGTTAAAAAACGACGTCCCAAGAGAACGGGAAATTAATTAACTCTTGCGCTCGTCCTATTATTTACATTAATATCACCCGCACAGAGCGAACACACCCTTACGAACATAAACAAACATCAAGGAATCTATTTCGACAAGATATCAAATATGCACCTGATTCGCGACGAATGGAAGCTTATCACATATTACGACATGGGACCTTATTGGCAAGGACAAAAATTATTAAAGTGAATGTCAATGGACTTTAAGGACTATGTAAACAAACGGCGTAACTTTTATTTATCACTGATACTCCTTCAATTTTCACACCACCTCATCACAAGTATTAAAACACACACTATTAAAATAGCCTTTGTCGTAAAAAACAAAGAAATATACGAACAATTACTTAAATCATGGAAATTTCATTGAAAATTCAATATGATTTAAAAGTCAGGTTATTCCGACATAATGCAATGACGTTTTTGTTTCTTTTATATTCAATGTTGTCTATGACGTTTAGGGATGTGACTAAAGTTAGTGACATTGTAATGCCGGTACACACTGTCTGTACCTGATATAGGCATTGTGTACACTACACGGTAAGTAAATGAGCAAAGGATCGTAGCGTAAGGTAATAATATATATAAAATTAAATAAATACCGAAATTCAGATTAATTGTTTTCATTCACCTTAAACTGATCAAAAAAGAATACATATTTACAGTTTCAAACAAATTATTATGGGTATTATGTATTTTAAAATATACTTTGTCCATATTTTTCGCGGCATTTTTATACATTATTTCCTTGGTTAATTCAATTTAGTCGTTTTAGATTTCATTTTTTATATCATAGCTTAAGCTCTACAGACCAAACAGCGAGTCGCTGCTTAAAACTTTTTTTGAAATTCTTTACATAGTAACAATTTCACCTATAAATTAAGCTATCAGTTTTGATCTGTCATCAAATTTGCTAGTAAATTTGTTGCCAGGTGCCGTTTTTTTCTAATTTACTACCTTTTTCTTGTGCAGTGCCTCGCTGGTTGGAATATATATTCAACCTGCGGGTAGAAGTACAAATGATTTTTATATAAAAAGGAAAAAATTGGTAATGACAATGACGGTTTCAATATTATTTTACTCGTTCACTGTTTTTCTTGGCATGTACGCGTATCTTACTTCTTTCTTATTGAATTTTCTGAGAACTTGAAATCATGAGTGACCTTCCAGGAACATCTAAAACTTCTCCAGACTTGCACCCACATAAAAGAGCAAAACGCCCTTCGAGTCTAATGACGGAAAATGAAAAAAAAATTGCTATTAATGTGTACAAGTACGTCGAAAAGACTCTGCCATCCTATCCGCTTAAAAAAGACGTGCTACCGATTGTTTCGGAAATAATGGGAGTTTCGGGCTCTACAATTGATAACCTGCTAAGGTTTTATGAAAAAACTGGAACGATTAAACAACCCGCTGACAAGCCACCAAATCGTGCGAAACTTAGCAAGCTAGATGATTTTACTTTGACGGCCGTCAGGAGGAAAGTACATCAATTTTATTTTAATGGTGAATTGCCTACTGTTGCAAAAGTAACTGCAGCAATCAACGAAGATTCAACTCTTCCGACACTTTCTGAAAGTTCTGTGTACCGGTTAATGAAGAAATTGAACTTTAACCATATGAAAAGGTCACGAAGAAGTATTTTACTTGACAGGCCCGATTTACAAATATGGAGACGTCAATATTTACAACGGATTGCCGACTATAGGAGGCAAAATAAAAAAATCTATTATCTTGATGAAACATGGCTGAATGAGGGACACACTTCTTCTTATGTATGGGTAGATGAAGATATTAAGTCTAGTAGGGATGCGTTTTTAAGAGGATTGTCGACCGGTCTTAAAAACCCTTCGAAAGGTAAACGACTCATTATTACGCACATTGGCAATGAAGATGGCTTCGTTGACGGCGGCGAATGGATATTCGAGGCAAAAAAACAAGATAAAGATGGAGACTACCACGGAGAAATGGATGCTCACAACTTTGAAAAGTGGTACGAAGAAATATTAAAAAAAATACCCTCAGGTTCCGTGGTAGTTATGGACAACGCACCTTACCATTCGCGTCAAATTGAGAGAGCGCCCACCATGCAATGGAGAAAAGACGAAATCCAAGCTTGGCTACGCCAAAAAAACATCAGCTACGATGATAAGGAAATTAAAGCTGACCTTATACAAAAAATAGATAGGGCTAAATATAAAAAAATGTTCGTCGATGAACTATCTAAATCAAGAGGAGTAACGGTATTGCGTCTTCCTCCATACCATTGCGAGCTAAACCCAATCGAATTAATTTGGGCACAGGTAAAAGGTTACGTTGGGCGAAACAATAAAACCTTCAAGATGCCAGAATTGAAGGTATTGTTAGCAGAAAGCTTAGCGCGAATCGGATCTGAGCAGTGGAAGAAATGCGTGGATCATGTAATAGGAGAAGAGCATAAAATGAAACATTTAGACGGCATCATCGATAGGGCTACCGATGATGTAACTCCACCTTTTATAATTCATACTGGTGACTCTAGTAATATTTCAAGCACCGATTTTTCAGAAAATTAAACCTATTAAAAATATGAAGATGAGATGATTGTGTTTTAATTTCGGTATTTTAGTAATCGATATATTTTGACTTAAAATAGCACTTCCCCATCACTAGTAAATTCATCATTCAAAGACAATTTCAATATGGCGGTTTGTTTACACAGTCCTTAAAGTCCAATGACATTCACCTTAAAAGAATATCTTCAATCATTAGAAAAAAAATGTGTATCCAGGCGGACAAACAATCAAAATGCGACGTTATTCTCATACAACTAAGGCACGGATTCGCGGAACGGGAGTACTAACAACAGCATAATGCTCGCTCAGCAGCTCACACGCCGGCGCGGCCTTGCCAACGGTGTCGGATATGTTGCGAATACTTTGTTTAGAATACTAGATTAACGTTTCGCTCAACAATATGAAAAGGATATCAATCTTATCAGAGATAATGAAAAACAGCTGGCGCTGCTGTGGAAATATCAAACTTCAGTGGTTGAGGCTTGTTGTATACGTAAAGAATATTAAAGATTAATATTATGTTTAATCGTGTTTTTATTTTATAGGTAACAATCAAATCAACAGAAAAAGTATACGTCACATTGTGTCATAAAGCACGAGCCGTAGGTAATGTCCGTAGAGGTCTAACACTCTCCCTCGTTATTAATTGCGAAGTCAACCGCAGTCTTCTTTATCTGATCTACATGTCTTTGGTGAATGATTCCTTCAACTTCTACCTCATAGTGTAGTTTTCCTTTTCTTTGTATAATCTGTCCAAATTTCCATTTATTGCAGTCGTACATTCTTATCTGAACTCTGTCTCCCCTTTTAAATTCTTTGTTAATACTTTTGGCGTCATTTTCTATCTGTGTTCTTATCTCTGGCTCTCTTTTGACTAAGTCTAGCCTAGTTCGGTATAATCTTTTAAACATCATCTCAGCTGGACTTAATCCCGTAGTGCTATTTGGTGTTTTTCTGTACATCGTAAGAAACTTATGTAATTTATCCTGTATTGTACCTTTTTCGTTTGCCATGGCCTTTAGTTTGCGCTTTACCGTTTGTACATATCTTTCTGCCTGGCCGTTACTGGATGGATGAAAAGGAGCTGTAAATTTGGCCTGTATTCCATTGGAATTAAGAAATCTCTGCATTTCTTCTGAGCAAAACTGTCTGCCGTTGTCAGATACTTGTGTAATTGGAAGGCCAAATGTAGCATATAACTTTTTAAGTATGTTTATTGTTGTTGTAGCAGTGATGGAAGTAGTTGGTATGACTTCTAACCACTTTGTGTATGCATCCACCACAATAAGAAAGTAATGGTTCATGAATAATCCAGCGTAGTCTATGTGTATTCGACTCCATGGTTCTTTCGGATATTCCCAACTATGTACTGGTATTTTGGTTGGATTATTCTGCATTGAACAGCATATTTTGCATTGTTTTACCATATTTTCAATGTCTGCATCAATATGTTTCCACCAAATGTAGCTTCTGGCTAAGGCTTTCATTTTAACAATGCCTGTATGAGCTGTGTGTAATTCTTCCAACATTTGAGGTTGTAACTTTTTAGGAATGACTATTCTTATGCCATAGAAAATGCAGCCATTCTGTAAGGAAAATTCATGAAGTCGATTCGGATCATCCGTACCAGATTGAATGACAGAATATAGCTTTTGAAGTTCAGGATCTTTTAGTGTAGTATCCTTTATTTCTTGTAAGGTAATTGGAATCTCCGAAATTTGGTTTAAGTAAAATTTGTCATCATCATTTAGAGTATCCTGTGCTGTATCTGTTGTCTTAGGTAATCTAGAGAAATAGTCAGCATTTGCATGTTCTGTGGTCTTTCTTAGTTTAATATTGTAGTCAAAACCTGCCAAAAAGTTTGCGTAATGTACCAGTCTAATCGCTGTAGTTGCTGGTGTTGCTTTTTCGGGATGTAATATTCTTGCTAGTGGTTGATTGTCAATAATCAGAATTATCTTTCGTCCATAGCAATACTGAAAAAATTTCTTTAGTCCCCATATCAGCGCTGCCGCTTCTTTGTCGAGCTGACTGTACCCTTTTTCAGCTTTAGATAAAGATCTCGACGCAAAAGCAATAGGCCGTTCAGTCTTGTTTGGCATAATGTGCGATAAAACTGCTCCAAAACCTGTAGGTGAAGCATCTGTGGCAAGTGTCACTGGTAAATTAGCATGAAATGGAATCAGAACTTTCTCTCCGCATAACTCTTCTTTTAATTCTTTAAAAATCTTTTCACATTCGTATGACCATACAAATTTTGTATCTTTTTGTAATAACTTGTAAAGTGGATTTAGTCTTGATGCCAGATTTGGAATAAATTGTTGGTAATAGTTGATCATTCCAAGAAATGTACGTAGTGAAGATACATCTGTAGGCCGTGTACTATTCTTAATGTCATTTACCTTGTCTTGCATTGGGTGTAGGCCTTTTTCATTGATTGTATGTCCCAAATATGTAATAGCTCTTTGGAAAAATTGGCATTTCTTTTTATTTACATGTAACCCACATTCTTGTAGCTTTTGGAATACTTCTTTGATCCTCTCTAAGAGTTCTGTGTATGTACTTCCTTGTATGGCAATATCATCGAAAAAACAGGCTGTACCTTTCATTCCTTGTAGTGTCTGGTCCATGTATCTTTGCCAAATGTTTGGTGCTATCTTGGCCCCAAACATTAACCTCTTTACCTTGTAGGTACCTTTACATGTACTAATAGATTGCATCGCGGCTGTTTCTTCATTAGTCGTCATATGTAAATATGCTTGATTAATGTCAAGTGTGCAAAAATACTTTCCACCACTAAGTTTCGAAAATATTTCTTCCACTCTCGGTATCGGATAGTTGTCATCTTCCAGATTTTTATTTAATGTAGCTCGAAAATCTGCACATAAACGTACTTTACCTGTCGGTTTTATGACAGGAACTATAGGTGTACCCCATTGAGAATAAGTAACTTTCTCTATAATCCCTTCTTCTTCTAATCGATCTATTTCAGCTTCCACCTGGTGTTTGAGAGCAAATGGTACTGGACGTGGTTTTAAAAATACTGGCATAGATCCTTCTTTTAGTTTAAATGCCGCTTGGTAGTTCTTTATTTCTCCTATTTTATCTGAAAATAAATCTTCGTATTCTTGTATCAATTTGTTTAGTTTATATTTAAATTCTTTTTCTGTAATATCTTCTTACATCGTTTGTCCTAAAGTCACTTGCCCTAACTGTTTTATCCTAATGATCAAATCCTTAACAAAAATTTTTTATACTACGACGATGTCAAACGAGCATACGGCTCGCCTGATGGTAAGCGCTCACCATAGCCTACGTACTCCTGCAACTACAGGAGTGTTACATGCGCGTTGCCGACCCTTCAAAAACTTAAACACTCCTTTTTTGAAGAACCCCATACTGTAGTACTCTGGGAAAACAGCGACAGGGTGCAGGGGGCTCATTCCACAACCGGAGCGCCCGCAGGAGGAAGTTCCTCTTAAACCGCACGGTACGAGACTATTTAGGCTCCAGGGTATGCGGGTGAACACCCTGCCGACGGCGAGCGGTGCGGTGGTAGAATAGAAGTGGTAGAACAATTCCTCAGAGCACAATCCATTGTACCAAGCGATAGAAAACACAAAAGGAGGCGAAGTCTCTCCTTAGGAACCTTTTGGCCGCCGGACCCTGTCCGCCAAGACGCTCACTCACACGCCAGAGCAAATTTTAAGTAAACAACTAAAAAAAAGTTTAGGGATTGCAAATAGTGATATCGATATTCATAATTAAAGGTGGAATTCTTCTCAATTTGGCTTTTTTATTTCCAAACTTAGATTTCTCTCAAAGTTTCTAAACTAAACAGATTTAAACGAGTAAAGTAATAATAGCGTCTGAGTCAACGGCATAAGCGCTTGTCGGTACGTAAACTTTATAAACCATAAGATTAGGGACGCGCATCGTGTCTCGATAAATTTACATACTTACTTACCGGAGGGTTTTCGGAGAAAACTAACAGGTGGATTTAATAATATATATATACAGTATGTATCAGAACGACAGGCAAAAAAAGAAACCCGTTAATGTTTAGATCACAAATATGAGCATGGTACTTACCTAATTCATCAAAAATACGACAGGTTTTACGTGAGGTATAAAAATATACATTTATTATTATTGTTTTGCACCTCCCTTGTATTATTTGTTTACAATCTTATAAATGACATTTCTTAAATTACCAACTGACAGACAGGCGTCAAACCTTGTTGAAGTTTGGATTTTTACCTAGTTACAAACAAATAGTTAACAAAGCGCTTGCGCGTTGCCTATGACTACAGCCATTATTAAAATAATTACCTAGGTTACTTATAAACAGAACTCAAAGCGCATGTGCATTGACATAACAACGTTAATGTTGATTAGTTGCCCCTAGCTACATATCAACAGTACGCAATACGCATGCACTGTCAAAAATCAAAAACGTACACAAACCCTATAGGATGTTACAAAAACCATTAACCGACTGCAAAAATATGGTCTTCGAGTAATTCATTTAGTAATTTTATGCCATAAAACATGTACTTAGGCACGTGAAATGCACGTCATTACATTGTACTCGAGTTCCCCGTCAACCAGTTTTAAGGTTTGCTCTTCGTTGTGATACATACTGTATATATCGGTTATATCTCGATATATATATATATATATATATATATCGAGTTAAAATGTAGACCTCCGCTGTCACTGCGGTCAATAATTTATTCGGCAAATAAACCGCAATGGTCAATTTACTGAAGAAGCTGCCTAAACTTTATCCATTATTATGCTTTTTTTTCGACATATACCTACTTACTACGAGTAGTTACCAAAAATGACAATAATTGGCGATTAAATGTTTGAACGCTTAAATAAAACCAGATTCGTAAAAACATATTCATTTTAAAAACTTGCACATCGATTGAACTTTCCCATCCGTAGCTGTCTTCTATACATGCCTACGGCGACAGTGACACGGAAAAATGTAGAAATTATAAGCATATTTTTTAAATTCTTTATTATGAAACAATGGATTCATATACCTGCTTAAAAAGTAAATGTATGAAAAAACAAAGGGTCAACAAGGGTTGACACGAGTACAAAATAATTTTTAAATTCTATTATTTTACCATTTAGTAAGCGGTTGAAACTTTGTCTTGTATACAAGACGACGGCGTTAGTGTATCGTACTATCCTTGTCTAGTATAGGTGACAACGGCGGTCAAAGGGTTATCGCTTGTGAGTTTGGGATCGTTGACAATTCGGACAACACGTCTTTGGATCGAGTCAAAGGGTCCGAGCTGGTATCCAGATGTTCCCGCCCAAAGATGGCGATTTATTACCCAAAAACGACTTCACATAGAACCGAACCGCTGTTCGAAAAGTCGGTTATGTTAGGTTAGAACTGTAACCTCACAGAGTCGAATCGCTGCTAGAAAACTAGGTTAAAACAATGTTAGGACATATGAGTTTAGGACAAATAATCATAATGTCAAACAGTATTAGTTAATGCAAAATAGGATTTAAAAAATTAGGGATTCCGAATATTCCGATATGGATCCTCAAAATATATATATATTCAGAATGGAGGTGAGGGTTTCTAAAACTGAATTGTTCAAATTAGATATAAAACCGGGATGTGTCCAAAATGTGAACCACGAAGAACGTGGGTGAATTTTGGTACAAAAAGACAATGTTTAATGATAGAATATGCTGAATATATGTTGATTTTAGCCAAACAAGTAGAAGAATCCTTAAAATTTTGAATTCGATTAGAACTATGATATTACCTACGTTCGTACAAAAACTTAAGAGACAACTGTCGCATCTGCTCAGATCAGTCAGATCTAAGGTAACTTTTGAAATTGTTAGTTCTGCGGAGTCGCCAAACAGGGGAGAGAAGATATTCTCTGCTGAACAACCGAAAAAAAAAAAGCAAGCGCAGAGTGGAAGTCCGTCAAAGGAAACACACATTCAAAAGCTCTTATCCAAAGGTCCAACAACCAAAATCCTATAGAGCTGCTAGGGCTCAAGAGACCCAAAGTCTGAGCGGTAGTTACCTGTGTTGGTAGGCTCATACCTACTGCAACCTTATGAGGCACACAACATTACACACCAAATAATGTGGAACTTTCTGGACGCAACGGGAATTAGTAATGATTTATAAAGGGCTGCCAGGCTGCCACGGTAGATCACAACTGGTATAAGCGTCATCTTCAATAGCCCAAAAGCAATACTAAACATTTCCGTGGCTTTAAAACGGATTTGATTAGCAATAGTATTTTTAAGTGGCAAAGGCAATACTGACATTCCGTCACCTTCAAGATATTTAATTGTCATATTATAAACAACAAAGCTTAAGATTTTTGGGAATAAAAAAAAGTTTAAGTTTAAGTGTATTATAAAAAATACTTCTGTTACTTTTCCCCCAACTAATATTCTTATTGATTTACATAAATATGTAGTTTTATGAATGATTTGCATGAAAATGCTGTTTTTTATTTAACACACTAAAAAACCGGTAAATTACCGGTTTACCGGTTTTCATCTGCCACAGTCGGTAATTTACCGGTATTGAAAAACTACCGGTTTTTGCATTCCCTAATGTAGATACACTCACAGTCATAAACCTAAAAAAACTTTTTTGGTTTATGTCATTGCAGTATAGAAAAGCGTTGTATATTTATGACCGTAATTTTAAACGTATAATTTAATCAGAATTCATTACATTCAGGAACTATCTGAAAATTATTTTCGACTTTTCAGTTTGTATTTAACCGGCAGTCGTGTTTTTAATTTTTATTTATTTTATTTATGTCAGACCTTTTGGTGAAATATTGATACCGTAATGCAAACGTGAAGCTATCGTAAATTCATTATCTACCGATACTGCCGCGTGTGTAAGCGAACAAAATTGTTCGTTTCTAAATAAATGATGACTCACAGTAGTCCATTCCGTTCCGATCCGATACGGGACGATCTGTCAGTTTCTATAGAAAGTATCACGTGATAGCTCGGAGCCCTCGGACGTTACGTGACTTTTTGTATAGAAACTGACAGATCTTCCCGTATCGGATCGGAACGGAACGGACTACTGTGAGTCATCCTAAAAGCGAGTAATGCTACTAGTTTAATATAACGTGACGGAGGTTAATAGTGACACACACACACACACACACACACATATAGGTAATGACGATAGCGATGGTGTGTAGTGATCACTCCATGACCGCCAGCTCAGATGCCCTGTCCTATTCGGATGACGAAAAACGATTAATCATCCCTAGAGAGGAAGGACCTGCAAATGAATGTGAGTCTAGTACATATTGTGGATAACGTTTACAATTTTTATTAGGATCTATACGTACATTCAGTATGTACCTAAGCGTTACAGTTGTCAGACATAAGAAGAGTTCGTCGATGCGTGTGTTATGATGAGGTGTCTTGGTAATGGTCGGTCAAATAGACTGTAAGTATGTCCCTGGTCTGCGCTATGAGCGGTTGAGCAGTTGATGTGTGTTGAAAGGTGGTCGAAAGGGCCTAGTGCGTCCGGGCTGCGCCGCAGGTGGCTAGTCGAAACATCCGAGGGCGTCCGGACTACGCCGCAGGTGGCTAGTCAAAAGGGCCGAGGCGCTCAGTCTACGCCGCAGGTGGTTGTGGCTAGACGAAGGGGCTTAGCGCGCCCGGTCTACGCCGCAGGCGAAGGTAGTGCTCGTAGTGACCTAGCGTGCCAGGTTCACGCCTTACTTAACGTAGTTTGATCGAAAGGGCCCTCAATTCCCGGTCCAAATTATGCAGCAAGAAAGGAAAACTTAGCTTTTTCCCAGCAAAACATTTAATAGCGCGATGTAGAACAGTTCGTCTTTTCTCTTTAAATATATAGTCTAACATATATGACGTTGTATATATTTATATTATAATCAGCATGCAAAATGCTTTATTTTGATACCCCGCTTAAAGGGTTTGGATGATTAATTATTATTTACGTTTCTATTATATTTTATTCAACGGCCTCCCTATAGCTTAGTTGGTGGTGACCCTGCCTACGAAACTGGAGATCTCGGGTTCGAATCCTGTGAAGGGCATTTATTTGTGTGTTTCCCACGAATATTTGTGTCTGAACTATGGACGTTGCCTATGTATATAAGTCTAAATATATAAAAGGAGAAGCTTACTGACTGACTGACTGATATATTATTATCAACGCATAGCCCAAACGGCTGGTCCTATAGACTTCAAATTTGGCACATAGGTTCCTTTTATGGTGTAAGCAAGCACTAAGGAAGGATTTTTCAAAATTCACCTCCTAAGGGGTTCAAACGGGGGTCCAAAGTTTGTCTGGGGAAACAAGATTAGTTAGACTATTTTATCTGAAACTTCACAGAAATATTCTTTAAGGTAAATGAGTTAACACGTGTTTCAGGTTTTTTGAGAATTTAACCCCTGAAAGGGGTAAAAGGGGTGAAAAGTTGAAAAAATTAACATGGGTATCTTTTATATGGTTTTTCGGGTCGCTCACTGATCACGAAGAACGCAACGATTTGAAGATCCAATGTGGCGAATGTGGAATACAATCTCCTCTGTTGGTATGCGATGGGGTTGAACTGCCAAAATATCAATACGAGTGTCATTTTTACGTAAATTTCTGGTTCTAAAGAATTGTCCGAAACTTCACCGGAGTATTCTTTAAGGTAAATAAGTAAACACGTTTTTCAGGTTTCTTGAGAATTTAACCCCTGAAAGGGGTAAAAGGGGTGCAAAAGTGAATTTACTCCTTAAAGGGATGATTTGGGGGTCCAAAGTTTTTATGGGGAAACAAGATTACTTGGACTATTCTAATTGAAACTTTACAGGAGTATTTATAACGATAAATGAGTTGAAACAAGTTTCAGGTTTTTTGAGAATTCAACCCCTTAAAGGGGGAAAAGAAGTAAAAAAAATATAAAAAATTACATGGGTATCGTTTTTATGGTTTATCGGGTCGCTGATTACGAAAACTATTTATAAAGATAAATAAGTTAACACATGTTTCAGGTTTTTAAAGAAAACAACCCCTAAAAGGGGGAAAAGGGTGAAAAAGTATAAAACAACAACATGGGTACTTATCGTTTTTATTGTTTGTTGGGTCGCTGATTACGAAAATAAGATTTTAAAATCCAACATGGCGATTGTGAAATACCATTTCCCCTGTTGGGACGCGATGGGGTCGAAATCAAAAAACATCACTACGGGTGTCTTTATATGTTTATTGCTGGTTCTAGAGATTGAAAATTTAGCAAATTAGGCTTTTTGAGAAATCAACCCCCGAAAGAGGGAAAAGGAATAATATAGTAAAAAAACAACATGGGTATCGTTTTTCTGGTTTATTGGGTCGCTGATTTAGAAAACAATAACAATTTCAACATCCAACGAGGCGGACGTGAGATACCATCTTCCCTGATGGGGTGCGATGGAATCGAAATCTCAAAATATCAATATGGGTGTCGTTTTTGTGTTTATTTCTGGTTCTAGAGATTCCAAATTTGGTACGTAGGTTTTTTATAAGGTGAAGGGGTGCACAAAGATAGGATTTTCAAAGTAGGGGTAAAATGATGGTTCAAAGTTTGTAAAGGGGAAACAAGAATAGTTAACCCTATTTTATTTGATATGGGTGTCGTTATCGGGTCGCTGATTTCGAAAACAACAGCGATTTTCAAATCCAATTTAGCGGACGTGAAATAAATAAAAAATCCTCCTTTTTTGTATGACGGTTGAAAATTACGTTTAGTATGCGGGCGAAGCCGCGGGTTAAAGCTAGTAGGTATATATTTTATTACGTATATGGTCGCCTAGTACCTACCCATAGTACAAGCTTAGTTTGGGGCTGGGGTTAGGTCGATCTGTGTGAGATTGTTCACATAAATATTTTATTTTATAATCTCCTTGAACTACAATAAGTTACAAGCACATAGTTACATATACTTACATATATTCTTGGTCGGTTTCAAAACTTTTCATTTTATGACCCTACCTGATAGGTTTGTAAGATTAGTACATTTCGATGCTAGTGCGGAAAGTATGTCATTACATCACGAGCCCCGAGGTATCTTGCCGCGAGCCGTAGGCGAGTGGCAATACTCGGGACAAGAGAAAAATGACTTATCCGCATGTGAATCGAACGACGTTTTTCAATACAGATGCGAAAAAAATTAAAATACATAAGAACGAATTTAAAGTTTTTTTATTATTTCCGTGACACGATTGTAATACAGTTGGTATATTAAGTACATCTTCAAAATGCTTATCTTATCTTCTTTACTTTCTCATTTTCAATCTCAGAATAATTATTTCTCATAAACAAAATAAGAAATCGCATGTGACAAATCGTATCGTCATGTCTTAGAGGCACTTCGAACATGTTTGCCTGATTGAAAAACGCCTCTACTTTGACTGACGTTTCGTAGGCTCTGTTCCGTTTCATACACACAGATTTACAAGAACTGTTTTCAATGTTAATATTTTTAATGAATGATCATTAGTATGATGAAGAAGTAATTATTGAAATACGAAATATCAATATATTTAATGTTATTGCGTTAAAAGTAGGTATTAAGTTTTATTACGGCTCGGTAAAGTTAACGAGCAATAATACTCTTCGGTAAGCAGTCATGAATTGGAACACAACTAAATTTAAAAAGATTGGAAAAGTAAAAAGCACTAGTTCGCAAAAACAAACTTTGCGCACGCAAAACAGCCAAAAAAAGGGCACTTTTTGAGCAACTGTATTGAAAAATTACTTTTTAAACAGAGCACATAGTCCGCCATATTGTTTTTTTTGTCGTCATATAGCCTATGTTACTCGCAATATCATAAGGATTCTAACGAGGCCTCTCTATGAACCAAAAATGCGTCATATAGGTCTATGGCGCTTAAGACCTTATTGATTTATACATGGTATGTTTAGATGCATACAAATTAGATTTGAATTATACACATCCCGGGGGCCGAAATATCGTTAGCACCATGTCAAGTATCCCTCCAACCGACTATCTAATAGGCTATCCAACACCTTCCTTAGCCATGATAGTAGCCAAGGAAATGGGGCGATAGTTGGCCGTGCTAGAGACGTCTCCAGTTTTATCCTTAACAATAGGCGCAACGACAGTTCTCATAAGATCTTGCGGGAGATACGAGTGAGACAGGCACAAGGAGAAGAACTTAGCAAGGACGTAATGTACTTATTTGCCAACATATTGCAAATGTTCTATACTAACCCCGTCGCAGCCCGGCGACTTTCCTCTTGTCATTCTTGCGATCGCTTTCCCGACATGTTCAGGTGTAAAACGCACGAAGTCCGAGTCACGACAAGCTCCGTCCTGAAGCCTTTGCTGCGATGGACCTAACGGTGATTCGATTTTGAAATGGTCTACAAACAAATTAGCGATAGCCCGCGGCTCACTCACTCCTCCAACGCTCACAGGCACGCCAGGTCGGCCACCAACTTTCTTAACAGCTTTCCAAAAACTTTTAAAGTTTTTGGAACCATGATACGATGATAATATGCCCATTTTAATCTGGTCTTGGTGATTCTGGCACCATTTTAGTTTGCCTTTATATATTTTGCGGCTTAAGCACATATTGTCATAAAGTTTCCCGGATATGGGCTTACCGCTTTGGAGCCACGTCTGGTAATGCAACCTGGCCTGCCCGTACGCGTCCCGAATGTGCCTGTTCCATCCCACAACTTGCCTACTCTTTCTTGGTCCAGCGACCTCATGGGTTTGCATTGCCGCGTCGGATAAAACATTAACAATTTGATTATATAAGCAACTAATAACTAATTAAATGTCCGGAGCTTAGTAAAGCCCGGAAAATTTGATGAAATAAAATGTATACTAAATGCCATTAGAAAAATACATATAACTGCGCTAACGGAAACGTGGATAAAATCCGAAGCTGAAGCGAAAATACTGAACCTCGTCAGTTATACACATTATTATAATTATCGCATGAATTCAAGAGGTGGAGGTGTTTCTATTTTTGTGCATAACGATATAAAGCAATATATTATAGAAGAGAAATGTGAAAACGATAATCACTATCTTTGGGTACACATTGAAAAATTTTCTCTAGACATTGGCGTTGTGTATAAACCTGGACGTACAGATACATATAAATTTTTGGACACTCTTTCGGAACAGCTCCAGCGGAGGAAGAGATCTCTCCTTTTTGGCGATTTTAATTTTAATTTACTGGAAGTAACAAGAGACATCAAGGAGTATAAAATACTATTAAGAGAAAATGGTTACACCATATTGAATAAAATCTACAAAGAATATAGTACACGAGAAACATCGGAATCGAAGTCTATCTTAGATCATGTATGGTCCAATTTAAAAGGGCACCAATATCATATGGCCATAATTCAATCCAATATGTCAGATCACAAACAAATATATCTAGAAATAAAAGGATGCCCTCCGATCCCGATACGAAAAGTGGAATATGAGTCGGTCAATTATGACAAGCTATATAAGTCTATGGAAATCTTAAAAAATGAAATGAACGACTATTATGAACTGGAGAATTCCTTGATAGAGATTATAAACAAAAATAAATCAAAAAGAATTAAAGTACTTAATCCACCTAATAAAGACTGGATAGACAGCAACATAATTACTGCTATCAACAAACGTAATGCGCTTTGGAAGAAAACCCTGCAAGAGGCAGATGAAATTCATATGAAGATGACAGAAGAGCTGAGAGGAGAAAGAAATAAAGTTAAAAATTTAATACAATCAACTAAAAATGCATACTATTTTAAGGCATTTCAATTATGCAAAGGGAAGCCATTGAAGATGTGGGACTTAATTAACAATTTATCAAATAGAAAAATAATACCAGACTATGCTTATAATCTTAAATTAAAAATAGGATCTGATGTAATCTCAGATGAGACATCAATTTGTAAATGTTTTAATAGTTATTTTGCAAATATAGGAACAGTTTTAGCCAATCAAATTCCACAACAATATCATAACAATGTAATAAGTATGGACCAAAATGTAAGTAAGGAAATTACTGATTTTAGACCCGTAACCTCTGACGAAATTGCTAAACTGATTGATCGCCTTAATACAAACACAAGCTCAGGTATAGACGGCATCACCACCAAAGCTATAAAATGTGTCAAAAACCTTATCAGCGATAACCTTGCTAAGTGCATCAATAAATGTTTGCAGGTTGGCGAATTCCCGGATTCCCTCAAAGTAGCTAAAGTAAGTCCCATATACAAGTCGGGAGATAAATTAGACCCCGGAAATTATCGACCCATATCAGTCCTGCCAGTGTTATCAAAAATCTATGAAAAAGTTCTCCATCAACGATTAACAGAATATCTCGACGAAATAGGCTTTCTATCAGATAAGCAGTATGGTTTCCGTCCTAATTCAAATACTTTATCTGCTGCTGCTGATCTAATAACTAAAATAAAAGTTAGTTTGGATGAAAGAAATATAGCTCTAGGTATCTTCATCGACCTGAAAAAGGCTTTTGATACAGTCAGACATCCATTACTGCTAAATAAGCTAAAATCAATAGGTATTACTGGTAACGCGTTAAAAATTTTAGAATCGTACATTACAAACCGAAGGCAAATCACAAAAATCGGCCAATCGAAGAGTAGCGAAGAAACAATCACATGTGGAATACCTCAAGGGTCCATTTTAGGGCCACTACTATTTCTTATTTATATAAACAATATCCAAGATATAGGATTAAAGGCTCATGTAACATTGTATGCCGACGACACTTGCCTATTTTATTTTGGGCTAAAAATGGAAAACTTAATTTATCGCGCTTAGAATGATTTGAATATATTGCAGAGATGGCTTCTATTTAATTTGTTGAGTGTCAATGAATCGAAGACTAAATATATAATATTTTCCGCAAAAAATAAGATCATCCCCGCGCATGAACCTTTAGTCGTCAATGGAGTTAAATTGCAATGTGTCAAAAATGAAAAGTATCTGGGTTTAACTCTTGATCATAGATTAACATGGAAGCCCCATATTGATACAGTGCGATCTAAAATCATATCGTTGACAGGTGCTATCCGAGGGATAGTTCGTTGTTTACCGAACAAAGTCCGTTATACTATTTACAACTCTCTTGTTAAACCACATATAGAATATTTAATTGAAATATGGGGCTCTGCTGCTAAGTCTAATATAAAACCTTTACAAACCTCACAAAACAAGATAATAAAGTCATTATTTGGATATAAATACTGTACTCCGACAAAAGTTGTGTATAAAGAAACAAAGCTACTTAATATAGCACAAACATATGTCTACACTACATGCGTCTTGATAAGAAAAATAATAAATAAAGACATACGCAGTCAAATAACGTTTTCTAAAAGATCACAAGTATACAAGAAAATTACTCGACAAGCTAACAATTTAATACTTCGCCCCCCTCGAACACTATACGGTAAGAAGAATATAGTGTTTGAAGGAGCCCAGATGTATAATAGATTACCAAATGACGTCAAAGATATAAAATCGTTATTATTATTTAAAAAAAACTTTAAAACAATATGTTATAAACAAATACTAGCTCATTAACTACGTAAATCATTATAAAATATACATCAGCTCTCTAAATACATATATATATATATTCTTTTTTGTCAAAGTAACTAAGTGAAATATAAGGAAAAAATGTAAAATATAAATATAAAAAAAAATATAAAAAATATTTAAAATGTAATATAAACTGGGTAAAAATATAATAGTACATAATGAAAATAAAATACAGTACATAAATACAAAAGAATACCTCATTCAACAAGTAATTCTGTGTAGGTACATTTATATATAATAAATACGAATAAATACCACTAACACAATCTTCCATGGCTCCTCTTCAAATGTGTAAATTATTAAAAATTTTAATTAAGCAGGTACCTACAGTTAAATCTATGGCCGCATACTTATAACTGATTGTATTCTGGTTTAACTGGCCCTTGCCGTGCATTCATTGCAACGACTACCATGTTTTGTGTGTTTACCCATTTTTCTAAAATCATTGTGTTCGGCCACTTTGCGTGGTACCCTCTCTTACCTAGATTTAAGTTAATATAATATTGTTTCTCAGTAAGTGATTTTGTAAAATCTTATGAGAAATAAATATCTTAAACCATAAACCATAAATGTCTGTGGCTAATATAATTACAATTTAAATTACTACATATGTCAAAGTCATAAGGAAAAGTAATTTAATTTAATTTCTCGTTACATAATCTATAATAATTATCGATTTGTGAATCAATTCTTTCACCCCATACTACCTTATTACATTGAATACTATTTACTGTTATCTTTGGCCGAAGTAAATCTAAATAGCATTCAACACACATTGGATACTGGTCCGAGCAAAAAACACTCTTAATAACAGTTATATTGCTTATCGTATCCCAGGCGGATTGCGTAACAACACAGTGATCGAGCCAACGCCGACAGCCGTACCCGTCGCTCACATATGTATATGTATCCGAGGAAGTGCCTAATACAATTAAATTACGTTCCGAACAGAAATTCAAAAGTTCAAT
The DNA here is from genome assembly GCA_949128165.1 of Lathronympha strigana. NCBI lineage: Eukaryota > Metazoa > Arthropoda > Insecta > Lepidoptera > Tortricidae > Lathronympha > Lathronympha strigana. The sequence goes on along the minus strand of OX421905.1, from coordinate 6,821,063 downwards.
CGCAAAGGGCTCACCCGGGTGAGCATTAAGGTCCCCTAATAGGTATACCCTTTCCACGTCATAACTGTCAACAATAGCATGTAACTTACCGAGACAGTCTATATACTCAGGCATGTTGTCCGCTGTATTAGTTGGCATGTAAACACTACACACAATGAACGCTCGATTTTTTAGGGTAACTTTTATAGCCACAATACGATCATTATTACAATTAATCACAGATACCGATTCAAAACTGCGCTTGCGCCACAATATCGCAACATTCGCAACACCTCCGAAGGGCCTTCCGCGCATGATACCTAACGACGTGTACAGTGTAACAGCTGACTTCCCCGTGTACTCGAAGTCCAAATGTAGGTCACGCAGGTAATATAGGTCGTGCGAAAACAGCCAGGTTTCCTGGAGAGCAATGATGTCCGCACACGTTGGCTTTTCCCTTTATTCCTTCGGTTTTTCTTTCTTACCTCCGGAATCGAGTCAAAAAGCAAAGTTTTTGTTATAACAATGTCTTCCTGGGTAAAAGTATCATAGCAAACACGAGTAAGAATACTGTCACTCATAACACTCGCCTTATCTAAATATATATAATTTTAAAGAAAAAAAAACCGACTTCATTTGGTTCCCGGTAAAAGTGAAATTTTGAATTTGTTTGAGTTAGCCAGTTTACTTCACAAATATCCAATATACCGCACGTGTAAGATCGAAAATTAAGGAACTTTCTTAATGTCTCAGGGCTTCCATCATTACATGTGAAGTATAATCAAACGGAACTCCCTTGTAGACCTTTAAAACAAACAAAATAACAATGTGTTAAATTGGATGACAGACGGTAAATTATCGAGCAGTTTCATTATGCCATCCCTGATTATCAACATCAAGTCCACTCCAGCAAAATGATGGCCACAGTAAGAAAATGCGTACGCTAATTATGAACACCCTCTAATCACAATGAACGTGCGGTTCAAATTTGAGGAGTTCTCTGAATTCTTCAAGAACTCCATCATCAGAATAGAAATCAAATCAAAAACATGAATGTCACAACTAGGATAATAAGTAGAGCTAGGTTTATCGACCAGTTCCACTTTGCCATCCCTGGTCTTCATCATCAGGTCCACTTCATCAAAAAGTTGGCTCCCCCAAAACAATGTTTTAGTTACTTAATGAAACCCTCAAATCAGAATGCATGTGCCGTTAAAATTTGAAGAGTTCTCTCAATCCCTCACGAATTCCATCATTAAAATAGAACTATAATCAAATAGGTCTATCTTGAAGGTATTTCCTTACAAAGAAAAGATGAATGTCTCAAATCGGATGATAGAGCTGGGAATTACCAAGCAGTTCCACTTTACCATCCCTGGTCTTCATCATCAGGTCCAGTCCACCAAATTGATTATGTTCGTAAAGAAATGATCGAGTGTCTTAAGAAACTACCCAAATCATCATGCATGTGCCTTTCAAATTTGAGGAGTTCCCTCAGTTTCTCATGGATCCCATCATCAGAAATTGATTTTGAAAAAAACTGAACAAATCTGGAACTATCTATTTTCCTGCCAAAAAAGCGCGGGCCGCTTCTCGAGACATGCTGCCCTAAATGACATAATCCGCCGGTCTCTTGCGTCGGTTGGTGTGCCGGCTCTATTAGAGCCGACCGGCATATCCAGAACTGACGGCAAGAGGCCGGATGGTATGTCTCTGGTTCCGTGGAGTTTGGGACGGGTACTGGTGTGGAATGCAACCTGTGTAGACACACTAGCCCCGTCTCATCTCCACCGAACCTCTGCGAGGGCAGCGGCAGCGGCAGAGGCGGCGGAGAAAGCAAAGGTGGGAAAGTACAGTGGTCTCGGCGCCGAATATAATTTTGTTCCTTTCGGCGTCGAGACCTTTGGTCCGTGGGGCCCTAGCGCTCTGAGTTTCTTCAAAGACCTAACGAAGAGACTCAGAGATGCCACAAGAGACCCAAGAGCTGGCAGCTTCCTCGCTCAACGGATAAGTCTTGCAATCCAGCGAGGAAATGTTGCCAGCGTCCTCGGTACCATGCCGCAGGGGCCTGTTTTAGATTTATTTTAGTTTTTATTTTAGTTTTTATCTAGTTTTTTTTTAGTTTTTAGTTTAGTTACGCTTATAAATTTAAATTTGTGTGTTTTAGTTTATTACAATAAAATAAAATTTAAAAATTCTTTTCAGACAAAAAAATATGTTTTTAAATCGGATGATAGTCCTCTGAATTACCAAGCAGTTCCACTTTGCCATCCCTGGTCTTCATTATCAGATCCACTCCACCAAATTGATGATTTTCGTAAAGAAATGCTCAAGTTTCTTAAGAAATCACCCAAATCAGCATGCATGTGCCTTTCAAATTTGAGGAGTTCCCTCAGTTCCTCATGGATCCCATCATCAAAAATAGATTTTGAAAAAAACGGGACCAACCTGGAACCATCTACTTTAAAAAACCAAAAAAAAAAATCAAATCGGTTCAGTAATGACGGAGTTCTGAGGAACATCCATTAAAAAAAAATAATAAAAAAAACTGACGAATTGAGAACCTCCTCCTTTAGAAATATTGAAGTCGGTTGAAAAGAAGAAGCTGACTGACTGACTGACTGACTGACTGACTGACATATCAACGCACAGCCCAAACGGCTGTTAGAACACAAACTGAAGCTACAGAATGATTTGCGATTATGTAATTCACACACACGCACACACACAGCAATACAATAACTACCATTAGGTTTACCCCGATACCACCAGATTTAAATTACACTATCTGCTGTCACAAACTTATTTAAAAAAAAGACATGTCCAGTCAAGTGTAAAAATATGGTGGTGCACATCTTACTCAAAAATATGTCCCATAGCACCTTATGCCGGTGTAATAAGAGCGTAGTAACATATTTATGAGTCGATTATGTCGAACCATATTTTTGCACTTGACGTCCAGTGCCCTACCTCACCTAAGTTGCCAACGTCACCATCGAAGATGATTTGTACATGTGACTCATCTCTCGGAACAGGTTCTATCAGCTCTGGGTACTTAAACAACTTACTGGGTACTTAAAAAATTGTATGTTGTGCTAACTTATCATGGTATAAGCGGACAATATCATCCTCGAGCACATTGGCATGGTTCAAAACACAGAGCACGGACCTCTTTAGTGTGACAACGTTACATATAGAGGAGCCTTTGGCTTTGATTCTCATAGAAATCGACCGTGTCAGGTAATTTTGACATGTTATTGTCAAAACTGCCATACGTGCTATTCATAGGGTTGTGATATGGGTCGATATTGTATATCGATAGATTAGTAGCAGTTATTAACATTTCACTAAAAATTAAATGAAATAAATATACAATTTTAAAGCACGAATCAAATCATTTATTAAATGTAATAAATGTTTTGATTCATGTTTTGGTGTTTTTTTTAAGTAGTCACACTACTATATATAAATTATAAATTGAAAGAGATGTCATATACTAAAGAAAAAGTGACCAAGGTCCCCGGTGAGCAGGGCTGGGATCGAACCAGCGACCTCCTGCTTTCGCAGGAGGATTTTATAATTTATATATAGTAGTGTGACTACTTAAAAAAAAAAAAAACACCAAAACATGAATCAAAACATTTATTACATTTAATAAATGATTTGATTCGTGCTTTAAAATTGTATAGAATGGTGACGTCACCCTCGCTTCTAGTTGAAAATAATCTGTAAAGATTATCTAGAAGGCAGCACTAGACGTAAGTCTGAGCTGTAGGATTGGCGGAACGTACCTTAAACGTTTAAAAATAAGAAAGGATTGCATATACTTAGGAAATTTCGGACTCTGGTCGCCGTGATCGGGTAGCCCAGTGGGTAGGGCGTCTGCCGCGAAAGCAGGAGGTCGCTGGTTCGATCCCAGCCCTGCTCACCGGGGACCTTGGTCACTTTTTCTTTAGTATATGACATCTCTTTCAATTTATGAAATAAATATTTTTTTATAATTGAAAGAATAGTAAATTTCGTTTGCAGACGTCTCTGCTTAATATAAAATTAATTTACATGAAATAAAGTTATGCAAATATTTTTATCTCTCTCTTTTTACCTCTGTTTCAAAATCAGACACTCAAATGACTTCATTGTTATTTCCTTTTATTACTGCGTTATGGTTTAAGTTTTTTAATTCTGTGAAAAAAAATTCAAAAGCATTTTACTTATTCCATTGAAGACATTATGCTAAATCAGAAAACAAAATATTTTACTTAGATTTAGTAGCAATAAGGTCGAAAACTGGATAGATATTTGAAGCTCTCTGAGCAAAAAATGGTAAAACAGCTGTTCAAAAATAGTGGATGTTTTCAAAAACTAATTAAATGAAGAATTAAAGGAATGAGTGAAAATGTTTTTCACTCATTCCATTCACGTGGAAATGATATTTTGTTTTTCGTACCAAAACGTGTAAAAATATTGTGGCAACTATGAAAAACCATATTAAAAAGTTAAGCTAAATCGACCGAATTTATATAATGGAGTCATAAGGGCCTCCGCTAGCTGAAGCGGATTACGCGGAATGGACACGCATCTAATTAGATATTGTATGAATTGTATTTATATTGAATTCATTACATATTATTTACTTACCTGTGATACGAAACGTTTGAATTTTGTTTATTTACAAATTTGCTTTGGTTGCGGCACCAGATTATTGAGAAATGTGGCATTTTTGAAGTATTTTTATTTTATTATTACTCCATGACGGCCCAAGGGGTACTGACTGCTACTGACTGTCACGTGTGCGCCGGGCGCATAAGCGACACACGAGTTTTGGCTCTCAAGCCGTCTCTCTATAGGCGCGTCGCCCTACGACTTCCAATCTCTTTGGTTCAAATGATAGGCTAAGTTATTCATTATTGTTTCCGACATTTTAAATTCACTTAGAGGAGATGTATTGTATAGTATACCTGACGACAGAGTTCAATTCAGCAACTATGACTAAAAAGCTGGATAGGCTGAAATCGGACTCAATTAATTAAACACCTGATAAAATATGTGTTTCTTATACAGCGTCAATCTGCGAGAATGAAGAATTTTCGAAATGCTTATTTTTGACTGCTACTTATACAATCTAAGATTAAACATCGCTCGCTTGTTTCAGCATTTGCATCTACACGGTATATTGACATCTAGCGACAAATGTTAAAACTAACCGTTTGCAACATTCGCAAAATACAACATCTTATGGTAACATACTGATCCTGCAATCAGTATTATAGTATCAGTATCCGGTATTCAGTATACCTATAATGATCTGCCCTGCCACTAATTATTTTTTCTCTAACATGGAATGAAATATTGATGTTATGTTCCTTATAATAGGCCGTGAAGGATGACGTTTCAGGTGCGGCTAGGGCAAGAGATTCTTAATGGAATTTCATACAAATGTTAAATGTCTAGGCCGGAAAAGTTCTCTTTTTTAATTTCTTTTCCACATTTTGTGGCACAGGCACCATGACATTCTTATATTCTATTTGTATTATCTAGTGTTAATTAGATATTAGTAATTGTGACATGATTTTAATATTTTCTACAGCCTGCACCTAGCAAACCTCTCTTTTTGGCCCAGTGGTTGACTGGTAGAGAATGCCTTAAGGCATTAAGTCCGCCATTTGTACTTTTATTTTTATGCAATAAAGTTTTAAACAAACAAACAAACAAACATTCTGCCAATACCAATGCGTATAAAAAATGTATTTTCTATTAAAACTGAGTTAAAATATAGCAAAATATTAATACACACACGTCAGTTTTAGTTTTTGTCTTGTGTTTACTTATAATTTCTCTAAAAATAAATCTTTGATTTTTTTGTTTTTTGTTTCATTGCATGTTTGAAAAAAGCACTATACAAGCTTCGGCGTGAAAAAGGACTTGCAGGCCTCATATTTCTATCCGCCCTCGCTCGCTTACTTCCGCCTCTGCAGTAATTTACTATTCTCTTGCAACTTAGGTATATGCTAAACTAAGTAGCGGCACACAAAATACACCTCGCTGTAATATCATTACCATTTGCTTTATAGTCACTGAGTAAAACCGCTGTGATATACGGACGGACGGACGGACAGACGGACTGGACGAAACTATAAGGCTTCCGTTTTTGCCATTTTGGCGTTAGAAACCGGCGTTTAAAACCCTAAAAATGCGATTCGAACTTGCAGGTCACCTTACTTTCGTAATTGTTTAAATCTATGGCGGGTACATATTTCGCACAACAAATTTAATAACCGAAGGTGTGACCTGGAATGACTTGTCGAATGTGATGCATTAATTTAACTAAATATATAAATGTCATTCCATAAGAACAGGAACCAACTAGAACTTGATAGACGAATCGCCTTGACATGGATGAAATACTGGAGTTTTAAAGAGGTAATGATGTCCAACATACACCTATCTGTAAAAAAGAAGATTATGGATACATGCCTGCTACCATGCCTAACATACAGTTGCCAAACATGGATATACGACACAAACGCCAGGAATAAAATATTAACCACTCAGAGAGCACTAGAAAGAAGCATGCTTAAAATAAAATTGATAGATAAGGTCAGACATAGTAAAATAAGACAGAAAACAAAAGTACTCGACGCTCTCTCCTTCGCACAGAACTTAAAATGGAAGTGGGCAGGGCATTTGGCTAGATACCAAGATGGCAGATGGACGAAAAAAGCGACTACATGGAAAGGACCAGACGGAGACCGTAAACCTGGAAGACTAAAAGGAAGATGGAAAGATGAGATTATAGAGATAGCTGGAAAAAACTGGACCTCAGAAAGAGAAATGGAAATGCCTGGAGGAGGCCATTACCCGCCGAGGGGTCCATACCTAAATAAATTCGTGTTCACCTCTCTTAATGACTTAAGAAAACAGAAAGAAAAAAAAAATAACAAGAATAATAAGAATAAGTGGCGTAGGGATGTGACTACCCCATCGCCCACTGGTTTCGACCGGTGCAATCAGTCAACGCAGGGCAGCTTGTGGCGAGCTGTTGGGGAGTAGCGACCCCACGTACCTGAGCGCTCCTGGGGGACTCCGTCGTCCGACCAAGTCCTCCGCCTCTGGCTTGCCTTAACCGGCCGTCCAGAGTGGGATCGCGAGAGCTGTGTTCTCGAGGGTAGATGTGGAAACCTAAGTGGCGAGTTGGCTATATGTTTAAAGTCCAGTGACACCTCTCTACCCCCAGCCCTCATACCGGTGTTGCCCTCGAGCCATCTTAGATGTCGCTTTTTGTGGGGGCCCATCTTATGTGGGCGAGTCACCGTCTGCCGGAAATAAAATTGATTGATTACCATTTTGTTAGGCAGACGTCCGATTTTATTCTCCATAACCCAGTATTTAGTCCACCACTTTCATCCTAATAGTCCAGTATATTTTAGATTCCATTAAATCTCAATAGTCTATACACCCTGGCGGGTGCTGCCTCTGCGTGCGTCCCATGACTCGGGCAGGTGCAACATCCGCTCGGTGTATCCCTTACATTTAATAATAATTTTGGTAAATAAATATCAGTATGAACTATAGTATGACAAGCAATCGAGCGCGAAATACTGTATGTTCTTTTTCTTAATTAAAAGATGGGAAGATGGCGCTGCCGTCGACGCTTGCGCATCGGCGCCGTGTAAATATTTTAAATTAATTTGTATACGTACGGTTTTTCGGCCAAAACCTACCTGGGTCGATACAGTAGTTCGAAGTTTAGTGCTGGTATCGTTATCTTGGCGCGCGATTTCGCATAGAAGAGAGAAATCAAGATTTATTGACTCTCAGTGTAGCAGTGTCAGAAGCAATGTAAACAATTTTGTAGTGCGTTCTGTAACAACTCACCCAGCCTAACTGACTCTACTAAGTATAAACTTTAAGCTCCCTAAGTTTACCTAAAGCTTAAATGGGACGAAACTTCCCAGCTGTATGAGGATTAATACATAAATGAGGTAATATGAATTAAACAAAGTATAATGTAATAAAATTATTTATTGATTAAAATTTAATTTATTTGAATAAATGAATCTACAAGTTATGCATTTAATCCAACTTGATAGGGCTTGATTGGATGCCCGCCACCGTTACTAGGGCCAAACCTACAACAGGGAAAACTGTGACGGAACGAAAAACCCTGATGCCCAAATTTAACCTGTACACACACAGAATAAACACATTAAAACACTTACTACGAAAATAACAATTATGGCGTAATAATCTAGTGGCATATTAAGGACTATTATAACTCGTAGTAACCCATATCTTTGAGGTGTGAGAGATCTTAAACAACAAAGTGAATCCATAGAATGTTCCAACAAACAACCTTAATAAGTGTTAAACAACCCTAAATAAAGGAAAGCTACAACAGAAGATGACATACTATGTGCTTATCTCTATTAAATGAAATGCTATTGTTGGTAAATATCAAGGCTTAGAGATATGATTATGTTAGCTAAGAAGATAGGTTTAAAGATTTAATGGTGCTTCAATTGAGATATAGATATAGTTAAGAATGATTAATAATGGTGTGAATAGAAGTAGAGGTTGGAGGCATTTAAAGTAATATGTAAAATAAAATAACTGATCAAAGATAATAATTATAAGGCGCTCCGTACTCGAAAGATTGCAGGCTCACGATATTACTAAAGACAACAATGCTAACACAATAATCCACCGTGAGTGATTCCATGAAAACCATCAGGTAAGTGTCTTCAGAGGTCCCTAATAACGTAGACGCACGAGGAGGTTATGTATCTTCGCTGATATCAACGGACATACCATGTTGACCTCTAGGGTGTCAACCCACAGTACAACAGAGGGAACATGTCATTTGTCGACGACGTTTGTAGACGAATCCGTGGTATTTCGCAAGTCCCTAATAACGTTCACGCACGAGGAGATTACGTATCTTCGCAGGTACCAACGGACATACCATGTTGACTTCAAGGGTGTCGACCCACACTACAACAGAGGGAACATGTCATTGGTTGACGACGCTTGTAGGTAGACACAGACGCAGTATTTCGCAGGTATTAACGGACATACCATGTTGACCTCAAGGGTGTCAAACCACAGGTACAACAGAGGGAACATGTCATTTGTCGACGACGCTTGTAGACGAATCCGTGGTATTTCGCAAGTCCCTAATAACGTTCACGCATGGAGAGGTTACGTATCCCCTCAAGTACTAATCCTTACCGAGTTAGACAATACCTTCAGGTTATTCACCGCAGCCAGCAGTTTGCATATTGGAATGCCCACGGACGGATTAGACTTGCAAAACGTATTGAAAGTGATACTAATAATTGAGTGTACGGAAAACCGCTCAAACTGGTAATAAGCACAACAATAATTCGAGAGCCACCTTTAACATTGGGAGATCAGTCATTGTATTAACTATAATTATTGAAGATTAATATACTACTAAACATTATGCAACTATGACCATAGAATCAGCAGATTACCTTTTGTCATACATGAAATGGGCCATGATAGCAAGGGTTAAACAATAGGTATAATTGGAGACAAATCGATGGTTTATTTACTTGCCAACAATAGCATTTCGTGTATCAACGGTATATGTTAATGATAACATGAATCACGCTTTGTATATTACTTACATCAATAATTACTATCAAATTTACGTCAATCGCAATATAATTAACCCGCAATAGAGAATTGTTACGCAAATATATGAATCTATAGATAATCTGCTTAACGTTAACGCATGTCGATAGTCTCCTACTATAAGAGATTATATGGAACGGACTCACAAGAATAAACTCGTAACTAGACGAGTTGGTCTGCTGTAGGTCACGTTGTCGCACGCACGCAGTCTCGGGTTCACCGTAGATGTACAAAGACAGGATGTGGCAGACGTTGTGCTCTGCTCTCCTCTCGATTGCTGCAACTCATGTTGTAGTGCAGGGACGTGTTCACCGTAGCTGATATGATGCAGGGACGTAGCTGGCGTTGCCATCGCGCCCACGCTGCCCATTCTCGAATACCGGAAAAGTACACAAGTAAACAGGTTTATAACGGAAACAAACGAGATAATACAATGTCTCAATTTGCCCTTCTTCGATCTAATAGACCTTAAGCGGATAATTCACTTAATTCAATATATAACTAAGAGATTGTCGCAGTATATTGGAAGAGCTCACTCACTGCCCACTCTTGTTGGAGTACAATGATTTTAGATCACCTGAAGCCGCCCATGTTCTGTATTATTATTATATCTCTATTGAACAAACATACATACTTACAGACAGACGGACTGACAGACAGACGGAATGTCAAAGTAGATTAGGAGTACTCACTCGCTCCTCTCGCTCGTCCGATTATGATGATTTTAAATCATCTGAAGCCGCCCATGTTCTGTATTAGTATATCTCTATTGAACAAACATACATACTTACAGACAGACAGACTGACAGACAGACGGAATGTCAAAGTAGATTAGGAGTACTCACTCGCTCCTCTCGCTCGTACGATTATGATGATTTTAAATCACCTGAAGCCGCCCATGTTCTGTATCATTATATCTCTATTGAACAAACATACATACACACAGACAGACAGACGGAACGCATCCTCTAGATTAGGAGTACTCGCTCGCTCCTCTCGCTCGTACGATTATGATGATTTTAAATCACCTGAAGCCGCCCATGTTCTGTATTATTATATCTCTATTGAACAAACATACATACACACAGACAGACAGACGGAACGCATCCTCTAGATTAGGAGTACTCGCTCGCTCCTCTCGCTCGTCCGATTATGATGATTTTAAATCACCTGAAGCCGCCCATGTTCTGTATTATTATATCTCTATTGAACAAACATACATACACACAGACAGACAGACGGAACGCATCCTCTAGATTAGGAGTACTCGCTCGCTCCTCTCGCTCGTCCGATTATGATGATTTTAAATCACCTGAAGCCGCCCATGTTCTGTATTAGTATGTCTCATTTGTCCTGCCTTGAATTGATGGTAATTTACTAGAACGTATTAGACGTTTAAACTTACTTGCGTGTGAACATGATAGGCCTATCAACCGACCAGCCAGGGTAGAGATGGGGCAAATGGTGCAATGTGGTTATGACTACATCCATCTATGTGTGCAATGCATTATCGCATAGACATTCACGTTTATCAACCAGATCAATTATTAACGAGAGAATATGTTATTGCATAAATAACAAGTAACTATATTTGATAATCTTTAAAAAAATATAAGTACAGACTGGTTTTAAATATAATTGTGAAGCCGTACTCTCTCGATAATAATGAAGTAATCGAATACTAATAAATCAGAACCAACCCACCGGAATAATTATCTTCGGCAGAATAAATTGAACTCTGGAACTCGGTTGCAGATGGATGAAGATGCTCCTCTCACTGCAGCGCATAAGCCTTGCTCGTAGCAGCTCCCAACATGGACGCAGCTTGTCCTCGCATGACGACGCAAACCGGGAAATGAGAAATAGTCAAAAGTTAACAAAATATTAAAATATTTATTGATTTCCGCCCTATCTAACTCAAAACGAATAAATAATATTATTGAACCCTAGAGAGTATTTAACCGATTGAAGATAATTCATGCGTACCTACTCGTATTATTGCTAAAATAGTAAGAACCGTGAACATTTAAGAATACGCTTCAATGACCGTAAAGTTGGTTAAATATACCTTCCGCTAGTTTATAGCCCCATAGAAATTTCCCAAATATTAAGAACAAAATGTGAAGGTACTTATAAACCTTAGCCGCGCTTCTATCTTTATTAACCGCTACACTTCATTGGTTAAGCTTAGGGTCCTTATTCACCATCCAATCGAAGGTTAATATCAAACGCATATATTTACACAGACCCCATAATGATACTAAAGTAATTTGCCCTATATTTATACTTTAAGCTAATAGTACCCGCACATAATACGATAGTCTTTGACGGATTCAGCAATCTTCAAACCCAAATGAACTATAAATAAACCTAGATCATTTGTCGATTAATATCTGCGCTAACCATTACTCCATTTTACTCTAGACATTATTTAAAATTTATTACCGCACACAATTCGATTGCAAAGTGTAACAATCTCAATTATATATTAATCGTAATCTACTATAAATGAGAAGTTATAGATAAATCTTATTAACAACTGAATACTCGTCAACAACCGATTTTATCAATTTAAACAATTTTGTACTAAATCATAACCCCTTCTTCGTTTATCGCAATTTGTCAAATACGTACGCACGCGAGTCTAGATAACCAATTGAAATGATTAGCGGTCAACTATCTTTACAAGTCGGTAAGCTAAGCCTCCTATTTTCCTGTAATAGGATAAATTTTATAATGATACTTACAGTCCGAACCAAAGCTAAAATATGATCTATACATAACTCCATAGCTTCCTTTAACAGTTATAACTAAACAATTCACATATAAGTACACACACTATTAATCGGCTACGCATCCACAATTTAATTACATTTTTTCCACTAGCACATTACGTAGCTTTCTTTTCCTTGACTTTATAAAGAACATTTAAATTCGCAGGGCCACTTACGTTAAAATCATTCTAACCACGAAGTAAAATTCGTTTACTATTTCACAATGGTTCGACAAACACACGCCCATAGCAATAAAATCAAATAAGTAAACTAACTGCATCTTGAATCTCGATTGCGCGCGACAATACGTTGCCCGCCTACCCACTATTTCTTGATATTAAACGTAATAACCTACTACACACGGCACGATTAAACGAATCATTCAAAGCCAACTTACGCATAAATTTGTTGTTACCATTGAAGTAATGATTCTGGAGATTTCATGCGCGTCTCTGATGTAGGCTCGGCAGCAAGTCGTTCAGCATCAACGTAACTTCTCCCCTTTTCCGCTGTAGCTCTCGTACTCGCCCGAAGCCTAGGTTTCTAATTCTCCGCGATGATCGTCTCCTCAAGATGGCTGCTTATCTCTGTGAACAATCCTCAATCACGTGGTTTTCCTTACAAACTAAACTCACTGATCTCCTATTGACTCGACGCTCTGCAGAAGAAAAAACCTCGATTCATTCACACCGACCCTTAAATAGCCTTACCACGTCAAACCCACAGAGTCGAGGACGTTCATTGGATGAAAACCCAACTCTTTCGTTGATTGGTTAGTAGATATTTCCCGCGTATTTGGAATGTTGCCATTTCAAATTAACATGCTTAGATGAACTCAAAATAATTAAATTAATTTAAATATTACTCCATGTAATCCATGACTGATTAATCTAATATCCACGATTATTAATTTCTATGCCATGACTATGTCCGCTTTACTACCTATGACATGTTGAAAAATGCAACCCGCCTACAAGAATATTTCAGGCAAAATCAACCATTCACGTATAAATTCATAAACGGCAGTTGGTTCTGTTACAGTTCCAAGTGCTTTTATTTCAAGTTAGTAGGAGTGGAATTTACCATCAAATACACAACGCAAGAAGCAGTGCAGTTTTTAAGCTCATGGAAATGATCTTCGGGTGCAGTATTTACGTCTGAGTTTTGTTTTTATTTTATTTTTTTAATTTGAGGGTGAACTAGAATCATTTAAAATAAGCTAACGAGCGAACAAAGAACACCTTCATAGAGAGGCACTTAAATTTGCCAGGTGGATTATGACACCCTTGGTCAAGTGGCTCTAATACTTACTTTTAGCTCCGTTGAACGCTGAGGTCCGGAGTTCAATCCCCAGCTCTGACTTTTTGTATTTTTTTTGTGAAGAAGGACGAGTTATTCGGCTATTGGAGATACTGTGGTAGAAGACAGTAAAGACAGTACGAGTATAACCAGTGACACAGACAGTGACAGTGTGATAAAGACAGTATAACTTACCGGTGGATGGCGTCTGTGGAGCATCATTTGCGCAATATATTATTATTATTTTCTTTTTTTTTTGTGTGTGTGTGTTTTTTTTTTGTATAACCTTCTAATTTGTATTTTAGTTTCTATTAGAGTGCAAACTGACCGTCAAGTTCAAAATGTCCGTCCATCATTTATCAAGTTGTCGGTCATAATCGTCATTTATCTGTCATTAATGGTCATTTAAAGTCACTATCGACATTTATAAACTATAGCAGCAACTAGGCATAGTGAGTTGTCATAGTTGATAAATAAAACATGGTTTGATATGTATGTAAAATGTATTGCAATAACACGACAAAAAACTAAAGGTCATTAATCTATAAACATAAAACTCAAAATTCCTCCTCTTCTGATGCAACTTGCATCGATGTATTGTTAGATTCTAAGGAATCAAAATTCTTGTAGCAGTCGTCAGAGCGGTCAGCAGAGTCGGACGATGCCCCGATTTTCATTTCGTCACAATAACGTAAATTCTGACGAATTGTTATAAGCTTGTTCAGGCGGTCTTTAGTTAGTCTATTTCGTAACTTTGTGTGGGTTATTGAAAACAAACTCCAATTGCGTTCTGCAGCAGCCGAGCTTGGAGGGGTACTTAAAATCCTATGAGCTATGGGATAAGCATCTTCTTTTGACGCAAAGCTCAGCCACCATAGGTGAGGTGCAATGGCTCCAACTGTCGACGACGTTGGAAGCTTCAGCAACTGACGAAGTTGGAAGCTTCAGCCATTTCATCGCTTGTAAGACCTGAACCAATGTACCTTGGATGTAGGAAATTGGCTGCCAAATGAAATTTTTTAATACAAAAGTTACTGCGATTTGAAACAGCTGCTGAAAAAACGTCATTTACGCAGATACCACCTTCATAAACAGCTCTTGCAGAGCTTGCATCTACGTTTTCCTTATCTGTGGCAGGTTTTGATTAATTTACTAGAGATATTAAATCAACATCAGAGTGATTTTTCAAATTTCTCTCGTGGTCTCGTATATCAAATGAACACGAAGGTTTTGTATCTACCAATGGAATATGCAAGCTCGGCGTCATTTTTATTAGTATCATCAATTAATATTTTAATTGTAACTCCCACATTACTCGTCATCTTTTTCGAAATTAAACGTTTTATATCACTCGGGCATTTTCATAGTAGTATTTGTATAGCATTCCAATAAATGCAAACTACCTACGTGTTTTTTGTTTGCCGAAGCACCAATTACTTATTTGATGATGCACCCAAATATCTCCAAATTTAGCCAGCACTCTAAAGCTAAGTTACAACTTTATAAATGTAGTTTAGATAGGTTAGTGGGTAATACGTAAAATGCGTTTACCTTAACTACACACTTTGCAAATCAAAACATTACTAACACATACTTAACCTAACCTACTTTCATGATAAGCGTGTTTTATATTAATTTATGACAATGAGATTCATAAATTATGAATAATATAATAATATTTCATTAATTTACTTATCGAATAGCGGCCATGTTTTTTTTGAAAAGTAATTATACTATTCAAAATAAATGTCCAATGTGACAATAAATGTCGAAAATGACCAGACATTTATCATAAATGACGGTCAGGTATTGAAAGTGACGGTCAGTTTGCAACTCTAGTTTCTATTAACAAATGTTCAAAGCTTTTTGTTTTTGTTGTAGTAACATCTTGTATTGTGTTATGAAATAGCTACATACTTTTATGGTGTTTAAGTGAATAATATTGTTTTATAGGTATATGTAATTTCGACGTTGGGTATGAAATAATGGTTTTTTAGGTACCTAATTGTAATTAAAATTGTAAAGTTTCTTTACCCGACTGCGCAACGCAAAGGGTAATGTGTTTAACAGTCTATATTGTATGTATGTTTGTTTCTTTGTGGCAAACCAGAGATCAAACGCGTGGACCGATCTTGATGATTCACACGTCAATCGATTCGTCATCTTTGCGCGAATGTCACTAAAGACATGGCAATAATCAAAATTTAAAATCATGATCATGAGACGCCATTTTGTAAAAAAATTAGAATTAAAAACTATGGATAGATATCAAGTAGGGTATCATTTGTTCATTATATTGTTTAATTTGTTTTATGTAGGTAGATTCCTTAGCATAACCCCCCGCTTTCCCCACCCCGCCCGCGCATCCCTCTTGTTAATTATGACACCTATGACAGACAAAAAAATGACATGCACCTAACCGCGCGTGCTGTGCCGCCGCGACCCATGTGAATTCGGGATACGTACCTATACCTATAGAAGAAAGTGCCCGTTTTGTGTGGATTCCTGTCTCAGGAGAAAGTGAAAGGTATGTGCTGTCTTGACCATTGACTATTTCACCCCTGTAATCTGTGTGCCCACCTCGATCTTGAACATTTTGGTAGCAGAGCGTGGTTACATCCCCTCTCTAATTGAATATCTCATCCCCTTTAAAAAACTACATCGAGTTCCCCCTTTAAACCTTCTTTTCCAAATTTGTTAGATATTTAATTGTAAAATTGCATTCTGGAATACATTTCATAACCTCAAAATAACTGCATCTTGCAATTGTCGCGTCTTTGCATTCCGCTGGCAATACGGTAATTAGCGCCTTATCTCAAAGACTGACGGTCCTATTTTGCTTGTACGTCCTAGGTAGGTACGCCATAGCTAACATGTGGTTTTAAAATGAACTTAGATTAATTGTTAAAAACCTTTTCCTAATAAGTGATTTGATTAGTTTGCATTCCATAATCCTAGTAGGATTCGATAGTATCTTAGTTTGAAATAAAGTTGAACTGTTAACGGAAATAAATACATTTTACTAAGAAACCGCTATTACCCATTTAGACCCGTGTATGCAAGGTAACAAGATTCAAATTAGAGTGAGTTACGATATATTATTTGTTTTCCTGTTGTTAGGTGCTCCTTATCTCTTACGTTAAAATGGGCGAGGACAATGAAACAATTAGATCGACGTTGTTTACGGAAACTCCGGATTACAGAAAGTCTATCGGGAGTTTAAGATTAACTAGTGAGTGGATTTCGAATGCGCATTCACAACTTAATACAGCGGACCGCGCCCGCCTTATGGTTTATTTAAATGACTTGGACGAACACTACAAGGAGTTTCGGGAGGCTAGTGCCCAGCTCCTTGGTGGTTTGGATCAGGCCATAGACGTCGAGGAATATACCTATGTCCAAGGCCTCATCAACACAGTGCGCGAGCAAGTTGTAGACATTAAGGTTAAACGTAACGAAATAGTCGCCCCTCTCGCCGCGAGTACCCCAATGCGTTCGGCGCCCGATCGCCCTACTGTTATCGCCTCTGATTTAGACCGCCCGCGGCCCCAGAAATTACCCGATCTACCCATCCCGCGATTCAACGGGAGATCCGACGCTTGGATTAGTTTCATTGACCAATTTGACAGTGTCGTTGACACTCGAAGTGACTTGTTACCCACCCAAAAAATGCATTACTTAATGAGTGCGTTATCTGAGGAACCAAAACGTTTAGTGCAACATGTGAAAGTTGAAGCCGGTAATTATTGCGTAGCCCGTGACCTTCTTAGACGAAGATACCATAATACGCGAGTCCTCGCTGATACCTACATCGCCCAAATAATATCTTTGCCCGAAATAAGTTCTCGGTTGACTGGTCTAAGAGCCACATTCCTGAACCCTTTGCTTACGGCCTATCGCTGTTTAGAGCGACTCGAATTACCAGTGAAACATTGGTCATATATCCTTGTTCATATTTGTTTCGTGAAACTCCCAGCGGAGTTAAAGTCGCGTTTTGAGCGCTGCCTTGGGGATGGTCAAAAGGAACTGCCTACCTTTGACAAGCTAATAGATTTCTTAGAAGATGAATGCCGGCATCACGATAACGTTGGAAATACCTCTCTAGTTGACGCAGCGCCCTCCTATTCTAAAACGGTTCAAGCACCGCGAGCCCCACGTCATGCCTTCGTCGTCGAATCCGACTCGCACGCGTCTAAGTGCCCCATGTGCTTGAGCCAATCCCATTATTTAAGAGAATGTCGAGACTTCCTAGATATGAGTCCCCGTGACCGGTCGAATTTCGTCAAAACAAATGGCCTGTGTTATAGATGTTTGGACAAACACTCTATTGCATCGTGTACACGTGACTACCGTTGTAGTACTTGTCGTCGCCCCACGCATCACACGCTCCTGTGTTTTAATGACCCACGAAACCCAGTTTATCCTCGTGAAAACCCGCAGAATCGGTCGGTTGCGTTTCGCCGCTCTCCGGAACCAGTTAGACCGAGCTCCCCCCACTCTCGCACGGGCGGGGGCGCTCGCTATTACAACATGAACCGTTATCCACCCCGCCCCACTTCACCGAAGTCACCTCAAGGTTCGCCCCCTCCATCTCCTTCACGTACATGGCACCGTGCCCCGACACACTCACCGACGCGATATGCTTCCCCACCCCCGCGTCGTGATGTGCGTTCCCCTATACTCACCTCGAGTAGAGATAGGCGTGTAACGTCACCACACTCTCCCCGGCCTGATACTTATCATGGCTCTCGCCATGAGAGCCAACGTTAACTAGACTGCCCTTCCCCCCTGCTCCCTACCCGTGCTTCAATCATAATTAATTCTGATTTGGTCATACTTGCCACTGCTATTATTCATGTTAAAACTTCTAACAATTATTTCGTTGAAGCACGGGCTTTGTTAGATAATGGTGCTCAGGGTTGTATGATTACTTGCAACCTAGCGGTAAAGGATGACTCACACTAGGACGGGACGGGACGGGACGGGACGGGACGGGGCTTTTTTTAGTATGGAAGGCGTCACGTGTTCACAGAGCCCAAAACTCTGACAGATCGGAAGCATCGGAAGGCCCCGTCCAGCGCCGGCCACGCTTTTTTGGTATGAAATTTGATCGGATCGGAGAGCACGGAAACAATAAGCTAAAATAAGTAAGTTACCAAATGTCATAAACTTGTATGTGAAATATGAGGGCGCAGCTGCTTTCTGCTTAGTCGGTTTATATTACTTGGGACAAGGAGGAGTTACTCACAAAGACTGTCAATTTCTAAATAAAGTCGCCTTTCTCGTGATGATTGCCGGAATGAAATTATTTAAAGCGTTATAAATCAATTTAATTAAAATATATTTACAGCATGGAAATGCTATAGATAAATTATTCTTAAGAAAGAGTTGATTTTGATCGTATGTAAAATATTATAAATAACTTTTACCTACGATATCCAAGGCAACGTGATTTAATTGAATGCAGCAATAATATATTTATAACTTGTAATACCAAATGATTCTTATATTTGATTCACTGACAAATTTTCACGCATTTACATAGTACAATTTAATCTTCCGTGACCCATACTGACATGAATATGGAAAACAAACGGTTGAATCTCTCGTATTTTAATCACAATTGGCGTGACATGTTTCGACTGCTTCAGGCAGTAAACATCGGATAGGGTGATGTCACCTTCGCAGCACAGCCAGCACCCGTTTAGAGAAAGTCAGGAAGTGTTAAAAATATTTATTGTATATAATTATACGCCTATGCTACACAGTGTGAGGCTAAGTCACCATACAAAATATCAAGGTAATATTAAAGTAGAAAATAAACTCAAGATCTGTACGGCCGGTTCGTTTATCAGAGTATTATACAATATTGGATTATGTATTAACAAATACAAACAAAACATACAAAATAATTTATACGTATACTGGTATTAACGGTTTCCCGCAGAACGTCTTAAATATTACGGTTAACAGTCTTCATTATTTACTATTCTGCTACTGATTGGAACTTTTGTCACTACAGACGGCTCGAGTGTCTCAGAATATACGTCAAAAAGAGGTATATTGCTAAATGTCATAAATTGTTGTGTGAAATACGGGCGTAAAGATAATATTTTATTTAGCCGGGTTAATCAAGCACGTGGTATTGCTGTTATAAAAAAATAATTAATAATAGATATAATGAGCACAGGTTTTTAAAATCAATTGCTGGTATTTGCACATGGTACATACTATTAATAATTACGTTTTTTTAAATCGCTTAGGTAGGAAGAAAAAAGTTTTTTGTAATTTCATACATGCCAAAAACCGCTTTAACTGTATATGTATATGTAAATTGTAAGTATAAAAACTATCGTGCCATTTGTGTACTGCCACTGTACTCCATACTAATATAATAAATGCTAAAGTAACTCTCTGTCTGTCTGTTACCTCTACACGCTTATATCGCTGAACGGATCAAGATGGAATTAGTAGGTATGGGGATTGTTTTACTCCTAGAAAAGGACATAGGGCAGTTTTTGTTCAACTTCTACGGAAACGTAGTCGCGAGCAAAAAATAGCAACATATACATATAAGCGTTCACTATAGTCGCAAGTAGGTATTTCGAAGTATGGTGCGATTCGAAATGCGCCCTTGTAATAATACAAAAAGTGTGGTGTTTCATCAGATTTATTTATTTCTAATAGAAAATTACATTTATGCACAAAATAATACCTACTCGTACATGCTTGCCTGATAGCAGTTATTTTGCCTTAATGTAGGTAAGGAACTTTTTGACATTTTGCGGTATAGTTTGATCACATCACTTTGATCGCAAAATATGACGAATTCATAAAATGTTCTTCAAGGTATGGAAGTACGTAAAGCTTCTATTGAAGTAACATAATATTTACAGCGTGCGAACTAATTTTGACAGAAAACGCCATAACACCTAAAGATGTTGCTGGCGTGGTAGGCAAGACCATAGAGGTATGATTGCGCGGTAACGCTATTACATATTAGTTCTGTAGGCACGACAGAACACGCCATTTTTAGGTTTTTGGCGTAATAAATGGCGTAAATAGATAATAAAGTACGTCAAGCTCCCGGCAGAACCACCTCGCTATTAATGAAAATAGAAGCATCAGAATGTATATAAAGTATACAAGTATCTACATAATTCTTTGACCATCTGTAACAAATCTACATGCCTTGGGGTCCTTGTAAACCTTGTTGTAAAGAAGTCTTGAGTCTTGAAGAAAACTACTATAATTTATTTCATACCACACATACTATTTACACATAAATGCAATCAAATAACTTTACATCAATTTAACATGTATAATGTAGAACTGATGTATATGTGAAGTGTAAGAAGTATATGTGGTAAGAAAGATAATAAATTTCTTACAAATGGTCGTAGAAATATATATATATATATATATATATATATATATATATATATATATACACCCTATAGATACATTCTGATGCGCCTATTTTCATTAAAGACGAGGTGGTCCAGCCGGGGATCATGACATTATAAAGTGCCACCATCACCAAGTAACAAAATAATCATAGCTAAACGTATATTTGATATGAAGTCATGGCGTGTGAGGCACGAAATGTAGGGATAGGTGAAATAGTCGTATTTTTATAGGTACCGTAAACTAGGACTACTTTGACTTTTGTGGTCAACAATTCACTTAGGTATATAATGTATAAAAGAACCGTATTTTTGAGCACAGGTTTTAGAGTTTTATAATTTTAACAGAAAAACATGATAAATTAATGAATAGC
This sequence comes from Lathronympha strigana, assembly GCA_949128165.1. Classification (NCBI taxonomy): domain Eukaryota; kingdom Metazoa; phylum Arthropoda; class Insecta; order Lepidoptera; family Tortricidae; genus Lathronympha; species Lathronympha strigana. Next base: position 6,799,574 of record OX421905.1, on the reverse strand, counting down.
TTCATGGATTAATCATACTATTATATTTCTAATGCTCATGCTATTGCACGAGAAATTACTAGTTGTTGGATTAAAAATCGATGAACGCACCATTTCAAGTAACCTGAGTTTTCCGGTACCTATACATCACTTGCATTTGGAAATCAAACAACAGCTAATTTCAATTTATTGGTAGGTAAGGAAGATTAGTAAAAAGGTTGAATACGTATTTAACAAAAGTATAGGTACAAAATCTTCAGATACAATCCTTCAGGTTGCCGCATGCCAAGTTCTTGATGCAGAACTGTAGCTTGGAGTCCCTTATTGTCCATGGAATATGAAATTAAAAAACAATAATAAAAAAAAGGTTAAATCGCTGCCTATTCATATTTCAACTGTAAAAACCTTTGTGACAGAATGACCCGACTAAATTCATGATTATAGGTCAACGGGAGGTATCCTATAGGTACATTTTGATTCTCTAAACAAATGTATGGGAATGTATCGATGTCCGTATCCTCTGATTGCGATGATGTAGAGGCAGCGGGGTGTCACTAAGCGTTCTACGGTACCACCAATAGGTAGTGCCTTACTAGTAAGTACTAGGGCAGCCCTAACTATAACGGGTCTAGGCAGACAGACGGACGGATGGACGGTCGGATAGATGGAAAGATGGAAAGGCGTACAACAAAATATAAGGGTTCCGGTTTTTTCCTTTTTACGGAACCATTAAAACAAAACCTTCACTACACACATACAATACAAACTTTCAACCGTGTTCTTATCTTATCTTATTTAAGGTCAGGGGGCCCTAGCGGAGATACTTCGACCCATTGGGATCGATCCACATCCACCCCTAAGCTCCATCTCCATGTGTGGGAACATGGAGCTCAGGGGTAGTGCTCTGAATTCCTTTGGCTCCAGGTATCCTGCAACAGGGTCAAACACAAAACGATGACGAAAGTTTGATTTTCTTATTGAACCTTTAGCCACATTAAAAAGTACTCCTTTTCTTTTGAACTGTATGATTAAAATCATGTCTATATGTCTAAAAGCTGTTAACTGTTGGCTACGGGAAAGATGGGCTCTAAAGTTCAGCTGAACACACACTTTGTCTTTCTTGTTGTCAAACGAAAGATTTTCTAATGAGGCAGCTAGAAAATGCACAACAATTGGAGAAATGTCATAAAATGTGTGCACTTTCTCTCACTACCAACTGATAGAGAATTAATTATCCAAATGTATGATGCGACAGTGATATGTTAAAGAAAAACCGGCCTAGTGTGTATCGGGCCACGTATAAATACAATACAATGAAAAAGTTGTGCAAGCAAAAAGGCGTAAGTGTCTTTATAATATTTAGGCACTTATGTCCTTTTGTAATAACGTTTTATATCCTATCTTCCAGATTTATTCAAAAAAAATTTGAGCTCGCGTTCAAAAATAGGTAAGAGGGGGACTCTTTTTCAGACTTTCAGAGCAATTATTTCCGAAAATATTAGATTAATAATAGTTATAAAAACATCTAAATTATTTTCAAAGGCCTATCCGATGATGTGCCAAAAACCCCCCTAAGCATATTTCTGTTCGCAACTTATAGGTAAAACTAAGTAGCGGCATACAAAATACACTTTCAGCTATAATATCTGTATCATATGCTTTATAATTACTGAGTGAAACAGCTGTGACAAACGGACGAACGGACAGACGGACTGGACGAAAAACTGGGCTAAAAGGGTTCCGTTTTACCCATTTTGGCTACGAAGCCCTAACAATGACTATACAAGTTAAAAACTCTTCTCTTCTCTTCTCTTCTTTTTCAACCTTATTTCACCCACTGTTGGGTATAGGTCTCCTCATGAGTACGCCATCTTTCTCTATCCTGGGCTTTTTGCATCCAGTTCTTTCCAACCACTTTGGTTATGTCATCGGCCCATCTCGCGAACTGTCCTCCAGGATTCCGGTGTCCAAGCCAAGGTCTCCACTCAGATACTCGTCGGCTCCATCGATCGTCTGTTGTGCGGCTTACATGCCCGGCCCATCTCCACTTTCTCTTGGCAATGACCTGGGCGATGTCGGAAAGTTTGGTGCGCCTTCGGATCTCGACATTTCTGATGCGGTCTTGCAGTTTAATACCTAGCATGATACGCTCCATTTTCCGCTGTGCTACTTGGAGCTTATTAATTAAGTTTTTGGTCAGGGTCCAGGTCTCCGCCCCGTAAACCATAACTGGTAAGACACACATTTCGAATGCCCGTTTTTTAAGGAAGAGGGGCATCTTACCCTTAAAGATGTCCGACAATTTACTAAACGCAGCCCAGCCTAGTCTTATTCGGCGCTCTACTTCCTGGTTACACCTCTTCCCCAAGCTAACCTGTTGACCCAGATATATGTACCGATCAACACGTTCGATCTCCTCATCTCCGATCTTGATTTCAATACCTTCGGTATCATCACTCATGAACTTGGTCTTCTTTAAGTTCATACGGAGGCCCACTTTCAGAGAGGCATCATTCAGCTCTTCCATCATATCCTGTAGCTGTTCCAGGTTCTCAGCAAAAATGATGACATCATCCGCGAATCGGAGATGATTTAGCCCTCTACCGTAGATGTTAAGACCCCTATCTGTCCAGTCGAGGAGCTTAAAAACATCTTCTAGGCAAGCTGTAAATAGTTTCGGGGAAATGGGATCACCTTGTCGGACCCCTCTTCGGACCGGAACTGGTGACGAGAGGTCGTGTAGTTTTATTTGTAAAGTAGCCGCGTTGTAGATTTCCTTAACCACCTCAACATACCTTGTGTCTACAAGGCTTCGCTTCCAAGAGTGTAGTACTGCCCAGTGCTCAATAGAATCGAAAGCCTTTTCGTAATCTACGAATGCGACTGCTATTGGTAGATTATATTCCTTACACTTCTCTAGAACTTGTCCTACGGTATGCAAATGGTCTATTGTGGAGAAGCCACTGCGGAAGCCAGCTTGTTCTATAGGCTGAGCCATATCCAGGCGGTCGGCAAGGCGGAGAGTTATCACCTTGGTAAACAACTTGTATATCTGGCTTAGTAAGGAGATTGGTCGGTAGTTTGCCAAATCAGCGATGTCTCCTTTCTTGTGAAGCAAGATCACTATCGCGTTCTTCCATGTCTCTGGAGTTACTCCCTCAAATAGTACTTTATTGAAAAGCAACTGCAGTTGCTTTAAAATAGGGGTTCCTCCATGCTTTAGATATTCGATTATAATCTTGTCCTCGCCAGGTGATTTCCCGTTTTTCATGTGTCTTAAAGCGTTTTTTATTTCATACATGCTAATTTCAGGTAGGTCCTCCGTTTTGTGTTTTGTGAGACGAGCCCTCGGGTCCGTTTGTTGGATGGTTGGCTCGGGCGTAGAGGATGCATATAGTGTTGAGTAAAATTTTTCTGCTTCTTTAAGTATTTCCTCTCTGCACGTTGTCACGTTTCCTCTATCTGTAATGAGCTTGTGAATCTGTTTGTTTCCGTTGTTTAGTTGCTTTTGAAACACTTTTGGACCACGGTATTTTTCAATTGTGTCCTGTATGATATTAAACTTCTTCCGCCTTACGTCTCTGCGCACCGCTTTTCGTATGCGTTTGTTTATATCAGAAACCTTTTTGTGATCCGAGACCGCCAGCAGTTTTCTGCGTTCTTCCATTAGGCACTTGGTTTCCGCCGAAAGAGTACATTTTGAGGGCCTATACTTGGGTTTAATTTCTTGCACTATACTCTTTATTTTACAGACTATTTCGTTATTTATATCGTTGACGTTACGGGTGGTGTCAACAGACAATTCCTTGCTCAGCCTCTCCTGATAGTATTCCTGTTGAGCCTTTATATAGTCATTGTCAACTGCCTTGGGTGATGCCATAACGAGTTTGCGCCGTTAGTTATAGTTAAAAACTATTTTTGCATGACAACGCAATTTTGACTCACATCTATATATTACGATTTATTATATAAAACTAGGTTTAGCAAAGGACTAAAAGTTTTTAAAATAATTCTAAATCATTTAACTTAGTATGTTATCAAAAACATTGACTGAGTGGTATGTTGCGGAGTAGGAGTAAATAAGTATAAGGATTAGCTATGCCACTGATCTGCTGAAAAATTTGTTTTAGAGTGTGCAAATCCGCCCAGCCTGCAGACAGATAGAAAGGCAGATAGACAGACACACAGGTGAACAGATGGACAGACGAACAGACAGACGGACGGACGGATTGACAGGCGAACAGACGGACAGACAGACGGACAGACCGACGGACGGACGGACAACAAAGTGATTCTATTAGGGTTCTGTTTTTCAATAATAATAATAAATCGTAGAATATTTAGAAATAAAGTCACTTGGTTTATAAGGTATTCCGTTGAATTGAGAACCTGTTTCAGTATTAGATGTCGCCCAAGAATGAGTACTACACTACTATTATGAACTCATTGTACTTCATTAAAAAAACATATAAGTTAAATATCTCTGTTTTATATTTTTAGATGAAATCCTGACTACTTAAAAATACTTTTTTGTATTTTAGTAAACTTAGGTACCTACTTATTAAAATACAAGAAAATTAAACTTCTTACAAGGTGGTCAGTTGCCCATTCTTGTAAACTTAGAACGCAGCCCATTTTTGAAAATAATAGTTTCACGAAAGGGAGTCCAAATCAGCGTTTATACAGGCTGATTCATAAGATGTGAGTAGGATTTCTACTACTATTATAAAGCGTACTTCGTAATCAACTTTAGTTTTCTGACAAGCTTTGTTCTTTAAATATTATAAGGATTTCTACTAGGTATACTATTATAAAGCATACTTCGTAATCAACTTTAGTTTTCTGACAAGCTTTGTTCTTCAAATATTACACTCCGGAAACAAGCGTTCTGTTATTTTCTTTTAACGGAACCCTAAAAAACCTCCATTACACACATACTTACAATAAAAACTTTCTCGGTTTTAGTAAGAAGTCTATATATACATGGGCACCATTGTAAATCTCTCCCTCATAGGCAGGAGCTGTCACTAAGCGTGTTACGTTATTACTTAGTAAGGCAGACTCTTACTGTCAAGACAGACAGACAGACGAATGGACGAACGAACTACAAAGTGATTCTATAAGGGTCCTGTTTTTTTTTTCCTTTAGTGGGAACCCTAAAAACAAAACTTTCACTACGCACTTACAATACAATCTTTCAACCGTTTCCTTAAACCCTGATATTACTTGTCTTGTTTTTTTCTATATATGTATACGTCACAGTAAGATTGTGAAAACCACTAAATTGTATATATAATTTTCTTCGTGAAATAAATGAACTTAACTTAACTTAACCGGCTTATAATCTAACTAGGGAGATTCTATTGTATGGGAAAATTGTGAACTATGTCGAATCGTTCTATAGATGATTAGACCACTGGTTGGCGTAGTTGGTGGTGATCTTGCCTGCTATGCCGATGGTCCTGGGTTCGAATCTCGGTAAGGGGGTTCCGAGGAATTGTTCGGATTAATCCCTGCCGCTTCTTTCCGCCATCGCCCTACGCGACAATATTTCCACTCTCATCATTTAGATGGTTGGCAGTCCTCAACTGTGCGCTTTTCCCGGAACTTCCTGCCTCGCACAGCTAAACTGTGGAACGAACCGTCGCCAGCGGTGTTTCCGGACCGATACGACCTTCAAACCTTCAAGAAAAGAGCGTACTCCCACCTTAAAGGCCGGCAACGCACTTGCGACACCTCTGGTGTTGCGGGTGTCCATGGACGACGTTAATCGCTTACCATCAGGCGATTCGTTTGCTCGTTTGCCACCTATAGCATAAAAAAGGGCATTTATTTGTGTGATGAACACAGATATTTGTTTCTGAGTCATGGATGTCTTCTATGTATTTGTATATTATACCTATATATATATCGTTGTCTGAGTACCCGTAACACGAGATATTTTGAAGGCAATTACGCCTTTTTGCTTGCACAATTTTACTATAATATTTATCAACCCATAATTATGTGTACTTAATTTCAAAAAGTGCAAATGACGGACTTAATATCTTGAGGCACTCTCTACCAGTCAAACAGAAACTTGTCTTTGGTACACGATCATAAACATTGACAATGAATTCTTAGACACAAACCAAAAATAATATATTGTTCTATTAATTGTACAGTCAACTACTAAGATATGAATACAGCCATAGTGCCAGAAATATGTATACAGGACTTTATTGCCTGAACATTAAGGTGTTACCCGCCTGTAAGGGTGCCGCGTAAAAATTGCGATGTCCATAGAAGAGATATAACCATACCAAACCTTTTTTAAGAAGCACTTGCAAAAAAGTGTTTGCCGTCCAAATCTTCAATACAATATGGAAAGAGCCATAGCCTCTTAAACTTCCACGTATCCTAGTCGAACTGTGACATTAACTATCTTCTTTACTTGTATTGATTACAATGACCAAATATCTTTTTTGACGATACCAAAATGCCCGAGCTCCCCATCCTAAAATAGAGGGAGCTGGTTTTGAACGAATCTTCAGTAGTCAAAAACCTGCGAATAATACTTTTTTTTAATAATTACTTATCTTTAAAATTATACTTTCGGGAAATATTGCTTACGTACGCTCTTGCTACTCCCTCGTCAGAAAAATTGTAACACTTCGTTACCAAGCCCCTTAATTCGCGGGCTCTAATGTAGGCAGGGTGAGGGAAGGAGGTACTTATTTATTATGTATCAAAGTACATGATAGCCCGCGAATTACCGGGCATGGTAGACGAAGGATTAATCCTTCCTCCACTTTTAAAGTCAGTTGTAAGTAGGTACCTAAATAAATATTTCACAAACATGCTCAGAAAGTTAGTCTCATTTCATTCCCAAATAAAAGACGTAAAGTATCTAAGTAATCATTTAACCACCTCTAGCAGGGCGCGGACGCAGCGGATAATAATGGATTTTGTAGGGTTAATTCCACTCCTAGTGGAAAAAAAAAACCTCCTGGCCCCGGGGGCCCCGCCCCGCAGGCCGCGCCTGGACGTAAATGTTCGAAAAAAGCACTAGATAAGGTGCCGTGGCGGAAACAAGGGTTGCCTCGCCCCAGCAACCACCTCGTCAGTCAATCCCTTACTTTCTCGTCTCGCCAATAATGTACCCTCATCACAAATACTCATCAAATGTATCCTCATTATCATTTCACCCTCGTCACAAAAGCTAATCGGCTCAGTATAGTTTTGTATGTATCTATGATGTTGCAGTAGAATACACTACACAACAAACCCACATAATTAATAATTATATAGTGTTTTGTATTTAAATATTGCTTATGATGATACCTAATATCTATATTTTACCTGAAGCAGCAAACAGACTGACTATTTTTCTTGGAATGAAGCGCCGAGCGATAATGTACATAAGACAAACTCCACAAGTATATTCCGACGCATATTACTATTACACACGATGCAGGAACATAAAAATATAATGTATTATTATGTATTAATAGTTTAATAGCAATCACTAAGATTAAATATTATTAAAACGGTGAAGCAAAAAACATTGACATTTAAAGTCGATGACAGCTAGCAAACCTGCATATAACATCGATGCGCGCGCAAGAGCGTGAGGCTTGACAAAAGTGACATTTGAAAAAATCGTCTAGCCCCGATAGCCCGGACACCTCGGATAGGCCCGTCCCGTGTCGGTGGGTAATCGGTGACAGCTTAGAAAGATCGGAAGCCCCGTCCCGTCCCGTCCCGTCCCGTGCTAGTGTGAGTCATCCTTAACCCGACTCAACTTACATTTACAACCCCCTACCTCGTCTCCAATGGTACTTTATGGCATTGGAAATATACCGGCACTGACTGTGCGTAGTTGTGTCCCTCTGAATTTCAAACCCGTGAACTCCCCTTACCCAGTTACTACGGTCACCACATCTATGGTCGTAGATACCATTGCCGGCACTCACCCCGATATAGAATTGCCACTTTCGGCCCGATCTGCAGCGCGATCGCTGCATCTCGCCGACCCTCTCTTTTATAAACCTGACCAAATTGATGTACTACTAGGAGCTGATGTTTTCGGCTCCCTCTTGCTTTCAGACGTTATCCATCTACAGCCATGTGGCTTGACGGCTATATCCACCATTTTCGGTTACATCTTATCTGGACCAGTAACAAACCTCCCTAGCCCAAGACCCCTTATGAGTGCCCTTTCGCTAACTCAAGTAGTTGAGCGGTTCTGGAAAATAGAGGAAACCCCTGAGTCACCCCAACCAAACCCCCTAGATGTTGAATGTGAGATGTTGTTTAAAACCACAACAACTCGAAACCCTGATGGTACTTTCGTTACGAGATTACCCCTTTTGAGCGACCGTCCCTCTCTCGGTGAGAGTTTTGGCATAGCAGAAAAAAGATTCCTTAATTTAGAAAGGCGGCTACAAACCGATCCTTGCCTAAAGTCCAAATATATAGAGTTTATGCGTGAATATCAAAGGCTGAATCACATGTCAGTGTCCTCTGTGAACTTACGCTCAGTAGAACATTTCTTTATCCCCCACCATGGAGTTTTTAAAACTAGTGACGGCGAAAAATCAAAAATTCGCGTAGTTTTCGATGGTAGCAGTAAAAGCTCAAACGGAATCTCCCTTAATCAATGTTTACACACAGGTCCAAAGCTACAGAGAGATATCACCCAAATACTCCTTAATTTTCGTAGACATGCTATCGTATTTGTTACTGATATCAGAATGATGTTCCAAATGTCATGGATTCATCCCGAGGATAGGCGATTTCAATTGATTTTGTGGCGTGAGTCCCCTCTAGACCCTCTCCTTACTTATGAACTAAACACCAACACGTATGGCTTACGATCAAGTCCTTATATTGCGATTCGAGTACTTATGGAATTGGCGGAACGGGAACGATCTAAGTATCCACAAGCAGCAGCGGTACTCGAGTCAGATATATATGTAGATGATTGCTTGACCGGTGCTTCTACCCTTGAAGAAGCCCGTAATCTCAAAAGGGAGTTAGAATCCTTAATGCGTGCAGGAGGATACGAATTGAGAAAATGGCTCTCGAATAAACCCGAACTGTTAGATGACCTCCCCCCTGACCACCTGCAGCCGGTTCATACAATAAGAGATATTGAAAACCCCCAAACAGTAGCGGTCCTTGGTGTCCAGTTTAACCCTATGACTGATGCCTTTACTTATACAACATGTATAGACACCGATCAAGGTCAAACCAAACGAAAGGTGTTGTCGCTTATAGCTCGTACCTTTGACCCCAGCGGTTGGATTTCGCCAATCGTTTTTAAAGCTAAGGTTTTTATTCAACGACTCTGGCTTTCGGGCCTTGATTGGGATGCTCCACTCACCCCAGAGCTAAATACCGAATGGCTCCGATTTACTGACGAATTGATGAACACTATGCGCCAGATTTCTATACCTAGATGTGTCCTGCCCCCCAAACCTCAGTCCTATACCTTGCATGGTTTTAGTGACGCCTCCGAGGCCGGATTTGCTGCCGTAATCTACCTCCGCGCTGTGGATCAGCAAAATAATTGCTCCGTCCATTTGTTAATGTCCAAAACAAAGGTTGCCCCAGTTCGGACTCGTTCAACAATTCCAAAGTTGGAATTACAGGGAGCTGCGCTCCTGTCAAAATTAGTCCAACACGTTGCCTCCTGTCTGCAGAAGTCATTAGTGTTTGACGCCATCTGTACTTGGACGGATAGCCAAGTTACTCTTGCCTGGCTCAAGGCTTCACCACATGAACTTCAAACTTTTGAAGCTAATCGCGTTTCTCAGATTAAAAATGCCGTAATCCCTTCCATTTGGCGACATGTTCCCGGCGACCTAAATCCTGCTGACTGCGCTTCCCGGGGCTTATCCCCACGTGCGCTCCTTAACCATCCCCTCTGGTGGTGTCCAAAATGGCTGCTACAAGCACCAGATAATTGGCCATCTAACGACTTGTGTCCGATCGCACAGCAACTACGATGTCTCGTAGTCTCCAGTGTAAGTTGTATTCCATGTCCTGATTTCCTCTTAGACCGCTTCAGTTCATTCCAAAAACTGATTGGAGTTACCGGGTTTATGTTACGATTCTATAAAAATGCTCACCTTCCCCAGCACCGTGAAACTTCCCCCTTCTTGACTGCAACCGAACGAAAAAATGCACTTATGTTCCTCATTAGACTCGTACAACTGACCTCCTTTTCCACAGAAATAGATCTCCTTAAACGTGGACTAACCGTTCGTTCCCCTATTCAAAAATTGAACCCGTTCCTAGACAACACTGGACTTATCAGAGTGGGCGGTCGCATAAAACACTGACTTACCTTTCGATGCGCGGCATCCTTTACTTCTCCCTAAAACCGGTAATTTTATAAAAATATTAATTATGCACTATCATATTGAAAATTCTCATGCTCCACCTGGTGGCTTACACAGTATATTAGCCCGCGAGTTTTGGATTTTGTCAGTTCGACGATTAATAAATAATGTGATATTTAAATGTTTGCCTTGTTACCGCCTAAACGCAATCGCGAAACAGCCGTTCATGGGCGATCTCCCGAGAGACCGTGTAACTGCCACACGTGCGTTTAAGGGAGTCGGCACGGATTTTGCCGGTCCCTTTTTCACAAAGGTACAAGCTGTTCGCAACAGAAAGCTTGTAAAAACCTACCTATGTATCTTTGTGTGTCTTGCTACTAAAGCCGTCCACCTTGAGGTGGTGTCGGATTTAACTACCGAGGCGTTTCTTGCAGCACTTACCCGTTTCGCCTCCCGCCGCGGGCTACCCTCGCTTATACGTTCGGACTGTGGACGAAACTATGTAGGCGCGGATAATCATCTCCGTGAAGTCCATAGTTTTCTAAATGCAAACAAATATACTATAGGTTCCGAGATGGCAAAACGAAATGTTACCTGGATATTCGATCCCCCGACCACTCCTCACTGGGGCGGTCTATTTGAAGCAGCTGTAAAATCAGCGAAAGCCCATTTGAAACGTGTTATTGGAGATACCCACCTAACATATGAACAACTAACGACCGTGTTCACAAAAATCGAAGCGGTTTTAAATTCCAGGCCGCTGTGTCCCCTTTCACCTGACCCTAACGACCTTCAGGTTCTGACACCAGGACACCAGATTATAGGAGAACCTCTGACTGCCATTCCCGAATATCCGCTTCAGAATGTCAAAACGAATAAACTCACTCGCTTTCAACTAGTTCAACAGATGCTGCAGAATTTCTGGGCACGTTGGCAGACTCAATATTTATGTACCTTGCAAACAAGGCCTAAATGGGCATCCCATACTGAGCCCCCGACCGTGGGCGAATTGGTTCTCCTCAGAGAAGACAACGTCTCTCCTTTAGAGTGGAGACGTGGCCGTATCATATCAATAAACCCAGGAAAAGACGGCGTCGTGCGTGTGGTACATGTCCGGATGGCTACCGGCGTACTAACCAGACCTACTAACCGGATTATTCGTTTACCCGTTGATAAACTTTAAATTAACCTTATTCCAGAATGCAAGCATATTCATATTACATACTTATTATTAAATTATTCTTTCGTAAACATGGTTATGTTTAGGGCGGGGGTATGTTCATTATATTGTTTAATTTGTTTTATGTAGGTAGATTCCTTAGCATAACCCCCCGCTTTCCCCACCCCGCCCGCGCAACCCTCTTGTTAATTATGACACCTATGACAGACAAAAAAATGACATGCACCTAACCGCGCGTGCTGTGCCGCCGCGACTCATGTGAATTCGGGATACGTACCTATACCTATAGAAGAAAGTGCCCGTTTTGTGTGGATTCCTGTCTCAGGAGAAAGTGAAAGATATGTGCTGTCTTGACCATTGACTATTTCACCCCTGTAATCTGTGTGCCCACCTCGATCTTGAACATCATTGAATAGGGATTTGAAAATCATTGTTAGGTTACTTTAATTATTTTAAAGTTTAAAAGGCCATTTAGGAACTGTAACGATTTAACGTAACTTAACGAGTACTTAGGGTATCTTAAGACCGGACCGATCTTGATGATTCACACTTAAATGGATTCGGCAATGATAAAAAAAAATCACGATAATGAGACGCCATTTTGTAAAAAATAAAATAAAATCTATGGATGGATATAGAAGTGGGGTATCATTGAATAGGGATTTGAAAATCATTGTTAGGTTTCTTTAATCATTTTAAAGTTTAAAAGGCCATTTATGAACTGTAAAGATTTAACGTTGCTTAACGAGTAAGAGGGCATAGGGGGGGCGGAGCCCCTCTCACAAAAAATTTACAACAGTCTACTAGTTTCACCCGGGTAGGTTCGTTACTAATCTTTTGTAGACTAAGAATGTAAAGTAAAAGAGGGCAAGGTTTGTAACTTTGCGTAGATTAAGAAAGGAAGTGAGAAGACAGTCTCCGGTAACCTACATGTGGGAGGTAGGCTCGGTGATAAAATAAAAAATCCGATAGTTGTTTCGGTGAACAGTCACATAAGTCGACCTAGAACTTGAGAGGATCTCGCTAGCTGGCTGGATCAAGGGTCAGATGAGAAAAACTATTAACGTCACATAACGAGCTATTTCGTCTTAATGAGGACTACCGCGAGTTGATTTTCCGCTAGGGGCGCTAGTGGAACGTGGGTCCTACAAGAACATTTCAAACGTCACTTTGACAACTCTCTCATACTAACAGAGGACCCACGCATGAGTGGCGCCGCCTGGTGAGCGACAATACGGTAGCTCCCATTACATTGGGATTAGGAATTAATAATCATTCAATATACCCGACGACGGTAATACATAACGTACAAAACGCACAATGGTGCGTCGAAAACGTTAACGTTCGTCTGCCAAATTTTAGTCCTCGAATTTTTGCGAAGGGTCAAGCATATGTGGCATTAAGCCGAGTTCGGTCTTTAGACGGATTAACGATCACTAGTCTAGACCACTGCACTAGGACATTTCAAATAAGCCATGAGTGACCTCTCTTCTTGTCTTTGCTGTCCCCACTGCCCTAATTTATCAAGGACATTCACTGTTCATGGCCTTAAAGTGCATATCGGGCGCATGCACAAAGGTTCACCGCGTACGAGTTCCACCGATCCGTCGCAGGTGGCGTCGCAGCCAGCACAGACAGACGTCTCCAGAGCTGTAGGGCTGGATGACTTAGCTGCTCTTAAGCGATCAGTGCGGGTGCTTCGTCATATCCCAAAGGGGGCCCGGTGTCTGGCGGCGGGTAAGCTCGGCGATCTCATTGATAAATGTACCGACACTAATGGTACTGGTGAATGGGTCGCACTTCTAGCTTTCGCCTATTCCGCATTACGGGCGCCGGATGCGGCGAGTAAAGGTAACCTAACTTCGAAGGTCAAGCGCAATATAGATTGTGCTTGTGATTTGAAAGGTTGGAGTGATATTTGTGGAGAACCAGGGGTCACCCAGCCAAGTTCACTTCTTAAGTCGGTTGAGTCCAAGGTTTTTGAGGGTGACATCAAGGGCGCGGTTCGGGTGCTTATGTCGGATAACGGGGTAGCGCCGTCGACTCCGGAGACTCTTGCTACCTTACAGTCCAAGCACCCAGCTCCTTCTCGTCCTCTAGTGTTCCCTCAAGAGCCAGATAGCTCTTTTATAGCGGTAAAGGTTGAAATGGATGACGTAGCCCAAGCTCTCAGTTCTTTTGACAGCCGTTCGGCTGCCGGATTAGATGGTATTCGTCCCGCGCATTTGAAGGAACTCACGTCCGGCTCTGCAGGTGATAATGGTCGGCGGTTGCTGCAGTCTCTGACCAACCTTTGTAACTTCCTCCTTAGTGGTCAGCTAAACCCGGTGGTTTGTCCGTATATCTATGGGGCCGCTTTTTGCGCGTTATCTAAAAAGGATGGAGGCGTGAGGCCGATTGCGATCAGTAGCACATTTCGCCGTTTGACGGCTAAGCTTGGGTGTCGGGCGGTGAGGGACGAGATGGCGGCCTATTTGCGACCGCGACAATTGGGGTTTGGCACCAGATTGGGTTGCGAGGCAGCGATTCACGCCACGGGCTTTTGCTTTGGATCCACTAAACGCGAAGGCCGTAATACTCAAGCTCGACATTAAGAATGCGTTCAATTCTGTTGAGCGGGATGTTATGCTGTCTGAGATCAAAGATACCCTCTCTCTATCCATTCTTACATCAGGTATACTCGTCTCTTTCAAACCTGTTTTATAATGGTTCCCTCGTTTTGTCTCGGGTCGGCGCGCAGCAGGGGGATCCTCTTGGGCCTCTGGTCTTCAGTCTCGCCATACAGAGGGCAATTGCGGGGCTTCATTCCCCATTGAACATATGGTACTTGGATGATGGTACCCTCGGGGAGGAGCCTGAGGTAGTAAAGCAAGATTTGCTCACTCTTCTTCCGCTATTTCGAGATCTGGGGCTAGAGATAAACCCTGGCAAGTGCGAATTTTACCCATGTAGTGCTGAATCCCGTGTGTACTTTTCTGGTTTTGGGGATTTACTTCCCGGACTTCAGGAGTTGTCACCTTTGAACCCTTTTGGGCTCTCCCATATTCCCAGAAACCGTTCCTGATGCATTCGAGGCAAGGATACAGCTTTTACTGATGGCGGCGGGACGGCTAAAACGCTTATCTGCTCACGTCGCTTTAAGTCGTCGTTGAGGGGTTGTTTTGCCGTTCCTAGGTTGACCTACTTTTTGCGAACGGTACCCGTCTGGTTGCACCCGGTTCATATCGACGCCTTTGACTGTGTGTTGAAGGAGTCGGTTGAATCCTTATTAAATGTCTCCCTTAATGCTGGGCAGTGGGCCATGGCATCTCTGCCCATTCGGAATGGTGGTTTGGGCATCCGGTGCGCGCGGGATATGTGTTTGCCGGCTTTCTTGGCATCGGCAGCTGGGGTCGTGGGCCTTGTCACTCAAATTTTGTCTTCCAATGGTGACCAGGTTTCTATACCTCACGCTGCCGATGCGAGGACGGCTTGGTCGGCTCTCAACCCGGTTGCGCCTTTGCCTGACAGACTGGACTCTCAGTGGTTGTGGGACGACGTAGGCGTCAAAAGGGTGTACGAAGGGATTTTGGAGGGCGCAGTGGGGGTGGATAGGGCAAGACTTATTGCCGTATCGAGGCCCGAGTCAGGGGCGTGGCTCCATGCCCTTCCCTCTCCACATTTAGGTACCCTCCTTGACAACGACTCGGTGCGGGTGGCGGTGGCTCTTCGCTTGGGCTGTGATGTCTGTCAACCCCATGTATGCATCTGCGGCTCTATGGTGGAGAGTAACGGCCATCACGCATTGAGTTGTTGTCGGTGTGCAGGGAGATTCCCACGTCATCATGCCCTTAACGACATCGTACGGAGGGCGCTTGTCTCGGCGAATGTCCCGTGTGTCCTGGAGCCTCCGGGCCTTAACAGGTCAGATGGCAAAAGGCCGGACGGGTTGACCCTCATTCCGTGGGAGAAGGGCAGATGTTTGTTGTGGGACGCCACGTGCGTCAGCACATTTGCAGCGTCTCATCTTGGCCGAACTATACGCTCGGCAGGTGCGGCGGCCGAGCAGGCTGGACCCTTTTGGACCCGGGTATGTCCTTAAACTACGTCCAACAAGTGAGGTAGGGCACAGCGAAACGTCATCTCGCTTGAATCTGGAGCAGCCTGACTGGGGAAATACCTCCACCTTACAGAATACCGAAGCCATAATAACATCACTACTTACTTTGTAGGTATGTGGTGTTGTGTTCCTCACGGTGAGTAAGGTTTCCAGAGCTCCAATCCCCCCAACCTCCCCCTTAATGATGATGACAGCGCAGATTAATAAGCTACCCCAGGAGGGTACCAGCTGCTCTAGCGCTGGAGAATCCCTTTCTGGGCTTCCATGCTCAGGTACTGTCGTGCCTGAGCGTGGACGCCGAGAGCGCCCCGTTTCGTACTCTGGGGGGGGCAAATCCGCGCTCCGCCATCCGCCATCCTCCCGAGGCAAGAGCAAGACGGCTACGGCAGCCCCTGCCACGCTCGCTGTGGATTTCTGCAACATCAGGGGTTTGCATTCTAATCTTAATGCTGTCCATCATCACCTCGAGACAGCTAAGCCGGCCTTGCTTTTTCTGACAGAGACGCAGATATCGTCTCCAGCGGACACAAAATACCTCTCCTACCCTGGGTACGAACTAGAGCATTCCTTTCTGCCTAGGGCTGGAGTGTGTGTGTACGTTAGAGGCGATATCAGTTCTCGTCGCCTCAGCAATCTTGAAGGTAGGGACCTTTCCACCTTATGGCTACGTGTTGATTGTGATGATCATCCTCGCGTCTATTCGTGCCTCTATAGGTCCCATAGCGGTGATGCCGAAACTGACCGACTCTTGGAGCAGATTCAGACGGCTGTGGATTCAGTGCAGCAGCAGATCCCATCCGCTGAGATCATCGTTCTTGGCGATTTTAACGCCCATAATGCCGAATGGCTGGGCTCCAGCAAGACTGATCATGCGGGGAGATCTGTTCACGACTTTGCTCTGACCTATGGCTTGACACAACTGGTTACTGCGCCTACGCGAATCCCAGATGTGGAGAGCCAGGAACCTTCCCTGTTGGACCTTCTGCTGACTTCTCACCCGGTTGGCTATGATGTATCCGTTGCAGCCCCTCTCGGTTCCTCGGATCATTGCCTCATCCGGAGTACAGTGCCTCTCACGTGCCCGCCGCGTCGGCGAGTTGCTTGTAGCCGCCGTGTGTGGCACTATAAGTCAGCAGACTGGGACGGGATGCGGGTGTTCTTTGCGTCTTACCCGTGGGGGCAGGTTTGCTTCACGCCGGATGATCCTGATATCGCTGCTGACTCTGTTGCTGACGTGGTGCTTCAGGGAATGGAACTTTTCGTTCCATCCTCTGCGGTACCTGTTGGTGGCAAAACCCAGCCTTGGTTTGATCGCTCCTGCAAAAAGGCGTCTCGCCGAAAGCTGGAGTGCTACCAAGCCTGGGTAAATGCAGCGGCGGTACAGGATGTAAAGACCAGCGCTTTAAAAAAGGAGTTTAACTTTGCCTCCAGGTCCTTCAAAAGAGCCATTGCCAGAGCAAAGTCGTTGCACATTGGTAGGATTGGCGAGAAACTAGAGCGTCTCCCCTCGGGAACTCGTGCGTTCTGGTCTCTTGCCAAAGCTATCCAGGGGAATTTCTGCACGCCGTCTTTTCCACCTCTGCACACGGGAAATGATTCGTTGGCCCACGACGCAAAAGACAAAGCCGATCTACTGGGTAAGCTTTTTGCGTCCAACTCGACTTTGGATGACGGGGGACAAGCGCCGCCGACTATACCGCGGTGCGAGAGCTGTATGCCAGATGTACAGTTCCGCCAAAGCTTTGTGCGTAAGGCTCTTCGCTCCCTCGACACCCATAAGTCCAGTGGGCCTGATGGAATCCCTGCAATTGTTCTCAAGATGTGTGCTCCTGAGTTGGCGCCGGTCTTAACGCGTCTTTTTCGGCTCTCCTACTCTTCTGGCGTAGTCCCGACTTCGTGGAAGTCAGCTTTGGTGCACCCGATCCCTAAAAAAGGCGACCGCTCAAATCCATCCGACTACAGGCCGATAGCTATAACCTCCCTTTTCTCTAAGATTATGGAGTCCATCATCAATCGTCAGCTCCTCTGGTACCTAGAGGATCACCAGCTGCTGAGTGACCAACAATACGGTTTCCGTAGGGGTCGTTCGGCTGGTGATCTTTTAGTTTACCTGACACATTGCTGGGCACAGGCGATAGAGAGTAAAGGTGAGGCACTGGCAGTTAGTTTGGATGTAGCGAAGGCCTTCGATCGCGTTTGGCACAAAGCACTTCTTTCGAAACTTCCATGCTATGGGCTCCCCGGGAAATTATGCGAATGGGTCAGCAGTTTTCTAGCAGACAGAAGCATTAAGGTCCTAGTTGACGGTGAATGCTCAGACTCAATGTCTGTGAATGCTGGTGTCCCTCAAGGCTGTGTGCTATCACCCACGCTATTCCTCCTGCATATCAATGACATGTTGCAAACTAGCGGCATTCATTGTTATGCTGATGATAGTACGGGTGATGCCTCCTACACCGGCCGCGCCAATATTTCCCGGGAAAACGTCATTGAGAGCCGGAACAAACTTGTGTCCGAAATTGAGACCTCCCTAAAAGAAGTCTCAGATTGGGGTCGACTTAATTTGGTCCATTTTAACCCTACAAAGACACAGGTTTGCGCGTTCACCGCAAAAAAACTTCCGTTCGTCGCGTCACCTCGTTTTGAGAGCATTCCCCTATCTGCCACAGCCAGTATTGGAATCCTTGGCGTTGACATCTCGAGTGAAGTCCAGTTCCGCGGCCACCTAGAGGGTAAGGCCAAATTGGCCTCGAAGAAGCTCGGTGTGCTCAATAGATCGAGGCAGTATTTCACGCCGGCCCATCGCCTACAGCTTTATAAGGCGCAGGTTCGCCCGCATATGGAATACTGCTCTCATCTTTGGGCAGGGGCACCTAAGTACCAGCTTCTTCCTCTAGACCGCATCCAACGGAGAGCAGCTCGAATTGTCAACTGCCAACGTATTTCTGATCGGCTTGATCCCTTGGCGCTGCGTAGAGATGTGGCCTCACTCTGTATTTTCTATCGCATGTATTATGGGGAGTGTTCCGAGGAATTGTTCGGATTAATCCCTGCCGCTTCTTTCCGCCATCGCCCTACGCGACAATATTTCCACTCTCACCATTTAGATGGTTGGCAGTCCTCAACTGTGCGCTTTTCCCGAAACTTCCTGCCTCGCACAGCTAAACTGTGGAACGAACTGTCGCCAGCGGTGTTTCCGGACCGATACGACCTTCAAACCTTCAAGAAAAGAGCGTACTCCCACCTTAAAGGCCGGCAACGCACTTGCGACACCTCTGGTGTTACGGGTGTCCATGGACGACGTTAATCGCTTACCATCAGGTGATTCGTTTGCTCGTTTGCCCCCTATAGCATAAAAAAAAAAAAAAAAAAAAGGCTGGGATTCGCAAGCGGGAGAAATATGCAGTTTTAGCAAACTATTTGTTTGTCCCGCTTGCGGTGGAGACCACGGGGTGTTGGTGTGTCGAGGCCAGGGCATTTATCAAGGAAGTGGGACGACGCTTACGGGACAGAGGTCTAGACCCTCGCTCCGGGTCTTTCTTGATGCAAAGGTTGTCTATCGCGGTTCAGCGAGGCAACGCGGCGAGTGTGATGGGTACCTTTGCATCTGGAGTACCGCGGGGCGAGTTAGTTTTGTAGTTATATTAAGTGTGTAGATAGTGTTTGAGTTTGGTTTTTTTTAATTTATTTTAGAAAATAATTTGCATTTATGTACCTTTTGTAGGTTCTAATTTAATTTTTATTTTATGACATTTTTTGTAATTATTGTATGACTAATATTTTGTATTTTGATTTATTAAATAAAATAGTTTTAATAATGAATAATACAGAACACAATAATCAATAATATTTAAATGCATGTAACCAATCAATTTCAATTGTATTAGTATATAATTTATATAAATATATAATTTAAAATGTAATTAAAATAATAAAAAGAGTGATAATTAAACAAAATTTTTATTATATAATAATCATAATTGTGCTGCATGTTAATCTCATTTGGAATATTAAAAGGCTCGCAAAACAAAACAAAGTGCACCTTATACCGATGAAATAAGTCACAAATTATAATAACAGAAAAGATTGACATGAATGATATGATACAACTCCCAAAAATCCCAATCCCATCTGACAAATCGTCTCAAGTGATGACATGGTTTTCCAGGTTCTCTATGCCTCCGCGTATGTGAGGCTGATTGTAGGTTATGCTTAAATTGATCGATATGTCTACCTCGTTGTCCATATTGTTTTCAGTTAAAATGTCCGGTTCCATAGAAAAACATTACTTAAGGAAAAAGAAAAGAATAATTACTTTGTTGTTGATCTGTTACTAATGTTAATTATCTCTTACCCGAGTTTCACTGAATGGATGTTTTTGTGTTTTGTTAATAATTATTCCTGTTTACGTGTTTAATCTGCGTTTTATTTATTTATTTTATTTTCCCTATTTCGGGTCGTCCGGTAACTGGGTAGGCGCGAGAGCCCCCTCTTTCCGCCTCTGTTCCGCTTCTTGCCGGCTCTTTTCCCTCTCTTCTGTTTGGGGGCCGGTGGTGGTGCTGCGGTGTGGGGTGGTGTTGTCGCTTAGGACGGCGGTTGTTCTGCGATGAAGGCTGCGTACTCGCTTCTGTCGGTGTCCAATGACAGTGTCTCCCCGTCCTTTTCTTGTGGTGGGGTGGTCATGGGTATTTCCTGCCAAGTAAGTAGACGTGCCGGCTCCCCGTATCCTCGTGGTGTTCCGTCTATGACGGCCAGTAGCGGCTTATTGTCCTCTTGGAACAGTTGTTACCCGACTGCGCAACGCAAAGGGTAATGTGTTTAACGGTCTATATTGTATGTATGTTTGTTCCTTTGTGGCAAACCAGAGATCAAACGCGTGGACCGATCTTGATGATTCACACGTCAATCGATTCGTCATCTTTGCGCGAATGTCACTAAAGACATGGCAATAATCAAAATTTAAAATCACGATCATGAGACGCCATTTTGTAAAAAAATTAGAATTAAAAACTATGGATAGATATCAAGTAGGGTATCATTGAATAGGGATTTGAAAATCATTGTTAGGTTACTTTAATCATTTTAAAGTTTAAAAGGCCATTTAGGAACTGTAACGATTTAACGTAACTTAACGAGTACTTAGGGTATCTTAAGACCGGACCGATCTTGATGATTCACACGAAACGAACAGTCGGGACCCAGCCGGCACCAATCTCCTAAATTATGGGTCCCGACTGTTTAAAATCACGATGTTTACATAATATTTTTTCATGTGATTATCAATCAACACTTGACTTGTTTCTTTCTTTTCAGTTAGGTTTTACGCAGTCGGGTTTTTTGATTTTTTAAATTATATTATTTTATTTTAAACTTTTTAGTTAGTTTTAGTCTAAAAATTCAATAATTCATTAATAACAACAGCAGCACTACGGCTAGTTTTACCCAGATATGTGCGTTACAACTATGAGACAAGAATGAGGGTTCATTATTAATAACAATAACAGCACAACACAACAGTTACTTTCTCGAAACATATTTTTTAGTTTAGATTAGCATTATTTATACAGCGTGGGTATTTGATACGGGCGAAAAATTATTCCAGCTATAGTACCTGTTCATATAAATCGTATGGGATAATAATTTCGTTAAATTGTGTTATTAATCAGGTGTAATGATTTTTCTAAGGTGCGACAGAGCTGCAATGTATGTCGTCCAACGTTATTTGACATGATAAATGACACTGACATGATACTCGTATGACGTTTAGATAGCTACGTTGATTTATGTGGATGCAATACATTGCGATAACAATAATACTATTTCGGTAAGCAGTCATGAATTGGAACACAACTAAATTTAAAAAGATTGGAAAAGTAAAAAGCACTAGTTCGCAAAAACAAACTTTGCGCACGCAAAACAGCCAAAAAAGGGCACTTTTTGAGCAACTGTATTGAAAACTCCTTAACAACCCCCACGACATTAATTCACTGAACGAAATGGAACGATTGCGAAGTTTACCGAGTCTTATTTATTTATTTTTATTTTATTTATTTAGAACATCAACAGCAATACAATAAAAATGGATAATTTAATAACATGCTAAACAACAAGCCAATAAAAGATGTCCACAAGAATACAAAGAATACCTATAATACAGGTGGAAGTTAATATAAAGCAGTGATAGTGCTTAGGAAAAACAACTAATGTATATATGTAAGAAGATGTAGGGATGTATGATGTGTGTATGTGTGTGTAAGGGTATGTGGGTGTGTGTGAGAGTGCGCGTAAAATAGATTACAAATTTTTTTTTACCATTATTATATTTTATTATATTTTATTTGTCGGCCTGTTTGAGTTTCAATAAAAATGATTGCATACGATTCTTTAATGTTGACTTGGTGCAGTCAAATAAGTCAATACTATTAAATTTTTTATTGTACAGGTTCAACATCCGATTAATTATAATTTAAACTTTCGTGAGTCATACTGATATTAAATTGCAACGGTTAAAACACTTACGAATTTTTATCACAATAGGCGTGGCATGTTTCCACTGCATCGGGCAGTCAACGTCCGACAGACAGAGTGGTGTTGTCACCTTCGCGGCTCGGGCTCCACTGCCCTAGAGGTCGCGCGTGACGAAGCAGGGTGATTCGAGCAATCCGGCGCCGTCGTTGCGAGAGTCTGAATTATCGGATCGTCTGACGGGATCAACGACAAGCACACCGAACTAACCGTGTCCACTAAATCCGGCTCTACCGATTCCCGAGTACGATTTACCGAGTCTTTTGTAAAATCATATAAATAATGCTAAGTGTTGTCATATAAACTCACAGAGTAATAATCAATACATATAATAAGAGAGTAGAAATAAAAAATCTGTACAATAAATATATTAAAAAAAAAAAATACGTAGGGGCGTATCAGAAACGTTGATAAAATATCTTTCAATGGTTTTTAGAATTTTTGTCTGTCTGTCGGTCTGTCTGTGAATTTGTTCGCTAACTCCGCAAAAAGTACTGGACAGAATTTTATGAAATTTGGTATGGTAATAGTTTATGTACCGGAGTAACATTTAGGATACTTTTTATCCGGTTTCGTAACATTTTTTTTTTACATATGTATAGTTTGCATTGCTCATAATAGATGGCGCTAGCGCTATTTTAACATGTATGTTACTACAACAGTATGTGTATATGTAGATAAGTAATGTACAAAAACTTCTATACGTATACTAAAAATTAAAAAAACAACCACATGCTGAAATTGTAATAATAATATTTGTACGAGCAAATATTTTGTTCT
Source organism: Lathronympha strigana (assembly GCA_949128165.1). NCBI lineage: Eukaryota > Metazoa > Arthropoda > Insecta > Lepidoptera > Tortricidae > Lathronympha > Lathronympha strigana. The sequence continues at coordinate 6,776,683 of OX421905.1, read as the reverse complement.
TAGGTAATTTAATTTTAATTAAATTTTAATACATTTAATTTTGTACTAAACGATCTGCGTTTCCTTACGTAGTTTACTTACACTAAAATATTTAGGAATGGAAACAGTCCAACTCCTAGGTAAAATTAAAAAAAATATTTCACGCGGACGAAGTCGCGGGTAAAAGCTAGCTAGTACAGTTAGTGGATAGGGGCGGCAAAATCTAAGCAGCCTACAGGCGGCAAATTTCTAAATGCGCCACTGATGTTAAACGCAACTAAGTATTTTCGTTACAACATAACACAACACAACATTCAAGACTAACGTTACACAACTTTCAAGGAATATTTAGAAGGCTTGTAAATACCCATATAAGGGTCCAGAAAGAAAATTAGATGTGCTTATAACGCTAACTTATTATAAAAACTAAGTACGACGTGAGGCTGTGTTTGTGTGTGTGTGTACGCCCCTACGTATTTTTTTTAAATATATTTATTGTACAGATTTTTTATTTCTACTCTCTTATAATGAACCCTCATTCTTGTCTCATAGTTGTAACGCACATATCTGGGTAAAACTAGCCGTAGTGCTGCTGTTGTTATTAATGAATTATTGAATTTTTAGACTAAAACTAACTAAAAAGTTTAAAATAAAATAATATAATTTAAAAAATCAAAAAACCCGACTGCGTAAAACCTAACTGAAAAGAAAGGAACAAGTCAAGTGTTGATTGATAATCACATGAAAAAATATTATGTAAACATCGTGATTTTAAACAGTCGGGACCCAGCCGGCACCAATCTCCTAAATTATGGGTCTTATCAATCAATTGATTATCAATCAACACTTGACTTGTTTCTTTCTTTTCAGTTAGGTTTTACGCAATCGGGTTTTTTGATTTTTTAAATTTTATTATTTTATATGTTTTTTGGTGGGGCCGTGGTCACTTCCCCCTGTGCGACAGCCTTTATCTGCCTCCATGGCTTGGTTTGTAGGGGTGCCGGGCGGGTTTGTTTCCTAACGCACGGGTCCATATTTGTCGCGTAATTAGTGTGACCTGTGCTGTTTCCATGTCCTCGACTCGCTTGTATCCTTTTTATTTTTTCTGTATTTCGGGTAGTTTTTGTGTGTGTCTTGCTTTTAGGAACATTGTGTTGCGCTTACTTTTGTAGTGTTAACTGAACTTTACAGTGTATTGCCTGCTGTTAAGGTTGTTTAATCCTTTACGCCTTGTTTCTATATGTTTGTAATGTTGGAATTCTTCTATGTTTTCCCTTTTGTTTTGTCGTTAATTCCTGGTCTATAAGTTATTATTCGTGTGTAGTAGGAGGCTTAGCTCCTGCAGGCATCCTTTCTGTGTTTTCTGTTCTTACCTTTGTCGGGAAGTTGTGTTTTATTTTATTTTTTAATGTTTTTACTGGTGGTGTGACTTTTATATCTTTGGATTACGGTTGATTTTCGTTTGGCTTGTGTGCCAAAATTACGTTCAGCTTCTTGTTTTGTGCGGTCGGGTTGTTGTCGACTGTTCGTTATCTTTGTTGTCGCGTAACAGGGTGCGTAGCCAAGATGCCAATCGCTCACGCTCGGTCACTAACGAAACGCAACTGTCATTGTCACACTTATAAGAAAGAGTGACAGAGAGAGGTAGCTACGATACGTTATTAAGCGTGAGCGATTGGCATCTTGGCTACGCACGCAGTTACGAGTATATGACTGGGGATTTACTATCTACGGTCTGAGGTACTTAGGTGCTAGTTTCGCACAATGACTTTTTTTCTGCTTTTGTTAATGTGAAGTTTCTTTTTGATACTAACTCTTGTATGTTTGTTGTTTACTCGCGTTTGTTTTTGTTGTAGTGTTGTTTCTGGGTTTTTTTACGCTTTTCCTTGGTTTTGGCGTACGATAGTGTATATTTCCTGTAACTCTTCGAAGTTTTTGACCTGTGGCCTGGGAAATGTCTTCTGGTCGTTCGGGTTCCTGAGTTCTCTGTCGTACCTTAGGAAGGCTGGTGTATATTTTGTTGACTGGTGTATTTACCGCGAAATTCAATTCTGGTAGGTATTTATCCCAGGTTTTATGATTACTCTCTATGTAAGTTGATATCATGATTCCTAACGTCTTATTAACCCTTTCGGTGTCGTTGCATTGTGCTGAATACGGTGGGGTGAGCCGGTGATTTGTGCCGTATTTCTTCAGAATATCTGTAAAAGTCTTTGAGACATACTGCCGGTCGTTATCTGTTATTAGGTTTTCCGGTGCTCCGTGTCGCAACGCGATGTATTGTTCGAACGTTTTTGCTTTACGTACGTCTTGTGACGTACGTTTACGTATTTTACGCAATCTGGATTTTTCGGGTCTGAATGGCGTTGTAATCTGTTCCTTGTTTCTGTATGCGGGTTTGTGTCTTGTATTGTGCCTACTGGGTCTCGTGACGTACGTTTACGTATTTTACGCAATCTGGATTTTTCGGGTCTGAATGGCGTTGTAATGTGTTCCTTGTTTCTGTATGCGGGTTTGTGTCTTGTATTGTGCCTACTGGGTCTCGTGACGTACGTTTACGTATTTTACGCAATCTGGATTTTTCGGGTCTGAATGGCGTTGTAATGTGTTCCTTGTTTCTGTATGCGGGTTTGTGTCTTGTATTGTGCCTACTGGGTCTTGTGACGTACGTTTACGTATTTTACGCAATCTGGATTTTTCGGGTCTGAATGGCGTTGTAATCTGTTCCTTGTTTCTGTATGCGGGTTTGTGTCTTGTATTGTGCCTACTGGGTTTCGTGACAGCCCATTTGCTATCTGGTTTGGTGTCGGTGTCGTCTCCTTGTGGGTTTGTATTGGGGGGTCTACTGCTGTGTTTTCTATTCTCTCGTGGATTTCTGTTTTTTGTGCCTCGTTTGTTCCTGGTTGTGTGTTATCTTCCTGTTTTTCCCCTTCATCTTTTCCTTGTGTTCTCAGTTCTGATCAGACCAGTGATACTCCTATTCTCTTCAATAAATACGTCCATTCCAATTATAATGTCTGTTGCTGTCGGTAATACTCGTAGCCAGTGTTTTATCTTTACACCCTGTATCTGTATCTCTGCCAGTATACTCTCTCTGGACAGTATTTTTGCTCCGTTTGCTAATCGTACTTCCCGAGTTTGGTATTTTGTGAGTAACGCTGTGTTCTTGCATTCGTTGAATACTGTCCGGTTTATATACGTGTTTGTTGAACCCGTGTCTATGAGGCCTTGGTACTTACGATCCATGATTTAGACGTCATTGTAGATTCGGTTGTCCTCTCTGTCTGTGTTATCCGCGGCTCCGAGTGTCTCTGTGTTTCCCCACTTCGCTTTTCTTATTGGTATGAGTAAGGTAGGCAGAGTAAAACGGCGTGTTAACTGTTCAACGCTCTGTATTTAAGTGAAGTGCAAATCATACTGACATTACTGACAATGAGTGAATGATTGACTGAACGAATGAATGTATTTATATAAGTGATCGAATGAACCGGATTTTTGTAATATACCAATAGTCCCCTTCAAAAATTCAAGTACTTTATACATTTAACAAACAGTTCTTATCGTAATTTTAATAATCAAACATAAGGATATTAATTTATGTAAACTTAACTTGCACTTAAATGTCACAAAACATATCTTTGTATATATATGCAATCACTTATCCTAAGAAAATTATATTAATTATAATACAATCACACTAAGTTTAATTTAGCTCTTAATTCATGGAACTTCGTCATTGGAATCGCCTTCGTGAATATGTCTGCTAGTTGGTTTTCTGTGGAAATATATTCTAGCATTATTACGTTATTATTTATTTGTTCACGAGTGAAATGGTATTTTATATCGATGTGTTTTGACTTTTTGTGATTTGTGGGGTTATTAGCAATGCTAATGCAACTATTGTTGTCTTCATAGATCAGGATAGGCTGAGATATTTGGATGTATATACTGTTAAGTAAAGATTTTATCCAGATAGCTTCTTTTACAGCTTCAAATAAACTCATGTATTCGGCTTCTGTTGAGGAAACGGCAACTGTATTTTGTTTACGTGTGCACCACGAAATTGTACAATTATCAAACATTTGAAATAGATAACCTGTTGTACTTTTTCTATCAGTTTCATCGCCTCCCCAATCAGAGTCCGCATAACCGGTCAATAGCTGTTTATAATCACATTTATGATAAGTCAATTTGAGATTTAAAGTTCCTTTAACATATCTTAAAATATGCTTTAAACATCTCCACAATTCCTCATTACCTTTAATTTGGAATCTACTCAGAATATTCACTGCTGCGCACAAATCAGGACGCGTACATAGCATTGCGTACATTAAGCAACCTATGACTTGCCTGCTTGGTGCATTATATTGCACATCACTATTTAATGCTTCATAGTTTAATTTATTTGGAAATGGTGTTTTCGAGGGATTGCAATCACCCATGGAGAATTTGTTTAAAACATTTTGTAAATATGTCGTTTGATCCAACGTTATTTTGTCATTGGTTCTTTCAATTCGTATGCCAAGAAATAATTTAATATCATGTAAATCGGTCATCTCAAACTGTTTCATTAAGCAGTTCTTAAGTTGTTGCATTGTTTGTGCACTTTTAGTTACTATTAATAAGTCATCAACATATAAGACTATATACGCATTCAAATCAATAGAATTTTGATTTAATATGTACAAACATGGATCAACTTTTGAACTTTCGAAACCCATGCCCTTAATTGCCTGATCGAAACGTTCGTACCAGCAACGCGAAGACTGTTTTAACCCATAAAGCGTTTTATTTAATTTACACACTTGATTAGACTTAGACGATATACCTTCGGGCACCTGCATGTAAATATCTTCCTTTAAAATACCATTTAAAAAGGCAGTCTTCACGTCCATATGATGAACAAGTAAATCGTTTTGATTCGCTAAGGCTAAAATTGATCTAAACGTAGCTATCCGCGCGACCGGGGCAAACGTTTCGTCATAATCTTCTAAATACTGTTGGCTAAAGCCTCGCGCCACTAGTCGGGCCTTGTATCGTATCGGTTCACCTAACTCATTGTTTTTAATAGTAAAAACCCATTTGCTACTTACAACATTTACACCACTAGGTTTTTCAACTAGACACCACGTTTGATTACTACGTAACGAGTCAATTTCACTTTTTATTGCACTTAACCACTCATTTGTATCTGGCCGATTAAAGATATCATTGAAATGCACCGGTAATGGTAACTGTTGTTTGGAACAAAGCGATAGAACCGTTGAATCTGGGTCATTCATTAATACGTAATTTTTAGAGGGTAGATTCCGGATTCTCTCGCTACGTCTCAAACAACTGCGGTCAGTACCGAGTGATTCGTTGCTAACGTCACTTTGTACCCGTTCATTCATGTCTTTTAGCGACTTGATATTTTCGTCACTTTGTTTATTGCCTATCAACTCCACCGGCTTATCTGGCTTGTTGATTTTGGCGGGAATTTCATCATTGCTGCATATTGGCTTGACCAACTCCACCGACTCATTGTTCGGCTTGTTGATTTTGGTAGGAATGGCATCACTGCATAGTTTTGACCTACCTAGTCTAGCCATAAGTTCTGTTACTGGCAGTTAACAATGATTTTAAGAAAAATAATGATTCGAATTTCGAATGTTGTGTTTTGACGTAAGTACTTGGATGTTTTTGCCACCATTTATATACAATATAATATTAAAATAAGTAAATTAATAATGGAGTGGGGTGTCAAAGAAAATAGAATTGCTGTGATTGCTCTGCATAAGGTAGGAATGGAGCCGTCCCACATTTTTGAGACACTAAAAAAGTTAGAGATCAGTCGAATGTTTGTGTATCGTACCATTCAAAGATACACCAAAACGTCCTCTGTCGATGACAGTAAAAGATCTGGCCGACCACGTACTGTTAGAACAAAACAAGCCGTTAATGCTGTAAGGGCCAGAATTCGCCGAAATCCCATAAGAAAACAGAAGATCCTTTCTAAGGAAATGAAAATACCACCTAGGACACTTTCGCGTATAATCAAAGATGACTTGAGTCTTGCAGCTTACCGACGATATACAGGACATATGTTAAATCAGTCACTAAAGGACAAGAGAGTTGAAAGATCAAAAAGCCTTTTATCTCGATACGCACATGGGAAATATAAAAATATTCTTTTCACGGATGAAAAAATTTTTACTATCGAGCAGCACTACAACAAACAAAATGATAAAGTGTACGCACACAACTCTCGAGAAGCTAAAGAGATAGTTGGAAGGATTCAGCGAGGTCATCATCCCGCTTACGTCATGGTTTGGTGGGGTGTGTCGTATCAAGGCGTCTCTGAGATCCATTTTTGCGAAAAAGGAGTGAAAATTTCAGCTAAAGTGTATCAGGATACGATTTTAGAAACAGTAGTTAAACCACTAAACGACACAATGTTCAAAAATGTACACTGGACCTTTCAGCAGGACTCAGCCCCGGGTCATAAAGCTCGCACCACCCAGATTTGGCTGCAAAGGAATGTTCCGGACTTCATCAAGGCAGATGATTGGCCCTCTTCCAGTCCCGACTTAAATCCCCTGGACTATAAATTGTGGTCAGTGTTAGAGGACATGGTCTGCTCTAAACGCCATGCCAATATCGATTCTCTAAAAAAATCTTTGAAGGTAGCAGTGGCAAATTTCCCAATGGATACAGTGCGTGAATCTATAGACGTGTGGCCGGATCGTTTGAGGGCGTGTATTAAAGCTAAAGGCGGGCATTTTGAATAAAAAATATATTGTTTAGAAACCTTATTAACTTACCTATAAATAAACATTTACTTATGGTAAATTAATTACATCCTTTTAAAAATATGTTTCATTTCATTTGTAACAGAACTTATGGCTAGACTAGGTAGATTCACCAAAATTTGACTCGTCAAACAATACGTCTCTGGCAATCAAAAATTGATTGTTTTCAGTATTAAACAATTTATAGCCGTTAGGTGCATACCCGATTAAAATCGATTTAAAAGATTTTTCGTCAAATTTGGTCTTTCTAGTTTTATTATGAACGTATGCAGTGGAACCAAATACCCTCAAGTGACTTATTTTCGGTTTTATACCATGCCACAATTCATACGGGGTTTTGCCAATTAGCGCTTTGGTGGGTAGCCTGTTTATTAAATAGCTTGCTGTTAAAATTGCCTCACCCCAAAACATTTTGTCCAATTTCGCACTTGTAACCATGGTTCTAGCCATTTCGGTTAACGTACGATTCATGCGTTCAGATACTGCATTTTGGACTGGTGTGTAAGGCACAGTTAAGTGATACGTTATTCCCATGTTTACACATAAATCTTTGAATTCATTTGACAGATACTCTCGGCCATTGTCACAATATAAATGAACTACCTTACAATTAAATAGATTTTCGCTCTTAGCAACATAATCTTGAAAACATTTTAAGACTTCAGATTTGGAATGCAACAAGTAGGTAACCGTGTAATGAGTGTAATCATCAATAAAATTGACAAAATAATTTTTATCGTCAACTGTAGTGGGGGTAATTCGGCCACAGACGTCACTGTGGACTATGAACAGGGGCCTGTTGTTTGTGCGTTCTGGTTTGGACTTTGCAAAAGGTAGTCGAGATTGTTTACCTAGAATACATGGCTCACATAACTCGTCGGTAGGCGGAATTATTTCATCAATTACTGAATAATCGTCAATCATATTTTTAAGACCAATGAACTTTTGTTTATTTACATGGCCTAGGCGTTGGTGCCATAATCTGTATAAATTTAAATGTCTTTCGGAATTTAAACTCAACGCCTTTTGCAAATTCACTGTAAATGTAACCTTAGATAGGTTATTGTAAGTAATACCTGACATGATACACTTATTACGTTTGTTATATATTTGAACGCCTTTATTATTAAATACAATAGTCATACCTGCTTGTTGCATTCTACTTACTGACAGTAAATTATTTGCAACTTCCGATGAGTATAAAACCTCCTCGAGAGAACCTTGTACTGCTAGATCAGTGGTAACGTCAATGCGACCTCGTCCTGTTGCCTGTATGAATACCTCATTTTTAGCGACATTTATTTTCAGTGGTGAAATAAAATCCGTGAATGCTGAGAAAAGATCCTTAGTGTTGACGATATGGTCCGTACATCCAGAATCTAAAAGAAAAGTAAGGTTATTACTATTATGATCCGATGTTGACAACTTACATTTTGAAAACATAAAAGCGAAACTGTCCTCATTGTATTGTTTCGGCACGGCAGTGTGAGCGGCGTTTTGCTGCGACTGCTGTCCGCTGCTGCCACCGCCGATGCTATTTACTTGGGATTTCTTGTAGTAGCGGCAATCCTGTTTGAAATGGTTTCGTCTTCCACAGAAATCACAGTACATCCTGGAAAATTGATGCGGTGAATGTCTTGGTTGTTGATTTCCTTTAAACTGATGCTGATAATTAAATGATTTCTTCTTTTTGTGATCAGGAACGTAGGATGATGTGTCATTCATAGGTCTTTTCCTTTTGTGAAACGGGATGTGTGAAGAGAACTTATCACTCGCAGCATGAAGTACTTTCAAACCGGTCACTGTCTCGCTCTTGATTTTAACTTCTTGATCCAAAAGGCGCGTTTTAACAAACGCTAGGTTCAAGTTATCTTCGCCGAGTGTCTCCAATGCAGTAATGACTCCATCGTACGTAGCAGGCAGCGTGAGTAATAAATGAGAGATTTTATCCATTTCTTCGAGCTTAGCGCCAGCAGAAATCAATTCCGTGATTAACATATCAAAACTTGTGAAATGCTGGGTCAAATTTACATCAGGCTGCAATTTTAAGTTTAATAATTGCTTACGTAGTGCCAACTGTGTCGCCAAGCTTCGTCGTTCGTATATTTTATCAAGATTGTCGATAATTATTTTTGCAGTTTCCGTGTCTTGGGCGAAATTTAAAAATGCGTCACCCAAATATTCGACAATTGTACCTTTAGCGATAGAATTGTTTCGTGTCCACACGGCATCGGGATTTTCTGGAACAGGATCTTCTATAACTGACGACACTTGAAGTTCGGCTAAAAGTGATTTGATTCGAAACTTCCACGTGCTATAACGGTCGCCATTAAACGGTTGAATATTTCTTTTTGCTCGCTGATCCATTTTGTCGTATTTACTTTGAATGTAAATTGTACCGGAAATCTATTTTAAAACCACGTGGCTGGGACCCATAACCTATTGGTATGAGTAAGGTAGGCAGAGTAAAACGGCGTGTTAACTGTTCAACGCTCTGTATTTAAGGTAAGTGAAGTGCAAATCATACTGACATTACTGACAATGAGTGAATGATTGACTGAACGAATGAATGTATTTATATAAGTGATCGAATGAACCGGATTTTTGTAATATACCAATATTTCTACAACAATTTTTACTAAGTACTCCTCGTTTGCCACATTGGCTACAGAATGTCTGTCTTCTCCCTCTGCATGAGCTCATCTCATGCCCTGGTTTTCCGCACAACCAGCAACAGGTGTTTCGGTCATATTTCGGGTGTATCTTTCCATCCGTTGCTTGTTCGCGGTCGTTGTCATGTGTCCAGCGCGGTGTTTCTGCGTTTACCTCTGTGTACGTGAAGGTCTCGTATTCTATTGCGAGTTTTAACAAACCTTGGATGTCTTTGACGTCCTGCCGCCTTATATACGTTTTGTAGTTTCTCTGCATGTTCTCGTGTACGCGATATAGCTCTTCTTCTTCTGATAGGCCTCCGTACCGCCGTATCAGCGTTTGCAGGTCAATGAGGTAGTCAGTGAACCTTTCTCGAAATCTCTGTTTTCTGGCCACTATCCTCGTTATGAGGTCCTCCTCGTAATTGCCGGGGAAATAGTAAAGTTTGAAGTGCTCCACGAACTGTCCCATGTTTTCCATTTCTCTGCGTTGTTTCTATACCAAAGGAGTGCTTTCCCTTGCAGTATTCGGGGTAACGCGGGTAGGATCTCTTCTTTTTTGATATCACTTGCCTTGGTTAGTTCCTCCAGCCTTTCCAAGAACTCCACAGCGTCGTCTGTGGTTTTAAAGGATAGATTACATTCCCTTATAAGCTTCGTTATCGTTTTCACCGTATCTTCGGCTTCCTTCCTACTTGGTGAGCGAGAGTCGTCTTCGCTTTTCAAGTTCTACCAGCGCCTTCCGTATGTCTTCTACCGTTTGTTCCTCGGTTACGATGTCGTGTTCCGCCGCTAGCTCTGTGAGGTCGGCTTTCCTCAGTTTATACACCCACGAGGGCGGCATTCTTGCTTTTTTTTCACTGTCACTGTCACTGACACTTACTTACTTGCTTTCGTGAGGGGATTCGCTGTTTGCCTTTTCGGGATGACCTAAGCTGTTGCTGTTTATGGGAAAAATAACTTTATTAATGTTTATTTCTTTATCCTATTCCTCTCAAGCTTGCTCCCGCCCTGGGGAACTAAGACTCTTAGTGAGTTTATTGAGTTGGGCGCCAGATGTAATGAGGCGCGACGCGCGGAGGGCGTGCCGAGCCTCATACAAATCCTTCAGTCCAGATGGGACGTCGAGTTTACTCGTCTAAGCTCAGATGTGAGAGGAAAGGAACGGGCAGATGATAGAAACACAAATATTACGAAATAAGATAGGCGGGCTTTTATGCCGCTTTATTTGAAATAAAACTTATGCTTATGGTCCTAGTTTACGGGGTGCGCGAGGGGTCCTGGTTTGGACTTGAGCGGATCGCGAGTCCCTATTCTGGTACGCGGTCCCGTAGGTATCTTATCCCGGGCGGCGGTCGCTTGGGATAAGGGAGTACGGGTGAAGTACTAGATCGTCTCGATCAGTAAATGAACCGACCGCGCTCTAGTGCTCGGGAATACGGAAGTCAGGATGGGTCCTGATGCGTCTAAACAAGTCGTAACCAGCCGCACTTCAGGATCCGGGAATAACGGGAAAAGGATGAGCTCTGATTCGTGTAAGCAAGTCGCAACCAGCCGCACTTCAGAGTTCGGGATTCTCGGGAGAGGCATTGAGCTTGGATGCGTCTAAGCAAGTCGTAACCAGCCGCGCTTCCATACACGGGAATACAGGAGAGAGAGGGGGAGAGGTTCCCAGTTCCCAGGCGCTCGCTGCCTTATATACGGATCGACGCGCGGGGACGCGGGGAGCGAGGTACTCTCTCAGTCCGCCGCGGGCCGGTGTGCGATGCGTAGATTTGTGTGCGTTGGCGCGGCATCACAGCACAATTTAGTCAAAGTTTCTATACTCAGACAGCCCATTCAGCGCAGTAGCAAGTTACATCAAACTAAAATATAGCAACACTCTCGAACGAATGGAAAAGCAAGCGTTGCTCTAAGAAAAACAGCAATGTACCTACATAGAATTAAATATCGTTTTTTTTTTACTTACACTTTTTTGTTTCTCATCTCAAAATGAAAACAGGCAATGATGGCTGAATAAATTATTTAATATTTCTCATATGATTACGAAGTTATCAAAATCAAAAATCAAAATCAAAATAATTTATTGCCAGATAACCAAGATCCATGTTGTTAATATACATTAAAACTAGACTTACAACTAAATGTTAGTACATACTTAATATTAGACACTGATGATTTAAAATTTAAATTCTAAATTTGATTTTGCAAGTTTAATTAATCCGAAAATTATCGGACAATCAAACCTGCTAGAAATGATGCTAAGGATGCTGTTGTTGATGCCTCTCACTCTACCCACAAGTGATGCCACTTTTTTCCGACGGATAGCGTGAAAGTCATCCGTGAGGGCTTCAGCAAACATTGCGGATGCGCTACAGAAGCGAGGCAACCCCATCAGCACCCTGAACCCGTTGTTGAATTGGACTCGCAGAGCATTATACGATTTCTGGGTGTATTTGACCCATAGACCTCCCGCGTACATGGAAGTACAGTACGCTTTGAACAGTGTTATCTTCACTGCATCTGAACATCGGGAAAATCTACGAGCCAACATGTTCGCCCTGACGGACAATGCTCTGCGTTCCCTCTCCATATCCACATCATCTCTAAGATCATCGGTAACATAGTGTCCTAGGTACTTAAATTTTGTTACTCGTTTAAGTACCGTTCCGTTCAAGGTCACAGGAGGAACATATTGAGGACACTTGCTTCCGGCCTTAAAAATCATAAACTCGCTTTTTTTTCATTATATAGTAAGCCATGTACTCTCGCATATGATTCACAGATGTTTAGGAGGCTTCTAAGTGCACCCACATATGGAGCTAGCAGTACCATGTCGTCCGCGTAACTAATGTTATTGACACAGATACCGCCAACGTGACAACCGGCATGTGCACTGCTGAGCTCCTCTATGAGTGTGTTCATGTACATGTTAAATAGACTAGGTGATGTTAATCCACCTTGCCTCACTCCACATTCCATACCATACGGATCAGACAGCTCACCGGCCCATTTGACCTGATTCACCTGATTTCCGTACCAGAATCTAAAAATGTTAATGATTTCGTATGGGACTCCTGCTTTCTCCATTTTATTCCAGAGGATATCATGTGAAACGAGGTCAAATGCCCGGGACAGATCCAAGAAACTTGCGTACACTGGTGTCTTCCTATCCATGTAGTATTTGACAGTGTGCTTCAGACTCAAGATTGCGTTTTCCGTCGACAGTCCCTTACGGAAACCGAACTGCACATCATGCAAATTTAAGCAACTATCTAGCTTTGATCTAAGCACACTGTCAAACACCTTAGCCAGGATAGTCGCCAGCGATATGGGCCTATAATTGGACCTATCAGAGACGTCGCCTGTCCGATTTTTAACAATTGGCACAACAATAGTGCGTAACATCTCCGGAGGCAAATAAGTGTGAGATATGCACACATTATACAGCAGAGACAAAACCCGAGGCAGATGAGGTCCGGCATGCTGCAAGTGTTCGATACTAAGCCCATCATGTCCAGGAGATTTACCTCTGGTCATTTTACTTAGTACATTGGTCACCATGTTTGCAGACACATGCGGCGTGAATTCCTGAACATGATGTGGCTTAACCTCGCAGGACGACTGACCCAAAGGGGACTGCACTTTAAATTGCCCCGCAAACAACTCTGCCACAAGTTTTGGCTCCGCTATACCATCCACGCTCACTGGCACACTTGGCTTGGCATTTAACTTGTTCGTCTGCTTCCAAAAACTTTTAAAATCACCTTCGGCATGCTTTGTGGCAAGAATATCCATTTTAAGCTGATCTTGGTGATCTTGACACCACTTAAGTCGGCTTTAAAAATCTTTTTACTTCTAGTCATGCTTGGCTTAATGCTTGTACAATACTATCATACAATTTATTGATTATCTTTTTGTGATCAAAATTATTACAAAACTACCGGCAACAGTGTTGAAATTCTGACGGAAAATCTATATCTTTAAGTTTAGAATGACACAACTCCGTGTACTATTCTATTTGACAACCATCCCGCTCACCCCAATTCACCCGATTACAAATTACAGTATTGAAAATCGTTATCCTAGCAATACAATTTAAGTCACATGTCAAGAAAAGCGGAACGTGGTCTGACCAGTACACGTCATAGCTAACGTGAGAATCGCAAACTGTTTGCCATGCCGCTCCCGTGACAATGCAATGGTCCAGCCACCTTGCGCTGCCATGCACGTCACTTATATACGTATACGTATCTAAATCGGCACTAAGTTTATTTACATCGGCACACACCCAGTTCTGGTCTATACAAAACTGCGACAATTCTTTGAAAAATAACTCACCCGGGTTTGCGTTATAGTTTCCCAACATGAACACCGATTCCACATCACTTTCACTTATTATCGCATTAATTGCACTCATGCAGGCTATAAACTCCGGTAAGATTTCAATTCCATTTGTTGGCATGTATACACTAAAAACGAGAAAGTACCTGTCTTCACTTTTTATTTTTACTGCCGCTATTCTGGAGTTTCGACAATTTTTTACCGATACCGTCTGGAATAGATCCTTTCGCCACAGAATGGCAACACCGCCTACAATAGAAAGCACCTATTAGTTAGTTACCTAGTAGTTTTTAGTTATGTTATAGTAATGTTAATAAGAAGGGGTGTATGTAAAGAAACGACGTTGTTGCCTGCGGTATTGGGACAGACCCAGTTGCTGTGCGAGTACGAAGGGGCGACCCCGAAGCACGTCCGGCCACCCGATCGCCATGAACCTTAAATAAAGTCATGTCATTAAATTTACGGACGTTGAACTAGAAAAGTTTTTGCTAGAAGTTTCGTTTAGTCCCCTTTGCTTTAAATAAAGGTCAGTTAAACTTTACATAGGTATTGAGTAATAAAGTTGTAAGCATCCATTTGTCTAAAATTGAGTTGTATCAATGTAGTAACAAATTTATTTAAATTTGTTTGTACATAAGCGTTTTTCAGAGTTTATAAGGTGCTCATTCCAACAGCTTATATTTCATATACCTAGGGGGAAATTTAGGGGTGAAATTCCAAATTTAACTTTATATAAATAAGTCGACTGAATGTTATTGCGTTCATTTTATAACAAAGCTGCAATTTTTCATACCAAAATGAGGGCTTTGTTTCAAATCATAGCTAGTCTAAATTTTCGGCTCGACTTCCGTTGAATTCAGTCAGTTACTTATTCTTATTATTATTTAATTTGTTGATGCAATCATTTGATTCAACAGCAATCGCGCACGAGATCCCTTCAGTGGCGGTCCCTCGGCCCATCAGCAGCACGCCGGTGCCGGCAGACCCGCGGTCGCCGGTGGGCCGCGTGCCGCCCTACCAGCCGCCGCCCGGCCCTGGGCCCGTGCCCGGTTACCGACCTCACAACCCGTACACGTGGGTGGAACCGTGGCATCGTGAGTACAAACTGCAACATCCTTAACTGGCCGCCAATAAGGATCACAAATCGTCAGTTAAAAGTGTTGCCAAGGTTATCGATTTCCAATAGGCTTATTATAGTCGCACCACACATCGACCTCGCATAATTGGGTATTAATTTATAAATAGAACGTTCACTGGCTCCCTTGTCACGCGGTCAACGGTACCTGCTAGTCTCGTGACTGTTGGAGAACTATAATAGTACATTGTGCATCTAGGGAGGTTAGTACAGGATTAGTAATCCTGTTAGAAGCCCGACGCAGCAGCCGGAGGGCTTTTAATGACTCGAGTTTGTAATCCTCTTACCGACCGTGATGCATACAATGTTTTTCATCACACTTGTAATGGAAAAAACGGGTCCATATTGGCTCATAAAGCTATTCGTGTTATATTTTTTAATTTTACCGATTCCTGATTATAATGGTCATTGGTTATAATTTTTTTAGGTATATTGTTTTTTCGTAGATATTTTTACTAGTACTATTATTGTTCATAATTATGTGTAGTTCGAATATTTGTATTCATAAAATTATTTGTACATTTTGATTAATTTACATAATATTGTCTTCTGTTACCGCGATTGTTATTCATTGAAATTAAACACTTTAGAACGGATTAATCGCGTTTATTAACACCATGATCCTACGTTTCGAGCCCTTTACAGCACTCGTTTTCACAGGGATAAGATGATGACTGAGAGAATGCGAATTCTCCCCGTCAATCAAAAAAGTTACTTGTGCAAACTACCTACATACAAAAAATATAAAAATAATTTAAAAATAAAAACAAAGGTTGGTCTACAATGCCCAGAGGGGCTTATAAAGCTAGTAATACATAGCCTGAAGGGCATTCTATAATTAAAATAAAAAAAATGTTTTAACCCTGTGAGGATTAACATACATACAACTTACGAACGCTTCCCTAACTGGCTTATGGAGCAGAAAGAAGCGACAAGAAAACTACCCCATTTTGCCTCTTTTATCCGTTTTCAATCTTTTCAAACAAAGTCCACACTAAGGTCTTCCAGTTCTGTGTCGTGCTTGATCCTTGATGAGATGTAAAACAGGATCCCAAGCTGGTGGTACCGAAAAGCCATCCTCTCTATTGAAATTAGGGACCTTCTTGATTTCAATAGCCTCGCGCAGCATCCTGGGAATGTAACGCTTCTCCTTGGCGAGGACCAGAGGTTTGTCAAATTTAATTGAATGATTAGGCTTATCAGAGACATGTTCCCAGACTGCAGACCTTGGTCGACAATGCTTGACATCGGCTATATGTTCCTGCACCCTGGTTGATATGCTACGCTTAGTTTGGCCAACGTATGATAGACCACATTCACAGTCAAGCCTGTAGACCCCAGCATCTTGTAGAGGCAAGTTACACTTTACAGGCCTCAGGAATTGTGACATCTTCTTCAACGGCTTGAAATAGGTCTTGATTGAAGCACGCCTCAAGATGTGGCTGATCCTGTCCGTAACTCCTCTGACAAAAGGCAAAACAGCAGGCCTACGCTCAACTGTTGGTATCTTCACACGAGGGGACTGCTTGACACGAGGTATCTTGAGATTGTTAGCCCACAGCGCACATTTTGCACGCTGTAGCTCAGCACCAAAATGTTTGTCATCGCAGATCCTTTGGGCTCTCTGAAACAAAGATTTGCCAACTGTAGCAAGCTGTGAGGGATGGTGGTGCGATTTACCATTTAAATACCTATCTGTATGTGTAGGTTTCCTGTACACGGTTCGGCCTAAGGAGTTATCAGGATTCCGTACAATGAGAGTATCTAAGAAAGGAAGTGAACAATCTTTTTCCAACTCCATAGTAAATATGATTTTACCATGAATTGAATTAAGATGCTCCAGAAAAGCTGATACACTACTTCTAGGTAATATAGTAAAAGTGTCATCTACGTATCTTTTAAATATCTTCGGCTGGACATAAAGGGCTTGTAAAGGGCTCGAAACGTAGGATCATGGTGTTAATAAACGCGATTAATCCGTTCTAAAGTGTTTAATTTCAATAATTTACATAAATTTTTTAAAGAAATAGTTGACTAATAATCTTATTTTTCATAATTATATGTACTCATATAACCTAAACTACAGTTCTAGTGGCAGTTCGGTTCTTCGAGGGTCGCAGTTTCTAACCTAACCTAACCTACAGTTTTAGTGACAGTTCGATTCTTCGAGGGTCACAGTTTCTAATCTAATCTAACCTACAGTTCTGGTGGCAGTTCGATTCTTCGAGGGTCGCGGTTTTAAAACTAACCTACGGTTCCGGTGGCAGTGCGGTTCTTCGAGGGTCGCAGTTTCTAATCTAACCTAACCTACAGTTTTAGTGACAGTTCGATTCTTCGAGGGTCACAGTTTCTAATCTAATCTAACCTACAATTCTGGGGGCAGTTCGATTCTTCGAGGGTCGCGGTTTCAAAACTAACCTACGGTTCCGGTGGCAGTGCGGTTCTTCGAGGGTCGCAGTTTCTAACCTAACCTACAGTTCTGGTTACAGTTCGGTTCTTCGAGGGTCGCAGTTTTTAACCTAACCTTACCTACAGTTCTGAAGGCAGTTCGATTCTTCGAGGGTCGCGGTTTCAAAACTAACCTACGGTTCCGGTGGCAGTGCGGTTCTTCGAGGGTCGCAGTTTCTAACCTAACCTACAGTTCTGGTTACAGTTCGGTTCTTCGAGGGTCACAGTTTTTAACCTTACCTTACCTACAGTTCTGAAGGCAGTTCGATTCTTCGAGGGTCGCGGTTTCTAACCTAACCTAACCTACAGTTCTGGTGGCAGTTCGATTATTCGAGGGTCGCGGTTTCTAACCTAATCTACCGATTCCTGATTATATTATGGTCATTGGTTATAATTTTTTTAGGTATATTGTTTTTTCGTAGATATTTTTACTAGTACTATTATTGTTCATTATTATGTGTAGTTCGAATATTTGTATTCATAAAATCATTTGTACATTTTGATTAATTTACATAAATGTTTTAAAGAAATAGTTGACTAATAATCTTATTTTTCATAATTATATGTACTCATATAACCTAAACTACAGTTCTAGTGGCAGTTCGGTTCTTCAAGGGTCGCAGTTTCTAACCTAACCTAACCTACAGTTTTAGTGACAGTTCGATTCTTCGAGGGTCACAGTTTCTAATCTAATCTAACCTACTGTTCTGGTGGCAGTTCGATTCTTCGAGGGTCGCGGTTTCAAAACTAACCTACGGTTCCGGTGGCAGTGCGGTTCTTCGAAGGTCGCAGTTTCTAATCTAAACTAACCTACAATTTTAGTGACAGTTCGATTCTTTGAGGGTCACAGTTTCTAATCTAATCTAACCTACAGTTCTGGTGGCAGTTCGATTCTTCGAGGGTCGCGGTTTCAAAACTAACCTACGGTTCCGGTGGCAGTGCGGTTCTTCGAGGGTCGCAGTTTCTAACCTAACCTACAGTTTTGGTTACAGTTCGGTTCTTCGAGGGTCGCAGTTTTTAACCTAACCTTACCTACAGTTCTGAAGGCAGTTCGATTCTTCGAGGGTCGCGGTTTCTAACCTAACCTAACCTACAGTTCTGGTGGCAGTTCGATTATTCGAGGGTCGCGGTTTCTAACCTAATCTACAGTTCCGGTGGCAGTTCGGTTCTTGGACGGTCGCAGTTGTAATTTTTTTTTTGTAGAGAGGGTAAATGCTTTACGCATACCTCCCGGGTGCAGGGACGGAGGTTATGTGGGACTCCTCGTAGTGGGCTGATGGGACCCTGAGTTTACCCACTAAAACCCCTCTGTTGCCTCCGCGTCGCTGTACCGGCGAGGTCGCGGGAACGCTAGAGAACACTTCCGCAACCTCGCCAGCGGCTGGCCGTTAGGCCCCGGCTCTGGGGGAGGTATACACCCCGACCGTCTCGGTGGCGTGTAGGTGTGTCACGCCAGCCTCCTCGAGGGTCTCAGTCTCGTTCGGGTGGCAGCCGTCCCCGTGGCTACCACCCCGAGGCCCTCGTTAGGGCGGTAAGCGGCGATCCTGGGCGGTTCGCCTCCGCCTGGCCTTTTTACGTCGCAGCGGGTGAGCTCCAGCACTTTCCTCCCGCGCTCGTTCAGCCGTTTCCTTTTCGGTCATCACTCTCTCACAGAAAGTGACAACCGCTTTCCAGCACCTTTTTTGATTTACCATCGCGTTTATGACGCCCGGCAGCGACAAATCTGGACTTATTGCCGCGACTGGACCTATTGCCGCGACTGGACCTATTGCCGCGACTGGACCTATTGCCGCGACGCAGTTTTTAACCCAACCTAACCTACAGTTCTGGTTGCAGTTTGGTTCTTCGAGGGTCGCAGTTTCTAACCTAACCTAACCTATGGTTCTGGTGGCAGTTCGGTTCTTTGAGGGTCGCAGTTTCTATTCTAACCTAACCTACAGTTCTGGTGGCAGTTCGGTTCTTTGAGGGTCGTAGTTTTTTACGAGTATGTATAAAATGTTAATTGCAATCTTATTGTAGTATTAGTGCAATGATAGGATTAAAATAAGAACCTAAATATCCTAATGTGTGCATTTATACGCTCATTTATTTTTAAATATCATGACCAGCTTAGGTATAAAAAGTTGTATAGTTAAAAATAAATAAACTTTCTCACTTGAAATCGTTAAACTATATCACTTGAAATCGTTATACAGAGAAAGCATATATACAATAATATAAGTTAGAGATATTTATTTTGATTGACATTATGCACTTAAATGATTTAATATTCCGATAGTGAAAAAATAATAGTTATAAATAATCTATCATCACGGACAGGACTATTGTAGCCAATAGGCCTGATATCGTCGTGATAGATCGATCGCAGCGCCGGGCCATGCTCGTCGACATTACCATCCCCCATTGTACGATACCGTACAAATAGGTAGGTATGTGGGTAGAAATAAGTACCAATTTTAAGTTAGTATAGCGGTAACCTTACAATGGACTGGTTTAGATTAGGAAGTGGAAATATAGTTTTTCAAAATTTATGTATGGCGTTTCCTTAAAAGACCTGCGCCCTACATTGGTCCTTCGAACTATTAATTATAAAAGATTTGGACCTTTGGACCGTTGTGAGTGTTACAGTGCAGTGCATTGAAGCGGTTAGCAAAGCTACGTGGACACAGTGTGTTTCGCGGTCGGCAAATTGTCGGCATCCGTGGACGTTATACTCCAAACAAACAATATAATATGCCAATACATTGGTATATTCGTGCAGTGTGTTGTTGACGCAGTTGTTCGCGTCACTACGACATTTTTTCCTGCGAGTGGAAGCTGTTGCAGCATCCATACAACGTCACCGTGTGGCGGACTTTCGGTGTGCCGTGCACCCGACTATTTGTGCCCCTTCATCCGAAAAAGTCAGGCGAGCTTAGTTTAATTGCTAATTTAGCCCAAAGAGCATTATTCAAGTGCAAATTCAGACTTTTGGGTGGTAGTTACCTACCTACCTACGGCGTGCGGGTTTCATAAATCAAGCTCTTTGTGTGCCTTGCAGTGCAGGGCTACTGTGTTTTTACACTACAGTGTAGTTTATAGAACACTTTCCATGCTAAACATTGCATTGGATTCTAAAATTAAAGGCAATTTGATTTTTATGCCTACGTGCGGTGCTCGTACATTTTTAATTGGACAATACCATTGTGAACTTTGTGTCATTGACACGAAAGTGCGTTTTCGTACAATACGAAGATTTCAAATAGACATTGCGTTGGTGAACAAAGAGGAACGTTTTCGTCCCTTTTATGAACTTTTATTGTCTTCGGATTTTTATAACAAACATACTTTGCGTACCAAACAATCTATTAATTTTGTTATTTCCTTATAGACTTTCAAATAATTTTAAAGATACAATCATTTCTCGTGTACCTGCTCTGGCTGTGCAAGATCGAAACGCAAATCGCAGTTGACTCCGTTGAGCCAATCACAGCGCGCTGCAGTGCTGCGACGCAACGAAGACATTTTGTTTCTAATTTCTTGTTCATTGCGTTTGCTGTTTGTTGTGATCGTGCTCCGGCGAGCGTTAAATAACTAGTGCTTTAGTTTAAGATTCGGTCGCTATTTCAAAGAAAGCGAAGGCAAATACGGCAACTGCGTTTGCCATTATCTTGTTTTTTGATTCAAGCAGTTATTAGTGCTGTATTTCTTAGGAATAAAGTGTGTACTTACCATTGTGTGAAAAATGGCCGAAGACTTGAAACGTTTAATAGCAGCCAGGGGACAGGCAAAAGAATTCATGACGAGAATGAAAGCTTACATACGCAGTCTTGACCAGGAACCTCAAGGTATTTGTGACTTGCATTTACTTCGTGAAAAAAGGGACCGGTTGGAGAAGGTGTTTACAGACTATATGGAATTAAATTTAGAAATATCTTTGCTTGATGCAGATGACAAGGAGGCTGTAGACTCGGTCGAAGCTGCTTATTTCGAGATGGCGGCGTATTTAAATTCAAAGCTGACGCCTATTGTTTCGCCGGCCGCAGCCCCTACGCCCTCTTCGAGTGCGCAGGAGTCATCCTCAGGATTTCAAAGACTGCCACGCATTGAAATCAAAAAGTTCACTGGCGAGGTAGGCCAATATCATGATTTCATAACCCTTTATGACAGTGTCATTAAAAAAGACCCAAGATTGTCGCAGTGCGACAAATTCTATTACCTTAGATCATATTTATGTGACGAGGCATTAAATATAATTAAGCATTTACCATTAAATGAGGAAAATTATGAAGTAGCACTCAAGTTGCTTGCTGAGCGCTATGACAATAAACGGCAGGTAGTGCAACTTCACATTACCTCTATCCTAGACATGCCAGTTATAAATAAAGCGTCTTCATCTGCTATTCGTGAGTTAGTTACAACCACTAAACAGCATTTAGGTGCGCTAAAAAATATGGAGGTGCCTGTCCAGCATTGGGACTTATTGGTACTAACTGTCTTACAGCGCAAACTTGATCAGTACACTCTTAGGGCATTTTATTTAGAAAATCAAGCCTCGGAATTACCTAAACTAAATGACTTGTTTAAATTTCTAGAGGAGCGAGCCGCTGCACTTGAAACACTTTCCCATGCGCAAGCCCCTACCCGAAGGAGTAGCCTGGTAGTCGCAACAGGCAGCAGTTCCACCAAAACCTCAACTAAGTCTGTAAAATGTAAGTACTGTAATTCTCAATTACACAAGCTGCACCTGTGCCCAAAGTTTAAGATGATAGACATAGAGCAACGTCAGGATTTTGTAAATTCAAACAAATTGTGTAGCATTTGCCTACACGATCACAATGGTAAAAAATGCATATTTGGGTTTAAATGTTCAGTTTGCAAAGAAAAGCATAATTCCTTGCTACATAAGGACAATGTTCCAAACAATAACTCTAGTAATGTGAGTTTATTATTAAAAGGAAAGGGCAATATACTCTTACCTAGTGTTAGGGTAAAATTAATTGACAAGAAAGGTAATTTTATTCATGCCAGAGCTCTTTTAGATAATTGTAGTCAGGTTTCCCTTATAAGAACTGACTTGACAAAGCAGCTTGGCTGCACGTTAGAACACGTGACGGATACCTTTGAAGGAGTCTGTGAGTCTATCAACAGAACTGGTTTAATGACAACTGTTGAAGTATATGCAACAGCAACTGATTTTAGCTTGTCAGTGAGCTGCGATGTTGTTGATAACATCACAAGCAAAATGCCACAATTTGAAATTAATAGAAAAAACTTCAGTATTCCTTCATATGTTAAATTAGCCGATGAAGACTTTGATGTCCGCGGCAAGATTGACATTCTTTTAGACTGTCACATATTTTTCCAGAATTCACTGCGAAATCAATTGCTGGCGCAGCCCAACGGTCCATTCTTACATGAGACTCGTTTCGGTTATGTAGTAGCAGGAAGAGTGGGAGACAGCACGCCAAGCGTTTCCTCTCATCGTACCTCTGCAGTCTGTTGCAGACATGTCGGTAACAATTTGATTAATAATACCTTAGAGCAGTCAATTTCTCAGTTTTGGCAAACGGAGAAGGTGCCTGAGATTTATATTGAAGCCAATTCCGAGCAAGAATTAGCGGAGAAAATATTTAAAGAAACGGTTGTGCTTGAAAATAATAAGTTTCAGGTGGCTTTGCCGCTCAAACAAGACATTAATGAAATAAAATTGGGTGATTCACTCACATGCGCTTTGAAAAGGTTCAAAAATTTAGAAATTAGGCTTGCTAAAGATCCTCATTTATATAGAGGCTATAAAGCTTTCATTGACGAGTACTTAAAGCTAGGTCATGCTATTAGTATTCCAATTTCACAATATGACTTGGACACACAGGCAACGTTTTTCCTTGCACATCACCCTGTGATAAATCAGAAAAGTTCAAGTACGCCCCTTAGAATTGTCTTTGACGGGGGAATGCAAAGTTTAAACAATGTTTCATTGAATGATGTACTTCTCAATGGGCCTGTTGTGCAAAATGATTTATTCAGCATTCTAATTTTATTTAGATTGTTTAAATATGTTTTAAATTGCGATATACGTAAAATGTTTAGACAAGTTTTGGTGGAACCGTTGCACCGTCCGTTGCAAAATATATTATGGAGGGACTCTCCCGATAAAGAAATACAATGCCTGCAGCTTCAGACCGTGACCTATGGCCTCAAAAGTAGTAGTTTTCTCGCCTGTAGATGCTTACTCGAACTGGTCAATAGATATAAGGATCGCTTTCCCCTGGCTGCAGATGTGTTGCTTCACAATACATATGTGGACGATGCTAATATAACAGGTAACAAAAAAGAACTTGTAATAAAAACTCGCGATGAGTTAGTAAAATTGTTAGAATTAGGTGGCTTTAGTCTACATAAATGGTGTGCAAATGATAGTTCACTCTTGTATGATATCCCATCAAACTGTAAAATGGAGAGCAAAGAGGTGAATTTTTCTAAAACTGAAGAGACTGACTTTGTACGCACTTTAGGACTTAAATGTAATTTATCTGAAGACACACTAATAATAAGTTCCCCTAAGCAGGAGATACTTGAAAATTATACCTAGCGAAAGGCATTAAGCTTCATAAGCAAAATGTTTGATCCGCTGGGCTTGGCGGGCCCCATTGTGGTAAAGGCAAAGCTTTTAATGCAGCAAATTTGGTTAGAGTGCCCATCCTGGGACACAAAGTTGCCTGCCAAGCTCAACCAAGAATTTCAGACCTTCGCTAGTGGACTCATAAAAATGTCAGATATTGTAATAAATCGAAATATAGATACACGAAACGCTCAATCCATTGATATTTTTGGATTTGCAGATGGTTCCAACCTTGCTTATGGATGTTGCATCTATTTGAGGGTCATCAACAATAACCAAGAGGTTACAGTGAATTTGCTATGCTCAAAATCACGCGTAAACCCAATAAAAAAGCTTACCACGCCACGCGCAGAGCTTAATAGTGCTTTGCTATTAGCAATGCTAGCGCACAAGGTGTATGACATCATAAAATTAAAATTCGATGCAAATGTGTATCTATATCTGGATTCCCAAATAGTGCTATCTTGGCTAAAAATAGATCCTGTTAAGCTTACTGTATATGTAGCCAATAGAGTAAAAGCTATTAATGACCATACCAAGGATTTTTCCTGGCATTATATAAATACTTCGGTCAACCCGGCAGATTGCCTGTCAAGAGGGTCGGAGCCTCAGCTTCTAAAGCAAAACTCATTGTGGTTCGAAGGGCCCCCTGTTTTGAAAGACCCAGTCTATAAGCCTACTGCTGACAAAGAGTTAATGCCGGGAGAAATTCCAGAGTTGAAAGTTAGCCTAGTAACTGTTTCTCAGGATAATGACATAGCATTATTCAATAATTGTTCAAGCATAACAAAAATGAAAAGAATCATAGCTTGGTGCTATAGATTTATAGATAATTGTAAAGCTTCCATTGCAAAAAAATATACAGACAAAAAAATGGACTGTCTGGCGCCTCGTGAGTTAAATAGGTCTTTAATGGCAATCATTAGATATGAACAGCATCATCATTTTAATACAGAAATCAGTGCATTAAAGGCAAATAAACCTTTTAAATCAAAACTCGATGCGTTACATCCATTTCTTTGCTCTATGAATCTCCTCCGCGTTGGTGGAAGACTCCAGCATGCAAATGTTCCCTACTCGCAAAGGCACCCAATAATATTGCCAAAAGGCTCAAAAATTACACGTTATATTATTGAGAATGAGCATAGAGCATTGTTGCATTCTGGAGCAAAGCTTGTGTTAAATAGTTTAAGCCTAAAATACCATATAATAAGTGGTATAAGAGAGGTGACACATGTACTTTACAAATGTATAACTTGTTTCAAATTAAAAGCGAAGCAAGCCCAACAGTTGATGGGTTCTCTACCTCACGATAGAGTAAACCCTTGTAGAGCATTTAAAAAAGTGGGCATCGATTACGGGGGCCCATTTACCGTAAAAATGTATCGCGTAAGAAAACCGATTTTGTATAAAGCTTACATTGCGTTGTTTGTATGTTTTACAACTAAGGCCGTTCATATTGAATTGGTATCGGATCTAACGACAGAGGCGTTCTTAAACGCATTTAAAAGATTTATTTCACGTAGAAATAAGCCTTCAGTTGTATATTGCGACAATGCAAGCACGTTCAAGGGAGCTAGCAATCAATTGGTTGAATTGTATAAATTGCAGTCTACTGTAGACCACCAGCAATCCATAATAAACTATGCTGGAGAGCTAGGAATAGAATTTAAATTTGTACCGAGTTACAGCCCAATTTTTGGTGGACTATGGGAGGCTGGAATAAAAAGTGTCAAGCATCACTTGAAACGAGTTGTTGGCACAACCGTCCTGACGTACGAAGGGTTAAATACCGTGGTGATCCAAATTGAAGGGATTCTGAACTCACGCCCTCTGACGGCTTTGCCTGCAACCGACTCAACTGAAATGCCGTATTTAACTCCAGCTCATTTTTTGACTGGTGACTCATTACTTTCATACCCAGAAGGTGATTGCACTCATGTACCAATCAATCATTTAAAATTCTGGCAGCAATGCACTCAAATGGTTCAATGCTTTTGGAAGCAATGGCATAAACAATATCTTGTACAGTTACAAAATCGTCCAAAATGGCGTTCTGAACGCAACAATATAAAAGTTGGTGCATTAGTGTTGTTTAGGGATGATAATGTTACACCCTTGAAGTGGCCCATGGCCAGGGTAGTTGAAACTTTCCCTGGTCCGGATGGAAAAGTCAGAGCGCTTTCCATCAGAACCAGTAAAGGCTCTGTGATTAGAACTAGTATTCACAGGATATCTGAACTTCCAATTGAGACTGATTAAATCTAATAGTAGTTAGATAAATTATAAAATTTACAGATATAGCAGTAGTTAAAAAAGGGAATTAATCAGAACTCGATTGTCAGTCTAATAGTGGGTATGGGTAGATATATTATATTTATAAGCTTGTTCAAGCTAAAAAACAAAAGTAGATTATATGTAAAGTTTTATAGCTGCTTAAGTCCTACAGTAATGTTAGAATGTTAAGTACTCTTGTACGACGTTAGCATAGGGTTGTCAATAAAAGACCACAGATTATTTGTGTAAGCCCTTTAATTTATCTTTGCCATAACATTTCTTTTGCTGTGCTGGGCAGTATGTACGATACCGTACAAATAGGTAGGTATGTGGGTAGAAATAAGTACCAATTTTAAGTTAGTATAGCGGTAACCTTACAATGGACTGGTTTAGATTAGGAAGTGGAAATATAGTTTTTCAAAATTTATGTATGGCGTTTCCTTAAAAGACCTGCGCCCTACACCCATGACGAGAACCTCGTGAAGGCCGAGAAGGACAAATCCAGCAAGTACCTAGACTTGGCTCACGAGGTAACCGCCATGTGGGAGGTTGATTCGGCGATCATTGTACCGATAGTTGTTTCGGCGAACGGTCTTATAGCGAAGAGTCTCGACCAACATCTCGAGAGGCTGTCGCTACGAAGTTGTGGTTGGATCAAGGGTCAGATGCAGAAGGCGGTAATACTGGACACTGCGCGCATAGTCCGAAGGTTCCTCTCTTTGCGGCCCTAACCACCGGCAGCCTGGGCCCAGTCCTGTTGCCGGCGGCACTCTAGGTTAGGTTTTTTATAATATGTATTTGTTTTGTATTGTTTTTTTTTGTATGTTGTTTTGTATTTTATTTTTATATACGTATTGTAAAAATCCTAACCTAAGGAATAAAATAAATAAACGAAAAATAAATAATAACCGTTATAATGAAAGATTGTATTAGACACATTTTCAGACTTCCAATAATCGAAGTTAAAAATTTATGTGATCTTTGACGCACCCGGAAAAAAAAATACAAATGAATCTATTTATTAAAGTTGAATAATACACAGTAAAGTTGGTTTATAGCCAAGTTTGAAGATTTGAAATATGCCTTAGGTGATGCAACGACGACGTACGATATTGTAAAACTAAACTCATAACTCCCTCGGGAGTTATATTGTACTAAAATCCATAACTCCCTAGGGAACTAAATCTGCTCTAACCGCTCTATACGCCTGCGCGTTATAACACCATTACTGAGCAAGTGTGATGAAATAGTAAATTGTGCATCTAGGGAGGCAAGTACAGGATAACTAACGAGAGTCTGTTAGAAGCCCGACGCAGCAGGTGGAGGGCTTTTAATGACTCAATTTTATAATCCTCCTACCGACTGTGATGCATACAATGTTTTTCATCACACTTGTAATGGAAAAACCAAATATACAAATAAATCTATTTATTTGAGTTAAAAATAGTACAATTACATGGTTTATAGCCAAGTTTGAAGTTTTGAAATAAGCCTTAGCTGATGCAAAACCTCCTTAGTCTGAAGTGAAATGACGTACGATATTTTAAAACTAAACTCATAACTCCCTCGGGAGTTATTTTGTACTAAAATCCATAACTCCCGAGGAGACTAAATCGGCTCTAACCGCTCTTACCGCACGTTATAAAACACCATTACCGAGCAAGTGTGATGAAAATAAATTGACAGGACATCCCGTTCGAATTGAGTACATCCCATTGGTCACTCACTTCATAATTTACTGGTTGTCGTCATCATAACTAATCCAACCAATATTTGAGATGGAATCCGAGACATTTAGACCAAAGTGTATTAAAAACATTTCTTTTTTCACGCAGAACGAACATCGATATTCAATAGAGACGAAGACGTCATAGCGGAAGAAATCGACCGCGAGGACGAAGATGGCGGCTGCAACACTCTGTGTCCTAAAGAAAACTTCTCATGCCAGGTACGCGTACAATTATCACAGAATAGCTATTAATTAATCAAACTAAGCTTTATAATTGATTTATTTATTTGAACTTTAACACACTTTAACAGAAAACTGTACATATGGCGGACTTAATGCCAAATGGTATTCTCTACCAGTCAACCATAGAGCTAAACAGAGACATTAAATTTGGTGCAAGATATAATTATTTCAAGGGAACAATCAACTGTCACAATGAATCATTAATGTTGTTTATTATTCAATCCATAAAACTATTACCGAATTGCATTAAAACCCACGTTCCCTCCGAATTATAAAAATATTTGTCAAACGTCTTAAAACTATATTGACCATAAACACAACCAAATAGCATAAGACCAAGTGGATAGTAAGTATAATAACTGTTCGTATTTATTTAAGGCTGCGTACAGGATATAAACTAAAGTGTTGTTTACACAATGTATAAGTTGCAGAAATTGTAAGCTTGCATGAGAAATTTCTCATGCAAGTTTCCACGTAGAAACTTCCCGTTCAGATTAGAATTGTTTCTCAATGTTCGTAACAGCTGGGGAATGTTCTTAACGTCAGTCTACCAGGCGGTCGAAATCAGAGGGCCTACCACAGGCATCGAAAATTGGCATTGACGTTGTTGTGTGTTTCCGACTTCGTAGTAGTTTCAAATAATTTGGTTACAAACAAATTGTAAATTAATCTAATCATTCATTGACATGGAACATCGCATAATTTCACATTTATCACTGGTTTCGCAACTATAAACATTTAATAGTACATTGTGATACACGTGTGCTATGATGGTCATTATACACGAGGCGGTATTGTGCGCGCGAGCTGTTAGCGAGTGCGCAATAAGGAAGCCGATGTGTATAACGGCCATGCACACACGTGTCATACGACATTTTTCAACACACTTGTAAGTAAAAATCTAAATTTAATTCGAGGTTATTAACTTTTGTTAAATACGTTAACTTAATTGTCAGAATGCCATATGGGTTTCACTAA
The DNA here is from genome assembly GCA_949128165.1 of Lathronympha strigana. Taxonomy (NCBI): domain Eukaryota; kingdom Metazoa; phylum Arthropoda; class Insecta; order Lepidoptera; family Tortricidae; genus Lathronympha; species Lathronympha strigana. The sequence goes on along the minus strand of OX421905.1, from coordinate 6,747,504 downwards.
CCTTTATTGACTACTTGAATCTTCTTGCGATGCCTTTTCGACGTCGGTTGATGAAAATATTTTACATTTTCAACTAATAAATCCCGAAGCTAGGGCCCAAACGTCACAAATAAGTGAAATAGTGAGTATATTTATCACTATTAAGTACAACTAGATCTTCATGATAGCACCCGCGTTTTGTAGTTTCATAGGAGCCTAATCCACATACTGTTATACGTTTTACTTCTAATTCTCTTATAGTTGCATTTTATCATAATAATAAAGCGAGAAAACAATCAAAAATGATTTACGTAAATAAGTTACCGCGGCGCGCCATTGGTGTATTTTTTTCGAATCGCGTTGCGCGTGTAAATTTGAGGCAAAGGCCCGCCAAACAGCCAAAATAAAAAATGAAATTATTTATGTTTGAAGCACAAATTATTGTGAATTTTGGATAATTTAATACAATTTCACGTATATTCAATAATCCAGATGGTTTTAATCCATGTATTCAACTAAATACGGAGATATTGCTTTTTAAGGCATAAGTTATTATGCGGCTAAAACAGTGTACTTTATTTGGAAAAAAAAACTTTCCAATCCGACAAAATTTGAATGTATTATCTGTGTACGTAACTTAGTCTCGTAGGGGACAAACTTAATTTGATGGGGTTATCTAATTACAAAACTAGTTCAATAATATAATAAAAAAGCACGCGTGTTTAATATCTAGGATTATGAGCCTAAAAGCGGTACGATAAGAACCTCGTTACGAGCAAGTGTGTTGAAAAAACTATTTCTTAATACTGACCTCCTTGTCGGGGATTCATACACCCGCCGGCAAGAAGAACAGAATGAGCAAATCTGTCATTCACTTAATGTCAAGAAAAATATAAAAGACACATGCATGCAAAAATCATAATATTCAGATCAAGAAATAACACATAAAAAGGATCTTAAATAAACTGTGATACAAGAATTGTTCCCGCTTTAATATGAGCATGTCTATTCGGCAAGGAAAGAAGTAATTTTAACCAGAACCAGATATTTCGGTAAGTTGCACCCCCATAAATTGGTCCTTCGAACCGGATTTTATATCTATTTATTAATTTAATACCATAGTTCAACCTTGTTGCTCATTGAATAGCGGTTCAAAATCATATCGGTTTTATTTAGGTATCTATAATTTCTTACAAATGTTCCGTATTCGTTTCAAATATTTATGTACAGTCAGTCTTAGTTATTGATATTGCCTGTTAACTTTGTTTACGCGTACCGTGTGGGATTATTTATCGCGCTAACTTATAAACAAAATATGCATTATGTATAATTAATATTTCGAATGAATTTTTTTTGACATATTGTCATATTGTTTCACGGGACATTTTTGCATGTCATGTTGCCTTTCAGTTTCAGTGTATGTAAGTTAAAAATACATTGAGTTAAACTGGAAAATACGGGTAAGTTATTCCTGAAAGCCTCAGTTTTTCTCCAACTGTAATTAACGTTAATTGTTTCAATTTGCGACCAATCTTGTATTAAGCTATTATACAAGGTAAACGTTCGTATTTATTTAATTTTCTTCAACTTGCATTAAGATAGTATCCGAGTTAAATATAATTTATATTAATTGTGCGGTTTAGGCATTTTTTTTTTCATTTTCTTTGAGCTGTCATTATAACAGCTAACCATGGCAACGCAAAAATCTGAAGCGAGACTCAAACTCGCGGAAGCAAATCGTGCTCAATGTTTCATGCGTCTTCAAGGCATTTATGATATGATTCCAAAGCTTCATGTAAAGGCAAACATCATACAACATTACATTTTGATACCCCGAAACCTACCACGAATACAACTGAGTCCAAGTCCTCACATAAGAATGATACTGAAGCTACCACAAGTTCATCTGTAACGGACAACGGTGCCTCTGTATGTACGTTGTTGGCATCGGGACGGAGTAAGTTACCCACGACGGAAGTTCTCGCCACCACTCAGGTACTCGCTAGTGGACGTACGAGTAACGGCAAGGACAAGGTTTTGAGATGTTTGCTGGATCCAGGTTCACAGAAACATTACGTGACACTGAAGAGCTGCAAGGATTTACGAGTAGGTCTTCCTATACACACCGTAGTCCCGTGACGTCAGTTAGTGGATTGGGTGTGTGAAATTCTCATCATTTCGCCATGCGACGTACATACACTCTTTCCTTCTATCTAGATATTATTTCTGTGTATGAGGATGTCATCAATGTAAACAAATAAGAAACCTAAATTTGGAAAAACAGTTGTATCCTTAAATCTTTGAAAAGTTTATGCTGCGTTTATTAAACCGGAGCTCATTTTAGGAAATTCCCATAAACCAAATGGCGTTATTATGGCTGTTTTCGCGATGTCCTCTTCCGCTACTGGGATAAAATGGTAAGCCCTATTGATATCCAATCGAGATTTTATTTTTCCTGTTAATATGTAAGTAAAATCGTGAATTCTAGGAATTGAATATCTGTCTGACTTTGTAACTTCATTTAATCGTCTGTAATCTCCGCACGGGCGAAGTTCGCCGTTCTTTTTTCGTACGACGTGCAACGGACTTGCCCATGGACTCTTAGATACCCATTTCCTGCATTATCCTAAATTCATCTTTTATCCTTATGTAACGGTCTGGAGGATATAGGCCTCCCCCAAAGATTTCCACAATGACCGGTCCTGCGCCACCCGCATCCAACGGACTCCGGCGACCTTCACCAGGTTATCAGTCCACCTTGTGGGGGGGCCTACCCACGCTGCGCCTTCCGGTACGCGGTCGCCACTCGAGAACCTTTCCGCCCCAACGGCCATCGGTTCTACGTGCAATGTGCCCCGCCCACTGCCACTTAAGTTTAGCGATTCGGAGAGCTATATCCGTTACTTTGGTTCTGCTGCGGATGGTCTCATTTCTGATAAGATCTCGCAGAGAGACTCCTAGCATAGCTCTCTCCATTGCCCTTTGGGTGACTTTGAGCCTTCTTATGAGGCCCATTGTAAGCGACCACGTTTCAGTACCGTATATCATCACTGGCAACACACACTGATCGAAGACTTTCGTCTTCAGGCACTGCGGAATATTGGACGAAAAGATATGTCGCAGCTTCCCGAACGCTGCCCAACCGAGTCGGATTCTACGATTAACCTCTTTCTCGAAATTGGATCTACCTAACTGGACAGTTTGTCCTAGGTATATATAATCGTCTACAACTTCGAGTGTAAAGTCTCCGATTGTCACTGGAGTTGGTGCTACATGGATATTCGACATGATTTTCGTCTTATCCATGTTCATCTTAAGACCAACTCGCCCGGAGGCTCTACTGAGGCTAACAAGCATCGTACTTAAATCCTCCATGGTCTCAGCCAAGACTACTCTTGGCTAGTGAGGAGTGAGGGAGTATCGAAGGTTAGTGAGGTACTCGCCGTTTACATTGATGCCTAGCCTTCTCCAGTCCAGAGTCTTAAAAAAATCCTCCAGTGCAGCGGTAAACAGCTTAGGAGAGATGACATCTCCCTGCCTGACTCCCCGCTGCACCGGAATAGGCTTCGAGTTCTGGGGAAGGCCTATGTCCAGCAGTGGACGTCTTTTGGCTGAAATGATGATGATGATGATGAACGGTCTGGAGGAAGAGGTCGCGCCCTGGCAAAAATTGGTGGTCCCCTAGTCTCAATATGCATACCTGGCTTGGTCCTTCAAATTTTGGGGATTAAGTATGGCTTCGACCTGTATAAACCAATGTCTGGGCTGGTCCGCCCAGAATTCCGGAAGTCTGGATGCGACCGTCACGGCAGCGAGATCCAACTGCGCTTCTGTTCTTCCTGGTGGAGTCCCTCCTGATGGCGCGCCCGCCAGCGGCGACTCTTGCGGCACCCCGGCGGCGGGAACCCCAGCATCAGGGTTTGTCATTTTGTATGACGTTAAGTTGTCCTTGTCCGGCTTAGACATGTGAGTTGCCCCCAAACACTAACTCTAAATCACTGTGTGTGTTCTGGTCGAAGTCACCACTTCAGGAAAATGTTTAAATTAAATGTTCACTGAGTCTATGTATAGCAATGTTTCCTATTTACTCCAAACTATCAGAAGGTTAATTGATTAAAAAGTCACTTGGTACTCCTCAATTAATTAAAGTTTATTATAAAGTTCACAAGGTTGAAACACAAGGTCCAATCAAAGTTCTCAAATACAGTTACTAAAATCTAAACCAGAAAGACTAAACCGGAAAGACTAAACCGGCAATACTAAACCGAAAAGACTACACCGGACAAGGCGAGAGGCGGGGAACAACTGGTGAGACCCGCGCCTCGCGGCTTGCACCTAGAATGACCGTCAGCAAAACATGTACACACTATGCCCTACAAATGTCACGCTATCGCCAGACAAAAAAATGAAGGACTTTGGTGCAGGATACTTGGAGTCAAAGGAACTCAGAGAACTACCCCTGAGCTCCATCATCTGTCACATGGAGATGGTCGAGCAAAGCCAGCTCTTGAGTAGTGCAGTACGGGCCAATTACACAAAAGATCCCCATGGGTCGAAGTGTATCCGCTGCGGCCCCCTGGCCCCAGATAAGATAAAGGCAATGGAAAAGTATGCCTGCTTAGTCTTTAGCCGAACCAAGTGTATTAACATTCTTAATTACAAAAATTATAAGCCGTGCGCGTCGGTTCGTATTCACTTTCAATGCAAAACTAAGCAAAACAAATTAGCATTTGAAGTTCGCACGCTGCCAATCCTGACTACAAAACACTCACTAATAACGGTTTACTATTTACTATTCAAAACTGTATTACGAAAATACAACTCGTCCGCGCCCGTTCGTATTCACTTTCAATGCAATACTAACTAAACAAAAACGAGCATTTGAAGCCACGCTGTCTGTCCGGTCTCTGAATGGTCAACGCGTGTCACGCGGTTGCTTCCCTCCCCGCATCCGTTTGGTCGGTCGTGAAATGTAGCTTTATTATCAAATTGCCCAAGGCTCATGTAGCATTACGCATTATGAACAGACAATGTAATAAATTCCGATATTTAGGCGACAATTCATCACTTGACCCAATAGAGCCGGGCATTATAAATAATGCCCGCATTAATCACTTTGCGTGTAACATAAACACATGATCATAAAATCATTCTTGCCATCTTTAGATATTGAACTTACCTATATTAATAATTAATAATATACCAACTAATAACAGTAATAATACTACTAAGGCCCACTTGCACTATCCAGGGTCAACCCAACTAACCCGGATGTAGCTGTCAAATGCCATACTAAAAAAAACAGCCAAGTGCGAGTCGGAGTCGGCCACCGAGGGTTCCGCAGAAAGGATGCTCCCCTTGTACCTAAAAATATTTAAAGTACCCAAAGGCACTTAATAGTTATTTATTACACAAGGGGGGCAAAGTAGTTGTTTAACTTTCGGGCTTCCATTGAGCCTCGAGCAAGCGAAAGATTCCAAAATTCAATTTCAAAATTTGTCATAGAGTACGCTCCTGGTACTTAGATATTGCCAACAGCTTACCAAGTGCGGGATAAGACTTGACAAATTTAAGTTGTGACCTCCGATTGCGCATATTTACTATGGTCATATAGGACTCACTTATACTGGACGGGAGGTAAGAGTGATATGAATTAGAGCAAGGTTTTAAAGGATAAAACAGCGCTTTCCGAGCTAGTGAGGGGAAAAATATTTTTAGGTACTTAAACATACTGCTGGCTCTGTGTGCGGCAATTATACGGTTTCGGATTTTCTCCTGTACTTGTGCTACAAGTTCTGGCTTTTTGTCAATTTTCGTGATTCTAGGTCAACAAGAAGTACGAAAATGTATGGGTCATACGACATTAACTTTTTGATTCTGACTCTTTGATTTTTTCCCAGCTTCAAGAGACCGCAGACCTGTGTATGTGGTATTAATTTCAACTTGCTACCTTTACGCGTTCCTGAGATAAAGGGCCTCGAGAGACAGACAGACGGACGTGCGGACAACAAAGTGATCCTATAAGGGTTCCGTTTTTCCCTTTTGGGATACGGAACTCCAAAAACGGGTTACTTGGTTAACCCTAGTTGCTGCAAGTGGTTTTAAGCGCCACTTGAACCATCCGGGTTAAAAGCGTTTTTAGTATGGAATTTGACTAGCCTTGGTTGGCGCAAGTGGCCCTAAGTGGAACAGCGTTAACCTTGCTTTATAACTGCCAGATATTATGTACCTGCATTTCGATGGAGAAGCGATGCGATGGCATTGCTGACTGCGCCGAGGCGGAGGACGAGGCGGGCTGCACGCACTCCTGCGACGAGCACGAGAACCGGACCCTGTGCCAGTCCACTAACATATGCATTGCCGTCGATTGGCTATGCGACGGCGACAACGATTGCGGAGATTTCTCTGACGAGACACACTGTGGTAAGCGTTTGTTGCCAATATGCTCCATAGCACGAGAAAGGGGCCTTATTTGAACTACTACTGTGATAGAAGGGGATATTCACATCATATCACAATATCACCAATCATATCACCAACATCTGCATTGCCGTCGATTGGCCAACGACTGCGGAGGTTTCTGGGATGGGACACACTGTGGTAAGAGTTTGTTGCCATCATGCTCTTCAGCACGAGAATCGGACCCCATGCCATTCCACCAACATCTGCATCGCAGTCGATTGGCTAACGACCGCGATGCACAGTATGAGAAATGACCTCAAAAGCGGTCATGCCTATTATATGCCTTCATAAGGTGGAATTCTCTAATATAAACATAAGACTTAAACTCCCGAGTGGTAATTACGCACACAATTCAAAATAAAAAATAAATTGTGAAAATATATGAAAATCTAAAATTTTGTTTTTCTCATTTTTTTATATTAATTAGTATTGCTCCTAGCAATATCAAGTAATGCTAACTACAAGCAGTACATATAAGAAAGTAGCACAGCTCTAGGTATTAAGACAATAGAGTAAAATGTATTTTTATATATTTTAGTTATTTCTTCATTTTAACTTATTTTACAAGTATTAGGATTTAATTTTAACATGAAATGATAGTTTCGATTGGGCTCTTGCCTCGAAAAAAAATCAAGCTGATCGGACTGAAGACCTCTGAGAAATTCTGTTTCTAAGTTTTTTCTGATAATTCTGATTTTAGGGTTGTCAGTAACAAGAATATTTAATTTATTTACATGATATTTACAAATCATACATATTTATAAATTGTCGCTTCTTATTAATATTTCTGTATATTCAGCATCATATCCGTCTATATTTTGCGAAATATAATCTTCTGCGACGGGAACAGCATCACCCTTATTAGATACTTCATATGGTTTCCAAAGATTTAAAACCGTGGGCGGTAAAGGTATTGTTTTTAACTTTTTTAGTCTGTGCTTTGCCGTCAGATTTCCGGCAATAGTGTCCTATTAAACCGCCAAAACTTATTCCTGGCTTCTCCGGCTTGTTCTGATAACAAACCGATAGGTAAAGCTGACCATTGTATAATATCTCTACCATGTACTAATATTTTATGTAAGGTTACAGTCATAGGATACCACCCATAATCAGCTACATATTTATTTGCTATCGTTTTGCAGAACTCGCCGAATTTATCAGAGTCAATAGGTAATCCACAGTTCAAAGATATTAAGACCGTGTGAAGATTATCCAGTAACCAGTGCTCGATACCTAATATTTCAGCAAACTTGGAACGGTTTTTTATTATTATTATTTGTATGTATCTTACATAATCTCGGGACCATGGGGTTCCGGACTTTTGGAAGGCGTGCGTGGGGTCGAAGCCAACAGCGCAGAGGCCCCTTGTAAGAGACAATTTATTCTAAATGTGATGTGACACTAACTGATGATTATCCTTGTATGCACTATAGTAATGCATCCAAGGACAATTCCCGGTTAGTGTAGGACTATTCCAAATAAAACTAGAAACAAAAGGAAATGGGCTATTGGGATGAAGGGCTAAATGCATTAGGTAACCGGGACAATGGAAAGGGCTATGGCACCTGCCGTTGTCAATCTTAAAAAAGACGAAAAAAAGAGGCAGGTGGTAACTCGCCGACTCACTAAAATGGGCCCCCGAAAACGGCCGCTCGCACGGAGCGACAAGAGGGCAACATTGCGTGAGTGGCTCAGGATGTGGAGAGGTGTGCGCCGCTTTCTACCCAGTGGCTGTAAACAGCCACTGTGCCAACTCGCGTCTTATGCATCTTTCACTTCCACCCTGCGAGCATATAGCTCTGACATCCCACTCTGACCGGCCGGTTAAGGCAAACCAGAGGTGAGAGTCCTGCGGCCCCTGCTGGGGTCCACTCCGGCCGGCCAATTAAGGCAAGCCGAAGAGAGGGGCCTGACCGACTCTCGGGGACATGGGACCCAAGGGACGTCACTTCCCATTCAGCCCGCCACAAGCTGCCCTGGGGGTTTATTATTATTATTATTATTATTTTAACTCCTTGCCTATTTGCGGATATTCCCAGAGGTCGAAGAATACCGCATGTGGCGCTATCCACAAGTTCACTTACCACTCGTGTACCAGCGTGAGGGTTGGCGCCCTCATGCTCTCCTAGCATTAAGTCAGCCGGTCGGAGCCCGGACAGACATCCCTCAACAGGCCGGGTAAGCTCCTGTTGAGGCAAAGTGGTACCATGGGTCTTTTGCGGCTCCATGGTGACTCACCCCCGTTCCTTGGAGCATTATGTATTGGCACAGGGTTTTAGTATAAACCTAACGAGGGCGGACCCCTTCCCTGTACCACATAATACTCTTCATTGGAAAATCACACATGTATTGTGTTATTAAAAAAAAAAGATAAAAAAAAATCCTTTTGAGGTATAGTAAGTTTTAATTACACGTACAGATTGCTACATGAACAGTAAAATAACTATTTTATTTTTTTGTACTTATTACTTTATAGTAACTGACAACCCTAGCTTCAAAATATTGACAACGCAATATCTCGAAGGTCCTTTGGAATATCGGTTTAATTTTTATGGAAGAGGCTAAGAGTGTCTCAATTAAACAAATAATCGTGCAATGGAATCCAAATTCATTACTATGTTGCCATAGAAAAATAAAAACTAAAATAGACAAAATTATTCAGAACTCAGTTGGTATTCGAAATAAAGTCCTGATTTTTTTCCCAAATTATCCCGGACCATAGTTTTATCTAAAGACATATGAATTATTACACAAGACTGGGTTATTTTCAAGTTATATTAATTTCTATGATATTTCTGGAAATCCATAGATATGTTGAAAAAAAATTACTACTTCAGTATTATGCATAATTACCACTCGGGAGTTTTAGTCTTATGTTTATATTAGAGAATTCCACCTTTTGAAGGCATAAAACAGGCATGACCGCTTTTGAGGTCATTTCTCATACTGTGCGATGAGATGAGACACACTGTGGTAAGACTTTCTTGTCATCGTGCTCTTCAGCACGACAACCGGACCCTATGCCACTTAACCACCATCTGCAATTCTGTATCGCCGTCGATTGGCTATACGGCCACGATAATGACTGTGGAGATTTCTCTAACGAGACACATTGTAGGAAGCGTTTGTTGTTTTTGGCCAATAATGTTTTGCTGGGAGGTCTGTTAGAATTGGTGGATCGTCCGCACCAGTTCTTAATGCACGTTTGGGATATTTCTTCTGCGTTCTATTTATGAAATGACATACATTTTGCGTCCGAGGGCCCACACCGACTTGAAACATTGATCTAAGAGGGTAGTGGACGCTATTACTGGTGAGCGCAGAGCCGACAGATTCCTTTTCTGCCCTCTGGCCGGCAAGCAGCCAATTTCAGGCCGCTACGCTAAACAAATTCGCCGCTTGCCGACTGCGCCGAGTAGAAAAATAGTGTACAGACCTTAGCCAGTAAATAAGTAAGCCTCAGATCACATGTTCGTCGATTGTTTGTGTAAATTACACGATATCTGAGACATTGCCTACTTTTCAGGCCTCGGTACGTAATCTAATATTCCTCGAAAATATGCTGCCAGTGACTACCGTGTTATGGTCTATTTTTATATAGGTACATATTTTATTTTTAGTTCATACCTTAGTTAAGTTATTTCAGTTTATTTATTTTAATAAAACAACTTAATTGCGTAAACTATCCGTCAACATAGTTTGCGCACATGTGTGGCCGATCATCTACAGCACATTTGTTTTGTGTGACGTAATAGATTTAGTATGGAGACTTTCCATTTTGTGATAAACGTGATATCCTGCAATCTAATCCATCTCAGTTATGCTGGTGTAAAAGTGGTTAGCCCAAAAAAGTGCAGTACACGCGCGGCAGTCGGCCTTTTTTGGGGAAAAGGTACAAAACAGGGTCGAAGGTAAGTTATTCGTGTAAATACCTACAGGCTGATCTCAGCCTTTGGAAAAACACTTAAATTTCAGTAATGCTCCAATATGAATATTTTGTTATTATAACCAAATATAAAAAATAATAACTTTCAGAAGTTAATTATTTCAAGTAATCGACAGCAAAAAGAAACTTACGGACTGTATTTATCAGTGGTAGTGTTTTTTACCATAGCAAATTAGTGACACATTATGTCAGAGCGTCACTTTTCTTTAATGATGACATTTTTCAACAATCAATATTGTAAGTGACATAAATAAATAAAAGACTGGAACTGGAGGTGGTCCTAACAACCTGACGTCAGAACTACTGACCTGACCACCTGACCTTTCTAGATTCTTTAGCGAGGTTCAAATTTTTTGATATCCGGTACCAAATACTTTTAACATGGTTCCTAAATATCATACCTAAGAACCTAGAATATATATAATAGGTACCTAGCAATTTAAAAAATCCACCTTGATTTTATCATCCTGACGGTCACAAAAAACGTTAGTAAAAAACACGAAAATTCATACTATTTTGTGAGGTTTTATTACCTTTCGTTGTAGTTGCATTCAGGTTGCTCGAAAGTAATAAATAGTAGATAGATAACTTATTAATTTCTTTGTAGCCACTGCACCGATTGTTATGATATAATACTTTGTATACTGGATCTAAACACTGTAACACATAGGTATATACATAGGTTTCAGCTTTGTCCGTGGGTAAGGAAAGGTCACCTGTATAAAAGTAAATAGGTACACGCTTCTGTGTCGCCCGGCTTTGTTTTGGCCGTTACCGTCGACCGTAGGTTCAATTAGGGTAACGGATAGAGATTACCCGGGAAATTATTGAACCTACGCCCTACGATCAACGATATATTATGGCGGATCCTAACATTAACAATACATTATAGGTAGCACGATCAACTGCACATCAGATCAATTCACGTGCGGCAACGGGCTGTGCATCCACCGAGACTGGGTTTGCGACGGCGACGACGACTGTCGAGACAACTCCGACGAGACCAACTGCACTAAGGAAAAGTGAGTAAACCCAAAAAACCTTAATATATAGGTAAAACAGGTTGAAAAAAAAATGCTCTAATATTTAGTAGTAGTAGTAGAGCAACGTCCTACACAAAGTTAATTTAGCCTAATAACGTTAGTGTTAGCTCATTAGTCTCCTTACTTATACCTACCTACGCATACTAAACGGCAATAAATAAATATGTAAACATATAAAATTCATTTAAATGGCCCTTCCCGGGAATGGAACTCACGATTCACGATTTCCAATTGCACATTGAACGTATTATTTCGAAAGCGTATCAAATGCTAAGTTTTATTCTGAGAACGGCGAAAGTTTTCAAAAAAACCTTCAAGCTATCTTTTACTCTACAAATCCTTAGTAAGACCACAATAAGAATACGTGGCAGTGATCTGGAATCCATTGTACAAAAAATACTCAAATGCAATGGAGATGGTTCAAAAAAAGTTCCTGCGGGCACTGCACAGGCGGCTGACAGGGAAACGCTTATCGTTCATTAAACTGTTACACCATTACAAGCTGCACTCCTTAGAGATTAGACGTTAATGCTGTGATGCAATCACCCTATACAATATCTGCAGAGGGTATTATAATAGTATGGAACTTGTGGAGCGAATCCGGTACAGAGTCCCCGCTCGTAGCAGTTCGCGCTCCAATGCCCTATTCTCGGTTCCCAACGCCTCCACCAACGCTGGTTTGCGAGCCCCATTACGTCGTATTTATAACAATTATAAGAAGGAATTTACTTCCATCGAGACATTCAATTAAGAAAAGCCTAATTACCGGAATCAAATACTGAATATTCTTAGTAGTCAACCTAGTGATTGTTAGTCGTGCGTCGTCATTATCGCTCTTACTCTGTATAATTCTGGTTACTGTTTGTTAGTGCATGTTTGTATACTTGCTAGGAATGTATGTTCACATCCATGTCCGTTTGTTTTAAGTACTTATGTTTTAGTGAGAGCGTCCAAGGAAGTAAGTGTACTCTTGTAAACATAATTATGTCTTATAATATAAAATACTGCTGTGTCACATACTTCTGTTGTTTCTCCAATTAAGAAAATAAAATAAAACTAGGAAACCTTATAGTTACGCCATGTTTGCTGGACTGTCCGGGGATAATCTCAGTTTTAATTTGGTCAAATATAATTATATCATTCACGCCGACAAAATCGTACCATAGGTACCTTTTATTAACCTAAATAGAATTCAATACGTGTGATCTCATGGAATTTACTTCACCATCTAATTAATAACAGTTAATGATATCGTCAACATAAATAACCACTGGATACATGGACAGTATGGACACCCTCCTTTTATTAAAAGGAATTAGTGCACGTCAAGTGCCATCACGATGGCGGGGAAATCGACAGACCAGAAGGCCTACCACGAACCACGAACGAAGTTTCACCTCTCTGTCGCACTTGAGTGAGAAATCACAAGTGCGAAAGGGAGGTATACTTTCGTTCGCGGTTCGTGGTAGGCGCTCTGACGCCAATAAATTATTACCGCATTTTTTTTAGTTGAAAAGATGTTTTAAACTTTTTAAACTACACCGCTGGTAAGGTGACAATAAGTGTCAATTAAAATTTAATTTTATCCGTTGAATTAGTTATGATAAAAAAAAACTTAGTTCCATGTAGGTGCCCACATAAATGTGATCGCCATCGATTACTGAATTAGAAAAATTGGTTCCCGGTTACCGATAAAATTTCACCATGTTTCAATTATATTAGGTATAATAATTCAAAAATAAATTTAAAATCATGCCAACTTCTGATTCCTTTTACTTTTGTTTTCCTTTGATGAATTTGGTCCCGTGTATTTTGAACCTGGCTGGCATAAGTTAGACTTCTTATGCCAGCCAAACATGGGTATACACCAAGAGGGTAAAGAGCAAAATTCTTTCTTGTCAACACGCTATAGAAAGAAGCATCTTGAGGCTAAGAAAGATCCATAAAACCAGAAATGAAGAAATAAGGAAGAAAACTAAGCTGACTGATGCACTCAAACATGCACTAACCCAAAAGTGGAAGTGGGCAGGGCACCTGGCTAGATATCAAGATAAGAGGTGGACTCTTCAAGCTACAAGATGGCCAGGCCCCACAGGAAAAAGAAGTGTAGGACGGCAGAAGAAGATATGGGTTGACGACATAATAGAAACTGCAGGAAAAAACTGGCAAATTAAAGCTCAAGACAGAACAACATGGCAATCAATGGAGGAGGCTTTTACCCTATATATAATATAATATTGAAACGCACCATATATTTGAAACTTTTAATTATGTAAAAAACTTATATACATGTGGAAATAAAGCTATAGTAATAATTTTGAACCTGACTACAGACGCGATCTATTGACGCCATAAATTAAACAATAAACACCCAATATTATTGATTCATTCTCCATTTTTAGTCGGCTTATACCTATTATTAGCAAAGCTGGGCATTAACTCGTGAATCCGGTATTCGGTAATTAAAGAAGTTACAATTTTGAGTAACGGAATAAATTTAAAGTTAACTTTAGAGAATGTTATCGTAATCATTAACTTTCGTTAAACTTCCCCAAGAACATTAATCGTTAATCCATTTCCTAATATTAACCAAAAAAATGCCGCATACACCCTGCCGCGCCGCAAAACAACACTTTCTACCAAGTATGCTTGGACCGCCCGACTCACATATTAGATTTATTTCAAATTAAAGATAAAGATATTCTTGTAGCTTTGGGTTATTTTTGTCAGCATAACAAATTAAAGATTTAAAACCTTGTAGTTAGTGGGTAATGGTTACTAACATCATTAGATATTCTTTGTTTTTTTCCCTTAATGAGTTCTGTAGTACTAACATATTTTTCTCCAGTAAGTGTAACTGAATTTCTTTTTATAAATGCCGGTTCGTTATTTTGTTCAAATATAATAAATCGACATGACACTGGCTAATCAATAGTCAAGCCAAAAAAAAAATGCTTGGTCCGTCGACCGGTGAATGATCAAACTGCAAAATGACGGGTACATATTGTTCATAATAACCATAATTTAATATAATTCTTTTGATCATCGTATCAATACTTAGCGACGCCATAAGCGCTTAGAGAGAAAAGTCCTTTAGATAATATGTGAATGACAGTTTTTGTGTTGTCCGTGATAATATGCGTACTTAAGTAAACTAAAACATCAGAATCGGATTCTAGTTCCGTCCCGGCCGAAAATTGAGTGGCTTTAATACTGTGTCCGGATCGGGAGATTTTCATCCTAATATATTAACTTCGTAGCTACTTAAAACTAATATCTTTAAGTTTTATAAGTAGATCACTTAAGATCACTAACTCAAAGATAAAAAAATGCCATTATAACATGTATAACCAGGTGTTAACGAATTAACGTTAACTTGCGTTAAATCTTCCGAAATGTCCGCTTTAGCGATTAAAGAAGTTAAGTTGTTTAGTAACTGATTATCGATTAACGAAGTTACTTATTTGATTAACGGTGCCCAGCTATGATTTTTAGTAAAATAACATAATTAATAATTCACGATGCTGTAAAGCGATGGAGTCAATTGTCGCTAAAAGCGGTTTACATAGCATCAAATCTTTGACCGATAAAATTAACCAACAATCTTAGTACGAGTTGGTAGGTACTCGCATATTTTTGATAAAATAATAGTAGTTTATGCAACAGTGATATACTCGTAATAAGGGTTCTCTCTCGGCTCGACTTCGTCTCGTTTTGTATCGGCAACCCTCAATTTTTAAGAACCAATTATAAGCTGTAATTAAAAGCAAAATCTAGAAACGTGGCAGAATAGGGAAGATGTGCGCACTAGAGAAATTAAAAAAAAAAACAACAATGCTCATATCATCATCATCATCATTTCAGCCGAAAGACGTCCACTGCTGGACATAGGCCTCCCCTAAAGATTTCCACAATGACCGGTCCTGCGCCACCCGCATCCAGCGGACTCCTGCGACCTTCACCAGGTCATCAGTCCACCTTGCGGGGGGCCTACCCACGCTGCGCCTTCCGGTACGCGGTCGCCACTCGAGAACCTTTCCGCCCCAACGGCCATCGGTTCTACGTGCAATGTGCCCCGCCCACTGCCACTTAAGTTTAGCGATTCGGAGAGCTATATCGGTTACTTTGGTTCTGCTGCGGATGGTCTCATTTCTGATACGATCTCGCAGAGAGACTCCTAGCATAGCTCTCTCCATTGCCCTTTGGGTGACTTTGAGCCTTCTTATGAGGCCCATTGTAAGCGACCACGTGTACCGTATGTCATCACTGGCAACACACACTGATCGAAGACTTTCGTCTTCAGGCACTGTGGAATATTGGACGAAAAGATGTGTCGCAGTTTCCCGAACGCTGCCCAACCGAGTCGGATTCGACGATTAACCTCTTTCTCGAAATTGGACCTACCTAACTGGACAGTTTGTCCAAGGTATATATAATCGTCTACAACTTCGAGTGTAAAGTCTCCGATTGTCACTGGTGTTGGTGCTACATGGATATTCGACATGATTTTCGTCTTATCCATGGTCATCTTAAGACCAACTCGCCCGGAGGCTCTACTGAGGCTAACAAGCATCGTACTTAAATCCTCCATGGTCTCAGCCAAGACTACTATATCGTCAGCAAATCGAAGGTGAGTGAGGTACTCGCCGTTTACATTGATGCCTAGCCTTCTCCAGTCCAGAGTCTTGAAAACGTCCTCCAGTGCAGCGGTAAACAGCTTAGGAGAGATGACATCTCCCTGCCTGACTCCCCGCTGCAGCGGAATAGGCTTCGAGTTCTGGTCTTGGAGTCGGACTGACATAGTGGCGCTCTCGTACAAACACTTCAACACTTCGATATAGCGGTAGTCTACTTGGCACCGTTGGAGAGATTGTAGTACCGCCCAGGTTTCGATCGAATCAAAGGCTTTCTCGTAGTCCACAAACGCTAAACAGAGGGGCAGATTATACTCCTCGGTCTTCTGTATAACCTGACGAAGCGTATGAATGTGGTCTACGGTACTAAAGCCTCTTCGGAAACCGGCTTGTTCGGGAGGCTGGAAGTCATCAAGCCTGCGTGCGAGACGATTCGTAATGACTCTTGAAAATAGCTTATAAACATGGCTCAGAAGTGAGATGGGTCGGTAGTTCTTCAGTAAGGCGTTGTCGCCTTTTTTGAAGAACAGTACCACTACACCTCCGCTCCATACCTTTGGCGTTTTCCAATGGATTGAACAACTTCTGAAGGGCCGTAAGGACCGGTTTACCAGCCGCCTTCAGAAGTTCGGCTGTAATTCCGTCTTCACCAGGCGCCTTGTTGTTTTTGAGCTGTTTAAGAGCCATACTAATCTCGTACAGGCTGATGTCCGGGATGTCTTCGGTATAGTGTCGGGCTAGTCTAGCTCTAGGGTCTTCCGCCAGACCAACTTCGGGTCTGCTAGTAGACGTGTATAGCTGCCCATAAAAGCTCTCAATCTCACTCAGAAGCTCAGGTTTGGATGTGATGATCCTCAGTTTTTAACTTAGCGAGCTGGCTTTGCCCAACAGACAGATCCCTTGCAAAAACTTTGGAGCCCTTATTTCGCTGAATGGCCTCTTCAATACACTTAGTATTGAATTGGCGCATATCGCGGGTGAGGGACTTAGAGATCTGCTTGTTGAGCCGCCGGTATAAAGTCGCGTCAACTGAAGATTGTAGAACCATTTTACTCCTCTTGTCGAAGAGTCTCTGAGTGGAGTCTGAGAGCCTTTTGGTCTTATTTGTCCGTTGGGCCTTAAAAAACTTAGACCCAGCGCTATGGACAGCTTCCACAAACCCGTCGTTGAACTCGTCCACATCATCGCCTAGGCAATCGAAACGGTTTTGGAGTTCCAGCTGAAAGCTCTCGGGGTTTTGAGTTTGGAGTGCAGGACGGAGCGTAGACTTCATCAGTCGAGAGCGTTCTAGCTTTCGTGCTCATATATTGTATGAAAATCCATAGCAGCACTGTTCTTATGGAATACCATAGACAACGTTATATAATGTATACTTTTTAAATATCGCTGTCAGTCATCTAATTGACAGATACTTAGAAGTGCTGGAGTAGAAAAACATATTTATTTGATTATCCTGAAAAATGCGGGCATGTTTTTAAGTCAATGCGCGTATAAACATAATTTTTCTACTCCAGCACTTCTATATGTCAATTAGATGACTGACAGCGATATTTAAGGCCGTCCCCTATCCCAATGACCTCGGCGATTTGAGCTTTCTTCCTCTCCCGCTTCCTTTCCTCACCGGTTATACAATACGTCAATAAGCATAAGTCGCCACCTAGGAAGAGCTTCTTGTACTAGGACGCAACCCCATAAACTACTAGTGCCAACTTACACGACTGGCCCCCGTCGCCCGCGCAGGCATCTCGAGCCGGCGTTTTCGGAAAAATGCGTGTAATAGCTTTTTCTCGAAAAGTACAAAACCTATCCAAAAATCAGTAGATGCGTTTAAAGTAAACATAAATATATACTGCTTGTCTTAGTTTCTTGTACTTACGACGCATAATAAGGGAGTAGATACAGATTTAAGGTAGAAAAAAGGGTTTCGGTTTTTTTTTTCTCTCGATGTATTATGTTTTTCGACAATTTAGTAGAACCAAATGTAGACCAAAAACCTAGCTACATTATATATTTTTTTCAAGCGTTGTGCTTGGAGCTGAACAAAGCCTATTCACTTTTAAAACAGTGACATCTGCCGGGTAGCCCCTTAAAAAGTATACATTAAAACCTTGTCTGTGGTATTCCATAAGAACACTGCTCCTATGGGTTTTCATACAATATATTAGCACTGTTGTTGTTTTCTTTTAATTTCTATAGTGGGCACAACATCTTCCCTAATCTGCCACGTTTCTAGATTTTGCTTTTTACGCTATTTTAGCTGTCGTAGAAAAACTAGGGTATGCAACAGCTCATAATTGGTTCTTAAAACTCTCGGGTCTATTATTACAACGTAATGTAACGGCGACCCTCAAGTTTTAGAACCCTTATTATATCACTGTTGCATAAACTACTATAGAACACTATCTTCAGGGTTGTTCAATGAAATAAAATTGCTGGGGCAAAGATATTTTCTAGCCAAACTCTAAATCGGATGTAATCGGATGGTAAGAGCGGCTAAGCGTAAATACATATATGAAAATGTTTATTCTGCATCTCAAGCCGATACCTGGAAATTTTTTAAATCAATCGGTGTTGTCAAATCTCCAAGCTCATTTAATACCTCTTCTTTCTCTATTAATGATTTAAATAAACATTTTGCTGCGAGTTCTTCTTTAGACCCTGTCACAATAGATCTGAGTACTTCGTTTATTTCTACCTTACCTTATGCACCTAATACCTTTTCTTTCTCTCCCGCGACAGATGACGATATCCGTAAGATAGTTATGTCTATAAAATCCAATGCAGTTGGTCATGACGACTTGAGCAGGCTAATGATTACCTGCATCTTAGAGTGCATACTCCCAGTTATTGCTTCTGTAATTAACTCTTCATTGTTCAATGGGGTTTTTCCTTCTGCTTGGCGTAATGCCTATGTCATTCCCTTACCAAAAACTTCTAATCCCATTTCACTAAAAGATTTTCGGCCAGTTTCAATTCTTCCGTTTATGTCAAAAATTTTAGAAGCAGTAGTTCATAAACAGTTGTCTGCCCACATATATGCCAGCCACTTGTTATCGCCTTGTGTTCGAAAACACGGTGATACCCCTGTCTCCGCATGTTAAAAACCTTGGCTTAATTATAGATGGCAATTTGACGTGGGAGCCTCATGTGTCTGACGTCAGTCGTAAGGTAACTAATACGTTAAGGGCACTTTATAGACATAAAAACTTTTTACCGGCTAGTATCAAGACGCTCCTTGTCCAGTCTCTCATACTACCAATTATTGACTATGCTGATGTGTATTGCACCAACATGACTCAAGCCTCACTCTCTAAACTAGATCGTCTTCTCAACAATTGTATCAGATTTATTTTTAACCTTCGCAAATATGACCATGTTTCTGCTTTTCGCCGTAAGCTTCAATGGCTCCCGATTCGTGAACGCAGGTCATTGCGAATCTTATCGACTCTTTTTTCAATTCTATTTGACCCAACTTCACCCACTTATCTCAAGACTAAATTCGAATTTATAACACCCCGTCCCGGTTGTATGCTTCGCACTTCTCGTAACCTGATGCTTGCTGTTCTCCCTCACAAAACTGGATTCTTGTCCAACTCATTCACCTACCAGGCAATTCGGCTGTGGAATGCTCTCCCTCTGCCTATCAGACAAGCTCAAAGTAAATATTCGTTTAAAAGCAAGTTGCGTAAGCATTTATTCGAAAAATTCGTCATTAAGGGTCTGCGTGATGTTTCGCTCTAGGTACACTTATATTAGGTATATATGTATTTGTATATGAAGGTATATTTATATTTGTATATGTGTAAGTATATACATTATATTATTAATTAGGTTTGCCATGTCTTAGGTTATCATCTCTTTTTTCTACTATCCTGCACCAAACTAACAGTTTCGGTTTAGCCCGATGGTTGACTGGTAGAGAATGCCTAAAGGCGTTAAGTCCGCCATTTGTACTTTAATATAATTGTGCAATAAAGTTTAAATAAATAAATAATAAATAAATCGTTTTCAAATTTTCGCAAAAAGTTGTCCCTTAGTTAAAGGAAGCAAGTGCCACAAAGATAATTAACTTAGTAGCCATGTTATTCTATAAAATTATTCCTCTTGAGCCCGCCTATGGGACAGATCATTACCGAAATCAACACTGAACCTTTTTCTTCTATGCCTCCCTATTTTTTCACTCGGAAAAAGAGACCACAGTAATAAAAAAGTCTACTGCAGCGTGTGGTTGTCAGACTAAAGCTACTTATATAATATGGCGGAAATTAATAATTTTTTTATGAAATTTTTTTGTAGACATTTCCTTGTTTATAGAGAAAAGAGAATATAAATAGTTTAAATTGTCGTCTCAAATAGTGAAATTGAAATAAAGTGGGGATAAATATTGATTCGATCGAAGTAGCTTAAGGCCACATACACCACCCAGGGTTAGCCAAATAACCGTGGGTTAAGCGTTTTTTTGTATGGAATTTGACAGCTTAGCTCTGGGTTAGCTGCTAACCCAGTGCTATCTAATATGAGCATCAAAACCTCCTTTGTAGCTCAAAACTAACACAACCTTTATGAGTATATAAGAAAAATAATTGACTATTTTGGCAGTCTGCCTTCTTAGTGTCAATAAAAACAGTTTGACGTATATGATACATTTATGTTTATGAACGCTAATTTAATTCGTGAAAATATTCGATGCTATGAAATTTTATCTAAATCAACTTACAATAGTTATGTATCATGGCTTCAACAAATTTAAAGCGTGGTAAAACAATTGTTGCTCAATCTAGTGGAACTGTAAATAATGTATATAACTATTTTAGAAAAAAAGCTTATTTATTTTAAAAAGAAGAAAGTAAATATCATCAAATATATTTGGACAGGGTTTGTGAAGCAACCGGAGTTTCGAAAAGCAGCGTGTTAAAAATTCTGAAGGTAAACGACAAGCTCTCAGATCGTACCGTATCGTAACGGAAAACAATTAGGTAAACTAAATTGATTATAATAACCAAAATTTTTAATTTGGTGATTATTATCAAATATTATTCCGACGGACTTAATATCGTACTGTTACTTACATCAAACAGTAAAATATTGACATATATATGTATCAAATCACATCAAAATCAATCAAATCAATTTATTCAAGTAGAATCAACTAGATCGCCTTTGCATCGTCAATATTTCTACATTATATATTAAGCATGCACAATAACAATATGACAGTATTTCAAAAATTTAACAAAAAAATGTCAAGATAACCTAATAAAAATACATTGCCATTTGAAATAAAAATATTACTAAACCTAGGTAGAAACATAAAAAATATATATATACCTATAATATGTCTATGCATCAAGTCCGATTACCAATTGGTAGTTACGTTAATTTATAATTAACATAATAAAGTTCCATGCAACACGTAATCAGCATCTTGCTACGTCAGAAACACTTTTTTTAAATACAATTTACACAGTTTAACAAACCATTTCAGTAATAAAATACCAATAGCTAAAAGGTAAAATTAATAATAATAAACAAAACAAGAAGCTTTAAGTACATTAAAAAATTAACATATGAATATCCAAATTTAATGGCCATGATTAATTATGTAGCTTTAAGATGTATTAACTCAATTCAATTTTGGCCAAGCAGTTTTATCGTTAGTGTAGTCCTCAACACTGTAGTATCCCTTTTTCATTAAGGACGCTTTTAAATACTTTTTTAATGCAGGCATCGGTAAATTAAATACTTCTTCGGGCAATTTATTATAAAATAAAATACACTGACCCAAAAAGAACTTAGATATTTTACGCACACGAAACTTCTATATCGCAATTTTATGCCTGTGTCTAGAACCAGTCATTTTTATAAACGAATCTAAATCATATTGAGATGATGTTGTCAGGATGTTCATTTTTTTAAATCGATCTCTTAGTGATTCTCGGTATTTCATCTTATAAATAAACCGGACAGCTCTTTTTTGTAGAACAAATATTGTTTGTATATCCGCTGCCTTACCCCACAGTAAAATACCATATGTCATCAAACTACGAAATTGACTGAAATATACCAAACGTGCAGTCTCTACATCAGTCAACTGCCTTATTTTTCTAACTGCAAACGCTGCCGAGCTTAATTTGTTAGCCAATGAAGATATTTGGGGACTCCACTGCAGATTTGTGTCCAAAGTTAAGCTTAAAAATATTGTTTTTTCCACTAGCTCCAAACGTTCTCCGTTCAGATGAACACTCATATTGCTGTCATGTTTAACATTAGGTAATGAAAATCGCATGCACTTAGTTTTTTGGGAATTAAGTAGCAGGTTGTTCTTTGTAAACCAGTTTAAAACTTTCGAGAGAATATCGTTAATGCTGTCATAATCACTTGTATTTCTCTTTACCTTAAAAATTAAAGATGTATCGTCTGCAAACAAAACAATTTTGCAACAATTTTCAACGATGGAGGGCAGATCATTAATATAAACTAAAAAAACAAATGGCCCCAAAAAACGCCAAAAATGGCCTTGAGGTACACCTAATTGTATAGCTGCTCCACTAGATTGTGTTCTATTTACGACCACTGCTTGAGTCCTATAACTAAGATACGATGATATTAATTTTAAAGCACTCGTAGACAACCCATAGTATTTAAGTTTTCGCAGAAGCGTAGAATGTTCAACGCAGTCGAACGCTTTTGAAAGGTCGCAGAATATGCCTATTGCGTCACAAGAATCTTCCCATATGCTATAGATATACTTAATGAGTTCCAAAGTAGTATCAGTTGTTGCACATCCCTTTCTAAATCCAAACTGCTGACAGTGAAATAGATTATTGGCTTTATAATTTTTAAGAAAAAAAAACCGACTTCATTTGGTTCCCGGTAAAAGTGAAATTTTGAATTTGTTTGAGTTAGCCAGTTTACTTCACAAACATCCAATACACCGCACGTATTGGATTGGTGTACGATCGAAAATTGAGGAGCTTTCTTAATGTCCCAGGGCTTCCATCATTACATGTGAAGTATAATCAAACGGAACTCCCTTGTAGACCTTTAAAACAAACAAAATAACAATGTGTTAAATTGGATGACAGACTGTAAATTATCGAGCAGTTTTATTATGCCATCCCTGATTATCAACATCAGGTCCACTCCAGCAAAATGATGGCCACAGTAAGAAAATGCGTAAGCTAATTATGAACACCCTCTAATCACAATGATGATGATGTGCCGTTAAAATTTGAGGAGTTCTCTGAATTCTTCAAGAACCCCATCATCAGAATAGAAATCAAACCAAAAACATGAATGTCACAACTAGGATAATAAGATTCTAGGTTTATCGACCAGTTCCACTTTGCCATCCCTGGTCTTCATCATCAGGTCCACTTCATCAAAATGTTGGCTCCCCCAAAACAATGTTTTAGTTACTTAAGGAAACTCTCAAATCAGAATGCATGTGCCGTTAAAATTTGAGGAGTTCTCTCAATCCCTCACGAATTCCATCATCAAAATAGAACTATAATCAAATAGGACTATCTTGAAGGTATTTCCTTACAAAGAAAAGATGAATGTCTCAAATCGGATGATAGAGCTGGGAATTACCAAGCAGTTTTGAACCAATTGCTTCGACATTTCAACACAAATGAATTACTGGTGAATCAGCAATTTGGTTTTACGAGAGGTCGTTCGACGACCGATGCCGCCACTGTACTAATCAATCATATCTACGACGCCTGGGAACATTCACAAGATGCTTTAGGTGTCTTCTGCGATCTCTCTAAAGCATTTGACTGCGTGGAGCATGCTACGCTTCTGTACAAGCTAAAACAGTACGGTTTGTCTACTGAAGCTTTAAACCTTCTACAGTCTTACTTAAACCAAAGAACTCAGAAAGTTGTTGTAAATGGAACTGAGTCTAATGGTATGACTGTAAAACTTGGCGTACCGTAAGGTTCCATTTTGGGTCCTTTTCTCTTCCTTGTTTATATAAATGACTTGCCGAATCTTGTGAAGAATAAATGTGATATAGTTTTGTTTGCTGATGATACCTCATTAATCTTCAAAGTTGACAGGAAACTGGGTGATTACAGCCAAGTCAATGAAACTTTGAAAGAGGTGCTAGATTGGTTCACAGCAAATAACTTAGTTCTTAACGCAAAGAAGACAAAATGTGTAAAATTCACGCTGCCGAATGTAAGAGAGGCTGAAACTATTATCACATTAAACGGAGAGACGCTGTACCTTGCCGATAATGCACTTTTCCTGGGCATTACTTTGGACTGCAATCTGCAATGGGCCCCTCACATATCTGCCCTTGCGAATAGGCTGAGCTCTGCCGCGTATGCAGTCAAAAGAATCAGACAATTCACTGACGTGGAGACAGCTCGCCTAGTCTACTTCAGTTATTTTCACAGTATTATGTCATATGGCTTACTGGTCTGGGGCAAAGCAGCAGATATTGAAACAATCTTTATTCTCCAAAAGAGAGCAGTCCGTAATATTTATAATATGGGCACTCGTGATTCTCTGAGAGAACGATTCAAGGAAATTGATATTCTCACTGTAGCTTCACAATACATACTAGATGTTATAATGTATACGCATAAGAATTTAAAGTCCTTTAAGAAGCTGTCTGATATCCATGACTTTAATACACGAAATAAAAATATGTTAGTGGTTCCGAAGTTTCGTCTACAGAAAGTAAAAAAATCGTTTCCAGGCAACTGTGTGGCATTTTACAATAAAGTACCCTTGGAGGCATGGGATATGCCTTTCAATTCATTCAAGTTATATATTAAGAATGCTCTGTTTAAAAAGGGGTACTATAAAATCGACGATTACTTAGGAGACAAGGAGCCATGGCCAAGTATTTAGTCTCAAAAGCTGTCTTATCAGGCTAGCAGTGTCCCGGAGTGGTTTGCACGATGGTCAAGGCGATGCTGTTACTGGCTGTTACATCATATTCTGACACTTGGAGACCTTTACACCTCCATTTCTTATTCATATAGTATTTTTACATATTATGTTTCTGACCTTGGGGACCTTTTACATCTCCAAATTTAATGTACATATTATTGACTATAGAGACTTTTACATCTCTGTTGGGTTCATAATTTTGACTTGTTAGATACATACTAGTTATGTATTCTGTAGCATTAGATCTAAGACTGTTAACTTAACAGTCTGATGACTTGTGGTATTTATATCATAAATATATTATATTTTTGACGTTTGGAGGCCTTTACACCTCCAAATCCTATTAGTATAATTTTTTGACTATGGGGACCTTTTACATCTCCAAATTTTATTCGTATTTTATTTGACGTTGGGGGACCTTCTACATCTCCAAACTTAATTTATTATTAACGATAGAGACTATACATCTCTTGTCATATTACTTAGTACATTTATTTTAATATTGTTTACCCAGGTTTTGGCTGTTGTATTATCAGTATTTAGATTATACTTTTACTTCTCACTTTATATTGTAAATGTTTGTACATGCAAAGGCTTTATTGTAATGCTTACTGACTTGTAAAAGTGCCCTTGTGGCCTACTTACAGAATAAATTTTTGAATTTGAATTTGAATTTGAAAGTTCCACTTTGCCATCCCTGGTCTTCATCATCAGGTTCACTCCACCAAATTGGAGATGTTTGTAAAGAAATGCTCGAGTTTCTTAAGAAACTACCCAAATCATCATGCATGTGCCTTTCAAATTTGAGTTCCCTCAGTTCCTCATGGATCCCATCATCAGAAATTGACTTTGAAAGAAACGGCACTAATCTGGAACCATCTATTTTCAGAAAAAAAAAATTAATCGGATGATAGTCCTGGGAATTACCAAGCAGTTCCACTTTGCCATCCCTGGTCTTCATTATCAGGTCCACTCCACCAAATTGATGATGTTCGTAAAGAAATGCTCGAGTGTCTTAAGAAACTACCCAAATCATCATGCATGTGCCTTTCAAATTTGAGGAGTTCCCTCAGTTCCTCATGTATCCCATCATCAGAAATTGATTTTGAAAAAAACGGAACAAATCTGGAACCGTCTATTTTCAGACAAA
This sequence comes from Lathronympha strigana, assembly GCA_949128165.1. Classification (NCBI taxonomy): domain Eukaryota; kingdom Metazoa; phylum Arthropoda; class Insecta; order Lepidoptera; family Tortricidae; genus Lathronympha; species Lathronympha strigana. The sequence goes on along the minus strand of OX421905.1, from coordinate 6,721,383 downwards.
AAAATATTTTTTTAAATCGGATGTTAGTCCTGGGAATTACCAAGCAGTTCCACTTTGCCATCCCTGGTCTTCATTATCAGATCCACTCCACCAAATTCATGATTTTCGTAAAGAAATGCTCATGTTTCTTAAAAAATCACCCAAATCAGCATGCATGTGCGTTTCAAATTTGAGGAGTTCCCTCAGTTCCTCATGGATTCCATCATCAGAAATAGATTTTGAAAAAAACGGGACCAATCTAGAACCATCTACTTTAAGAAACCAAAAAAAAAATTCAAATCGGTTCAGTAATGACGGAGTTCTGAGGTAACATCCATTAAAAAAAAAAAAAAAAAATTATAATAAAAATTCAGACGAATTGAGAACCTCCTCCTTTAGAAATATTGAAGTCGGTTGAAAATAAGTTTCTAACTGTTCCAGCATGATCTTTTCAAACACTTTACTCAAAGCAGGCAGAATTGATATAGGACGATAGTTTGTTACATTACTTCTTTCCCCTGATTTGTATAATGGCACAACTTTGCTCAGTTTCATCAAGTCCGGAAAAATTCCCACTTTCACACAACAATTAAAAATATATGTCAAATAAGGAGAAATTAAATCCATTATTGGATGAAAAACTTACTTATTTTGAAACTTAACTCCCAATTTTAAATTTATATATTGGCGGGGCACGTATGTGTGGCTTTCGCTCACGAGTGCTTTTAATTTTTAGACTGAGCACTGGTTCTATCTGATTCTATATATTGCATACACGCTCAAAATATCCAACTGGGAAAAGAAAAGAGGGAAAGGTGTGAGTTACCTTTGAAATGTCCAGTCCTTGAAGCCGCGATGGTACCCTTGGTAACACGAGGGTTGCACTTTCACCATGGGCCCATGGACTTGTAGATTGCTTCGAAAACAACTATTCTTCCATCGTAGACACTTACACAATATAAAACAGTCACAAATTGTCACAGATTAAAATGATAAAAATAGATCTATGGCTGGAGCTTTACGCAGTCAGAGCTCCACGACGCCATATTTTTAAGCAACTGACCGAAACTCGTTCGCTAGATGTCGCAGTTGACGCGCGGTGCGGGCGAGTGCGATATATATATGATTTGATGTGAAAGAGCGGGACAAGAGAGGATAGGTATTATATTTGAGCGTGCATACTAAGTTAATTAGTTTTGAAAATAATAACGAAACCCAACATCACCCCGGGCTTGAAGGATTCCCTTAAAAAAAAAAGAAACAAAAACAAAAAGTAAGAATGATATACAGAGAAAAAACGGAAAGGAAATAAATCGTAGGGTATCTACTCTATGCTTGACTTAAATCATTATAAAGTAAGAGTTAAATTAATGTTAACATGCAAATGTAAAGTGACAACCCTACTGCGTGGGCAGTGGGCACAACCGCACTACAGGGCGCTCTAGTTTTACTCTTCGTGTTTGCACCTCCGCAACTCGGACGATTCCGTCGCGACCAGGTAAAAGACGAGTTATAATACCGATAGGCCATGAAAATAAACTAAACAAAGCAACAGTAACCTTCTGGCAATGCCGGAGGATGGTGGGTAAAAGATGGGGGCTTGCCCCAAACATCATACTGTGGCTATACAAAATGGTAATAATGCCAATGATCAGCTATGGCGCCGTCGTGTGGTGGCCTCGCACACAACTAAAAACAACCATAGACAAACTAAGTAAAACGCAGAGACTAGCATGTGTAGCAGCCACAGGCTGCATGAGAACTACACCGACTGCGGCACTAGAAATAATGCTAGGACTCCTACCACTACACATACACATACAGAAAGAGGCAGCCGCCACAGCTTTACGGCTGAAAAATCTCAACCTATGGTCAACACTTAGATCGATACACAAGAAGATCTATGAAAATATGATCTCTGATATGCCAATACTGGAAGCACCGATTGATCAAATACCAAAAACTATGATCTTCCGGAAGGACTATGCTATATCACTGACAGAAGATCCAAAGGAAGGACTAAATCAGACAAACCTTAGAATATTTACAGATGGCTCAAAAACAAACGAAGGGACAGGATGTGGTGTCTTCTCAGAAGATCTCAACATACACATCTCAAAACCCCTAGGGGTACACAACACAGTATTCCAAACGCAATGTGTGGGAATAATAGAAGCCTGCAATGCAGCAAAAAGACGACAAACACAAAATGAAAACATACTAATATGGTCAGACAGCAAATCGGTACTGCAAGCGCTACGCAGCGACAAACTTAAATCACAACTTATACTCGAATGTCACAATGGCCTCACAAAGATGAGCGAGGAAGGAAACAAAGTAACTATACAATGGATAAAAGGACATAGTGGCTCAAGGGGAAACGATGCAGCGGATGAACTGGCAGGAAGAGGGTCAGAGACACCGGCATACGGACCAGAACCCATCGTTCCACTACCTTTATCATACATTCAAAACCTTCTAAACCAACATCACAGACAACTACACAACAAATACTGGGAGGATCTTGATACATGTAGACAAACCAAGGAAGTCCTGCCAGAGCTAAACTACAAGCTCACAAAAACTCTACTGAGGACGCCCCGAGAACAACTACGGAAAATAGTAGGACTACTAACAGGACACAACACACTAAACAAACACACAGAATGGGCACAGCCCGATGTGCAGAGCATGTATGGATAAGGAAGAAACAACAAAACATGTTCTCCTAGAGTGTAAACAGATAGAAGTATACAGGAGCAAATACTTAGGAACTCCCAGCACACTAAAGGAGGCAACTTGCAACCTTAAAACGATGATAGGTTTCATAGACGAACTAGGGTGGTTAGAGTAGTGCTACCTCGCTATCACGCAAAATAGGCACAATGGATGTCGATTTGCGGAAAAAGCCCAGGAAAACTAACTAACTAACCGATAGGCCATTGCAAAGGCGGTGTGTTATTTACGTTGATAAGCACAACTGTACCTACGACTAAAGGTTTAGCTGGAGTGTTCCATTTTTCCCTGCTTTGCAAGTTGTGCAGGTACTCCGTTCGGAACCGTTTCCAGAAAGATTGAACGATCGAATCTAACAATGAATAACGCGTTAAAAGATCCGTTCTTTCCTGGCTTAAATCAGCGGCGGGTAAGTACTGTAACGGTGCCGTACATATAAAATGAGCAGGTGTCAGTGCACTGGGTTCCGAAGGATCAGAACTCAAAACGTAAAGCGGTCTACTATTCATAATAGACTCAATTTGGCTTGACACTGTCAAAAATTCCTCATAGGTCAAAATTTGTTTGCCTATAACGCGATGAAGGTGCGTTTTAAAGCATTTAATGTTGCTTTCCCAGGCACCTCCGAAATGAGGTGCATTTGGAGGATTTAAGTGCCACGTTATACGGAGCTTTAAGAGCTCTTCCTGAAACGTTTTATAATAATCTTCAGTTTGAAGAAAAGAGTGGAGTTCACTCAAATAAGCCTTAGAGGCTACGAAGTTAGTTCCATGATCCCTATATAGCGTCTGGCACGGCCCACGGCGGGAAATGAACCTTTTAAACGCATCTAAAAATGCCGCAGAACTAAGAGATGAAGCGAGTTCAGCATGGACAGCCTTGGTAACCATACAGATGAAAAGACAAAGCCTAAAAACGTGGACGACCGACTTAAGAAATCGGTGCCATGATGAAAATTTCGCTCCTAGCTCCAGAAGCTAGTGACCACTGCTTCCTTCATGGGTAGCCAGAAGGGAAGCAACCTTTTGCTCTGCTAGCACCGTAGCCGTTGGCATAAACTTAGCCATCGGCCATTGGTTAACTGGTAAAGAAGCCCAGGACGGACCCTGAAACCAGAGAATGTGATCCGTCAGGCTAGAAGGCAGCAGTTCTCGTGAGAAACAATCGGCGGGGTTCTCAGGTCCGGACACATGATAAAAATGTTCCGGGGCATAATTTGTTTGACATTGAGCGATGCGGTTGGCCACATAGGTAGCAAACCTATGCGGAGATGAGTGCACCCAGCACAAAGCTACCTCTGAATCCGAAAACGCGTAAACATTGTCAATATTGTGGCGTTCTGATAACGTGTAGTGTACGACGCGTAACAGTTTTGACATTAAGACAACCGCACAGAGTTCCAAGCGAGCAACCGTCACCGTCTTAACCGGAGCTACCTTAGACTTGGAGCAAATCAAGCGAATGACGGGATTCTGATTGTCCGTAACAACATGTGCGTAAATGACGCAACCGTACGCCTTTTCACTGGCGTCGGCAAAAGCAACAAGAGTCACTTTTGAGGATTTTTCAATGCCTAGATGTCTAGAAAATCTAAGCTCAGAAATAAGCGGCAATTCGTTGACAAACTTGTGCCATAGGCTTAAAATGTTCTGAGGTGGCAAATCATCCCAACCTTGTTTTAAAAGCCACAATTCTTTTATGAGGAGTTTCGAATATAAAATAATAGGCCCAACCAGGCCAAGAACGTCATACAAGCGTGCGGTGGCAGAAAGAATAGCTCGTTTCGTATATGTCAGCGGAGGAGGCGAGACGCTGAAAACGAACTCGTCAGACCCAGGAAGCCATTGCAGGCCAAGTATTTTTAGCGAGCCACTGTCATCGAAAGTGACGCATTCAGATTGGCGATGGGTTGAAGGTATGGTTTCCAGAAACTCAGGAGAGTTACGGGTCCACTTAACTAAATCGAACCCACCAGCCTTGAAGAGGCTAATTAACTGGGCCGCTGTCGTAACTGCTTCCTCATGGGAAGAAGCAGACGAAGCTAAATCGTCCATGTAAACGTCTCTTTCGAGGACATCAGCAGCGAGCGGGTACCTTTCGCGTTCGTCACTAGCGAGCTGACGAAGCGTGCGCAATGCAAGGAATGGCGAACACCGAAGACCAAACGCGACACGATTGAAACAATACGCATTTAAAGGTTCTTCAGAAGAGAAACGATATAATATCCTTTGAAAGGAGCGGTGCGGAGGATGTACTTCTATACATAAGTACATCTGACGAACATCAGCGAAAAAAGCGATGCGAAATATGCGAACATTCAGAAGTATCTGAAAAATATCAGCCTGCAAATTGCAACCGGTATGCAGAAGGTCATTCAAGGACAGACCGCTGTCTGTCTTACAACTTCCATCCAAAACCAAACGTACCTTAGTAGTTACTTTATCATTTCGGATTACTGGGTGATGCGGTAGAAAAAAACCGGGGCTGCGAAGATCTTGAGGAGGAACGAGGGAAATAATCCCTTTCTTCAAATAGTCGAGAATAATCTCATTATAACTGTCATGAAGTTGCGGGTTGCGAGAAAATTTATTTTCGAGCATTAAAAATCTCTTTTTTGCGGTATAAAAAGAATTACCTAAAGCATTAGGACTTTCTTTAAAAGGAAGGTCTACAGCGTAAGATCCATTATCGTTACGAGTAGTGGTTGAGGTAAATATTTGTTCACATGCCTGGTCTTCCGGGCTTAAGAACTTTGCATTCAAAACCTCTTCTTGAGACCAAAACTTTTCCAAACATTGGTTAAGCGGTTCATGCGTGAAAGCACAGAAAGCGCGAGTCTCGCATTGCGGTGAAGACTGCCAGTCGACGTCTCCCATAATGAGATAACCTAGCGTAGTCTCTAAGGCAGTAGGTAAGCCAGCGTTACGAATTTTATTATTTAATAATATTTCGCAGAAGAAATTGGTACCTAATATCATATCAATTGGTCCAGGTTTGTTAAAACTATCATCCGCGAGCGGTATATTCTCAAATAATTTTAACATCGATGAGTCTAATTTCTCTTCAGGCAATTCTGAAGTAATCTTTTCAATTACAAGCGGTTTAGCCGAGTAAGCGTGCGGATCATCAAACCTAGAGCAAAAACTTATATATGAAAGACCGATAATTTTCATAGACATATCTCCAATTCCCTTAACAGCTGAGTAACGATTTTTATTTGAAATTGGCAAAGATAAACGTTTGCAACAGTCAAGCGTGATATAATCCTTTTGCGATCCAGGATCAATCAGAACTCGCAAACATTCACCAGAAGCATTATTTGCTTGAAGAACCTTAACCTTAGCGGTACTCAGGAAAGTCAAAACATCCTGGCCTTCATCCTCTGACGCGCCGGTAGCCGGCGCAGAAGCTAAATAACTCAAGGTTGATTTAGGTTGCGAATGATTGTCAGCTTTATTCCCTTGCGCATTAGGTTGCATATCGTTTGTCACTTTTTTAATATCTTCGTAAACACAAACAGCTTGCGGCGACGTACCTACACTGGAGGTACCGCTTGACGACGGCGGCCCTAAGCTGGACTGCTTATTTGTCATCGAATTAAAATGTAACAATGTATGATGCTTGGAGGCACATACACTGCAAGTGCGTTCGGAACTACACGCGGAAAATTTGTGTTTGTAACTAAGGCAGTTATTGCAAATTGAATTAGCTTGAACGAATTTATACCTTTCATGCGGTGTCATTTTTGCAAAAACTGAACACTGATGTTCATGTTTATTGGTTTTGCACAAGTGGCAAACTTGCGTTGGAGCGGGTCGCGGACTAACAAAAGATTTGGTTTGAATGTTTTTTGGAGTAGGCAAGCCTTTACTATTATTAATCTTAGGCGCGGAATAAGTAGGTATTAACGTCAAGTGATGTATGACCTTCTTTAATGAACTCAACAAGATTGGCATAAGTCGGACATTTTTCTTTGCGGTAAAACATTTCGAACAATTTGACGGATTCCGAGTCCAGTCGTTGTAATGCGAGATGCAGAAAGAGGAAATCCTGTAAGTCTGTCAACTTTAGCGCCTTTAGCGCTCGTACCGAAGCATCAAATTTGCATAAAAATGCGTCCAAATTCGCTTCCGAACCAGTGGAAATAGGTTTAAAATCTAACAGCTGATTCGCGTATCCAGCGGCTAAAGCACGCTTATCCTCATATTTATCAATAAGCGCTTGCCATATAATTTGATAATTTTCACCCGTGGCGGGTAAACCGGCACACACAGACCTCGCCTTATCGCTCAACTTGCCTACTAAAAACTGCACACGTTCACTGTCCGATAGGTGCGGATTGTTATGAATTACACTCTTAAATTGCTCATAAAATAAAGGCCAACTTTGAATGTCACCGTTAAATGGTAACAATTCAATTGCGGGCAACTTATGTTTAACTGCATAAGATTGACTTTTCTGTACCTCGTTTAAATTACTTTTAATGTCAGCATGTACTCGTTTAATTTGACAATAGATTTCATCAAAAGAGATCAAAGGTTGATAATTGGGCGTAGCGCTAGGTTTATGCTGAATTAACTTCATATTATAATCGTCAAGAACGCGTTCAAAATCAGACCGTAACTGGTCTAAACCTGCGATATTATTCAAAAAGAGATTGCGCTGAGCTTCATCTTGTTGTGCCTTTAACGATAATGTATAAATATTTTGTAAGCGCATAAACAATGCATTACGTTTTCCCTCAAGAATAACCAGATCACCAACACGGCTGGCTGAGGGCGCTGAGGCGTCTTTTTCGTCTCCGCCCATTGTAAAGAAAACTAGGTAGTAAACTAATAAACAGTCACTATACCTACGGACAAGCGTCAACAATAAAACAGTGCACTATAAGCGGCGTAATTACTCAATACTAAATTGAACCTTAGTACGAATTAATAGAAGCGTATTGACAAAAGAATGTTACTTCGCGAAATTTGCGCAAATAAGCAACGTAATTAGTGAATTCACGTACAAAGAACGACACATGTTCTATTTTAAATACTAAAGTAATAAAGCGGTTTAAATTATAAGATTTATAAACAAAAATGCGGTGCGCGAAAAGAAGGTTGTAACTGTATATGATGTACGCGGCGCTTAGGTATTTGCACTTACAATGCCGATTTGCGGGTGTGACAAAGCAATATCAAATTAGCTCCTTGCGGTGCGGGTTAAGAAATAAAAAGGAAATATAGGAAACTAATTCGACGAGTCAAGCATCAAGTATGTACCCAGATTTACTTCGAAGCAGAAATTAAGAAGTGTGATTTTGATTTCAATAAATATGAAGTATGTTACTACTTTAATGCATAGAACCAGGTTGGAAATAAGCGATTACGCTGGAGAATCAGATTTAAAAGACCAGACTTAACAATCCGGTTTAAAAAGGACCATAAAATTGGATGAAAAACTTACTTATTTTGAAACTTAACTCCCAATTTTAAATTTATATATTGGCGGGGCACGTATGTGTGGCTTTCGCTCACGAGTGCTTTTAATTTTTAGACTGAGCACTGGTTCTATCTGATTCTATATATTGCATACACGCTCAAAATATCCAACTGGGAAAAGAAAAGAGGGAAAGGTGTGAGTTACCTTTGAAATGTCCAGTCCTTGAAGCCGCGATGGTACCCTTGGTAACACGAGGGTTGCACTTTCACCATGGGCCCATGGACTTGTAGATTGCTTCGAAAACAACTATTCTTCCATCGTAGACACTTACACAATATAAAACAGTCACAAATTGTCACAGATTAAAATGATAAAAATAGATCTATGGCTGGAGCTTTACGCAGTCAGAGCTCCACGACGCCATATTTTTAAGCAACTGACCGAAACTCGTTCGCTAGATGTCGCAGTTGACGCGCGGTGCGGGCGAGTGCGATATATATATGATTTGATGTGAAAGAGCGGGACAAGAGAGGATAGGTATTATATTTGAGCGTGCATACTAAGTTAATTAGTTTTGAAAATAATAACGAAACCCAACAATTATACTATAGAGAATTTTCACAGATGTTCCCCATAAGTCTTCTGTGCTTTTCTTCTTAATTATTTTAAAAATTTTACTTAATGTCATGGGATTAATCATATTAAAATGGAAGACACTGTTGCATTCCTTAACACTAGAGAACATTAGAGCTTCGGCCTGCGCAGGTAACGATTTAAGAGCTTTGGTGGTGTTAGTTGCTATATTTGAGAAGAAGTCCTCAAATGACATTGCCACAGCAAAATCTGAATTTATGAGTTTACCATTGTTAAGTAGACTAAATCCACAATTTTGAAACTTACTTTTACCACTTTCACTGTTAATGATTTTCCAAGTCATCCTTGTTTTATTATCCGATCGTAGCAACTTAGATCTTATATAGTTTGATTTCGCAGCAATACAAACTGTTTTAAAAATACGTGAATATATTTTTACGTACTCAATAAAATTCTCATCTTTATTATATTCTCTTACTCGTATGCCATAAAGCTCATAAAGCCTATCTCTACTCTTGCGTATACATATAGTAGCCCAATCACTGACCTTTTTTGTGTTGCGTGCCGAAGTTGTTTTTAATCCGAGAGCAGTTGGTACGCTCCGTTAGAGTTAAGATGGCAAAAGGATAGTGCTGGTAAAATATTTTGGATTCCATTTTTAAACTTATCTAGTTTACTATCTGTTATAGGTCTATATATTATTGGTTCTTTTTTACTTTCATCTTTAGTTTGGATCGTAATCATTTGCCCGCAGTGGTCTGAACTAAAACAAGTAAAAAGTTTTTTATCGAGATAGTTACAGTCACAAAAAATATTATCTAAACATGTTGCACTTGTTGTTGAGATTCGCGTCGGCTCAAAGAACACATTACTTAGATTAAACGAACGGAATAAACTTACTATCCTAATGCTTAAACCTGTTGGATCCAATAAGTCAACATTAAAGTCCCCACATAATCTGTTTCCTACATTTAAAAGCTACGCTTAACGCGGTCTCCATTGCTGATTCAAATATATTGTAATCGCCCGAAGGTGGTCTATATACACAAATAATTATATACTACAACAGAATACTTGGTGATATCTTTACGTTCTTTACATTTTATGCTAGATTTCACAATAATCAAAGATCCTCCATGAATGGCATTTTTCCTGTATTTTTTTTATATATACACTAGCTTTAACCCGCGGCTTCGCCCGCGTACTAAACGTAATTTTCAATCGGCATACAAAAAAGGAGGTTTTTTTATTTATTTCACGTGCCCTAAATTGGATTTGAAAATCGTTGTTGGATTTGAAAATCGTTGTTGTTTTCAAAATCAGCGACCCGATAACGACACCCATATCAAATAAAATAGTAACTATTCTTGTTTCCCCTTTACAAACTTTGGACCACCATTTCACCCCTATTTTGAAAAATCCTATCTTTGTGCACCCCTTCACCTTTCAAACCTACGTACCAAATTTGGAATCTCTAGAACCAGAAATAAACCTAAAAACAACACCCATATTGATATTTTGAGATTTCAACCCCATCGCACCCCATCAGGAAAGATGGTATCTCACGTCCGCCTCGTTGGATGTTGAAATTGTTATTGTGTTCGAAATCAGCGACCCAATAAACCAAAAAAACGATACCCACGTTGTTTTTTTACTATATTACCCCTTTTCCCTCTTTTGGGGGTTAATTTCTCAAAAAGCCTGAAACACGTCTTTACTCATTTATCTTAAGGAAAATTCCTGTGAAGTTTCGAATAAAATAATCGAACTAATCTTGTTTCCCCATACAAACTTTGCACCCCCAAATCACCCCCTTAGGGAGTAAATTTTGAAAAATCCCTTAGTGCACCTCTATACTTACGAGTAATAAGGACCTACGTGCCAAATTTGGAATCTCTATGACCAGCGGTTTGGGCTGTGCGTTGATATGGCAGTCAGTCAGTCAGTCATTCAGTCAGTTTCTACTTTTATATATATAGATGTAAAATAGTACATGACCTAACTAGTGCGGTAAACCAAAGAAAGGCCGAGATCGCAGATGTTTGCGACCCGAGCTGCAAGCGAGGGACGTAAATATGCGATCAAGGGCTTTATTTATTACCTCACGTGTTAGGTACATCATTTTATGCCTACACTTGGGCAGAAATCGGCTTTTTCCGTATACATGAAAATATGTTCGCTAGAGTTCATACTAATAGTAATAACCCTTGAATTATGTCGTAGTATGAAATATACACCCTGTATAATAGCCGTGTTAGCCGAATGTTAGTCGTAATTAAACATTAAAAAATATTGAAAAGAATATTTAACATTGGGAAGGTTAATGAGAAAATATTAATGCGCATTAATTTTAATGTGCATTGATAGGCGAATACGCGAAGCCTATAATGACCCCTAAACATAACATAACTCACAAGTCGATTTTTTTTAAATTACCTATTAGAGTATACTTTAGACTAATCGAGAAAAATATTGTCTAACTGTTTTAGATAAAGCTTTGGGTAAAATATAGGTATTTGTTACCGACGCGTGTAAAATCAAGGAAAGATTATGCAAGTCATATTTTCTACCTTTATATTATTGGATTAAACTATTTGAATGTCACCTGTCATTTTATAACAAATTTGTCAAAAGCTTTCTTGAAGCGAGAAAAACCTACATATTTTCTCCAAAAAAATACTTAAGTACATCCAAGTACCTGAAATGTGTTAAAAAATTATGTAGATAACGAATAGGTTCCATGTCTAACGTATTCATCAATAGTTTCAATTTATATGAAGAATTCAACTTTTAAGGTCTTCTGTTAACTTCATTAAAAATCTAGAAATTTTCAAGTTGGTACATTTTGTTCATTAGTATTATAGAAATGCATACACCGAAATTATAAGAAATACATCAATAGCTCTAAATTTTATGATCTTATCAGTTCGCATCATAATTCGAACTCGAAGAGATTTGAGCGGGATAGTCTATCGCGCTACGGCCCGTGCTGTGCGACCAATCACATCACGATTACGCAACGCGTTTCTTACATTTCGTTTGTGCTACGTATTAAATTATGATCTGTAATGTAAATATTAATTTGTTAATTTTAAATTGTAATCCATATTGGTACCTAAAGCAAAATTGTTTTCTTCTTTAAATAAAATATTAAATGCACGCGTAGTATTAAATTATTTATTCAAATACTGTTTAATCACTATTTCTAAAGAAACCTCATTTAGACCGATATTAGACAGACGATGTGCCCTTTCAAAGGGTACGCAGTGAAAGACTTAGATTTTTTTTAAACATAGGAGTCATAAAAGACTTTGACAAAAAGTGAGATATTCATAAGTAAATTTAAAAAACTTAGTTTTTCTACCAGAAGTAACTACTTGGTCAAATTTTCGATGGTTGTTGTGCTATAATGACACTTACTTTATATGGAGGAATTGTGTAGAACACGCTAAAAGAAGCATGTTTTGTACGGACAGTTTTTATCTAAAATCAAAAATGGCCGACTTATTAGACCCCAAAGATGAACAATTTTAGATCTTAGTAAAATTTTCGATGGTTGTTTTGCTATGATGACACCTACTTTTTATGTTAGTATCGTGTAGAGCACGCTAAAATAAGCATGTTTTGTATGGACAGTTTTTTTCTAAAATAAAAAATGGCCGACTTATTTGACCCCAAAGATGAACAATTTTAGATCAGTAAAATTTTCGATGGTTGTTGTGCTATGATGACACCTACTTTTTATGTTAGTATCGTATATAACACGCTAAAATAAGCATGTTTTGTATAGACAGTTTTTTTCTAAAATAAAAAATGGCCGACTTATTTGACCCCAAAGATGAACAATTTTAGACCTTAGTAAAATTTTCGATGGTTGTTGTGCTATAACGACACCTACTTTTTATTCAATTCAATTCAATTCAAATATTTTATTTCAGACAACATGGTCCATTTTGTGTTAGTATACATTTATTCTGTTGTTTTATGTTAGTATCGTATAGAACACGCTAAAATAAGCATGTTTTGTATAAACAGTTTTTTTCTAAAATAAAAAATGGCCAACTTATTTGACCCCAAAGATGAACAATTTTAGATCTTAGTAAAATTTTGCGATGGTTGTTGTGCTATGATGACACCTATTTTTTATGTTAGTATCGTGTAGAACACGCTAAAATAAGCATGTTTTGTATGAATTTTTTTTTCTAAAATAAAAAATGGCTGACTTATTTGACCTGAAAGATAAACAATTTTAATTCAAAGATTCAAAGTATTTATTTGCATCGAACACAGTAAAGTGGGTCTTACAGTTAGAATGGTTAAGTCCAGTGCATTCAACCTGCATGCAGGCGTGCAAATATTTCGAATAGCGTGCAGTATTTACAGTACTATATACAAATATATTAACCTTTTATGTCTTAATAATTATATCTAAAATTATAAAAAATATGTCAAGATAGATAAAAATGCATGAAACAATGTGTAAATTATGAACAAAACCCAAAAATAAAAAACAAAAAACAATTGCGGTAAGTAATGAATGCAAATGTCAATAAAAATTCAATATTAATAATAATTAAAATAAATATGTCAGCTATATTCTAAATATTCTTTAACACTGTAGAAGCAATGGTCTAAAAGCCAAGAAGTCAATTTATTCTTAAATCTATTGCCTTGCAGGAATTTCATGTCAACAGGTAATTTATTATAAATAATTATACACATATTAAAAGCATTCTTATCATAAATCATTTTATGAGCAATGGCTTGTATAATAAATCCATAATGATTTGTCGGGTCTGTCTGTTATTCATAATTGCACCTCGCGTTTTGAATGAAGTTTGGTGGTTGTTTACAAAAATGCATATATCCCTTATGTACAAACACGGTAATGGCAAAATATGCCATTGTTTAAATAGGGGGACACATGGTGTTTGGTGGTTTAGGTCTTGCACCCGGCAGGAGCAGCTCCCGCCTTAGTCTATGATGGTTTTTTTATCCGTCCAAATAAGATAACTTCACAGCTGGCTGTTGGTTGTCACTTTAGACAGCGAGCGAGCGAAACGAGCGAGCAAATCCTCCGGGGCAGAACCGACACGGATTTGGTTAGGTTAGAAGACTAAGGCGAGACCTTCGCTTCCCTTATTAAAAATAAATAGCCTGGAAGTCTAAGGCGGGAGCGAAGCTCTGCCCCGGAAGCTCTTGCTCGCTCGCTGTCAAAATCATACCATCAAAAATATTACCAAGACATAAAATTGCTCATCTTTTGGGTCAAACCAGTCGGTCATTTTTTTATTTTAGAAAGAAACTGTCCTTACAAAACATGCTTATTTTAGCGTGTTCTACAAGATTCTTCCATAAAATGTAGGTGTCATCATAGCACGATACCCATCGTTGTTTTCATGTGATGTCTAAGGGTTACTGAGGGATGAATAACATAACCCGGTGTCGTTCGTACGGCATTTATTCAGAACTGATTTTTACAGGCCTACCCACATTAGGAAATAAGTACCTAGTTAAATCTACCCTAATGTGGGCACATATATCACACCTCACCACTTAAATTGTACATATGACAGATAACTAAGTACTTTATATAATTAACTAACATCTTACAATACAGTTTAAATAATTCAGGAATGCGGAGCATACCTATATCAATTTACATTACACTATTAAGAAAAGACACTCATAAGTTATGTTTAGCAATATTCCTTAAGTTACCGCAGCTTACACCCAGGGACCGGAACCGGTTACCATAACCCGGGTTTTTCATAAGGTTATTTTAAAGGTTGTTTTCAAAACACCTCCAATATGGTTAACTCATGATACGGAAACCTTAATCATTCGGAAACCTTATCGGTCCAGTTAACCCCAATTAACCTCTAACCAGTAACTAACCGCAATGAATTCTGTTAGTGTTTTAATCTGTTTTGAACAGTTCAAACGAAAGTAATCTTTATACGCCCAGGAATTAGACTTAATATTGAATGACCATGGCTAGGAGTTAGGACGTTGTCGCTCGCTGTGGAACCAGGTTTGTTTTGCTCTTAGTGTGGCATCGTTTCTTTATTTCCTTACTATATTTAGGCTAGCCTAACATTTTTATTATCATACATAGAAATGAAAGCGGCGTGAGCGTTTGTTTCTACTACGCTCAAGTTTATTTATTTTTCTTGTAGTTAATCAGTCAAATATAGGTAGTCGTAAATAATCATCATACATGGGTAACTTAGCGCAATTATTCTGATATTATTTAAAAACAAAACATAACTATTAGTCTCAGATTACGAAGCGATAAAATTCAGCAAATAGTGCTATTTTGTGAGTACATCTTGTGACGGCTGTCGGTAAAGTTAAAACTTTTTAAAATCTCGACATTGTTATCCTTTGTAAAACCAACAGCTAATTACCTGCACGAAATAGTACCATAAAGAACAAGAGGTATTTTATTAATAACAACAGTATTCCTTTGGCAATAAAGTTCAAATTGTTATAGCATGCACTCAACGTATAACCTTTTGAAATTAAGAACCGAGGCGTGGTCAACCAGGTGTCTGTTTATTTTTCATAATTAAAAGTTGATTTGATTATTGTAGCTTGTGTAAAATTTTGCAACTTACGTAGGTAGATATTAAAAAAAGTGGGAACAGATTTCTTATCGATTTGAGGATATTGTGCAAGCTTCAGTCGCTATGCTACCAAGTACCGGCAACGTTAGCTACACTGTATTCTATTCCCGATATTTCTTACAATCGACAACTGGCCTACTTTTTGGATTTTTAATGCATTTGGATTCTTGAATTTTTAATCCATGCTTAGTTCATACACTACTCAACTACAGCAAAAATAATATAATAAATACCACCCTCTAACTAAGACTTGCAAAACACGCTACCGGAGGCCTATTGCATAATCAGTTGTAGCTTGTAATATTAGCGGAAGTCTCTTTTCAATCCCTTTTATTAGAAAGAGAGTTCCGCTAATATTTTAAGTTACAAAATAAATTATACAATTGTATCCAGGTGGTCAGATCATATTTCATTTCTAAAAGGTTTTATGTGAAATGCGTCCTATTCCAATTTGACCCTTATTCTTAAGACAGTAAATTTGTAATTTATATTACAGGTTTTTGTATTACTGCATTTCATTTTCTGCAGGTAATTAGCGATTGGGTTTAACAAAAGACACTACAATACTATTCATAGCAGATAAGTTTCAAGTGGAAATCGTGATTTTAAAATGTTTACATTATAAAACGGTGAATAGTTTTTATCTTTCCTTAATTTCTCACATATGCGTCAAGAGTGATAATGCGACAATAAAAGTCTTGTTTATTACCAATCTTAATACGATTTTGCCGGCAATTACTTTCTTTTCTTACATCGGTGCGTAGCCAAGATGCCAACCGCTCACGCTCACTCGCTAATGAAATGCAACTGTCATTGTCACGCTAATAAGAAAGAGAGATAGAGAGAGGTAGCTACGATACATTATTAAGCGTGAGCGATTGGCATCTTGGCTACGCACGCTGACGTCTGACGTGTTTTCACTTGAGACCGCTATTTGCTACCATTGGCAAAACAAAAGTATGTATTTGAGTTAATTGTAAGCAAGTGCAGCAAGCGGTGCTCCAAATGATTATGACATACTTTGATATTGGATACTTATTATTATATTATTTTTTTGTATCTCGTATTATCGTAGTAATGAGCAAAATTTGTATAATCGTACGAGTTTGAGATTAGGGCTCCCGATTACAAGAGTACACGCTGACACGTGGCTCCGTGTACACGAATCGTGTCTTAATTACACGTGGCCTAATGGCATGTTCCAAACAGGGCAGAAAACCGGTATCGTGTGTGACAACGACATTTACAAGACGCTTCTGTAATGTGTTTAAATTAATTTGAAAATGTACCGACAATAAATGAGTAATTAAACATCTATAATTTATTTTATTACATTACAATATCGCATCTCGAGATACTCTGGGTATAACTTTTTTAAGTAGGTATATTCACGGAAATACTACTAAAATTACAGTCTTTCTCCGGGACCACGGGGGCAATGTCGCCCTTGAAACGTCGGAGGTTTGTTTTCAAAGTTTATATACGATTAAGCCCCGTTTTCGTAAATTTATAATACTAAAATTATAATAACAATATCTAATTATATACAAAATCTAACAATGAACAAGAGTTTTCTACTGATTTTATTTCCTTTAAGAACTCTCATATGTACAGGAAGAATAATTATAATATAATTTGATGGCCATAGAGTTACAATTTTTTTTAAGCTATTGCATAGCTTCTATCGCGGGCCTTGAGCGCGGGGACCGAATCCAGAAATTCCGTAACGAAAAAAAACCTGACGCTCCCCACTCCGACGGACCGAAACCGACTTTATTCACTTTGTTACAAAGTTCTTTATCGAGGAAAGGATATATCTCCAAACGAATGTCGCTAAGTGTCATATTCTATACAAAATATTGAGGACAGTAGCTCTTATTACCAGAGATACGGCGATGTCAAACGTCAAAATAAACACTATTATTATAGTCCCGCCAAAATCAAATATGTTAGTCGCAAACTTATGTTTCTTATTTCAGTTATCATAAACCTATAGTTTCAATGATAAATATTCCTGAATAACCAACAGCTACTGTAAGATAATAAAACCCACATATATTGTAAAATAATGTTGACAACTTTTCTATCAAAAACATTGAATTTGAAAATGAATAATGATCCACAAGAGTCTACAACAAAATATGGGACCACCATTGACGCGGTATTTTCTAGGTATTTAGAGGATATTAAGTCGCAAACTTATGTTTCTTATTTCAGTTATCATAAGTTTCAATGATAATAATAATTATAATTTCAATATATCAACGATGCCTCTGGAAAACTACTAACATCAGACGAAGAAATCAACCGCCGATGGCAAAAGTACTTTCAGGATCTTTTAAATGAAGAATTTCCCCAATGTCCACTATCACCACTGCCTTGCGCTCTTGGCCCTATTGAAGCTATATTATTAACAGAAGTGGAATCGGCAATTTCCAGTATGAAAAATGGTAAGGCTACAGGCCCCGACGAAATACCAGCAGAGCTCTGGAAAAAGAGTGGAGCAAATGGTGTCGCATGGCTTACAGGTCTTTTTAATCTTATCCTAACAACCGGGGTAATGCCAGATATGTGGAGACTTAGTAACATGGTACCATTTTACAAAAACAAGGGTAGTATAGCGGATTGTGGAAATTATAGAGCCATAAAATTAACATCTCACACGCTGAAGATTTGGGAAAAAGTAATTATCCGGAGACTCAATAGATTGTCAAAAATAACACCGAACCAATGCGGATTTTCTGCCGGAGTGGGTACTACCGACGCAATACACTCTGTAAGGATACTGATGGATAAATACAAAGCACTGAAAAAAGACCTTCATCTAATTTTCATTGACCTTGAAAAAGCCTTTGACCGGATTCCTCGCAAACTCATATGGCAAGCACTCAGGTCTCAATTAATACCAGAGCAATACATCGGTATCATACAGGATATGTATAGAAACATTACAACCCGAGTGATCTCCCCAGCTGGCACAAGTAGCAGTTTTGAAGTAAATGTTGGAGTTCACCAAGGATCTGCCTTGAGCCCCTTGATCTTTAACATTGTGATGGACTACGTCACCAAAGATCTTCAAAAACCGGCACCTTGGACACTATTATATGCAGATGATGTAGTCTTAATCGAGGAATCATTGCCGCGAATTCAAACTGACCTCGAATCATGGCGAGCAGCTCTAGAAAGCAGGGGTCTACGCGTGAGCCGACAAAAAACTGAATACCTACACTGCAATTTCTCCGGTAATATTCACAACCAAATTCCACCTACACTTAAAGGAACCCCTCTAAATAAGGTAGAGGAATTCAAATACCTCGGATCAATACTTAACTCTACGGCAGGTATAGAGAGAGATATAGAGAATCGGATAAAAACAGGATGGCACAAATGGAGGACACTGTCTGGAGTTCTCTGCGACGCAAAAATGCCCATTAAAACGAAACGAAAGGTATACAAAAGAGCAGTACGGCCAGCTTTACTCTACGGTTCCGAGTGTTGGGGAGTTCGAAAGTGCGACGAACAGAAAATGCATGTTACGGAAATGAAGATGTTACGCTGGGCCGGGGGTGTGACCAAACTCGACAAAGTTAGAAATGAACACATCCGAGGGAGCTTTAAGGTAGTTGAAATCCAACAAAAAATGCAAGAGAGCCGCCTACGTTGGTATGGTCACGTAATGCGCCGGAACGAGGACCACGTGACCAGACAAGTTATGGCCATTACCGAAGGCAAAAGAGGTAGAGGACGCCCACCGACCACCTGGGCAGGAACCATACAGAAGGATCTGCTGACGATGGGTTTAACGCCAGAGATGACACAAGACCGCCTTAACTGGCGCAAAAGTATCAGGAGGGCTGACCCCAAATAGGGAAATAGCCAGGAGATTGATGATGATAAGTTTCAATGATAAATATTCCTGAATAACCAACAGCTACTGTAAGATAATAAAACCCACATGTATTGTAAAATAATAAAAACATTTTAAACAATATTAACTTTTTATTTGTTAAATAATAGAAAAATTTGTTTTCTTATCGGTCACCACGCTCAAAAAGTGTAACTTGAATTAATATCAAAGAAAAAGAAATACTGCATGAATAAAATAAATAAATAATTATAATTGCATAAGTTGATACAAAATGATATGCAATAGCTTTACCGCGGCAGTCCCCGAGTGCCACACGTATTTTTTGAAATAGTTTTAATGTCTGATGTGTCGGTATTTAGATCGTGTTTATATCGTTTTTCCCTTCCTTTCATTTTAAACAATTCTATATTATGTTTTACGAATATACACATAACAAATACATATAAGGATGGCAAGGGTAGTATACTTTTTTAAATAATGGCTTGCAACTATCTAGGTAATATGCTCCACACAAAGATCTTACTCGTAAACACTTTCTTTGGGCTAAGAAAACCTTATCAGCATCTGATGAGTTGCCCCATATTATTATTCCGTAACAGATTTGCGACGATACATAACCGTTATAGGCTGCCGTTGCTGCCGCCTCAGAGACGGTTGCTCGCAGACGATACAAAATATAATCTACTGGGTACAAAGGGTATTAATATGGGCTTTCCAATTACAAAACTTATCATTCTTAATTCCTAGAAAAACTGCACTTTCCGTTTCATTAAGTTGTACTTACACCATTAAAATCGGCAGATAATCTAATTGATTTGCTATTATAAGTTTGAAATTAAACCAGTTGTGTTTTGGTTAAGTTAACTTTGAGATTATTATTTTCTAACCAATTTGTTACATTTGTTAATGTAGGTACATGTAATAATATTTCATAGAGAACCATCTGTATTTTCTTTAATTACTATGGTTGTGTCATCTGCAAATAGTATAGTGTCATTTTGTGTGGCGCCAGGTAAATCGGTGATGTAAAGTAAAAACAAATACGGCCCTAGTATACTACCCGATGGCACGCCGCATGTGTTAATGATGAACGGCGAATTATACGTTTTGTTAAGGTTTTTAACTATTTTTGTAACTTCTACACATTGTCGCTGTCCATTGAGATAGCTTTTTAGCCAACAGTACGCTTGCCCTCTTATACCGTATTTAACTATTTATATTACTTTAATAGCAATGTTTCATGGCACCCTAGATCCATAAAGCCATCCAGGATCTAGATTTCTGCTCATTCTATGCATTCGTGTACATACACACAGAAAACATAGAAAAGCGGAAGTGTTTACCGTGACACCAATTAGTAGGTATAGGTATCGGGATACAAAGTATCAACTCAAAATATGTGTAATAATAATTTGACTGGATTACGTAAATTGTAAGAATATTAATGTAAAATACCAGACCAAGATAATATAACGCATCGCGGCTTAGACATTGTCGAGATTCATTGTTTATGTGGAACCGATAAGGGCAATAACAATAAGCCTGCACTCGGTCGGTATTCATCTTTGTGCACTTAAATGTCATTGTCTCATGAGAGTAATTAGTAAAAACAATGCAAGTAAAGTTTTTGAAGCAGGAATTTCTAGAGCTGCTTTCAATATTATCATTTTAAATTGCCATAATTTTTATAACGATACCGTCCGTAGTCTGCACGTGCAAGGCCATTTTTTTGTTTTATAAACGAGCCTTTGTTAATATGAGCACGTCGGCTCCAAAAGCTAATCCTAATAATTACCTAACTACTAGATGTGGAAACTTAAGTGGCGAGTTGGCTATATGTTCAAAGTTTAGTGACACCTCTCTACCCCCAGCCCTCATACTGGTGTTGCTCTCGAGCTCTCTTAGATGTCGCTTTTTGTGGGGGCCCATCTTATGTGGGCGAGTCACCGTTTGCCGTAAATTAAATTTATTACCATTTTGTTAGGCAGACGTCTGATTTTATTCTCTATAATACAGTATTTAGTCAACCACCTTCACCTAATAGACCAGTATATTTTAGTTTCCATTAAATCTCAATAGTCTATACACCCTGGCGGTGCTGCCTCTGCATCCCATAACTCGGGCAGGTGCATCATTCGCTCGGTGTACCCCTTACATTTCATTAAATTGTCGAAAGGGTCTCAGCGTGTTGGCTTCGGCTCCGCGTACGCCTCCCAAAGATCCGGAACCCAATTGTTCCGTGATGGGAAGACCTACCTATTATGAAGATTTAAGACAAAAGTGCGATATTATTTTTTACTATCGTTGTAGAATTGTTTTTGCTGAATATTTTGTATTTTGATTGTTGTTCACATTGATCATAATATGTACTACGAGTATGTCTAATTTTTTGTTTGTATCCCTACTTTTTATTTTAATTATCATGCACTGTTACTTTACACGCCAAGGGGCCTTACCATGACGTCTTAACGTGATTCAGTTTAGGGCCTAAACTGAGTCGCTGCCATACAACTCAACACAGGTTCCTTACCTGAACCTGAACCTTAACTGAAATGCGTTAAAGGGCATTTTCAGAAAAAAGTGCACCCTTTTAATGAAAATGGGTCCTCAATTTTCCATAAAAAAATTTTTTTGTCAGGTTTGTAACGGCCCATACGAAATGTATGAAAAAAATGCGTTACAAAGCTGACAAAAAAAACGGGACACTATTTTTCTTGTTTCCAATAGTAATCGTGATTCTGGTTACAAAAAACCCAAAACTTCCTATATTCAAAAAGAAATGAAAATGGTACCCTATTTTTGAAAATGCCCTAAAACGTTATGGTAACGGCCAAGGATGGGTTAGGTCCGCGTGTATTTAAGATCTGTTTCTACGAGTACCACGGATACTCGGATCTAAATTACACGCGAGCCCGACTTGTAAACTTGGCTACCTAAGTTGTTTAATTATCATTACACGTGCAGTATTAGACCTATTCGTTCCTACTACAATGGTTTTGAATGTTTTGATTAAATAACTTAACAAAAAATAACCGACGTTAGTCGTAAGACTCGTAAGAGATATTCACTAAATTCGTTGAACAAGTTAAATCCGTCAAAATAAACACTACGAATAACTTTAAATCACAACATGCAAGCAAACGTAATGATGTTGCAGTTTCATTAATTGCAATTTTGTTTAGTACTACACTTTTAATTTTCGAAAGCTTAAGAAATTCACGTAATTAATAGAAGTATATTTATTTATTATAACGTGAATTGAAGTTGTAAGGTATGACATTTTATTTGATGAAATAAGCTAGTTCAATCTAACGGGTTGTTGTGTATTTGAAGAAAAATAAGAAATTATTAACACGTGCCGTCGCGTTGCCGTCTTCGCTTTAATTTGAAAGTGTAAGACGTAGAAACCGCTTGTTATTATTAATACAACTCTAGTGTAACGGCTTATAGTTCAAAATTGATTGAAGTGACAACTATGAAACAAACCTGGGTTATTCTACCTGTTGGACCCAAAAAACAGTGCAAGATACAAAATGTCCTAAGTACGAGGTTTTTATATGTCCTTTACGACATTTCTATCGTTCACTGTTGACACGGAATTGTCTTTGCCGATGCCAGCCTCTACTGTTATTAGATATTGAATCTAATTTACTTACACGTAAAGAGTATAATCGTTTGTTATAATAAGGTTAACAGTAACCTAAAGAAAACCCCAAACAAAAACCCTATCGGGATTGGGTTTTGCAGTTAACCGGGTTATGGTTACTGTTACAGCAACATTTCGCTTACCGTTTGTATTCGGTTACTGAATGTTGCTGTTACAGTATCATTGGGTAACAGATATGATTAGGTAACCAACTCGATAGGCTTAAGCCTAAAGAGGGGTTTTCCGGTCCCTGCTTACACCTAAACCTTATAAAACAACACTAGACATAAATACAGAAGAGATACATTATTAATACAAGAGAGGGTCACCCACCGTAGTGTTCGACTGGTGGTACATTTCGGCGAGGTCTCTGCATCAGAGTCGGCCCGGTTGGCATCGGTGGTGGTCGGGGAATCGGACTAGGCCAAGCCAACAGAGAAATTGGAGGCCGCAATCTAATCTGGTCTACATGCCTCTTAAACCTAGTTGATAAATCGTTTTCCTTTACCACTAACACGATCCTTGAACTAACAAAACTATCTATCTTCCCTTTTAGCCATTTCTCCCCAGAACAATATTCTCTAAACCACACTAGATCCCCTACTTTGAAAGTTCTATCCGTGCCCCCCGCATGCTGCACTTGTCGGCGCTGTGCTTCGTCTACGCGCTGCTCGAGTCCGCAGCCGGGCCGCAACAGATCTAGGCGTCGACGCAACGGCCGCCTCTGAAGTAGCATGGCTGGTGCTTGCCCCGTGGTACTGTGTGGCGTATTTCTATACGCCATCAAATATTCTTGAAGGGCTTCCTCTACGTCGACCTTATCCCGGATTGCTTTTTTGAGCGCCTTTTTGCACAATTTCACAGCCGCTTCAGCTGCCCCGTTTGATGCCGGATGGTAAGCGGGTGTAAATGTATGGGTAATTCCATAATATCGCATAAACGTTCCTACCTCCCCGCTCGTAAAAGGTGGCCCGTTGTCCGAAACTACCTGCTTAGGTAAGCCAAAACGAGCAAATATTTCTCGTAGTACTTTTAAGACCGCTGCCGCCGTGGTACTAGTCATCAGGAAAGCCTCAATCCATTTAGACGATGCATCTATTAAAATTAAAAATGTTTTCCCGTGCCATGGTCCCAAAAAATCGATATGAACCCGTGTCCACATCTCTGCGGGGTATTCCCATGGCTTAACGGTAGCGCGCGGCGGCGCCGGCGCCTCCGCGGCGCACGTGTGACAGCCGGCGCAGCGCGCCTCGATGTCGGCATCGATGCCGGGCCACCACACGTAACTTCTTGCAACCGCCTTCATCTTGATGATCCCTAAATGCCCTACATGTAACTCCTGAAGGATTTGTTCTTTTAATACCGAGGGAATAATAATTCTGTAGCCCCACATTAAGCAACCCGATTCTAAATATAGCTCATTTCGCCTTACAAAATATGGTTGCAGCTCTTCTTGTGAATTGTGAGAAGGCCAGCCGGATTGCACGTATAAAACAATCTTCCGCAACAACAAAACTTTTGTAACCTATCAAACACTTTATGTAATGTTTCTATGTGTTCTTGGTCGGTTTTTCCTGTTAAAATCACGTCATCCAAAAACACGCCTACCATTGGTAAATCGTTAAACATCTGTTCTAGTTTGCGCTGGAAAATGCCAGGGCTCGACGATAACCCGTAAATTAGCCTATTATACTGATACAAGCCTTTGTGTGTATTGATAACGGTATAAGGTCTAGAGCGCTCCTCAAGGACAAACTGGGCATATGCCTGAGACAAATCAATTTTGGTAAACTTCTTCCCCCCACTCAGCTTGGCTAACAAATCCTCTACTTTAGGTAATGGAAAACGATCTACCTCCAGGCATTTATTTAGCGTAGACTTAAAATCTCCACATACCCTAATGGTTCCGTCCGCCTTGACGACAGGCACTATCGGCGTGGCCCAGTCCGAAGTTTCCACCGGCGTGATGACGCCGTCCTGCTCCAGTTGTTCCAGCGCGCGCTCCACTGGTTCGCGTAGCGCGTACGCCAGCGGCCGCGCGCGCAGGAACACCGGCGCCGCGCCCTCGCGCACCCGCAGACTCACCTCGCCACCCGTGTACCGCCCGAGCCCTTCCGAAAACACTTCCCTGTATCTGAAATTAAATTCATTCAAATCAAACCGTGCCGTGACCTCCACCTCGTGACATGATAACAATTTTTCCAGTTTAAAACCTAATTCACGTAGCCACATCCTGCCTAATAAGGGTATTTTACCTTGATCTACTACATACAACTCCAATTTCTTACTTATATTTTTAAATGTAACCTTTACCACGATTTTTCCCATTGGTTGTCTCCTCTCACCCGTATAATAACACATAACAATATCCGTCTTATATAAGGGTAACGTGGAAAACCATTTCAAATACAAGTCCCGATTTATACAAGAAATAACACTTCCCGTATCAACTTCCATTTCAACTAACTTGCCCTCTAAATTGACCAACCAAATGAAAGGTTTACACTCGCGAATATCGTTTATATTAAAAACATTGGAAAGTACCTCATCGCTAAAATCGCTGCCCACTTCTTCCTGCACTTCGTTCTTGTACGTGCCAATGCTTGTCTGCAACCTGGGACACATCCTCTTCAGGTGCCCTGGTTGGTTACATACGCGACATACATAATTCACGAATTTGCAACTGGATGAGTCATGCGGTCGACCACAGACACTACATTCCGTAGCAGATGCTCCACGGTCTGCCCTACGTACATCCCGTAATGCCTGGTCCTGGCGTCCGGGCCCCGTCGGTCGAGTCCTGCCGTTGCTAGGCGGCCGCCCCGCCCTGTTGCTTGCCCCCCGATGTGACGCCCCCGCGCTCCTGCCACGCCATGTTTGTGCTGACACCGCATGACAGCCACTCGTCGTACTCGGTCCGCCTTCCAAGCCTTTTGACCGACCATCCACTACCGCGGCATTCGATTGCGCTGCTTCCATGGCTACCGCCACTTGAAACGCCCGGTCAAACGAAACATTATCTTCAGTGAACAACTGTTGACGTATAGTTTCGTCACAAAGTCCACACACAAGCTGATCTCTCAAATTTTCTTTCAGCCCAGATTCGAAGACACAATGTCTTGCCAGCTTTTTGAGTTCCGCCACAAAATCCGCCACCGATTCACCCGTCCTTTGTTTCCTGTTACGAAACCGGTATCGCTCCGCTAACAAACTCGGTTTGGGTTGCAAATGGCCGCTCATCACTTTCACTAACTCAGCAAATTTTTTACTCGCCGGTTTTTCGGGTGTACACAGAGTCACTAAAAGTTCATAAGCTTGATTACCCATGACCGTAATTAATGTTGGAACCTTGTGATCATCTTTTGTTTCATTAACAACGAAATATTGCTCCAACCGCTCCACGTATGTCGACCAGCTGTCCGCCTCGACATTAAATGGTTCTAGCTTCCCAATCGTCATATTTTCGCTGTTATTGACACTGTAACACTTCGCGTAGACTCGATATCGTCGCCAATGTGATGTCTAAGGGTTACTGAGGGATGAATAACATAACCCGGTGTCGTTCGTACGGCATTTATTCAGAACTGATTTTTACAGGCCTACCCACATTAGGAAATAAGTACCTAGTTAAATCTACCCTAATGTGGGCACATATATCACATGTAATAGCCTGTTTTTGTGTCCCACTGCTGGGCAAAGGCCTCCCCCTGTCCCCTCTCCTTATCTTATCCAATCCTCCCTGTGCTGGGCAAGATCCCACCAATACCGCTGAAACGCATCCAAGTCGTCCCGCCATCTCTTTCTCGGTCTGCCTCTGCCACGACTATACCGGGGATGCCAGCTAGAAAATTTGACTGTCGTAAATATTTTTCTATCTTTCGAGTCAAATAGGGTAGACTGGGGACGATTAAAACAATTTGCCTTTAACCGTGTGTGACCGTCATATTTTTATGAGTTGAAAGATGTCCGCACAAAAACTTCATGGTTAGTTATCTGGTTCCTAAATAAAATATATTTGGATGGTCTATAATGCATAGTTTTTGACAATGACGTAATAAAGAAAATAGGGCAGTGTGGTTCAATTGACCCCACATGACTGTCAATTGAAACACTATGTGAGATCAATTGAAACACTCAAATATCTTCGGCACAATTAAAGTACTTATATTTGTTTTTATCTTTTTCATAACTTCCTCTGCATACAATGAGCTCATCAGAAGTTCGCAAGCATTACATAAACATTTCTCAATTTATGAGCATCTGAAAAAAAACGATAAAAATACTTGAACAAAAAAATATAGCTCTTTTAGTCTTCTTTGTCGCTGCTACATTATACAGTTACCTTAAACAAAGTAATTTTAATTCAATTATAAGATATAACTTTAAAGAATCGCAGAAATAAGCATAATTATGTTTCATACAAAAGTGCTTGTTTCACCTATAACAATGTTTCAATCATAACCATTCCCACACAAGTCGAGACAACGAGTGATGCAGACATCGGGATGTAATATTCAGTAATAGACGCCATAAAGTATTATATTATATTTCTAGCTTAAAATAATCAGTTTAAATTGTTTTATTATGTATACTTACTTAAACATGTATACCAAATAAAAAAAAATGTTCCGTAACTCTGATTTGAATTTTAGTAGTAGGCGACCTCGTTAATCAGTTGTTGCTAAAATGTATTAATATGCTTGACATATGTGTTATTATATGTCATAAATATCAAATCAACATATAAAACATTCTGTAACAAGTGTTGCTATATGGCGATATACCAAAATAAAATAACAAATTATGTTTTTTATGTGACATAAAACAAAGTAGTTGTGTTCACCGCATCAAAATCAGTTTAGCCGAACGCGAGATAATCGTGTACAAAACAAACATAAATACAAACATACGGGTCAAACTGAGAACCTCCTTTTTATGAAGTCTATAATTCGAATATCTATAATTTAACAACTAGGTCAAAAACTACACAAGTGAATAATATTGTCTTCTCTTACCGCGATTTTATTCATTAAAATTAAACACTGAAGAGAAGAGAAGAACGGATTAATCGCGTTTATTAACACCACGATCCTACGTTACGAATACAAGTGAATTTGAAAAATGAAAGAACAAACTTGTGCATCGAATACAGAATCTTATATTATATTATATTCTTATATTATTTTTTTCGATATTTGTTCCTGAGTCATGGATGTTTTCTATGTATTTATGTATTTGTATATTATATATATCGTTGTCTGAGTACCCGTAACACAAGCCTTATTGAGCTTACTGCGGGACTTAGTCAATTTGTGTAAGTATGTTCTGTAATATTTATTTATTTATTATTTATTTATATTTCGAAGTTGTTTACTTTTGGGGACGATTAAAACGCGAGGACGATTGAAACGTTTCAATTTGTTTCTGTCGTCCACACACCACATTTTTCAGTTCAAAGTCAAATATTATATATAAAAAGACTCGAACGCTGATCAACGGCTGTTAAAAACATTCGTTTATTCTTAAATATAACACCTACATAATTTAATTCGTCAAAATACAAGAGTGAACGAAGTTATAAGAAAATATACGAAAACACATTAAATCGGCCATTTTTGATTTAAGAAAAAAAAACTTCAAACAAAACATGCTTATTTTAGCGTGTTCTACACGATACTAACATAAAAAGTAGGTGTTATCATAGCAAACCAACCATCGAAAATTTAACTAAGATCTAAAATTGTTCATCTTTGGGGTCAAATAAGTCGGCCATTTTTTATTTTAGAAAAAAAACTGTCCATACAAAACATGCTTATTTTAGCGTGCTCTACGCGATACTAACATAAAAAGTAGGTGTCATCATAGCACAACAACCATCGAAAATTTGACTAAGTCCAGCGCACTAATTCTGGTAAAAAAACTAAGTTTTTTTTAAATTTACCTATGTATGAATATCGCACTTTTCGTCATAAAATTCTAAGTCTTTTACGACTCCATGGTTTTTGCACTTTCGGCAAAAAAACAAGTATTTTTCACTGACATCGACCCAGACTTTATCACACGACATTGACATTTTGATTTTACTATCTTGCGTAAACACTCGCAACTCGTTGTGTTGTATTGTATTGTTGTTGTATTGTAAACACTCAGTTGTAGTCATATTATCGACATCATTGTTATGTTATTTGTTGTTATTGACAGACAAGTGAGACAAGGTTAGTTAGTTATGCTGCGCGTTTTCCGCAACTCGACATCTATTGTGCCTTTTTTGCGTGATAACGAGGTAGCCCTATTCTAACCATCCTAGCTCCTCCACGAAACCTAGCATCTTTTTTAGGTTGCTAATTTGCTTCCTTTAGCGTTGTTGGAGTTCAGGTGCAAATACAACATTGAGTTATACTATATAGTTATATAATCTATGCCGGGATCAACATCGCGACTAAACGTCGAAAGCGCCGTGCAAATCGCGGCGCTTACGACAATGCAGAAGCGGAACATTGCATCTCGTGACCTAAACGTGTAAGCGCCGGGAAAATAGCGGCGTTTACGATGTTTTGGTCGCGTGGTTGACGCCCCTACTAAGTTCGCAAGTTGTGACACATTCCTTGTTTGCCTACGGCTCCTCTATACGAAGTAGTATAACTCAATGAAATACAACGACCTACCGATGTAGTCGATGAGTACGTACCAATTCACCGAGAGGCAAAGGCGCCTGGCGCGCCGGCTGTGATTGGTCAAACCGCCCCCGTTCCGCGCGAAACACACGCGATATTAATTCCCGCGCGTAGCTTCGAGCATTTGAATTACGCCTAGAATTGATAAGATAATAAAAGTTGAATCTTTCGATGAAATCCTTAGTATTTCCGTATACATACTATTTAAATGATATTGAACTAATGACCTTGACTTGAAAATTATGAGATTTATTTTATGGCACTGAGAATTTTTTTAAAATTCTAGTGCCTATATAAATTTAAGCTATTGATGAATGTGTTAGAAATGGGCTCTAATAGTTACCTTTGATAATATTAAATGCATTTCAGTTACCATAAAGCACTTGCGTAATGTTTTCGAGGAGTAATATTTTTTTTTAAGTTTTTATATTATATTGAAATAAGCTCTTGTCAAATATGTTATTAAATGATAGGCGACGTTCAAATAGTTAAATACGATTATCTGATGAAAAAATTTTCTTCTTGTTTATTTTTTCCTAAGATTTAAAAGGTTGGTAACGAATTTTTTTTTAATTCCTAAAGCAATATCAAAATCTGTTATCTTTTTTTTTTACGCCTTGTTCTAAGAGTATTCTAACCGTCGACAAATAATATCGCTCTTGGGAGTTGTAAAATTTTATTTCCTTTACGTACCGTACTATGATCCTAATCGGCATTAATATTAATGTGATTCGAGTGACTAAAAATTAAGTAATGTTTAGTGTTTCCCTGGACATTAAAAATGAAGTTTATTTTAAGTGTGTATTATAAATGTTATTAAAATTAATAATGCACATGTATCTTTAAGCATAAAAAGCCTTGTAAATTTAAAATGTTACGATTCAACTTAAATATATTTTTTTTTTGTATTTCATTTCATTTCATGTCATTATCATACAGGGTGAAACATAGGTCGTAAACAGAAATTTCTGTTTCTAGTGCAGCATTTTAAGGCGAATTCATTGCAATAACACTTAAACGAAACAATCAAACTTATTTTATATTAATTTAAAATAGCAAAAACACCAACCTTATGGTCACCCTATCCGAGTAGACTTGGGCTGTAGCGTAGCTTAAAATACTTACAATTACTGTTATGTAGAATGTATTTATCTTATCAATCGAGTACTTAGGCTATTAAACAAGAACATCTGTGTACTTCAGGAACCTACATTACGCCTTTAATGTAAACACCCTTATTGGTTTGTTATTAATTTATTATGAAATAATTAATCGCTAATTTTACACGTACTTAAGCAAATGTTCAAAATGATCGCCTTCTAATTCATCACACAACTGTGCCCGTCTTCTGTGGTTGTCTTTGACTCTCCTTAGTACGAATTGGTCGGCTTTTACTTCGTCAAAAGCGGCTATGATCTTAATACGAAGCTCTGCCACTGTATCGGATACCTGTTCATAAACCCTTCTCTTGATTTCACCCCATAGGTAAAAGTCCAAAGGCGTTAAGTCAGGACTACGCGGTGGCCATTGTATGGGTCCATTTCAGCCTATCCAGCGCTCGAGGTATTCGTTGTCCAAATAATTACGGACGTCGCGTTGAAAATGAGCACGAGCTCCGTCTTGCTGATAATGTAAGTTTACTAAATCGTCCTCAGGCACTACTTCTAGCAATCCGGGAAGAACCTGACGCAGGAAACGGAGATAGTTCGCTCCGTTCTGACGTCCTCCAATAAAGTGAGGCCCAATCACTGTATACCGCTTCCCGCCCAAACATGCACACTGAACCTCAACTGATACGCATTCTTTCGCACGACGTGTGGGTTTTGTTCGCTCCACCAATGTTCGTTGTGTTGGTTAAAAAGTCCGATCCTAGTAAAAGTCGCTTCGTCGGTCCATAGGATGTTTGTATCTTAGTTTTGCAACAGCCACCGACAGCATTCTACCCTTTTCGCGTAATCTGCTAACATGAGATCCTGTACGGGCTGAAACTGAAGCGGATGTTGGCCAGACGCATTAAGCAAACGCCACACGTACATCTGGCTTACACGAAAGCGTCTAGCAGCTTGTCTAGTACTCGCTTGTGGATTTCTGTTAAAGAAGTTCCGTATCCGCCTGTAGGTATTCCGGACGAATAATCTGCCCTCCTCACGCCTGTGCATGAGCTGGAACGGTAGACTGTCCATACTCCCGGAGATTCTGAATCAAGCTGCGAATCAAGTTGTGTGTCGGTACTGGTGACGCTGGGTAATGTTCTCGGAATGCTTCTCGTGTTTGCTCTGTACCTACTATTTGTTTGAGCGTAAAATCTTATCATATCGTAACGTTCGATAAAAGTATAAGGATACGCAGGCGGCATTGTAAAGGTGAATTATTAATTTACAAATTAAATTAGTTGCCTAATGTTATGACTTTTAATTTGTCATTGTCAATTTAATACGAGTATTTTTTTAACATTCTTACCAGCCAGTATAAAGAGGTAGAATGATTAATTTATCTAAGTCTATGACAATTTAACGTAGCAACTAGGGTGACCATGAGACTCATTAAATTTAATTTTTTTTTTCAGTTACGAATTAAAAAAATACTCTTACATATTTCTGCCCCTTATCACGTCCACATGTTTAAGCTAAAGTTAAGCAGTAAGAAAACCATATTTCTGTTCACGACCTATGTTTCACCCTGTATATTTCATTATTTTATTTTATTTTATATTATTTATTATATTAAATTTATTTTAATTTAATTTGATTTGATTTGATTAGATTAGATTTGATTTGATTTGATTTAATTTGAAATGTTTAATGAAATGAAAGCATACAAAGATTAATAAAGCATACAAAATTAACAAACAGTAGCAAGAATTAGGAATCACAATATCAAAAATATCCTTCGGCCCCAAACTAGGCACAGCCTGTATCTTGGAAACCGAAAAAACATGATTTACCGAGAGAGTTTGACATAATGATGTATGAAGGCCGTTTTTAACAAAAGTATTTCAAGTTGAAAGAAAAATAACAACAAAATAAAAATTAAATAAAGTGAAATAAATGCATGCAATATAACACTAAATTAATTAATTACAGTAATAATACTGTGTGTGAGTACGGTGAGTATGTGTGTGTGTGTGTTAGTGTGTGTGTGTGTGTATACGCTACTCAAGTGTGAATTATTATATCCTCTGTCTTGTCGTACGACTGAGTAAGAAGCCATTTTTTTACTTTCGATTTTAAAAAAGAACAAGAGTCGTCATCAAAGTTGAGTAATCTGGAAACCTTATTGTAGACAGTAGGATGAAGGTAGAAAGGAAATCGCTGAGCAAAAGCAGTTTTAACTCGAGGACAAGGTATGGTCATGTGGTTGAGACGTTTTAGACGACGTGTGATGTGGTTTACGGAAGCTACACCAACTCGATGAGATTTAATTTACTTTATTTTATTTTATTTTATATTATATTACTTTACTTTACTTTACTTTATTTTAATAAAAAACGACACTCAAATTAATATGTTGACATTTCAAACCCATCGCATACCAACAGGGGAGATGGTATTCCACATTTGCCACATTGGATCTTCAAATCGTTGCTTTTTTCGTGATCAGTGACCCGAAAAACCATATAAACGATACCTATGTTGATTTTTCACTTTGCACGCCTTTTACCCTTGCAGGGGTTAATTTCTCAAAAAACCTGAAACACGTATTTACTCATTTACCTTAAAGAATATTCCGGTGAAGTTTCGGATAATTCTTTAGAACCAGAAATTTACGTAAAAATGACACTCATATTGATATTTTAGCATTTCAACCCCATCGCATACCAACAGGGGAGATGGTATTCCACATTTGTCACATTGGATCTTCAAATCGTTGCTTTTTTCGTGATCAGCGACCCGAAAAACCATATAAACGATACCCATGTTAATTTTTTCAACTTTTCACCCCTTTTGCCCCTTTCAGGGGTTAAATTCTCAAAAAACCTAAAACACGTATTTACTCATTTATCTTAAAGAATACTCCTGTGAAGTTTCAGATAAAATAGTCTAACTAATCTTGTTTCCCCATACAAACTTTGGACCCCCGTTTCAACCCTTTAGGAGGTGAATTTTGAAAAATCCTTCCTTAGTGCTCGCTTACACCACAAAAGGAACCTACGTGTTAAATTTGAAGTCAATAGGATCAGCCGTTTGGGCTGTGCGTTGATATGTCAGTCAGTCAGTTAGCTTCTTCTTTTATATAGGTTTAACGGTTAGTAATGTTATCTTGGCTGATGCTATACATTGCGTTTATGATACTGCAAATTGAATGCTATCTAAAAGATATCGCGGTAATGTATTTCGTGTCATTTCCGTCTCCGGATTTAGGCCCGAGACTGTGACCCGTGACTTTAATCGTACTGTACTTGTGATTATTTTTATTTTGACATGTCCATAGCGCAGTAGGTACAGGGCAAAAGGTGGAGTAGGTTATAGATCAATACTGGCGCGGTCGCGGGGCCGGGGCGTTGCCATGGCTATGCGCCTACGCTCACAGCCTCTGGCCCGAGAAAGACTAGCCCGATATATCCCTGTTCAGTGGAAAGCTTTATTATTAAACAAAATCATTGATATAATTAACATTCAGATGCCGTCGCCTCATTCGCATTTCGCTAATTACATAGAGTCCGTTCATTTAAAATTAGTATGATAAAATTTTAAAGTTTGACAGTTCACCCGCTTGGAAGAGATAACGTGGTTAGGACTCTAGCGTAGGGTTGCCATAAATGTCAGGACTCAGACCGGGACATTTAGAGTAGACCCACAATAACTCTGCAATGAATTGACAACTGGAGAAATGAGAAGTTTATTACTGATTTTTAGTGAAATAACGAGTTTTGATCCTAGGGCCTACACCGCGAAAATCAAATATGATATGACGAACCGTGCCGAGAAAAGGTATGCACTGCCTTTTGCCCTTCGTCTTGTCTTGCCGTGCCGCCAGATATAGAAACTCGATAGTATATCTCAATATCTTTTATACGACTAAGCGAGAACGATGGAGGTACACTATTCTTACAAAATATTGAAATAAAATGAAATGAAAGCATTTATTTCGGACAAAAACATCCATATTATATTAGTAATGACTTACGGCAGTGTTATATTAACTAAAGTCATTGAAGTATAAAAAAAATATATATATAATTTGTACACTTCTTATTCAGTAAATAATACATCCGAGTCTAAAAACTACTTCTTCATACACTTCTTCCTGTACCTCAATTTCTTCGTACTCTTCTTCTCTTTCAACCTCCGCTTCCACACTCTCCTCACTGTCAGTGTCATCATCACTTCGCACATTTATAATAAATTGTATCAAATCATCCATTAATCCATCTTGTTGCCTGTGTTCTAATTCTATTTTTTTTACATGTTCGGGCACAATTATGCCAGTCATCCGGACTAACAGATGCGAATACTTGTTCCACTTTTGCTTCCATATCCTTAACTGAACCTTTTACATTTAGGCTGCCAACTTTTCGCTTCGCTAGACTCCATATTAGTTTGATAGGGTTTAAGTGACAATGGTATAGGGGTTACCGCAATACTTCGTGCCCATTTGCTTTTAACAACTCATCAATATAATATATTGGCTCGGGTTTGTTGCGTCGTGCTAAGATTAAGAGTTCACGCCTGGATAATGTTTCTTTCCAAGAAATGTCATTTGAAGTAAGCCAATCACGGATTTCTTGCTTCTTCGTACCGGTGTTTGGTGTCCTGTTAATCTGAATAGTATGGTAACTCGCGTTATCTATGACTATAATGCTTGGTGTATCCAAATTAGGCAGTAGCTTATCTTGAACCCACTTTGAAAAATTGGTAGAGTTCATGTCATCATGATAATCGGCTGACTTTGACTTGCTGCTAAATATTAAAAAAGCATTGTCTACAAATCCTAATTCAGTGCCTGCATGTACAATTACATACCGTTTGCCTTTTGATATATTAGTGACCATTTTAGAAGTTGATGGACCCTGCTAACTTTTTTTTGGTTTGTAATTGATATGAATATAGGTCTCATCTAAATATACAATCGGTTTTCTTTCCTCTAAAGGCATATTTATATATTCTGTAATTTTCTTAATATATTTGTGTCTTGCTGCAGCAATATAATCTTTTTCCATTAATATGGTTCTCTCTTCAACATTATTCTTGAAGTAAAATCCCATGTCATGTATAATTTTACGTAGTGTTTCATAACCACCATCAAGCTGTGTAGATTGCCGCGAGTCATTTAGCAGCTTTTCAATTGTGGGGGCTTCATTTCTCACTAAGTAAAATGAGTTTATTAGGTTTCGTATGGCAACCTTATCAAAATAATCAATATTTCTTTTTGAAGTGCGGCACTTGCGTTTTTTGCCAGGAGTTACCCACATGCCAGGATTTGTATCACCTTCGTGCTTGATTTGGCGAATTGTCCTTAAGCTAATACCTACAAACAATAAGTGAATGATGTTTAGTCCAGGAAATAGTAACAAAATTTAGACCTTTATAAAAAATCCTTACGACGTCTTACCAGTCATTGAACTAATTGTTTGAATGTAAGTCGCCTCTGTGCTGACGATCAATTTGTCCAGTTCTTCGTACTTGCGTACAGAATTCGTGACTGTAATCTTAACAGCTGTATACCTGCTGTATACCATTCACCTTGAAAAAACGAATTTACAAGTTAAAATATAATACTATTACTTCGTTTCAGCCTAATCTTTACTTTGTTATATTATTTCATGAAAATAATATTTAAAAAAAACATAACCGTAATAAAATATCAAGAATATATTGCAGACTTACTCGTAGAGTTTAGAATTTCATATAAACATTTCTCTTTTTGCTCACGGATGGACTCCATTTCTTCCTTTAAGGTTTGGAAACGAGGTTTGAGTTTTGGATCTTAAATATGAGTTCTCTGACTCCGCTTTTAATCGGTTTACCCATTTTGAGAGCAGGATTCAGTAAAAACCTCGATTCAAATTTAACGAACTAACAACTCGATGACAATAATAAAATGTTGCCACAGCGTTATTTTTCTGGGTTGCCAAATAATATCTTATGCAGAGTTATCGTGGGATGATTCTAATAAAAAACCAGCCAAGTTCGAGTCAGACTCGCGCACCGAGGGTTCCGTACAAACTTTTAGTTGCAACTGCATCTCGAAGTAGAAATCTGACATCAGTCCCATGTATCACTCGTTTTTACGGCACAGAGTTAGTATGCGAGTTTGTTTTTCCTTGATATTTTTTTATGACGTAAATCGTTATTTTTTACTTTATTTAAAAGATATTATTAGCACAATTTTAAAGCATGAATTAAATCATTTATTAAACATAATAAATGCTTTGATTCATGTTTTCAAGCAGTCACGCTACTCTATATAAATTATAAATTGAAAGAGATGTCATATACCACAGAAAAAGTGACCAAGGTCCCCGGTGAGCAGCGCTGGGATCGACCTCCTGCTTTCGCGGCAGACGCCCCAACCACTGGGCCACCCGATCACGGCAACCAGAGTCCGAAACTTCCTAAGTATGTGAAATCCTTCCTTATTTTTTTGAAACGCTTAAGGTGCGCTCACGCCATCTTACGGCTTAGACTTGCTTTTCAATTTATAAGATATTATTAGGTACACCATGAATTCATGAATTTAAAGAAAAAAAAACAATCTAATGCGGTTAAAATTCAAAAATTCATAAAAGTTTTTTTTTAAATTATAAATATAATCTTCATAAAATTTCATTATTCATAAAATATGAATGAAGATATGGTCAATATTATATTTTTACTGTAACAGTTATCATAAATCCTTCGTCAAATTCGGAGATATGTGCATTTTTATAGTATCGTTTAAAAAAAAAAAAAACTACTGTAAAAAAATGTTTTAGAAAGTGCAAAATGCAAATCAAGCCCTTTCGAATGATACCCCACATGAGTATGACCCAGTAACTAAACTTTTAATTTTTTCATTGAAAATTACGTAAAAAAAATGAAGTGGCTGGTTTAACCTTCTTTATAACTAATCCAAATTTCAAATCGGTAGCTTTAGTAATCTCGAGATAGACTAAGTCACACCATAAGGGTTTCTTGGTTGGTTTGTAAATCTTTATTTAACACGTTCGACTCCGGCAGCGTTTCACTGAGCCCTTAAGCTATGCCGGGCATATTATCGTAGTCACGTATTTGTGTCACTGGCATAGGAGTACGAATAACATGGTCACAAATACGTGTCAACTGGCATAGTTCATAGGTAAATTAGAAAATGACACAGATTTGTGTCATCGGCTCTGTATAAGGGTAACATTTAATAAATTTCAAAAACGCTCAGATTTTGGAACCGTGGTACGTGAATAGAACTCACGATGATTAAATTACGCTGATCATCCGATGATTGCATGGGACGGTTGGTTGGTTGGTTGGTTTCAGTCGCACATATTCACTCGCGGCAATATTTCAATTTCAGATTTCAAAATTCGACAACCGGAATAAAGGACTGATTTTTCGCAGGCAACCCGTGGCCCGCAGACTACCGTGTTCACAATAAAATAAACTTTATTTTCATTTAAATTTGATTAAATTATCAGACCGGTGCAAAATGCTACAATCAATTTACCTATTTATACCTGGCAACCCGAGAGTTATGACTGGAAAAGAATAGGCAACCTAACGTTTGCATATTCTATGGGCTTTATACTTTCGATTGGTATGGAATTTGTTTAATAGTCAAACCGGTGAAATATTAAAAAAAATCTTTTTTAAATTATTAATTAAACATATCCTGGACTGAAATTTGTTAGGCAACCCATATGCAATATAATTATTGACATATTAAATTGAATATAAAATATGTTTTATCAAATAAGCATCTCGGTGAAGGTAGTTTTATATCGGGATTCTATACTATTAACCTCACTCGAAAGTGTTTTTACATGTCCATTAAGTTGTAGTTTTCCGAGTTTTACCAGATTTCTCTTCTTAGTGAACGGCACTACTACCGTTTTGCTCTGATTTATAGACAAGTCATATTCTTTACACCATTTAAGTATAGTGTTAAGAGCTCCTTGCATCAAGTTTGAGATTGTGTAGAGGCAGGGTCCTTTGATTATAACTACAAGGTCATCGGCATATCCCTGCGTATCATAAATAATAATAAATAATCTTTGTCCTGCGACCTTCACCAGGTCATCAGTCCACCTTGCGGGGGGCCTACCCACGCTGCTGCACATGATTGCAAGTAGTTTATCCACTGCAAGTGTCCATAGTAGTGGGGATAGGACGCCTCCTTGTGGACAACCTTTCGTGGTGTAAAATTCGTGCTCTGTTGCATTGAGGGTTAGAGTAGCCACTCTGTTAGAGAGCATGCTCTGGACCTATCTGGTGGTGGTTTCATCAACACCCTTTGATTTTATTCCATTAAGGATTGTTTCTGTGGATGTGTTATCGAAAGCACCTTCGACATCAAGGAAAGCACATAGAGCGGTCTGCTTATCCTCTAGGGTTTTTTGCACCTTGTCGACCAGGTCGAGTAGGGCAGTTTCTGTTGATTTCCTCTTTTGGTATGCATGTTGATTTTGGCTTAAAGGTCTTGCCACCAAGTAGTGCGCTCTGATGTGCTGATCAATGATTCTTTCCATTGTTTTTAGATTGTGTTTCCATTGTTTTTTGCAGGAAACACTCCATCTTCTCCGGCCGATTTAAAAGGTTTGAACTTACTCAAGGCCCATTTAATTTTGTTTGGTCAAAAGATGTAAGTTGCCAAATTCCAGTCGGTGTGCCCTGTGGGTTCGATTATTCCTTTGGGCGCACATTAGTTTATTACTGGTGGTGTACGAACCTGGGAAGTGGGTCACCCTAAGTAAGTCTAGGGTTTCCGCTTCTGTGTTAGTAAACGTGCCATCTGGTCTCTTGAGGAGACCGAGGTAGATGGTTGGTGTCTTAGTAGAGAGTATTTTGTGAATTCTCGCTCCTTCGTGTGTGTGGGCGATTTCGTCACAGAATCTTCTCCAAGACCGCCTCTTCGCTTTTCTGATATGCTTATTATATTCAGTCAGAGCTCTACTATACCGTTCCCACTCATTCGGCGTGGTAGAGTGATTGAATATGCGGCGTGTGGTTTTGCGGAGTTTTTCCAGCCTTTTGTTCCACCACGTCATCGTGTTAGTATGTTTAGTTACCTTCAACGGGCAGCTTTGTTTATAGGCATTGACCATGCCTTCCGAGATAAGGTCGACTGCCAGGTTGAGAGAGTCTGGTGTTTTTACCTGTTTATGAATTACCTTTAGACGGGTTTCTAGGTCCAGTCCTGTAGGCTTCCCATGACGTGTCTTTTGGATTTCTCCGAGTGGCTATGTCCCTAACTAA
Organism: Lathronympha strigana; assembly: GCA_949128165.1. Classification (NCBI taxonomy): domain Eukaryota; kingdom Metazoa; phylum Arthropoda; class Insecta; order Lepidoptera; family Tortricidae; genus Lathronympha; species Lathronympha strigana. The sequence goes on along the minus strand of OX421905.1, from coordinate 6,681,442 downwards.
AGAGTTTTCAACACCAAATAGTACATGCCTGTGGTCCGACATTGAATTTTCGCAACTGACATGCCAGTTAGAAAGACATTTGACTACCTTTTTAGTTGCGAATACTTATATTATTTTTAATAAAAATCTCCTAATTATGAGGTAATTGATACTTTATTGATAGTTGTGTATCAATTAACTCATAGTTAGGAGATTTAATTAAATTACATTTAACGCTAATTTCGTTAAGTCTAGTATGAAATAATAGCTTATCATTCACTGAAACCGTAAGATTGGTCCTGCTCACGTCTCATTAATCACCCTGTTGTTATTGATTTCCGTTGATTTTAATGGGAGATTCTTCAGGTTAAATCGAGTTAATTTATCTAAGACACTAATGTCACTAATGTATATTACAGATTGTGAGATATTCAAGAAATAAATGTATTTGCTGTACCAGTGTCAAGGGTACTAAACCATCTTCTACTATATAACATTTAAAACTTTCGCGATTTAAACACATATTTAAACATAATAATTAAACGGGTCTAACGCGAATTAATTTGTTTACCTTATTTACCAGTGAAACCTGTGTCGAAACGTCGGTAAATAAGGTAAACAAATTAATTCGCGTTAGACCCGTTTAATTATCATCTTCTACTAAACTAAAAACATTCTTTTTTAATTCGTCAAAACGCGTTAAGCAAGTTCTGTTGATGAGTGGCGAATTTAACGTAAATCAAAAAAGCACAACATGTATAAGCATATTGTTACGTTTGAGGGGTGAGTACCTACTTTATAAAATCGGCCAAGTGCGCGTGGGACCACGCACAATGAAGGGTTCCGTAGCTGTAATTACTTATAGTAGGGTGCTGAAATATATTAGACAACTATTTAGAACATTATTTATTTGCTGAAGCTACAATAGTTATTTTTCTACTCCAGCACTTCTATCTGTCAATTAGACGACTGACAGCGATATTTAAAAAGTATACATTATTACGTTGTCTGTGGTATTCCATAAGAACACTGCTCCTATGGATTTTCATACAATATATTAGCACTGTTGTTTTTTTTTTAATTTCTATAGTGGGCACAACATCTTCCCTATTCTGCCACGTTTCTAGATTTTGCTTTTTATGCTATTTTAGCTGTCGTAGAAAAACTAGGGTATGCAACAGCTCATAATTGATTCTTAAACTCTCGGGTCTATTATTACAAAACTCGGCTTCGCCTAGTTTTGTAACGGCGACCCTCAAGTTTTAAGAACCCTTATTATATCACTGTTGCATAAACTACTATTATTATACAAGGGGGCAAAGTTGTTATTTAACTCTCGGGCTTATATTGAGACCTGAGCAAGCGAAAGATTCCAATATTGAGCCACGAGCGTAGCGAGTGGTTCAATAACTGGAATCTTGAGCTTTACGAGGGTCTCAAGGCACGAGAGTTGCACAAACTTTGCCGCCGAGTGTAATACAACATTTTTCCCCTCACTATTGCTAGGAAAATACAGACTACATACGATTATAAATCTTACCCACATGTAAGTTATCTTGAAGAAACCATCAAAAATCAATTTCAAAATTTGTCATAGAGTAGGTACGCTCCTGGTACTTAGATATTGCCAACAGTTTACCAAGTGCGGATAAGACATGATCACATGACTAATTTAAGGTGTGACCTCCGATTGCGCATATTTACTATGGGCATATAGGACTCCCTAATACTGGACTGGTGGTAACTGATAGGAATTAGATTACTTTGCTCCACATGTGGATAAAATGCGTTTTTCCACGCTAGTTTTAAAGGACAAAACAGCCCTTTCCGAGCTAGTGAGGGGAAAAATGATTTGCTATTATGTAATTCACACACACGCACACACAGCAAAACAATAGCTACCATTAGGTTTAACGATACCAGCAGATTGAAATTACACTATCTGCTGTCACAAAACAATTAAAACAAAATACATGTTCAGTGCCCTACCTCACCTAAGTTGCCAACGTCACCATTGAAGATGATTTGTAAATGTGACTCATCTCTCGGGACAGGTTCTATCAGCTCTGGGTACATAAACAACCCCACCTCGCGCGGTCGGAAATTTGTATGTTGTGCTAACTTATTTTAACTTGAGGTGTACGTAGCATATAAGATAGTATAAGAACATATAGATATAAGTTTGCACGATGCCTTAATGAGACAGTCGTAATACAAACGGTTAAGTGAACGTACGTGTCTTTTATTTAATACGACCCCACACCACATGGCGACCGTGACCTTGGTGTCCGCGAGCTTCGCCGCGCCGAGGGCACCTGACATCGCATTTTCGCCGCTTGAGTGCATAATTACCCTTTCTTCAACGCGATCGACTGCGCAAGCGACAGCACGACGAAAGTTTATTATATTTCCGTGAAGGGTAGATATAAAAAAGTAAAGTTTATTAATCGACATGGGACACGGCTACAGCAAACAAGAGGAGAAAGAAGACCAAAATGCGGTTGGATCAAATGAGGCAACAGGTACGAATGAGCACACCAGAATAAGCAACGTACCAATAACCGTATTGTTCGTGATATTTGACCTTATCGTTTGCTGCGGACTGTACAAATATTTTAAGAAAGCACACGAGAAGTATGTGCAGAAAGAGGTGAGAAGAGAAGTATGGGCACGACTGCAAACCAGACTGTCATTGAAGAGGGCTGCGCCAACCAGAGACGAGGCAGAGGAAGGTGTTTAAGCATAGCCGTCATTCACGGAGGAAAGGAGTGAGAAGATTACGTGATACGCGTGTGGAAAGTGAAAAGTGACAATGTTTCGGTGCGTCAAAGTGAAACTGTGTTAAGGGTATAGATTTACAGTTAAGTAGTATATACGATTTAAGTTAGAAAAATAAGAGTTGAACTGCGTTGATAAAGTAATACAGGGTGAATCCGAAAAACCAGCTAAAATGGCGAAACAATTTGAAATACGGGAAGCTAATAGCTTAATTCCAATTTTAGATGACAAGGAGGAAACTGTCGAAAGAATGATAGAGGAAATTGAAATGTTGGATGATATGTTAGGGGAAAGTAGCGAAAAGAAGTTGCTGATTTCTTTTGTTTTAAAAACTCGACTCAATAAAATCGCACAGCTAATGCTTAAATCTAAATATGAAACCGTTACTCAACTTATTACCGACATAAAAAAATATTTACTGCCAAAGAAATCCGCAAATTCTCTTTTAATTCAGTTAAATAACATAACACAGAGGGACATGTCTGTTGTTCAGTATGGAGATAAAATAGAGGAGTTGTTCATCGGTCTAACGATAGCGCAAGACGACGGAAAGCCGGAAGCATGCGATATCCTCAGACCAATCAACGAGTCCTTGGCTATAAAAAAAATTACGGACGGATTGAGAAACCGTCGTCTCAGTACCATTCTAGCTGCACGAGAATACACGGAGCTGAAGGAGGCCGTCAGAGCTGCACAAGATGAGGAGCTGGCGCGACCCCAGCAAGAGCCTGTAGTCATGAACATACATCACGGCTACGGACGAGGTTCCCAGCAGCCCCAGCGCTACGACTGGCGCGGGCGCGGGCCTAGCTACCAGCACAATCGAGCACGAGCCTACCACAACACATGGACTCGCTACTCCACCAATAGAGGTACTGTGCCTAATAATAATTTCCACAGGGGACGAGGACAACGTACTAATTTTAGGGGACGCAGCGATACTCGAACGTTTCGAGAACGCCGAGGGAACGTGTATACATGTACACACGAACCGCAGACCTCCCACAGTGCAACAAGGGACGAGACAGACAGAATACAGTTTTTTCGATCATAAAGTTTTAACGCTTTATGACGGATTAGACTACGTAAATTTTACCGTAGGTAAGAAAAATCTTATTTTTATGATTGACAATGGCGCAGGTATATAAATTCTGCAAAAAAGTAAAGTTCCCATAGAATCACAGATATACGAGAAGGGTACTGTAATATTAGGCGTTGGCGGCAGCATTACAAGTACACATGTTGCAGACGTGACTTTAAATTACGGTAATACAATATCATTTATGCATAGGTTTCACATATTGCAGGACCAAGATATGCCATGTCATGCGGACGGTGTTCTCGGGCTCGACTTCATGCGAACTTACAATGCAATTATAGACCTTACGACTGACGAGGTTACTTTACACCGTGAGAACGAAAGGTGTGTGTTACAAATACAAAGAAGTAGCGATAATGACACTTATTTGTCATTACCGCCCAGAAGTGAATCATTACATTTAATTAGGGTAAAGTCATTGGATTTAGGAAAAGATTATGTTGTACACTCGGAAAAATTAGCCGAAAATATATTTTTAGCGGGAGGTATAAGCAAAGTTAAACAAGGTAGGATACCGGTACGAATTTTAAATACACGGGACGAAGAGGTGAAGTTACCTGTTTTTGACCCTATTTTGGATAGTTTGAGCGATTATAAAATTTGCAATTTTCAAAAATCTGACCAAGGGGTAGAAAGAGTTAAAAGGTTGTTGTCATCAATAAAGTTAAATCAGTTAAATGACACAGATCGTAAGCTTATAGAGTCAATATGTGCCAAGTACGCCGACGTTTTTTACTTGGACGGTGACATGTTAGGAACTACCAATGTATTGAGCCAAAGCATCACGGTGAAACCGAACACGAAACCCATTAATACAAAACCGTATAGGTTACCAGCGTCAATGAAATCAGAAATTAGCAAACAGGTCGAACAGATGATCAAGGATGATATAATTGAAATATCACATAGCGATTGGAATAGTACTAATACTAATAATACTAATACTTTTAGTGCCAAAAAAATCAGAAAATAATACGAAAAAATGGAGATTAGTCATCGACTACCGAAGAATAAATAATGTTATTCAAGATGATAAATTTCCCCTCCCCAATATTGTAGATATTTTAGATTCCTTATCAGGCGCAATATATTTTAGTCATCTCGATTTACAGCAGTCTTACTACCAAACAGCCTTGGATGAGGATAGTAGAAATATCACTTCATTTTCAACAAGTCAAGGTCAATTCCGAATGAAAAGGCTCCCGATGGGTATAAAATTAAGTGCCAGTGCATTTTCACGTGTAATGTCAATAGCAATGTCAGGTCTTTCTTATGAAAAGTGTTTTGTATATATGGACGACCTTGTTGTCTTTGGTAGGAATATGGACCAACACAATAGGAACTTAACCGATGTGTTAGAGAGATTGCGTATTTACTTTTGCGAACAAAAGTATTACAGAATTATCCAACACCAACTAATAGCGATGAGGTTAGACGTTTCGTGGCTTTTTGTAATTACTATAGAAAATTTATTCCAAATTTTGCAGAAATAACGCGTTTTACGAAATAACGTAATATTCCAATGGAAAAATAAATGTCAAGAGGCTTTCAATACTTTAAAAGAAAAACTCATAACACCTCCAATTTTGCAATATCCAGATTTTTCCCCAGATAACGAATATATTTTACAAACAGATGCATCAGCAAGGTCAATCGGTTCTGCATTGTGTAATAAGGATGGACGACCTATAGCATATGCTAGTAGGCCCTTAAATAAGGCAGAGTTAAATTATCCGGTAATAGAACGGGAGATTTTGGCGATTACATGGAGCGTTCGCTATTTTAGACCTTATTTATTCGGCAGACAATTCACAATCATGACTGACCACAAACCACTATTGTATCTTTTCAGCATGAAAGATCCTTCTAGTAGGTTAATCAAATTTAGATTGCAATTAGAGGAATACGATTATAAAGTAGTTTACATCAAGGGAAAAACAAACGTAGTAGCAGACGCTTTAAGTCGAATTTCATTTACATCGGACGAGTTAAAGAGTATGAGTGAACAAGTTATGGTTATGACAAGAGCTCAGAGTAAAAAGATCATGCAAGATAGCAAACTGAACGGCAAGAGCAGTATGGATCTTAGTATACCCGAAATTTTGAGGCCTGATCAACCGAGAATAGCGGAGATATTAAGAAAACCAAACAGTTCTGTAGAAATGTTATTCGGATCTGAAGAAGAGTTAAGAAAATTACGGAAAAATAATTTAGTTACTAGCGAGAAAGATTGTTTTGCGTACGTGTAAGATAAACTACGTCTCTACATAAACCTTAACTATATGTCACATTTCACGCGAGCCGTATTTGTGAATTTGCTAAGCGATTTTTGTAAGGTAATAAATATAGACGAGTTATGTATAATAAAAGATAATAAAAACGCGTTATTTATAAAAACTTTGCTAGATGAAATAAAGTCGAATAGAAATTGGCCCGGACCAAGAGTAAAAATCCTAGGAAACATTATCAGAATTAATGACAAAGACGAGAGACGAGTTATCATTAACGACTATCATTTGTTACCTACAAGCGGACATGCCGGCGTCCGTCGAATGGTAAGTAACATCAAATCAAAATATTATTGGCAAAACTTAGAGAACGACGTTAGGGACTTCGTGAAAAAATGTAGTAAATGCCAAGTAACGAAGTACTCTAAAAATATAGGACAATGGCCATGGCCATGGCCATCACAACTACAGCGTCGTCAGCATTCGAGAAATTACACCTCGATATCTTGGGACCGCTCGACACGGATACAGAAGGTAACAAGTACATTCTAACATTGCAATGCGAACTAAGCAAATATATTGAGGCTTATCCATTGCAACGTAAGGATGCAATTAGCGTAGCAAAATCCTTAGTGAGTAATTTTATATTAAGATACGGCATCCCCGGAGCGATATCAACAGACCGCGGTGCGGAGTTTATGTCAGCTACCATGGACGAAGTTTGTAAGTTGTTAAAAATAAGTAAGTTTAATTCTACCGCTTATCACCACCAATCAATAGGAGCGTTGGAAAATATGCACAAACATTTAGCCGCGTTTATGAGAATTCAATGCGACGAGCATCCCGATACGTGGAGTTACTGGTTACCGTTCTGGTGCTTCGCTTATAACACAACAGTCAATTCAGCCACAAAATATTCCCCATTCGAACTGGTTTTTGGAAAGAAATGTAACATCCCCAGTAACCTGATTAAAGCTGTTGAGCCAATATACAACCCTGATAATTATACTCTAGAATTAAAATATAGACTACAGTTAGCCCATAGAGACGCTAAAGAAAATTTGCTTAGAACTAAAGAGTTGCGAAAAATGTATTATGATAAGTTAACAAACTCGATAACTTATAAAAAGGGTGACCTGGTTTTAGTTAAGTCAGAAACCGGCAAAAAATTTGATAACCTTTTTAAAGGACCTTTTAAAGTAATAGAGGATGATGGAATAAATGTTAAGTTAAAATTAGACGGCAAGATCGACCTTGTCCATAAAAATAGAACTAAGCTTTTTAATCAGTGACGTGTGTCATAAATTGTTGTCACTACATTTTTTTTAAATTGTGTTTATTGTGTGTATATGACATCTGAAGTTATAGGTACCTTATAACATGTTTAATTGTTTTTACATTTTAAAATTTCTACTTTTACTATATCTATAAAAAAAAGAATGAATGTATCCATTCCTTTTTTTTTACAAGCACCCCCCAGATGAGGTGTACGTAGCATATAAGATAGTATAAGAACATATAGATATAAGTTTGCACGATTCCTTAATGAGACAGTCGTAATACAAACGGTTAAGTGAACGTACGTGTCTTTTATTTAATACGACTACGACCCCACACCACAAACTTACATTGGCAGCTTTCAAAATAAAGGCTAAGTTATTAATTATTTTAATAATGATTTTAAGGTTTAAGTTTATAAATAATGATTTTAAACATTCCAATTAGTAAGATTTAATTGATTGGACGAAATTTGCTATTTTGGCTACGGAACCCCAAAACCCTAAAAAGGTGATTTGAACTTGCAGGTCACCTTACTTTCGTAAGAAAAAACACTAAGAAAAGTATTCTAAAATAATGAAAACGATGTGAGCTGGAATTACTTGTCAAATGTGATGCATTAATTTAACTAAATATATAAAAGAAGTGTAAAATTTTGAAAATAAATGTTATTACAGTTTGAAAAAAAAAGCCACTAAGAAAAATATTCTAAAACGTGAAAAAGATGCGTATTTATATACCGCCAGGATTTGGACCTTCGTCAATCCGATCGTAAGTCAAGCGCTGTACTACGGAGCCACCAATGTTATTAGACAAATGCTCCAACTTAGCAGTCATGTGTGCAACGACCATTCTACATCACTATCGTCATTTTCATGTCACGCGCAAAACAAATTGCACCTTATACAGATGAGATAAGTCACAAATTATAATAACAGAAAAGATTGACATGATACAACTACATAACAAGTTTTATGGCAAAAACTCAAAAACGGCTTGACCTCTTCAAAATAATTTTCGTAGTAATTTTGTCTTGTATCCTATCTTCCTGAATTTTTTCATAATCTTTGCACCTCCCGTTCAAAAGTTACAGGGGGGGGACACTTTTTCAGACTTTCAGAGCGATTATCTCTGAAAATATTGGATTAATCAAATTTTTATTCAAAGAACCCCGAAGTTATTTTTTAAGACCTATCAAATGATGTACCTAAAGTAGATATTTAGCAAAAAAATATTTTTTGACAGTTAGTTACATGTATGGGGCGCTCCCACGAAACATATCTTTTTCGCAATTTATATGCAAAACTAAGTAGCGGCACACAAAATACAACTCTAACTGAAATTTCGTTACCATAGTTACTGAGTAAAACCGCTGTGACATACGGACGGACGGACAGACGGACTGGACGAAACTATAAGGGTTCCGTTTTTGCCATTTTGGCTACGGAACCCTAAAAAAATGCAGTAATTCACCACAAGCGAGATGGCGCCACTGCCACGCGCAACTTCAACTCCGCAAAAAAATATCGGTGAAAATTACAAAAAACTGTGTATAAGAGCAAAAAGTTAATAAATATGCAAAACAATATCTGTTTATCAGCCGTGAGTGTTATCTTTAAATAATATTAACTGTGACCTGAAATATCTAACAATTACGATCAATTGAACGAAGTGATCAATTGAACCAGTGATATTTAGTGAGAAGAAACATTATTAGTACCACGGAAACCCATATACAAGTGTTTTGGATCATTGCCATCTTAAAAGGACACAAAAGTGCGTGAGTAATAACGGTTTTAAGAACAAAATGATGCAAAAATAATGCCGTTGCAATTTAAATAACTGCATGTAAACAATAGCATGTAGCTGACATATCAGCTGTCACAATCATCTGTTATACAGCGCCATCTATACACCAACAGCTGAAAGCTCGCGACTCTCGCAAACATACGACGGCGTAACATCGACGCGCCTAACTAACTTACAGTCGCCATCAGATATATCGTAGCGGGCGAAGTCCTCAAATAATTCTGAGCAGGATTAAATTTCAATAAATTCTTTACAATAGATCCGGCAATAACATCTGAGCACTCAATTTTTTCATAAATATAGGAGCAACAATTTTTCAGTAAGTTCTGAACACACAGCGAGAAAAAAATATTTGAACGTTTAAATCGTCAAAGGTATCTAAGCAAGAGAAGTGGTCACAAATATCTGAACATAGAAGAAAAATATACCTTACGCCGTTACCTTAAAGTATGTCATAGCAGTCAAGTAATAATAGCAAGCTTGAATTGATAATAAAGCAAATTCGAACTTTAAAATTTGACAATCCACGAGAAGAGTACTGCAACGTCAAACAATATGTGTGTCCCTTTTCAAGGACGTTGCCAGCTCGTGTCGTTCGATTATCCAAATGTCCCATAAAACAGAAAAATTTTAACTTGAGAGCATTGACAGGTGAACTCGTTCTACGTATGAGTATTTAATTTTCGGCAGCTCATGGTGATGTTGAAATAGCCAAATTGATCATAAGAAAATGTAGCAAACCTTAGTAGTCCGGGTTCAAATCTTGGCCAGCATACCTATTTTTTACTTTTTGTTGGTAATATAAGCACGTTTTCGTTGATGAAATTACAACTTTACTGTTGTAATTTAGTTCACATATTATATATCGTACTCTCTTGACAGAGCAAGTTCTAATACAACAACATCTAATTTAGAGTAAAACTATTTATACTTAAGTAAAAATGTAAACAAATTGAAAAAATAAACAGACAAGTTTGAAAACGATTTTTAAGACTAAAAACAAATTTGTCCATTAAGGGATCCTGAAACGTATCTCTATCGACACAGTTTTTGTAGGTAAATATAAAAGATTGTCAATCTTTGTATACAAGTTCCTATACATAGCGTTAAAAAAAAGCCGGTGATCTGTTTAAGGCCGTAATCAGTACCGTGGTTTGATTAGAAGAAAACGCGATTTTTTTTCCTTAATTTTCTATTCAGACCACGATACTGATTACGCTCTTAAAGGGATCACCAGCATTTGTGTTACCCCCTGTAGTTTACCTACACAACAAAGCAATATTCGTTACAGGTAGCAAAAATTACCTTGATTTGCCTATCAAGCCTGAGATTAGCCCCTCACAGTGTCATTTTTCATGTGAATGAAAACTTTAAAAAGTCAATAACTAGTTCCTAGAAAGGCAGACAAGCATTAAAATCGTTTTTAGGAATGCGTAATCATTGATTATCATTGATTACGCATCATTATTTGTGTAATCAATGTAAAAAATAAATAATAATAGTCCATTTTCAGCATTATGAGTAAGGTGAATTCAAACGAAAAATATAATTGTTAATTCTTTATTTTTGAAAACTACTTAAATATGTCGTCGTGATCTATACGTGGGGCACTGGACTGCGAAAGTGTAAAATAACCTAGAGTTATATGACTCACAACATGCAAAAATATAACAACCTACAACATACTTCACAACAAAAAAAAATTTTTCCTTAATTAAATGATATTAGTATTTCGTATACCCCCCTTCTGCATTTAAGACAGCCTGCAATCATCTTCACATTGACCCCACCAAATTCTCACATATGGTACGTCCTTTGAACGACTCCCAGACGCCAAAAGCGTGGCGCCTTAAAGCGTCCTTTGTGCGACACTCTTCTCCGTTCCACTCCTGCACCATTTTGTCTCATAAATTTTCAATTGGGTTAAGGTCAGGACTCTTGGCAGGCATTTTAACTCGAGTGACCACGTTTCGTTGCTCATGAAGTCATGCCTGAACAAGCCGAGCATTGTGCACCGGTTTACCTTCGTTTTCTCGACGAACTTTTTGCCTAATTTCAGTTCGCCTAATTTCAGTTTGCCTTATATCACTTGGTATACTTATTCGTTTCGTCGAATTTTCATTACATCGAATTTCGTTTTGCCTAAAATCATTATGTCGAACGCCCGTTTCGTCTAACTATCATTATACCTAATTTCAGTTTACCTAATATTGTTTTGTCTAATATTCAATTGGTATATATTTTTTTTGGTCTAATGTAATTTTTTTTCTGCCCCCCCCTAATAATTGGCGACCCAATAGGTCGACTCTGGGAACATATTTTCTGATGTGGATGACTCTGGAAACATACCTGGCTTTTTGCTTCCGATTATTGGGTTGGATTAGTGTCAACCCCCAATAATTGGCGACCCAATAGATTGACTCTGAGAACATGCTTTCTGAGATGTGGTGGCACGCTCGCTTCGCTCGCGTGTTGTTGGTCACGATTCGGCCTAACAATCCTCCTCGCTTCGCTCGTCGTCGTACCTAACGGTGACTCTGGTTGCAAAGGGGGGCCGCGAAAGATTTGGTTCTGGCGCTTCGCCGGCCGCTGGCGCGGCACGCTCGCTTCGCTCGCTCGGCTCGCGCGCTGTGAGATCGCAGTTCAACCTAACACTTTTCTCTCTGGTTGCATAAGGGGGCCGCGAAAGATTCGGTTCTGGCACATCGCGGGCCGTTGCCGTGGCACGCTCGCTTCGCTCGCTCGAATTTGCTCCTTTATATGAGTATCAATTGGATTAGTGTCAACCCCCAATAATTGGAGACCAAATACGTCTACTCTGGGAACATGCTTTCTGATGTGGTGGCACGCTCGCTTCGCTCGCGTGTTGTTGGTAAGCTGAAACTCCTCCTCGCTTCGCTCGTCGTCGTACCTAAACGGACTCTGGGAACATACCTGGCTTTTTGCTTTCGATTATTGGGTTAGATTACTGTCAACCCCCAATAATTGGCGACCACTAATTAGAAGTAAGTATTTTATCTCGCTCTTTACTCTGCCCTAGCCTAGAAAACTAACGAGCGCGAGCTAACCAATCCGGTTGGTCGGGTAAAAAAAAGGTTTGATTCTTATAACCTAACCTTGCTTAAATGTTTTTTTTTCAAGCGGTGGTATCTAATTTGTTGATTAGTATCATCTATTGGTTATTGGTTCCCCTATGTTTGGTTTGGTATATAATTTTTCGGCAAATCCATAATTAGTCAAAATGGCAATCGACGAAACGATAATTAGGCAAAATAATATTCGACGAAACAATAATTATACATAATGACCATTAGGCAAAACGACATTCGATGTAATGATTTTTGTGTGAAACGAGTCAAACGAGTTTATGTAAAATGACTTTAGACAAACCGTTGATTATACTAAACGTTTTTAGGCGAACTGAAATTAGGCAAAAAGTTGTTCGACAAAACGAGGGTATACCTTATGCACCGAGCTGTTGTCTTGCATGAACGTGATGTGCTTATTAGGATAAAATACCTACGTTGGAAGTTGGGAGGAATGACTCTTCAAGTATGTTTTATTCGTCCTGTAATTTCTACCAACTCCCCGGGCCATGTCTACACATCCAGCCCTAAAACTCTATCGTAAAACGTCCACTCTCGCGATTAGGCATCACATTATGCTCCAAATATCGGGTATTGTCTGGTCTAAGCACATTCTGCCATTATCTGATGAACAGAAAACCTTTTCGTCCATAAAAATTATTTTGTCAAAATTGTAATTCAACTAAGTACATAACTGCAAATTGCAACCGTTGCCTGTTGTCAATGTCGTCAATGTCATTTCATCGATATAGAATAGAAACGAATAAAAACTCAATCGAACACGTGAAAGGAGTCCGCAGAAAGAGAATACCGAGTAGGTTCTAATCCAAGCAGAACAATAAAATTAATACGCAATAATTATGTGTCAAAAACGTCATCCCGAATTTATACATGTGCATACAACATGTGACGACGAAGGTATTTTGAATCGTAAATTATGGACCTAAGGTATATTTTCCTTAAATGTTCAGATACTTGTGACCACTTCTCTTGCTTAGATACCTTTGACGATTTAGGCGTTCAGATATTTTTTCCTTGCTGTGTGTTCAGAACTTACTGAAAAATAGCTGCTCATATATTTATGAAAAAATTGAGTGCTCAGATGTTATTGGCGGATCTATTGTAAATAATTTATTGAAATTTACCCCTGCTCAGAAGTATTTGAGGACCTCGCCCGCTACGATATATCTGATGGCGACTGTACAAGACTATTAGCTTGCTAGTGCACTCATGCGCACCAATCTCCAGATTTACGTGATATACCCTGCCATCTAACGAAAACGCAACACACCACGTACCCTGTAAGACTACGAAGAATATGGAACATATGCAGTAACATGCACTGAGGATTCGTATTTAACTTGTATGAACAAACTTATATACCTAACGCCGTAAGATGGCTCCGTCAACCATATATTGTTCAAACTGTAAAGAAATCGTACAAGGAAAAGATGTCCTGAGATGTTCGATATGTAAACAAACCTACGATATACAGTGTGCGGGAAGGTCAACAAAATTATTCCAACTCATGACAGCCGAAAAAAAGAAAGAATGGGTATGTCTTACATGTAAAGCCACAAAATTCAAGCAGAGCGCTATTACGAAGAAAATATCTCCTGTGACCACGAAAACCATGGAGCTCAGCAACGTAACCTTGCGAAAAAACAAAATTATGCTGCAATAAATAAAAAATGCACGTCGAACGAGCCAGTTGTGCCCCCCACGACAAGTTTACAAGTTTCAAAAAATTCAGCGGACCTGCCACCTTTAAATCCACCGATTCAACTGCCCGAAACAGACCTTGTAATCACAGGCCCCCCACGAGTGTCATCCGCCGCGAAAGCTCAATTGGAAATAGGATACACAACAACCCCGCCATTGTCTGGCTTATACAGCGCTGGTGTCCAACCGCGCTTAGAAAATGCAGCACGTTCGTCACCAGCGTCGCCATTTGAAGGCTCACACTCCTGTTTAGAAAATACGACAAGTTCGCCTTCAGTATCCCCTAGCGCTAACATTCAATTAAGCTCGAATCGTATAGCAATCACGCCACAAGCGTCGCCTAGTAACAACGTTCAGTTAAGCTTAAATAATCCATCGCCCGTCACTACAGCTGAAGTTATCATGAAAACCAGCACATCACCTGCGTCTCCCTCTGAGCTCGAGGTAACTTACACAAACACGGTTCCAAGTATGCCTATGTCACCTATCTCGACCGTTACAGAATTAGGAAATATCTATAGTGCGACAGGGCAGGACCGAATGCTAATTAAAAATAAATCCAAATCTACTGACTCATTAGCACATACTGGTTTTATAAATGACACTGACTCGCTACAATTCATGGACGATTGTCTTGTAACCGAATTAAAAAGTGAAATTCAGAAATTACAACTAGAGTTAGCTAGCAGTGAGAACGAACTCCAAAATGTTATCATGGAAAAAAATGAATGCCACCGTCAAAATGAAAAACTTGCAAGGGAAATTTCAACTCTCAAAAACATTTGCAGGTCCCCGGCGCAGGCGAGGAAAGACCGAAAAAGTATTAATAGTAATAGCACTCCAAACTCTAGCCTAGGATCAAAACATGCACTAAACAACGTTGCTTTAGAACGTCAAATTAGAGACTTGCAAAACGAACTACTTAGCTCTCAAAAAGAAGTGCGCCGTCTAGGAGAATGTATTTTGGAGCTTAAGCAACGTTTGCGATATTCAAGCCCCAAAAAGTCATATCACCATCTTAAAACTGACACAGAAAATTACCTAGTCAAAAAACTAGAATTGACAACTAAAAATAAAAGGTACAACATACTGCGCAACATAGAGTCGAGCGAATTTTATAAACAATTCGATTACTGCCACTATATCACGCCGAATGCAGGCATTAATATACTGCTCCGGTCTTTACAGAATAAGTTAAGGGAATACACAAATCAAGACTACTGCATGATTATGATTGGAGAGTCAGATTTCAACAGTACTCAAGATTACAATCTGCTAATAAAATCAATGAGAGTCTTTAAAGCCTATTTTGAACACCAACATAATTTTAGCTACGCCTACGTATACGAGTATCTGCGGTGCATTTCTATACAACAGTAGAGTAAAACAATTTATTGATCTCCTAATCCCTGACGTTAAATAATTCAACTATGGCTTACTTCTAGAAATGAACAAAAATTTAAACCTAGAACATTACTCTCAAACAACAGGAAAAATACTCAGGTCAGGAGTCCAAAAAGTATTCGAGCACTTAGCGCAGCTAATCTTAACTTTACAATCAAAGAATGTACGTACAGAGCCTAATATAAACGAAAGCCATATTTTACCCATTGACAACGCGAAAACCACAGAGAATTTGGGGTTTTTTCGTATAACTCCATACGAATCATGCACCAAAACATAGCTGGATTATTGAATAAATCAGACTCATTAGCAGTACTGCTAATGAGTCTGATTTATTCAATAACCCCACCTGGAAGACACCTGGAAGAGCTTGCAAATATAAAAAAAATGATAGATGTTTTATGCATTACTGAGCACTTTGTACCGGAATTAGCGGAGGACCTCATAACAATACCGAACTTCAAACTTGCTGCGAATTTCTCCAGAGACAAAAGAAGAGGTGGTGCTTGTATCTTAGTTAGGACTGAGCATACATTTAGAAAATTAAGTATTGTTAAGAGTATGTCTATTAAATGCGCCGTAGAGTGTTGTGCAATTGAACTTATACAACACCGCATGGTAATCATATGTATATATAGAACTCCCAAGTCGAACATTAGTTTATTTTTGGACAAAATTGACAGCCTGCTTAGTAAAGTCTGCGACACCACTGATAAGGAAATAATTGTATGCGGGGATTTTAATATTAATATCCTAAAGCAAACAAATAATACACGCCAATTTGAATATATACTTTTAAATCATAACTTACAATTAGAGTTAAAGCAACCGACTCGACTAAGTAGTAATACGTGCTTAGACAACTTCGCCCACAGCTTAAAGGGATGCAAGAGCCAAGTAATCGAATTGGGCCTATCAGACCACACAACGCAAGTACTGGAGTGTCCTGTAAAGAAAACTTGTTGCATAAGCTCATGGAAAATAGAACAACGAGACTATAGTACTGAAAACTTAACATGCTTCAGGAGCCACTTAGAAAAGCTATCTTTCTCAGAAACATTAAACAGTAATGACCCTAACACAGCATATAATTATTTTCTGAATTACTTCCAATCTCTCTATAATTTGTATTTTTCCTATAGAAATATCACCATAAAAACATTTAAAAAACCCAAGTGGATTTCTCGCGGTATCAAACTATGCAGCAAAAAATGTCGACAGTTACTATGGCAGTCTAGGCTATATCCAACGACCGCGAATAAAAAGACACACAAAAATTATAACGCCAAACTTAAAAAGATCATAAAACTTACTAAGCTTTCCCAAAATAATAATTATATAACTTCATCCGTAAATAAAACAAAGGCGACATGGGATGTTATCAAACAAAAAAACCAACCTTTTCCAAAAGAGCCAATAACGCACATAAAGAAGGATGATGGGATTGTGTCTGGTGCTAAAGATATCGCGAACGAGTTAAATGACTTTTTCATTGACCAAATACAAAATAACAAACAGGCAAAATTCCAAAATATGAAAGTTAACTGTCAACAAACAATATACATGCGACCTACCATTCCTTCCGATATAACTTCTATTATTAAGTCGCTAAAAACACGAACAGTGTTGGACATGATGGAATTTGTACCAAAGTTATTAAACATCGCTCCTTGAAAATGACAACGTCACTAAGCGAAATATGGCGTTTTTGAGTTATCGTTTCCATCTAGTTCAGTTAATTGTAGCGAACGAAATGCAAAGACACCTATTGCTCTAGTTCCTTTAGATCCCACAGGAGGCGCTAGTGTCGTTATGCCGAATAGTGGGGATAGGCGCGGATGGTACTGGAACAATGTCAGGTTAGCATTACGGGCGGGGATACCGATCTGAATAGAGTGAACTCTATGAAGAAAAGTGTCATTTTTTGCATAGTGCCAGTGTTCCATCAAATTAAATGGGTAAGTTACATATATTTTTAATGAATATAGTGTTTATCTGGAATGTGTCAGTTTGAACTTATAGAGTACTATCAATTTTTGTATAGGATTACTTCGATAGCTAAGCTGCGGTTCGATCTAATAAAGGAAAAAGCTGACCGTTTCAGAGCAAAATATATTGACAACTGTAATAAACAAAATGTATCAAAAAAACTAGACATCAAAATAAATAGACAATATAGTTTCTGTATAAAACCTCCACATCGTCCCCCCCGTGTAGCGAAGCTACACAAGTTCGTGTTCTAGTCTGGCTAGCTTTCTTGTGGGCCTCCTCAGTACGCCCCCTTTGGTGGCCACATCGGCCACTCTGACAACCCCGTCTCTGCCCGGGAAAACCTCTACCACTCGACCTATAGGCCACACACCTCTTGGTAGATCAGGGTCAACAACGAGAACAATATCATCGACTTTCAAATTTGTAAAATTCGATCCAAAGTTTCGTCTTGGTTTTAAATTAGGCAGGTATTCTTTGAGCCATCTAGTCCAGAAGTGTTCAGATAAACGTAAAGCCTTTTGCCATTCTTTTCGAGTTATAAATACATCATCATCGAGACGAGTTGGTAGCTGTTGGGGTGACGAAGTGCCTATTAGGAAGTGAGATGGTGTAAGGCTCTCGCACTCTCCATTTTCTGTGACGTAAGTTAGGGGCCGCGAGTTGACTAGGGCCTCGGCCTCTAAAAGAAAGGTATGGAGTAGTTCCTCTTTTGGTGACTTTTCCTTTAATATTGTAAGAAGTGCAGCTTTTACTGTTTTCACCAATCTTTCCCAGCAGCCTCCCATAAATGGTGATGCCGGGGGAATAAAGGTCCATTTTATCCCCTTGCTAGCAGCAAAATCTTGTAATTTGTCATTGTAGAACTCGCAGAGTTGTCTATTAGCTCCGACGAATGAAGTGCCGTTATCTGAGAGGATTTGATTTGGCAGTCCTCGTCTTGCAGCAAAGCGACGTAGGCTCATGATGGCGGAATCTGCTGAGAGGCTTGCAACTATCTCTAGATGGACTGCTCGCGTCGTCATGCATGTGAAGAGGGCTATCCAACGCTTTTCTCGTCGGCGACCGATCGTAACATCCACTGGACCGAAATAATCAAGGCCCGTGTTCGTAAACGGCCGTTTGTGGTGTTCTAAACGGACATCCGGCAGGTCACCTGTTGGAGGGATTTGAGGGATCGCTTTTCGTTTGATACAGTAGGCACAGCGTCTTGCAACCATTTTCACCTCGCTGCGACATCGAAATATCCAGTATTTTTGTTTAAGCTCATTGATCACCAGCTCGTTGAAGGCATGTGCGGCTTGGACGTGGTAGTGTCGAATAAGAAGTCGAACGCTAGGGTGACGACCATCCAGGATAATAGGTGACGTAGTAAAGAAATCGATGTTCTTCATGTGCTTAATGCGGCTGTCCAGTCTGAGAAGGCCATCTTTATCAATTTTTGGGCAGAGAGGGTTCAGTTTGCTAGACTTGGGTAATGGCTTGGCATCTTGAAGTAAGCCGAATTCTTCACTGAATGATTCGGTCTGCGCTTGTCGAAAAATGGCGATTTCAGCCTTCTGCATTTCTACGGCGGACAGCGGTGGAAGCTTGGGTAAAGAATTATTAGCAGTTTTGTTTTTGGAATTTGAATTGTGTGCCAAAAGAGACCGAAACTTATTGACGCACTGAAATATACGTGCAGTTGCCCGAACCAGGCGTAACCATTCACTAAAATGTGAGGGATCTGGAATAACCGATGAAGGTTTGTCCAGATTAATTAGTCCCACATGCACCTTGGAGGGTTTTAATTCTTGCAAGGTGGATGTAGTTTCAGGTAACGATGGTTCTTTGGGCCATTCGTCGAATGGCCGTAATAAAAAATCGGGTCCAGAGAACCAACGTGATAGATTGATGTCGTGAATGCGATAGTTTAATCTTGTTGCGTCATCTGCAACATTCGAACCACTTGGCACGAACTTCCAACTGTCGATATTAGTGATTTCAGTAATCTCGCCTATACGGTTTGCAACAAATGGCTTGAATGTTCGTGCATCACTGCGAATCCAACTTAAAACAGTGGTGGAATCAGACCAAAAGTAAATTGAATCAGGTTGAATATCATGACCAGTACACACCGTGTTAGCAAATCGGGCAGCAATCAAGCTTGCTTGTAGCTCGAGCCGTGGTATAGATGTCGGTTTAAGAGGGCTAAGGCGTGCTTTTCCACCAATGAGAGACAGCTTCACGGAGCCGTTCGTAAATGTAAAGCGCCAATATGCAACACATGCGTATGCCTCTTCGCTTGCATCCGCGAATGTATGAAGCTGCCTGTCGATGATGGCCTCGCCTTGAAACCCACATCTGTACCAACGAGGTATTTTGACGTCTGTAACTATAGCCAGTTGTCGAGACCAAGTATGCCACTTTTGGATGACATCCGGCTGCAGCTCAGTGTCCCAGTCAATACCAGTTCGCCATGTTCGCTGGAACAAAATACGTCCTTGAATAACCAGTGGAGTCAAGAGACCGAGGGGGTCGTATACGCACATTAAGTAGGACAGTACTTTGCGCTTTGTTAGTTTATAATTTTCAGGAATTGGTGAACCGCTTCGAAAGCTAAATGTGTCACTTTTAGGATGCCAAATAAGCCCTAAAGTTCTGACGAAGGCCTCAGGTCCCACGTGAACATTTTCAGGTGGAGGAGCGCGCAAGTCCTCCGGCACGGCAGAGAGTGCGGCAGGTACGTTGGAAACCCAGCCACGCATCTCCATGCCTGCTGCTTTGTGTACTGTGACTATATCGCTTGCCAGTTGCACAGCTTGGTGAACATTGTCAAGACTACCTAAAAAATCATCCATATAATGGTCACGAACTATAGCTTTTGCAGCGACAGGGTATGAGTTTTGCAGTTCTTGAGCGTTAAGATTTTTAATAAATAAGGCCGTGCAGGGGCTGCATGCAGCGCCGAAAATAACGGAAGTCATTCTGTATTCTTTTAATTCACAGCGAGGGTCTTCCCTCCAAATGTACCGCAGAGCATCGCGGTCCTCCTGCCTAATCCTAATTTGAGGAAACATTTCTTTTACATCAGCTGTCATTGCGACGTAACCTTCACGAAAACGGAACAATATGTGTAACAGTGACTGCAGAAGATCAGGCCCCGTAAGTAAAAGTGTATTTAAACTGACTCCTGAACTTTTGGCAGCCGCGTCATGTACAACACGTAATTTTTGTTTTTGAGGGTGTATGACAGGAAAATGAGGTAAATACCAACGTAAAGGTTGGTGTGTAAAGCTTGTGTTATGCATATTATGGTAGGATTCTTTCGGACACTCCTCTGCGTAACCTTTTGACATCATGTTATTTATAAAATCACAGTATTTCTTTTTTAAATCTGGATCACGAGCCATGCGCTTTTCTAAACCAAGGAATCTCGAAAGCGCGTGAGGATAACTGTCAGGTATGTGTGGAATGTCTTTGCGCCATAGCAAACCAACTTCAAACCTACCTGCGGGCAAGCGCTTGGCCGTAGTGTTTAAAATCTCTAGAGCGTGTTTATCCTCCTTAGAGCATACATTTTCAGTCTTAGAAATATCTATGGCATCAAGGCGGAAATAATCTTTGACAAGTTCGTCCATAGTACAGTCTCCACCGTTTTTGGTATAAATGTGATTTGTAAAGTAGACAGGTTTAGTCCAACTGGTGGATTCTCCATTTAAAACCCAACCTAAAGCGGTGCGTGTGGCAACGGGTTCAGTTCTAGTACCTTCCCTAAGCTCACGGGCGATGGTCAAATACCAGTCTTTTGAGCCGAGTAAAATTTTAGGTGTAGCATCAGACATTGTAAGAATATCAATTAAATCAGTCAGGTGTGCATATTTCTCAATATCCTTTTGGTCGATGGTTTGTGTAAATAGTGACAGTGATTCAACAGCCTTAGCATTGTGTACTGTGAACGTCTCAGAACCTCGTTTACCCTTGATCGAAAAGTTGACATATTGGACAGATTGATAAGTTGACATTCCACAAGCACCGTCAACTTTGATTGTCTGCATAGGGCCAGTCGCACCAATGCAGCGAGCTACCTCCCAGTCAATCATAGTTGGCATGGATCCGTCGTCAAGTAAGGCGTATGTGTCATATGTACCTTGGGGTCCACTCACTACCACTGAAATAACCTTTAAGAGTATCTGAGATTGTGCACTTGGTATTACGTTGTTGAATTGAGACTCGGTAACGTTAGAAATTGTAACAGGTTTATCACAATTATGTTCCGTCGTATTGTGGGAAGACGGAGATTGTTCAGTAGAGCTAGCAAAAGGCGTCACAGCTGAATGCAGCAGCGGGTGATGGAAACGCACGCACCCGTCGATGCCGCATCGATCGACTCTACATGTCTTCCAACGATGTGATTTAGATTTAAGACACTTATAACATATTTTAGCCTCACGCAACCAAACCCACTTATCATCTAGTGATAATGATTTGAAGTCCTTACAATCAGTTAGTTTGTGTTTTTTATTACAATAACAACATAATTCATTTGTGTTACGTAAAGATGTCATATGAATATGTTCACTTCGTGTAGCTTTATGTGTAGAATTATTATTGCCGACTGTACCAGGGCGCCTACTTAAACCAGAAGTAAACGCACCAGTTTGCCTACCTGACTCTGGCATAAACGTGCCAAACCGTCTACCTATATCGGGCATAAATGTGCCAGGCCGTTTAGTGTAATCAAGTATAAGACCGAAACGATTGTGTTTGATCGCCTCGATATCAAGAAACTCCGATAATAATTGTATTTTAGGTCTGTCCGATCTGTCGCTTTTGTACGCAAAATCCTTCCACTGACTGTACAATATCGGCGTGAGCTTACTTAACACTGAATGAAATAATTCTACCGAATAAATATGCTCTATCTGATCTAAATTTCTAATTACTGCTATACAATTGCGCAATCTACAAGCAAAGTTGGTAAGATCTTTTTGATCGTAGCTTATCTTTGGGAGATCGCGCACGAGAGCGATCTCGTGTAGCACGATCATCTCGGGTAGCGCGAACGTCTGCTCGAGCACGTCGAGCACCTGCTCCGGCCGCTCCGCCGTGTACAGCAGCGCGGACACGCTCTCCAGCGCCGGCCCGCGCAGCGCGCCGCTCAGGCGCACTAGGTTCTCTGTAGGCGTGAACAGATGTTGAGTATCGCGATAAATGCGCTTAAACATTAACCACTCTGTTGTCTTACCGCTGAAAGGAGTGAGTTGTAATTTGTGAGCGCATCGCGAGAAATAATTTGACTCGAGTTGTTTTGACGGCAACTGACACTCTTTATTGTTTGAGTTGACATTGTCAGTCGACTGCATAAATGACAATCCTCTATAAGCTGCGGAGTTTTGTAATGATTGCGAATTGTCATTTATTGGTATTTGAAACGTTACGGGTTTCTTATATAAATCAGATTGAGTTTGATGATTTTCAGGATAGTGATGTACCACATGATTTTCATGATTGCGATGCGGTGCAATCACATCATTCGAGTGAAAATCATGGCGTGTGGTAATTTGTTCCGGTGCGAAATATGGGCTAATACGTTTATTTATGGTGTTAGGTTGAATAATACTGGGTTTTAGGCCTAAATTTTGTTCTTGAACGGGAACCATAGTAGCCTCTACGTTCGCAGGCGGAATACTGTTTGAAGCTAAAGCGGAATGGTTGTCGATCGGACGACGGCTGCTATGGTTCACGTCGTGAACCCACGATGCAGTGCGTGAATACGATTGACTAACCGTTCGAGTCGTAGATCGCCTGTCAGCTTCTTGAGCCACACATATTGTTCCGTTTTCGTGAAGGTTACGTCGCAATGACAGCTGATGTAAAAGAAATGTTTCCTCAAATTAGGATTAGGCAGGAGGACCGCGATGCTCTGCGGTACATTTGGAGGGAAGACCCTCGCTGTGAATTAAAAGAATACAGAATGACTTCCGTTATTTTCGGCGCTGCATGCAGCCCCTGCACGGCCTTATTTATTAAAAATCTTAACGCTCAAGAACTGCAAAACTCATACCCTGTCGCTGCAAAAGCTATAGTTCGTGACCATTATATGGATGATTTTTTAGGTAGTCTTGACAATGTTCACCAAGCTGTGCAACTGGCAAGCGATATAGTCACAGTACACAAAGCAGCAGGCATGGAGATGCGTGGCTGGGTTTCCAACGTACCTGCCGCACTCTCTGCCGTGCCGGAGGACTTGCGCGCTCCTCCACCTGAAAATGTTCACGTAGGACCTGAGGCCTTCGTCAGAACTTTAGGGCTTATTTGGCATCCTAAAAGTGACACATTTAGCTTTCGAAGCGGTTCACCAATTCCTGAAAATTATAAACTAACAAAGCGCAAAGTACTGTCCTACTTAATGTGCGTATACGACCCCCTCGGTCTCTTGACTCCACTGGTTATTCAAGGACGTATTTTATTCCAGCAAACATGGCGAACTGGTATTGACTGGGACACTGAGCTACAGCCGGATGTCATCCAAAAGTGGCATACTTGGTCTCGACAACTGGCTATAGTTACAGACGTCAAAATACCTCGTTGGTACAGATGTGGGTTTCAAGGCGAGGCCATCATCGACAGGCAGCTTCATACATTCGCGGATGCAAGCGAAGAGGCATACGCATGTGTTGCATATTGGCGCTTTACATTTACGAACGGCTCCGTGAAGCTGTCTCTCATTGGTGGAAAAGCACGCCTTAGCCCTCTTAAACCGACATCTATACCACGGCTCGAGCTACAAGCAAGCTTGATTGCTGCCCGATTTGCTAACACGGTGTGTACTGGTCATGATATTCAACCTGATTCAATTTACTTTTGGTCTGATTCCACCACTGTTTTAAGTTGGATTCGCAGTGATGCACGAACATTCAAGCCATTTGTTGCAAACCGTATAGGCGAGATTACTGAAATCACTAATATCGACAGTTGGAAGTTCGTGCCAAGTGGTTCGAATGTTGCAGATGACGCAACAAGATTAAACTATCGCATTCACGACATCAATCTATCACGTTGGTTCTCTGGACCCGATTTTTTATTACGGCCATTCGACGAATGGCCCAAAGAACCATCGTTACCTGAAACTGCATCCACCTTGCAAAAATTAAAACCCTCCAAGGTGCATGTGGGACTAATTAATCTGGACAAACCTTCATCGGTTATTCCAGATCCCTCACATTTTAGTGAATGGTTACGCCTGGTTCGGGCAACTGCACGTATATTTCAGTGCGTCAATAAGTTTCGGTCTCTTTTGGCACACAATTCAAATTCCAAAAACAAAACTGCTAATAATTCTTTACCCAAGCTTCCACCGCTGTCCGCCGTAGAAATGCAGAAGGCTGAAATCGCCATTTTTCGACAAGCGCAGACCGAATCATTCAGTGAAGAATTCGGCTTACTTCAAGATGCCAAGCCATTACCCAAGTCTAGCAAACTGAACCCTCTCTGCCCAAAAATTGATAAAGATGGCCTTCTCAGACTGGACAGCCGCATTAAGCACATGAAGAACATCGATTTCTTTACTACGTCACCTATTATCCTGGATGGTCGTCACCCTAGCGTTCGACTTCTTATTCGACACTACCACGTCCAAGCCGCACATGCCTTCAACGAGCTGGTGATCAATGAGCTTAAACAAAAATACTGGATATTTCGATATCGCAGCGAGGTGAAAATGGTTGCAAGACGCTGTGCCTACTGTATCAAACGAAAAGCGATCCCTCAAATCCCTCCAACAGGTGACCTGCCGGATGTCCGTTTAGAACACCACAAACGGCCGTTTACGAACACGGGCCTTGATTATTTCGGTCCAGTGGATGTTACGATCGGTCGCCGACGAGAAAAGCGTTGGATAGCCCTCTTCACATGCATGACGACGCGAGCAGTCCATCTAGAGATAGTTGCAAGCCTCTCAGCAGATTCCGCCATCATGAGCCTACGTCGCTTTGCTGCAAGACGAGGACTGCCAAATCAAATCCTCTCAGATAACGGCACTTCATTCGTCGGAGCTAATAGACAACTCTGCGAGTTCTACAATGACAAATTACAAGATTTTGCTGCTAGCAAGGGGATAAAATGGACCTTTATTCCCCCGGCATCACCATTTATGGGAGGCTGCTGGGAAAGATTGGTGAAAACAGTAAAAGCTGCACTTCTTACAATATTAAAGGAAAAGTCACCAAAAGAGAAACTACTCCATACCTTTCTTTTAGAGGCCGAGGCCCTAGTCAACTCGCGGCCCCTAACTTACGTCACAGAAAATGGAGAGTGCGAGAGCCTTACACCATCTCACTTCCTAATAGGCACTTCGTCACCCCAACAGCTACCAACTCGTCTCGATGATGATGTATTTATAACTCGAAAAGAATGGCAAAAGGCTTTACGTTTATCTGAACACTTCTGGACTAGATGGCTCAAAGAATACCTGCCTAATTTAAAACCAAGACGAAACTTTGGATCGAATTTTACAAATTTGAAAGTCGATGATATTGTTCTCGTTGTTGACCCTGATCTACCAAGAGGTGTGTGGCCTATAGGTCGAGTGGTAGAGGTTTTCCCGGGCAGAGGCGGGGTTGTCAGAGTGGCCGATGTGGCCACCAAAGGGGGCGTACTGAGGAGGCCCACAAGAAAGCTAGCCAGACTAGAACACGAACTTGTGTAGCTTCGCTACACGGGGGGGACGATGTGGAGGTTTTATACAGAAACTATATTGTCTATTTATTTTGATGTCTAGTTTTTTTGATACATTTTGTTTATTACAGTTGTCAATATATTTTGCTCTGAAACGGTCAGCTTTTTCCTTTATTAGATCGAACCGCAGCTTAGCTATCGAAGTAATCCTATACATTTTTGGTGATGTGGAGGTTTTATACAGAAACTGTATTGTCTATTTATTTTGATGTCTAGTTTTTTTGATACATTTTGTTTATTACAGTTGTCAATATATTTTGCTCTGAAACGGTCAGCTTTTTCCTTTATTAGATCGAACCGCAGCTTAGCTATCGAAGTAATCCTATACATTTTTGGTAGGCAGGAGGACCGCGATGCTCTGCGGTACATTTGGAGGGAAGACCCTCGCTGTGAATTAAAAGAATACAGAATGACTTCCGTTATTTTCGGCGCTGCATGCAGCCCCTGCACGGCCTTATTTATTAAAAATCTTAACGCTCAAGAACTGCAAAACTCATACCCTGTCGCTGCAAAAGCTATAGTTCGTGACCATTATATGGATGATTTTTTAGGTAGTCTTGACAATGTTCACCAAGCTGTGCAACTGGCAAGCGATATAGTCACAGTACACAAAGCAGCAGGCATGGAGATGCGTGGCTGGGTTTCCAACGTACCTGCCGCACTCTCTGCCGTGCCGGAGGACTTGCGCGCTCCTCCACCTGAAAATGTTCACGTAGGACCTGAGGCCTTCGTCAGAACTTTAGGGCTTATTTGGCATCCTAAAAGTGACACATTTAGCTTTCGAAGCGGTTCACCAATTCCTGAAAATTATAAACTAACAAAGCGCAAAGTACTGTCCTACTTAATGTGCGTATACGACCCCCTCGGTCTCTTGACTCCACTGGTTATTCAAGGACGTATTTTATTCCAGCAAACATGGCGAACTGGTATTGACTGGGACACTGAGCTACAGCCGGATGTCATCCAAAAGTGGCATACTTGGTCTCGACAACTGGCTATAGTTACAGACGTCAAAATACCTCGTTGGTACAGATGTGGGTTTCAAGGCGAGGCCATCATCGACAGGCAGCTTCATACATTCGCGGATGCAAGCGAAGAGGCATACGCATGTGTTGCATATTGGCGCTTTACATTTACGAACGGCTCCGTGAAGCTGTCTCTCATTGGTGGAAAAGCACGCCTTAGCCCTCTTAAACCGACATCTATACCACGGCTCGAGCTACAAGCAAGCTTGATTGCTGCCCGATTTGCTAACACGGTGTGTACTGGTCATGATATTCAACCTGATTCAATTTACTTTTGGTCTGATTCCACCACTGTTTTAAGTTGGATTCGCAGTGATGCACGAACATTCAAGCCATTTGTTGCAAACCGTATAGGCGAGATTACTGAAATCACTAATATCGACAGTTGGAAGTTCGTGCCAAGTGGTTCGAATGTTGCAGATGACGCAACAAGATTAAACTATCGCATTCACGACATCAATCTATCACGTTGGTTCTCTGGACCCGATTTTTTATTACGGCCATTCGACGAATGGCCCAAAGAACCATCGTTACCTGAAACTGCATCCACCTTGCAAGAATTAAAACCCTCCAAGGTGCATGTGGGACTAATTAATCTGGACAAACCTTCATCGGTTATTCCAGATCCCTCACATTTTAGTGAATGGTTACGCCTGGTTCGGGCAACTGCACGTATATTTCAGTGCGTCAATAAGTTTCGGTCTCTTTTGGCACACAATTCAAATTCCAAAAACAAAACTGCTAATAATTCTTTACCCAAGCTTCCACCGCTGTCCGCCGTAGAAATGCAGAAGGCTGAAATCGCCATTTTTCGACAAGCGCAGACCGAATCATTCAGTGAAGAATTCGGCTTACTTCAAGATGCCAAGCCATTACCCAAGTCTAGCAAACTGAACCCTCTCTGCCCAAAAATTGATAAAGATGGCCTTCTCAGACTGGACAGCCGCATTAAGCACATGAAGAACATCGATTTCTTTACTACGTCACCTATTATCCTGGATGGTCGTCACCCTAGCGTTCGACTTCTTATTCGACACTACCACGTCCAAGCCGCACATGCCTTCAACGAGCTGGTGATCAATGAGCTTAAACAAAAATACTGGATATTTCGATATCGCAGCGAGGTGAAAATGGTTGCAAGACGCTGTGCCTACTGTATCAAACGAAAAGCGATCCCTCAAATCCCTCCAACAGGTGACCTGCCGGATGTCCGTTTAGAACACCACAAACGGCCGTTTACGAACACGGGCCTTGATTATTTCGGTCCAGTGGATGTTACGATCGGTCGCCGACGAGAAAAGCGTTGGATAGCCCTCTTCACATGCATGACGACGCGAGCAGTCCATCTAGAGATAGTTGCAAGCCTCTCAGCAGATTCCGCCATCATGAGCCTACGTCGCTTTGCTGCAAGACGAGGACTGCCAAATCAAATCCTCTCAGATAACGGCACTTCATTCGTCGGAGCTAATAGACAACTCTGCGAGTTCTACAATGACAAATTACAAGATTTTGCTGCTAGCAAGGGGATAAAATGGACCTTTATTCCCCCGGCATCACCATTTATGGGAGGCTGCTGGGAAAGATTGGTGAAAACAGTAAAAGCTGCACTTCTTACAATATTAAAGGAAAAGTCACCAAAAGAGGAACTACTCCATACCTTTCTTTTAGAGGCCGAGGCCCTAGTCAACTCGCGGCCCCTAACTTACGTCACAGAAAATGGAGAGTGCGAGAGCCTTACACCATCTCACTTCCTAATAGGCACTTCGTCACCCCAACAGCTACCAACTCGTCTCGATGATGATGTATTTATAACTCGAAAAGAATGGCAAAAGGCTTTACGTTTATCTGAACACTTCTGGACTAGATGGCTCAAAGAATACCTGCCTAATTTAAAACCAAGACGAAACTTTGGATCGAATTTTACAAATTTGAAAGTCGATGATATTGTTCTCGTTGTTGACCCTGATCTACCAAGAGGTGTGTGGCCTATAGGTCGAGTGGTAGAGGTTTTCCCGGGCAGAGACGGGGTTGTCAGAGTGGCCGATGTGGCCACCAAAGGGGGCGTACTGAGGAGGCCCACAAGAAAGCTAGCCAGACTAGAACACGAACTTGTGTAGCTTCGCTACACGGGGGGGACGATGTGGAGGTTTTATACAGAAACTATATTGTCTATTTATTTTGATGTCTAGTTTTTTTGATACATTTTGTTTATTACAGTTGTCAATATATTTTGTTCTGAAACGGTCAGCTTTTTCCTTTATTAGATCGAACCGCAGCTTAGCTATCGAAGTAATCCTATACATTTTTGGTCCTTTCTCACCGTTAAAACAATAACAATAATGATCACGCGCAATAAAGCGAAACGGCTGACCACGCCAGCAAAAATAGCTGGGAAGGCGAACTCGGACTCTGCCGCAGCCGCTGCGGGAGGGCCCGGTCGGCCCACAAGGTCGGGCACTGTTACGACCGCGGCCCCCGATACTCCCGCACCGCCTACCTCTAAGGGTTCCGGAACGCCTCGCCAGCTCAACATCAACATCGAGCAGATTTCTCCCAATGTATAGGATTACTTCGATAGCTAAGCTGCGGTTCGATCTAATAAAGGAAAAAGCTGACCGTTTCAGAGCAAAATATATTGACAACTGTAATAAACAAAATGTATCAAAAAAACTAGACATCAAAATAAATAGACAATATAGTTTCTGTATAAAACCTCCACAATTTTAGAATTTAACCTAATGCAATATAGTACTTTTAGCTTTAGTGACTTTAATGTCTTAACAAATTTAAAGTTTTTGAAGCATGTAAAGTGACATTAGACACTTAATGTCGATATTGCTTAAAATTTTGTCTAGATTTCGGGTTCAAAATAAAGTTACATTGTATTCATTAATATAATGACCGTATGATTTTGATAAAAAGAAAGATTTTAATTTAAAAAGAAAGATAGCAAGTGAGGTGTCATTATTTATGTAGTGACAATTTTGTAGCAACTTTAGCATAGTTACCATTAAATGCATTGATTGAATAATGATGTTTTACGTAAAACTGCCATACTTAGCTTACTTCATTTTGCGAGCAGTTTAGGATCATTTGATGTATTATTGACATTATGTGTTTAAAGTCACTTTTAATTCAACCCCCTGCTTCAAAAATTTAAAGCGATTATAGACATGCTTAGCACACCGCAAGATACTAAGGGACGCTCGGCACAGCTTTCTTTACGCTCGGATCAAGTAATCAAAAGTTCTTTACAGGCATGCTCCACTAAAGTATCACGTTTCGTAATAGAAAATCATCATGTTCCTCATGCAGTAGTGATCACTCCGAAAAAGATTTTTCTCCAGCTTCCGACGATGACCAAGAATTTGTACCTCCATCAGATGAGGGATGTTTATATTAATGACTTTCCGAATCTTGTGAAGAATAAATGTGATATAGTTTTGTTTGCTGATGATACATCATTACTTTTCAAAGTTTACAGGAAACTGGGTGATTACAGCCATGTTAAGGAAACTTTGAAAGTGGTGCTAAATTGGTTCACAGCAAATAACTTAGTTATTAACGCATATAAGACAAAATGTGTAAAATTCACGCTGCCGAATGTAAGAGAGGCTGAAACTATTATCACGTTAAACGGAGAGAAGCTGGACCTTGCCGAGAATGCACTTTTCTTGGGCATTACTATGGACTGCAATCTGCAATGGACATATTTGCCCTTGCGAATAGGCTGAGCTCTGCCGCGTATGCAGTCAAGAGAATCATACAATTCCCTGACGTGGAGACAGCTCGCCTAGTCTACTTCAGTTATTTTCACAGTATTATATCATATGGCTTACTGGTCTGGGGCGAAGCAGCACATATAGAAACAATCTTCAGTCTCCAAAAGAATGCAGTCCGCAATATTTATAATATGGGCACTCGTGATTCTCTGAGAGAACGATTCAAGGAAATCGATATTCTCACTGTAACTTCACAATACATACTAGCATAATAATGTATACGCATAAGAATTTAAAGTCCGCTGAGAAGCTGTCTGATATCCATGGCTTTAATACATGAAATAAAAATATCAAAGTGGTTCCCAAGTTTCGTGTACAGAAAGTAAAAAAATCGTTTCCAGGCAGCTGGGTGGCATTTTACAATAAAGTACCCTTGGAAGCATGGGACAGGCCGTTCACTTCATTCAAGTTATACATTAAGAATGCACTGTTTAAAAAGGATTACTTAGGAGACAAAGAGCCATGGCCAAGTATTAACTCTCAAAAGCTGTCTTAGCAGGCCAGCCCTGTCCCGGAGTGGTTTGCATGATGCTCAAGGCAATGCAGTTACTGGCTGTTAAATCATATTTTGACTCTTGGAGAACCTTTTTACATCTGCAAACTTAATTTATTATTAACTATAGAGACTAAACATCTATTCTCATATTATTTAGTACGTTTATTTTAATATTGTTTACCCAGGTTTTGGCTGTTTTATTATCAGTATTTAGATTATAGTTTTACTTCTCACTATATATTGTAAATGCTTGTACATGCAAATGCTTTATTGTAATACTTATTGACTTGTAAAAGTGCCATTGAGGCCTACTTGCAGAATATTTTTTTTAATTTGAATTTAATGAAATGTCATCCAGCGAACCTGCCAGTGCGAAAAAACATACTTCCGTAAAACAAAAGTACGAACGACGAAAACTGCAACCGAAACCTGCTAGTTTATCATCACAGTCCACTTCATCGTCAAGTAGTTCGTCATCATCTTCTAGTGATTCATCGAGCTCGTCTGATTCTTCCAGCTCGTACTCCGAATCAGATGATTCTGATGCGATTCCAGTGAAAAAGAAATGACTCAGTTCCCTTCACAGATAGTGACCAACATCATCAACATTAACATCTAACTGGCCGTCTATCAGTAAACTGCGAATCTCCATTATATCCGCTTGCCCATGATATACACCATAACTCTAGCCAAAGACCTGAGACGCCTATTTTTTACGAGCCTTGAATAACCCTCTGCTTTTAGCTGATATTGCTAGAAACAAAATCAATTGTTTAGTTTGTATTTTTTGTAGCTATATGAAGAAATGGCGTAAACTGACAATACTCCAAATAATGAGAGAAATTTAGACTAAATGTTTAGATTTTCTGACTAAAAGTGATTTATTTTAATAAATGGAGATTAGTACCTCGAACTTTTATTTATTTTTCCATTTTCCTTAATATAAAGGCTTGCAATTCAAAGAAAATATTACAATAAAAGGAAATAATGTCATTTTTCTTCACATTTTTATCTGACAACAGGTAAATATTTAACCAAATAGTGATATTAAGCGAAAAAAAATGCAACAGTGACATTACCATTTTCTTTAACTAATTTTATTTAAAAAATAAACAAAAAAAATACAAATTAGTATTATTAATAACAAGTACCTTCATATAACTAACAGATAACATTAACTAAATATTTCCTTTATTAAATAAACACAAGTTATGGACACCTTAACATTTTGAAAATTTGCGAGGGCCATACTCAAAAAGTGGATATATCGTTTAATGACGTTGTCATTTTCAAGGAGCGACATGTATCAGACATTGTTGCATCGCCTTTAAATCACATAATAAATCTTTGCATATCATCCGGTGTCTATCCAGATAATTTAAAAATAACAATTATTAAGCCACTGCATAAAAAGGAGGATAAGACTAATATGGCGAATTATAGGCCCATCGCTCTTGTCTCTGTATTCTCTAAAATTTTTGAGAAGGTCATATACGAAACGTTGTACACATTTCTAGAGAAACATAAAATACTAGCCCCTGAGCAAAAGGGTTTTCGCAAGCATACGTCCATAAATATGGCAGTGTATGATCTTCTACGTCCAGTTATCAATGCTATTGTTAAACCATCAACTGCATCAGCAGTCGGATTATGACTTCGGATGCGAAAGAACAAACACAGACTTGATAAACACTATTTATTACACTTTGCTTAACACTATTTATTACACAACTGTCACTTGTGACCCTTGAGAAAACGAATGTCCGATCCAACCGTTCCAACCGGAAACCTTGCCGCCATTTTACTTGTCCGTGATTGGTCGCCTTGATAATGTCATCATGGCGGCCGATGACGGATAGTCAATATAAATGCCATTTATAATAAGTTTAAGTAAACGCAACTGGTTAATTTCACAATAACGTACATTGTACCATTAAAATTGTAACAGCTCGGCCATCCGCTTCTCAACGAGTCCCTCGTTGTTAATAGATTTTATTTATTTATTAAAGTTAAGTTCATTGCAATAAATTCAACATACGTATATTGTAACTAATAGAACATTAATGCTTCTTTATCAATTGATCTTGAGTAAGTAATTAAATGAACTACTATATATTTAAATACATAGGCGAAACTAATAGTTTCAAACAAATATGTCGATGATGATGAACATTAATTAATTACTTGAAATACATAGACTTGTACATTTCATTAACGATCTACGATCAACATAATGCATAATTTAAATGCCGGTTACCTGGCAAATCCATGCTTTCATTTTCAATTTACTTTTGCCAGTATACTTATTCACACATTACTTTAGCCAATAACTACACTGACATTATACCTTATACCAACCGCCAACAGGCAGTGGGTCGGTTACCTGACACACTGCGCTTACATCATCTATTGGAGATTAGCCATTGACTAGACTTGGGACATTATTGTATTTGATTGCCAACAGGCAGGGTACCCGTTACCTGACACCCTGCGTTTTCATCATCTATTGGCCTTGAATAACTTATTTATAATCATACATAATAATATACATACTTTATTTTATTTTATAATATGTATGTAGTGATGTGATTAAATAACTTATTATTCGCAATCTACTGATTCCTCACTCTCAGACTCGGTTAATACGGGCTCCGCAAAGCAGGTCCATGGGAACAATTTGTCAATAGCAACTACGGCCTCATACTTTTTACTTGTTCTCGTAAGAGGCGTATCCTCAACTACGAACCTGTCGTTAGGAAGCACTTTTTTTATTCTGTACGGACCCTTACATTTGGGTTCGAGCTTTTTAGACTGGCCCTCAATACCTACAGGCGCTCTTATTACTCTAACTAAATCACCTTCTTTAAACCTTATGCCCTTTTTCCTGTGCTGGTCATATCTTTCTTTATCTTTATCTTGTTGTGCCCTAATCAGATTATCCGCGTCAGTCCTAATATTATCTAAAGTTGGCATGATATCATTGATTATATCGTTCATCAACCCTTGAGATGGATTAGTTACATTTCGGCCAAACAACATTTCTGTTGGCGTCTTTTTAGTGGTTGCATGCACGGAAGTGTTAATGCCTAATTGAATGTCGGGCAAATGTTCATCCCATAACCCATTAGCTTTTTCGTGGTTCATAGCCCCGAGTGCTGCCAGAATTGTGCGGTTATACCGCTCAACTTGGCCATTAGCTCGGGGTGTGGCCACAGCATTCAGAACATGTTTTATACCAGTGGAGTGTATGAAGGACTTAAATGTTTTGCTAGTGAAACTGGTCCCTTGATCTGTAATTAGGCGGGTAGGTGTGCCAAAGTAACTAAAATGCTGTCTGAATACTCTTATACTCGTCGCTGATTTTGTGTTACGAACAGCCGTGAGATCCACAAATTTCGTAAAGGCATCGACGATGACAAGAATATACGTGTTTCCGCGTTTAGTGCGTATAAAAGGACCAAGGTGGTCTGCATGTATAGTGTGAAATGGCACACTTACCTTGGGTATGGGGTGTAATTCGCCGGGCTTAGCACCGCTTGGGAGTTTATGATGTGCGCACTCTAGGCAAGCGGTGACATATTTTTTCACGAATCGCCTCATTTTCGGAAACCAATATGTCGCTTTTAACCGAGCTAAAGTTTTGTCAAACCCAAAGTGGCCGACGTCGTCGTGGTTTGCTTTTAATAACTGCCACC
Organism: Lathronympha strigana; assembly: GCA_949128165.1. Lineage (NCBI taxonomy): Eukaryota > Metazoa > Arthropoda > Insecta > Lepidoptera > Tortricidae > Lathronympha > Lathronympha strigana. Next base: position 6,646,354 of record OX421905.1, on the reverse strand, counting down.
TGGTGGCTTGCGGTACTACCCAACGAATGGTATTTTAGTCTAATATTCGGTACACGCGACCATTTACCAGTTTGTAGTTATTAAAAATGTCCACGGCCTCTTTCGTTTTAGGGTCGTTTAGGGTATCCGCGACGTTTTTAATATCTTCATCCGTTTGCTGTACAGTAGCTAACCAGTTATCAGAACCAATGTTAAGAATTTCTAGCACATGTTCAGCTTCCTGATCGTTACTTATGGCTCCTCTACTTAAAGCATCTACGTGCGCCATTTTGTCACCCGCGCGATATTCTATTGCGCAGTCATACTCTAAAAACTGTAACCACCAACGAGCGATGCGAGGTATTAAATCGCGCTTGCTCATCGTGGTACGCAAAGCATTACAGTCAGTGACTATAATGAATCTGATACCGAGAAGATAATGTCTAAACCTGTTCAACGACGCGATAATAGCGAGAGTCTCTAGTTCGAACGAGTGTAGTTTTTGCTCGTCGGCACTAGTCTGCCTACTATAGTACGCAATCGGCTTCAAAACGCCAGTGCCGTCTTGCTGCAATAGTATCCCAGCTATCCCATATTTGCTTGCGTCAGTGTGGAGTTGTGTGGGTGCATTGGGGTCATATAGTGCTAGAACCGGCCTTTCTACCAAAATTTGTTTCAATTTCTCAAACGACGCAATTTCTTCATGGCCCCATTTCCAAATAGCTTCCTTCTTCAGCAGGCTGGTCAGCGGGCGAGCTATCAAAGCGAACCCTTCAACGAACCTCCTAAAAAAACTAGCAAGTCCTAAAAATCTTCTAACCTCGTGCACATTCTTTGGTACGGGAAATTTGGATATGGCTTCAGTTTTAAGAGTACCTGGTTTAACGCCTTCTGAGCTAACTTCGTACCCTAAATATTCAATTTTATCAAAGAAAAAATTACATTTACTCATTTTTAGAGTCAAACCGCTCTTTAACAGTATACGCAATACTTCCTCCAAACGTACAATTCCTTCTTCGAATGACTTAGCCGGAATTAAAATATCGTCCATATAAACCAAAGCATATGACGTGGCTGGCGAGTTCTGGAGGATTTTATTCATTGTACGCTGAAAAACTGATGGCGCATTCACTAACCCAAAAGGCATTCTATTGTATTCGTATTGACCTTGGGGTGTTACGAAAGCAGTTTTATCTTTAGATGCCTCAGCTATTGGAATCTGATAGTAGCCAGATGCTAAATCAAGGGTAACGAATAGGGAGCTCCCAGTTAGCAAATCCAACTGATCTTCAATTCGGGGAAGAGGGTAATGTTCTTTTTTTGTTTTACTATTTAAGGCGCGATAGTCTACGCATAATCTCTTTTCTCCAGACTTTTTGTTCACCAATACTATCGGACTCGCGTAAGGACTACTGGATTCTCTTATGATGCCACTTTCTAACATTTCATTGACCATTTCCTGAACTAATTGCCGCTCGGTGTAGGATAAACGGTAAGGGCGATAAACCACGGGGTCAGGGTCGTCAAGTTGAATCACCATCTCAGTTTCAGTTGTAAACCCCAAGTCCTTCAGACCCGTCGAAAAACACGATGTATATTTATTGAGTAGTAATATTAAAGCTTCTTTTTGTTGCTTGGTTAAGTTTTCTCCACAACTGATTGGTGATTCATCTGACGCCAACTGATTGTTACTATGTATCTTCTGTATTTTTAAAGTCTTCCCTATTGTCTTCCCCCGAGTAACTAGAGTGCCTTTCCCTATGATCAAATCATTTTCACTGATGTTTTGAATTAAGACTCTTCCCATCCCTTTTGTTAAATCATACTCTCCGGGTAATAGGTAGTGCTCATTGCCGACAACTTTACGCACCGTACCGTTTACATATACTTTACCGGTAACGGCATTGGAGGTGGAAACGGGAATAGCCTTTAACTGACCACTCTTTACTTGTGTATCTTCATCACATACCAAAGGACAAACTAAACCAGATCCCTCGTCTTCATCTCTCTTTCGAACAATAACGTCGGAACCTCTTTTGAGTATTTCTATAGATGGTCTTTCGGTAAATGTGTGACCCAGTAGTACAGGATATTTAATGTAATAGTCATCTACCACTAACATTTCTACACCCTTTTCTATCGCACCTTGAACCTCAATCATAACGTATGTCTTACCAATCGGGTTATATGGCACGTCACCTGCACCTATCAAAATTGGTAGCTCTTCTACCGTCCAATTTAATTCCAATCGCTGTGCATCACTTATACGTATCAAAGTACCCTCACTCCCTAAATCAACGAAACATTCGGACAGTAAACCATTGACTTTTATAGGCATTCTATATTTAGCACTTGAATCGCCGGAACTTTGGATTCGTAAAATTGTTTTAGGTTTTACATCAGAACTTTGTACACTTTTTGGGCACTCAGTATTAAGTTTTAATACTACTTTGGGTTTTACGTCACTACTTTGCTTGATCCCAGGACACTCGCTATCCTTGTGCCCCAAATAATTGCACTTACTACACCGAACTTTAGGTTTTGGGCATCGATAAAAGGGGTGTCCAACCTCATTACAGTTAAAACAGGCTCTCGCTCCCGATTTTTGTGTACTTTCGTCACTTTTACTATTTTTATAAGTATTATTTTGTAGACGTCTATCTTTTTCCCTAACTTTCTGAGGTTCGTTCGTACTTCTATCTTGACCTACTTTAATGGTTTTCAAAAATTTGAGCACTAGTTCTGGTTCCGTAAACTCTGCCCCTTGCGCACCTAACCTAACGCCGCGATCTTCAATCCCCGCGATAATACAGTCTACCGCGCGTTTACCTGATATCTCACAGCGATTAAGAAGATTCATTTTAGCATAATAGTACACTTCCAAAGACTCTCCGTAGCGTACTTTTTTATTAAGCATTTCCGTCAGCAATTCTGCATAGTTATCCCTAGTTGGAAAGGACTCCCTCAACTTCACCTTCCATTCTTCCCATGTAAATAGTAGTGATGGCAAACCCTGATACCATGTTTTCGCCACCCCTGTTAATTTTGGTAGAGCGTAATGAATTATTTGTTTGTCGCTCCAGCCATAGATTTGAGCACATTCTTCTACTTTATGAAGCCACGTATCAATCGTCTGGTCTTTGCTTAAGGGATCAAAATCGGGAATTACATTATTTAGAACAGGGAATTTATCGCTAGCGCTATTATTACCTTTAAGCCCCTTAAGAGCCTCAATAAACTTTGCCATGAATATGTTGTTCATTGACTCACTTTGCCTGGGTTCTGGGCTCGAAGTACGACGACAGGAAGCCTTACACCTAGATGAGCATGGAGTACGTGAGCGCGGACGTTTGCGCTTCGGTGTATTTCTGGAACCTCCGCACTGCGAGCTGCGACGCATCAAAGAAGGCGTTCGTGTCCTGGAGCGCCTTGCATTTCTACGCTGCGATATCAACCCAGTCCGCCTTGAATGGCGTGAACGGGATCGTGACCTCGTCATTGTCAAACGTGATCGCCTACCTCTTGAATGCCTTGATCTCGAACGGCGACGCCGGTTGTCACGTGCTTCATCGCGCGTGTGTCTCCGTCCTCGGCTGCCACCACTACGGCTTCGACTTCGAGTCCCATCACGGAACTGCACCGGTGGTGTCATTGTCTTACGCGAAGTGGCTCGTCTTTCGCGTCGACGTCGAGATCCATTGTCAGAATCATCCATGATTTCGTGTCCTCGCAACAAAGACACGAATTTAGGTGTTAATAAAGAAAAATATATGTTATTGCAATCATACATTTACATACCCAACTTGTGATCATAAATTTATTTTTCATATTCATAGTTTTATTATTATCATAAATCAAACCGATGAAGTCGTTACGAGTATGGTAGGTTATGGAGTTAATCAATGCCACTAATCCAATAGAAGATTGGAGATATATTTTTTTAATCAATACATCAAACACGACCATTAATCAGATTCACATTCAGATTTATTTATTTCATAATCCAGATTACATTATAAATTGCAGGTATGTCAATCTACAAGTATTCATATTATGATCGTCAGAATAGGTATAAGAGTATAATCAATAGAGTAATCATCTCAAAAATTAAATCAAGTCATTACAAGATATAAACTTTCATACAATGTCACAATAGTATATCTTGTAGTGGATCGTCAAAATCCATCGATTAAGACTAGCAATCAACAATTAAAGCCATCAATTCAACCATTGATGTCAATCCACTAATAATTTATAGACTAGCAAAATATTGAATAATTAACAGCCATGGGACTTTTGGGGGAGACATGGCGCAGAACGGGTTAAATTATTGATTATTATTATATTGTTCATTATTTTTATATTTATTTGTTGTGTCTTGTGGGTTTTTTTTAACGATTCTGATTAACACAAATTTTTACAGCCATAATGACAGCGAAATATTGAACTTGACTGACGATGTAGGTACTAACAAATCGATATACCATCCTTGTAAACCTCGGGTCATTACGCGTGAAGCAACTCGTACCATGATATAATACATAATGTATACGTAACATGGGTACCCAATAAATGAAATCAGTGAAAAAAAACACGTAATATAAAAAGTCACACCATGACCACCAGCAGTTTCTATCACCTCAGTGAGTTAACACTCGCTTGCTATTATTCAGACACTTGTTCTGATAGAAAATATCATTTAAAACTTGAAAGGTAACACTGTTTTGTAAGTTAAATCATTTTTATAACCAACGACACAAAAAAAAGTGTCGCTGAAAATACACGCGAATATGGCATACTTAATACTTAGTTAAGTAAATAAATTAACAAGAGAAATACTTACTTTTTTTTGTAGAAGTAGGTATTAACCAAACTCCTTGCTAACGTATCTGCGGGCCTTTGTGTTCAATCCTTCTTCTGATATGTTAAACCATCAACTGCATCAGCAGTCGGATTATGACTTCGGATGCGAAAGAACAAACACAGACTTGATAAACACTATTTATTACACTTTGCTTAACACTATTTATTACACAACTGTCACTTGTGACCCTTGAGAAAACGAATGTCCGATCCAACCGTTCCAACCGGAAACCTTGCCGCCATTTTACTTGTCCGTGATTGGTCGCCTTGATAATGTCATCATGGCGGCCGATGACGGATAGTCAATATAAATGCCATTTATAATAAGTTTAAGTAAACGCAACTGGTTAATTTCACAATAACGTACATTGTACCATTAAAATTGTAACACTATGGATAATCGAAGAAAAATATGCGCCATATTTATGGATATGACGAAAGCGTTCGATTATGTTGACCATTCTATCCTTCTGAGAAAACTTAGCTGTTATGGCATTCGTGGAAACGTCTATAATCTCATAGAGTCGTTTCTAAGCAACAGGGAACAATATACCTAACTAACGCAGCTAAACATAAATAAACGAGTACAGGAAACGAATGCATCTACTAAACGGCAAACTGTGTGTGGAGTCAGAGATGGGCATCAATCGATTAATTTTTTAGTTAACTAATCAATCGATTAAAAATATCAATTGTCATTTTTTAGTTGCAATTGATTTAGTTGCAATTAAATCAGTTGTGAGAATGTTCGACTAACAACTGAATTAGTTTTAGTTTCAATCGACTAAATTTCACGATTAATTCTATATTAAAACTACGAAGTCGCCCGTTTTTGCATCTTAATCTTATATAATCTTGCAATATGTAACTATAAATAAGTATTATGTACATATGTAACATTGGAGGTACTCGTATGGTGTAACTATCGTGGTTTGGGTTGAATTTTGCGACTTATTTTGAAGCAGTTATTTTTTAATTTGAAATGCTTGAATGACAATGCAAAAGTATGGGCCATAATATTATTATAACGGTATATTGGTAACGACAAATAGCGAAACACTGTCTTTGTGTGTGTATGTTTACAAGTCGCAAACAATAAAGTAGTTTGGTGCATTATGAATACTTTGAAGTACACGTGATTGAGTAAATCTTAGACAAAGAAATTTTCAATATTTTGCTGTCTCTGTCAATACCTACTAAAACTCTTTTTAGTGTCACGGGTTACAAAACAATGGGATAATCCTGCTTACCTGGAAGTTGTTTATTGCATTTTGGTGCAAGTGCCGACGCTATCTTCTAAAAATAACACGTTGTATTGAATGACATGACACATCTGCACGTTGTTTAATTATCTACGCGGTCTATTTTGTGTTCAACGTGTGGTCAATAAACATGCGAAAGCGCTGTTTTGTCCTTTAAAACTAGCGTGGAAAAACGCATTTTATCCACATGTGGGGCAAAGTAATCTAATTCCTATCACTTACCACTAGTCCAGTATAAGTGCAGAGTCCTATATGCCCATAGTAAATATGCGCAATCGGAGGTCACACCTTAAATTGGTCACGTGATCATGTCTTATCCCGCACTTGGTAAGCTGTTAGCAATATCTAAGTATCAGGAGCGTACCTACTCTATGACAAATGTTGAAATTGATTTTTTATGGTTTTTTCAAGATAGCTTACATGTGAATAAGATTTATAATCGTATGTAGTCTGTATTTTCCTCGAAATAGTTAGGGAAAAATGTTGTATTAAACTCGGCGGCCAAGTTTGTTTAACTCTCGTGCCTTGAGACCCTCGTAAAGTATTAAATGTATTTACTGCGACTACTGCGAGGAGGACGAGTTACTACGTACTGTGTACTTAAAATCATCCTACTATCCTAACTATCCTATTCATTCTCACCTGGTGACCGAGTTCTAATGGTATTCATGTTGGGTATTATTTTAATTAGACAGACACATTAACGTTAAACGGTCGTTTGTTTGTGTTTCATAGTCTTGAATTATTACTATTGACAATGACAATATCCCTCCATAATATTGATCTAGTACTTGTATTACAAGTACTAGATTAATATTATGTAGTCTTTTCACCATCGCACGGCTCGCGATCGACAGGGCGCTCAGCCAGCAAGGTGTACTTGCTACTCTAATGGTCGCGGTCGTGGTTTCAGAATTTATTTTCTCCCACCGATGCTCCGGCTGTAGCATTAGCTTCCTACCGAGGTTTTTCTGAAGGATTAAGGATTATTATTGATTTTAAAAAACGGTGTGCAAGTTTTGAATGGCTCGGCCACGCGCATGTGATAGAGTTTCAGGCGCTTAAGTTGCAGGCGTCCATAGGCTACGGTGACCGCTTTCCATCAGGTGGGATGTATGCTTGTTTACCACCGACGTGGTTCTCAAAAATAATCTCGTAGTTTTAGAAAATAAGTAAGTATGTGAAAGGTCCCACGAGAAAAAGCCAAAAATTAAAGAAAACTGTTTTCATACACAATTATAAAGCACGAATCAAATCATTTATTAATTGTAATAACAATAACAATAATGTAATAATTTCATACATTTACTATGGAGAAAAAGTGAACTTTATTCTTATTCATCTGTCATCCTAATTCGTCCTTTTCCCTTTTTCATACCGTTTTATGATCCTTCAATGAAAAAGAACTGATTAGCGTGACAGAAAAATGTAAATAAAGTTCACTTTTTCTCCATAGTTAATGTATGAAAACAGTTTTCTTTAATTTCTGGCTTTTTTGTGTAATACCGAAAGTTGACTCCAAAGAAACACTTGATACTGGATAGAGATGGAATCGATTAATATAAAAAACACATGTAAAAAAAACTTTTTCATTTTCATACAAATTGTACGGGGAAAGTTTTTATCGATTTATGGCTTTTCTAGCCGGAAATTTCTTTTTGGTCCCATACAAGCTTTTGATTCTGGACAGGAATATATTGATTGGCATCAAAAAAACCGTTTGTCAAAAATGACCATTTTCTCGCACCCTGTATGTTTTTTTCAAAAATCTGTATATGCCAATCTTCATTAACCCTTTATAAGGCAGAGGCGATTTGGAAACCACTTAGTTAATAAACATTTATAGAGAAGAACATCCTCTTTTTTATTTAACTATTATGGTATTATATAGCAAATATATCAGGCTTTCTTTTCTTATTTATACTTTTTCGGTCATAATTTAATTTTAGTGAAATTAATTAATCTAAAGTTTGTGGTCAATGAATGCACTATGCCCGTTAAGGGCTGTTTCCATTATACTATTAAATACATAGACTGCTAAAATCATAAGTATATTAAAAACATGTATTGGAAAATGTAAAATATAAGCTATATCTAATGAGAACCAAGTTTAATTTATTATCAATTGAGACCTGACGGTACATAATTTACGACTGGAAGTCTCGTTCTAACTCCTTGATAGAAAGAGACTTCCGCTTGTAAATTGTATCGTGAAACGGGCCACAGGTTATAATTTTTTCAGTGATATTCGTATAATAATCCTACCCTCTACTAGATACACAATAATATTCGATTTACGATTAACATTATGTAGTCAAACACCAGTCTGTAAAGAGCATCATTATGTTTGTTGTCAATATCAATGAATAGGTGTATTGGAAACAGATCATCTGAAAACTCGAGTGCACTAACGGGCAGAGTGCATATAATGACCACATGTTTTTATTAATGATTTCGGTTTTTTTTTGCCGTAGATGTGTTCCCCAGTGCATTACAAACTTGGTAGTGTATTTAACTTTCACGTAGCATATCTGTGTAACTGCGGCCTTATAAAGGGTTAATTTGAAATCGAAGGAAGGTCTCCTAAGACCATTTTCGCCTAGCAACACGTGATCTTGTAGCTGCCCTCACTGACCCAAAACCTATTTCCAACCTGTATAAGTAGATTCTTAAAAAAAATACTTTAAGTTACTAAGAACCGGGAAGAACCGGGAAATGAAATTTTTGGAACCGGAGCCGGTACTGTGCACGTCTAAGATGAGAAATGGTCAAAATATCGTAAGTAATACATCACTATTTTATTTTTAAACATCCGTTTTATGATGTCCTAATCAATCTGTCAACATAGCCATACCGACGTTTTCTATTTAATTTGCCTCTAACATTAGTTGCGAGAAAATAGTCTAACTAATTAGTCGATTGCAAAATTTAGTTGTCCGAAATCAATCGACAACTAATTTAGTTGCAACTAAATTAGTTGCACTCTATACAACTAAGATTGATCAATTGCGGTTTTCAATTGTCAGTTGCAACTAATTCTTGTAATTTTAATCGTTAATTGTTAGTCGATTACATTTTGCCCATATCTGTGTGCCCCAGGGCAGCGTGTTAGGGCCACTTCTATTTCTGCTATATATTAATGATTTCCCGCAACACATCAAATACCCGATGATCCTTTTCGCAGACGATAGTACGGTAGTCATCGAATGTGAGAACCCCGGTAATTATGAACTTGAAATTAACAATACATTTCGTCTTATTATCGAATGGCTTGAAACTAATAATTTGTTAATTAACTTTAAAAAAACTAAAATTATCCATTTTCACCAGCGATCACCAAGTAGCTCTATTGATTGCGTTCATCAAGGACATTTAATTGAAGCTGTAAATGTTACCAAATTTTTAGGATTACATATCGACAGTAAATTATCATGGAGTTCTCACACCGAAGCCATTTGTAAAAGGCTAGTCCAATTTGCCTACGCTTTATTTAACCAAGCAGCCAAATGTTGAGACAGTTATGACGGCGTACCATGGTTTTGTAGCATCAACCTTACGCTACGGCATCATGTTTTGGGGGAACTCTACCGACAGAGAAGCTGTATTTAAAGCACAAAAGAAATGCATAAAAGCAATTCGAGGTCTCAAACGAGACGACAGCTGTGAGGCACATTTTAAAGAATTAAAAATATTGACGTTTCCATGCCTTTACATATTTGAAACTGCAGTCTTTGTCAAATCCAATTTAACTTTTTATAAAACAGTCTCAGAGATCTTCCCCAGAAGTACCCGACACGGTGAAAACCTTTTTGTTGAACGCGCACACACAGCGCTAAAGCGCAAAAGTACATTGGTATTATTAGCAAGCAAAATATATAACAAATTGCCGGATAGAATTACAGATTTGCCAATACAACTATTCAAGAAAAAGCTTGCAAATCTACTCATAGAAAAATGTTTCTACTCAATCTCTGACTTTTTATTATGTGACACATTGAAACTCAGAATCTAATTTATTTATTTGTAATGTAATGTAATGCGAATATTTCATCTGATTTTTTTTTTCTCCTACTTTTATTTTATTTTATTTTATTTCTTTGACATATTAATAATTGTAATTTGATTGTAATACGCACATTTTTAATTAATAATATTTAATTAAAATTTTTACTCTTAATATGATCATTATTATCTGTATTTCTATTTTTTTTCTCTTCATATTTTTTAATGTACCAGGACTAATATTTTTTACATAATTAAATTAAAAATCTGTAAATATGTGAATTACGTGTAGTTAAGTTTATTATGTAAGTAGTGTTAAGAAATGTTTTTGTACGCCCGAAGTAGTGATACAATAGATTTATTAGATTATTAGATTTATTTAAGACACCACTGTCAACAGTCTCAGCTATGTTTAACAAATAAACACTTTGACTTTGACTTTGACTAATTAAAACTGAGGTTTTATTGCTACTTACAAGACACTAAACAAAGTACTTGAACACAATTAACACACAATAATTTAACGCACTCGTCACTTTTACTTCACTCCGATTCGCTCTTGATCCGTATCGCATTCAGAATTGAACAATGTTACTAACAATGAAAGAAAAATATTTTTCATCACACCTGCTCGTAAATGGTCATACTTAGACTTAAAGAGCTGTATTAATCCCATGGTTTTAAAAGATTCTCATACTTCTTTACCGCCTGCCCGGAGCTCCCGGAGCACCTGCCCCCCGCGCGTTCGCCCCGCATACGTACGCGCATAGTCGTACTCACTCCGGAGTACTGTGGACTGTGCTACTACACAACTACACTACCGCTAATATTTATTATTTCTTTATCTGCCTAGAAAGTTTATTTAAGTAAGGGGATTACTAACTCGGGTCATTTAAAGCCCTCCGCCTTCGGCGTCGGGCTTCAATATACCATCGTAAGTAATGCCCTTCTTACCGCCCTAGATGCACAATGTATAGATCGGATAAGAAAACTGTTATAATAATCACGGGAGTATCTGCGTGTCTGCCTGTGGCATCGTAGCTTCCGAACGAAACGGATTTTGTTTCGATTGGTAATTTGATTGTGTCGTGTGGACGTAATATTTGGCAAAAATGTACCTACTGACGCCAATGTGATAGCCTAATTAAATTAATGTGCTATTTGACTTTAAAAGCATTTATTAATCAGATTAAAAATCTCAAACAAAAATTACCTATTTGAAACAATATTTCTAACGACCGGAAAGGTTCTTTCTTCCTTCGTCCTCTGTCCTAGCCACTTACAATTTTTTTGATTACCGCAGCCGTTTACTTTCGACGTTACATCTTCGTAACAGTAACAGTTTACAGAAAATAAAATTGTACATCAGATTGCTAACAGAAACTTGTATCTATAGTAGGTGCCGAGAAAACCAATTTATGTGTGCCACTGGTGAATGCATACCATCACACTGGCGTTGCGACAAGGAGGCCGACTGCCCTGAAAACTCCGACGAGGTTGACTGCCGTGAGTATATTACGTAACTTATGATAAATCATGAGTAGGGCTGCTCTCGGGAAACACGTGAAGCTTTGGATACCCCCGTTTTCACAAATATCTTTATCGTCAACTGTAGGTGCAATTAGGCATCGGAGAGGCATTTCCATGTCCCTTACCTTAATTGAATCTATGGTTGACGGTGGGTCGGGTCGATTTTTTACGCCCGAAAACTCTCATATAGCAAATTTAATCAAAGTTGTTAGAACAGTTTCCTTGATCTCCGGTATTAAAGTACTCTACATTGATATATCTAAGGAGAAGAATTTGAATACTACGAGTATCTATATATTAAAGATATAGAATCTCATATATTTATTTCACTTGGGGTGGTCAACATATATGTATAAAGCGGCCCATATATATCCTTTATAAAGGCCCAAGATAGCGTTGGTTATAAAATAGCCCATTATGCTTAACAAGCAATCAAAATAAATGAAATATTATGGTATTTATTCGAAAATAATCGAATTTATTTTACCTACTTACTGGTAAAAACATTAGCCACTGAGAAGTTTATATGATACAGACATAACATCACGAGCAAATAACTACCTTACCTACTAATTGAAGTTCGTTCCAATTTATTAATTAGGAATGGTGTCCGAAAATAGTTTTTCCAATACCTTTCTAGTGCTTTATTTTTTTTACTTTTTCTAAGTATTTCTTTTTTCTTAAATAGATATTCATATTTTTAACCAAACGTCTCGGTAGTTATAAATAACTTTCTCAGCTTTGTTTACATATGTACTTACGTATTTTTAAACTTTATTTTGCCTTTTATCACTTACTATCGTTATCAATGATGGGAAATGAGTATTCGGTACACCGAAACAGTATAAGTCCCCCCATCCAATTATATCACTTTTCACGAATGAGCCCGCTGGGGGGCCGAGGGGCACTGAACCTGTGGCCCTAGCACAGAAGTGTTGCGACAGTTATCTCGCTGTCGGGAAAGACACCTGTCATTTTCTAACGGTTCGGATTAGACAATGCCAGTCGTCTGTCTCCACCGCGAGATACTGTCACGGCACTCTTGTGCTAGTGCTACTGGAAGCCAGAAGTATTGATAATTTGACAGTATTTATTCATCGGGTAGCATCGAACATACAAAACAAATTAAAGACTAAAGTTTTATTGTGAACTACTTATGATATAAAGTACAGTGCCATTCTATTTTCTTAATGTCTCTCGGTACTCCTTGCATTTCTGAAGAATTTCAATGTCCAAAAATGATTACTTACATGAATCGTGAATCAATGTTACCTATTCAGAGCTAAAGAGAACAAAATAGATTTTTTGTGGACCTATCTTGCTTTGACAGTACATGCATTATTTTAAATAAGTGAGTTCCAAAGTATGTAACCAATAATACCATCTTCCATAATAATATTTGATTTGGTACGATTATGACTAAGTAACAAGAATAACAACCTTTTTCTATCAAGAATGCTAGGGTTTGCGGTCGTGGTTGCAGTTGCACTTTTAACTAATCGAATAACAATGATTTTTCACACAGCTTTGATACGCTGCGCCGAGTCAGAATTCCAATGCGACAACAAGAAATGCATCCGCAAAGACTTTCAATGCGATGGCGACAATGACTGCGGTGACTGGACCGACGAGGACTTCTGTCCGATGCTGCCGGGCAGCTGCAATGCTGGGGAATTCAAGTAAGCCCTGTAGGACTCCAACTTAAGAGTAGGTCAAATAAGTTTATAAGTATCACTTAACCTCATTTTCGACAATTCTGCCTTAAAAATTGTCGTGCAGAACAGAAGTCATACTGTCAAGCTGTCAGAAGACATCCCAGTCATCTGCCTTTAATATTTTGTTTTTGTGTGATATGTAGCAGTAGTCCTCCTTATTTTTTATCATTAAGTATTAATAGTATTTTATACAATCGTGATATAATGAAGAGTTTATCAGTCGAGTACCGTGTTTAGGCCACGAAGCTTGCTGAGTGGCCTAAGTAAGGTACGAGATTGAAAAACTTAATTATGCTACGATTGTATACAATACTTTTTCTTCGAGTCATCATCATCATCATCTATTGAGGAACAATTTCATCATTCAATTTCATTGACTTAACATGGATGTAACACAAAAAGATGTAATTGCGCGCGGGGGGCGCGGTCGGGGCAGTCGCGGGGGGCGCGGTCGGCGCAGGCGCGGGGCGCGTGGTCGGCGCAGGCGCGGCGGCATCGCAATAGTATTTTATACAATCGTGATATAATGAAGAGTTTTTCAGTCGAGTACCGTGTTTAGGCCACGAAGCTTGCTGAGTGGCCTAAGTAAGGTACGAGATTGAAAAACTTAATTATATTACGATTGTATACAGTACTTTTTCTACGAGTCATCATCATCATCATCTATGGAGGAACAATTTCAACATTCAATTTCATTGACTTAACAAGGATGTAACACAAAAAGATGGCCGGCAGGCCGGCGCGGTCGGCGCAGGCGTGAGGCGCGCGGTCGGCAAAGTCCCAGGCGGCATCGCAAATAAGTATAGAATTTGTATGAAGTTCTATTATAGTTGCCTACAGCGTATCGAAATGAGATATTATAGTTGAGTTGGACTGTCTAATATCGAAAAGTATGAGCTTATAGTTTTGTCTGTGTACTCGTAATTGGCAGATTAAAGTCGGCGAGTAGAAAAATAAGTATAGAATTTGTATGAAGTTCTATTATAGTTGCCTACAGCGTATCGAAATGAGATATTATAGTTGAGTTGGACTGTCTAATATCGAAAAGTATGAGCTCATAGTTTTGTCTATGTACTCGTAATTGACAGATTAAAGTAGGCGAGTAGAAAAAATATTTTTAAGACCTAAGTTTTAACTACGTGTGTGCGTACGTGAGTCCTAAATTGTGATTAACAAAAGCAAAATAGTTTACCTAGTGTCCTGTGTGACCACTCAAAAAGCCTAGTCTAACGAGAACACAAAATTACGAAAAGTACGAGGGGATTAACTAATAATAATACTGACCGCCGCTGCTTATTTGTAATAGTAATGTGATTTCCAAAGGTGTAGCGACGGGAAGTGCATCCCGGAGCGCTGGCGCTGCGATACTGAGCGGGATTGCTCCGACGGCGGCGACGAGCTCAACTGCGAACATGGTACCCGGAACTGCACCAGCGACGAGTACACCTGCAACGACCGCAGCTGCATATTGGTACGTATTTCCAGAAAAGTGTAACGAAGGAAAGTGCATCTCGGAGCTCTGGCGCTGCGACACGGAACGAGACCGCTCTGATGGTGGCATTGATTTCATCTGCGAACATGGTATCCGGAACTGCACCAGGGACGTCTACACCTGTAACAACCTCCGCTGCATATTGGTACCTAAAACCGGTAGAAAATAATTAAATAATGAGATGAGCTTGGAAACTAAACTCCACATTTAGCCCAGCAACTACTTTTTATGAAAGCGACTGCCAGCTGATATTATTCCTAGAAAAACTTTGTACAGTTTACAGGAAACATTCTAAGAGAACTCTCTTACACTGTTTTCCTTCTCCAAAAAGCGACTGGTAAAACGAGCCGAAGTTCAAAGATTGCAAATATTTTGCCTGACTGTTTGGCTGCCAACGCACCTCTGAATTGCTTATAAAAATGCTCCATCATTATACCTATCATCGGGAGCTTATCAAATTAATTTTACTTCTTCCTTGTATCACAGAAAACGTGGCTATGCGACGGCGTGCGTGACTGCTCAAACGGTGAAGACGAAATGCATTGCCAAGTATTTTGCGAAGAAGACCAATACACATGCACCACTCAGGAACATCTCATCAGCAGCGCTTTTAGAAACTGTGTGAATAGGAAACATGTGTGCGATGGCATGAAGGACTGCCCAAAGGGAGACGACGAAGAAAGGTGTCCGTTGAAAAGGAAGTGCGGTCCTGAAGATAAGTGCGAGAAGCAATGTATAACTACTTATGATGGCCAGCCTGCGTGCGCTTGTCCTCTTGGTTTCTTGTTGGCTGATGATGGTTTTAGGTAAGTATTAACACAATCACTCCGGCATCTGATCTATCCGACCCGATGTAGGATAGGTGTGATTGATTTCGGTGCCGGAGCATTTTAGGCGGAATACATTAATAATAGAGACGTGAGACGTGGCTAAAAATAAACTAATAATTGATTTATATTTCTAGCTGCCGCGATATTGACGAATGCATGTATGAGCAAGATCCAGTCTGTTCCCAAACGTGCTCTAATACAATGGGAAGTTTCCAATGCGGATGTATGACCGGTTATGTCCTTCGTCCTGACGCCAGGTCGTGCAAACCTACTGGAGAATCACCAACTCTGCTCTTTTCAAATCGTATTGGGATAAAACAGGTAGGTACATATTTTTACGTTTTTGTAACTGGATCTTAAAGGCTGTAGGTAATTATATTATTCTACAGCTGAGGTCATCAATTGTTTTTTTATAGGTGTGGCTCACTGGAGACAACTACATGTCGGTTGTAAAAGGACTTCATAATGCGGTAGCATTGGACTATCACTACGAAAAACAGCTAGTATTTTGGACAGAGAACAATCTAAGAGTCATACGTGTGGCACAAATGAATAACAACAATATTACAGGTAGGTATGCATTGAGTGCTCTTGACAGTTAAAAATATTATATATCGAATAAATTCAATGGACCCTGAGCTGCTAATTAATGGATGCTACTGCTGTGGTGTGTAGTTGTCGTATGCAAGCATGGAGTCACCTGCAATCGATAACTCCAATAAGGCCCTCCGGAAACGTCTACAATTCTATAATTTTACAGATGTAATAAGGTGGGGCTTGGAAACGCCAGGCGGTATCGCTGTAGATTGGATCCACGATTTAATATTTTGGACTGATTCGGGAACGAGGCGCGTAGAAGTGGCTACTTTGGAAGGCCTCCAGAGGGCGGTCATTGCAGCTAACGATTTGGACAAACCGAGGGCTATAGCAGTTCACCCTGGCGATGCTTTGGTGTTTTGGACTGATTGGGGTAAGATCAATAACTTGGCTTTTGTTTACTTTAGTTAATGACATGGTAAAGTAGATTCTGGAAAATCTATGTTTTTGGTATCCTCTCCTATACACAAAAAGAACAGGTAGACGGATGGATGGACAGCGGAGTCGTAGTAACAGGGCCCCGTTTTACCATTTGGGTACGGAACACTAAAAAGTAACAATTATTTATGCTTTTGGTTTTGGCAGGTCCTAACCCAAAAATTGAGCGCGTTGACATGGACGGCAACAATCGCAAAAGTGTGATCGTGAGAGAGATATTCTGGCCCAACGGCCTAACCATTGACTACCTTGAATCGAAGATATACTGGGCGGATGCTAAGCACCATGTCATAGAAAGTGCTTCTCTCGATGGCAGAAATCGAAGACGGGTATGTACGATTCCTGGTTAAGTTATATTGAACAGTATTTTAGCCTGGATAAGTTTTGATCCAATATTTTTGTACAGATTACGAACAAGGGGTTGCCTCACCCGTTTGCACTGACAATGTTTGAGGACGCAATTTATTGGACCGATTGGCACACAAAGAGCATATCTACTGTCAATAAGCGGACTGGAATGGGAATACAAACCATCCATGCTGGATTGAATGCTCCTATCGATATTCACAGGTAAGCACTAAGCAATGTGTATTTGTTTATGTGTTTGGTACATTAATTAAGCAAAGTAGCTCTATTTCTAAATAGTGTTACTTTACTTACCTATTTAATTTGTTGGCATTTTTATAGCTATCACCCGTTGCGTCAGCTGAGGACTTATAAGAACCGGTGCGGTGGAAATAATGGAGGATGCTCTCACCTTTGCCTACCCAACAGCAATGGTTACTCCTGCCGATGTCCTGTTGGATTTAATTTAATTTCTGACGGGTAAGTGCTGCACACTACCGTACAATATTAAACAAAAACGGTCAAGATCATGTCCAATTAAATATAGGGTTGCGTAGTAACCCGTCCGTCAGAAAAGGCGAACTTAATAAGGTTTTAGTAGATACCTAGGATACTTTAATCATATATAGCTGGTACTAATGATTTTTTCATAATTTTGGACTTACGGTTAAAAAATTAGACTGCACAGAATCTTTCTAACTTCCGGAGCAATTATTTCTTATTTTTTTAAATACCTATAAATTATATTATACCTCACACTCTAGTTTACTAGCTCTAGGGTCAAGCGAAAAAAAATAGCCTCTACTACTCCACTTTACACGTAGGACGGAAGGCAGACACAGCATAAGTATAAGGGTTCCTAGGACTATGGAACCCAAAAACACATTTTGCAAACAGTGAAAGTAGTGAAACAACATTTTTGACATGATCCTAGAAATAATAATTTGTTTAATTTTGTACCATTCGGGGTCGAAACTCTTGGTCCATGGGGTCCCAGCGCACGCAAGTTTTTCGTAGAAATCGCGAAACGTCTGGTTGATATTACTGGCGACCAAAGAGCTGGTAGCTTCCTCGGACAACGTATCAGCATTGCGATACGAGGAAATGCCGCCAGCATCCTGGGTACAATGCCTCCTATTTACCTATTTTAGATTTAAGGTAGGTAGTTAGGTGAGTTACACTTATTGTATATATTTCGAAAATAAATGTTATTCATATGTTTAATAATGTTTTTCTCTTTTTTATAGGCGAACTTGCGAAGAATCCCCGGAAAAGCTTTTACTGTATGCCCAAAGAAAAGATATAAGATTAAAACAATTATATCCACGCAAGCAAATGGATTCCCTAGATATGGTAAACTCTCAAATTGTTTATAATTTGTGGTTTGCCAGATCATGTTTATAATTTTCACATTTCTGGCTTTTTTATTTCTCCTATATACTAATTAAAAACTTGAAATGTTGGCTTTGGACCAGGTGATACCGGTAGACAATATCAAGTCGGCCATGGCTTTGGACTGGGATCACAACAGCAATTCATTATTCTGGACCGATGTCGAAAAAGATACCATCAATCGAGCTCATTTGGATGGATCACACCAGACTGTGGTTGTAGGATCGAACCTAAGTATGTTACTGCATTAGAATAATGTAATGAATATACAAAGGAGATTTACAACATTTCTACATTTTTAATTATGTTTTAGTATCTCCTGCTGGTTTAGCATATGACTGGTTAACTGACAAGTTATACTGGACGGATGCTGGAACTAATAGAATCGAGGTAGCCAATGCTAATGGCAGCATGAGAACTCTTTTAGCTTGGGATAAGATTGACAAGCCCAGAGATATCGTATTAGATCCCAAAGGTAAGAAATATTTCTAATCATCATCAGCAGTTCCAATTTATTAAATATCTTTTCCGAGAGGCAATGCACGCGATCACCCAAATCATTATTGGTGTGCCTATAATATTTGAAGAGTTCACTCAATTTCTCCAGGATACCCTAATTAGATCCTGGCGCGATGACAAGTTAGGCGAATTCACTTAAGCGGATAGTCTAGTTTGACCAACCAGTTTGATGCTTAATCGGGTTGGACCGGTATCATAATTAATAATTATTCTCGTTGGAACATACCAGATGCTTTCCATATCATAGAATTACCTTTTTACAGGAGGTGTGATGTACTGGTCGGACTGGGGCCTGAGACCCTGCATTGAACGGGCGGACATGGACGGCGGTAACCGGCAACGCATTATCACCGGCGACATGGTTTGGCCCAACGGTTTAGCCCTAGACCTCGATCGAAAACGCATCTATTGGACGGACGGAGGCAACAAAACTATACAATACGCTCGTTTTGATGGCACAGGGAGAACTATTTTGATAGGTAAGTGATTACTTGGGCTTACTCATTTATCGTTAGACGTAGACCTATAAATTCTTAACTTTATTTAAGAGTAAAATAACAACGGCATCTCATAAATTCTATACTTAGTGGTCTATTACTTACAGGTCAGGATCTTTCGCATCCATTCGGCCTAGATTTGTATGGAGAAGAAGTGTTTTGGACGGATTGGGACACACAATCTATACAAGCTGCTAATAAGCATACTGGAAGCAATAGAAGAACCCTCGGATCTGGCGTTGCTGGTATCATGGACGTTAGGGTGTTCCATAAGGAAAGGATTAGTGAACCTAATCAGTAAGTATTGACTTGACTTGTAACATTGAGTTACCTATAGTTTTGCCAAATGGATATTCCAGTGATACAATTTATAAAATCAAATCAAATCATTTATTAAATGTAATAAATGTTTCATTGATGTTTTTTAGTTTTTCAGTAGTCGCACTACTATATATAAATTATAAATTGAAAGAGATGACATATACTACAGAAAAAGTGACCGATGCCCTCGGTGAGCAGAGCCTAACCACGAAGCTACCCCATCACGGCCCTGCTCACCGGGGGCCGTGGTCACTTTCCATAGCCGTGATCGGGTAGCCTAGTGGTAAGGGCGTCTGCCGCGAAAGCAGGAGGTCGCTGGTTCGATCCCAGCCCTGCTTTAATTTATAATATTCCAGTGATGTAATTTTTTTATGCGAATCTTTGCACCTAACCCAAATTCCGTACCAAGTTCCGTAGGTACTGAAGGTATAGGTCTACAACCAACTATTTTTTTTTAAATATTAGATGCAGCAAACACAATGGGGGCTGTTCTCATTTATGCTTGCTAAAACCCAGAGGGCGCTCCTGTGCTTGTCCTATTGGAATTAAATTAAGTGTAAGTATATTTTATTCATCCAACTATAGGTCGATTCACGAGAGCTGGCATAAATGAATTGACCGAAAGTCATGTCACTTGTCACTGTTAGTGACAGTGTGAGTGCCGTTCTTATGACCCTCCTAATATTTTGTAAACATGTACGTTAATACGTTTGCATCATTTAAGCAAAAATAAATCATATTATTATAATCTCCACCAAGTATCATAGTACTCCTATTAGTAATTATTTATTGAAGCCGTTTGTAAATAAAACGAAAATTTATTTTCCTGACTTATTTTTAAAGTCAAGAATCGAAAGCCGATGGCTTGTTCGAATTGTAAAAAATCTAAATAAGCAGCAGACCAAAGAGTTCGTCGTCAACACAGTTTTTAATTTATTAATATTTATCCTACGGCGAAAAGATTCGAAATTATTACGAAATTTAACTGGTATTTTTGTGATTCACGGCATTTTTTTACGTGTCATCAAACATTCATTATAAATTTTAGTCATTGCTTCATTGATGTAAACTTATATCAATGCTTTGCTTAGATATTATATATATTCAGGGATCGTTGGCGTGGTAGGCACGGCACGGCACGGCACTTTAGGTGTTCTTTGCGTCCAAAGGTTTCATATTACCCAAGATTTATTTATACTTTTTGATATTACCCAATTCTCTAAAACACAAATATAATTATCACTTTTTGCATCAACCTTAATAATGATGTAATGCACACATAGACATTATCATTCACTCGTTCAATTCATTCGTGCCAGCTTTCGTGAATCGACTTGTATATATTTTTCTGAACGACAGTGCATGATAGTCATACCAAAAAATTTAGGAGATGATAACCAGAAAAGCTTACGCGAGATTCTTATTTAACTATGAAGTGGTGATTAACGTATGTACCTACCTATTTAGACGGTATATACACCGTGTTTTTATTGAATTGGTTAGTTTCAAGAGTGCATTCCTTAGTTTAAATTTACTTAATTTCTAATCGACATTTTATTCTAATTAAGCTCCATTTTGGAGCTAAACACTATTTAAATTTTATCTGATAAGGCCTTTAAGTTGCGAGTATTTGACATGACATTGATACGTCATAGTTGCCACTTGATCATGTATGAATTTTTTTATTATAAAAAAATCGAATTAAAAATAACTACCTATAAATACCTAAAAAAAACCTATGCGATTTTGTATCCTTAAATGTACCTAACTACAAGCTGAAGTTACAGCAATTCAATAAAAACACGGAGTATAAAAATTATAGGTGGAATCCATCCTTGTATAAATAATTCAGTATAAGTACAATGTTTAAGGCTTAGCTAAAAATTCTGATTAAAGACTTGCTTGCTTTATCAGTCTATAGCACATTCCGTTTTTTTTTTGCAGAAGGACGGTAAAACCTGCACAAACGGCCCAATAAACTTCCTTATATTCGCCCATCGTACGGATATCCGCGTGATTTCCCTGGACATCCCGTACCAGATAGATGTCGTGTTGCCGCTGCCGCCACTGAAGAATGCCCTTGGCGTTGATGTCGATCAAAAGACGGGTAAGTCATTGTTTTTTTTTATAGGCACAAGAAAAAAAAAATGTAGTTAGGTACCTATACTGTTGCAGGATATTTAACGTGAAAATTGTAACTATTTTATAAACAGGTCTTATATACTGGAGTGACACCGCTGAGAGAAAAATCCAACGTGCTAATAAAGCGGGCAAACATGTCGAAACAATTATTGGCAAAGGTCTCCGTACTGCTGATTGTATTGCGATTGATTCAAGCGGAAGGAAGGCAAGTTATTTAATAAATATAATTGACGTTATTCTCTAATTTATACAATTCAACCGACTTCATAATTTCAAAAGGAGTTCTCAATTCGTGTAAATGTTTTTTTTTGTCTCCGTTTCAAACTCTCGGGTCTTTCGAGCCCGGTAATTTTTAAAGCGTACGTGGGGATACAGATTCAATTATAATAATGTTATTATTTTTTTTCTTTATTTTTTTTCATTCTGAAGTTACGTATTTATAATAAATATGATTATAATTATTATTTTTAATGTTTGTTACTGAGGTAACAGAGAGAGAACTATATATTATAATTATTTTTTTATCTGAAAGTCGATGTTTCCAGATTGGTCCCATTTTTTCAAAATCTATTTTTGATGATGGAATCTATGAGGAATTGAGAGAAATCCCCAAAATTGAAAGGTACATGCATGGTGATTTGGGTGGTTTCTTAAGACACTCGAGCATTATATACAAAAATCATCAATTTGGTGGACTGGACCTAATGATGAAGACCAGGGATGGCAAATTGGAACTGATTTGAGACATTCATCTTTTATTTGTAAGGAAACACCTTCAAGGTAGTCCTATTTGATTATAGTTCTTATTCTGATGATGGCATTCATGAGGAATTGAGATAACTCCTCAAATTTTAACGGCACATGCTTTTTGATTTGAGGGTTTCCTTAAGTAGCGTAAACATTGTTTTTTGGCAACATTTTGATGAAGTGGACCTGATAAAGAAGACCAGGTATGGGAAAGTGGAACTGGTCGATAAACGTAGGGTATTATCCTAGTTGTGACATTTATCCATTTAATTTGATTTATATTCTGATGATGGAGTTCTTGAGGAATTCAGAGAACTTTGAACGGCACGTGCATTGTGATTAGAGGGTATTCATAATTATCTTAGGCATTTTCTTACTGAAGCCATCATTTTGCTGGAGTGGGCCTGATGTTGAAGATCAGGGATGACATAGTAGAACTGCTCGATAATTACCAGTCTGTCATTCAATTTAACACATTTTGTTTGCGACCTCGGAGGTCTACAAGGTAGTTCTGTTTGATTTTACTTCAGATGTAATGATGGAAGCCCTGAGACATTTATTTATTTAATCATTATTGCACAAAAGAAAAAAACTTGATGTACAAAAGGCGGACTTAATGCCATAAGGCATTCTCTACCAGTCAACGTTTAGGCAATGCAAAAAGATTGTGGGCGGTGCACCAATACTTAAAAAAAAGGAAATAGCTACTTATACACATGTTAAAATAAATACACCTAATATACATTACATATATATATATATATATATATCAAATATACATACATCATACACTACATATAGATGAAACATATCAACCAGAGATACTAAAGCTCTTTTACTCTGCTAGCAAAGAAAGCGCGTACAGATGTTTTAAAAGAAAACTTGTTTGGGGCGTTTTTGATTTTAAGGGGAAGTTTGTTGCAAAGGCGCGCCGCTAGTACGGCGATTGACTTTGAAATGAACCCGGAACGGTGAAGAGGAATGGACAGAGACATATTACCAGAAGAGCGAAGTTGATGGTCACGAGCCATAGTAATTGAAGAAAGACTTGAGATATTCCGGCGAATGTGGATCTTTAAGTCCAGAGAACAGAGTGCACAGTATGCGAACATTGCGCCGCCGCCAGATAGGAAGCTAGCCAAGCTGAGAACGAAAAGCGGAGACGTGATCATATTTTCGGAGACAGAAAATGAATCTATAATACAATTATTCAGAAGGTGGTCTAATTTATCCAGACTTCTTTGTTTAAGTCCGGATAACACACATCGCCATAATCAATAATCGGAAGTATAAGAGTATTAATTAGTAAAATTTTAGTCTTAATGGGCAAGAAATGCTTGAGCTTGTTGAGAGAATGAAGAGAGCCCATAACTTTACGGCAAATTTCAGTAACCTATGCTCTCCAACTCAAGGTACAGTCCAAAATAACACCCAGATCCTTCACAGTTCGACTAAACTATATGGGTATACCGTTGAAGCTAACTGGTGTAATCAAGTCAAAGTCCAGCTTGGACAAGTGCTGAGAACTATCGACTACGATAGCCTGGCACTTAGACGGATTTACAAAGAGGCCGAACCTCTCGGACCACCGCTGAATATGAGAAAGATTCTCATTAAGTTTATTTGTACAAGCTGGAAGGTCCGACACGGAACAGCGCTCGCAAAGTTGTAAATCGTCGGCGTAGAGATGGTAGGAACAGCGAAGGTCAGGTGTAATAAAAATAACTAACAGCGAAAATAAAAGTAGAGATAAAATTCCTCCTTGGGGTACGCCAGTAGCAACATTGCACCAATCTGACAGAGTGCGATCAACGCGGACCGCTTGCTGGTGGCCCCCGAGATAAGTGGCGAACCAGCGAAGGACAGTTTCAGATACGTTCATGTGTTTGAGCAGAGCAAGAAGAATTTCATGGTCAACGGTATTGAAAGCGTTAGAAAAATCAATTAAAATGAGCACCGTGACCATTTGATCCTCCATGCCCCGCCGAATGTCTTCCGTCACCTTAAGAAGTGCGGTATGTACATGTACTGTGCCCAGGGCGAAAACCTGATTGTAAGGGACTTAACAAGTTGTGCTCGTGAACAAAGCGCGAGAGTTGCTTGTGAACCACCGCTTCAGCGATCTTCGAAAGAAAAGGAAGAATAGAGATAGGTCTGAAGTTGCTGAGGTCGGTAGGATTACTAATTTTAGGCAATGGGATGACAAAGGCTTTGCACTACAGAGAAGGGAATTCGCCATTGGCCAGAGTGGAGTTGACGATGTCAGCAATCACAGGAGTTACACAGTCAATGACTGATACAATCATGTACCGACTGACATCATCGCAACCTACGGCCTTTGACTTAATGCCTCTAATGATGGCCTTAATATCTGAAGTGGAAACGGGACGAAATGAAAAACCACAAGTGACAGGACATGGCAAAGTTGAGATGCAAGAAAGAGTAATGGCCTTGGTACGAGACTCGACAGAAGGAGCAGAAGAAAAATGTTTGTTAAAATCATTCAGAGAGAAGGAATTGCCAATAAAGCTATACGCAGGTTTACCAAGGCCAAGCGATTTGAGAAACTTCCAGACATCATCCATAGAAGAAGAAGATACATTGGTATGAATAAACCGACGCTTTGCCGCACGTACCATCTGGTTGCAACGATTACGCGCCACCTTAAAAAGCCTCCAATTCTCATCGGTGCGGTCTCGTTTGAAGACTCTCAATGCTCGGTTCCTTCTCATGGCCATTCGAACTCCCTCGGTGATATAAGGGGCTGGTGGACGCCTGACTCGGACAGTGTGCACGGGTGCGTGTTTATTATAGATCTTTAAAATTGTGTCGTTAAAAAGAGAGACCTTGGAGTCAATTGACAAAGCCGAGAGCACAGGCGTCCAACTTGTAGCCATGACAACATTTAATAGAGCATCAGAATTAATTTTGCATATTAATAAGAGCAGGTTAGGGTTTAGGGGCTTTGATTTTATATGACGCAAATATAAGGTCATGGTGCGAGAAACCAGGGGCCAGGAATTGCCCTTGTTTTGCAACGAGATTAGGAGATGAAGAGAGGATAACATCCAGCGGCGGTATGATGAGTTGGAGCTAGAGGAAGAAGAGTCATGTTCACTGACTGAAGTAGTGACCTAAGTTTTCGAGAATGAGATGTGTCTTTGCAGAGATCAGTGTTAAGATCACCCATGATTAGGTGGTGTATGTAACTCAGAGACTCGAGAATTTGACATTAAGAAAGATCCTCAATTTTCAAAGGTACGCGTGTGGTGAATTGGATATTTTTGAAGTAAACTGGCTAACTCATACTAATTCAAAATTTAACTTTTACCGGGAGGGCCAAATGAGGTCGGTTTTTTTTCTTACATTTTTTTTTACTCTTAATTTAATGTATGTGCTTTGTTATAGATTTATTGGACTGATGGCGGCCGCAACAGCCTAGAAGTCGCCGAATTAGATGGAAGTAACAGAAAAGTTCTAGTATGGACTGGACTAGGTAGGTTTGCCATCAATACAGTCATAACTAACATAACAACAGTAATTATAAACAAAACTATCTTTTAGACGTAAGTTTTAGTTTTTAATTAAATTGTATTTTATCCTTATTGTTTATTAAGGCTTATTTTTAGTTGTTAACTGTACCTATTGTTTTTTAACTGTAATTGTTACCTAAATAAAAAGTTGACAAAATAATCAAGGAAACTATTTAACACAACCCTACGGTTGACTGGGAGAAATCGCTCTTTAGCAATAAGATCGCCGATGTCTGCTTTAGTCTCATAACTCATAACATAATGACTAAAACACAAAATGACAAGGCCCATATGGACCTAGTCATTTTGTGTTCGTTATTGTGAGACTAACCCGGTTTTCTGTGTCTTGTACCTAATGTGTTATTTCTATAAGAGGTGCAAAAAAGAATATATATATTGTATTGTATTAACATTTTTAACAGATTCTCCACGAGCTATTGCTTTACACTATGAACTGGGTTTTATGTTCTGGTCAGACTGGGGCACTTCAGCTAAAATCGAAAGGGCGGATATGGATGGCAAAAATAGGCAAGACCACTAACATTTATTATATCTAGCTTAAGTAATTCATTATTAATAGGACACTAATCCTAATTGTTTAATTTTTAGGCGTGTTATTGTGGCTAATGACATCAAATGGCCGAATGGGTTAGCCGTCGACCGTATCGAGGGTCGTCTCTATTGGAATGACGCTAAAGTCTATACCATACAGACCTCGGACTTCAGTGGTAGCGACCGACGTACTATTCTCAGTAAAGTACAGTATCCCTACGGTGTGGTAATCGCAGGCCCGTATATCTATTGGACGGACTGGAAGACGGAAGCCTTACACAGAGCTAACAAGATGAATGGGAATGATTCAGTTGTTATTATAGATAAATTGAAAGGTCTTATGGATATTAGAGCAGTTCAGGTAAGTGCCACATCACAGCACAGCACAGCACAGTAATAGCGTGATGCGCTCACAATCATGTACCCCCAACCTGTAATTTTCTAACTGTTTGGATTAGACAATGATTGTTGTCTTTCTCGACCGCGAGATATTGTTCTGACTGCGAGATAAGAGGGCTCTTATGCTAGGGTTACTGGTTATTTAGACAATCTTACATCGCTTGAAGATAAAATAGTCCGAGTCAGTTCTATTGTAATGGGGCGCGACGCGCGGAGGGCGTGTCGAGCCTCATACAAATCCCTCAGTCCAGATGGGACGTCGGGTTTACTCGTCTAAGCCCAGATTTGAGTGGAAAGGAACGGGCATTTATGATAGAAACACAAATATTACGACTGGAGATAGGCGGGCTTTTATGCCCCTTTATTTGAAATAAACCTTATACTAGATACTTATATTCTAGGTCCTAGATTACGGGGTGCGCGCGGGGTCCTAGTTTGGTCCTGGGCATGTCGGGAGTCCCTATTCTGGTACGCGATCCCGTGGGTAGCTTATCCCGGGCGACGGTTGCTCGGGATAAGGGAGTATGGGCGAAGTATTAGGTCGTCTTGATCAGTATGTGAACCAACTGCGCTCTAGTGCTCGGGACGACGGGAGTAAGGATGGGTCCTGATGCGTCTAAACAAGTCGTCACCAGCCGCGCTTCAGGATCCGGGAGGACCGGGGAGAGGATGAGCTCTGATTCTTCTAAGCAAGTCGCAACCAGCCGCGCTTTAGAGTTTCAGGATTTTCAGGAGAGGTGTTGAGCTTGGATGCGTCTAAGCAAGTCGAAACCAGCCGCGCTTCCGTACTCGGGAATACAGGAGAGTGTGGGGGAGAGGTTACCAGTTCGTTTGAGCAAGTCGAAACCAGCCGCGCCCTGGGAGAGCGAGATGTCCTATCGGCGGGGCACCGTGAGAACAACTGCTGCCTGAGTATGGCGCTCGCTGCCTTGTATACGGATCGACGCGCGGGGTCGCGGGGGGTGAGGTACTCTGTCAGTCCTGGCCGCGGTGTGCGATGCGTAAATTTGTGTGCGCGCTGTTAGCGCGGCATCACACTATCTAGTAAGATTTCATAATAAAACACTACGTCAAACATATTCTGGCTAACCAGGAGACGTTACTTAGGAGTATAGGTACTTATGGGTTTGTTAGTCCAAATGAAAAGTTAATTAAACATATTTTCCTATTTGCAGAGTGAACACATTACCAAAAACTTTTGCGGTCCCAATAATGGTGGTTGCTCCCATCTGTGCCTCCGTAATCCAGAAGGATATTCATGCGCGTGTCCAACCGGCATATTATTTGAAAACCAAACGGAACAACAACCAAAAAAATGCAAGAAGCATCCGGATAATTTTCTTGTGTTCGCGACAAAAGGGAGTGTTGCATTCATATCGTTGGACACTCCAGAACAGTGGGACGTAAGTCTTCCAGTAACTGATGTTCAGAATTCCATCGCAGTTGATTTCCACTGGGATAGAAAACTAATATTCTTTACTGATATCGAAAACAACGTCATCAGGTGTGTATAGTTTGACTTACCTTAAAAGTAACCAACAGTTTAAACGGGAGATAATTTTGATATTGTGTTTTAGATCTATTAATATGCTGAACATGAGCGAGACCAAAGTAATAGTCAGTAATCAATTGGATACTCCAAATGGTCTTGGTGTGGATTGGATAGCGGACAACCTTTACTGGACGGACAACGAGTATAAGGCAAGTAAGCCCTTTTTATATGTTACAGGTAGATAAATATACTGCCTTCACTACTTAATATAAAATAATGTATGCTTAGATCTTTAAAACTGTGCAACCGATTTTGATGCGGTTTCAAGTGAAAGATTTATATTTATACAACGTGTTTTTGAGCAATTGCTTTAAATTCAAAGGTGCATTATTTTTAGTTAATTTCTCAAAGACACCGATATTCTAACTAGCTCCATTTAGATAATTAAAAAAAAAAACGACTTCATTTGGTTCCCGATAAAAGTGAAATTTTGAATTAGTTTGAGTCAGCCAATTTACTTCACAAATATCCAATACACCGCACGTGTACGATTGAAAATTGAGGAGCTTTCTTAATGTCCCGGGGCTTCCATGATTACATGTGAAGTATAATCAAACGGAACTCCCTTGTAGACCTTTAAAACAAACAAAATAACAATGTGTTAAATTGGATGACAGACTGTAAATTATCGAGCAGTTTCATTATGCCCTCCCTGATTATCAACATCAGGTCCACTCCAGCAAAATGATGGCCACAGAAAGAAAATGCCTAAGCTAATTATGAACACCCTCTAATCACAATGAACGTGCCATTCAAATTTGAGGAGTTCTCTGAATTCTTCTAGAACTCCATCATCAGAATATAAATCAAATCAAAAAGATGAATGTTACAACTAGAATAATAAGTAGAGCTAGGTTTATTGACCGGTTCCACTTTGCCATCCCTGGTCTTCATCATCAGGTCCACTTCATCAAAATGTTCGCTCCCCCAAAACAATGTTTTAGTTACTTAAGGAAACCCTCAATCAGAATGCATGTGCCGTTAAAATTTGAGGAGTTCTCTCAATCCCTCATGAAGTCCATTATCAAAATAGAACTATAATCAAATAGGACTATCTTGAAGGTATTTCTTTACAAAGAAAAGATGAATGTCTCAAATCGGACGATAGAGCTGGGAATTACCAAGCAGTTCCACTTTGCCATCCCTGGTCTTCATCATCAGGTCCACTCCACCAAATTGATGATGTTCGTAAAGAAATGCTCAAGTGTCTTAAGAAACTACCCAAATCATAATGCATGTGCCTTTCAAATTTGAGGAGTTCCCTCAGTTCCTCATGGATCCCATCATCAGAAATTGATTTTGAAAAAAAACGGGACCAATCTGGAACCATCTATTTTCAGACAAAAAAATATTTTTTTAATTCGGATGATAGTCCTGGGGATTACCAAACAGTTCCACTTTGACATCACTGGTCTTCATTATCATATCCACTCCACCAAATTGATAATTTTCGTAAAGAAATGCTCGAGTTTCTTAAGAAATCACCCAAATCAGCAAGCATGTGCCTTTCAAATTTGAGGAGTTCCCTCAGTTCCTCATGGATCCCATCATCAGAAATGGATTTTGAAAAAAACGGGACCAACCTGAAACCATCTACTTTCAGAAAACAAAAAAAAATTCAAATCGGTTCAATAATGAGTAATGACGGAGTTATGAGTGAACATCAATTTAAAAAAAAAAAATCATACGAATTGAGAACCTCCTCCTTTAGAAATATTGAAGTCGGTTGAAAATAACTACTAATTTAATTTTATCTCATATGGGATTTGCATTTGTGTAAACGGAGTATGAGTATTCGACATGACATTGATATGTCATAGTTGTCACTTACTCGTACTTAGTAAAGTCAATTCTAATGCCTGTTTTACATTAGCGGTTGATGCAACATGTAATTATTTTGTATGAGGAA
This sequence comes from Lathronympha strigana, assembly GCA_949128165.1. Taxonomy (NCBI): domain Eukaryota; kingdom Metazoa; phylum Arthropoda; class Insecta; order Lepidoptera; family Tortricidae; genus Lathronympha; species Lathronympha strigana. The sequence goes on along the minus strand of OX421905.1, from coordinate 6,615,738 downwards.
TTCAAAAAATTTAAATTAACGAATTTAATAAAACTAACTATGCCATTTTGTTTCCTTAATTGTACCAAGCCACATGACGAAGTTAAAGCAAATGCTTAAGAACACCCTGTATATATAATACACTGTCAGTGAGGATAGCTTGGGACTGGACATGCTTATGCTCGTGGCGGATAACATCGCCCCTATCTTATCAGATATTATAAATGTTTCCTTTACTACCGGTACGTTCCCTTCTGCGTTGAAATTTGCTTATGTTATCCCACTTCCTAAAACCTCAAATCCTACAACCTTTTCACAATATCGTGAGAAGTGGCACTTCTCGATAACGGGACTGTCGATGTTTTTATTTTGTCAAACACTTAGATGTCAACGTTCCTGCTAATAAAATATCTAGGTATTGTTATTGTACAATAAAGCTTATACATACATACATACATACATAATACATTACACCCGAACGAAGCCGGTGCGGATCGCTAGTCGGATATATAAATGGTATGAAAAAGTGACGTAAAAAATGATACGGTGTGGATATAGATGTCAGATATTGCAATTACATATGCTACTACTAGTACTGCTGTGGCGCAGCAACCTGAAGTGGATATTGGCCTGTCACTAAGAACCGCCAGGCTGCTCTGTCCAGCGCCGTTTCTGTCCAATTATCACGAAACTAACACGCAGAAAAAAAACGATCCGATCCCAAAACCGACGACCATAGGCAATTAAATATACCACTTTAAATATATATTTGTTTGCAGGTAATCGAAGTGGCAAGACTGGATGGATCTTGTCGAAAAACTTTGATCAAAGGCCTCGTAGAACCAAGAGTCATAGCGTTATTCCCCGCTAAGGGGTAAGTTCGCGTCAAAACTAAAAAACTTCATATACATATGAAAACAGTTAACAATGTATAAGTATGCCTAATATACTGCAAATTTACAGATACCTTTACTGGAGCGACTGGGGCAAACACCCTAGTATTCAACGAGCGTACTTAGATGGCACCCAGATAACAGTCATAGTAAATAAAGACCTGGGCTTTCCAAATGGTATTACGATAGATTTTAGAGACAGGCGATTATACTGGACGGACGCTTTAAAGGACAGGATAGACACATCAGATTTGCACGGTAACCACAGAGTACAGCTGATCCCCGATGCTAAACATCCCTTTGGTATGACACAGGTAAGGCGAAAGTTTCGACCTGCTTTTAATGATATCTGTAACTTACCTGCATATTTTCAGACTTAAAAATGCACGTAACAATAAAATCTTTGACGATATTTGTGGTAGCATTGAGAACTTAATATGTATAAGCTTATGTATAGAAACAATAAAGGTTGAAAACAATTTCATTTTCAGTTCAACGACTACATCTACTGGACAGACTGGTTTAAGAAGTCCGTAATGAGAGCCGACAAGAAGACGGGAAAGAATGTCACAGCATTGCGGACTGATCTGGAGATGGCGATGGAGATAAAGGCAGTGTCGTCGGAGAAACAGCGTGGCTGGAGCCCGTGCAAGGAGAACAATGGCGGTTGCACGCATCTGTGTCTTTTCAAGGGACACGACTATATCTGCGCCTGTCCAAATGAAGCTGATTCGACGCCCTGTAACATATGTATGTACCTACTGTCTTAAAAATAAACGTTCTAAATTAATCTACTTGATTCTAATGCTGTACTCCTTTCTCAGAGCTTTATATACGTGGCTCCCGAAATCAAATATAATCTTTATGCCCTTCATGAGCTTCAGCATAAACAATTTTTTTAATGTAGCAAGATCGGGCAATGAATTCCAAGCAGATGTTATTACTGGCGCAGAAACTCTTTTGAAAAAAAGATTTTACTTGGTAGATGACAACAAATTAAATAAGTTACAAATGTTACAATACAATTAAAATCAGTTAACCATACGGCTTTTCTCGGGTATCATCGCCTAAATCCGGAGACGAAAATGACACGAAATACATTACCGCGACCTTGAACACCACTCATGGTCCAAGTGCCCGCCAAAACAATACAAATGAGTCCAAACACGGGGGTATTACATCAACTACTTCCTGAGTTCCGGTGGCCACCTTTCTACTCCGTCATCAGACCTTGGACATCTTCTACGGTCCAAGTGACACTATACACATATGAGGTACTAGCTTTTACCCGCGGCTTCGCCCGCGTACTAAACGTAATTTTCAACTGTCTACAAATAAGGAGTTTCTTAGTTGGGCCCGTATATTTGTATGTACATATGTATATTTGTCCGCTATTATCTCCCGTTTGTCTGAACGGATTTAAATGGAATGGATGGTTGTCGGAAAAGAGATACAAGTGAAAAATTCAAATTGGCGGTTGTTTCTCAATTTTGACCTCTGATTTGTTATAAAGAACCTCTCGAACCCTTTACATGTGCCTACCGAGCTTTAGCACGAACTTTATAAATTCAAGATGGTGGCCTTTGATGGTGGCGTTGGTGGTTAGTTAGAAAGAACCGTTCGGATCCTCGGATATCGATTTTCATCACGATCAGATCATAACCGAAGAAATTCAAGACGATGGCCGTTTTTCTCAGTTTTAACTTCAGATTATTCATTAAGAGAACCTCACAGATCCTCATAAATCGATTTTAACACAATCGGATCAAAATCGAAATAATTCGAGACGGCGGCCGGATCTCGCAGTTTTTACTACAGATTCGTTACTGGAGAATCTCTCGGATCCCCAAATACCGATTATTATCAAGATCGGATTAAACCTCAATAAATTCAAGATGGAGCCCCTTTTCGCAATTCGCGTTTCAAGGACCTATTTTAGATTTAAGGTAGGTAGAGGTAGGTAAGTTACACTTACTGTACCTATATATTTCCCATGTTGACTTTTTCACCCCCATTTCGTACTCCTATTTACTCATTTCTCGTTAGGAATACTCCTGTGAATAAAATAGTCTAATAAATCTTGTTTCCTGATATACAATCAAATCCCACTTCTCCCTGATATACAATCCCAATTTTGAAAAATCCTAGCTATTTCCCGCGGCTTCGCCCGCGTACAAAATATGTTCAACCATAACGTAATTTCAAAATCAAGTTGGCGGCTTTGATTCGTTATAAAGAACCTCTTGAACCCTTTGATATGTACCAACCGAGTACATATTACGATCAATTTTGACTTTTGATTCCTTAGAAAGAACCTTTGAGATTCTCAGATATTGATTTCCAGCACGATCGGATCATAACTGAAGAAATTTCAGATGGCGGCCTTTTCTCGCAGTTTTGGCTCCAGATTAATTGTAAAGAACCTCTCGGATCTTCTTTCTTATCTCGATTAGAAGGTGAATTCTCAAAAATCCTTTCTTAATGCACCCCTACACCTTAATAAGAAACCTACGTGCCAAATTTGAAATTCTAGAAACAGAAATAAACAACAAAACGACACTCATATTGATATTTTGAGATTTCAACCCTATCGCACCCCAACAGGGAAGATGGTGTATCTTACGTCCACCTCATTGGATTTTAAAATGGTTGTTGTTTTAGATTTAAGCGACCCGGTAAAGCATAAAAACGATAATCATGTTGTTTTTTGCCTTTGTTACCCCTTTTTCCCCTCTTAGGGGTTGAATTCTCAAAAAATCAAACACACGTCTTACTCATTTATCTTTAGAAATACTCTTGTGTAGTTTTGATTAAAACAGTTTAACTAATCATGTTTCCCCATACATAGTTTGTACCATCATTTCTCCCCCTTTAATGATAAAATAAAATGATAAATATCTTTATTTTTCAATTTAGGCACATTACAATGCACTTATGAACGTCAAAAAAAAAAGCTACTACCGGTTCTATCCCTACACCACAGCCCGAGAAGATTATTACCGGCAAGAAACTCGGCGGGACTTATTTTTTCAAAAGAAATTACAAAAGTAGTAAAACTATTTACAATATGTGGTTCTACAAGAAACCATAACAAAAAAGAAAATAGTGAAACAGAAAGACAAAAAAAAAGAATAAACAAAATAAAACAAAATTAAACGGTTTTACACGATATACACAACATTTGATATGATTTCTTTCGTGAACTGTGTCCTTCACTCTATAAGCAGTACGAGTACATTCAATTTAATTTTTTGTTGATTTCCTTAGTTTCTGGTATGGGCCATGCATGTTTGTCTGTTAAATAGTCCTCTACTGTGTAATAAGCCTTCGACATCAAAGATTTTTTCAAATAATTCTTAAGAGCGGGAAGGGGCAATTGCAATGCTTCATCCGGTAACTTGTTATAGAAATGAATACATTGTCCAAAAAATGACTTATATACTTTACGGACACGACACTTTCTGATAGCTAGCTTATTTTTGTTTCTAGTGTTATAGCTAGAGATATCAGAAATTCTATTGAATGAATCTAAGTTTCTAATAACATGAATTATATTATCATAGATATATTGGGATGCTACAGTTAAAATATTAATTTCTTTAAATAGCTCCCTAACTGATGCACGTTTACCTAACTTATATATAAAACGAATGGCTCTCTTTTGTAAAACAAATATAGTCTGTATGTCAGCTGCCTTGCCCCAAACCAGAATACCGTATGACATTACACTATGAAAATAACTATGATAAACTAGGCGAGCTGTCTCAACATTAGTTAGTTGTCTGATTTTCCTAACGGCGTAAGCAGCCGAACTTAATCTATTTGCGAGTGTTGTTATATGCGGACTCCATTGTAGATTTTTGTCCAACGTTAAACCTAGGAACAACGCTTTATCAACTATCTCTAAACATTCACCATTTAAAAGTATTCTAGTATCCACTGGTTTAACATTCGGCAAAGCAAATCTAATACATTTAGTTTTCTTAGCATTAAGTAGCAGATTATTAATAGTAAACCAGTTAAATACATCAACTAGTGTGCTATTAATTACACTATAATCGGTAGATTTCCGGTCAACCTTAAATATTAATGATGTATCGTCTGCAAAAAGCACTATATCACAACGGTTCTCTACGACACTTGGTAAATCATTTATATAAACTAAAAACAGGAATGGGCCCAAAATAGAACCCTGTGGCACTCCTAGTTTAACTACGGCGCCGCTAGACTGTAATTTATTTACAACAACAGTTTGTGTTCTATTGCTAAGATATGAGGACATTAAGTTTAAAGCATTCTCTGACAGACCATAATGTTCTAATTTCAAAATGAGCGTTCCATGATCTACGCAATCAAAAGCTTTAGAAAGATCACAAATTATACCAGTTGCATCACAAGAACTTTTCCAAATATTGTAAATATATTTTATGAGTATTGAAGCAGCATCTGTCGTGGAACGCCCCCTTGTGAAACCAAACTGATGGCTTGTAAGCAATCTATGTCTGTTGAAGTGCCCTTGTAAATCATTTAACATTAACTTTTCAAAAACTTTACTTAGTACAGGGAGTATCGATATGGGACGGAAATTAGTCATATCACTCGAATCACCCGATTTAAAAAGAGGTATGACTTTACTATATTTCATAAGATCTGGAAAGACTCCTTGTAAAATGGCATTATTATAAATTACGGCTAAGTACGGTGCTATTACATATATGACATGACAGATGACTCTAACTGACGTTCCCCATAAATCTTCTGTTTTTTTTTAAATTGAGTGATTTGAATGTCTTTACAATTTTTTCTGAGTCTACTTGACAAAAATTAAAGTTAATATTACATTTCTTAATATTATCGCTAAGTAAGGAATGAGCTCGAGTCGAAGATGACTGTAAACATTCTGTGGTTTTTATCGCTATATTAGAAAAGTAATCTTCGAATGCCGAGGCAACATCGTTATTGGACATAATATGTTGTTTATCCGAGACAATATTGACTTGACAATCGCGTGATTTACATTTGCCAGATTCCCTGTTTATTATAGTCCACACAGTTTTCACTTTATTGTCTGACACTTTAAGTTTACAACTAATTAAGTTTGCCTTAGCAGCTAAACACACTTTCTTGAAAGTTTTTGAGTAGTTCTTCACATAGTCCAGGAAATCCTCACTTTTGTTGAGCTCTCTCTCTTTATAAAGTTCATAAAGCCTCTTTCTACTTTTATGAATGCCTACAGTAGCCCACTCACTAAACTTTATTTTAGTTTTTGACACATTCATAGTTCTCGTTTTGAAGTTTTTATTAAATTGCTTAAGAATAACACCAAACAAATCTTCATACAAACTATTTGAGTCATAATAATGAGAGTAAGGTAAAGTACTAAGATTATTTTTAATTTCATTTTTGAATAACTCCAAACGATAACCAGTAATGGGTCTGTATGTTATTGTTCGTGGAGTTTCCTGAGTTTGGTTAAGAAGGATGCACTTTGACCACTATGATCTGAATTAAAACAGTTAAATAATTGCTTATTTAAGCATTCACAGTTGCAAAAAATATTATCCAGGCATGTTGCACTACTGACGCCTACCCGGGCAGGTTCAAGGAATAAATTAAATAAATTAAATGATTTGAACAAACAAAGAAATTTAACAGTAGTACTAGATGGCTGGAGCAAGTTTACATTGAAATCTCCACAAACTATAACATGCTTTTGTTTTGTACAGGCCAATTTCAGAACATTTTCCATACTAATTTCAAATGTGCTGAAATCTGCTGAAGGTGGCCTATATACACATACAATAATATATTTTTCTAATTCTACACAAGCTATTTCTACGATTCTTTCTATGGAACAATTTTTATTATTTATTTATTTATTATTGTTGTTTTGGGCTAGTGAAGATGCCGCGTCGACCAGTTTTGATCTATTGTGGCAGCCCTTTATAATTCATTACTGATTCCCGTTGAGTCCAGAAAGTTCCAAATTCTTTGGGCTGTAATGTTGTGTATCTCACAGGGTTGCAGTTCGTGCCTACCGAGGTGGATACTTCTTTTGTGCATTAGTGGTCCGCAGGAGCAGAGGATGTGCATCGCACTTTCCTCTGCTTCCTGGCAGAACCTGCATGCTGCGTCTTGTTTCTTACCCATTAGAAACATGTGCTTGTTCAACTTGCAGTGCCCAGTCAGAATTCTGACCACCGCACAGGCTTTGTACCTTTTGAGTCCTAAGAGCTCTTTAGTGTTTTTGTTGTTGAACCCTAATATTAGAGCTTTCGAGTGTGTGTTTCCATTTACGGATTTCCACTCTGCGATTGCCCTCATCTTTTCAAGATTGTTTAGCAGAGAGTATGCCTCTCGTTTTGTAACTCCGCAAAACGGTTCCGGGCCAACAAGGGGCGTGTCCGCGCCCTTTCTGGCAAGTTCGTCCGCTGCTTCGTTTCCAGCAATGTTGGAGTGTCCTGGTACCCATCTAAGTGTAACTTTGTTGGTGTTAGCCAGGGCGTTTAGATTATTTTTGCAGTTCTGGACTAGTCTAGAGTTAACCTCTAAGGACTCTAGTGCTAGAAGAGCAGCTTGACTGTCCGAGTTAATGTAGATGTGTTGGTTTCTTAGGTTTCTGTCCAGATTGATTTCCGCGCATATGTTAATGGCAAGGACTTCTGCCTGGAAGATTGAGGCCAGTTTGCCCATGCTGACGCTGGCTCTGTGCTTAGGCCTCTCACCATAGATACCACATCCTACTTTTCCAACTTTCTTGGAACCATCCGTGTACCAAATGTGGCTTCCCTTTTCGACAAGCATTTGGTCGTTGGCCCATTTGTGTCTTTGGGGTATATCCACATTGTACAGTCTGGTAAACTGACATTCCGTATGCATGTCATCTGAAGGCATGCTGAGGGTTTTGTTCTCGAAAACCCAAGCCCTGAGTTTGGTTAGCGCTTGGGAGCGCCATTTGGGCTTGTTTAGCGTGCTTATTCTGTAGACACACTGCTTGGCCTCCTTTTGCACTTGCAGGTGGAGTGGTGTGATGTTGAGCAGTGCGTCCAGGGCTGCCCCAGGTGTTGAGGAAAAGGCCCCTGTTGCTGTCAAGCAAGCCGTGCGTTGCAGGCTATTCAGGGTATTTATAGTTGTCTTTTGGTTGGCTTTACTACACCAGACTGCAGAGGCGTATGTAATAATGGGCCGCACTACAGCTGTGTAAAGCCACATAGCAATATTGGGTCTTAATTCCCACCTTGCTCCTGCCATTCGACAACATGACCATAAGGCCATTTTAGCTTTTTGTGTGATGTTTTTTAAGTGAGGATTCCATGTTAGCTTTTGGTCAAAAATGACCCCTAGATACTTAACCTCACTCGAAAGTGTTATTACATGTCCATTAAGTTGTAGTTTTCCGAGTTTTTCCAGATTTCTCTTCTTTGTGAACGGCACTACAACCGTTTTGCTCGGATTTATAGACAAGTCATTTTCTTTACACCATTTAAGTATGGTGTTAAGAGCTCCTTGCATCAAGTTTGAGATTGTATGGAGGCAGGGTCCTTTGATTATAACTACAAGGTCGTCGGCATAACCCTGCGTATCATAATCTTTGTCCCACATGATTGCAAGTAGTTTATCCACTGCAAGTGTCCATAGTAGTGGGGATAGGACGCCTCCTTGTGGACAACCTTTCGTGGTGTAAAATTCGTGCTCTGTTGCATTGAGGGTTAGAGTAGCCACTCTGTTAGAGAGCATGCTCTGGACCCATCTGGTGGTGGTTTCATCAACACCCTTTGATTTCATTCCATTAAGGATTGTTTCTGTGGGTGTGTTATCGAAAGCACCTTCGACATCAAGGAAAGCACATAGAGCGGAACATAGAATGGAACAATTTACAATATCCTTTCGCTCTTTACATTTCGTACCATTATTAACAATAATAAGAGAACCACCATGTATGGCAGATTTTCTAGCAAAAACACTGACTAATCTGAAGTTCACAAAGTCAAAGATCAATTGTTCTTGTTTAAGCCAATGTTCGGTTACACACATAACATGAACATTTTGACTATCTAAGAATAAACCTATTTCTAATTCTTTGCTGGAAAAACCCTGAATATTTTGGTGAAAAATGTTTATGGTGTTCATAGTGTTCATACTCAGACGTTTTTCCGCTGTCTGATGATCTAGTTTAAATTTGTCAAAATTTCTTTAGTACTGCCTGTTTCCTGAGACCAACTTACAACACTATTACATTTGTTTGGTTCAATATTATACGCCAATAGGTCCACTAGGTACACAAAATCTTTCCTTGGCACAAATATTTTCCCTGAAGCTACCCAAAAGCGCTGTATGAATTTATTTATGTCAAAGAAATGATACTTATTATTGAGAGATATGGCGTTGTACATAAGAGAATTATAATGTGCTATGTTACTATTGTACTCAAATGGCATATTCTCTAAATATGGCAGCGCACATAAATTTTTTTTGCCCACACCTGATTTCTCAATAATATTTAAAGTTGACATCAACTTATCTATGCTAGGCTTATCTACACTGAAACTATTTCCTATTACAATTATTAGGGTAGTACTGCTATCATAACAACCCTGGGAAATGCGGTCACATAAATGGGACAAGGGTATGTTTTGGTAACAGTAATTTGTCACATTTTGTTGCAGTCTATAATTCAATAATGGACCCATTCCTAGTCCTATCTTATCAGAGTAGATCACAGTCTTGTTGCCTATTTTACTACTTACTGGCGCAGCCAGCCTAGAGGTGTTGAGGGCCACACCGGCTTGATCACCCACTGTTGGTGGCATTTGGCCACAATTAATAGCATTACCGTTAAGAAGTGCATTGCAGCGCTCTTCCAAGTTATGATTTTCTTGCAATAGGTTGGAAAAAGCTTTGATGTGCTCCTCAACTTGTTTATTTGTTGTATCATACATACTTGATACTGCCATAAGCTCATCATTTAACCTGTTTATCTCAGAATGCAATTCTTCTAAATTGGTTGAAGGAGTCCACTGAGCCTTGTAACCGGCCCACTTCACACCGGGCAGCTGTCAGTTCCACATCATTGTCTGCCAGATCTCTTCTCAAAGATGAATTTTTTTCCAAGATTTTCTGGAGTTCGACTTCACTATCCTCTCTCTCCTGCACCAGCTGGTCAGATAAGGCCCTTGAGGCTTGCAGGTCTTGTGTAACAGCCTTCAACTGCAACTCCATCTGTTTAATGGTGGGTTTGCGAGGCTTAACACCCGTCTTGGAGGCCATTTCAACTTCTCAGATTTTCTGAAAGATGTAAAATAATAATTGAGTAGGTATCACTTTTGATAGTACTAAAGACTTGAAACTTTGTGTAAAGACTCCTTATTACAATTAAAGAAAAGTGTTTTTGAAAATCCTACCCCTATGGGGTTAAAAAAGTGGTAGAAAGTTTGTATGAAAATGGAATTTATTTTGAGCTACAGACTTGAAACTTTGTGTAAAGACTCTTTATTACAATTATAGAAAAATATTTTTATGTTTTTTTGGAAATTCTACTCCTAAAGGGGTAAAAACTAAAAAGGGGGTTGAAAGTTTGTTTGAGGATGGTTTTTTTTTAACTAAAGTCTTCAAACTTTGTGTAAAGACTTTTTATTATAATTTAAGAAAAGTTTTTGGAAATTAAGGGGGTGAAAAGGGGCTTAAATCTTTGTATGGAAATTGAGATTCTTTTTTAGCTAGAGGCTAGAATGTTTTTGTAAAAACTTTTTATTTAAATCAAAGAAAAGTGTTTTCATAGTTTTGGAAAATTCAACTTCTAAGGGGGTAGAAAGGGGGTGGAATGTTTGTTTGAGAATGTTATTTTTTTGCAGAATAATTTTTTGAATTTGAATTGAATTTTGAATGTGAGCTAGAGGCTTGAAACTTTGTGAAAAGACTCTTTATTAGAACAAAAGATAAAAACGGGGTTGAAAATCGATAAAGCGGGGAAATAAAGATTTTTTTGAGCTAGGGACTTGAAACTTTATGCATCGATTCCTTATTAAAATAGAAGAAAACTGGTTTCATGTTTTTTTTTTTTTGGAAATTCCACCCATGAAGAGGTGAAAAGAGTGTTGAAAGTTTCTATGGCGGAAAGTTTTCTTTTGTATCCATAGACTTCAACTCAACTTTGTTATTCAAGTATGTAAGTAATTTATGCTACTTAACCGGACGGATGGTTGTCTGTAAGAGACATGTTGCTTTTTAGCGATAATACCGCCTGTTGCCACCATCTACCTTATAAAAAATTAATTACTTTTTGCGGAGTGCAATAGAAAATATTTGTATTATATATGTGTAGGTTATATCAAGTCACATTTAAAAAAGATAAAACAAGGTATGAAACTCTGTAGGAAGAACCCTATTATACGCGGACGAAGTCGCGGGCGGAAACCTAGTTTCAATATAAATGTTGTGTTAGTTTTGTTTGAGCTACAAAGGAGGTTATGTTGCTCATATCGTTCTTGTATTGTATTCAATAAGACAACGAGTAACATTATTAAAGGTCATATATGTAAATTGATAACTCTATGCGAGAGACGAGGGTTCCACGACAATTACCGAGGTCGTCAACTGATTTTAATCGTACTGTACGTACCTACACTATCTCATCTCAACTGAAAATCTTGTATGGGGGATAAAAATATTTTGTTTTGTTTTGCAGTTCCAAAGGTCAAAGTGGACATTAGGCCTCCATACCCGGACTACGAAATAGACCTGGAGGACCTGGACAAGCGGCCCCCAGTGCCGCCTCAAGCCCCTGACACGAGTGTCATGGGCATCTTGCTTGTTCTCTTCGGGATTCTGGTGTTTATCATCGTGGCTATCATCATTCTGACAATTTATTGCGGTAAGTTCACCAACAGTGAATAAACAGAAAAGTAGATCTTAAGAGTTAAGACCAATTTAGACGGTGCAAAATTTTGCATAGGTTCCTGAGAAAATGTATTTAATCGATCAACTACCGCTAACGAAAACCTCTTGAAAGTTTCATTGTGTCTGTAATTCCAGTGAAAATGAATCACGGGCGCGATGGAGAACTGAAAGAGAACTATCGAGATTCAGGTCCGATCTCGTGCCACGAGCCGAACTACAACCACACGACCGGTAGCAACGGCCCCGAACCGCCCGAGCAGAGTCCTAACCGATTCCAAGGCATCTTCAAATACGACAAAAGCCAGGTTTGTACTACTTACTAGGTACTTATGGAGAACTGAGAGAACTACCGACACTTGGACCCAATCTCTTTCCACAACCCGAAATAGAACTGCACAACCGGCAGCGACTAACCGGTTCCAAGACTTCCAAGGCACCTTAAAATTTTGCACTACTTGTTACTTATCATCAACGAGAGATTTTACAAAGCGAACACATAATAATAATAACTCCCAAGGCCGATTCGGCCACGGTGACTGCTGTCAACTCCGTTGCTGTCTTTGGTGTGCTCGCATGTGGCTGACGTAGCCAATTTTATTGGTAAACGAACGCGAACATTGAGAGCATACAAGCACACCATCAACGTAATTATAAAATATTGCCGCAGGTGGTCGGCACTTCAACTCGTCACGTTTGGTATCGAGCTCTAAGCGCCGCCGAGACTCAAAGTCTTTTACGTTTTTATTTATTGCAGTCCGCCATTCCGTCCGTACGGCAGCCTGTCTCTCCCATTGTGAAGGCTCTATGGAGCACTTTTGCATGTGCCGCTTAAGCACATCTTTATATCTGAGGAACTGGCCGCCCTGTTTACGCTTGCCCTTCTCAAGTTCGGAATAAAAGATGCGCTTAGCGACACGCTGGTCGTTCATCCGCGACACGTGACCGCACCACCGTAGCTGGCGTCGCATGAGGTATACCTCGATCCCAGCCACATTTGCTCTACGCAGAACTTCGGTATTCCGAACACGATCAGACCACCGGATTTTTAAGATCTTGCGTAGGCATCTGAGATGGAACCGATCCAGCATGCGAATATGGCGTCGATAAACGGTCCACGTTTCAGCGGAGTAAAGGAGGTTAGGGAGCACGACTGCCACGTACACGGATATTTTGGTAGCCAGTTTTAGGTCATGTGATCCGAAGACCTTGTGATCTAGCTTACCAAATGCAGCAGCCGCAGCCCCAATCCTGCTATTAGTTTCCGCGTCAAGGTCGCACTTAGCAGTAATCGTACTCCCCAGGTAGCGGAACTTATCGACCTGCTTCAGCTGATCCTCGCCGAGTCTTACGGTCAGCGGCTGTTGACTGTGAATGTCCAGAGACATCACCTCAGTCTTCTTGACGCTGACCTTCAGCCCAAATCTGTGGCAGGACTCGTCGAAAACGGACATTAGCTGTTGCAGGCCTTCCGGGGACTCAGCCACAAAACACAGGTCGTCTGCATACATGATTTCTGTGATCACTGCATACGAGACCTTTGTGTGTGCTTTGAACCTGGCTAGGTTAAAAATACTGCCGTCTGTGCGATATCGGACGCGAACGCCTTCGGAACAAGTTTGTAGAACTTCCCGGACTACAACCGAAAAATATAGTGAAAATAGAGTGGGTGCTAGGACGCAACCTTGCTTCACCCCGCACGTAACGAGGAAGAAGTCTGATTGGTCGTCGTCGACAGCAACGCAACACTCCATATCATCATGTAGGAGTCTCACTAATCTTACAAACTTCTCCGTACATCCAAGCTTACCCAGAACCACCCAGAGGGCTTCTCGAGGTACACTGTCAAAAGCCTTCTCAAGGTCAACAAAGCAGAGATACAACGGGCGTCCTTGCTCTCTACTTTTCTCTTCTAGTTGACGCACTGAGAATATAGCTTCACAGGTGCCTCGATCTGGTCGGAAACCAAACTGGGTTTCTGGTAGCAGGTTTTCGGAAATATTCATGAGGCGGTTCAACAAAACTCTAGCAAAGACTTTCCCGGGGACAGACAGCAACGAGATGCCACGGTAAGAATTGCAATCAGAACGGTCACCCTTGCTCTTATATAATGCCCTGATGCGCGAGACTTTAAAATCTTGAGGGACCTGTTCCTTTTCCCATATAAGAACAAAAAGTTTCCACAAAACTGATTGCAACCCCTCACCGCCATATTTAATCAATTCTCCCGGTATAAAGTCGATGCCAGCCGCACGCTTGTTTTGTTGTTGATTAATGGCAAGAGTAACTTCATCGCAAGACGGAGGCTCCTCCAGCTCAACGGAAAAAGGGAGTTGAGGTATTGACTTAATATGCTCCAGGTCTGCGGCCCGATCCACATTCAACAGAGTGTTGAAGTGTTCTGCCCATCTAGTTAATACCTCATCCTTACCTTTGATAAGACCATCACCACTACAGGGCTTCAGAGGCACTTTTCCAGGAGGCGTGGTATTAATAAGATTTCTGATCTCATTATAAAACTCCCCTAGCTGGTTAGTGTCAGCGAGCCACTGAATGCGATGAGCCTTATCCTGCCACCACTTGTCTTTTGTTTCCCTAGACAGTTTCCGCAGACTTAGATTACTCTGCCGCAACTCCGAAGTGCTTCCTCCTTGCACTGCATGTCTGTTCTGCCGAAGAAGACGACGGTGTTCGTCGATGGCTCCAGTAAGAACCGTGTCATTCTCATCAAACCAGTCCTCATGCTTACGAACTCTTATGCCCAAAGTGGACTTAGCAGAGTCTAGTATATGAGATGACACAGCCCCCCAGATAACATCCACATCACCTGTAGTCATGTCTACAGACGAAATTTTTTCATTCATCGATTCAGCATATACCTTCCTGGTCTCGAGGTCATTGAGCCGGTCTACATTTAAACACACAGGTTTTGCTCTCTTAGACCTACGAGGACGAAGGAGGCGGAGGCGCAGCTTCGCAACAACAAGCCTGTGGTCGGTCCAGCAGTGCGCACCGCGCATAACACGGGTGATTTGGACCTGGGAAACATCCCTTTGCCGCACGATTGCGTAATCTATCAGATGCCAGTGCTTGGACCTAGGGTGCATCCACGTGTTTTTGTGCTTGGCTGGAAGTCTGAACATGGTGTTCGTAATCGCAAGATGGTATTGTGCACAAAGACTAAGTAGCAGCTGTCCATTACTATTCATTTTCCCTACGCCGTGTTGACCTAAAACTTGTGGCCAAGCCTCAAAATCGCGGCCTACTCTGGCATTGAAATCACCCAGTAGAACTATCTGTTCTCTGAGAGGTACGCAATCGATGGTGTTCGCAAGCTCCTCATAAAATCGGTCCTTGACGTCATCAGATTCAGCGTAGGTGCATAGACACTGATGACGTTAAGAAAATTCTTGCCACTCAGGTGTAAGCGCAACGTGGTGACGCGGTCCGAGACGTGTATTGGGTACTCCTGCAACTGCTTTACTAACGTATTCTTGATCGCAAACCCCACACCAGACCTTCGAATTTCAGAGGAGGGGAGCCCTTTCCAGAAAAAGGTATACCCACCTCCGTGCTCTACCTTCTGCCCTTCGTCAGCAAGATGTGTTTCGCTGAGAGCAGCCACATCTATATTGTAGCGACGAAGCTCACGAGCAATTATTGCGGTTTTCCTCTCAGGACAAGCATTGGTTTCGCGATCTAGGAGTGTTCGCACGTTCCACGCGCCGAGTATCATCTGAAGGGGTGTTATTTCCTTGGATTTTTTGTTGCGTCGACCGCGAATTAAAAGATGCGGAGGCAGCCACGGTTACTACCATCCCTTCGGTTTGGGGTGAGCATTTGTTTAGGGCACCTTTTCTAGCCCCCTCCCTGGCTGAGCAGGGAAAGCAGTGCCTCCCTAAATAGGGCTGCTTTGTCGCCCCTGGTGCTGCCCAATCTTTTCTGTCCCCCCGATGCAGAAAGGAAACGACCACGGCATTATACAACACCCCAGGGACCGCCTGTGTGCAGGCCTCAGACAAAGCCCAGTCTGCATCGGACCAGACCTCTCTACTTCAGCCCATCGCCACAGGTCTTTTAGCAATATCGGAGTCCTAATGCGGAAGCAGTCAGTTGCGCAGGATATATTATTGTGCACAAGTGTACGCGCAAAACACAGGTGCACATACTCATCCTCATCCTCCTTGACCCAGTGGGACGGAGACCGTCACGACCGGAGAAAGACTTGGACAGATGGAAACAGTAAAAGCATGAAAAAGTTACAAGGGATCACAACTTTTCAACACATTCCCTTAATCGCCTTCTACGATACCCACGGGAAGATATGGGGTGGTACTATTCTACTCCACCGGCACCACACGGCATATATATATTACAAAGCGAACACATACGAAACCCCGAAACCGCCAATAAAATCTGCTCCATACATTTCGTTATACAGCACATACTTAGGTAGTATGGGTCAGCCAAATCCTCAAAACCTTCGTCGCGAACACGCTGCGTAACCGCCTCAGTTTCAACTCGCTCGCAAATCGCCAGTGTGATAAGAGCCTTCAACTGCCAACTTAAGCTTAGACCGACTGCTGCGTATTATACGGGTACATTAATGCGTAATGCTATAAATAATAACTTACCTTTCATTTTTGTCTAGGAACGCGTCACCAATGTGTACATCCCCGAGGGCACCAGCCTGCTCCCGCCGCCGCCTCCTCCCCCGCACCACCAGCTGCAGCGCCCCGCCACGCACGATGACTTCGAGCTCGTTACGTTGCCCTCCCTTTCTTAACTCCAATCAGACGATAACGTGTATACGTGCAGGACCACTCTATCTGCACGACCAAGGGGATACGGAGGTGAATACTGTTTACTTTTCCAGCAATTGCTAAGTTTATAATGGTACCTGAAGCAAGCAAGAAGTGGCGGCCGCTATCTATGAGCAATTTTATAAATTCGAGACTGGACTTGTCATCGGAAAAATGACGAGTTATACCTATTCATTTACCAGTTTTCATTAAAAAATTAAATATCGATTCAAAAACTATATTCTACTCGGAACGACACATGTAATTTCGTTTATACAGGAATTTAATGAATTAGACGGATATACTTCCTTTCCTTTCTCTGCTTCTTCGACGTCTATATACTTCTGGAATTAAAAAGCGACGGTTGCTTTACCAAGAGATAAATGCGATCACCGTTTACGTAATCGAACGATGTGTGTTTCTTCGACTACCTATTTTATGAATCCACTTGTTAGTAACTATTCATCTCCCTCACCTTTCATTTCTATGATGATGATGAGATGAGATGAGATGTCTTACTCTCTGTACAGCGGGTTAGTTAATTTTGACACTATAATGTTAGTGATGTTTTTAATAATAGTACAGTCGCCATCAGATATATCGTAGCGGGCGAGGTCTTCAAATACTTCTGAGCAGGGTTAAATTTCAATAAATTATTTACAATAGATCCGCCAATAACATCTGAGCACTCAATTTTTTCATATATATATGAAAAATTATCTGAACGCTTAAATCGTCAAACGTATCTAAGCAAGAGAAGTGGTCACAAATATCTGAACATTGAGGAAAAATATACCTTACGACGTTATCTTAAAGTTAAATTCAATGTCATTGCAGTCAAGTAATAATAATCATCATCATCATCATTTCAGCCGAAAGACGTCCACTGCTGGACATAGGCCTCCCCCAAAGATTTCCACAATGACCGGTCCTGCGCCACCCGCATCCAGCGGACTCCTGCGACCTTCAACAGGTCATCAGTCCACCTTGCGGGGGGCCTACCCACGCTGCGCCTTCCGGTACGCGGTCGCCACTCGAGAACCTTTCCGCCCCAACGGCCATCGGTTCTACGTGCAATGTGCCCCGCCCACTGCCACTTAAGTTTAGCGATTCGGAGAGCTATATCGGTTACATTGGTTCTGCTGCGGATGGTCTCATTTCTGATACGATCTCGCAGAGAGACTCCTAGCATAGCTCTCTCCATTGCCCTTTGAGTGACTTTGAGCCTTCTTATGAGGCCCATTGTAAGCGACCACGTTTCAGTACCGTTCAGTTTAAGTAATAATAGCAAGCTTGAATTGATAACAAAGCGAATTTGAACTTTTAAATTTGACAATCCACGAGAAGAGAGTACTGAAACGTCAAACGATATGTGTGTCCCTTTTCGAGGACGTTGCCAGCTCGTGTCGTTCGATTACCCGAATGTTCCATAAAACAGAAAAATTTGAACTTGAGCGCATTAACAGGTGCTCTCGTTATACGTATGGGTATTTAATTTTCGGCAGCTCATGGAGATGTTGAAATAGCCAAATTAATTTCTACTTGATCATAAGCAAATGTAGCAAAGCTTAGTAGTGCGGGTTAAAATCTCGGCCAGCTTACCTTTTTTTTACTTTTTCTTGGTAATATAAGCATGTTTTCGTTGATGGAATTTCACATATTATATTTCTTGATAAAGCATTTTTGATTACAACAAAATCTAATTTAGAGTCAAAACTATTTATAAAGATGTAAACAAAATGAAAATTAAAAAGATAATATTACCAAGACAAGTTTGAAAACCATTTTAAGACTAAAATGTAAAAATATCTAAAAACAAATTTGGCCAAGAATCGATCTTGAAACTTATCTCTATCGACACAGGTTTTGTAGATAAATATAGAAGGTTGTCAATCTTTGTATACGAGTACCTAATTACCTATACCTACATAGCGTTAAAAAAGCTGGTGATCCGTTTAAGGGTGTAATCAGTACCGTGGTCTGATTAAAAGAAAACGCAAATAATTTTGTTTCCTTATATTTCTAATCAGACTAACGATACTGATTACGCTCTTAAACGGATCACCAGCATTTGTGTCATCCCCTGTAGTGTACCTACACAACAAAGCCATCTTTGTTACAGGTAGCGCCAATTACCTTGATTTTCCTATCAAGCCTGAGATTAGCCTCAGTGTCATTTTTCATGTAAATGAAAACTTAAATAAGACAATAACTAGTTTCTAAATACCTACTTGAGAGGCAGAGAAGCATTAAACTCGTTTTTAGGAATGCGTAATCATTAATTATGATTACGCATCATTATTTGTGTAATCAATGTAAAAAATTAATAACTTTATCAACTTTCAGCATTATGAGTAAGGTGAATTAAAACATAAAATTTAATTGTTTATTATTTATTTTTGAAAACCACTTTAAATGTATTGTGATCCATACGTGGGGCACTGGACTGCGAAAGTGTAAAATAACCTAGGGTTATATGACTCACAACGTGCAAAAATATAACAACATACAACATACTTCACAACAAAAAAATGTATTCTCCTTAATTAAATTATATTAGTATTTCGTATAACCCCCTTCTGCGTTTAAGACAGCCAGCAATCGTCTTCGCATTGATCCCACCAAATTCTCACATATGGTACTTCCTCTGAACGACTCCCAGACGCCAAAAGCGTGACGCCTTGAAGCGTCCTTGCGACACTCTTCTCCGTTCCACACCTGCACCATTTTGTCTCATAAATTTTTAATTGGGTTAAGGTCAGGACTCTTGGCAGGCATTTTAACTCGAGTGACCACGTTTCTTTGCTCATGAAGCCATGCCTGAACAAGCCGAGCATTATACACCGAGCTGTGTCTTGCATGAACGTGATATGCTCATTAGGATAAAATACTTTGGCAGTTGGAAGGAATTACTCTTCAAGTATGTTTTTATAGTCCATCGCATTCATTCGTCCTGTAATTTCTACCAACTCCCCCGGGCCATCTTTACACATCCAGCCCCAAAACCCTATCGTAATACGTCCACTCTGGCGATTAGGCATCACATTATGCTCCAAATATCGGGTATTGTCTGGTCTCCATAAACTCATTCTGCCATTATCTGATGAACAGAACACCTTTTCGTCCATAAAAATCATTTTGTCAAAATTGTAATTCAAATAATTAACTGCAAATTGCAACCGTTGCCTGTTGTCAATGTCGTCAATGTCATTTCATCGATATAGAATAGAAACGAATAAAAACTCAAATGTATATCTAATTTGAAGTATCGAACACGTGAAAGGAGTCCGCAGAAAGATAATACCGAGTAGGTTCTAATCCAACTACAACAATTAATACGCAATAATTATGTGTCAAAAACGTCATCCCGAATTTAAACATGTGCACACAAAATGTGACGTAGGTATTTTGAATTGTAAATTATGGACTTAAGGTATATTTTCCTTAAATGTTCAGATATTTGTGACCACTTCTCTTGCTTAGATACCTTTGACGATTTAGGCGTTCAGATATTTTTTCCTAGCTGTGTTCAGAACTTACTGAAAAATAGCTGCTCATATATTTATGAAAAAATTTAGTGCTCAGATGTTATTGGCAGATCTATTGTAAATAATTTATTGAAATTTAACCCTGCTCAGAAGTATTTGAGGACCTCGCCCGCTACGATATATCTGATGGCGACTGTGTACTACCATTAAAGGGCTCATAAAAGCTAGGGGAGGATATCGGATCTACTTGAACAGGTACCGACATAGACTATAAGTAAATTATGACCATACCCGGCCGTGACTATGAACTTGACGACGCTTTATTATCATATGACATCCAAGAGACAATGAACTCTGCAAGGTTACATAGTAAGTTACCTACTTCATAACTTAAAGTGTAGTTTGTTAAAATCATTTGTTATCGTCGAACTCTGTAAAATAACTTTCAGTATTTGGAGGCTGTGAATGTCTGGATTCATGAAATCCATTTAAACATTATAAATTATTATTGTTTCTGTCCATGTATTGACTCATTTTTAATTTTTTTTACTTGATTACGAGTTTACATTCTCGACTCTTGCCGTCTCTTTCTATACTTCTCTTTCACACCCTTCTCGAATGTTCCGTATAGCTGTCTCTTTCTAAGAGTGGTCTCTTTCACACAGTACTCGAATGTTCCGTATAGCTATCTCTTTCTAAGAGTGCTGTCTCTTTCACTCCTTCGAGAAATTTCGCCATATACTGAATTGTACTTCAGGGGCCCATAAGGGGTCCTGAAAACGCCTGAAAACGGGTTTTCAGGTTATTGTGCCATCTGGTAGAGGGTGGCCTGAAACGAACTGAAAACATGTTTCAGGCGCCTGAAAACTACGGCAACTGGGATACATTTTGAATCTTCTAGTATGTGAAAGAGTCACCTCTAAAACGGCCTGAAATCACTTAAGCCTGCTGAAAACGCTTCTAAGGCATGAAAAATCACATTTAAAGTTTTTTCACATGACCGGCGTAACACTACCCCCTCCTAAGACATGCTCGTCCCGAGCATCATCATTATTGCCGTGGTATCTCGCCAGCCGATCAACGTGAACAATCTTACATGGGCTTCGTGAATTTCGCTGTATACGTGACGTCGTTGATTTTTGTGACCACTTTATATGGCCCTTCCCAATTCGAAGACAGTTTCGGGGACTTCCCTTTCTTTCACATCGGGTTATGTAGCCACAAAAATGAAAATTCCTCGTACCCCATTTGGTTAGATTTCCTGTCATATCGAGTCTTCATTTTTGTGCTAGATTGAAGCCCTTGTTCATGAACTAGGCTGTGAACGTCCTGAATCCGATCCCTTAAATTGCACGCATATTCTGTGATGCGCCTTGGAGTATCCGGGGGTCGACCAGTAAGGAGATCAGCAGGTAACCGAAGCTCTCTTCCAAAATTCGCATACGCTGGCGTAACTGCCGTACTTTCATGGGTTGCTGACCTGTATGTATGTACCACATCTAACGCAACCCTTTCCCAGGGCGCACCGACGTTGTACACCTTGAGTGCTCCTCTGCTTCGGGTCTGCGGTCCTTTAACCGAAGCACAGTTTACAACTCTTTGCACCAATTCTCAACATCTTCACGGCAGTGGATCCAATAAAGTCGCTGTCGAATTTTCATTAAGGTCCTTTTCACTCCAAGGTGTCCACCAGAAATACCGTTGTGGAAACTTTCTAAAACATCTTTCACTCTTTTTCTCGGGACTACAACTTGTAGGTGCGCATCTTTCGCATAAGCCGATTCCCATTTCCTGCATAGTACACCGTTATGCATGAGCAAGCTGTCCCATTGTGCCCAGTAGTTTTTTGTTGTCGTACTCATTGGAGCTACTTCACACCATTTTGGTTTGACTACACCCGCATTAATCCACTCAAAAATGGGTTTCACGTCGGGGTCTTCTTTTTGTGCTTGTTGCATGACTCCATCGCTCCATTCCTCACTAACTGTGTCTGTCCTCAACATCCTCAAACATTCCTAGCCTTCTTGTTTAAGACAATGCTTACAGTCATCTGGGCAAGGTCTTCGAGATATAGCGTCCGCGTTTCCATGCGATTTCCCAGTGCGATGTTCGATGACAATCTCGTATTCCTGAAGTTGTTCAATCCACCGGGCCACCTGTCCCTCGGGATTCTTAAATTAATTCTAAATCTTCGCCCTAGCAGGTATTTACTGAAATGCTGTAAAGTCTTATCAACTGCCAGTAGTTCCCTCCGTGTGACGCAGTAATTTCTCTCTGGCTTTGACAACGACTTAATAAAGTAGGCGATTACGACTTCGTTATCTCCCTTCTTTTGTGACAGAACTCCTCCAATACCTGTATTACTCGCATCCGTGTCAACAATAAAATCAACTTCTGGATCTGGATAACCCAGTATTGGAGTTTGGCAGAGTCTTTGCTTGAGATTGTTGAAACTTTCCGTACACCGTTCGGTCCAATCAAATTGTCGCTTTTCTTCAGTCAGTTCATGCAACGGTTTGGCGATATCTGAAAAGTTCTTCCCAAACCGCCTGTAGTATGAACATAGTCCTAAGAAAGCACGTACATTAGTTTTGTCCTTTGGTATTGGCCAATCCTTCACGGCGCTAACCTTTTCAGGGTCTGTCTGAATGCCATCCTTCGAAATCACATGTCCCAAATAATTGACTTTCTTTTTGAAAAGTGAACATTTCTTTGGACTTAGTTTAAGGTTTGCCTCTCGTAACTTAGATAATACTTGCTCCAATTTGTTGAGGTGATCATCGAAGCCTCTACCAACGATGATTATGTTATCCAAATAGACCAAGCAAGTGTCACCTAATAGACCAGCTAGTATTTGTTCCATCAACCTCTCAAATGTGGCTGGTGCGTTACATAATCCAAACGGCTTGACATTAAACTGCCAGAGTCCCTTTCCGGTCGAGAAACCGACTTCTCCTTATCTTTATCCTTGATTTCGACTTGCCAATAGCCACTTTTTAAATCCAACGTTGAAAACCATTTCATTCCATTCAAAGTGTCTAAAGTGTCATCGATTCGGGGCAATGGATAGCTGTCTTTCTTAGTTACATCGTTCAGGCGGCGGTAGTCGACGCAGAACCTCATAGTCCCGTCCTTCTTCTTCACTAAAACTACGGGTGAACACCACGGGCTTGTTGAAGGTTCGATAAAGCCGCTCTTCCTCATTTCTTCAATCATGTCCTCCACTTCCTTCTCTCGAGCTACTGGAACTCGCCGAGGTCGTTGTCTGATAGGTGTGACTTCACCAGTGTCGATCTCGAGTTGTACTACTCCAGTCCTTCCGATGTCACTGTCGTGCGCAGAAAAAACATTGCTGTATCGCAACAATAATTTACGTGCCTCAGTCCGCTCTTCCTTAGTAAGGTCGTCACTTGACCCGTCCAATAACCTTTCTATGTCGATTGAAGACAGAGTATCTCGAGATTCCTTAGTCTCTATAAGGTTCTGACAGCTTTGTATCCATGAAATTTCCTCGCATGATCCAACCAGAGCTCCTTTATTAAGGACGCACTCAGTGTCACTAAGGTTAAGAACTCTCACAAATGCTTTAGATGATGTAGTTACCATCGTGCGGGCTGTCATCCATGGTTTATCATTGCTGACTTTTTCCACAATTACGCAACGACGACATCCTTGTCTTGTGGCACATGGCAATCTAGTTTGGATGTGGCCGCGCTCTCCACAAGGATAACATCGTGGCCCAAACTCACGACGGGGTGCAGTGGGCTCCCTTGCTGACATTTCACGCACCCTGAAAGGCCTTGATGGATCCTGGCGCACAGCTGCTACTTCTAGAGCGTGCGCCATCGCGTCCTTCAGAGTCCCATGGTGCCCTAATCGAACTGACGCTCGCACTTCCAGGTCCCGTATTCCGTCAACGAAGGCCTGCACAAGCTTGGTGTCCACGAAAGAGGCCGATGTTCGTTGGTACGCCTTTCTAACCAACTTCTCAATTTCCAGGGCCCATTGTTGCAAGGTCTCATTACGCCCCTGTGTTCTGTCCTTTAACTGAGCTCTGTAGACGTGTTCCAGGTGGCTATCACCATAACGGGCCTCCAACGCGTCTAGAAGCATCGCGAGAAATACTTAGGTACCTACTCGCGAACTTACTAGACGCGGCTGGGTACTAGGCAGGTGTGTCCGCGAGTATTCCAGAACATTCTCGACTCTTGCCGTCTCTTTCTATACTTCTCTTTCACACCCTTCTCGAATGTTCCGTATAGCTATCTCTTTCTAAGAGTGCTGTCTCTTTCACTCCTTCGAGAAATTTCGCCATATACTGAATTGTACTTCAGGAGCCCATAAGGGGTCCTGAAAACGCCTGAAAACGGGTTTTCAGGTTATTGTGCCATCTGGTAGGGGGTGGCCTGAAACGAACTGAAAACATGTTTCAGGCGCCTGAAAACAACGGCAACTGGGGTAAATTTTGAATCTTCTAGTATGTGAAAGAGGCACCTCTAAAATGGCCTGAAATCACTTTTCAGTCTGCTGAAAACGCTTCTAAGGCATGAACAATCACATTTAAAGTTTTGTTCACATGACCGGCGTAACACTATAAAGGCACTTGAAGTCAACGTAGCTTATATTATAATCAGGCGGCCTAACTAGGCACAATCTTCTCAGTCGTTTACTCTTGACAGAGTACTCGTGGTCACCCGTGTTTCCCTGCATCGTCTCACTACCGCTCTCTATCATCTGCCTCTGGTGAAAGCTTGCCTTGCGCACTTGTTGAGAGACTCCTGGGTTAGCGCCTTGATCTGGTCGGTCCAACGAAGATGAGATCGCCCTCTGGGTCTGCATCTATCAACTCGGCCCTGTACTACTAGCCTCTCCACAGAATCACTTCGTCTTCGTGTCACATGCCCAAAGAACGTTAGTATGCGGGATCGAACAAGGGTTGACAGTCGTTCTTTGGAGCTCTTTTATAATTGACTCATTGGTGCGATGTTGTGTCCAAGATATACGTAGGAGCCTTCGCCAGCACCACATCTCCAATACGTTAATACGTTGCATTTCCCTCTTCCTCACAGTCCATGTTTCCGCTCCGTACAACAAAATGGGGAACACCAATGATCTCACAAGGCGAGTCTTTGTGGCTTTTGTGATGTTGCGATCCTTCTATATCCTGGATAGTTTATCCATAGCGGTGCGAGTGATTCCTATTCTACGCTTGATTTCAGCCTCAGATCCTCCGGTACTCGTTCCAAGGGAACCCAAATAGACATATGAGTGAACCACTTCACAGATTACAATCTTGGTGCCTTCCGAAGCATTGTTGCGGCTTTTGTCTATAATCATCATTTTTGTTTTTTGGCTATTGATTTTCAATCCAAAACTAAGGCTGATTGTTTCAATGCGATTTAACAATTCAGCTACACGATGTTCTGTGGTGGCGAGGAGAGGATCGCCTGAAACTGAAAAATGGCATAGTGCCCTCATGTTGGAAGCTCGCAAACGTGCAACCAATACCAAAGAAGGGCAGCCGTGCAGACCCAATCAATTACCCACCAATCTCAGTCACCTCATTACTCTGCAAGATTATGGAGCGTGTACTGAACAAGAGACTACTATCGCACCTAGAAGATAACGATTTGCTCAGCGACTCCCAGTATGGCTTCCGCAAGGGATCGTCCACAAATACTATTGCTCCGTCAATCGATAAATTAAATGTTGACGACAATTCAAATAAAAATCGTACTCTTACTCTTACTCTTACTCTAATATTATTACGGAGCCAGAATGTATAGCAGATGTTTTTAATATATTTTACATAGGCCAACATAATATGTATCGATATATCTAGTCACACGGACTATAAAATATTGACGGATAAGGTATGTAATAGTATGTATATACCCGTTGCTGAGTATGAATATATAGTCAGAACTTTGAAAAATAAAAAAAGCTCTGGATATGATGACATACTGATGCTATTAATTAAAGCGTGTATATACTACATAATTGACCCTCTTGTTTACATTATTAATCTACTGCTGAGTACAGGCATATTCCCAAGTTCCTTAAAAATAACGCTTATAAAACCATTGTACAAATTGGGTCCTTTGGATAATATAAATAACTATAGACCAATAGCCCTTTTGTCTAACTTCTTAAACATTTTTGAAAAGTTATTTATGTACGACTTGATAATTATTTAACTTCTAAAAAAATTCTAAATCCTAACCAATTCAGATTCCAAAAACAAAAGTCTATTTCTTTGGCAATTTTCAAGATGTTTAAGGGTATATGGGACGAAGTCAATGATAAGAAAAAAGCTTGTGTTTCTCTGCTTTTAGACATGTCTAAAGCTTAGACTGTGTTGTGCATAGTTTACTCTTGAGACAGTTGGATAACATTGGAGTGAGAGATCATGCTCTGAAACTCTTTGAAACGTACCTAACCCTTAATTAGACGGTGTCCGGTGTGGCGGTCAACTCATTTGAAAAAATGTGACCGCTTTTCGTGAAAATATTTAATATTTTTACACATGGCAATCGATTTTTGAAATTGTGGCGGGGACTAGAAAAATAAAAGGCATTACCCTCAACGTCATTATATTAGTTAATCTGAAAGATGGCACCGCCTCGCACATCAATTGTTTTTACTAAGGTATCTATGCGTTTATCTTTGTTTATTTTTAGATTATCCATTACATTCGAAGATTATCCATTACATTCGAAATCAGACTAAATGCCGTTTGTACTTTCGTTAACTGCCTACTCGTATTGTTAATTAAACTACAAAACTCACCAGAAAAACCTGTATAATTAAAATTACATACTCATTGTTATAAGTTTAACTTCGGTTTACTTTGTTATAAATTCAAGTTAAAGACTATTACTAAAGGTCTAACTAATATGGAAAGAACGTTCGAAACTTATTTAAGCAAGCTAAGATTAATGTGGATCTTTGCATATACTACGCCTCCTCGCGTTCGCCTTTGTACTTTAATTCTTTTCAGTTGTTTTGTGATTTATTTTGTGTACAATAAAGTGCTTACTACTACTACTACTACTACGTGTTTACACTTCAAACTGCTACTCGCATCGGAATGCGTTTCTTTGTTTAGCGACCCGCATGCACGGGTAGATAATCATATAATTTAATAATTTAGCTTAAAACGTTTAAAATAAATGTTGTTATCCTACTGATATTGTAAGTAGACTAAGTAAGTACTTAAGATTGATTATAGTGGATGGCGAATCCTGTTTCCACCGTGATACAGTATAATACTAGTACGGGGAACAGAAGTAGCTTACTCGCATTGATCATAGTGTACCTTAGCAGCACAATTGATTGGCTTATTCCAAGGACATACGGACTGCTGACCTAGAAACTACAACATACCTACTGTATACACTTAGTAAATATGTAGCATAATTTATAAAGTAGGGCGTAAAAACATGTAAGCAGAAATATTTCTAAATTTAATGAATATAGTTATTTTGATTTTTATTTTGATTGTTATTTGCAAAAAAAGAAGTCGGTTTCTATTAAAATAATATACTTTGTCATGTAGTTGATAGGAAATAGTACTATAAAATTGCATTTTAATACTTTTTTATTCTCTAAATCGCCGCCAACTCAGTGGTCCATCACACCGGACTTTGCCATGTATTCTGTAAACGATGTATAATAATGTTTGTCCACTGTAGCGGACTCTGCCAATGACACAGAGTTTAACTTTAATAATATTTTTTATTTATTTTATGGATATATAATAATAATATACCTTTTTTGTGTACTAACTCGCTTCACCTCACTATACTAAGATTTTTATACAAGGTGTTAGGCAGCTCAGTTAAAATTTTCGCCCTTATACCTAAAGAACATGCCGAATCTGAAGCAAGTGAAGTTTCTACAGACCAAAATGAAGTGCTTGATTCTTCTGAAGGTGATTCATATGTTTCCTTATTAGCAACTTCATTTTCTAGAACGACTAAATATTTCAAATAGTTCTAAAAATGACCATGAGTGTACAACAATGTCGAAAATAGTTATGAAGTTTATACATAGCAGGATGTAAATGTCCCATTGAAATCTATTATGCAGGAAGATATTGATCAGGAAATTATGCTGATATTCCGTCTATTTCTTCGATTCGGTATTTGCCGACACGAGTAAAAATTTGCATCAAATTACTTTGCAGTAAATATACCACTTTAATTGGACTTTTGTGAGTAAAAAGCGAATTTGCTCACTGTTCTCAAATAATACAAACAGCTTTCCTGAGACGAGGTGGCGCTAAAGATTTATATAAATCAGAGAAAAACCTACCGCATAAAGATTGTATTTACTTACTGGAATTACGAGAGCCTAGCTCCCTTATTAGAGAATGAGTATCAGTAGTTATTAATTGGACAATGCGTACTCATAGGTTTAAATCAGAAACATTAAACTGAACTCTGTATGAGTCTAAAGCGATATCTGTTTTACTTAACATCCTTTAAAACTGTAATGCGGAATCTCCGCATATTTTTAAGCAAGTTCTTAAGTCACGCATAAGTTATTGATTTTATATTTTTTGTTCAGATGATTTCACACGTACTAGGTAGTTATTAAGGGAAAGAGTTAAATACTATCTATAAGCACCTATGTTGTGATAGCAGAAGCTTTGAAAGCTCTAGAGCGAAATTGTCCAGAAATGGAACCATATCTAAAACAGCCAGTGCCTCCTGGGACAATTTAGTGAGATTTATAATATTGAACAATACAAATTTAGTGAGATTTATTACATTTAACAATACAATTTTAGTGAGATTTATTTATTGAACAATACAAATTTAGTCAGATTTATTATATTGAACAATAAAAAAATAGAATTTATTCGGATTATTTATGTTTTATTTTACACCTCCTTAGGGACTACTTGCACTAAGTAGGGGGTTAGCCACTTAACCCGGACTAAAGCATTTTTTTTGTATAGAATTTCACAGCTTAACTTCGGGTTAGCGGCTAACCCTGAGTAGTGCAAGTGGGCCTTACACAAATAAATTACGAGACTATTAATGGACGTTCTAATTATTACCCTATAATGACAAGTAAGACAGTCATTGATATGGCAGATTTATGTGGATTGGAACATTTTTGCATACTTAACTACATCTTTTTATTTGTTTTGCATGAATTAACCGGGAATTTTACTGTTCCGGCCACACAACATCGAAACTGGGGGAGGATATCTCTTTGGAAAGCCAAACTGGTTTTTTGGGTTCCGTAGTCAACTAGCAACCCTTATAGTTTCGCCATGTCCGCCCGTCCGTCCGTATGTCAGAGGCTTAGCTCAGTGACCGTTAATTGACCCAACCAGTGAAATTTTGTAAGCATGTTTGTTAATTGTATTTTTTTTGTCGATTCAGTATTTGGAAATTTTAAAAATGGCGGGCATTGGTACAAAGGTTCTCAGCATCCTTCAGGTTTATGGCGCTTAGGACTATTGAGAGTTCCTTGTGATAATGATACAATAAAGGAAGTATTTCTTATTTTTCGATATTTGACAGAGCGAGCGAAGCGTCTCCGTTTCAACTTACGTGTTAAATAAAAAAGAGGATGTTCTTCCCCGTAAATGTTTATTAACTAAGTGGTTTCCAAATCGTCTCTGCCTTATAAAGGGTTAATAGATACTCGTACCTATACTTAACAATTTCATACGGCTTACAGTTAGGTAGGTAAGACAATGTTGAAAGAACATTCTTGCGACAAGGGATGATTAGGGATCATGTGGAAGGTAGGTATTTACTTAGAACTGGTGAATTATAAATTGAAAGATCATCATATACTACAGAAAAAAGTGACCAATGCTCCCGGTGAGCTGGGCTGGAAACGAACCAGCGACGTCCTGCTTTCACGGCAGAAGGAGGTTAAGGAATTTATAATTTATATAATAGTAGTGTGACTACTTAAAAATCAAAAATCATGAATCAAAATATTAATTAGAAATAATAAATGATTTGATTCATGCTTTACAATTGTTAAGAATTGGTGATTACCCGGGATGCAGCACTTGTCGCTTAACAATGGAGATGAAATCTGTATGTGAATTGGGAAAGGTATCATTTCACGGCTTTCAGTTTCCGAGCGATATTATTTGTAGACATGTATCATGTAAGTATTTTGTCCTAAGTTTATTTTTTTACTATTTACCTACTTCCGGATGACTTACGGCGCCGAAACAAGGTCCTTCACTATCGGCCTCATCTCAAAACTCAAAGTCACTCAACGAGCTATGGAGAGGGCTATGCTCGGAGTTTCTCTACGTGATCGAATCAGAAATGAGGAGACCCGTAGATGAACTAAAGTCATCGACATAGTCCTCCGGATTAGCAAGCTGAAGTGGCAATGGGCAGGCCACAGTACACGCAGAGCAGATGGCCGATGGGGTCGAAAAGTGCTTGGGTGGAGACCACGGCTTGGCAAACGCAGCGTGGGACGTCCACCCACAAGATGGACGGATGACCTTATGAAGGTCGCCGGGAGACGCTGGATGCAGGTCGCTTCCAACCGGTGCATATGGAGGTTCAAAGGGGAGGCCTATATTCAGCAGTGAACGTCTTATGGAGTTACGAGTATGGCTGATATGATGACGTCATAAATACCTTTCTGTATTTTAATGTACCTTCTGTAATATGCCGTGAATAAATATTTTTCTATTTCTATTTCTAATTTGGTAAATGGTTTCCTTAATGATTCTTACTATTTAACGGTTTCCAGGCAGCCGAAGCAATTTGACGCTGATACTCCAGTAACAAATGTATTTTCGACGATACAAAGAGACAGGTAAATCAGGCAATCAGCAAATAAGCACTTATTTCTTTATAACGACCTTGTTATTAACAATTTTATATATATATATAGTCACGTATACTGAATGAAAACCTATTATTAGGTATATATTCTGGCTAAGTATATTTGTAAAATTTCACTTTGAAACATCTTTTGTCTTCAAGGTATTGCTTGCTCCTGGGGCGTCACAGGCATTATGGTCAGCGAAATGGATGAATCGATATCAACATCCTTCAGAATTGAAGATAAGGGAAATAAAACCGGCCAAGAGCATGTCAGGACATGCTCAGTGGGTGGTTCCGCAGTTTACCATCCGTCATAATAGGCAACCTTAAAAAGTGTTTTAATAGATAGCATGCTCAATATGCTTATAATAATTAACAATTCGATGATACTTTCGATCACACCCGTCCCGACCCCATCAACTCCGGAAAAATCTTAACAGCGCGAAGTAGACCACAGTGCCATCTCTCGGGCAATTGGGTTACTAATTTATACAAAACACTTATTTAAACTTTCACGATTTTCACACATTATAAATTTACTAAAACGGGGGTCTTTCTCCGGGACCACGGGGCAATGTCGCCCTTGAAACGTCGGAGGTTTGTTTTCAAAATCTGTACACGATTAAGCCCCGTTTTAGTAAATTTATAATTTATACAAACTAGACGGGTTATGTATGTTGGGTTTTCAGGGGTAACTTTTGATCGCGTGAATCGATTTGAATCATTCTACTATTGCGTATTTGAATCATTCTACTACACGTTATGCCACTAAAGGCATGGCATAACGTGCAATGATTTCTGCCTTTTTTAGTTTTTGAGTCATGTTTGGCATGAATTTCCGCTTTTTTTTAACGGTGCCGCAGGCGTAAATTTTGTTTTCATGCAAATATTGGAGTAATTTTGGACTTGTGTACCAATTATCTACGTACAAATGGCGATTTGAATTAAAAAAGTCTTTAATAAGGGAAGTGACTACGGCGCCCCCAGCGCCTAAATCACATGGATCTACAATATCTGTTGAAGCACCACAATATACAATAAAATCTAAAATCATACCTGTTTCCACGTCACACATAACAAATAATTTTATCCCGAAACGATTTATTTTATGGGGTAAATACTGTTTAATCAGCAAACGACCTTTGAAGGTTACTAGGTATACTTTCGTCAATACAGAGGTTTTTAGAGGGGATCAGTACATTTCGATATTTTTCACGAGCATGGTCTATTACAGATCTAATTTTGTGAAGGGATGAGTTCGAAGTTGCGCCGGAAGTACAAAAATGAAGCATGCCTAAAATTGACGTGAAACTGTTGCGAGACATTAATTGGCCGAAAATTGGAGTAAAAAGCAGAATATCGGTTGACCAGTGCTCTTCTATTGTTAAATGTTGTGACCGCGTCCTTAGCATGCATAATGCTAAAACAATATATAGCTCTTGAATCGTGACATCACGCCAGTTTTGCAGCCGAGAATGCACATGTAAGTTTACATTTCTTACAAAGAAACTGTGAAACTGATTAATGCCTCGAACAAATGTCGACATGATATTTACATCCATGAAATGTGTAAAAAAATCAAGCTCTTTAAAATTATTATTTGCGACTGATGGGTTTATCCCAGATGCAAACTCGTCAAATGGTTCAACATTACGTGTGAACGGTTGGTTTGACCAGTTGAATGCCCGTGGAGGTAATTCTGAAAGTGGTTCGACATTGATTGGTTCATCATTAGATAACATACCGATTTCTTGATCCGGATAAATATCACGTTCAATCTGAAATTAAAAAATAAACATAAATCAATGATGCGAGTTTTGTTTAAAGCAGCAACAGCTTATTATTATCAAACAATAATCAAGCGTTCGTTTACTATCCATTGTAATTTCTTATCAAAAATAACTAGCTGTACTGTTCAGTTCCAGTGAACAATTTATATTTTAAGGGTTATAAACCGTCGCATAGTAAACGCTCGGTGCGCGGCGCGTCCTTTGTTCATAAGTGTGAATTGAAATACCACGCTGTTGTAACAGCGAAGCGTGGTATTTATTTACGTTATGCATGAGTAAAAAATATGGGTTATAAACCGTCGCATAGTAAACGCTCGGCGCGCGGCGCGTCCTTTGTTCCTAAGTGTGAATTGAAATACCGCGCTGTTGTATCGAAGCGTGGTATTTAACTATTTATGTACGTTGTGCATGAGTCAAAAATATGCAAGTAAACATTTTTCTGTTCAATATAAAATATACGTATGTGCATTGAGCTGCAAAAGTACATGGAGAAATAATCAATTAATTCATTTATAATTTCTCCATGCAATTTCGCAGCTCACTGTACATTGTACAGGTTGTACCAGATCATAATATAAAATAAATAAAAACATTGCCCCTAAAAATGAACAAAGCTTTTAACGTCGCTGCACTTATTTAAAGGGTGAACAAGTTGGTGTTATGTGCTAAATATATGTAGGTACCTAATTTTTAAACAGAATTATTATTAATTTACCTTTTTATAACAACACAAAATCTTACTACAATCACTACATACCTATAAATAACGGTTCTAAGTCTCTCTACTATCGAATCTATTTATGTAATGTGATAATGTATATATATTTTCATATTGAAATTAAGAAACTATAAACAGACTTCGCACGGGTATTTCATATAGGTATAAACCTTTCTCTTGAATCACATTAACCTCATCAACTCCGCTGGGTAGTTTTAAAGATAGAAGCTAACATTGCTACAGACGGACAGACATGTTTTATAATATGTAGTGATATACATTTATCATAATTGTAATAATAAAAAATCGGCCAAGTGCGTGTCGGACCACGCACAATGAAGGGTTCCGTAGCTGTAAGTACTTATAGTAGTAGTAATTATAGGGTGCTAAAATATATTAGACAACTATTTAGAACACTAACTGAAGCTACAGAATGATTTGCTATTATGTAATTCACACACACGCCATACACAGCAATACAATAACTACCATTAGGTTTACCCCGATACCAGCAGATTTAAATTACACTATCTGCTGTCACAAACCTACTTAAAAAAATACATGTCCAGGGGGCCGATTTTTGAGATTCGAACGCTCGAATACAAAAACAAGTGATCGAAAATAATCGCACGTGGAAATATGTCACGATTATTTTCGCATGATACCATAGTTCGTATTTGTGAAAGCCACTGAAATTATCACTCGAAAGGCTAGTGGAACTTCTTTCTACTTCGTTTTTATTCACATTTGAATTAAATATTCGAGCGTTCGAATCTCAAAAATCAGCCCCCAGTGCCCTACCTTACCTAAGTTGCCAACGTCACCATCGAAGATGATTTGTAATGTGACTCATCTCTCGGGACAGGTTCTATCAGCTCAGGGTACTTAAACAACCCCACCTCGCGCGGCCGGAAACTTATGTGCTGACTGACTTATCATGGAATAAGCGCACAACATCATCCTCGAGCACATTGGCAGGGTTCAAAATATAGGCTAAGTTATTCATTATTGTTTCCGACATTTATAATTCACTTAGAGGAGATGTAATAGTGTATCTGACGACAGAGTTCAGTTCAGCAACTATGACTTAAAAGCTGGATAGGCTGAAATCGGACTCAATTTATAAAACACCTGATAAAATATATGTTTCTTATCTTTAGACATTTAGACATTTATTTAGACATTTATTCATATTCACAATGTAAATTTTACAAAAATCATAAAGCATTAGTCCCCGCACTAGGCGACGCCTGTTTCGCGGGAAACCACACATACTCAAAGGAAAAGGATGAATAAATAACATATAACATTATGTGTGTATGTATGTATATATGTATAAAGTGTGAATGTGTGTTTCATGGTGTATGTGTAATGTGTGTATGGGTGAGCTCTACTTAAGTATTCTCAGCAAGTTCTCTATATCTTCATAACAAAGCGATTTAAGACACGATTGTACTTTAGTTTTTATTTCTTTTGACGAGAAATCTTGTAAAGGGAATTTTGTGCATATTTTATAATAATTGAAATAATTAATTTTTATACAGCGTCAATCTGCGAGAAATCTTTCGAATACAGAATTAGGTATAATAATAGATATACCTAATACATGTTTTATCTGTTGCACGTATTTCAGTTAAAAATATTGCTTGTTGCTGTTGTTTACAAATTTTAGTTTTCGATTTCTAAAGTATTATCTGATATCAACAATGTAATTAGTTCAAGGAATATAGCAGCGAATACTCAATACAATACCTGGTATAATATTATTTGATGATATGTGATGTTTGTTTTGGGATATTTTGAGGTTAGGTTTTAGGCTTTCAAAGTTTTGTACTGCAAACTTTGATATATGAAAATCAATTGAAATTCTTTCCTTATTTCAGTATTAAATTACATGATAAACTCGGGAAAGGGTACTGAGTGGAGTCCAAGAAAACCGAGTGTGAGTTTACCACCCGCTCAAGGCAATTGCTGTAGAATTTTAAGAATTT
Organism: Lathronympha strigana; assembly: GCA_949128165.1. Taxonomy (NCBI): domain Eukaryota; kingdom Metazoa; phylum Arthropoda; class Insecta; order Lepidoptera; family Tortricidae; genus Lathronympha; species Lathronympha strigana. Next base: position 6,580,358 of record OX421905.1, on the reverse strand, counting down.
ATTCTGATCACTTTTCAAGTAGGTAAAGTCAACCAATTGGAACCCTAGGCCACTCTAGAACCTTGTCAAAATGACAAGCAGTAATAGATTTCTTACATACTGATTTATAGCGTCACTGTGACATAGTTCTACAGAGGCCTAGGGTTCCAATTGGTTGACTGTACAAATAGAAAGTTAACCTTTTTTTTTTTCTTTATGTACTACCTAACTAAATGTTACAATTATTTATGTCTTCTACTTAAACCTACTTTAACTAACTTATACATTAAGTTTGCAGCATCGGATAACGGTTGAGATAACATGTAGTTACACCCGCCAATTTTAAGAAAATTCTCATCCGTAATCTCTTTGCGTACCGACTCGTTGCGGACACACTCCATCAAGATATGATATATGTCTTCGTCCACATCACACTCAGAGCATTTAGGTGAAGGAACTTTACGCATCATGTGTGCAAATTTATTTAAAGGTATGTGTCCGCATCGAAGTCTCATTGCAAGTGTTGTATCAATGCGATTTAAATTACTGTCGATAAACCAAAGTGCGCGAGGAAGTTGTGGCTGGACCGTTCTGTACCATATTCCCTTCTCCTGCGATCTCTGGTCAAAAAACTCACACCATAGTTCGCGACAGTGAATTTTCGCTAATCTAAGGCGGTCCGAGAAAGTAGGTATATAATGAAAATCTATCCCGTCACTGTAGGCTTCTCTTGCCAGTTTATCTACTATTTCATTTTCTGGAATTCGTGTTAACGAGCAATTAGGAGAGCTGTTCACAAGATGGAGCTGATGCTAAACCCAAGTAGTACCTAATGGAACTCAGGTTTGGTAAAACTTACGAGAATTCCATTTTCGTCATTCAACTCGTGTTAACGAGCAATTCGGAGAGCGGTTCTCAAGGTGGAGCTGACGCTGAACCCTGGCAGTAACTACTTATATTTACGTCATTCGACTCGTGTTAACGAGCAATTAGGAGAGAAATTCACAAGATCGAGCTAGCGATTTTAGACATTCTTATTTTTACATAAAACTCTCGTGAGTATTTACTCCCGTCAATATTGTCGAAAATAGCTCATGTTTCAGATCTTCAGAGACCCTTTTTCAAGAGCGTGCTTTCGCGATGGCTGTCTTTTTCACACTGCGCGCAGCAGCTGGGTCATTATTTGAGGTGTAAGATAAATGTTACAGAAATAAAAACACACATTTTAATGTGGTCAGTATTATTTTGAACTTTAGGACATATAGCGATAAGGTGCTTAATATTATCACAGATCAATAACGCTTATATTAGTTCAAAAAAGCTAAAATCCAATTTTAATGGTATCGAAAATGAGCTACATGACCACGCAAAAGAACATTTTCTTTAATTTAACAATTTTCAATTGTACAATTTGCATGAAAAACAGTTCATAAAGAGAAAACCATGCGCATTATTTAATTAATAATGTATTAGCGGAGATAAACAATAGATGTTCATGTAAAAAATATATATATATATATATATATATATATATATATATATATATATTTGACCACGAAAAAGACGACTTCAATTCGACATTTTTGTAACCTCCTAAATATTATTTAGGAACTACTTAATATAATATGACTTATACTTACACTTACTTACTTACTTATACTTAGTATGATCATGTTTCTAATTTCCGTTCTCAGCTTAAGTGGCTTCCCATCCGTCTTCGACGTGACTCACATATTCTTTCCCTTCTTTATGGCATTCTCTTTAACCCTGCTACTCCTCCTTATCTCAAAGAGCGTTTTAAGCGGCTCTCTTCTGTTAGATGTTCTCTGGTTCATATTCTTGCTCCTCCAGCATCTACTTCTAAATTTTTCAACAACTCCTTCACCTTTCGGGCTGTCAGGTTGTGGAATGCTCTGCCAGTTAAAATCAGACTAGCCAAATCTCTGTCCATTTTCAAAAATCAGCTGAAGCTTCATATGCTGTCTTTGCCATAAGCTGATCATTTGCTATTTATTTATATGTGTATGTGTATACTTATGTGTATATATATATATTTATTTATGTATATATTATTTTATAGATTTATTTTATTTTATATGTAATTTTTTTGTTTGTTTTGGCTGCTTTCATTTTAGGCGTAGATGTGTGTTTGTATCTTGTTATGCTCTTACTTTTAGTTTTATTTTCATTTTTTGCACTACCTGTTAACTGATACGCTTTCTTCATTTCCCGCTACCCTAAGGTTGTCTGGAAGAGATCGCTTTTTAGCGATAAGACCGCCTGTTGTTACCCAATGCTATTGATTCTTTGTTTCTTTCTGATACTGTTACTGTTATTGGTGCAATAAAGAATATTGATTGATTGATTGATAATATAACTTCTACTCACAAACAAAAATAAACCTTTGAGTATCTTCTCGATCTTTAAATTATACATTATATAAGTTGCAGTGAAGAATATTCTCAGTCGCAAACAATTTATATTAGTCTTCGCTGTCTGATGAAAATATAATTTTTAAATAACATTTTGCGGCGATATGGTTCACCGCCACACCACACATTAAGACTAGCAGCTGATGCTGGATGATCGACGTGCACCTAGAGTAGATGTCTCGCCATATCTCTGTTACAAAAGGTAAAAGCAGAGTAACAAAACTTTCAAAAACAAACTACAAAAGACAGCATTAATTTCAATGTTTTCATCTTATCTTAGGTGAAATCACTTAAGAAGTATCGTGGTCGTATGGACCACGAAAAAGACGACCACGAAATTGTAAACTTCTTACTTTCACGGCTTTGCAGTAAATATACTAGAGGTTTGAAGAAAATGAAATCGATATTATATAATGTATCCGTAAATGACACAACACCAGCGTAGCAATGTATTTATTTACTCAATACTCACCAAATTAAAACCGTAACGAAATTGACGCTCGATCTTGAACACAAATCTCACGTAAACCTTTATTTACATTAATTATTAATAAGTAAAGATAAATTTCTATTGACATTAATCCTGCAATGTGACACAGTTTTATTTCCAAGTGGATTATGGTTAAAAAGATGATACGCAGGGGGTATGGCTCTATTTTATCGTTAAAAATATTAATAAATAAGTGTGACCACGAAAATGACGATGTATTTTGGAACAACAGGAAACGTTGAAAACATATATCTTATCAATGACCTAACTTTTTTATATTTGCCGCATGCATAGAACAACATATTATGAACAATTTATCTGTAGTAAACAGCAAGATTTTCTATACGTTGTTTTTTAACAATGCTATAAACTAGTCGGGGTATCATCCGAACAGGACCACGTAACATGACGTTCGTGCAGAAAATTTAAAATATTATCAAATGAAAAATAAAATAAAATAAAATTTTTATTCATGAAACTTTTAAGTGGTATCGTTGTAACGGTCCAGTTTTCTACTACAAACTTCCTATCCTAATAAAATACAGTTCCTGAATTTTAACTTGTAATATCAATTTGGCCAGTGATCGTGTAGGGGTAAACGTTGTGTCGCGTAGTAAAGCTAGGTTTATTTCATTCGATAAGTTTGCCATTATTTATTTACTCTGCCTTCTGCAATGTTGTCTACCACCTGTATTTTTAAAGAAGCTATGAGCTACTATCACTAAGTACTTTCATCTAAATTTGGAAGCTAACATGAAGGGATTGAACTGTTGAAGATGTACGTGTTGTCAGGTAAAGTCAAGTGAGGTCAAGCTGTAGGAAGGTTCAGTCAGTGTAGTAGTCACTCATATTGGGTCAATTTCAACAGTACTAGTTTTTTGTGTCATTCCGGTGTCATTCTTTATTTACGTTTCTTCGACGTTTCTTTTTATGTCAATCGACACCTCAGACTGTTCTTTGATAAGCTTCTTACAGAGCACTTGATATCTTAAGCCTTTTGAGAATTATCGGAGATTAAAAAAATTTACTCGCACGTGAATGATAAGTATACACAGGAATGATATAGCACTCCACCTGAATGACATTTTTCCCAACGGAATGAAAAAAATAAACACAGGAATGATATCTATACACTAAAATGAGAAAAATGCTAAAAAGTGCCTAAATCAGCCAAGTTCAATACTTACCTAACCGAAAATTTATTTCGAATGGCCATGTTCAATCTAGCATATCGAGTATTTCTTTCAAAAGTGCCACTTTTACTCAATTATGGGGACAATTTATGGTACTTCTACTCGAGATAACAAGCTCTTTTAATTTAAAAACGAAAAAATTGTCCCACAAATTTAATAGGTAAAATTTTAGAATTTCCATTTGAGTTACCGCAATACAAAGCCTATAGAAATAAGCAATACAGTAGAAAAGAACTAAGGACATTTTTGTTGGAAATTAAAAAAAGCTCGTTATTTCGATTTGAAATACATAACATAAAAATTATGTGCCCAAAATGTATATTTCATAAAATTGAAAATTTTTTAAGAATATTTATACAAGCTGAGCCTGAGCTACTCAAATCTTAACCGTCGAGCCTGACGGACGCTAGTAATTTAAAGAGTTACCCTTAAATACTAAGCTTGAGTTAGTGGTCCAGCTTGGTATTTAAGGGTAACTCTTTAAATCACTAGCGTCCGCCCGTTGACCACCTACACGTTATCAGGAAGTGTCACCTCCACACCCTCTAAGCATGTATTTGTAATAAAAGAATCGGAACAGAATGAAAGGAAAAAAGGGCAGGAATAAGCTTCATTAAAAAACATTAAGAGGCAAAATAATCAAATAGGGCTTCTTCTCAATAAGCGTTTTAAAAAAATTCGATGTCTTCTTGGCTTCTTCAACCATAATTGGCTGTGCGATGCACGATGCAACGTCGACGCAATGGCGACACAACGCTTTTTAAAGTAAGTTGAAGACCCCGAAAAGACGTCGACAATCGATCTCGAAAAACGCTAAATATGAGAGCCCATAGAGCCGTGACAAAAGCGAGTTGAGATAAAAAAAGGAAATTTACCAATTTAAGAACAGCATTGTATGTCCGTAACAACAAAATCAACAACGCGTACAAATAAAAATATTTAAAATATAAAAAATATAACTCAACAGTCACTTATTATTTTTATAATGTTTACTCAATTTAAGAACAGTTAACAACATAATTTTTAAGAAAAAAAACCGACTTCATTTGGTTCCCGGTAAAAGTGAAATTAAGAATTTGTTTGAGTTAGCCAGTTTACTTCACAAATATCCAATACACCGCACGTGTACGATTGAAAATTGAGGAGCTTTCTTAATGTCCTAGGGCTTCCATCATTACATTTGAAGTATAATCAAACGGAACTCCCTTGTAGACCTTTAAACAAACAAAATAACAATGTGTTAAATTGGATGACAGACTGTAAATTAACGAGCATATTCATTATGCCATCCCTGATTATCAACATCAGGTCCACTCCAGCAAAATGATGGCCACAATAAGAAAATGCCTAAGCTAATTATGAACACCCTCTAATCACAATTAACCTGCCGTTTAAATTTGAGGAGTTCTCTGAATTCTTCTAGAACTCCATCATCAGAATATAAAACAAATCAAAATAATGAATGTCACAACTAGGATAATAAGTAGAGCTAGGTTTATTAACCAGTTCCACTTTGCGATCCCTGGTCTTCATCATCAGATCCAGTTCATCAAAATGTTGGCTCCGCCAAAACACTGTTTTAGTTACTTAAGGAAACCCTCAAATCAGAATGCATGTGCCGTTAAAATTTGAGGAATTCTCTCAATCCCTCATGAAGCCCATCATCAAAATAGAACTATAATCAAATAGGACTATCTTGAAGGTATTTCTTTACAAAGAAAAGATGAATGTCTCAAATCGGATGATAGAGCTGGGAATTAACAAGCAGTTCCACTTTGCCATCCCTGGTCTTCATCATCAGGTTCACTCCACCAAATTGATGATGTTCGTAAAGAAATGCTCGAGTGTCTTAAGAAACTACCCAAATCATCATGCATGTGCCTTTCAAATTTGAGGAGTTCCATCAGTTCCTCATGGATCCCATCATCAGAAATTGATTTTGAAAAAAACGGGACAAACCTGGAACCATCTATTTTCAGAATTTTTTTTTTTTTTTAATCTGATGACAGTCCTGGGAATTACCAAGCAGTTCCACTTTGACATCCCTGGTCATCATCATTAGGGCCACTCCACCAAATTGATGATGTTCGTAAAGAAATGCTCGAGTGTCTTAAGAAACTACCCAAATCATCATGCATGTGCCTTTCAAATTTGAGGAGCTCCCTCAGTTCCTCATGGATCCCATCATCAGAAATTGATTTTGAAAAAAACGGGACAATTCTGAAACCATCTTTATACAGACAAAAAAATATTTTTTAAAATCGGATCATAGTCCTGAGAATTACGAAGCAGTTCCACTTTGCCATCCCTGGTCTTCATTATCACATCCACTCCACCAAATTGATGAGTTTCGTAAAGAAATGCTCGAGTTTCTTAAGAAATCACCCAAATCAGCATGCATGTGCCTTTCAAATTTGAGGAGTTCCCTCAGTTCCTCATGGATCCCATCATCAGAAATGGATTTTGAAAAAAACGGGACCAACCAGGTACTGTCTACTTTCAGAAAACAAAAAAAAAATTCAAATCGGTTCAGTAATGACGGAGTTATGAGTGAACATCCATTAAAAAAAATTCAGACGAATTGAGAACCTCCTCCTTTAGAAATATTGAAGTCGGTTGAAAATCAACAACGCGTACAAATAAAAAATATATCAAATAACTACTAACTAGTACCTACTACTAGTTATCACTTGTTTACCATGTTTAAATGAAGTAACATTTGAAGGCTGGGGGAGCAACAAGGGTATTGACGTTGGTGGAAGGCGATTAACAAATCTCCGTTTCGCCGACGACATAGTCTTGTTCTCGTCCGCACCTGCGGAGCTCAGCATCATGCTAGAAGACCTGAGCAGGGCAAGCCTTGAGGTGGGATTAATGATGAACATGTCAAAGACCAAGCTCATGAAGTCATGACTAACTCCTCGAAAACAACAGAGTGGTAGTAGATGGTGAAGCAATGTTATATGTCGATGAGTATATATACCTGGGCCAAATAGTCTCCTTCCAGGCACGAAAAGACAAGGAGGTCGCAAGACGTACCGAAAATGCCTGGAGGAGCTATTGGTCTATGAATGATCAGATGAAGGGTGACCTTCCCATATCTTTAAAAAAGAAACTCTTGGACTTATGCATTCTTCCCATCATGACCTACGGAGCACAGACTTGGTCTTTGACAAAAGTTAAGAAATCCACCCCCAAGGTTTGCCAGCGAGCCATGGAGCGAAGTATTCTTGGCGTGAAGTTAAATGATCGCATCAGATGTACGGTACTACGCTCCAAGACCCGAATAGCCGACGTAGCAGAAACAGCCGCCAAACTGAAATGGGACTGGGCTGGACATGTTTGCCGTATGCCCGATGAGTTGTGGGCTAAAACAGTAACCAAATGGGTACCACATAATAGAACACGGGACTGCGGCAAACCTCAGCGGCGATGCCGAGACGACCTGGATGTCTTTAGTAGGAACTGGTGGGAGATGGGGCAAGACAGAGATACGTGGAAGGAGAGGAGGGAGGCCTTTGCCCAGCAGTGGGACAGTCTAGGCTCATATAAATAAATATAAAAACATTTGAAAAAAAAAAGAATGGTGGTCACTGAAGTGTTTTTCGAAAAATAGTTTTGATTAATAATTACCTACTTGGAGTAATTTTGACAAAAATTGCCAAATACAGGTGTTTACCAGTTTACCGAGAAACACCCAATTGATGTCAATGCGTATTTTTTAACCACTAATTCAGGGGTCTAGCTTTACCCATCATAAAACGACATGAGGTTTAATGGCTTGTAGAAAAATATGATACAGCCGGAATCTTATTTTGTCGGACTTGGCGGGGGCATGGCAGTGCCCCCAAATAAAACTTAAACACAAAAGTGAAGCTACTTTTGATATCATTCCGGTGTTATTTTCATTCTGGTGGGTATTAAAGCCATTTTACTACACCGAAATCACCGGAATGAAATTGGTGGAATGATAAACCGAGGTCAAATAAAATTATAAAAAAATAACTAAATCCCACATTCTTTAACTATCGCGACATTTAAACTCACAAGTACAAAATACACGATCTGTAAATATTTGAAAAATAACAAATTATAAACAAAAAACATAGCAAACTCCGGAATGATATTTTTTTTGTCCCCGTAAATCGAAATGACATGACTCGCGTGTGTAGCGGATCTATTCGGCATCACGTCGACATCTTCTTGCGGTGAGAGCCGTGGCACAACTGACTCCTCAAAGTGCGCAGGAGACGGGGGGCGTACGAAGTCAAACTTAGCCAATAAACGTCGATGAAATTTGTCCGCGGTAATAAGGATTATTTTGCCGGACAAATTTCTTTACGCATAATAAGGGGGTTTACTAAAGAGTTAGTAAGCAAGTAATATTTTAAAGGGTTCTTTATTGATATGGTATTATAATGAACTAAAAACTAATTTGATATCTTGTATAGTTTTCGAGTTATGCGGCATTAAACAAGAATAACTGGGTCCCGGACAACCCACCTGAATGAAAAAATGGGCCTTTATTATTATTTTTTTCAATTATTTAATATTTTAATATTAGTTATTGCCCGAGGTCGATAGATAATAGATGTTTCCAAAAAAAATAGTATATGATGACTGTTGGGTGTACTCCTCAAACTAAGCTCTTCTGACCCGGAACCGAGGAATTTGGTGTCAATGAAGTAACTCCAGGATAGTACACAATGTAGATTTAATTACTTATCGTTACAGGTAAGTTTAGGTAAATGAAAATAATTAATTGGTACATGTGTTGCCGCTACGGTCGTACGGTGCAGTCTGAATAGGTATGCTGCGCAGGGTGCCTCGACGTATGTGTGACGTCATGAACGCGTCGTCAACCGGTATTCCGGTTTATGTTGCGCCAACATCCTCCCGCCTCTTAAAGCTTTGGCTTTAAGCTTCATCGTCGTCGAGGAAGGGAAATATTCTATTAATAGCTCTCCGGATCGTGCCCTTGGTGGTGAGTATGTCCGCGACTCGACTTGCTCCGTCGCTGCCAGGATACACTGCCTGGATTCGTCCCAATGGCCATTTGAGTGGTGGTGTAGCTTCGTTGTTTATCAGGACCATCTGACCGGGCTTAATGTCAGGGCGTCGCTGCTGCCATCGGGTGCGCTGCTGCAGCTCGCAGATGTATTCTTGACTCCATTTTGACCAAAAGTGCTGTCTTGCCTGCTCAATCCTTGCATATCTATGGAGTCGATTTGGATTCACTTCTTGCAAGTCAGGCGCCGGTAGCGATACAAGGGGTCTTCCAATGAGAAAGTGCCCTGGGGTGAGAGGTGCTAAATCATGGGGAGATGAAGACATGGGATAGAGGGGCCTACTGTTGAGGATGGCCTCTATCTGTGCGAACAAAGATGTCATCTCTTCAAACGTTAAATGAGTATTGCCTACCACCCTTTTCATATGGAATTTCGCAGACCGAATAGCTGCCTCGTAAAGGCCTCCAAAATTTGGAGCGTACGCAGGTGAAAAATTAAAAACTATCTTATCGTCTACAAATGCATCTGACACAGAACTGGAAGCCGCCTTGAGAAATTCGCCTAGTTCGCGGCTGGCGCCTAAGAAATTTCTCCCGTTATCACAAAATATCTCTCGAGGCGCTCCTCGACGAGATATGAAGCGACGCAAGGCCAGAATGAAATCTTCTGTGCTCAGAGAACTTACAAGTTCCAAATGAACTGCTTTTACCTTAAAATCTATAAAAACACAAAGATAACTCTTATAGAGTTTTGCACCACGACCTTTCCTGTCACTCACTAAAAATGGACCAGCGAAATCAGTTCCCGCCATCTCGAACGCGAACCCAGGTGATTCGCTGAGGAGGCAACCTACCCATGATTTGCTGAGCAACTTCTTCTTTCATCCGTTTGCAGCGTGCGCAATCATTATATGTACGTCGAGCAAGAACTCTGCCATTTAATGGCCAATAGTTTTCCCGAATGACTGAGAGGAGAAGTTGTGGCGATGCATGCAGTAGCTTAAAATGAAAGTATCTAAATAACAATTTAGTAAAATTATGCTTAGCATCCAAGAGAATAGGGTGTTTTTTATTGAAATCATAATTAGAATTATCTATTCTTCCACCTACTCGGATCAGCCCTGCGTCATCTATGAAAGGAGTTAATTTACTTGAACCGGTTATGGATCGCGGGTTGTTATCATAGTTAGGAAACTTTCCTTCTGTGACAAATATGCTAACTTGACCTCTGCTTGTTCAATCTCCTGTACAGTTAAAGATCCGTTTGCATTATATTTTTGTTTACGTTGCGAGCTATTGAGAAACCGAAACACGTACGCAAAGATTTGTCGAAGCCTCAGAAAGCTTGAATAATTGGTCATGTCGATTATCGGCCCAATCGGTTTATCAATCGTCGCTGTGTGTACGTGTAGCTCCGGTAAGCTCAGTTCGGTGGCTGTACTTTGCTTAGGCCACTGATCAATTGTATCCTGCAAGAATGCAGGTCCCTCCCACCACAGTGACAACGACTGTATTTCATCGGGAAACACGCCGCTTGAAGCTAGGTCACTCGGGTTCTGAGCAGATGGGACATACATCCATGCAGCATTTGAGCACTTATTATTTATTTCAGCGACTCGATGCGACACAAACGTACACAACTTATTTGTAGGAATGCGCAACCACCCCAAGACAATTTTACTATCACTATCCGACCAATAATATCTGTTTCCAATACTACAGCGCAAAGCTTGTACAAACTTTTCACATAAACGCGAAACTAGTAAGGCAGCACAAAGCTCTAACCGTGGGATGGTCGTCGCCTTCAGGGGTGCTAAATTTGATTTAGCGCACAAAAGTCGAACCGTACAATTTCCCAAATCGTCTGTTGACCTTAAATAGATAAATCCTGCATATGCCTTTAAAGAGGCATCCGAAAATGCATGGATTTGAATCTCAACCACGTTTCTGCAGCTGGCGTGGCGTGGAATACTTATTTCCTTCAAATAATGAATACTATTAACAAATCTGGTCCAGATACAGTTCGGCGCCTGGGGTATTTCTTGATCCCAGTCCAAATTCTGTGACCATAACGATTGCAGAAAGACTTTACATAAAATAACACATACACTCAACAGCCCTAAAGGATCAAAAATACTTGACGCCACAGATAGGACGGCTCTTTTAGTGTACTTAACATGGTTATTTAACAACTGCAATTTTGAACATTTTATCAAAATGCTATCTTCATTTGGATTCCACTCCACGCCTAGCGTGTTACTTTGATTGGATATCTTTAAATTGTCCTGCTGACCATCATTAATGACTCTCACATTACTTAAAAAATCTTTTGAGTCACTTTTCAACTTCCTCAAATTAAAATTAGCTGAGCTTAAGGTTTCGTTGACCCTTTGATAAAGAGTAATTAACAGTTTCTCGTCATCCGTGCCGCTTATTAAATCATCAATATAAAAATCATGAACTATTACTTCTTTTATCAAAGGATCGGTAGCTTCATAGCCTAGCTGTGCCAAACATCTCGTGCTTAAGAACGGTGCACTTGAGGTACCATATGTCAGGGTATTTAAGGCCAGGTACTTCATGCGCTCACCTTCATTTTTACGCCACAATATCATTTGAAGGTATCTCTGTGAAGGTTCCACGATTATTTGCCGATACATTTTTTCTATATCTCCCGTGAATATGAATTCGTGTTGACGAAATCTTATTAGAATAGAAAAAATGTCGTCTTGGACCGTGGGACCCACCATGAGAATATCATTGAGGGATTAACCTGAATTTGTCCGAGCTGAAGCGTCAAAAACCACCCTACACTTCGTAGATTCGCTCTGATCTTTCAAAATTGGATGATGTGGTAAAAAATAAGCTTTTTCAGGCTTCTTGCTCTCTGACAAATGACCCAACTCAGCATATTCCTCAATAAAATCAACATATTGCGATTTTACATCAGGCTGCCTTTTGAACCGTTGCTCTAAAGAGCCAAATCTCTTTCTAGCTACTCTATATGAGTCACCTATCATATCCGGTTCACCCTTTAAGGGCAGCGTGACGCAAAACCTGCCATCAGCTAAGCGTCGTGTGTTTTGCTTGAAATGTTCTTCGCACGCCTCCTCTTCTGGGGACAACACTGGTGAGACTGGCACTTCCTCCAACTCCCAAAACTTTCTTAGCTGATCGCGTCTTTCCCTACTAAAACCACAGTGTGTAGTTTTTAATGTATTATTTTCTGTAATTATTTTACTTTTTCCTACCACTAACCAACCGAATATAGAATTGACTAACCTAGGTTTATTGCGCCCAAGCTTTATCTGTTCCCCGCTAACTAAGTCCCAAAATATTTCCCCTCCTATTAAAATATCTATATCAGATGGGGTGTGCCAGCCTGGGTCGGCCAACCTGATATTGTTAGGGATCTCAATATCTGAAATGTTTACTGGCTCTGACGGTAACCGTCTCATTATCTGAGGGACAACATAGGCATTGATTCGCTCACAAGGCCCTTTGCTATTTCTATGATTACGAGCATGAATGGCCACAGCACACTGCTTAGTATAGCATTAAATGTCATATCCTGAAGAGCGGTAATTAGTACATTATCAATATCCTCACCCTTCATGCCTAACTTCTTCACCAGTGACTCAGATATAAAATTGGGCTGAGCACCATTGTCGAGAAAACAACGAGCCTCATGAATTTCATTTGTTTTTTCATTTCTTACTAAAACAATTGCAGTGCACAGTAAAACTTCGTTATCAACACAAGCTGATAACGACGCGGGCGCAGACACATACTCTTTTTCCATTACTTCCTTCTTACTATCCGACGTCATTGTTTTATGCAACAGAGTATTGTGTTTACGCTTACATATAACGCACGGATTCGATTTACACTGGTGCGCAAAATGCCCACCACGAAAGCAGTTGATACACACTTTCAATTTCCTTATCAATGCATTTCGATCATCAACTGTCATTTGATTTAATTTCTCACAGTTATAAATTAAATGATCACCATTACACACACGACAAACTCGCGCATTACTAACATTTAAGTGGCTCGACGTGCTAGACTCGCTTGCAGCGGCAACAAACGACTTTTGTACCTTATCCATTCGTTTATAATGCATCTGCTTATTATCTGTTTTCTCGCTAGTAGTTGCCGCCGAAATAATTTCCAACACATCGGCCCTCTGACGCAAAAACTCATAAAAATTATCCAACTTAGGATTCTCCGCTAAACTATTTCTATATTCTTCCCACTTCGTACCAGTAGACGTATCCAATTTGCTAGTAAACATAAATATAATAAGTGTGTCCCAGTTATCTGTTTTTTCCCCTAAATTATTCAAAGCCCTCAAATGTTTAGAAACATGATCAATTAGAAAACGCAAAGCCTTATCAGACTCCCTTCCTGTTAAAGACACGTTAAAAAGTGACTTGAGGTGAGTGTGAATAAGCTGGCGTTTGTTATCAAATCTGTCGCAAACTAGTTTCCAAGCAGCGATATAGTTAGCCGCCGATATCTCTAATGATTCAATGACAGACGCTGCGCTCCCTAATAAGGATGCCTTTAAATATTGGAATTTGCAAATATCACTGAGACTTTCATTATTGTGAACAATTGACGTGTAAACATCGCGAAACTCTAACCATTTGCTGGTACATCCATCGAAGGTCGGAAGACGTATGGTAGGTAGACGGACACCACCCGCGTCCGCCCCACTGTGGGACGAGCGCGCGTCGTCGTCAAGACCAGCCAGTGAGGAACGAGGCTCATTAGCCGCGATCAATTCCTGCGCCTGACTAATTGCACAAAAAAATATTTTTTCCGTATTTTCCCACTCACTAAAATCGAACCCGCTGGCTGGTGTTTCGTCAACCTTCACTTTTGATTCGCACACTTCTATACTAGTTTGGATCTTATCATATTCCTCAAATAACAAATCAATTTTCCTTAATCTTAATTTAATTTCGTTTAACTGTGCCGTAGACACCTGCTTTAGTTTTTTAAACTCTTCTAAATAATTCCTAAATGTAGTTAATCGACCCTTAATCGATGATCTTTTCGCTTTCAATTCTGTGTCAGCCATATTGTAAACTTATCAAATATAGGTCAAGTAGACAAAGAATGCAATAAATACCTTAACGTCTACCTTAGTAAGTACAGGAAACAGCTGTTCGTCTCACCGGCGATAACCAGAACAATAGAACTCGGCGCGGGCGACTTTTGGGCAGGCGCGGGCGCGGGAGCGCGACAGCAAATCTCCCTTTTGTTCTCGAAGTCGGCTTTAACACTTGGCACTTGATAATTCCAATTACTGGTAGGTATTTCACTCCGTCTTCACTTGTTTTCGCTGGGAATAATTCAACTCGATTCTTCTTCCTTATCTGGTTACCAATTAGATGAAATAAATTGCAGATTCGTGCTACGTGTCCACATAGCAACAATAGATCACGGTCGCCAATATGTTGGGTGTACTCCTCAAACTAAGCTCTTCTGACCCGGAACCGAGGAATTTGGTGTCAATGAAGTAACTCCAGGATAGTACACAATGTAGATTTAATTACTTATCGTTACAGCTACGGTCGTACGGTGCAGTCTGAATAGGTATGCTGCGCCGGGTGCCTCGACGTATGTGTGACGTCATGAACGCGTCGTCAACCGGTATTCCGGTTTATGTTGCGCCAACAATGACTATTTTGACTTTCTGCACCAGCGTTTTCAGTCTTGCCATCAAATTTTATTGCTTGGGATATTCACCCTATTACTCTAAATTATGTCGTTAATCTCATCAACCGACTTCAATATTTCAAAAGGAGGAGGTTCTCAATTCGACTGAATTTTTTTTTTTTTATTTTTTTTTTTTAATGGATGTTCACTCATAACTCCGTCATTACTGAACCGATTTGAATTTTTTTTTTGTTTTCTAAAAGTAGACGGTTCCTGGTTGGTCCCGTTTTTTTCAAAATCCATTTCTGATGATGGGATCCATGAGGAACTGAGGGAACTCCTCAAATTTGAAAGGCACATGCATGCTGATTTGGGTGATTTCTTAAGAAACTCGAGCATTTCTTTACGAAAATCATCAATTTGGTGGAGTGGACCTGATGATGAAGACCAGGGATGGCAAAGTGGAACTGCTTCGTAATTCTCAGGACTATGATCCGATTTTAAAAAATATTTTTTTGTCTGTATATAGATGGTTTCAGGATTGTCCCGTTTTTTTCAAAATCAATTTCTGATGATGGGATCCATGAGGAACTGAGGGAACTCCTCAAATTTGAAAGGCACATGCATGATGATTTGGGTAGTTTCTTAAGACACTCGAGCATTTCTTTACGAACATCATCAATTTGGTGGAGTGGACCTGATGATGAAGACCAGGGATGTCAAAGTCGAACTGCTTGGTAATTCCCAGGACTATCGTCCGATTTTAAAAAATATTTTTTTTTCTGAAAATAGATGGTTCCAGATTTGTTCCGTTTTTTTCAAAATCAATTTCTGATGATGGGATCCATGAGGAACTGAGGGAACTCCTCAAATTTGAAAGGCACATGCATGATGATTTGGGTAGTTTCTTAAGACACTCGAGCATTTCTTTACGAACATCATCAATTTGGTGGAGTGGACCTGATGATGAAGAACAGGGATGGCAAAGTGGAACTGCTTGTTAATTCCCAGCTCTATCATCCGATTTGAGACATTCATCTTTTCTTTGTAAAGAAATACCTTCAAGATAGTCCTATTTGATTATAGTTCTATTTTGATGATGGGCTTCATGAGGGATTGAGAGAACTCCTCAAATTTTAACGGCACATGCATTCTGATTTGAGTGTTTCCTTAAGTAACTAAAACAGTGTTTTGGCGGAGCCAAAATTTTGATGATCTTGATCTGATGATGAAGACCAGGGATCGCAAAGTGGAACTGGTTAATAAACCTAGCTCTTCTTATTATCCTAGTTGTGACATTCATCTTTTTGATTTGATTTATATTCTGATCGTGATTCTGATTAGGCGTCTTTTAGCGTAATTAATTAAGAGAATTCGACTTTTCTTGGATTGGTTAAATAAAAAATGCAAATTTTAACGTGCTTAATCTTCTATAGTAAAACTTAGTCTACGTGTAACATTATTCGAGGATAGTTGGGGTATGAGGGACAATATGTCGTGACGTAGGGTGACGTTGGCGTATATCGCGCTCCGTATTGGCCGCGATATGTATGACGCGACATACGTAACTGCGGTGCTCCGATAACAGATGTCGCTGTGAGTCTCATTCGGAACATGCCCCCGGCCTTGAAAGATCTGGCTTTCAAGAGGAATGTTGAGCTTCTTCGTCTTCATTTGGCTGAGATACCAAGGGGCAGATTTTGACGTAGGCGCGTCTGATGATGCCGGTTGCGGTTTGGATATCTGCCACTCTTGACACTCCGTCTTTGCCAGGAATAGTCTTGACAATGCGTCCCAAGTGCCACTTTAGTGGAGGCAGGTAGTAGTAGGGATGTGTGCGTTCTGTATCAGAGGAGGCCTGGACAGCATTACGATAGTAAAAATTTCAAGTGTACAATAGGCGATGGGGCAACGTGCAAGAGACGTTCTGCTCAAATTTTAACGCATGACGTTTTTTTTAGAGGTATATTTTCTTAAACAAAAGCGTGTATCTAGAAACACGTTTGCATTTATGTTTCAAATAACGCCTCAGCAAATGAAATCTTTTGTCCCTTTCATTAGCATGAACCTTCACTATAGCTATTCCCTTCTCTCATGAATCTTTTGTCCCTTTCATTCGCATAAACATTCGCTATAGCTATTCCCTTCTCTCATGAGAAATTCATGTCTATTTAAAACTCATTACCTCATCGTATCCTAATGCTAATCACTATGAAATGCTATTTAGTTAATCATCGTCGTACCTAACTGTAACTCTAGTATGGGTTTTGCTTTTTAGACAAGTAAGATATAAGTGTTTAGGTAAACTGGATATTTAAAAACAAAATACCCAGATGCATCCTCTGACGGGGCCGCCCGTAATGCGCAAATTTTCTTATTTGACACGTGGTCTATAATTAAGTTATTTTTCTGGACCTTTGTACTTTCTAAATGTCTTGTTCGTATTTTTCCGTGTTTTTGAACATTAAAAGTGTATTTTGAACTCAGTGCTTTCTCTTCAACACCAAGACCTCACCCTACCGGCTTCAATTGTATTACAGTGAAGATCAACCTTTATAATTTATTTGTTTCTTAATGTATGTTTGCAAATGTCGTAGCTCATGTTAGATATAATTTGCTTTTAGGTTGTCAACTCATGAATTCACGTCATCATTATTTTATTAATAAAACCCAGGGCTTATTCATTTCCTATAATATTTTCTAGTAAGTGCAAGTGTTACAGTGCGAGTGTTCTACGTTCACGCGGAAATTCAGCTTAAAATAATGTTCGTAAGTTTGAAATATTTTATTTATTTAGCTATACCATTCACTTTCTTGAATTTGGTATTAAGTAATGTTTATTCTGCATTAAATCTAGGGATGAGAGAACAAGTGTACTTCTACCAATTTCATATGAATTAAGTGCATATCGGTACTAACTTTAACTTTATATTTACAAGAGCAAAATGTCTCTACCTCAAAAATAATAATGTGTCTGTAATGTGTTTAATATGTGTGTGTGTGTGTAAATGGCTGTATGTGTTGTACTTTTTGTGTGTTTTTTTATTTTAATTAATATTCTTTTTTCTGAAATGTTTTGTAAGTTGTGCAATAAAGAGTTATTGTATTGTATTGTCTCTCGATTAAGGAACTGAAAATAACAAAATCTTATTATTTATTTTTAGGTCCGACTTCGAGTACTACGTCTCGTCTAAGAAAAACCTCAAGTCTGAGGATGAATCTGGATCGTTAAAGTAAGTATTTTCAATATTTTTTTACTTAAAATTGTATTTACTTTTTAATAATTTGTAAGAAATTATTTAAAGGCTAACCACTATTTATTGCAGGATTCAGAAGAAAACAACTAAGAGGAAAAGCGCATCTGATATTCCGAAACGTGACGCGGGCTGGCCGCTGGAGAGTGACACCGACGAAGTACATATCAGTAAAAGGTAATTTATTATAACTGTGATTAAGAACCTGTCTACAAAACAAAAGCTAAGCTAGCTTAATTCTTTTTTTATTTATTTATTAGAACTGAAAATAACATAAAGTTTTTGATGTTACAGCAAGAAGATAAAACCAAAAAAAACTGTGAAAAACAAAAGTGGACGACAGGCATCGCCCGTTTTAAAATCCGATACGTTGCAGGACAGTGATACCGAACTTGGTGATGACTACAAAACTATAAGGTAAACAATTAAATTCTGTTGTTTTATCTATAATCTTTTGTCTTAAAATAAAAAAGTTAAAAAGTAACTTAGAATTAGACAAATAAGTATCAGTAGTTCCTCCGTGGAGCAACAACAAGCCTTAGAATATGAGCCTATATTGTAATATTTTAATTCGTCAATGTTAAGTAAGCCGAGCCTTAAAAAATAACTGTGTATGTTATGTCTAAATGTTTTATTAGAGAATCTAATTTAGTTTCTAATATTCCAGTACGACAATCAACTCGAAGAAATCAGCAAAGAAGCAAAGTCCTCGTCAAGCGACACCTGAATGTAAACCAGGCTGGTTTTCGAGCTGGGGTGACGAAGTAGATGTGGAAGCGCAGCGTCGTGCATCCGCTGTCAACTCACTGGCGTCTGTGCTGAATACGTCGCGTCCCCGGCGGATTCGTGCGCCGCACAGCTTCGTTACCCGGTGATCTTTTTATTGATCTTAAACTCTATAACGTAGGAGATATTCAAAACGTTCCGTCTGAAGCTCGTTGGGAGAAAGCCTTGGTTAATTTCAAGTATCGTGTGGATTCCAATTCAGTTATTGTAGACGGAATAAATAAGATTCTAAAGCGTTGTAAGGACGACTTTACAGAGGAAGGAACTTTCTACCCGGATAAAAAAAGTCAATAATCCTACAAGGTTTTAATTTACGTCTTAGTTAAACGCAGTCTATTCCGGTGTCAACTTGCATACTTTTTTGAGAGTACATGCAAATAGCCTATTGGTAAAATGCGTCATAGTTCGATATTTTGTTCAGTGTGTGACATAAGTATTCCGAGTAAAGCCTTTTCTGCACACTTACGCTCTAACTTGCACAAAAATAATAATTCTGTTCAATTAACTCCAGATATTGAAAAAATAAGCAGTGCTTTCCGTAGTAGAATAGCATCGTACAGAGTCCGTGGGCCTGAGAGTGGTGTCCATGAACCACCAGTAAAGTTTTTGTATGCTCTTCGTAGTCATGTTCGACATATTCTCGAAGCGAGAAGGGCTGCTTTTGGATCTATAAAGGTTAACTTTGAATTGTTTGCTGAATTTGGTTTGCCGAAAAATGAAGCATGTGAAATTAAATCATTCGCTACACAAAATATCGTTTTAAATCAAAGTTATGAGTTTAAAGAAATATTTTCTAATATTTTGAAAACATTGAACACGAAAATTGATGAATTTCAAGAACGGGACAGTGGCTGGAGTTTTATACTAAACCTATATCTCGAGGTAAATATATATTTGAAAAAATAACCCAAATATAAGCGTTAATGTTTACGGCTTAAGAAAAAATGAAGTGGTTGGACCATTATATAAAACCAGGACAAAACGAAAGCATCATGTTAATTTGTTGTTGTTGGAAAAAGGTAATCAATCGCATTATTGCTTGATAAAAAATTTAGCTCGACTTTTAAAAAGTCAGTTGACGAAACATAACGGGAAAATATTTTTTTGTGATGAATGCTTAATATTTTTTAACAAAGAGGATAAATTAAATAATCATGTTTGTGGTGGGGTTGCAACTGCATTACCCGATCGTGGCACTCCCATCCAGTTCAAACATTTCGAAAGAATTCAATTAAACCCATTTGTTGTATATTCTGATTTTGAATGCATATTAGAACCAAAAACAGACCATGAATTTAATTCAAAATGTACTACTACGTTACATAAACATGTCCCAGCTGCCTTTGCATATTGTATTGTGTGTTCCTATGATAGTTCACTCAACAAATATGTTAGTTATCGGGGGCTTGATTGTGTTAGTAAATTTCTCAGTTATCTGAAAAGTGATGTAACTAAGATTAAGAAAATGTATGATAGCCCTGCACCTTTAAAGCTCACAGATGAGGAAGAAAAACAGTTCAAAGAGACAAAGTACTGTTTTCTTTGTAATAGATTGCTTTTAGCCGTTGCTGTTAGAGGTCATTGTCACCTTACAGGTCGCTTTAGAGGCGCTGCTCATTCGTTTTGCAATATTCAATTTCGTTTACCAAAGTTTATACCGGTATTTTTTCATAATTTGTCTGGCTATGATTGTCATCTGTTTATTCGTGAATTAGGAGAAATGACTGGTAGGTTAAAGGTTATAGCAAAAATAAAGAAAATTATATTTCTTTCACTAAATTTTTCCATGATAAAGACGAGTTTATGCCTGTACGTTTTGTCGATTCATTCAAGTTTTTAGGAACTAGTTTAGAAAAGCTAACAGCTGATTTGAATAATGACGACTTTGTTCATTTACGAAGTTTCTTTCCCGATCATATCCAATTCACGCTACTTAGAAGTAAAGGTATTTATCCCTATGAATATATTACATGCTGGGATATTTACAAAGAAAATGAACTACCACCACAACATTATTTCTACAGCTCAATAACCGATAGTACTATTTCGGACGCTGAGTATAACCGAGCTAGGCATGTTTGGAACATATTTAATTTAATTAGGTGACTACACCGACCTCTACCTAAAGACAAATGTGTTATTATTGGCTGACATATTTGAAAACTTTAGACATACCTCTATGTTAAACTACAAGCTAGATCCTGCTTTTTACATGACAGCTCCGTCTTTAAGTTTTGACGCAATGTTACTTATTACCAACCTGAAATTAGAACTCATAAATGATCTTGAAATAATTCGAATGATACAAAAAGGAATTCGTGGAGGTGTTTGCCTTTGCTCTACGAGATATGCGCGTGCTAATAATAAATATTTGCCTGATTATGACTCATCTGTTTCGGATTCTTTTTTGTTTTATAAAGACTGTAACAATCTATACGGTTTCGCAATGTGCAGTTATTTGCCTTATGCCGATTTCAAGTTATTGAGTAAAGATGAAATTGAAAAAATAAATTTTTTACACGTGCCAGATAATAGCCTCCACGGTTTTATATTAGAAGTGGATTTAGAATACCCTGAATACCTACATAATTTGCATAATGACTTTGCATTTTGTCCGCAAAAATTTGTACCCCCTGGATCAAAAAATTCTAAACTGATTCCAAACATGTACGACAAATATGAATATAATATTGTCTTCTGGTACCGCGATTGTTATTCATTGAAATTAAACACTTTAGAACGGATTAATCGCGTTTATTAACACCATGATCCTACGTTTCGAGCCCTTTACAGCACTCGTTTTCACAGGGTTAAGATGATGACTGAGAGAATGCAAATTCTCCCCGTCAATCAAAAAAGTTACTAAGTGTAGTCAGTTGTCCTGGTTTTATATAATGGTCCAACCACTTCATTTTTTCTTAAGCCGTAAACATTAACGCTTATATTTGGGTTATTTTTTCAAATATATATTTACCTCGAGATATAGGTTTAGTATAAAACTCCAGCCACTGTCCCGTTCTTGAAATTCATCAATTTTCGTGTTCAATGTTTTCAAAATATTAGAAAATATTTCTTTAAACTCATAACTTTGATTTAAAACGATATTTTGTGTAGCGAATGATTTAATTTCACATGCTTCATTTTTCGGCAAACCAAATTCAGCAAACAATTCAAAGTTAACCTTTATAGATCCAAAAGCAGCCCTTCTCGCTTCGAGAATATGTCGAACATGACTACGAAGAGCATACAAAAACTTTACTGGTGGTTCATGGACACCACTCTCAGGCCCACGGACTCTGTACGATGCTATTCTACTACGGAAAGCACTGCTTATTTTTTCAATATCTGGAGTTCATTGAACAGAATTATTATTTTTGTGCAAGTTAGAGCGTAAGTGTGCAGAAAAGGCTTTACTCGGAATACTTATGTCACACACTGAACAAAATATCGAACTATGACGCATTTTACCAATAGGCTATTTGCATGTACTCTCAAAAAAGTATGCAAGTTGACACCGGAATAGACTGCGTTTAACTAAGACGTAAATTAAAACCTTGTAGGATTATTGACTTTTTTTATCCGGGTAGAAAGTTCCTTCCTCTGTAAAGTCGTCCTTACAACGCTTTAGAATCTTATTTATTCCGTCTACAATAACTGAATTGGAATCCACACGATACTTGAAATTAACCAAGGCTTTCTCCCAACGAGCTTCAGACGGAACGTTTTGAATATCTCCTACGTTATAGAGTTTAAGATCAATAAAAAGATCACCGGGTAACGAAGCTGTGCGGCGCACGAATCCGCCGGGGACGCGACGTATTCAGCACAGACGCCAGTGAGTTGACAGCGGATGCACGACGCTGCGCTTCCACATCTACTTCGTCACCCCAGCTCGAAAACCAGCCTGGTTTACATTCAGGTGTCGCTTGACGAGGACTTTGCTTCTTTGCTGATTTCTTCGAGTTGATTGTCGTACTGGAATATTAGAAACTAAATTAGATTCTCTAATAAAACATTTAGACATAACATACACAGTTATTTTTTAAGGCTCGGCTTACTTAACATTGACGAATTAAAAT
This sequence comes from Lathronympha strigana, assembly GCA_949128165.1. Classification (NCBI taxonomy): domain Eukaryota; kingdom Metazoa; phylum Arthropoda; class Insecta; order Lepidoptera; family Tortricidae; genus Lathronympha; species Lathronympha strigana. The sequence continues at coordinate 6,557,467 of OX421905.1, read as the reverse complement.
ATTACAATATAGGCTCATATTCTAAGGCTTGTTGTTGCTCCACGGAGGAACTACTGATACTTATTTGTCTAATTCTAAGTTACTTTTTAACTTTTTTATTTTAAGACAAAAGATTATAGATAAAACAACAGAATTTAATTGTTTACCTTATAGTTTTGTAGTCATCACCAAGTTCGGTATCACTGTCCTGCAACGTATCGGATTTTAAAACGGGCGATGCCTGTCGTCCACTTTTGTTTTTCACAGTTTTTTTTGGTTTTATCTTCTTGCTGTAACATCAAAAACTTTATGTTATTTTCAGTTCTAATAAATAAATAAAAAAAGAATTAAGCTAGCTTAGCTTTTGTTTTGTAGACAGGTTCTTAATCACAGTTATAATAAATTACCTTTTACTGATATGTACTTCGTCGGTGTCACTCTCCAGCGGCCAGCCCGCGTCACGTTTCGGAATATCAGATGCGCTTTTCCTCTTAGTTGTTTTCTTCTGAATCCTGCAATAAATAGTGGTTAGCCTTTAAATAATTTCTTACAAATTATTAAAAAGTAAATACAATTTTAAGTAAAAAAATATTGAAAATACTTACTTTAACGATCCAGATTCATCCTCAGACTTGAGGTTTTTCTTAGACGAGACGTAGTACTCGAAGTCGGACCTAAAAATAAATAATAAGATTTTGTTATTTTCAGTTCCTTAATCGAGAGACAATACAATACAATAACTCTTTATTGCACACCTTACAAAACATTTCAGAAAAAAGAATATTAATTAAAATAAAAAAACACACAAAAAGTACAACACATACAGCCATTTACACACACACACACATATTAAACACATTACAGACACATTATTATTTTTGAGGTAGAGACATTTTGCTCTTGTAAATATAAAGTTAAAGTTAGTACCGATATGCACTTAATTCATATGAAATTGGTAGAAGTACACTTGTTCTCTCATCCCTAGATTTAATGCAGAATAAACATTACTTAATACCAAATTCAAGAAAGTGAATGGTATAGCTAAATAAATAAAATATTTCAAACTTACGAACATTATTTTAAGCTGAATTTCCGCGTGAACGTAGAACACTCGCACTGTAACACTTGCACTTACTAGAAAATATTATAGGAAATGAATAAGCCCTGGGTTTTATTAATAAAATAATGATGACGTGAATTCATGAGTTGACAACCTAAAAGCAAATTATATCTAACATGAGCTACGACATTTGCAAACATACATTAAGAAACAAATAAATTATAAAGGTTGATCTTCACTGTAATACAATTGAAGCCGGTAGGGTGAGGTCTTGGTGTTGAAGAGAAAGCACTGAGTTCAAAATACACTTTTAATGTTCAAAAACACGGAAAAATACGAACAAGACATTTAGAAAGTACAAAGGTCCAGAAAAATAACTTAATTATAGACCACGTGTCAAATAAGAAAATTTGCGCATTACGGGCGGCCCCGTCAGAGGATGCATCTGGGTATTTTGTTTTTAAATATCCAGTTTACCTAAACACTTATATCTTACTTGTCTAAAAAGCAAAACCCATACTAGAGTTACAGTTAGGTACGACGATGATTAACTAAATAGCATTTCATAGTGATTAGCATTAGGATACGATGAGGTAATGAGTTTTAAATAGACATGAATTTCTCATGAGAGAAGGGAATAGCTATAGCGAATGTTTATGCGAATGAAAGGGACAAAAGATTCATGAGAGAAGGGAATAGCTATAGTGAAGGTTCATGCTAATGAAAGGGACAAAAGATTTCATTTGCTGAGGCGTTATTTGAAACATAAATGCAAACGTGTTTCTAGATACACGCTTTTGTTTAAGAAAATATACCTCTAAAAAAAACGTCATGCGTTAAAATTTGAGCAGAACGTCTCTTGCACGTTGCCCCATCGCCTATTGTACACTTGAAATTTTTACTATCGTAATGCTGTCCAGGCCTCCTCTGATACAGAACGCACACATCCCTACTACTGCAGGTTGACATCCTTTATGAGCACCAGGGTATTTGGCTTCAGCTCCTGGCAATGACTCCTTCATTTGGACCGCGTCTGCAACTCGGAGACATATTCTTTGGACCAGCGGGCCCAGAAATGCTGCCTTATCTTCTCCACCATCTGGTACCGGTTGAGTCGATGAGCAGGTGCGTGCTGAAAGTCCTCCGAAGCAGGCGACGTTAAGGTGCGACCGACGAGAAAATGCGCAGGACTCAGAGGAAGAAGGTCGTGTGGATCCGATGACATGGCGTACAAAGGGCGGGAATTAAGGACCGCTTCAATTTGACATAACACCGTGCTTAGTTCCTCAAATGTGAGGTGTGCGTTTCCTACTACACGGCGCAAATGATATTTGCTCGATTTTACTCCAGCTTCCCATAAGGAACCAAAATGGGGCGTGTAAGGTGGAGTAAAGCGGAATTTAATATTGCAACTATTGGCGTAATCTATGATTTCGGGACTACATTTGGTCAAAAACTGGGCAAAATCGTGCATTAAACCCACAAAATTCCTGCCGTTATCAGAGAATATCTCATTAGGCTTACCGCGTCTAGCTATAAAGCGCTTGAGAGCTAAAAGTTCTAAATGAATAGCTCGCGTGACGAAACAAACGAACAGACAAATATAGGCCTTGACAGTTTGAGCACCTCTGCCTTTGCGGTTTAATATAAAAACAGGCCCCGCATAGTCGACGCCGCAAGAGAAAAATGGATATGTAGGCGTTATTCGCTCCTCAGGTAGGTTTCCCATGAAAGGAGTAAGGGTTTTCCCTCTTAATCGCTTACAAACAACGCAGTCATAGAAAACCTTTCGCGCGAGGTTCCTACCACCCAGTGGCCACCAAGCATCATGCAACTCAAAAAGAAGGGCTTGAGGCGCAGCATGTAAAAGTTTTTTATGCTGATGGCGAAATAATAATAGTGCGAAATGATGCTTGCTATTTATTAAAATCGGGTGCTTCTTCCCATAAGCAAAGTGTTGCGAATAATCGATGCGACCGCCGACGCGCATTACGCGATCGTCATCAATAAATAAGTTTAGCTTACTTAAATTGTGTTTTATTTTTAACGTTTGTTTATTAGCCAATAGCTTGTACTCATCTGGAAAAGATTCTAGTTGAGACAGCTTGGCTAATAAATTTGTCGATTCCCGCAATTCTTCGACGCTGATACGGCCAGTACGCTTATTATTCTTATTGCGCGCGTTATGAATAAAACGTAAAACGTAAGAAGCGGCGTGTATCATGCGCGAGAACTGAGAGAACCGCTCGAACGGAAACATTGACGGTTCCGTAGTAGCGGTAAGCGCCAAATCGACGTTAGATTTGACTTCAGGCAATAAATGCTCCGTGTTTTCCGTACTTGGCGTTCCAGGCATGGTTTTAGGGTCAAAATTGGCATCCTGCAGAAACTCAGGTCCCTCCCACCATAAACTGGATCCAGCTAGGTCTTCCAACCGAGCGCCCCTTGAAACTAAGTCAGCTGGGTTGACTTTACCGCTGACGTGGCGCCATGGAAGCCCTTTGGTCAGTTCATGGATTTCAGTGACCCGATTCTGCACGAACGTTTTTAATAAATTAGGTGACATGCGCAGCCAGCCTAAAACGCAAGTCGAATCGGAATAAAATACGACGTCGTCAAATTGACAATTTATACTATTTATGACCTTGTTGTATAATTTAGCACCTAGCAGTGCGCTGCACAGTTCTAAGCAGGGAATACTTAGGACTTTAATGGGAGAAAGTTTTCCCTTTGAACATAGCAACCGCGAACATACTTCTAAGTCATCATTTATTGTGCGAATGTTAATACAAGTGCCATAAGCAACCTGTGACGCGTCTGTAAAAATATGCATTTCTATGCGCGTATAATTATTGCTACTCATTACATAACGCGGCACTCGGATTGTGCTTAGAACAGCTGATAATGACCTAGTGAACTCATCCCAGGTGCGCATGACGTCAGCGGGTACTGTGTCGTCCCAATCAAGTTTTAAAATCCATAAACGCTTGAGTAAAACTTTGGCTAGCATTATTGTCGGACTTAGTAAACCTAAGGGATCATAAATCTGCGAAATATGTGATAAAATAATGCGTTTTGTTATTTTATCATCGCCTTTTATTGTATCAAGTCGCGAGCTAAAATAGAATTGATCATAATAATTATTCCATCCAATGCCCAATGTTTTTGAATTGCAGTCTTTATCGAACGTAAGTTGGGTTTGCGCGTCAGAGAGTAGTGCGAAGTTAGACTCTAATGACGGCTCACTAAAGTTAAATACCCACTTTCTTAACGGAAAACAACCCGATTGTAATGTGCGCGCTGTTTCATTACATAATCGTAACAATTCTAGTTTATCCTGTGACCCAGTTATCATATCATCTACGTAAAAATCTTCATTTATTATTCTTTTAACGTCGGGATCAGTGGATTCAGTGGCTAACTGTTTTAAACAACGAACGCTTAAGAAAGCCGCCGACGCCATGCCGTAAGTTACGCGATTCATACGATATATTTCTATGGGCTGGTCGGGGCTGTCGCGCCAAAGGATTAGCTGAAGGTCACGCTGATCTTCGGCCATCAATACCTGACGGTACATTTTAGCTACGTCCGCGCATGCTACGTAACGATGCTGTCTAAAGCGTAGAAGGATGGAAAAAAGATCGCCCTGGATTGCGGGACCTACCATCTGAAGATCGTTCACAGACGTACCAGAACTAGATGCCGCACTGCCGTCGAAAACTGCCCGCAGGCGTGTCGTAGTACTGGATTCGCGAAAAATGCCATGATGGGGCAAAATGAAATGCGGTGAGTTATATTTGGAAACTTCACTCATGTGCCCTAAATCGCGATACTCATGAATAAAGTCCGTATATAATTTTTTGTACGTTTCTGAGCGCTGTAATCGTTTTTCCAGCGCCAGCAAACGACGTTCAGCTTGAGGATAAGTCTCCCCTAGCAGTTCGGGTGGCTGCTTGAGTGGCATGCTAACACAGAACCTTCCTTCGCTGTCGCGCGTAGTGGTGCGAACGAAGTGCTCCTCGCAAGCCTTCTCCTCGTCAGACAGTGCGTCCCGACTGGTAGGTACTTCCTCAATCTCCCAGAATCGCCGTAATAACGAGTCTGATGTTTGCGTAAAGTTACACTGGATGCGGCCTTCAACGCGTGCGTTTAAATTGATAGGACCTGCTACTACCCAGCCTAATTCGGTATTTAATAAGTACGGGCCGTTACGTAAATGTATTCTTTCCATGGTAAATAGATCCCAATACTTATCGCCACCAATTAAGATATCGAAATCTTTATAATCTAAAAATTGCGGATCTGCCAGTTGAATATTATCTGGAATATCGAATTTTGCGCAATGTTCATAAACAACTGGCATTGATGTATTTATTTGCGGTAAAACGGAACAATATAAATTTGTAGTGTAGGAATTAACGCGCGATTTTATTTGTACATTGCAGGTTTGCGTGCTCTGCGTCACAATACCGCCTACACCACTTATTTCATGAGTGGACTGTATTAACGGTGCGCCTAGTAAATCACGTAATGATTCTTTTATAAAACATCGTTGCGCGCCATCATCAAGAAGAGCGATGACCGTGTGCGGTTTATTATTTTTATCTATCACGTCAATGACAGCAGTTGACAACAAGACTGGCCTTAAAACCGGCAGCTGCGAAGGAATTCGCTGACAATGCGCATTGACCGACACGGCGGCCGCCGAAGTACTTGCAGCGGGGGCTGTGACGTCAGCGGGGGCCGGGACGCGAGTGCACTCATCACTAGGAGGATGGATTATTGAGTTATGTTTATTATTGCACTTGCGACACGGGCCGAATACGCATGACTCCACGGAATGACCAGCTCGTAAACAGTTATTGCATAACTTATTATCCGCGACAAACTTAAGTTTAGATTCATAGTTAGTCTCAAGAAATTTGACACAAGAATAAAGTGGATGATTCAATTTGCACATAGGGCACGCGAACTTTGATTTGTGCTGTGATTTTTGTGGTTTACTGTTGGTAGAAACATTGCAGTGTACTTTATTGTTGTGAGTGACGTTAGGAGTGGTATATTTTTTGTTCACTTCGTGTTTATCGCGTACACTCGTACTTTGTGATGCCTGCAATGTTTCTAACATATTTGCGCGGTTAGTAAGAAATTGAATTAGATCATCCAGTTTAATCTTCATCTGAGTGTCGCCGCTCGTAAGAGTACATTTATGTTGTTCCCACTCGCGTTCTGTGGTTTTATCGAGCTTCGACACTAAGATGTAAATAATTAAAGTATCCCAAGACGATATAGGTTCACCTAGGACTTTTAAAGCGCGTAAATTTTTCGTTGTTGTGTCAATTAGCTTTCTTATAAGTATGTGCGATTCCTTAGGCAGCGACTGAAGCGAAAATAGTGCTTTGACGTGATTGTGGATAAGCAGCCTATTGTTATTGTAGCGATTAAGAAGGAGCTCCCATGCTACCTCGTAGTTACTTGCGGTTAGCTCAAGCGCGTCTATAACTAACGCAGCACTACCGGTCAGCGATGATTTTAAATAGTGAAATCTTTGGATGTCACAGAGATCCTTCGAGTTATGAACTAGTGATAAGTAAATATCCCTAAACGCGAGCCAGTTTTCGTAGGTGCCGTCAAAAGAAGGGAGTGATAAAACTGGCAGTTTAATAGCTTTCAATGTCGTATTTTGCGAAACGTTAGGACTTATGCAATCTGTACGATTGAATTTATTAAGTATAGACTCCGCGAGGGACTGTGCACTGAAATAAGCATCCTCAAATTGTTCTCGTTGCGTTAACTGTTCATCGAGATTTGATTCGAATACGTTAGCTTCAATTTGAGTTTGAATTTCGTTAAATTCAGTGTACAGGCTCTCCGCTCCTTGTACGCGTAATTTTAAATTTATTTTAGAAGGTTCAGTTAAAGCACCTAAGTTATCACTACAGCTTTGAATGTGGGTTGAGAACTTTGTGAGTCTAGCCTTTATAATACCACGTTTTTTGACCAAGTCGCGAATATGAGGTTCAATCGAGGCATCACAGATTAGCCTAGCCGGTGATTTATCGCGTGTTTTAGTTCCACTACCGGTATCTAGATCGGTTCCCATTTTGATTCAGTATACGTAGAAAGCTGGAGTACTCACGTGTGAACTTTGGACCCTGATGCAACTCCGCGTGGTGTAGCGGCGAGAAGGCGTCCTAGTACTCGTTACACAATGCAAACTCGTCACGGGCTCTCACTGAAATTGATTAAGCACGGCATTAAGCAACTGAAGACAACGAGGATTAGGTATAGGGTGGCTGGATGTCCGTACCGAAATATGCGCGTTTAAAATCGTTGGATGGTCCAGTTCTCGTCCTATAGGTATCCGCAGTTGGGTCTTCTGCTGCAAACGCGCCTCCCGTCCAAGAAGAAATGTCGACGTGTGCTTTCTCTTCTCCGAAGGTGCTGATTCTCAATGACCTCTCATCTCGGATTCGACGATTGGCGAAGAAGTCGTTGATATTTGGTGAAGAAGGATCATATGTTCGTGATTCTGATTAGGCGTCTTTTAGCGTAATTAATTAAGAGAATTCGACTTTTCTTGGATTGGTTAAATAAAAAATGCAAATTTTAACGTGCTTAATCTTCTATAGTAAAACTTAGTCTACGTGTAACATTATTCGAGGATAGTTGGGGTATGAGGGACAATATGTCGTGACGTAGGGTGACGTTGGCGTATATCGCGCTCCGTATTGGCCGCGATATGTATGACGCGACATACGTAACTGCGGTGCTCCGATAACAGATGTCGCTGTGAGTCTCATTCGGTTAGAAGAATTCAGAGAACTCTTCAAATTTGAACGGCAGGTTAATTGTGATTAGAGGGTGTTCATAATTAGCTTAGGCATTTTCTTACTGTGGCCATCATTTTGCTGGAGTGAACCTGATGTTGATAATCAGGGATGGCATAATGAATATGCTCGTTAATTTACAGTCTGTCATCCAATTTAACACATTGTTATTTTGTTTGTTTAAAGGTCTACAAGGGAGTTCCGTTTGATTATACTTCAAATGTAATGATGGAAGCCCTAGGACATTAAGAAAGCTCCTCAATTTTCAATCGTACACGTGCGGTGTATTGGATATTTGTGAAGTAAACTGGCTAACTCAAACAAATTCTTAATTTCACTTTTACCGGGAACCAAATGAAGTCGGTTTTTTTTTCTTAAAAATTATCTACTCTCAACTCAAACTCCTTAACTGTCCTGCCTGCATTATGTATGTCATTGAGAGTCTAGTCAGAGTTCTCGTAAACGATAAATGTAGTAGATAAATGTAATTTGACCGGCCGGTTGGCGTAGTTGGTAGTGACCCTGCCTGCTAAGCCGATGGTCCTGGGTTCGAATCCCGGTAAGGGCATTTATTTGTGTGATGAACACAGATACTTGTTCCTGAGTCATGGATGTTTTCTGTGTATTTATGTATTTGTATATTATATATATCGTTGTCTGAGTACCCGTAACACAAGCCTTATTGAGCTTACTGCGGGACTTAGTCAATTTGTGTAGGAATGTCCTGTGATATTTACTTATTTATTAAAAAAAAAAATATATACTATTTAGGGATACTTTTGACTTAGAGGGGAGATCTTAATTAATTTCATTTAATATGTTACTAAAGATAGGGGAAGTAAAGGAAGAATATTGTACAATAAAGGGAATATCAAATATAGATGTATAGATTTGAAAATACTTAGCTGTCGGTTTCGGTTTCCTTATTGCGATAAAAACATATCCTTTGTCTTATTTTGGATCCTTCTATCCTTCCAAGAATGTAAATTAGTATAACTTCTCGTCGCTCGTATCAAACATCATTTAATTCCTTTTTATTTAACTTATTGAAACTAAAATAGTATATAATTTGAAATTCATGTTTTCTTAGAGGCTTTGTTTGTCTTTGACAGCTGATTATTCCAAATAATTCAAATATCTTTGATTTCATATTTAAAAAGCATAGAGCATTAAAACTTTTGGAACATTGACGAAATTAGAGATTTAAAGGCAAGCTACACACGCACGTCAAACGCGTCACGGCACGTCAAATACACGCGTTTCTAATAAAAAATATGAAATAAGTTAAGGGGAATTGTAACAAATTTATATGTAATAATCATTAATAGATTAATAGATTAGAAATTAAATATATCACGAAATTGCCTCGCTCAACAGCTTACTGTCCCAATACGCATCAATTTATCGGAATAGACGACATATTCAGTGGAGCGCGCTTTTAGCAGCGAGCCAGCAAGGTAAATAATTTTAGAACAGATATCTTGCCGCTATTGCTTAGATGTGAGAATACTTCGATAGCGAGTAGGTGGCATTGAAATTGTTCCGCGTTAGTGTTTCTATATGAAATGTGAACTGTATTCTTTTATATTAACTTAAAAGGAATATTTAGGTTCCTATACCAGTCTTGATTTAAAAGTTTGCGGTATGTTTAGTGAATTTAAATAATGCCTATTTTATTTAGTGCTGTGGCTATAGAAAATGTGGTTTTATCAAGATTGCGTGATGTGAGGGAAATTTTACAGAAATTGCGAACGAAGTGCTATCTAAGGTTTCACTTAAAAGCGGAAAATGTACTTACCTTGTGACGTCACGACCCGCGACGTCACCGCGGGGAGCGGGGCGCGGCCGGCGGAGCGCGGCGGCGACATCCCCACCGCGCAGCCGACCACCCACGACGCGGCCGGCCACCCACGACACGCGCCGCAGCTATAAAACCAGTCGATGTTCTCAGCCCGCACTGAGAACAACGGCTGCCTCCCCCAGTCCGGCGTGGCGGTGTGTGTTTAACGCGTTCGCCCCGGATTGGAACCCCGGTCCTTTATAGGCCGTGTGTATTTAACGCATGGTGCCGAAGGACGCTCCCACCCTTCCTACCGCGATCCGGCTTGCCCGAGGCCGTGTGTGTAGAAGGCATTGAACCGGCAAGCTATCCCGACCGTACCCCCGCGAACGAGCTCGCACCAGGCCGTGTGTGTCTAACTTATGGTGCCGGCGAGCTCATCCTACCCACATTCCTTACACCCTTTCCCCCTCAGGGGGGAACGTATCACCAACTCCTGGGCCCGGGCTCCGCGACCGCGTAGACTTACTTAACCCTAGTACTCATTTATTAAGTACTAACCTTTCGTATCAATAAAGGGCATAAAAGACCCATACTTAGATCGTAGTAACTGAGTGTTTAACTTCACCCTATTCTCCAAACCCTGAGTTAGTCTGGAAACCCTCGCACAACCCTTCAGGTCGAGGGATATGTATGGCTGTCCTCACGGCAACCATCACATTTGGCGCCCAACTGAATAACTCACAGACAGGGGAGCTCACTAGCTGTACTGACCAGGAAACAACGATACAACGAGAAGTTCACAGATTACCTCACCGATCACCAAACATTGATGAGACGATACGGGAGTCTCACGGAGGAGCAAAAACTGCATCGTGTTCACGAAAACATGCAGACGAGGTACAAGTTGTTCATAAAGAAGCAAGACTTCAGGGACCTCAGGGGATTACTGAAGGCTGCCTCCGAATACGAGAATATCACCGGAGCGGCATGTACAGACCGGAATACGACTAGCAGGTATGAACAAGACGATGGTCAAGACACAGTCCCGCAGGATAGCCAGGGAGCTACTCGTAAGGTGAACCCGAGATACGATGCGAGAACATGCTGCTGGTCATGCGACAAACCGGGTCACGAAACGAGAGAATGCCGGTCGGAAAGAAAGTTATTCTGTACTGAATGCGGGAAGCTGGGTGTGTTGAGCAGGGACTGTTGCAAAAGGAACCAATGGGGTAAAAACGAAGCCGCAGGAGCCGTAGATGATCAAGACCGGGAAGACAACAGGATATTCATAAAAGCGGATATAATGGGAAAACCGTGTCGCTGCCTCGACAAACATACCAGGAATGCGTCAGAAGCGGCGCGGAGGAGAAAGAGGTGCACAGGAAAGTGACGCTAGCGGACAATGGGACGTCCCGGGTCACAAAGTGCGTACTGGTAGATATACGCGTGAAAAATATAAAAGTGAAACACTGGTTACGTGTCCTCCCTACGGCAACACACATGCTGGGTATGGACGTACTAAAAAGAGCCGGCATGAGGATGACGTGGGAGGGAGAGACGACCCCGGAGGAGGTTCAGACAACAAACACGGCTACAACCTCAACTTCGACCGAAGCCCAGGAAAACAAAGTCAAGGCCACAGAGGACGTACCGGCATCGCAGGGCAATCGAACAGTGATTAACGACAACACGGCGGAATTAACCGAAGCGCACAGGCGCGAATTGGAGACGTTCTTAGAACGCGAATTTGTAGAATGCAAAAAAGCACCGAAAGGAAATACATGGGCCGAGCGCAAGCCCAGACACGAGGTGTACGCGGCGTGCATCCAGGATGTGCTGGACAGAGCGACGTATGATCCGGACACGCTACCAGAACAAGGTAGCCCGGAAGTCCAGAGCGAGACAAGAACGAGACCGAGGAGGGGCCGTCTCAAGAACAGCCGGTCCCGGAGAGGCATGGTCAGGCTACTACGCAGGAGGCGAGAGCCAGACTAAAGCCATCCATTTTTTATAATTTTATTTTCTTTTATGTTATCAATTTTAATCAAGTACCGGCCCAGAAGAGGCTTGCCTAGGTAAAAGGCACCGTTTTTTTTCTTACATTATGCTCTTTTGCTTTCATTATTTTTTTTTCTTTGTTTTCTGATTACCGGATAACCGTCCCGTTTATCTTTTTTTTTATCTTTTTTTTCATTGTCGCTTGCCCATACTCAGATCCCTATTAAAAAAGGGGAAGCTAATGAACAGCCTATGAATATATATATAGAAGGACCCTAACATATAAAATGTACCATTTTATAATATGCTAATGCATCCGGCGATTTTTACTATAGATAAAAATCTACTCTTCGGGGGAGGCACTGTGACGTCACGACCCGCGACGTCACCGCTTGCCCGAGGCCGTGTGTGTCTAACGTTTATTATTAAGCACTAACCTTTCGTATCAATAAAGGGCATAAAAGACCCATACTTAGATCGTAGTAACTGAGTGTTTAACTTCACCCTATCCTCCAAACCCTGAGTTAGTCTGGAAACCCTCGCACAACCCTTCAGGTCGAGGGATATGTATGGCTGTCCTCACGGCAACCATCACATTTGGCGCCCAACTGAATAACTCGCAGACAGGGGAGCTCACTAGCTCAGGAGGAAGGGAAATATAAATACAATATTGGAATCCATTCAGTTTGCTTCTCGAGAGCTTGTTTAACTACATTTCTGAAAATGGACACTTTTACTTCTGCATCACAGACAAAGTAAGCACCTTACAGATTTAGAAGACCTATACGCAATAAATTATAAATTGAAAGAGATGTCATATACTGCAGAAAAAAGTGACCAAGGTCCCCGGTGAGCAGGGCTGGGATCGAACCAGCGACCGCGGTAGACGCCCCAACCACTGGGCCACCCGATCACGGCCCTTCTTTCTTTTTTTTCTTTTTCTGTAGAATATGACATCTCTTTCAATTTATAATTGAAGGGGTGTTTACAAAAACAACATAACTAACATTTTTTTCGGATTTGTGTTTTTGATGTCATCTTGTTCAAGTCCAAAAGATTTACGAACGGTGAAAGAATGGTAGTCCAAAAACTATTATGTTCGTCAAAATATGCAATTAAAATATCCTCCATACTACTATGTACTTAAAAATTTACATTAAAAACACTGAATTAAGAGCAACAGTAAAATAAATGATACGAGTATAATTACTTAAATTTAGAGAAACTTAGTGGATGTCATAAGAACATTACTATAAAAAAATGTTCACAAACAAGATAAATAATTGACGACTGGTTGGCGTAGTTGGTAGTAACCCTGCCTGCTAAGCCGATGGTCCTAGGTTCGAATCCCGCTAAGGGCATTTATTTGTATGATGAACACAGATATTTGTTCCTGAGTTATGGATGACTTCGTTGTTTTGTTTCGTTGTCTGAGAACACGTAATACAAGCCTTCTTGAACTTACTTACTCGCGGGACTTAGTGTATGTGTGTAATAATGTCCTATAATATTTTTTTTATTTTGCTTATTTATTTATTACCGTAAATTTAATAAAATCGTCATAGTTAAGTTTATTTTTTTTTACTATTTACCTACTTCCGGAAGAAAAGTATGTAGGTTTTTTGCATATGTTATCTATAAATATCCCATTCGACCGTAATTTTAAAAAAATCAGGCTATTATAATTTAATGTCTGTCAAAGCCATAGCTACTTGTCCTGGGTTAAATTTTTTTTTAATGAATTTTACCTCTTAACGCAACATAACCTGTTTAGCGACGAGTAGTGATGAGTGATACGTGGGACTGAGGTCAAATTTCTACTTCGAGGTGCAGTTGCAACTAAAAGTTTGTACGGAATTCTCGGTGCGCGAGTCTGACTCGAACTTGGCCGGTTTCTTATTAAATGTCAAATTCAAATTCAAATCATTTATTTGTTCAACATACTCGTAGTCTACGTCTATGTCGTGCCTATTTGGCATACAAATATAACTGTTGGTATTTATATCTACTGTCTTGACATAATATCACAGATAAAAGCCAAATCATATACATGCAAAATGTCCCGGTCTTAGTTCTGACATTTATGGCAACCCTACCTTAGATACGCTCTACATTTTCCATTTGCTTTACTTATATTATATTATAGCATAATTACCTAAGAGCATATTATAAAAAATCAATATCAAATCCAATACCTAGTGTGCTGACCATTAACCGCCCTAATGTAAAAACTGTATTTATATTAATTAAATTAAAAACACGTCGTAGCTAAATGAATTGTAGACCTCTGTAAAAATCTTAGTACTTAAATATATGAATCAACAACTTCTAACCATTGCGCGTACCATGAGTTGCATTCGATTGCGACTACCGCATTCGAAAGTATGTCCGTCTCGCACACAGGTTAGAAGTTGTCGATTCATAAATTTACTAAGATTTTTACAGAGGTCTACAATTCATTTAGCTACGACGTGTTTTTAATTTAATTAATATAAATACAGCTTTTGCATTAGTGCGGTTATGCCATCTATGGGGAAGCTGCAGTAACTAATCTTTACACCTGCGGACTAAAGTCTGAAATGTTTGCTTAGCTGGAAAATGTTAAGTTCCATGAATTTATGTTTTGCGCCATCTGTCCTCAACACGAGAAAGCTATCGTTAACGTAGGTTACAAATAGGGAATGCAAACCGGTAAACCGGTAAACCGGTTTACCGGTAATTTGGCCATATTTGGGATCGGTAAAAAACCGGTAAATCAATACTGAAACCGGTTTTTTACCGAAACCTAAATGTACTGGAAATTATCTGATAAAACTCACTTTCAGGGCAAATTGAACTACAGGGATACATATTATTTTAATTAAGATACTCGTGCTTGTACATTTAATGATTATGTACATTTATTGAATGATAGAAATAAGATTTAAAATCGTAGTTTTTATTTATCACACCACAAACAACAAATAAGCAAATACATTATAATCCGTAAAAAAACACCTACAAATAAAAAAAATTGGCCTAGGTCCTTAGAGCTAAGGCCCCTAGCAGGCTGGCCGCGTTGCCCCGTTGGATAGCAATGCTGATCGGTCAGCAAAAGCCTCAACCAGGCACGAGGGAATGTCTCTATAAAGACGACGACCGTTTGAGCCCCACGGTCCCAGGGTTTCAACCCTAAACGCCGCAAATATGTAGGCGCTACCAAGGATGGCATATTTGCGTCACTTGTGGTTTGCGGTGGAGCATACAGCCGCACCAGCAAAATCTTTGGTGCTTGGAATATGGGATGGCACCAGGATATCTACACAAGTAGCATCCCAGAAAATAGGACGACCCATACTCCAAGGCACCAACGTCATTCCGTCGGGCCTCTTGCCATCATCCCTGGCCAGCCCATTCGGCTCGAGGACTGCCAGTAACTTAGCACTGACGAGGGCCCTTCGGATGACTTTGTCGATGCTGCTATGGTGAGGGATTCTCCCAGCACTCGGGCCGCATGAGAGGCCGTGGTGACCCAGATCATCGACGGTGGCCCCGCATATCAACGATGGGGCACGTTTGTTGATGCACCTATCCTCAGACAGGTGGCCAACCGAACAGTGGTATTGTCCCGCAAAGTGCCTATGGTGATGGGAATGCCTATAGCCTGTACCATAGACCTGATTCCCACTCTGCGGTGGCAATAAGACAAGCCCGATCTGTAGGATTAAGTGCCGTATCTAGCAGCCCCTAGCTAGTAAGACGACAGATGGGCTCGTCTCATTGTCTTAACGAACAAGGGTTGACTGGCGGGTCAGTGTTGGGGCATGTTAAGGACCATACGTTCTTGGCCTTGGAACAATGCGCGGCCTCGAGGACGCCTATGGAAGGGGTTAAAATTTTCCCGATAATGCTCTGCGCACCGTGTACCGAAAGCCAAGAAAGCAGGTAGTGCCACACTGGAAATATTTCGGATGCCCAGGCCACCAAACCTAAGGGAAGCTAGCCTGGGTCCATGAGCTATAGCCAAAATGTGGGTCTCCCTCGACATCCCTAACTGTTTTATCCTAATGATCAAATCCATAACTTTTTTTATACTACGACGGTGACAAACGAGCATACGGCTCGCTTGATGGTAAGCGCTCACCGTAGCCTATGTACGCCTGCAACTCCAGGAGTGTTACATGGACGTTGCCGAAACTTTAACACTCCTTTTTTGAAGAACCCCATACTGTAGTCCTCTGGGAAAACAGCGGCAGGGGGGGCTCATTCCACAACCGGAGCGTCCGCGGAAGGAAGTTCCTCTTAAACCGCACGGTACGAGACCATTTAGACTCCAGGGTATGCGGGTGAACCCTCTGCCTCTGACGAGCGGTGCGGTGGTAGAATAGGAGTGGTAGAACAATTCCTCAGAGCACAATCCATTGTACAAGCGATGGAACACACATAAGGAGGCGAAGTCTCTCCTTAGGCTTAAGGTTTCGATATCGCTTGTGAGTTTGGGATCGTTGACAATTCGGACAACACGTCTTTGGATCGAGTCAAAGGGCCCGAATTGGTATTCAGGTGCTCCCGCCCAAAGATGGCGAATTATTACCCAAAAACGACTTCACATAGAACCGAACCGCTGTTCGAAAAGTGGGTTATGTTAGGTTAGAAGTGTAACCTCACAGAGAGTCGAATCGCTGCTAGAAAACTAGGTTAAAACAGTGTTAGGGTAAACAATATTAGGACATATGAGTTTAAGACAAATGATCATAATGTCAAACAGTATTAGGTAATGCAAAATAGGATAAAATATTTTAGGGATTCCGAATATTCCGATATAGATCCCCAAAATATATATTCAGAATGGAGGTGAGGGTTTCTAAAACTGAATTGTTCAAATTAGAAATAAAAACGGGGTGTTTCCAAAATGTGAACCACGAAGAACGTGGGTGAGTTTTGGTACAAAAAGACAATGTTTAATGATAGAATATGCTGATTTATGTATGTTGATTTTAGCCAAACAAGTAGAAGAATCCTTAAAATTTTGAATTCGATTAGAACTATGATATACTTACGTTCGTACAAAAACTTAAGAGACAACTGTCGCATCTGCTCAGATCTAAGGTAACTTGAAATTGTGAGTTCTGCGGAGTCACCAAACAGGGGAGAAACAATATTCTCTGCTGAACAACCGAGAAAAGATGAGAGCAAAGAGTGAGAATGAGAGTGGAAGTCCGTCAAAGGAAACACTCATTCAAAAGCTCTTATCCAAGGGTTCAACAACAAAAATCCTAAAGAGCTGCTATAGGGCTCAAGGGACACCAAGTCTGAGCGGTAGTTACCTGGTGTTGGTAGGCTCATACCTACTGCAACCTTATGAGGCACACAACATTACACACCAAATAATGTGGAACTTTCTTGATGCAACGGGAATTAGTAATGATTTATAAAGGGCTGCCAGGCTGCCACGTTAGATCACAATTGGTAGAAGCGGCATCTTCAATAGCCCAAAAGCAATACTAAATATTTCCGTGGTTTTAAAACGGATTTGATTAGCAATAGTATTTTTAAGTGGCAATCGCAATACTGACATCCCATCATCTTCAAGATAATTGTCATTTTATAAACAACAAAGCTTAAGATTTTTGGGAATAAAAAAAAGTTTCTTTATTATAAAAAATGCTTCTGTTTCTTTTCCCCCAACTAATATTCTTATTTTATTATTGATTTACATAAATATGTGGTTTTATGAATGCAATGCAATGCAAATTTGCATGAAAATGCTGTTTTTTATTTAACACAATAAAAACCGGTAATTTACCGGTTTACCGGTTTCCATCTGCCATAGTCGGTAATTTACCGGTATTGAAAAACTACCGGTTTTTGCATTCCCTAGTTACAAACGGGGGAGCGGGAATGGTAGGTAGTACCTATTGAGACTTTTGAGGTTCAAATATTTTAGGCATATTCAAATATGGTGGCGCTGTACGCTATCTAATACCACAGTGTAAGGACTCTATTGGACTACTGATTGGACTCTACAGTGGACAAGGTTCATAGAACCTAATCGTTCGGCGTCTTAGCTTGTCCGAAGATCAGCGCTGTCACAAATATTTCGTGACATGTTTAACAATTTTTTTTCTTGCGACATCCCCTATTTCAAATTTGATTTTTTTTGTTGTGATTTCTCGGAAAATCTAATTGTAACAAAATAAAGATTGTACAATTGGTATATTGTAAAAATCGGTGCCATCTTGGATTTTGTGAGATTAACTCCGATTTAGATAAAATTCGAAAGCTGAGGATCCGGCGGGGTCCTTAACATGAATCTAGAGTCAAAATTGTAAAATATTGTAAAACCAACGCCATCTTGGATTTTGTAATATGAACTCCAATTTGGATAAAAATCGATATCTGAGGAGCCGGCGGGGTCCTTAAAATGAATCTAGAGTCAAAATTGTAAAATATTGTAAAACCGACGCCATCTTGGATTTTGTAACATTAACTCCAATTTGGATAAAAATCGATATCTGAGGATCCGGCGGGGTCCTTAAAATGAATCTAGAGTCAAAATTGTAAAATATTGTAAAACGGACGCCATCTTGGATTTTGAAACATTAACTCCAATTTGGATAAAAATCGATATCTGAGGATCCGGCGGGGTCCTTAACATTAATTCAGAGTCAAAATTGTAAAATATTGTAAAAACCGACGCCATTTTTAATTTTATAAAATCAACTCCGATTTGGATAAAAATGGATATCTGACGATCCGGCGGGGTCCCCCTTAATATGAATCCAGAATCAAAATCGAAAAATATTTTAAACAGCGACGCCATCTTGGATTTTGTGAGATTAAATCCGATTTGGATAAAAATCGATATCTGAGGATCAATATTTTAAAAAGCGACGCCATCTTGGATTTTGTGAGATCAACTCCGAGTTAGATAAAACTTGATAGCTGACGATGATCCAAATCCAAGATGGCGTCGGTTTTTACACCATTTTACAATTTTGACTCTAGATTCATTTTAATCACCCCGTCGGATCCTCAGATATTGATTTTTATCCAAATCGGAGTTGATCTTACAAAACCCAATATGGCGTCGGTTTTACAACATTTTACAATTTTGACTCTAGATTCATTTTAATCACCCCGTCGGATCCTCAGATATTGATTTTTATCCAAATCGGAGTAAATCTTACAAAATCCAAGATTGCGTCAGTTTTACAATACCTATTTTGAAATTTCAACCATACTATTCATTTAGGAACTCGTCGCAGTCACAAATACTGATTTCCTGAGAAATCACGTTCTTAAATGGCGTACCTATTTTATTAATTCTCCTATCAAAATACTATAAATTGACAGCCCCGAAAATAGACCACACAATCTGTATGGAGTTTGTGAGGAAATCCCCATCCGCCCTCTTCCCCGCATACCCCCCATCGTTGACCTGAAAATCCCGGAGCTGACTCACTGTATAGAGTCCTTACACTGTGCTAATAGCAAGAAAATATGCTATGAACCTTTTTAGGTTTCGTAGTCAATTAGTAACTTTTATAGTTTCGCGATAAGGATCTCTGTTTGCTTGTCGGCTAAGGCGGATGTCACACTGGACACGATTCGCACCGCAAAACGACCACTTTATATGTCAATGTGGCCAAAATATGATCGTCGAGGGGGAACGTTGTGATGCGTAGTAAAGCTAGGTTCTTTTCATTCGATAAGTTTGCCATTATTAATCTACTCTGTCTTCTGAAATTTTGTCTACCACCTGCATTTTTAAAGAAGCTATGAGCTACTGCATGAAGCATGCAGCATGAAGGGATTGTAACTGTAGAAGACGTACGTGTTATCAGTTCAGGTCAGGTGAGATCAGGTTGTAGGTAAGGTCAGCCAGTTTAGTATCGCTCATATTACTCTAAAATTATGTCGTGTAGCTCATCTACTCTCAACCTGAAGGAATAGTATAAAAATTGTACGACATTAACTTCTCGACCGCGTTAGCGAATCGGTTTACCTTCGTTTTGTCGATGAACTTTTTGCCTAATTTCAGTTCGCCTAATTTCAGTTTGACTAATATCACTTGGTATACTTATTCGTTTCGTCGAATTTTCATTACATCGAATTTCGTTTTGCCTAAAATCATTATGTCGAACGCCCGTTTCGTCTAACTATCATTATACCTAATTTCAGTTTACCTAATATTGTTTTGTCTAATATTAAATTGCTATAATTTTTTTTGGTCTAATGCAAAAAAATTTCTGCCCCCCTAATAATTGGCGACCCAATAGGTCGACTCTGGGAACATACTTTCTGATGTGGAGGCAAGCTCGCTTCGCTCGCGTCACGATTCAACCTAACACTCCTCCTCGCTTCGCTCGTCATCGTACCTAAACTGACTCTGGGAACATACCTGGCTTTTTGCTTCCGATTATTGGTTTGGATAAGTGTCGACCCCCAATAATTGGCGACCCAATAAGTTGACTCTGGGAATATGTTTTCTGATGTGGTGGTATGCTCGCTTCGCTCGCGTGTTGTTGGTCACAATTCAACCTAACACTCCTCCTCGCTTCGCTCGTCGTCGTACCTAACGGTGACTCTGGTTGCAAAGAGGGGCCGTGAAAGATTCGGTTCTGGCGCTTCGCCGGCCGCTACCGCGGCACGCTCGCTTGGTTCGCTTGGCTCGCGCGCTGTGAGGTCACAGTTCAACCTAACACTCCTCCTCGCTTCGCTCGTCGTCGTACCTAACGGTGACTCTGGTTGCATAGGGGGGCCGCGAAAGATTCGGTTCTGGGGCTTCGCGGGCCACTGCCGTGGCACGCTCGCTTCGCTCGCTCAAATTTGCTCCTTTATATGAGTATCAATTGGATTAGTGTCAACCCCCAATAATTAGCGACCCAATAGGTCGACTCTGGGAACATGCTTTCTGATGTGGTGGCACGCTCGCGTGTTGTTGGTCACAATTCAACCTAACACTGCTCCTCGCTTCGCTCGTCGTCGTACCTAACGGTGACTCTGGTTGCAAAGGGGGGCCGCGAAAGATTCGGTTCTGGCGCTTCGCCGGCCGCTGCCGCGGCATGCTCGCTTCGCTCGCTCGGCTCGCGCGCTGTGAGGTCGCAGTTCAACCTAACACTCCTCCCCGCTTCACTCGTCGTCGTACCTCACGGTGACTCTGGTTGCATAGGGGGGCCGCGAAAGATTCGGTTCTGGTGCTTCGCGGGCCGCTGCCGTGGCACGCTCGCTTCGCTCGCTCAAATTTGCTCCTTTATATGAGTATCAATTGGATTAGTGTCAACCCCCAATAATTGGCGACCCAATATGTCGACTCTGGGAACATGCTTTCTGATGTGGTGGCACGCTCGCTACGCTCGCGTGTTGTTGGTCACAATTCAACCTAACACTCCTCCTCGCTTCGCTCGTCGTCGTACCTAAACTGACTCTGGGAACATACCTGGCTTTTTGCTTCCGATTATATTGGGTTGGATTAGTGTCAACCCCCAATAATTAGCGACCACTAATTAAAAGTAAGTATTTTATCTCGCTCTTTACTCTGCCCTAGCCTAGAAAACTAACGAGCGCGAGCTAACCAATCCGGTCGGTCGGGTTAAAAAAAAAGGTTTATTTTGTGATAGGCAAGCACGTTGCATTCCTACGCGTTGATCACGTAGACAATGTAGTAGAGATTAAGTATCGATTAAGCACCTCTCCACATGATAAGGGATTGCCTCTTAGGACACGTAGGATAGTTATATATAAGGTTAGTAATTATAAGCAGAGGGGAGTTGAATGTACGGGACAATACAAGATGTAACACTGTTCTGTGTGTTTTGGTGCTTAAACCCCTACCCCGGGCTCGGCATATTACATGGAACCCCTACCCAGGGTTCCGCCTATTACAATTTCATATAACCTAACCTTGCTTAAATGTTTTTTTTTTTCAAGCGGTGGTATCTAATTTGTTGATTAGTATTATCTATTGGTTATTGGTTCCCCTATGTCTGGTATATCTTTTTTCGGCAAATCGATAATTAGTCAAAATGGCAATCGACGAAACGATAATTAGGCAAAATAATATTCGACGAAACAATAATTATACATAATGACCATTAGGCAAAACGACATTCGATGTAATGATTTTTGTGTGAAACGAGTTTATGTAAAATGACTTTAGACAAACCGTTGATTATACTAAACATTTTTAGGCGAACTGAAATTAGGCAAAAAGTTGTTCGACAAAACGAGGGTATACCTTCGAAAAACGAGTAAAACACATTATCGATTAGATCCAGCATTTTATTTCTCAGCTCCTAGTCTATGATATGATGCAATGTTGCTTAAAACCGGAGTCACTCTAGAGCTTATACACGATTTTGAAATGATTCGAATGATTCAAAGTGGTATTCGGGGAGGCATATGTTTGTGTTCGAATAGATATGCTGAAGCTAATAATATTTATATTGAAAATTATGATAAAAATAAACAAGACTCATATATTGTGTACATAGATTGTAATAACCTATATGGTTACAGTATGTGTCAGTACATGCCTTATGCTGAGTTTCAGTGGTTGAACGAAAATGAAATTGAGGCATTTGAAGTTATGATAATATCTGATGAAGGACCTTTTGGCTATATTTTAGAAGTAGATATACAGTATCCTAATTATCTTCATGACACACACAACGATTTGCCGTTTTGTGCAGAGAAAATGATTCCACCTGGAGGAATTATGGAGAAACTGATACCAAACATATATGATAAATACAATTATGTCATACATTACGTTCACCTTAAAACTTGTCTTAATCATGGTCTTAAATTTAAAAAAAATCCATCGTGTTATCAAATTCAGGCAAAGTAAATTTCTTAAAGAATATATCGATTTAAACACAGAATTGAGAAAAAAAGCAGAGTCCCAATTCGAACAAGACTTCTTTAAATTACTAAATAATAGTGTATTCGGTAAAACGTTGGAAAATACAGAAAATAGAGTAAATGTCAAGTTTGTCAATACTTGGATTGATCGTAATAATATTTCTAAAAAGAAAACCGGAGCATGTGATTTAATAAACAAACCTAATTTTCATCGTATTTCAGTTTTATCAGATAATTTAGTTACAATTCAGATGAAACCAGAATATGTGGAACTTAACAAACCAATTTATATTGGTTTCACTGTGCTGGAACTATCGAAAAGCCACATGTACGACTTTCACTACTCGGTTATTAAACCACATTATTCTGACCGTGTAAGTCTTTTATATACAGATACCGATTCATTCGTTTATTCTATCAAAACGCAAGATTTTTACAAAGACTTGCGGTTGTGCTTTTTAGACCACTTTGACACCAGCAATTTGGAACCAAAAAACCAGTTTGATATTCCATTAATTAATAAAAAGATTCCGGGGTTATTTAAAGACGAGCTCAAGGGTAAAGTTATAACGAGTTTTGTTGGGTTGCGATCAAAATTATATTGTATCACGACAACACCCCAGGGTATCAACTGTACCGAAAAACCCTATACGGTGAAAAAAGCAAAAGGCGTCAAAAAATCTGTTGTACGTGATCTTAAAGTTTCTGAGTATACGGATGCACTATTTTCAGATCAAATAATACGCAAAAAACAAACGCTGTTTAAGTCAATTAAACATGAAATATTTACGCAGTTTGTAAATAAAGTGGCATTATGTAACAAGGATAATAAAAGGTTCATTAATACAGACAAAATGTCTACTTTATCATGGAGGATAAGATGCTTCAAATGTAATACAGCCCTGTGCAAATAAATAACTTTCAAGGTATAATCTATAAGTGTTTGTGTAAAACAATAATGTATGTAAGATTTTTATTTTTACCGAATGTATGTTATTAATACAAAAGGGTTTAATAAAGGGTAAAATAAACTATAAACATTTTTTTTCTTTTACCTATTTTTCCTTGCAAATCAAATCATGCCAAATTGTTAAATAAATCTGTTTGATATAATATTGAACAAATTACAATAGAGATGTCAGACGGAACCTTAATAATTTTTATTCCTTTGAAAGATGAGCAGTAGGTACATTATTTCGTTGACCTCGACTTTTGTTACTGCATAGGTATAAAATATATGAATACTACCTAAATTATTTATTAACGCCATAACGCAAAAATGATGGGTGTGCTATTTACTACTGCCGTTTAGAAGTTTCACTTGATACCACATTGTTCAATCTGCCGGTCGTCGCATGGATAGTTTTCCTTTATATCATGTAAGTTTTAATTATATCTGACATTAACTGATAGTAACAGTTATCGTGTTGGTAGGCTTTTCCTGCTTTTTTCTTAATCTCTATTTTTGTAATATGTATATTATACTTATGTATTATGATAACCATTTATGATTTATCTTTTCTTACACAGTATAAAACCAGTAGGCAACTAATGAATTAATATATTTCGTCTTATTCTTTAGGACATCGAAAGGAATGTGTACGCGCAAGACCCCTTGGAGGGGTTTACACAGCGAATGGAAGATTGGAAAAATGAAGATTAAAAAAAAACTAAACTCAAAAACAAAAAACGAGAATCAATATCTAAAAAAAACTTCCAAGCCACCCACCAGGCCCCAACAGCCAGGCTCCAACACCAGGCAACCAGGCTCGAACATCGTATTTAATTAGCAAGGAGGGGTCAGCGTTTAATAAAAATCAAGATTTATGACTTCACGGAGAGCATGTCAGAACAAGTTGATTTTTCATCGGACGATAGTAATAGTGACTTTTTAAAGGATGACTCACACTAGGACGGGACGGGACGGGACGGGGCTTTTTTTAGTATGGAAGGCGTCACGTGTTCACAGAGCCCAAAACTCTGACAGATCGGAAGCATCGGAAGGCCCCGTCCAGCGCCGGCCACGCTTTTTTTGTATGAAATTTGATCGGATCGGAGAGCACGGAAACAATAAGCCAAAATAAGTAAGTTACCAAATGTCATAAACTTGTATGTGAAATATGAGGGCGCAGCTGCTTTCTGCTTATTCGGCTTATATTACTTAGGACAAGGAGGAGTTACTTACAAGACTGGCAATTTCTAAATAAAGTCGCCTTTCTCGTTATGATTGCCGGAATGAAATTATTTAAGGCGTTATAAATCAATTTAATTAATAGTACATTACATACTAAGGCCGTTTAAGTGGGAAGTGCCTCGGACCCCATGTAATTGTCGGCCGAGGCGAAGCCGAGGTCGACTAACATGTGATCCGAGGCTTTCCCATTTACCGGCCGAGGTTTGTATACTATTTTTCAGCCCGACGGAGCCGGCAGGCGGCAATTTAGTTTTGCGTAAAGTGGCGCTTACCTGCCGGAGAACTGAAATAGTTATTTATTATACAAGGGGGCAAAGTTGATGTTTAACTCTCGGGCTTATATTGAGACCCAAGTAAGCGAAAGATTCCAAAATTGAGCCACGAGCGTAGCGAGTGGTTCAATAGCTGGAATCTTGAGCTTTACGAGGGTCTCAAGGCACGAGAGTTGAACAAACTTTGCCGCCGAGTGTAATACAACATTTTTCCCCTCACTGTCGCGAGGAAAATAATGACTACATACGATTACAAATTTTATCCACATGCATGTTATCTTGAAAACATAATTCAAAATTATATTTCATAATGTGTCATAGAGTACGCTCCTGGTACTTAGATATCGCCAACAGCTTACCAAGTGCGCGATAAGACTCGACCAATTTAAGGTGTGACCTCCGATTGCGCATATTTACTATGGGCATATAGGACTCACTTATACTGGACGGGTGGTAAGTGATAGGAATTAGATTACTTTGCCCCACATGTGGATAAAATGCGTTTTTCCACGCTAGTTTTAAAGGACAAAACAGCGCTTTCCGAGCTAGTGAGGGGAAAAATATATTTACAGCGTGGAAATGCTATAGATACACATTCTTAAGAAAGAGTTGATTTTGATCGTATCTAAAATATTATAAATAATTTTTACCTACGATATCCAAGGCAACGTGATCTAATTGAATGCAATAATATATTTATAACTTGTAATACCAAATGATTCTTATATATGATTCACTGACAAATTTTCACGCATTTACATAGTACAATTTAATCTTCCGTGACTCATACTGACATGAATATGGAAAAAAAATGGTTGAATCTCTCGTATTTTAATCACAATTGGCGTGACATGTTTCGACTGCTTCAGGCAGTAAACATCGGATAAGGTGATGTCACCTTCGCAGCACAACCAGCACCCGTTTAGAGAAAGTCAGGAAGTATTAAAAATATACGCATAATAATACGATACGATAATTATACGCATAGGCGTATAATTATCTACAATAAATATAGCATAGGCTACACAGTGTGAGGCTAAGTCACCATACAAAATATCAAGGTGATATTAAAGTAGAAAATAAACTCAAGATCTGTATGGCCGGTTGGTTTATCAGAGTATTGTCGTTGAGTATTGTATTGTTGTAGAATATTGGATTATGTATTAACAAATACAAACAAAACATACAAAATATTTTATACGTATACTGGTATTAACGGTTTCCCGAAGAACGTCTTAAATATTACGGTTAACAGTCTTCATTATTTACTATTCTGCTACTGATTGGAATTTATGTCACTACAGACGGCTCAAGTGTCTCAGAATATACGTCAAAAAGAGGTATATTGCTAAATGTCATAAATTGTTGAGTGAAATACGGGCGTAAAGATAATATTTTATTTAGTCGGGTTAATCAAGCACGTGATATTGCTGTTATAAAAAACTAATTAATAATAGATATAATGAGCACGGGTTTTTAAAATCAAGTGCTGGTATTTGCACATGGTACATACTATTAATAATTACGTTTTTTTAAATCGCTTAGGTAGGAAGAAAAAAGTTTTTTGTAATTTCATACATGCCAAAAACCGCTTTAACTGTATATGTATATGTAAGTATAAAAGCTATTGTGCCATTTGTATACTGCCACTGTACTCCAAACTCACTGTGCTAAAGTAACTCTCTGTCTGTCTGTTACCTCTACACGCTAATATCGCTGAACGGATCAAGATGGAATTAGTAGATATGGGGATAGTTTTACTCATAGAAAATGCAGTTTTTGTTCAACTTCTACGGAAACGTAGTCGCGAGCAAAAAATAGCAACATATACATATAAGCGTTCACTATAGTCGCAAGTAGGTATTTCGAAGTATGGTGCGATTCGACAAGCGCCCTTGTAATAATACAAAAAGTGTGGTGTTTCATCAGATTTATTTATTTCTAATAGAAAATTACATTTATGGACAAAAGAATACCTACTCGTACAAGCTTGCCTGATAGCAGTTATTTTGCCTTAATGTAGGTAAGGAACTTTTTGACATTTTGCAGTATAGTTTGATCACATCAGTTTGATCGCAAAATATGACGAATTCATAAAATGTTCTTCAAGGTATGGAAGTACGTAAAGCTTCTATTGAAGTAACATAATATTTACAGCGTGCGAACTAATTTTGACAGAAAACACCATAACACCTAAAGATGTTGCTGGCGTGGTAGGCAAGACCATAGAGGCATGATTGCGCGCTAACGCTATTACATATTAGTTCTGTAGGCACGACAGCACACGCCATTTTTAGGTTTTTGGCGTTTAAAGGGTTAACCTTTTCGCTGCCACGGTAAATAGATAATAAAGTACGTCATGCTCCCGGCAGAACCACCTCGCTATTAATGAAAATAGAAGCATCAGAATGTATATATATAAAGTATACAAGTATCTACATAATTCTTTGACCATCTGTAACAAATCTACATGCCTGGGGTCCTTGTAAACCTTGTTGTAAAGAAGTCTTGAGTCTTGAAGAAAACTACTATAATTTATTTCATACCACACATACTATTTACACATAAATGCAATCAAATAACTTTACATCAATTTAACATGTATAATGTAGAACTGATGTATATGTGAAGTGTAAGAAGTATATGTGGTAAGAAAATAATAAATTTCTTACAAATGGTCGTAGAAAAAAAAAAATATATATATATATATTAATATATAGGTTGTCTGGAAGAGATCGCTTCTTAGCGATAAGGCCGCCTGTTATCTACCAGTGTTTATATTTTAGTGTTTAATGTATATTATTTTTATTTCCTTGTTGGTGAACAATAAGGAGTATTTGTATTGTTGTATTGTATTGTATATATACACACTATAGATACATTCTGATGCGTCTATTTTCATTAAAGACGAGGTGGTCCAACCGGGGATCATGACAATATAAAGTGCCACCATCACCAAGTAACAAAATAATCATAGCTAAACGTTTATTTGATATGAAGTCATGGCGTGTGAGGCACGAAATGTAGGGATAGGTGAAATAGTCGTATTTTTATAGGTACCGTAAACTACTACTTTGACTTTTGTGGTCAACAATTCACTTAGGTATATAATGTATAAAAGAACCGGATTTTTGAGCACAGGTTTTAGAGTTTTATAATTTTAACAGAAAAACATGATAAATTAATGAATAGCTTCATGGATTCATCATACTATTATATTTCTAATGCTCATGCTATTGCACGAGAAATTACTAGTTGTTGGATTAAAAATCGATGAACGCACCATTTCAAGTACCTAACCTGAGTTTTCCGGTACCTATACATCACTTGCATTTGGAAATCAAACAACAGCTAATTTCAATTTATTGGTAGGAATAAATACTTCTAAGACTTAGGTGCTAAAAATTCTTAGTAAAAAGGTTGAATACGTATTTAACAAGAGTATAGGTACAAAATCTTCAGATACAATCCTTCCGGTTGCCGCATGCCAAGTTCTATGCAGAACTGTAGCTTGGAGTCCCTTATTGTCCATGGTATATGAAATTAAAATACAATAATAAAAAAGGTTAAATCGCTGCCTATTCATATTTTAACTGTAAAAACCTTTGTGACAGAATGACCCGACTAAATTCATGATTATAGGTCAACGGGAGGTATCCTATAGGTACATTTTGATTCTCTAAACAAATGTATGGGAATGTATCGATGTCCGTATCCTCTGATTGCGATGATTTAGAGGCAGCGGGGTGTCACTAAGCGTTCTACGAGCTACGGTACCAGTACCACCAATAGGTAGCGCCTTACTAGTAAGTACTAGGGCAGCCCTAACTATAACGGGTCTAGGCGGACAGACGGACGGATGGACGGTCGGATAGATGGAAAGATGGAAAGACGTAGAACAAAATATAAGAGTCCCTTTTTTTTCCTTTTTACGGAACCATTAAAACAAAACCTTCACTACACACATACAATACAAACTTTCAATCGTGTTATTATCTTATCTTATTTAAGGTCAGGGGGCCCTAGCGGATATATTTCGACCCATTGGGATCGATCCACATCCACCCCTGAGCTCCATCTCCATGTGTGGGAATATGGAGCTCAGGGGTAGTGCTCTGAATTCCTTTGGCTCCAGGTATCCTGCAACAGGGTCAAACACAAAACGATGACGAAAGTTTGATTTTCTTATTAAACCTTTAGCCACATTAAAAAGTACTCCTTTTCTGTTGAACTGTATGATTAAAATCATGTCTACATGTTTAAAAGCTGTTAACTGTTGGCTACGGGAAAGATGGGCTCTAAAGTTCAGCTGAACACACACTTTGTCTTTCTTGTTGTCAAACGAAAGATTTTCTAATGAGGCAGCTAGAAAATGCACAACAATTGGAGAAATGTCATAAAATGTGTGAACTTTCTCTCACTACCAACTGATAGAGAATTAATTATCCAAATGTATGATGCGACAGTGATATGTTAAAGAAAAACCGGCCTAGTGTGTATCGGGCCACGTATAAATACAATACAATGAAAAAGTTGTGCAAGGCGTAAGTGTCTTTATAATATTTAGGCACTTATGTCCTTTTGTAATAACGTTTTATATCCTATCTTCCAGATTTATTCAAAAAAAATTGAGCTCGCGTTCAAAAAAAAGTAAGAGGGGGACTCTTTTTCAGACTTTCAGAGCAATTATTTCCGAAAATATTAGATTAATAATAGTTATAACAACATCTAAATTATTTTCAAAGGCCTATCCGATGATGTGCCAAAAACCCCCCTATGCATATTTCTGTTCGCAACTTATAGGTAGCGGCATACAAAATACACTTTCAGCTATAATATCTGTATCATATGCTTTATAATTACTGAGTAAAACAGCGACAAACGGACGAACGGACAGACGGACTGGACGAAACTAAAAGGGTTCCGTTTTACCCATTTTGGCTACGAAGCCCTAACAATGACTATACAAGTTAAAAACTATTTTTGCATGACAACGCAATTTTGACTCACATCTTTATATTACGATTTATTATATAAAACTAGGTTTAGCAAAGGACTAAAAGTTTTTAAAATAATTCTAAATCATTTAACTTAGTATGTTATCAAAAACATTGACTGAGTGGTATGTTGCGGAGTAGGAGTAAATAAGTATAAGGATTAGCTATGCCACTGATCTGCTGAAAAATTTGTTTTAGGGTGTGCAAATCCGCCCAGCCTGCAGACAGATAGAAAGGCAGATAGACAGACACACAGGTGAACAGATGGACAGACGAACAGACAGACGGACGGACGGATTGACAGGCGAACAGACGGACAGACAGACGGACAGACAGACGGACGGACGGACAACAAAGTGATTCTATTAGGGTTCTGTTTTTCAATAATAATAATAAATCGTAGAATATTTAGAAATAAAGTCACTTGGTTTATAAGGTATTCCGTTGAATTGAGAACCTGTTTCAGTATTAGATGTCACCCAAGAATGAGTACTACTATTATGAACTTATTGTACTTCATTAAAAAAACATATAAGTTAAATATCCCTGTTTTATATTTTTAGATGTACTCGTAATGTTCGAAAACCCTGACTACTTAAAAATACTTTGTTGTATTTTAATAAACTTAGGTACCTACTTATTAAAATACAAGAAAATTAAACTTCTTACAAGGTGGTTAGTTGCCCATTCTTGTAAACTTAGAACGCAGCCCATTTTTGAAAATAATAGTTTCACGAAAGGGAGTCCAAATCAGCGTTTATACCGGCTGATTCATAAGATGTGAGTAGGATTTCTACTACTATTATAAAGCGTACTTCGTAATCAACTTTAGTTTTCTGACAAGCTTTGTTCTTTAAATATAATAAGGATTTCTACTAGGTACTATTATAAAGCGTACTTAGTAATCAACTTTAGTTTTCTGACAAGCTTTGATCTTCAAATATTACACTCCGGAAACAAGCGTTGTTATTTTCTTTTAACGGAACCCTAAAAAACCTCCATTACACACATACTTACAATAAAAACTTTCTCGGTTTTAGTAAGAAGTCTATATATACATGGGCACCATTGTAAATCTCTCCCTCATAGGCAGGAGCTGTCACTAAGCGTGTTACGTTATTACTCAGAATCAGAAGTTGGAGAGGGCGCTACTGTGCCACGATAACATTAGCTCCGTATAAAAATGAAGTTTAAAAATAATAAGAGTGGATACAAATGCTTGAACGGTTAAAAAAACATTAAAGTGTAGTGCAAGGAACCCAGTGATCTAATAACAATTTGGAAAGAGACAGTGAAAAAGTGAAAAAAGTGAGGATTTGTGCTTTTGTTTCCATTGACATTTAACACAAAAGTATCAACATTTTTGACATTTCTCAAACGTGAAGAATAGTGAGTGATGAAAAAACTATAACCCCAAAGAAAAACAAAGTGAAATTTAGAAAGAAAAGTCCGTCTTATCATTTTAATAACCTCAAATTACGTGCACAGTCATTGTCGTTCCGTACTCAGGCAAGAAGTTCACCCCAACAAAACTAGAGGGCGCTTATATCAATAAAGAGTGCTGCCATCTGGGTTTATCACTGAAAACTACCTAGACAACATATCGGCAATCGTTGAATGCTAACTACTGAATAACAGATTGCTGCCACTTCAAACTGTTTCTGTACATAAAAGTTAGAGGGCGCAAAACACAAAATGGAAGAAATCACTAACTTGCTAAAAAACCTCCAGGAAGACATTAACCAGATGAAAATCGACAACAAACACATGGAAAATCGAATCACAAGTACTATAACACAAAAACTGGACGACAAATTCGACGCACTACAAAAGGAGCAGAAGATTATGGAAAGAAAAATTATATATCATGATAAAAAAATTCAGTTTGTAGAAAAAGAGTTAAAGAAGAAAAATATTTTGCTTTTTGGTGTGGCCGAAACCGAAAAAAGTTACGAAAAATTAGAAGAAAATGTTATAAATATCATTAACAAATACATGAACATAAATTTAATGCCATCCGAAATTGAGGTGGTATCAAGAAGGGGCAAAAGGGACGAAAATAAAGTAAGACCGATTGTGCTAACCCTTACTACCCTTGGCACGAAAATTAAATTATTAAAGAAGAAGAAAAGCATGGAAAATAGTTCATATTATATCAAGGAAGATTACCCACCCGAAGTACTAGAGGAACGCAAAAAATTAAGGGCACAGCTGCTAGAAGCGGAAAGTAAGGGCAAAAAAGCTTATATACGGTATAACAAGCTTATAATAATTCCTGAAACCAATAAAAAGCAACACAATAGCCCAGAAACTCCTAAAACCGACGAAAGGCAACACAATAAGAACTCTATACGAAACAGCAGCAAGAGACAACTATCCGTATCTCCAGGAACTAACCATGACAGCCCCGGGTCGGGAAACGACATTCCTAAAAATCCACCTAAGAAGCATAACACAAATATAGAACAGTTGTAGCATTACCTTATGTTTGTTGTAAGCTTCGGATTCATTGAGCGTCTTTCTAGCTCTATTCCTTGCACTTATCTTTCAGTTCATTGTATGTTTATGCTATTTTATAGTTGATTAAGCTGCATTTTGAAGATCTGAAAGAATCCTGTTATTAACTTCAATACGTAAAACCTTTCACACAATGGTTTGACCTAAAATCTCCTAGCGGCTTACCGGCTTATATGTATAACATTCTTCCTCTTCAAGGATAACAGCTTATTTTTGTGAAATTTATCATAATTACTTATATTTTTCCGTTTGTTTACACTTTTTGATATATCTATTTATAAGTATCCATGGTTACGTACTTTGTCGTAAATTGTCAATTTCTAAATTTCTTACCATGCAGTTTAGGTTTTCTACATTTAAATAAGTTTGTTTGATATTTAATACTGGTACTTTGTAAATATTTAAATTTAAATTTAACAATTCTAAATTCTCGAGCTGGGGTATAAAACCCCGGCAGCCGTCTACAGAAGTCAGTCTTTCGTCAGCTCTAGTCTTGAGCAGTTTCGAAAATTGAGGCCTGTGCGGGGTCTAGGCAGGCCCCGCACTCTCAAGCGACCTCCCTTCCTGGCCCTCTTAAAATATTCTCCTGAGAATTAAATCTACGAAGAAGCTATCCTACTGCTGTTTGTCGGCTTTACTGACATCTACGAGTATCTTCAATTGACGGCACTCGGCGCAGGCGAATCAACGCCGCCCGAGGTTCTCTACGCCTGACGAACATCGGGCCTGAAGACATCACTTCTGGTGTCCCATTTCGGTGCAGGCGTACATACGCCGCCCGAAACTACCTTCACCTGCTAATACTATTCCTGGTAACCTGTCTTGGAACTCACGCCTTCCGGAACTACTTCGCCCGCTGCTGACTGACTCTTCTTCTACATCCTGCCCGAACCTACTTCAGCTTCACTCCGTACTTACCGCCTTAGTGACCTTATGTTTACCGGCTGAAAATAAAGAACCCTAACCCTAACTTTCTTTCTTTTTCTTCCTTTCCTTACTCTAAGTTACGTATCCTCTTTAACGTCAGTTACGGGAGAATACGTAACGTGACACAGTACATGATTAAACATCAAAATAATAACACAGTACCATCTGCGAGCACCTTATCCCCTTCAAACAAACTCGAACATAATAAAACTATTACAACTAATCACTGCACAAACTTGAAGAAAGATTGACAAACAGCGACCTCTCCACGTTCACCCCCACCACGGCCGGTCACCGCGGGGGCGAGAGACCACAACCCTCCACATCAACAAATTTACATATGCACGTACAACGCAAGATCCCTACTATCAGAAGAAAGGTTACTCGACTTTAAACTAGCAATTTCGACACTAAATTACGATATAATTGGCTTATCAGAAATAAGAAGAATGGGCTATATGATCGAAGAAGACGATGAACATATTTTCTGCTCCTATGGTGAGACAAAAGGTCAATACGGAGTCGGGTTTCTTATAAAAAAGAAATATAAATTGAATATAGAGAGTTTCATAGCAATCTCAGAACGAATATGTATATTGAACTTGAAATTTGACTCTACCACACTATCAATATTACAAGTCCACGCGCCAACCATAGACGCGAGTGACCATGAAATAAAAGTTTTCTACAACCAACTTGAAGAAGCTCGAAAGCAATGCTATAAGTTCCTAATTGTTACTGGAGATTTCAACGCACGCGTCGGCCAGCGTACAGCCGGAGAAGAAAGAATACTGGGAGAGTACTGCTTCGGAAAGAGAGACAAACGCGGCGAAACCTTACTACAGTTCTGCTGGCAAAACAACTTACATGTAATAAACAGTCTATTTAAAAAGAATATAGCAAACATGTGGACATGGCGGTCACCAAAAAATACGAAGAGCCAAATCGATTATATACTAACAAATCGAAAAGAAAATTTCACTAACATCGAAATATTAAATAGATTATCATTTCCCAGCGACCACCGATTTGTAAGAAGCACTGTAAAAATTTCAAAACAGAAGAAAAGTAGAGCAACTTTT
This sequence comes from Lathronympha strigana, assembly GCA_949128165.1. Lineage (NCBI taxonomy): Eukaryota > Metazoa > Arthropoda > Insecta > Lepidoptera > Tortricidae > Lathronympha > Lathronympha strigana. The sequence continues at coordinate 6,522,983 of OX421905.1, read as the reverse complement.
AAAAACAACATAACAAAATTAAACACACCGGAAGATCAAGAGCTATTCTTAAAAAACTTAAATGAAAATAAAATCGAATCGTCATTACTCGAGGATGAAGATATAGAGTCTTATTACAAAAAAATAAAAACATGGATATCTGAAAGTTTAAACAGCATAAAACCAAACTCTACTAAAAAGCATTACGTGATTTCAGACTACATAAAAGGACTTCTAGATCGAAGATATGAGCTAACAAATAAACCCAATATTACAGCTCAAGAAAAGAAAGAACGCAGTTTTTTATACAAGAACATACACAAACTTATCAAGAAAGAGCATCAAAAATATAGAATCGAAATAATAGAAAAACATCTCACGTCTTCAGATAGTTTAAAAAAGGGCTTTAAAGCACTGAATAATACCAGTCAATGGATTCCCTGCTTAAACGAGAACTCTACATATGCAAATAATATCAAGACCTACTCAAGAACAAAAATAATAGATACCGCCACTTCATTCTATAGAAATCTCTACTCGGCAGAAAGTTTGGATCAAGAGGAAAGACAATCAATCCCGTGCAACTCTACCACTATACCCAGATTCTCTACTTCAGAAATCATGACAAAAATAAATGGATTAAAAATAGGAAAAAGCTCTGGCCCGGATGGAATCCCGAACGAAGCAATAAAGGTTGGCAAACTTCTACTAGTGCCACACTTAACTAATTTGTTTAACAAGATACTGGACTTGGCACGGATACCTACTGAATGGGCATACTCCGATATAATTTTGTTGTATAAGAAAGGAGACCCCGCGAATATAGCCAACTACAGACCTATCAGCCTACAACCGAACCTGTACAAGTTGTTCGCATCCTGCCTTGAAGAGCGTCTCGCAAAATTCACAGAGAAACACCAACCTGTAGAGCAGGCCGGCTTTCGAAAAGGCTTTTCAACTATAGATCATATCCACACGCTCGAACTAATAATAGAGAAGTATCAAGAACAACAAAGGCCTCTCTACCTGGTTCTAATTGATTATGCCAAGGCATTCGACTCTATATCGCATAAGAGTATGTGGAAAGCTTTACAAGAGTGCGACGCTCCAACAGAGATCATAGAACTAATAAAAGACATTTATACTAAGAGCGTATCCCGTGTTCGGATGGAAACAAAAGGCCCTGAAATCAAGATCTGTAGAGGAGTCAGACAGGGCGACCCCCTATCGCCTAGAATTTTTGTGACTGTCCTAGAAAATATTATGAAAACCCTAAACTGGAGTCGAAAAGGAATAACTATAAAAGGTGACTTTTTGACTAATCTTCGTTTCGCCGACGATCTGATCCTATTTTCAGAATCTGCAACACAGTTAGAAAAAATGATTTGTGAACTCAATACAATCAGCAAAAATATTGGTTTGGAATTAAATACAAATAAAACAAAAGTTATGACAAATACTTCAAAATTACCTATTTATGTAAACAATACTCAGCTAGAATATGTAGATAAATATATATATTTAGGTAAACAAATAGCTTTTACAAAATCCAGACACAAAGACGAAATAAACAGAAGAATAAATTTAACCTGGAATAAATTCTGGAGCTATAAAGACATACTCAAGTCAAGCCTCCCTGTCAAACTCAAGAAAAAAGTCCTCGACTCCTGTATACTCCCTTGCCTCTCATATGGGAGCCAAACATGGGTATATAGTAATTATACAAGTAATAAAATACAAACATGTCAAAGAGCCATGGAACGAAGTATTTTAAATGTAAAAAGGAGAGACAGAAAACGAAATACAGACATAAGAGAAACTACAAAGGTAATAGACGCACTACAACATTGTAAGAAACTAAAATGGAAGTGGGCTGGCCATGTGGCACGCATGAGCAAAGAGAAATGGACATATAAAGCAACTACGTGGCCAGGACCGTACGGGAAACGAAAAAAAGGAAAACCAATAGAGAGGTGGTCTGACGAATTAGTTAGAGCTGCTGGAAAAGACTGGATTGGGAAGGCAACAGACAGAGATACGTGGAAGGATATGGAGGAGGCCTTTACTCGTAGAGAGGTCCTTAATAAAAATTAATAAATAAAAAATTGAATGTAATTTACATATATATATATATAAAAAAAAAAAAAAGGGAAAATATAAACGCATGCTAATTAGAAAATTATGATAAAATACCTAATATCTATGAATGAAATTTATAAATGAAAATGAAATCTATGTTAAGTAAATTTAATTTAGGTGATGAAATGAAAATGTAAATGATATGTAAAATACCGTTTATTTATTAAGGAATAAATGAGGCTATAATAATAATAATAATAATATACATGGGCACCATTGTAAATCTCTCCCTGCTAGGCAGGAGCTGTCACTAAGCGTGTTACGTTATTACTTAGTAAGGCAGACTCTTACTATAAAAGGCCTTGACAGACAGACAGACGAATGGACGAACGAACTACAAAGTGATCCTATAATGGTCCTGTTTTTTTTTCCTTTAGTGGGAACCCTAAAAACAAAACTTTCACTACGCACTTACAATACAATCTTTCAACCGTTTCCTTAAACCCTGATATTACTTGTCTTGTATTTTTCTATATATGTATACGTCACAGTAAGATTGTGAAAACCACTAAATTGTATATATAATTTTCTTCGTGAAATAAATGAACTTAACTTAACCAGCTTATAATCTAACTAGGGAGATTCTATTGTATGGGAAAATTGTGAACTATGTCGAATCGTTCTATAGATGATTAGACCACCGGTTGGCGTAGTTGGTGGTGATCCTGCCTGCTATGCCGATGGTCCTGGGTTCGAATCTCGGTAAGGGGGTTCCGAGGAATTGTTCGGATTAATCCCTGCCGCTTCTTTCCGCCATCGCCCTACGCGACAATATTTCCACTCTCACCATTTAGATGGTTGGCAGTCCTCAACTGTGCGCTTTTCCCGGAACTTCCTGCCTCGCACAGCTAAACTGTGGAACGAACCGTCGCCAGCGGTGTTTCCGGACCGATACGACCTTCAAACCTTCAAGAAAAGAGCGTACTCCCACCTGAAAGGCCGGCAACGCACTTGCGACACCTCTGGTGTTGCGGGTGTCCATGGACGACGTTAATCGCTTACCATCAGGCGATTCGTTTGCTCGTTTGCCACCTATAATAAATATATAAATAAATATTATGGGACAATCTTACACAAATCGACCTAGTCTCACGGTAAGCTCAATAAGGCTTGTGTTGTGGGTACCAGGCGACGATATATATAATAGACAGATACATATAAATACTTAAATACATAGAAAACATCCATAACTCAGGAACAAATATTCGTGATAAACACACAAATAATTGCCCTGACCAGGATTCGAACCCGGGACCTCCTGCTTCGTAGGCAGGGTCACTACCAACTAGGCTAGGAGGCCGTTAAAACCTATAGCATAAAAAAGGGCATTTATTTGTGTGATGAACACAGATATTTGTTTCTGAGTCATGGATGTCTTCTATGTATTTGTATATTATACCTATATATATATCGTTGTCTGAGTACCCGTAACACGAGATATTTTGAAGGCAATTACGCCTTTTTGCTTGCACAATTTTACTATAATATTTATCAACCCATAATTATGTGTACTTAATTTCAAAAAGTGCAAATGACGGACTTAATATCTTGAGGCACTCTCTACCAGTCAAACAGAAACTTGTCTTTGGTACACGATCATAAACATTGAAAATGAATTCTTAGACACAAACCAAAAATAATATATTGTTCTATTAATTGTACAGTCAACTACTAAGATATGAATACAGCCATAGTGCCAGAAATATGTATACAGGACTTTATTGCCTGAACATTAAGGTGTTACCCGCCTGTAAGGGTGCCGCGTAAAAATTGCGATGTCCACAGAAGAGATATAACCTTACCAAACCTTTTTTAAGAAGCACTTGCAAAAAAGTGTTTGCCGTCCAAATCTTCAATACAATATGAAAAGAGCCATAGCCTCTTAAACTTCCACGTATCCTAGTCGAGCTGTGACATTAACTATCTTCGTTTACTTGTATTGATTACAATGACCAAATATCTTTTTTGACGATACCAAAATGGCCGAGCTCTCCATCCTAAAATAGAGGGAGCTGGTTTTGAACGAATCTTCAGTAGTCAAAAACCTGCGAATAATACTTTTTTTTAATAATTACTTATCTTTAAAATTATACTTTCGGGAAATATTGCTTAGGTACGCTCTTGCTACTCCCTCGTCAGAAAAATTGTAACACTTCGTTACCAAGCCCCGTAATTCGCGGGCTCTAATGTAGGCAGGGTGAGGGAAGGAGGTACTTATTTATTATGTATCAAAGTACATGATAGCCCGCGAATTACCGGGCATGGTAGACGAAGGATTAATCCTTCCTCCACTTTTAAAGTCAGGTGTAAGTAGGTACCTAAATAAATATTTCACAAACATGCTCAGAAAGTCAGTCTCATTTCATTCCCAAATAAAAGACGTAAAGTATCTAAGTAATCATTTAACCACCTCTAGCAGGGCGCGGACGCAGCGGATAATAATGGATTTTGTAGGGTTAATTCCACTCCTAGTGGAAAAAAAAACCTCCTGGCCCCGGCCTGCAGGCCGCGCCTGGACGTAAATGTTCGAAAAAAGCACTAGATAAGGTGTCGTGTGGCGGAAACAAGGGTTGCCTCGCCCCAGCAACCACCTCGTCAGTCAATCCCTTACTTTCTCGTCTCGCCAATAATGTACCCTCATCACAAATACTCATCAAATGTATCCTCATCATCATTTCACCCTTGTCACAAAAGCTAATCGGCTCAGTATAGTTTTGTATGTATCTATGATGTTGCAGTAGAATACACTACACAACAAACCCACATAATTAATAATTATATCATCATCATCATCATCATTTCAGCCGAAAGACGTCCACTGCTGGACATAGGCCTCCCCCAAAGATTTCCACAATGACCGGTCCTGCGCCACTCGCATCCAGCGGACTCCTGCGACCTTCACCAGGTCATCAGTCCACCTTGCGGGGGGCCTACCCACGCTGCGCCTTCCGGTACGCGGTCGCCACTCGAGAACCTTTCCGCCCCAACGGCCATCGGTTCTACGTGCAATGTGCCCCGCCCACTGCCACTTAAGTTTAGCGATTCGGAGAGCTATATCGGTTACTTTGGTAACCGATATAGCGAACCGATTTGGTATAATTATATAGTGTTTTGTATTTAAATATTGCTTATGATTAGGTATCTATATTTTACCTGAAGCAGCAAACAGACTGACTATTTTTCTTGGAATGAAGCGCCGAGCGATAATGTACATAAGACAAACTCCACAAGTATATTCCGACGCATATTACTAATACACACGATGCAGGAACATAAAAATATAATGTATTATTATGTATTAATAGTTTAATAGCAATCGCTAAGATTAAATATTATTAAAACGGTGAAGCAAAAAACATTGACATTTAAAGTCGATGACAGCTAGAAAACCTGCATAACATCGATGCGCGCGTAAGAGCGCGAGGCTTGACAAAAGTGACATTTGCAATTGGTAGGGAGCCCAACATTACATTTTTGAAGTAATTCAATACAACTTATTAATATACAAAAAAATCCTTGTACCTTGCGAATGGGATTTACCAATACATATAATATAAAGGTGGGTTCTAGGTACTTGTGTAATATCTTGTCGCAAAAATGTATACTTTTTGCAGATGACACAACATTAATAATTAAAGGAACTGATAAAACCATGCACAAATCCAACATAAATAAAGCCTTAAACGATGTTAACACATGGATAGAAAATAATAATTTAAAAATTAATACAAATAAAACTTCATTTCTACAATTCCACTCATACAACTCAAAACCAGTACGTATTAATGTAAACCTAAATAATATTCCCATTGAAGAAACTCAAACTTCAAAATTCTTAGGTTTAGTCATAGACGAACACTTAAATTGGAAAGCTCAAGTTGATGCAGTATGTACCAAATTATCGAAATTTATTTTTGCTTTAAGAATTCTAAAAAGAACTATTTCTGTCCAGGCTGCGTTAACTGCTTACCATGGATATGTGGCTTCTACTCTTAATTACGGACTCTTGCTCTGGGGCAATTCGGTTGACATTCAGAGGGCATTCATTATCCAGAAAAAATGTTTGCGCGAAGTTGGTGGGGTTGGATTTGACGATAGTTGCAGACCTCTTTTCCATAAGTTTAAAATTCTCCCCTTGGCTTCCATTTATATATTGAAAGCTTGCCTATTTACCAATAGCCACCCAGAATATTTTAAAAAACGAGAAGAGATGTTTGGAAACGAGGTACGAGCCCAGTATAAAGATATGCTATACCAGCCAGCATGTAAATCTGATATTTATAAGAAGAATGCCTTTAATATGTGTATAGATTTGTTTAATAACCTCCCTCATGACTTGCGAATGTTGCATGGAAATAAATTTAAAATAGAACAGACTAAGTGGCTACAGAATCATTGTTTTTATACTGTTAAAGACTATTTAAATTTCAAATTATAATGTGTAAAAAATTTGTGACATAACTTTGACATCCCAATCTATTTTTATTTATTTTTCGCTGTGTAATTTATTATTAATTTCATTTAATTTTGGTTTTACTTTATCTGCAACAACATTATTTGATTATTATTGATTTTATTGTTATTTTTTTTTTAATATTTTGCATGTTGGCTTTATGTCGACTGAATACTGATACTAAACTATCTTTAAGAACTAATTGTAACGTATTCTAGCAAATAAATATTTCTATTCTATTCTATTCTATTCATATCTCATGCGTGCGGAAGTGTTACTCGCCAAGCGGTAAGGCGTGCGATGCGACTTTCAATCCGAGGGTCAAATCCTGCCGCCTCGTACCAAAGCGGAACCCAGGTTATCTAGGAAGAATCTCCTGCTCTAAAAGTCGGTCATTGTCGAAGCGAATGAAAAATTCTTTATTTCCGCCCTGTGTTTTAGTTTCCAAATACTCGTATTTCTTAAGTTTTAATAAGTTTATATCAATTAAATTCGGTTTTAAAATTAGGTTTTTACTTAAGGTTTTTTTTGGGTTGAGCTTTAGGTTAAACTAGCGACCCGCCCCGGCTTCGCACGGGTTATTATCATACATATAAACCTTCGTCTTGAATCACTCTATTCACTCTATCTATTAAAAAATCCGCATTAAAATCCGTTGCGTAGTTTTAAAGATTTAAGCATACATAGGGATATAGGGACATAGAAAGCGACTGTGTTTTATACTATGTAGTGATTTAAGCAAAAGAGTATTTTGTTAATTGATTTAAAATTAATGCATTGTATAATTTCCATCCTGATATTTATTCCCCGGGTTCACAAATGACGATTTTCAATCTAATTTTTGAAATAAAACTCTTTGCGAATATGAAGAAGTCCACACTCATAACCTCCTTCAAGTTGCAAAGGAGGAGTATAATTAGTGGTAAGCGTAGAAGTTAATCCGGTAACCGATATGATAAACGGCATTTTGGGAACTAGTAATATTCACGTACTTGTGTCTTAATTTATATTATTTTTTTCCCAGAAGTTTCGTTAGTATTTTAAACATAGGTGACCGCAGTTTACAGTATTCATTTTTTGATAAGTGCAATAGTTATGAAAAATGTCTTATTTCTTTAAATATGATATTATTTCTACAGGAGGTTTTATATCTCCGTAACTATTAAAATACTCGCAATACGTGTTCCATTTCACATAGGCTACCCAATGAGTCCCCATATTCTTAGAACTATCTAAATTAACAATTGCACATTCCATCCGCCGAGGTCGTTTTGGTAAATTGTCGCGCATAAAAACACCTCTGAAATGTGGTATATCACCTCCGAATTTTATTAAATCTAAGTTTGTGAGAGCTCTTCTAGGCAGCCTTCTATTTAGTTTTTTGATGCATTTAAAAACAAACCATTACCCTTCTTTTAAGGTTTTATATACAAGCCTTTGCCAATAGCAATCGACTCCATCATTTTATTATGGCGTTCTGACTCCTGCAGATTTTTTGGGCTGACTTATAGTCATTTACAGCTTTTGCAATACCAGCCGCTCCGCCAGCTAATGAGCCCAATGCTGATAAACCAGCAAAAATAGGTATCAAGGACAAGATACCACCAGTTTTTGGAATTGGAATAATGCGTGGTAAACGAATAGGTATATTTTTATGAAGTAACTTTTTTGCTGCTTTATATGGTAGTAGCTTTTTTTTTTGACGTTCATAAGTGCATTGTAATGTGCCTAAATTGGAAAATAAAGATATTTATCATTTATCATTTATGCGCATTCAATTGTTGATGATTGACCTTTAGGTTTTCGCTTTTTCATGTGTGTTCGAATCTTGGATATAACACTTTTAAAAGATTTCATTCCATCACCAGCTCGCAATTTACCTTTCATAACTTTCTTAACTAACCACGAAGCTAAATTTTCGCCTTTACTAGCATTTGTCGATTTAATTCTTTGTTTAGCCATGTTTATTAACTCGTTATCAGCTTTATGACGATGAGGTAGGTCCGAATAGTTCCTGTATGCGATATCGTGTTGCTTGCAGGCTTCATCCAGTGGATTAATTCAAATATTCAAAAAGAGATAATTCAAAATAATGCCTCGGTCTCCTCTTAATAACCTTTTCTTAAGTTTTGTACCAGACCACAATAATTATAACTAGGCAAATGTAACTCGAAAGGTAGGTTATTTATCACACTATTAACTAGTCCTCTTCCTTGCATTACTTGTTATGTTATGGTATGAAATATAGTATGAGTATTATATATATTTAAACTATATCAGTTTTGTTTATCCAGCTATTTTCCGCTTCGCTCAGACCTAACCATTTAACAAATAGTTGGTTACCTCTTTTTTTAATAACTTTTTCAACCAGATATACATTTGGATGAACTGTTTTTTGTAGTTCTTGTTCGTAAAACGCCGAGGATAATATTTTTATGAAAATCTTCAATGTTATACGTTACAGGATTGGTTTTCTTCACTTTGAGAATACAAAATAGTTCTGTAGACCAATTTGGAGTATAACCTTTCTTAAAAGCTGATTTATACTTACTAATTCGTACGCAATCTCCTATTTTAAACTTTGGTTTCTTTAAAGATTGCTTTTTTTGACTATTTAAGATATTTTTTCTCACAATATGCTCATTAGTGGAATTAACATCAGTTGGTTTAAATTAAGTTGTTCTATGTTTAGTTTCGTTATAGGTTTCAATTATGTTCTTTAAAGGATTCCCAATCCATTTGTAATTTCCATATAAACTAAAATGTTTATATAATTTTGCTTTAAGTGTTTTAATTAATCTTTCTACTATAGAAGCTTTTTCGGTAGAGTATGAAGAGTAGTGGTTTATATTTTTTAGTTTTATCAACTGTTCAACAGTTGATAAAACTAAAAAATATAAACCACTACTCTTCATACTCTACCAAATACGTCGTTACCACTACTCTTCATACTCTACCAAATACGTCGTTATAAAACTCATTGCCCATATCTGTTTGTAAATTGCGAGGTACGTGTTTGTACATGTTTTGGAATGCTTGGGTGGTTACTACTTTCTTTTTTGTTTTTAAAGGTATTGCCCATGCATATTTCGAAAAACAATTTATAACAACCAATATATATTTATATCCATTATTCACTGAACCAAATTTATTCATCATCGATTAAATCAGCTTGCCATAAATCATTGATTCCTTTTAGTACAACCGCACAGCGATTAAATTTTTTTCTTGCATCCCTATGAATTTCGTTTACAATTTCTTGTTTGCTCATTTTTATTTCTCCTTTACGATTTTAATAACATCTGCTTTGGTGCAAAACTTTTTATCTAGTTCGTCTAAAATTGAGTTTATGTCTTGGAGACGAATTATTATGTTAGCCATATTAGTCTGAATTGTTTTATTTATATGATCAACATACTCCTTATTAACCGCTTCATCGCTTGATAGAGGGGATTTCAAACCTTTTAGTCTTGATGACCTCAAATTATAATCACTGTTATCTGTTTTTTGTAGTGCATCATCATAGTTTTGATCAATACGTAAACGTTTATGTACGTGGTGTCCAAATTTGTCAATATTCATTGTCCGTGTGCATTTGTTCATTTGTCACTGTGAACTGATATGCTTATAAACGAGATGGATGGTTTTATTAAATAATGCCAGCTTCACGTAATTCTTCAACAATTGATATTATTTCATTTTCAAGACCGGTGTTACCAGCGTCGCGAGAAGCGATTAGTAACTTTAGCCTATCAACTAACTCGTTTGGATCATCCCAGTAAACGTAATCGGTATTAGACTGTAATTTATTTAATAAATTTAAGCCGTCACCAACTGCAATATTATCTGTACTGTTGCTGACTCTTGTATGCTTAAATAACGGCTTGATTACTTGCAAATACTTGCTTCCCCTATTAATTTTGATAGGTTTTGTGGAGTCAAAATCCCGGTAGTGTGCATTAGTCTGAATTAACATAACTTTGTAGTTTTCTTTATCGGTTTCGGTTACCAAATCTAAATTCGGAATTTTCTTAAATAACAATTGAATAAGTCCTTGAGTTTTTAATTAATAGTATAATAGTTTTATCTGCCACATAAAGCCTCTGCGACCCCATCATAAGTTTCCCTCTTTCTAGTCTGACTCCATAAGGTGCATCTTCAAATGCCTTTGCAGAAAATGATAGTGGAGACGAATAGTTTCTATATAAACTGGAAACACTCTCGAAAGTCTCCTCATCTGTTGCAATACTATCGTTGTTCGAGAAATCATTCTCTAATTCACTTTCTTCTTCAAAATCTGATTCATTTTTTTTACATCTTTACCTTCTAAACAATGTTCTTTAGTTTTTGTGCTCGAACGATTTAGTTCGAAAACCGTTTCATCATGAGATGAACTTGGTTTAGTGTCACTAAGATTTAACTTCAGTTTTTTTGGGGTACTGTAGTAATCAGGACTATTATCATACTCATTTTTACCTTTTTCAATTATACCGCTTCGTTCTGCGATTTTATTGAGAGGTTGAGTTATTGGCTTAAGAACTGACTCTAGGAATGTTTGGTTTTCACTTGTCATATCACGCAGCAATCTTAGTTTTCGCTTAACAGCCTTTGCCGATTTTACAATTTCTTGTTTAGTAATCTTTTCCATAGTTACTGCGAATAAAGACCTTACTTTGTAGACGTAAATATTTGAAATGATGAGCGTCACTTTGAGTTTATTCTTATATGCCCTTATTAATTTAGAATAACAAACGTGTCAAAGTTCTTTCTGTAGCATCCTTTATTTATTTCACAATCTTTATTTATAATTAAATAATTATATGGTGCACACCAAATTTTTGCGCACATTTCCTTAAATTGCTGCCAAGACATATCTGTATTTACAATGTCGTTGTATACATGACGTTAATTATGTTCGTCTTGTTTAAAAATAATAATAAGATTAGCATTATCTCTTATTAATTGCTTGGGAATTTTTCTGTATGTTTGGTTAAGATAAAAACAATCTATTTTGGAATGTCGCCCCATAGAAAAGTAATCTCTAACGTTGTTCTGCTTTTCACATGCTATATCATCAAATACCATGACTGAATCTGGTTTTGCTTGATTTGGATTTAAGACTTGTTCGTTTTCATTATATTTATAAAATGATACTCCAGACACCTGTTGAAGTACTTTTTCTAGAAATATGTATTTAGGTTGGAATAAAGTTTTGGAATAAACATACACATTTCTAAATCTTAATCCGTTTTCGTGCATAAGAAGACCTATAACTAAATTAGTTTTTCCAGAAATAGATGGACCGCAAATGAGACAACGAATGGTGCTTGGTAAAAGTTTGACATGACGTAAACGTGTTTTATTAGAAATCAAATAGTCTTTGTGTAAATCAAGTGACTGTGCTTGCTTAATAAACTTCATACCTTGCCAATTTAGTAACGTCTACACTATGTAACGTTTTTTCGCGTAATGGCACTGATATTCAATTATAACTGTTTATAACGTTGCATTGGGAGTTTTAAAAACGTGAATCGAGATCACTAGGTGTCTAAGCGCAAACTACTTAATCTTTCGGGGTGTATATTGGATATTTTAGATCATTTAATCCGTTATTGCCTTAACGAGACAGAAACCAAGCTGTTCATAAGATCACTTTCAACAAAAACTTTCGTAAAACGCATAGAGCGAACGCAGTGAGCGGCCAAATGCGGTTTCACGCAAGTTTTTGTTGAAAGTGATCTTATGAACAGCTTGGTTTCTGTCTCGTTAAGGCAAGAACGGGTTAAATGATCTAGAATGCCCAATATACACCTACTGTCACAGGTGACGGATAGTGAACGGCCACCAGATATGGTGGTTAGCTGTGAATATATTGAATAAACAGTCCCCGATCAAGAAGCGGCAGGGTCATCAGGGCGTAGTGGGGTGACCAGTGGGACGGTCTTCCCATTAAAAGCTACATTAGCCTTATGACGTTCCTGTGACATGGCGAGTAAATGGCGCTATCAAATAGGCATTCCCCTGGTACAGAGCAGCAGTTGTATTAGAATTGGCAGAAGGCCGAAGAAGCGGATTCCGGTAGGGCTTTTGACCAAACATTAGTGGGCGGATAAAACCGGCCACTATACTGCGATGTGGAAGGCAAATGGGGAAACCACCACATTAATATCCCTTATTATGGAGGAATGGCTATGACACAAATAAGTAATAATGTTCTTGACAACGGGCTTCCACGACGTAGCATTCCGTGGCGGTCTGAGTCCGGCAGGGTCAGGAGTAAGGCTGACTCGGTCGTCATCATGCGAAATCCTTGCAAAATTGGAACTTGGAACGTGGAACGTGAGGACTATGCTTACACCGGGAAAGATGGAAGAGCTAAAAGTAGAAATGAATAAGCTAAACATAGACATATTAGGATTATGCGAGGTCCGATGGGAAGGTAGTGGAGATTATTGGAGTGATGATTTTAGAGTAATTTATACAGGAGAGGAGAAAGGAGCAAATGGTACAGCTATAGAGCTTAACAAGAAATGGGGTAACCAGGTATTAAATACAATTCACCACAGCGACAGAATCACTGCCATAAAACTGGTTTCTAGCCCAAATGATGTCATAATAGTTCAGGTGTACATGTCAACCAGCAGTTATTCGGACGACGATGTTGAAGAGATGTACAATCATATTGACACAATTTTGGATTCAGCTAAAGACAAGGACATGCTAATTTTAATGGGAGATTTTAACGCAGTTGTTGGTGAAGTACCGGAGGTAAATGTAGTGGGGAAATTTGGACTCGGTAAAAGGAATAGCAGAGGAGGAAGATTGGTACAATTCTGTGAGGAAAATGATCTGATTATAACAAATACAATTTTTGAACAGCCCAAACGTAATACACTTGGAAAATACCTGGCGACATTGGTAGATATCAACTTGACTTATATTATCACAAAGAGAAAAGACCGAAAACAGATAACATCTTGTAAAACCATGCCCAGTGCAGATCTCAATACTGATCACAACCTGCTAGTCAGCATGTTCGAGCTCACAACAAAAATAAAGAAAAGGAAGAACAGGCAAAGGAAAATTGATCTCAATAAGCTTAAGGACACAAGTAGCAATTATAGAGTGCAATATAGTAATAAGGTATGCCAAAGATTAGAAGTTTCATTCATTACATTAATACTTAACAGAAAAAAAGTCTCTTGATTTAATAATAACAACCAGTAGCACACTGTTGCTTAAGTTCATAATTATAATGATACCTTCTAGGGAGTTTTACACCTTATATTTATATAAGTGCAATTCAACGGGCAGGTCGCTAGTTTTGACTAAAATCAATAGCTGGTTATACATAAAACAGAATATCCCCATAAATTACTTAGATATAACTATTATATTCATTCAAAAAATAAAATCTAAGTTTAATTCACAAGTAAATGTTTGTCCGTTCGTCCCGTATTCAATATACTAAGTGGTAACTCAATTCAATAATACCTTAGTCCTTATTTATTTTTCTCCCGAGCGTGTCGAGCCTACGAGTCGTGCTATAAGTACCCAACGGAACCGAGCCCGAAGCTCCGCGCACGAACGCAGGTACGGGCTACGTATCATGGCGTGTCACGGCGTGTCACGTGAATACGTACGCGAACGAGGTACGTACCTTGGCGTGTTCGTGAAATTCGTGATCTTAGTACCGCCGGGCTTAAGAACACGTAGCTACGGATCGGCGTACATAACGGATATCAGGAGTCCTATGTGACATACGGACGGACGGACAGACGGACTGGACGAAACTATAAGGGTCCCGCCCTCTTGGCCTTTAGGCATTTTGGCTACGGAACCCTAAAAAGAGGTCAATTTTCTTATAAAATTATCAGCCTCAATAAGTAGACATACATTTTACACAATAATCTACTCAAACAAGTGATCAAACCACCAAGTAAAAAAATTTAAATAAAATATTTTGTTTGAATTTATGACATAAAATACAATATAATGGTATACGTAAAAATGGAAAGCTAATATTCACTGCATACCTTTTCCTTTAATACCCACTTCGTTAGTTTAGGAGTCATACGAACATGAAAAATAGCAAATAAACTATACTTACAACTATACAATCACGTGTCTAAGATTCGCACTGCTAACGATTATACTCGTTTACTGTGTCAGAGCAACTATCTAATGACAACAAGAACTATCGATATAGCAGACGCTAAAAAAATATATACTGAACAAAAATCATTTCATCACATTTTGTTTACGATAGTCGGCTTTAAATGGATTACTTGAAAACGTTGATTCAATTAAGTACTCGTACAATAATGTGATAATTCAGGAAAACGGGTTACCCTTATAAATGATAAATGATAAAATGATAAATATCTTTATTTTTAAATTTTGGCACATTACACTGCATTTATGAACGTCAAAAAAAAGCTACTACCGGTTCTATCCCTACACCACAGCCCGAGAAGATTATTACCGGCAAGAAACTCGGCGGGACTTATATGTACCTACCTTACTGCAATACTCGACGCAGTATTAAGTATTATTTGTGTGTAGCCAGGGGACCGATTTTTGAGATTCGAACGCTCGAATACAAAAACAAGTGATCGAAAATAATCGCACGTGAAAATTTGTCACGATTATATTCGCATGATACCATCGTTCGTATTGTTGTAAGGTACTGGAATTACCACTCAAAAGGCTAGTGGAGTTTCTTTCTACTTCGTTTTTATTAGGGTTCCGTAGCCAAAATGGCAAAAACGGAACCCTTATAGTTTCGTCATGTCCGTCTGTCCGTCTGTCCGTCTGTCCGTCTGTCCGTCTGTCACAGCCGATTTACTCGGAAACTATAAGTACTACAGTGATGAAATTTGATGGGAATATGTGTTGTATGAACCGCTACAAAATTATGACACTAAATAGTAAAAAAAAGAATTGGGGGTGGGGCCCCCCATACATGTAACTGAGGGATGAAAATTTTTTTTTCGATGTACATACCCGTGTGGGGTATCAATGGAAAGGTCTTTTAAAATGATATAAAGTTTTCTAAAAAACATTTTTCTTAAAGTGAACGGTTTTTGAGATATCAGCTCTCAAAGTCGTAAAAAGTATGTCCCCCCCCCTCTATTTTTATAACTACGGGGTATAAAATTCTAAAAAAAATAGAGGTGATGCATGCTAATTAACTCTTTCAACGATTTTTGGTTTGATCAAAGTATCTCTTATAGTTTTTGAGATAGGTTGATTTAACTGTAATTTTGGTTAAGTTATTGTGCTTACACTGAAAACGATGGCTGAACCTTATAAGTTTAGGCTCCATTCACCAGGTGTATAAATTGACATAATAAGTTTATTATATTTGCTGCTACGGAACCCTTTGTGCGCGAGCCCGACTCGCACTTGGCCGGTTTTTTCACATTCGAATTAAATATTCGAGCGTTCGAATCTCAAAAATCGGCCCCCTGTAGCCCTGGCTTACGATGTATTCTGTATACATGACACGTATCATGAATTAAGACAATGGCAGTAACGATTACAAAAAAATGAATACCTACATAAAAACATGAGCATTCAGCTTCCCTAGTGTATGTTTATATTCTAAAATCACATCCAGTTTTATCTTATCATAGAAACTTAGCACTCTATAATATTTATACAGTCTTTCATAATTGTCTCTTATTGCTGTTTGATCTTGAAAACGCCGGACGACCTGTAAAAGGCATACAGTTTAACACTCTCAGCGCCACGTGGGCCGCCGGCGGCCCACAAAATTTCGAGTAGAGCAGGCCACCGCCAATATTTAGGAACTTTAGTAGCAGGCCACGTGGATTGCCTGCGGCCCACAAAAGGTACATCTCAGCAGGCCACTATTAATTTTCATAAAATTTCAGTACCTTTACCAGCAGGCCACATGGGCGGCCGGCGGGCCCAACCGTAAACTTCACCAGCAGGCCACGTGGTACACAATGATCCCACAAAAATGAAAATTGCATATTTTTAACCACCAACTTATTACTATAATAAATTGCGGATAACACTAACGTATTTTTAGTCACTGCGCACGACATATTTTGGACATCTTAGGATGCCATTATCAAGTAGCAGACAGGCGCACTACCAAAGCAATCGGCTTCGCCGCGCGCACTGCTCTCGATTACAAAACTGGTTTAGGATGATTCTGTCTGGGAATCGCGGGATCGTTCGACTGCAGATTTGGGTCATCGAATGTTAACGGCCGTAAGCACACCGAACTCACTGTGTCCACTACACTGTCACTAACTGCACTGAACTATTGACTATGGACTATAGGTTTCCATTTCCATGCCGGTAGTACCGACCAGCCATAATCTCGATTAAAATTAGGGCGCGGCCAATCTTGATTGTTTTTTTTTTCGTCCTATATAGCATTTTTCCTGTACCAGCAATCTCACTTTCTCGACTTTTATTTTACTAATTACATCAAAGGACCATGGGCAATTTTGTATGGAGGCTGGCCCCAAAACCAACAGAGATAAGATTTATAATATGTCTATAAACAGGTCTTTTTGTCTCCCTCATTTCGTTATATGGGTAACCAGTTGAATTATATTGCAGATCTGAAATATTCGTATTAAAACGCGAGTACTAGACCGGAGACTGCAACCGGGCGCTTGCTTAATAAAATGGTAAGCAATTTAATATCCAGCAGACGGTAACTCGCCGATACAAGATGGGCCCCCACAAACAGCGACATCTAAGATGGCTGAAGGGCAACATCAGTATGAGCATTAGGAGCCATATAGCCTACTCACCAGTTGGGTTTCCCCATCTACCCTCGAGAACACAGCTCTCTCGACCCCACTCTGGACGGCCGGTTAAGGCAAGCCAGATGCAGAGCTCGGTCGGACTACGGAGCGGTTGCTAGCGCTACTCCCCATCAAATCGCCACAAGCTGCGTTGACTGATTGCACTGGTCCAAACCAGTGGGCAATGGAGTCGTCACATCCCTGCGCCTTGGATTATTAATATATTTATTTATTTTATCTCTTAGATAATAATAATCCAGCTTATATACGTCCCATCCCACTGCTGCTGGGCATAGGTTTTCTCGCACTTGATGGGCAGGTAGCGATTTGCCAATTTGGTCTGACCATCGTATTCTTTTTCCTTCCACCGGACCAGTTACAATAAGCTTTTCTAGGTTGTCCCCAGTCTTCCTGGCAATTTGTCTAAAGAATCCAAGAATTCTCCGCAGGTACGTGGTTGAAAGCCTGCTGTCCAAGATACGCCAAGCATTTTCTGCCAGCACCACATTTGAAAGGCATCAGTGCATTTTCTATCAGCTGATTTATTTGTCCAGATCTCCCAGGTTTTGTGCGTGATATATCCATCTCGCCAAATTTTCTGCATCTGTGTTTTAGCCATGCCAATGCGTTTAACTACTTCACTAATACTCTATAATGTATTCACCATATTATTGAACAATATTATGGGGTAAAGTATGCATCCTTGACGTACGTTCTTGAAATGGCTTCGAATGAATACTTTTTACTCTTACTACTACTTGATTGTAAAGGTTACAATTAAGTGTTTGAGCACGCCAAGTTCATTTAGTACTTTTCGAAACCAGGTCCAGTTGACACAGTCAAATGCCGCCAAACACTTGATGACAGGAATATTGTGTTCGTAAGCTTTCTCGAAGAGTTATCGTACGTATAAAATTTGCTCCCGGGTTTCCTTGCCTTTAATAAAATCCGCCTGCTCCTGTGGGATTGGCCAATCTAAGTGGTTCCGAGATACGATTATAAAGTATATGGAATTATGCTGATGTGAGATATTATGGACCTTGGGTAAGTAAACATATTTTAGGTATGGGCACAGCGGATGCATATCCTTTAGTGTGGTAGGGCACAGCACTACGAATGTCGTCTCGCTCAAATCTGGAGCAGAGCCCATCTGGGGAAGTACCTCCACCTTACAGAAAACCGCAGTTAAATAACACTAGACCCTACTCATAGTGTTGTGTTTCTGTTAGTGGTCGCTAAAGCTCCAAAAAGATTCGCTGTGTTGACAGCTGAGGACCCACGGAGCAAAGCCCTTGGCCCGTTTAGCTGTCAACACAGCGAATCCTCTTTTTTTTAAAGGGTCGGCAACGCGCATGTAACACCCCTGGTGTTGCAGGCGTCCATAGGCTACGGTCACCGCTTACCATCAGGCGGGCCGTATGCTTGTTTGTAATTGTCGTAGTATAAAATATATATATATAAACATATAAGTATTCACATTTTTTGTCGGCGCTTTAACATGCCGCCCGTTTATTTCTAATACAAAATATTAGAAGTGTAACTTTCTTCCTTAAAGTTGGGATCAACTTTAATTTTGATTTAAGGCAACTTATGAGTTACAGCTCTAGGTCCTGGGCAGCGTTCTTGGCAATCTACAAATCCATCATGTCCTTCTCACAATGTCTTGAACGCCGCTCGTATTTACATGGGCATCATCAGTGTCTATATAACGGCGGCAGTGTTGATTCACGGGGTCACGCAGCTAGCGTCATCAATTTTTGAAGCCCTGGCTCCAAAAATAGGTCATGCGAAATTTTGGCCTGCTGGGTGTAGACTTTGATTTGTCAAGACCGAAAAAATGCAGGTGAATTTGATTTTCCTACTGTGGTACACCGGCGGGCCACATGGCCTGCCAGTAAAGTTTATAAAAATCTGAGAAGCCTGCTGGAATTCACTTGTTGTGGACGGCCGGCAACCCACATGGCCTGCCACAACAGAAATTTCGTTTGTTCTATGGCGCTGAGAGTGTTAAAATATCTAAATCCATAAAAATGCACCAGTTGGGAGTTCTATTTCCACACCCATAGATTTATTCCGAGTGGCCAACACAAAACGAATGCAGTCACTGAAAGAGAGCATTTCAGTTGCGAAAGGTAGTAAGGGGAGGAGGGGTCCATTCATCGATGGAGGCGCAGACTGCGCGGGGTCCGCGGGGAGCTCGAGGTTCCAGCTCAACTTGCTTGCTACCCTAGTTGCGCGAGAACGGTGCTACCGGTACGACCGTGTCTTATCCTCAATTTCTGTAAAAAAACATTTATATTGTGATTAGTGCTTGTGATTTATTACCCTATGACTATAGTGTCAAGTGACAGTGACTAGATATGAGTGTTGGTTTTGTGTTTTTCCGTAACTGTGTATAAACGTTATAATGCTGAAGCAGTAATTTTGCACAGGTATTAGGCTTAATCAGTGTGTTTAGCATTAATATTTTAATTACGAGTGCACAATATATGTATGTGTGTATAATATTCGTATCCGTATGTATGTATACGTATCCGTATAAATGTAACGCGTCAGCGGCATACAAGATGGAAAAATGAAGTATTTTCCAAGAAAAAACCAAGAACCTGATTCTTTGAAATCTGGACTTGCTTGGGCTCATTCGAATCGGAATAACGAGCTGATTCGATCCTGATAAAAAAAATCTCATAATTTCCATATACAATTTAAGTTTCTATTACGCCACGCTCATAGTAAGTTCATACTGAAACGTGACATAATGGATGGAAATTTTTAGGGACTTTTTTATATGATCAGGATCGAATCAGCTGGTGATTCTGATTCGAATAAGCCCAAGTCCAGATCTGGAAGAACCTGGTTTTCGGGTTTTCTTTTGAAAAACGCTATGGTACAAAAAGGGGGTTTACAAAAATAGTTGGTATTTGCCGAAATAGGTTTAAGTCCCATAGAGTTTTCACCTATCCACCCACGGAGGGTGGTGGGTGTTAAGTTACAGACTTGAGCGAGAGGGAGAGGGCCGTGCGCGGGCGAACGTGGGCGCAAGACGCCGCGCGCACTCCGTATTGATTCCTCGACAAATTAATCAACCATAAATTCCTTCCATTGATGTTTTAAAAGAGGCCTATGAATTTTAACAAAACACCCGATTATAAATGATTGAAACTATTACGCGGTCTAAAAGTTTTAGTTTAAAGTACAGAATGTACTCCGTGCCTAAGAGAGAAAAACATAGGTAGCTATCGATTTTTCATGATCGATGTGTGTCGTTGGTACCTACTCGAATTCTAGAACGCTTATGATTGTTAGTTATTTGAAACGGTACTGATTTATTAATAAGACAAGAGGCGTGTATTTATCTAATTGTACCTATCTCGTTTTTTCTGCATTAGAAAAGTAATATTCAAATTCGCCCACGTTTCTTTATTTCTACAGATGCTGTTGAAATAACGTCACTTGTGTTGTTTCTAATTTTAATGATATGCCAAAAAACATAAGACACATAAGAACCTATATGCTTTATTCAATAACATAAAAGGTTTTCAAAAATGGCATGATAATACACGACTTATAAAAAGAATTAATAAAAAGAAAAACAAAGGACAAATATATCCTCGTATTGATTAAAAGAATGAATCTACGTAATAAAACAATGTTATCGAACGGCCCTCATTCTGAAAGTATTAAACTCGCAGTACAAACATATTTTGTACCTACACAGTCAATATTTTAATATCCGAAAAGCCCCTACTTTAACCTTATTATACTACAAACGCTTTGGGCCAGAAAATCCAATAATTGGATTTACCTTTGTATTGCAACCAATAGCTAATCGGATTTCCTGGCCACGTAAATGTGGGCCGTAAAGCATTTACTTTTACTGCCTATAAAATGCACCCGGAATAAATCCGATTAATTCCTTTTCGTGAGTGAGCTTTTAAGCTTGTTGCGATATTTTATTTAAACAATTTCTCTTTAGGTAAAACAATCGTCAGGTTTACGTGTAAGGTAAATGCGGCTAATTCCGTTATAGGGACTATTCCTGTCTCTATGTCTAATGCTCGCCTGCGTGCTGTGTGCTAACCATGAGTTGTACTTAACCGTAGGCGTTAAAGACTGCGCGTTTCTGAAAAATATCCGTCTCGCTCCTGCTAGAATAGTGGTAGGAGCGAGACGGACATACTTTAGAAACGCGCAGTCTCTAACGCCTACGGCTACTTACAACTCATGGTAAGCACAGTGTGCTTGTATTCAACGCAGGCGAGCATGAGACGGAATAGACCTTACAGCTAATCTAATTCTGCTTTGTGGCTTATCTAATACTGGGCTCTGCACACGACTTCGTACAAGTATGTTGGTAAAACTATCAACCCCAGTTTCAACGTTTTCACCCCTTAGGAGTTGAATAAAATATATTTCATAGAACATAGGTCTTTTGCATAATTAACCGACTTCGAGAGTTCGATGGAGCCGGTTATAAATAGTTGTTTTTAGTAAATATACCACTTTGTCGATTCTTGGAGCTAATGCCATAAATTTCAGAAATTAACCTTATCAACATGCGAGAAAGTGGTACATTTTAATAAATAAAAACAAGCACATATATGTTTCAAATTGTATGGGTCTACATTCAACGGCTAGATATCAGTTTCTGTCAGACTGTTTTATATATTTAGAAAATGAATTCGATAGAAGATGGTGTCATGTAAGTATGTCCTCCTAGTCCCCGAAATCGTGTAACTGCGTAGAATTCGCGGAGCCGTCCCTCGTGAATGAAAAGGATATCAACAAGTAGGCAAAGACGCTGCTGTGTGCGGCGCGCGCAAGTGCGCCGCGACGGGTGGTTTTTCTTACCAGCAAGCGCACCGATAGCCCCTACTATTATTACCTTAAGATGATCGGGAAGCTGACAACAGTCAGCATTATATCATAATAAAATTACGGATAACGCAACCGCGGATCTTCCACATTTTCAAAACACACACCAACAAAACAACGATATCCAAGTATCTATATATTATAAAATATCTACTGCGCATCAGGTGCAAATATGTTTTTTAACTTCCTCCATCTCAGACTATCTTGCCGCGACCTAGTTGAGTGAGTGATCACTGATCATGCATTCGGTCGAGATTACACTATCATATAAGTAACTATGATCATATATCTAAATCTATGATCGCATTATGATCATATGTAGGTATTACACTGTCATAGGTTCGTCCTATTTGTCTCCTATGATCATAGTTATATGATCGTGCAATATAGGCCTTAGAAGGCAGGAATATGATATGTACGAGTATCCATTCCATACCCAATATAAAACTTGAAAAAATGTAAATGCAATTTGCACCTTGGTATTTTTTTTTTTCGGATTTTTTCTAATGATACCTAATGCCAATTTACCACCACCGCTAGTTATGAATGTGTGCGTCACACGCCTAAACACTCCGAAATGTCACAGTTTTATTTTCGCTAAGGCCCCTAAACACATAATATAAGGTGCAAGGTTAACCCCAAGCTCAGTTTTAACGAAAGTTTTTTTTTCAGATCAGCGTGAAAAGAGATGTTGGGGGTGCGGAAGCGCGCTGGTGCGCGAGTGACCTAGGCAATGCGAGCCCCCCATTGACACCATGCCAGCGCCGCTAGCCGCGTACATCACACTCCTCACCGTCGTATGGCTATGTGGTAAGTAGGTACTAGCGATGTACAGATGTCGTGCAGTGCACTTCGAGCAACACAGGCTTCCAACGCGTTAGAAGGGAGACGTCATAGCGACATCTTACCGTACAAATTATTCAGTCACCTTTTGCGTGGGGAAACGTGCACACAGACCAGACGCACTTCTCACACACTATATAGAAAAAAACCGGCCAAGAGCATGTCGGGCCATGCTGCCCATGCTCAGTGTAGGGTTCCGCAGTTTACCGTCCGCAACAATAGGCAACTTTAAAAAGTGTTTTTTCATCACACTTGTTCGGTAATGATGTTATAACGTGCAGGCGTATAGAGCGGTTAGAGCCGATTTAGTCCCCTCGGGAGTTATGGATTTTAGTACAATATAACTCCCGAGGGAGTTATGAGTTTAGTTTTAAAATATACTACGTCATTTCACTTCAGACTAAGGAGGTTTTGCATCAGCTAAGGCTTATTTCAAATCTTAAAACTTGGCGATAAACCAACTTTACTGTGTATTATTCAACTTTAATAAATAGATTCATTTGTATACTTGTTTTTCCCTTACAAGTGTAATGAAATGGAAAATGGAAATATTTCCATTTTCCATGAAATTAAAAATAATCTTAGTACTTTACCTTACTCTCATTATTATGACTCAAATAGTTTGTATGAAGATTTGTTTGGTGTTATTCTTAAGCAATTTAATAAAAACTTCAAAACGAGAACTATGAATGTGTCAAAAACTAAAACAAAGTTTAGTGAGTGGGCTACTGTAGGCATTCATAAAAGTAGAAAGAGGCTTTATGAACTTTATAAAGAGAGAGAGCTCAACAAAAGTGAGGATTTCCTGGACTATGTGAAGAACTACTCAAAAACTTTCAAGAAAGTGTGTTTAGCTGCTAAGGCAAACTTTATTAGTTGTAAACTTAAAGTGTCAGACAATAAAGTGAAAACTGTGTGGACTATAATAAATAGGGAATCTGTTGCCTCGGCATTCGAAGATTACTTTTCTAATATAGCGATAAAAACCACAGAATGTTTACAGTCATCTTCGACTCGAGCTCATTCCTTACTTAGCGATAATATTAAGAAATGTAATATTAACTTTAATTTTTGTCAAGTAGACTCAGAAAACATTGTAAAGACATTCAAATCACTCAATTTAAAAAAACAGAAGATTTATGGGGAACGTCAGTTAGAGTCATCTGTCATGTCATAGATGTAATAGCACCGTACTTAGCCGTAATTTATAATAATGCCATTTTACAAGGAGTCTTTCCAGATCTTATGAAATATAGTAAAGTCATAAATCTTTTTAAATCAGGTGATTCGAGTGATATGACTAATTTCCGTCCTATATCGATACTCCCTGTACTAAGTAAAGTTTTTGAAAAGTTAATGCTAAATGATTTACAAAGGCACTTCAACAGACATAGATTGCTTACAAGCCATCAGTTTGGTTTCACAAGGGGACGTTCCACGACAGATGCTGCTTCAATACTCATAAAATATATTTACAATATTTGGGAAAGTTCTTGTGATGCAATTGGTATATTTTGTGATCTTTCTAAAGCTTTTGATTGCGTAGATCATGGAACGCTCATTTTGAAATTAGAACATTATGGTCTGTCAGAGAATGCTTTAAACTTAATGTCCTCATATCTTAGCAATAGAACACAAACTGTTGTTGTAAATAAATTACAGTCTAGCGGCGCCGTAGTTAAACTAGGAGTGCCACAGGGTTTTATTTTGGGCCCATTCCTGTTTTTAGTTTATATAAATGATTTACCAAGTGTCGTAGAGAACCGTTGTGATATAGTGCTTTTTGCAGACGATACATCATTAATATTTAATTTATTTAATCTGCTACTTAATGCTAAGAAAACTAAATGTATTAGATTTGCTTTGCCGAATGTTAAACCAGTGGATACTAGAATACTTTTAAATGGTGAATGTTTAGAGATAGTTGATAAAGCATTGTTCCTAGGTTTAACGTTGGACAAAAATCTACAATGGAGTCCGCATATAACAACACTCGCAAATAGATTAAGTTCGGCTACTTACGCCGTTAGGAAAATCAGACAACTAACTAATGTTGAGACAGCTCGCCTAGTTTATCATAGTTATTTTCATAGTGTAATGTCATACGGTATTCTGGTTTGGGGCAAGGCAGCTGACATACAGACTATATTTGTTTTACAAAAGAGAGCCATTAGTTTTATATATAAGTTAGGTAAACGTGCATCAGTAAGGGAGCTATTTAAATAAATTAATATTTTAACTGTAGCATCCCAATATATCTATGATAATATAATTCATGTTATTAGAAACTTAGATTCATTCAATAGAATTTCTGATATCTCTAGCTATAACACTAGAAACAAAAATAAGCTAGCTATCAGAAAGTGTCGTGTCCGTAAAGTTTATAAGTCATTTTTTGGACAATGTATTCATTTCTATAACAAGTTACCGGGTGAAGCATTGCAATTGCCCCTTCCCGCTCTTAAGAATTATTTGAAAAAATCTTTGATGTCGAAGGCTTATTACACAGTAGAGGACTATTTAACAGACAAACATGCATGGCCCATACCAGAAACTAAGGAAATCAACAAAAAATTAAATTGAATGTACTGCTTATAGAGTGAAGGACACAGTTCACGAAAGAAAGAAAGAAATCATATCAAATGTTGTGTACTCGTATATCGTGTAAAACCGTTTAATTTTGTTTATTCTTTTTTTTGGCTTTCTGTTTCACTATTTTCTTTTGATATGGTTTCTTGTAGAACCACATATTGTAAATATTTTTACTACTTTTGTAATTTCTTTTGAAAAAATAACTCCCGCCGAGTTTCTTGCCGGTAATAATCTTCTCGGGCTGTGGTGTAGGGATAGAACCGGTAGTAGCTTTTTTTTTGGACGTTCATAAGTGCATTGTAATGTGCCTAAATTGAAAAATAAAGATATTTATCATTTATCATTTATCATTAATGAAAAACATTGTATGCATCACGGTCGGTAAGAGAATTACAAACTCGAGTCATTAAAAGCCCTCCGCCTGCTGCGTCGGGCTTCTAACAGACTCTCGTTAGTAATCCTGTACTTACCTCCCTAGATGCACAATTACTATTCCCCTATTTTCTCGGAAACACTCGTATTCCGCACCTCGATACTTTTAGTACCGACACAGACTAAAATAGCATGACACGTTTGGGCGTTTTCGTGAAAATACCTACGAGGGAAAGTTCTTATGCACTACATCTGTATAAATATTCGTTTTAGAATATTCGCGAACGCGAATACGAATATTTGCAAATAAGATTCGCGTATTCGTTATCCTCACATTTCGCCATTATATTATACACAACATTTCATTCAGAATGCAAAAATATTACCTAAACAGGTGTAATGGAACGCAAATTAAACACCGAGTACTTTAAAGTCGATATTTTTGGGTTAAACAATATGTTGCAGTGACAGCTACTTACATGTTTGCTACCTAGGTTCCGTAAGAAAACAGAGAAAGAAGTCCTTACTGCCAAGAATGCAAATCAATTAATTAAAATATTCTCAATATTCGCATCGAATCTTGAATACGAATGCGAATATTTAAAAACAAGCGAATATTCGTCTTTTGGCTGAAATGATGATGATGCTCTTTTTTTTTTTAGAATTAGAATCGTTTATTGCCAACCATGGTACATGTAGATGTTATTAACAAAATAAAAGACAGAAACACATGGTACCCTGTCAGGGTATTGCAAACATAGGTAAAATATCAACTACTATTAAAATCTAGAATTTTAGGCATAGCTAAAACAATTGAGTTGAAATATTTAGGTAGCAATAAAATTTCGTCTTAGGTTTATACAATGCTAAATATTTATATCATTTCTTCTTAACTTAAATATTTGAGATCTTTTTATTACTTTAATATCACACAGTGCACAGGTACCTATATGTAAAAGTTAATATGAATTAAGTATATATTAGCAGTACAACTCATGTGAAACTATCTTCCTCCATAAATTCTTGAATAGAATAGTACTCCTTCTCAATTAAAAGTGATCTTAGTTGTAAGGTGAATGTGTTATTTTTTTCAATATTCCTTATATTATTGGGTAGCTGATTGTATACTTGGATTGCTCTGTAGTAAGGGCCTTTCCTGTAGATATCTAAAATAGGTTCAGGGGGAATGAGTTTGTTGTTACGACGTGTGCTTTTACAGAATTCAAATAGTTTGTTGTTTTTTCTGACAAACGTACACATTTCTAGTATGTATAGGGATGGAAGTGTCAAGATGTGCAGGTTCGTAAAGAGTGATTGGCAGCTGTCGAAACGTTGTTTATTTTTGAGTATTCGGATGCATTTTTTTTGCATTATCAGAAGGTCATTGGCGTCACTGCTATGTCCCCATAGCAGTATCCCATACCGTAGCCAGGCTTCCGCGTAAGAATAGTATGCGGACAGGGCGCACTCTATGTGGGTGTTAGATTTTAAAATACTTAGTGCAAAAAGAAAGGAGGAGAGTTTGGATTTTAATTTTGATATGTGACTTTTCCAGTTAATATGTGAATCGATAGTTATTCCTAGTAGGGTGCATTCAGATATTTCCTTTATTTTCAGGTCCGATAGCAGTGGTGTCAAATCTGCAGGTTGTTTTTGATAGGGTCTGAATTGGATAATCTTTGTTTTGGTTGTATTAATTACTAAGTTGTGTTCCTGTAGCCAGTTCGAAATTTCAGTAAAGGCTTCTTTGATGTGTGAGTAATTATCAGAGTTGTTTTCATGATTGAACAAGATGGAGATATCGTCGGCAAATATGATACACTTATGGTTGGTAATTTTAGGTAAGTCGTTTATATATATTAGGAAAAGCAGGCATCCCAATACGCTGCCTTGAGGGATAGAGTGGTTGACGGTTTGCCATTTCGATTGCACTTTTGTAAGTTTGTCGGAGTCTTCGTAGTGATGTTCTATTTGTACGTACTGTTGTCTATGGTTCAGATATGATTTTAACCAGTTGTAAGCGTGGCCACGAATTCCAATTTCATAGAGTTTGGTTAATAGTATTGAATGGGAAACTCTGTCGTAGGCTTTAGACATGTCTAACAATAGAGCTATGGCATAGTTTTTAGTTTTGAGGTTTTCTAGAATATCTTGGATGAATGTGTAGGCTGCCAGGGTGGTTGATCGTTTTTTACGGAAAGCGAATTGGTTCTCTTCTAGTAAATTAAACTTTTCTAGGAAGTTATAAATTCGATCAGACATGCATCTTTCAAATATTTTTGAAATTGTGGGTAGGAGAGCGATTGGTCTATAGTCGGCAGGATTATATTGATTGCCTCCCTTTTTTAAGATTGGTTTGATAACTGCTGTTTTCAGTTTGTCGGGAAAACAGGATTCGTGAAAAGACTGGTTAATTAGTAATGTGATAGGGGGTGTAAGTTCATCGTTACAAGCCTTTATTAAGATTGGGGGAATTTCATCAAATCCGCAGGTGTATTTGTTTGGGAGGTTCTGTATTATTTTATGCACTTCTTGTTCAGTTACAGATTGGAGGAACATTGAGTTAACAGAGGGAGCAGGGCTTGGGCGACCGCAGGGCTTATTTGCCCCTGCGTTTTCGCCTACAGAGGCAAAGTATTCGTTGAATGTATTTGCAATAACTTGAGGATTTTCAATAGTACTGTTTTCTAGTTTAAGCTTGATATTTTTCTGCCGTTTAAGCGTGTTTTTCTTTGTAACTTTTTTTATTATTTGCCACATAGTTTTAGTTTTATTGTCTGATTTTTCCATGTCCTTTATATAGGTAAGTTTTTTCGCTTTTTTAGTGCATTTCTTTAGTATTTTTTAATATGATTTATAATATTAAAATTCTCATAGCGGGTTACTCACGTCAATAAAGTCGAAAATAGCGTACAGTGTGACGTAGTGAGTGTCGTGTGCAATCGTGCAGTTGACAATGGGTGTGAAAGAGATGGTAGTGTCTCGCTTCTAACTTTGCCGGCGCTTGCGCCGCCCGCACCCTCCGCGCCTGCGCCGCCCGCTCCCTCCGCGCCGTTGCCTCAGTCGAGAGCTGACCGCGCTGGGGCTCGCAGTGTGCGTAGAGCAGTCGCCGCGGCTACACGCATGACTCATGAATAAGGGACACGGACTGTTCCGAAACATGTCGAGCTATTTTCGACTTTATTGACGTGAGTAACCCGCTATGAGAATTTTAATATGTCTGATTCTCACGGGAGTTTTCTAATGATTTATAATGTTTTTTTAGGACATCTTTGTTGTTTTCATTAACTATAACTCTCAATAGCCTTTTATGAAGGCGATTTTTTTAGACCCTCAGTAAGCCAAGGCTTGCGATAACTTTTTTTGAGTTTAACACGTTTAATTGGGATATTTCTATTTAATATTTTGAGTAAATGATGATGAAATATGTCGTAGTTAATGTTTACGTAATTGTATTCGGCTAAAATATTGTTCCATTTTATGTCTTTTATAGCTGCTTTAAACTTCTGTAGGTTTGTGTTATTAAAATATCTTTTTTGGGTGCTCATGTTATTTGTTAAAGTTGCATTGTGTTTGAAGTTATAAGTTAAGGATTTATGGTCGGAGATACCTTCATCTTCTACATTCACTTCAAAGTTTGTAAAATTAGAAAAAATTAGATCAATACAGGTTGATGAATTATTAGTTACTCGGGTTAAGCTCAAGCATAGTATTTATTAGTTTTTGATAGTGAATAGAATTTTGAAACTTATTAAGATTAAAATCACCTGTTATAATAGTTTCTCTAAAGCTTCAAAAAACAAGTCTATGCTACGGTCAGGTCTATAAACTGTAAGTAACAATAAGTCGTGATTAATTTCTACACCGCAGCACTCTATGATACATTCGATTGACTGTTCTGATATATCGGGTCTCTCTTTGAATTGGATATCTTCTCTTAATAGAATTGCAGTTCCCCCGCCTCTGGGTTCAGTGCGACAAAAACTGGTGGCTACGTGAAATCCAGGTATGTCAATGAAATCCAAGTTGTCCTTCTTAATCCATGTTTCTGTAAGGCAGATTGCTTGGTACTGTTTATCGGTTAATAAAGTTTCTAATAAATAAGTTTTGTTTTTTAGACTTTGCACATTTTGTATAAATATCCAAAAATCAGTTTCGAAAGGAATGATTTCTATGATGAATAGCTTCTTTGTATAAAGATTGTTCAGCTTCTTGCGTAGCATGTACGGGAGATTTATTTTTTATTAGTCGTGGATAAGTCTAATTGTTCTTGTTGGTCTATGTCCTTATGTTGTTTTAAATAGACTTGTCCGTTTATTATTAATTGGTTGTCGATGATTACTGCATGGTTTCCTTGGCGTCTAGCATCCTGTAAAATCTTAATTAATTGCCTTCGGGTGTTGAGAGAATTTTGATCTAAATACTCTGATATTGAAAGGCCTGTATTTCTGAAGAGGTGTCTATTTTGTAGTATATGTTTCGTTATTTTTTTGCTCAACAGTTCCATTGCCAGAGGTCTCCTTTGTTTTTTCTTTCCAATATGATAGATTTCTTCAATATAACTCTCGATGTTTATATTCATTAGATCTCGAAAAATGAATATAAGTCTTTGATATAGATCTGCCTCTGTTTCACCGTATTGTTCCTCTAGGCCATGTAGGACTATAGTTTTGTTCTGTATAGTTTGGCGCGGTTGTGAAGTGCTTTCTTGAATACGTTTTATGTATTTTTATGTCTTCTCATTTTCAAGTGTTTGTATTTTTTGGCTTATATTTTTAATGCTGTCTTGTAAACAGGTTTGTTCGATAGCGAGGTTGTCGGTCTTGTTAATAATTTCTATCATGAAAGACGCAATCGCAGCTTGGACCTCGTCTTGGACAATTGATTTAAATTTTACAATAATTGTCTGGTTATTACACTTAAATTTTTCACCAAGTAATTTGCTGATAGCTTCTATAGTAATGGGGGTCTCGGATGTGCTTTGTTCATGGGCGCGAGATGGATTCAGAGTGCTAGGACTCGCTGTTCTGCTTGAATTTACATTTTGGTTGTTCTCGGTCGTTCTTAATGGTCTTTGATTTTCTAATCTTTCGTCTATTATTTTTAGAAAATCGTCAACGGATTGAGGGACGCTTTGCCTGTATTGTGTAGAGGCTGACTCGTCTGTGGGGGCTAGTTTTAACATGTTTGGTGAAATTTTAGTACCAACAATTGTGCTAGATAATGGCTTGTTTGGTGTTATTGTTATATCCGCAAAGGTGGACATTGTGTCACCTGATTCATTTATTATAGAGCTTTCTACAGATGAGATTGTTTCCTTTGAGGCGTATGCCCGGATCTTTTTCTTCTGCATGGAGGTTGTAGTTGAGGCCATTGAGGATGTTTTCACTAAGCGCGGTAATTTTGATGTGCTTAGGCAATGGAGTCCCGGGCTGATTTGATAGTAACTTCTCGCAACAATTACGGCATTTCCACTTTTTCTTATCATCCATAGTCATAAGAGTGTATCTTTTATTACTCACTCCAATACACTCCAGGCAATCTAAGCAGTACCTCGTATCACATATTGAGCAGTTGAGTGATTGTCTGTTCGAAGTCCTTGTCTCACAATTGTTACCTTTAGCTGAAAGACCCATTTTCGCATTCATATGGTTAATTATTTATTATTGTTCCAAAAAAATAATGTAATGTAATTTACGTAAAGTTAAACAGAGTTCGACACAAATTCGCAGAAATCGCTCAATCTCTTCCAGGAACTAGGTGTGGCGTACCTCAAGCCCTAAAAGAGCACAAGCGCCGCAGGATTTCATACATCTTACGCGTTTAGTTGAGGAGGTGGCTTGATATGCTAGCACATTCGTCTTGTTTTATGTTTCCGTAATTTTTACTTTATTCTGACTTCTTTTTGCACACACTACAACTATATCACAATCACTGTTTCATTACGAATGATTTGGTATAAGTTTCATGGTAAACAATTCACTTTGGACTGGTTAAAACTAATATTGTCTTCTGTTACCGCGATTGTTATTCAACTAAACTATTATTAGTTGGTTAAAACTATTTTTAAAATGGAGTGATTTAAAAATGTTGTTTACGCGCGCGGGATTTGGTCGTGCATTTCAAAAGTGTTAGAAAATAATTCCACATATTCGTATATTAACATTATCTGGTATTGTTCAACGTGTTTGTAAGCACATAAGGACATAGCATAGGGTTGCCATACGTCCCGGTACGCCGGGACATGTCCCGGTTTGGAGCATGATGTCCCGGCGTCCCGGCCGATAAGCAAATTGTCCCGGTTTAAAAAATCATAATAGTTATTTACTTCATTTAGTAGGGGATTGGACTTAATTTAAAAAAATGCCTACAATAAACACGACTAACTATTAGGCTAATCGTACGTGGATAGAATGACTTAAGCGCTGACCCATGTCCGTTCACTTTTTACGAATTTACATTAACAGTGTCATAACAAAATCTCCTTTCAGTTCCTCGAGCTTATTCACTATTTGTTAAAAAACACAACTTCCAAAGTCGCGGGAAATAGCGGACATAAGTTATATTCTTAGCATCACCATTAGTATGTTAGCCTGTCTTGAATTACTTTTCATTACTCGTAGTAAAAGATACTATCACCGAATTTCTGTAAAAAATTTCGTTCAAATATAGATAGAACAGTTCCTTGTCGCGTGCGAGCAGAACTTTGAACAGCTGAGTAAAAGAATAAGACATCGATTTATTTATTTAACTGTAGGATCCCTGTCGTTGGCATCATTTTGACACAAAATATTTGTTCGCTCCTTTTTTGTGATTCGTTATTTTGACTAAGATTGTAGGTGTTCTGCAACATTTTTCATTCCTTGTTTAATTTTCATTCAGCGTGTTTGGTGGCCGGGCGTTGACACTGTTAATTTAAATAAAAATTTACAAACCAACCGATTAAGATTTCGAACTAACCAAGGAACCCTTATGGTGTGACTTAGTCTCGAGAACTACTAAAGCTGCCGATTTGAATTTGAATAGTTATAAACAAGGTTAAATCAGACACATTGTCAGAGGGTTTATTATATATCTCAACGTATTTTCAATGTAAAATGCCCGATAAAAGAGGGAACAAAAATTAAAAATTTAGGGGCATCATATATCATTTCATGTGGGGTATCATTTGAAACGGTTTGATTTGCAAATTAAAAAAAAAATTACAGTAGGTAATTTTATTTACTAACGGTAATGTAAAAATAAATACAAGGGATCTACGAAGTTTATGAAGGAAAACAATATGTTTTTTTTACACAACGTTAACATTATGATAAATGTAACAGTAAAATATAATATTATCCCTTATCTCCATTCATATTTTTTAAATAAAAACAATCTCTTACGAACTTTTGAATTTTAACTTTTTTATTTTATTTTTTATTATATGAATTCATGGTGTCCAAAAAACGATTGATAAAAAAAATGACAAAAACAAACTCGCATACTAACTATGCCGAGAAAACGAGTGATACCCGACTGACGTCAAATTTCTACTTCGAGTTGCAGTTGCAACTAAAAGTTTGCATGGAACCCTCGGTGCGCGAGTCCGACTCGAACTTGGCCGGTTTTTTACTAAATGTCCCGGTCTGAGTCCTCACGTTTATGGCAACCCTAACATAGCACCATGCACTGCCTACAAAATTTTATTTTAGATTTAAAATGTTCAAGATAGGGAGGAATACGATTTTATTGATATTTGCAATAATTTGCATCAATATAAATATAATATAGTGTATACATTTTCAAAGAAGAAACTTTTATTTTCGGAATCTCTTAATATAGCCGATATAAGGAAATACAGGTACGAGTAAATAGGTTAGGCTACGAATGTGTCTGCATGAAATCGGAAAGAACGATGTGCTATACCATGAATTATACGTATCCGTATAATTCGTGGTAAGTACACAAAACGTACTTACAAACCGTATTAGTTAGTTAGTTTTCCCGAGCTTTTTCCGCAACTAGGTCCTCTACGAAGCCTAGCATCGGTTTTAGGTTGCTAACTACATCGTTTAATGTGTCTGGTATTAGTCCCTATATATGTATTCTGTATTCTTCTACCTGTCTGCAGTCTAGGAGAATATGTTTTGTTGTTTCTGCTAACGTACACGAACCGTATCGTATCTTTCACATAGTCGTCAATTACCTCTTCGCAGACCCACACATCTATCTTTACGTATACATGGTCATGTTACATATGTATTCGATATGCATAGTATTATTTTCCAGGCTAATGATATAAATCACTAAAGAGTAGTCAAGATTGTATAATAATGAAAATAAGGTCACCAATGTGGTACCATGAATTTTCAGATAAAAAAGGGTTTTTAAATCAATTCAGTATTGAAGGAGTTCTGCAGTAACAATCATTTTTTTTTAAATCGTTCGAATTGAGAACCTCCTCTTTTTTCCTGAAAATTTGACAGTTGAAAAAATAATTCACAAGAATTGAGTAAGTAAAGAATTCTTTGATGATAAGACATTGCCAAAATAAATAATATAATTGAATAGAAAAGTATGTAATTATTGTAATAAATAAGGTTAGACCTGGTGGCATGAACTTATGAAAATGACCTATGTTATTTCAATAGTTTTCAAACATATGTAAATAGGCATGGATTATCAAACTAGATTTTATTCTTATTTTTTATTTATTTTTTAAGTTTTAATATTGCTATGTACCCAACAGGATTTATGTGAACTACAGCTGTAATGATGCTTATTTTAAGACCTTATGTAACACATAATTAATGCAATAAATGAATTATGAATTAAACTCCCCTTATTTTTAAATTTAGAATTCGGTTGAAAATGTGTCTCCTTCGACTTACGGTTCAATAGGTCTCTAACTTTTAAACCGTAAGCCCAAAGAATATTTAAAAACAATAGTGAAAGTAGCGCTTAGAACTCAAATATACTTATTCTATGCTTAAAGTCGCTAGGCGTAAAGTCGTATGAGCTGCGAAGATACTCCTTGATATGATCATGAGAACCCCTTTGAAATTCCCCTACTGTGACAGACGGTAAACTACGGAACCTTGCACTGAGCATGGCCCGACATGCTATTGGCCGTTTTTTCCTTAAATTATCTTATCAATTGTATACAAGGAAATTTAGATAAAAAACAGAGCTTGATTGAATAAACGATGTCTCTGTCTATTAAATAAATTGTTGAGAGGTCAGAAATTGATGATATGATACCTAACGCGCTTAATATCGTTGTTCCAATTGACACCCCAATATCCATCAAGGTGCCGAGGGGCTTATCATATGACATGGTACTCGTACTAAATTAGAATCCTCCATGAGTAAATAGCTTTGACATTGTGAATCTTATTGCAGCTTTATTTGTAGGTAGTCTTAAAATCTTGATCGGGTATATGGTTGGAGTATCGCGAACAAACTTTATTTAATTAATGGCAAGTTACAAATAATGATATTCCCGTGTTGTCAATGTAAATATATACAAGAAGAGGCTGACTGACTGAATGACTGACTGACTGACTGACTGACTGACTGACTGACTGACTGACTGACTGACTGACTGACTGACTGACTGACTGACTGACTGACTGACTGACTGACTGACTGACTGACTGACTGACTGACTGACTGACTGACTGACTGACTGAAATATCAACGCACCACCCAAACTGCTAGTCCTAGAGATTCCAAATTTGGCACCTAGGTTCCTTATAAAGTCTAGAGGTGCACTAAGCAAGGATTTTTCAAAATTAACCCCTTAAGGGGGTGATTTGGGGGTCCAAAGTTTGTATGCGGAAACAAGATTAGTTGGACTATTCTATTTGAAACTTTACAGGAGTATTTATAACAATAAATGAGTTAACACGTGTTTCAAGTTTTTTGGGAATTCAACCCCTAAAAGGAGGAAGAGGGGTGAAAAAGTTAAAAAACAACATGGGTATCGTTTTTATGGTTTATTGGTTCGCTGATTACGAAAACAACGACGTTTTAAAATCCAAAGTAGCGGACGTGAGATACCATCTTCCCTGTCGGGGTGCGATGGGGTTGAAATCTCAAAATAGAATATAGGTGGTCGTTCTCATGTTTATTTCTGGTTCTAGATATTCCAAATTTGCCACGTAGGTTTCTTACAAGGAGAAGGGGTGCATTAAGAAAAGATTTTTCAAAAATCACCTCCTTAAGGGGTGAAGTGGGATTTGTTAGGGAAGTTGGAAAGTTTATATCGGGAAACAAGATTAATTAGACTATTTTATTTAAAGCTTCACAGGAGTATTCCTAACGAAAAATGAGTAAATACGTCAGGTTTTTTACGAAATCAACCCCTAAAAGAGGGAAATAAGGTAAAAAAGTTTCAAAATCAACATGGATAATGTTTCTAGAGTTTTCCGGATTGCTGATTACGAAAGCAAGGTTGATTTTAAAATATTAGGAATATAGTATACGTTACAAAAGGGCGCTTTTACATGAGAAGAAATTACAAACGTAACAACAAATGTGACAAATAAAGCCTATCCATTAAAATAAAAACCCATATTTTTATACAAACCCAATCAAAATACCGTTAGCGCGATGTACAAGTTTGATCCCAACCCAGACCCAGACCCAGAGGGTAAACTAGGCCTTATTGGGATTAGTCTGGTTTCCTCACCAAATTTATTTCGTACGTAAGTTCCGAAAAACTCATTGGTACGAGCCGGCAGGATCTGAACCCGAGACCTTCGGATTGAAAGTCTCACGTCTCGTCTTACCGCAGGGCCAACAACGCTCCCAAAGTTGTCAGCATCCGTTTGTCTATAATATAAGCGTTTGTAGTACATACCTAAGTGCTTTTCAGAGTTTATAAGGTTCCACCAGCTTATGTTCCATATAGGGGGAAATTTAGGGGTGAAATTACAAATTCAATTGTATATAAATAAGCCGACTGAATGTGTTCATTTTGTAACAAAACTGCAATTTTTCATACCAAAATTAGGGCTTCGTTTTCAACGTTTCAAATCATAGTTTAAACGATCGGCTCGACTTCCGTTGAATTCAGTCAGTTACTTACTCTTATTATTATTTAATTTGTTGATGCAATCATTTGATTCGACAGCAATCGCGGACGAGATCCCGTCAGTGGCGGTCCCTCGGGCCACCAACAGCACGCCGGTGCCGGCGGACCCGCGGTCGCCGGTGGGCCGCGTGCCGCCCTACCAGCCGCCGCCCGGCCCTGGGCCCGTGCCCGGTTACCGACCTCACAACCCGTACACGCGGGTGGAACCGTGGCATCGTGAGTAAAAACCGCAACGTCCGCAACATCCTTAACTGGCCGTCGTTAGACCTTATATCGTTGCAATAGGGATCACAAATCGTCAGTTAATAGTGTTGTCGACGTTATCGATTTCCAATAGGCTTATTATAGTACTCGCACCACACATCGACCTCGCATAATTGGGAATTAATTTATAAATAGAACGTTCACTGACTCCCTTGTCACGCGGTCAACGGTACCTGCGAGTCACGTGACTGTTGGAGAACTATAAACAAATTGACAGGACATCCCGTTCGAATTGAGTACATCCCATTGGTCACGCACTTCATAATTGACTGGTTGTCGTCATAACTAAGCTAACCAATATTTGAGATGGAATCCGAGACATTTAGACCAAAGTATTGAAAACATTTCTTTTTTCACGCAGAACGAGCATCGATATTCAATAGAGACGAGGACGTCATAGCGGAAGACATCGACCGCGAGGACGAAGATGGCGGCTGCAACACTCTGTGTCCTAAAGAAAACTTCTCATGCCAGGTATGCGTACAATTATCACAGAGTAAGCTATTAATGATTCAAACTAAGCTTTATAATTTATTTATTTATTTGAACTATAACGCATTTTAACAGAAAACTGTACATTTGGCGGTATTAATGCCAAATGGCATTCTCTACTAGTCAACCATAGAGCTAAACAGAGACATAAAAGATGGTGCAGGATATAATTATTTCAAGGGAACAATCAACTGCCACAATGAATAATTCATGTTGTTTATTATTCAATCCATAAAACTATTACCGAATTGCATTAAAACCCACGTTCCCTCCAAATTATTAAAATATCTGTCAAACGTCTAAAAACTATATTGACCATAAACACAACCAAGGAGCATAAGACCAAATGCATAATAAGTATAATAACTGTTCGTATTTATTTAAGGCTGCGTACAGGATATTAACTAAAGTGTTGTTTACACAATGTACAAGTTGCAGAAATTGTAAGCTTGCATGAGAAATTTCTGATGAAAGTTTCCACGTAGAAACTTTCCGTTCAGATTAGAATTGTTTCTCAATGTTCGTAACAGCTGGCGAATGATCTTAACGTCACTCATTAACTTCTGTATAAAGTCTCATAGTCATAGAAATGTATACTAACCGTAAGAAGGCTTGGCATTAAACGTGCAGAAAAGAATACCCAGTACATTTCATGACAACTTTGCAATTTTTGAAAATTCTCTTTGGTCCATTGCTTAGAATCACACCAATTTATCTCTTCCAAGCAAATTAA
The DNA here is from genome assembly GCA_949128165.1 of Lathronympha strigana. NCBI lineage: Eukaryota > Metazoa > Arthropoda > Insecta > Lepidoptera > Tortricidae > Lathronympha > Lathronympha strigana. The sequence continues at coordinate 6,484,368 of OX421905.1, read as the reverse complement.
CTGTCAAACTCAGAAGTGTTATTTTAAACATCAAACTTCTATTAAATTGTGACGTTTACATTTGTTTGTAACCGAATTATTTGAAGATAAGTCGGAAACACGTTCGTCGTATCGTAAACCTGGCCTAGTACTACGAAAATGTAACGATCGCTGTGTCACACTTGCTTATATTGAGCAATAAGAGTGGCTATTTTGCCAATGCCAAGTGGTAGGCCCTCCGGTTTGGACCTCAGTCCGTGATTGAGTCCGTCTAGAGTCTATGCTAAGTTTCCTAGATTTTGATAGCACAGACCGTGAAAGTGTCAAGTAAAAGTCACGATTTCATAGAAGTTTGACGTTTAAAATAACACTTCAAATCATAGAGTAACTTATATATACTGAGCTTCAAATTGTAACTGTTTATTTGCTTGCAAGAGATAACGTAGTTTGACTCTATGAGGTTTATCTTACACGGTTGATTTTATTTAATGTCTATAGTTGTCATCTTCCACTTTCTGCCGTCATTCAAAATTTCCCTTATTTCGCTAATTTGTACTGTCGTACTTTTTACCCGTGACCCGTTTTAATATTATTCAATGGAAATTAAATTGTCACATTTCGACAATGTCAAGTAAGATACATTATTTCACAAGTAACTCATGACAAAAGTATTCTAATTGTATGACGATGCAACCAGCAAAAAAAGCAGAATCATTTTTGTTTTCATTAGATAATCCATCCATGGTAATCCATTAAAAATCCTGCTATAGTTTCATTTTGCCACTATTCGTGTACGCAGCCCTAAAAATAACCGAATGAATCAAAAATAGCTGAAACCTGATGCTGCCTGTACACTCTTGGGCTCTCGGCCGAATGTTTTGACCGCGGGCGAATGCAACCCGGTACACACTCATTCGAGAGCCCTGTGGCGAGAAGCTCGAACGAGAGGCTACTTTAAGCTTTGTTGTATAGTTTGGGTGACTAAAAAGGTCTTAAATAGCTTGGGTGACAGTGAACGGTAGCGAAACTAAAAGCAGTATTACACGGTGCGATTCGTCGGTCCCAATAATCGGCGGAACCCTATGGCCCACATTACATTATTATATATCTAGGATCATAGGTATATATGCCTCCCTTTTTTCTCCAACTTGAAGAAAAAGGGCGGCATATAATCTATGATCATATCTCTATCTCTTCCTTACTACAGCTATTAAAGACATCTTTTTACTTACCCAAATTACATTAGGCTACATGACAAAGCTTAAATAGCCTCTCGTCCGAGCCTCTCGCCCGAGGCTCTCGAATGAAACCCTCGAAACATTCGGCTGAAAGCCCCAGAGTGTACAGGCAGCAAGACTAAAATTAGATGCACTCACACGAACGGAATGTTACATGCAGATGTTTTTAAATCAATATCGGGCCATTGCACTCGCGTACGGCTTAATATAGGATTATAGGATTCTCGTACTATGCAGCCTTGTAGTAGTCGTAGTATGTAAATGTGCTATTCGTTTTTTTTTTAACTGAAATAGGTTTACGTACGGTTTCCATAGAGTGTTAAAATGATAGAGACTTACTTTAAATAAATTAATTGGGAGAGAAAAAAAAGTGAGCACTAATTTGAATCGAATTTTATACATGATAAGATAATTTATAAATTATAAATGAAATTGAGATATCTGCTTCCTGATTAAAAATAATAGAGATATAAATCAGAACAGCGTTAACCTTGCTTTATAACCGACAGATATCATGTACCTGCATTACGATGGAGAAGCGGTGCGATGGCATTGCGGACTGCGCCGAGGCGGAGGACGAGGCGGGCTGCACGCGCTCCTGCGACGAGCACGAGAACCGGACCCTGTGCCAGTCCACTAACATATGCATTGCCCTCGATTGGCTATGCGACGGCGACAACGATTGCGGAGATTTCTCTGACGAGACACACTGTGGTAAGCGTTTGTTGCCAATATGCTCCACAGCACGAGAAAGGAGCCTTATTTGAACTACTACTGTGATAGAAGGGGTTATCCACATCATATCACATCACCAATTATATCACCAACATCTGCATTGCCGTCGATTTGCTAACGACTGCGGAGGATTCTGTGATGGGACACATGGGATGGTGGTAAGACTTTCTTGTCATCGTGCTCTTCAGCACGAGAACCGGATCCTATGCCACTCAACCACCATCTGCAATTCTGTATCGCCGTTGATGGGCTATGCGACCACGATAATGACTGTGGAGATTTCTCTAACGAGACACATTGTGGGAAGCGTTTGTTGTTTCTGGCCAATAATGTTTTGCTGGGAGTTCTGTTGGAATTGGTGGATCGTCCGCACCGGTTCTTAATGCACGTTTGGGATATTTCTTCTACGTTATGTTTATGACATGACCATACATTTTGCGTCCGAGGGCCCACACCGACTTGAAACATTGATCTTAGAGGGTATTGGACGCTACTGGTGAGCGCAGAGCCGGCAGATTCCTTTCCTGCCCTCTGGCCGGCAAGCAGCCAATTTCAGGCCGCTACGCTAAACAAATTCGCCGCTTGCCGACAGCGCCGAGCAGAAAAATAGTGTTACACTACTGTGTGTGTGTGTGTTACCTACAGACCTTGGCCAGTAAATAAGAAAGCCTCAGATCACATGTTTGTCGATTATTTGTGTAAATTACACGATATCTGAGACATTATCAGGCCTCGGTACGTAATCTACTATTCTGAGAAGGAAAGTTTATTTTACGAGTAGTACTTATATAGGTAAATATTTTATTTTTAATTTTTTTTTTTGTTTAAAATTTTTAAGTCAATTTATTTTAAAAATACTACAAATAAATGTCAGGACACAACTTAACTAATATACTAATTACAAATGAATACTAACTAAGCCTAAAAATAAAACTAAAAATAACACACAAGCTAACAACTATCATAAACTAATTATACCCCACTCCGGCTCTCACCCCGTCCAAACGTGCCAAATATGCTCGCGGCATTGCCACGCTGGATGGCAAGCGATATTTGTTGAACAAGGTAGGAGCCGGATCGGGGATCGCCACCTCTGTCACGCAAACGCCGCCCCAAGTCTTTGACGAGCCTTTTAGCCTCCGCACACCACGGCCCAGCAGTTTCCACGGCAACAGCAACAAAATCGTACGACGGTTCCAAGTTGGCGTATTTGGCATGTTTAACCCTGGCCGCATTCTCCGAGGCCCCACCTGCTATTCTACCGGTGAAAGGGAGATGGGATGGCGCATAAGTACTCACGCAGGTAGCATCCCATAGCAGGCAACGACCTTTCGCCCAAGGAACCAGCGTCAAGCCATCCGGTCGCTTCCCGTCCGAACGGCTTAAGCCCTGAGGCTCCAATATGCAAGGCACATTCGCCGAGACCATGGTGCGACGTAACAAGTCATTGATCGCATAGTGTCTCGAGAACCGCCCTGCAGACCGGGAGCAGCTCAGACCGTGGTGACCATTCGCCTCAACAGGCACCCCGCACACGCACCGATGCGGCTCACACACCTTGGAGCCCACCCTTAAAGCGATACCCACTCTCAAGGTGTCGCCATCTAACAAGGTTCCCAGATGTGGCGAAGGAAGTGCGTGCAGCCAAGCCCCGGACTCGGGTTGCCTTACAGCTCTAAGCCGGGCCCTATCCTCGATTCCAGCAGCACTATCCATTAAACGTGAATATACGCGCTCGCATAAAGCGTCGTCCCAGAGCCTCTGCAAAGTGGGATTCTCTGGAATCACTCCACCGGGCGAGCGAGTGGCCCACTCGCTCAAAGCCTCCTGCACAAATGGAGTACAGAAATCGTCGCCGCCAACAGACAAAATCTTAGCTACAAGACCTGCCGACGCATGAGAGGAGGCGAGGAACGCCACAAGCCCAATGTCCCGCATACTACGAACCCCCAAACCCCCAAAACGGACAGGGAGTGTCGCTTGACACCACTGGACTCCGTCAAACTGGATGTTAAATTTATCTTCCAGACCCTGCTTGAGCACATCGTCGTAGGCTCTTATTTCCTGCTCAAACATCCAAGTAGGCGCCGTCCGCAGGGTGTACGTTATGCGCGGCGCCGTAAAGCAGTTGCGCAGTAATACCAGGGACACGTGCGCCGAAATTTGCTTAAGGCGCTCGAAAGCCAATCCCAAAGCCGACGTCTTCTCCCGCAGCGCCAGACCTACACCCTCCGGGAAAATTGGAGCCCCAAGAAGAGAAAAGGAAGGCTTATCGAGCACTCGGATGCCCGGCAACAAAGATTCGAAATCTGAAAGGGAGTTCATTGCTAAGGGACCGCAGCCAAACAGCTCACACTTCAAGGAATTCACCTCCAGGCCAATCGTCCGCAGCGCCGGTAAAAGCGTACCGATATCTCTTAGCACAACATCACAATCACCTCCAATGGTCCCATCGTCCAAATACCAGACGTTCAGAGGTGACCGTAATGGCGCAATCAGGCCCTGGATAGCCAGGCAAAAAATTAGGGGCCCCAGTGGATCGCCCTGCTGAGCTCCGACCTGAGAGGTGATGGAACTGTCATCATAAAATAGGTTACTTGGGAAGGAGTAACACTGAAAGAGAAAGGGAAACAAGGCAGGAGCGTGAACCTTAACTTGCTGGAGAATTGTGTCCCTTTCCACAGAGTTAAACGCATTCTTTAAATCCAGTTTTAAGACAACAGCACCGCCACCTTCGTGCCCCATCACAAAATGCCTGGTTGCGTGAATTGCTGCCTCGCACCCCAAAGGTGTGCCAAAACCTACTTGACAAGGCTGGAGGTAGGCCGCCATTTCCTCTTTGACAAACCGACAACCCAATTTAGCGACGAGACGCCTAAAAGTAGTGCCAATAGCGATCGGCCTAATTCCCCCATCCTTTTTCGCCAAAGCGCACAACGACGCGCCGTACAGGTAGGGGCAAACCTGGGGATTTAGCATGCCACGCAAAAGAAAATTGCACAATTTAGTCAAGGTTTCCAGCAACGCTGAGCCATTGTCCCCTGCGCTAGAAGAGGTAAGTTCCTTCAAGTGCTGAGGACGAAGACCATCTAAACCTGACGCAGAGCCGTTGTAAAATGTGTCAATTGCACTCGCGACATCTGCAACAGAAACCGCAAGAAACGGACTTGACAAACCAGGCTCTGGAGGGAAAATCAGTGGTCGTGATGGCGAAGGGTGCTTGTCCCTCAACGCATTCAAAGTGTCGGCATTGGCGGGGGCAAGGGAAGAATCGGACAACAATATACGGGTCGCGCCTCTTAAATCCCCATCATGAACCTTAGCTTCAATCAAACGGTGTAATGACCTCGGCCTTTGGTTTAGCTCCCCAGGAAAGTACACACTTGCCCCACCAATGTTCTCCTTGACTTTTGTAGTTAACGATTTGGCTGACCCACTCTCAGGAACCCTTAAAGCCGTAAAAGAAAATGTGAGCAGCGCCAACCAATCGTCAACCTCGTTTGATCGCAAACAGGCCTCAATCAATGATGACAGTTTGCCCGCAGCGAGGTTTCTTGCCCCTTTCGGAATATGTTTCAACACGCGCACATTCCCTTTTAAACCCGAAAGGCTCTGCAAACCGATGTTATTAGAATTAGAAGCGTGTGTCAACGTCGACGTTGTTGCCTGCGGTATTGGGACAGACCCAGTTGCTGTGCGAGTACGAAGGGGCGACCCCGAAGCACGTCCGGCCACCCGATCGCCATGAACCTTGCTGATGTGGACATTAAGACCCCGTTGCCCTTTAAACTTACGATTTTGGGGACAATATGGGCAAAGGAGAGGGGCTGTTTCAGGCGTTGCGCTTGGGGCGGCATCAATACCATTATTTGACACAAATGACATACCTAAAATCCTTTTTCAGCAAAAAAACTGGCGTAAAAATAAAGATAAAATATACAAAAAAGGTGACACAGATTATGCAGATAATTACAACAAATGTCAAAATAATTCCTTAAACATACATAAATCAAAACTACATTAAACATTCTTATTTAAAAGCCACGAAATGAATTATAATGTCATGAAAAAAAAAACAATAATAATAAAAAAAACCTACTTCAATCACAAGGAAGTGTACAAGCTACAATAGAATATTGTAAATCAATAAACATTCGGCAATATATACATAAAAAATCACAAATAGCAAAAAAAATACAAAAAGTAGGGAAAACAAAAAAAATACTTAACTATAAGCACAACTAAAACAATGTCACCAAATTTAATACAACGCAAAAGGATAAGAAACAAAAACATAAAATTTAAATTACAAAAATAAAATAACAGAAGCGAAATTGTCCTTAGAAACAGACTGAAGGCGCCCCCTATAGTCGTCTCACGCGCACTACCAGAAAACACTCGCCAGTGCTTTCACGCTTCTCCGCCCGCACAGTGGCTCCACTGACGAAAACTGTTCTGGCCATAAGCCCTCGACGAAATAGTAAAAAAAAAAAAATACAAAAAGTCAGCACGCGGATGGGGATCGAACTCAGGACACAACTGGCGTATACTAAAGCACCAAAAAGCAATCTATGCCACTGGACTAAACAGTATATTGAAATAGAGTGCAAATTTAAGAATCTTATCATTAGAGAGTAACTACGATTTACGTTGGTAGTTGAAACATGAAACCAAGTTTAAGATCACCCTCATATAAAAAAAAAAGGGAGAACACGAAAAAGCAACTTATAACTTGTATTTGCCAGGCTATCTCGTCCACCACATAGCACATCCGATACACCAAATCACTAGGCTCTCCAATGACCACATTAAAACTTCGGCAATAAACTTCTTAACATTGCCCCTCCTTCCGTACAACTCTCCGGATTCACTTTAGGTTCTGGCACTTCACAACCACACTTTCAAAGCAGAATAGCAATGTCACCGCGTAATAACACACTCTAATATAAAATAAGAACATATTTATAGACGAAACTGCAATTTAACATTTTTGGTTAATGAAATTACTCGGAACCGAAGTGTTTACGTCGACGGCAGCGCCATCACCCTATTTTTAATTCATACCTTAGTTAAGTTATTTCAGTTTATCTATTTTAATAAAACAACTTAATTGCGTAAATGGGGATTTTCAGAAAACAGTGCACCATTTTAATGAAAAAGGTTCCTCGATTTTCCATACAAAAAAAATTGTTTTGTAACGGCCCATACAAAATGTATGAAAAAATGCGTTACGAAACTGACCAAAAAAACGGGACATCCTTTCTCTTTTTTTTAAATCAATAGTACTCGTGATGAATTATGCGATGCACAACACAAAAGTGATTCTACCTATTCGTGATTCCTGTACAATATGGATTTCACACAACTGCAGTTTACTCCATTCGTAATTCTACACAGTCGATATTTTAACGTACCTAATCGAGATTCATCCTGTTCGTGATTCTGTTCAGTATGGGTTCAACGCAACCGCAGTTCAATACATCCAAAAATTCCTATATTTTCAAAAAAAGGGAAAAGGTACCCTACTTTTGAACATGCCCAAATTATCCGTCAACATAGTTTGCGCATATGTGTGGCCGATTATCTACAGCACATTTGTTTTGTGTGACGTAGGTAGGCTGTTAATGCTAGCGTGTAACAATTTGACGTACAATACTGTTCTAATTCCGGCGCCACTCAGGCCAAACAATCGGGGTCAATTTGCGCAAACGTGAAACGTCACAGGATTAATAATCGTCCATATTGCACTAAATTTACACACTAGTCACAATACGGTGTGGCTAAAATAGATTTAGTATGGAGACTTCCCATTTTGTGATAAACGTGATATCCCGGCAGTACCTAATCCATCTCAGTCATGCTGGTGTAAAAGTGGTTAGCTCAAAAAAGTGCAGTACACTTACTTATTTCAAGTAATCGACAGCAAAAAGAAACTTACGAACTGTATTTATCAGTAGTAGTGTTTTTTACCATATCATAATAGTGACACATCATGTCAGAGCGTCACTTTTCTTTAATGATGACATTTGTCAACAATCAATATTATAAGTGACATAAATAAAATAAAGACTGGAACTGGAGGTGGTCCTATCAACCTGACGTCAGAATGACTGACCTGACCACCTGAACTTTCTCGATTTTCTAGCGAGTTACAAAGTTTTTGATATTAGGTACCAAATATTTCTAACATGGTAACATGGTTCTAAATATTGGAATAGGTAGTTATGATACTTTGTGTACTGGATTTAAACACTGTAACGCATATATACGTTTCAGCTTTGTCCGTGGGTAAGGAAAGGGCATCCTGTATAAAATTAAATAGATACACACTTCTTTTGGCCATTACCGTAGGTTCAATTAGGGTAACGGATAGAGATTACCCGGGAAATTATTGAACCTACGCCCTACGATCAACGATATATTATAGCGGATCCTAACATTAACAATACATTATAGGTAGCACGATCAACTGCACATCAGATCAATTCACGTGCGGCAACGGGCTGTGCATCCACCGAGACTGGGTTTGCGACGGCGACGACGACTGTCGAGACAACTCCGACGAGACCAACTGCACAAAGGAAAAGTGAGTAAACCCAAAAAACCTTAATGTACAAAGCAGGTTGTAACAAAAACGCTGGTGATCCGTTTAAGGGCGTAATCAATATCGTCGTCTGATCAGGACAAAAAGGCAAAACTAAAGATTTATCGCAACAAAACCTTTTTTATTTATTGGACAGGTCACTTGAAAGCACCTCTTATACCAAAAAATATGTTTAATCATCAAACGTCTTAAACGGATCACCAGCATTTTTGTTACACCTGTATACCGACATGCAGGCAACGTAAAGCTTAAACTGTTAAAGATCCATTCTATAAATTTTGTAAAGCTCTAATAAGAAAGTTTTTAAGTCATCCCCGAAGTGGGTGAAAATCTTTTTAAATAAGAAACACGGTACATCGCGTCAATATCTAATTAATTACTGGTGACCGAAGAGCTGGTGGCTTCCTCGCACAACGTATCAGCATTGCGATACAACGAGGAAATGCCGCCAGCATCCTAGGTACAATGCCTCAAGGACCTACTTTAGATTTAAGGTAGGTAGAGGTAGGTAGTTAGGTAAGTTACACTTACTGTATATATTTAGAGAATAAATGTTTATTAACCGAGTAATATTACGATCAAGCAATTAATTGCATTTTGGGATAAGATTTAGGTAAGTACCTATACTAAGAAAAAAATACTAGTTCCCGTTAATAGAAAACTGAAAAAAAAATAGTTATCACTAGTCAAAAAATATACTTGTCACACTTTTTTCTCCGGGTCTCCGAAAATTTTACCCAAAGGATGACTAACACCAATCCGATCCGATCCGATCCGATCCGATCCAATCCGGGACGATCTGTCAGTTCCTATAGAAAGAATCACGTGATAGCTCGGAGCAGCTAAGGAGTGGAATTCTCTACCTGCGAATATATTCCCTGCCCACTATAACTTAGATCTTTTTAAATCGCGAGTGAATAGACATCTTTTAGGCAAGCATCCATCCTAGACTACATCGGCACTAACCATCAGGTGAGATTGTAATCAAATGCTTACCTATTCCTCAATAAAATAAAAAAGTCCTCGAAGATCACATGACCATATGACGTTCTCTATAGAAACTGACAGATCGTCCCGGATCGGATCGATGTAAATCATCCTTAAGGCACACCCACCATTGTCTACTGTAACGTGGAAAAATCTTGTAGAATAAACATCTAAAACATCATTATTATACCCTTAGTGATATCCCAATTTAATTATTTGTGTACCTCCTTAATTGCTACTTACTGCGTATAATAAAATTCTGTATGATATAATGAGTTATGAGCAGTTAAGTGTACTCATGAATATTGGAAAAATAGATATTAATACCAGAGCAACGTCCTACACAAAGTTAATTTAGCTCAATAACGTTAGTGTAAGCTCATTAGTCTCCTTACGTATACCTACCTACGCATACTAAACGGCAATAACTAAATATGTAAATATATAATAATTCATTTTTCTACTCCAGCGCTTTTATCTGTCAATTAGATGACTGACAGCGATATTTAAAAAGTATACATTATAGCGTTGTCTGTGGTATTCCATAAAGACACTGCTCCTATGGATTTTCATATAATATATGAGCAGTGTTGTGGTTTTTTTTTAATTTTTATAGTGGGCACAACATCTTCCCTATTCTGCCACGTTTGTAGATTTTGCTTTTTACGCTATTTTAGCTGTCGTAGAAAAACTAGCGTATGCAACAGCTCATAATTGGTTCTTAAAACTTGAGGGTCGCCGTTTCAACCGAGACGAAGTCGAGTCGAGAGAAGACCCTCATTATATCACTGTTGCATAAACTACTATTAAATGGCCCTTCCCGGTTATTGAAATCATGAGTTCCTGCGGTCAGGGTCACTACCGACCAGACTAGGAGTACGTTTACTAGAAAATAGACCTACTAATTGTACTAAATAAATAAAACTAAATAAATAGACTTTTTAGGGTTCCGTAGTCAACTAGGAACCCGAATAGTTTCGCCATGTCTGCTGGGCTATCCGTTTGTCTATCCGGGGATAATCTCAGCTTTAATTTGGTCAAATATAATTATATCAGTCACGCCGACAAGATCGTACCATACATATAATGAAAAGTAGAAAAAAAATTACACGTAAAGTGGGGGTTGATTTTTTAAACCTACCTACATGGAAAAAAAAATCATAGACTTTTTTTTCGTTACAACCGTAGTGTGATATATCGTTGGATAGGTATTTAAAAAGAATTTGCTGTTTTAGTTTTGTAAATAATCGCTCCGAAAGTAAATAAAAAAGTGTCCCCCCCTCCCTAGTTCAACAATTACTAATACTTCTAGTTCAAAAATTATGAAAGTAGTGCTAGAGTAGAGGTACTATTTTTTTGCGTAAGTGAAGGTTTTGCTTGGGCCGTTAAAAATAACCGTATTCCTACGTTACGCAAATTATACCTACTTTCTAATTATAAAGATGATAACTCGAACACAATTTTTAAAACAATATCTAGATAAATCGATATACAATTAGCAATATATATACCTACACGGTGAAATTTAATCGGTAATCAGGAGTTGAAAAATATGAATTATTAACCTAAATAGAATTTAATAGGTGAGATCACATGGAATTTACTTCACCATCTAATTAATTAAAAATAATAATTAGATGAATTAATTAATTCATTAGAATTAATTATTAATTATTAGTCAATTAGGTATGATAAAAAAAACTTACTTCCATGTAGGTGCCCACATAAATTTGATCGCCATCGATTACTGAATTAGAAAAATTGGTTCCCGGTTACCGATAAAATTTCACCGTGTTTCAATTACGAGTATATAGGTACAATAATTCAGAAATAAATATAAAATCATGCATCATCTACTGATTCCTTTTACTTTTGTTTTCCTTTGATGCATTTGATTCCGTACATTTTGAACCTGACTACAGACGGGATCTATTGACGCCATAAATTAAAGAATAAACACCAAGCTTATTGATTAATTCTCCATTTTTAGTCGGCTTATATCTATTATTAGCAAAGCTGGGCAATTACTCATTAATCCGGTTTTGTTTACGGAATAACTTTTAAGTTAACTTAAGAGAATGTTATCGAAATTATTAACTTTCGTTAAACTTCCCCAAGAACATTATTCGTTAATGCATTTCCTAATATTTACCAAAAAAATGCCGCATACACCCTGCCGCGCCGCAAAACAACACTTTCTTTCTACCAAGTAGGTATGCTAGGACCGTCAACCGGTGAATGATAAAACGGGACCAACCTAGAACTGTCTTTTTTCAGAAAACAAAAAAAACAAATCGGTTCAGTAATGACGGAGTTCTGAGTGAACATCCAATTAAAAAAATAAAATTCAAACGAATTGAGAACCTCCTCCTTTAGAAATACTGAAGTCGGTTGAAAACTGCGAAATGACGGGTACATATTGTTCATAATAACCATAATTTAATATAATTCGTTTGATAATCGTATCAATACTTAGCGACGCCAGCGCTTAGTTTATGTGAATGACGACGTACTTTTTAGATTTTGTGTATTATCCGTGATAGCATGCGTACTTATGTGCAGTGTGTGTATGTATTAAAGTAAATTAAAACATTAGAATCGGATTCTAGTTCCACCACGGCCGAAAATCCGTGACCACAATTGAATGGCTTAAATACTATGTCCGGATCGGGAGATCAGTTTTCATCCTAATATATTAACTGCCGCGGCATGCCGTACTCGTACTAAAACTAAAAGTTTGTTAAGAAGGTAGATCAAAGATTTAAAAAATGCCATTATAACATTTATAACCACGTGTTAACGAATTAACGATTATCGTTAACTTACGTAGAATCTTCCGGAATGTCCGCTTTAACGATTAAAGAAGTTAACTTGTTTAGTAACTGATTATCGATTAACGAAGTTAATTATTTTATTAACGGTGCCTAACTATGATTATTAGTTAAATAACATATTCCTTTTCGATAGTAAACGACGTCAAATAAAATAAAACCTTCCCATGCGCCTCGGATGCGCCTAGTGGTAGGAGGGGTGGGAGAAAAGACGTAGGTAAAATATAAACGGAATTCATTTCGTAACGAGACAATAATTATTAAAGATTTTTTTATGTAAAACCGATCATGTGATCGGTTATAGTCGGCCCATGTTGTCTCTTCCAAGCAAATTAACTGTCAAACATTTAAAATACTAAGTATGGCAATGTTGAACACATTGCCAATATTTAACACTGGTGTCAATTTGTTAATATTTATATGTTTAGTATTATAATAAGAGGGTTTATTATGGGAATGCCATATAAAAGTGGCGAGTGAGAACTGTTATTCTCCATAATTAATAATTCATGATGCTGTAAAGCGATATCATGAGTCAATTGTCGCTAAAAAGCGGTTTCTTCTTCTTCATCGCTACACTCTTGGCAGAGTGGTCGTGGCCATAATCAAATATTTGGCCGATAAAATTAACCAGCAATCTTAGTAGGTACATAGGTACCTACATAGATCTACTTGCATATTTTTGAAATAATGATATTTATTTAATTATCCTAGTTATCCTGAAAAATGCAGGCATGTTTTTAAGTCAATGCGCGTATAAACCTAATTAGTACACTATCTTCAAAGTTGTTCAGTTTAATAAAATTTCTGGGGCAAAGATATTTTCTAGCCAGACTCTACGAGTAAACCGTTTTCGAATCTACGCAAAAAGTTGTCCCTTCTTAGTTAAAGGAAGCAAGTGCCACTAAAATAATTAACTTAATAGCCATGTTATTCTATAAAATTACTTCCTCTTGAGCCCACCTATGGGACAGATCATTACCGAAATCCACACTGACCTATATTTATATTTTTTATATCTTTTTTTCTATACTGTACTATAGTCTGACTGACAACAGCAATAGATTTTTTTTTTACTTTATATGCCTCCCTATTTTTTCACTCGGGAAAAAGAGACCACACTAATAAAAAAAATCTACTACTACTTTTTGTAGACATTTCCTTGTTTATATGTAGTGAAAAGAAAATATAAATACTTTAAGGCTGTTTAGATAGTAACGTAAAATTACTATGGGATTTTGACATTAGTATCCAAGAGTAGATAAGCGATACTCTTGGTTAAAAAGTTTGGTCAAATCCAGCCTAAATTGTCGTCTCAAATAGTGAAATTAAAATAAAGTGTTTATTCGATCGAAGTAGCTTAAGGCCACATACACCACCCAGGGTTACCCAAATAACCGTGGGTTAAGCGTTTTTTCTTGTATGAAATTTGACAGCTTAGCTCTGGGTTAGCTGCTAACCCAGAGTTAAACACATTTTGTATGGAATGTGATAGATAAACTATGTGTTAGTGGCTAACCCTGGGTGGTACAAGTGGGTATTGTGTTATAATGACAGTTACTTGTGATTATTTTTATTTTGACGTGTCCATAGAGCAGTAAGTACAGGGCAAAAGGTGGAGTAGGTTCTATAGATCAATACTGGCGCGGTCGCGGGGCGGGGGCGTTGCCATGGCGACGCGCCTACGCTCACAGCCTCTGGCCCGTGAAGACTAGCCCGATATATCCCTGTTCCGTGGGAAGCTTTATTATTAAACAAAATCATTGATATAATTAACATTAAGATGCCGTCGCCTGATTTGCTACTTAATAACATAGAGCCCGTCTATGATAGGTATCATAGATTTTGATAACACAGACTGTGAGTGTAAACTTGCTAAGGAAACGTCGTTTAAAATATTTTTTAAGAAAAAACCGTCTTTATTTGGTTCCCGGTAAAAGTGAAATTTTGAATTTGATTGAGTTAGCCAGTTTACTTCACAAACATCCAATACACCGCACGTGTACGATTGAAAATTGGGGAACTTTCTTAAGGTCCCAGGGCTTCCATCATTACATGTGAAGTATAATCAAACGGAACTCCCTTGTAGACCTTTAAAACAAACAAAATAACAATGTGTTAAATTGGATGACAGACTAAATTATCGAGCAGTTTCATTATGCCATCCCTGATTATCAACATCAGGTCCACTCCAGCAAAATGATGGCCACAGTAAGAAAATACCTAAGCTAATAATTAGCTTCATAATTATTATGAACACCCTCTAATCACAATGAACGTGCCGTTCAAATTTGAGGAGTTCTCTGAATTCTTCTAGAACTCCTACTATAATCATCAGAATATAAATCAAATCAAAAAGATGAATGTCACAACTAGGATAATAAGTAGAACTAGGTTTATTGACCAGTTCCACTTTGCCATCCCTGGTCTTTATCATCAGGTCCACTTCATCAAAATGTTGGCTCCCCCAAAACAATGTTTTAGTTACTTAAGAAAACTCTCAAATCAGAATTCATGTGCCGTTAAAATTTGAGGAGTTCTCTCAATCCCTCACGAATTCCATCATCAAAATAGAACTATAATCAAATAGGACTACCTTGAAGGTATTTCTTTGCAAAGAAAAGATGAATGTCTCAAATCGGATGATAGAGCTGGGAATTAGTAAGCAGTTCCACTTTGCCATCCCTGGTCTTCATCATCAGGTCCACTCCACCAAATTGATGATGTTCGTAAAGAAATGCTCGAGTGTCTTAAGAAACTACCCAATTCATCATGCATGTGCCTTTCAAATTTGAGGAGTTCCCTCAGTTCCTCATGGATCCCATCATCAGAAATTGATTCTGAAAAAAAACGGGACAAACCTGGAACCATCTATTTTCAGACAAAAAAATATTTTTTTAAATCGGATGATAGTCCTGGGAGTTACCAAGCAGTTCCACTTTGCCATCCCTGGTCTTCATTATCAGATCCACTCCACCAAATTGATGATTTTCGTAAAGAAATGCTCGAGTTTCTTAAGAAATCACCCAAATCAGCATGCATGTGCCTTTCAAATTTGAGGAGTTCCCTCAGTTCCTCATAGATGCCATCATCAGAAATGGATTTTGAAAAAAACGGGACCAACCTGAAATCATCTACTTCCAGAATACAAAAAAAATTCAAATCGGTTCAGTAATGACGGAGTTATAAGTGAACATCCATAAAAAAAAAAACAGACGAAATAGACGAATTGAGAACCTCCTCCTTTAGAAATATTGAAGTCGGTTGAAAAGGGGTCAAAGTGGGGTCAAAAGTGCCTGCCGATGGTTCGTGTAAATATACACACTGCAGCTGCGTCCCCTGAATTTGGCTGGACGTGCTGCCGCGTGTCTAGATATTTTAATTTTCATCATATTTCATAGACCGTAGAAGGAGCCGGTTTTTAATATAACGACATCGGTTCGATAGTAACTTATGCACAGAAAGTGGCTCGAGCTCGTGTGAGAAAGTAGCCTTTTAATTTAAAAAAAAATATAAATAATCTAATAATTTTATATAATTTTATAAATTTCGCACTGTCTAAACGAAAGTATTATTTTAATAACATAAATCGGACATACGTTTTTGTCTTTCTTATACAATATACACATTTATAAAATATACAATCCATTAGAAATGTAAATATCTAAACACAAATTTAAATTTTACTATTTACTTTTTTTAAGTTTTCAAAAGAAAATATCCTTTATTTTTTAATTGTTCGCCATCTCGGACCCAATTGCAAACGATGTGAGCATGCCTATAATGCAGCGCTCTCATTAGCTGTTCCTACTCCGCTACTTTTTTCAGAAAGAAAGGTCCGTATTTATTATTTAAAATTTTCATAAACATTAAAAACAGCACCCAAAAGTGTAATCACTCTAAATTCTCTGTAATTAATGAATAAAATCCGTTCTAAAGTGTTTCATTTCAATGAATAACAATCGTGGTAACAGAAGACAATATTTTAATAAATAAAGTTTTAGTTTTCTTAAGTCCTAAATGATTTCATTTTGTGACACACGTAACCCAAATGCTCAATTCGGAACGAGCGAACGACTGTTTGGGCGCGCATTGGATTTGTAGTTTCTTTAGTAGAGATGGGACAAATGTATCACTTAAAAGAAAAGATTGATATATATCTTTTGGTCACTGGGATATGAATCACTCTTTTATATCTTTATATCCGCATATATCAGTAGCTCCCGAAATATAGAAGGTTTCTTGATCGGATAGCTCAGTAGCTCAGCTCAGACAAATAGATCAGTAATTCACTCCGATATATAATAAATAGAGTAAGAGAGTGATATGTTGATCGGTTGTTGTTGTTATTTGAGTGAGTGATCGCAAATATTTTAAAAATAAGATGGGATTTAGTATGAGTATGTGTTTGAAAATGTAAGGTAATGAATTATTAGTATTTGAATAACGTTTAAGATAGGTACCTACTTAGTACTTATAATTAGTTTGTTTAGTATTAATATATTATAACAAAATCCGAAATAGCTAACTGATTTTCCTTCATACTTTTACAGGCTTAGGACTGTCAACCTAATTCATATACTATTATTATTGTTTAACTTTTAAATTGTACTGTACAAAACTAATTAGTAATTAGGCATTCACTTAAATTATTTCGTAATTATTACCGCAAAATATTTTCAAAATATTAGTCCCGAAACGCAACGCACGATGTTCAAGGTCTAACTAACCATTCGATTATTTCGAAGAATTTTGGAATAATAGAAATGTATTTTACTTTTTTAAACTAATTTATTTTTTAATCTCTAATTAGATGCAAATATGACCCATATTTGTTTGCATAACTTTCAAAACAAAGTAAGAGTATAATGCGGAAATTTTATGCATGGTTAGGCAACTATAAACTTTATACCCGTGCAGTAGCGTGCTCAACTTACAAAAGATGTGTTTAGTTATATTGGTAATGCCAATTCGCGCGCTGTTCTCGCTAAGCACGATGCGGGAGCGAGAAAGAACGTGCCAGAAATAACATGAGTATAAGTGAGATAACTATAACTCTGCACGCGCCCGAACTCACCCGAGCACCGCCGGCTGTTGGAGCTTCGGGTATTCTCGCCGCGCGTTGATGCAGCCGTACTGTACTATACAAACGACTCCGGGAGTGAGATATTTGTACGGATATAGTGGATATACTGATACATCCGTATCTGGTCGGATATAAAGAGTGATTCATGAAAACGGATTGATATATATCTTTTATATCTATCACTCCTGAGTTACCCATCTCTATTCTTTAGACATGTAAATAACTATTACAGTACACATGGTGCTACTTTACCACCTGCGTCGCATATTCAAAGGGCCATATGTACAGTAAAACGTCGTACGATACACGTGCGAAGAGGTAATTCGCAACTCGTGTCGAGTTATCGCCACTCGTCGCGAATTTCCTCGTTTTCGCCCTTGTATCGTAGTGTTCTATTAATACTTTTATCGGACTTACGATTTGATTTGTGGGCGAATCGAAAGCGAGGCAACCGCACAGTAAACTCGCCGCTAGCGCATAAAGATCTCGCGACTGCTGCGAATTATCTTCTCGCGGAAAGGTTGCAGAAAGTGCATTGGATAGTTAGGAGTGCACAGCATGGCTACCAGCCTTATACGCGGCGAACCTACTGCGCAAGTACGCACATGCGTACTCGCGACGAATCAGATACGCGCTCGCGGCGAAATCTCCTTCAACTCACTCGCAAATCGCCAGTGTGGTAAGGTAGTATGGAAGACAAAATGTTCCAATCTTATTTCTGATAGTGCGTTTCAGTTTATAGGTGTCACATACATTTTTTTTTTTTCAATTTAATGTAAACAATCCAGAAGGGTTGCCATTTTATCGACTATCGCGCCATGCGTCACTTTCGCACACATACTTGTTAGAACGTGACAGCCATGGTAATAGTCGAAAAAACCAGACCATAATAGAGTAGCAGTAGTACAATAGTGTTTTATGTTTGACTTTAAAAGATTTTTCTTTTAACGACAATTTGGAGGATGATTTATATACATTTTTAAGATTATATATTGTTAGACTTTACACTCGAAGTTGTAGACGATTATATATACCTTGGACAAACTGTCCAGTTAGGTAGCTCCAATTTCGAGAAAAAGGTTAATCGTCGAATCCGACTCGGTTGGGCAGCGTTCGGGAAGCTGCGACACATCTTTTCGTCCAATATTCCGCAGTGCCTGAAGACGAAAGTCTTCGATCAGTGTGTGTTGCCAGTGATGCCATACGGTACTGAAACGTGGTCGCTTACAATGGGCCTCATAAGAAGGGTCAAAGTCACCCAAAGGGCAATGGAGAGAGCTATGCTAGGAGTCTCTCTGCGAGATCGTATCAGAAATGAGACCATCCGCAGCAGAACCAAAGTAACCGATATAGCTCTCCGAATCGCTAAATTTAAGTGGCAGTGGGCGGGGCACATTGCACGTAGAACCGATGGCCGTTGGAGCGGAAAGGTTCTCGAGTGGCGACCGCGTACCGGAAGGCGCAGCGTGAGTAGGCCCACCGCAAGGTGGACTGATGACCTGGTGAAGGTCGCAGGAGTCCGCTGGATGCGGGTGGCGCAGGACCGGTCATTGTGGACATTTTTGGGGGAGGCCTATGTCCAGCAGTGGACGTCTTTCAGCTGAAATGATGATGATGATATTGTTATCCGTTTTCCTACATTTTCATATAAAATTCGATATACACGGTGCTCGTGAGCATTGCGAGAGATTTTAACAGCGTATTCCTGAGGCTAAAAGAAACAAAAAATGTCATATGATTTTTGGTCCCTCGACCAAAAAAAGAAAAAAAAACTTTTCTTTTTCTTTTTTTATATGCTTTGATACATGGTAAGTAAATTTCATTTAGAAAAGGCCCACTTAAAATACCAAAAAAAAGTTTTTTTGGTAGAGCCGAGCATGTCTAGACTAGACCACGTAGTAGCATTATCACATCCCAAAACGCGTTATTTACCGACTGGCGGTAAAATTACGTTTAAATAAAAATTGTAAGTATCTCAGAAACCAGCCCTAATCCAATGAACTTAATATGAAATTTTTTGTTTCTTTTAGCCTCAGGAATACGCTGTTAAAATCTCTCGCAATGCTCACGAGCACCGTGTATAGGTAGTTATAAATTGAAAATAGATGTCATATAGTAAAGAAAAAGACCAAGTTCAATGGAGGCCAAGCCGGGATCGAACCCGGGTCTTCAGCTTACGCGGCTAACGCCATAACCCCTAGGCCACTCGGTCTCAATGAATGTTAGCGAATTTCTCGAGTATATGCAGTATATGTAGTAGTTTGATTTGTGTCAACAAAAATAATTTAGGTGGTTACTCCATGTTAGCTGTGTAGGATGTCATTTATTATTTCTCTTAACTTCCTTCAATGTAGATTTTCTCCGAAATGCCAAATCATCGGTGACGCATTCAATTAACAATTGATAGGCAACCCCGCTGGCCTAGTTAGATAATATAGAGCTATCTACAGACTGTATTTCTAGGGACTCTAAATTTAGAACAGCCATGAGCTGCAAATAATAAGCATATACGTGTTATATACCTATACAGAGTGATTCATAAGGCGTGAGCAGGATTAACCTTACGGTATCAATGGATGATAAGCCATTATTTCATTAATCACTCTGTATACACCCTGTTGTTATTGATTTCCGTTGACTTTAATGGGAGATTCTTCAGGTTAAATCGAGTTAATTTATCTAAGACACTAATGTCACTAATGTATATTAAAGTGTGTGTGATATTCAAGAAATAAATTTATTGACTGTACCAGTGTCAGGGGTACTAAACTATCTTCTACTAAACTAAACACAATTTATTTATTTATTCATCAAAACGCGTTAAGCAACTTCTGTTGATCACTGTCGAATTTATCGTAAATCCAAAAAGCACAAGATGTATATTATACGAGTACATGTTGTGCTATAATAGCATATATAGCATATAATAGCCTGGCAACCAGTACTGTTAGTGACAATGAAAGAAAAATATTAGGTAATTATAGATGGGATAAGAAAACTGTTATAAAAATCACAAGAGTATCTGCGTGTCTGCCTGTGGCATCGTACTCGTAGCTTCCGAACGAAACGGATTTTGGTTGGATTGGTAATTTGATTATGTCGTGTGGACGTAATAGTTGGCAAAAATTTACCTACTGACGCCAATGTGACACTCGTAGCTTAAATAAATTAATGTGCTATTTGATTGTCCCATGTCTTTAAAAGCAAATTAAAACCTGACTCATGTATTTGAAACAATATTTCTAACAACCGGAAAGACTCTTCTTCCTTCGTCCTCTGTCCTAGCGACTTTTTTTATTTATCACCGCAGCCGCTTACTTTCGACGTTACATCCCGTAACGTCGTAGGAATCCGATATACTATTTTATTTACTGTATACTGTAAACTGTTACAGTTTACAGAAAATAAAATAGTATATCGGATTCCTAACAGAAACTTGTATCTTTAATAGGTGCCGAGAAAACCAATTTATGTGTGCCACCGGTGAATGCATACCATCACACTGGCGTTGCGACAAGGAGGCCGACTGCCCTGAAAACTCCGACGAGGTTGACTGCCGTGAGTATATTACGTAACTTATGATAAATCACACGTGAAGATTTTGATACCCCCGTTTTCACAAATATCTTTATCGTCAACTCTAGGTGCAATTAGGCATCTGTGAGGCATTTCCATGTCCCTTACCCTAATTGAACCTATGGTCGAGGGTGGGACGGGTCGATTGTTCATGCCCGAAAACTCTCATATACATAGCAAACATCAAAGTTGTTAGAACAGTTTCCTTGATCTCCGGTATTAAAGTACATTGCTATATCTAAGGAGAAGAATTTTAATACTACGAGTATCCATATCTTAAAGATATAGAATCTCATATATTTATTTCACTTGGGGTGGTCAACATATTTGTATAAAGCGGCCCATATACCTAGTCTAGCCATAAGTTCTGTTACAAATGAAATGAAACATATTTTTAAAAGGATGTAATTAATTTACCATAAGTAAATGTTTATTTATAGGTAAGTTAATAAGGTTTCTAAACAATATATTTTTTATTCAAAATGCCCGCCTTTAGCTTTAATACACGCCCTCAAACGATCCGGCCACACGTCTATAGATTCACGCACTGTATCCATTGGGAAATTTGCCACTGCTACCTTCAAAGATTTTTTTAGAGAATCGATATTGGCATGGCGTTTAGAGCAGACCATGTCCTCTAACACTGACCACAATTTATAGTCCAGGGGATTTAAGTCGGGACTGGAAGAGGGCCAATCATCTGCCTTGATGAAGTCCGGAACATTCCTTTGCAGCCAAATCTGGGTGGTGCGAGCTTTATGACCCGGGGCTGAGTCCTGCTGAAAGGTCCAGTGTACATTTTTGAACATTGTGTCGTTTAGTGGTTTAACTACTGTTTCTAAAATCGTATCCTGATACACTTTAGCTGAAATTTTCACTCCTTTTTCGCAAAAATGGATCTCAGAGACGCCTTGATACGACACACCCCACCAAACCATGACGTAAGCGGGATGATGACCTCGCTGAATCCTTCCAACTATCTCTTTAGCTTCTCGAGAGTTGTGTGCGTACACTTTATCATTTTGTTTGTTGTAGTGCTGCTCGATAGTAAAAATTTTTTCATCCGTGAAAAGAATATTTTTATATTTCCCATGTGCGTATCGAGATAAAAGGCTTTTTGATCTTTCAACTCTCTTGTCCTTTAGTGACTGATTTAACATATGTCCTGTATATCGTCGGTAAGCTGCAAGACTCAAGTCATCTTTGATTATACGCGAAAGTGTCCTAGGTGGTATTTTCATTTCCTTAGAAAGGATCTTCTGTTTTCTTATGGGATTTCGGCGAATTCTGGCCCTTACAGCATTAACGGCTTGTTTTGTTCTAACAGTACGTGGTCGGCCAGATCTTTTACTGTCATCGACAGAGGACGTTTTGGTGTATCTTTGAATGGTACGATACACAAACATTCGACTGATCTCTAACTTTTTTAGTGTCTCAAAAATGTGGGACGGCTCCATTCCTACCTTATGCAGAGCAATCACAGCAATTCTATTTTCTTTGACACCCCACTCCATTATTAATTTACTTATTTTAATATTATATTGTATATAAATGGTGGCAAAAACATCCAAGTACTTACGTCAAAACACAACATTCGAAATTCGAATCATTATTTTTCTTAAAATCATTGTTAACTGCCAGTAACAGAACTTATGGCTAGACTAGGTATATCCTTTATAAAGGCCCAAGATACTTAACCGGTGGTTATAAAATGGCCCATTAGGCTTAACAAGCAATCAAAATAAATGAAATATTATGGTATTTATTCGACAATAATCGAATTCATTAATTTTTTCCTACTGTCAAAAACATTAGCCACTGAGAAGTTTATACGAGTATGATACAGACACAACATCACGAGCAAACCTTACCTACTAATTGTAGTTCGTTCCAATTTATTAATTAGGAATGGTGTCCGAAAATAGTTTTTTCACCTCAGCAGCTCGAAAAGGCTTACTTTGATATGCGAAACCAGTGAGCAAAATGCGATTTTGCTGCGAGCGTGAGGAAAATAAACGTCAGATTGACAATGTTCAGTCAAGGCATGCAACTTTTTTATTAAATGGCATCCTGGCCCATTCAGCCAGATGAGGCCAATTTTCTAACTATGAGGACTACCGCGAGTGAATTTGCCGCTAGGGGCGCTAGTGGAACGTGGGTCCTATGTAAAGAGGTTATATGTCATTTTCAGTAAATGTTTCATTAGTTTTTAATTTAAGTCGTGCTTATTTCGAAAATATGCACTTTTAGAGGAATTGTTACATAATATATTAAATACTAAAAAAATATTACTTTGGCTATAAAATAAGCTTTAAATTGAAAGTGTAAAATAACACGGCCCTAATTTAACGTAAATTTAGAGGTTAGTTTATACAAAAACGTTTATATTTGCCAAAAATATTATGGTTATCAAACTAGAAACTAATTAAAAGTAACTAATAAATAATACAAATGCCAAAAGAAAACAGTCAGAAGTTTTCATACAGAAATAAGTACAAACTTTAAGTAGAATATAATAAATAATATTAAAAATGTGTTTAATTTTTATGATTTTCCGTTATCCTCCGTCATATCCGTATTCTATAGGCATCTTTAGTGACAATATTAACATATTATTACGCAAGTTTTGATTTTGAGTATATTTTGTTGTAAAAATAGCGCGAATAGTAAATAACTGTTTTATCAAATATTAGCACACAAAAACGTATTACCCCTCTAATTGTCCAAAACACAGAATCTACACATCACTGAAAAATAGTTAGAATTTAATGTACCTTTTTTAACATGGACATTAATGAAAAATAATCAATTCTAATATTGGCGTCGCGCCATACTAACTCATACTAATGGCGCTTGACAAGGACCCACGCATGATTGGCGCCGCCTGGTGAGCAAAAATACGGTAGTCCTCATTAGATTAAATCGTTCATACCGTCCGTCCCGTCGTACCCTACTATGCAATACAGGAATATGTGAGATGAAGGGAGTGCACGAAGGACAATGGCAGTGACGGCTCGCGATAAATCGCCCCGTGTAATATCATGTTTAAACAGAGCCAGAACCACGTTCAAAATGTCGTACGTTTTCATTTTTAAATATCTCTCTCTTTAAAATTTTATGATTTTTATTTTATATTTATAAGTATATTATTTACCATTTGTTGATTCACGTTTCCTCACTTGTAAATCTGTAGTAAAATAATTTCTACAATTTACCATTTACGTTGTTATGAACGATATCTAGTATCCGAACGCGATTAAAAATAATAAAGTGTTTCGGCTGTCATCCTCAATTTGAAAATTTCCTCAATAGCTTCTCTTTTGAATTGCTTTAAAGATAAAAGTTATCTGAACTGAAAAAATGAGTGATACTAGTAGTGATAGTGATGAAGCTACGGCAACACCCGAAGAATTGAAAGAAGCGGTCAAAAACGCCGAATTAAGTTTCCTCCCGGCCAAATCGCGGGTAAAGGTACTACTTTGTTGGTTGTTAATAAGGACGCAAATGCCATAAATATTCATGTGAAACCTAACCTCATGTTCTTAAATTTAGTAAAAGGTAATATTTTGTTAATATAATATATTTTGTAATTACTAATTCAGTTTAGTAAAAGATACCACTAATTTGTTGATAAGGTACTTTAGAATCATTATGGCATAAGCAACTTATCAACAATCAACAAAGTGGTATCGTTACCCGAAAAACGTCACGTATAAGCAATACTAATGTGTAGTATTCCTAAATTAATAAAGCCTTCCTGTCCGTTCATTTTGGTTTTAATTTATTTTTCTTCCTGCTAAGGTGAAAAGTTGTATGTTCAACTCGAGACCAAAGTTATTTGCATCTCGTGCCTTTGAGTCCTTCACTACGCTCAAGATTCTAAATTAGAATCTTTCGCTTGCTTAGGACTCAAAATTGGCACTCAGAACAAATACGAACTTTGCTCTCTTGTTGTACAAATAACTATTCCAATACCTTTCTTGTGCTTTATTGTTTACGTGTTCTAAGTATTTCTTTTTTCTTTAATCGATTTTCCTATTTTTAAGCAAACGTCTCGGTAGTTATAAATAACATTCTCAGCTTTTGTTTACCCATGTACTTGCGTATTTTTAAATTTTATTTTGACATTTATCACTTACGAGTACTATCGTTATCAATGATGGGAAATGAGTATTCGGTACACCGAAACAGTATATGTCCCCCATCCAATTATATCACTTTTCACGAATGAGCCCGCTGGGGGGCCGAGGGGCACTGAACCTGTGGCCCTAGCACGACAGTTATCTCGCGATCGAAAAATCGGAAGACAATGACAGTTGTCTTTCTCCACCGCAAGATACTGTCACGGCACTATTGTACTACTGGAAGCCAACAGTATTGATCATTTGACAGTATTCATTCATCGGGTAGCATCGAACATACAAAACAAATTAACACGTTCGCGGACGCTTGGTCACACCTCTGGGACACCTTAATTTTGTATGGGAATTTTACGACTGCTATTGCATACCTGTCACAACAAAGCTAAAATCAGGATTCTTATGTGACGCGAAATTCTATACAAGTCGAATGCAATGCAAGTCCCGTCATTATGAAACCATTTCTTTTACACTATGTGACACCAAATGCTATACAATTCGGATGCTTATGCATGTTTGATATAATACCTAGTCAAAATATGATCTTATATGACACCGCATGTTACAGCATTCGACTATGTTGGCATGTCTGTCATACCGTTCACTCGGGTGAGCTGCTACGTCAACAACTATGATAAATTCTTTGCCATAAAGTAAAGTAGAAGTAATATTTCATCTAATACTTATAGGATTTAACGGCTAGGGCCTTCTTCACCAACCAGCACATAGGAAGTATCCGAACTTTGAATTTAATCATGTAAACTGCGGCCCTACACAAACAAAATACATGCCACATGCTTACCATAATGTTAGCGCTCAGCATCGACTACGAATAGGCACAATATTCACGATTATATGACCAAAATAATTACTAAGTACTAAAATAATTAGTTGAATAGTAAGTATAAACATGCCTCACTTTTCTTTATTTACAGTAGTCAGAATCAAGTTGCACTACAAAAAACATTCAGTAAAGAGATTTGTTTATAAAACCACAACTAAAAACATACATAAACTGTAAAAAAAACATTACTAACGATGTTACAAACAATCCGTAAAATAGCGTGTGCGTGCGAAATTTGGCCACATTTTACGCGCCCACTCCCAGACGCACGCGCAGGGCTACTATGGAGTCTTCCATACAAAGACGAATGCTATAGCATACGCGTCACAGAAAGGGGGCACAATTTGAGATGTCACAGGATAATTTTTAACTGTCATAAACTATGAAATATAACATTATGCATTCTGTGATTTTAGTCAATGGTAGAGGAAATGTTGGTTAATAATATTATACTGTGGCCAAGCGGATTGGTAAGCATACTGACGCAGAAATCTAAACCAAATAACGGATTCAATAGCAGGCGCGTCACCAGATGAAGTACAAAAACGGATGCTATGCAATCCGCGTCCGCGAACGTGTTAAAGACTAAAATTAGATTGTGAAGTACTTGCTGAAGAATTTCAATGTACAAAAATGATTACTAACATGAATCGTACATTTTACCTATTTAGAGCTAAAGAGAACAAAATAGAATGTTGGTGGAACTTTCTTGCTTTGATAGTACATGCATTATTTTATATAACTGAGTTCCATATCTGTTTCTGTGTGTATTTTTAATCTATTTATCATTAAAGTATTATTTATAACAAGTATAATACAATGTTCCATATTTCATTTGGTACGATTATGAGTTAGTAACAAGAATACCTAGTCTAGCCATAAGTTCTGTTACTGGCAGTTAACAATGATTTTAAGAAAAATAATGATTCGAATTTCGAATGTTGTGTTTTGACGTAAGTACTTGGATGTTTTTGCCACCATTTATATACAATATAATATTAAAATAAGTAAATTAATAATGGAGTGGGGTGTCAAAGAAAATAGAATTGCTGTGATTGCTCTGCATAAGGTAGGAATGGAGCCGTCCCACATTTTTGAGACACTAAAAAAGTTAGAGATCAGTCGAATGTTTGTGTATCGTACCATTCAAAGATACACCAAAACGTCCTCTGTCGATGACAGTAAAAGATCTGGCCGACCACGTACTGTTAGAACGAAACAAGCCTTTAATGCTGTAAGGGCCAGAATTCGCCGAAATCCCATAAGAAAACAGAAGATCCTTTCTAAGGAAATGAAAATACCACCTAGGACACTTTCGCGTATAATCAAAGATGACTTGAGTCTTGCAGCTTACCGACGATATACAGGACATATGTTAAATCAGTCACTAAAGGACAAGAGAGTTGAAAGATCAAAAAGCCTTTTATCTCGATACGCACATGGGAAATATAAAAATATTCTTTTCACGGATGAAAAAATTTTTACTATCGAGCAGCACTACAACAAACAAAATGATAAAGTGTACGCACACAACTCTCGAGAAGCTAAAGAGATAGTTGGAAGGATTCAGCGAGGTCATCATCAGGAGGGTGTGTCGTATCAAGGCGTCTCTGAGATCCATTTTTGCGAAAAAGGAGTGAAAATTTCAGCTAAAGTGTATCAGGATACGATTTTAGAAACAGTAGTTAAACCACTAAACGACACAATGTTCAAAAATGTACACTGGACCTTTCAGCAGGACTCAGCCCCGGGTCATAAAGCTCGCACCACCCAGATTTGGCTGCAAAGGAATGTTCCGGACTTCATCAAGGCAGATGATTGGCCCTCTTCCAGTCCCGACTTAAATCCCCTGGACTATAAATTGTGGTCAGTGTTAGAGGACATGGTCTGCTCTAAACGCCATGCCAATATCGATTCTCTAAAAAAATCTTTGAAGGTAGCAGTGGCAAATTTCCCAATGGATACAGTGCGTGAATCTATAGACGTGTGGCCGGATCGTTTGAGGGCGTGTATTAAAGCTAAAGGCGGGCATTTTGAATAAAAAATATATTGTTTAGAAACCTTATTAACTTACCTATAAATAAACATTTACTTATGGTAAATTAATTACATCCTTTTAAAAATATGTTTCATTTCATTTGTAACAGAACTTATGGCTATACTAGGTAACAACCTTTTTCTATCAAGAATGCTAGGGTTAGCGGTCGTGGTTGCAGTTGCACTTTTAACTAATCGAATAACGATGACTTTTCATACAGCTTTGGATTTGATACGCTGCGCCGAGTCAGAATTCCAATGCGACAACAAGAAATGCATCCGCAAAGACTTTCAATGCGATGGCGACAATGACTGCGGTGACTGGACCGACGAGGACTTCTGTCCGATGCTGCCGGGCAGCTGCAATGCTGGAGAATTTAAGTAAGCCCTGTAGGACTCCAACTTAAGAGTAGGTCAAATAAGTTTATAAGTATCACCTAACCTCATTTTTGACAATCCTGCCTTAAAAATATTGGCAAACTTTTTTATGGTACGTATAAATTGTCGTGCAGAACAGAAGTCATACTGTCAAGCTGGCCGAAAACATCCCAGTCAACTGCCTTTAATATTTTGTTTTTGTGTTATATGTAGCAGTAGTCCTCCTTAATTTTTATCATTAAGTATTACATTATTTTTAAGACCTAAGTTTTACGCGAGTGCCTGAGCAATAGTTATTTATTATACAAGGGGGCAAAGTTGTTGTTTAACTCTCGGGCTTATATTGAGACCCGAGCAAGCGAAAGATTCCAAAATTGAGCCGCGAGCGTAGCGAGTGGTTCAATAACTGGAATCTTGAGCTTTACGAGGGTCTCAAGGCACGAGAGTTGAACAAAGTTGGCCGCCGAGTGTAATACAACATTTTTCCCCTCACTATTGCGAGGAAAATACAGACTAAATACGATTATAAATCTTATCCACATGTAAGTTATCTTGAAGACACCATCAAAAATCAATTTCAAAATTTGTCATAGAGTAGGTACGCTCCTGTGATACTTAGATATTGCCAACAGCTTACCAAGTGCGGGATAAGACATGATCACATGACCAATTTAAGGTGTGACCTCCGATTGCGCATATTTACTATGGGCATATAGGACTCACTTATACTGGACTGGTGGTAAGTGATAGGAATTAGATTACTTTGCCCCACATGTGGATAAAATGCGTTTTCCACGCTAGTTTTAAAGGACAAAACAGCGCTTTCCGAGCTAGTGAGGGGAAAAATAGTTTACCTAGTGACATGTGTGACGTGTGACCATTCAAAAAGCCTAGTCTAACGAGAACACAAAATTACGAAAAGTACGAGGGGATTAACTAATAATAATACTGACTGCCGCTGCTTATTTGTAATAATAATGTGATTTCCAAAGGTGTAGCGACGGGAAGTGCATCCCGGAGCGCTGGCGCTGCGATACTGAGCGGGACTGTTCCGACGGCGGCGACGAGCTCAACTGCGAACATGGTACCCGGAACTGCACCAGCGACGAGTACACTTGCAACGACCGCCGCTGCATATTGGTAAGTATTTTCAGAATATGATATTATTCCTAGAAAAACTTTGTACAGTTTACAGGAGAACATTGTAAGAGAACTCTTACAATGTTTTCCTTCTCCAAAAATCCACTGGTAAAGCGAGCCGAGGTTCAAAGATTGCAAATATTTTGCGTGACTGTTAAGCTGCCAACGCACCTCTGAATTGCGTGTAAAAATGTTTTATCATAATACCTATCATCGGGAGCTTCTACCTCAAATCAATCTTACTTCTTCCTTCTATCACAGAAAACTTGGCTATGCGACGGCGTCCGTGACTGCTCAAACGGTGAAGACGAAATGCATTGCCAAGTATTTTGCGAGGAAGACCAATACACATGCGCCACTCAGGAACATCTCATCAGCAGCGCTTTTAGAAACTGTGTGAATAGGAAACATGTGTGCGATGGCATGAAGGACTGTCCAAAGGGAGACGACGAGGAAAGGTGTCCGTTGAAAAGGAAGTGCGGTCCTGAAGATAAGTGCGAGAAGCAATGTATAACTACTTATGATGGCCAGCCGGCGTGCGCTTGTCCTCTTGGTTTCTTGTTGGCTGATGATGGTTTTAGGTAAGTATTAACACAATCACTTCGGCATCTGATCTATCCGACCCGATGTAGGATAGGTGTGATTGATTTCGGTGCCGGAGCATTTTAGGCGGAATACATTAATAATAGAGACGTGAGACGTGGCTAAAAATAAACTAATAATTGATTTATATTTCTAGCTGCCGCGATATTGACGAATGCATGTATGAGCAAGATCCAGTCTGTTCCCAAACGTGCTCTAATACAATGGGAAGTTTCCAATGCGGATGTATGACCGGTTATGTCCTTCGTCCTGACGCCAGGTCGTGCAAACCTACTGGAGAATCACCAACTCTGCTCTTTTCAAATCGTATTGGGATAAAACAGGTAGGTACATATTTTTACGTTTTTGTAACTGGATCTTAAAGGCTGTAGGTAATTATATTATTCTACAGCTGAGGTCATCAATTGTTTTTTTATAGGTGTGGCTCACTGGAGACAACTACATGTCGGTTGTAAAAGGACTTCATAATGCGGTAGCATTGGACTATCACTACGAAAAACAGCTAGTATTTTGGACAGAGAACAATCTAAGAGTCATACGTGTGGCACAAATGAATAACAACAATATTACAGGTAGGTGTATGCATTGAGTGCTCTTGACAGTTAAAAATATTATATATCGAATAAATTCAATGGACCCTGAGCTACTAATTAATGGATGCTACTGCTGTGGTGTGTAGTTGTCGTATGCAAGCATGGAGTCACCTGCAATCGATAACTCCAATAAGGCCCTCCGGAAACGTCTACAATTCTATAATTTTACAGATGTAATAAGGTGGGGCTTGGAAACGCCAGGCGGTATCGCTGTAGATTGGATCCACGATTTAATATTTTGGACTGATTCGGGAACGAGGCGCGTAGAAGTGGCTACTTTGGAAGGCCTCCAGAGGGCGGTCATTGCAGCTAACGATTTGGACAAACCGAGGGCTATAGCAGTTCACCCTGGCGATGCTTTGGTGTTTTGGACTGATTGGGGTAAGATCAATAACTTAGCTTTTGTTTACTTTAGTTAATGACATGGTAAAGTAGATTCTTGAAAATCTATGTTTTTGGTATCCTCTCCTATACACAAAAAGAACAGGTAGACGGATGGATGGACAGCGGAGTCGTAGTAACAGGGCCCCGTTTTACCATTTGGGTACGGAACACTAAAAAGTAACAATTATTTATGCTTTTGGTTTTGGCAGGTCCTAACCCAAAAATTGAGCGCGTTGACATGGACGGCAACAATCGCAAAAGTGTGATCGTGAGAGAGATATTCTGGCCCAACGGCCTAACCATTGACTACCTTGAATCGAAGATATACTGGGCGGATGCTAAGCACCATGTCATAGAAAGTGCTTCTCTCGATGGCAGAAATCGAAGACGGGTATGTACGATTCCTGGTTAAGTTATATTGAACAGTATTTTAGCCTGGATAAGTTTTGATCCAATATTTTTGTGCAGATTACGAACAAGGGGTTGCCTCACCCGTTTGCACTGACAATGTTTGAGGACGCAATTTATTGGACCGATTGGCACACAAAGAGCATATCTACTGTCAATAAGCGGACTGGAATGGGAATACAAACCATCCATGCTGGATTGAATGCTCCTATCGATATTCACAGGTAAGCACTAAGCAATGTGTATTTGTTTATGTGTTTGGTACATTAATTAAGCAAAGTAGCTCTATTTCTAAATAGTGTTACTTTACTTACCTATTTAATTTGTTGGCATTTTTATAGCTATCACCCGTTGCGTCAGCTGAGGACTTATAAGAACCGGTGCGGTGGAAATAATGGAGGATGCTCTCACCTTTGCCTACCCAACAGCAATGGTTACTCCTGCCGATGTCCTGTTGGATTTAATTTAATTTCTGACGGGTAAGTGCTGCACACTACCGTACAATATTAAACAAAAACGGTCAAGATCATGTCCAATTAAATATAGAGTTGCGTAGTAACCCGTCCGTCAGAATAGGCGAACTTAATAAGGTTTTAGTAGATACCTAGGATACTTTGATCATATATAGCTGGTACTAATGATTTTTTTCATAATTTTGGACTTACGGTTAAAAAATTAGACTGCACAGAATCTTTCTAACTTCCGGAGCAATTATTTCTTATTTTTTTAAATACCTATAAATTATATTATACCTCACACTCTAGTTTACTAGCTCTAGGGTCAAGCGAAAAAAAATAGCCTCTACTACTCCACTTTACACGTAGGACGGAAGGCAGACAGACAGACACAGCATAAGTATAAGGGTTCCTAGGACTATGGAACTCAAAAACACATTTTGCAAACAGTGAAAGTAGTGAAACAACATTTTTGACATGATCCTAGAAATAATAATTTGTTTAATTTTGTACCATTCGGGGTCGAAACTCTTGGTCCATGGGGTCCCAGCGCACGCAAGTTTTTCGTAGAAATCGCGAAACGTCTGGTTGATATTACTGGCGACCGAAGAGCTCGTAGCTTCCTCGGACAACGTATCAGCATTGCGATACGAGGTAATGCCGCCAGCATCCTAAGTACAATGCCTCCTATTTACCTATTTTAAATTTAAGGTAGGTAGTTAGGTGAGTTACACTTACTGTATATATTTCGAAAATAAATTTTATTCATATGTTTAATATTGTTTTTTTCTTTTTTATAGGCGAACTTGCGAAGAATCCCCGGAAAAGCTTTTACTGTATGCCCAAAGGAAAGATATAAGATTAAAACAATTATATCCACGCAAGCAAATGGATTCCCTAGACATGGTAAACTCTCAAATTGTTTATAATTTCTGATTTGCCAAATCATGTTTATAATTTTAACATTTCTGGCTTTTTTTTCTCCTATATACTAATTAAAAACTTGAAATGTTGGCTTTGGACCAGGTGATACCGGTAGACAATATCAAGTCGGCCATGGCTTTGGACTGGGATCACAACAGCAATTCAATATTCTGGACCGATGTCGAAAAAGATACCATCAATCGAGCTCATTTGGATGGATCACACCAGACTGTGGTTGTAGGATCGAACCTAAGTATGTTACTGCATTAGAATAATGTAATGAATATACAAAGGAGATTTACAACATTTGTACATTTTTAATTATGTTTTAGTATCTCCTGCTGGTTTAGCATATGACTGGTTAACTGACAAGTTATACTGGACGGATGCTGGAACTAATAGAATCGAGGTAGCCAATGCTAATGGCAGCATGAGAACTCTTTTAGCTTGGGATAAGATTGACAAGCCCAGAGATATCGTATTAGATCCCAAAGGTAAGAAATATTTCTAATCATCATCAGCAGTTCCAATTTATTAAATATCTTTTCCGAGAGGCAATGCACGCGATCGCCCAAATCATTATTGGTGTGCCTATAATATTTGAAGAGTTCACTCAATTTCTCCAGGATACCCTAATTAGATCCTGGCGCGATGACAAGTTAGGCGAATTCACTTAAGCGGATAGTCTAGTTTGACCAACCAGTTTGATGCTTAATCGGGTTGGACCGGTATCATAATTAATAATTATTCTCGTTGGAACATACCAGATGCTTTCCATATCATAGAATTACCTTTTTACAGGAGGTGTGATGTACTGGTCGGACTGGGGCCTGAGACCCTGCATTGAACGGGCGGACATGGACGGCGGTAACCGGCAACGCATTATCACCGGCGACATGGTTTGGCCCAACGGTTTAGCCCTAGACCTCGATCGAAAACGCATCTATTGGACGGACGGAGGCAACAAAACTATACAATACGCTCGTTTTGATGGCACAGGGAGAACTATTTTGATAGGTAAGTGATTACTTGGGCTTACTCATTTATCGTTAGACGTAGATCTATAAATTCTTAACTTTATTTAAGAGTAAAATAACAACGGCATCTCATAAATTCTATACTTAGTGGTCTATTACTTACAGGTCAGGATCTTTCGCATCCATTCGGCCTAGATTTGTATGGAGAAGAAGTGTTTTGGACGGATTGGGACACACAATCTATACAAGCTGCTAATAAGCATACTGGAAGCAATAGAAGAACCCTCGGATCTGGCGTTGCTGGTATCATGGACGTTAGGGTGTTCCATAAGGAAAGGATTAGTGAACCTAATCAGTAAGTGACTTGACTTGTAACATTGAGTTACCTATAGTTTTGCCAAATGGATATTCCAGTGATACAATTTATAAAATCAAATCAAATCATTTATTAAATGTAATAAATGTTTCATTGATGTTTTTTAGTTTTTCAGTAGTCGCACTACTATATATAAATTATAAATTGAAAGAGATGACATATATTACAGAAAAAGTGACCGATGCCCTCGGTGAGCAGAGCCTAACCACGAAGCTACCCCATCACGGCCCTGCTCACCGGGGGCCGTGGTCACTTTCCATAGCCGTGATCGGGTAGCCTAGTGGTAAGGGCGTCTGCCGCGAAAGCAGGAGGTCGCTGGTTCGATCCCAGCCCTGCTTTAATTTATAATATTCCAGTGATGTAATTTTTTTATCCGAATCTTTGCACCTAACCCAAATTCCGTACTAAGTTCCGTAGGTACTAAAGGTATAGGTCTACAACCAACTAATTTTTTTTAAATATTAGATGCAGCAAGCACAATGGGGGCTGTTCTCATTTATGCTTGCTAAAACCCAGAGGGCGCTCCTGTGCTTGTCCTATTGGAATTAAATTAAGTGTAAGTATATTTTATTCATCCAACTATAGGTCGATTCACGAGAGCTGGCATGAATGAATTGACCGAAAGTCATGTCACTTGTCACTGTTAGTGACAGTGTGAGTGCCGTCTTTATACAACATGACCCTCCTCATATTTTGTAAACATGTACGTTAATACGTTTGCATCATTTAAGCAAAAATAAATCATATTATTATAATCTCCACCAAGTAATACTATTAGTAATTATTATTGAAGCCGTTCGTAAATAAAACGTATACCTATTTATTTTCCTTACTTATTTTTAATGTCAAGAATCGAAAGCCGATGGCTTGTTTAAATTATAAAAAATCTAAATAAGCAGCGGACCAAAGAGTTCGTCGTCAACACAGTTTTTAATTTATTAATGTTTATCTTGTTTTCACAAAATTATCACCAAATTTAACTGGTATTTTCGCGATTCACGGCGTGTTTTTTACGTGTCGTCAAATATTCATTATACATTTTAGTTATAATCCTAGTACGCCCTAGCTTGGATATTATCTTCAGGGATCGTTGGCGTGGTAGACACGGCAATATACTTTTAGGTGTTCTTGGCATCCAAAGGTTTTATATTACCCAATTCTCTAAAACACAAATATAATAATCACTTTTTGCATTTACCTTAATAATGATGTAATGCACACATAGACATTATCATTCACTCGTTCAATTCATTCGTGCCAGCTTTCGTGAATCGACTTGTGCCTACATATTTTTCTGAACGACACTTCAAGATAGACATACCAAACAATTTAGGAGATGATAACCAGAAAAACTTACGGGAGATTCTTGTTTAACTATGAAGTGGCGATTAAGGTATGTACCTACCTATTTAGACGGTATATACACCGAGTTTTTAGTGAATTGGTTAGTTTCAAGAGTGCATTCCTTAGTTTAAATTTAGTTAATTTCTAATGGACATGTATTCTAATTAAGTTTCATTTTGGAGCTAAACACTATTTAAATTTTATCTGATAAGGCCTTTAAATTGAGAGTATTTGACATGACATTGATACGTCATAGTTGCCACTTGTACATGTATGAAAATATTTAAATATAAAAAAATCGAATGAAAAATAACTACATATCTATGCGATTTTGTATCCTTAAATGTACAAGCTTAAGTGTTAAAGCAATTCAATAAAAACACGGAGTATAAAATTATAGGTGGAATATGGATTCCACCTATAATTTTATACTCCGTGTTTTTACAAGGATGGCCTTGTATAAATAATTCAATATACAATGTTTAAGTCTTAGAATTAAAATTCTGATTAAAGACTTGTTTGCTTTATCAGTCTATATCACTTTTTTTTTTTTGCAGAAGGACGGTAAAACCTGCACAAACGGCCCAATCAACTTCCTTATATTCGCCCATCGTACGGATATCCGCGTGATTTCCCTGGACGTCCCGTACCAGATAGATGTCGTGTTGCCGCTGCCGCCACTGAAGAATGCCCTTGGCGTTGATGTCGATCAAAAGACGGGTAAGTCTAAGTCATTGTTTTTTTTTAATATAGGCACAAGAAAAAAATATATAGTTACCTATACTGTTGCAGGATATTTAACGTGAAAATTGTAACTATTTTATAAACAGGTCTTATATACTGGAGTGACACCGCTGAGAGAAAAATCCAACGTGCTAATAAAGCGGGCGAACATATCGAAACAATTATTGGCAAAGGTCTCCATACTGCTGATGGTATTGCGATTGATTCAAGCGGAAGGAAGGCAAGTTATTTCAAAAATATAATTGACGTTATTCTCAAATTTATACTATTTAACCGACTTCATAATTTCAAAAGGAGTTCTCAATTCGTGTAAATGTTTTTTTATTTTATTATTATTGTCTCCGTTTCAAACTCTCGGGTCTTTTAAGCCCGGTCATTTTTAAAGCGTACGGCGATACTTTTCGATATTTTCATTTTTAACTTACGTAAGTATTTATAATTATTATTTTAATGTTTGTTACCTCGGAACTCCGTCATTACTGAACCGATTTAAAAAATTATTTTTTTATCTGAAAGTCGATGTTTCCAGATTGGTCCCATTTTATTCAAAATCTATTTCTGATGATGGGATCTATGAGGAATTGAGAGAAATCCTCAAACTTGAAAGGTACATGCATGGTGATATGGGTGGTTTCTTAAGGCACTCGAGCATTTCTTTACGAAAATCATCAATTTGGTGGAATGGACCTAATGATGAAGACCAGGGATGTCAAAGTGGAACTGCTTAGTAATTTCCAGCTCTATCATCCGATTTGAGACATTCATCTTTTGTTTTTAAGCAAATACCTTCAAGATAGTCCTATTTGATTATAGTTCTATTCTGATGATGGCATTCATGAGTAATTGAGATAACTCCTCAAATTTTAACGGCACATGCGATTTGAGGGTTTTCTTAAGGAACTTAAACATTGTTTTGGAGGGGGGGGGGGCAACATTTTGGAAAGGTGATAATGAAGATCAGGGATGGCCAAGTGGAACTGGTCGATAAACCTAGCTCTACGTATTATACTAGTTGTGACATTCATCCTTTTGATTTAATTTATATTCTGATGATGGAGTTCTTGAGGAATTCAGAGTACTCCTCAAATTTGAACGGCACGTGCATTGTAATTAGAGGGTATTCATAATTAGCTTGGGCATTTTCGTACTGAAGCCATCATTTTTCTGGAGTGGACCTGATGTTGAAGATCAGGGATGGCATATTGGAACTGCTCGATAATTTCCAGTCTGTTATTCAATTTAACACATTGGTATTTTGTTTGCGACCTTGGAGGTCTACAAGGTAGTTTCGTTTGATTTTACTTCAGATGTAATGATGGAAGCCCTGAGACATTAAGAAAGATCCTCAATTTTCAAAGGTACGCGTGTGGTGAATTTGATACTTTTGAAGTAAACTGGCTAACTCAAACTTATTCAACATTTCACTTTTACCGGGAAGGCCAAATGAAGTCGGATTTTTTTTCTTACTCTTAATTGATGTCTGTGCTTTGTTATAGATTTATTGGACTGATGGCGGCCGCAACAGCATAGAAGTCGCCGAATTAGATGGAAGTAACAGAAAAGTTCTAGTATGGACTGGACTAGGTAAGTTTGCCATCAATACAGTCATAACTATCTTTTAGATATAGGTTTTAGTTTTTAATTAAATTGTATTTTATCCTTATAGTTTATTAAGGCTCATTTTTAGTTATTAATATGTACCTATTGCTTTTGACTGTAATTGTTAACTAACTATTTAACACAACCCTACGGTTGACTGGGAGAAATCGCTCTTTAGCGATAAGACCGCCTGCTGTCTGCTTTAGTCTCAACTCATAACATAATGACTAAAACACAAAATGACAAGGCCCATATGGACCTAGTCATTTTGTGTTCGTTATTGTGGCACTAACCCGGTTGTCTGTGTCTTGTAATGTGTTATTTCTATAAGAAGTGCAAGAAATAATATTTGTATTGTATTTGTATTAATATTTTTAACAGATTCTCCACGAGCTATTGCTTTACACTATGAACTGGGTTTTATGTTCTGGTCGGACTGGGGCACTTCAGCTAAAATCGAAAGGGCAGATATGGATGGCAAAAACAGGCAAGACCACTAACATTTATTATATCTAGCATAAGCAATTCATGATTAATAGGAAACTAATCCTAATTATTTCATTTTTAGGCGTGTTATTGTGGATAATGACATCAAATGGCCGAATGGGTTAGCCGTCGACCGTATCGAGGGTCGTCTCTATTGGAATGACGCTAAAGTCTATACCATACAGACCTCGGACTTCAGTGGTAGCGACCGACGTACTATTCTTAGTAAAGTACAGTATCCTTACGGTGTGGTAATCGCAGGCCCGTATATCTATTGGACGGACTGGAAGACGGAAGCCTTGCACAGAGCTAACAAGATCTATGGGAATGATTCAGTTGTTATTCGAGATAAATTGAAAGGTCTTATGGATATTAGAGCAGTTCAGGTAAGTGCTACATCACAGCTCAGCACAGTAATAGCGTGACGCGCTCACAATCATGTACCCCCAGCCTGTAATTTTCTAATTGTTTGGATTAGACAATGATTGTTGTCTTTCTCGACCGGAGATACTGTTCTGACTGCGAGATAAGAGGGCTCTTATGCTAGGGTTACTGGTTATTTAGACAATCCTACATCGCTTGAAGATAAAATAGTCCGAGTCAGTTCTATCTAGGAAGATTTCATAACAAAATACTACATCAAACATATTCTGGCTAACCAGGAGGCGTTACTTAGAAGTATTAGGTACTTATGGTTTTGTTAGTAAATGTAAAGTTAATTAAACATATTTTCCTATTTGCAGAGTGAACACATTACCAAAAACTTTTGCGGTCCCAATAATGGTGGTTGCTCCCATCTGTGCCTCCGTAATCCAGAAGGATATTCATGCGCGTGTCCGACCGGTATATTATTTGAAAACCAAACGGAACAACAACCAAAGAAATGCAAGAAGCATCCGGATAATTTTCTTGTGTTCGCGACAAGAGGGAGTGTTGCGTTCATATCGTTGGACACTCCAGAACAGTGGGACGTAACTCTTCCAGTAACTAATGTTCAGAATTCCATTGCAGTTGATTTCCACTGGGACAGAAAACTAATATTCTTTACTGATGTCGAAAACAACGTCATCAGGTTTGTAAAGTTTGACCTACCTTCAAACTAACCAACAGTTGAACGGGAGATAATTTTGAAATTGTGTTTTAGATCTATTAATATGCAGAACCTGAGCGAGACCAAAGTAATAGTCAGTAATCAATTGGACACTCCAAATGGTCTTGGTGTGGATTGGATAGCGGACAACCTTTACTGGACGGACAACGAGTATAAGGCAAGTAAACCCTTTTTATATTTTATAGGTAGGTAAATATACTGCCTTCACTACATAGTATAAAATAATGTATGCTTAGACCTTTAAAACTATGCAACGGATTTTGATGCGGTTTCAAGTGGAAGATTTATATTTATATATATATATATATATACGAGTATATATAATACATTACACCCGAACGAAGCCGGGGCGGATCGCTAGTAATGACGTGTGGCGCAGCAACCTGAAGTGGATATTGGCCTCTGACACTAAGAACCGCCAAGCTGCTCTGTCCAGCGCCATTTCTGTCCAATTGTTACGAAACTGACACGCAGAAAAATACGATCCTATCCCAAAACCGACGATCATAGACAATTACATATAACATTTAAAATATATATTTGTTTGCAGGTAATCGAAGTGGCAAGACTGGATGGATCTTGTCGAAAAACTTTGATCAAAGGCCTGGTAGAACCAAGAGCCATTGCGTTATTCCCCGCTAAGGGGTAAGTTCGCGTCAAAACTAAAAAACTTCATATAAATTTGAAAGCAGTTAACAATGTATAAGTATGCCTAATATACTGCAAATTTACAGATACCTTTATTGGAGCGACTGGGGCGAACACCCTAGTATTCAACGAGCGTACTTAGATGGCACCCAGATAACAGTCATAGTAAATAAAGACCTGGGCTTTCCAAATGGTATTACGATAGATTTTAGAGACAGGCGATTATACTGGACGGACGCTTTAAAGGACAGGATAGACACATCAGATTTGCACGGTAACCATAGAGTACAGCTGATCCCCGATGCTAAACATCCCTTTGGTATGACACAGGTAAGGCGAATGTTTCTACCTGCTTTTAATGATATCTGTAACTTACCTGCAGCTTTTTTTTTCAGACTTAAAAATGCACGTAACAATAAAATCTTTGACGATATTTGTCGTAGTATTGAGAACTTAATATAAGCTTATGTATAGAAACAATAAAGGTTGAAAACAATTTCATTTTCAGTTCAACGACTACATCTACTGGACAGACTGGTTTAAGAAGTCCGTAATGAGAGCCGACAAGAAGACGGGAAAGAATGTCACAGCATTGCGGACTGATCTGGAGATGGCGATGGAGATAAAGGCAGTGTCGTCGGAGAAACAGCGTGGCTGGAACCCGTGCAAGGAGAACAATGGCGGTTGCACGCATCTGTGTCTTTTCAAGGGACACGACTATATCTGCGCCTGTCCGAATGAAGCTGATTCGACGCCCTGTGACATATGTATGTACCTACTGTCTTAAAAATAAACGTTCTAAATTAATCTATTGCTGTACACCTTTCTCAGAGCTTTCTCGCGGCTCCCGAAATCAAATATAATCTTTATGCCCTCCATGGGCTTCAGCATAAACAATTTTTTTAATGTAGTAAGATCGGGCAATTAATTCCGAGCTAATGTTGTTACTGGCGCAGAAACTCTTTTGAAAAACAGATTTTACTTGATAGATGACAACAAATTAAATAAGTTACGTGCCTACACTATCTAATCTCAACTGAAATTTTGTATGGGGCAATTTTTTTTTTGCAGTTCCAAAGGTCAAAGTGGACATTAGGCCTCCATACCCGGACTACGAAATAGACCTGGAGGACCTGGACAAGCGGCCCCCAGTGCCGCCTCAAGCCCCTGACACGAGTGTCATGGGCATCTTGCTTGTTCTCTTCGGGATTCTGGTGTTTATCATCGTGGCTATCATCATTCTGACAATTTATTGCGGTAAGTTCACCAACAGTGAATAAACAGAAAAGTAGATCTTAAGAGTTAAGACCAATTTAGACGGTGCAAAATTTTGCATAGGTTCCTAAGAAAATGTATTTAATCGATCAACTACCGCTAACGAAAACCTCTTGAAAGTTTCATTGTGTCTGTAATTCCAGTGAAAATGAATCACGGGCGCGATGGAGAACTGAAAGAGAACTATCGAGATTCGGGTCCGATCTCCTTCCACAATCCGAACTACAACCACACGACCGGTAGCAACGGCCCCGAACCTCCCGAGCGGAAACCTAACCGATTCCAAGGCATCTTCAAATACGACAAGAGCCAGGTTTGTACTACTTGCTAGGTACCCTTGCTAGGTAAGACCGGCAGCAACTAACCGGTTCCAAG
The DNA here is from genome assembly GCA_949128165.1 of Lathronympha strigana. Lineage (NCBI taxonomy): Eukaryota > Metazoa > Arthropoda > Insecta > Lepidoptera > Tortricidae > Lathronympha > Lathronympha strigana. The sequence goes on along the minus strand of OX421905.1, from coordinate 6,442,492 downwards.
ATTTCCAAGGCATCTTCAAATTTTGCACTGCTTGTTACTTATCATGATGGTGAGAGATTTTACAAAGCGAACACATACGAAAAACCCCGAAACTGCCATAAAAATCTGCTTCATACATTTCGTTATACAGTTCATGTTTTGAGTATGGGTAGGTACTTGGGTAGTATGGGTCAGCCAAATCCTCATAACCTTCGCCGCGAACACGCTGCGTAACCGCCTCAGTTTCAACTCGCTCGCAAATCGCCAGTGTGATAAAGCCTTAAACCCACTGCTGCGTATTATACGGGTACAACACATGAATGCGTAATGTTATAAATAATAACTTAGTATTCATTTTTGTCTAGGAACGCGTCACCAATGTGTACATCCCCGAGGGCACCAGCCTGCTCCCGCCGCCGCCTCCTCCCCCGCACCACCAGCTGCAGCGCCCCGCCACGCACGATGACTTCGAGCCCGTCACGTTGCACTCCTTTTCTTAACTCCAATCAGACGATAACGTATCCGTGCAGGCCCACTCTATCTGCAGGACCAAGGGGATACGGAGGTGAATACTATTTACTTGTCCAGCAATCGCTAAGTTTATAAAGGTACCTGAAGCAAGCAAGAAGTGGCGGCCGCTATCTAAGAGAAATTTCATAAATTCGATACTGGACTTGTCATCGGAAAAATTTCGAGTTATACCTATTCATTTACCAGTTGCCATTAAAAAAATAAATGTCGATTCAAAATCTATATTCTACTCGGAACGACAAATCTAATTTGGTTTATCCAGGAATTTAATGAATTAGACGGATATACTTCCTTTCCTTTCCCTGCTTCTTCGACGTCTATATACTTATGGAATTGAAAAGCTACGGTAGTTTTACCACGAGATAAATGCGATCACGGTTTACGTAATCGAACGATGTGTCTTTCTTCGACTATTTTATGAGTCCACTTGTTTGTAACTATTCATCTCCCTCTCCTATCATCTGTATGATGATGATGAGATGAGATGAAATGTCTTACTCTCTGTACAGCAGGTTAGTTAATTTTAACACCATAATGTTAGTGATGTTTTTAATAATAGTACCTACCATTATGTGGCCATAAAAGCTGTGGACCATATCGGATCTACTTGAACAGGTACATAGAAAGTAAAGTGTGACTATACCCGGCCGTGACTATGAATTTGACGACGCTTTATCATCATATGCCATCCAAAAGACAATGAACTCTGCAAGGTTACATAGTTACTTACCTACTTCATAACTTAAAGTGTAGTTTGTTAAAATCATTTGTTATCGTCGAACTCTGTAAAATAACTTTCAGTATTTGGAGGCTGTGAATGTCTGGATTCATGAAATCCATTTAAACATTATTATTGTTTCTGTCCATATACTGACTCATGTTGCATTATTATTTATTTTTGTTTTGACTTGATTGCGAGTAAGATAATTTATCAATTCAATCGGCAATTCAACACATTTCTAGTAAGTATACATACATCCCCTATGTATACTAGAAATGTGTTGAATTGCCGAATTTCATATGTTATTTTGTTTACTTTTTGTACAATGGTACCTACTCTTATTTGATATTCATAGATCTATGAACATTGTGTATGACGCGTACATTGAAAAATAAACGAATCGAATTGAATTGAATTAAGATACAAGTTGCGGTACGAACTCTATTGTGTTTTTGACAACTTGCGAGATAACAGCAACGTGGATTCTTACTTTCGTAATATTAATTGAGATAATACATTGCCATGCAAATAAATTTGATATAAATGCACCTGAAGTCAACGTAGCTTATATTATAATCTGGCGGCCTGACTAGGCACAATCATTCATTGACAAAAAATCTAATACGAGTCAAGGTTCAATATGGATCAAAACTGCCGGATTTTAATTGAAATATGCATAGTAAAGATACTGCCATTGGCTGTATGGAGATACTTGTCAATTGCAGGAACTAATAAAAACAATTATAAAAGCTAATTATATCATTACCTACTAATTTCGTGAGTGTTATAGGGAAGACAACAGACATTTGATTTATTGTTGTGACTTGTATACAAGGTTCAGCTCGGATACTTGTTATGTAGATACATTCAAAGTTAATCCGTCAAACATATTTCATATGATATAAGAAAATAACATCCTTGTAGTAAGTACCTGCAAAAAATATACATACTTATGCCATAAGCCATAATTTACAAGTAGGTAACTAATTTACAATAAGTGTTTAGTGTATAATTATTACTTACTCCCATGGCCAACATGCAAATGTACATAGATTAATAATAGTTAATACACATGTGTCATCATTGTCAGAGATATACGAAATATAAGCATAATTATAGTCCTTTCCAATATTTTGATAACACGTTTGATAACCTCATTCAGAATAACACGCAAATTACAATAAAATAACATACGTACGTGTAAATTTATCATCAGAAAACTGACCGCGGTATTTTATTATACAGTTATTAATATATTAACTTTATAATATCTTACAAACTCTTCAGGACCTATCAGTGATGGAGGTCGAAAATGTTTATTTATTTATACACGAAGGTACAACGGAGTGGTAAAAAAGTATTTTGTATTAAAAAGACAAGACATGTATTATTTTTGTACAAGTTTCTTGTCTCACCTATGGCTCATAGCTGAGACTTAAGAAACTCTATTATCGTCGTTGCGTTTGTAAATTCCGTTATGTACCTACCTACTCGATTTTTGAAAACTGATATGACACTGAATACTTTGCACATGTCGGATTTAACAGGCGCATTGGCGTTATATGTCGTAATGTAATGAGGATTATCGCGAGTCGATTTTCCGCTAGGAGCGCTAGTAGAACGTGGGTCCTGCGGGAACATTTCAAAGGTCACTTAGACAATTGACATACTAAAACAGGACCCACGCATGAGTTGCGCCGCCTGGTGAGCGACAATATGGTAGCTCCCATTAATTTAGTACGATAGGTAAGTGGTGTCGTGGTCGTGGATACACGTATCCATGGGACAGGGTGGTACTAAGGCAAGGATGCCTTTACCGCTTGTACAGATTAAGTTACTCGTAATGGTACTAACACACATTAAAATATGTGACTTCAAATCATTAAAACAATTCAAATATTACTTACTCATTTTTAGTTTGTTACTTCATAAACTAAAATGGTATGGTATGTTATAGAGATAAATATCACCAAAATAAATATGGTGACAATAATATATCAATGTACATAGTTAGTTTTAATCAGGAAGTTGATGGAGTATATGTTACTTTGTAAATAACAAGTATTTAGTTTATGGGGTCACTAGGTTTTGTTAGTGTGGCGAAGCCCGGGGTTCTTAAACGAACCACTAACTCTACCAATTATTTTCCTACTAGGTATATGTATAAACCAATTTGAAAATATTTTTGTCTCGTATCATATACGTAAATTATTTGTTTGAATTACCGCTTTGTCGAGAAGAAATAAATGACTATCACCAGTTTAAAAAAAAATTGAAGATAATAAGTATTTTATCCAATTGTCAATTTAAAATCATGTTTTGTACTTTATAAGGCAATGTTGAATGTGGTATTTCATTTATTCTGCCTGTCTGTCTATCAGTGGGATGTATATTTATAATCGCGAAGAACACTTGAATATTCACACAGCGAACTTTCCTATTGCCTATTGCAAAATACAATAAATGAAAGTGGCTCAAATGAATAAAGATGTCTTCTGTTACTTTTTAACTATGTTAGTTAACGAGCTCTATATCATATGTTAAACGATAATATTTGTGTTTATAAGTAGGTACCTAAAGTTTTTTGTTACAACACTCATTAATAAAATACGTAAGTCTCATTTAATTCAATTCAAAATATAATTCATTACTTACGGACAAAAACGTGTGGTTTTAAGGTAAATGTAATGTGTTTATTAAGTCAAACTATGTTTTTAAATCAAGCAAACCACATGGACGAGTCAAAATGGTAATTGTTTCGCTTTTTTTTAATGTGCATTTAACATCGCACAAACATGTACACGTAAAGTTTCACAGGGTGTTTTAATCTAAGGTAGGATTAGGATGGTAATTAAATGAACAGATAGATTCAGAGGCGAAACACAGCATCAGCACTTTCTCACGAATGCGATTTCTTGCGATTAAAATTGTATGTTTGAGTAGTTAGATGTATAAATTTTTTTTCTTAAACTCACAGGATAATACATAGTTATTAAGTTACATACAATAAAGAGGAACATGTTGATGAGTACCTACGCCTTATCTCGTTGGGTGTCTTTATCTTCGAACTTTGTACGGGTATACAAACTCACGGGCCACTGACCATACCTCATTGATATTTATTTTAAGGTACGAAGACTTCGAAGATGACTCCGACAGCAGTAGAACTAAGAGCAAGCCCATACACTCACGGAATTAAATAACCCCCATTCGATTTAATATTTGATATTGTCTTCTGTTTTCGCAATTGTTGTTCATTGAAGTTAAACAATTTAGAACGGATTAATCGCCGGATTGATTGATGGAGGGAATTCGCATTCTCTCAGCCATCTTCTTATACCTGTGAAAACGAGTGCTGTAAAGTGTTTAATTGCTATGATTTAATATTTATTGAACTCCTAGAATCCACGGATTCTACGTTGTTATAACATTGAGGGCTCTGTGTTTATTACTTCTACTGTTGCTGGCTAACAAGTTAACAACTGTAACTGTATCTGATTGCTTACTTTTGTGATAATTAAATTTATTGGTAATCGACATATTCCGCCCTCAGTTATTTGCTAGGAGTTAAAGTTAAGATAAAAACACCATATTGAATTTGTGACAATCTGATTCGTTGTTGATCCTTCGGGATCTTTATTGGAAGAAGTAACAATAGTTATTTAGCCTTTCTTATTAAATTAGCACACAAAAGAGAAAAGTTGTTTTTCCACGCCTGACAACTGAGCGATGAAAAGTTTCCAAAATTGAAATCTAAATGGGGAATTTTGAGCGTTGAAGATCTCAAGACACGAAAGGCGAAATTTGCTGCCCAGTGTAATATTGTACACTTTTCACCTTATTACCGCGAGTATGAAAAGCACAAGATGTGAGATTCAAATTTAAGTATTAAAAATTATCCCCTTTAAACACAAAAGAAACAAGTCAAATTTGCATCAAATTACTTTGCAGTAAATATACCACTTTAATTCTACTTTTGTGGGTAAAAAGCAACTTTGCTCACTCTTCTCCAATAATGAAAACAGCTTTTCCGAGACAGTGTGCGCGAAAGATTTATATAAATCAGAGAAAAACCTACCGATTCAAAATTGTATTTAATTACTGGAATTACGAGAGCCTAGCTCCCTTAGTAGATAATGAGTATGAGTAGTTATTAATTGGACAATGCGTACTCATAGGTTTAAGTCAGAAACATTAAACTGAACTACCCACGGGACTACGCAACCGGCGTAGGCCGAGGAAGAGGCAGACCGAAAAGATGATGGCGAGACGATCTGGAGGCATGCTGCGCAGATTGGTGGGAAACTGCTAAGAATAGGACCGAATGGAAGAGACGAGGGGAGGCCTTTGCCCAGCAGTGGGACACTTAATAGGCTATTAAAAAAAAAGAGTCTAAAACGATATCTGTTTTACTTAACATCCTTTAAAACTGTAATGCGGAATCTGCGCATGATCTGTTATATTTTTAAGCAAGATCTTAAGTCGCGCATAAGTTATTGATTTTAAATTTGTTGTTCAGATGATTTTACACGTAGTTATTAAGGGAAAGAGATAAATACTATCTATAAGAATGTTGTGATACCAGAAGCTTTGAAAGCTATAGAGCGGAGAACTAGAGATGGCAGTTACCTACTTTGTTACCTATTGAATATTTAATATTGTATACAGGGTGTTCTTGAATATTTGCTTTAACTTCGTCATGTGGCTTGTTATAGTTAAGGAAACAGAATGGCATAGTGAGTTTGAGTAAATTCGTTATTTTTTTTTTCTCATACAGAATTATTACATGTTGCATTAACCGCTAATGTTAAACGGACATTAGAATTAACTTTACCGAGTGATAACCATGACATATGACAGTGTCTTTGAGAAATTAACTTAATGTAAGCTAAATAATGCACCCTTGATTTTAAAGCAATTGCTCAAAAACACGTTGGAAGTTGATTTTGCCATAATATTATATACCATCCGAGAGCACAATTTAGTACTTAAAGGGCTAATTAAACGTATCTAGTTGTCATAAACACAGTTCGTGCCAAAAAAGAAGTATTATGTTTAACGATTTGGCCAAATTTGTGTTTTTAGTTTAAATATTATTAGGTAAGGGATAATACGGCATGGACGCCAGTGCCTCCTGGGCCAATGTCGTGAGATTTATTATATTGAACATTAAAAAAATAGAATTTATTCGGATAATTTGTGTTTTATTTTACACCTTGTGACAACCTTCACCCCACGACTTCCAATCTCTTTGGTCTGTCCATTTGTTCTCCTCTACAGGTCGCATTAATCAACCAATTCTTGTGAAATTTTTAAGTACGTTTGTTAATTGTATTTAAAAAAAATCGATTAAGTATTTGGAAATTTTTAAAATGGCGGGAATTGGTACAAGGTTCTAAGCACCCTTCAGGTTTATGGCGCTTAGGACTATTGAGACTTCGTTGTGATAATGATACAATAAAGAAAGTATTTCTTATTTTTACATATTTGACCGAGCGAGCGAAGCGTCTCCGTTTCAGCTTGGGCAAAAATGCTTTGGTCTGTCCTGCTGTCTGCCCATTTGTTCTCCTCCACATGTCGCATAAGTCGCATTTATCAACCAATTCTGGTAAAATGTTGTAAGCAAGTGTGGGAATGTGTACACCCTTTTACAATTACATATTATAATCTGTGATTGTATCTGTCAAGTGTCCAAATTTATTAAGACCTCCGGCTCTTTCTTTTCTACTCAAACTGCCGATGCCGTAACGTTAACACGTATCTCCACATTTTATGTAATATAGTAGCAAGTCCTTAAGCTATTATTGCCGTCTTTCATTACACCATCCACTCCGCTACTCTGCCTGCCCCCCTTTTTAACATGTTATAGGCCCAGTGTCGTGAAACACAAAAAATTTTAAATATCGGTCAAGAAGTGGTGGTTGCATATAGCGAAAGCGGCGTCGATCTGCGTGGTCACAGCTTTCACACAGGGTTAAAGGTGACCTAGCTTCAATTAAAGTGTGGGTGTGGCTGGCTGGCGATCGTTCTGCTGGATGTGGCGTCTGCGTCGTAAGGCATGTCGCTTTTATGGACGAACGATGACTGTGCAAATTTTTGTGTCAACGACGTGCATAACCTCAATTGTTTTTGCACTTAAAGCCTCAAGCCAATTGACGGGGCCAAAGCCTATTTGACGGGGATATTTCAAAGATTATTTCAGGTATGTTAAAGTTATTTTTTTATGAGCTTACTTCTAATAAAAGGCAAGTTTTTTATTTTATTTAAGAGACTAGAGCTATTTATGGATGTTTGGTCAGCCCATTTTATAAATTTAAGGTTGTTTTTTATAGGTGACAAATTGTTAAAGTATTGCTAAATCTTGTTTTGAAAGCTGAAACATGCTTTATTTTCATACATTCTACACAATTTGGTAATCTAATCACTTTTTAATGACTGTGATATCTTGACCAAACTTTGTTATAAATGAATCCATACTTTCATTGTCCATCATAACTTGTTTTATTGAAGGATTGTAATCATTTTAAATTTTAATAATAATTTATTTGTTTTTATAATTTTAATCTTTTAAAGTGAAATCTGTGATGAATAATATATGAAAATTCATTGTAAGTAATTTAATACATTATTGAGAGTGAGGATCGTTCGGGTGATATTTTCAATTTGACGAATGTCAGTTATGGTCCATTTAATAATCCCGAACGATTATGTCAAAATTGGAACTGCATAACTGTTGATGGCTTTTATAGGGTGCTTTGCTGCAAGTTGGCTTTTGCAGATGGTATTAACCCGTTTCTTGTATTCCTCTTTTAGTATTTTTAGGGTTCCGTACCAAAATGGTAAAAAAGGAACCCTTATGGTGTGACTCAGTCTGTCTGTCACATCGTTAAATATCTCGAGAACTACGTAAACTACGCGCGCGCGAGGAGCTGTGCCGTCCCACAGCTGCAGATATGCTCGTCGTCGAGACTTGTTAGCGGGCACAACTAGGCAGTTGATAAAGTTGTGTAGTTCCGTGCTGTTGATTTGGTTACGAAAATTTACACGCAGTAACTACCTACTCGTTTCTTCTACGTACTTACCTCGAGAGTTATAAGCCGCCAAGTTAGAAACTTAGTTGGGTATATGAACGGATAGTATCCATATATCTTGTAGAGGAAGGGAAGGAAAGCTTTTTGCACCTTCTCCAACATAAGCTTGTACTTGGCCTCACTAGGACTCCAGACGCATGCGCCAGACTCCAGTTTGCACCGGACTAGAGCCGTAAAAAGGATTTTCATGACGCCGGAATTGTGAAAGTCCCTAACGTTTTTCGTTACGAAACCTAATCTTCTATACGACTTTTTTGCGAGGCCATTGATATGTTCATGGAATATCAGTTCACGATCAAACTTCACTCCAAGGTATTTTACAGAAACTACACGGTTAATACGCACTGACTATCTATTGTCTAGTTAAAGTTTATAGGACATTGGTGACGTGTGAATGTCATTATTTGACACTTGCTGTTATTGAAGTGAAGTTTGTTCGCGATACTCCAATCATGTATCCGATCAAGATCCTCCTGTAGCCTAAGGTAGTCTGTCTCCTGCTCAATCTTCATCACTAACTTGAGATCATGTGCATATAACAGGCACTTCGCGTGCTGGAGGTCAGTCACTAGATCATTTACCATGATCAAGAATAATAAGGGGCCAAGACTTGATCCTTGGCTTACTCCCAAATGGGTCAGAGTGAGACAAAATTAATAGGTGTTAAAGAGAAGGAGGTAAGTTTAGGTAGGTACCTAAATGACTTTTCTATCCGACGTACCACTTTCGAGCTAGATACAATAAACAACTGGAAAACTACCGAAAATTTGGCAGTTACTTGGATCTCAAAAGTCAAGCTTAACTCCTGGAATTGTGCAAACTCGGTTCACACGCCTTAAGGAATGCCCTAATTAAGGTAATAAAATGATATCCAATTTGCTGGGAATTATTCCCTGGAAATGCTTTTTATTGATTTCATTTTCTTGGCCATAATATCAATTAAAATATCGTCTCAGCATCAGAATAAAATCAGACAACTTCAACTTTAATCGAATTTTAATTTTACATAGTAAACAAAAATCTTGGAAAGGGAAGTTTCCATAGGGCGAAAATTGTCACTTTCAACCCACAATTATCCATCCACTTACAAAACATGAGAGATGGAAAATAAATTATCTTAATCCTTAATATCGTAAAATAGGGTGTTATCGATAGTCTGCGCGACTCTTTCATTGTTTTTAGGAATACCTATTTCCAGCTTAGACCATTTAACAAACCAGACTGACATTGTCTGTCAGTTCCTATACGAAAAACGTACGCCGATTTTTGCGGTACGTAACGTACAAATAGCTAAGTCAGATGAACGTCAATCCATGCAATGAACATGATCGTTGGTTATAATTATGCTTTCATCAGAAGGGAACATCTACCTGCACAACCGGTCCGGTTGGTTAAATAGTCTAAGAATTCAAGTTCATTAATACCGCAATAGTAATCAATGTTAAACGTGTATATGCAGTTGATTAATCTTGATATCGTCTATTCACACGTAGGTATTATGAAATTGTATACATAAAAAATATTCTTATGAGTTTTTGAAATGTGTAAAACACGTTAAAATGCATCAAAGAATCAGTGGTCCAAACCAGTACCCTAACTAAGTACTTAATTCATCTTTGTGATAGCTTCGCTACCTACGGTCAGTTTACAATTTTTAAATCGTTGAAATAGTAGATAGAAGAATACAACAATTATCATCAATCAACTAATACAACAATTACCAACTCGTAATATTGTAACTTCAGACAATTAGGATATCCATTCTAGTATATATTTTTACGAAACGCTTGTGAATTTATACTATAACAATTGCTTGGTGCACCTTCAGAACCACAGCCAAAAGCTAACTAAAAGATTCAATACATTTAATTAATACAATACTTCAACACCTACGTCTATAATTCAGAAAGTCAACAGGGACTAGAAAACGATAGAAATAATGAGAACAAAAAGATAAAAAGTCTAGATAAATAGATTTGATACAAAACTCAGGTACATGTTAACATTTAAGCCGTACGACTAAGCTACGAGTATTTACACGGTGCAATCTTTGGCACGTAGATCGCCATTTACGTTTGGGCATATTCGCCGGGTCTGCCCATCAATGTATGGTCAATTTATCTGGCGGATGCCCGGCGGATATAAACACTATGGAGATCCGACGGATTGCCCGAACCAATATGGCCGGCTATACAGAACACTAGGTTGAGATCCTTCTTTCACTGCGATAATTCTAAATTGATAGACTAACTTGTAACCAAAACGTTATAAGTTTGTTTACCAATGAAATATAATGAAAAGATTTCTATTACATAATCACTATTTGAAAAAGTAATATAAAGTTTTTTTTTCAGTCAGCTGTCGCCAAAAATACTATAAATCGGAATGTTTTTAGAGAGTAGCAAAATATCAAACAGTTCAAGTTTGTCATGTAAATCCCTGTAAGGTTACGAAGTTTCATATAATATTGTCGTGAGTGACGCGTGCTGATCGGTGGGTTAGGTGTGGTAGCGTTTTAGCTCTGGAAATACTTCCATGAGGACCAGTTCGAAGAGTTCCTGAAACAAAACGATGGTGTGAGTAAAAAGGTATACAATGAAATATTCAATTTAAACTAAACAATTGTATTTTTAATGTAAGCTTACTTATGTATATCATATCCCAAGGCTGTATCACAAAACAAAAACATCTAACGTCAAACTTGCACTACTCAATAGCAAATATCACAATAAGTAATGAATAATTTTAAGCACTAATGTAGAAATTGTAAGAAAATACTGCCAATATGTTGGCCAAGTCATAAAATATTATCAGATACAAGATCGCTTTCTACGCGTTTTCAGAAGTATTAGTAGAATCGAATTTCGTAAGGGACATTCTCGTGGATTGCTCCGTGACAGGAACTTCGAAAGGAATTATACCCTTCTTGTTTTTTTCACGTTTACAAATACGGTGTCGATTTAAAGGAGTTCATAATATTTTTTATGTCACACCTGGCCATAAAATGCCTTTTTCCGCACGCTACGCGTACGGAAAAAGCCGATTTCTGCCCAAGTGTAGGCATAAACTGATGTACCTAACACGTGAGGTAATAAATAAAGCCCTTGATCGCATATTTACGTCCCTCGCTTGCAGCTCGGGTCGCAAACATCTGCGATCTCAGCCTTTCTTTGTTTTACCGCACTAGTTAGGTAATGTACTATTTAATGCGTCGATTTTGCGGACCTTGTTAACCTTGTAACAAATACCATGGTTTCAAATTTATTTTGTATTAAGCAGAGATGTCTGCGAACGAAATTTTTAATTGTATAATTGAAATAAAAATTAAAAACATTTCCCACGTCGAGCGGGATTCGAACTCACGACTCGTGGGACCAACGTGGGGAATTTTTCCATCAAACGCAAAAAATACTCTGTTAATTAACATTTCACTTAGCGAAATTTTACAGTGATGAACAGCACTCACTACGTCATTCATAGTTTAAAAATAAAATATATCACGAAATTGCCTCGCTCAACAGCTCACTGTTCCAATACATGCACGAATCAATTTATCGGAGCAGACGACATATTCAGTGGAGCGCGCTTTTAGCAGCGAGCCAACAAGGTAAATAATTTTAGAACAGATATCTTGCCGCTATTGCTGAGATGTGAGAATACTGTGATAGCGAGTAGGTGGCATTGAAATTGTTCCGCGTTAGTGTTTCTATCTAAAATGTGAATTGTATTATTTTATATTAACTAAAAAGGAATATTTAGGTTACTTAACCAGTCTTGATTTAAAAGTTTGCGGTATATTTAGTGAATTTAAATAATGCCTATCTTATTTAGTGCTGTGGCTATAGAAAATGTGGTTTTATCAAAATTTGCGTGTTGTGAGGGAAATTTCACAGAAATTGCGAACGAAGTGCTATCGAAGGTTTCACTTAAAAGCGGAAAATGTACATACTTTCATGGACCTTACTTGTTTAACTACATTGCTGAAAATGGACACTTTTACTTCTGCATCACAGACAAAGTAAGCACTTTTTAGATTTAGAAGACCTAGACGCAATAGTTTTTTTTTGTTTGCTTAGTGGGTACCTAATTTTAATAAAAAATACGTCATAAATACCTTTATACATGCTGTGAATAAATAAATATTTTTCTTTTTCTATTTCTAATTTGGTGAATGGTTTCCAATTCGAGCTTTTATGGATCCATGAAGTACGAAATACGAGTAGTTAGAGATTAGAGCGTAATTTTTATCTATTTTGTACTCAGAATCGCAACGCTTTTCAATCCTAGTAAGAGAAAAAAGATGTCCTAAAATTTCCATACGTACATTTTTCGAACTTTCCAATGCGCTACCACCATACTAAATCTGTGAAAGAAATGGTAGCGAAATAGAAAAAAAACTTAGGACTCTTTTCTCTCCTACTGGGATTGAAAAAGCTCGCGATTCTGAATAGAAAACACATGAAAATTTCCAATTTAGCAATAAATGATTTATGGACAGCATAACATATAAACGCCCATTACTTAACTGATTTTTTTCAGAACTGCCAGCGTTCAAAGGCGTTTCTCTTTCTTAACCAAATAAAGAGGCGATTCAGCTGCGAGACCCAGACAGACCTGCTGCAAATGCTGGCCGACGAGATGTACCGTTACAGCGAGGACCACTGCACCATCGTCATCCGTAAAGGGGAACTGGATGAACTGAATACCATTGGAGTGAGGAGTAGTGGTAAGTTGCTTCTTTTTGGCATTATAAAAAGACTAGGAACATTACAATATTTTTTGGGGTTACTAGTGTATTGACAAAAATGTTTTGCCAAATTTTCAATTCCCAAACAATTTATCCTATAACACTTGTTTGCCAAATATTAATTTCCCAACTAATCATTTCGCAACCGTATCTTTCGCGAAATATCATATTCCAACCCTAACCTAACCAAGTTAGCAAATGAAAATTGAGTGAGTGTTTCCCTATGACTATCGCTGACATCTTGAAATGTTTGATATTCATTACTTGTCATCCTGGAGATTGGTACGCCAAACACATACGTTTATGACATTTGTATAGTAACAATATGAGTATACTAGAGGAAGTCCAAAAGTTCGCGGGACGAAGGACTTGAAATAAAAAGACGTTAGGTACTCCTTTTCAATGTAATCCCCCTTAAGGTCAATACATTTGTTACATCGGGATATTAATTTTTCTAAACCTACGAAATAATCATTTTCATCTTTAGCGTGCGGCAAAATGAGCCAAAATTGCGTCCTTCACCTCATCATTGGTATGAAATTTCCTTATCCGTAACTCCCTCTTAAAATTTGGAAATAAATAAAAATCACTGGGGACCAGGTTTGGACTGCAGGGGGAGGGTTCAAATTTTCAAAGCCACATTTGTTCAGGGATTCGTGTACGGCACTTTTAAACTAGTGCATTGTCTTATAGTACACCCTTGTTTGCCGCAGTAACAGCCAATTTTCCTCGCCTTTAGTTTGTTCAATACCGCAATTGCTCCAATAATCTTGCGTAATATTCTCCAGCAATAGTGACACCCTTTTCTTTATAGTCAATCATAAAAATTTCTTGAAAATCCCCGAAAATAATAACCATTAACTTTCCAGCCGATTCTGACACCCTAAATTTATTAGGTGGTCGTGTCGTTCTTGTGCCATATCGACGAGCTTTCTTGACCACACCGCTCTAAAAAGCTCCTTGATGCATCGATTTGCTGCTATCGCTGAGGGGGCATGTGCTTGGTTGTCCGCTCGTCGATATTTCGTAAAATAATGAGCTCACTGGGCTGAAACTTGGTATGTATAGTCGTTGCCTAATAGTATACTAGAAATTATGCTCATCCTCACCATTCGGTCGGACCTCCCCTCGTAGTACCCCGAATCGGGTATCCGACATGTGAGGTTAGTCTTTGGTCTATCGCCGCTGGTGGGACAAGTGCCTTAGGTTCCACGCTCATTAAAAAGCCGCATTTAACCTATTTTAAAAGGAACTTTGTATCCCATGATGTGCAATTGTGGAGTGATATTGATCACATCCATCCAAATGACAGATAAGCACGTTCGTCCGCTCCAACATGCCAATCGCTAGTCGCGAACGAAACGCACCTCTCATTGTCATGGTAATAAGCAGGGCCCGTAATTTTCATGCCGATGACAGACAAATGACGTCAAGCTTCATACATCATGTTTTAGGTTTTACGTTTGAAATAATAATGCTGTCATTGAATTTAGTGTCAAAACTATTACGTTCGACGTTAGAATCGAACGTTGATAGACTTTATCTGTCATTAACTTAATTCGTATTAAAACATCCTGTGTGTTTATATACGTCATTATGACGAAACCGGCATGAAAATTACGGGCCCTGCTAATAGGGTAGAGTGATAGAGAGGGATACTGATAACTACGACACACTTATGAGCGTGAGCGACTGGCATCTTAGCTACGCACGCAGGTCAGCAGGGCAGGTCATCTGAAGTATCACTACCTACTAATGCCGTTTTTCATAAACGCTCATCAAACCTCCGTTAACTAATTGATTGTTTCTCCTTATCTATCAAATTGACATGGTACAACATTTTAACAAACATATGTATGTTAAGTTTTTATGAATAAGGCGGTTATAATATAAAGTCCGCATATCCTTTTGCTCACGGACTGTATGAATGTCGAAATTTTACATTATTTTATATACCCACATATCATTAGCCCTCTATAATGCGTTCAAAAACCGCATATAAAGACCCCCATAATAATAAACTTTTGTTATAACATTTTTCTTATCTGTGAAAATAGCTAATTTATATAATTTTATAATATATATTTTTTTCAAATTTCGAACATCTCTGACGAACAAGGAAATTTGATTGGGCCTCTATTCTAATATCAGTTGACATGACGTTTAGTTCGAAACGAAGTGTCAATTCCAAGCAAAGCCGCACGCACATCGCACTCAACATATCCAACGATATGAAAATTGAGGCCAACTCTAGTTTGTCTCTGAATTTCAAAAATATGATTGTCTAAAATGTAATGTTAGAAACGTTTTCATTCGTAAAAGTCGTACGTATAGCGGTCGAAATATATGCGGTTTGAACGCATCATGGAGAGCTCATGATATGTGTGTATATAAAGCGATGTATAATTGTAAATAATTAGACATTAAAACGCTCGTGTAATGTTATTAACCCACACTCGAGTTTTTACAATCGAGTATATACAATCACATCAACTACTATTACAAAACTGGTCTCAATTCGAATGACATGGAACAAAGAAAACCGAAGGTAGAAGAGGTAGAACCTGGTAGAAGTGGTAGACAATGCTTCATAGCATTAAATCCGCCTTTTGTACAATTGTAATTTTCTCTTTGTGCAATAAAGATTAAATAAAATATAATAAATCAATAATTGATGCTAATATTTATGGTAATAATATGTCTGATTTCAGAGGAAATACTCGGAGAAAAGTTGCTGTTTGTAGAAGACGTCAATAACTTGAACTATGGCGTGAGTACAAAAATATTAAGCGATCACGAGAACGCAAAGCATTTAATTTGTCGGAATAATATTAAGTAAGTTTTATTCTATAATATTAATTCACGTTTTTTGCTTTACAGAAAATAACATTTTTGGATAAAACGCCAGAACAAGCAAAAATCTCAAACATCACAGAGGCAATGGAGAAACAGACAATTATTAGCAACCTCGAAAACAACACGATGACTGCACCACTAACATATAAACCAGAATATTATATTTCTGACAACGAAATAGTGTACTCGTATAAAAAAATTAAACCTAGCATATTAGTAGCAATGATTATATTAGGCGTAGCTATTTACATTTTCATCTCTAAGTCGTTCGGGTTTAGTCCTGTTTTCGTTTTACTGATATTTGTGATATTTTTATTTTTTAGATAAAGCGAATACATGGAAATTAATATGTTAAAAAGTATGCGTGTACTCGTAAGTGTGTTAAAAGTATGTAAGTAAGACGCTATAGCAATTTGACATTGCCTCGTCCGCTCCTACACAGGAATGCTACAGACAAAATGGAGAAGGAAGGCAAAAACACGACCTCGATTAAGAGGGGGCAGAGTGTTTGCCGCGGACACGAAATAGGCATTTAGCGGCCCCACGCTGCTCGCTATCTGTGTGCGTGCGCGCACGCACACTACTACAACGGCGCGTCATCATTCGGGCGTTAAAATGTTGTAACTTAGAATTCCTCATTTTTATAATCCTTTGATACTGATATTGTATTAATTCACCTAATATTTGTTCGGTTTTTCCAAACGATTTTATTATTTGTGTTTGTATTTAGTACTAAAGAAAGGTACCATTCTGTCGGTTGTTGATAAGGTTAATTTCTAAACTAATATTTATGACATTCGCGCCTTATCGACAACCGGCAGAATGCAAAGTGCCTTTTTCTAAATACAAGCACATTTTTTATGATTTCATATGTGGCTATTTACGGCTAAAGGTACCTTATGGACGGTCGGCGCTTACGTCGCGTTGCAGCGCATTATTAATTTATTATCAGCGTCTTTGTTAACAGCGTAAGCGCCGCTCGTCCATAAGGTACCTTTCACCGCAAAACGTCACATATTATGAAATCGTTAAAAAAAATTGTCGTTTTCTTGGTAAAAGTACCACATTGTCGCTTGGAGATTAACTCCGATTTAGATAAAATTCGATATCTGAGGAGCCGGCAGGGTGATTAACATGAATCTTAACTTAAGTCAAAATTGGAAAATATGGTAAGAATCGACGCCATATTGGATTTTGTGAGATAAACTCCGATTTGGATAAAAATCGATACCTGAGGATCCGGCGGGGTGATTAACATGAATCTTGAGTCAACATTGTAAACTATGTTAAAACCGACGCCATCTTGGATTTTGTAAGATCAACTCCGATTTGGATAAAAATCGATATCTGACTATCCGGCGGGGTCCTTACCATGAATCCAGAATCAAAATCGTAAAATATTGTAAAAAGCGACGCCATCTTGGATTTTGAGAGATTAACTCCGATTTGGATAAAAATCGATATCTGAGGATCCGGCGGGGTGATTAACATGAATCTTGAGTCAAAATTGTAAAATATTGTTAAAACCGACGCCATCTTGGATTTTGTAAGATCAACTCCGATTTGGATAAAAATCGATATCTGACGATCCAGCGGGGTCCTTAACATGAATCCAGAAACAAAATCGTAAAATATTGTAAAAACCGACGCCATCTTGGATTTTGTAAAATCAACTCCGATTTGGATAAAAATCGATATCTGAGGATCCGACGGAGATATTAACATGAATCCAGAGTCAAAATTGTAAAATATTGTAATAACCGACGCCATCTTGGATTTTGTAAAATCAACTCCGATTTGGATAAAAATCGATATCTGACTATTCGGCGGGGTCCTTAACATAAATCCAGAATCAAAATCGTAAAATATTGTAAAAACCGACGCCATCTTGGATTTTGTAAAATCAACTCCGATTTGGATAAAAATCGATATCTGACTATCCGGCGCGGTCCTTAACATGAATCCAGAATCAAAATCGTAAAATATTGTAAAAAGCGACGCCATCTTGGATTTTGTGAGCTTAACTCCGATTTGGATAAAATTCGATATCTGAGGATCCGGCGGGGTGATTAACATGAATCTTGAGTCAAAATTGTAAAATATTGGTAAAACCGACGCCATCTTGGATTTTGTAAGATCAACTCCGATTTGGATAAAAATCGATATATGACGACCCGGCGGAGTCCATAACATGAATCCATAGTCAAAATTGTTAAATAACGTCAACACTGACGCTATATTGGATTTTGTAGGATTGAATCCGATTTGGATAAAAATCGATATCTGACGATCCGGTGGGGTCCTTAACATGAATCCAGAATCAAAATTATAAAATACGATTTTGATTCTGGATTCATGTTAAGGACCGCGCCGGATAGTCAGATATCGATTTTTATCCAAATCGGAGTTGATTTTACAAAATCCAAGATGGCGTCGGTTTTTACAATATTTTACAATTTTGACTCTGGATTCATGTTAATCACTGTGCCGGATCCTCAGATATCGATTTTTATCCAAATCACATTTAATATCACAAAATCCAAGATGGCGTCGCTTTTTACAATATTTTACGATTTTGATTCTGGGTTAAATTAAAAAATTAAAATTTTATTTATTTACACATAAACAAAAAACATGAAATGGGTTGTCCGGCGGACCCCAAACTAGGCTGAGCCTGTATCTTGGGACCCTGGAGTGCGATAGGTACATTTGTAAACTAATTGGACTTGGACATTAAACAGTGAGATAAATTATGATACAACAGTTTAGAAGTTATCTAGATAACAAGATAAACGCGAGCGATCTATTATGTGTGTGTGTGTGTGTGTGTGTGTGTGTGTGTGTTTGTGTGTGTGTGTATTGTGTGTACACGAACATGTAGGAATATTTAACTGATTAGAAGAAGAGCCTCCGTATCCTGATATGTTAGGGGCACTAGCCATTTTCTTACAATTTTCGTCGTTTTACCGAGTGGGCAACACTGAATACCAAGTAATTTAGAGACGTTTTTATAAATGCGAAGGGGCATATAATCAGGTGAACGCCTGGCAAAAGTAGATCTGAAATTTGGAAGATTCATGTTAAGGACCCCGCCGGATAGTCAGATATCGATTTTTATCCAAATCGGATTCAATCCTACAAAATCCAAGATGGCGTCGGTTTTTAAAATATTTTACAATTTTGACTCTGGATTCATGTTAATCACTCAGTCGGATCCTCAGATATCGATTTTTATCCGAATCGGAGTTAAGCTCACAAAATCCAAGATGGCGTCGCTTTTTACAATATTTTACGATTTTGATTCTGGATTCATGTTAAGGACCCCGCCGAATAGTCAGATATCGATTTTTATCCAAATCGGAGTTGATTTTACAAAATCCAAGATGGCGTCGGTTATTACAATATTTTACAATTTTGACTCTGGATTCATGTTAATATCTCCGTCGGATCCTCAGATATCGATTTTTATCCAAATCGGAGTTGATTTTACAAAATCCAAGATGGCGTCGGTTTTCACAATATTTTACGATTTTGATTCTGGATTCATGTTAAGGACCCCGCCGAATAGTCAGATATCGATTTTTATCCAAATCGGAGTTGATTTTACAAAATCCAAGATGGCGTCGGTTATTACAATATTTTACAATTTTGACTCTGGATTCATGTTAATCACTCCGTCGGATCCTCAGATATCGATTTTTATCCAAATCGGAGTTGATTTTACAAAATCCAAGATGGCGTCGGTTTTTACAATATTTTACAATGTTGACTCTGGATTCATGTTAAGGATCCCGCCGGATAGTCAGATATCGATTTTTATCCAAATCAGAGTTGATTTTACAAAATCCAAGATGGCGTCGGTTTTTACAATATTTTACAATTTTGATTCTGGATTCATGTTAAGGACCGCGCCGGATAGTCAGATATCGATTTTTATCCAAATCGGAGTTGATTTTACAAAATCCAAGATGGCGTCGGTTTTTACAATATTTTACAATTTTGACTCTGGATTCATGTTAATCACTGCGCCGGATCCTCAGATATCGATTTTTATCCAAATCGGATTCAATCCTACAAAATCCAAGATGGCGTCGGTTTTTAAAATATTTTACAATTTTGACTCTGGATTCATGTTTATCACTCAGTCGGATCCTCAGATATCGATTTTTATCCGAATCGGAGTTAAGCTCACAAAATCCAAGATGGCGTCGCTTTTTACAATATTTTACGATTTTGATTCTGGATTCATGTTAAGGACCCCGCCGAATAGTCAGATATCGATTTTTATCCAAATCGGAGTTGATTTTACAAAATGCAAGATGGCGTCGGTTATTACAATATTTTACAATTTTGACTCTGGATTCATGTTAATCACTCCGTCGGATCCTCAGATATCGATTTTTATCCAAATCAGAGTTGATTTTACAAAATCCAAGATGGCGTCGGTTTTTACAATATTTTACAATTTTGATTCTGGATTCATGTTAAGGACCGCGCCGGATAGTCAGATATCGATTTTTATCCAAATCGGAGTTGATTTTACAAAATCCAAGATGGCGTCGGTTTTTACAATATTTTACAATTTTGACTCTGGATTCATGTTAATCACTGCGCCGGATCCTCAGATATCGATTTTTATCCAAATCGGATTCAATCCTACAAAATCCAAGATGGCGTCGGTTTTTAAAATATTTTACAATTTTGACTCTGGATTCATGTTTATCACTCAGTCGGATCCTCAGATATCGATTTTTATCCGAATCGGAGTTAAGCTCACAAAATCCAAGATGGCGTCGGTTTTTACAATATTTTACAATGTTGACTCTGGATTCATGTTAAGGATCCCGCCGGATAGTCAGATATCGATTTTTATCCAAATCAGAGTTGATTTTACAAAATCCAAGATGGCTTCGGTTTTTACAATATTTTACAATGTTGACTCTGGATTCATGTTAAGGACCCCGCCGGATAGTCAGATATCGATTTTTATCCAAATCGGAGTTGATTTTACAAAATCCAAGATGGCGTCGGTTTTAACAATATTTTGCAATTTTGATTCTGGATTCATGTTAAGGACCGCGCCGGATAGTCAGATATCGATTTTTATCCAAATCAGAGTTGATTTGACAAAATCCAAGATGGCGTCGGTTTTTAAAATATTTAACAATTTTGACTCTGGATTCATGTTTATCACTCAGTCGGATCCTCAGATATCGATTTTTATCCGAATCGGAGTTCAGCTCACAAAATCCAAGATGGCGTCGCTGTTTACAATATTTTACGTTTTTGATTCTGGATTCATGTTAAGGACCCCGCCGGATCCTCAGATATCTTTTTTTATCCAAATCGGAGTTTATCGCACAAAATCCAAGATGGCGTCGCTTTTTACAATATTTTACGATTTTGATTCTGGATTCATGTTAAGGACCCCGCCGGATCGTCAGATATCGATTTTTATCCAAATCGGAGTTGATCTTACAAAATCCAAAATGGCGTCGGTTTTAACAATATTTTACAATTTTGACTCAAGATTCATGTTAATCACCCCGCCGGATCCTCAGATATCGATTTTTATCCAAATCGGAGTCAACCTTACAAAATTTATAAATATTAATATAATAAATATAATTTATAAATTTTTAATATATTTATAAATATCTGCTCCATCATCAGACCTTGGAAACCATGCATGGCCCAAGTGCTCGTCGAATCAAAACCAACGAGTGTAAACACGAAGGTATTCTATCAACTGGTTCCTGAGTACCAGTTGACACTTTTCTGCTCCACCATCAGACCTTGGACACCATGTATAGCCCAAGTGCTCGTCAAAACAAAATCTACGAGTCTGAACACGAAGGTATTCCTACCCACTGGTTCCTGAGTACCGGTTGACACCTCTCTGCTCCTTCATCAGACCTTATCTGGGAAAAGGGACCTTACTGTTGGTGGCGCTTACGGCGTTATGAACGACATTCGTATACGGATATCGCCTTACGCGGTTCAAGTACTAGTTTAGACAATTTAGATTTAATTTGCCTTAAACAAGCAGGTAAAATATTATTCTTCAGAAGCACGTAAAAATAACAAAATAGACTTACCCGATTTTGCCACTTGTGTGGCACAGTATACGTACACAATATATCTCAAGGTGAAAACGCTCCGCAACGAGACGTGGTGTCGCTTCGAGAGGTCGGGGCAGACTGGCTATTTTGGGTTTTGATCACTTGTTATATTTCAACGTCTAGATCCCATAGTAATTTTGTATGGCGGATTTTGAGGGCATTTTAAAAAAATCACAATAAAATAACCAAAGAGTATTTTGGCATAAAATAAAATTTCCAGAGTAGCTAACATACTTGAGATTGTATTTAGTATGTTTTTAAAATTACATTAGTATATTTTTTTTTCAGGAGACGTTAAACGCTAACACACGTTTTCACAAGTTTAGTGAACTTTTGCGTTGATGTGTTTAGTAAAGTATACATTATTTTCGATTATTATGAAAAATCCGGTGTAAACATGCTCTTTGAGAACCTGTTAACATACATTTTGTATATCTTTGTAAAGAATTATGACCCTGAGACGTTTAACGGCAACTGCTGTTTTCGTTGATTTTACTCTGCCCCCTCTTAAGTCAAACGACATATTTTATTTAAGACGCTACGGCTCCTGTGCGCCACCTGATTATAACCTCAGACAAGTAACTATGAAAACGGCACTTATCGTGGGTAAAAATGACCCAATCAATGGTGTTCGCGATGTTGAACGCTTCCGATTTGTTCTGCCGAACGTCGTCTATTATAATCTAATGGAGCTGAAAAGTTGGAATCATTTTGACTTCGTTTGAAACAACGATTTGCCAGAAACTTTGTTTCCTCATATATTCCAGTTGTTAGGAAAATTCTTATAAACCGCTTATTTTATAGTGATTAAAAAAATTAAGCCAACAATTTAAAGTGTGTTTTTGTATAAGTACCTCGTTTCAAACATGCGATGGTGTGGCACGTTGTCCTATCTCAAATGAGGCAAGGTACTCTAGTAGGTAGCGATTGATCCAACGCCTCAGGGCCAACGCTAGCTGGCGCGGGTGCACGGAGCGGGTGCACGCGGCGGGTAGATTTAGTATAGCGCACCCGCTTCACTTAGCGCTGTTGATACCATTTCTTATTAGACGGGCGTCCGTTCCGGGTAATCCGCGTCAGCTAGCGGAGGCCCTCAAACTGACAACCAACTGCTTGTTGTGATTGCCGCCGTCTTGCTCAACTGCTCCAGTCCTGTTGGAGCGACGACAGTAGGTACTCACGTATGCGAGCTGCTTATTATGCCTAGTGTTCTGCAGCGTGTGGAACAGCTTGTGCGCGCCGCGCGCCGCCGCGTGCGCGCCCACGAGCGACGACAGTAGGTACTCACGTATGCGAGCTGCTTATTATGCCTAGTGTTCTGCAGCGTGTGGAACAGCTTGTGCGCGCCGCGCGCCGCCGCGTGCGCGCCCACGAGCGACGACAGTAGGTACTCACGTATGCGAGCTGCTTATTATGCCTAGTGTTCTGCAGCGTGTGGAACAGCTTGTGCGCGCCGCGCGCCGCCGCGTGCGCGCCCACGAGCGACGACAGTAGGTACTCACGTATGCGAGCTGCTTATTATGCCTAGTGTTCTGCAGCGTGTGGAACAGCTTGTGCGCGCCGCGCGCCGCCGCGTGCGCGCCCACGAGCGACGACAGTAGGTACTCACGTATGCGAGCTGCTTATTATGCCTAGTGTTCTGCAGCGTGTGGAACAGCTTGTGCGCGCCGCGCGCCGCCGCGTGCGCGCCCACGAGCGACGACAGTAGGTACTCACGTATGCGAGCTGCTTATTATGCCTAGTGTTCTGCAGCGTGTGGAACAGCTTGTGCGCGCCGCGCGCCGCCGCGTGCGCGCCCACGAGCGACGACAGTAGGTACTCACGTATGCGAGCTGCTTATTATGCCTAGTGTTCTGCAGCGTGTGGAACAGCTTGTGCGCGCCGCGCGCCGCCGCGTGCGCGCCCACGAGCGACGACAGTAGGTACTCACGTATGCGAGCTGCTTATTATGCCTAGTGTTCTGCAGCGTGTGGAACAGCTTGTGCGCGCCGCGCGCCGCCGCGTGCGCGCCCACGAGCGACGACAGTAGGTACTCACGTATGCGAGCTGCTTATTATGCCTAGTGTTCTGCAGCGTGTGGAACAGCTTGTGCGCGCCGCGCGCCGCCGCGTGCGCGCCCACGAGCGACGACAGTAGGTACTCACGTATGCGAGCTGCTTATTATGCCTAGTGTTCTGCAGCGTGTGGAACAGCTTGTGCGCGCCGCGCGCCGCCGCGTGCGCGCCCACGAGCGACGACAGTAGGTACTCACGTATGCGAGCTGCTTATTATGCCTAGTGTTCTGCAGCGTGTGGAACAGCTTGTGCGCGCCGCGCGCCGCCGCGTGCGCGCCCACGAGCGACGACAGTAGGTACTCACGTATGCGAGCTGCTTATTATGCCTAGTGTTCTGCAGCGTGTGGAACAGCTTGTGCGCGCCGCGCGCCGCCGCGTGCGCGCCCACGAGCGACGACAGTAGGTACTCACGTATGCGAGCTGCTTATTATGCCTAGTGTTCTGCAGCGTGTGGAACAGCTTGTGCGCGCCGCGCGCCGCCGCGTGCGCGCCCACGAGCGACGACAGTAGGTACTCACGTATGCGAGCTGCTTATTATGCCTAGTGTTCTGCAGCGTGTGGAACAGCTTGTGCGCGCCGCGCGCCGCCGCGTGCGCGCCCACGAGCGACGACAGTAGGTACTCACGTATGCGAGCTGCTTATTATGCCTAGTGTTCTGCAGCGTGTGGAACAGCTTGTGCGCGCCGCGCGCCGCCGCGTGCGCGCCCACGAGCGACGACAGTAGGTACTCACGTATGCGAGCTGCTTATTATGCCTAGTGTTCTGCAGCGTGTGGAACAGCTTGTGCGCGCCGCGCGCCGCCGCGTGCGCGCCCACGAGCGACGACAGTAGGTACTCACGTATGCGAGCTGCTTATTATGCCTAGTGTTCTGCAGCGTGTGGAACAGCTTGTGCGCGCCGCGCGCCGCCGCGTGCGCGCCCACGAGCGACGACAGTAGGTACTCACGTATGCGAGCTGCTTATTATGCCTAGTGTTCTGCAGCGTGTGGAACAGCTTGTGCGCGCCGCGCGCCGCCGCGTGCGCGCCCACGAGCGACGACAGTAGGTACTCACGTATGCGAGCTGCTTATTATGCCTAGTGTTCTGCAGCGTGTGGAACAGCTTGTGCGCGCCGCGCGCCGCCGCGTGCGCGCCCACGAGCGACGACAGTAGGTACTCACGTATGCGAGCTGCTTATTATGCCTAGTGTTCTGCAGCGTGTGGAACAGCTTGTGCGCGCCGCGCGCCGCCGCGTGCGCGCCCACGAGCGACGACAGTAGGTACTCACGTATGCGAGCTGCTTATTATGCCTAGTGTTCTGCAGCGTGTGGAACAGCTTGTGCGCGCCGCGCGCCGCCGCGTGCGCGCCCACGAGCGACGACAGTAGGTACTCACGTATGCGAGCTGCTTATTATGCCTAGTGTTCTGCAGCGTGTGGAACAGCTTGTGCGCGCCGCGCGCCGCCGCGTGCGCGCCCACGAGCGACGACAGTAGGTACTCACGTATGCGAGCTGCTTATTATGCCTAGTGTTCTGCAGCGTGTGGAACAGCTTGTGCGCGCCGCGCGCCGCCGCGTGCGCGCCCACGAGCGACGACAGTAGGTACTCACGTATGCGAGCTGCTTATTATGCCTAGTGTTCTGCAGCGTGTGGAACAGCTTGTGCGCGCCGCGCGCCGCCGCGTGCGCGCCCACGAGCGACGACAGTAGGTACTCACGTATGCGAGCTGCTTATTATGCCTAGTGTTCTGCAGCGTGTGGAACAGCTTGTGCGCGCCGCGCGCCGCCGCGTGCGCGCCCACGAGCGACGACAGTAGGTACTCACGTATGCGAGCTGCTTATTATGCCTAGTGTTCTGCAGCGTGTGGAACAGCTTGTGCGCGCCGCGCGCCGCCGCGTGCGCGCCCACGAGCGACGACAGTAGGTACTCACGTATGCGAGCTGCTTATTATGCCTAGTGTTCTGCAGCGTGTGGAACAGCTTGTGCGCGCCGCGCGCCGCCGCGTGCGCGCCCACGAGCGACGACAGTAGGTACTCACGTATGCGAGCTGCTTATTATGCCTAGTGTTCTGCAGCGTGTGGAACAGCTTGTGCGCGCCGCGCGCCGCCGCGTGCGCGCCCACGAGCGACGACAGTAGGTACTCACGTATGCGAGCTGCTTATTATGCCTAGTGTTCTGCAGCGTGTGGAACAGCTTGTGCGCGCCGCGCGCCGCCGCGTGCGCGCCCACGAGCGACGACAGTAGGTACTCACGTATGCGAGCTGCTTATTATGCCTAGTGTTCTGCAGCGTGTGGAACAGCTTGTGCGCGCCGCGCGCCGCCGCGTGCGCGCCCACGAGCGACGACAGTAGGTACTCACGTATGCGAGCTGCTTATTATGCCTAGTGTTCTGCAGCGTGTGGAACAGCTTGTGCGCGCCGCGCGCCGCCGCGTGCGCGCCCACGAGCGACGACAGTAGGTACTCACGTATGCGAGCTGCTTATTATGCCTAGTGTTCTGCAGCGTGTGGAACAGCTTGTGCGCGCCGCGCGCCGCCGCGTGCGCGCCCACGAGCGACGACAGTAGGTACTCACGTATGCGAGCTGCTTATTATGCCTAGTGTTCTGCAGCGTGTGGAACAGCTTGTGCGCGCCGCGCGCCGCCGCGTGCGCGCCCACGAGCGACGACAGTAGGTACTCACGTATGCGAGCTGCTTATTATGCCTAGTGTTCTGCAGCGTGTGGAACAGCTTGTGCGCGCCGCGCGCCGCCGCGTGCGCGCCCACGAGCGACGACAGTAGGTACTCACGTATGCGAGCTGCTTATTATGCCTAGTGTTCTGCAGCGTGTGGAACAGCTTGTGCGCGCCGCGCGCCGCCGCGTGCGCGCCCACGAGCGACGACAGCGCGTCCACCACCGTCTCGCTTAGCTGCTCCAGCGCTATCGTGCGCGTGTGTTCTGTATCGAAAGCATATAGTTAACTAGAGGATGCAAATGCACCCGATATAATTCTGTTACGGACTGAGGAGATCAGAATTGAAAACCGTAGTCGATATTTCAAACCAAATTTTCGTTGTTAATCGTAATTATAAAATAAATTAGGAGTTATCCCAGGGATGTTTACTTTAACGCTTTATACCCGTCTATCTATAAACGAAAAGTTCTTCCTAATAGAAAATGAAAATGTACCAATTATTAAAAGAAGATGTATGTATAAATCATTTGATAATAAAGTAAATAGGTAATATTTCAACTGCAAATTCAACTGTTTTTATATTTTTTCTTGATTGATTGAGAGCTAGTAGAATCAAGTTTTATTGGCACTTGGTTTATACTCTAGTACACGGGTCTTCCTCGATATCGTTTGTCCTAAAGTCACTTGCCCGAACTGTTTTTTCCTAATGATCATAATCCCTAACGATCATCTGTCCTAACGATTATTTGCCATAATCGAATTATTGCCCAAAAACGTCTACACATAGAATCGAATTGATATTAGAAAAGTCGGTTAGGTTATGTTAACACTGTGACCTCACACAGAGTCGATTGGCTGCCAGAAAAGTAGGTTAAAACGATGTTAGGGTAAACAATATTAGGACATATGAGTTTAGGACAAATGATCATTATGTCAAAAAGGTATTAGGGAATGCAAAAATAGGATAAAAAACTTTCTTCTTATTCTTCGTCGTTACACTCTTGGCAGAGTGGTCGTGGCTGTCATGTCTTCTGTGGCAAGCTTAACCACCCGGCGCCATTCCTCTCTCACTGCCGGGCGCCTGGTGTTCTCGTTCAGAGGGCACTTTGTGGCCGATTTGATTTGGTCAGTCCACCAAAAAACTTTAGGGATTCCGATATAGATCCGTAGTACACAGACATACCTCGGTCCTGCGGGTTCCTGTGGCCGGGCTGGCTGAGCACGCCGCCCGGCCACCACGACTTGAGCACCACGCTGATGTAGTAGTGCAGCATTTGCTCGGAGAACAGCCACGTTACCGTCTCCTTTATTTGCCTGAAACCAAACGTTAATATACAGTATGTATCACAACGAAGAGCAAACCTTAAAACTGGTTGACGGGGAACTCGAGTACAATGTAATGACCTGCATTTCACGTGCCAAAATACATGTTTTATGGCATAACATTACTAAATGGATTACTCGAGAACCTTCTTTTTGCAGTCGGTTAATGGTTTTTGTGACATCCTATAGGGTTTGTTTACGTTTTTGATTTGTGACAGTGCATGCGTATTGCGTACTGTTGATATGTAGCTAGGGGCAACTAATAAACATTGACGTTGTTATGTCAACGCACATGCGCTTTGGGTTCTGTTTATAAGTAACCTAGGTAATCATTCAAATAATGGCTGTGGTCATAGGCAACGCGCAAGCGCTTTGTTAACTGTTTATTTGTAACTAGGTAAAAATCCAAACTTCAACAAGGTTTGACGCCTGTCTATCAGTTGGTAATTTAAGAAATGTCAATAATAAGATTGTAAACAAATTATACAGGGGAGGTGCAAAACAATAATAATTAATGTATATTTTTATACCTCACGTAAAAACTGTCGTATTTTTGATGAATTAGGTACCATGCTCATATTTATGATCTAAACATTAACGGGTTTCTTTCTTTGCCTTTCGTTCTGATACATACTGTATAGTACTCATACCTTTTGATGACGAGACTAAATACCACCTACTATACTAAACAAGCCCTATATGGCTGGGTAGGCCGAACTTGGTGTTAAACGCCCTTTTTCATCACAATAAAATTGACCAGCCGTGTTATTTGTGTACACTGTGGACGTTCACGACGTTCACGTCTTTTCCGTGGATATCAACGAAGTTCATGGTTTTAAAGCAGAATTCATGGTCAACCAGTTATAAGCTTAAAGAATGTCTCTTTATATTAATACACACTATCATGTATCGTGTACCGTGTATCGTGTTTCTATCGAAACATACAGTGGTGGCCAAGCAATCAGGGATATGATTATTTTTCCCCATACAATCGCCTGCAAATATGACTTTCCACTTGTTAAGCACTTTTTAACTAAACTAAAGAACTTACCTATTAATAGTTCTTCCGTATGTTATTTGTACGAAAGTGACTAGAGTTTTCCTGAGCCATCGGAATACGCCTCGCATGTCAAAAACTTCACTCAGTAGCGCGTATAATGGCTCAGCTATACTGTCTCGCTCCTCGCCTAACGGACCGGCGCCTGGAAAAGTATGTCCATTGAATTTGAAAACACATCTACTTAAGATTTTGCTTCTTGGTGTTACTATGCATAAATATAGTAACCGCACGCTCTCAAGAACAAAAGGTAAATAAAATAACGAACCTAACGAACCTACGTAGTTACAATTCAAAAAGATAAAAATGTGAAATTAAACTACAAGATTGTTCACTAAAATGAAAATTCTAGAGCATATTTTCTCATGTTTGAATGTGAAAATTATTAACGTAACTTAATTTTAACAAAATATTATTTTATAAAAGTACATAGCTGGTGATGGTGGATTATTGACATGAAGGTTTTAATGTTATTTGATAATTTAATGACTGATTATTTTATTTGATTTCCAATTTCCAAGCATACTTGGAAAAGCGCACTTTGTGTATATGTATACCTCGAAACAGTAATTCGTGGATTCATCATCTTTTTTTTGACTCAATTTCGCTTTGTCCAAAATTTCGCTATCCACTAATTACAGTTGCCAATAACGTTCTAAGAAGACCCGGAAATTTACCTCGCATAGCATTATTTATATTCTTATTCGCCGAGTCCGTGCCATTTCCGTCCAGATAAAGCGATATTTCTTCTTCATCTGCCGACAAATGCGTAAATGCTTCGCGATCCGTCGACGACCTGTTTGTTGCTTCACTACTTGTACTGTAATAAAAATATTAATATTTAAAGCATGTCATGTCATGTCTATAAATCACAGACTAAATAATTAATTTTAATCGAACAAGGCCTGAGAGATGCATTGATTTTCGTCTTATTTTCGGTCAGTCCGTCAGTCGGGTAGTATAGTATAAGGGATTGCCTAAGCTCTGCTATAGCGGGTAAGCCTCACCCCGGCAACCACATCGTCAGGTAATCCATTATTTTCTGTCCCTCGGCAATAATTTACTATTTCACACCAGGTACCTATTAGAAAAAGATTTTTTTATCTGTGGAGTGAAGGGATCTAAAGTCAATTTTACAGTTCAAGGACCAGGCAGTTGTACGTTTTCGCCTTTCGGGCATTATCTGGTGGTATCGTGTTGTTGGTCCATATCATTGATTTTCCTCTAAGGTGGTGTGAAAAGCAGTATGTGTCACACAGTATCAAAATTATTCTCGTCTTTGGCGTTAACGCTTGAATTAAAATTGCTGGAACAAATACATTTTAGCCAGACTCTAGTACATACCTTTTAAATAACGTAGAAAATGAGAATTTGTTTTTCTTTGGATTATCTCCTTGTTTCATGTATTCATTGGTTGCGTTAAGGAATGTATATAAAGCTTCGCTTTGGTTCAGTCTGTCGTCTTCTAAAACAAACTGTTGCGAATAAATCATTAGTTACGTCCAGTATAAAGTAAATTGTGGTAAACACAATGCTTGCAACTTATAAAGACTTTTTAAAGGCGTATCAAAATATGTAACCTTTAGAAAGATATAGTCATCCATCTGTATCTTGCATTGCTTGTGCATTCATATGCACAAATTTGAACAGATTCTCATTGTATAACAGCTTTGAAGAAAATATAAATTATTAACGAGTAAAAAGTAGTTACATCGACATTAAGCATTTTCACAAATGAGCTGGTAGTTTATCTCAAGCAACGCAATTTAAATGTCAACTGCTAGAAAATATGTTTCGCTATCAGTAATAGTATGGAACCTGGATCGTTGCTATTATTTATTTTAAAAACATGTCTGATACCTTATACTAAATACTTCGCTTAACCTGCATACGGTTCGGCAAAATACCTACTTACTTCTAAATACTTCTGTATTAGGTTCTTCGCTCTATCTAGAGAGTTTCTGTCATTTTTACCAAACAGAAATTTAAAGGAGTTCGAGGGTAGTTCTAAATTTTTCAATTCAGTACACATTGGCCTTAATTTTCGATGCAGATCCTGAAACGGACGAATGTTATTAACAATACTGTTTCTAAAAATAATCACTTCACTCGTATCATAGTCACATCGTCTTTAACTATTAGGAATTTTATTTAGGTACCATTTCGCATCTTGTCACAGTGACAATCAATATTATAGCCGCTAGGCATCTGAATGTCCTGATGTTATTGTACCTGTGACAAGGTACGAACCAGTACAAAAATGGAACTCCTTTATCGAACATCGTGAAACAAAAATACTGGTAATTCTTTTAAATGAGTATCGTTATAAGGAAACGTAGGATAACAAATAAATTATTAGCTGACGCACAAGAAACGTATAAGATAAAATAAAAAAGTTGTTGAAAGGAAGACATTTACCTGGAAATCGTTAAGGGTCCTTAATATAACCCATCCCGTGCAGATTTGCTCCGGCCTCTCATCTTCGTCTAATGTAGGTTCTTGCTCCGCCATGTGCACGACTATAACAAACTGCGGCGGCTTGTTTTCATCCAAGATCTGTCCAAAAAGATAATCATCCATAGAAAGCAGAAACTTCGTTTTTGCATGTCATCAACTAGTACAATTTGAGATGTCACGGAAAATCGGAATTATTTATTAATGGTTTGAGAAATATACTATTTATGTTGCCTAACTTGCCTATAAGCTTGAGGAAGAACCGGTAATATTGCATATACTTATAGTAAGTATGTTTCATAGTTAAGTACTTTTCTTCGTAAATATACGGAAAAATTATACGGTTTCAAGCGACTCTCATTGGAATGTATTAAAACTTAGGTTTATATTTTATATTTTATAGCAGCATATGTTCGGTTTCACCATCACTTTATAACGATACACAATGAAGTAGTTAATTTTTGTACTTGTGTTTGTTATTTGGTTAACATAATGATTAATTAAGGAAACTGTAAGTCTGCAATTGATTAACTTTTACTGTGTTAAATGTAAACATAAGATAAGAGACTGTTTGTTTCTTTCCTAATAAAATAAAAAATAAATAAATATCTGAATTTCCTTCTTAAATTGTCATCCACTGGACCGCTTACTTTACTGGGTAAAGAAACATCTTATACTGTGATTCTACCTCAGCACTCTGCACCGTGGCCCGCCACGTGCCCAGATGCTCTGCCCACGTGTCGGTGCGGGCCAGCTGTGACTCCAGCCGCATCTGCTCCTCCGAGAGACGCTCCACTTCTGTCTCGAGCATCGCCAACGCGCGAGATTCGGGTTTCAATGACGCACGTAGAGCTGCTAATGCCTGGAATGGTTTTAATTACAAAACTCCCGTGAGTATCAGACAAAAAATTTGCTGCAGCGGCCGCGGCGGCTGCTCTACGCACACTGACGCGTGTGCGTAGAGCAGCCGCCGCGGCTAGACGCATGACTCATGAATAAGGGACACGGACTGTTCCGAAACATGTCGAGCTATTTTCGACTTTATTGACGTGAGTAACCCGCTATAAGAATTTGAATATGACTGGAATGGTCATACGATATGTTTCGATAAGGTTATATACAGTAATACAGTCGTAGCCAGATTATTAAGAACAAGTATTTTTTTCCCCATACAAATGCCTACAAATAGAAGTTTGTAAATTTGATGATAATTGAAAAAGTAATTGCTAATTTTTTTAAATAATAATACAATTTATCAATGCTTTAATAAGGTATACTCAAATGTATTGCAAAGTTCCTTATCCCTCATAGGGATAAGTTCGCCTTTGTACTTTTCTGTTGATTCCATTTTGTTAATGTATATCCTGTTTTGTGCAATAAAGTGTTTACTTACTTAGTTCCGTAAAATACCCATTAAAAAAATATTGACTATCCAATAAACACTTCACTTAATTAGGAAAAAATATATGAATTTGTACTAGTATATAAACACAAAAAAAAATAAAAAAAAAATAAAATAAAAATGATTTATTCATTAACTTAAAAACCTTTACAAAAATTCAGGTTGGCGTCTCTTTTTAAGTATACAAGATACCTGTGTCAAGAGACACCGCTCTTCCTTATTGGTTTGCTAATGCTACTAACAAACATTGGTTCGCATAAACAAAATCTTATTTTAAATGAAAATTTAAGTTAAAACCAAACAAAATAACTAAATTACAAAAGTTATACAAAAAGAAAAGAATTAAGTATCTATGAACCACTTGTGTGTGAGTGAGAGTGTGTGAGTGTATGTGTGTTTGTGTGTGTGTGTGTGTGTGTGAGTGTGTGTGGGTGGGTGTGTGTGTGTTTCGTGTTTGTCTTTCTGTCTCAGTGTGTGAGTGCGTAATTGTAAGAGGTTACTTTATTGTTGCTAATAAATCTTCCAGTTCCGTGTAGTTTTTTGTTTTGAGCCAATTTGCTAATATATTTTTACATCCATTATAGGTAGAGGGGTATAAACTAATGTCGTTATCTATAAGGTTATATAATTTTGCCGATAAGGCAAAATACTGTCTTCTAGCATATGCAGACTTTGTGTTAGGAATAGGGATAACATCAGGTTTCTTTTTCCTTGTGTATCTTTTTGATGTGTCCTCTCGACGATACGTAGTGGTTTTATGTCTCCGAAGAATTACATTTAAAACATAAAGTTTTCTTACCGATAGGAGGTCACTATCTTCATACAGCTTTTCAGTCGAAAACCTGTATGGTTTACAGTACATGACCTTGAGTAAAGCTCGCTGAGCTCTCTCTAATTGGAGGAATTTTATTTTAGTGGCTCCACCCCAGATTGAAATGCAATAGGTAAGGACCGACTGTGCTAAAGCAGTGTAAATTTGGTTAAGAAGATTTCTGGTAGCAATATGTCTTAAATTTTTAAAGGTCCATATGAGTTTGCGAGTGCGTGACATTAACAGCTCTGTGTGCATATGCCAGGTCAGTCGTTGGTCTATCAGAATGCCTAAGTATTTAACACAGTCAACTTTAGAGATTGGTGAACAAGAACAATTTGATTGATTCAAATAATCACAACGATGTATCCTAATTTGGTACGTGTTGTCTGGTTGTGTACTGTTATATTTTGAGAAGCAGATATAGTTTGTTTTATCCATGTTTAAAGTGAGCAGATTCGCCCGAAACCAGCGGGCAATTTTGGCTAGTCCAAGTTCCGCGGACCTACGTACATCATCCCACGTATCTCCATAAAATACAACCGCTGTGTCATCGGCGTAAGCAACGATGGAACCCTGCTCGATATGCAGGTTGCATAGCTGGTTCAGGTATATTATAAAGAGTGTAGGGCCTAAAACGCTTCCTTGGGGAACTCCATAAGTGACATCACATTCATCACTTACGTGTTTATCAATTTTTACTCTTTGCCTACGATTTCGAAGATAATCTTTTAGCAATAATAGAGGAATACCTCTGATGCCAATGCCTTCCAGTGTAGTTATAAGAGTGGGCACAGATACCGTGTCGAAAGCCTTTTTTAAGTCTAGGAATACTGTCAGACACTTTTTATTTTTATCAACTTTGTCTACTATCTTCGAAGTCAAAGATATAATAGCATCTTCAGTGGAGCACCCTTTCCTGAAACCAAATTGATTTGAGGCTAAGATATTAAACTTATTTATAAAGTTCATAAGTCGAGTGTTTATAAGTTTTTCTAAAACTTTTGAAAAAGCCGTTAAAACAGATATAGGCCTATAGTTCGACACTAGGTTTCTGTTTCCACTCTTATAAACTGGAGTGATGATGGCTAGCTTAAGAGAATCCGGGAATATTCCCTGTTTAAAACATAGGTTTGCCAGGTGAGTGATGATTGGGACAATGTTAGCGCTAGCAAGTTTAAGGAGGTTAGTGGGGATATTATCCCAGCCAGGTGCACTATTTGATTTAAGGTTGGAAAGAATAAGATAGACCTCATTTGGATTTGTGTCAAAGAGTACAAAGGAATTTACAGTAGTATTTAGGCGATTGTAGTTACTTTTTATTAGGGAATAATTTATATTTGATGTGATGGCTTCAGCCAGCGATTTGCCCACTTCAGAAAAATATTGATTAACGCAATTAACAGCCGCCTGAGGGGAGTTTCCATAGGTCTCAAGTAATTTTAAACTGTCGCTTTTAGTTTGTTTCCTATGAGTAACTTTATTTATTTCTTTCCACAGATTTTTTGAGTTTTTACTTGCTTTAATTAAATTATCTTTTTCATATTTACGTTTAAGTTTTTTTATTAAACCGTTGCAAAAGTTTCTGTACCTCCTGTACGTTATTTTTAGCGTGATATTATCCGGGTCATTACGAAGTTTTCTTTGCATGTTGTTTCTATTTCGTATACATCGTAAAATTCCTAATGTGATCCAAGGCTTTATAGTACGGTTTCTGCGAGGAACTAAGGTGGTAATTGTATTTATTTCAAGACAGTGCTTAATTTTATTTACGAGTGCATTAATAAGAAAATTTGGATTAGTTGTCTTTAATAGGAAAGCTAGATTCTCTTTTGATAGGCTATTCACAACATTTTCGAAATTAATAGTTTTCTTTGTTTTTGTTAGTGGTAAGGGCATACAGGAGTTACCGACATTTAGTAATACCATAGCGTGGTCTGTAATAGTTGTGTCAAGAACTAAAATATCAAGCTTGGAGCTTTCAATGCAAGTCTTAATCATTATGTGGTCCAGACACGACTTGCCTCTTGTGGGCAAAATATGTCCTGGGAGTATGCCATGCATTGCCAGCATATTAAGGTAGGTCAGCCTATTTGCAGTTTCGTAAGTGTGTTCAGTAGGTTTATGTATAAGGTTTATATTTATGTCTCCGGTTATTATGATATTCTTATATGATTGAATACTCTCTAGGTGTTGGTTTAGGGAATCTATGAATTTATCGGCATTGCAATTTGACGGTGATCTGTAAATGCCGAGTATCTTCTTATCTGCGAAGGTTATTTCAAGGCACGAGGCTTGAGAAAGCTTAATTTCGTTAACATTAACCTTAAGGGTATTTTTCACGTAAGCCATAACTCCGTCATTTTGATTTAGGTGATGTGTGGTGAAAAATGTTTGATAGTTATCTAGACAGGGTATGGGTTTTTCATTGCTTAATCTACATTCACTTAAAATAATGAGATCAACATTAAACTCCAGCTGTGATAAAGTGACTGATAGGTTGTCAAAATTACATAGAACACTACGAATGTTTTGAGTTAAGATGGTGAGATCTGAAGGGTTAAAGTTTATATATTTGGTAATATCATCAGATTTGCATTCAGCAGATTGCGCAATATGTAGGTTGTCTATTTGATTGATAGTTAAAAGGGTGTTATCCATCATAAAATGTACGTATGTAAGTCGATATGGGTAACGAGCACACGGGTTTGTAAGACATAATGTGAACAATAAAGGTGAGTTTTTATATTCCGTTGTTTAAGAGTATTTGTATGAGAGTGTGTTATTTTGGTGTGTGGTATATTAAGTTTTTTTGTGAAGATGTGTGTGTAGCAAGTATAAGTGGTTATTTGACATGATCTTTTTTTATGATACAATAGTGATATTTCTATAAATTGGAGTAAAAGAACTATGTAACAGTTGATGAGTATTAAGACATAGAGAGCACAGCCTAGTATAATACAAACATAGTGATAATAACGAAAACGCGTTGTACATAGTCAGGTTTCCAATAATAATAAACCCTGGACTTGCGCTTCATTTTGTATATGTATTATTCGTGAGTTTGCGGTTTTTCTAACGTATACTTTACCAAACGATGTCCAGCAGTAAACGTATCCTTTGGACTTGGCCAAGTCCCGCGCCAAGAACCGCAGCCGAGCTGCCTTGGGGGTGAGTTGTTCGGATACATATATGGAGGTATATTCTTGTTTGGTGTGTCCAAGGTGCTTTGCACAAAGTTTGTCGCTCGGCGTGTTTAAATTGTGTTGTTTACATTTTTGTAGTATGTCAGATTTCGTGATGGTAGAAACCATTTCCACGACAATAGGCGTGTCTTTCATGTCCTCTTGTTTAGCGCGGACCCGATGTATGTCCGCTATGTCCGAAGGGGAGATCTGGCAGCCGATCGATGTCGATAGTTGGACTACCATGTTGACAAGGTCCCCGCGGGTCTCTTTTTCTAGTTTAGGGACATTCTTTATTTCCAGATTATTCTTGCGGCTATTCCTCTGCAGGTCCTCAACTTTCTCTTCCAGTAAGTTGATGTACTCTTTATCTTTTCTTCTCTCTAGCTCCAATGATTCTACTTTATTCTCGAGTTCCTTAGTTTGGGCCGCGAGGAAAGCAACCGAGTTTTCTATATTTTTGTTTAATTCCTTAACTTCTAGTAGTGTGGAATTGATATTTTTGAGTTCAGTTCCCTGCGAAAGCCTAAATTCTTTAAACATCTGTCTCATTTCCTCTTTGAATTTATCTAATTCTGAGCCCGGGCTGTCCCGGGTCCTTTTCTTATTTCTTTGTGAGCCAAAATTTGGAGGCGTACGTCTTCCATCACTGTTATATTCTCTCTCCTCTTTGCCCGAGAGTACAGAGTCTTCATCCATAGTTAAGTCTCGCAATTCCACTTGCGCATCGGATTGTTGTTTGTCAGACATCGTTACACAGTCGATGAGTACTAGGAGAATATGTATCCGAAGAGGTGGTACTTAAAAAGGTAATGGCGCACACGCACTGACACGTTATACCGGCGGCGAAGCGGGCGAAGCACCAGGGTCGCATAAGCGTACAACACCGGGCTCCGCGTAGCAGATGGCGGTGGTTTTCGTAGCAGCGTAGCACTCACTCACGGCGGCGTAGGCGTGACGTGTTATCGCGGTTAACTGTGCTCCTTCGAGCTTATGCACTCCTATTACTTCACTCGAATTAATTTTTTTAAATTTGTTTATTTTAATTTGAAATAATTAGCGCGGGGGCTTACATACGTGCAACCGTTATGGGGGTCCGAGGGAAGAGACAAGGTGTCGAAAATAGGTAGGATATAAAATATCATCACCAGCATCAAAGGTGTAAAATATATACTTTAACACATTATTTATACGCGGAAGGCGATATTGTTAAATAAATTATAAAAGCTAGCCAAAAACACAACTTCAACCACCTTTTCTTAAATAAAGTTTATTAAGTCATTCTCATTGGTTACCAAGTTGGTGGTATATGAAGGCAGCCCAAGTTACGTAAGGAAACTCCATGATCTTATCAATCACAAACTTACAGCCGAATTGAAAACTTCCAAGAGAAGGTCTCAAATTAAGAAATTTCAGTTGAAAAAACGGCTGATTTGTTAAATATTTGTATAATGTGGAAGGCATGGAGAGTTAATTATTAGGCGAAGGAATGTCGCGCGTGATTTCTTTTAAGGAAAACAAAATTGAAAGACATTCATATATTCGTAGCATATACACACAGTTAAAAGTATGCAGAGGTACCAAAAACGAAGTAAAATAAAGAAAACATAGCCACGAAATAGTCCCGACTCAGCGTAAAGCAAGCTAAGGTGGCCAGCGCTGGTCTTCCACCGGAGCCATCTAGCTGTGAGTATACGCAAAGTGACTTCTGTCACTTCACGCAACATCAAATAGAACAAGAATACTAATATTAAAGAACAAAAGAACATCATTGACAGCAAAGAGCCCACCAGGCTATAATCAGGCCAATGGAACTCTCCGCGCGAACTCAAACCAATAGTCTTTGTCTTGTGTCGGTACCGACACACGGGCTGCCCCAAATCTCGCGCCCGCCGGTGCCCGCCGCCGCCAGTATTATATAATATTTCTAATCAAAGGCAACCAAGGTGTTGTGCGGATGTAAAGGGGGCCGAGCGTCTATTGTTTTTTGCGTAGTTAAATACGGCTTGTCTTCGCTTTTTCTATGAGAGATAAATATCTGTTCTTAAGAACTATTTTCTACTCCAGCACTTCTATCTGTCAATTAGATGACTGACAGCGATATTTAAAAAGTATACATTATAACGTTGTCTGTGGTATTCCATAAGAACACTGCTCCTATGGATTTTCATACAATATATGAGCACTGTTGTTGTTTTTTTTTTATTTCTTTAGTGAGCACAACATCTTCCCTATTCTGCCACGTTTCTAGATTTTGCTTTTTACGCTATTTTAGCTGTCGTAGAAAAACTAGGGTATGCAACAGCTCATTTGGTTCGTAAAACTCTCGGGTCTATTATTACAAAACTCGGCTACGCCTCGTTTTGTAACGGCTACCCTCAAGTTTTAGAACCCTTATTATATCACTGTTGCATAATAGTACATTGTGCATCTAGGGCGGTAAGAAGGGCATTACTTACGAGGGTCTATTGAAGCCCGACGCCGTAGGCGGAGGGCTTTAAATGACCCGAGTTAGTAATGCCCTTACTGCCCGTGGTACACACAATGTTTTTCATCACATTTGCGAGGAAATAAATAAACTCTATACAGGTAAAGAAACAATAATGATAAGCGGTAGTGTAGTTGCACAGGCCACAGTACTCCGGAGTGAGTACGTGCTGCGAGCGCGTGCGGGGCGGGTCCTCCGCGAGCTCCACGCGGGCGGTAAAGTAGTATGAGAATCCTTTAAAACCATGGGAATAATACAGCTCTTTAAGTGTAAGTATGCTTGCATATAATATCACCATTTACGAGCAGGTGTGATGAAAACTACTATTTTATAATCTCTGCTATAATGATTGACCTGAGTTTTGTTGTTATGTCTCTCCTGAAGCTGGTCGAGTTTCCGCCTGGCATAGGTGGAGTGTTCGGTGAGGTGCAACGCGCCGCCGACGCTCTCCGCCGACGACACGGACTCGTTCGACAGCTGCCTGTCTTCTATTGGGGACCTTTCTGCGTTTATTTCTAAAAATAACGAGAATAATATAGCCATACTGCAGCAATGCCGTAATTAACATGAGCACCATTTTGAGAATAGGGCATTTAAATATGTTTTAGGTTCTAGATAATTTAAACCGAATATGTCGATAATTTGAACCAAATATGTCGATAATTTGAATCGAATATGTCGATAATTTGAATCGAATAGGTTCCGTATCTATACAGTACCTACTCGTACTCGTAGTACGTATGGTAAGAAAAAAGTTACAACCGTAATAAGCATTTTTAACAAAAACAGCCAAACGGACAATTCGTTTGATTTATTTGAAGTGTTAATTATTTTAACCTTCCGCATACGAGGTGGGGTATTACAGACCCCAGGCCCAATAAATCGGGAAGTAAGTACAGTAAAAATGCTGGTAAGATATTTATACCTTGAGTAGCTGCGCAGATGACGTTGCCAGATCTACAGAATGCGTGAGTCAGTTTGGCGTGTGCGTATTTGGAAGTTAGAAGTTTTTCGGCGTCTCAGACCCCACCTTGTACGGGACGTCGTCGAAAGGGTAAGTGGCTTTCGTGAGGTTTTTACTCGTTTTTATGGTAAATTATTATATATTTTAAGTGAAAATGCCGCACTGTCTCAGAAATCAAGAAATTGAACGATGTTTAATGAAAAATAGTTCTGATTTGGAAGATGATGCAATTCATCCGGAGAATGATTGCGAATCAGAGCATTGCAGATTTGCAGCATCGTGTGTCCAGACACCCTTCGGAAGTAGACTCTGAGGGAGATGTAAGGTATATTGTACGTTCCATAAGAGGTACCTACTAGAGGTCGTTCTCGGAGAAACGGCTTTTTTTAGGGGTCGACTTCGGGCATACAGAGGAACTTGTAGAGGGTGTTCTAGTGGTTTTGGAACATTGTTTATATGTGTGCGAAAATTGCGTATTTTACCTTAAAAGTGATTGAAATAGCTTTGTTATGTTATAATCTTAAATTACGTTTCTAATCATTGTTAAATTTATATCACAATCTCATTAAAACATTTTGATTACTGAGATACGATTTTTTCTGCAGTCAAAAAAGGACTACTTTTGGGTAAATATTAAACAAAAGAATATATTTTTTTTTATAAAAAAAAAGGTTTTAATAATAAAAAGATATACCCAAAAATAAGAAAATGTATTATAAATCCAAAATTATCATACATTTACAATTATCATACACTTTTAAATGTGTGCAAATTTGACCCCACCTTGTATGGCACGTCTATATTTTCCACCTGGTATGCGGAGGGTTAAAAGTTAGGTAATTATGTTAGAAGGTAGGTACTAAAATAACCTAGAGGACTACCTGCCGTTCTAACTCATTCAAAGCTATGGAATTCTCGTAGTGCTACGCCGTAGTCGATAACGGCTTCCTGTTTTCGAATGCGAATATCCCGCGTAGAGGCATAACGACAACGTGTCGTGATTAGCGCTGAATGGGTTAAGTTGGTTGGTTGCAGGTGGTGCTGTTTACTATTTCAATTTAATTAACGAAATATACAAACCTTTATTAGCCTCTTCATTCGCCAGCTCGATCATAAGTGCTTTATACTGTTCACTGAGCATAAACGACGAGTAGTATTTCTCCTGTATTGTGTCGACGACGGTGTCTTGGACTTCATAAAATACTTCCGGACCTTTGTCCCCAAGAAGAAATGCTTCCATCCGCTTTCTCGTGTCCTGCCGAATAAACAAAATTGGGTGTCATGAAAAATTCCCTTTTCACGCGTAATTTGTATTATTAGAAGCATTATTGTATTATTAGCACCTGTTTGATCAGGTTTCGTAGGATTAGTTAGAAGCCCTTAACGCACATGCAATTTTATGTATATTATAGATATATGTAATTATATTTAGTTGTAAATTATTTGTACTTAGTATGTACCTATTAGTAGTAATAATAATCTAGTATCGTGATTATATTAATATACTAATATCGTGAGCGTTTTTAAGCTTAATGGAAAACGTGTTTTCAAATTTTGAAGACAACTTACACTATTTCGCTTGCTAAAATTGTAAAAAACCGCTCTTTGTTATCAAGTCATTCACGCTACGGTCTGCGCATGTTCGCCAGTAAGTTGGTACCGTCTACGGAGACGTCCAGACCGTCCATTATACCGTATGGTGACACAGATTGAATCTATTTATTGTTTACCGCTCGTTGACCATAACATGTATGCCTTTAGGCATGTGTTTTGGTTAATATGGCGTACCTTGTCAACCTTGATCTCTGCCGTAGGCGACCTGATGTACGTGTAGAAGATCTCTGCGCCGAGCTGGTGCCAGCTACTCCTGGGGCTATGCCGCAGCTCCTCCACACCCATCCAGAACCCGACAAGGCCTTGTGAACACATCGTTTCGAGAAACATCGAGAGGTAGCGGCGGCCGGTCACGCTTTCTAACACTTTATGGAGGGGTAACGACTGAAAAAGATATATAATGTCGATCTGAGCATCTAGTCAAGAAATCTATTTTTCATTCTAAATGATTTTTTATGGCATTATGGCCTTATCGGCAAGCAACCAAGTAATATTATTTTATTTAAATCTGCTGTCATTGGTTATGTATAATGCAATTGCAACGGTAAAATCAGATGAAATAGTCGGTAGACGGATTTGTGATAGACGGTCTTATCCACATTGACCTTACCGAGAAAATCGAAAGATCGGAAACTAATCTCTCCCTCTCTAACTCTGTCTCTATTGCTTGTAGGGTAAGAGACGCTTGTACAAAACGTGTCCCGCCCACTGTCATTGACCTTTTATTACTATAAACAGTCACATTTTTGCTTACCTTGCTATCAGATTCGTTAACCGCCGGAAATGCGCCATCCCAACCCAACTTCTTGAGCGACTCTTCGCATTCCGCTTTAGCAATACTAAGCTGGTTGATGTATCTCTTTAGCTTCTTGGCGTCTGCGATCTGCTGCCGGCTTATATTTTGCTGCCCGGCCTTCTCTGCGTCCACATCCACGCCTTTCGCTCTTTTCATGTTTTGAAGAGTAGTTGCTTGCATGATTTGGGTTACTATGTCGTATCTATAGGAATTATGTAGTTGTAAATAAAAAGTGTACGTAATGCTGTTTATTTTAACTAACTGTTTTCCGCTACTTCGTTCACGAGGAATATTTTAATCACTTTAAGGGATCACATTTTTACAAAATAATTTGTCAGAGGTCCAACGTCATATAATCGTCAGTTACAGCCGAAAATGTCTTAACTCGTTCAGCTATTCAGCAGTTTCTACTTCAGCTAGAATTACGAGGTTTACTTATTAACTAACCAACTGAAAAAAAAATGTTTCTGCATTCAGTAGTTTTGCACTCTGCATTGATTAAAAGATAAAGAATTTATCAGCATAATTATATCGATTTACGTTGTACCCGGTAGCTGTTCAGTTTTTGTTGAACGAAATACGAATTAACTCATTCAACCCTAAGGATTTATCGTAGCGCTTTATAGCAAAAATGGCGCATAGATGCATAACGACAACGTGTCTTATTAGCCGTGTGTTATTACTTATTAGCCTCGATTAATTCTTAACACAATTTCCTAGTAAACAATGAAATGATGAAAGTTACACATGCTCACTGACCGTATCCGCTTCAGTTGGTCGATGTTATCACAACTGTTTATAAGGCGTATGTAGTCCTCGAACGTTTTAGCATACTCGTGAGTCCGTACATGCATGGCGTTCACTTCTTTTTGGGCTTCGAGGTATTGGATGATCTTTTGGTTTATGTAGTCCGGCTCCGTGATCAGATCTATGGCCGGTTGCAATACTGGAAGATGAAATATTTACTGTTAACAACATTTATTGTTAGACCTCATTTCTATTACTTATGTCGTAACGAGTGATAATGGAGGTGCTAACATGCCGTCTTGCGGCACGATTAAGGTCCGACCGAGACTTCTTTTTTTGTCTCGGCCGAGACCGAGATTAAATTGAGTTCTCATCCGAGACCGAAACCGAGATTTTATAATACATAAGAAAAACGCGCATTTTCCACAAAAAACATGTAATAGTCAAGAATTAAACTGTTGTTTAATATAGCCGTCACTAAAACACAACATTTACAGTAGAAGCATGAGAAAAAAAGTTACAATTTGCATTACGTACGCACAGTGTGTAATTTTGGCCCAGCTGCGGCCACGTGTAGTTTATGTGTTTATTCGAAAGAGCTTGATATGGCAAACAATCGATAAAAAAACCTTTGGTAAATATCGGTATACTTTTGGAGAAATGATTTTTTTTGTGAAAGGTCAATGACCTTACGGAAAAATTAATATATTTTTTTCTCCTAAAATATAATTGTTATTATTTTTGTTAGCATCTTACGTAACGCAACATTGCATTATCTATGCGTATAAAAAAAATAAGAAATGTAACTGTGGTATTACATGAATTATTTAAGATTTTCTTATTTTCACTTTTTATTGATTTTTAATTTAGTCTTGTGTCGGTCGCATTTTATTCTTCATCATAAATATGAAGAATATTGTTGTTTATTATGTCCTAAAAAATTACACACGACAATAGAAGGGG
Source organism: Lathronympha strigana (assembly GCA_949128165.1). NCBI lineage: Eukaryota > Metazoa > Arthropoda > Insecta > Lepidoptera > Tortricidae > Lathronympha > Lathronympha strigana. Next base: position 6,397,936 of record OX421905.1, on the reverse strand, counting down.
TAGATAGATATAGCGTTTCTAAGTATTTGAGAAATTTCTAAGGAAATAGGGTTGTCCAAAACTAACGCCAAAAATAAATTCTATTAAGATTATAAATGTAAATGCTTGTAAGTTTGGATGTTTGTTGCTCGATCACACAAGGACGGCTGAATCAATTTAGATGAAATTTATTAATCATCATCAATCATCACAATACAATTCTTCAGATGATAATACAATGTTGTTATTTTCGTTATCGTCGTCAGTATCTCGTTCGAATTCATTAGAAGTATCATCAGAATATTTTAGTGGTGACGGGTCGTCATATATGGATAAGATGTACGTTATCCATTGTGGGTTTTAAAAGTTGCAGAACTTTGTCTGGAATGGCAGAATGTTTTAGTTTTTTTTGTCTATCGCCAACTGACATAGACGACAAAAGAGGGTCAAAAGACTCTAAAGCTCAGTGAACCAAGTCAAGGACAGTGGTTTTACGGTCTAATATGCGTGTATGGGGCTCTCGATCATAACGCCAAACTTTGTTCCTTAATTCACCGGCTTGTTCTGAGAGCATTCCAATGGGTAAGGAAATAGATTCTATGATATTTAAACATAATTATTAAACGGGTCTAAAATTGTTTTCGGGGAGGCAAGCTATTGATAAAAAGGTCCTAAAAATTGCAAATGGCATTAATCGTTTCATGGAAAAAACGATTTTCGGGAAATATAGTACACGCTCCTTCTACTAATACTAGCTAGGGTGCCGCGCTAATTTCGTAATTAATAATTTAATTACTCGTCAACGCGTCTAAGTCGTAACGCGCATTGCACACAAATTGACTGGCAATTTAGCAAAGCGGAAGATATAGAGAACTAGAAAGATATACAGACCTGCAACTGGAACGAAAAAACAAAAAGAATAACGAAAAGTGCCTCTAGGATCAAAAATGTTAGTTAACACTGATCTGTGGCCGTAGTTTCAAAGTTACCATTTATTTAATAATTTTGAATACCTTTACATGCCAACACTTCTCTCATGAAGTGGGAAATTGGAGTTAAGGAGTAGCATCTGGGCATGAGGAACATGACAATCAGCTCACTGGTCTGCCTGAGGTATTGTAGCTCCAACACGGGCTCCATCAGATGAGGAGCTAGTGCAAAGACTGGTGCCTGGTTTAACTCTAACCTGTTGTCACAAAACATTTTCTTCCGTTACAATATTAGTATTTGAAATGAAATACAAGGAAACCCATTCAATTGGGTATTAACTACATCACAACATTTTGAGTACTATACAGCACTTGTTCATTTGTTTTATGATAGATCTGAATAAGTAAAATTTTAAGAAGCTTTTAAATAAAACTTCTAACATGCAATATTGCTGCCTATTTACTATTATATCAAATTTAAATTATGTAAGGAAACTATTTTTTCTACTACTTTGTTGCTATTGCTTAGGATATTAGTGAAAAGCCAAAAGCATAGTGAAAATACTAATGATTACATACATTCTGAATAAAGAAGTAGTTCAATTCAATACTTACGCACAACTCTCCGCAATCCTGATGCGCTCAAAATGTTGAGTAATTTTCAAGACCATGTCATTGGCCAGGAGCTTCTCAGCATCCACTCGTGACAATCTCTCATGTAGATTCTTGATTGCTCCCCAAATATTTTCCTTGAATTTGTCTACAACAGGTTCAGGCCTGTGGGCGAATTCTTTCAGCCAACAGGTAACAAAGTCTCTAAGGACATAGTCAATCAGTTGCTGTAACTGGCTGTCAACAGTGCGACCAAAGATGACGGGGAGATGGCTCTTTTTTATTTTTACAGAATGCGACCAGTTGCTTAGGTCATCCTGGTAATGTAAAAAAAGTTTATTATAAATGTCCTCAAATATGTACCAATGGTGAAGAACCTCATTAATCCAGACTAGTGATGGGTCGTTACCGGTGGGAATATTCCCGGTATCGTTCCCAGTAATATTCCCGAGCATGAGTAATATTGGGGAATTTACTATATGCGTAAAACTATAAGTAATGTATTGTTTGGAAATCTTAAATTTATAATAATTTACACTTGTCAATGAGACGTTTTGGTATATAGTTGTCTAGAAGAGTAAATTCCCAATGTTACCGGGAATATTCCCAATATTACTGGGAATGTTTCCAATGTTTCTGATAATATTCCCCTGGTGCAAATGAAACAAGTTATTACAAAAAGTGTTTTAATCATTAAATACGGTACATATTACGTAGTAATCACAGTTTTATTCTTTAAAATATTTAGAGGGCAAGATTTTGGTACTTCAATTATTTTTCAAAAATCAACACCTTAATTTAAATAATGTGTAAAAATTACAATCCTAATATAAAAAAATCTTAATAATTATTACGAATTAGTAATGCTAACTTTTTTAATTTCAATTTAAAATAAAATAAAAATATCCAAAAAAAATATTGATTTAAAATTAAATATGTAGGTATAAGAATATAATTTAAATATTACGCAGTAATCACAGTTTTATTTTTTAAAATATTTAAAAGGCAACATTAACTTATAATATCTTTCAAAAATCAACACTTAATTTAAATAATGTATAAAAATTAAGAGATAAGATAAGACAAAAGCACTGGCGCACGTTGTAAAATCAACACGTTTTATTGAATGAACTACCGCATTTTGTTTATTATTTATTTTATTTAGCACACAATATGAACATTTAAAATACATGACGCCCTTTTGTTACGAACTTATGAGGGGCTTTTGACTCAATAAAAAATATACTGGTTTGTTCCAGCATCGGATTTACCCGCCCCCGTGCCGTGATACAATGTTATTCAATCGTAGTTTAATATTTCTTTAAAGCACAAGCAGCTACGTGTTTTTTGGCTAATTCGGCTCCTTAGTACCGCCGAATTAAATACACGGGAACTCGGGGAACTTGTGTTCCCGTGTATTCTTGTAAGTAGTTAGTTAGTTAGTTTTCCTGGGCTTTTTCCGCAAATCGACATCCATTGTGCCTTTTTTGCGTGTCATTCTTGTAAGTATGTAACTCGTGTATCGATTCGAAGCGAGACTATCAGCTCTTTTTATGAGCAGGGTATAATATTTTTTCTGCTAACAATACTATGCTATGGAAACATTCCCAGTAACAATGGAAATATTTCCAGTAATATTGGGAATATTCCCGTTAACATTGGGAATTTACTGCACGAGGAGAGTCCTGGTTTTGAATTTCATTGTTAACTACACAACAATCAACAATATAAGTAATAACTAAAAAAAACATGCACTTACTAATCCATTTTTCAATATTACGCAAAATTACTAACATAGAGTAAATTACTAGTAAGTTACTGGGAATATTCCCAAATGGAAACTTCCCGGTAATGGGAATATTACCTCTGCCCATCACTAATCCAGACAGGCAATAAGTTGTATTGGTCACATAATATTCAACTTCAAAGAATAAATTAATAACTGTCGCCTACAATCCGCTGACTGGCTTAATCAGATCACCGGGTTACTACTGTGTATGCTATGTAATTAAAATTTGTAGAGTAAAATCATACCTTTAATGTTTCCTCCAACTGCCTCAGCTCTTTTTCTACTTTATCCATCAGAAAAAGCGAAGGCTGATGAGGCGAGGACAGAGAAATGTGCCCCCATAACGTTAATGAAAACACCAACAATATCAGAAAAGCAGTCAACACTAGAAAGTAAACTGGACCCCCAATTGTTGGAAAGTACCAGCCGAACATTAACCACAAGGGCAGAGAACTTATCCCTATCCACGTCCACATTTTCAAACCACTATTGATCAAAGTAAAGAATTGTTATTTATGTTTTACAAAATCAATCAATAACAACATGTTACACATTACGTAGATCATTTGTTTATGAACTAATAACACGTAGAGCAACAGACATCAAGCCACTTATTATTAATTTTTAAATATGAATGCCAAACATATTTTCGGACAGTTTAGTAATTCGTAATTTTAGTTTCCCGATTATACGTTACTCCAATATTCCAATAAAAGGGGAGCAGAAGCAGATATAATTTTAATTTGACAGATTAGCTTCCAAGGGATACCACATGGAAAGCACAACCTTCACTGCGGGTATTTGCGTTTTGCCTCTCGCTCGCACTAGTTATATTTTGCTGATGATCCACATGACTGCTGTGAATTCAATACATTATCTGTCAATAATGTAACTTTTTGACATTACATCTTTCGCTACGTGCAGTATAGGTTCTTGTTCGCACCCCCAGTGTGGATGTCGTAGTTCAAACCTGACGGCTTACCATAATGAGCCACTTCGTTCTTTCATTCGTCTATTTGATTGTCTCTTTATCGCTCCAATACGCGACATCCAGTAGAGAGGGAAATAGACGAACGAATTCACGAAGTGGCTCGTGGTAGGCCCTCTGAAAGTATGATGGGGAGAGAGATAAAAATGTTCGTTTTATAGATTTTCGCGGCAGTACGGCTTCTGTGTCATCCGAAAACTACTTTAGAAGAATATACTAAAAAAGAAACTACCCACGGGGCCACGTCCCATGGCCTCGAAACCAGTATTATATTAGTATTATATTCTTTGCTCGAAACACTCGATTTTTTTTTTCACAAAGTTAATGTATGGCCTGTATGGCTTATTGCTTTAACCTATCCAGTAATCCAGACGGAAAAAAAAAGAGAAATGTCAATGTCAAGCCCAGCTGTTGTTGCCGCATGTGTTTTATTTTTGTGAAAATATGAAATAATAAAATACATTTATGGCTGCTAAACAGATAGATTTTAATACCGCTTATTTGGTAATAGGTGGTGGTATTGCTGGCGTAACATGTGTCGAGACATTGGCTATATTGCATCCGGAGGAAACTCTGTTGATGGTCACAGCATCATCACTGGTCAAAAATGTAAGCAATGTTAGCTTTTTCGCTAAGACTGTAGTTAAATTTGATGTTAATGAAACTGAGGCCAGTTCGCTAAAGAGAATTCACCCAAATTTGAATATAGTTTATGATTCATTACAAAGTGTGAATACGAATAATAAAATAGCAACAACAACAAAAGGAGTGGTCATAAAGTATGATGCAATATGTATATGTACAGGCGGCGTTCCGAAGCTCATCTCAGACTCTAGTAAATCTAACAGGGTGCTTGGCATCAGAGATACTGAGTCCGTTCAAGAGCTCCAAGAGAAACTGAAAACTGGTAGAAAAATGGTTATTGTTGGTAATGGAGGCATTGCATCAGAAATTGTTCATGCTACCAGAGGAATCCAGAAAGTTTGGGTAATAAGAGATGACTACATATCATCCACATTCATAGATCCTGGTGCTGCTGAGTTTTTCCAAAACACATTCAGGAATAAATCCACAGAAGCAGAGTTGCCAAAACATGTAATATCACGGAGGCATGTTTTCTCTGAGGAAGACACTGTAGTCGCTTTAAATAAAGACCTGAAATCTGCAGCTCTAGGACCTGATTGGTTTAGGAAACTAGAGGATATCAGGAATGAAAGTGGTGAGCAAGAACTAGACATAATTTATAAAGCCGAAGTTAAATCTGTTAATGAAATGCACAACAGAGAATACCCTCTAGAAGTGAGTCTGACAAATGGCAGAACAGTATCATGTGACTTTGTTATCTCAGCAACAGGGGTGGAACCCGCTGTTAACTTTTCATGGGACCAGGAACCCGAGAAGGGACCTGATGGTGGATTAGCTGTAAATGAGTACCAAGAAACATCAGTCAGGGATATTTTTGCAGCTGGTGATGTTGCATTTGCTGCTTGGACCCACGCCCCTCATTGGTTCCAACTCAGACTTTGGACCCAAGCAAGGCAAATGGCAGCCATGGCTGCTAAATCAATGCATGCCCGTTTAACCAACCAAAAAGTATTACAAGACTTTTGCTTTGAGTTATTCACACACTGCACTACACTTTTTGGATACAGGGTTGTATTACTTGGAAAATATAATGGACAAGGATTGGGGACTGATTATGAAATTCTTTTAAGAACTACCCCTTGCCTTGAATATGTAAAATTTGTACTTCAAAATGGTAGACTACAAGGAGCAATTCTAATAGGAGAGACAGACTTGGAGGAAATGTGTGAAAACCTTATACTAGACCAAATTGATTTGACACCATTTGGGGATGATATATTAAATCCTGATATTGATATTGATGACTACTTTGATTGAATATTTAAGTAAAACTCATACTTGTAGCTCTATGTTGAGCATAAGATTATTGTGTTGTTGGCTATACTACTTTAAGTAAATTACTTATTTTATTGAACATGCAATATTTTTTGGTAACAAAACACCTGTGAGTAAGGCCAATATTATATTATCATATATCTTTGATCATAGGGCGGCACGTAATCTATGATCGGAGATATGATCATAAACGGTATAGTGTAATGTGGGCCTACGTGAGTAAGTCCTCATCCCGATGTCATAGTCTTCAACTGAACCCCGCCCCTTCGATAGGTCACTCATATGTATAATCAGGGGTGAATTTACCTCTACTACTAATAGTTAGTTAGTTAGTAGACTAATAGTTATGTTTTGTTTTTAAATAATATCAGAATAATTGCGCTAAGTTACCCATGTATGATTATTTACGACTCTACCTATATTTGACTGATTAACTACAAGAAAAATAAATAAACTTGAGCAGCATAGTAGAAACAAACGCTCACGCCGCTTTCATTTCTATGTATGATAATAAAAATGTTAGGCTAGCCTAAATATAGTGAGGAAATAAAGAAGCGATGCCACACTAAGAGCAAAACAAACCTGGTTCCACAGCGAGTGACAACGTCCTAACTCCTAGCCATGGTCATTCAATATTAAGGCTAATTCCAGGGCGTATAAAGATTACTTTCGTTTGAACTGTTCAAAACAGAATGAAACACTAACAGAATTCATTGCGGTTAGGGTTAGTGGTTAATTCGGGTTAACTGGACCGATAAGGTTTCCGAATCATAAAGGTTTCCGTATCATGAGTTAACCAAATTAGAGGGGTTTTGAAAACAACCTTTAAAATAACCTTATGAAAAACCCGGGTTATGGTAACCGGTTCCGGTCCCTGTGTGTACCTAACTATCGACATACAATGTGTTTGAACACGTATGTCGGAGCCGTTAATTACCTATTTACGTATAGTATAGTACGATGAATTTTATGTTTTAGTCAACAATTTTTAAATTGCGTCTCTTTGAAGTGTTATGTGTACATGTGCATACAAGATCCAGCACGCCTACCACGAACATCGAAAATTGGCATTGATGGGAAAACCTCTTTGTCACTCCAATATGCAAGTGTAACAAAGATGGAGATACAAATCCGCAATCGTTCGATTTTCGTGGTATAGGCCCAGAACAATAGTTATACGAGTGCATATAGCTTGGCTATGGTTACCTATATCTACGAATAACCATATTTATTGATTAACCTTATTTACCAGTTATTAGCTACTGATTTAACTGAGTCTCCTATCTGACAATAGCCCACTTTATTGATTGCTCTAGTAAATAGGCCGAATCGGACTTAGAAGATTCACAGCACAGTGAGCAGAGTATGCTCAAAATTAATTTTATTAAATTTTACTTTAAAATTAAATTAAATTTTTTAGACTGTATTTAAACTTAACAAAAAAAAACATTTTAAGAAAACACTTTTTTACACCAGTATTTTTTTGAACTAATTTATCGTTATAAAAAGTCGACATAGACCCTAGCCAATCACATCAAATTAGATCACTTTGACATTTCCTAGTCAAACCTGTTGCCACTCTACGCAACAGAGCAATAGCAAACGTATATTCGCCTTTTTTTTACAGGTGCTTAAATTGGTAAGTAAGTTAAGGATGGATGTATATGTATATTTTTTTAACTTTTGGTTCATATTTCTAAATAATATGACTATCCTTATTTTTGAAATAACGTGGTCACAGTGATAGATGAAGAGAGAGACAGTAGCCTCCCCTCAACTATCTCTGTCGGCTTACTTTCCTGAGACGCGTAAGCGGTCGGCCTATACCACGAAAATCGAACGAGTGCGGATCTGTTTTTCCATCTCTGTCACACTTGCTTATTGGAGTGACAAAGAGGTTTTCCCGTCAATGCCAATTTTTGATGTTCGTGGTAGGCATGCTGATATTGTGGTACTTCATGGTGGCCAACGACAAATCGAGACCGAATTGTATAGTCCAACACCCGTTATTCACAGCTTTTGACTTGACGTTTGATAATTTTTATTATCTGTTGCTTGCGCAGTAAAAAAAAACATATTTGATACGTACATCTTGAATTATTTACTTTGTTTTCCTGTCGCTTGTAAAAATAACTATAAATTCAATTAGTAAAATCATTCGCGCTCACGTAGCTAGACGCTAGTGAATCTAGAAAACTAGGTGGATCGTTTACTAGTTCTAAAGTTGTTTTTGGTTTTCCAAGTTTTGTTTTGTATTTACTTTGTAATTCGCGATCTCGGATTATTGTGATTCATCATCGCATCACAATTTCAATATGCCCATTTTATTCAGTGTTGTTGCCCGAGGCACAGTAGTTTTGGCCAAATTCGCCTCTTGTGCAGGGAATTTCACAGAAGTCACTGAACAGATATTATCGAAAATTCCGCCCCACGATGATAAATTGACGTACTCTCATGGGAATTATTTATTTCATTATATTGCTGAGAACAAATTGGTGTACTTCTGCATTACTGATGATGTGAGTATTTAAATTTATACAAAATTATTCTGGAAGCAGCCTGGACTTAATATAAAATGATATATGTTTATTACAGAAATTCCAACGTTCGAGAGCATTCCTCTTCCTCAATGAAATTAAACGAAGGTTCACTGCAGCATTTTCTGAAACAGCACAGACTGCTATACCTTATGCAATGAATGGTGACTTTGCCAGAGTTCTGGCAGCTGAAATGAAGCACTACACTGAGTCTGGGGACCTTAACACTATATCAAAAATACATGGAGAATTGGATGACCTCAAAAACATCATGGTTAAAAACATAGGTAAGGTCAAAGTATTGTATTACTAGGTTGGACTGTAGCAAAGGGGGGGCCGGGACTTAGAATATTTTTGGTCGAGGTGGTGTCATTATGACACTATTTTTAAATGATTGTAATGTGTAGATGGCGTCAAAACAAGCATCTTTTATTTGAAAAACTTTTCTCTAAACTTAAAAATGGCCGAGTTAGAGGCCTTCAAAGGTTGAAGTTTTTGAAGGGACTTGTAAAATTTTCATCGAGAGTGGTGTCATTTAACAGTATTTTTAAATGATTGTAATGTGTAGATGACATCAAAACAAGCATCTGTTGAGTGTTAGGTAGAACTGCGACCTTACAGCGCGCGAGCCGAGCGAGCGAAGCGAGCGTGCCGCGGCAGCGGCCGGCGAAGCGCCAAAACCGACTTTTTTCAATAAAAAATGCTTTACAGAATGGCACCTTAAGGAAGGTCGGTGTAGGTACGACGACGAGCGAAGCGAGGAGGAGTGTTAGGTAGAACTGCGACCTTACAGCGACTTTTTAGCGAAAAAAACTAAGTCCCAAAATCGGCCCCCCTTTGGTATAGTCTGACCTATTACTATTTGATTGAGTGTTAACCCATTCATTCATTCTGTGTTGCATCTAATAGCTTTGTTTTTATGGTATGCAGTGGAAAGGCTTTGTAGTGTAGTTTGTTGTAATGAATGTTAAATAGATTAACTCTTGATCTCTCATTTTCACAAAATAATTTTTAGTAAGTTCATTGACTGGTGGTAAGATAAGATAAAGATAAAAAATCATTTATATTGGATATAAAAGTTGCAGACATACCAGGGGTCTCCGCACTATGCTAAGCCTGTATCGCGGGTCTAGCATTTCTCAACTAAATTAAACATAAATCAATTCTCCTAGTACATAACAATACAATAGAAATATTTTTGTGTCGCTAGAACTAAATAAAACAAAACTAAAGTATGTTATCTAATAAGTCTTCTGTCTCTGCATAATCTGAGAGTGCAAAAATTTGGAAAGCAGTTTTTTTGCTTTGTTCATAGTTCTATCCCTAAGATTACATATTTTATTGAATGCATTGTAAGTAGATGCTCTGATGCACTCTCCAAAATGTTGGGCACAAGCTGACTACTGTTAAGAGGATTAAATTATAGACGCGTTTTTGTGTTAAGGTATCATAGTCTTTTGAAAACTTAGAGGATTCATGTGTTCTTGGGCAAATTATATATATAAAAAGTAGGTGGATGGTAGAACGGACAGAATGTTTGCTTGAACAAAAAGAAAAGGAAAAGGTTTCCTAAATGACACTTTTAACACTGAATGCTGTACTCTTTCAATTTCCAGCATGGACGTCTTTGCCATAAAAGTTTATGCTTGTTATTTTTGGAGCTGAAAGTGCATAAAATTGTGTTAATATTTTGTCATCAAACAAGACCACCAACCACATAACAAACAATTAAAACAGCTACAGTTTAGTTTATTATAAAATTAAACAAATACTATTCCCAATCAGCTATTTCCATGTTCATTCTATATTGAATACACAATGAACATGCAATGATTGGCTTCTGGCCCAGATAGCTGATTTATTTATATGTAAACAGCTTATCAAAACCTTTATCTTGGTTATTTATTTGCCAGCATTGTGTTTAATGACTGATATGTATGGAAATGTCCCTAGCTGTTAGGTTGTTACACTAATGAGGTGGAAGTATTTACAGTTGAATGCACATTGAATACAGTGAATTCTCTTATCAATGGTATTTTAATTAATATTGTTACATGAGAGGCCCTTTGGGGTAAAAAAAATATTTATTCACAATGCAGTGTTTTGTAATAAACAAAAATTTCAACCTAACATTTATAATAAACAAATAAAACAGCACTAAAGTTTAAATATAAATAAATAATAATAAATAAATATAATAAATATTATGGGACAATCTTACACAAATCGACCTAGTCCCACGGTAAGCTCAATAAGGCTTGTGTTGTGGGTACTAGGCGATGATATATATAATAGACAGATACATATAAATACTTAAATACATAGAAAACATCCATAACCCAGGAACAAATATTCGTGATAAACACACAAATAAATAAATGCCCTGACTAGGATTCGAACCCGGGACCTCCTGCTTCGTAGGCAGGGTCACTACCAACTAGGCTAGGAGGTCGTTAAAAATATAAGACGGAATTTAGCAGTGGATGGACCGAAACACTTATGTGCAGCAAAATATTTGTTCAGGGCAGACTACTAGATATTGTTTATAAACAAAAGAGTAGAGCTACTATTATTGATTTTCACATAAGAAGGTTTTATGTATAAGTCATTGTTTACCTAAGGTGAAGGCTAGACATTGGTAACATCAATATGGTAAATAGTAATACTGATGGATAACATTCTCATATATCATCCCTCAATATAGCAGACTTGAGAAACAATATATATCACAATATTAGATAAATCACTGTATATCACAATATAGTATCATACTATCACATTCAAAAGTGCATGGGCAGTTTGTGAATGAATTCTTTTATAAATTTCCCATGTAGGTACTTTTGTTGAATGCGTGTGTACATCGCAAAAAATAAATAAAGTGAAAGGCACGATCAAGCATCGGACCCGATAATGCGTTCTTGGTTCGTAGGCGATTTTCGCTACATACGCCCCATCTTATTGGCTTTGCTAGTTAGGCGTAGCACGCGTTCGGCGGACTGAATGTGCTAATGGCCCCAGTGTTGAAGGACACTGGTCTTTCAAAAGTGAGTTAGATAAAAATGGCGCTTGCAATAGTGCTGAAATATTGGGAGCTCATTGAAACTAACATACCAATATCATACACTATGAGAATGGACCTGGGGTCTTACCATGATGTCTTAATGCTATTCAATTGACTACCTAAACTGAATCGAGTTAAGACATCATGGTAAGGCCCCTCGTGGCCATACATAGATAAGTAGGGCAGCGAGGTCCATTCTTATGGTAAACGGGTAGTACAGCGTAGATAGCCCGTTTTAAATAGTAGTTATAATGTAAATGACTGCCTGTGTTAGGAACAGTCAACCAATTGGATACATAGGCTACTCTAGAACCATGACAAAATAACAAGCAGTAAGAGATTTCTTACAATTTCATTCATAGCGTCACCATGACATAGTCCTGCAGTGGCCTAGGGTTCCAATTGGTTGGCTGTGCCTTTAACTAATATATTCACAACTTTCAATTCAAAATAATTTTTATTTTATTTTATATTATTTTATATTACATACATGCTACAAAATAAACTCCTTTTACAATTTCATGGTTATAACGACCATTGTCTGCTTGTAGCATAGAGACTTAAGTGAAATCTATGCAGGCAATGCCGGCACACAAGGCCGAAAGTAATTCATTCAGATAATAACATATACTGATAACTGTTGAGCCAAACCTTAGGTAGGTATATGATTCGCCCATGATTTCTCTATGTGTAAGTCTCTAGTGCCATCCTAAGTCAAAAACGCAGTAAGTATGTCATCTTGAAATATATGGAGATTGTTCTTACAAATCCATAGATTTCATAATGACATACAGCATTTTTGACTTGGGATGGCAATGGTGACTTAATTTGATTTATCATTATATTCTATCAGGTACTTTACCTTGTTAGAGATAATTTAACTACCTATATATGTAATCACATATGATTCATGTAACTCGCTATTGTGTTTGTTCATGGTTCAGACTTCCTTTCAGTATCATGGCATTATATATGAATTCACCTAATTACAGTTATTTATAAATTCATTGAGCAGGTTTAAGATTACGAGGAAATTCTTTTGTAAGCCTCCGAATTTCCGTACAAAATCTGTGTTGAAAAACCCTTTAATATTGTGCAACATGAGCGATATTAAAAATTGTTACCTGGATTGTGTTTGATTTTACTAATTAAAGATAATTAGGCTGTATCTCCCTTTCTGCTTGATCTACTATTATTGTATTACACTGTTACCTACATCTGCATATACAATAATATACATACCGCCATATTTAGAAAATAAATATGTATTTTTCCGTTTTTTTTCCAGATAATATGGCGACTCGTGGTGAGAAATTAGAGCTGCTTATCAACAAAGCTGATAACTTGGCCACAAATGTAATTATTGATTTTTTAATGATATATTTGCTCTTTTTGTATTGTTTTAGTCTCTAAAACATATTTATTTTTCTACACTAGGGTTCGAAAAATTCGTAAAAAACGGCTTAAAACATACATACATTTTAAAAATGAATAATTAAATTAAAGGAAAACAAACATTTAAGGGCGTGATTCCCATCAATTACCGAGTTAGAAAAAATGGTACCCGATCAGTGATCACCGATTCAAAATCATTGTATATATTGTACGGAACCTTTCGTGCCCGAGTCCGACTCGCACTTGACCGGTTTTTTTAACGGCTTAAATACTTATCTGTCATTCCTCTTTGAAATAATCTATGTATCGTATCTAACTTTTCTTTACTGAGTAGTTGTTACGTTCCCGGCTAAAGGTACTAACTACATTATCGGTTGTTGATAAGCCGCTACTGTCTTAAGGATTCATTTTGAAATGGAAAATTGGAACTTTTATCGTGAAAACGTTACATTTGCTGTCAAAATGCATCGTTATGAATCGACTTTGATTTTCGTTTCAACCTAGACTAACCATCGTAGACATTTGATCCTTTCAAAATACAGGACAGGAAAATATAAGACTATGCAGAAACATCGTCTATCCTATACGAGTACCTAGGTACTTGTAATTAATGTGCGAATCAACTTTCAGACCGACACTAATCTGTCCGTGCGACACTAATTCTTCTTCCTCCTAGCACTTCCCGTCTTATGCCACAACTCAGGAAGCCTGGGGTCCGCTTTGGCAACTAAAACCAATATATGGCGTAGGCGCAGGTTTCACGAAAGCGATTGCTATCTTATATCTAGCTGACATTCCAACCCAGAGGATAAACTACGCCTTATTTGGATTGGTCCGGTTTCCTCGCGACGTTTTCCTTCACCGAAATGCGATTGGTAAATATCAAATGATATTTCGTAGGTACACACGCGTTCGAAAGTGCATGGGCAATTTATGAATGAATTCATTCATAAACTGCCGATTTTGAACGCGATAGTATACAAGTTCCTCATTGGTATGAGCCGGGGTTTGAACCTGCGACCTTCGTATTGAAAGTTGCAGGTTCTTACCGCTGGGCCACGAACGCTCTATTAATAAAAACGCAGTTGATTCGCACTAATCCGCATTTTCATACATATAAATGTCTTAAGTCTGTCTAAATCAAGCATGTTTTTCATAATATGGTTTTAGATGCTTGTTATTAAGTCAGACCATTGCACGTTTCCAGTCTGTCTCGTTCAACGGCACCGCTCGCACACTACAACGCAACCTCTTCTGGAAGAACATCAAAATGTACGTGGTGATGGCGCTCGTTGCCGCCCTCGCCGTCTACTTCATCGGCGCCATGGCGTGTGGCGGCCTGGCGTGGAAAACCTGCGTTGGTTAAACTTTAGTAATGTGAGAATAATAAACTACGGCGTATAGAGGCAAAGATCCTATTTGATATGTGTGAAGCAATATAAGCAGCGACAACGCATGCCAAATTGTCCTTTTTCTCTGTCAAATATTAGATATGTGCTTCATGCAAGAGAAGCGCTACATATTATGCTTACGATTACAAATATTATATACTCATAACACTGTGTTCTGTGGCAGCCCGTTAGTAATAGGCTAGACGACAAAAAAATCTAATTAGTCCGTCTGTTAGATTAAAAAAAAATATACGATACGTATTTTTTCTTTTGTTCGTCAAATGAAAAATGACGGAAATACAGGGCTTTAAAGTTTCGCGTGACGTCACACCTGAGTACAATTCTTACTCTAAGGTGACGTCACCAGCCCCCACCACGGCACTTTGACGCTCTTCATATTCGTCAATTTTAGTTATCTTGAAAAAGGAAAAAATACGTGTCTAATAATTTTTGATAATCTTTCTGACGGACTAATTAGAATAATAGTTTTTCAACCTAGTCATCATCCCTATTACAATGTCTTTGGAGACACAAAAAAAAAGACATTCGATTCGAGTTCGCGCGAAGAGTTCCATCCCATCACACATGCTCGCTAGTAAGGACGCATTGCTCTTAGGCGCTCCAGATACTCGGTAAGAATGACAATACGGAATGAAATGGTATGAAAATATTAATGGAATAAAGAGAAAGTCATAAATTTTAGTACTAGAGTCTGTTCCGCTTGTCAGTTGAACTATATCAATAAAGCTTAGCGAGCTCGGTTTTTCTTCACGAACACAAATTCAAAATGGTGGATAGGGACAAATAACTATCGGCATTTTAATAGACCCCTCAAAAAGGTTTGTCTCTCGTAATAAAACAGGTACCTCATTAAAATATTAAGTCTGCTTTTTCACTTATTTAAACTTCCAAGATTTTCACACATTCTAAATTTACTATAACGGGGCTTAATCGTTCGTCGGGGATTTATCCAAGATTTCGGGCAAACTAAGATCGCCGAAGGATGTTATCCAGTACCAGTCACTGGTGTTTATAAGATTGATAGCAGTTGTGGTAGTTCCTACATCGGACAACGGAGCGCACCATGGCGGAAAGAGTTAAGGAACATATCGCAATCTGCGGTTGCCGAACATTTATTAGAGTAGAACCAAACCACTGGATTGAGTTGCATAACCCTAAAATCCTTTCAACGGATCCTCGTTTCTATAGTAGAAAAGTACGGGAAGCCATTGAAATCATAAAATACCCCAATTTCAATCGGGATGACGGTTTTACATGGAATCCGGTCATTAATAAATGTAAGCGTAATCGAATATCACCGTTGTGTTGACAGTCACATCCCTAGTGCGCAAAACGTTCAAGTTGATAATCAAGACTAAGTTCGTAAAACTCTCGAAGCTAGATGTTGATGTCAACTTCAGCCAGTCATTCTCCGGGACCACGGGGACTATATCGCCCTTGGAACGGCGGAGGTTTGCTTTCAAACTTTTACACGATTAAGCCCCGTTTTAGTAAATGTATAAAGTCTGCTTTTTGTCGATGATAAACGGCATCGGCCTTGCAAACAGATAATTTGCATGAAATGCGGTAATTTACTAACGTACGGGTAATTTCTATACACATTTACCGGTTCGCATTTCCTATTACTTATTTAGCTTGCAATAGGCTCATTACCTACTTTACCTATGCCATTATGTCTACATACTTAATAGCGTTTTACTATTACAGTGATTATATTTATATTTGAATTCTCTTTATTCCCCCACGGCACACCTCGTGTTTCACTTTCAGAACTTAGTAGGTACATAGTGCAATTAATTAACGCAAAATATTGTAAACACTACTAAGTAAACACGTAATTAATATAAGATATTGTCTCTTTTTCATTGGTCAACTAAATCAAAACAACAATAAAGTAATTTAGTACATATTTTTGGCACTTTGGCTGTATTCATAGCTGTGTGGCTGCAAATTCTGATATTATACATCCTCAATTGCAGCTCAAAATGTGTACCCAAAAAAATGGTGTCGTCAATGGTGGCGGCGAACTGACTTTAACCACTTAAAACAGTAATATTTTCTTATTTTAGTATGGTTTCACGTAGTTCTAGTACAGTCTAAATAAATGTAGTTTGAATATTTGACTGGTTAACTAAATATAAGAAATTGTGGTCTTAAAGGCGTAAAAACACCTACTACCTACTTGTACACAGTTTCTGACAATAAATGCATCTCTCTCTCTCTCTCTCTCTCTCTCTCTCTCTCTCTAAAAGTGGAACGCATTTTTAAATTTTTTCGGCGCTATCAGTCATATCAGCATACAAAGAGTTGTATTGTATGTAAGACGTAAGCGACATGTAAATTTGCATTCGCATGCAAATTCTCTTGTATTCGTTAAATGCGGGAATTGGCGAGGGGGAATAAGAAAATGAAGATACTGTAGGTACTGGCAACAAAAGTCAACTCTTAGTGAATCGTTTTAGTAGAAATTGAACTTTAAGTCACGACGTGCGTTGTCATCACTTTTAGCTTACTCTTACCCACCAAGCACTATATTATTTATACATGGAGCGCTCATATTGACTCCACAATAGCCTGTAGCACCCGTTAAGCAACTGAAAATTCGTACTCAAACGTTTTCATAATTCATTTGTTTATTTATTCAAAAACCTTTGAGTAATTGCATCTATACGCTAAAATAATTTATTATTCTTGTGGTTATTGATTCCCTAAATGACCAACTGATTTGTGAATGAATGTCAGTCTGTCAGTTTGTTGTGTTCACTTAAAAGAGAAGCAAAATATGACTAATATTTATAGTGGTGCGCCAGAGGCATTAAGTAACAGAATATATTTAAATTGCGAATAAATATTGTAACTATTTTTTTCTAAGTATCATCCAATTTAAAAACAGGGAAATCCCGCCTATTATTTGGCTTAAAAAAACATTCTGTTGGTGTATGTCTATGTACTCGAGTTTTAAAGGCCTTGAACGCACTTGCGACTACCTTAGTGTTGCTAATGACTATTGGCAAAGGCAATAGGGATGACGACTAGGTTGAATAACTATCATTCTAATTAGTGCGTCAGTTAGATGATCTAAACTTATTAGACACATATTTTTTCCTTTTTAAATTTAACTAAAATTGACGAAGATAATGAGCATCAAAGTTCCGGGCTCCCGGGCTTGTGACGTCACTACTAGGTATGAATTGAACCTAATAGTGAGTGACGTCACGCGAAACTTAAACGCACTGTATTTTCGTCACTTTTTATTTGAAGAACAAAAGACAAAATATGGGTACAATATTTTTTAATTATCTAAATGACGGACTAAGTAGATTTTTTAGTCGTCTAGCCTATTGCTTACCATCCGGCGATTCGTCTTCTCGTTGGCCGCCATTGTCATAAAAACAAATAATACCTACAGTTCAAGAACATAGTTAATTCTTTGAACGCAAGATATATGCCGTGCCCCGGACGCCAGGCGAATGCGAGTATTCAAGCGAAATTAAACTTTACGGAGTCTCCCGTAAGTCCTTATTACATTGGCGAAGCTGTCGGTTGTAGCCGTCATTGGCGTCCGTGGTGAAATTTTCCGATGACCGTCACAGCAGACTATCGCGTACAAAGGGTTAAGGATCACCCGTCTTCTGTATCTCTTATAGTAAGGAGTCGAGAATAGCGCCATCTGTGGTTAGCTCTCAACGACATTCATATTCATGTAGTTCGAAGAATTATTGATAGACGGCGGAATATTTTTTTACTTTTTTTTTACATAAATTAAATTGCATTGCACTGACAAGTTGATTAAATACACGTGAATGTAAGATAGTTTATATGTTTTTCATAGATAGTTACGAGTAGCTTAGTGAAAATGTATGGATTTTATTTATAATGTTTATGTGTGTGATTATTTTGAATTGTGTCGCGTGAAGGCGGTTGAAATCAACTTAAAATCACTTTTGTCTTGGGATTTTTTTCCGTGGCTATAACGTTGAAAATTAACTTAATTATCTTTATGTACCCACATTTCATTAGCTCTCTATAATACGTTCAAAAACCGCATATAAAGACCCCCACAATAATAAACTTTTTTTACAACAAATTTCGTATCTGTGAAAATGTTATTATAACTAATTTATATTATAGAATTCGATAATATTATTTTTTTTCAAATTTCGAACATGTCTGACAAACAAGGAAATTTGATTTGACCTCTATTCTAATATCAGTCGAGATGACGTTTAATTCGAAACGAAGTGTCAACTGCAAACAGTCGCACGTTATTTGATATCGAACGATATGAAAATTGGGGCCAACTCTAGTTTGTCTCTGAATTAAAAAAATATGAATGTTACAAAAGTTTTCATTCATAAAAGTCGTAATGGCGGTCGAAATATATGCGGTTTGAACTCGTCATGATATTTGTGTATATAAAGCAGTGTATGTAATTGTAAATAATTAGGCATTACAACACTTGTGTGATGTTATTATGAAACCTACACTCGAGATTGAATGCCTTACATTATATACAATCACATAAACTACTATAATTTACCACGCCACGCAAATTTGACCCGTGTGCACATGCAGGTAGGTATGTCGAAATTTCTTTAACCCTTATAAAATAGTTATAATGCAGTTTTAATCTTCTTAAGACCACAGTCCTACCCATAGGACTAATTAGTGCAATGAAATTCAAACTATTTTCAAATGGAACAGAGTTGCATTTCAAGTTTCGAAATAAATTCAACCGTATTCCTTACACAATTGGCTAAGTAAAGTTTTTTGAAGGTGTGAATATTATATTTTTTCCTGATAGCCGACGTCTTAAAGTTCAAGGAAATGTGGCTCTTTTATTTTTATTTCCTATTACTTATTAATAATATTTTTTTAAGTGAACGAGTTGACATTTGTTCAGTTTAACGGCTGAACAGAGCCCAATGCTTTCGTCCGTAATGAGTATAAGGAATTAGAAAAAAAAAGACAACTGTCAATGTCACTTGTGTCAGGAAAAAATATAATATTCACACCTTCAAAAAACTTTACTTAGCCAATTGTTTTAAAATTCAATTAGCAACGTTTTGCAGGGCGGCTGCAGGAGGATATGGAACGTGTCTAAAAACCTTATTTAATATTTTGTAGATCCAAAGTTACTCCAACAGATTTTAGATAATAACCTAATATATCCACTGTTATATGTTATATAGAAACTTAGGTAAATACTTATTAGTGGCACCGCTTGCAACGTATTAGTTGGATAAGTTAGAGCCAATTTGTCTTGCTTTTTATTAATCAAACTAAAGTAGGCAGTTGTAGGCATGCCGGTGGTACAGAGTTCTATGAACACTCCACCACTGATACTTGTATAAATCTGGAACACAAGCCAAATTAAGTTTGCTTATCCAATAGTCATAAAATCATACGGAAGCAATAAATAGGTATGCATATAATTACATATATATTAATTAGTAAGAACTTAACTGAGATAGCTCGTGATTTTAGATTCTGCTGTGTGTGTCTTGTGGCCACAAATATTTGAACACGCCTCTGTTGTCAAAGCGTTATGCTGCCTGTACGCTCTTAACCGAATGTCTCGCGCGAATGCAACACCTGTACACACTCATTCGACAACCTCGGGCGAGGCTTGGACCAGAGACAATTAAAGCTTTCTCAGTTAGTATGGGTGAGTTAAAAGGTGTCTTATATAACTTAACCTTGGGTGATGCTACTTAAAATATGTCTTAAATAGTTTCAGTAACCGAAGCTATTTAAGGCACCTTTTAACTTACCCAAACTACCTTAAGACGCTTTAATTGTCTCTATACACACTGAGGTTCTCGAATAAGTGTGTACAGGGGTTGCATTCGCCCGAGACATTCGCCCGAGAGTGTACAGGCAGCATAACTGTAAATAAAAAAAATCACGAACCGTCCTACTTAAGTGGCAGAGTTATAAACTCCATTTACGCTAAGTTTCCGCCTGCATGGGAGCGCATTGTTGATATTTATAATGTGTATTCGGATAATTTCGGAAAACGTCGGAAAATTTAGAAAGGGAACTCTTGATGTGGTGGATGGCATTGTAATTGTCCGACCGATGTTTTTTCACCGAAACCGATTTTAGTGTGCTTACCATGAGTTGCATTCAATTGCGACTGCGGCATTCGACAATATGTCCGTTTCGCTCCTGCCAGAGTACTGGTAGGAGCGAGACGGACATACTTTTGAATGCCGCAGTTGCAATCGAATGCAACGCATGAATAACGAAATAACGAAACCAGTCGAAACCGAAACTTCGATCGGACACTATTTGTAAGTGATTTTCAGATGTTTTCTGACATTAATTTATAACAATAACTGGCATGAAAATTGGCGTAGTTGGATTTAGAAATTTCCATGTATGTATTATAATTTATATATTATGTATGAATTAGTGCTATGAGTCGGCGCTGTTAAATTTAAAGTTTTATATCAGAACTATTTTATTCCAAATTGTATAATTATGTTTGACTATAAAGTATTGTGATATCAAGTATATGTTATAAGTGAAGATGACTTGTTTACACTGTGAAAATATGTTATAAACTTGTATAGGTTATCACTACACCACTGTTTCATTTCTAACATCCATTTCCATCAACTTAAAAATAATTAACGAACAAATCATTAGGTTTCTTTGGTTAAAAAATATCACGCAGTTTTAAGTTGGCAAAATAATTATCTACCTAGTAATGACAAGCAATCGACCGCAGTAACAGCAGGTTAGAGAGCATCATACTGTCTCTTTCTTACGGTAGTATTAACACCCCGAAAAAAGGATAGTAGTCGTAGTCGGGTAATAAAAATAATAAAACCCAAACTCACAGGCGGTACCATTGAACCCCTTTAAGTCTAAGGAGGCGCTGCATCCTTATGTGTGTTCTATTATATCGCTTATAGGATTGTTTGACATGATGCCAACGTCCAGTTTTCACCATCGCACTGTGCGGTTTCAGAGGAATTTCCTCCCACGAACGCCCCCGGCTGTGGAATGAGCTTCCTGCCGCCGAGGTTTTCCCGAAGGAATACAGCATGGGGTTCTTACAAAAAGGATAGTACCTACAAGTTTTTAATGGGTCGGCAACGCGCATGTGACACCCCGGAGGTTGCAGGCGACGGTGACAGCTTTCCACCAGGCAGGCCGTAGGTAGGCATGCTTGTTTGCCACCAACGTGGTATCAAAAAAAAACCAAAATGACCTGTTTAACATAATTATAATATTGCCATTATTTATGTATACCAAAATTACCAAAGCAACTTATCATGAACGTAATTTGTAAACATTTTTCACATAGTACAGTCAGCCACACATCTAAGAATACAGCCAGTGCCAAAAATATGTATACTTACAGGACTTTATTGCCTGAGCATTAAGGTCGTGTATACATATTAATTACACTTTGACTGTATTCATAGCTGTGTGGTTGACTGTACACTCGGGAGTTTCCAATTTTTTTATTAAAATAATTTTTTTTTAAATTTTAACCTGAAGCAATTCTATGAAACCGAAGTAGGCAGGTGCCTACTTCGGTTTCATAGAATTGCTTCATTACTCCAGTTTCATTTTCGGGTATTAGGTACCCGTCGTCATGATTCTGGGATTCATGGCGTAGTTACGCTCAATTCGGCCAATGGCGAATGGAGTTTAAGAGTTAAAACTTAAAACTATCTAATTCCAGATCCAATAATCAGATTTGAAGAACTTTTAATATTTTGAAAACTCAATGTTTGTTGGTAGCACGGCTCAATTTTTCAAAACATGTTAAATTGTCATTGCTCAGCTTTCTTACATTCCTTTACAAGTAAAAAAAAGTTATACACACACGTATTTCGTAAGAAAGTATGAATGGCTGAGCGTGGGATCTTTTGTCATAAATCTATCGATGCCTCCCAAATATCGCGGCAGCACGGAGTCTCAGCCTGGAGCGAAGCAGGTTAGATTGATCCCGGAGGGTGCATCCCCCACCCTTCCCGCGCGCACGCCTCGGCCGGCGGCCGCAATCGCGCGCCAACTTTAGCCGCGGGAGGGCGCCAGCTCCGCGACCCTGACGCGATCGTGCACGTGCTTACTACGTACTACCGCTGTGTGAGTGTCCCGTGTCCGTGTCGATACGTGCCTAGCGTAGGAATCGGATTGTCGCCGACGACGTGTGTAAATGAGCATGTTTGTTCTTGGGTATTATTGTTTGGAGACCGGCGATTAATATCAATCACCCTGGAGTAAATATTCATGTCCTTTGTATTTCTGGATTGTCTCTTAAAATATTTATTTAAATCCCTTCTTATTGGATTCTACTACCTATATCTTGTTCTGAAGTAAAACAATCCGGTTCGAAGGACCAATTTATCTGTTCCTGTTTTAGGTGCTTATTTGGTTTGTTACCAACTTTGATTCAGAATATTTATGATTTTCTATTCATGGATTATAATGGCATTGATTAACTACTTATTATAGCTCATGCCATCGTCAGTTGGCATTGGAGTCGAATATGCGATGTGATTAAAATAAGTTGTTACTTAGATTCGAGAATCACTACGAGCCGCTGTGTCTACGAATGCACTTAACACGCGCGTGTGTATGTGTGAGCTATTAACGCCACAGGAAGCGGCGTCGATTTTAGGGAAGGTTAAGCCACGAATGGACAGGTCATTGTTCCTTTACGTCGATTCACTGTTTTTGTGCGGGAGATAAATGACCGTCTCATTGTTTCTCGCTTTTGTTACTGTCTGATGCGTTTTGTTCCATTGGTTCATAAAAAGTTTTACTAATAGTTTTCCGATACATTACATTTATTTTAACGAACCGACACTAAAAGCAATGATGCCAACCGACTTCCACCAATAATAATATGAACTTGCTTATGAACTAAAGTTACTCACAATTCTTAGGAATATCAGTTAAATAGATACTTAATTCTAAAAGATCTTTTAAGTAGATTATTAAAATTAGATTACAATAGTGTTCAAAATAATTACAGACGCGACACATTTCATTTAATACTCACCTGTAAATCAGGTCATATTAGAATTAAAGTTATCGAGCTTGGTGAACAATAACCGACAGTCTACAGCCGTATTTAAGTACCTATTAGCCGTACGCTTAGGTATGCTTCCCGGTATTGGCGCTTCATACTAAAAAATCCGAAAGTACACAAAAATCGCAGCTTTTATTTGGCGAACAGAAAATACAATCTGCAACCATATACAGAGTGATTCATAAGACGTGTGCAGGTTTAACCCCGCGGGTTTAGTAAATGATAAGTTTCATACTATACGTAATTAACGAGATAAACGTTTTTTTTAAATAATGAAAACAATCTAGTTTAAATTTTATTGCTGGTTGTGTGGCCACTCTACAGTTAAAATACTTGCGTCAATGTGACAGTGATAACTTTTGAAACACTATCTCACTTGACATTGTCTTAATGTGACAATTCATTTTCTTCATAATCAACATATAGGTATATAGGTAGGTACTATAGCGTTCAGAATTGCATGGGCAGTTTATGAATGAATTCATTCATAAACTGCCCATGCAATTCTGAACGCGTGTGTACAGTTAAAGAGGTTTTATCATTATTAATTAGTTATTGCAGAGCGATAATTATTAAAGACAAACGAAACTTTACTTAACAAAACGTTTAAAAAAAAAGACGAACGAGACAGTTGTTTCGCTTAAATCCTATGGTGAATGATTTATTAACATTAACGGTCTGTGTAGGGTAAGTCCTGTTCACATCTCCTGAACCATCTTGTATATACCTACTTTCCTACTTATTAATGTATGAAGAATCAAAAGATACTTAATTATAACTACCTACTTAAAGCGATAGCGATAAATCTCTTCAGTCCTAAGCAGCAGCAGCGCTTTGTTTAATAATAATCATTAATTGAGATAATTTCTCGCCATTTCTACTTATTTAAAAAGTAGGTACAATTTGAGTTAAGTTGTGGTTTAGGTATAATCTATTTTCACTTATTTCAGTAATGCCCAATAAGAAAGATGCCCGTGAGGCAAATTCAAACATACATTTTAAGTAAAAAGCCTACCTATCGTTTGTTAATGAGTTTCACTCGTTCTTATTCAGATATTTATAGTGCGAATAAGATAGTATACGAACCTACCTTATGACATATTTTTGACATCAAAATATGTATAAGTTAGAATTTGGCCTCATAACATTTAACATTCAATTCAGATTTCTATCCAGCGCAATGGGTTAATATCCTAATAACGTGTCTAAAATGGACGAAACAGACAAAAGTGGACTTTACCATGACTGTGTAAATTACAAGTTTCACTAGTGGCATGAAATAGTGTCGCAAAAATGGATGACAGCTCGCCAGATCTGTCGCTCAAGCTGCGGCGCGGGTCGAGCGACTCGCGGGAGTCGTTCTACATGGATTTCGCTCAGGGAATCGACTCGGACATCGAGGAGGTGACTACGATTGAGCGAGTGATTCCGGAGCATCCGGGGGGCAGGTCGGAGGGCGACTCCGACACCCTCGCCACGCCGTCCGGCCTCGAAGAGACCAAAGATTTCCCGCCATGGTAAGTGTTTTATAATAAATAGTACCTAGTTTGTTAATCGATCAACCGATAACTATCAAGCGATCGAGGGCTGATGTCCATCTGATCTGGGTGACGTGGCTTATAGTTCGAGTCTGTAATACCTACTTATATAATTTAAACTTTCGTGAGACATACTGATATTAAATTGCAACGGCTAACACTCACGTATTTTTAGCACAATAGGCGTGACATGTTTCGTCTGCGTCGGGCAGACATCGTCGGACAGACAGAGTGGTGTTATCACCTTCGCGGCTAGGGCATCACTGCCCGAGTCCGGCGCGACGAAACATGTCACGCCTATTGTGATAAAAATACGTGAGTGTTAACCGTTGCAATTTAATATATGTAATACATACTGCTATAAATGATAAATATCTTTATTTTTCAATTTACGAGTAGGCACATTACAATCCACTTATGAACGTCAAAAAAAAAGCTACTACCGGTTCTATCCCTACACCACATCCCGAGAAGATTATTACCGCCTGCTATTATGTTATTTATCACCTGTCTGCGTCGTGAGTACTCAAGCAGTGGCTGGATGAGGACAACGAGGGATCGTATCCTTGGGGAAGCCTTCGTCCAGCAGCAGAATGAATCATGATCCCTTTGGAGTCTCAAAAAACTAAAGCAAATCACCTTTTTGATTGACTAAACGGCCTTAGCTTTTTAGGACTAAAGTTTTTAATTTCAATTAAGTAATAACAATCGCGGAAACAGAATAGTAGTTAAAAGAAAATAATTGGTACAAATAAATAAAACCCTGCCGCCCCTAACCTTAAATTACCATTGTTTGATCCAAAAAATCCTTAATGGAGCCAAAACACCTCCAAAACAATATACTTTCTCAATAGGTACTTAAGCTAAATTTACGATATAATTTCTGGAATAATGAATAGTTCTAAACTGCAGATACCTGCAAGTAGATCAAGTAATTTTGTAAGTTGAAGTTTAATTCGTAAACTCCGACCCAAACCAAACAAATCTAGGTTTGATTGATCTGACAGCTCTCGTAAACTTTGAACGGCTTATAACGTTAAGTAGGTACTGCCTCGTAATGACGAATTAGTTGCGAGGTATTTAACCATTGTGAACCAGATTAATACTTTAGCAGGGTTATCTCGAAACTAGTTCGTCGTTTACGTTATGCAGGTACTTATTTATTTAATCTTTCACGATTCTCACACATTTTAAAATTTACAAGTAACATTGAAAACTAACCTCCGACGTTTCAAGAGCGACATTGCCCCCGTGTCCTTCTCCCCCGTCTTTCTCCGGGACCACGGGGATAATGTCGCCCTTGAAACGTCGGAGGTTAGTTTTCAATGTTTTACGCGATTAAGCCCCGTTGTAGTAAATTTTTAGAATGTACTTAGTGTACTTACCTATTTAATATCAGGTATACACTGGCGGTAAATAAAATATGCTCGTGTAAATTAATATTCAGGCTAGTAGACATGACGAAACGAAACACATTTTAATTGGGTTTCGGTTTTAATTAATGAATCGCGCGCTTAATTCAGCTGATGTAATTTCGGATATTTATATTAATAGGCAAGATAATTAAGTTTGTGAATTAAGTATAAGGTATGATAATCATTTGTTTACCTACTTGGATACTAACAGTACAAACAAATAGCTAAGGTAGGGTAATAAATAAGTAGGCGTTTTATTAACTATATAACGTTTATAAGGATCGAGAGCAAGCATCGAGATTCCATTTTATTTAGTAGTACTTGGTAGTACATAGCTCAAAATCACTTGACCTAAAATAATTTATGTTCCACAATATTATTTACATCTCAAATATTCCACCCGTTTAGGGAAACGGCGTCCCGATTTAAGACGGGCATAATACATAGGTATGTATATCATAAGTTTATAAGAAACTGTAGGTCTTGAATTTTTACTTAGCCGGACTGCATGGCAACGTCTGTCATTTTATTTTCTATACAAAAATGTCTGCCCATTTTTGCGGGGGAGTGGCACGTCAAATGTACAGCTATTCGTACGTAGTAGCGTCCAAATAGCTATGCCAGATAAACGTCAGGCCATACAATTAGTATGATACTATGTCGTACCCATTCGGCAGAGGGGTAGGCCTGTCAATTTGCTTTGGGTTAAAACTCAAAGATTAACACTAATTGTTTTTGAAAATCAATTGCATTTGATCAATTGCACTGCCAAACGCAACTTATCAAGAAACATCACAGAACAATACCCCATTTGTGATTGTACAAAGTACCTACACAGTTATGGGAACCGGGACTCGCGACAAATGTGTGCCGCCGCACCCGTCCGACGGGTTCCACGATGGCTCCACTGACTTTCTCCAGCCAGGGGTCAGAGCAGCCGCACGCCGCACGGTCACTGGTCTGATTGATATGCTGCAAGTTGAAGTATTGTGCCTAGCCGGCTTTTGTTTGTGCCATGAATATTGAATGACCGTGCATGCGCGGATGTGCCTTTCCTGTACCAGTGCATTGTCGAATCATGTACAGGATTAAACAGTCCGGTAGGTATAATGGGACTTGATCCTTTGACTTTGATCTATCGACAAAGGTATTCCATCAAAGGATCATTTGAAAGAATGCCTTTGCCGATCGACTACCATTAAGTTTATAGGTAACTATAGTACTGTCCACACGAGGTCCACTTCATCCACCGAGCTTTTATACCTACCGACTCTGCTGTATTCCTATTTTATATTGCCTACTATTAATTGTACGTATAGGTAGGTACCTATATACCTAGGTAAACATGATTTATGTTGTCTATGCTTATTGTTTTAGATTAGACTATATCTTTGATGACTTCAATTAAGCAACGCTTTTATTCATCCAGGAAGGGTTTACGACGCAGCCGGCTCATTTGTTTACGTTTTACGACTTTGTGGAACGGACATTTTAGTAGTTTATGCAAGAGTGATATAATTTCTAAATATTCAAGTGTCAAATTAAGACGAAAGTAAGTTTAGATAATTTTACACAACTGCATGTTAGAAAATGTTATGCTCTACGTTAAATTACACAAAATATGCACTAGATTCAAACGTTTTATACGAACCCTTAAAAACTAAATTATGCCACAGCGATCTTGACTATGTCCACGTCACGCCGGGATTGCTTAGTGCTTTGTGTTTACAAAGAGAGTTTTTAAGTTGAGTTTAATGCATAAATTATGTAAGTAAATCGGATGCTCGTTAAAGATAAATCTTTGATATTTTATTGTACACGACGTTGGTACTTTTATATTTTGTAAATGTATTTCTTTCATTAGCGCAAGTTTTTTCCACTCATATCTTTTCTTAGCTACTTACTATAATTATCTCTATCGGCTGGCGGCCAGAGAAGTTACAAATGTTTAATGTGATTAATGATTTTTATATAATTGTAGATGCTTAGATGCTACGGTTATTCCAAAGACCTCTTGCGATTCAGGAGCTGTATTCAAAATAAATAAATAAAACTGTTAATTTTCGATTAGAGTCCGGGTAAATTGATGATTCAATAAAAATATTTTTTTTAAATAACTTATAATATATTATGGTGCTAATAATGAAATAACGATTAAATTACTTATTTTTAGAATTCAAGCAACGCCTACCTACCTACTGACAGTTGATTCTGATTTCAGTGGATTATGGAACACACGTCAGTCGCTGTAGTCACGGAGTAGTAGTTAAAAAACAAACTGTATCTTTCTATCGTGTCAAATTACAGAGTTTTACTTTTACTTAGTCACCTTAAGTATAGACATGTCCGGACCGCAGGGGATTATTCAAATCCCATCATCATAGATCAATCATGGTGTTCGAAGGGGCGATTTTACTACATATCACTCCCCATAAATCAGAAGCATAACACGGAGGGATGCTTTAAAGCAGGGAAAATGCCTGTTTAGTTAGGATGATTCTGCAGAATTGCCCGCCACCCCGAGTCAGCGAAAAGAAAAACATGGTATACTGCCTTCACGTTAACTTTTGTTATTAAAATTCTAATGGCTGACAATAGAAGATCCATTTATGTAGATTATGGGAAAATATACAACTGACGAAAATTTGGATTTGTTTAATCACACATAAGCCAAAGCGAATGGGAAAAAATTGCAATACCTACATTATATCAGCCGCAGAAACAAAACATTTGTGCACAGCACAGTGTGCTTACCATGAGTTGTACGTAACTACAGAAGACACCTGTGGCTGTTCTTTATCCTCCTGACTTCCCGCGTCCTATACGTAGTACATAAGCCCCAATGGAATTTTGACTCTTTGTCAATGTGACATAGTTACATTTCAATTGGCAAATTTTTATACCCAGTCGTCAGGAGGCTAAGTATAGGCTTCATCGCTTAGTGTTACTACTTTAATAATAAGTCAAAATATTTAATTAAATAATTTGATGTGTTAAACTAATAGTTATTATTTTACACTACTCAATAATAGAGACGGATGCGGTCAGTTACAAAGGGTTACTATTTGTAGCCTGTCAGTTTGAAGCGCTAATGGTTAGTTCGTCCATTACTCACGGGTTGAGTAGGTACTTAGCCAAGTTTGTTTCTTTCGAGATGCAAATTACCCTCATAGAGTTTTACTTTTTTTATACCACGTCGGTGGCAAATAAGCATTTGGCCCGCCTGATCGAAAGCGTTCACCGTAGCTTAACTGCAGGGGTGCCACGTGCGCATTGCCGACCCATTAAGGAGTGTTCGGTGTGCTGACGACTCAAAAAACAACGGGTCCGCGCGCTCCCGTCGTCAACACACCGCACTTTCTTCTGGTTTCTTTAGTATAAGAATATCAGGTCAATCTAATATCCAAATTAAAATCAATACTTATTACTTAATTATACCACGGAAGTAGGCACACAGCCGTCTAAACTCTTAAAATAACTCGGCACTTACCGTAAAATGGGGTGAGTAGGGATGCGAAGGTAGTTGGGTCACGAATGGAGAGAGTACGGATTGTAGAGGGGTGGGTTGGTATTTTTAGATCAGATTTGTACTGTTTTTCTGAAAATACTTAATTCCCTTTGCAAGTCAAGCTATTATAATACTGTGTCAATTGTAGCAATCTGAGAGTAAGCTGAGATTTCCTACTATTCTGTTTATCGTAAATTTTTTGAAATAAAAACTCATAAGTATTATCATTGGAAAGCTAAAATTCATACAAAAAAATTCTGGTTTATATGTTTTATGAATATGAATCGAGCTGCATATGTATATTTTCCGTATTGCCGTCAAAAGTTTTGAAAGGTCGTGATGTGCATTTAATGCGACTGATTTTTTCATGAGTAATGATATAATGAATATCTCTCCCGACATCCGACACGTCATTAAAATGGTCGGTAATTAATTGACAGTGTAAATTATGCCGAGCTTTATTTCACGTTAATATCTGTTTGCGAAAATGTCGCCAATTAGAGTGTACAAACACTCTTATTGGCTACATTTTCCCAAATCATAAGTAATCGAGTATAAAGTATATAATAAAACGTTATTTTACGTTGTATATTATAGGTATGTACAGTAAGTACCTACGGTATGGTAACGATTGCAATGTTAACCTACTAGTACCGAAGGAAAATAGTCGCTGAATTAATAAATTGTATTGATTTAACGTTATTCAGGTCATGCATTGTGTCTTCAATAATGCACCCTGGTTTGAGTAAGGGCCTGGCCACATGTCCACGTTGCGGCGCCGTTAACGTAAAACGGCGCGTTGCCGGAGCGCAGCACGTTGCACGACGTGAAAATATACGTTGCCGCGCAACGTACAGATGTACGTTGCACGTTGCCTCGCCGCGCGCCGTGCAAACACACGTTATGCCGGATTGAGTGAATTCACGTTGCGTTGTCGCGTTGTACGACGTCGCACTTATCCATCACTACTAAATTTTGTGATCAGTCTTCAAACCGACATGGATATAATCACACGTGTTCTGCTCATGTTGTTGTTAAGAAGAAGCATGAAGAAAAAGCAAAAGAAAAGAAAATATTGGATAAATCCATATATTTATAATATGAATTACGATGGAAGTCATTTTATAAAGAAGTACGAGGCGTTGAAAACAAGTAATGACAAGTTTTATGAATGGCGGACAATTTAGATGGTTTGGCAAACATCGGTTCAAATATATTCAAGTATACAGTAAAGACGTAATTCTCCTGCTCCGGCTGCTAAGACAACGAAATAAGAAAAAAAAAACCGGCCAAGTGCCAGTCAGACTCGCCCACCGAGGGTTCCGTATATCATAAGAATGATTAAAATGCGGAACCCTAAAAACTGAAACTAATACATTCGGTGAATAGCTTCCACTAGTGAAATCAAAAAGTCGACATCTAAATTCTCAGTCATTTTTATCCATTAATTACCGCGTGCGAAGTAGTACGAACTAAGCAACATCGCTTGGTCAATGAGTGCTCAAAAGGGGTGTTCTAGGTGGAATGGTGGAAAGCAGAATATTTAACTATGGTGTGTTGTGGAATATTAAGAATAGTTAGGAGACAAACAATAAACATACCTACTGAAAGTCCTTGCCTCTCGGTGCCCCTCGGTCCGGGGTACTGACCCCGAAGGGAGTAGGAACTAAAAAGGCCCCGTTTTTGTTTTTTTGAACATCTCAGAAACGATGCGTTATAAAAAATTTCGGTTAACTACATATTGAAAGATTATTAAATTCTCTACAACTTTGACATACTATAATTTTTATATGGTGTCCAGATATGAGTTCCGAAAAATGCTCGATTTTGATCAAATCTCTCCACACTTTTCTTTACATTCTGTGCTATATATGTTGGGAACTCTTTATCTGAGACAATAGCTTCTTGGAGAAAACTTTCAGATAGTTAATTTATTTTTAAACTATACCTTTACCTACATATGCATAAATATATGTATCATTTACCGTTGCAAAATTATAGGTACAACTTTAAAAAAAAATTACATATTTAGAAACATCTCTTTCAATTTATAATAAATAGTAATGTGTCTACTTAAAAAACCGGCCAAGTGCGAGTCGGACTCACCCACCGAGGGTTTCACACAAAGGATGCTCAACCCCTCCCCCATTTGTGAGTTGTGACCTTAGGTACCTACTTAAAATTCCGGTGGCACGGAATTCTCAGTATGCGGCAACTATACGGTTTTCAGATTTTTGCCTGTACTTGTACCTACTACAAGCTCTTGCTTTTTGCCAAATTTCGTGATTCTAGATTAACGGGAATTACCCTGATACATTTTGATTCCCATTGTAAATGTATGAGAAATGCGATATAATCGGCGGTATCTTGATGGCGTTGGCGTTGACGTAGAGGTTTAGTTTTTTCTCAGTTTCAAGGGACTACAGACTTGTGTATGTGGTATTAATTTCAACTTGATACATCTACGCATTTTCGAGATAAAGGGTCTTGTCAAACAGATGGACGGACGGACGGACGGACACACGTACGGACAACAAAGTGATCCTATTAGGGTTTTCATTTTTGTGGTACGGAACACTAAAACTAAACCAAATCAACACATTCATAACAAATAATAAATGGTCTGATTCTTACTCAGGGTCATTGACCTTATCAGCTGTAGAAGTATCGTTCGGGACACCCTGTAGATAATGATTTGAACTAAATAAAAATTATGAAAACATAGCCAATTTATTGATAAATTATAAAACTAAAGATTGTATCGTTAAGTATAAATACAAAATGAACCTGGCCTAATTGTTGACATGTGTATTATTTCGTCTGAGATTCTTTTGTTTTTGAGATTCCTGAGAATCTGAGAGTATTTTAAGCCTTATCTGATACAAAGTTTTATGTTATTATTTTTATTTTAGGATTTTTTGATGTTTTTATTTACGTCTTGTAAATATATTCTGGACAACCTATCGAGCTTAATTTAAGATTATCTCAGCCACTGCTTGATACGACTCAAAGAAAAAAAGGGGTAACATGCTGCCAAAACATGTTATGTCAGTTTCCTCGTCATGATTGCCCAATTGAGCACCCACGAAATAAATGTGGTGATTTTATATTTACGAAAAAAAAGAATAACAATTTGGATTCCCGTCAACTTTTGATGCAAGAGGGATGAGGGACGCGCTAAAAGAATCAGCCAAAACCAAAGCCTAACATTCATGGCGATGGACCGTCGCTAGAGCAGGTCGATAGGGACGATATATGATAGATATATTCGATATTAAAGTTTGACCATTCCATCTAGAATCATTCGTTGACCAGGCTAATTGCTAAATAAAACTACCGAGCCGTGCGCCGTCCGCCGATGTGGTGGCACTGGCGCCGTGCCGCGGCACCGTCACCGTTCATTCTCACGGCAACGTCGACGTTAATTTTGACGTCGACGGCAACGTAAAAAACAACGTGCCACGTCAACGTCGACGTTAATTTTCACGTCGGCGGCAACGTAAAAAACAACGTGCGACGGCACGTTGGCCGTCGTGCGTCGTGCCGTTTTACGTTGGCGACGCCGCAACGTGGACATGTGGCCAGGCCCTAAGTATTGTATACACTGCTTTTGAAATACTAGCTTAGAATATTTCACTTGGTTACTTTAGAGAGTTACCTAAACTTTGCACATTGGCAATTTACCATATTAATAAATGTGGAAAGTAAAGTAGGTAGGTACTTGGTATTTTCGTTGTTTTCATTTCATAGTATTTTCACTGGAAAAGTGACCAAACTCCTTCATTGGCCGAGGTGGTAATCTTGTTCACTTGTTTGAAAATTGGCTAGCGTAAAAAGTCACGAAAATTTCCTTAAAATCACAAGTCACGCAAAACGTGACTTTTTAGACCATCTGGCAACGCTGATACCAACTATGCCGAGCAAACGGGTGACCCAATCTGTCGATACACGGGACTAACATCAAATTTCTACTTCTAACTAGGCGCAATTACAACTCTAAGTATGTACGGAACCCGCGGTGCGCGAGTCTTATTCGATTAGCACTTGACTGTTTTTTTAGGGTGTTAATTTAATACCCGTATAAGAAAAAGACAGTATGATTCTGTCTAATTATGCACGAATGAGACTAGATCTTGGCCAAACTATAAACTAAGTTTTTTTTTAACGAGGCGCAAAGTTAAAGTCACTAAAACTTGAACTGAAGCAGGAATTTCAAGCACTCACATTTCCTAATGACACCACAAATGCTATGCCATTTTAGCACACAATTATTGCAGGATATGAAACGGTTTTGAGTTTTGGAGGCAGCTAAAGGACGGAGGGATGGTAATTTCATGGCCGTCGCTTGTCAACACTAATGCGCTTCCCAAATGATACAACACTGCCAGTCTGCATACAGGAGTTAATTAAACTGACGGGGAAATTCGGCTTCGGTGGTACAGGAATGCGATTCGAAGTACCAAAACTGATACATGGATTTGTCAAATGTAGAGAATATGATGTGGATAACCCTTCTGTCAATTAAGTAGTTCTTTTACTTATAAGATAAAATATTACCTAAACAGATGTTGGTTTTGACAACATTTTAATGTTTTACTTATGGAGACCATGGGTGAATGAATTATGAAGAAAGTACGGGAAGCCATTGAAATCTAAAAATACTCCAAATTCAACCTGGACCAAAGTTAGGTTAGGTTAGGATCTCATCCACGTGGTATCCGGTCATTAATTGATGTAAGCGAATATCGCCAGCTCAAAAATCGGACATCATAAGTGTAGTGTGTCAACAGAGTCACATCCCTCGTGCGCAAAATTTTCGAGTTGATAATCAAGACCAAGTGCGGGTAGTTCGTAAAATCCGCGCGGCTAGATGATGTGGATGTCAACGTCAACCAATCATTCTTCGGGCCCTAATTTTAAATAAGTGTTTAGACCATGTGTTCTTGTAAATATTTTTTTTTCTAGTATTTTAAGTCTAAACTTTTGCAGAACTAACTCAATGACAATGTCCCTTAGATTATTGCCAAAATATTGATAGCTCGAAAACAAACAGACATGTGTGTAGGTAGCCTCCCCGGTTTTCAACGGTCGTTTTAATATAAATCTTATATAATCTTTTATCCTTAAAACGTTATGAAGCTCCACTAGGAAAGTTCTTTCAAAATTCAACAAAATACATTACTTTATAAGCTACGAGCCAGTGTAAAAATGAAGCCAAATTGCTGCCGCATTCACCGTAATTTCCATAACCCTTCTCTAACGCGAAGAAACGCGGTAAAAAATTGCAAATGCAAGGTGTTTTATTACGGTTGAACCTTTACGAAGCCCCGCATATGGGCTCCTTATTTCAGAGGGGACTTGTGGTTGGTTTCAATTTCAATATATTATACCACCCGCGTTTTGTAACATATGCCTGGCTAAATACGAGTACTACGCAATAGCTTACGTAAGTGCTGAAGCTGGGCATTATGCTAGCGCAAACTTCCGTGGAAATGATCATATGACATGCTAATGACGTAGGGAATATGAAGTGGATAGTTAGTTAGTTAGTTGAAGTGGATATGTCAAATGTCAAACTTCTAATTCTATTGTGTTTCTCTCTTTTTGAAAATCCAATGTGGAATATCTACCGTGGGACGCGACACGAGCTTCTAAATTCTAAACAACGCGTGCCGGTCTCGCCTCGCGTTCAAAATATAGGCGCAAATTGTGCAAATAGATTCAAGTTCAACAGCCATGACGCGTATAACTGAGGCTCTGCACGTTGGGGTTTTCATGATACTCGTAATGCACTTGCTCGCTTGCATTTCGCATTTGCTCGTATCGTAAATGGTGATATTGTATGGAATCATACTTTGACTTAATGATCTGTATTGAGCCCACTACCGCTGATAGTTATTGTTTATTTATCTGCCTAGTAAGTTTATTTATTCCCTCACGAATGTGGTGAAAATCATTGTATGTATCATGGCATCATGGGCCGTACATTCATTACGAAATACTTATCAAAATTTACCAACGCCTTTTGATACTCTACTTCAAACTCACTTGGAACTTATTCTAAATTTAAAGCTCACCGAACAATTTTGGCTCCAAGCATCCCTTCCCATTCGTTACGATGGGCTATTAGGGGTGCGCAAAATTTCCAGTGTTTCACTGCCGGCATTTCTTTCGTCTGTCCACAGCTCTGGTGATCTCATAGGCTTGGATGTCGCTAAAAATGCCTGGCTGTCAGCCTGCCCGGGGTAAAATATTCCTTATGACCCTAAATCCCAAAGGGGCTGGGATGATGTTTGTGTACCCAGTGTGCGCGCCACATAAATGCCTCTGTGGCAGTGGCCAGTGATGTCGACCGACCGGGGCACCACGGACTTTCTTGTCAAACGCAGCGCGGGCCGCATTCTACGTCGCGTCGCGCTAAACGAAATAATCCGTCGGTCTCTTGTCTCTGTAAATTCCGTGGAGGATGGGACGAGTGCTCGTCTGGGACGCTACCTGCGTAGACACTCTCGTACCGTCCCACCTTCACGGTACTACATAATTATTCTTATTCTTATTCTTATAAAAGGCCGGTGCGGCGGCGGAGGCAGCGGAAACGCTCAAAAGGCTAAAATACAGTGGTCTCGACGCCAATTACAATTTACTTCTTTTGGCGTCGAGCCTCTTGGTCCGTGGGGCCCAGCGGCACAAACCCTGTACCAGCACCAGCAAATGTCCAAACGGCTGGTCGACGTAACCGGGGACAAAAGCGCTGGTAGCTACCTCGCTCAACTCATTAGCATTGCGATTCAGCGAGGAAACGCTGCCAGCGTAAAAAAACATACAACATAGCATAGCCAATTACATTATTCAGAAAAACTTAATTTACCAAATTAATTAAATTCTCCGAGCTGTCCGTAACCGGAGAATAAAATGGACGATAATAATTGGCAATTATTATCCAAATAACCATCGGAGTTAATTAGCTAAATCGCGTTAAATATACTTAATAACATAACAGTTTGTGTTTAACTTACTGTGCTACTAAACTAACTACTTTATTAGATAAGTAGAAATCCAGTGCTGTAGATAGAGAACACAGGTATTCATAAATATTATGATTTTTTTATTACTTATTTTTAAGTATATTGATGATTTAAGGGTGCGTTGACCTTTAACTAGTACAGTCGAGTTCATAAATATCTGTGCAGCTGAATGGATGGTATGTAAGGGTGTACAGATATTTTTGAAGCCTTTGAAACTGAACTCGACTGTATATTACACTTATTATGTTCAATGACATTTAATTACATCTTACTTCTATTTATCTTTTGACCACCATAATACGATTTCTTGAAAATCGACAAGTTGACCATTGATAACAAAGTACCTACTTACAGAAGGGCCTGCGGATAGGTGACTTCATTCATACGCTTATTAACAATAAGTACTTACCTACTCAATTAAACGTGAAAACTTGAAGTAAAAGTAATAAAGATGATTATTAATATAAAATATTGTTTAACCATAAGTTAGTGAAAGGGCACAATTCACCAAGCCACAGAACTCGGTCTTAAGTTCAAATAAATATTAAGTATTTAATTAATTTCACAAACTTGAAACAGTGATTACACAAGTCTAGAGTAAGATAAAAATCGTTAGGACAAATAATGTTAGGTAATAAATAATAGGATTAACGTCATTAGGTCATATAAAATTATGAAAAATAATGATTAGGAAGGACATAATATGAGGATATGAATAGTAATTATGCTAAATCCGTTACATGACATTAGAATAAGTAATCAATATGGCAGGTGACACTAGAGCATAAAATATTAGGGCAAAAAATCCATTTGATGCGAGGACAATCATAAATAGGGCAATGAGTGGTTAGGACAACCATTAAATTATGGAAAATAATTATTACGGCAAGAGATCGTTAGAGCTAATCCCTATTAGGACAAAACGGTTAGGGATAGTGATTTTAGGACAATCGTTGTTAGGAAGACCCATTAGTTTGTGTATTGTCCTGTATTGTATTGTAACAAGTAACTTAAACGTGCCAAATATGCTTGCGGCGTTGCCGCGTTGGATGGCAAGCGATATTCTTTGAACAATGTAGGAGCCGGATTGGAGAGCCACATCTGTCACCTAGATGCCGACCCAGGTCTTTGACGGGCCTTTTAGTCTCCGCACACGATGGCCCAGCAGTATCCACGGCGACCGGAACAAAATCGTCCGCCGGTTCCAAGTTGGCGTATTTAAACTGGTTCCCAGTTAAAATTAATATATCAAATTAATTACTCCTCGGGAACTTCATTACGTGAACTGTAACGTGAAACTAGCGCCAAGTTTTCGTCAAAAAAAACAAACCTGGAAGGTTTGTAAACTTTCAATGTTAAAATACCCACTTTAAATTCACTTTGCGTATAATGAGTCGCAGCGAGTCCAAATTTAAGCAGACCTATTAAATTCTCCTAAACTGCGACCGGTAAGTTCCGACTGGGTCGGTATTTAAATCAACGCTACGTCCGTACATTTGAATACGTTTACGTAGTCGGTATTACGTTAAGCCTGCAGCTGTTGCTGTCTGGACGTCGAGTGTTGATTTAACCGGTGATTGTTCAGATATATATACTCTAACCCCTTTCTACTCTCGTATAAAAATGGGTTGGTTAGATTTTTACGTAGACAAGCATCAACACTCTTCACACACACAATTCTCTGCAAAATATTCTGCATATTATTTCGTCTGTTTATCATTCCAATTCCGTGCTTATAAACTTAATATGTTGAGTATTGCCAGTAGATTTTAAGAGTCCGTTATACTTTTTTTACGATTTTGCGCAACTATTTGATACGATAATGGAGCAACTAACATGAATCTTGATACTTTTTTAGCATATACGAAAGATCATTTTAATTAATTTTAATGGAATGTATGATCTACTTTTCTGATTTTGTTTTTCGATTTTTAATAATGTAGAGTTAAATACTTGAGTCTTTTTAATAATCAAAATGATACCAAACCGATATGTACGAGTAATTTATACATATGTGTTGGAAAATGAGTCGTCTAAAGAATATATGAAGCGGTTTTTTCCACTTTCATATATTTTTTTCGAAAAAACGTACTATTAGCTAATGAAATTTTTTGAAAATTTGCTAAAGTTTAGCAGATTTATTTGGGTATGAATAAAATACATTTCATGAAAATTAAGATGCAAAAATAAACTTCATTTTATGCCTAATTAACTTGTATAAAAATAAATAAGGTGGTATAAGACTTGATACCAAAAATCAAGTTACAACATTGTATGAATCAACCACCTCGCAAAACAAGTTGTGTAAGAATTTTTGGTTACTAAATAATAATATATATAAAAAAAAAACTATTTTTTTGCAATAACAATACTTCAAACTAGCTTAGCAATTGCAATTTATATGCGTAGTTCATTATTAACGATTTTCACTTTAAAAAGTATACCGGAATAAAATTAACTAAAAACAATAATCATCTACTTAATATCTAATGTATGTATTTGTTTTAGAACTTTGGAAGTTGTTCGTTTTAGTTAAGTCTAGACACCCGAGGCTGCAAATGTCTTAGAGACGCGGTAACAGCCGCGGGCTAAATGATATGTATCTTGGATCTAGGATACCTATTAGAAGTATCACATAGGAGGTTGGAGGAAGACAACAGATGCTTTTGGCTTATTAAACTAAAGGGCTGGTGTTTCCCCAGTAGAGTGTAATTTAAGACACCAGCTCCACGGTAACTTGTGGATAACAGGTACTCACCTATTTTTCTATGTGTAACCACTATCCATCATAGTGTGAGTATATTTTGAAACGTTAGCAGACATGTACAGGTCTGCTCTTCTTAATATATATCTAAGGCAAATTATTAAAAAAAATAGGTAAGTAAGTCAAAAATTACAATTTCATGCCGCAAGCACATAGTCGATGGATTTATCTATTTAAAATGCCTCATTTAATCCATTTTTAAGTGTTTCCTTTAAATGAATAGTAATGGCGGTAAACAAAGAAACTATCTATACGCAAATACGTTGTAAACCGCTACTACCGTAGTAGTGTGTTAAATAAACTACGTGTTTGATATTCGGAGTCGATATCATAGTTATTTTGTTAAATACTGTTTCATAATAGTTACAAATTAGGTACACAGCGCACTATGAAACATTTGTGAAATATAATTATGAGGTTTTTATAGGTCGAGGATTCAATTTTGCCGGTAATCCGGTGGCTCTCTGATCTCTAGAGTTAATGCGCCGGCGACATCTAAGAGCATCTTCAGGAGCTTACCGAGACATTTATTTACTAACATTTATTTTCTGCCTAGTAGTGGTACGGTCAAGTGTATAAAAAAGTTAACGATGTTGATCCTTATGCCTCGGATGAACTTACGTTCTGAAATGTATAGTATTATTTATTAGACGTGACTTTTTATTTTATTTGGTTAAAAAACAGTTACTTTATGTTAGGTACTCTACTTAAGGATGCATAGAGCAAAACTGTAGCTATGTAGTATATAATGAACAATTGAAAGACATATGTTTAAAGAGTGGGTTCTCAAGCATAGCAAGATTTTCGCAAAAAGAGCTTTGATCCTGAACGACGAGTATCTACCTAAAAAAACATGTCACAAACGCTTTAACAAAACATTCTTAATTATATATTTTATATGGATTTTAGAGCCCATAAAAGTCGTTATAGTGAACTACTCGTAAGTTGAAATGTCCTTTATCGTTGAGAAGAGAGTTACAAAGATTTAACAGCTAACTCTGGGTCAATTGGCTTACACTCGTGGGTGCAATTGGCCCTTAGTACGTTTTCTTTATCAATAGCCCACAGATATTCCCACAACTTTTACCGCGCTCGATATATTTCTCTAATATCACGCCCATAAACTATACAATATAGCGTAGTAGTAGCACGGCAACGCAACGTGAACCCAACAGTTTGGGACCGTCTATATGTCACCGTAGAATTGTGAGTTAGTTTATAAACTAACTCGCGAGATCGTAAACAAACGCATATGTTAGGTTAGGTTAGTTTTCAACACACTTGCTCGTGACGATGTTTTTATCGTACCGCTTTTAGGATCATAATCCAAGATATTAAACACCTGTAGTTTTTTATTTAATTATATTATAGAACTAGTTCGGTAATTAGAGAACCCCATCAAATTAAGTTTGTACTCTACGAGATATAAGTAACTGCTTAAGGTTTGTACTTATTTCTATACTAAAACCTTGTGACTGTTTTTTTTTTATTGGTTAATTTTTAATAGATTGTAGTGTGATAATAATAATATTTAGGACAAAAAGCAACTTTTTTTTATAAATTAACTTCAAAGTTTACAGTAATTTACGGCCATGTTATTTTACAATTTCAATTAAAAGCTTATTTTAGAACCAAAATAATAATCTACTAGTATTTTATATATTTTATATAATAATTCCTGTAAAAGTGCATATTTTTCCAAAAAAACACGACATAAATTAAAAACCTTTTCGTAGGACTCATGGCCCACTGGCGCTCCTAGCGGCAAATTCACTCGCGGTAATCCTCATTTTGTCGGATTAGAAAGTTTTTTTTTCAAACAGAGTACACCGTTTTTAGCCGCATAATAACTTATGCGTCACTAAAAGCAATATATCCGTAAGACGTGTTCGCGGCAGCAGTAACAGCATGCTAAGGGCGTTGGATGAGCGCCTCGACTGCCCGCTCATTATGTACTGGGTAGAAGTAGTTATAGGTAGATGTAAGTAATATTGCTATTACTAATATAGATTATAAGCCTTAAAACCTTTTTGTTTTTTTTTTGTTACTAACACAATATGGATCAAGTGGTCTGAATTAAAGTATTTTTTATTATTACGTTGAATACATGGATTAAAAGTATTAAAACCTTCTGAATTTATAATAATTAGTGCTTTAAACAAAAATTATTTCATTTTATAATTTGGATGTTTGGCGGGCCTTTGCTTCAAATTTGCGCGCTCAACGCGATTCCGAAAAAATGCGCTCTTATGGCGCGCCGCGGTAACTTGTTTACGTAAAACATTTGTGTCCGTTTTCTTGCTTTATTGCATTGCAATATAAGAGAATTAGAAGTAAAACTATAACAATATGTGGTTGTATGGAAATCTTATTAAAAATGGCGCTTCAAAATTTAAGGAAATAAATTCGTATACAATTGAATAATGTTTCTACCAACATGCTTTTACTTGGTAACGATTCTTGAGACTAATCCCGCCACTCTTTACATTAATAATAAAGGCATATTATAATAACTTATTTTATTAAATATGAACTGTTCAAGTTTATGGTTCCATTATTGAGTGATTTATCCAATAGATAAACAGCGTTCAACTTTTGGGTGATTATTTTATTTAATGCTTATACGTGTACAGTGTGTAAGTCTAATACGGGCGATAAATTTAACCAAACATAGAATTCATTAGTGTTATCAATAATTAAAACATATTTTTAAGTTACACTTAATTATGACCCCACAATTAATTTTTTAATACAATTATCAGCAGCAATGTACTATACAATATTTGACGCTGACAGTTGTCAACGAATGTTTAATTTAACGCGAGTCTGTTTGCATTACATTGCGGGCCCAATTATTTTCTATGGATAAAATTTTAATTGCAATTCCATTTAAAAGTTACCTAATTACATTTCTTATGTCCTATACTAACCACCGTTAAGAGGTTCGCCCGTATTAGATTTACACACTGTATAAATCCTTATGGAAACGGTAGATTAGATATTCCATTTATGTCTTTAATTTCTAGTTTGCTGTTCCTTGATTTTTTTACTAAAAGATGAAGGGAACTTTCCTTGTCTAACTTAATTATTACGGGGCAAATTTAACTATGGAAATGTGACTGTTCAATGGATTAAACTATACCTAAAACATGAACTAAGAGAATTTACTAGTTCATCTATTGGGCTGCATTCCAATATATGAACGATTGTGCTACTTTTGTTAGTTCATTTCATCAACATCGTACCCAAAACTTGAACAAACTAAATTATTCGTCTTCCTATACTACCGTTCATCTATTGGTACCCAGCCGTTCATAATTAGGGTACACCCTTTTGCATTTTTCTGGTTCATCTTATGGATACAAATGTTCAGAGGGCACTTATTTGTTCATATTCTGGGCCCCGGGGAAATTTACCCATTACGGCTCATAATAATTTTTATAAAAATATTGGATGGTTTAAAGAGGGTTTGGAATAATTGAATGTAAACTAGACTATTATGTAGTATAACATAAAAAAATAAACCTTGTGAAAATTGGTTATAACATACGTAAAAAAATACAAATATAAGTTACTCGCTTAATCTTTAGTTTATTGGTTCCGATCCCCGAGTGATAAATATACCTACTTATTAGTGACGTTTGGGCCTCTTGTTGGATTTATTAGATGAAAATGTATAAGTAATACTGTCATCAACCGACGCCGAAAAGGCATCACAAGAAGCTTCAGGTAGTCAACAAAGGTCAGTCTGACTCATAGGTATCTATGCCAATTAACACATAATCGTAGGCATTCTGACATGATTCTGTCAAGTAAGTTAACGTATTTAATCAATTAAAGTTAAAATAAAGTTTTGATTTTTCTTTACAAGTGTGTTGAAAAATGTATGAAACGTGTGTGCATGATCATTATAGACATCGGCACCGGCCATAGATATCATAAGGAATAGATATCGCACGGAGGCGTAGCGCGTGTCGCAGCGATAAGGCCAGTTGGCCATATTACTATTCAACTCGAGCCAGTTGCAACTTAGCCGCGACCGTAAAATGTGCTCCGATATTTTCGAGAAATCCCGAATTGCTGCGTTGTTACCTGCAAAAATAGAAGTGAAAACAAAAACTTCAAGGACTATAGAATCACCTACCATATATAAGTATTCATGTTATTAGTTATTAGTTGATAAAATCGTGCATTTTTACAAATATATTCAGTGCCGTATGAATTTTCTCTATCGGACTAATTGGTTGGACAAATTGTATATGCGTTTTACATTGCCGGTTTAGAATAGCAAACAAGTTGTGTCGCGGTGGCAACCGCGCAATGTATAGAATTGCTAGCGATCTTCACAATCGCATGATTATTACCTGGTACGGCCGCTTGTGCCTTGCCGGGAACTAGAGATGCACCCGTGCCGATGTGCGTCGATAAATGTTTGGCTTGATTGTACTCATATAAGTAATAACATTTTCACATGTTTGTGTAATAAAGAAATTTATGTTGTACCAACCTATTTATTGTTGTATTGTTATCCATTCAAAAAATCAAGGGAGACATCCAGTATGTTAAAACCCAAACGTTTTTAAGTTTAATGTGTAAAATTTTTGTTAATGTCAATATTTGTTAATACGTCTTTATTTATGGTTTATCTTTAGATATTTTTATTTATCTAATCCTCGGCAATAATTCGAATGTCATTA
Organism: Lathronympha strigana; assembly: GCA_949128165.1. NCBI lineage: Eukaryota > Metazoa > Arthropoda > Insecta > Lepidoptera > Tortricidae > Lathronympha > Lathronympha strigana. Next base: position 6,353,309 of record OX421905.1, on the reverse strand, counting down.
TAAACAACTAAACCCCTATTGAAGATTGTGAATAAAACCTAAATTAATGCATTTTTATTTGTAAATATAACAATCATGCAAATTGGTCCGTAAATATACTGGTTGGAAAATTTTAATGGGCCCTGGAGGGAAAGTGCCTTTAACCTTAAGTCAGTTCATTTTACCTAAATAAGACATTCCTTTATTTCTGAAAAGAAAATGTTTCGCCTCACACCTGCTCATAACGGTTAACATTTGTATACCTCAGGAGTGCAAAGTAATTTGATGCAATCTTCAACTTATTTTTAACATTAGCTGGAGGATGGTTCATTATGCAATGATTCTGAATCATAAATACGAGTACTTGATTGCATTAATTAAGATTAAGATTAGATCTATAAAGTATTAGGATCTGTCAGTGCCAAGTTTCATAGATTTTGATAGCACGGACTGTGAAAGTGAATAAACGTTATAATTTCATAAAACTTTGAGGGTTAAAATAAAACCTTTAAGTTTGACATTTCATTTACTTGGAAGATATGTCGTGGTTTGAGCTAATAGATCACTCAAAGGGCGGTAAGACCAGTGAATATAATGGCCCATACAGTAGACGTTTGGTACCTGGAATACAATCTCATCTTGTGGTTACTTTATCGAAATGCCATGCACCCCTGCGAAACACGATGCGTATGCGTATACACACACACAGACTTAACTTGAAGACACTTAATCTATATTAAGTGTCTTGAAGTTAAAGACGACGACGACCTCAAAAACAACGTGTCAAAAATAATTATACTTAAACATGAATAGTCATGTTTAAGTATAATTATTTTTGACACATCGTCCACTGTAATATTTTTTTTAACCACGACCGTATCGGTTGTCCTAGTATTTTACTGTATTTTTTTAATATTCTGAGCGTATGAAATATCGATGGATAACAGTTTATCGACTTACACTCCTCTCTAACGCCACATTACGTGATCGCTTACCGCGCGCAGAGACGCTCTGTGATTGGCTAAAGCGCGCGGCGCATGTGGTCAGAGGAGGGGGCCAGGGGGTGGCCCTGGAGACATTAGTACCCATTATAACTTAGCTTCGTTACAAATCTTGTTACTTTAAATTATCTATGGCACCGGCTTATTGCGCACTCGCTTTCAGCTCGCGCGCACAATATCGCCTCGTGTATATTGACCATCATAGCACACTTACACAATGTACTATTATAATATTCCTAGTCAAATTATAATCTGTCGGAATTCCACAATTTAACGGTGACATATATATAAAAATATACAAAATCTGTCCCCACAATTAGTTGTTCATGGTTTAAATAGTAAAAGCATTTGTCAGCGAGAATTTGATTTGTCGTCTTACATTTGATTCTACAGGTATAATATTGTTCTGTTTCTCGAAACAGAACAGGGTGCGTAGCCAAGATGCCAATCGCTCACGCTCAGTCGCTAACGAAACGTAACTGTCATTGTCACATTAATAAGAAAGAGTGATAGAGAGAGGTAGCTACGAAACGTTATTAAGCGTGAGCGATTGGCATCTTGGCTACGCACACAGGTAATATAGGTACTCATGAAAGTTTTAATTAGGTAATGTTGATTTATCAAGTTAATATCTAAGCGCCTCGCCTGAAGGGCTTTCGAAAGCTTAAACTCGTAGTAGATTTAATTTAGCTCCGTGGAGGGGCTGATTCCTTAGCTTTTCTTCTTAATTTCGCTTAAGATGTTAGTCCAGTCGAGTCGAGTCGGTTTGTTTCAACAGCGCTCCTAAAGATATTATGTAGTTAGTTAAATACCTAATACAAAAAAAAGTTTTATACCATTAACAATGAAACGGGCTAGATATTTTAGTACCATGTAACATTAAAAATGAAAATGATTACCGGCATGAATAGTTGCTATTGTTTCCAAACGATTAAAATCTATATTTAAATTAGAATAACATAAAAATAATGCTGACAAACTTTTTTGTGCGATAAAGATTTGAAATTTCGAGCTATGTTTCTTGATTTCATGCGCTCGAAATCCAGAAAATCGCCTCCCTGTTTCCCTATTTTATTTATGTGTTTTCCTTTTCTAGCTACAGGACATAGTCGTACTTGTCGAGCATGCGTTGTGGATCGATACGGCGCTCGCTTTATTTCATTGTCCCGGAACGGAAACCAAACCAACCAACATGTATCTGTAGCTGTTCTTTTCAGACATAATAACGGCTTATCCGTTATAGAATTGTCTATAACTGTTCAATTATTTTTAGTAAACATATCTATTTTTCCTTGTAAAATATTGTCCAGCGAGCAGTGTTTTTAAATTATAAGCCGCCTAACATTCGAGCGAGGCAGTATCGCGATAAACTTTGACCTTACATATAAGAAATGTAGCACCATGGAGAGATAACCATATCATTAATTGCCACCTAATAACTATTATGTTTACGATGTCCATGCCGTATCGGCATACGTACCGTTTCCCTCGTCCTCGTCTGCCGAACTACAGGCTCAAATGGGCATACGCGGGCCAGTGTTGTGACTAGTCCGTACACAAAAATTAATGAAAGTGTGCAAGATTTGTTAGTGTAGTTGTATCATTTTCTATGTGTTAGTGTCGTCATTTCAGATTGTTTTTTTATATGTAATGTGTGAGCACGTTTCCCCCAAAAAAGTGACAGAATAATTTGTAGAATAACATGTCGCTTTGACGTCTCCCTTCCAACTTGTAGGGAGCCCGTGTTGCTCGAAGCTTAGTTTCGATCCGACTCTAAAACCAAATATTTATTCTGTCCGAACCCGGGCCTATACCACGAAAATCGAACGATTGCGGATTTGTATCTCCATCTCTCTCACACTAGCATATTGGAGTGACAAAGAGGTTTCCCGACAATGCCAATTTTCGATGTTCATGGTAGGCGTGCCGGTCTCGCAATCGCAGACGACAATGGCTTCTTGCCGGGATTGAGTCAATGTTGTCCCAATCCCTTATCGGTATTGCACCTGACCGGGAGTGATTGACTTTAGTTTATCTGATAGCCTTTAAGGATTTAGGGATTTATTTAATTGTGAGGTGGGCAAACTTGGAGTGAATGTAGATGTAAATCCATATTTAACAAGCATTTCCCAGAAACTACACTGTGAAGAATTTTTCAAAGTTTCACGTATTTAAGACCCGTTTTGGTAAATAATAATAAGAATTTTTATTTGTTGTAAAAATATTTTACTTGAATATCCGACGAAAGGGTACGTATAGTATACCTACCTATATACTATGTATTGCTCCATTTTAGAAAAACACGTATACTCACCACAGCTGGAATGGCACTTGGATGCTTCGTATCAAATTAAATGGCCTCCCAAGCTCTTTTGTTCAAACTGAATGCTGGAACCTAATAAAAACCAGACAGTTTAATAAAGTTATACTTCCTAATTACTTCTATTCCTTAATTAAAGCAGTGCTTTTGTCACAAAAGTTAAAAAAAAGCTTCACAGACACGCTGATAAATTGGGAGCAGATGTGCCATCCTGTCACGTGAGAAAATAGGGTACTTACAATTACAGCGCTCGAAAACAAAATAGGGTACTTACAATTACAGCGCTCGAAAACAAAATAGGGTACTTACAATTACAGCGCTCGAAAACAAAATAGGGTACTTACAATTACAGCGCTCGAAAACAAAATCCCTGTCAAGGAATGTAAACACCAGTTAACTGACTACTCGTTGAAACGCACGGAATAATTAATTCTGGTGACTGTAGGTGTTATATAATTAATGACATTTTATTTTCACGGCACTATTCCTTTACTAGTCCTTAACTTAACCACTGTCTTATTCTTAAAGGCGGATAGATCCCATATAATTAGGAAATTCGTAGTAAAAAGCCGCACTTAGACTGGGACGGCAGTAATAGCTACCAGATGTAAAATACGTCTCATCATCAACCTAAGTTAGTCCACTGCTGGACGTAGGTCTCTCCTCTTACACGCCACTGAGCTCGATCTTGGGCCTCCCGCATCCAGCCGCGACCTGCTACCCTAGAAATATCGTCACTCCACCTTGTCGCTGGACGTCCCACACTGCGTTTGCCGAGCCGCGGTCTCCACTCGAGAACCCGTTTTCCCCAGCGGTTATCGGTTCTACGAGCAATATGGCCAGCCCACTGCCACTTCAGTATGCTGATCCGGTGAGCTATGTCGGTGACTTTCGTTCTCTGCCGAATCACCTCATTGCGAATGCGATCCTTCAGAGAAACCCCGAGCATAGCCCTCTCCATAGCTCGCTGAGCGACTTTAAATTTGTGGACTAGTCCTACCGTTAGTGGCCACGTTTCGGAACCGTATGTCATAACAGGCAGGACGCATTGGTCGAAAACTTTCGACTTCAGGCATTGCGGAATTGGCGACATAAGCACTCGACGTAATTTCCCAAACGCTGCCCAGCCCAGACGTATCCTTCTGTCTGCTTCTTTCTCGAAATTGTCTTTACCCAACTGCAAAACTTGTCCGAGGTAAATGTACTCTTGAACAACTTCGAGAGTATTGCCCTGCACAGCAATCGGCTCCGGCCGAACATGTTCATTGAACATGATCTTGGTTTTATCCATGTTCATCCGGAGACCGACGTGTTCAGATGAATCGGCTAGGCTGTTCAGCATATGTTGTAAATCCTGCAACGATTCGGCCATGATGACAATGTCATCCGCGAATCTCAAGTGCGAGAGGTACTGCCCATTGACGTTGATGCCATATCCTTTCCAGTTTAAAGTTTTGAAGACGTCTTCACTAGAAGAACGGACGGTTCTCAAACGGACTACCGTTTGAGAATAATTTGGGGGAAATAACGTCCCCTTGTCTCACGCCCCGACACAAAGGAATATGTCCAGACTGTTGGTTTTGTACTTGGACTGACATTGTCGCAGCATCGTAAAGACCCCTCAGCACTTGGATGTAACGCCAATCGACTTGGCATCGTTGCAAGGATTCCAGAACAGACCAGATTTCAATAGAGTCAAAAGCCTTCTCATAGTCCACAAACGCTAAGCACAGTGGCTGGTTATACTCCTGACACTTTTGTATAACCTGTCGCACTGTGTGAATGTGGTCTATGGTACTGAATCCTCCTCGAAAACCGGCCTGTTCCGGCGGTTGAAATTCGTCGAGTCTCCGCGCGAGACGATTTGTGATGACCCTTGAAAACAGTTTGTAAACGTGGCTCAAGAGTGAAATAGGTCGGTAATTCTTCAAGAGGGTCTTGTCACCCTTTTTGAAAAACAACACTACAACACTCTTGCTCCACGCCTCAGGAGTTCTCCCAGTAAAAAGGACGGAGTTACAGATTTGTTGGAGCTCGTTTAGGACAGGAGCACCTCCTGCCTTCAAAAGCTCGGTTGTAATTCCGTCCTCTCCCGGGGCTTTTCCGTTTTTCAACTGTTCAAGAGCCCTCCCAATCTCATCTCGACTGATCTCTGGCATATCTTCGGTAAAATGGCGGGTGAGAATAGCTCTTGGATCGCCCTGTCCGGCATGTGCAGGTCGAGATGCATGCGAGGCGTACAACTGGCTGTAAAAGTTTTCGACCTCCACAAGAACCTCCGGTCTAGAAGTAACGACATCTCCACTAGGCTTGGTCAACTTCGTCAGTTGGCTTCTTCCAAGCTTCTCGACGAAAACTTTCGATCCCCGATTTTGCTCAATCGCACTTTGAATAGCGCGCGTATTAGAGCACCGGAGATCGCGTCGAACCAGTTTGCTAATTTTTTTATTAAGCGCCCGGTGTTCTGATGATGTGAAAGGTGGTTTTTCCCGTCGCTGTTCCATGAGCTTAAGGGTCTCCTGCGAAAGCTTTGACTTCTTGCCTGTATGTCGCATGTAACAGAATCTCGTTCCTTCTTGCCTGAGGACACCAATCACATTCTCAAGGTTCTGGTCAATGCTATTTGTTGTTTCCACAGCAGCAAATCGCACCTCCAGATTTGACTGGAAGGTTTCAGATCCTACCACGGTCTGCAGCAAGTTAGGTCGGAGCCTGGCCTTCATCAAGCGGACACGTTCGAGCTTAAAATCGATATTCAGAGAGCCTCGTAGAAGTCGGTGATCACTTCCGGTATTAAATCTGTTGATGACAGAGACGTCTCTGAATATGTGCTTTTTGTCCGCTATAATGAAGTCGATCTCGTTTTTAGTCATAGAGTCGGGGCTTCGCCATGTCCACTTCCTTTGGGGCTGTTTCTTGTAGAACGAGTTCATCATTTGATGAGCATCTGCCCTCTATGATTCCTGCTGCCGAAACCGTGGGAACCTATCACCGATTCGCCGTTATTCTGTACTCCGACTTTAGCATTGAAGTCCCCCATGACTACGTTATAGTGGGCAATGGTCGTGTTATGTAAGGCTTTCGATATGTCTTCATACATATCTTCCACTACATCATCCGAGTATGACGAAGTCGGTGCGTAAACCTGTACGACCTTAAGGCTATACCTCTCGGTTAGCTTAATTATGAGGTACGCTACCCTGCTCGACACACTAGTGATTTCTACGATATTGCCAATGAGAGACTTGTGTACCAGAAACCCTATTCCACCCCGAGATAGCTGGTCTCCCTCTCGAAAGTACATAAGGTGGCCCGATTTCTCTAGGGTAACAGTGTCCTCCCCCTCTCTTCGGACTTCCGAGAGTCCTAGAATATGCCACCTTATCGTCTCAAGTTCTTCTTCAAGCTGTGCCAGATGTTCGTCCAGCCGTAGCGTGCGTCCATTGTACGTAGCCAAGGTCAGTTGTGCGTAGCGGCCGTCCGTAACCCGGGGATTCTTCGCACCCCCTGCCCTGTTACCGTGACCGCCGCCGTAGCCAGGCAGAGCAGGACTGCCGGGAACTGGGGGCCTTAGATTTATTTGACTTTGCATGAGGAGGGTTTGCCCATAATCGCCACGCTGGGCATTGCGGGTTGGCGATCGCAGTACGTAACCATTCTCATCGACGACGCTGCTCCCCATCGCCGGTTGTAATTTAACAGTCACGTTTATTTGGATGGATATCCCGCCATCGGTCGGTCTACTTAGTAGGGTGTGTTAATAAGTAGTTATACCTTAGTCGCCTTTTACGACACCTCGGTAGGAGAGAGGTAGGGACCATTCTTGGGTGCCGGTCACCTCACGGCACTATAAATACATCTAAGTTATCAAAAAAATCGCCCGTGTCTTTAGATGCACAATTTAATTCAAACTTTTAATAAAATCTTTGGTTTACATTACCCTCAGTGCATCCCATTTCAATGGACAGTGAGTCCTATTTTGCCGCTGCGGGCTATGCATCATAGCGCTCCATGACATAAGTTACAGCCCAAAATTGGATTCGGAAATCCCGTGAAATCACGATTAATCGAGTGTAAGACGTATATGTACATAGAAACGGGATACTGCTATTTTCAAAAATGAGTAGTCGCTTAGTGAAACTGGCGTATAAAAGGAACTAGAACAGAGTCACTTTTCTAACCAGGCAAAAAGTAAAATATTTTACTTATATTTCACTTTAATTAAGTACGAGTAGGTAGGTAGTTTCCGTAAGTAGGTACATTGTCATAATTATGCTTCATTTTATGAGTCTGTTTAATTAAGCAACGTAGCTCTTTGGTCTCTTTGAACTTTCCGGTTCTCAACACAGGTACTTACCTATGAGGGAGAGGAGTCATACAGCTTCCAAAGGTGCGTAATTTGCGACAAATGAGCTCCTTGTACTTACTTACACCGTGAAAGGCGATTCTCGCTAGGGGATAACGAAATGAGAAAAAACTGCGAAAAAATAAGAATTGCTTCAGAATTCAATTCACGTGTGTAAAAGAGCCGGTCGTCTGGTCGTCTTCGTGTCTCGAAGTAGTAGTAGGTACATATAACTAATATATAAAACGTGATAATTACCGTGTGTTTGTTTTATTGATCAGCCGATATTTCGACAATTTAATAACAAAACGACATTATAAAAATATAATGCAAAAGACCATGTTAGTTTAAAATCGTATAGTACCCATCTAATTAGTAAACTCATCTTATAATTTAAATTACCTGTACACAAGAGATCACTTCCGAGTAAATAGATTTGGAAATAATAGTTTATACTCTCTTAAATACTTAAGTATGGACTTTATATTTTTATTTGACATCGTATCTATCGTATCTTATTAGCAAAATATCTGGTAAACAACAATGCATATTAATATAACTGCTGCTGCTGTGCTGTAAATAATTCTACACAATATAACCGAAAAAAATTATGAAATAATCATAGAACATTCATTGACGTAGGTAAGAAATCTCTCTCGTGAAAAATAAATCAGGAAAGTAAATAAAGTCGGCACCTCATAAAAGTGCTATTAATACCCTAATGCTATTCCTCTGTTATCGATGACAGCTGTCGAGAAACATATTACCTAAGAGCTTCGAGCAACATGGGCTTCCAAATTAAGAGGGTTGGTTTGGTTCGAAGAGTAAACGCTAACTTCTTACTTAGGAATCAAGTATAAGAAATTAATCAGATGTTTGTAATGGTTAATTGTAGTCATTATTTTGTTAATTAAGGTACCAACACTGAGTTTAAAATAAATCAGATGCAAAGAATTATTAAAATTTTAGATATTAAATAAAACACAGTCTATCCTCTTGTCTATCCGCGTTATATATTTTAGTATCGCCTAGACCGTTTATTTAGTTAAACAATTTAACCTACATTTTGTAACATAACTTAAGATTTGTTAGAACGAATCCAAAAAACGTGCCAACAGTATAATTTAGTTAATTCAGAATACTAAAACTCATGTATAACTCTTGTTATTGAGGAATAATAAAATTTAACTTAACCTTGGTTCATAGAAAACTGAATGTTCATCCGCCTAAAATTGCAACTACATTTTGCCGACGAAACAGCGAGCGGGATAAAAATTAATTACTAAATAAATAAGCACCACTCCCAATTAGTTATATCTAGACGGCTAAACAGCATATTCTCGATGTAGCAGGCAGTCTACACAGGCACAAGCCCATTGTGCTCGGAGGGCTCTACATGTCTCCGAGCCCACTTCACGCGCGGAGCTTAGCTTGACTTCACTAGTTGACATGCGTGCGACCAAACATTGCAAGATGGTTGACGGGCTGGGTTCACTGAGAACTTTTATTTGCGTTTAAATAGCAAGGATTGCTTCGAATTAGGGAATGCTAACCGGTTAACCGGCAATTTGTCTGATTTGACAGCCGTTAAATAACGGGTAATTTTCAACCAAAAATAATATATAAAATAATATATATAATTAATAATAATATAATAATAATATAATAATATATAATAATATATAATTAATAATATATATATAATATATATAATTATATTATTCACCGAAGAATATATATAAGTAAATAAAAATTCAACAATTTATTCAATAAACACATATACTATTAATATAGAAATGTAAATATAATCCCAAATTAGGTACCTAGAGAGTAGATATTTGGCAAAAAAAAATGACATTGTGTTGCATGTATGCGGCGCTCCCCCTAAACATATTTTTCTCGCAATTCATATACAAAACTAAGTAGCGGCACACAAAATACACCTGTAACTGTAATATCATTACCATATTTATGTTACTGAGTAAGTAAAACCGCCGACATACGGACGGACGGACAGACGGGCTGGACGAAACCATAAGGGTTCCGTTTTTGCCGTTTTGGCTACGGAACCCTAAAAACAAGTACTTAAACTTAAAATTTTATTATGGTTTAAGGTAAGTAGTATAATTTAGAACCTACACGGTCTTAATAAGTAGAATAGCATAGATATTTGACTGGTTAGACGAAATTATGGTTTCAAGAGCGTAAAGGTGGAAGACCTTTTTAAACGACTTTTGTTCAGCGTTGTCAGTATACTTATTTTTATGTCGATGCCGATAACACGATTTCCAATATCCCCAATTAAGGTCCGACCGTGATTCTTGGATAAATTATACTAGTCTCGAGCCCCTTACAACACTCGTTTTTACAGGGGGTTAAGATGATTGGGAGAATGCGAGTTCTTCCAGTTAATCAAAATAGTTACTTGTAACTTTCTTGATCTTTTTTATTGGGCTCGAACCGTACCGTAGGGCCGTGGTGTGAATAAACACGATTAATCCGTTCTAAAGTGTTTAATTTCAATGATCAACCATCTCGGAAACAGAAGTCAATATTAGCGATTGTCTGTTATATTTTATCTTTTTGTAACAAACTGAATTGTGAACTGAATTATGAAGAATAGCGACAATCTTTGAGTTAATAGCGCCACCGTAGATGAATGTCGAATAGGACATTGTTATAGGTCGGATCCGTTGCTGTATATCCGTTTGTTTCACGATCTAGTAAATTACGCGATTTATCCTTGCAAACTTGTGCAGTAGGCAAGTCAAGCCAAATCGCTCTTTATTCCAAGGTAATACGTTTTGTGTTTTCCGTAAATAAAGAATTGTAGACAGAAGTGTAGGCGGACGGAGCACGAGACTGCGTGTCGCCTACCAACCTAAGGCAATACATTAATTTATTAAAACTCTGTACATTACAAACCCGTAACATTTCCTACAATTTTTTTAAGCAGTTTGCTTTGTTTGTTGGTAGTTTGTTCACTTTATTACTTTTATATCGTCACTTCAACTTATTATCTAGCTACTTATTCTTGACTCTGAAACTGTCACAGTAGGTACTTATCCAAGTTCTGCTGTGATGATATTTTAAAGTCACTCTAAACATTATCCATTCTCAGTGAAATTTTTAATACATTAATATAATTTTTACATCAGATAAACTTATAGGGCGTGAGTAAAGCCAGGAAAAATAGCGCAACTTCTTGTTGCCATACAAAACTGAAACACCATGCTTCAGCCTATGTTGTGAAGGCGCGTCTATTCCCAAATTGCATGGGGTATTTACCCACGCTGTTGTCACCCATTCAGCTGGTGGACCCGATTTAATAACGGCTGACGGTGAATTACTTGCCCACCAATCTTATTTATTTAAAGAGATACAGGCTGACATTAAATAATATACTACATTATATAGTATTCTATATAATCTTTCTTGATGTGAATTCTTGATGTGGTTTTACTAATTGAGCAACGAACTTTCGATATAAGAAAAAATATTTTTACAGTAAAAATATTTATGCAATTGGCATCCCGCCTAGCCGGGGAACTAGGACGGGTATGTGTGAATCGCAGTTTTGGGCCTGCACTACCCACTAATCCGTCCACAGTGATGGTGACGGCGGTGGACACAGGATCGCTCTAGGCATGCAACCGCGAACACCGTCTGCTACAACAGCTGTGGCTGTCTCTCCTTTGGGGCCGAAGCTTCCCCGCCCGAAGGTAGCGTGCAGGGCGACACCATACGCTAGTCCTTCATGACAACCTCCACGCCGCAGCAAGCAAGCAGTGGCAACCCCCGGCCCGTTATCATAGGCTCTCTGCCTAGACAGGGTACGGAACCGCAGTTTTATACAGGACAGCGGCATTCTTGTACCTCGGCGGGCCGGGCCCGAAGGCCCCTATAGCCAACACTCTCTCTCCCTTAATGAGAATCCTCCTTCTGCGGAACCCCCCATCCCCTCCTGACGGGATATTTGCAGGACCGGAAATCTTTCTCCCGAATCAGAATGAATGAGAAGAGGCCTGGCTCTCGAGGAGGTTTCCCGTTGTAGCTCCCTATTATGAACTAACCTAACCTATCCGTTTGTTTACAACCTCACGCGTTAGTTTATAAACTAACTGTACTCACAATTCTACGGTGACATATACATTGCACCTCGTTTCCCCCTAATAGTGCAGATCAATCAAAACATACGGACGCGCGTGACTGGCAGGCCGGCAGTATAACATAAATTGACACTAATCGCACCCGCGCATTTATGAAGCCAGGGCCACTCTTCCTGCGCCTGAAAGGACGTGATTTAACACCAATCTAGCTCTTGTGACGAGAATAGCTTTTATACACAGCGTGTACAATAAAATTATGTACCGTGAAATGGGGCGAGTAGGGATTTTTAAATACCATTATATAAAAATATTTTATGGAAAGCGGTCACCGTAGCCTATGGACACCTGCAACTCCAGGGGAGTCGCATGCGCTTTGCCGACCCATTAAAGTCTCGTACACTCATTTTTTGTTTTTGAAGAACCCCATACTGTAATCCTTCGGCAAAACCTCGGCAGGGAGCTCATTCCACAGCCGGAGCGTCCGTGGCCGGAAATTTCTCTGAAACCGCACAGTGCACGTCCATTTTGGTTGCAAGGTGTGTGGATGAGCGTCCTGTCGATGGCGAGCGGTGCGATGGTGAAAAGTGGAAGTAGGCATCATGTCAAAAAATTCTTCAGAACACAACCCATTGTATAGGCGATAGAACACATGAGAAGGCAAAGTCTTTCCTTAAACTTAGACTAAGTTTTGATTACGAGGTTAGTTGGGTCATGAATGAGGTGAAAAGGAATAGTAGAGAGGTGAGTAGGTATTTTTAGCCAAGAGTTGTCATATTGTTACAAAAATACATTATTCTCTCTTGGCAAGTCACATTTGGAATATTGTGTCACTTCTAGCAATTGTCCCATCGCCCTCAGTTCCTATTCTTCCCAAACCCTAACTATGTGGTTATGTACTATATTGTGTTTATCGTAAAATCTATGAAATGAAATGACAGATTTCCATTGAAAAACTAAATAGTATACGACCGGAACACTTTTTTTTTAATTTATCTTATTTTTTTCGGTACTAAAAATGTACCTACAAAGGCTTCAATAAACTAATTACACTTCTGCCGCGAAAGCAGGAGGTTGCTGGTTCGATCCCAGCCCTGCTCACCGGGGGTCTTGGTCACTTTTTCCGTAGTATATGGCATCTCTTTCAATTTATAAAAACACTTTTTAAGTATAGGTACACATAAATTACCGTGTCACATATAAATATCAACTTTTATCGAGGTTTAAACTTCAAATTCGTTCCATCTCACCCCAGTTTACTGTACCATGGGATGCCCAAATTGTTCATTTAGCCTGGAACTCAGGTCTTGTAGAACTTAAAATAAGTGCTAATTACCGTTGGTCCTTGTCACAGTCTTAGTTCCATTGTCGCCGAAATACTATACTATATCGACTAGTAGTTAAGTTCCCCATCCCCTAGTTGGTGCGCCATAATTGATAACCTGACTAAATACTTCAGCAGGCCTACCACGAACATCGAAAATTGGCATTTACGGAAAAACCTCCTTGCCACTGTAATATGCAAGTGTGACAGAGATGGAGATATAAATCCGCAATCGTTCGATTTTCGTGGTACCTAATCGGCGTGCTGGGAAAATTCCGTTTATTTTTCTTTAGGTTTTAGCGATTACCTATAACCTTAAAGGACTAGTTTTTGATAAGTACGAAGTTGCGTTTGGCATTCGAGGTCACATATTTGGTTTATTCAACGGGTCAACAAGCCAATAACATAAAAATGCCTGCAAAAAATTAGATCTATCGAATTTGGAGCAAAGTAGCCCGTACCTTTAGGTGACAAGGTTACTGGACTAAAATTACGCAAATTGTGTATGGGGTCAGCTATTTTGAAACGTGTTTTTAAATGATATACTTTTTAAACTAATACGGAGTTAAGCGATTTTTAGTATGGAATTTAACAGCCAACTGTGGGTTACTTAGCTAATCTTGGTTGGCGCAAGTAAATAAATAAATAAATATTTGCGGGACAATCTTACACAAATCGACCTAGTCCCACGGTAAGCCCAAGGGCTTGTGTTGTGGATACTAGACGACGATATATATAATAGATAGATACATATAAATACTTAAATACATAGAAAACATCCATAACTCAGGAACAAATATTCGTGATAAACACACAAATAAATGCCCTGACCAGGATTCGAACCCGGGACCTCCTGCTTCGAAGGCAGCGTCACTACCAACTAGGCTAGGAGGCCGTTAAAGTGGAGCAAGTGGAGCTATGAATGTATCAAGTTCATTTTGAAAACCTCGTCTCTTCGACTGCACCTACCTACTTACTGGTTAAAAAAACAAACTACACAGCCGAATAGGTTTGCTGCAGAATACTGCGCAGCGGCGTGTTATCCGGGATATCGGTGATGTCCTGTCAACGTTCCCCTAACGTTTCTCGCTCGGCCATTAAAGTCCAATAAATCTCGGCTATGTACCTATAGTTACATATGGATTTATAGGTACAGCAAATCACTGGTAGGTACAAACTAATAAATGTATTTCCTGCTTCCTTACAAGAGTAAACGTAGAAGTTGGCATTTTGAAGCTTAGGTATAAGTACATGTATGTAGTCTTGTAAGCTCAAGTATCACTTTGTATGCCGTTTTCAGTCGAACTATTTGCACAGAGTTCAGCTTGACGCGACGTGAATAAAATCAAACGATTTAGCTTCGCAAATATTATTTCATCTCACTAGCTTGGAAAACTTTCCTTTATCCTTTAAAAGGAGCGGGTACTAACATTTTTTATCCTCTAGAGGGGAAAGTAATTTGACCTCGAAGTTTGACATGTTGCTTCCCGTTATTAGCTGGAACATGCAGTATTAAACGACTTTTTATTTATTCGTATGGCAAAGTTAAACGTCGATAACAATTTACAAATCAATTTTCAGGCTCATTAGCCATTTGATGGCATCGTCGTTGAGGTTGATCAGGTCGTCGGAGGAGTTACCAGCGTAGCGAGTAAGAGGACAGTCCTCGATAATGTGCTGTATGGTTTGCACTTTGGCACCGCAGTCGCAAGCAGGAGAGGCAGTCCAACCACAGCAATGCCTGTATTGGACACTGCGGCTATGGCCAGTACGGAGTCTGTTAAGAGTGCACCAGTCTCGTGTTGGGAGTTCGGCTCCGCTGATTTTCCCCAGTCATTCCTGCTTAACATTAAAATCACCTTCGGACAGATTTTTAACGATGTCGTATAGTGCATTTGCAGCATTACCTTTTGTTATTGCGGGCTTCGGATTGGTGTTAAACGCCAAGCTCTGAAGTACCTGGATAGTGTCCCCGTGTTGCCTGGCAGTGTTGATACCAGCCTCTGAAAATCCTTTGCCTGTGTGACTATACATATATGTCATTAGCATAAACGAATTTTCTCGAGTTGGTGATTGGAAGGTCGTGGATGTACAAGTTAAACAGGATGGGGGCCAGTACTGAGCCCTGAGGTAGGCCGTTGTTTAACTTTCTGGTGTCACTGATTTCGGAACCCAAGTGTACTTTAAACTATCGCTGGGTGAGCATACTAAGGACTAATTTGACAAGAGGGAAGCTGGGAACTACTGACTAACTGAATAATTAACTAATACCTATCTCTCATAGATTCAGTTTGGATGAAATTTGTAACAATATTTCATTTCTCGCGTGATTTTGAGGTAAAATTGTTGTATTACACTCCGCGGCAACGTTTTCTCTCCTCTCGCGCTTTGAGAGTGAGACCCTGGCAACGCTCATGATTTAATTTTTTTAATCTTTGGCTTGCTCAGGTCAGAATATAAGCTCGCGAAGTGAACCACAAGTTTGCCCCCTTAATTGTATTATTATTTATACAAAAATATATACAGTAAGATAAGGTAGATAATATAGTTATTTGTATAACGAAGGTATGATTTGGAAGTCTCGTCAAATCGCTGTCATTAAGTGGTTATTTTTCAATTTCGCTTGAGAGCCAGTCTCCTCTTTAGCCCGCCCCCATGGCTGATATTACAGCACGAAATTGCAGCAATCCAGAGTCGTGGTATCATTGTAATCATTGTATTAGATCAGTGCTTCCCTCCGTATCGCGGCGCGCGGTTCTCGCGAAAAAGTCAATTTTTAATTCGCGGTTAAAAGAAAGCGACACTTCCCTCACAAACAGAAAATGATAAACACCATAAATATGTGAATGTTCCGTGCTTAAAGCAGTGTAAACTCAAGTGCATCACTATGAAGATCACCGAATCCATAGCAATCGACAATGAAGTACCACCCGACGAGAGGTACCTTCCCGTAATAAATAATTTATAAATTCGCAATATGAATTATCAACACCGGGCCGATTTGATAAATTAATGTTGGCGTTCTGCAACGCATACAACCCGACACAATGCATATTTACATAAACTTGTTGGCTTTCCGCCCTCCATAAATGAAAATGACATTAACAGGGGAATGACAAGGTGTAATCATTCAGGGAAGAGATAGATCGGTGCAAAATGATTCGCACCGAGAGGTGAGATCGTCCCTCGCCCTACTTCCTGTATTTTGTTCTGATGTAAACACTGGGTCGTCCGAAATCCCGGGTCGTCGACCTCCCTCACACCGCGGTGACAGGGGTGGCCACGATTAATTATAATAAAATGCAACAAAATGTGAGCTGCTCACGCGACGGTTCATTCCTATGGTAATGAAATGAAGTAAATGGTATTGTCGCTTGACTCGTGGGCGGTAATTTTTCGTGTTACACGGCCCATGGGTACCTACCTGACAGAAGCAATTGGATCTCTTCCTGTGTTTCGCAATGATATTACGACAACTTGAAATTGATATAAATTACTCTCCTTACATACATTCTCAATTATTCTGTTTCTTTCGTAATAATTTCGCGTACACTTTAGACCTAGTTAAGTTTTAAATAATTAATTATGTTCAAGAGAAATACCTACAATGGTTTACGTCCATTTACAGAATTTATGCCCATGAGCTGATGACAAGCTTCACAGCGACAAAGCAGGGCTAAAAATGCGCATTATTTTGCACGCGAATTAGTGACACTGACGGGGACAAAGCGACGCAAATGTGCCTAATGGAAACATAATTACGATTTACAAAAGGTGTTTTTCAGCTACAGGTGCTTTTTGTAGTCTCGGAAACTTTTATAGTTTTCATCGACTAATGATTCTTATAAATAAGCTTAAACTATTTCACGTAGGAGTTTTATTGTTACCCTTGGACCTTGGATTTCACGATGTTGCATTTATAATTCAATATGTTTTGTTTAAATTGTTTGATTGTTTGTCTCAAGTCGCCAACTAATCAGCAAAAGAAAGACAAATGAGTTCTTGTTCTTAGCTTCTCGCGTAGACTTTTTATTAAAAATTCTCGGAGGAGCTGGAGAATGTTCATTCGGATTGTTTTGTTTCAAGGAGAGCCTTTGCGTGTCTCCAAGACAAACAAGGCGTTGGGATTTTGTCGGAATTCTGAAGTAAAAGTGAGAATGTTTGGATATTTCACGCGGTGCAAACTGAAGACAAATACTACTGTCGAGCCTTTTGAGTATTCTGTTTAAATTACTTGTTTTCTTGTTTTATGGAAAACCCCTAAAAGGAGAATAGTCAAATATATGACACAGTGTTAAATATCCTCGTATGAACGTGGCCGCAGTTAAACCAGGATTGATGTGCCCTAAAATTGGTAGAGATTTGAATTCAAGTTTAACAAGTTTAAGTACTCAATTGCTGCCTGTTATATATTCGTTTATCTAACTTAATGTACATTTTATAGATATATTATATTGGTGCTACACCACGCTCTCAAAATGTGTAAGTATTTTTTATTTTTTATTAAAATAAAATTAACATATACCTAGCTAATTTCAAAATGCTACACCAAACACCAAACAAAGTCAGAACTTTTTTTGCAAGAGATTCTTTAACCTGTATTTTTTGAAAATTTCAACTATTCTCCCACTTGTTTCCGCGAAAGATATTACCTGCTTGTTCATTTCTTTTCAATTCACAATAAAACATTATCTATTATGTATTTGGAATTGCCCGCTCCATCTTCTCCGGAAATAAAAAGAAAAAGTCAACGGGAGACGCTTCAAAACAAGATTCCTCACAGTACAAGAGCCAATATCAATTTAATTTTCCCACCATTCTTTTTATAACTGATTACTTTGTGTTCGAACCATTTTTATTAAATTAACAACACACATATTAACGTTGTCTGTAAAAAAAGTGTTTGTTTGTAGTAAAAGTCACCACTTTGTCGTTTGTAAATAAGATTCATTTCTAAATGAATGAGCACAAATGAGCATTTGTATTGCAATTAATCCTGTGTACTATCGCGTTCAGAATTGCATGGGCAGTTTATAAATGAATTCATTCATAAATTGCCCATGCAATTATGATCGCGTGTGTACCATACATAGGATTAATTGGTTTAAGTATCTATCATAATATGGCGTTTAAGTATCTTTAAGGTCCCTTTAGGCGTTTTGTTCTTTGACCTAAAAGGAGTGTAACAACGCAAACGGTCCTAAAATGATAGATAACTACATATGGCTATAGTAGGTACTATAAGGAGCCAGCAGTGAATCAGAAGAGAAGACAAAGACTTCCGACACTACGCTGAACGTATACGTAGCTCTTACACAGTGTAACGTATTCTCGTTGTGTACCAAGCTTACAAATTTTCGATGCAGTCAAACCATGGTAAGTTAGCCCTCTGAGATCCCTCCTAACATTTACAGATAGCCAGGGTTTACTGGAAGTATGATTTCATAATAACACTTGTTTTGTTGACCGAGCGTGAGCGAATTGAGCGAAGCGAAGCTTCAGGTTGGGGTAAAAATGCTTTTGTATGTCCGTTTGTTCTCCTCTACAAGTTGCATTTCTCAACCGTTTCTTGTGAAATTACGTGCGCACGTTCTATAGCGTTGTAGTTTTTTTTTTCGTTCCTTTTTTTGGAAAATGTTTGATGTTATGGAAATTGGTCCAAAGGACTTATGCACCACCTAGGTCTATAGCGCTTAAGACCATACGCTCACGAAGTACACCTCATAGAACTATTAGTTATTGAATTGGTTTTGTCCTGATGTTGAACAGGAAAGCATCTGCTAAAAAGTGTCTGTAATGAAGGTCCACCAAAGCAATCTCTTCTAAAAAAATCTACGAGAAGAGATAAGCGATCTGAATAAAATAAGTATTATTTTACTTAGACAGGTGGTTTCCTGTTCAATATCTTCGAATATGTCATATTCAAAGAACACAATTCGTTATTGAATTGAGTTGAACATTATTTAAGCGGTGGCGACAAGAGTCGAGTAGACGGAGAAGCCACCCATTGATCACGGCGGCGGCGGCGCGCCAACGAAAGTAAGAGCTACGGCACCAGACACTACGGGCTGGGTGGAGTGCCACTGGTAGCGGGACGCTTATAAAAACGTAAACAGCGAGAGTTTAATGATTCAATTAATATAAATACAAAACGTTCCATAATTCGGAGTGACAAGAGACGAGTACACGTAGCTGCCCAACAAACAATATAACCTTATAAAATTAAATCTATAAGGCCTCCACTCTTATAGCTGTTTTATAATAGCTTTCATTGTGTCACTATACTTTATAATGGCACATTATAAGAATGTTTGCTTATATTGCCTTTGTGTTTGCCTTTATTCTTATAAGTCGGCTGTATAAACGTTAATATATCCAAGTAATATGGCTACAATAAGGGCTCAACATTTGTTATACTCTTATAAATATATTATTTTTGGCAATATAAGCCATTATAGGATACGTTTTTGTTTGTTGGGTGTCCACTTATCATGTTGTTCTCGTACGCTACAATTGTGTAGGAAATAATTATGAAGATTCGACTCATTGTCCTTTAGAAGTTATATAAATCTAGGGTTGCTTGGTATCAAATTCATATAAAAACCGACTTCAAACAATTCTTTTATTAAATTTGTTTTATGAAATAATTGAGAAAGACAATGCTCGATTAACTTAAAATGTTTTCATCCTTATTAAAATCACCATGAGTGTGTGATTTAAATTCAGGAATTCATCCCATATAATCATCAAGAGCGGGTCCCTATTAACGGGAAATCGCGTACTGAATTCAAAATCAAGATAGAGTGACCAACGATGGTTGGTAATCGAAATATAAATAAATAGACTGATCACGCCGAACATAAGCCGTTTAAAAATGTGTTCCACTTCTTACGTAAAAGCATAATTTCTTCTAGTTAACCAGACAAATATAAATATACACACTTTACTTATTTAGACCATATGCTGTACTTACGTGTACAACATTAAACCATAATAAAATTTAAAGCTTTTGATTTGAGCGGTAATTACGTTTCGATACATATCATTATTCCAAGTAGTTAGTGTCAATTCGGTTTTGAAGATGAAATAACACCACCCATTTCGCTGGAAGTGGAACTATGCCCTAGGGTCACTAGGCACCTACGTAGCGTGGCTATGCAGATATTGCAGTTGATAACGAGCTGGTTAGCCGCCAGTTCGCATCCGAATACTGTTTTTATCAGAAATTCGCGTCTGGATCCAACATACTACTTACCGAGCGTGAAGATGGGAAGTTGGCACTTTGGCTAGACGACTAATTGATTTCTGTGGTACCCCTGTGGTACAGTCAAGTGTAAAAATATGGTGGCGCACATCTTACTCAAAAATATGTCCCATAGCACCTTATGCCGGTGTAATAAGAGCGTAGTACCATATTTATGAGTTGATTATGTCGAACCATATTTATGAGTTGATTATGTCGAACCATATTTATGCACTTGACTGTACAGAGAGCCTTCGTGAGACGTCGTCATTCGCTCTTGTCCTGTGCCTCGCGCTCCGATTCGTGTTTCCTGTAGCCAAATTAAAATTAATGAAGACTTATATTTCATAAATAATTAGTTATGTAGACAAACATAGCTTAATCTCATTGCTCCTGAGTAAAAACACACGCGAACAGCAAACGGATTCAATGTATTTGTTTTGTACTCAGACTTAAAGTCATGGCAAGTAATCTACTACAGACGTGCCAAACAAATATCGCACAAATGTACTTTTAATTAAATGTTGAATTCCCCGGTTCGGAAACGGTAAGTATTTGAAACCTTCTACAGCTAGTGTTAACTTTTGTAACAAGCTCTGCTTAATTTGGGGCTAGGTTGTTTTATTTATTTACTTTCTCCTCATTCGCTCTCTCGGAAAGCGCTGTTTTGTCTTTTAAAAATAGCGGAGAAAACGCATTTTATCCACTAGTGAGGAAAGTAATTTGACCTTACGTTAATTCCTACCACCCGTCCACCCGTCCGTTCCACTTACCAAGCGTCCAGTATAAGCGAGACCTGTACGACCGTAGTAAATATGCGCAATCGGAGGTCGCATTTTTAAATTGGTCAAGTCTTATCCCGCACTTGGTAAGCTATTGGCAATATCTAAGTACTAAGAACTAAGAGTGACACTTTTTGACCTTTAGTTTTGAATGTTTTCATTAAGATAGACAAGGGAATATTATCGAAATGTAAGTTATATTTCGATAATATTTGTAAGCGGATATAGTTATTATTTTCCTCGCGATTGTGAAGAGAAAAATGTTGTAAGTATTGCACTTATTGGCGGCAAACTTTGTTCAACTCTCGTGGCTTGAGTCCCTCGTAAAGCTCAAGATTCCAATTTCGGAATCTTTCGCTTGCTCGGATCTCAATATAAGCCCGAGAGTTAAATAACAACTTTGCCCCCTTGTATAATATAAAATTATTTCAGATTGTGAAGAGGAATCTGAAATAATTGCTCTCTGCCGTTATGGCAGTAATATAAATATAAATAGAAAGAAAATATTTATTTGGCGTATGAGTATTACACAACCTTACAAAAATTGTGTTATTATAGGTACACCAGTAGTTAAGGATGACTCACACTAGAACGGGACGGGACCGGACGGAGCGGGACGGGAAAACTTGTAAATTTCTATAGAAAGCGTCACGTGACATCTGAGGGCTCCGAGCTATCACGTGATTCTTTCTATAGAAATTGACAGATTTTCCCGTCCCGTCCCTTGCTAGTGTGAGTCATAGCCGCTTTCTTGTACAAATGGACGAAATTATGGATTATTATGGATTAGCGAACATTGGCGAGTAAAGCGGTAAATAAAATGTGCGTCAAAAAGATGTCATGAAAAGTATATGGTTTTGGCTGCCTCTATCTATGTTTGATAATACATGTTCTAGGTTCACAAACTATGACAGCCATGAATGCAAACTCTGCCGATACTTGAAAGGAATTTAATAATCATTAACATATGTTCAGCTGTACTGCACAGTGCTAATGATACGATGAAAATTATTTCAACCGCTACGCGCACAGATATACAATGATTGTAAGCTCTCCGCCTTCATGAAACTGCTGAACTTACTTCAACAGCTTCAACGCCGTATACAAACTTATGTTCCGAACTTAGTGTTGCAAGACTGGTTTGTAAATTCTGCTGATTAGATTACGAAGTTTGCTACCGCCTACGGCGTCCACTGTAGGGGGCGATGCCAAGGTGACAATCGGATGTAGAAAATGATACGAAAACGCTAAGAAATCTGCAAACTTTTTGATTCGAAAGCCGCGGCTTGGCCATACGATTTTTCCAAACTTTCTATTGGTACCTCCACAATTTGATAAATTTATCAGACTCCTTATATCAGTCTTAAACAAATATTATCTGTTTTATTCACTGAAAACAAACAAAATTGGTAACCTATGTACATACGAGTTTATAAGTAGATGAGCAATTTTTGAATGAATTCATTCATAAACTGGCCACGTAATTTTGAACGCGATAGTACTTACAACACCGAAGCGATCCAATAAGTGCAAAACAAAATTTGGTACGGACTACGAAATACAATTTGCAATCGATCCCATATGCTCTTATCTTACCTGCAGAGTAATTGTGTTTGTTGTCCACATCGCAACGCAATTACGGCTTCATCCCATGAGCTCTGTCCAAAGCGCGATTCAGCAGTGACTGATTAAAATAAACGTTGCATGTGATCCGGTCTTTATAAACCATTTACTCGGTCCGGAAATCGAACGCCATATTGTACTGTTCGTTTCCACAAACTTGTATTTCACTCATCCCTGTATTTGAAAAGAGTTCTTATTTTAAGTAATATAGAGTCCATCTTTTAGGGTTGTTTGCCATAAATACGGGGTTGGGAAAGTAACTAGGCAATATTGGAGGAGGAAATGGCGTTCGGCGGCGTCTGCGATTCGATTTGTGGAACTTCATTGCGTTGGAAATTCTGATTTCAATTTATGGAAGCTCTTTAAAATACCAATATAATAAAAGTTACGTAAGGTACTTATACATCTGCCGTTATTCATAAACGCTCATCACCTCCGGTAACTAATTTGTTGTTTGTCCTGATCTGTCAGTTTGACTTTTGCGGTTGTTAAAAAGGGACAAAACACATTTTAACTAATACGGGTCCGTTAAGTTTTTATGAATAAGGCTGTTAATCTTTAAACTTGTCAATGCCAACAGAGGTGATAGATTGGTGTCATCTATTGGGCACTAGCGTGTCGAGCACTCGGACGTTAGCCTTAGGTACAGTGCGCCAGAAAAAGGTAGAAATTAGAAAGTGGTAACATCAGAGTGTCGTCCCGTTTTCATACATACTCGTATATTGATTAGAAAGGGACGACGACACTACGATGTTGCCACTTTTTAATTTCTAGGTACCTTTTTCTGTCGCACTGTAAGTAGAGCTTGTCTTATGTGTGATTGTGTAGTATGTATAGTCTGACAAGCCGAGGCTGCAGTAGATTTTGTTTTTAAATTATGTGTGTCCCTTTTTTTCTGTATGATAATTTTCGGTATAAATTAATAAAAACAGTTCATGAAATTGCCAAGTGTAGGTACACAATGTGTATCGGAAAACTTCCCTGAAGTCTGTACATGTATTGTTAGGCTACAATTACAAATTCGTTTTAGATATTAGTTATAATAAAGTTAGCATTGTTTTTAGCATTGTTTTATATCGGACAACTACTTTTACTTATTTAAGCGCGTTTTAGGTACACAGGATGGCCCAAAAATATGTTGACATAACAAATCGAAATTAATCAAAATAATGTAATCCGCACTGAAAAATATCGGATGTAGAATTTAATTATTGTATTTTTCATAGGAGGTGGTTGAAATTTTAGTATATATCAGTACAGTATACTTGTTACTTCCCTGGTTGGTGACTGTAAATTTATCTACCTACATTATTTAACCGTAACAGAGTGGTCATTTGGAAGACTGTCTTCGTTGAAAAGGGGGCCACTTTGTCACGGTATTTTCTAGAAAAACCACTGAAAAGAAAAACATTTTTATACCGACATTAAAATAACTAGGTATCAAATAGTCTACTTCAAACACATATGTTGTTTTCGTTTTACACATAATCAAAAATCCTAAAAATCGAGAAAATTTACGCATTACGTCGTAAAAAAAGAAGAACAGCCCAGTTATCGAAAATATATTTATAAGGCTTGGATATTTCTGCAAGGGTGGACGTTGATATTTCGACTGGACTCATATCCTTTCTGCAAGACAATTTAAACTGGGATATTGATGAAGTGTAATAAATTTATTCGGTACTAAAAGGTACATACAAAAACTTAATAAACTAAAACTTAAATAAAAAATACTGGGATATTTCCCATGTACCTATGTTTGTCGGGTAATTTTGGGTGGTCAATAACACAAACATAACTGGTAAATCTTCTTCTTCCTAGCCCCTTCCCGGCTTATGTCACAGTTCATCCTGGGGTCCTTGTGGCAACTTATACCAAGATTTGGGGTAGGCACTACTTTTACGAAAGCGACTGGCATCTGTAAACGAGGCCTTATCCGGATTAGTCCGGTTTCCTCACGAAGTTTTCTTTCACCGAAAAGGGATTGGTAATTTATCAAAGGATATTTCGAACGTAAGTTCCGTAAACATACATGGTAGGACCATCTTAGCTTAAAATAGAAGACACGCAATGTCGATCAATAGTGTAAACTAATTTTTTGTACATGCATAAGCTTTATATATTCAGCCTACTCAACTAAATTCACTCTACTTATATATACAATACAATACAACACAATACAAAAAAAAACCTGGGACCTGTAAGAACGGACGATGGTAATTGGAGGATCCTCAAAAGTGCCGAAATACAAGAACTGGTAGCCGAACCAAATATCATTGGTGAGACTAAGGCTCATCGTCTTCGCTGGCTCGGCCATCTTGAGCGAATGGGAGAGGATCGCCAGGTGAAGAGAGCATACCTTGGTCGACCGACTGGACTTCGTCCGGTCGGTCGGCCAAGGTACTGCTGGATAGATCTGGTGGAGAGGGATCTGCGTGATCTCGGAGTCAAAATCAAATTGGCGAGAGATTGCACAGGATCGGGTAGAGTGGTGTGCTCTTGTGTCGGAGGCCAAGACTCATTTTGGGTCGCTGAGCCAGCGTAGTTAGTTAGTTACAATACAAATACTCTTTATTGCACACCTCAAATGAAGTAAATACAGAGAATACAGCGAACAAAAGAAGAGGCAAACAACAGGCGGTCATATCGCTAAAAAGCGATCTCTTCCAGACAACCTTTAGGTATATGTGTATATATATATATTTATTTCTTTCTATCTATATAAAATTAGATATATAGTAATATAAATAAGTAGAGTGAATTTATAGTCAGCACAAATCTGCAGTTTCTAGAATTCATAAATTTGAGACACTTTGAAAGCTATTACTTGCTGTTAGTTAGACAAATGTTAAAGGAGCTGCGGTAAAAGGTTTTTTACAAATATTTGCATTCGTGTTTTGAAGCATAATGCGGATATTTTGATATTTAAAAAATTGAATAATATACGGTATAATATAAAATTGACCGGAATACCTATCTATGTTCTAAGTTACTAACCGAGAGTAAACTCATGAACGTCGGCATAAAAACCTTGAGTATACTTAATGTAAAGTTGCTTTCATACCACTGAAGCCAATTTTCCGTTATGAATTTTTCACAGATTCTCTAGTCTACAATTTTCATAGCCGTAGTACGGAGGATCTTTTATACGGCAAAAAATTGCAATAAACTAAGAATCCGTGGTAAAGAATTTGTATTAAGGAATTTGGAGTAAATTGGATACATTTTGTATATCCTCCGAGTTCACTCGTTACAAACTGGTACCGTGCGATTATTTATGGTTTGTTATTCGGATTTTTTCGAACATATCGGACACAAATATTACAGAAGAATATGTTTCTGCATCTTAAAACTTTGAATTGTTTGCTTTAATTTTGTAAGAAAAATATCTAACTTCCCCATCAAGTATGAAAATATTGCCACTTACAATGCAGACACGTTCCTACATTGCTAAACATTTCAATACTTTGAGAGACAAAATCAACACCGAAATTCTAAATGTTGTCGCCGGTCGTTCAATCAATGCGGCCACCAACATACCTTGTAATATGTTTTTCTACTCCAGCACTTCTATCTATCAATTAGATGACTGACAGCGATATTAATAAAATCGGCCAAGAGCATGTCGGGCCATGCTCAGTGTAGGGCTCCGTAGTTTACCGTCCGTCACAATAGGCAACCTTAAAAAATGTTTTAATATGTAGATACCATGCTCAATATGCTAATATTAACAATTCGATGATACTAGTACTCAAGATAAAAAAAAAATGTTAAATTACAAACTTAATTCAGAAATTATTTTGTACAATTTTTCAAAAACCGTTCATCCAACCAAGTTCAAAATATTTTTTCTTTAAAGTTCTTATTAAGTTCGACTTCTGTACTTTTCTCATATTTTTTGAACTCATAGTTCAAAAGTTAGAGGGGGGGGAGGGACACATTTTTTTAAATTTCTGTTCTGGTGCGATTATTTCCGAAAATATTAACTTAATGAAAAACTGTTTATAGAAAACCCTCATTATTTATTGTTTTAGCCACATCGTTATCGCGTCAGGTCAAACGTACCACTCGGCCTATTTTAATTTAAATGAAGCCCCTATTAATTACGCTTTGTTGAATCGAAATGTAATTATAGGTATTCCTTAGGGTAATTTCTCACTTCAATATATATCTAGGTATCTAAAACAGAAGCGCTACCTATGTTAAGTAGATAGTGACCGACAAGGATCTCCTTCGAAATCCCTACTAACGTTTGTCCTAAAATCACTTGTCCTAACTTTCTTGTCCTAATAATCATACTCCCTAACGCTCAATTGTCATAACTATTATTTTCCATAATTTAATGATTGCCCAAAACGACTGCACACAGAACCGAATCGCTGGCCTGTTAGATAAATCGATTAGGCTACCTCACATAGATCCGTATCGCTGCTAGGAAAGTAGGTTAAAACAATGTTAAGTGTTAGGGAAAATAATATTAGGAATGGGTTTAGGAAAAATTATCATTATGTCGTCCACCCACAAGATGGACAGATGACCTTATGAAGGTTGCCGGGAGACGCTGGATGCTGGTCGCTTCCAAGCGGTACATATGGAAGTCCAAAGGGGAGGCCTACGTCTTATGGCTGATAATGATGATGATATGATGATCATTATGACAAACAGTATTAGGGAAGGCAAAAATAAATAGGTTAAAAATATTTAGGGATTCCGATATAGATCCGGCAGACAACGCACAATACAGCCTTGACTGTTCAAGTCTGTATCTTGAAATGTGGATATTTATTTTTACTAATAAGAATATCGTGAAGTTATTTAACTCTTAAAGGATGACTCACACTAGAATGGGACGGGACGGGACGGGACAGGACGGGACGGGATGGGACGGGGCGGGACGGGAAAATCTGTCAAATTCTATAGAAAGCGTCACGTGACATCCGAGGGCTCCGAGCTGTCACGTGATTCTTTCTATAGAAATTGATAGATTTTCCCGCCCCGTCCCGTGCTAGTGTAAGTCATCCTTAAAGGGGTGAAAACAGGCGTGGCAATTTTAACGACATCTACACGAAAGCAGTTGTGGTGGAGCCTAATATCAAAACTTGCTAATGACAGAAAAGGCTGTTTCTGCTGCTTCCAGTAAATCTTGTCTGATACCAAAGTAACTTCTCGTGGTCCTAAAAAATCCAATTGAAATCCACATAGGTATAGTCTTCCCAAGGGGTTTAATACCGTAGGTTTGTTTTGGGTAAATTGGTAGTTTAGTTTTTTTTATAAAGTAAGTATTATGTTAAGTTCACGTAAGCACAGAGCAAAGCAAGTACAATGGAGTAGGTAGTTTAACCCGCGGTGGGAATAATTGATAAATCATGGGATCCCGTACTCTGATATGAAAAGGAAAACGGTCAATATGCCAAGTAATATCGAACAGTGACAACTTGACCTACTGAGGTAGTCTCAGTATGTGGTCAAGGGGCGGATACTGTGGCAGTTCGGAAATTGTTTAAGACCCCGGTATATAAATTTGTCCGATTCAGCTCAACTTTTTGCCATAAGTTTTCATAGTTACAACCTTATTTTTACATGTTTGAATACAAAAATTTAAAGAAAATTTCAATTTAAATGGAATAAATGAAAAAAAAAAACAAATTGTTGTCAGTTTTTGAAAAATCCACTATTTTCTAACAGCCGTTTTATCATTTTTTGATGAGCGAGCTCGTAGAGAGAGGTCATGTCGCCCCGCGTTTTAACAATATTTACAAAGATGAGAGACTGAGAGTACAGAGGAACGTAGTGGATATCGAGATATTGGGTGGCTAAGTAGCCCCTTGTATAGTTGGGATACTTTGGTATGCCTATTTATTAGGATAAAGTGTAAATGTTGTATTTTCGCGCTTTATTGTGCAAAAGTCGTATCTCTCGCGTATTTAAACATATACCGGACTTTTGAGTTGTTGAGGGAAAAGTTGAGGGAGTAGTTGAGGGAAGTCAGCTAAAATACTTATTTTGACACAACTATAAAGCTATAACGAGGCAGCGAGTAACAATAGAAAGTTGGTAGACCCAATTAAATTGACGAACACCGAAACATGACATAGTACATCGTTATTTTGGATGTTCTGTCAGCGCCTTGCCAAACGAACTGAGATTTGGTTCAGATTTTGGTCAAACTGTCGCCACGGGGAGAGTAATTCCATTCGGTGAACTTACCCGTTATGCATGAAAATAGTTATTATTCTTTTGTGGGATTGGAGTGCTGGTCATGTAGGTACCTACTGCTACCTCCTACTGCTACTTGCAACACACCTTTGTTTCCATTGGAATACGGATGTGTTCTGATATATTTTATCACTCACTGTCTGTACCTACTAAATTATTTTTATTTGTAAGCAGAAACGTCTGCGAACGATAGGTACGAAAATTTGAAAGAAAAAAATAAGAAGCCATTCTTACGGTAGATATTGTTAAGGGCCCCCCATGTGAGAAGGGTTATGGTGGAGAGATTCGAGACCACCGTGTGTGTCTCGGTAGCTCAGTTGCCAGAGCGATGGACATCTATCCCAGAATCATGAGTTCGAGTCTCGCCTGAGGTCATGAGTTTCTCCACTTTTCCTTTCCTTCTAAGATATTTTGTAGTAGGTACCTTTACTTATTGGAAACAAAATTCGCCAGGCGCCAGAAGGACAAACTCAAATTTCACTTAGGGGCACTTGCACGACCCGGGGTTAGCCACATAATCCGGAGTTACGTGTTTTTTTGTATGGGATTTAAAAACTTAACTCCGGGTTTTCGGCTAACCCTGGGTGGTGCAAGTGGGCCATAGCGGTATTACAAAAGTAAATGTTGCTTCCTTGTTTCAGTTGCTACTCGATCCCTGCAAACAACATGTCCGGAGGGTCGCACGTGTCGCGAACCACCTTCGAGTCCGGTCGGGAGTCCGAGCCGGGCCGGGGCTCGGCGCCGCCGTTACCCAGCCCGGCGTCAGCGGGCGCGGCGCTGGTGTCGCCGGAGACGCTAAGCCGGCACAGCAGCCCACCACCGCTGCCGCCGCACTCGCAGCCCGCGCCTTCCTGTTCGTCGCATAGAGTACACATGGAGTCGCCGATGAAGTAAGTGTTGATTGGCACAACAGGCTTACGCGCAGTCAAATCTTCATTTTAAGGGAAAGGACGTAAGTGCTGTAATTTTTTTTTCTGTAGACTGAAAAATTACCCACGTTGTCAATGAATCATTTCAAAAGATGGGCACGTAATTCTGCAGCTATACCTACTCTAAATCGAATTGAATATAATTAAGTTGGTAAGTAAAATAAATATTATCGCAGTTTCTATAAACCATACGTTTACATGTAGATTGTAGGTAGGTACTAAAGTTAATCTCATAAAAAAAGAACCATATAAAATTGTCTAAATCTTTTGGTCTCATAGATTCTATTCGCAAACAATTTATTAATATTCTGTGCAACTATTAACAATAAAACTGGTTTTAACGGCTTTCAATTTTTTTTCCCAGTGACTTTCTGGAAAATATAGATGGTTTTAACAACCTCAGAGTTGGCACAGGCACATTTTTTTACAAAAGCAACTGCCTACTGACCCTCCTTCTCTATTGATTCCTCATGATATTTTCTTTACAACAAAAGCCATCGGCAAATCATGAAAATTATATTTCTTACTTGTATATTCTTAGTTAGAGCTCACATCATTAAAAGCTTGCTGAAGCTTTCACTCATATTCCTCTTAGAAATATTCCCAATTTCAATTTTAAATTATTCCCGATGGGATAAGACTTAGATTTTTTTGAGCCTTTTCTATCGGACGTATTTATTGTATTTTTTCTTATTTTGTATCATTGTCAGTAAAAAATATCGACTAAGGTCTATTATTAAGGCCTTTCCTGGTCCCAATGACTTTCGATCTGTATCCCCAACGGCCTTAAGAGAATTAGCTTATCATATTTATTTAAATACTAGCGACCCGCCCCGGCTTCGCACGGGTTATTATTATACATTAAATTTTCCTACTGAATCACTCTATCTATTTAAAATAAACCGCATCAAAATCCGTTGCGTAGAATACATACAGCGGGAAGTGACTTTGTTTTCTACTTGTGATTAACTGTTTTCGAGCTATACGGCATCATACGTTGGCAAGTTTAGTCCAAAATAACAGTTTTTTGTACAAACCTTTGTAGTTTGTACCAATAAAATTTAATTTAAAATCTCTATTAGGTTATTAGATACTTCAAATAGGATCAGATATATGTAAATTTCACATATATAACAGCTTAAACTTCTCTAGAATATAGAAAAATGTGCTTTTTTAGACCATGCTTGAAAAATCATTAAAAATTAACTATACACTATGTTTTAAATCCGGCTCTTGCAAGTCAAATAAAAAATTGATGAACCGATAACAGATTGTTTTGTAATTGTACTTATAGGTAGTATTCGTGGCGGAATATCGAGTCAAACCTCGTAAAAAACGTCGATTTCCGCTTTATAACGTAAAATCCTACAAAATAGTATCATTAAAATTAAAGTTGTATTTATCTAGCAGATCCTAACCTCGTTTAAGATTACGGTCATATTGTGTATAATAAAAGGGTTAACTACGAGTAGAACGTAATGGACTCGGAACAGAGGCTCAGAGCCTCTGGGGGACGGGACGTAAAAACTGAATTATAGCGGCTGAACTCTGTGAAAATGATGGTTACCATTTACGTACAAAGTAGGTACCTAAATGGAAACCTTCAATCAGCTTACTGTTGTATTCATCGTAAACATTTGGGATTTTCTCTTCGATATTATTTGAAAAGACGATTCATTGAAATTTTTTCAATTCACATTAAAGATTCTCGATTTATTTACTGTCTTTCTGAAGGTAAAAATATTAAACTGGTACGTATTTATATTTTCTTTTATTTCCGTAAAAGTAATGCTTTCTTGTATAAAAAAAAATTGTTTCTTGGTATTAGTAAGAGTTGCTTTTTGTAAAGGTTCCTTACAGTAAAGGGCCGTTTTATTACGACTATTTTAGGATAATGCGAATGAGGTAATTGGTTCCGTAATGTGTGGAGGTTAGTATTAACAAAGCATATCAAAATGGGATTAGTATGGTGGACTGAGATAGGATGATACTTGAAAAGGATCATTTTTATCCAATAAAAGATTTACTATACCTTCGTATTAAGTAGAGGTCAACTAAACACACATACGCAACAGTGCGTTACGCAGCGCACGCGAACTGTACTCAAAGCATGAGAATACGGACCTAAGTCTTAAACATACGCGAGTATTATACGTAATTTTAGTATATATTATATTATATTAATACGACTCACGATAGTTTAAATTCGTTTTTTCTATTTGTTTTTTGATTCCTATTTACTGGTTACTATTTAATTCAACTGAGGTCTAAACTATTAAACTCTTGGTCCATGGGGTCCAAGTGCACGCAAGTTTTTCGTAGAAATCGCGAAAGGCCTGTTTGATCATTGACGTTACTGGTGACCGAAGAGCTGGTGGCTTCCTCGCACAACGTATCAGCATTGCGGGACAACGAGGAAATGCCGCCAGCATCCTAGGTACAGTGCCTCAAAGACCTATTTTAGACTTATTGATCGGGATTCAGATTCCTTATATCTGTTATTGATTAGATATTGAAGTTTTTACCACCAAACGATACAATAACGCTTAATAAATTAAAAATCTATTGTTTTAAACTTGTTAGGGTTCATATAGTTTGTTTAATGTATACTTACACAATAAATATGTATATTACTAATGAGCACACACAAATATCACTACATAGTATAAAACAAAGTCGCTTCCCGCTGTCTGTATAATTATATGTATGTATGCTTACATCTTTAAAACTACGCAACGGATTTTGATGCGGTTTTTTAATAGATATAGAGTGATTCAAGAGGAAGGGTAATTTATGTATAATACATTGCACCCGTGCGAAGCCGGGGCGGGTCGCTAGTTAAGATAAACCTGACAGATTATAAAGTACACTTTGAATGTTAAGTAATCTTCTATTACACTGTTACGATGGCCTTATCCATTTCAATTTACACTTGTTTGCAAAATTGCTCAGTATTAATCAATTTACCTAATATTGTTGTAAAATTTTATATGTGTCATACAAATTATTCTTTTCAGGTGCTCGAGTCCGCCATCTTTGTCCCTCGGCGGCTCGCTGTCGCTGCAGCCGGTGATGTACCCCGCGGGCCCGGCGCACGCGCCGCTGCCCCCCGCGCGCCACTCCCGCCCCTCGCCCTCTATACCTCACGTGCATCTTATCAGCGCGTGAGTTTGCATGTGGTGCACATTTTTGTACATTTTTTAAGCTTTATAACTCTGCTACCGAGCTTGCTACAAATAGAGAAATTACATTTTCACATCAGCAGCACTAACACCCCCACTTTTTTGTTCTGCAACAGTAAGCAAAATCCTCGCGTGAGTTTGCATGTGGTGCACATTTTTGTACATTTTTAAAGCTTTATAACTCTGCTACCGAGCTTGCTACAAATAGAGAAATTACATTTTCACATCAGCAGCACTAACACCCCCACTTTTTTGTTCTGCAACAGTAAGCAAAATCCTCGCTTCATAACATGCCGCCATTCCTCCCGCAGAGAAGCGTTACGAGTGCATTCGTTTATGGTCGCCGACATAATGGCTTTGCTCCGATCGGTCCACCTCATTGGCGATCTTCGTCTAGGTCTGGTGCCTTCCACTCTCCCTTGCACAACTAGACGCTATATGGACTCTCCCCTTTCGTCGATATATGTGGTCAAAGAAACCGAGGATCCAAGCTTGCACGGTGTACAGCAGACGTTATTTGATCCCGAGTTTTTTTAAGGAACGATACGTTAGTGCGAATCTCGTCCCAATAGATTCCGAGCGTTCTGGTTTCCCCGGAAAAATTGGAAATAAGAGGGATCTTACGCGCCGTATTGTCGCTCACCAGGCGGCGCCACTCATGCGTGGGTCTTGTGTTAGTATGAGAGAATTGTCAAAGTGACGTTTGAAATGTTCCCGTAGGACCCACGTTTCACTAGCGCCCCTAGCGGAAAGTCGACTCGCGGTAATCCTCATTTGGGGACCTTTGTTATGTTGCGGTTTCTGCAAACCCACTTCATTTTGTCCACAGCAGCATAGGGCCGATGTATCAATTTCTTTAAAAAGAATCACTTGATCTTCGAGTTATCATGTGACTCTTTCTATAGAAATTGATTCACCGGTCATAGTTCGACCCGTCCCGGCCCGGTCTAGCGTGAGTTATATTTTATGTGTTAAATTTTTCCTGAAACTTTAGATAAGTCCACATTTTGCGAATTTTTTAACGTTACATTACAGCTAGTCGCCCAGCTCTTGCGACATTGCTACGCCTCATTTTCACGAGTCTATCAAAACATACTAACATAATTAACAATGGTAATCCCAATCGCTTTGGAAATTCTTCGCAGTCATGATTAAAAATTCTCTCAATTGAGGGTAGGTGGACTTTGTCGTTTCCGATGATAACATAGCAGGCTACAATGTTCTTAGATCTGGAATGTTACCTTAATTCACCTCTACCACTGACATATCAGTACCGCATATCGCCTCCGAAGCTGGGCTGTAAGATCCGGGTTCTAATCCTGTTTGTGTGTTTACACGAATATTTGTTCCTGAGTTATGTATGTTTTCGAAATATTTATAAGTATCCATCTGTTATATTTTATCGTCGTCTAGTGGCCATAACACAGCCTTATTGAGCTTACGTGGGACTAGGTCGATTTTTGTACTCGTAAGTCCCATAATATTTATTTGCCTCATGCTTCGGCTTAATTTCAGCTCTCCACGTTGCCATTATTGATATACATATTGCGGCTGTCGGCCTAGTTAAGGAGCTGGCAGTTTGGTTAGTGCGAGTAATGCCACTCCACGTTACTATTAATTGCGACAAGCCTCTGTAAGAGCGAAGTCTAGAGCACTCTGAGTAAACTAATGTACGTAATTGGTGCTGGCTGCATGGAATTAGTTTATAAAATCGAATGTATTTGTAGAATGTATGAAGCGATTTCCAAAATATTTAACTTTGAAAGATTTCCCTTAAACAAAATTGTTCGGTCTTATTTGTAAGTAACTTGAATTATTTTAGTAATATAACATACGCTTGTAGTCTTTTTTTCAAGGTCTTAGAAAGGCTTATAGTATATTTTATTCTCTCTAAATAGAAGATAATAATGATGAAGACCAGGAATGGTGTAGAGGAACTGGTTGGTAATTCCCAGCTCTATCATCCGATTTGAGAAATTCGTTTTTTATTTGTAAGGAAATACCTTTATGTAATACCATTTGATTATAATTCTATTCTGATGATGAAACTCATGAGGAATTGAGAGAACTCAAAGTTGAACGGCAAATTTTAATGCATGCATTATGATTTGAGGGTTTCCTTAATTAACTGATGAAGTGACCTGATGATGAAACGCAGGGATGACAAAGTAGAATTTCTAGATAATTTGAAGCATTCTTGTTTTGTTTCTGAGGAGGTACCTCCAAGGTACCTCCAGGCAAGGTTCTTTTGATTTTACTTCAAATCTGTCCTCGACAGGTCGTATTTCTCTACCAATTCTCGTGAAAGTTATGTGAGCAGGTTTTATAGTTTTGTAGGATCTTATTGTAAAAATATTAGAAATGATGGCAATTGACACGCAAGGATTAAGCGCCGCTTATGGCACTTAAGGTCGCGAGGTCTACAGCTCACAGAGCCACTAGTTATAGGTGTTAATAAAGGAAAATAGATTAACGTTGTTTTTGATGCCCACAATTTTTCCGATATATACAATATTTCTGCAGAACTGATTAAACAAATTAAACCGATTAAACATTCAATCACATTGATTTGGAACAGAGGAAATGCGTTCAGGTGTCCAATTGAATTTTGGAAAACAAGCTCAGAAGCCTCGGAGGTCACGTGATACTTTCTACAGATTTGGCACGGCCCAGCCCGTCCCGTCCCGGGCTAGCGTGAGTCATCCTTTACTCTTCAGCAGTTCGGAATTATAAGCGATAGAAATTTTATATTTTGAATGCAGTGTGTACCTAATATCTAAAATAATCTCCTGAAAGCGAAGCAAAAATACAAAAGTATATTTTTCGTCGGGTCGGCTTTTGCCCGTCTCATTGAGCTTCTAAAAAATGATCCACTAGATACGAACTAGCGGAAAAAGTAGACCTCGACCAATGATTGGCTGGATAAAAATTGCTGCCATGAAAAATGTGATCGCTGAACTCACGTCGTCGTAATAAATTACAGGAATACGTAAAAGCTTCCTAAAGTGTTCCCACCCTCGCAGGCATTTCAGAGCGGGGAAAAATTTAATCTAATCGACTATGGGCGCTTTATTGCAATAGTAGCCAGCGGTTTCTCGACTCATTGAACGTAATTTTTCACTTGAAAAGAGTGTTGGCTTGGATGATTGTTTTGCTACAGTTTCAAAAGAAACTACACTATTTGAAAATGAGCTAACGAATCGTTCGTATATAGAATCTTTAGAAATACTTAGAACCACCACAACCTCGCTCGAATATGTTTCCGTCCCAGTAGTTACTAGGAACTAACGTTTTTCACCACCTGTCTCCAATATTATGGTTTTTATAGTTCCAAGTAGCCCTTAAAGTGTTACAGCAACTAGGTACAGGCATTAGATAGGTACTATCCAGAAAGAAATTTAAGAAACCCGACGTTATGACAAAATCTTATCTTTTATCTAAGGTAAGAATTTAATTTGCGTCTTGCTTGTGTACGAACGTTCGTGCTTTCCAGTTCCACAATGGCCGCAATCCCATCCTTAGTAGCACAATTTGCACTCAGCGGGGAAATTGCATTTTCCCTTCTGAATATGCACTCTAATGAAAAGCTCTCGGCGGTGTCACTGTGTAGACTAGCGCACTTGGAATCAACTCTGGAGTACGTATGAAGCGGACAGCGGTTAGGTGTGTGGAGGGTGCTTATATAGGTGACCATGAGTAGGTAGGTACATTGAAGTTCCAGGTGATTTCAATGATAATAATGGTAATTGAGAGAAGGCCTTGTATCTTTCTTAAAACCACGATTTTACTGAGGTATATTTTGACGCAAAAATGTGAAAAAAGCTTTGTAGCTTTCCTACCGTTTAACATCTGTTAAATGAGACCAGGGCCTATAAGTACCACGAAAATCGAAAGATTGCGGATTTATATCTCCCACCTGAACATTGGAGTGACAAAGAGGTTCTCCCGTCAATTACAATTTTCGATGTTTGTGGTAGGCAAGCTGGCGGTATTGATAAACGACTAAAAAAACCTACTTAAGGTACTGAAACAAATCTCATAAGAAACCAAAAGACCAAACGAGACTCAAAAGTCTATTCGCTTGTCGTTTAAACTTCAGCACAAACTGGGTAGGCACCCGCTTCGTGTAAAATACATACCGCCATCTCGAGAGCTTTATTTCTGTTTACAGTGAATAAACAAAACAACCCCAGCCTAATGCTGAACATTAACAATGAATCCTGCGGATTCCTCTCACAGTAATACTTTAGCTATGTTATAAAACTGGGTACCCAATTGATACAAGTTTTTATAATGTAACCTCAATATAAAAAATATATTTTGCAAGCAAATATAGCTTTTTAGGTGTAATGTTTACGAGTAGTTAGCCCTTTAAATGACAACTTGGATGGGCAGGAGGCTGATTCACTGTCCTATTTTTTATTTTCCGTGACGTAATCCCATGAGGGGGAAGGTTGGAGAAATTTATTATATAAGTGTTTTAACCACCACTTGGGCCAATTCATAAAATGTACTTATTTCCTAACTACTAGCAGTTTAAGGGTGTCTTTTAGTAGGCTTTCGTGGTAGTATTATGAGAGTGCAACATTTTCATCCTAATACAATTAAAGGTAAACGATCGAATTATGTTTGGTGCTTTGTTACAGTTACCGCTTTACTAAAGAGGAAATTGTTACGCCAGTGGACAAAAATATTGTTTACCTCTCAGTTTATATTGAGACCTAAGCAAACATTTGTTTAAATTGAACGATAGGCAAAGAAATTTAGGTCAATAAAAAGCATTTCCAAAACTTGATCCCCATCAAGCTGGATATCGTTTTAATACCCTCATTAGGTCCTTGCTGGCAGCTTGCTGAGAATTAGTTCCTGTTTTTTTTTCTAATTTTCTTGACCCAACAGCGACAAGTTG
Organism: Lathronympha strigana; assembly: GCA_949128165.1. Classification (NCBI taxonomy): domain Eukaryota; kingdom Metazoa; phylum Arthropoda; class Insecta; order Lepidoptera; family Tortricidae; genus Lathronympha; species Lathronympha strigana. Next base: position 6,315,350 of record OX421905.1, on the reverse strand, counting down.
ACAAAACATTCTACATGTTGAGTGTTGTAAACTCTCAAGGAACGAGAGCCAAACAAACCTTCCTGCCGATCCCTGTATTTCAGGCATTACAGCGGGGAAAATTACCTGTTAAATATCTGAACCAAATTAATTTTTATTATTCAAAATCATCCCAGAAAAGTTCATCCAACCAGCTAACGTGCAGAAATAATTAAAAATTTGCATAAACATGCTTTGCGCCTCTGTTCTTAAAATACAATTAGGATTCTACCATTACTATGAGCTTCCGACAGATCTATACATATAATGTACGTAGAAAATTGCCTAAATCGCGCAAAAATAGCTTTAGCCAAGTACATTACAGTTTTACACACTTATTTTGTTTTTCTGTAGCGTTAATGTGCAGTTTATTTTCTGCAGCTTTCTTTTCTGTAACTTTGTAAGTTATAAATTCGACGCCTAATTACTGCCGAAGTCAGCCAAGATTGTTGCGCAACACAACCGTAGGTCCTTTGTCACGGAAAGGGAAACTTTAGTAATTATGTGCTGGCTTCAGGTTAGCTGCGCTTGACGTTCGCTAACACAAATCACTCCACAACGTATCTAGACACGCTACAGTGTCCAGTCATGTTCACGCGACGCAGCTGCAGTGTGTACAGGATGTAACCAAAATGCTGGTGATCCGTTTACACGTGGGTAGTATTCGTAAAAAATATCAAAAAAAAATATCGCCAAACTTACTATTTAATTCACGAAAAGGTTTACGATCTCTTACTTGAATCAGCTGATTCGGTGGCCTTACTCACCAATAGGCTGGCCGAAAACCCGATGGTTGGTTTTTGCACACTTTGCGTTGTCTTCGAAATTCTTTTTCCATCTTTTGCAAGTATTTAAAATTCTTCCTAAGAAATACTGGTAAATGGCAACTTGACAGAAATATCCCTAATCATTTTGTAAGACGCCCCTCATCACGAACTTCAATGTGTTGTTGAAGATCATCGATCATTTTAGCACTTGGTAATAAGTAAAATCCTTTTTTTATTTACGATTACTGAAATAATTTTCGAAACGAATCAATTCCTAGCAAGATGGAAATCATTTTCGCAACTTTATTAGGTCCTAAATGAGTGTATTCCGAGTTTGCACAATTCGGTTAGGTACTTGGCTCTCAAAATTTAAGGCCAACTCCTGGGATTGTGCAAACTCAGTTAATACATATTTAGAACCAAATGAAGGTATTAAAATGATTTTCAGCTTGCTGGGAATTAACTCATTGGAATTATTTTTATCAATCTAATTTTCTTGGTCCTCTTGGTTAAGTAGTATGAAGTTATGAAATTAACATCAAATTACCAAAGTCTGGCAAGATTGGTGCGCGACGACAACCGCAGGTCCTTTGGCAAGAAACTTTGTTAATTATGTGCTGGCTTCAGAATAGATGCGTATGACGTTGTTACACCAATCCCTCCACAATATATACATTATTCATGAACGACAGTCAATATTCCACGACACGTACGAATATAACATAAATACTTATAGTCTTTAAAATCCACGAATGTATAGCTTAAAATGCTTTAAGGCCGTATGAAGTCCAGGGTTTAAGATTTTTCTATAGTATTTGCCATCCATTTACATTAAGTAGTGTAATACTTGAACATATCCAATCTACGTTACGCTGACGACACCACCCTCCTAGCAACAAGTGAACACCTGATTGCAGCACTATTGCGTTGAGTTGAATCTGTAAGTATGGTCTGAAGATCAATAGGTTGAAAACCAAAATGATGGTAGTAGACCCGAACAGAAACAATGCGCCGACAACGATTGGAAACTGTAAAGTAGTGCGTACATATATTTGGGATCTTTGGTCTCAGATAAAGGAGGCTCGGAAGATGAGATCAAGCGACGCGTAGCTATAACTAGGTCCACAATGGAAAAGCTAACTAAGATCTGGAAAGATCGTAATATAACGAACGCAACAAAAACTCGCCTTGTAAGATCCTTAGTATTTCCAGTGTTACTCTACGGTGCAGAAACGTGGACAGTTAAAGAGAGAGAACGGAAGCGCATTGACGCTTTGGAAATGTGGTGCTGGAGAAGGATGTTACGAATTTCATGGACTCAACGCCGCACTAATGTTTCCATTCTGCAGCAGATCAAGGTCAAACAGAGACTCTCAGCAATCGTTCATTCTCGAATACTGAGTTACTTTGGCCACGTCATGCGCAAGGAGGACGACGCTATGGAGAGACTCGTTGTCCAGGGTAGAGTAAATGGCTCAAGATCTAGGGGACGCTCCCCATTAAGATGGACGGACCAAGTAAAAGCCCTCATGGAGGCACCCCTAAACCTGTGCGCGCGAAATGCCTCGGCAAGGGAGAAATGGCGGGCGACAGTAAAAAGGGCTGTTCAACGACCTCTATGACCACGACTACTCTGCCAAAGAGTATACGACTAAGAAGAAGAGTGTAATACTTAAAAATACAAATTAAAATATTAGTTACAAATAATACAATTTGTTTCGTGTTTTATTCAAAATTTGATTTGTGTTTTTGTTATTGTACTGCATGAAACTTAAAAAAAGTGTAAAAAAAAATGAAATTAACAATGGAGGCTTCCGAAGTCAATTGAATTTAATTGAATTAATAATGCTTTTTCATGGCTCTTTACTCACTTTATCAGGAGCCAACAAACATCGTAGATACCTACTAATTAAAATAAACCTCTGCTCCTAGTAAACTTCAGATAGCTCTGAAAGTCAGTAAAAAATCACATCAATAATTTTCTCGGAATTACTTGCCATTGATAGTGATTTTGAATTCTACGAATACCCCCGAATTTTAGTTTCATTTGTTCATAATAAGCTCAAAACTCACTTTTTATGTTTATTTATTCAGCTGCAAAATGACGTGTTTTTTTTTAACTATATATTTAAGTACTTGGCTTTTAAACAAGTTGACATTAGTGAATAATTACGCACTTTCATCATTTTGCCTGAATCGACATAAATAATTATAAGAGGCAAAGTATCAATTATTTACATATCTGATCTAAAATTTTACCCTAACTTCACCGGCAAAAATGCTACAACAATTTGATTCACTTTTAAGCTATTGTAGCCCCTTTTCAACATCTGTTTTGCCAGCTACATCGTAATCTAAAGTTTCAAAGGCAATTGATGCAGTATCATTGTCCCGAAACGGATTCAGATCCTGTAAGTAGGTATCGTCGGGAGCGCAGCGGGGAGCCAATAGCACGCCGTTACCATGGCGACGACTCGTTCGAGAGGGGGCCGACCCCGGGGGACGGAAAACCAAAACAGTAAGATACTTTCATAGTAAGCTCGAAATATTCCTCGTCAGAGAATTTAAAGAGCTCTTCTAAATTTGGACAATCATTATTTAGTACTTTGGTCTACGTTCCTTCCGAAACAAGGGTGTTAGAAACAACTCTTTGTAGGCATCGATGAATGAAATGAAATTGCCTATGGCTATAGGGTTCGACTTTACAGGCAATGAATTGTTTCGTTAAAGGCGCCTAAAATAGTGGTAATTCAGGATGTTTCTATTTGTTCTACGAGGGTCGCCTGGAAACTTCCTGGTCTAAGACATAAAGTGAAAGAATAGGTCTGACAAAAAATATACAATGTTTCAAGAAATTCTTTATAAAAATATGTTCGGCACTTCATACCATCTATTTTTTTTACATTTTGTGGAGGATTAAATATTTTATATATGTAAAATTTGTGAACACTACACATTACACGTATTACGTATTTTACAGCATTTAGTAGACACGAAATATACACTTTAGATAACTTTTTTCACTTGTTTAATGTTCTAAATTTTCTTAGCTTTTAGGTGATTAAGTTTTAAAAAAAAAACTACATTCGAATAGAGCATAAGCGCTGTAATGACTCTTGGCGGCCAAGGTGAGAAGATAAAATTTAAAAAACTAGATAATTTTTTTTCGTTAGGCATTAAAAAATTGATCAGTTAACGGATGAGTTATAGTTTCATATTTTTACGTAAAAAAAAGTGTGATGTGGCTGCTGCAAACGGCATTGAGGTAGCTGTGCTTACGTCACGAGTTGCTAGACACAACATGACACTGATTGTCAAATAAACCGTTTATACCTCATTTTAGATCTAGACTTGATTAAATGTCTTACTATATTCTACTTTCAAGTTTAAAAACCAGTAAGGAGTCAAAAATAAACCTGATAAAAATTATGAAGATCGCCACCTTCTTGGCCCAGTGGCCTCTTTTTAGATATTTCGGAAAAATCTTTTTTTGGCGTAATTTAATTGCTTGGTGTATCCAATGCATTTTGCTCAGGAAAGACTATATTTTCAAATGAATGCATTAATTTTAAGCCAATCCTTCATTTTATGTTTGAGGGCAGGTACTTATCAGATAGCCCTCGTACTACTCGTACCACATATCAGATACAGATATGCCGGACACATACATTCGGCAATCCGTCAGATCTCCATAGTAGGTATGTCCACCGGGCACCCGCCTGACAAATTTCCCTTATCCGTCCGTTTCCGTCCGTCCGTTATTTTTCTTTTCCGTCAGATATGTCCGAAAATATGGCCAGCTGTAAAACTTAAATGTAGGTAATAAATTGAAAGAGATGTCATATACTACAAAAAAAATGACGTAGGCCCGCCCCAGTGCTCAGGGCTAAATGTAGATATCTAAATTATTATTTTTAGTTAAAATATAGGTGATGATTATTGAATTAATTAATTTTCCGGAATGGCCTATGACAATCGATACACCTTCAGAGCCAACGCTGCAACGGGAGAAGTCCGACTAAGTTAAGGATGCATAGATTTTGATAGCACAGCCTGTGAAAGTTATAATTTCATAGAAGTTTGACTTAATAACACTTTAAATGTATGACAGTTTATTTGCATGTAAGAGATAAAGCGGTTGGTTTTACCTGCGTCACATACAAAACATGTTCTCATATACGAACATGATCTGATTTTTAAAAGTTTGATGGTTAATTTGCTTGGAAAAGATAACGTGGCCCGACTCTATGATTCCCGCATTGGTAATGCTGGAAACGTTCACGCTGTATAAGCAAGTGCGATAACAAAATTGAAGCCTTGTTGCTCATTATTGGACAAAAACTATAGTTTTCATTCGTCAATTATGTGACACCGAATACAGCATCTTTTATTAAAAATGGTAAAATTTGTGTTTTAAAAGCACGCATAAAATATTTTATGCCACACCTGGCCATAAAATGCCTTTTTCCGTACGCTACGCGTACGGAAAAAGCCGATTTCTGCCCAAGTGTAGGCATAAAATGATGTACCTAACACGTGAGGTAATAAATAAAGCCTTTGATCGCATATTTACGTCCATCGCTTGCAGCTCTGGTCGCAAACATCTGCGATCTCGGGCTTACATTGTTTTACCGCACTTAGGTAATGTACTATTTCACCTCACTGGCACAGAAAGCGCTCTTTAGTCCTTTAAATTTATGGGAAAAACGCATTTATTCCACTAGTGGGGAAATAAATGTCACATTGAGTTTTGAATGATTTCTTCAAGCATTTCAGCCTTTCAGCATTGACTTTTAAACGATAGTTTTGAGTAATACATATCGGATAGCTTATTTTTGGATAAGATTTGTAATCGCAGGTTTTTTTTCCACGCGATAGGGCTCGCTGTACATTGATTGCCGTTCCCGCGCCGGGGCTCGGCATCCGTTTATCAAAAGCTTGTTATTTTAACTTGTTAAACAAGTGGGAGTCCCTGTCTAATGAAAGGAATATAACAAAGACTTCCGCTTGTTTTACAAGTTACAAGCTTTTGATAATCAGGGCCCCGGTCTCAGTTACATCTTCTGGTACTACATGGAGTCTCGTGGTATTTTCTCTGAGAGTGTTTTTGTTACAGAGGAGATGCACTAGCCACCACCCTCTCAGCACTGTACGGCAAGCTGCTGGTCGTCATGGGCGTCGCCTTCCCAATGGCCGAAGTCATCTCTACATACATTCCCCCTTCTTTTTATGAGGTAATCATCAATAGGTATCTTGACCTACCCAACTGTTATATTTTTCATTTCCACAGAAAAAAAAATGTAGTCAGTTCATATTATTATTGACGAATATTACCGATTGCGCTGACGAATATTGTTAAAGGATGACTTACACTAGAACGGGACGGGACGAGACGATCCGTCAATTTCTATAGAAAGAATCACGTGATAGCTCGGAGCCCTCGGAGGTCACGTGACGCTTTCTATAGAAACTGACAGATCGGCCGGCCCGGTCACGTACCGGCCCGTTATAGAGCGAGTCATCCTTAATATTACTAATTCCGCGAATACAAAAACATGCGTATTTTCGTAAGAATTAGAATATTTTTTCGTAATTTTCGTTTTGCATGGAAATCTAAGAACACAAAAATAAGACACTAATCACGATAATTTTAGTAACACAAACATATGTACCAAATTTGTTATGAACCTGCAAAATCTTTTGTATGAAAAAAGGTGGAATATAATTAACCGTAGAATTTTGCTTTATCCTTTCGTAGTGTAACGATAACCAAAGTTTTGTAAAGTAACCTAGTTACCGAAGACAATAAAGACTCTACATTCAGCAGTTTTTCTTTACTACGTTTTAGCTTAGGACAAAAGCGTTTGTATATATGGAAGATCATCTAAAGATTAACTAAACTTTCCTCTAATGCAGTTAATGGTTTCCAGGGCTTCTACTTGTACCTGTACATCGGCAGCATGGTGTTCCTCCTCTACATGTACGCTGCGCTGCTTAGGGACCGGTCGAGATCTGGAGCTGATTCCCCCGTCGTTGCTAGTAAGTATATCTTCATAATTATTATTCATATTATCAACGATTTCTAAATGCAGGTCTACCTTACAACAACTCGTTCGACTATGGTAGGTAGGGCTCATCCAGAAATAAAGGAATCATATTTTATCTTCTCATCTTTGATAATTCTTCTATTTCTCAAATGACGCTACTCGATAAAAAACAAATATATTCATCTTTTCAACATCGTAGTACTTACTTCTATTTGATTTTATAAGTTCGTTCCATTTTGGATTCTTATTGTTTTAGTCTTATACCTAGTCAAATAGTCAGTATATGTAGACGTAATTGTTTTCATTTTTACACATACACAACTTAATTATATTTTTTTAACATTTAAATTTTACTTACACATAATATTAAATACAGAATCGGTTCATTTTGACGTGTGATTTGGTCACATTTAATTAGCGAATTGAAATATAATTCTGATTTTTTACATATCTAGAATCGGACTCAAGTTCGTCCCCCTCCGAGTCGGACTCGTGTTCTTCTCGAACGGACCGCAGCACCGCGACAGTGCCCCACCCGCAGTACCAGATGCCGTCGAACGCAGCGAAGAGACTGTCGCTAGGGTTCGCACTCAGCACAAGGACACACCACTACGGGAGCTTCTACCTCAGGATGGGTGCTGTTGGTGAGTTGAATTTGGATCTGATTTTTTATTTAGAATCGGACTCAAGCTCGTCCGCCTCCACGTCTGACTCGGGTTCTTCTCTAACGTACCGCAATACCGTGACGAGGCCCCACGTGCAGTGACAGATCCCGTCGACCGCAGCGAAGAGACTGTCCTTAGGGTTCGCATTCAGCATCGCATTCAGCACCACTACGGGAGTTTTTACCTTAGGTTGAGAGCTGTTAGTGAGTTGAATCTTAATATATCTGTTTCGATTGTTGATTAAGCGCCATTAAGCCTGGATTATTATATTGGCATTCGTGTTTTACCTTGGTAATCCAATATCAGCGAGGTGAGGCCGAACTAGTTTAACTTGATTGTCATGTAGGCTTTACCTGTCCCTGTGTTTAAATGATGTCTGTATCTCAGTCAGCGGGCTGCATCCCCAGAACCACGATTGTTTTTTATATAGTTTGCACAAAACAGGTATCTAATTATGTTACTGTTACAAAAACAAATTAAATTAAAAGATTCGGGGGCAGAAACGTCTTTTTTGTTGTATCGTGTTTCTATGACAGGCAAACATACCTTTTTTATGTTTATTATTTTAGTTTTAAGTTATTAGTGACTTGACTAGTTTATTATAAAAGAATAAGACATATCTAATACTATAAAAAATACTAAAAAAATCATATAAAATACTAATAAACATACAAAATCGTACCTATGTCATGTGGTCCTCAGGGAAAAAGTCCGCTCGCACTAGGAAGAAAGTTTTTATTTATTTAACAATTTCATAATCGTTGGCTTAATGATGACTATATAAATATATACCAAATGATAAAGTGATCCTGCTGTGACAAAGTGTTCATCATTTATTACATGAATGATAAGAATAAAAAATAGAGCAACCATTAGTCAAGAAAAAGTATCGTCAACTTTATCAGTAGGTATTTTATGTATAACGTCAATATTTGTAAAGATTATTAAGGTCACTCCATAAGTGTTATACTTTAGGAGCCAACACGGTGCGATGTAAAAGACTTCAGACCAGTTTTTAGGGTTCCGTAGTCAACTAGGAACCCTTATAGTTTCGCCAAGCCTGTCTGTCTGACCGACCGTCCGCGGATAATCTCAGTGACTGTAAGTACTAGAAAGCTGTAATTTTGTACGAATATGTATATCGGTCACGCCAACAAATCGGTAAAATAAAAAGGGGTTATAATAATTTTTTAGGGTACACGTAAAGTGGGGTTTTTTTTTTTGTTTCAACCCTAGAGTCTGACATATCATTGGATAGGTATTTGAAAAATAATGAGGGTTTTTTAAAATCAGTTTTTGATAAAGTTAATATTTTCGGAAATTATCGCTTCAGAAGTTTAAAAAAAATGTGCCCTCCCTCCCTCTCTAGTTTTGAACTATAAGTTTATAATATAATAAAATATGAAAAAAATTACAAAAGTGGAACTTAATAAGAACTTTATCGGAAAATTATTTTGAACTTGATTGGTTGAACGGTTTTTGATAAATTTTACAAAATAATTTCTGAATTAAGTTTGTAATTTAACCGTATATGCAAACATTTTTTTATTCTGAGTACTTAACTTATCATCCCGCACGTATCTTCCTTCTAATAAAAAAAGAATGATTCAAATCTTCTCATGCGATCAAAAGTTACCTCCGAACAACCAACATACATAACCCGTCTAGTTTGTATAAATTAGTAACCCAATTTCCCGAGAGATGGCGCTTTACCGTGGTCTACTTCGCTGTTAAGATTTTTCCGGAGTTGATGGGGTCGAGACGGGTGTGTCTATCACACCCGTCTCGATCCCATCATTAGTATGATCGAATTGTTAATCATTATAAGTATATTGAGCATGTTATCTATTAAAACACTTTTTAAGGTTGCCTATTGTGACGGACGGTAAACTACGAAACTCTACACTGACCATGGCCCGACATGCTCTTGGTGGGTTTTTGTAACTTGGGTTTGATTGGAAGTGCAAAGCAATTAATTAGCATAAACTTCAAAATCTGCGTAGTAAAAAGTAACTATGTGTAGAGTTACTCGTACCTATAGAAAACGAACTTTTATTTGGCAGCTCTTTGTTAGCAAATGTTTTTTATTCGTTTTGCCTAATCACCTTGGGGAAATTTTCGAATCATTACTTAATTCTCAATCGTGTTTACATTATGGTCATTTATTATATTATTTAGTATCTAAATAACGGTTCTTGTAATTAATTAAATAGTAGACACTGAAGAATTATTAACCATTAGCAACAATAAATTCGAACAGAACCGTTTTATTTATTGGACCGTAGAAAAGAGACATGTATCATAATCTTAAACTAATCTTTTGTGGTATCCAAATTCAGACAGTGCTTTGTTTAGAAAATTTTACCTTGATCAATGAACGTGAAAATGAAATGATGTCTTGTCTCGTGAATATAATATCTAGTGCTTATATTGGTGCTGATTTGGCTATAATTGATAACGGCGCTGTGACCAATAATATAATTCGTCGTATTCATGAAACAAATAATATCAAGATATACACCCAAGATCCTAACAAGCCTGTGGACACGTTTCCTGACGTTCTTTTAATACAAGCTGATGATGTATTCGCATTTAGCGTCGTAATTGAAAGAATACACAAAAATTGGAACCGAAAACCAGAATCCATCTTTATAATTATTTTAACAGAAATAGCTAAGGAGGACCGCGTACCGATATTTCAAATATTGTGGAATTGCCACATAATACGCGTTCTCCTCATTACTGATAATTTTGATGCTACCGCTTCAATATACTCTTACTTTCCATATGAAGAAGGACGCTGTGGTTGGGACTACAAAAATATTATTAAAGTCTGCTCTTGTGAACAGGCTAAGCTACGGGATATTCTTCCGATAGTAGGTGAACTTGATAAACCTGTGCTAAGAAACTGCACCCTACGTGTTGCTTCCCACAACTTCGCACCGTTGGTGTTAGCCGACCCGAACCCCGCGTATAAATTTACTATTGGAATTGAGAGATATTTGGTAGAAACTTTATTTAAAAAACAGAACATATCCTTAGAGTATATATTTTACGCTGAAACCGACGAATTCGGGAATATTTCGGACAATTTTACAGTAACTGGTATGTTAAGCAAGCTGTATAAAAATGAAGTCGATATTGTTTTCGGAGGTTTTGCGGTTAACCATAGACGAGCAGCGTTTTTTAGTTACATTTGGTCGCACTTGTCGGTTGAAGATAGTTTCGTTGCTGTATCACCTAGAGCTAAACTAATAGAAAAATGGAAAATTGTTTATATTATATTTAGTACAGGCGGTTGGTTAGTATGTTTGTTAGTATTACTCATTTGTTCGGTGATTTTGTCAAATAATGTTAAATTAACCGGATTTTCAATAAATAGGGAATGTCATTCTGTCTTCTTTAAACTTATTGGAAATATTACACAAAACACGGGGTTGGTTCTTACAAAAAACATTTACAAAAATGTACTCATAATATATTGGTTGTGGTATTTGTTTTTACTTAATAATTTTTATCAGACCCGATTAACGTCTTATACAACATACAGGTTGTATAAGCCTCAAACAAATGAATATATGGAATTACGGAACTATAATTTAAGCCCTTGTTTTGCTACTGATGTTGGGCCATACTTGAAAGATTCTGGCAATGTTCCCATTATAAATGAACAGTATGAAGAATTCGACGGTTGCGAGACGGGTGATCAAGCTCTGGACCTAGTTGCAAAGTCACAAACTAAGTACACCATTACAAATTTTTTGAGATATCAATGGTGGGTAACCCAGCATCCAAAAGAAAAAGATAAAACTTATCGTTTGAAAAACACCTTCTACAATGTACTCTATGGCATATATTTCAAACGTGGTTTTCCACTTTTGCAGGATTTCGATGCAATTATATGTCGTTATTCAGAACATGGGTTACTTGACGCTATTAAAAACTTTCACAATCTACCTAAACATCCAAGGACTCTAGCAGATACATACGGTTCTTTTGATGTACGTGTTCTCAACTTTACTGATCTAGCTATACCGTTTACGATTCTTCTTGTTGGCATAATATTTTCATGTCTTAAGTTTACTATGGAGCTTTCTCATGCGTACACAAATAAATAAAAGTGGAGTTTCCCGCTTACAATCAGGGATCGGAAATTCGGATCCTTTTATACTTCGTCTTCTTAAAAATGTTATTTTTTTTCTTGTATGAAATGTTAACTTTGGGGATTCCGGGATTGTATAAAACATCAGGAAATAGTAAATAACTAAATATTGTGACAACTCTCAAAATATTCAGGTTATCACTATTTTCAGCAGTTTCGTGAACATGCCTACACGTTGGTAAGTAAACAGTTTTAAGTACAAACAGGGTGTAACAAAAAAAAAATAGGTGTGAATCGTTTAAGAGCGTAATGGGTTTCGTATTTTGATTATGTAATATACTATAGACTCTTTTCAAAATAAAACCTTTTTTTTGGTAAACTAAGGTGTGACTAAATTAAATTGAGTCCTCGTCCATATTACTCAACACCAACACTGTGTAGGTACTGAGATCGAAGTTTAGGTATAAAAGCATCCGAATTTCCCATCCCAGTTTATAATACGTGTGTCTGTCACAAAAAAATGAAGGTAAAAGGAACTCCAAAAGCGAGACACTGACACCCGATTGGTCGTTTAAAAAACAATCGCCACCACCACCACCACCACGAGTATCTGTATTACCGTATCACGAGTGAGTAGCGCAACACTAAATTACTGCGATAAAAATCGATGATAAAGTAGGTAGGTACTAGGTATATACTTAAGAAACTTTTTTTGACTTATTCAGTATCTTACTACAAATATATCATACCGCTAAACTATTTGTAACTACTATAACAAATCCATAGTTCATATATTCAGTCTTATTTAAAAATAGAAAAAAAAAGAAAATTGCATATACTTAGGAAATTTCGGACTCTGGCCCCCGTGATCGGGTGGCCTAGTGGTTATCTAGCGCGAAGGCATCTGCCGTGAAAGCAGGAGGTCGCTGGTTTGATCCCAGCCCTGGGCACTGGGGGCCTTGGTCATTTTTTCTGTAGTATATGACATCTCATTCAATTTATAATTTATATATAGTAGTGTGACTACTTTAAAGCATGAATCAAAACATTCATTATAATTAATAAATGATTTAATGTTAGGATTAAATGTTAGTATTTGCATTCAATTTAATTAAATAATTGTCATATAAAAAAAAAAAAAATAATATATATAATTGTTATATTAAATAATTTATGCTCTACAATTGATGCGGCCAATGCCGCGGGTAAAGCTAGTAGTACGAGTACAAAACATAAATAATTTACTGTAACGTTAGGCAATAATTACGTACCAGTAATCATGTGTCTTTACGCTAGAATATTAATTATGGTTTGTATGTTATAGGCAGAATGAATTCTATCGTCTATTAGAAATGTCGTTATCATTGAGCATGTATCGTAGAATAATCATATACTACCTCATATGTTACGTTTGGGACGTAAACAGTTTAAAAAAACTTACCGTCAACATACCCGAAATAAACATACTTGAGAAGTGTGTTTTAGATATACTTTCATCGTCTACTTTGCACGGATCCGATTTGGTTATTATAAACAACAGTGTTTCAAACTTTTTGGTTCGTAAACTTCATGAAAATTACAACTACGCTTACTATTCAAAAAGTTACGACGCCTGTGTAAATATTCAGCCACACACCTTCTTACTCCATGCTCCAAGAACTACTGATTTTGAACAAATTATTCACAAAATGGATAGTGATTGGTATCGTGAACCAAATGCCTTGTACATTATAACATTGCATAATTACCAGAAAAATGATTTAGAATCTATCTTCAAAATATTATGGGAGTACCATATAATTCGGGTTATTGTTATTAATAATGATGAAGTCAATGAAAATGCTGTGGTGTATTCATATTTTCCTTACGCTGAAGGTCGATGCGGTCGTGATTATAGAAATATTGTAAAACTATGTGAATGTAAAAATGTGAAATATATAGATGTTATAGAAAAGCGTCTTCAGCATGATAAACCCGAGTTAAGAAATTGCACGTTAAACGCAGCAGCGCATATTTATGCTCCTCTCGTTTTGTCTGAACCCGTTCCTACAAATAAATTAGCAGTTGGTATCGAGAGACTCGTTGTGGAATTATTACTTGAGCGATATAACATATCAGTTAATTATACATTTATGGCCGAAACTGATGACTATGGTAACATTTCAGATAACTTTACAGTAAATGGTATTATAGAAAAGCTGTATGACAATGAAGTCGACATGGTATTCGGTGGAATTAGTTTAAACAATAGGCGCTTTGCATACTTTGATTTTATCGTAAATCATATGGCTTTTGAAGATGCATATGTAACTATTACATCGAGCGCAGACCTCGTAGAAAGATGGAAAATAGTATACATAATGTTTAAGCCCAGTGTTTGGCTACTATTATTTCTTATTTTATTATTATGTGCAATACTACTTTCTGACTTAACAAATCTATGTGTAGTTAGAGAAAGTAAAAGTAATACGAAAAACTCTATAGGACTTCTTAAACTGTTTGGCAGTGCAATGCATAATATCGCAATAAACCACGCAAACAATAAATATAAAAACTTCATTATTGTTCATTGGCTGTGGTTTGTTTTTTTAGTCACCTGCTATTATAACACCAGGCTAACAAGTTACTCGACATTTAGGGCGTATAAACCACAATTGAACCAATACATAGCTTTGCAACAGAAAAACTATACACCTTGTTTTCCTTGGGATATAGCACTATTTATAAAAAACTCTGGAATAGATTATTTAATAAATGATCAGTATTTGGAGCTAGACCACTGTGAAACAGCTGATCAATCTTTGGATGAAGTCTCAAAATCAAAAAATAAATACACAATCACTACCTTTTTACGATATCTCTGGTGGACAGCAAAGAATACCAAAAAAATTAAACGAATTCATAAGTTGAAAGAAAACCAATATAATACACTTTATAGTATACTATTCAAAAGTGGATTTCCACTATTACATTCATTCAATTATCAAGTTATGCATATCGTAGAAAGCGGTCTAGTAAACGGTTTTAAAGGTTTTCATCAAATTCCGTCAGTAATTAGAAATGATGTTAGTGAATCATTTGACGTAATTTTTTTAAAACTAGAAGATTTGGTCATACCATTTGGAATATTGTTTTCTGGTATTTCATTAGCATTTGCTTCATTTATTATTGAAATATTGCAAAATTGATCAATTTCATACGTAAATAAGGGAAGTCAAAATTATGTTTCTTACTAAAGTATTTAAAAAAAGGGAAAATTTCGAACGGAGCTCAAACGTTTCTAGTGTTTCTACTATAAAAATTATTGATATTTTGTTTTTATTGTTTCAAGGATCAAATGAAATCAAAATTTATTTATGGCAAAAGAAGGAATGTGCAACTGAAGCCCTTTTTATATGCTCATTTGTCGTGATAATTAAATTTTTAATTGTGTCCATTTTTCACAGAATTTAATAAATATGCTTGTTAGGGTTCCGTAGTCAACTATAGTCCCTTATAGTTTCGCTCTGTCTGTCTGTCTGTCCGTCCGTCCGTCCGTCCGCGGATAATCTCAGTGAGAAAGCTGTAATTTTGCGCAAATATGTATATCGGTCACGCAAACAAAGTGGTAAAATAAAAAGTGGTTATAATTTCTTTTTTAGGGTACCTCCACCATACACGTAAAGTGGGGGGTGTTTTTTTTTCGTTTCAACCCTAAAGTGTGGCATATCATTAGATAGGTATTTGTAAAATAATGAGGGTTTACTAAGAACAGTTTTTGATAAAGTTAATATTTTCGGAAATAATCGCTCCAGAAGTTGAAAAAAATGTGTCCCCCCCCTCTAACTTTTGAACTATAAGTAAAAAAAAAATGAAAAAAATTACAAAAGTAGAACTTAATAAGAACTTTCTTGGAAAATTATTTTAAACTTGATTGGTTGAACGGTTTTTGAAAAATAGTACAAAATAATTTCTGAATTAAGTTTGTAATTTAACTGTATATGCAAACACTTCTTTTATCTTGAGTATTTAATTTTTATCATCCCACACGTATCTTCCTTCTAATAAGAAAATAATGATTTAAATCGATTCACGCGATCAAAAGCTACCCCCGGAAACCCAACATACATAACCCGTCTAGTGTATAAATTAGTAACCCAATTGCCCGAGAGATGGCACATGATGGGGTCGGGACGAGTGTGATCGAAAGTATCATCGAATTGTTAATTATTATAAGCATATAGAGCATGGTATCTATTAAAACACTTTTTAAGGTTGATTGTGTGTTGCCTATTGTGACGGACGGTAAACTGCGGAACCCTACACTGAGCATGGCCCGACATGCTCTTGGCCGGTTTTTTTTACATTAGATTTCAATATGGCGTAAGTTGTTCTAAAGACATTTGACAATGACAATTACAATTTTGGTACGGAACCCTAAAAGCAATGTGATTATTCAGACTACACACACCCTACGACAAAATAACCTTATATGTTTAGATTGATGATTATGATAGAATGATGATGTAAATTATGTCGACATTGTAAATTGTGTTACGACTAAATAAAAAACAAGCAATTATGAAAGCAATTATTTTTGTCAGTCAGTCATTACTATCTTTATCACACAGTCATTATTTTACTCGCACATAGCTTCAGCTGTTAGTTATTAGAACTTTGCTCATCAAGAGTATCAGTCATGCTTTTTAAAGTAGTTACTCGTATTTATTATTTATTTGATATAGTTTATGCAGTTATAGGAATAAATATTGATGTTGCTCAAATATCACAAGATTCTATGGATACTTGTATCGTTGACATAATCTCGTCAAAATCTCAGTATAACTCAGATTTAGCCATTATTAACAATGACATCGTCACAAATGAGTTGATTCGGAGGATCCACGAAACTATGAATATCAAGCTTTACCTAAAGGATGACGTCTTTCATGTCACCATATCGCCAAGTGTTTTTATAATATACAGTCAAAACCTGTCCTACTTACGTAATCTAATTGACGACATGAACAAGGATTATTACCGCAAACCAGATGCTCTTCACATCATAATAATGAAAGATCGTAAAGCTGATTTTGCTTCAATATTTCATACTTTATGGAAGTATCATATCATCCATACACTAATCATTCTTAAAGAGACAAATGATAACGCAGCAGTTTATTCTTATTTTCCATACGCAGAAGGTGGTTGTGGACGGAATTATAATAACACTATTAAAATAAGTGATTGTAATAGTGTTCAGAAATTAGATATTATGGACTCGATACGTAGACATAATGTTCCTGTCCTTAAAAATTGTGTGTTACAAGTAGCGACTCATAATTATCCGCCGTTAGTTATATCGGAATTAGATCCCAATAATAAAAATGCCGTGGGAATAGAAATAGCATTGTTAAACATTTTAGCAGAGATGGAAAATATTTCCTTAAGTTACATATTTTTTCCTGAATCTCTTGAATTTGGCTTCGTGTTAGATAACTTTACTATCACTGGAAAACTAGGAAAATTATATGAAAACGAAGTGGATTTAGTGATTGGTGCCTTTGCCTTAAACCATCAACGAGCAATATTCTTTGACTTCATATGGACTCATTTTGCATACGAAGATAGTTTTGTTACTGTAACCCCAAGCGCTGGTCTAATGGAACAATGGAAAACTGTTTACATAGTATTTAAACCCACGGTATGGCTTCTATTAATATTCACATTATTATTTTGCACATTTCTTCTCATTAAATGTCATTGTTATTGCACTGAAACAAATAATAACATCTCTTCTGAACTCCTAAATCTATTTGGGAATACCATGCAAAACATTTCATTAAAACTGAGAGCTAACAATTTCAGAAACTTGATAATTGTTCATTGGATGTGGTTCGTATTTTTGGTAAATTGTTATTATCAAACTAAACTAACAAGTTTTACTACATACCGAATTAGCAAGCCCCAGTTAAATAACTATTTTGCTTTAAATGATTACAATTTTACTCCGTGTTTTGCGTTAGACGTAGTTCTATTCATGAAACATTCTGGGCAATTTTCTATAATACACGAGGAATATTTAGAAACACTGCACTGCGAAACTGCAGACTTATCCATGGATATGGTAGCGAAAACGCAATCAAAGTACACAGTGACCAAATACTATAGATACCTTTGGTGGATAAGTAAACATCCAAAAAAAAAGGACCAAATACATCTGATGAAAGAAAAAGTGTTCAACGCTCTATATGCCATGTTCGTAAAACGCGGGTTTCCACTTTTAAATTACTTTAACCTTAAAATGTTGCATTTAGTTGAATATGGTTTTTTAGATATTATAAAATCAAACCATATGCTTGTGAGCGGAAAAAGAGTGAATATTGTTGGCTCATTTGAAGTTGATACATTAAAGTTAATAGATCTTGTTGTGCCATATGGCATTTTGGGCACGGGTGTGGCAATTGCATTTGTAATATTTGTCATTGAATTAATAATGCACACCGATAAGAAAATATTTGTACTTTCATAGAATATAAACTTAGAATATAGCTACATTTTTCATTTTTTCAATGAATTTGTGCACAATCCATAATGTTTAAAACGTTTGCAAAGGTTTTATTATTAAATAAATATGTATTTGTAGATATGGTGTCTTATCTTATTATTCCTTCACGATTATTTATGACCTTAATTTTTTTACCTGCATTTACTTTTAATTTTATTGAGAAATTGGTTGATATATGGAAACATCGTATCAAGAGAATACGCCTTTTTATCAGCCATCATTCCTATTACCTAAATAGAAAATCGAGTTCAATTATTAAGTGGGCTATTGCTGTCAATTTTGAGAAATCATCAGAAAATGCGGACAAGCTGTCGTGTTATCTAGTAAATATCACGCTGTCAACTTGGCATCATGGCCCAGCAACACTGGAAATAAATATTTACCCTTCTTCAAGTGTTTCTAAAAAGGAGCATTTCCCAAAGGTAAATAATATTTTTGTGTTAAATTAAATGGACTTGAATTTGGCCCATCTAAAAACATTTATTTTAATAACAACAAAATACAGATAACATTTATTTTCGAAATATATACAGTACGTGTAACTTACCTAACTACCTACCTCTACCTACTTTAAATCTAAAATAGGTCCTTGAGGCATTGTACCTAGGATGCTGGCAGCATTTCCTCGTATCGCAATGCTGATATGCACGAGGAAGCCACCAGCTCTTCGGTCACCAGTAACATCAACCAGACGTTTCGCGATTTCTACGAAAAACTTGCGTGCGCTGGGACCCCATGGACCAAGAGTTTCGACCCCGAACGGTACAAAAAGATACTCTCTGCCCAGGGTCTTATATTTTTTATGTCTTATACGTTTTAAAATTTCGGCGCTTTCAGCCGCTCTGCCCGCTTTTACATTGATTCGTTGGAGATGGGACGGTGCCAGCGTGCCTATGCAGGTAGCATCCCACACTAGCATCCGTCCCAAACTCCAAGGAACCAAGGACACGCTATCGGGTCTCTTGCCATCATCCCTGAAAATGCCAGTCGGCTCAAGGAGAGCAGGCACGTTGATGGTGGCAAGAGACCGACGGATTATGTCATTAAGAGACGCATGTCTCGAAAAACGGCCTGCACTTTTTTTACAACACAATCCATGGTGTCCCAGTTGGTCCACGTCTGTGCCACAAGGACATGAGTGTCGCAAACCAGTCGCCAGTCTAAGGGATAAAAATAAAATAAAATATATACATAAAACTAAAATAAAATAAATGTTAAAATAAATTTTCCTCCCCGTGCATAGTACCGTACACGCTGGCAGCGTTACTACGCTGTATTGCAATGCGTTGGACGAGGAAACTGCCAGATCTAGGGTCGCCTGTAGCGTCCACAAGTCTTTTCAAAATATCTTTAAAAAGGGTGTGGCCGCTCGAACCCCATGGGCCAGGTAAGCGCAGCGCGTCTGGAGAAACCGTCAGCGCAGGTCGCAAGTCACAACGCGCAGATTGCGGGGCTCCAGAAATGTTCTCTTGGGTATAGATGGGAAGGTGTTCAACCAACTATCGCCTTCCTTGGTCCCGGCTGCTTAGAGTGGCGCGTTGAGAGCCTGTGCTGTGGATTAAAAAGGGCATTGTAGATATTTTTACATATGATGTCGTCCCAGGTCCTTTGGGAATTTGAATTTTCGGAATTTCCTGATCCGAGCAGGCAATGGGCCAGGCGTTTTTGGCCTGTGATAAGTCAGCAATTCTTCGATTTTTGCCTGTGGGGTTTTGTAAAGGATGAGGTTTATGTAAAAGATGTGGATTTGGTACAAGATAGCGTTTGAAAAGTTAAGGAAAATGTCTATAGATAACCATTTATTACATCGAATGCGGCTTAACATGAGCCGCTGATTAAGCCTTTGTGTGTTTAAGAGACGGTGTACACCTCGAACACTTAAAAGTATAAAAAACAATTAATAAATGTTGTTTAATAAACCTATTTTTTATTCCGCTAGTAAAGTTTACTATTTGGTAGTGAGAAGCTGGTTCTAACGAGCGTTGCAGATTAGTTTCTTGATTGCGTAAGTCAGTGAACACACATAGGTACATTGCATCGTACTTACACGTGTGTGTTGTGTCATATGTCACCACTGTCACTTAAATATTATTGTCATTGTGAACAACTGGTACAGTATGGTCTAATTTATTGTTGATATATTTGGATTAAAGTTTCATGAAAACATTTTTTTACAATTTTCATCTTATCAAAAAATCTACCACATTACAATATTCCTGAGAAGGAACTCTACGCGGCATCTCGGCCAATGTCCAGAGGATAGAGACACGCTGTATATGTATATATTTATGTATAGAAGGAGGAGGAAAACTAAGGACATTCCTGGTATTTGTAATAGTTAGAAACATTAATTAATTAAAAAAATATAATTTCTAACTAATTATTTTTGAAGTGTGGTGACAACTCTATTGAATGTACAGACTCGTATACCTACCTGATAATGTTGATAATGTGTCGAAATTTTTTCTTCAATAGTAGTTTATGCAACAGTGATATAATAAGGGTTCTTAAAACTTGAGGGTCGCCGTTAAAAAACGAGGCGAGCCGAGTTTTGTCATAATAGACCCGAGAGTTTTAAGAACCAATTATGAGCTGTTGCATACCCTAAATTTTCTACGACAGCTAGAATAGCGTAAAAAGCAAAATGTAGAAACGTGGCAGAATAGGAAAGTTGTGCACACTATAGAAAAAAAAAACAACAGTGCTCATTATATTGTATGAAAATCCATAGAAGCAGTGTTCTTATGGAATACCACAGACAACGTTATAATGTATACTTTTTAAATATCGCTGTCAGTCATCTAATTGACAGATAGAAGTGCTGGAGTAGAAAAAATCTACTTATAGCAACCTAAGGTAGAGACACTGATGTCTATGGATTTTTGACATTTGCATGCCTGACAAACTAAACGTCAAATGGAGGAAGCAGAAACTTCTGTACTTTAGTACTAGGTATTACTTATTCTGTGCGGCTACACCAAATGTTCTTAAAAAACCTACCCACAATTTTAAATTAATGAAGATTAGCGTTTACAGATTTTGTAAAAAAAATACGGAGTGCGAGAAAAAGGACATTTTTGTCAGTTTTTTTATTTTGATGCTAATCGATTCCATTTCTATCCACTATAAAAAGCTTAAGTATATCAGACAAAAAGAAAACCAGCTAGAAAAGTCACAAATCTAAGAATTTAACTTACACAGTTACACATGCTCTTATTATGTCAATTGATTGCATTTCTATCCATAATTTCTTAGGGGTCAACTTACGGAAATGTACAAGAGCCACATTTCAAAGAAAACTTTCTTGGCACAACTTGTTTCGCATTAACCCCAAAAGCAAATCCAACCTGTATAGATGGATAAAATAACTGAAGGTGAGGGTTGTTGTGGACAATTTGGTGATTAGTAGGTACCTATTGACAAACTTATTTATTACCTTTGCTACAGAATCGCTGGCAAATTGCAAACTTAATTGACAATCCATTTTGACGGTGACAGAACTTGCATGTGTACCTACATTACATTGTAAGGTACAATTAATCAATCTATGGGTGTACTACGGTTGGTGCATTCTAAATAGCATGCAATTTTTTACACCGTCTAAATGGGGTTTAAGTAGGATTTTAAAATACCTACGATATTTAGTCATGCATGTGATTCTTCCATTGCATGTGTTACAGATTTTTATATGTGGCAATATTTAAATTAATTTCAATAGTTCATTCATTACAATTAGCAAGTACTTATTTAAAAACAAATGGAAGAGAAAAATAGTTTTTTTAAAGGAATGGAGTCGAACATATACTGTCAAAACTGACAAATTCAGGGCACAGAATTACAAACAACCTATTTCCAAAAAAACACCGCGTCTCTTTTTCTATTACAATAATCGAATGAAATAGAAGTAATTGAGATAAAAATCTCAATTAAAATGGCATCACTACCAATACAGGACGTACGTTCTAGTGTTGTTATTATTCTATGGCTCAGGGGTCGTAAATCTGCATTAGAATTATGCACAGGAAACCGCTTCTATATTCCGTAAGACTGTAATGATTACTAACAACGAGGTTGTATATCTCTTAGAGATGAAGGCGTGGTGGAATGAAAACAAAGTGAGACCGTCCCGTGGTGTCTCCCACTAACAATGACGTCACTGACAGCTAGGAGTCTCATTCGCACATGCCAAAATTATATATTTCTTTCTTAGTAACCACGTAATTACCATAACTTGTAGTATTATGTGATAAGGCAAGATGCCTGCGTAGGCATTGCGTAGAATTTAGAGTATGCTCGATTTATAAGCTAAAAGCTATCGTTGCATTTTTTATATAACCCCTTTTTTCAGCATTCGGCATCGGGTCTATGATCTACTCCGGCCTCGAGTTTGGCCAGTACTGGGAGCTGGAGAGAAATACCAACTGCCACAACGTCCTGCTGGCGCTCACACCGGCTACACGGATGGCCTTCATCTTTATCCAGATGTACTTCATATTTCTTAACAATGAGGTCAGTTTATTAAAACGTATGACTTACTTTTTACCAGTCATTTCGGTGCAGTACGCATTGACAGTATCGAACTGATCCTATCACATAGTCTTCCTCTGAGTTGAAATGGCAGTCGCTTTCGTAAACGCTATTACGAAATTATTGGTTTCTCCAGGCTGCCACGTGGAAAGCCATCTAGGACCAAGCTAGGAAAATCTGGGACTAACTCACTAGTCCAAATATTGTCTTGCGTTCACCGCCACGAGATAATGTAACGTAATCATAATGATATCACCATCCACTATAATAAATTACAATTCGGTCCTCTATACGTGACTAAAATGATAAGTGACGTTTACGCCGGTATTCTGTTATGCCTGAAAACCTTTTCATCATATCAGCGATTACCTATAGGTATTTATATATATATATTTATATAGATAAATATGCGTGTCCTGAATGATTCACTGACTCACTGACTAATCAACGCAGAGCCGAAACTACTGAATTTAGAATGTTGAAATTTGCACATCAGGTTTTATTTATAATGTGCGCAAGTAATAAGGACCGATTTTGAAAAATTCAACCCCTACAAGGTTAAAATGGGGTTGAACGTTTGTATGGGAATGGCGTAAAATTTTAAGTTAGAGACTAGAAACTTTTTCTATAGTTTATACAAGTAAAATACAAGAAAAGCTAGTAGCAGGTAGCTACTTTTACATACGTTTTTTTTTTACAATTTAAATTATTAATTCGTATTCTTTGGTAACAGTAGTCATTAAATATTCTCCTTGCAGGGCTGGTAACCCATGTAGTCTTATTACCACCCCTCCTTCGTTCAGAAGGAGAGGTCATTTTAAAATATGGAATTAATAATAATTAAATAAAACTATGTAAAATAACTAAATGATTTGATGAACTTGTATATTTGTGTAAACATAATTATGTAAATAAATGGCTATTCTGATTCTGATTCTGATTCTTTGGTAACCAGTTACAAAATAGCAAATGTTGTAAATTAAAATTTTCGATCTGGTATTGATTGACTCGCTAGGACTGTTCTACCACATACAAGACAACACAAATGAATAAATATTTTAGGTACGTCGCTACCGAGATTACGCACGCAGCACAGGCTTTTATTTGTTATCCCTCCCGTCGTGTCTGCCTCAGTGGTGATAAATCACGCTAACTTTTGTATCGGGAAAAACAATCAATGCAATAGGTATAAGTTAGGTAATGTCTTTGGTATTAAGATCGCCATAAAATAAACATTCCTTTTTATGTATTTCCAGATGAAAGTGTACAAACACAAGATCGTGGCGCGGTTCGGGCTGATGCACATGGTGGGGACGAACCTCAGCGTGTGGCTGAACGTGCTCGTGCAAGAGACCAAGCACGAGATCCTCACCTTCTATGATCCGGAAAACAAAACCATAGGCTTGTCACATAGACTGGGTAAGATGTTCTGCTATTTTAAAAATATATCGCTGAAATGGCAAAAATATTGCATTTTGTTACTATGTCGATAGAGGTTCGAAATTCGTGGGCATATATTGTAATATGTTTGTAAAAAAGAGAAGACAAACGCGATTGCGCTGACTTAAGACGCCAGAGAGAGAGAGAGAGAGAGATAGAGGAGGCAGAGAGAGCCTTTAAATATGGTAGTAAAAGAGCTAAAACTTGTTTTCGTGTATTTATAAGGTTTAATATAAAAATTCACAAAACTATTTATGCATAGTTTATTGAATAATAAAAATAATAATAATGACGTATGCACTTTACCTATTGGGTATATTATACGTAAAAATGTCGAATCCAATGTTTAAACAATTTTTTTTCGTATTTCGCAGCCTTAATACTGAATAACTGCAAATTACCATATTTGTAAAAGTCTGGTTACCCAAAGTTACGCAATAAAAAAAGTATTAACCAATTCCGATCAAATAACGAATCGGCTGAAGTTTAAGGCTAGGTATTTAATAATATTCCACCCTCCTCACTTGTCAGCAAAATCCATTCAGATTTCCTTTGTGCAATTTGTTTGTTATATTAACTGGCGCTTAGATTTGCAAATTAACATTTACGGAACAAAAGAGGTTTTACAGTCGCCATTAGATATATCCGAGCAGCCAAGGTATTCACAAATATCTGAGCACGTCTCTATTGTCAAGGCGTGAGAGTTCTTGTTCAGATATTTTTTTACATCGGATGGCGAATGTATAGGATCCTATTATATCGGATGGCGAAGGTACTTTAATTAACGAGTTCCTTGTTACGTCACTCGGATTACGATCCTATTCCAAACCGTCGGTATTTGACCTGGATTCTCGGAGAGAACTGATCGGCGTTTCGACGTGCTGTAGAAGCTTATAACTGAAATGATCTATTGATTGAATGCTTCACAATTCATTTCAGAGTTTGTTTTATTCTGGTAGGATTTTCTCCTGAAATGCCTTTATTTATTGAAATTAAACACTTTTAAATGGATTAATCGCGTCCCATCATAACCTACACTTGTTTTCACAGGGTTAGGATGATGACTGAGAAAATTCGAACTCTCCCCGTCAATCAAAAATCTTATATGCCTTTTATTTCATTTTTTGTCTTGTAGCTTAAGTAAGAAGTTTTTTCTTTACATTAATATTTTTTTTTACATTTCAGCGTTTCAAAAGGCGTTTTTTACATCGCTGTCAACAGAAGTGCCTCCATCGCATCCAGCTGCAGCTCATCTACGGGTGCCTCGGGGCTTGAAAGGACCTCACCACATCTTCGAGTGTCGGCGTACTAACATCATGGGGTCTCTAGTGCAAGACGCTTCACCTTTCCTCTTCCCGTGTACTATTGAGTATTCTCTCATATGCGCCGCTATCTTGTACGTCATGTGGAAGAATATCTCTAAGTATCCGTCGAAAGACGTGGCAGCTGCTATCGCAAAAGCACGGTTATTAGAAGGCCTCGCTTATAAGAAATCACCACACTTGTATAGCGTGGACTGC
The DNA here is from genome assembly GCA_949128165.1 of Lathronympha strigana. Taxonomy (NCBI): domain Eukaryota; kingdom Metazoa; phylum Arthropoda; class Insecta; order Lepidoptera; family Tortricidae; genus Lathronympha; species Lathronympha strigana. The sequence goes on along the minus strand of OX421905.1, from coordinate 6,289,717 downwards.
GCGAGAGCTCATAAAGGCCTGTTCTTTGGAATCCTGGTTTTAGTACTCACAATAATTTCACTCATACTTTTCTTCGTTTTGATCTCCAAGAAAGACTACGCAACTTTAGCTGTGGTGGAAGTTAACGTATGTGAATTAGCATTATATGCCATGACAACTTTTGCAAGTCTAGCAGGGATGGTATGCGTACGGAACCTCAAATATGATGGGAATAGAAATTTGGAACTCGACAATATCCTGCTTGTCGGTGCGCAAACTGGCATGTTCATTTACGGAACTTTCACAATCATAGGTGGCCATTTTACCATTGAGAAGAATACAATTTTAATTTTGATTACAGCCCTATCGTCACTAGTGCAAACGACTTGCCAAACGATGTTTATCTTAGACGCGAGCCGTCGATCTGCTAAAACACATGATCAGTTACGGAAAAAACCGGGAAGAGAGATCGTTACGTTCCTTCTTGTTACAAATTTGGCTATGTGGGCGATAAATACTCTCGAAAAGTCTAGGGCGGAGTCCCATCCGGTGCAATTGCACTTTTACGGGTTGTGGGCGTGGACGATCATCACACACGTGTCTATGCCACTGGCCATATTCTACAGGTTCCACTCTACAGTATGTCTGTGTGAAATTTGGAAGCGGGCCTACAAGATGAAGCCAGCTTACATGTAGCAATGGGTTTTGTATTGAGCGTGCCCGCTCGCTCACGCAATTAACTATTGCGCTTTTCAAAGCATACATATATGTTAGTTAGAAAAGTGGCGTAGTCAAAATAGATTGTGCCATAGGTCCAGCCACAGTGGATAACGGATAAGCATAGTTGTTTGCTGTTTCGACAGCATAAGTTTAAAATATACGTTTTATGCCAACCAAAGTTATCCAGTTTTAAAATTGTTTTCCTTCTGGTGTGCACTAAAAGTTTATACCTACCTGTGTTAGTTTAAAGTTGGACTGCTTTAATGTTAAGTTATTGTATTTAAATATTTTAATGTGTTATTTATTTGTAGCTTTATTAGACGCTTTAAATATCATTAACAGATTCATTGAAAATTTTAACGATTAAGCATATTGTCCAAATAATTCATGCATGTAGAGGTATTATTTACGCGCTCACACAATTTTCAAAAACATTTTCAAAATAAAAATAGTCTTCCAATAGGTTACAGGCAATTTTCTATGACTCTTTATTCGTATTTGTATACCAATATGTAAAGTCACAGTAAAATTAACATCTTTAGTAGTCTCAAAAGGGAACAACAGAAAATGGGGATCTGCCGAAGGAGGTAAAAATGTAGAATCATAAAACTGAATTCGTCACTATATTATTATAATTATGTAAGTAGTTCATATTACTGCGGGCCCCAAATAAAACATAGTCTGATCAGATTTATACATTTTGTAGCGATATTTTTGCGATAAATGTAGTGTCAGTATTTTGGAAAAATTTTAAACCACAGGGATATTAGATCCCTGTAGATAGGCAAAAATAACACCAAAGTTTTATATTACCTTTAATGGAGTAAGTCATTTTTGGAGCTTGTGATTGTATACAGTCCAGTGTGAAAATCTTCATTTTAAATTGATTAGGTTGTAGAGATGACTGTTATTCTGATACCAATTCTGAATTATACAAATAATTGATATTATATTATTAGATATTTCGTCCAGTGAGAGCATGCAAAATAAAAATCCAACATGCCTAATATTTTTTTGATGGAAATGTATTCTTTTTTTGGCGTGCACCGAAAGCTCATGCGCCGAAGATTGTGCAACTGAGCTCATAAAACATTACAGTATTAGGACCCGCTTAATACGATTCTGATGGGACCTAGCAAAAAAAGCGTCTTAAACGGGAAATCGTATTAAACGTGGAAAAGTTTTTGGCGATTTTACGTGATTTCTCACATAATATTGGGCCACTTAAGGGTAAGTTTAAGGCCCCTGCTCGGTGAAGCCATTCAACAAGAAAATTTTCTAGTTTCTTCTTTTCACTCCTCCCGACCTGCATTTATCTTTTATATATATCTTCTCTGTTTTCTAAATGGGACGTAGGGTAGAAACGAGTAACTGCAAGTCAGTAGCCAGTTGTAACTGAATTTTTTTGTGGTTTTTCACTGTAAACTTTTAATGTGGTTTTGTTTTCTTTCAGTGGCAATACTTTTATTTTTATTTTTGACATAACTGAACATGCCAACACGAATGAAGAATTTCATAACTCGCAACAATATGAAACTTAAAACAAATCAAAACACCGCAACGGTTACAATGAGCGAAGGAAAGCTATTTTTTTAGATACGAAAAAAATTTGCCGATCGCTTAATCAGCGCTACAAACTTATCAGGACAGGCGGAGATGTCGCTAGAATTGCGTTCCCTTGTGTAATAGTATTGTACGATGATGCTAGACGGGTGGGTTTTAGATGGTGTATTAAGCGGGACACGAGTCGTATTAACCGGGAAAAAATGTATGAAAACAGGCCTAAAGTAGCAGGGACCGGCGTAAAATGGCGTATTATGAGGGAAATCGTATTAAACGTGATCGTATTAAGCGGGTTCTACTGTATTTATGATATGAAACACTACTGTACAGTTAACATTTCTAATGACAGATTATAATCTGATTAATCTTTTTGCTATACATATGTATAGCAATATCGTAATGTTTGATATGTGTAGGAATATCGTACGATTCTAATCACCTGTGTTAATCCTGAAATTAGGTTTAGGATTTTGGTACTTTATTATTGTACAATTTATGAACATAGACGTACTCAATATTGATTTGCTTTATTAAGAACTCTATACTCAGCATGTTCACCAAACGAAATTATCTGATACATTTATTATATTTTTCAATTTTACATATAGGTTAACATAGGCATAGTCTTAATACAGTTTTATTGTATTAATTTAGTTGTACATACATTCGATGGCATATGATATAATAATGTAAGATTCAAACAATACTCAAGCATGACAATGTTAGCTTTAAATTATGTAAGTACCTACTATGAAATATTTATCATAACCTATGTACTTTCTATTTCTACCCTGCTCGAGTAGATGAAAAACTAAAATAATACTATATAGGTTCAATTTGCTTTTTTAAATATACAATAAAGTAAAAAGTCGTGCAGGCACCTAATTGCTTTTTAAAGCAAGTTCCTTTTTAAAGCAATAATCCGTGTATTTTATTATCAGACTGAAGCAAAAGGTTATAATTTTAGCGATGCATTTTTGTAGCACCAAAAATAACATAGGCTGCCATTTATACGACTTCAATGGAGATTATACCGAAAATACTGTCGGCTTTTCTAAGATTTTACTTGTTTCTTAGAAAAGGTAGTCACGGAGACTATTAGATTTTATGTTACTATGAAATATGCATTTTCCGTGCGGTTTAGAACTTTAAGAGAACCGAAACATTTATGAATGTTTAGAAAGTATGCTTCCATGAGCTTTTTCTTTCTAAGGTACGTTTTAAGATTGACATCGGTTATTGTGTATTATAATTTCGTACCAAATATTTTTTGATTGTCCTCTAACTATTGAATTTAGTTTTGTACAGTAAATAGTGTTATACAATTGATGTTTTCTTTTATATATATATACGAATTATTTATTTGTTAAGGTAATATTGTGTATTATACCTAAATAGTTCTAAGATTGTCTTCTCGGATGTTAAACGTTTACAAGCAAATAAACTTCAAATTTTGAAATCCTGCTAGTATGTTGTTTTCTTGTCTAATTTAATGAAAACCTAGTTACTTAAACCTACCTACTTGTACGAGTATATACAAAACTTGTAGGCTTACTGTTTTCACTAAGAAGGTGAACAAAGGTAATTAATTCTAACGAACGTTATCTACTAATGAAGGCTATGTGCATACGCGTGATAGTGTTAATAAACGTTGGGAAGGGTAGCTCATAGGAAAAATCCCGGAACTTTGATGCTCTTTATCTTCGTCAATTTTAGTTAAATTGAAAAAGGAAAAAATACGCGTCTAATAATTTTAGATAATCTAACCGACGGACTAATTAGAATAATAGATTTTCAACCTAGTCGTCATCCCTATTATAAAGTTTAGGTCGAGAGGGAGTAGGGAGAGAGGTCATGTCGCTTTGACAATATTTACAAAGATGAGAAAATGAGAGTACAGAGGAACGTGTAAGTAGTGGATATCGAGATATTGGGTGGCTGAGTAGCCTCTTGTATAGTTGGGATACTTTGGTATGTCTGTTTATTAAGATACCTTATACTGAAGTCGCAGTCGAAGTCGCAATCGAAACGTACGGCCGTTTATGTCGCATATCCCATACATTTGCAAATCAATCAAAATGTATAGGGTAAACTTACCGTTGACCTAGAATCACGAAATTTGGCACAATATAAGATGTTGTAGCACAAGTAGGTACAGTGAAACAATCTAAAATAGGAAAATTATCGCACACTGAGAGTTGCGTACCACCAGTATTATGTGGTGGTACGGAACACTCGGTGCGCGAGTGCGACTCGCACTCGCCCGGTTTTTTCTATTAATTAATATAAAAAACGCTCCCATGCGCCGAAGAAAGTCATATCTTTGTATTATTATTTATGAACTGATTGTTGTTTGTTTGTTTGTATACTTTGTACCTATGTATGCTAATCGGTATTGACCCTGCGTACGGAGCGGGAAGTCCCGGGTTCGAATCCTGGAAGGGCATTTATTTGTGTGTTTATCACGAATATTTGTTAATGAGTAATGGATGTTTTCTATGTATTTAAGTACTATTTATATGTATTTATATTTATATGTATCTATAATCACATCATGTCTATACATCGTTGCGTTGAGCTTATCGTGAGACTAGGTCGATATGTGTAATATTGTCCCACGACATTTATTTATTTATTATTTATTTATGTCACCGAAATAATTATTTACTTTAAATATACTTAAGTACGTAGGTACGATTATTTTCTCATAAAACAAGAAAATCATTTTAAACGGTTTCCAAAACATATCACGTACGTATTCACACTATTCATACCGGCACCGATTCAAGAAAAGGCACGTTTTGTATGCAGCCGGTATTCTTGCATTCAATAGAGCATCAAAAGCTTATATAGGAATAGCGGCATGACCTTTATAATAAATACGGCAGACGTTTAAGAATGGATTAGTCCACGAGTGCCACACAATCCTGTCGGAGGCATGTAAGAATAATCACGTAACTCTACAATGGATCAAGGGGCACAGCAACTCGCGAGGGAACGATGCAGCAGACATATTGGCGAGGGAAGGTTCGGAGACGGTCGTAGTAGGGCCAGAACCGATCATACCCCTGCCATTCGCCTGGCTGCGGAGCACTCTCCGACAAGACACCAGGGTAAAACACCAACTATACTGGTCTAACATAGGAACCTGCAGGCAAACAAGGTTAGCCCTCCCGACAATCACCCCCGGGCTGTCGCGGAGGCTGAGACAGCTGAAAAGGCCGCAGCTCCGTCTCCTGACCGGCGCCATATCAGGTCATGCCTCATTCAACAAACACTTGCATACTTTGCGTGTTACAGACAGCGCACTCTGCAGGGCCTGCTTGGAGGCAGAAGAAACAGCCGCCCACGTCATCATCGAATGCACTGGGGTGGCAAACTACCGGGCACAATACCTCGGTACACCGAGGTCTTTCCCGGAAGTCGTCGGCAACATCAAGGGTCTGCTAGGCTTCCTGGAAGAGCTGGGTTGGCAGGAGTAGTGCCGGCAACCCACCACGCAAAATAGGCGCATCATTTGACGTCGAGTTGCGGAAACTAGCCCGCGTATACCTATAACCTAAGAATGGATTATTAATTTATTATACGCACTGGCAGTGGCGGAGTGTCTAAATATTCTTTGGGCAAGCCGGGGCTGATTTGGCCTGCTTTTTCTTAGAGTTGTTAAGGAAAAATGTGCTTGTTGTTCACGTAAGGGAAACCGGCAGGAATCGAGTTACACGGACGCACCGCACTGCCTATTGGTAACTTAGGTCTAGGCCAACCGTTTGGGATCTAAGATGCCACAGGCAGACCGAGACATAGATACACGGATATACCTAGACATCAAAATTATGTAGTATAATATTAGTAGGAAAGGATAATCATTAAATATTGAATAACAACGTATATAAAAATAAAGTAATAAGTTTTGATTAAAAAGCGTGAAATATTGTTTTTAAGTACCTACTTAAAAAGCTTTAATATTATAACAGGATTTTATTTATAATATAAGTTCAACAGGTCGTGCTAGTTTTCTTTCTATGGCCACTAACATGTATTAAACGATGGTTCTTAGATCTCACAAATTCTACATATAACTATAGATAACAACTAGAGTCAAACCACTATCTCTTCCAAATGCAAAAGTACTGTCAAACTTTAAAGTGTTGTTTTAAAAGACAAATTTCTATGAAATTATGACGTTTACTTAACACATTCACAGTCTGTGCTATCAAATCTATAAACTTAACATAGACGGACTCCACCCGTATTAACATTGCCTGCGACACCCGAGGGGTAGCAAACGATCGATCGCTAGTCAATCAGGAGCTACTGCATGGGGCATGCAGTAATGTCATTCTAGAGACAATTTGCGATCGTGGCCTCTGTTCCTAATCTTACTTGACCTGATGGTACAAAATTGATGATAAAGCTCATTTTTAGTCACGTAAATAAATAAAACCTAAAAAAATACCTAGAGTCCGACACAGACTGTGAAAGTGTTAAGTGAACGCCATCATCTCATAGAAGTTTGACTTTTCGTATAACACTTAACACAAAACAAAACAAAACAAAACTTTAAAGTTTGACAGTTCATTTGCTTGGAAGAGACAACATAGTTTGACTGTAGTACAATTTATCCAAATAAACAAATTATAAATAGCACAGGAAACTTACACAGATCGATCTAGTCTAGCGCTTCGTTGGCAGGTTTACTATCGACTTGGCTGGGGTGATCGTTGTGACAAAAATATGTAGATTTGACTCAACCACAGATTCATAGCATTGTCCATGTAATGGTATTTTAATAACAGAAATGACTCTATTAGACTACATTGCCAACATTCCATTTATTGTGATTTTGGTACTATTGTCAATCAACAATAGTAGGTACTACCTACCCGTGTAATTACGACTAAGGGTTCTGTCAGCTTTTAAATGAATGCTCTCAGCTGGACCGTTTTCTCAAATTTCGTACAACCTTTCTGGGTAGGAGATAAGATGCTATTTAAGTAAAAGTACTTAGCCACTTAAATGTATAGTTTCAATATAGTGTCTTTAAACTGGTCTACCTGAGATGATGCGCGGGAGGGTTTAGTGAATGTTTTAGATCTAGCGTAAAGGAGCAACTCGAGAATAGCAGTCTCATGCGACCACTGCAAGCAACGACCATTAAGAACAAAGAAAATCTTTGACAAACGACGCGAGGGGCGTGAACAGGGTCCAAGAAAACGCACTGTATAACACTTCACTACTACCACTTTATTTACACATCTATCTACTACACCTTGTATAATAACACTCACTGCTTGATTTGATTTTGGATTGACAAACAAAATGTTCGTTGGACTTTATATGAAACTGGGAAAAATCTTAACAGCGCGATCTAAAATATTGCGCCGTGAACAAAGTGACATCTTTTGTAAAATTGGGAAACTAATTATTTTAATTTCGACATCAATAAAATAGGCATTTGATTGCAAGATATTATGCACAATTAATTCCTAATATTTTTTAGAATATTTTGGGATTATTTGCAGACAAAAACAAACAAAATATTTTCCGAAAATCGCTACTACTAACGCCATCTAGGGAAGACTTAGACAAACTGAACTAGGTAAACGAAGTTATAATATTTAAATATGCGGCTTCAACATTCCGCCCACCAAGAACAAAGACAGTTTGTTCTTAACTCCGCCCACCATGGCACAATATAACAATTAAAATAAAGCCTGTATTAACTAACAAACTAAGATAAGTACCCTTTGCATTGAATATAATAACATACTTTCGAATGTAATTATTATAATCAGTTAACAGGAAGGAAACATAGTTTATTTACAGCTCTTTTTATAATGTTGTCCTTACATTTGAGACTGACTACTCGTGTGATATTGTCCGAACCCGGATGTTTTTAAATTATGATTCTGTACAACCATCTAGATGGAGGAAGACCATCCTCTCTCACCAACACCACATCACCAACAGCTGGCTCAGGAGTTTGATGAGTCCACTTGTATCGATGATAAAACTGCATTAGGTACTCACTCGACCATCGACGCCAAAAGTCATTCACCAACTTCTGAGTGAACTGCCATCTCCTGAGACTATTCATGTTGGAATTTTCATAACTGAAATCAGGCACAAGAGGTTCAAGCGAGGTAAGTATTTCTGCCACCGGATTAGCTACAAATGTCTTCCAACGGTTATGTTTGTAGTTGAGCCATAACAACACTATGGTCGAATCAGTCCAAGCGTGGATGTTTGACTTGTCAATATTCATTACCCGTGATACTTCCATCAGCAATTTGGTAAGGAGCACCGCTTTTTTGGAGGCGTCACAAAAACTTTGAAGTTCTTGAAGATTGTTGTTTCCTCTCTTCGTGTATACCCACCTTGGTATGCGAAAGTTGGCAATCTGATCCACATCTGTTAACCACAATTTTTGGATGAATATCTTTGCAGAGATGATAACTGGTGCCAGCCATCCAATCAGGTCGAATAACCGGGATATGTCCGATATCATTCGTCTCTTCGTTATAGGAAACATCAGTGGTGGTAACTGAACTAAATACTCGAACGTATCCGCATGCCGGTTCCAAGTCAACCCCAAAATCTTCATGGTTGCATCCAGCTTGATCTCCACTTTCCCTGCTTCATTTGCAGAATCTTGGTTGATTATCTTCATAAGTTCTTCATTGTTAGTATTCCACTTTGCTAATTCAAATCCAGCTTTATTCAATAACCCGTTAAGTTCCTTGTATATTTGTTCTCCTTCAGCCACCGTCTCGCAACCTGACAAGAGATCATCCACATAAAAGTCGTTCAAGACCCTATCTGCTGCCAAAGGATAGGCATCTCTGTGATCATGTGCTACTTGTTGCAGTGCCTTAACCGCGAGACAAGGTGCTGCGGCTGTTCCAAAGGTAACCCGGACCTTTGATGTGCTTTTATCTTCTTGAATAACAGCGTGATGAGGAAGATACACAGCGCCTGGTTTATTTTGCTTTTCCTTCGGTATCTTTTCCATGTGCCCAAGCTCTTCATATTCTGTGATGACAGCTGCGTATCGCTCCTTGAACTGAGGTTTTCGCTCGAATTTCCTTTCAAGCAAGCTAAATCGTTTAGCTCCTGCGAGATAAAGTTTCCCTTTAGTACATTTTGGTATTTCTTCATGAAAGGGCAACTTGACTATATACCTACCGCTACTATCCCGTTTAGTAGTGGCAGCAAAACTTTCTTCGCATTTCTTTTCTTCCTCAGTGTAGTGTTGCTTGGGATCTGGCACAACAGGATCAGCTTCAAGCTCCCAAAACTTCTTCAGCAGCTCGTTGTCCATAATGTGAACGTGGTTAACTCTGACCTTGTTGCTTAATTCCGACGCACTCGTGTGAGTCGGCCCGGAAATGATCCAGCCTAAGGAAGTTCGCTGAGCCAGGGGTGCTCCCTGGGGACCTTTAACAATATCATTCATAAGTATTTCACAATAAATTTCTGCACCAAGGAGTATATCAATTTGTCCGGGTTCATTGTAAGTTTTATCGGCTAATTCTAGACTTGACAGCTCGGAATAGAATTGAACTCGTTCCTCAGGAAGACACAATGTGAGCTTGCTTAATACACCCGCATTAACATTTATCTTGACACTTGGGTCGTAGATTGATGTAATGGTCACATTGACTGAAAACTGAGAGCTCATGGAACTCTCTTCTTCTCCTAACCTTGTGATTGGGCGATGGTTGCGAATCCTGGGGAGTCCGAGCAGTTGAACCACAGACTCTTTGATGAATGACTCTTCCGAACCTTGGTCGATGAAGCATCTGAGTGTTATGAGTTGTCCAGATTTCGACGTGGCATTAACTAATGCTGTTGGTAATAAAACCAATTTACGAGATGTCGAAAAATGGTTGCGTATGGTAGTAGGCTCGTCTTTAGATAACGAGTGAGATGCAGGTGCATGTGCAACTACATTTGCTACAACTGAGTGATTTGTTTCCTGAGACTCAGTTGCTGGTGTGTTATTCTTGGAATGCAATAAGGAGTGATGTTTCCGTTGGCAAATTCGGCATCTAGACGATTGACGGCATCCATAGACTGAGTGATGAGGTCCTAAGCAATTAAAACAGAGGCTATGTGACTGGACAAAACCACGACGAGCATCAGTATCAAGTTTGGAAAACTCTTTACAATTACTTATCTTATGTGCTTCAGAACAAAATGCACAGGAAGGGGCTGTTACAGCTGCCACATGATTAACTTTTACTGAATTGTTGGCAGTCTTATATGTGCTGGTGCTGGGTCGAGAAAGCTTCGGGTCAATGAACTCCAATGCGCGAAACCGTGTTTCTAAAAACAGTTGAAATTGTTTATAAGTTGGAAGCTCACTATCGCATTCAGTTGACTTAAGTTCCCATTGCTTCCTCGATTCAGCATCTAATTTTAAACACATTATATGCACAATAATAACATCCCAACTAGTAACATCTATGCCTAAGTTCTTGAGAGCATGAAGACACTCGTTGGTCGTATCCAATAATTCTTTAAGCGCGCTTGCAGACTCAGTAGCCAAGTTTCGCTGACTTAACAATCTTTTCAAAATGCAGTTTGACAAGTATTTCTTATTATTGTAGCGCTTCTCGAGTTGCTCCCAACTAATACTGTAATTATCTCTAGTTATTGGAATGTGTCTCAACAACTGCTCAGCTTCACCTGTTAGGTGTCCCTTTAAATAATGCAGCTTCTGAACATCATCAAGATCCTTATTCGTGTGAATCAGAGAAACAAACATGTCACGAAAGCTCACCCATTCAGCATACTGGCCGGAGAATGTTGGTATTGATATCTTGGGCAGCTTGATGCGATCTTCAGCTTTATTGGTGACTTTACTGGGCTCTGGAATGTTCATGCTTGACGTTGTGGACGTAGAAACTGGCTGGAGACTGCTGAGGATAGATTTAATAAGACACTTATAAGTCACGTATGCGTCTTCAGTCTCATCATACACATTATTCCCAATGTATGTGCTCTGAGTTAAAGCTTCCGACTCGCTGTTCTGTATGATGAGCGAATGTGTGTGTGAAAACTGAGTCCACAATTCCTCTAACAACTCTAATCTAGTGTTGAGATAATCAATGGAGTTACGACGTTCCTTGGGAGACTTTTTGAAATTTTCAAAAGCGCGAACAATTCTAGACTGTACGTCTGCCTGTACTTTAATTAGTTTGTCCATCGTAATTTTTCTAAGTGTTTGACAGATAACTTAATTGAAGTTCCCGAAATTTCAAATTCTTTGGCTACTGGTCTGAAATTGTCTAAGTCCAAACTGGATCGGATTGATAATTTCTAAGTTCCAGATTATCCGATTGAATTTTTACTAAGTCCAGTTGAACGGGAAAATTGCTAAGTCCTCCACTCACAAATTAACAAAAGTACTCACAATTGACCACCGGCACTCACACTTGTCCACTCGTGACGTCACACGATGTAGCTGCCACTGACGACGTCACACGATGAAGCTGCCGCTGATGACGTCACACGCCGTAGCCGCCGCTGATGACATCACACGCCGTAGTTACCGCCGCTTATGTCGCACGTAGTCACACCGATGTGGCACCGTACCGGTTGGCGGCGCCCTCTGCCGTCAAAACTGCACACACCGAATAGCCGTCTATCCGGCTCGAAGGACCATGAACAGGGTCCAAGAAAACACACTGTATAACACTTCTATCTACTACACCTTGTATAATAACACTCACTGCTTGATTTGATTTTGGATTGACAAACAAAATGTTCGTTGGACTTTATATGAAACTGGGAAAAATCTTAACAGCGCGATCTAAAATATTGCGCCGTGAACAAAGTGACATCTTTTGTAAAATTGGGAAACTAATTATTTTAATTTCGACATCAATAAAATAGGCATTTGATTGCAAGATATTATGCACAATTAATTCCTAATATTTTTTAGAATATTTTGGGATTATTTGCAGACAAAAACAAACAAAATATTTTCCGAAAATCGCTACTACTAACGCCATCTAGGGAAGACTTAGACAAACTGAACTAGGTAAACGAAGTTATAATATTTAAATATGCGGCTTCAACAGGGCGCAAACGATTTTACTATTTGTATGTCAAGAAAAAATAAATAAAAATGTAGATATTTTTGTGTTAGGTTAAAGTGTTATTAAATAACTGCAATCGATCAGAGAAGTTTTCATATTTTACTATTTGTATGTCAAGAAAAAATAAATAAATTGTGAAAACACTAATATTAATATTATTTCGTAGTTTAAGGAGTATTAACTTGTATTAACCTCGTTTTACCGTTTAATTCAAAACGTAACGTAACGTTAAACTAAAACGGTTTAGATATCCTTTAAATATTGTTCTTAAAAAACTCGTATTCTATTCTAAACGAAAACGATTCACCAAATACCAAATCCAAATACGTACCGTCCCACTGGATATTTATACGTCATACTAGATATTAATTAAATCCTGTTACGTTTTCACGTCAAAATAAACAAATTTTCCCATCGAACAAATATCGTACAAAAAAATGTGTCCTAAAAATACCAATAAACCTTCCATGATATCCCATGGGCATAGGGATAGGACAGATATCTCGCAAGGGTCCATGGGCAGCGATAATGGCTTAAGTAACCATCTGGCGATACGTCTGCTCGTTTGCCTCTTATTGCATAGCTATTCATGGATACATACATAATTCATTTATGTACATTTTATCCAATACTTTCATGCTCAAATATATTCAGCCTGTCAAAATTACAGGTTCCTTCAAATATTTGTGAATTCATTATACCCGATGAATGTAGTCCCTGATGAAAATAGCTTTCAAAGAACATCTATCTTAGCCATCGACAGCGTGTTTACTTTAGGTATTTGTGTGCATCACCCCTATTAGGTGCATTTTGTATACATCAGCTACGAAGTATGCGGGTGCTAATATTGTCATATTCTAATTTAAGCTTTATTGCAACGATATAAGGTTGTATAACATGATTTGTTTCAACCCTCTTTGCAATGAAAAATGGGGAGCGGGTGGATTTAATTGGCGCCTGCGTTTCTAGATGTTAGAAAAGGATTGTGACGGCAACTTTGAGAATCAGAATAAGTGCTGTTGGAGTATATCGAATGTGCAATCCCACGAATGTTTTCATTGGAGTGTCTACCTATATGTCTACCTTTATTCGCATTTCCTAAATTAATCGTCATTGGTCATAGTGTTATCATTATTAGTCGTTATTAGGTTATGCACACGATAATTCTTATTGGGTTGTTACCTAAAAATTTACCACTTGTGACAGCTGGTATTTTTCCCTTGTCAATTACCACTAGGAAGAACTGACAAAGTTGGCTTAGTTACGTTCTTGATACCTACTTGCTTCATTATAAGTATTCCATAATTATAGTAGGCATGTACAAATGTTAGTAATTACTCGTTTAAAATTGTACTAGGTAATTATAACTACTTAATGAAATATTTTATCACGTGTTAGTTTTCAGGTTTTCCTCGTCACTAATTAAATATAAACTATTGTTTAAATTTAATTAGTCAAAATTTCGACTAATTAATTATAAACCGAACTCTAGGTCCATGGGGTCCCAGCGCACGCAAGTTTTTTGTAGAAATCACGAAACGCCTGGTTGTCGTAACTGTAGGTAACCGAAAAGCTGGTGGTTTACTCGCACAACGTATCAGCATTGCGATACAACGAGGAAATGCCGCCAGCATCCTATGTACAATGCCTCAAGGACCTTTTTTAGATTTAAGGTAGGTAGAGGTAGGTAGCTGATTTAATTATAAATGATTAAATAGCTTGTACTCAGAGATGAGAGCATTGCATTCATCAAAGCGCGGGGTGTCTTTTAATCTCCGCACTCTGTAACCGAAGCAAATTGTTAATCCCCGGTATAAAGACGAGAATAGGTACTAATTCTCCAGTCAAACTCTAATAATCCCAAAGTTTAATAGTTGCAATACGATGTAGTTTTTTATATTAAAGGACATATAATATATTAAGTAGTTAGGTAACTTAGTTCTGAATGTTTAGTTACATTTTTAAAACATTCTAAAACTTATAATTTAACAGAAAGTTAGCTTAGAGATATTCATTATGAAAATAAGTCAATCTTAATTCCTGTGTGTACAATAAATTTATAAATTTTCTTAATTATTTAAATATTTAGGCAATAATTATGGTAATCCATGTTTTAGAAGCAAATATTATAATTTGGAAGATTTAAGACTGACTCATGCCAGGCAGGGGCCTCAGCATGACGTCCTAACGCGATTTAGTGTAGGACCTAAGATAGGAGTCGCTGCCATACAACTTAGCACAGTTAAGAACCTAAAGTGAATCGCCTTAAGACGTCATGGTTAGGCCCCTGGGCTGGGAAGAGTCACGTGACAGCTCGGAGATACTGGTCACGGCCCCGCCCGTCCCGGTCCGGTCTAACGTGAGTCATTATTTAATGTGGATGTCAACAGAACTTACATAACACCATTCGACAAATTAGCAGACAAATGTCTTTGTTCCGAATTAAAACTAGGCGCGTTTCGTCACACTCCTAGCGCCTAACATGGGTCCCTCTAAATATGGGTAAGAAAATACTGTAAGTTACACTAGTTTAAATACACTGCTATTATTTTCACACAGCTATACTCACCTTATAAAATATAGTTCGTCAAACGAGTTTCGATGGAAAAAATCTACATCTATCCCATCTATCCCTTTTTCGGGAGTGATAGTACTAGCGAAAGATAACCTTGCTACGTTCTGACTTATGATTCTCTGTGACTTTGCTCGAATTAGAAGATATATCCTGGCCAAACTATAAACATTTAGCAAATATCAAAATTCCATCCGTGTTCGTAAGCCAGGCACATAAGTGGTCCCAATAATATGACAATAACACTTTCACTGTCCATTGATTTCTAGGCCGCGGTCAGCAGTGACTTATTTTTAGACATATTGCATAGAAAGTGACCGTGGTTGATACGAGACATCATTAGTGTCGCCAAAGCAATATTAACCTAATTATAGACTATCATCCAATTTAAATTAAAAAGTTGAGTTCATTTGTTATAATTGTTGGTCTTATACTACTAGGTATCCATTATTAAATGAGATTGAGCTATGGGATTGTATTATATCTTAGATACTAAACAAGATAAGTATAAACTACGAAACTTGTTGGATAATCTTGAAAGACAATTATTTTAAAAACGTGATGGTTTATCAAGAATCAAGAACATATATATGCCATTTGGCTTTCAATGCTTTGCTGGATAAAAATCCCCCGCATGCGGGCCCTATCAGTCAATGAAACTGAACTGCCTTTAAACATCGAAATCGTAATCAAATTTAAACTATCCCGATGATATGAGAAAAATGTTGCCCACGTAACTTCAGTTGTTTGTTGGTCCAAGTCTTGAATGTCGCTTCATTGTTGATAATCAACACTTAACAACGATTGGTATGAACAATCAATATTCGAAGATTCTGGAGACTTCGTTATTTTTCTTAATTTTAGGAGAAAACATATGCATTATTGCAAAAGAAGACTCGAAAGAATGACTACAGCTAATTAATTAAATATAATAATGTGGATAAAAGTAAAAAAAAATGTTTATCAATAACCATAACAATATTTTAATCAATAGCTAAAATCATCAACAAATTAATTAAAATACGGTTTTCTGGTTTAATTATCGATTTCTCGGGATTATAATTTTGCTATTTCTGAACAAATGTCTCTTGCAACCCTCTCTTATAAGGTAGGTAATAACAATAACTGTTTCGTTATTTCATATCTATAATAATGTAACTCGTTTACCATGGTGTTTCATATTGGACTATTGCAAGGCAATAATTAACTTTGGCAGGCCAATTCGTTTGGGTATAACTCCTATTTCTGAAAAAGAGTGTGATGTGAGTGTTCATTCGATAAAATTATTTCAGTATTATAAAGTAGGTAGCCTTAACCTTTTCTTTTTTATTACAAAATTCAAGTAATGGGCAATTTATGAATGAATTCATACATAAACTGCCCATGCAATTTTTGACGCGAGAGTACCTAACATATTTCCATGTAGGGTATGACCATTACTAAACAAAGGAAAACAAAGCCTCCTTACTATAGTTTAGATTATGTAAAATATGAACGAGGGGTGCAGGTTGATACAAGCTTATATATCAGGCAGCTATAGAGGGTTCGCGTGTCTGGCAACCACCGCGGCACAATAGAGGACTGTGCACCGTAGTTATGCGTGTTTGTATACGTCGGCGCGCTATTCGCGAGTTGGCGTCTGACTGCGAACTTGATCGCGCGTTCGCTCCAATTTCAAATTCAAATCTAAAAAAACTCCGAGTATTAAAAAAAATCTAACCTTTTTATGAAAGTGTACGTACGTACTTTTTTAAGTGATTCTTTTCGGAATACGTGTAAGCAGACAGTGCGCGTGTTTACAATAGGACCAACCTGAATGGACACAATATAACTTTTCTACTAGTAAGAAAATGAGAAAGTAAGCATTGAGGGCTTTTTATTTACTTTTCTGAGTAGTGCTTCTAGTCGTTGAAAGTTAGTTGAATTTAATTATAAACGCACTTTCTTGTAACTAGCTTAGTGGCATGTTTCTCTAGCGGCATCTAACCGCACGTTGATATAATTACAGAATTACACACTTCTTACATACATGCATGATGGCCTGAGACCGCTTCGGGAACTGGATATTTATTTATATTGGAATGTTGTACTTCACGTTATATAGGTAATAGGCTAATAGGTACCACAAATATATCATTGTATAAAAAGCAATTAAATATAAAACCTATCTATATATTTCATGGCCTCCAAAAATATGTTCATCAGCCTGCCGTGAAATCTGTTATATTTATAATTTGCCATTTGGAACCCTCTGAAGCAACACCTATCTTTTAATTTTCATTTACTACTTTTTAGGATGGTTATTTTTGTAAAAACTTATCCTAGTATTTTGAATAAGGCTGGAAACTGTAGTTTCCTTATGAATGAACGTGATACGAGTAGGTATGCAGTGGTCGTATTGTAGATATTAATCATAGATTTGAATGCATTCAATCCCTTCAATGACGATTACCGATATCACCAGCGGACTTCGATTACCGATATTTCGTGTGTGAGCCATCATACCGCATATTTGTTACGAACATCGGGTTCAAACTTCACTAGAGTCGAGTTTACAGTCGACATAATAGTGTTTTGTGAAGAGCGGGACCGTTGTTCTACTTATTGGACTTGCAAGGTGAAGTGACAGCTTATGCCGCCGGCTTCATTAATAGGTACTATAGACTAATTTGATTGTTTTCCGTTCGGTTTAGTCCGGATGAGTATTAGTTTTTACTTGTTTTTTCTTTGGAAAAGTGTATTTTGGTAGGTACATCTCACAATCTTCCATGTTTCTTCCCATTATTTTTACCGTTTTACAGTTTAAATGTAGACTTCAATTTATAAATTAATAACAAAATGTACCTACAGAAATGTCATATAGGAAACAAGAACAATAATTTAAAACAGAAAAAAATATCAAAAAAAAGACATTACAGTACATAACTTAAGTACCTACTTTACAAAAATGACGCAGCCTTTAATTTTTCGCTTTTAATGGCTTATTGTTGACGCAACGACTCAGGTGAGCAAAGTCTTACCATTGTTCCGAACCGAATAGCCAGTTTTGTATAGAAAATGTCAGACAATCTTACTCCCGTTGTCTATGCTCTAAGCTACTGTCATAACATAAAAAAACTGTACCTAAGTCTTTTGAAAATATGCATTTCATACTCTGCTGTTAAGGCCGTCCCCTATCCCAATGACCTCGGCGATTTGAGCTTTCTTCCCCTCACGCTTCCTTTCCTCACGGGTTATACAATACGTCAATTAGCATAAGTCGTCACCTAGGAAGAGCTGCTTGTACTAGGACGCAACCCTATAAACTACCAGTGCCATCTTACACGACTGGCCCCCGTCGCCCGCGCAGGCATCTCGAGCCGGCGTTTTCGGAAAAATGCGTGTGAGCTTTTTCTCGAAAAGTACAAAACCTATCTAAAAATCAGTAGATGCGTTTAAAGTAAACATAAATATATACTGCTTGTCTTAGTTTCTTGTACTTACGACGCATAAGGGAGTAGATACAGATTTAAGGTAGAAAAAAGGGTTTACGGTTTTTTTTTCTCTAGATGTATTATGTTTTTCGACAATTTAGTAGAACCAAATGTAGACCAAATACCTAGCTACATTTTTTTTTCTAGCGTCGTGCTTGGAGCTGAACAAAGCCTATTCACTTTAAAAACAGTGAAATATGCCGGGTAGCCCCTTAACTTCAATGAACGAAACACATGCTGGTTTAACAAAGGAATAAAAAATTGGCACGGTAATTTTAAGCTTAGATATCGACCCAACTTCCTTCATTCCACCACCATTTCGAGCCGACAAGACCAGAAATTACCAAAAACCTCAATCTTTAGCAGCTGAATGACCGGTGTCAATATAAAAATGCTTCCAAAATGTACAAACGACCTTATGTGGATTTTTTTCATATAGCGTCTCATTCATTATCGGTGCGTTTACTACATACTATATATCATTTTTATAAATTGCCACTTGAGTACCATCCTTTATAAATATTAAGTCAATCTGTCGTTCGTGGTATTACATTAAATAAACAGGATAGTAAGTATACTTCGGTTTCGAAATTTTTTCTCCTGACAGGTGTACAGGAGAAGCGGTAAGCCATGTTTCTTGTTAACTTTTGAATTTCGACCACTGTTACTAACTGACGATGACGAAATTTTAAATCGCATAATTATATGCTTGGAAACTGCATGCAGTATTCAGTCCAACTTCATAATTCTACAATACTGTGCCTACAAAAAAAATTAGTTCACTTTACGAGATGAAAAAAAAAACATGGGAAAATCTTACATAAGTTTACCTAGTCCCACATTAAGCTCAATAAGACTTGTGTTGTGGGTCCTAGACGACGATAGGAAATATAATAGAAAGATACATATTAAATACTTAAATATGTAGAAACATCCAAGACTTAAACAAATATTCGTGATAAACACGCAAATAAATGCCCTGACTGACCATCAGGATTCGAACCCGGTATTAACAGCAATATTTATTGCTGTTAATACTAGAATAATGTAAGGAGCACAATTTTCTTGTAATGAGTAAAAGAATATAGTGTTCACAAATAAAAAATCTGGTTGTCACGCTTTTTTCTCTCCGTGAGCAACATTTCAGAGCCGATTCTTATACGTACGTCGTACGAGTATTAAACTGCATAATAAAAAGTTTGCCAAAAGTAAGTAAGTTTACGGTTGTGTTGTGTCAATCACTGCGTTAGACTTATTGCGTTTGCCGCACATTATTTTAGATCAGAGGCAGAGGCCTTACCATGACGTCTTAACGCGATTCAGTTTAGGTTCAGTTTGTATTGAAGCGACTCGTTTTAGGTCGTCAACTGAATCGCGTTAAGACGTCATGGTAAGGACTCAGGTAATCTAATTAACACGCTGTTTGGTGTGGTTAAGGCTGTTGATGGCGTGCGTCTAAGCCTGCGGTTGCCACACAAAACAATCAAGCGCCTAAAATGTCTAGACTGCAATGGCCCTCTGGCTAAATACGAGTAATATACCTACTTAGTTTGGATATACCTGGTTAACGTATTAGTGAATCGGTGACCTCTAATTGCAATGTATGCTTTTTTGTGATTTGTCAAATAGAGCCATTTAGGTAAAAGTAAGTATTCTGTAAATGTCAACATATGCTGAACATCTTAGTGTAAACCTATTTAAAATTTAAAATAAGCTGTCAAACGACGCAAAAACCTGAATTCCAAGTGGTTTATAACCTACTGGCAGTCCGTCAATGCCTATATTGGCATAATTTACTGAACTGGAACCTTCTGGGTTATGCTTATCGAATTACGACGGAGACTAATCAACTTGGTTTCTAATCGAGTTGTCATCTTTTGTCTTCGTTTATGGCTGGGAAGCATGGAGAGACAGCACGAACTGTTTTCCATTTTGAAAAATTAATGCGTTTGGTTAACACAAGTCTACCGGGTGGATAAGATGGCCGGGTGGCTTTTGGCTGGTGGCAAAATATAAGGTATTTTTATACGCCACATACTAGAAAATGACTGTCGATCTTTAACTTAAATAGAACTTGATATGCGATAATTAATGAAGTTGGAAAATTATCGACTCAGGCAAGCAAGCATATTAAGAATCCAATTAATTTTCATGGTAACGTTAATCTATGACAATGTCAATCGCATTAGGGGATTACGTTAAGCACTTACCTTATTTGTTCAATAAGAGTACAAGTAAATCGAATAAAATATTTTTTGGACAAATACTTATCCAAAAAACATTTTATTAATGCCGAAAGGATTTCTCAAAGCACTGCTTAATATGGTTCTTTAATGGCATGCTGTGTAGTTATTCATTTTAAGTAATAAATCTGTTAGATTTGTGTTAGTGACCAATCTTATTAGGGATAGTTGATCGTTAAATAAACCATAAAGCCTATATTCTAATTCATAAAAAAATACCCCAACATACCTTTTTAACCAATCCAAATGCCAAACTGACAGATAAGGACAAACAATCAATTAGCTAATGGAAGTTTGATTGACGCTTTTCAATAATGGCATAATAATATTTATTTGACAATCAATTACTTACCTAAAAAATATCCTATCATTAAAACCTAAGGTCCGTGGCATCCTGTATATGTATGATTGCGTTATAGGCTTAGTCTATTTGCTTAACCGTTCGGACGTACTCGCACAAGCATGTTTATGACTCCGCAACCAAGTACAACGCCATTACATTACGAAGCAGAAGTTCAAGGCTCTGATGACATAATAAGCATAATAATTGCGATATTACGACAACTGTGCAAGCGCGGCGAAGGTACGGATATATCGTGAATAATTTGCAATGGCGCCAGACCGCCATACACAGCCATCCTGTAGAAACAAATACGGTTAAACAACAGATTTTTGTAAAATTATTAAATTGAATTATATAATACATGCGTTACTGAGTTTACAGATAATTTTAGAATAATACGTTGCATATTATTATCTGATAATATTACTTTATTTAACACTAACCAACCTTCAAAATGTTTAGTAGTTTTTTACCTATGTATGTAAAAAAGAAAGACGGCCCAACTAGAGTCCAGTCCATCTATGCTAAGTTTCATAGATTTTGATAGTGTTAAGTAAATGTCATAATTTCATACAAGTACTCGTATGAGGTTTAAAATAACACTTTCCAGTTTAAAAGTTCATTTACTTGTATCGTTCTTGGTTGTTATTGTTATGTTACCCATATCTCTTATATCTAATAGGGTAAAGTCGGGTTAGGTGCCCTGGAGGGACAGGTGCCTCACTACCTAAAAACCTAACTTCCAAATGTCGGATTAAAGAAATAATACTTTTAAAGGAAGCGCACGCGCCATTTACCTTACTAACCTTACTTACTTACCTTACTTTATTTACGTCGCCGTGTTTGTGAGCCCTTATGTCCGAAACGCGACGAAAAAATACGTCAACGTTTTAAACGTAAGTATTGGATGAAGCATAAATTAACTATATTACTAGGTGCTTATAAGCGTTTTATAATAATAATTTTAGCCAAAAAATTAAAAGGCATCTGTCCCTACGCAAAAGGATAGTCGCCCCGCAGGCATCTATCCCTATCCAAAGGGATAGATGCCCCTAAGGGGCATCTATTTCTCCTACTTTTTGATATGTGCCAGTAAATTTTTGAAGTGTTTTTTAGATTCTTTCTTTAAAGATATTTAACAATAACTTGTACCTCTGCCTATAATTATATTTTCTGGTTTTTTAAATTAAAGAGATATCGCAAAATACCTTCAAGGACTCTTCGAAGGCGTTACGCTAAGAAAAATAAATCGCAATTGACATTAGGTAAGTGCCTATTAAAATAATACATTTTATACAGGCTGACAAGTAAGATGTTATTAAAATGTTAATAAATATTACAATTGAAAAACAGTTTACAACATAAAAACCAACTAAACAGTACATCGTCACATTAAAAACAGGCTTTGTCATTCTTACTTACTAATACTTAACTAATTACAACCCCCCGAATCGTACCCGGCCCAAATGTACCCATCACACTGGCCGCGTTACCGCGCTGAATGGCCAATGAGATCTGTTGGACCAAGTACGACCCGGAACGAGGATCGCCCCCCCTTTCCCTCAGTCGCCGACCTAAATCCCTCAAAAATTCCTTGGCCTCCGAAGCCCAAGGTCCCGCAGTCTCCACTGCAACGGGCACAAAGTCGTACATTGGGTAATAAATATTTAGTTAGTAATTTTCACGATTTTTGAATAGTGTATGAAAAATAATAATTTATAAAAAATTTATATTACTAACTGAATGGTTATAATAAATTGCATTTAGGAACAAAATCTAAAGACAAAAAGTATATCATATTGACATTAAATTTGAAAGTTTGTTTGTTACACAAACACCCTGTATGATTTCAATAGGTAGGTACAAAATAGGTAGGTCTAAATTGTGAAAATAGGTATACCACATGGTGCAAAGAAGATACATATTTTAAATATTTATTATATTTGCTTTTCCACTTAGAAAAAAATACATTTTGACATATATTTCACTTATTTTATTCCAAATGGTATCTATCCCATACCTGAGGCATCTATCCCTCCCATCATTTTGATGGCGGGGCATCAAACCCGACCAGTGGGGCATCTATCCCTCGAAACAGGTTCTCGGAAATCGTAAATTATGTAAAAACTGTAATAATTAGGACAACAGCAGCCACTCTCAATTAAAGATAAAGAATTAGACTAGCTAACTATATTAATATTATTCATGATAACTTAATAATTTCAAAATTATACGGGTTTTTCAAAAAGAAGGGCATCTAACCCGACTTTCCCCTAGATATCAGCCGCGATGTATTTCGAAAATCCTGCTGAACAAATGTTAAGGATATTTTTTTCAGATATTAAAAAATACCTACCATACATGGGACATGTATTATTTTATGCTACATACACAGTGGCATATAAATTCCGACGTTGGGCCACCCTAATCGTAAGTCGCCATCGCTCGTGACTATCTCAGGAAGTCATCTAATTAATTGTTTCACTTGTGGGTTCTCGAGAGAAATAATTAAGTTTTTTTATTCACGAGCAATCCCTGTCGACATGTGGTGACGTTGATTAATATTATTGTTTCTATTTTATTCGGATTTTAATGCGTTATAAAACTAACATATAGGTACATAAGTACCCAATTATCAGGACAAAGTAAGTGTTTTTGTACTTTATTGTACAACAATAAAAGAAAATAAATAAAATGATTTCCATGTCCTATCCAAAAGTAACTTTTGGTAAAGCGGATTAGTTGATAAAGATCATACAATTATGGTATTCCTAGTCTTGCACAGTATGTTTAACGGGTTTATTTACCTTTGTATGCAAGCGAAATAGGTTAAGTATCTGCCACGCAACGGCTTGTCTATAACAAATAAAAATAATAAGTTGAATCGATATTTACTGAGGTAAACATCAATATCTGAGAGTGAATAATAACCTCAGAATTTATTGACAACTTGTAACACAAGGCTGTCCCATAATGCATGCATATCACTAAAATACCATGTACAAACAAATTTGCATAGATTACGTAGGAGGCGTAGAATCAAAACAGCTGTTAGGCCATTCACCCACTTGATTTCAAAGAGTATAAGACCTTGTAATTCATCGAAATAAATCTGTCAGAGATACACAGTATTTAACTAATAAATGTATTTGAATCTAATACTGAAGAAGACACCAAATTCACCCAACATGTAGGTACCTTTAAAAGTTGCGAAGTTCACTCAATTCCTCATAAATGGCATCATCATCAGAACCAGATTTTATGGGACCGCCATGAAAGTAGCCGAACAAAAAAGAATCACTCAAACTGTGGAGCTCGGACTTATTAGCTAAACTTGTGTGTAAAGTTAGTTCCATCTAGGGTATGCAAACCGGTTTTTGTTTGTATGAAATTTCGGTTAATAACCGGTTAATAACCGGTTTTTCCATACAATCAAAAACCGGTTTGCACACCCTAGTTCCATCCCATTTGTGCTCTTTATAGTCAGTTCAACTTAACTTAACCACATTGTTTCCGAAATAAACTTGAATTTTTTAACAAATCATGAGACTTTCATTTTGGAGTCAGAAAATGGCATACTTATTCTCTTTGCAACTGACTTTTTTTTTAATACTACGACGGTGACAAACAAGCATACGGCCCGCCTGATGGTAAGCGGTCACCGTAGCCTGTGGACGCCTGCAACACCAGGGGTGTTATATGCGCGTTGCCGACCCTTTAAAAAAAAGGAGGATTCGCTGTGTTGACAGCCAAACGGGCCAAGGGCTTTGCTCCGTGGGTCCTCAGCTGTCAACACAGCGGATCCTCTTGGAGCTCTGGCGATACTCACCAACAGAAACACAACACTATGAGTAGGGTCTAGTGTTATTTAACTGCGGTTTTCTGTAAGCGGTGTGGCCTATGGTCTTCATCATCGTAATCTCTTTATATTTCAATCTCGGGTAGGGCCTTTACCTTCCCTTTCTCTACCTTGCCTCTGTCTTCGGATGTCGTCCACCAACCCAGCTTTGTGGCGGACCGCCACGCCGTCAGGGGTTGCATTCAAGAACTTGCCATGTTCAGCGTATCTAGTCCATTCTCGCAAACCTATTCTTTGTTTGTATGAAGGCTATATCGATTTGCTTTTACTTACGACCCAAACGGCATAATATCTCACCTGACCCTAAGAACACCGGTCTTCATAATAGGGTTTTTGACTGAAATCAGATCCACTTCGTTTCAAAGTGTCAAAAACATCAAATAACCATTCTGCGAAAATAACAGCGGTCTATGTTTTTCCGATAACTATACAGTGCTTGTTATGCACGATGTAAATTAATTATGTTTACTATAAGTAGGTACTTCTTCTTCTTCTTCTTCTTCTCAGCATATTTTGCTCCACTGCAGGATGTATGCCTCTTGCAATTGTTTCCATTTTTTGCGGTCTGCGGCGTCTCTAATCCAGGTCGGCCCTGCCGCCTTCTTTATATCGTCCGACCATCTGGCAGCTGGTCTGCCTACGCTTCGGCTTCCCATTCTAGGCCTCCACATGAGAGTTCTCGTTGACCACCGCCCATCATTGTTCCGGCACACATGCCCAGCCCAACTCCATTTCAGGCTGGTTACCCGTTCGATGATGTCGGTAACTTTCGTGCGTCGCCTGATCTCCGCGTTTCGCACTCTATCCCTCAGTGAGATCCCGAGCATTGAGCGTTCCATTGCCCTTTGTGCGACTTTCAGCCGTTTCGCTCTATCAATGGTTAGCGTCCACGTCTCGCAAGCGTAAGTCAATACTGGTAGGACACATTGATTATAAACCCTCGTTTTCAGGTTTTGGGGGATATTAGACTTAAATACGTCATTGAGTTTTCCAAAAGCACCCCATCCCTGCTGGATACGTCTACCAATCTCGGAATCTAGTGAATCTGTCCCCAGCCTGATCTTTTGCCCCAGATATATATACTCCTCAACTTTTTCGATTGGGCTGCCCTGGGTTGAGATCGTTGCCGTATCTGATGGGCCCATCCATTTGGTTTTTTCGGAGTTCATCTTCAGGCCTACCTTCAGAGATGCTAGGCTGAGGTCGTGAAGCATCTTTTCCAGCTGCTCGGAGCTCTCCGCGAGAAGCACAATATCGTCCGCAAACCTCAGATGATTTAGGCGTCGTCCGTCGATGTTCACGCCGATGTTGTCCCATTCTAGGGTCTTAAATACGTCCTCAAGCGCGTTCGTGAACAATTTCGGTGAGATGATGTCGCCCTGCCTCACGCCTCTCTTGATGGGGACGGTTGTAGTGGTATCCTGTACACGAAGAGTCATTGTTGCCGACTTATATAGGTTTTTCAGCAACGTTATGTACCTGTAGTCTATTAGACACCTTTGTAGGGATTGGAAGACTGCCCAGTGTTCCACAGAATCGAATGCCTTTTCGTAGTCTACAAAGGCAAGGTATAGAGGTCGGTTGTATTCGTGCGTTTTCTGTATCACCTGCCGGATTGTAAATATGTGGTCCATGGTGCTGTACCCGCCTCTGAACCCCGCCTGCTCGATAGGCTGATGTTCGTCTAGCTTCCTAGCCATTCTCGTGGTCAGTACTCGCGCGAACACTTTATAAATTTGGCTTAGTAGAGCAATAGGCCGGTAGTTTTTAAGGCTGGTTTTGGACCCCTTCTTGTGGAATAGGACGACAATACTATCATTCCATTTACTGGGTAGCGCACCAGTAAAGAGAGCCTCGTTGAATAGTATCCTAAGTTCCTGTAGGACGGGCTTTCCACCTGCTTTCAATAGCTCCGTAGTTATTCCGTCCTCGCCGGGAGCCCGGTAACCTTTCATTCTTTTTAGAGCTCGTCTAACTTCATTAGTACCTATGTCTGGGATTTCCTCTGTATAGTGCTTTATGAGAGGTGCCCTTTTATCAGAAGCACTGATGGTATCTGGCCTGCTAGCGTGTGACTCATAGAGCTTTCCGTAGAATTTTCCGATGACGTCTATGATTTCTGTTGCTCCAGAAACGATCTCCCCATTCTCGTTTTCGAGCTTTGTCATTTGGCTGCTGCCAGCGCTGGTGGCTCTGCTGAAAACCTTTGGTCCACGGTGTTTCTCGATCAGCTGTTTTATTCGTTCCGTGTTCCTTTCTCTAATATCCTTTCTGATGGATCTGGATATGATTTTGTTCAGGTCGCGGTGTTCTAGCGTGTGGTATTTATCTGAGCCCAGCTGACGACGCTGCTCTAGCAGTTGTTCAGTATAGGGGGATAGTTTGTTCCTATTGCTAGGACAGCGAGCAAACACTTCCTTGGCCGTATTCACTATGGTATTGGTCAGATGATTGTATTTATCGTCAATGGTCTTTTCAAAGCATTCGGTCAGTGGTCTTCTTAGCATTTGGGAGAGTTTCTTCTCGAAAACAGCGTTTACACCCTGCGGAATGTGGAGATTTGCCAAGGGTTTCTTGAGAAGTTTTACCCTTTCCATTCTAGTGTCTATCCTAACGGTACTTCTTACGAGCCTGTGGTCACTCATTTTTAATTTTTTAAGTAGTAAGTATTTTTAATAAGTAGGTACTACGGCATAAGTATTTTGGAAGTTAGGAGTAAACAAGACATTATAGTGGCTACTACGCGGTTATCGATCGTAGAGGCTACAGGTGTTCTTTGTTTTGGCGCGGTTATTCACCCCGGAGGGACGTCTGCCGCGCCCTGATGTTCTATTCCTGCCCAGGCATAAAAGGGCCTAAGCCAACTAAAATGAACCTGCACTTACGTCGTTTCAAAATAGTGGGGTGTTGCATGTCCGGGCATGCGCAAACATTTTTGATTGTTATGTTTTAACTATGACTTAAGTAACCCTAGTGTAATAATAGTAACCTGTGCCGGCATTTTAATTATTCATTTGGGTTGCGGAGGGTCTGTAAAAATAAGGGAGTCATAAAAAAGTGCTGAACTCACTACACAGAACAATTGACTAGGTAAGTAGCTTCAAATCAAATGAAACTGTCCCTATCTGGATAGGTCAAACCAGGTAATTATATATTAATGCAAACGAGATGGACAGCCAACATGTAATGACAAATTAAAATCGGATTTACACATATATGCTAGTTTGAATTGGCATTTTATTGGCTTAGTTCAAAAATATTAGAATACGTACCTATAGTGACAGTCGTATAGTGATAGCCAATTAACGATTTATGTACATGGTAAAAACTGCCCAGTCACTTAGAACATTCCGAATAACTGAACCCATTCGTGACTGGTAAGTACTTAGTACCTACTGGCCGGCCCTTTACCATGACGTCTTAAAGCGATTCAGTTAAGGACCTAAACTTATACAAAACAAAGCTTTAAAGCTTAATAGATAAGACTTTGCATTTCAATTTCAAGGGAACCTTAAAATGCAATGATATACGTATGGTCATCGACCAAGGTTTTTCCTGCTAAAAGTTGAGCGCCGATTTTGGTACAATATTTTTCTGAGTATCATCAATTGTGTTCGTTCCTAGTAAAAGGTACCACTTTGTCGATTGCAAAGTAGGGTGTTTTTGTAATATCCGCCATGATATAAGCATCAGATTGACTCCTTCGATCGACCGGAAGAAGAGATTACTTTCTAAATCTCGCATTTCGCTTGACGATTTTAGAAAAGTAAACTGCATGCCGCAGGTCTTATGGTTGCTTTTAAAATGTTACTGTTTAATCGTCGTGTGAAATGTATTACTGGTCAACTTGCATACGTAATGGCAGAGGGATTGAAATCGTTGTTTTCGTTTTAATACCAAAGCGTTTATAAATGCCATGTTTATCTGATAGTACAACAGTATTTTTTACGTTGGAGGAGAGACCTCTGGTTAGCTAAAAATGTAGAATATATAAAAAATGTAGAAATGTACTTAATCATTTTGATTACGTAGTTTAAGACCGGATGTTACCACGCAGGTCGCAGTATCGACGAACATTCAACAATTAATATGGCGCTTATACTGTAATAAAAATCATAATACCCATTTAACTAAATAACGATGGGTTGGTCCACTTTTGATAAGTGCCTTAATTTTTTTAGGAAAAATCAATTACATTCCAATTAAACAATTTTAAATATTACTTACAACAGTTTCAAGTAGTGGTAAGTGTACCACAAGTTACCACCTAGTGGTGGGTGTAGGCAGTGGCCTACGAAGCTGGAAGTTTCGGGTTCGAATCCTGGTAAGGGCATTTATTTGTGTGTTTATCCTGAGTTATGAACATTTTCTTTATTAATATATAAGTAAGTACGTTTTATTTAAGTATGTGTATCGTCACCTAGCACCCATAGTACAACTTTCCTAGGCTAGGTTGATCTGTGTAAGATAAGATTGTACCAATACATTTTTTTATTAGTCTTGTAGGCCTCAGAAAATTCGTATGAACCTAATAAAAATATACGAAGTAGATACTTATTAAGTAAGAAACATCCCATTAGACATTGTTTGTATCATAATTTTAGGTTAATAATCATTTATTCATAAAAAGTAATAAAAATAACAAAATAAATAGGTAACAATAATTCACATCTCGGCAATACGAATAATAATAATTATATTTCATATCATAATTTGTCCACAACGGCATCTGATGCCCATATGTACCGTGCAAGTGCCGTATTTTCTTAACAAAACGAAGGAAGTGATTAATATTACAACACTTACATCACAATGCATGAGCCGGCCGCTGAACTTATCGTTTCCGGCCACGACTTACGTACGCTATGTTTTTGTATTTTGGTACGACGAGTCTTACGGCCTTGTTATCAAGAAAAGTGAAGATCGATTTGTTACAATAAGTTCTCATATTTAAGCAGAAAAATATCTGTTCAGTAAATTTTTTAAGTATGTGTTACGTTAAAATATTTGGACGACGGAGCACTCATTAAAACTCGAAAACCCCTCATTTACTCTTATAAACTTCAATTTATAAACTTTTAACAGTATTGGTAGTTCTGTGAATGAATTTGACACTTATTTCTTAAACGTCAGTAAGCTCTTCTTCGTACGAAACATTTATCGTTTGTATCATCATCAATGCAAGTTTGCTAATGTCATTCCGACCCACATTTTTGAAGTTTTTGTTCTGCTTTGTGTGTCTATTTCTTTTTTTTAATAAGTCAATAACTGGGGCCCATTTTTCGAACGTC
The DNA here is from genome assembly GCA_949128165.1 of Lathronympha strigana. Classification (NCBI taxonomy): domain Eukaryota; kingdom Metazoa; phylum Arthropoda; class Insecta; order Lepidoptera; family Tortricidae; genus Lathronympha; species Lathronympha strigana. The sequence continues at coordinate 6,259,568 of OX421905.1, read as the reverse complement.
TAACAGACCTATATTATCCGCAATGTCAAATCGCACGGGTTTTCATGGCAACATAATAGAAAATTAGTCTAATGCCATTTGAGAAATGCCCTCCTGGTCGTGTTATGGCCAGCTACTGTTATGAGTGTTATGACAGATGTCGGTCACGTAAACAGCGTGCGTGCGCGCAGTTTGTTTGGACGTTCTCGGAACGGGAATACTTGGAGGGAATAAAGATCTAGATAAGGTAACACTAAAACAACGCTTCGGGTTATTGTTCCAATTTTTCAAATAACAGAACTGCTGTATTTCAAATGGAGAAATAAAGAGTGGTATACTTACATGCTTTAATATGCTTAGTATGCTTTCTTACCTACACAAATATGCCAATGTTTACTTTTATTTTGAACTTTCTATTAGCATATAATCTGTACCTATGCAACCAGGGTGTGGCGGTATACGTATTTACGGTCAACGTACAGTAGAAAATCATTCATCTTTCCAACACATGAATTAAAATATAAGTACTTATACTTCTTTTATTTATATTTCGTTTTATGCGACGATTGCATTTTGTCGATGGAATCCCTCACTCACCAACGAATCCAAATAGTCGCCATCATAAATAGTGCCGACGAATTGATGGTGGCACCCATTATGAAAGTGTGAGATACGACAATAGCGTGCGACATTGGCCGAACGAACCCCACACTACGCCCCCATCTGTTTCCTACGCCACGGCCATTCATTCGCTTAGAATCGACGGATTCGTGTGGATATACCTGTCATTGTGTTGCGTGCACTTTTCGATTTAGGTTGGTTGAAACAAAGTCCATCTGTTAGGCTCAACTTACACATACTTGCAATTACTGGATTTTTTCCTAAGAATTATGTAAATAAAAATGTTTTAAGCTAACCCTTATGAATGTATGTTTTTTGGCGCTGTTTACAAGTAACGTTTATTTCGTACACTAATTATTAAGCCATATAATTTAAATTTACCTAATTTTGAAATTACAAGTAAATTTTACAAAACATAAGCTATAACTTAACAATTAGTCTCATAAATAATTTCTATATTTTTTGTGCAACCTTTATTGCAGTAACTTTAGATAAATGGAAGCCTCGTATATTTATGTAAGTTACATATACCTACTTCTTCTTTTTCTTATTCTTTGCGTATTTCCCGGTTAATGCATCTATTTATGTACCTACTTAATTGTTCTATATTAATTAGTATTTACACAAAATTGTATAGGTAGGTACATGCATTTTTTGTTTGTCGTGTCCAGCCTATTCTATCCTTAGACTCCAACAGGCGCTACGGAAGACGCCGAAGTTAGCCGAAAGTTTATGTTGTTTTTTGTTCCGTCTCGCTCTTTCACTTAACGAAAACACGGGGCCCATGCTTGGCTTGCAAGCTGCTAGCTGCACTTAGTCTCTCGCCATAGACGGCTCGAACGTGCTACCAACTCGCTCGATAAATATTGTTTATGTTATTAAAATACACGGACTTAGGTGTACTTGCGGTGTATTTGTGAAACTAGTGCTGCTGCTGTTTAATTTATAATCCGTCGGCGGGTGTTGATTTAATAGTGGATTTAAGATAAAAGTGTCTGCTTCAATTGAAAATATGTGAGTAGATTTTAACTAATAATTTTATTGCTGCTTCGGACTGTTCCAGTGTTATTGGTTTGATTTATTTTCTATTGGTTCCGTGGGCAAATAGAAAGGCGATTTGTTTAGAAGATTGTGTGAAAGTTTGCTTCTGTGTCGGATGTTTTTGTAACAACAAAAGACGGCGAGGTGTGACCCGGAACCAATTGAAGTGATATTGGACTAACTTTCGATGGAGAAGAGTCCAATAAAAGAATCTGTTTTCTAAACGGGGCAAAATATGTATGTACTATTTAAATTGAAGTATTTCCTTCGTTATCTTCTTCCGGCTCAGGAAGGCTGTGGTCCGCTTTAGATACTAATCCCAAGGTTTGGCGTAGGCGCTAGTTTTACGAAAGCGACTGCCATCTAATCTTCCAACCGAGAGTCTTAAACGTAAACTAGCCATTACTAGGGTTAATGGATAAAAAATAGGGAGGTACATGAATTTTAGAAGTTTCTCAGTCTTTAGGTACTACCCAATAGTGCCTACCTAATAACTCTTATTTTTTAGGATTAGAAAATTATCGATCGAAATCGGCCACGGTTGATATTACTTTCAGCCGCCACAAGGAAATATTAAAAAATTATGTGAGCTTAAGTACTTGGGTCCATTGATCTACGCCCGTTATAAAATCAATTAACTTTTCATACGGATGTTACTTGTACCTATATGCATCTTTAATGATTTTTACTGAGTTCTATATTCATTAATAGATATATTACACTAATAGTGGCTTATTAAAATCGGATTAAATTATAAAACTGCATACGGTATATTATAAAATCGCACTGTATATCGTACCGTGCAATGGCTTGACTTACGTACTCGTAAGTCCCTATACGCGCGATATATATAAGTACACACGTGTCCAAAAGTGCATGCGCAATGTATGAATGAATTACATAATTCATAAACTGCCCATGCCATTTAGTTAAGTACCTATTTAAGAGAGCCCAAATCTGGAAGCACTGACGCCAAGCTACCAAAAAATCCATTTTCACTATAATTACTATTTAAAACGAGATATTTACCATGTACATTTGTTTTCATGAGCTCCCGATATTTCGGCACTGTTACAAGTGCCATGTTCACGGTGTAATGTTACACCGTGAACATGGCACTTGTAACAGTGCCGAAATATCGGGAGCTCATGAAAACAAATGTATACATGGTAAATATCTCGTTTTAAATAGTAATTATAGTGTAAATGACCATGTTAGCTTAAAATCTTATATTAAATCCATTTTCGGCGGAATTGGCGGAAAAAATTAGTTTACCACTTGCACCACAGCCAAATCTGTTAAGCTCGTCGTCGTCCGATAATGGACGATCAACCGCGATTCCGAATTGGTTTGGAATGATCGGCAAAGCGCGCCCCATGCAGCGCAACCGCAAAGCGATCAAAAAGTATACATTTAATGATGGAGAAGAATTCTAAGAGTTATATCTTTCCTAAAAAAGTGATGTTTGATTTGATCGGTCAAGTTTAACCGCCGGCTGCTCCGGTGAGGGACAGTCATAATATGCACACATCTAACTTGCGGATCCAGATCCACTATGAAGACCTTGAAGAAGAGCTTGAGGTGAATGGCCCAGTGGATGACTTTTTGCAGTAATAAAAAAAAAATAGATATTGTTATTATTATAAGTAACCAAAAATAGACAGCTTGTGACATTTGCGAATTGTGTTTAAAAACTTCTGTCGATTCAATAAATAATTTACTTTAAGCCGTAGCGATCTACCCGCAAGCGGGTAGCTAAACTTGGATTTCAATTTAACAATGACAGTTGACACCTTTGCGCTTTTGTTTACGTTTTCAATGTTTGACAAGCATTCATATTCGTTCTGAGAAATATACTTATATAGTCTATTGAGCTGATCGCGAACACCGAGAAACCGAGAATAGAAATTTCTTTACCTACATCTCTATCGCTCTTACATATTTGAGAAATAAAGAGGCAAATAGAACGAAGAGGTTTGCTGTTATAGGACAGAAATGCACAAATTCTCTCTTAGATATTTTATAATAAGGCAGAGAAATATTGCAACTTTGCTTTAATGAACACCACACGTCGTTATTACATTTCAATTAACTTGCGTTTACTTGGAAGTAACAGTAAACTGGCTACTAATTACATTTTACTTAAATGATACTTGAATGACACTGACATCTTCATTATTTAGTGTTCGTGTGTGTTTTTCAGAATCTTCGAGCCTAATAGAGAAAAGCGAAATTCATATTTAAAAAAAAATACTAAGCGCGTATGAGAAGACCTACGACAAAAAGTAGAGTCATTGATATGGCATATTAATATACTTAGACCGGGTTACTCACGTCTATAAAGTCGAAAATAGGTTGCTCGACATGTTTCGGGACGCTCCGCGCCCCATAATCATGAGTGAGAAGCGCTTGCGGCGATTGCTCTGCGCACACTGCCTATCATTGATATGGTTATGCCATTATTCATAAACATTTATTCGTTTATTTTATCAGTCATTATGTTATTCGATAAGAACAAAATTTAACAGATATATTTTAAGTTTAATGAATAATGGTAAAGTCACATTGTACCGATTACCGACAGATAGAGTTGGATGCGTTGGGGTAAGATGAAAGGGTTTTTTCGCGGGTTAAGATAGAAAGTCCCCCTTTAACTAGTTGAGTTATACGAAGTCTATGGCAGACACTAGAATATTTTTCTCTTTAGATTTCCACAATCTGCAGCATATCACGTTATTTTATAACAAGTTTATCGTTGCTAAAGTCAATTTAAACTGTTTAAAGCCATGACACTAATTACTAATAAGCAAAGTTACTTACTTAACCAAAAAGATACAGGCTAACTCGGATATTAGTTTAATATTACTCGGGGAGGCTCGACGCGCGACCAATTCACGGAGGTTTACTTTATACGTATTTAAAAGTACTCTTAACAATACGATAGCAAATGTTTTTATCTACGCGTCCGACGCCACACATGTAAAGGTTACTTTACGGTTTTCCGTAAGCAGCAATCTAGTTGCAATGTTTCAACAGTAATGCGGCAACGATGGTGGCTCATTGCAGTATCAAGAAAATTGACAGTGAGAATACCCGCCTCAATGCGTGTATATCGTATTTGGTAACATGAAAACGATGTACCTAACATAACAATTAATAAAAATTGTTATATTTGTATTAACAAATTTGCAATCGCGGTAACAGAAGACAATGTTATATTTGTATTAACTGAGATTTACACATTTATTTATTTGAAAAACTGTTTCTCTAAATATGAATGTTTCTTTATTTTACATAAAAATATGATTTTTGTAAAATAATACTGATGTTAATTTTTTCCCCATCCCTGCACATATTGTCATTGCCCCGTCAGGGGGCAGACATTATCAACCCGACGTTTGTCAGGAAACTTCTTCTCCGCCTAATAGTACTTTATGCTTTTTTTTACAAGAGCAATAAATTAATCAGTTTTCTGTACGTATTTAAAACCATAAAAAGAACATCACAAAATCTTCAAAATATATCTTCAAAAGTCTGAAATTTGTTAGTACCTACTAGCCCCTGTCTCCCCGTCCTAAAGCTGGGTCCACACTTGTATTATTTTGTCGTATCGTATCTCCGTCGCGTAGCACCGACGCGTCTCATGATCGTCCGTGTGGACGTAGCTTAAAAGTAGGCATCAACGTTTCCGTAGCCTTTCTGCAAGCGATTGTCATCTTGACTACGGTCCCTGATCAAAAGAAGCCGCGTTCTCAATTTATTTTTGATATCATTCTGAAACATCAAATGCACGGTTTTAGAATAACCCTCGTACTCCTCCCAGTGCATTTGGCAGCCGATCGCATCTCGTTAAAACTTTAATGCCGAGAGGTTTTAACTCTTTCTGGGATTTGCTCAAATATTTCAATGACCATTGGAGATTTGTTCAGAAAACTGAAGAGGAGAATTTAGTTTCAACCTTTCACCTAAATAAGTAACGCTTAGTATTAATTTTGTTGCAAGTAAATATTGCAATGGATGCAAGGTACACATATACATACTCACGCCTGTATTCCTAAAAGGGGTAGGCAGGGAACATGAAACGGCTCAAATTTGATAAAATTAACACTATTCTAAATTGCGCTTTGTTTAAGAGTCCACATGCACGAGCAAAAGAGAGTGGGATAGATCTAATTACAAGAGCACGCGAAAATGAAAAGGCGATAATAGGCGGGCGCGTCAAAATAAAGCGCGTTATCAGACAATTGCTGTTTGACAATTTTATAATTATACTAAACTAGTTTGCACAAGTAACTTTTTTGATTGACGGGGAGAATTCGCATTCTCTCAGTCATCATCTTAACCCTGTGAAAACGAGTGCTGTAAAGGGCTCGAAACGTAGGATCATGGTGTTAATAAACGCGATTAATCCGTTCTAAAGTGTTTAATTTCAATGAATAACAATCGCGGTAACAGAAGACAATATTAATTATACTAAAATTTTTGTAGATAAAAGCTTTATAAGAATCATGTTTTCAAAGGGTTTTTTCGCGGGGTAAGACAAAAAGTCACTCTTTAACTAGTCGAGTTATGTGAAGTCTATGGCAGACACTAGAATAATTTTCTCTTAAGATTTCCACAAGCTGCAGCTTATCACTTTATTTTAAGTATAACAAGTTTATCGAGGCTAAAGTCAATTTAAACAATTTATTTGCCGCTATAACAAGTAATACTTAAAACAGAATAAATAGGTCCATTATTACATATTTTTGGTCAGTATATAGCAACTGTAATTGTTCTTTTCTCGTATGCAACTAACTTCAAATAGCCGACTAGTAACACAACATTGGAGTTAAGCTACATTAGTGATCAGTATCTTGTCACTTCGTGGTCCGTAATTTGTGCAGGAACGTTATGCCTATCTCTTTCGTGATCTTTCAACCCCTGGAGATGAGACCTCCCATAAAGAGAGGCATATCAAGAAATTACGTATCATCATCACGTATCCTGATTTATAATCCATTCCTTACTTATTTCATACATTATCAAATAAAACATAGATCATTATGATGTTTATGTTTTACTAGCGACCCGCCCCGGTATCGCTCGGGTTATTATTATACATATAAAACTTCCCCTCGATTCACTATCTATTAAAAACCGTATCAAAATCCGTTGCGTAGTTTTAAATATTTAAGCATACATACATACATACAGACAGCGGGAAGCGACTTTGTTTTGTACTATGTAGTGATAGTGATTGTAAAACTAGTAGTAGTTCTTTATTGTTACAAATATTTTATTTTAGGAACTATTGCAATTTAAATTGCAACTTATGTAGGTACTTACTACTAAATAACTTAAATAGGTAAGCGAATCATATTCAATATCAATTAATTAAATTTGGCGTTACTTTGTGAAATCCCATACAAATTGCGAAATTGTCGTAATTGGTAAGTACTTATTTCAATATTTGTTGGAATATGATTACCTCCTATATTTAAAAGCAGGTAAATTAATTTATAAGTAAATAATTTAAAATTAGAGTCTTAGTTTTTAGTCACTTGGTTTAATTTTAAAATGATTTCGAATTCCATACTCCACAAGAAATTGACATCAAAATAAAGTCATATACTCCTGTTCCGACTCAACAAATGTTACGCTGTATCCCAATGCTCATAAATCAGTGAAATTTACAGCCATCCTAAAAATAGGTTGCGAGAGCATTAGTGGAGTCCCTATTGTTGTGGGTAATATAATGGTGTTTGCAGGTCTTAGCTTTGCTTAGAAGATAATTGTAAACATTAAGACAATTGTTTTTAGTAACTAATACACTTCGGTAGGACCCGTACATATTAAATATGTATAAATAAGATTCATTCATATTTTAGAGAACCATACCTCAAAAAGAAAAAGAAACAGGATCCTTCTGAATCAGTTTGTTGTATGTCTGTATGTCTTTCTAGACCCTTTATGATGGGAACGCGTGGAAGTACCGAATTGAAATTAAAACCATAGGTCTACAGTTCCTTGAAAATGTAAAAAAATTTCACTTCTAAGTTAACGTAAAAAATACAGTCATTAATATCGCATTTCCCACACATCCACCGAGAAATCAAACATTGTAGAGTACATCCCAGTTGACCTATGTATAATCATAAAATTTGCTTTATAACTAATATCTAAAACGGCACTGTTGCAAGATTAACCTGAACCCATGTTTACTCAGTGAACATGGCGCTTGCAACAGAGCCGATATATCGGGTGCTCAATAAAACAAACATAAATATCCCGTTTTAGGTATTAGTTAAAATGCAAATGAATGTTAGCTTAAAATTATAAAATTTGCTATAGATACGCATGAAGCAATAATCTTGTTGGCGTTTCATACATTTTCCGCGCTAGCTTTCGTGGATCTATCTGTATGAAGTATGCAAAAAATCGAAATCCATATACTCATAAAGTCCCACTCGCACTTGCCCGGATTTACAAAGTTGAAATTGCTCGACATGTTTCGCTACACAGCGTGGAGCTTTTTCACGAGTCGTTACAGTTGGCTGACCGACGAATACTACGATACGAGCTGCCGCTCTCTGCTCGGCGATCGACCATCGCTCGAGAAAGTCAGCAATTGGCTTCGTTAAAGCGATATTGTCAAAGCACAAAACAATGTAGTAAATAAAAAATTAAACACTTTAGAACGATTAATCACGTTTATTAACACCATGACTCTACGGTTCCAGGCCTTTACAGCACTCGTCTCCACAGGGTTAAAGTGATGACTGACATCATCATCATCCACAATCACAAGCTGTTAACTATTGGCCACAGGAAATATTGACTACAGTTCAGCTGAACATACACTTTTTCTTTCCTTTGGTCAATAGTTAACATACAATGCAATAGAAAACGAGTACCCCTTAATGAAAATAAGGCTTAAATAAGGAAATCAAGCTTCATAGTCCTTAACTTTTGAATAGTCCGCTAGACAGACTCCGAACATCGTTTTGTATTTGACCCAATTGTAGAAGAACTGGAGATGTATGACATATGTATTGAATATGTATTTTGTAAACGGCATAAAAATTAAGAAACCCAATGTTTTCCTATTATAAAGCAAGCATATAAAGCAAGATAAATGCATCGACATAGAAATCAATAGGCTGAATAACGCCGAACATAAGTCGTTTAAAAAAGTTTTCCAGGTTTTTCGCCTTTCAAACCATAATTTCTTCTGGTTAACTTCGGACTTCGGATCGGACAGATCGTCCCGTATCGGATCGGAACGAAACGGACTACTGTGAGTCATCCTTTAACCAGCCAAACATTTTACCTAAAACCATAGTATTTTTTAAAGTTTAACTGTTTCAAATGATTAAAATAAGTTTAGCACCACAGCCGCACCACTGTTTGGGTACTCGTTTTGAGCGGGTAGTACATTTCCGCAAGTACTTATAATTTTTTTAAGGATAAAATATGAACAGATGCTACAAGGAAATATTCACTCCACCATTTATCATTAGCTAAATATCACCATCGGGATTGTGGATGGTCAGTTCCTCCTCCCAGTTGGAAAACTATTTTGGGCTCTACGTCGGTGGTCATTGGTCAGTGGGCAAGCCTTTAGCTCTGGTCAGTGAGCACGGCTTATGAGGGCAGTAGGTACCCACTGTTACTTATGCTCTTTTTATTCAACCTACTAGCGACCCGCCCCGGCTTTGCACGGGCTATTATTATACATATAAACCTTCCTCTTGAATCACTATATAATATTTAAAAAAACTGCATTAAAATCGGTTGCGGAGTTTTAAACATTTAAGCATACATACATACATATAGACAGCGGTAACTGGCTTTGTTTTATACTATGTGATTTACTTACAGTTTTACGGCCTCCTAGCCTCGTTTAATAGCGAACCTGCCTAAGAAGCAGGAAGTCACAGGTTGGGATCCCGGACAGGGCATTTACTTGTGTGACAGATTTCTTCTGATCTGAGTTATGGATGTTTTCTATGTATTTCAGTATTTATATGTTTTGTTTTGTTTTATCTTTGATAATATATCGTCATTTAGTACCCACAACACAGACTTTGTTGAGCTCAATCTGGGACTAAATCGATTTATTTAAGATTGACCTTTAATATGTATTTAAGTCTTTCCTATCACGGAACAATGGTGTTCCGGACTTTTGGGAGGCATACGTGGAGCAGAAGCCAACACTTAGAGACTCTTTCGACAATTTCATGAAATGTATGGGGTGGGGTACACCGAGCCGATGTTGCACCTACCCGAGTCATGGGACGCACGTAGAGGCAGCACCCGCCTGGGCGTATGGACTATTGTGATTTAATGGAATCTAAAATATACTGGGCTATTTAGTAAAAGTGGTGGAATCTGTCTAACAAAATGGTAAGCAATTTTATTTTCGGCAGACGGTGACTCGCCCACATAAGATGGGCCCCCACAAAAAGCGACATCTAAGATGGCTCAAGGGCAACACCGGTAGGAGGGCTGCGGGTCTTTAAACATATATGTTTAAAGTCCAGTGACACCTCTCTACCCTGGGCTTACCCAACTCGCCACTTAGGTTTCCACATCTACCCTCGAGACCACAGTTCTCGCGACCCTACTCTGAACGGCCGGTTAAGGCAAGCCAGAGGCGAAGGACTTGGTCGGACGACGGAGTCCCCAGGAGCGCTCAGGTACTTGGGGTCGCTACTACCAAACAACTCGCCACAAGCTGCCCTGTGTTGGCTGATTGCATGATTGCACCGGTCGAAACCAGCGGGCGATTATTAATTAACGTGTATTTAAGGGTCTACAATGGATGGACTTCACAGTTTACCTACACAATGGGAACTTAAATAATTCTTACCCGTTTACATTCGTATAAGTAGGTAGGTTATAATAAATTGATAACATTGCCATAATATTTTGTATAGCGGCGTAGGCCATTGTTATTCGTAGGTACCCACGATGTCAACTGTTGACAGGCGTGTTGGGTACGGTACGCATTGTTTTAGTGGGAATTTTGTTACTTCCTTGTAAACTTGTAGAAATGCCCTTTGCAAAGCTTGTTTCTGTGTGCCTTTCTAGAACTTAATTATATTTTTAATTATTTCACCAAAAATATGTTTTGATTCGTGATTTAAGTGGTTATACTACCATGTATAAATGATTAACTTCAATTAATTTTAAAGGCCTCCTAGCCTAGTTGGTAGAGACCCTGCCTACGCAGCAGGAGGTCCTGGATTCGAATCCTGGTCAGGGCATTTATTTGTGTGTTTATCACGAATACTTGTTCCTGAGTTATGGATGTTTCTATTATATATTTAAGTATTTATATGTATCTATCTATTATGAATATCACAATACAAGCCTTATTGGCTTACCGTGGGTTTAGGTCGATTTGTGTAAGATTGTCCCATAATATTTATTTATTTAAACCTCTAACCCGCAGGTTTATAAAGTTAGTGTAATTAGTAAAAACTAAACGCTAAACGCATTGTATCTAAACGTAAACATGCACGAAAGTAAAATGCCGTATACTATTTTTGTTACTGAAACTCCAATGTCAGTCACCGAATAAGCCAAACGTAGAACAGAAAATACGGATCTATTTGACTCCAACAAGTGGCGTAACCTCTACTAAACAGAAGTAACGACTGCGTAACTCATTGCTAACGAAAAGTTAGCACGAGTTTAGCTAAAGTTACTTCTTGTTACACTAACTCGTATTGCAAAAGAAGACACTTCCACATGAGATTTCAAAGGACTGCGTTTAATAAAGAAGGATCCGACTTTTTTCTTCTATGCTGTTGCTCTGCTACGCGCGATTGACTAAGGACAGCGCTAAACGGCTTTTTTGTTTCCATAGTGGGAACGGGCGTGAAGAGCGTCATCTAGCGCTTGAAGCGCTCATATCGCTTGACCACGGGCCCAACCTTTACTAGAGAGGGTTACCACCTTACCAGGAACTTGGACACTTAAATTAAATATATTAGCATATATTCTTGTTATTGTCCATACCTAAAAAACAATAACGCCGTAATGTTACGTATCCAAATCATTTAAAATTATACATTTCAAACTTACTTCCACAAGAAAAAAAGTTTTTAAATAAAGCGTTTAAGAATGTAAAGGAAACAGCTTAAATCATCAACACGTAAGCATGACATCATATTCCTATCCGCCGACCCCTCCACGAATATCGCAACACTTCGGCATTCTCCCCACGAACTGACAACCCCGCGCACTATTTGCAGAACAATTGCAGGCTTGATGTGCGCACGCCGGGAAAGCGCGGGAGGGAAAACGTGCGCGGAGTTGTCCGCTCAGTCTAGGCCCGCGAGCGCGACCGGCCGCGCGATCCCCGCGACGCAAGCGCCCTGGCGCACGCCGCGCGCCGCGCAAAACGCGGCGTAACCTTCCTCGAATCGACCGAGGTAGGCAACACTGCCGCCGAAACCGAAATTCAGTGTCAAAAGGTTGGTGAACCCTGAACCTAAAGTGCACCTAAAACAAACCCCCGAAATACCAATTTCGCTCGCCGGCCCCGGTGACATCTGTTATTGCGGCGTGCGCTCGTATTTTCCTCGTGCCCCGGTACTGTCAAACGTGAAATCGTTTGTAATTTCCTATCGATGTGCATGCCTCTGTTGTGTTGGTCCGTATAAAGGAGTCGATGTTCGTAAAATTGGAACGGTTATATTAGTCGTACTTTTCGTTTTCCAATCGTTCATCAGTCCTGAAAACTTATGATTATGTATGACCCGAGTTTTATTTACATGATTATGTTTTCATAGTAAAACACAACACGGAAGTGGTAATACTTGAAAGTAATAATTAAGGATTATACATGCCTTTTTAGGCAATCAATTTTAAAATCAGTTCCATAAAAGTCAAACAATTCTAATTTCGGATCTCACGTCAGTAACTACCTAAGTACAAAGAAAGCGTTCAACAAGAAACGAGTATAAGAAATCAGGAAATCTCTCCACAAACTGCCTCGGATCTCGGTCTACTGCTCATAAAGAGAAAATTGTGACCTACATTCGTGTCTTAAACTGAATTTATACCGCGAAATGTGTTGGCTAGAGCAACAGCCAATGCCAAGTGATCCCATGTCACGCATTAGAAATATCGCCAGCATCATGCTGAGAATCGCCGATGATGAGATGAGATCATCTCATTCAAATGACAAGGACATTCAATGAATAGTATTAAACACGATGATCCTAATTATAGAAATGCGTGAGCACCCCGCACCCTCAGGAACTAAATCATTAAAAATACATATACACTTTAATGTGTGAATTGGTGAAAATATTAAACAGAAAACTTTACTATTAAAATTTATTGGTATTGTAACTGAACGATGGGTCGTCTTCTGAGTGTATCATTCTAATGGCGAGAATATATGACAATTGTTAAGCCATTCAGATGTTTTGTTCTCTTTTCTTCTAGACTTTTACCAAAATTTCATTAAGTTAAAGTTAACAGTAAAACAAATGAATCAAGAATATTATGTTCACTTATTACATAATGCTAGGAAATGTTAGCGGGTTTTTATGGCACGGTTCTCGAACCAAAATGATTTACCTACAACTACAGGGTAAGGCAAAAACAGACCATAATGTAAAATGTTTAAAGTTTAAATCAGCTAGCTGAAAATTATTCATAGAAGTCTTGAGTCTTGTTTAAACAAAAATGAACTTTAATATATGGAACGTAAGAGATAAAATGCTAAAACAGTCACTGGAACGGTCGCTAGAACGGTCGTTAAAACGGTCGCTGGAACGGTCGCTAGAACGGTCGTTAAAACGGTCGCTGGAACGGTCGCTAGAACGGTCGCTAGAACGGTCGCCGAAACGGTCGCTGAAACGGTCGCTAGAACGGACGCCATTTTGAAGCTATAAAAGGTGGTGGAAAAATGAAATCGGGGTCATTCAACAACAAAAAGTCAGTGGGTCTGGATCTCTGGAGGATTGCTGGTGGGTTGAGAATCTATGGAGCTTGTGCCTTAGTTTAGTGATTTTTATTGTTAATGAATTTTACTGGATTATGGTGCTTGCTTCAGGGATATTTCTTCTTACCTTTAATTATCTGGTTTTTTGGTACTCAGCGTCAGAGTGGTAGTTAACGCTGGTTAATTGTGTTAATTTTTGTGTTTCAATTATTATTGTTTGTTTATGAGCTAGATATTGTAAGAATCAAAAGTTCTTATAGGATCTAGTCTCGGAATTTTGCTTAATCTAACTTAAAATTAACTTCAAATTTAAAGTGTTTTTAGCCAGCAATACTATCGAGATGGGTTAACAGCCTGTCTACCAAGTTCATATTACCTAACGGTGACAAAAATATTAACTTGGGACTCGCCACCAGGCATGGAGGTGTCTGGCATCCTCTCACCTGAAGAGGATGGATTCTCCCTGGTTTTCAATGCCCAGCAGCTTTTGATCAGAGTGAGCGTTACATATTTCCGAGTTAACGATGTGGGTGATCCACACTCATTTCTGGCAAGCTGTAGTTGAAGCCTTGTAGTCTTATTAAGTATATTTATATATCATGTTATTTCATATACACCAGTAGGGAACCAACTTATCTTTCCCACCATATCCTACGGGATGGAAAGAGGGAGTTGACCAAACGCGGCTATAGTTACAACTTCGGAATTGCCCGCCGAACTTGAGCTTTAATTAGAGTAGGGATACACTTTACGTATGCTCGGAAACAGGTAGTCTATGGTAAGTACGACTCCTGTTTTAGAGATACTAGATTAGGGAAAGGGGTAGCCGGACTAGGTACACATTTTGCAAGGGAAATAGGTCGTCTAATATACTATTTTTTTACTCTTTTAACCATCTCCATCATCAGATAATGATGATGATGAAACACTCTTTTATATTTGCAACTCTATTAGCCAGTTACCTTTGTGACTTTGTTGGAATAATTAACTATTTTCATAATCATTTCCTGGTTTCCTAATGTGAGAGAGGAGGCTGAGCTTTGAAATCTGGTTTTATGATATTACTAATATTTTGAGAGATAGGTATACAATCCATTCTCAGATAGTAGAATGCTTTGTATATAGGGCCATGGTGTCAGGCTGAGCAGTACACTGTGAGTAGGGATCAATGTCAGGCGAAGCAGTACATTGAAATTGTTGATTTGAGTAAAGAATTTTGCTCTAATTAACACCTCCTTTCTTAGAGTAATTATTTGTTTTATTTTGAAGCTCAGTTGTCTATCTTTTTGCATTGGGAATAAACATGAAATGACATATCTACCTACTTAGGTTGAACAAAATTTCTATAATTAAATCAATTCGTTTTACTTATATAATTTGCTGCCTACTGCGTTCATTATATTAACATTCACATAATAAACAGAGCCTTCTCTGAGAGATAGTATGGTTGACTAATGAATACCTTGGTATTTCAATTCATTAGAATAGGTTCACCTAGATTGAGAAATACTGGTCGAGTCTTAGGATGGTAGGAAAGCCCAACTGATGAGATTTTTATGGCGTGTCTCAAAACTGGTTGGTTTAGTGTAGGGGTCTCTATTCCCGAATCATCCGGCACATTGATTGGCGTTTTTCGATTAATCAGGTTTTATTTTGGAAAAAGTAGGATTTAGGAGGGATTAGCCCATTAGAATGCCATCATGTGTGAGCAGAGACCGTAATAGTAGGTCGGGGTTAATGCCATAAAAAAACAAATTTTATTCATTAAATACTATCTCTCATTAATAAACTGTAATTTCTAATCTATCCTTCTACTGAGTAATACTAATTTCTTTTTATACCAGTTATACTTTAGATTAACTAGATGAACAAGCAATTAATCAAGTATATAAGTGAGTCAAATATCCATTCAACAAAGTTTAATTAATTAACAATTTTAACCATTATCCTTCATTAAATTGTTTCATTAGGGATAACAAAATAAATTCGGGATAAAGGAGCACGTAATATGAGCCAGTTTTTACTTTTAAAGAATCATGCGTCATTACGGTTCACAACATTAAAGAGTCCACCACTAGAGATCACAAGGCCAAAATAGTAGTTGTAAGTGGGTAAAAATAGTGGGGGGTTTAAGAACGGGGTACATATGGGTAGTTTAAGGGGAAATTTATTTAGTTTCATTAATAAAATCGGGTGGGTAGTTACAGTATGAATATACAAAATTCAAATTCAAAATCATTTATTTCGTGTAACAAAGACATATATTACAACAAATCAAATAAAACAAAATAAATTAAAACTTAGGGCCTAAGGACGTAGGAGAACACTACCACTGTATTCTACTGGTACAGTGCCTACCCTACCTACCTACGAGTCATATAATTTTGCAATGAATTGCAAAACTTTTGGTGTTTTTCGTGCTTTAACCTACTCTATGTATGTATGTATGTGTTTTAAATTGCAACGGTTAACACTCACGTATTTTTATCGCAATAGGCGTGACATGTTTCGACTGCTGCATTGGGCAGTCATCGTCGGACAGACAATTGCAATTGCAACTGTGACGTTGCAATTTAATATCAGTATGACTCACGAAAGTTTAAATTATATGTGTGTGTTTTATTGAAACAATGCTATCACCATTCTAACTAATGAACACGGGTGTCCATTAGTTAGAATGTCCAAAAACCGCGATAGTTTAAAAATAGTAGTTTATGTGATTGTTTATGAAAGGCATTAAAACTCGAGTGTGGGTTTATGAAACGACGCGGCAGCCGAGTTTCATAATAACATCACACGAGTGTTTTAATGCCTAATTATTTACAATTACAATACACTGCTTTATATACATACATATCATGCGTTCAAACCTCATATACCTATATCGACCGCCATTACGACTTTTATGAATGAAAACATTTCTGACATTCAGTTATTGACATGTACATTTTTGAAATTCAGAGACAAACTAGAGTGTGCCCCAATTTTCATATCATTCGATATCAAATAACGTGCAACTTGCGTGCGACATTGTTTGCAATTGACCCTTCGTTTCGAACTAAACGTCATCTCGACTGATATTAGAATAGAGGTCAAATCAAAAATTCTTGCTTGTCAGAAAATAAATATTCGAAATTGGAAAAACAAAACCTATTATCATGTGGGTATATAAAGTGTTTAATACTATCATCGTATAAAAGATATACGAGTTTCAATATAAATAGACAATAATAATGCATTAATAAGTAAGTCAGATACAGAATTGGGTACGGAATGTTAATCGTAGTAATAATAACACTTAAGTTACTGAGCCATTTCTCTCATACTGAAAATAAAAAGCTCTAAAAGCTATATTTGATTTGGACGAACAATAGCGCTACCGTTGACTTAAAATGGCACAAACAAAAGCTGTGCAGTTTCAACAAAATTAAATACGATTACCTCAGCATAGTCAGCAATCGCTGCTATACAGAATTAAGCTTTATTGCAATTGTAGAAGAATCAATATTAATCAGCGCTAACGTTTCAATAAGCAACAGGCAGGTGAAATAATGAAAAAGTTTCTGAATACCTCTCACCATTGCATCGCTCATATATTCTCTCGCTTTTGAATTATGGAGCGTATTAATACCTAAGGTAAGCTCTTTTTATAAATATGGTGTTATTTTATCTGAGCAATCCTTTGAAGCGGGTATACGGCGCGCGTAAAAGGTGTGTTCCAGAAGGATAGCATCACCTTTTAGCGTTATTTTTATCGTTTAGGGCGCGGTGCATGCCCATGCCGCTTTGTGGGATAGGGCTGTAAACTTTTAACTATGCGCTAATGATAGACTATGATAGTACTGCAATAGTATCTTCCACTACGAAGGCAACAAAGATATGTGACACGTTCTTAAGGCCTTCATAGCAGGCATCATAGAGGCAGATCAAGCTAAGTTTGCATCCAGTTTGACATTAGATACTGCGCAAGTGTTTGTATAAAACGTCAAACTTGTATGAAATGACGTTTACTTAACACTAACGCACAATCTGTTGCCGCCTTTGTCAGTGCCAATCGGTCACATCGCTGAAGGCTTTAAAGAAGTTACGGCTTTCGGACGAAAATGTAGGATGCATGCGCTTATGCTTAAAGGTTAACTAGAAGATATACCTCAAAGGAAAAAGTTCGCCTTTATACAAAGATTTGTGTTATTTATTCTGTTTTATTTTTCTGTTTTTGTGCAAGAAAGTGTTTTACTACTACTAATGTTTAACACATTCATAGCCAACCAGCCAAGCAATACATCCGCGCCGGCCACACGGTTTTAGTAATGTATAGCTGTAGTACAAAGATTATCGGGTCTACTATCGGGTCGTTCGCTCTGGAATCGAAATCATAACTTACCCGATAGTCGCGTTTGTGGCTCAGAATGTGTTAACGCTGCTGCAATGCTTTCATAATCGGAATTAAACCTTAACGCTAGACGCAAAAATAAAGCCAGCTGCCACTTTACTGCATACACATTACGCGCGCCTACTCGTTACTAGGTTTATGACATTTTTACAGTCGCGGTTTACTGAAAGTGTGCCTACCTTTGAGTGACTCAGGCGGTTCTCACACAGCACGCATACCTAGTAGGTACACTCAGCGCGATTATAGCGCGTCCATATGCCAAGTCGCCCTTATTATGACAAGTTATGCTAAGGGGAGGGATGCGGATATAACGATATAACGCTTTGGAGTGCAATATAAATTGCTTTGATACGTGCATAGCGTTATCTCGCTCACACACCGGTGCGTCTTCCGGATACTCATCTGTGCGACTAGTCTCGTAAAGGTGCCGTTGCGGCTGCAACCCGGACATCTGTCAATGTTTCAAAAATCGAGTGACGATATAATTTTAAACATTCGCATTTAGTATAACGGGGTTATCGTGAATTTATTTAATTTACCGACGGTCGTGGTTTGATTGATGAGATGAATCCGCAAAGTGTCAACGACGATATTGGTAGAATATAATGGAGAAAATGTTTGCCTACCCGGCGGAAAGGCACCTTAAACGTATGGCCACCCTTTTGCTAACAGTTATATGCACGACACAACATCTGCGCATCGCACACCGCGTATCATCGAAACCATCTTCACGAGTGAAATTTCTGGGATGTTGAGTGTTAATGTAGTTTCGTGGCGTATCTGTCAAGGAGATTGACAGGCGCCTTCGTACGTTTTCCGCTGCTAGCATTATTCATAAAACGTAGCTACCTTTTTCAATTATATTAAATTTTGTTACTACTTACACCTAATGGAAAATAACTAAAGACAGATGTCAAAATGGGCCAAATGATTATCGATGACGTTTCATATTTGAATTTGGCAGGGGCTTATGAATATCGCCATTATGGAAATTAGGGCAAGCAGCCGTTTTATAAACACAAGTATTACCCACAAGAAATAAATAATATAGGTAGGTATTTAAAAATATACATTTGGTACAGCAGGAACAAACGTAAACTAAACCAACAAACTACGCCCGTATTCTCGGTTCCCCGATTACCGACTCCACATAGGATTATGCAAACACATTAGGAGCTTCATACGGACTATAAAAATAGAATCTTTTGATATTATATTATTTTTGATTACTCGTAACACATCTCGTTCTTACTTGGGTCCTTCTTTTTAGCGACAATGATTGTCTTCTTTCTGAAAAATGACTAATTTAGAGTTTAATTATAATGTTGTATGTGTGCATTACATAATTATTAAATACAGGATCATGCAAAGTGTTTTAAGAGAATCTAGAATACCCGCCTACCACGCCCACGATTCCTGAAGATATTAAGGTGTGCTATGATCGACATGTAGGTATAACGAATCTTTGACGACATGAAACAAAATGCTGTGAAACGCAAAAATAACAGTGAATCGATCTGTACGAGCGATCTGCGTCAATAATTCAATATCAAAAAGAATTTTATAAATGTCGAATGCTGCAGGGAGCACGCTCGCTGTCTTTCATCATGTATTGAAAACAAACCCAGTTTTGTTTCCGTTCCCGTTGCTATTTGCGGAAAACGAAATAGGACTGAAAAGAAAAGTTAGAATAGAACCCTCGATAAAGTAAACATTGTAAACCAGTATTTCACTACGTAGGCTAAAAATTACCAAGTCAAGCTCAACTTCTGGAACTGTGTAACCTCAGTTGACACGTTTTTTTTTAGGCCCTAATGAAGGAATTAAGTAAGTAAGTATACAACTTGCTGGGGAATGAACTCCTGAGAATTGCCTAATTTTCTTGGCTTATGAAGTGGCATAATATTTAGATTGAGTCGAAAGGTTCATAAGTATTATGATTTTGATTTATGATTATAGATTAGTCTACGAAGTATTCATTTAAACATTAAAGTCCACGCCATACGTCTTAATTGCCAGTACCAGTTGGTTTATATTTTTCGTCGTAAGTGTTAAAAAATGTATGTAATCTACACATATGTAGTAAGCAAATACCAAAGAAGAAAACGAATGAATCAATACACAATAGCGAGTGAGGAACAGCAGATATTTACATCAGCGGTAGGTATAATAACAAAGATATTTTAACTTTTGAAGCTTACGCCACCTGCTGATGATAGTCGCTAAGCATCGAGTCGCGATTGACTAAGAGGTAGCCCCGGAAAATGGTTTACGATTTTTAAAGCAACGAAACATTTCTAGTTGATTTGCGTTCCTTATTACTAGCCCCGGGAATTTAGTGGCTGCTTATCAGTGGAGGTTACAGGCCAGCAATTTTTTTCAAGAATGGAATGCCATAGTTTGTGAAAAGTGCCGAAATTTGTCACATTCAAATTTAAAGGGTATTATTACGGTAACAATGTGGCCGCTTATAAATAAATTAGACGTCCCCTGGCGTTAGTAGGGCTCTTAATACTACCCCAAAGCCAGACGCAGAACCTTGCCTATAAATGCAGGCTATTTGAAGAATATACTTCAAATAGCCGGCATTTCTCTCCACTAGTGACCACTAGTGATCTGGCCCTGGATCTTGTAATAAGGTTAGAATAGCTAACGAGACAGCTAGCAAGAAGGTAGCTAGGTTTTTAAAGTGTTTAGTTTTAAGTGTTTACGAGCTATTGTGTCATGTCCTTGACTGTTTGCTACGGGCACTTTACACAAGCCAGATTTGCAATCGCGAATGTCGCTCCTGCATTTGGCTTATACAGTCATGAAAATCGTTTTCTCTCTACGTGACTCTGTTTTATAGTCTGTAACATTAACTTTGATTGAATCGCGGTAACTGAAGGAAATATTATAAACAGGTATCGTTACTCTACAAATCGTTGAACATTATTCAGGGCTAGCTCTCCGTGTAATATATTTCTGACGATACGATTAAGCCTCGATATGTTTACAATGGTTTACGGCGTGCGGTTACTACATGACTGACCCACATTCGGAAATAACCCCGGTAATGGATTATTGCAAGGGAATGGGTATTTAATGTTGTCATCATCATCATCATCAGCCATAAGACGTGCACTGCTGAACATAGGCCTCCCCTTTGGACCTCCATATGTACCGGTTGGAAGCGCCGTGCATCCAGCGTCTCCCGGCGATCTATGCGCCTCTATGGCGTGGGATTTAATGTTGATATAAGCCGTAAAACGGATGCACTTTCATAGTTGGCTTGCATGAAAACCAACCATATGCCTATACATATGTACGTCGCTGTCGCTCAAAACGGTTGGTTGTTTTATGCGGAGTCGTACTAATCGGATTCTACTGTATTCTACGTATACATTCCATAAGTCAAAATCAAATCTACTTAAATCAAAATATTTATTTTTCAAGTAGGCATGTTACAGTGCACTATTGAAAGTCCAATGAAAAATAAATATAGCTACACCGGCTCTAACCCTACACCAGAGACCCGAGAAGATTTAAAACTTTGAGATAAGGTATGTAATGACTCCTAACTCCTAACACGTGGAAATCCATCTATATATTAAGGCAGTAGGGTACTACAAACAATTATACATACCTTACCTAAATATAACTCCCCATTAGCAGTCAGGCAAGTTATGATCGTTTGCTCTCTTAATACTATTTCTATCGTTATGCTTTATATGCGATACGAAGTTAACGACCTAACCATATTGGTCATATCCATAACAAACTGTCTAGATATGGTTCTAGAACCGCGCGTGCCCGTGAATATATCAACAATAAATGGTTCCTTAACATCCGGTGCATCTTATTTTACTCATTAATAATTTATTGAACTAACCTTAATACATATGGCATAAAGCTCATTATTAAAACAACGCCGAAACGGAAATACGATGTTCTGAAAGTGATCAGCTGAAATGGGCAACTCCGTCTAACTACAGGAGTAAAGAAACGGCTCAGAGTACGAAAACACCTACTTTGCGGTTGTGTAGATAGTACCACACCCTACTACCTACACAGTTACCGTGGTGTGAGTTGTGACCAATCAACGGTTTTACCAATTTTTTGGCGTTCGGGAATGTAAACGGGGCTATTCACTTATTCAGTACCTATTACATAAGGGAGTTGATATACCTACGTATATTGACAGAGGTGTTCGATCGCTGGGACGGAACCATGATTTCTAAGCATTCGTTGAATTCGTCGTGGTAACGCGTGACACCTACGTGTCTGTGTGTATACAATGTTAACTCAATATCATGTCCATCGATGCCCCACAAATCGACATATTTGCAGACAGTGTTGGTAGTATTGGCAGGAAACTGGTACAATTCCTGACAGGATATTTAAATAGTAATCAATAAATAATTTATGTTACTTAATTTAAGATAGACAGAGATAGAGATAATATTATTTATTTAATAATTTCATTCATGTGACCAATAATTGTGTATATTGTAAATGTAATATAATATAGTGTGTTAGTTTTTAAGCGATTTGGTGCACCTTTGTACTGTTATGCTTTTAAATGAATAAATAAATAAATCAATCAATACAAATTTGGTATTTTACCAATTTAATATACATACAGTTAATTCATATCGCAATTTTCTAATATTATCATTACATACGAAAAGTTTTGAGATACAAAAAATCTATTGAAGATATAAACACTATTTATTTTACATTTTCTCAAAATACTCTCCATCGTTCTTTATACAAAGTTCCATTCGTCTAAACCAACTTTGGAAACACTTTTGCCAGTCTTGATCGGATAGGTCAGAAATCGCTCCTTCATAGGCAGCCACGGCTTCTTCGGCACTCGAAAAAAACTTGCCTTTTATTTTTTCCTTCACTGTTGGGAACAAAAAGAAATCGCAGGGAGCCAAGTCAGGGCTGTAGGGTGGATGAGGCAAGGTTTCAACCCCAGTTTCTGCAATAAACGCCTTTGTTCTGAGGGACGTATGTGAAGAGGCGTTGTCGTGATGCAGCATGATTCCCCGAAGTCCAGCCTTTGGTCTCCTCTCCCGCACTGCTTGGAAAACTTGCGGCAATGCTACTGTAGTGTACCATTCCGAGTTAACAGACCTATGATTTTCCAGCACTGAAGTCGACAGATGTCCCCCCCGAGAAAAAAAACTAGCCACCATTTTTTTGCCTACGTTTCGAGGTCTTTGTAATTTTGTTGGTAACTTGCCCTCTGAGAACACCTATACTGACGACTGCCGCTTACTTTCCGGATCATATTGATAAATCCATGTTTCGTCACCAGTAATGATTTCAGAAACACGTCTTGATGTTCCGTTTTCGAATTTTAAACGCATTTCATGACACCAATCCACACGAGCCTGTTTCTCAGTTCCGGAGAGCAAACGCGGGATACAACGGCAACAAAGCTTCCTTACTCCAAGATGTTGATGTAGGATGATATTAACACTCCCGGAACTAATGCCTAGGATCTTCCCGATGTCCGTGTATGTAATTCGTGGTTCTTCTTGCACTAACATTTCAGTAGTCCATACGTTTTCTGCAGTTACTGCTGTTTGAGGGCGACCACTTCTGTGTTCATCTTCGAGGTTGGTTTTGCCCCTTTTAAATTCACTAAACCATCTAAAAACAGTTGCCCAGGATGGAGCAGAGTCTCCTAATGCCGATTGTAATCGCTGCAAAGTCAGTTGTTCGGTTAAACCAAATTTAAAATCGTAATATATCATAGCACGAAAATGTTCGCGGTTCAGCTCCATCGTTTCAAAGAAAACCCACGGAAAACGTTGTAGCAAAACAATTGGAACTAATCTATTTTTAAAATTAGAGTGTACTGGATACTAGTGTTCTATTTTTAAATAAATTTGCTTTTTAAAAACATATAACATGGGTGCGTTCCATTTTCAAATTTCGAGCATCTCAAAATTTATCGAGTGACCTATGTACGCTGAAACAAAGCACTGATATTTAAATGAAATCCTATGTTTGTATATAAGAAGAGAAAACGGATAAGTACAGCGCTATTACTGCGAAACATTTCGATCGTTCGTTTAAGCTCGTCTATCGTTTTTTTTCTCGAAAGCAGCATCGAAGTAGATTACAAAAATCTCGATATTCGATGTGTGTGTGTGTGTGTTTTCAATATTTCTATATTGCAGTAGTTGCTTTGAGATTAGCGCACTGTTTAGCTGTTTCTCTGGACCCTGTTTTTACTCCTGAGTCAAAACTAGACACTTGTGGAGCTGTCAAGAGACACAACAAAGGGCGTCTCGAGGGCCCCCGTTTCAGTTCGGTCCATTTCGAATGGGCTTTCAGTTTCTTTTGACGCGTGTTTTCAGTGTGGCTTAGCTCTGTACCTATAGTAAAAAAATATTATACCGGGTTTCTGAGATGAAAAAAATGATAAAAAATATATAGCTGGCCATATATGTTTGGGCATACCTACCGGATCTGCCAATAAATGTATGGGAAATTTGTCTGGCAGATGCCCGGTGGACATACCCACTATGGATATCTGACGGATTGCCCGAACGTATATGGCATGTGAATAAATAAACATATGAACAGTATTCGATTAGTGCAGTCGCTAAGGACTACGCGTTACGTAAAAAGCGGTAAGCATAAGCACAATGCACACGTATTACCGTACTGAAAGTCATGAAAGTTTTTCAAAACCTACATATGTGTAAATAAAACAAACTTAAACTTCTCTGTAAGATACATTCAGTTACAACAATATCTCAATAATTGGATTTTGCAATCTATGTTCATAATACTATACTAATCTTACATCTATATTCGCTCATATAGTCAACTGTATTCTATTTCGTAGCCTTTATTTATTTTATAGGATACGAACCTCAAACTCAGTAAGTATACCTAGTCACCCGGCAATAGTAGGTATCTTCCGCTGTAGAGGCCGCAATTTTATTATTGATAGAAAATATTGTATCCAGTTCCTTCTTTTATCTATGGTATTCAGCTAGATCACATACTATATGTATGCGATTCCATTTCTTACCGGCGCGTCGGTTGGAAAACATTATTAATTGCAGAAGGCTGCTCTAAATATCGCGATTCAAATTTGAAATGTTCAGTAGCCTATTCCACTGTAAATTTTTATGTAAATATGCAAATACCCTCACACCAACACATAACCGCTTAGTCATTAGCCCTGTCATATCACTACCTTTGTTACGTTCAGTGTCAACTAAGTCCGCCGACCTATTAGCCTCATTACAGGAATCGATTGCAGTACGTACATTGCGTGGACCAGCTTTTTACTTGCACTGTGCTTTTATAATTTTCATTGTGTAGGGTTCACTGAACAATACACCAAATGTTAAAGCTATTTATACGTACATATATAGACCAAAACAGCGTTACATAAACATTGACTTTTAACGCACAGCCTAAACCGTAAAGGTATAACCATCAAGTAGGTACTCATCAGGTGTCTTTTATCGTTGTATCAGCAATCAGTGTACCGAGCATATTATGCCCTTAATTTTATTAGGAATAGTGTGCTTTACCACTACCCTGGCAAAAGCGAGACAGACACACTAAAAATGCACACTAAGTGAAGTATGGCATTTTCATACAATGTCACTGCCAAATCAGTGCAAAAAAATGCGTCCAACATTCGCTACTCGGAAAATAACAGTCCATAAGTAGGCCGATAGTTTGTTGGTAAACAAATCAGTTGCGTAACGTAAGTTAGGTGATTGGATTGAGTCGAGCCCACAATTCGCCAGCGCTGGTGGGGTGCGGGCAGCGCGCCAACTAGGTAACGGCCTAACGGCCTTTGTTCATTACCAGTTGTTCTGCAATTATATTCCCATTGCATCTACGTTGAACCACGACTAGTGTGACTTGATTTTTCTATTTCCCAATAAATATAGGACCTCGATAACACGAATCTCAAGAAATTCGCTAAAAAGTTTCGTAGCTAGGTGTTTTTTTAGCGAATCTGTTAAGAATTTGTGTCGTGATAGTCAAGATCATAACCACAATTATGCGTGTTTTTAGTAATTGATTATGAAAACTATTAGAAAATTTATTAAAATATTGATATTGCGTATTTGTAATACGTAGAAACTAACTTTGTATCTAATCATTTTGATTAAATTACTATTTTGGAGGCCGGATAGTACTGGTACAATTTCAGAGGGAGCAGAAAACTGAAATAATTTGAGAATGGTTAGAATATAATACATTTTATGGACCGCATAGCATGCAGAAAGAAGTGGTTTACATATTTGCATAAGTATGCAGTCGGTATGTTTGATAGTTCAGAAGCTATTTGTAAAAATGTGTGAATTCCCTCCTTAAAGTGTCATCCACTAGGCCGTTTACCTTACTTTATCAAAGAGCCATGCGCCCCTGTGAAACACGATGCGTATACGCACACACACGGGTTTAACGTCAAGATACTTAATATGGTCACATTTATAATTATTTTTGACACATCGTCCACTGCAATATTTGTAACCACGACTGCATTGGTTGTTCTGGCATTTTACTGTATTTTTTAATATTCAGAACGTATCAAATATCGATGGATTATAGTTTCTCGATTTATACTCCTCTAGCGCCACGTCCCGTGATCGCTTACCGCGCACTTTAGCCAATCAAGGCGCGTCCCTACCCACACCCTCGGAGACATTAAGACCCGTTATAATTTAGCTTCGTCATAAATCTTCTTACTTCTTATATCTATGGGATTTCGTCTTGAAGTTCGAGTTATCGTGGTTCCACTGTAATGCATATTCGAAACGCTAAAGGGCACTTCAATTCGACCTATATGCTTACCATGTATTTCCGGCTACCACTACTCTGGCACGAGCGTGATGGACATACTTTAGAAACGCGCAGTCGCTAACGCTTACGGATACGTACAACACATGGTAAGCAGACTGAATAAGTAAGCGACTGGAATTATATTCGTGTGGCCGCTATCATTTGCTCATCGCAGTTTGCAAATGTGTGATTGTCCAGGTTATCCATCTAGGTATCGCATCCGTCCGGTGGAAATGGCAAATTGGTTTTGATTAACACTTTCACGTCGGCAGAACTTTAAATGACCCTGTGTAAAATTAGGTTTTCGATCTCGATTCAAAATTGTGTGTACAACAGAAAGTGTTAAACGTGACTAGTTCAAAAATTAGATATATACAAATTTAAAAACTCGATATTTAGGAACGCCATTTTCAATAAAGACTTAATTAAATGGCTTTATTAAATTCATAAACTCCCGAAATAATTAAACGACTTGGCATGGTGTCTCAAACAAATGTATTCTGATTTTAAAGCAAAACATAGTGTGCTATTATCCTCCTCCACAAATTTGAGAACAAGCGTTACTACGGGTGTTAACTTAAACACAATAGTTTAATTGTCTTGTAGTCAGAGCCTGTAAGTCTTTTGCCCCGGATTGACCTAAGCTCCCAGTTGTGTTCCTCAGTAATCTCGTACCGGGTTATTCGGGTGCATTAGATATTGCTTTAAGTTACTTACTAGTCTTGCAACGCCGAAATGTGGTTCTGACTTCAGAGTCAGAACCACATTTCGGTTTACCTAAGTTAATTTCTAATCCCTAATTTATTTAGCAAATATTTGCGCTTTTTTATATACAGAATGTTACAAAACATTTCGAAATTCGAATAAAGTTTAGAGAGATAGGTGCATTTTCGATGAGTCGTTCTACACAAAATAAAAAAAAAGGATCGAATTTCCATTTTTTTCCACTTGCATCGCACTCAGGGTCATTGAACTTATCAACTGTTGAAGTATCGTTCGGGTATTTCGTTACGCCCCCCCTGTTGGTAGGTACTTGTTCGGGTTATATTTGTTAGGTTGCTGTTTGAGCATCACTGAACATTTTTTTTTAAATATTAGACTCTTTCGAAAAAAATAAACTGTTTAATACATTTTTGCATTTTTTTAAAACTAGGTATCATTTTGATACCCAATCATTTTTGTTAAAACTTAAATCCTTGAATGTTACGTTTATACTATTTTATTAGGTAAGCGATAAACATAAAAATAACCTGCATTTTATAGTTCCAAGTAAAATGCGTTGACCATACAACCGTAGACGGAAAATCGTATTTATTTCCATTTAAATTTAAACTTACAACTGACCGTTAAGTTGTCTTTCCGGTCCTTTTTTTACCCATTTCATCTTTCCTCTTAAACACTTGTCAAGATTTAATTGAATTAAAAGCTCATAAAAATACCCAAGTAGCTCTCCGTTACTAGCTCTGTCTCCGAGCCGAGATTCCCCATATGGCGAAACAAGTACCTCGGCGGGCGATGTCCCAGTATTCCCCACATAATAGAAACGTATACAAAAACTGTACTGAATTCAGGCCGCTTTCCGAGCCTCTGCGAAGTCTGAATGAATTCATGCGTTTGCGCCGACGAGTTGACCCTAATTTGACGTTTGCTGTTTTAATTTACTTTAGTTGACTTTTAATGGGGAATTATATCTGATTTCTCTGGTGGTAGTAGATATTTTGACATCCTGATAGAAACTTGAATCGCTTGGGAGACATTCTTTATTAAATGATTTGTAGTTAACTTGACATTACTAGGTTTTGTTAATCTCCAGTTTCTTTTGGTTTTGTCTCCTCGTTCCCTTTTGGTGTAATTTATTTATTTATGCTCTATTGTTTACCTCGCACCTTGTTATACATGTTGCTCTACTTGTTTACCTCTACTTCTTTCAAATTCTCAAAATTGGATAAATTCGCTTAACCACATCTCTTTTGATAAATCGTATCCACTAATATGTTTGCGTACAATATCGTGTTACTTACTTGATTTTGTTCCGCAGGTCCGCGTACGCGAGTTCTACATCGCGATGCAGCGTTGCCCTTACATCCACGAGATGAAGGAGCGCCTCCTGACCGTCGACGGCGATTCGCGGGAAAGCCCTAGGGACCCCCGCACCCTCCCCGACCCCCGCGACGTGCCCCGCGAGCGCGCACTGGAGCTTCAAGATACCCAAGTTGGGACCATCGTCAAAGTGAGCAAACGGTTTTTTTGCCCGCAAGGTTATGGCAAGTCATATTTTCTAGATCGTTAATCACCGCTTGCATAATCAAGTTACATACTTTACAAAACAGAAAGGAACATCCTAGCATTCTTCCCATAGTCTTCTTTAAAAATATTACGTAAATATAATAAATAAAATAACTGAACATTAAAAAATATGCTGAAGTTGGGTCCATTTTGTGATGAACATTGCATACATACCTAAATTAACTCTTACATTGTTTTTTTTGTTTGTAGTACGTAGGTACTGCTTATTGTGATCATCGCAAATAAATGTATTGTTTTCTTTACTACGGATCGCTTTGTTGCACGTTGCACGTAGTTATTTGTGAAACACTAGCGGAAATGCAAATACCGATCCCGCAATTACCTTGGAATGACAATACGCAGCGACATGAGATACCGCAAAGAAAACCGGTTGATAATGACGAAATAATAGCAGTTATCGTACACAAAGTAACCGTTCATCTGAGAACCGAAAACGGGTCACCACGTGTGCCCCACTTCAAAACCAACAAAGAAATTAAATTTGTTGGTAGGTTACTTATTTATAGAGTCACAAGCATACATAACCACCCCACTTTATGAGAGTTTTGCGCGAATCGGTTGTATTAAGATTTTCTTCGGTGTTTAATAAAATAAGGCTCAAGATATGGGAGAACGAAGGATTGTTTGATGATCGGAAAGTTTGCAAACATTAAATGTTTTCACATTGCATTTATTGCATAACATTCTTCCACATCTGAACAATGCTCAAGTAATCCACGAACTATAGATTCGAGTTTGTTCCAGCTGAATTCCGACGGGTACGGGTCGCACACGTCGCCGGCGCGGGCGCCGCTGGTGACCGACGAGTGCGACGCACCGGAGGAAACCGACGCGCTGTCGCCCACCGACGCCATCCTCCGATACCGCGCCTGCTGTCAGCCAGAGACTACACCAAAAAATGCCAAGTGAGTCGTGTGATATGCATTATTCGTCTGAATTCCGATGGGTGTGGGTCGCACACGGCCGACGAGTGCGGCGCGACGGAGGAGACCGATGCACTGTCACCCACTGACGCCATATTTCGATACCGCGCCTGCTGCCAGCCGGAGACTACACCAAATAATGCCAAGTGACTTTTATGATATGCATTACTTATAAGGTGGTTCATTATTTAAACCATCGTCAAAACGTCACATCATTAATCGGCTCAGCAAACGTGTTCAACTTCGAGCAAAAAATGCAAGCGTAAGCGAAAATAAGCAACGTTGAGGACATTGAGGATATTTATTTAATATAAGGGCCACTGGGCCTGTTCCTTTGATTAGTTGTTGAGATTTAAACGTTGTTCGTGAATTCAGCATAAGTTTCTCCCCTTTCACTATTTTATTACAATAAGTACTCATTCATTTTATTACATGTCAAGTGACAGTTAAATAATTGAGTGAATCCACAATGCGACACTGTTTCAGAGCGTTTCTCTCACAGTTCTCACACGGAGCATTAGGCGATCGTGGTAAGGCCCTATATATTATAAACAGGTCACTACGGTAGCGACAATACACTTTGTAGATTTATAGAATGCGACCCAACATCGGTAGGTATATCTAATGGGAACACCCACCCATGCTGTTTGCAGAACTTGGCCGACTGTTTTCGAATCTTTGACCCCATCAATCAAGAGTTCTAGAAGCAATATGCCGCGCCCACTGTCACCTAAATATGGCAATTCTTTGGGCAATACCTCTACCTACACATAAAAAACAATGGGAGCATGGTATTGTAATGGGGGTATAACAATACTAAGCCTCATTTTCCTCATTGGATGTCATTCAGAAAGTTTCTGAACGCTGTAATATCCTAAAACTTATATACGATCTTACAATACAATGGGACTCATATGTAGGCTCGAATATTCAGAGCTCGTAGAACTGATCTCTACTGGCGCAGAAAGCTTCTCTTGCGATGTAGGTACCGGGCACTGGCGATTCGTTAATAGTTATTTATTAATTTTATTGTACAAGGTGGCAAAGTTATTGTTTACCAAAGATAAGCGAATGATTCCAAAATTAAGCCACGAGCATAACGAGTTCAAAAACTGGAATCTTGAGCTTTATTTTGAGAGGGTTTCAAGGAGTTTTTAGGTTTCAAAGGAGGGTTGAACATACTTTGCCACCGAGTGCAATACAAATTTTTTCACCTCACTATCGCGAGGAAAATAAAAACTACATACGGTTACAAATCTTATCCAAATGTAAGTTAACTTAAAGAAACCATTCAAAACTCAAGGTCAAAAAGTGTGATAGAGTTACTCCTGGTACTCAGATATTACCAATAGTGTACCAATTGCGGGATAAGACTTGCCCATTTTAAAGATGTGACCTCCGATTGTGCATATTTACTACGGTCATACAGGTCTCACTTATGATGGGCGGTTGGTGAGTCACAGAAATTAGCGGAAGGTCGAATTATTTTTCCCACTAGTGGATAAAATGCGTTATTCCCCGCTAGTTTTAAACCCTTAATTTGGATAAAAGAGCGCATTCCTAGCTAGTGAGGTAAAACATGTTCTTTTGGGAAGCCGGAACTAATTTGGCCTGCTTTTTCTTTAAGTCGTTAAGGAAAAGGTGCTAGATTGGCTTACGAAATCGAGTTCTATGAACGCTCGGCCATTGGTTCCGGGAGATGATGCGGAAAGACCTATTTTTATTTACTAAGCAGACAAGCATGTAGGTATGTCTTTGTTGTAATAAAAGCGTGTAAATTAGGCTTTTTAATCAACGAATTCTTTTAATACAGTTGCAAGTATCTATGTAGAGGTAGATTAAGTACCTACCTACATGTGCAAATCCTGCATCTGTATTACTGTGGAATGCCTAATAGAATCTTGTTAGCCTGAGCAGGTCGGCTTTGTAGCAGACCTCTGAAGCATGAATAAGATATGACTCTTAACGTCCTACATTGAATTATTTATGTCGTCTTAACCCACAGTAAATCTCAGCATCGAAGTAACGAAATATCTTTTGTATAACCAATAATCCTATTTGAAATCTGTCAAATGCCTTTACAACGGCATTTAATTTATTCAATCCATAAAATACCCAAAATGACATCATCGGACAAAACCACGGACAATTTAAAAATATATAAAAGGGAGGAAGCTTTAATCAAAGGACTTCCCTGTTGCATGGATGGACAATCGATTAAATGGTTACGCATACAGACGTGACTAAATAGCCACGTGTGGTGATGCGGGCCATTGTAAACTAGATTTACTGGCTTTGTGATAAAGTTCAGAATAAATGAGCGTGGGAATCAGGTAGCAAACTAGAGCGTGGTCGAAAGGCGTCCATCCGTTGTGGGATGTTGACGGGGCTTTAATCAAGGAATATTGGCTACCTAGTTATACTGTGCCACAATAGGTACCTAGGTGCTAAACTGAAGAGAAGCTTGATTAATGAAAAGCTTAATAAT
Organism: Lathronympha strigana; assembly: GCA_949128165.1. Lineage (NCBI taxonomy): Eukaryota > Metazoa > Arthropoda > Insecta > Lepidoptera > Tortricidae > Lathronympha > Lathronympha strigana. The sequence goes on along the minus strand of OX421905.1, from coordinate 6,227,052 downwards.
AAGACTACATTCATATAAAATTAAATAAAACTAAATCTAAAAATAACAAATCTTACATGAAAATAAATTAAAGACCTACTTAAGTAAACCACCCCAATTGGTTCCCGACGCAAAGGTACACATCACGCTAGCTACGTTTTCGTTCAGTTTTTAAGTGTTTCACCAATCTCTCCCAATCTCTCCAATCCTTATATGGAAAAGACCTTGTCCCACTCAATATTATGCATTAACTGACATGTGCATCAGTCATCTCAATAAACAGAGCTTGGACAGCAAAGTTCCGCAATTACTAAGCACTGGTCTTGATCAGAAGGAAGATTGATGTACTTACGTATTGAAAATTCATTAGTACTAAATAAAAAAGGTTTAACAAAATAACACCATCTCTGAAACTATGTGACACTATAGAAGAAAACCAGAGTACTTTTTACGACATTTTAGTCTTGATATGTGATCAGAAATGTGACTTCCCTTTCCTTGCGGGCACCTTGTATGTGAATATCAGGAATTCCGCCATTATTTAGATTGAACGTTTAGGATTTTAGGAAAGATTAGGCATAGACAGTTTCACGAGATTTGAGGCGAATGCATGAAGCATGCATTCGCCTCAAATGCATGAATGAAATGAATGAGTGAATATTTTTAATAGGTATATAAACTTTTTGGTCTATCTTACAACTTACATTGAAGTTGCCATCGGTGCGAAAAAAGACCAGTCATTTCCAAATACCGATGTCCGATCCGAACTACCTATACAGAGTAAAAAATGGGTGCATTTCAATCGTAAGCTTAAGCTTTACTGGCAATATGCAAACACATAGAAACAAAGCCATCAAACTGAATCGTCTTCAGACCTACATTTATAATAATTACCTACGCATTACTAATGCTTTGCGCTTTATAAAGCGCTTGAAGCCGTATTTGCCAAAGCACTCCTCTATAGTTATGATCGAGACATTCGCAATTACGCTCCATAAAATGCAAAGACTTAATCATAAACCCACAGGCTTAAAGGCAATACCGTTAAGGTATGAATTTGATTGAAAACCAGTGAAGCTTAAAGTTTAATAGTTGCCAAACAAAGGGGCGAATAAATCGACTTGGTGACGGAGTAGTCTCGAAGCAAACCCATTTATGGTTTTGCCCAGACGGCCATAACGTTATGTAATTGTGCATTGTATGCATCAAGGCCAAACGTTATGTCATTGACTAGTTTAACTCTTAATTAAAATTGATATTGTGTGGTACTTGAATGGTGCAGGGGACTGGAGTTTTTCCTTACTATCATTATTGAACGCTATTTGTGCGAAAGCTGTTTGATTTGTGATTTTAATTGTATATATTCAAAATGTAAAATACTGAAGTCATTATTAACTATCATTCAGTTTGGAATACTTGAGAGATTTTAAATAACAATATTAATATGTAGCTGTAAACGAAAATATTTTAAGGAATGTGATCAAATAACACACATACACACACTCACATTGCAACTTTACGGCTTTTTTTTTAAGCAGAGTTTTCGCATTATCAATTATTTTTTATTTCCACGTAATAATTATTATTGTGGCTATGGAATCTATTTAAATAGGTTTCATTGCTATAATGAGTTAATAATTATTATTATAATAGGGAACGTTATCGCGTGACACAAAGAAGCCGAAAACGCTGATAGAGTTTCTTTCAAGCTTACCCTCGGGTCGATATTTCGTGATAACAATCGTTTTGTAAGGGAACCATGAAACCCCTACTTAATTGATGTAAATCTCCTTTAAGAAGCACCGGGAAACAAAGCCTACCCTAGTCACCCTGTATATTTATATTAAATAATGCTTTGTCGCCTGCTGGAGTTAAATATTTTGTTACGCTGCTTTTACCCAACTATTTAAAAGATGCCTTTCAGCAGGGCTAAGATGCCAATGAAGCGGATAGCGTGATACTTCCTGGATAAGTCAACAGTTTGTTTGTATGACAATTTATGATCATTTTATACAGATATCCACTTTGACAGCAATCGCCGTCGCGCTATCCCTGCAACTTGTCTGTTTATCAACTTATAGCATTATCAGATGACATTCATGGATAACCACCATTTTACGCTTGCAGAGCGTGTGTGATCAAAATAAATATAATTACATTTTTATTTGGCATTGCTTACCTAACTTACCTAACAACAACGTACACATGGGTAGCTCCGGCCGATAATATCCGTCAACTTTCGTTTTCAACAACGTTTCGTCTATAGGCTACGGTGACCGCTTTCCATCAAGCGGACTGTATGCTTGTTTGCCACCGTCGAGATATAAAAAAAAAATGAGTAAAATAAAATTTCATCAATAAAAATGTCAGCACTACACAAACGCCACTTTTGGCCTATAGCTGACTGGCAGAGAATTACTCAAGGAATTATTCTATTTGTACTATTTTGTGCAATCAATTTCATAAATATATCGCGGTTCATCGGAAGGGATAGGATATTCGAATTATTTTATTACTCAACTTCGCCCTCACGGTGTTGGTGTTGAGTAATATGGAGGCGGGCTCAATTTAATTTTGTCACCATTTAGTTCTTCTTCTTGTTGTGCCATGTCCTCATCGAACGTCGGCGACCATCTCTCGGAACTTAATTATCCTTTGGCATTCTGCGCAAGCGGAATGGGTTCGTCATTGGCCTGCGGCGGCAGAGCCAGAGACGATGGGGACGTATGTGATGGACTTGAGAGTACAGGTCTGTAGTTCTGCGTCACACACCTGAGCCTACCTACCTAAAACCCCCTACCCCCAATGTGTAGGTATAAATGCATCCGAATTTCCGATCCCTGTTCATCGGGCAGATGATAAAAGAAGCATTAATGACTGCACTATTATTTCTTTAGAACTTAGAACTAACAAGGTGATGACAGCGACAAAGCAAGGATCTTACGTAATGGGCGTTTAGAATGCAAGTGACGATTCTAGCGCACCTAGATTATGTCGCGAGATACTAATTGTTTGGTTTGTGTCTCAACTAAGAATTATAGATGATTTATATATCTAAAGAGGTGTAGTTATAACCAGTCATAATTACTAAGGTAATAGCTAAGCCAAAAAACGTGAACATAGTTTAGGCGCCGACCATCCGGTATTCCACAAAAATTTTACAAATTAGTAATAAGTTACTTCGTTACCAATTTCTTTAAGAAATGCGTTGAATGTAGAAATAAGTATATAGGGCTTAAAATTTTTAAGTACATGGTTGAGTTACTTAAGAAAACACCAAAACCTCTATATGGGTCATGGGTGCCTTTCTAAATTTTCTTCTTTCTTTCTAAACTTGAGAAATTTCCTACATTCCTCGTGGACCCATAATCAAAACAGAATCTAAAATCTTGTGCTGCCACATCGGAGGCATCTCCTTTTAAACAAAATCTATTCATAATTGACATCGCGGTTATAATGTAACAAGCTCAAACATTCAGTCTAATTGAGAATCTTCTTTTTTTTGTGAAGTCAGTAGAATACTGATATAGAGGTGCTTATTCTTTGGTTACTACATATATTTAGAGTTATTTATGCATATGAAAAGAGCCAATCGGCCAATGACCATAATTAAACCTAGAGTGCGACCACGCAACTTTGAAATGCTTTTGCACATTTGACAGTGAAATATTATGAAAACGCCATTCTTCACGCAAAACTAGGCAGAAAAACTTACGAGCGTGGTCCAACTATAGATATTATAGACAACGTTATAATCAAAATCATGTTTTCCTTTACCCTTTTTATTTTGTACTATAATTAGCCCAGTAAGGACGAAATCTCAACTGGATCGAAAACCGCTGGACATCCAAGGACAGCGGATAAATATAGATTACCTATATATGATCCTGACCTGACCCACTTAATTACTTTTCAGCTTTCCTGGGCAGTAACTATGTTAAATTACGGTCAGTGTCGACTTGCTCGAGTTACTCGTAGTTATGAATACTTAACTGAGTCTTACACATTAACTACGACATGTACTTACTTGTTTTCAGTAAAAGGGATCACTTTGTCGCTTGTTGATGAGATATTTATCTACATAAATATTTATAGGATAAAGGATTAGTGCTTTACTAAAAACAGTCCCATATGGGCTCGTCTTTTCATCTAGCTAATAATTGAATGCAGTGTCCATGCTGTTAATTTGATATCGTAATTTGCCTACCTTTTAAACAAGATGATATAACTCAGCTCTGTTTCAAGCATAACAATAAAAATTACTCTTCTATTCTCCTAACGAGTTTCATTAAAAAGTTTATTACACATAAAAGAGTAGTGTTCGCGTAATAGTGACCTCGATTGCATTTCATACACAAAAACAGTGTATGTAGGGATCGTCGACCCCGCTCGTGGGTCACTATTCAATCGGAACCGCGCATGCGTACCATTCATCCTTTTATTACCATCAAATTGGTACTTAACTGTACCTTTTTAGAACTGTACTGGGTTGAGGACTGGTTATATATTAGGGCTGCCACTAACTTGCATTTATGTGTTAAGATGCATGTTGCGTAGCGTTTCGGTAGGGGTGTGTGGCCGGGTCAGTGGGTCGCTCGCGCAGCCTCCCAGCGCTCCGGGACGCGTCTCTATCGACCGCATGTTACTGGATTAGGGCTGCCGAATGGAAAATTTTGGAGCCAAACTTCATTTCATTATATCTGTTCATAGGATTCGATTTCTTGGAATAATAATTTCGTATGTTACTGGGCTATGTTCATACCGCACACTTAATTATATGAGTTCTTTGTGCAACCTGTTTATCCCCATTCACCCCCATTTAACGTCATTTTATCTGTGATTCTTACCTATTCAAGCGTTCTCGGTTTGGCACGGCAGCGTGATTTTTACAGCAGCAAACTAAAAAAGCGTGAGAGTCAGAATGGCGGGTGTATTTAAACAAATATAAGAAAGTAATATATCAAAATTTAGTAACTAATTTCTACTATTTAGTACCTCCGTTAAAATAATTAGTACTTCCGCCTATGTACTGAAAGTTATTACGAAAATCTGTTACAACCGCCAACCTGCCAGTCAAGTGTATTTTAGTTTGCAATGATCCCATTGGTTTTTAGTGGATGCTATCAATTAAAATTTAATACCAAATGGGTACCTTTATAATCAAAAATAATTTCTGCATTTCCATTTGTGGACCAGATAACAGAGGTACTAAATGGTATCAATTAGGTAGTAAATTTTGGTATATTACTTTCTTATATTTGCTTAGATAGACCCGTCATTCTGACTCTCACAAAAAAGAAACCTATTTCAATGGACACATAAAAAGCTATACAGTACATATGGTGCTATATTACCGCGCTAGTGCGATAATGAGCACTTTATGTGCCTATGCGCACTACTCGCACTAGTATGGTAATATACTATTTCATCACACCAGCTCGTAAATGGTGATATATGCAAGCATACTTAGACTTAATGAGCCATATTAATGGATGGTACTAAATGGTTTTAAAGGATGGTATTAAAGGATTCTCATACTACTTTACCGCCCGCCCGGAGCTCCCGGAGGACCTGCCCCCCACGCGTTCGCCGCACGTAGTCGCCGCTCACTCCGGAGTACTGTGGAATGTACAACTACACTACCGCTAATAATTATAGTATCTTTATCGGCCTAGAAAGTTTATTTATTTCCTCGCAAATGTGATGAATAACATTGTATGTATCACGGGCGCGTGGGCGGTACAAGAATTACGAATTCGTGCTAAAATTATGTAAGTAGCTCGTCTTCGATTCGAGCTTAAATTCTCACTCGTTCGTGATTTCTTGTTTACAGCCTACACACACATACACAATTTACTATTGTTAACTCTTTTCCTTTCCGTAAACTAAATTAGGCAAATAAATAAATAGTGAGATGATAACCAAGTTTTCATAACCGGTATAAGTCGATAGCGCATTAGTTGCATAAAACATGCATTTCTTCACCTCCCCTTCGCAATCACGAGCCGAACGGAATTGCGACCCTCTCGCTATTAAGAGTGCGATTTAAAGAGGGTTCGCTAGGGAGGGTCGACACCCCTAGCCAGCCGCGCAGCATCCAATACTGCGCAACTCGGCTCTCAGAGTCCCGCCGCACCTTACTTCCGGAGCTTTGATAGCACAGTCCGCCCTGTCCTCGTATCCTTAACCCTGAGTCGTATGGATTAGCTTGAGTACGCCGAGTGTGTCGGAATGGGGAAGGAGAAGCATCAGCCGATGGAGGCCGAGGTGAAGGTGGCGACGGTGGAGTTGGAGGCGGTGGACAACATGGCGACGCTGCCGGTGGGCCAGCACCGGCAGCAGGGGAGCGACATCGCCATCGCCGAGAAGCATAACACGGCTAACAAGGAAATGGAGCTGAAATGCGTTCAGCCGAAGCCATCCAAAAAGTATGTCGTTCAATTGGCGTAGTGAATTTTATAGCAAACTATATTCATGCATTTATCATATATGTACCTAAACTATAGTTATGTTATGCGCGTGTGTTATAATTGTGGTTTAAATTTTTTTTATCAATGTGAATACTAAGTGGTACATGTAGGTATTATTTAAAACCAGTTAAATTAATTGTGCATTAAGTAGTTAACAGTAATTATTTAAAAAAAACAAATGATAATGCAATCTTTTTTGTAATATACCATAAAACTAAAAGCACTATGTTGTAAATATTTGAAACTGCCGAAGTACTATATTGTTTACTTGTATCCGACTGAAAAACGTTGTGTTCCATAATGCTTTGTGTGTGCAAAAAGTGCAACTGCGGTAAACGCATTGTTTTAAAAGTGTAAATGATTCCATATATTCAATATCTGTTGAAGACATGTTAATTTGTTGTTTAATTATAATTAAGTAGAGTTTTTTGTTATAATTATGATCCATTCCATTATTCACTGGTTGATATTTTATTTCTATTCACTTCACCTTCTCACAATCCCGTTGCAAGTGTTGCAACAAAGTACCTAATAATACATTTTACTTTTGTGCTTGAGCTCTGGGTTGTCTGGTTTGTATTTCTACTACTTACTACCCAGAAAAATAATTCGCTAACACCGATTTCTGCGATCACTAATGAAATCGGGCATTGTTCGATTGGATTCTAAGAACACACATGTGCGCTCATTTTATAAGAGTTCCTTTGTTTCTTACAGAACCTCCCTGTTCATCATCTCGAGTTTCATCTACGCGAAGCTATTGGTGGTCGTTTGCATCGCCTACGTGATCAGTGACGTCATCACACATAACCTGCCGCTCTACTACTATGAAGGGTTCTTCACCTACCTCTATGGCATGAGCATATTGTTCTTGCTGTACGTATTCTGCTTTCTGCTCCAAGGTTAGTACTTAGTCTATTTATATTTTGGACCCTGTTTTCACCATTATATTATTGAATCTAAAACAACCTATTTTGGTGAAACTCCACGACATTTGAAGAATGAATGTTCTACATTTCAATGTTATATCTTCAACGGTGTATATTGTGTCAGTCTTTATATAATGATAATAATTTTAAGTATTTACTATTTGCTGCACCTAATATTTTTTTATGCTACATTATTGTATTTATAGCTACACGGAATTAGCTCAAGCTAAGTTCAGTTCTGAAAACAAAGTTTTATCAGGTTGCCGGTATTGTGATAAGATGATCATATTTTATACGATTCGTTATTCGATATTCGATTTAAGGATGACTCACAGTAGTCCGTTCCGTTCCGATCCGATACGGGACGATCTGTCAATTTCTATAGAAAGTATCACGTGATAGCTCGGAGCCCTCGGACGTCACGTGACTTTTTGTATAGAAACTGACAGATCGTCCCGTATCGGATCGGAACGGAACAGACTACTGTGAGTCATCCTTTATACGTAAAATAATTATTCTGTTCTCATTAATAGGGACATCTAATGAATCTAGTGGGAAAAACCTATCTGAGATCATAGTAGTTCTATCATATTTGTTATTATTTTGTTTGAGCTACGATGTCGATAAGTAGGCAAATCCAAAGTATCCAAACCAAAGTCGAAATTATGGACGAAGACCAATTTACAATAGACATTCATTAATTATCTACATAATAGTAGTTTAATACAATAGTGAATAAGGATTCTTAAAATCAAATGGGTCGATGTTAATATGCTGTAATAATAGACGCGAGATCTTTAAGAACCAATTATGAGGTGTGGTATACGCTAGTTTTTCTACGACAGTGAAAATAGCGACAAAACAGTGTTATTATATTGTATGAATACCCATAAGAACATCGCTTAGCTATATTCTCATGGAATACCGTAGACAAGGTTTATAATGTAGGTATACTTTTTTAATATTGCTGTCATTTATTTAATTAACAGATGGAAGTGCTAAAAGTAGAAAAAGAAATATAATGACATAATTTAAAGTGGCTAATTTCTAAGCTCAATGACATTTTCATTATTTAATCCCTCGTTCACCTCCACTTTGATGTCGATCCCATTCATAAAACTGAAAGTTATAGAGGCCCTCTCAATATATTCAATATCAAGGGGTGTTATTTAATATATATTTAGAATAATTGACAATGGTACTCGATGGTGCATGCAATTGAGGCCGTGGCAGCCATTTTAATGTCAAACTCGGACAGTCTCCCGAAAGCTTTTCTCTACAATATGCCCACTAATAGTTGGTACAGTCAACTACAAAGATATGGCTCCCAAAGTGCCATCAATAAGTATGATGTATGGACTTTATGACCTGAACATTAAGGTTGTGTATACATCTTTTTGACACTTTGGCTGTATTCACATCTCTGTAGTTGACTGTACATACCAGTTTACGGCTCTCAACTATTTCTTTGAGTATATCCCGTCCCGAAGGATCCTCGTACAACCATTGACTATAATATGTATGTGGGGATATCGGCAAATGAGTACCTACTCAATATTGGTTCTGATTTTCTAAGATTACAGATGACACATTGGTCTAACCAAGTTTGATTTCCACTTTGCACTACAAATAAATATAAATCCACTTTCAACAGAGAATCAGTTTGCGACTGCATAATCAGTCAGAAAAATAACCAGGAACTCAGATTTAAGAAAACCGTAAGTTTTGGTCATTATCAATAAAATATCAATTTATTTAACAGAAAGCGCCTGCTGTAGCGGGAGTCCTCCGAAACCGAAACCTCCCCCAAAAGAGAAGAAACCGAAGAAAGAAAAGGAAAAGAAAACCAAAGATAAAGATGCAAAAGAAGGCAAAGACAATAAAGATGGCAAAGATGGAAAGAAAGATGGCAAAAAAGAAGGCAAAGGCAAAGACAAGGACAAGGATGCCGGAAAAGAGAAACCGAGTAAAGAAGCCAAGAAACAAAGTCAATTCCAGGTGCGTAAAGTTTAAAATCATGACACAGCACATCCATTTTTTTAGTTTAATTTTGTCACACACACTGTTATCGCTTCGTTTGGTTAACCCTATAAATGTTCGTTTTTAATTATGATTTATGAGTATCACCATGATTTTCGCAACTCGTTTGTTTAACCACTTCGTCACTGTGACCGCTTCGACAGGGACGTAATAGGCGCATGATCCCTTTATGTTTACGCCGGCTACTTTTTTGTTTTTTCATATCATTTGGGCAGGAGGTGTATCCCCGTAAGATGCGTGATAAAGTTCGTCAACAACAATTACAGATTCAAATGGCGCTGTTTGCGTCAGAACAGGTGAGGATCATTCGCATCCCGCTTGACACTTGTATCATATCATTGCGGAGAGCTTTGGATGTGCTGTCGTAGTTCATTGGTTGGCAGTAGTGCTTATTGTGTTGTGTGTGCGTTGTATAGGCTTATTGAAGACGTGAGACACCTCACGCTTTATATGGATCACCTACACTGTGTCCAATGTATTTTTTTTTGATGATAAATATATTTAGTACCTACGCGTACTTAATTAGTGTAAATTGAATTTGAAATTAGCAGGGTATCATCTCATTTTAGATCCCTTATTTAATCTAAATAAAAATAAAATTGTCTGTATTTAAGACTAAAGTATATCTATAAAGGACTTGTATGTAAGATACCATTAAAACGCCCGTTTTGATTGCTTTCGAGTGTATCACACCGACCGTCAATTAATAATTTAATTTGATTGCAAGTGTTCAATAAGTCTATTACGAGTAGGTATTTGCTGTATGGTTTTGCTTTCTTGAACAACGCCTGGTAAACCGATAGAGAAATACCAACTTCAGAAGCCACGATGATAGTAGGTATTTATGAATAACATCATAGGAATGTAAAGGACATTAACAGGAGGCACGATATTTAGTAGTAAATAATACTAATCCTTTGCAATAATCTTATCACCATTGTATAGCAGCACTATTTCACCGAAATTTTATTTCTCTTTGAGGAGGAGGATTTCATTGAACAAAGGTAACTTTGGTAAATAAATTTATGGATATGGTATAGTTGTCTAAAACGTTTTTGTTTTCTTTTTAAACAGCAACAAGACATTGTGGAGATGGAAGCCGGACCAGTGGCCAGACCAGTACGCAGACGTAAGACTTCGCAGAATGAGCATAGTCATGGCAGCTTTTTCCTACGAATTGGAGCTATTGGTAAGGAGAAACTATTCCATTTTGCAAATAAACATTAACCGTTCCATATCAAAAGTTCCAAATATTGTAAGTTGTTAAGATTTTTAACAATTTGCCCATTATTTTTCAGCATTTGGCCTGGGTACCATGATATACAACGGCCTGGAGTTTGGAAGTTTCTTCGAGCTACCTCTAGATTCCCCTTGCTACCTTATCTTGAAGGGGGTAAACCCAGTACTGCAGATGGTTTTCACTTTCATGCAGATGTACTTCATCTTTATGAACTCTCGAGTAAATATTTATATGTCTACTATGTACATGCCTACATTTAAACAATTGCTACTGCTTAAAATTATATACCAAGTAGGTCCCTACTTGATGTATATTTATGTAGGGAGATATACATCCAAAACTAAACTTTATTCTCAATATTTCAGTTAAACATTCATCGATTCAAAGTTATTGCTCGATTTGGATTAATGCACGTCGTAGCGACTAATGTTTGCGTATGGATAAGGACATTGGTTTTAGAATCTCTAAAAGAAATCACAGACTACCACGTGAAGTATCCGAATGGAGTGTCTGGCGAGACCATTCTTGGAGGTAAGCTAATGCGATATAAATTAATTTTAACATATGATCGTCTTATAGAATTAATCACAATGTCTTATTTTTTTGTTATGATAACTAACGACCACCTTGGCCTAATTGGTAACCCTGCTAATCAAACTATTAATTATATCTACTTATTAATCCTACCGAAGAATGGGATACGTTTTCTAATCGGACCCCAGGCTCCCTGTGCCGTGGCAGCAAGCCAAAAGTCGCGAGTAAGATGATAATCTAGAACCCAATAATTGGACATAAGCCCCACAAAACAATACACTTGTTATAATATGAGTCGATTGAGTTATATTAGATATCACATAACATTTGAAATTTATTTATTATCAGGGGTCATTCGTAAACATACTTTGAGACACTCTGGAAAGGTGTTTGGAGCTGCTAGCACGGCTGCTACTGCTATTGCCTCAACCACCGTAAACTCCGCCAAAGCCGCAGTTAATGCCATTGGCATTCCCACAACCACTGCTCCTACGAGTAAGTTTTGTGTCACATCACATTGCAAAATATTTATGTTACTAATATACTAATATTGTACTCGTGAATCATTCGCAATCATACTAAAATTTGCATGTTACATGTCAATAAAGTGCGTTTTGAACTAATTTTCAGCGACCACTCCCTCACCATATTTGAGCGGGTTTAATATGGGTGGTTTCCCTTCGAAATCGAAAATAATCGATACCATTAAAAGTACTATTGGGTACGATAATGGGATGGTTTACGGTCGCGAACAAGGTGCTTGGCCCAACGATAATCCTTTCACAACGACTACACATGTGCCACTGGTGGATGAGAAAGTGACTCAATCTCAGTCGGCAATGTTAGAAGTGTATCAAGGGTTTTACTCGTCGACTTTAAAACCGATTGTCAGCACTATGGTGCAGAGTTCGACCTCTGGCTCGTACTTCACGAGCAGGGACGAATGGGGTAACAATGTCGAAACCTACCGCGTTGACGAACCGCCTCACTCGCCAGGTTTGTCGGAGTGTCGTTTTGATCTTCACGTTTCCGTTCGTCGCCAATGCACTTTTTATTTGCCATTGCCTGAATATTTTTGTTCCTCCGATTCTTTTTTTGTAGGTTACCTAGTTTTCCCTAGGAAATCATTTTAGATACAATTGTTATCGTTATCGCCTTTTGTGCATGTTTGTTGTTGACCTTGTGACAGAACTCTAAGTTTCTGATGAAATGTAGAAAAATATGGTTCTACGGGGTCTTAGTTTCGGTAATCTCATTAAATTTAGACTTATATTTTATGTTTAATCTGTAAATGTCTAATCTGTAAACCCCACCTTAGAACTTTATTTGACATCTAGTTAAACATAAACATTATACGTAATATCTAAATATATCCAGCTCGCCTGCAATGTTCTAACTGCAATAAATCTATTTTCAGTGAACAACTCTTCGGAAGTGTTCGAGTCGTTGTACAACCTGCAACCACAAGCGCTGATCGCTAATATCGATAATACTACAGTATGCGGCCGAATCCCAATTATGGGAACCATCGTCACGGACTCCGCTCCTTACCTCTATCCGTTCATCATCGAGTACTCTTTGATCGGAGCCGCTGTTATCTACGTCATGTGGAAGCACATTGGCCGCTATCCTAGGTAACCTAGTTTCACATTTACCTTTAGAAGCATGTTGTAACCGAAACGCTACCTAACGTTTAGATCGACTAACTTAACGATAACACATATACCATAACCATTTAGTATAACCTTTGTAATTCCAATGAATGTAGTTTCCATTAGCTCTCTAGCTGCCGGTTTTATATCACATTTATAAACATCACGTTTGAATTATTTCACGTGCATATTTACACTCCGAATGCTTCCACTAAAATGTATCACCCTCATCATCCTGATATAACGTACTTACATAGATTGTTAACTATACTTATTCAGTAGTATTAGGCTGAACGTAAAACCGGCAGTTGAATTCGAGATTAAGTACTGACGGGTACGCGTTTGGTTGCAGCGTGGCCAACGACGAAGATCTGGAAAGACGTCTGGAAGCTGTTCTCTCCCGCAGGGCGGCAGCACTGGCAGCAGCTCAACGTGGAAACCGCGTGGACTGCGCCGGCGCATCAAAGGGGCTCTTCTGTGGACTGCTGCTATTGGTTGCATCGCTCATCTGCTTGATCCTCTTCTTCGTGCTCATTAGACACCAAGAACTGAAACGCATCTCGATCTATTTGGCTGACGTATCCCATTGCGCTCTGATGGTTTTATCTATATTAGCCATCTTGATTGGATTTATACGGTAAGTTTTATGTTTCATTTCACACTTTTGTATATTAACCAAATACAAGTAGTCAAAGACTTATAATTTTAAACATGTTTGGAAAGTCTTTTCGTAGTCTGTATTAAATCCTAGTCCAAATGTAGTTCCCATTTATTAATAAATGTTTTAACATGTCACTTTCTTTAACAAATATGAGAAGATATACCAGTAAACTCCTACAGATTAATTAGTAAACTCCTATTACTTATTTCACGATTTGTTCCATTTTTAGTTTGTGCCTACTATCCAATGAGTTATTTTAATTTACTTATATTTTTACGTTTTGTTACTTATTTAGTTTGTTGTTTTTTCTTACCCTGCCCCTCTCCTTCACGCTCCGATTTGTCTTCATTTATTATCTCCGTTGCTAACCTTCACCACGATACTGTGTTATCTTTACCCACAATCATTTACCATATTTGGTTGTCCTTTAAACGGCTAGTGGCCGAGTAATGATATGGAGCAATACCCCCTCCTACACCGAACCTCTCCGCAGGGTGCAATCGCTGAAGTTCCGCTCGGAAGAGCAGTCGGACTTGAACGACATCCTGCTGCGTGTGTCTGCCTTCGGCCTCTTCGTCTATGCCGTGTTCAGCGTCATCGCTGGCGGGATGGGTGCCTTCACCCATGAGCCTAATTTACTCGTCATGATTACTGGCTGCTTAAGCGTTCTTCAGGTAAGTTAAAATATAAGCTATCGTGTTTATTTGTTATTTAAATATAAATAAATGTATGGGTCAGACCCCTTAAAAATTTCAAACTCCCACTAAAGTCCTAAACTTTGTGTTAGGGTGTATAGTTGCCTAAATAGTTGATATAAGCAATAGGTATCAGTGGCGGAGCTAAAGCTGGTTCGGCCTGCTTTTTCTTTGAGTTGTAAATGAAAATGTGCCAGATGGCTCACGCAAGGAAGCCGGCAGTAACCGAGTTCTATTAACGCCCCGACACTGGTGGGTACCTACATATGAATTCGTCAGCTTATCATTACAACGGTATTTTCTCAGTCCGACGGACAGAGTTCTTCTCGTAGTCTAGTACCTTAACTAGATAGGAAGCTAAAAACTTCAGTTTTCTAATATTTAGCATAGCGAGCATAATAGTTTGTGATAAGTATCATGATCTTTTGACGGCCTCCTAGCCTAGTTGGTAGTGACCCTGCCTACGAAGCAGGAGGTGCCGGGTTCGAATCCTGGTCAGGGCATTTATTTGTGTGTTTATCACGAATATTTGTTCCTGAGTTATGGATGTTTTCTATGTATTTAAGTATTTATTACTATTTATACGTATATATCTATTATATATATCGTCGTCTAGTACCCACATCAAAAGCCTTATTCAGCTTACCGTGGGACTAGGACGATTTGTGAAAGATTGTCCAATTTTTTTTTTATTTTTTTTTTATCTCGATTAATTGAAAGTCCCTCCATCTAAAGTTTTATTTTGTATATTTAACTATGAAACTGTAATAATTAATTACGGTCGGTTGTGTTTGATTTGTATTTAGTGCTATATATTTTTTGACATAATGACTTGATTGGTGTTTACACTTCAATGTGTGTCATTAAAATTGTGATTGTTGCAACATGCCAACCAAAAGAGTCAAGTATTCCATCAATAATTAACACAATATTGGACCTCATGCCTCTCCATGCTGAAGTTTTGCTCTACCTTCAGAAGACCAGAATAGACCAAAGATTCAAAAATCAGGAATAAGAAGTCGAGACTAGAATAGGAAGTCTCTCGAGTTTCATTTCTCGGTAGTTCAAGTTCAAGGACGTACATTCCAGGTGGTTCTCCAATTGCTGTTCATCGCCGACGTGTCCCGCCGTCGCGTGCATCTGCCCGAGCAGGAGCGCAGCAAGCCGGCACGCCAGGCCGTCACCTTCCTGTTGATCTGCAACGTCACCATGTGGCTTATCTACACCTTCGAGGCACAGAAAGTGCTGGCTAACCCCGTAAGTATTCGAATTCTAGGTGTAACGTCACCTTTTTTACGCGATTGAACTTAGGAACAAATAAAGGTACCTACTAAAATTTATTTAAGAGCTGTAAAATAAAAAAAACGTTAGTTGGAGATCGTAAAACGTATAGGTAGGTATCAATCGATTATATTTACGACCTAAGAACATTAATTTCGGTGGAAAATAAAAAGCTTCGTCCCATGAGTTTTTATCTTCTAAAATAATATTTTCTCGATTTCAGGTTCAACTGGATTTCTACGGCTATGTGGCCTGGTCCCTTGTCCAACGATTCACTCTGCCGCTTTGCATCTTCCACCGTTTCCACTCAGCTGTGACCCTAGCAGAGATATGGAAGACCAGCTACAAAGCGCGCCTGGAGTGAGCGCCTGATCCTTACACCAATGTGCGAATGGATCTCGCAATATGAGGGTTTCTAACATTAGGTAGTTTATATAACTCAAAACCAGGCGTTAATACCATGAGTTAACCAGATATCTCTAAATACTGAACCCTCGATAATGAAAGAAAGATCAAATGAGAATCCAATCGACAACATCGTTCTGAAAGTATACTGGGAAGCCAATGATTTCGTCCTTATCCGGGACAGCAATTTTTGTAGTTATATGGATCGGAATAAATTTAATTGTTATCAAAATCATCCTGCTGACTAAACGTCTTAATTGTAGAATCGTGTGACGAATTTTGCGAAGCTGTGAGATTCTGTGTTAACGTAGAATTAAACTGGTTGCTATCCCGGAGTGAATAGGCAACTGATCGAACAGAAATGGGTTTATAATTAAATCGTAATTTGACACTTTAGCAGTTTTCTCGGTTTTATTCACATTCCATATAAGTTACATACAAGTTACAGATCATAATAAAATTAGGTTTCTTCGAAGACTGACTGTGGAGACTAACGCGACCAAACATTTTTTACAATTTGCATTGCCTACCTACAATATTTTCTTTTGTAGGTACGTACGTAAATACAAGTTGCTCATTTTTCGGATATTCATATCTTGCGGTTTTTCATAATTTCGTGAGAAACCTTTTTACTTACCAATAAGTAAAATAGATTGATCGAAAAAAGATGATAGGCATAATCCCAGTTGTGAAAAGTTCCCTCCTTTGTTAGAATAATTTATGTGCCATGATTTTAGGGTTAAGGCTCAATTAAAATTTGACAATATTTTTCATTTTTCCTTCGTTTATAATTTTGACAAGTCTAACCACGTAAGTTAACATTTTAAAAATATTTTAGTTCATCCTGAACTGAATTATATTCCTTCAATGATTAACCGCGTTTTTGAAGTCGTAAAATTTTAGAGATTAAAAGTAATATTAATAACTGCTATATTAAAGTTTCAGAAGATTTATTAGCCAACATTAGATTACCTTGATCAGATAATTTGATGTAAGCAAGTAGACGTATATCGAAAGTTTAATATAAAAATTTCGGAATATTTATAATTGTAAGCCGGTAGTTGAATAGTGGGAAGTATGTACTTAATTTTAGGAGTACATGCAGATAGTAATGTACTATTTCAGCTGCAGTAAACTGCTTGGTACGTATCATTTTGGGTATTAAACATTATGTTTCAAACATAAATTTTTATTGCAAGGTGCCATTATAAATATGATTACTTCGCCATTGCAATTAAGCATGTCCTTAAATCGTCAAAAAGGGAGACTGCACTTCACAAATAATAAAATGCGTCAGCTTCCAAACTATTGGTATACGGTCCTAATGAAGCAAACAGTCAGGTAAAAGAGGAAATCTAAAATATGCTCTTAAAACCCTGATTCTTTTGTATATTTATACCGGCTTTTGCCATCTTTTTAACAACATAGGATGGACGCGTGTTTTGGTATTTTGGGTTGGATCGTCACCGGTACCCATTTCTTCTAACTTGACTGTCAAAACAAAATGACTATTTGCTACCGCTATTGCATTAAAAATGGTCACTGCAGATATTTTCGTAACGATCTTTGTGTGCAATCTATTTTTATAGGCTTACTAATTTTACATACGATATTAGATGATGTTGAATACGGAACGCGTCGTTTATACGTGATATCATTTCGATGTTATGGATTTTGTATAAAATAGTTAATAATTTATTTATTTATAACACATTTATTAACTTTGTAAATTAACGTAAGGTAAAATAAACCTAATCACTGTAAGATCTGGGAGAGTGTGTGTGCGAAGCGGCGTGGTGTGTATCTAGTTAGTTTTCGAATGGTTTTATTATATTTTAATGTTAAAGTAAAGTTCGTAATTTATTATTAACGCTAAGTAAGTTGAACTGTGAGCCCCTCAGACAGTTTCCTTGAAGCTTTGGCTTCTGTGAGAGTTCGCGCGCTCAGTCAAACATGAGAGCTAGGCTTGTCTCATCACTGCCGGTATTGTAATACTTAAGACCTTTGATAAATCTATACTATTATCTCTTATCAACTCGTTCAATTTTGTAGGTGATATTTACTGTGTACCTAAATGTATGGAACAGAAAGTACCGACGTTTATGCGTTAGGTTAGGATTAACATTGTAATCGAACCCATGTGGATACTCAATCAGTGTTGAATACCTAGATACCAAAAATTTAAATTTGGAAATTCTACTTTATAGTACCTATATATGATTAAAAATAAATGTCTATTGAATAAATAAAATAATATATGTGATTGTAAGTTTCATTTTCTATCCTCGTCGTAAGCTTATCCAAATAGTTAACACGTGTAGCTAGACTGTAAGTGTTGATTTTAAGGAATATACAAATAAACAAATAATAATAATATCGTCGGCCGTAGCTGATGTGTTCGATTTGTAAAAGTTTGTCGCTTGTTGATAGAGTTCGTTTTTAAACATGAACCTTGCGGATGAAAACGTTACACTTAAATACCGAGCGGAAGATATAACGGAGGCAGTAACAAGTCACATAACCACATATCTACAGGAAAATACCTCAACAACAGAAACTCCAATAGTGTTTACCCCTAACCAAGTAGGTACGCTGGTACATAAGGAAATCCAAGGCCCGCAAGGCCTCATGCAGGCACCGACCAGATAACCAAAGAAGCCCTAACACATATTTCACAAAGAACAGTAGTGGGGATCACTAGCCTCTTTTATGACATCGCAAGAACCGATCACTTTCCCACATAATGGAAAAGATGAACAGTCATCACGATCCTAAATCCTGGCAAGAACATCCTAGACGCCAAAAGTTACCGGCCATCTCAAAATGATTCGAAACTATTTCTACCACACCTGATCCCCCACATTCAACCCAAAAACGAACAATACGGATTCAGATCTATACACTCCACTACACAACAAGTCACAAGACTAATCCACCAGGCCCACCAGGCCTCTGTTGCAAGAAACAAGCAAGAACATGCGGTGGCTGTAATCCATATCTAGACATGGAAAAAACTTTCGAACTTTCCATGGCCTCACCTACAATACAAGCTTACCATGTCAGACACTCCGCGCCGCGCGGTCAAATAATCACTTCTCTGAACGAGAGGAGCATACAAGTAAGAGTAGACAAGATAATCTCCACCCCAAGACCGGTGAAAGCAGGAGTTCCGCGGGGAGCTGCCTCTCATCAGTACTATACTCCCAATACACAGATGACATACCAGTGGGAGAAGGGGTAACCCTTACCCTCTACGCAGACGACGCACGCAGCATACCTTATCTCCTCCATTGATCTGAACCACCCAGCCCACAAAATCCAAAGAAACACTGGGTCTTCTCCCTGAATCTGATTGATGCGACCACAAATACCCTTCCCACCGAGTCAAACCACGTTATCTCTTCCAAGCTTTTAAACTTTCTAACTGTAACGGTTATTTTAAAATTCAAACATCCATGAAATTATGACGTTTACTAGCGGGATGAGAAGCGCTGAAAGAGGCCACGCCGCGAGCAGCTCCTCGCCCCTAGCGCGGCAAGGAGCGGAGTTATCAGTTTATCAGTCAGTCAAGTCGGTCTGACTATGCACGACTTAAGGATGCGTACACACCACGAACGTCAACGAATGGGATTAGCCGGCCTTCGTTGGCCCTGTCCTATTTAGGGCGACTTCGTTGGAATCTACCGCCAATCCGCACCGTGCCGGAATTATTAACGCATTTTATACTCAATACATAAACAATGAAGAAAAACAAAGATATGTTATATTTTTAGCGATTGATTTTTATAAAGAAAAGCCGTAAAAATGAAGAGAAATGGTTCTTGAAAATGCGTGCAAAACAAAATACTTAAAAAAAAATCTACATCATAGTGTCACCCCGCTTACTTATGGTCCTCTAAACTCTCGGCCGATTGTCTTGGAGGAATACAAGCCTCATTCGAGAACCTCGGGCGAGGCACGGTCCAGAGACAATTTAAGTTTTTTCAGGCAGGTAAAAACTTCGGTAAGGCGAAAGGTGTCATTTCAATATAACGGCCTCCTAGCCTAGTCGGTAGTGACCCTGCCTACGAAGCAGGAGGTCCCGGGTTCGAATCCTGGTCAGGGCATTTATTTGTGTTGTGATTGTTCCTGAGTTATGGATGTTTTCTATGTATTTAAGTATTTATATGTATCTATATGTATGTATGTATGTATGTATATGTATCTATTATATATATCGTCGTCTAGTACCTACATCACAAGCCTTATTGAGCTTACCGTGGGACTAGGTCGATTTGTGTAAAATTGTCCCACAATATTTATTTATTTATTATTATTTATTTATTTAAATAAAACTAAGCATGTAGAGGCACCATGACAAGCCAGCGAGCGCAGTAACAGTAGGATAGAGAGAATCACACTGTCTTTTTCTTACGCTAGTATTACCACCCCGAAAAAAGGGATGGATATAGTTTTTTTGTCCTACTGTTACTGACAAAAAAATAATTATTTCTGTAAAAAAAAATCGTTTAAGAAAATAAACCCAATCTAACAAACTCTTCTTATCTGCCAAACTGTAAGACAGTTTTTTGCATGTCTACTGATTTTATTTAACTAAGCTCTGACTTAATTTCTATTGTATAAAGCCCCTCATTCACGGCAGTCCGCCGGCACCTCCGGCACGTAATATAGTATCGTGAATGTCGTTGCCGGATGCGTGCCGTACGGCAACATCCTGCTAGCTCCGGCCACCTCCTTGCAGTCCGAATTGCACTAAATTACAGTAATAAACAATTGAGAAATGCGGCAATGCATAAAATATTAATTATTCATTATTAAAAATGACATACGAGTTGGCGGCGATTTTTCAAATTCCAGTACAGTGTATGCGCTACAACGTAGCGCTGCGCATCTTTCAACGAATAAGTGCGAATTGGACTGCCAGGCTGGGCCACTTGCACACCGTGTGTGCGCTACATCCAGCCATGCCGGAGTGCCGGCGGACTGCCGTGAATGAGGGGCTTAATGTGTTTTGGTTTGAGCTGAGCGCCTACCACGAACCGCGAACGAAAGTATACATCCCTTTCGCACTTGTGATTTCTCACTCAAGTGCGACAAAGAGGTGAAAATTCGTTCGTGGTTCGTGGTAGGCCTTCTCTGATGGCCGTTTTGCCAATACTCTTAATTAAAAAAAAGTATTGACACTATTGACAGTGACAGCACCTACTGATAACTTGACAAGTGACAGCCACGCAGTTGGGGTGATGTTTAAGCCTTAGGTTCATTTGTAGTTTGTCTTGTCTTTAATAAATCGAGTATTAATTTACTTACAGATTTTCCTTATCGCCTGTTAGCCAATAAAAGCTATCAGGTTTATAGTATAAGGCAGTTGTAGAATAACGTTAGGTTTTTTCGACGACGTTCGAAGAATGACTAACATCAATTATTGTGATATCATAGTGCTTAATTGTTTGCTTCATTAATTCAGTGTTTATTCTTTCTCAATTTGATAATTGTGTTCTATGAAGACGATGTTGTTACGCTTCGCGGTGTTGTTTTTGTGTTTAAACTTTGTGAGGACTTCGGGGGTTGCTGATTTGACTAAGGACTTTGCTGGGGATGTTGACGGAAGATATTCGTTATGGCCGTCGATTCACCATGGCATGAGAATGATGAGGATTCGCAAACGTGAGGTGGAGGCGCAACAAACATCGAAGCCTGATGTACAGGCTGGCCAACCTGTGGTCCAGGCTAATACTGAAGTGGGAGTCCAGGGGCCCAGTGAGGGACAATCAATTGCCCAGAATACAGCCCAGAATGCTATCACGTCTGCTCAGCCGTCCCAGACTACGCCCCACTCCTCTGATAATCCACCTAAGCTATCTGTGTCAACTAAACCTCAAGAGTCTCTAATCAATGTAAATAAAAATGATAAGGAAGGCGAACAACCTCAAATTTTGAATAACAAAACAGGTATGTTAAGTGATATGGTAACAAGTTGATACAGTGTGCAATAGCATGTTTTATGAGTACATGACTAATATTGTTCATTGGTATATGAGGCAGTCAATATCATAGAAATCTAACATAATATGCTTGGTGTACATTTTTTATTCATATTTTCAATAAATCTGGTTTGGTATTTGGGCATATTTTTATTATGTTGTCGTTTTTTTTTTTGCGTCAGATTTGAATAAAATTTGGAGGGTAGATAGAGTTCCTAATTGTACGCTAGATAGATACAGAATCTCAATGTGCGACAAAAAAATTGTACTAAATATCCCACTGAGTTACGAAAATTCCATACGATTTTGTAACTCAGCGGAAAAAATTGTGGGACATACTTTTAAATTGGGTCTTATCTTGAAAAGAAAAAGGAACTCTAACTACCCAATAAATTTTATTCAAATCTGAGGCGAACAAAAAACGACAACAAAATAAAAATCCGCCCAATGTAATACCTTAGAGGGTACCCACAGTATGCAGAATAATAACCACAGGGTTCATAATATTGACAGGACCATTTGTCACTGGGAAAAAACTGTGATTTCATAACATTTTCTCATGTTTACATTACTGCACATATAGAAATTTAGGTTCAATTATTGGTCAGATCCAGGTGAGTATGTGGAAATTTCAGTTGTTTCTTGGTGACTGGTGTATAAGCTTTGTAACATAATCTAAAGTCTGATTTTCATCTATTTCTATACTGTGCTATACCATACATTTTCTATGCAAGAAACAAATAAATCTCCCATATAAATATTTTTTGGATTCTATGGTTAGTACTTCATAGTTAAACAAACAGACTATATTACTTATTGAAATTTCATCATCTCACACCTGTTTATATTTCAGTGGAGAAACCTGACAGAGTAAACGCAACAAATGTGAATTCAACCAGTACAGTTTATGATAAAACTAAATTACACAACACAACGGCTGCGGAACCATCCAAAATCAACCTTAGTGACCCTGGAGTGGCAAAGAGGGCTGCTATAGTGTTTGGGGGATTTGCTCTGCTGGCTACAGCTTACTACTTCATCATTTACAGGTAAAGAGCCAATGACTGTCTGTAGATGTAGCACATGTGTGCTATATCAGTATATCGCAGTTGAGAAAGCAGGAATATTTCTAACTGTTCAGATAGACAATGACTGTGCACTGTTGTCTTGGGGCTACTGAATAGCAGAAAGGGCTATAATATAACAAAACACTGTTGTGTTAAAGTTATTCTGTGGGTTTTAGATTTTAGGGAATAATGTAGGTACAGATGTAGTGGAATGTTTTTCTGTCTGAAATGTTTGTATTTATGTTGCTGTCCCAATTAACAGCTTATGGCCGCTGCTGAAGCTAATTGAGACAAAGATAACTTCTGACATTTCTCCGAAATTACAATGGGACAACATTGATTTATTACTTCTGTCTCATTTTAATAAGCATTCAAAACTATTTGTAGTAAGTATTTGCTGGTTTCCTGTTTGCTTATCATTAATGCTGTAGGTATTTGATATGTTAAATTTTAGTGTGGTGTTGCGTATTATTATGGAGTTTGTTAATTTGTATTTATATTTTTCATTAAATTTAGCTTATACCCAACAGCTATTAAAACGTACAAAAGAAAAGAACAGTTTTTAAAAAAAACAGTTAAATGAAGACTTGATACAATTATTCAATATCACCTATCTAATAATATCTACTATAAATAGCAAATATTGTATTATATTTAGTATTTTTTGTTTATTTCCTTATATTTGTAAGTAAGTAAGTAACACTTTATTGTACACACACACATTTGAGAAAAAAAATCCGTTCCCTAATTGAACCTACGGTCGACGATATGTCATAGGCTACCTCTTTGTTTTATATTTGTCTTTTTCAAAAGTTGTCTAGTGACCTATGTATTTTATTTTAAAGTATTTCATTCTGTGGCCTCTTGGGAAAACCTCAATAGGACAAACCCACAAAACAGAGCTATTTTGTGGTAAAACCTCATTGCCCATTTGACGCGTGCGCGGAAAGAAACCCCTCCGAAAAGCCACAGTGCGCGACCGTTTATATCAAACACAGTGTTTCATTGTACAAATCAATGTTTTCAGGAAAAAAGCCGTTACCAATGACGCCAAAAACACACACAGCTCAATCGATCCAAACCAGTTTCGCTACGGAGTTCTGCAATCTGAAGACAACAGAAGTAACATGGAGCTGTCCAGAGTGCCGCTCACCATGGAGTCCGATGAGGATGATGACGAGGACTTGGAAATATTCGACCTGGGACAGAAAAAGAAATCACTATCATACATCAACTTACAACAACATGATGAAGATATTGTCTTGAGTGACTCAAGAAACATAGACATGGAAAATCTTCTTGTTGACATTGAAGACACGAATTCGGAAACACTGATTAACTGGTCAGGCAATGGTAGTAAGTCAGTATTATAATAAGTGTCTATGGCAAGTTTAGAAAAACTTGTTTACATTTGAATTAGTTTTTTCATATAAAATGTGCTACTAGAGTGAAATTCCAATCGGAATTGGGAATGAAATTCCAAATATTAGGCAAGTTTTATATGAATCAACACGAAATGTTGCATTTAAAAGGATCTTATTGATGGTTTATTGTTGTAATTAGACTGGATATATTGTCTAATTTGTATTATACATATTTAAACATAATTATTAAACGGGTCTAACGCGAATTAATTTGTTTACCTTATGGTCGCGGCTGACATGACGACCAGTGAAACCTGTGTCGAAACGTCGGTAAATAAGGTAAACAAATTAATTCGCGTTAGACCCGTTTAATAATTATGTTTAAATATGTGTTTAAATCGCGAAAGTTTTAAATGTTATATTGTATTATACATGTTAAAAAAGTCTAACTGCAGTGCAGAGGCCTACAGTGAATATCAAGTTTATAACATGTGAGGTACTTACGCCATAATATTGAATATTATATCGCATTCAGTATGGTAGGTACTTATTATTCTTCAGATATATTGTGTGGTTGCATCAATAATAAATAAATGTAGAAGACTATTCGCACATAGTCGCTTTTCCTTGAAATGGATGGTTCATGCTATTCCTGTTTTACTTGCGCAGCGACATCTATAGAAGTTTTTCTAAAAGTTCTGAATAATTAGTGACGCCGCGCAACCAAAGTAGGGATGGGCTGAACAAACGCAGATTTTGTATATTACTGTAATCATTCTTCAGATTTTTCGTTAACGGTTGCATCAAGGGCATGACACTGAGACTTAACTAAGATTGGTCTGTTGCGTGCCATAGCAAACGGTTGTCTGGCATCAATGCGTCATAGTTTCACATTCGCTCTTATTTCGTCATACCTGATAACAACGCATGTAATAGGCCTTGAATTTTTCTTCGTTGTATTCTTGACCTTGTCGCTTTGAGCGCTTTATGTTTGTAAGTTTGCTTCGTTATCACGCATCGCGCATAAAAATGGCCACGTTTCATAGACATTCTTGGTTTAGGGAATATTCTTCATCCGTTCGTTAGTATGGTCAGTAGTGGTATAATACTTATAATATTACAGATATTACTCGAACAAAATTTATAAAAAAATACGAGGTGGTTTCCACAATTAAATGATTACAATTGTAGTTTATATTCCGATTGAACGTAACGACACTTATAATATCAAAATACACAACAATATATAGAATTTTTTTTAAGCATCAAATTAATTATGGGTCGGGCCTATCGTACATTTTTTGCGTGACTTAATAGGCACTAATATTATTTGTTATCGTACTATCTTTACAAAGAAGCAGTAAAATTAATACAATGTTAGGTACTTCATTTTAAGTATATCCGATTCATGGGGTATCCAAATTTTAAGATCACTAAAGCAAATACTAATTTTGTCATATTAGGTGTTCAAGCAACACAGAGAGGGGACTGCACACGTACCGTTTTCCGTCTGCCAAAGTACAAGCCCAAATGGGCATACGTTTGTCTCTGTACTCGTCACAACTACAGACACAACACAACTAGTCTATATATGCACAAAAATAGATCGAAGTGTGCATGATTTGTTAGTGTAGTTCTATCATTTTCTATGTGTTAGTGTCTTAATAATTACATACTGTTTTTTGTATGTAAAGTGAGAGAAGTCTGTCTGTGTACACGTTCCCCAAAGACAGATTTTTTTACGATGAAATGTCGCTGTGACGTCTTTATTCCAACAAGTTCGTGTTGCTCGAAGTATTAATAGGTACCTACCTACTATTTATTTACTCTTGTTTGAAACATGTAAGTGTGAAAGAGATGTTTTCCGACACCTGTCGTGTCTTTGGTTTGTGGATACTGTTGTTAGACGGAGATATAAATTTTGGCCCACGGCGCAAGCAATAAATTTAATCATAGGTAGTACTCCCCAAACTGAACAAGGTTTACTCAGAGACTTTTAATAATAACATGTATTCTCTTTTATAGTTTATTTAGTTTCTTTCTTAGGTTAGGTTATTTACGATAGGTACGGTATGTTTATAAAAAAATAAATAGAAAACAACGTACAAAAAACAATATAAAACAAATACACATTATAAAAATCCTAACCTAGGGTGCCGCCGGCAAAGGGCAGGGCCCAGGCTGCCGGTGGTTAGGGCCGCAAAGAGAGGAACCTTTAGACTATGCGCGTCGTGTCCAGGATTACCGCCTGCATCTTACCCTTCATCCAACCACAACTTCGTAGCGACAGCCTCTCGAGATGTTGGTCGAGACTCTTTGCCGCTTCTTCTTATAAGACCGTTCGCCGAAACAACTATCGGTACAATGATCGCCGAATCAACCTCCCTGTTTTATTATTACACGTACGTACCTACTGCGAATTATGACATTTTTGTACTATGATAAGAGACGCCAATTAGGCTGATGTTAACGTACACACGCGTTCAAAAGTGCATGGGCAATTGAACAATTTGAACGCGTGTGTACATTGAAAATAATAAGTTTGTGTGTAAAAGTGAAAACCTAGGTACTTACCTATAAATTTTAATTTTTTAAAGTGGTTGAACAAAAGTTGTTAGGCTTGAGGAGTATAACCTACGATTCTATTTATCGCTCTTACCGTATACACGGTGCTCGTGAACATTGCGATTTTAAGTTAAAAATCTTAATTAACGTCTGCTAAATTCGGCTCGGCTTTCGAGATATTTCCATTTTCCTGTAAAAATGTTAGGTAATGAAAT
Organism: Lathronympha strigana; assembly: GCA_949128165.1. Lineage (NCBI taxonomy): Eukaryota > Metazoa > Arthropoda > Insecta > Lepidoptera > Tortricidae > Lathronympha > Lathronympha strigana. The sequence goes on along the minus strand of OX421905.1, from coordinate 6,199,971 downwards.
CTCCAGTATGATTTGACTGTAAACATCAAATTCAGTTCTAAAGGCACGTATTTACTAGATTAGCAATTATTATGTATGAAAATAGAAATAACGGGTATTTCGACCTAAGTTCATATAAGATTTATTACTCCTTATAGCCTCTGGAATTCGTGGTTAAAATCTCTCGCATGCTCACGAGCACCGTGTGTATTCAGACAAGGCCAAAATTTAAGGTTGTGATATATCGTCGTCTAGTACCCACAACACAAACGTTATTGAGCTTACCGTGGGACTAGGTCGATTTGTGTAAGATTGTCCAATAATATATATTTTTTTATTAACTTAGCTGAATCAAATAAAAAGTCTTGAGAGGAGCTTAGTTTGTTGGCTTATCACTTAATTATCTCAACAATTTAGTATTAAGGTATGCTCCTTATATTGGCGCTTCATACACAAAATCCCGAAAGTACCAAAAATCTCGGTACTTGCCATACAAATCCAGCCCCGGCAGCAAACCCTACCTAGCAGCAACCACTGAGATGTTTTTACATATCTATATTGTTAGACCGTTCCCTTACTTGGCAGGTACACATTTATAAATTTACTAAAACGGGGCTTAATCGTGTATAAACTTTGAAAACAAACCTCCGACGTTTCAAGGGCGACATTGCCCCCGTGGTCCCGGAGAAAGACTCACACACACATTACACACACACACACACACACAACACACACACATTACACATTTGTTGGTTACTATATTTAAATCCTTACAGTTGATTGTAATAAAGTACTAAGATACTGTATCCGTGGAACAAAGTTATTATAGGTATTAAAAGTAATGTTTATTTTTCTTATGAATTCTTATCTCTTGGTTGGCTTAAGATTTGTGCAAACTTATAATTTACTTTTAAAATAATCTTTTACTGAAAATATTTGCGTGGTGGGATAGGGACAACTTTAGAAATTTACCGAAGATTAGATAACTTACTACTAACTACTTAAAACTTTATTACGAGTATAGTAATATTGAATAACCAAAATGACGATTATTAATGAAGGGCTTTCATGCATTGCATACCTACAATCCGCAAAGTTACACAATACAATAAATGAGTTAAACATTTAGATAATGAAACATTAGACTTTGATTGTACGAATCGCCTAATAAACAATGTTATGGCTAAGATTGCTATAGTTAGTTCCACTAGAGTTGAGGTCACGCACACAATTACATTGTCATGTAATGACATCGGGATTTTAAAATTACAGTTCTTTTTTCGTACCGATGACAAGTTCAACAGTGAATTGTAGACCAAAAAGTTTGTATACCAATTAAAAATATATCTTGAAGTGTTCTCATTGACATTCACTCATTCATTTAATTAATTCACTTTTTTTGTAATCAGTTCTTCATGTGGCTGTGTGTGTAATCATACACCTCAACTCTCGTGAAACCTATACTAACCTTGTATGTAAGTACAGTCAGCATCAATAGTAGCAGATCAGACTGATATATAAACCATTGTCTAATAGTTTTACACAAAGCGACATGTCTCTATATATTCCCGAATCCCGATAAGGGAATTGATTTGTGTAATTATCACGACGAATTTTTGTTCCCGATTTTTGATGTTTTATATGTGAGTATGTACTTATCTATTCAAGTTGCCTAGTACCAATAGTTAATCTTTGCTTAGTTTGGCCTAAGTCCGTCTGAGTAAATTTGTCCCCAAAATATGTAAGTACCTACTTGTTTATTTTAATTAGAGTGGGCACCCAATCACATTTAGCAACATTTGAACCCTAACTAGGCGTTTTTATATTTTGTTGGAGAAAAATATTTTATTGCTAAACTGTAAATAGTTATATGTTTTTTGTTTCAGAATTGCGAGCTCTTTCAATCCTAGTAGGAGAAAAAAAGTGTCACAGGATTTTTCCATTGCGCCACCATTATTTCATAGATTTAGTATGGCGGTAGTGCAATGGAAAGTTTGAAAAGTGTATAGGTAGAAATTTTAGGACACTTTTTTTCTTCTACTAGGATTGAAAGAGCTTGTAATTTTGAGTAGTAAGCATATAATTTTTTCCAATTTAGCAAAAAATGATTTCTGTACAAAAAAAATGAAGACGCCCAACTGTAGTATATCTCAATTTCTAAAACATGTAGCTGGCCATATATACTTACGTTCGGGCAATCCGTCGGATTTGCAAAGCGGGCATGTCCGCAGGGGATCCGCCGGACAAATTTACCATTGATTGACAGTTCCGGCGGATATGGCTGAACGTCGGTCGGCTTATAGAGGATGACAAATACTTTAAGCGCGTTGTTCGATGCTTGCATATTTTTGTTAAAATGCAATTAGGTATTATCATTGCTTATACAATTAAAAAAAATACTTATTTTTATATCATTTGTTTTCAATGTTTCATCGATAAGTTTTGCTAAATGCTTAATAGTGCCATTATTATTTCGAAAAAGAAATCGGGTAATCCTCTAACCGTAGGTATAGGCAAATTCACAAAAGCAACCGCTGAATCTCTTACTGTCGAGACGTTGATGGAATACTACAAATGTCGTGCCCACTTTTGTGGGTTGACCTGAAACGAAGTTGTAATTTTAACGCTACCTACTGTTTTGTGATGCAAAAGTTTGTAAAAGCCTGAAAATATGTTTCCTTTAATTATATTTGGCCATGTAACCTTTTGGCTTGTACTAAAATAATGAAAAACATGTTTTACATTTTTTATCGACAAGTAAGTTAGTAAATGGGTAAATCAACTATTTCTTGTTGTTAATCTGTCCCATCAGCCAAAGTGCATGGGCAATTTATGAATGAATTTATTCATAAACTGCCCATGCAATTTTGAACACGATGGTACATCTGTATCTTTCAAAGTTATGACTCATTGTCACTTTTTTACGACTGTTAATAAAGATACATACATACTAAGGTACATAGTAAAAAACAAAAAGAACTGTTGTACAGCAAATGTCAGATGTCGTGATTTAATCCTTTTCAGTAGGTAAATAATTATATTGCTGGTAGTTTTTGAAGTTGTAAAAAATATCTAGAATATGAGTGCTTAGTTTTTAGTAAAAGGTACCACTTTAACGGTTGTTGATAAATGCTTTCATTCATTTCTAAATTAATCTTTATGGCGTTGGCGCCTTACCAACTATAGCGACAATGTGGTACTGGTACCTGTTCATATATACATGCATACCGCTGTCTCGCTCACGCACACCGAAGCCGCGTAGGTCAGAATTTGAGTGATAATAGGTATTATAACTCAATGTTATAATTAAAAGAAAAATGTAAAAATTCCCTGCGTCGAGCAGAGTTACAATTATAAAATTGTAAATTTCGTTCGCAGACGTCTATGCTTAATACAAAATAAATTATTACTCAAATTCAAACCATTGATGATTTTAAAATATTGTATCGGTTGCTGGAGCGGAGTCGGATGTTTTGTTAAAGATTAGGTACCTACTTATATTTTTCATAATCGCTAAGTATGATTAAGCAAGTTGGTATATATAATTAAAATGAATAATATCCTCTTGAAAAACTATTCAAATCTACATGCCTAGTTACTTTATCTCTACATTACCATATTTTTGTGTCCGATACGATTTTATTAATTCCAACTAGATGGGTATGTAATTTAAAGTAGTTTCAGAATGCTAACTTTAAGATGTAAGTACCTACCTAACCTATAAGTTATTACACACACAATAGCATAATCGTAATATAATTACATTATCTAAACAATTTTAAAGCACGAATCAAATCATTCATTAAATGTAATAAATATTTTGATTCATGTTTTTCTGTGTTTTTAAGTAGTCACACTACTATATATAAATTATAAATTGAAAGAGATGTCCCCGACCGAGAGGTGTACCCGATCGGGTAGCTCAGTGGTGGGCGTCTGCCGCGAAAGCAGGAGGTCGCTGGTTCGATCCCAGCCCTGCTCACCGGGGACCTTGGTCACTTTTTCTTTAGTATATGACATCTCTTTCAATTTATACATTATCTAATACATAATACGAAAATTCCAGCAACATATCAATAGCAGTAAAATATAGAACAGTAGCCATACTTACATAAATACTTTTCAGTTTAAGATAATTTCTTGTATTTGTCAGGCCTTCCATAGAACTGTACGAGTACTGTACAAGTGAACAGTGACCCTTAATATGTGATTCATCTCAAATGGTCGCAGTCGGACCGCGACCAATTGTCAAAGAAATATGAACCTTCTTTACCGTATTTAGAATCCACATTGAAACGACAGCGCTGCGCTGCCTCTCTGAAACTGCTATATAAATATGGAATATAACTACTGTGGAGAAGGTACAAATTCCTTTGACTCTACTTATAGTAGGTAAGACGCATACTGTAGACTCCTATCGTTTGATTTGAATCTTACATAAGTTTTACCAACAGAATTATCTGGCTCCAAGAAGTGCGATTCTAAATATCACCTTGACCATGCATGACACGGCCATAATATTACTTTCGCTTTCGATGATTTAAATTACAAAAAAAAAGTTCTTTAGATACGACAAAGCTTTTTTAATTTCCATGCTATTAAAAAAATTAAGTCAAGAAATGACTACCAGATAAAAAATGTAAAAAATTGTACCTAGGTACTAGCTAGGTATCTACTTACTTGTTTAATATAACCAGGAATTTAAGTTTGCTAGCTTAAGGGGCTGACAACACCAAATTCATGTTGTTTTAAAGATTTTTTAAATAAATTTTATTAAAAAAATTATAATTGTAAGAAAAATGGAATAATCCTCCGCGTCGAGCGGGATTCGAACCCACGACCTCTCTGCAAACCGGTCAGATCTCTTAGCCAATTGAGCTATCGACGCCCGACGCTATTTTTTCATTTTTCTTTACATTATAAAATTGTAAATTTCGTTCGCAGACGTCTCTGGTCATTATACAATTAAATTATATTTATTTAAATACTGCAAACAAAAATTGTTAATATACATCATATTTCAAAGAGCCTAGATGGAGCCAACCTCCTGCCGAGTCATCATTATCATCATTTCAGCCGAAAGACGTCCACTGCTGGACATAGGCCTCCCCCAAAGATTTCCACAATGACCTGCCGAGTTGTGCCTAGCAAAAGGACACTGTCAGTTGTTGATAAGGTTCATATCTAAATTAATCTTCATAGCTATAGCGCCTTTTTGACAAGCGACAAAGTGGTACCTTTTACTAAAACAATCATATATCGGCTCGATAGAAAACAATTGCAAAAGATTGGTCTTAAATTCATCATTAATAGTAGTTTATGTGATTGTATATAATGCCTTTATTATTTACAATTAAAAAAAAAAATATTGTGGGACAATCTTACACAAATCGACCTAGTCCCACGGCATTACATATATTACATATAGGTACCGCTTTATACACACATCATGAGCTCTCCATGATGTGTTCATACCGCATGTATATCGACCGCCATTACGACTTTTATTAATGACAACTTTTCTATCATTAAATTTATTATTTTTTTTTTTAAATTCAGAGACAAACTAGAGTTGACCCCAATTTTCATATCGTTCGATATCAAGTAACGTGCGACTTGCGTGCGACATTGTTTGCAATTGACACTTCGTTTCGAACTAAACGTCATCTCGACTGATATTAGAATAGAGTTCAAATCAAATTTCCTTTTTTGTCAGAGATGTTCAATATAAACCTCACTGCACGGAAACCGAGTCGCATCGCATCCAAGTAAAACTAACTAGTGGCTGAGCGACTTGGTAAATAATGCCATACGATTAAATAATATAAATAAAAAATATCGAATTTTCACAAATAAGAAATTTGTTGTACCAAACAAGTTTAATATTATGGGGGTCTTTATACGCGGTTTTTGAACGCATTTTAGAGGGCTAATAATATGTGGGCATATAAACGTTTTTATGTGTTTATTTTTTTTACTTGGACGTCTTCAATTACAATCAAAATTTCATTATATTCATATCTAAACCGACAACCAGTCACATTTCACTAATAGTCCACGGTTTTGTTATATTGTAATAGTTTTCGTGTTTCTGCCTTCCAAAACCAGGCCGGCCGGTAATAGTTCCATCTCGTTTACTCCGATACAAATAGATAGTGTGTGATGACTTGGCTGTTGTCTGCCCGTTAAGGCTAGGCTACCACATAGTTTTCGTACAAAGTACAAATTAAAGAATAAACTTGATTTTGTAAGTCCCGTGCTGCATGTGCAAGCAGTGTCGCCCAACCCTAAGGTTTGCCCGACTTTGCCCGTATCGCACAGTTATTCTCAGTTCTATAAAACGAATGGACCCCTCACTTCTAAGCTTTGGACTGTGATAGTAGACAAGAGAGTATTTATACTTATAAATGTATATTTTTTGGACGGTTGGTGTTTGTTTGCAAGTGATATCGGAAAGTATTGGCTCTCTGTCTCACTAAAAACTGTTATTTAATGTGCGCTTTGTAAAGTGTAAACCTTGTTTCTACTAATAAAGTGATACTTATTAAAAAGCTGGTCTTTTAATTAAGCTCAGGTACCCAGACTACCCGAGGTATTAAACGCCTACTTCATAATATTTAATAAACATGATTACTCATCATCTTAACCCTTTGAAAACGAGTGCTGTAAAGGGCTCAAAACGTAGGGTCATGGTGTAAATAAACGCGATTCGTTCTAAAGTGTTCAATTTCAATGAATAACAATCGCGGTAACAGAAGACAATATTAATATTTAATAGTTTTTCATATGGACCAACGAACAAACAATGTGATAGGATGATCATATATTTATCATCATCATAGATCAACATTTTGGTGAAGTGGACCTGTATGCTTAGCACAACTTACACTGTCGCCTGTCACTTCATACATTAAGTCGCGGCTGATGTATGGACTCGCGCGCGAGAACGTAACATATGCTAGCCCGCATCATGAAGACCAAGGATGGCAAAGTGGAACTGCTCGATAAACCTAGCTCTACGTTATTAATGAACCGATTTAAATAAATATTTTGGTATCTGAAAATAGATGGTTCCAAATTGGTCCATTTTTTTAAAACTATTTCTGACGATGTGATCCATGACGAATTGAGGTAACTCCTCAAATTTGAAAGGTACATGCATGGTGATTTGGGTGGTCTCTTAAGGCACTCAAGGATTTCTTTACGAAAATCATCAATTTCGTGGAGTGGACCTGATTATGGAGACCAGGGATGGCAAAGTGGAACTGCTTGGTAATTCCCAGCTCTATCATGCGATTTCAGATATTCATCATTTTTCATATTTTGTTTGGGAGGAAATACCTTCAAGGTAGTTGATTATAGTTCTATTATTATGATGGAATCCATGAGAAATTGAGAGAAGTCCTTAAATTTTAACGACACATGCATTGTGATTTGAGGGTTTCCTTAAGTAACTTAAACATTGTTTTGACCAACATTTTGGTGAGGTAGACCTGATGATGAAGACCAGGGATGGCAAAGAGGAACTGGTCGGTAAACCTAGCCCTACGTATCATCCGAGTTTCTATTCTGATGATTGAGTTCTTGAGGAATTCAGAAAACTCCTCAAATTGATTGGATAAAATTGAGCGATTGGAGGGTTTTCATAGGTAACTTGGGCATTTTCTTACTGAAACCATCATTTTGCTAGAGTGGACCTGATGTTGAAGATCAGGGATGGCATAGTGGAACTCCTCGATAATTTCCAGTCTGAAATCCAATTTGACACACTGTTATTTTGTTTGCGACCTTGGAGGTCTACAAGGTTTTCCGTTTGATTTTACTTCAGATTTAATGATGGAAGCCATGAGACATTAAAAAAAGCTACTCAATTTTCGTGTGGTAAATTGGACTAACCCTAACTAATAAAAATTTTCACTGTTACCGGGAAGGCAAAATTAGATAAGTCTGTTTTTTTCCTCTTGAATTAGGTAAACTGGCTAACCCATACTAATTCAAAATTTAACTGTTTAGCGACCTCCTAGCCTAGTCGGTAAGTGACTCTGTCTACGAAGCAGGAGGTCCCGGGGTCGAATCCTGGTCAGGGCGTTTATTTGTGTGTTTATCACGAATATTTATTTGTTCCTGAGTTATGGATGTTTTCTATTATTTAAGTATTTTTATGTATCTATCTTTTATATTATATTGTCGTCTAGTACCTACATCACAAGCCTTATTGAGCTTACCGTGGGACTAGGTCGATTTGTGTAAGATTGTCCCATAATATTAATGTTATTAACTGTTACCGGGCAGGCCAAATGAAGTCGGTTTTTTTTCTTAAAACCAAAACTACGAGATTACTCACGTGTTATAAACAGCGCCAAAAAACTTTCCAGACAAATCGAGCAGGCAACGACAAAGGCCTGATTGTAGCGTGCCAGTCGCGGCACGTGCGGACTGTCTGCTGATATTGAGACAAACGAACCGCGCGTCGGCTGCTGTTGTCGAACGGTGTGCTGGCGGCCACCACTTAGTACGTTACATTTTGTGTTTTATGTATTTTATAAAACTCGTGAAACCAGGTACAATAGGAATGACGACTAAGTTGAAAAACTATTAGGTATTCTATTTAGTCCGTCAGTTAGATTATCCAAAATTACTTAACTAAAATGAACGAAGATGAAGAGCGTTGAAAAACGTGGGCGAGGGCTGGTGACGTCACTATTGTACCTAATTGTGATGTCACGCAAAACTTTAATGCACTTTATTTCCGTCATTTTTCATTCGACAAACAAAAGACGACCATTCGACGACCGGTTGGCGTAGTTGCTAGTGACCCTGCCTGCTAAGCCGATGGTCCTGGGTTAGAATCCCGGTAAGGGCATTTATTTGTGTGATGAACGAAGATAATAATTGTTCCTGAGTCAGGCATGTTTTCTACTCGTATGTATTTAAGTATTTGTATATATACAAATATATCGTTGTCTTAGTAACCGTAACACAAGCCTTCTTGAGCTTACTGCGGGCCTTAGTCTCTCCTTAGACTTAAGGGTTCGATATGGCTTGTGAGTTTGGGATCGTCGACAATTCACTAATGCATGCATAGAAAACAAGACTACTTACTATACAATTGCCTACATTTTTTTCCGTTCAAAAAATCACATTCATAACTTTAAAAACATCAGCGATAGAGAGATTTGAACTCTTGATGTTTCATTGATGATCAACGTACCCTACTCATTACTACCTTTTTGTAGGTATTATTTTGATCCTAAAACTCTAGTTAGGGCAGTTTACTGTACTAGGTCCTGATTATACCCAATCCGTCTTTGCTAAGGTTGAGAGATTGAATGGATTGGTGGTAGAAATTGTTTGCTCAAGTCTAGTCGTAATACCTATTACCAACCTACCAACTGCGAGCAAGGAGATTTAGCATTGCGGTTACAATATCGACAAAACATATCTTTAAAACGGATTAATGACAACCAAGGTCTTTTTTTTGGTCTTACTTTTTCACTTCGAACAAAAGGGAGGCATAGGTACTAATAAATAAAAATAATAAGACTCGGTGTGTCACACTATTTCTAACTAGTCTAACTACATTCCCTACGGTTCGAGTCCTAGCATAAATAAATAGGTAAATATTATGGGACAACCTAAAACAAATCAACCTAGTCTCACTTGATGTCACGTGGGTGAATAATGACTGAGTTCAGTTCAGTTTTTTTAAATAAAATGGCTTCTGTCCAGTGGAATAACTTACGTAACGTGTTAAGGTATATTGCCACATGGGCTACAAGTATACGGTGAGTTGAGAAAGTTAGCTCGTAGAGCGACGGTATTCGGTAGAGGCCTTGCTCTTGGTGAGGCGACAGCTTTCTTTACAAAAAGCACGAACCGGCCGGGACCCTGGAACTGCCGTTTAACCAAAGAGTGGTTAAACGCGTGTCAGGACATATTTCATTAGTTGCGTACTATTTCGTTAGTCCACTGCATATTACGTTATTAAAATCAATATTACACATTAAACAACTCTAAACGGACAAAAAACAAACCAGCTCATTAACCAGAAAGAAAGGCTCTTTAAATTCATTGTGTACAACCTCACTGATGAAGAGGGCCCGTTGAAACAACAGATAACGTAAACACACACAAATAAACACGCCAAAGGGACGTGATGGAAACAAACACACGCTGTAAATTTACACTTACATGTTTTTTACCGTGCACACAATTTTAGTATTTATTCTTTGAGGCATAGAGTCTAATAATTGTATTCTAGTGTAACACGAGTAGGAAGTAGCAAACTGTAGGTACGTGTATGCGTTGGGTGCTTTTTAAGAATGACTTCGCAGTTACGTTACCAAGGGGCGACACGAGTGTTGCATGACGAGTGCACAGAGTTAGACTGGGACTGTCGAAAATCGAATATCTGCATCCCTATCCCTCTTACATATTCGAGCTATATAGCCAAATAGATAAACGACTGAATATAGCGATTCACGGAATTTTATGATATTCTTTGAGATAAGGTAAACGTCTCAGTGCTCGACACGCCAGTGTCCACAATAGAACCCGTCACCCACCACCACACTAGACACCTATCACCTCTATTGGCATTGGCATACATAAGATGACATGTAAGTATAGCGTCAATTTATGAGTAACCATAAAGTAAGTTGCCCATGCACTTTTGAACGCATGTATACGTTTACCTTATGTGGTATGACTTTACAATGAACTTAAAAAAACATAGGACGTACCTACAACGTTTCATTTCGTATTGTAATATTGTTTATACACCAAATAGGAACGTTCGTATTTTCTTTTACCTCGCGCTTCATTAACAAGGAATCCTACGAGTATAAATAGGTAGTAACTTATTTAAAAACAGATGTAGCAATTAACAAAATATTATTCCCCTGAAGACCTTTAGATCTTATTAAAATATTATTTCATCCCTTCTATCCCTCCATAGCTCTTTGCAGGACCTATGTTGCATTGATGTCGGGTCTGGTTTAAATTATGGGAAGATAGCGACTAACTAAAATAAGTATATGGGTTATGCCCACTATGAAAAATAAGATTTTCTATAAAACATTAGGTTTAAAAACGTCCGCTACAGTGCCAAAGACACACACATACCTACCTATACCTACCTATACCTAGACTCGTACCAACAATCGTAAAACGTATAGCACCCGTTCCACCGAGGTTAACTTATTACAGTAAGAACAGCGCTGTCTAAAGCTAGCATTATGCTGAGTTAGGTCCATTTTCGTGATGCATACAACAATCGTTCGTGTTTTCCTGTTTTAGTTTTTTATGTGCTGTTTGTACCTCTAAATGTTTGTGATTGTGACGAATAAGTAAATGATTCTTATTTGATTCGTAACAGAATCTCTATGGAAAGTGTCACGTGACCGCTCGATAGTCAAAGGCATGCCGTCTATGCCTTGTAGCCATGCCTCGGGGACCGGCCCGCGAGCGGAGGGTTCGGTCCGCGCGGAAATGAAAAATAAACACGTCCGGTCGTCGCGCCGGCTGTGGAAAATTAAGGGCCCTGACTGCCCACTCACCACCAGCTACGAATCGTGAAATATTATATTACATGTTGAATGGTGACAGGCAGTACTATTGAATTGGAAGTACCACTCGTATGCACGTACGCATATAAAAATGCTAGTTTTTAGATCCGCACATTCGGCAAATTGCCTCTTTAATTGCTGAAAGTACGCGAGTGAAAGTATTGAACTCTAAATTAATAAATACAATTTAAAAATATGTATAAAGTGATATAGAAAGGTTACACAAATAAAGAATGAATCAAATTATATTTAATAAATATTGTGATTTGAGTTTTTAACGAATACCTACAATAAATCGTATTGCAATTCAGCGAGGAAATGCTGCCAGCATTGTTGGGGCCTTGCCACTCGGGCTGAGGTTTTTTCTGTATTTTTCTTGTGAAAGGTATTAATTTTTTTTAATTTTTTTTAATTATTAATGTTGTCAATAAATATTATATGGGTAGAATGTCCTCCTGTATGCTTAGCACAACTTACACTGTCACCTGTCACTTCATACTTTAAGTCGCGGCCGATGTATGGACTCGCGCGCGAGAACGTAACATATGCTAGCCCGCCTGGTGGTGATGGTTATCTGTCTGAAGGTTATAGGCAGACTCAATTGCCGGCCATCTACGTTCTGGCAATCCGTCAGATCACCATAGTGGCAGACAAAGGTGCCCGGACGTATATGGCCAGCTAATAGCCAGCCATATTCGTTCGGGCAATGCGTCGGATTTGAATAGCGGGTGTTTCCGCCGGGCACCCACTAGACAAATATACCATACATTCATTGACAGATCCGGCGGATATGCCCAAACGTATATGGCTGGCTAATAAACTAAACGTACGTTTGCTAGAAAACCATGACTCTATCAGCGGTTGGGTAATAATGGCGGCAACATACGTTTAATAGCTACATAGCTACACTGTGGCACATGGCATATAGTAATTTCAATACCTAAGCTGTAGATACAAGGAGGAAGCAAAAGCAGGCTTTGATTGCTGCAGTGCTTCTTAATCCTTATTAATTAGTTCAAGGTGGGGCCCGCTCCAGCAAGCCATTTAGATGGCTTCACTTTTCAATTTCTGCTACAACTAACAATATCGATAGCTAAAATTTAATGTCGTTCCTTAGCTCAGAATGAACTACGAGTATATTGTCCTATCTGGCAATACTAACTAATACATATACGTACGTAGCTTTTAAATAAAGACGCAAAATACTATAAAGTGGAAACAAAATCGTCCCGTTTTTTCATCTCCATTTAAGATAAGATAAGATAAGATAAGATATGATAATTTATTCTATAAAAAAATTACAGTCGTGTCGGAAACATAAAGTTATATAAATTACATTGAAGAAACTGATTCGGAATCACAATTTTATAAATAACATGCATAACTTAAGCTATAATAATTAAATAATAACAATAACAACATATCATAACAATCAGTTATATCATATTTTAAATATTGTAGGAACATGTCGAAGATTACAAATAAATTCGTTAATATCATATTAACATTTACCAATTAAAAAGTCCCATAAGCGACATTTTAAGTTAGAAAACTCCCGTTAGTATCAGACATATTAAAATACTTATATCGGGTTACTCACGTCAATAAAGTAGAAAATAGCTCGACATGTTTCGGAACAGTCCGCGTCCCTTATTCATGAGTCACGCGTCTGGCCGCGGCGGCTTCTCTATAGGCAGAATATTGGGGAGTGGACTATTAGAGAGAGAGAGAGGCGGACAAAAAGTGGAAAGAAGAACCAGGCTGCAGGCAATCCAAGATGATGATCGAAGGTATGAGTCACAGGAGAACCAGAAGGCCTACCACGAACCACGAACGAAGTTTCACCTCTCTGTCGCACTTGAGTGAGAAATCACAAGTGCGAAAGGGAGGTATACTTTCGTTCGCGGTTCGTGGTAGGCGCTCAGGTATCTTCTAAAGCTAGATAAGAAAAATCTAAGAATGGTGACCGGTATCATTACTGGCCACAACTCACTGAATAGACATCTAAATATCTTAGGTATTAGGAGGGATCCATCCTGTCCGCACTGCGGTAGGGAGGAAACCAGCAAGCATGTGTTAGCAGAATGTACTATGTAGGTATGCGGCTGCACGATATTGTATATTCGGCAAAGATACACTGCAGGATACCGAACTAAAGGATGTCAAACTTAAAGATGTCCTTCTGTTCTGCGGGAAAACAAAAAGATTTGAGAAAGAATGTAGTATGGGAAGGCAGCCGGGACTGTAACCTGCAGCTCAAAACTCCAGGGAAATGGGCTGAATGAACGCGAGAAGTGTTCGATAGCCCGCCTGTGTCCGGCCGGGCGTCCCTACACTACCCCACGCTCTTTACCCCATACAGAGTTAATCACACAAATCATCGTTACGCCTCTACGTGCTATTTTCGCTACAAAGCCAAATTTATCGCCTACGACGTAGTGCTTCAAAAATTCTTAGCACTGAATTCAATTTAGAAGGATATTGTTAGATTCTTTTTAATATCTTTATTTCACACCTGAGAAGGCCAGATAGTAGTCGCTTTCGTAAAACTAGGGCCGACGCCAAATGTTGGGATTAGTTGACACAGCGGACCCCAGGCTTCCTGAGCCGTGGCATATGGGAAAAACGCTAGTAAGAAGATGATTTATTTCACACTTATAAACTTACAGTTACTAAGTCACATGAACGGTAAGTTTGAAATAGGTCATCCATATACTATTCGTACCTCCAAGGCGTAGTTAGTTAGCCCAAAATTAATGTAACAGGACGAGGAATGAGCTATTACCCGCCTGCACAGCGTTTCCACTTGTACGGCTTTACCAAATGACTAGATTAGTTCATATTAAGAATAACACTATTGAGTTGAAAATTGTTACGTTTTGTAGGTTCAATATTATTGGCTTTAAAGTGAATTTACAATTAAGAGCTTACAGTATAGACACATGAGGGGAGAGAGCCCGTGGCGCAATAAAATGTAAAAAAAAAAACATAAAAAGAAGGTATTGTTTTATGGAGATGGCCTATTTCCCTTTCTACTTATGTTTAAGGATGACTCACAGTAGTCCGTTCCGTTCCGATCCGATACGGGACGATCTGTCAGTTTCTATAGAAAGTATCACGTGATAGCTCGGAGCCCTCGGACGTCACGTGACTTTTTGTATAGAAACTGACAGATCGTCCCGTATCGGATCGGAACGGAACGGACTACTGTGAGTCATCCTTTATTTTTTATTATTATAGAGGCAGTGTGTAATAATAATAAAAACTGCCTAGTAAAATTATTCAAAGCAACAGCCCACTGGTAAACGGATAGACAGCGGAACAATCTAACAATAATGTAATGTTTTCAACTCACTTAAGAACATTCAAAGTACAACGAACAATTGCAATTTATTACTAATATTATAATACTCATACTCATACTTATTTATTAATAATATTGTTACATATTAAACGTCATAATTATTCAGCATTCAAATTACAATCAAAATTATATATTACGTATTATGTGCATAATATTTTGTAAACTCAAGTAACTACAAAGATCATCCTTAATTTGGCTAATTTGACACATATTGATCGTGGCAATCATTCAAGCTCTTATCGGGCCTTGTCTCCGCGTCAAATCCAATTAATTATTAGCGACGAGCAATCGATTACCAGCTAACCGATGTAGGATTAATTGTAGTACGACAATATGCCATCTAATTATACGAGTTCAATTCATACGAAATGGTATGTTGAGAAGTTGTGATTGAATTCATTACTGTAGGAAATGTTGCTTTTGAATCTACACAAAATTAACTGAATCTAAGTGAATATTTGCGTCTTCTCACACCCATCCATATACATGTGTATGTATATGTATACTTAGTCCATATGTAACCCCACTAAACATTTTTTTACGTATGTAAGCGTGTGCGTATGCGCAGAACACACCTGAACTGAACTTGCATTTACGACGTGCATGCGGATATGCACATACACATGCTATCGACAGTGGAAATTTCAAATGTCGTAAGAGATATGGCAAAGGGCTGGAGTTACGACATTTTAAATTTCCACAGTCGATATATTAACTATGTATCACGTAAGCACGTTTACCTTTTTAAGAAATAAACACACCCATTTTGTGTTTATTTTAATCATAATAATGAATCATGGGACATATGTTACAGTAGGTATTATTAGGTGATATGTAAGTATCATTAAAAAGTTCGTTTCAACGAAATCCTAATTTTCATACGATCTCCCTAAAATCCAATTCGCCTATTTATCTACACAATATATATTATTCTAAATTAATAAATTAACAATCTCAATCAACCATCATAAGTTATCATTGCACCTAAACGTTCCAATAAGATCCGCAGCCCCATAACACATCTAATCTATCGACACAATAGTTTGTTATAACAAGTCGCCGTCTTCCGACAAAAATATTGCCCAACTAGAGCCATAACGAGCCCGTTAGTTGCCAACTTGCCAACTATTTTGCCCACATTTTGCCCGTCATAATAGCCTAAGTTTGCGGCGACGGGACAATCTGCCCGCTTACGTGTGATCGTCTTTTTCATCATTTGTACAATGGTGGTTTTGTAAGTTTCTACAGGAAGTTTTTTGGCGTTTGCTAGTTCGCGTTTGGTTTTCATACGATTTCCTGGATGGGTGTGTTTGTTTGGTTTTGGTACAATTTACGGACAACAATTTTCAAAAAGGGCTATATAACATATTGGCTTCTAGACCACAGCTAAGTGTGTTCCATCATCATGAGGACAACAACATCGGAGCAGGGCTTAATTATTTTATCAAGGTCTAGTTTTCCCTTTGGATTGGAAGATTATGGTGCTTTCCAAAAGACAAGAACCCACTCTTTTTCCTTATACTTTAGTGTAAATTCTCTGAACTGACTGCAATATCATCTTTGGAGCATAAGAGGTAATTATCAAGTCTATAGGTACAGGTATGTTCCGGTCTAGTTATTAATTATGTGTAAAATCGTAAAAGTTTAAATCAAGCTTTATCTAGTTTCATTAGACAACTATAGCTATAGTAACACACCAATTTGGTCAGTAGTTTTGTTTTTAATTTATGTGCTAGCTTTTTTTCGGAGATAACCAAAAAGGGAGGCGTGTATGCCTCTATATAAAAAATATTCTACTGTCAGTCTGTGGCTCTCAGACTATTCGTCGTTATTATTCGTCGTCGGAAAATTATTATTCGGTTCTTACTGAATAGCGGAGTCACTATTGAAAAGCCATGTCTTTCTTAAAACTTTTCCTGGAACACGAACGACGATGAAATTTCCGACATGACAAAATTCCCAATCAATATAATTCGTGCCTAGGCTATCCATGGCGACGTCGCAACGATGACAATGACCAACAATTTCAATTACCTACTAACCGAGTACCTACCGGGACTTAAACTGATGTGGACCAATATAAACTTGTGCATCAGCTGTGTGCACGATAGTTGCACCAGTTGAGCAGTTTAAAAATTCCTTAGTAATTCACCGTGTACATAAAATAATATTAAATGGTATGAAAATCTGGGCCAACGAATGTTTTAAATTTCTTGAACGTGTAATAACACCACAGGAGTATATTTTTTAAAATTATACCACACATGTTTGTTGAGCATTTGT
The DNA here is from genome assembly GCA_949128165.1 of Lathronympha strigana. Lineage (NCBI taxonomy): Eukaryota > Metazoa > Arthropoda > Insecta > Lepidoptera > Tortricidae > Lathronympha > Lathronympha strigana. Next base: position 6,182,778 of record OX421905.1, on the reverse strand, counting down.
TTTCTCGAACGCACCAAGAGGAAAAATACGGCTTAACCCGACAGTGCTCATAAAAAATAACAAGAAATACGCATTATTTCGGTGATTAAGGATTCTTTTATTATGAAAAGATACCTCTCCCGGAAAGCAGGAGGTAACGAGAGAAAAACGAAAGGAAAATACGTTTGGAAAAATCTTTTTCCCATTACGCATGCTAGTGATCCCGGCTAATGAGTAATTATTTCCTCATTAGCTGGCTAGCACAGGTAACTGTAAATAAATTGCTAACGTGCGTTTTCTGAGGGAAAATATACCCACTTTGTTAGTAGGTGAAACTGACGAGAAAATGTTGGTTTACTTTAAGTGTATTGTTTATTATTTTTCTTCAGAAGTTCCTTTCGAGCTGGTAGTAGCTTCTCTTAGAGAAGACGGCCTTGTATTTATAGGGGTAAGTAAATTAACAAGCTGAGTTTGTATTAAAAACTAAAAGGCTGGGTAGAAGTAGACATGGGATGGGACTTAAAAAAAAAGTAGTACTGAATTTCTAAATCTTCTGGACCAAGGTAGACCTTGGTACGCACGACCAAGGTGGTTTGATAGCACGCAGTAGACTGCGTGCTATCAAATAACACCTTAGTTGAAAAGTTCAGTATGCCCTCTGTGGCTGGTCAACTTAAGCAAGTTAGTGATTTTCACATGTTCGATTTATAACAAAAGCCGCTTCATTGAAGTTGCATCGAAACGAGTGAGTTACGAAAATCCCATACGATTTCGTAATTCAGTGGAAATAATTGTAGGACATACTGGGAAATCGGGTCTATCTTGAAGATTATTTATTACCTAGGAACTCTGCCAAATACCATTTAAATCCGACGCTAAAAAAACGACAGCATAACAATAAACCCGCCAATATTATGGGTCTAGCTGAATTTAAAATCATTTAAACCGCAAAAAAGTTGTTTATAATATTATGATACTAAAACTGTTTTCGTGACTGCACCGAAAAACGTAACGTTTTACCTTTATACCGTCAGTTGGAATCGCAGGCATTTTTATTATACGGCAATGTACGGCAATAGGAATAAGTAAGTAAAACCGGTCCACAATAAGAAAATCATTTCTCCCCAAATTGGATAGAAAATGTGGAAACGTGTTTATTTATATTGAGTTAGTATTTATTTAGAGTAGACATAAATACTCAAATGTTTTCACACATTACATAATTATAATTATTAATTACATTTTATAATTGGGTGACTCAACTATTTCTTGATGTTATTATGTCCCGGCAGCCAGGGGACAATTGGAGCACAGTTTGTTATAAGAAACGTTGTAGTATGTTTTACTGACGTGCTTGGTAGATGGCCCATCATGGAAAGGGAATATAACCAAAAACATTCATGATTTGTTAATTTTAATGCCATAAAACCGTTATTTTAAAAGTCACCCAGGAGACCGTAGTAACCATGGCAACTAGTAACAAAAAATAGTTGATTAACCCAATTGGTTCCAGACACACGCTCACGCCGAATCCGACTCGGTTGGGCAGCGTTCGGGAAGCTGCGACACATCTTTTCGTCCAATATTCCGCAGTGCCTGAAGACGAAAGTCTTCGATCAGTGTGTGTTGCCAGTGATGACATACGGTACTGAAACGTGGTCGCTTACAATGGGCCTCATAAGAAGGCTCAAAGTCACCCAAAGGGCAATGGAGAGAGCTATGCTAGGAGTCTCTCTGCGAGATCGTATCAGAAATGAGACCATCCGCAGCAGAACCAAAGTAACCGATATAGCTCTCCGAATCGCTAAACTTAAGTGGCAGTGGGCGGGGCACATTGCACGTAGAACCGATGGCCGTTGGGGCGGAAAGGTTCTCGAGTGGCGACCGCGTACCGGAAGGCGGGCATTGTGGAAATCTTTGGGGGAGGCCTATGTCCAGCAGTGGACGTCTTTCGGCTGAAATGATGATGATGATGACACGCTCACGCACACGCGCGCACACACACTAATATAATTTTGAACAACTAATGGCGACGCGTAGAACATACCTACTAGTTGGTAAGTCAAGATAATACCTAGTGGTTCTGTGAGCTGGAGACCTCGCGATATGGTAGTGGCTTGTGAAATTTTGAAAGCATGTTCATTAATAAGATAACCATAAGCATAACGGTTATCTTATTAATGAACATACTTTCAAAATTTCACAAGATTTGGTTGATAAATGCGACCTGTAGAGGAGAAAAAACGGACAGACACACGCAAGCATTTTTGCCGAAGCTGAAACGGAGACGCTTCGCTCGCTCGGTCAACTGCACTAAACTACTGACTACATAAAAGTAGACGTTTTTTTCAGGGCAATCGAGTTCTATACATTCTCTGCGACTCCGCCTCTGCTACGTACCCTAAAGAGTTGAGACAACTTTAAATCGTTAAGGTCAGAATTCAGAATTTCCAAACAAAAGTCCTATCTACACAATCAAGCCCGTGCCTCAAGAGGGAATCCCTTCATAGAATGCGCATTCTTCATAACGAGATAGTGACTCGCAATGCGCATTCAAATTAACTTTTACATTTCAGTGCCCTCTAGCCCCGTGAATACGAATTTAAAGAGGTTTAAATGCCTTGCGGACTCTTGAGTAGGAGGATTGTGAAATATTTAAGACTCAATTTGAAGGATTTGTGAGATCGTCTTTTGAAATTATCTGGGGAAACGTTCTCGACTTAAGCAATATGTATTGTACTTATGCACAACACCTATAATATGTATATCTATGTACTCGTAAGTGTTGCAAGGAATAAAAAGCGATTGGAAATTCCACTCTTTAGGGGGTAATAAAGGGATTGAATGTTTGTGTGGGAGAAAGCTTATCTAATTTAAAAAATAATAATTGCGTTTGGGATATATCAACCCAGAAAGGGGTGAAAAGGCTGTTGAAAATGTGTATGGCGGAAGGTTTTCTGTTTTAAGCGGAAGGTTTATTTTTTGATAAAATACCTAATATTTTCCTACCAATCGAAGTGAAAAGCTGAGTGTATATCTCGTATAAATACCCATTGCATCCTCGGCTATAACTATATTGGTCCTCGTTGCACGCGGTCCAATAAATAGCTTCGGCTAATATGGGTTACTTTATGCCTCATAGGTACATTTTAAGAAGATAAGTCTCATTTTAAAAAGGTAAATTAGGGCATTAAACTCTGTATGCAGAACCGTATTATCAAATAACAAAGTCGCGGGCCGAAAACTTACTTACCAAACAATAAAAGTGTAGATGGAGGGTATAGTTTTGTATACGTACTTTTACCTTTATGATTTCCGCACGTTAAATTGTACATAAAACGGGAATAAAGGTGATACTCGTAAGCTGACGATATCTTCGTGGCCTAATGTTATCTGTTACCTACATTATCTCGAGATAAGCTAATTTCCTTCAGGAATTAGGTGACCTTTCCTATCGGAACGTCGTGGGTGATTTTAAAACCTGACGATAATGCAGTCAACCTGACGCTCACCTTTAAGGATGACTTACACCAATCCGATCCGATCCGATCCGATCCGGGACGATCTGTCAGTTACTATAGAAATAATCACGTGACAGCTCGGAGCCCTCGGAGGTCGCGTGACGTTTTCCGATCGGATTGGTATGAGTCATCCTTTACTCGATTTCAAGGGAGTTTCCCACTGCATGGAGTATGAGTATTTTAATATAAAGTGTTTCGTTATAAGTTCTAATACGTATAAGTAGTTCAATTGCAAGCTTCATAAAAAATATGGGATTACTGGTCTAAGAAGTCTTCATTCACTAGGAATCCACACAAAACATCGACGATAAGAAAAACATGTTTATACTTAGATACCTTGTATACACTGTATACATGTAGTAGGTGTATACTATACACCTACTACTAACACTAAAAAATCATAAATCGAATTAAAAAGTTACAAACAGTCACTTTTTTCATTATAAACATTCGGGAAATCCGTCGGATCTCCATATGGGCATATCCGCCGGGCATCCGCCAGACAAATTGGCGGATATATATTTGTGCCGGGCATAAGATCCGAACACGAACTCGTGGTTAATTAGCGTCAGACATTTTTATTTTTCTTAGACGTATGTTTGTAATGAAGTTCGCGCATATCTCTCGAACAAAGACTGTCAGGCACAGTCCGTTTGAGCAGGTTGGCAAATTAATCCAGTGCAATTTTATGTAGTCACTACGGCTGTGAGACAGTGGTCTCGCAAATTTTACCAACCTTTAAAACAGAAAAATAATTGTTTCACTGTAGACAAAGTAAAAGTAAATGTAGAAGAGTTTTGCTATCTCGGCAGAATAGTGGATCAAAATGGGGGAACGGAAGCCGACAGCGAATCAACAAGGCAAGAGCCGCATTCTGCCAGCTGAAACAAGTGTGGAACTCCTTAAACTTCCAATGTCAAGGCTGTGTTCTGTACGGGTGCAAAACCTGGTTTGTCCGTAAAAACCTCACTGCGAAACTCCAACTGTTTGTGCGCAAATGAAAAATATATTAAATTATATTAATATGGTAACGGCAACACTGAACAGGCATGAAGGTAGCATTAGGTTGTCAAACTGG